>CM046946.1:63818587-68618587 GCA_025698515.1 Gossypium sturtianum | reverse complement strand
GGAGCATGCTTGAGATGCGGGTCTAAGGAGCATAAGGCTCGGGATTATTTCATCACCATCAAGTCAGGAATGTTTTGGTTGGACGTGATGATTGAATGTAGAAAATTCTAAGTATAAATGGTAGATAACTGTTTGCTTCTGTGGTTAGATATTTGGTTGTGTGACAAATGATTCAAGATTATGTTAAAAGTACATTGTGGTTATTAAGATCAGAGTACGCAGCGAAAGCATAGTGGTGTGATTTTAGCGATGCGTTTAGTAGTAGGATGGAAATTTCAAGGACGAAATTTCTTTAAGGAGGGTAGAATTGTAACATCCCGAAATTGGGCCTAGAAGAATTGGGCCCATTGGGCCTTGGGCTTAGGAGTGTTTAAAATTTTGAGAAAAAAGAGAATGGCATTATTTCAAGATTGGATTAATTAGGAAGGTGATTTTGGAAAGTTACGAGGTTTCTAGGAAGTTCCGGGTTCAAGTTGGGCCTTAGTATAAGAGATAGTAATGGGCATCAAGGCTTATGGAAATAGGTGGGTAATTTGCTTGCATAAATGAGCAATTAGTAAAGAGGTTATGGCATCAAGTGAAGGCATTGAGGGAAGAGGTTCGAATCCCACTTGGTACAAAAAATTTTGACTATTTTTTTTGTATACTTTCCTTAAGTGTCGGCCAAGAAGTATATATGGCAAGTTGGACTTCTTTATTTTTGGAAAGGTGGCTAAGAAATAAGGAAAGGCTGAGGTTGGGGAAAGGAATCAAAAGAATAAGGCAAGTAAGGGGAACATGTGGCTTATTTCATGGAGATTGTTTTTGAAAGTTTGGGTGGCCAAACTTTTGTCCTTTAGGGGCATGAATGTGGAAGATTTTGGGGCTATAGGGTGATAGCCGAATTTTTGCTTGATGCTTTGGTGAGACTAAAGTGTTAGTTTTGGTCAAAATACCATTGGCATCAATTGTGTCATTTTCTCAAAATTTCTACTCTTTGTGAGTTTTGGGTTTTCTTCTATTCTCTCCTCTTTGCGGAATCCTCCTAGCACAATTGTGCATTTTCTTCTCTTTTGTTTGGTCAAAATATTCACCTCTTGTTCATCTCCCTTTGATAGCCGAATCACCTAGCATCCACTCAACCTTCCATTCCTTTCTTTTAAACATTCCTTCAATCTTTCCTCTTCTCTAAATCGACACCACCAATAGAGCATATCTTCTTGTTTGATTATCCCCATAGCCGAATATTAATATACATTTTCCTCTATAACCAAACTTTCATCTCTTCTCTATCTTTTCTTCTCATCCGTATTAACACTCATTCCTTGATAAATCGGTAAGTGGTTCTCTTCAACATTTTATTTTCTTTCTCTTAATGTCGAAGTATGCCTTGGTTTTGGAGGGTCATATTGACCGAGACCATCATTTTATTCTACTCTCTCAAACGAGATCACTCTCCCTTTTGTAGTATTCTAGTGGGAGGCCGAACATCATTCTAGCTTTAAGTCGAACGGAGAAATCGGATCCAATATTAATAAGGTAAGGAGTTCTTATGGATTATTGATATTATTCAATATTCGATTGGTTGCTAACGGAGTAATAATTTGAAATAATCGACTATATGTTTTAGGGACAAATCACTCGATATATTCTACCTTCGGACATAGTGGTAAGTGATTCAAGTGTAAGTGATACGAAATCTTTTGGAAACCCGAGGCTAACTTTTGGTTGGTATTGTTCTAGGGTCAAAGAAGAGTGGTTCTTAAGGAAATCCAAATAAGGTGTGTAATCTCGTACCTTCCGAATACATGTTTGAAATGGTGTGTAATCTCACACTTCTCTGAAAGTTTGCATGAAATATTCTGTGATTCAGTCGAAATACCGAAGAAAACCGAAAACCGGCATCTGTGATTACTTGGGCGTGCGTATGTTCGAAGTGATAACCATAGTTGGCAATGAAACAGTTTTTGGTCAACAACAGTGATGTGATTTTGAAAAATCACGGAAAATAGGAGAAAAGGGATTAATAAGTGAATAAGATATCGAATTAAATCTTACTGTGTCTATTTTAATATGGAACAAGCGGAAAAGGAAAAAGAATTTTAAATTCTGTGATATTTTAATTTTAGTGAGACTAATTCTGAATGACTTCGTGGTTCCCTAATCTGTCTTGGAAAAATCGTATAAAATTGTACAAAGTCAATTATGAGTTATAGTTTATATGTATAGATTAATTATTGAGCCTATTTTCAATAGAAACAAGTGGGAGCAGCATATGAAAACCGTACAGTGAGATATTTGAAATTAAGATAAGAGAGGTCAGAATCATTGGACCGTGAAACAAGGGAAACTTTTAGGAATAAACTGTACTAAATGGTTAAGTCAAAAATTCTGGATAAATTATCATAAGAAGATATATGAGTATAGTTTCAAGGAAAATTTACGGATCTAAATTTCGAGGTTCCTAACTCGAGTTATAGTCAGTTTAGTCAGTATGACGCAGATGGACAGTTTCAAATTTTATGCCCAACATTAGTAGTTAAGTTTAGGTTGCGGAATTACCAAAATACCCTTAGAGGGTAAATTACCGAAATACCCCTGGGTTGCGAGATTACCAAATTACCCTTAGTGGGTAAGATTACCCAATTACAAAAATGCCCCTATGGGCTGAATTACGGAAATGCCCCTAAAGGGCCGATTTGTTATATTGCCTTAATGGGCTGATTTGTTATATAGCCATAATGGGCCAATTTGATAAATTGCTTAATGGGCCGATTTGATAAATTTCTTAATGGGCAAATTTGATATATATTGTTTTGTGGGCCGATCTGATATATTGTTTAATTGGCCAATTTGACATATGGCTTAATGAGCCAATTTGATATAATGCCCTAATGGGCCGATTTTGTAAAGTGTTAATGGGCTGAACTTTTGTCTGATTTAATTATTGTTGTTATATTTGTAAATATCATGATTTGCTATGTATGATGCATCTACTTGAATTTGCATGGGTTGGGAAAATGTTGAAGAGAAGAAATTCTGGTGGCACTGCCACAAATATTATGAAAAGCAGTTTGACTGCAGCGATACATTCTGATTCTGGTGGCTCTACCACAAATTCTGATAATGGCTATGTGCCAACCTAAATATGGCTTTGTGCCATCGTGATTATTTCTTTGTGCTAAACGTATTTACCTGGGGCTAGGACATATGAATTAACGACTGCGTGTGTCGATCATTTTTACCAAGGTCGTGTGTCTGCGTTATATTCAGTATATGATATTTCGTGACTCTGTCACATTTTGTCCGTGGCTAAGCCACGTATATTCTGTTATTCGGTGGCTTGTCCACAATTTGAATTTGATATAAATGGCTAAATGCCTGCGATTGGTGTCTTTGGCGGGGTGGGTTGACAAAAGATCCCCACAGGTGTGTTGGATGGAATGCGGGTGGTGTGTAGGGGATGGATTATTAGGTTGGTTTGGGTTGCATACATTCATACATTGCACATATATAAATATATTCTGTTTCGTAAATGGGCTTCGGTCCAAGTGTATTTTAAATGGGCTTAGGCCCATGATATTGCTATATGGGTTCGGACCCAGTGGATGACAGTAAAGGGGATTATGCATCGAGTTCTTGTAACTCACCCCCTTTCTTTTTAATCTGTAGGTAATGCTCGTAGTGAGGACTTGGGCCCATGGATGACTCGATGGAGGCCATACTTCAGAAATGGTGTTTCATTTTGAACTTTAGTTTTCTATTTCCGTTCATTTACTATTTTGGGTTTTTATGTTGTAATAAGGCCTCTGGAGTATTTTATTATTTGCTTTATAGTTGATAAATTTATTAATTTGCTTAAATTGTTAAAACGAGAATTTTTCTAAAAAAACTTATATAATGGTTTTCCAAAATTTATCAATAAATGGAATTTTTAAACAAACTTGTATAAATAATTTAACTTGAATTTTCCTACAAATATTCAACGATATTTTCAGAATTTAGGGTTTTAAAAGATTACTAGTTCGATTATCGATTTATCAAACAACCTCTCAAAAATACTTGTATTTTATCTACGTTTCCGCAACGATTTCGAAATGCTTCTGCAACTCTATTTCTAAACATCACATTTTTGTAAATTGTTCATTTCAAATATGCTTTCGCTACCAAAAAGGTTATTAAAGATTATTACGTTTTCAAGTAGTTAACAATTGCTTAAGTGTTTTTTGGTTTTAACAAAGAGGCTGTATTTCTCAAGAAAGTTTTTAATAATCACAAAGATGGTTTTTACTTCCATGTGACACACCAGATTCGGGCCTAACTTCTAGGCCGGGTTTGGGGTGTTACAGAGGATTTCAAAAATACGAAGAATATTAAAAATGGGGCTAGGATGCACTTACTACAAAGCTTGAAAATTTGAAGAACCCTAGCTATGGCTTCCTTGAAAATTTCGGCTAAGGGAAGAAGATGGACACCATTTTTGACTTCCTTTTCCCTTTTTAAATCTTTTATTTGCCAAATGACAAAAATGCCCTTAATGATCCTTTCTTGAGATTTTTCCTTCCCATGTCCATTTTTGTCCAACTTATTATATAATGGTCTAATTGCTAAATAAGGACTTCTAAAAATTTTTGGGATTCTATTTCATACCCAAATCTTCTAGAAACTTATATTTTCTCATCTTTACAATTTAGTCCTAATGGACAATTTACTCACTAATTAATAAAATTTCTTCATGAAGTTTTCACACAATTATGCAACCACCTCATAAGCCTTATAAAAATCATTAAGCACACAATTTCTACTTCGAATTTGTGGTCTTGCACCACTATTCCGACTAGGCCCTAAATCGGGCTGTTACATAACCAGTCCATACCAAGAATTATATCAAATTCATCAAATGGCAATAGCATGAGACTTGCCTTAAAAGAATGACCTCTATTCATCAATGGGCAATCTTTACATACTTTATCAACTAGCACACTTTTGCCTAAAGGATTAGACACCTTTATCACAAATTCTGTAGACTCTACGGGCATACTCATTCTAGATACTAATTTCATGCAAATGTATCAATGGGTAGATCTCAGATCTATTAAAGCAATAACTTTAGTATCATGGAGAGAAAATGTACCCGTAATCACATCAGGGGATTATGCTTCTTCGCGAGCGCGAATGGCATAGGTCCTCGCAGGTACTCTACCCTCAGATCTCACAACCTACTCTCTGAGCGTATTTTTACTACTTGTTCCACTTCCTGGGTTTCTGTAACACCCCAAATTTTGGGCCTAGAAGAATTGGGCTTTGGGCTTTGGGTCTTAGAAAATTTTTAAGTGAGCAAGAAAATGACAATTGGCATGTGGGCTTTGAGGGTTAATGAATTTGGAGTGTCTAGGGGTGTTAGAGATGTTCTGGGATCAAGTAAGGGTATAGGAAATATTTTAGTTTTAGCCCAAGGGAACTGTGACTTCAGTTAGTAGGCCTTTTAAATAAATGAAGAAGAAAAATGACACAAAAGAGCTTGTGGTGTAGTGGCAAAGTGGCGCCACTTAGGGAGCAGGGAGGTGGCGTCATTAGTAGGCAAGGGAGTCCAAGGTTCGAGTAGTGGCACGGTATTTTGTTGGGGATTTAATTTTTGCCTTTTAGAAGGTTAGTAGTGGCGTTGGATGTGAACTCTGAAGGAAGTGTTCATGAGAGAAAATTAAGGAAGGGATAAATGAGCTTATCTTAGAGAAAATTTAGGATGAGATTGAGGAGTTACCAGGGAGAAAAGTTAGGAGCTGAGAAGTGTGAAGAGTTGGTGCCGTTGTGGGAAGTGGGAAGTGTATAAATTCGGCTTAGGAGGGTAAATGAGTGCCATTTTTGGGTCTTTTAGGGGGTATTACGAATTTTTATTGTGGCTTTCGGCATTTGGAGAGTTTTGCAAATAAGTTAGTCTTTCTTTTCTTTACCGAATATCCTGTAGTTAGCCTCACACAAGCACATTTGATCTTTTCTTTCTCCCCTCATTCTCGTTTCTTACATTGTCGAATTCTTCCATTGCCGAAAAACCATCATTCCTTTTTGCCGAATTCTCTCTTAACCAAACTTTTCTATTACCGAATTACCATCATCTTCTCTTGCCGAAATCCCTCATTAGTGTAACACCCCTAACCCGTATCCATCACCGGATTAGGGTTACGGGCATTACTATACCAAACCCAAGTCATTGCACTTTATAAAGGCTATTACCTTGATAATTGTATACCAATTTATACCATAAATAAAAATATCAAACCAACTCATTTATCTCAAATATGTCCTATCACATTCGGCTATGTTCATTACATATACATATATATATATATATAAATATTCCTTAATAAGCACATCTCAACAAGATATTACATCTATGATTTAACCATTTATAACACATGGCTGAATATATACATATATCTCAAAAGGAGAATCTAAGCTTCAAACTAAAACAAATCATGGTTGATTATCTACAAATAAGTACACATTAAATTGCTCATTAATATATCACCTTTGATAATCACATACATAAAAATGTGACCTATTCCATTCATATCAAGTCACATTGGCACATTCAAATAAATATACCACAAACATTTTTATCGACTCAATGTCTTATACCATATTCAACCAAACTTAAGAACTCAAAACTTCACATATAACATATTGATAAATAACTTTCAACTAGGCTTTTCAATAAATATACTAATGTACTCAAATAATAATTCCATACTTAAAACATGATCAAACCAACTCAAAAATAAAAGCATAGCCATTTTTGCATGGCATATACATATATATAAATATCATTCGAACACAACTCAAGAAATATTGCCTATACATGCCATATGTTTCAAAAGGGGTACAACTTATAAAAAAATACCGAAGATAGATGATAGTGTGAATGACTTTGACGAAGATCCCCGAGTACGAGCTAGCTTCCAAGATCTATACAATAGTCAAACAAACACACATACGGTAAGCTAATATAGCTTAGTAAGTTTTAAGTAATGGTAAAACTATGCAACTAATCAATAAACAATTAAATTAATCCAACATGATCAATGTCGAATTCATATGTACAAAATGCAATTTAAAATCACCATTCATCATCCACTGTATCTAACATATAGCTCAATTATCGAATATTCAAATACCATATGCCTCTCTTTGAAACAAGCTCAAAGTTAAATAATCACATCTCCATTCTATATTCACTTAACAAATATAACTTACCTCACTAATACCTGACTATTAAACTACCTTGCATCACATACTCATGCATCGTTTCTCATTATTCTCCTTTCAACAGTTTATGTCTCCAAAGTCTCAGAACTCGCACACACGAAGGCAAATTTCAGTAACGTATCACACACATAGTGCCGTTACTTGAGAAAGAGTACACACAGTACCATTCAACAGTAATGTATCGCACACATAGTGCCATTACTATTTAATCCGCACACATAGTGCCTTTTAGCAGTAATGTATCGCACACATCGTGCCATTACTATTTAATCCGCACACATAGTGCCTTTTAGCAGTAATGTATCGCACACATAGTGCCATTACTATTTAATCCGCACACATAGTGCCTTTTAGCAGTAATGTATCGCACACATAGTGCCATTACTATTCATTCATACTCAATTCATCTCATTCAAGTACTAACACATTCGGCATTTACTCAATTTATATAGTCCTGTTCATAATATACATATATTTATCAACAACTCAATTACTTCTTCCATTACCATTACATTCGGAAAGTTCAAACCTTTTCATTCCCAAATATACAATTTTTCAATTACCATCTCTTCTCATTTTCCACTTCCATTTATATACATATCTATTCCTTAATTCAAACACATATATTTAACCAATTCACATATTCAATAATTTCACATATTTACTCATATGTGCCAACTCATATTCAGATATTATATACACATCCCATTTATTTCATGATGCATTCGGCAATTAGGAAATTAAAATGTTTACATTTTATAATCATATGTACAATAGTATACAATTGAATTCAATTCATCCAACCACTTAAAACTTACCTCGGAAATTGTCGAATTAAGGTTTCCCGGCTACTTGTTCAGTTTCGCTTTTCCCCGATCCAATCTCGTTTCTTTTTGTTCTTGATCTAAATAATTCCCAATTGAGCTCATTCAATTACATTTTTATTCAATTTAATCCAAAAACACATAATTATGCAAATTACCAATTTACCCCTAACATTTACAACTTTTACAGTTTAGTCTTTATTGCATAAAACACAAAATACACCAAATTTGAATTCACTACTTAAGGGCCGAATGTTTATCATGCTTATATAAGTCCATGCAAGCCATTTATTTAGCATTTTAATCCCTCAAATATTTAATTTTTGCAATTTAATCCCTAATACTCAATTTAATCAAAATCTCCAATTCAAAACATGTTGGTTTCAAACATATACTTAATATTCTACCATCAAACATAACAAAACATAAACACTCATCAATGGCCGAATCATCAACATGCCTCAAACTAAAAAATTTCAACATGGGTTGGATAGTATTCGAAGCAACGAACTCAAAAACGTAAAAATTATCAAAAACCAAGCTCAATTACTAATCTTAGTTTACCATGCAATGACCGAATGATGAAAAGCTTTGTTTTCTTCTTCTTCCTTTAAGTTTTGGCAATGAAGAACAAAAAAAAAGATGGACATCCACTTATTCTTTTATGTTTTCTTTATTTCAATCATATTATAATATATTATTCATATATTAATATAACATCACTTATAAAATCAAATAATATATTACATTATGAAAACATCATGCCGTCCACTACTATAAGAAATGGGCTATTTGCCCTTTAAGGATTCATCATCAAAAAGCCACCCTCTAATTAGCACTATCACAACTGTAACACCCCAAACCTGGCCTAGAAGTTAGGCCCGAATCTGGCGTGTCACATTGAAGGAAGTTGAAAAGCTAAGCAATTGTTTAGAAAAGTTTTATCGGATTTTTGAACTCCGAGTTTGTTGTTTGTTTGAGAAAAACGCGATTTGCTAAATGACCGTTTAAAAGTTGTTATTATTTTGAAAAACTGTTTTGTTATGAAAGTTGAACTTGCGTCGCTTGCGTAAACATGATATTTTAGAAAACGATTGCTAATGTTTTAAGAAAACCCGTATTTATAAGTTTAATGATTATAAATGAAAACTTAGAAAATAAACCAATGGCCTTATTACAAAATATTAACCCAAAATAAATAATCTTAAAATAAGGTAAAAATCGAAATTACTAAATTTCACGAGTAGTATCTCCGATGTATAGCCACCCCGAGTCCTCCACGGCTCCCAATCCTCTATCATTGGGAATTACTCAAACATTTAATAAAAGAGGGGGTGAGTTTACGAAAACTCAAAGTGTGTACAACCCTCATCAAGAAGAACATGCATCACAACAACTGGGCCAAGCCCATTACTGAGAACTGGTGGCAATTGGGCCTTAGCCCAAAATAGCCTCTGGTTGAGCCTTAACCCATATAATATGTCACGCAGAGATAATGTATGCAATGCGATGTAAACCTGCACCAACCTAATTTTTCCATCCGCTACACACCACCCATTCCTCGCCAAACACACGCTGGGGATTTCTACAATCAACCCTCACCGCTACACACCAAGGGTAGCCCGATTATGTACTATCGAATGTTGCAAAGCAAAGTCGCTTAATCACATACATTGGGCTTAAAGCCTCCGGTGGATCCATACCATACGGCCATGCGATCCTCGGATCCATACCATACTGACCATGCGATTCTCAAATATTGACAACGAGTCATCAATATATATATGTTAGGCACATAGCCACGGTAAATATGATTTGCACAAAGCCATAATAACAGCACAAAGCCTTCGGTATTGGCACAAAGCCCATAATTACGACACAAAGCCCATAATTACGGCACGAAGCCCATATTAATGGCACAAAGCCCTCGGTAACATTATCGGTGCAGCATGGCTGCTCGGTGGCTAAAAAGCCTGTAGTGGATCCATACCATACGGCCATGCGATCCTGGATCCATACCATATGGCCATGCGATCCTCAAATCCTCCTCCGTACCATAATTCTCACCCATGCAATATGTCGTGTATGTCATGCTCAATCATTACACGTGTATGCAAAATGGACATACTCAGTAATAATTATTTAAACATGTAATAAAAGCATATCAATCATACAACCACAAACAAATTAAACAACTCATTACACATGTCGATCATTTACCTACAAGGGAAAATCAATCATTTTACCCTATAAGGGTATTTCGGTAATTCCACCCTACAGGGGTAGTTCGGTAATTCTACTCATAACCAATCCATGTAAGCAACGCATCTCAAACATAATCAGTCATACAATTAACACATACAACGCTAGTACTACCACGAGGGTACAACGATCATTTTGTCGTGTAGGGGTAAAATGGTAATTTCACAAATCGGGGGTATTTCAGTAATTTCGCAAACCAGGGGTATTTCGATAATTTTACAAACCAGGGGTATTTCGACAATTTTGCAAACCGGGGGTATTTCGGTAATTTCACGAACCAGGGGTATTTCGGTAATTTTGTAAATTGGGGGTATTTCGGTAATTTTGTAAACCAGGGGTATTTTGATAATTTTACAAACCAGGGGTATTTCGATAATTTTACAAATCGGGGGTATTTCGTTAATTTTACAAACTATGGGTATTTTAGTAATTTTGCAGTTAATGGCCTTTCCGACGGCCTACTGTCGCCTCGAGCAACATGGATACCTTTTCTTATCAAAACGGTACAATTGGGCCTAGGGCCCATTCTCGACCCAAATGGGCCCACACGCTCGTGTGGCCCATTTAGCCCAAATCTAGCCACAGATATTAGATTCACATGGTCTAGTCCAATTTCTACTACACAGTCATACAATTTATTCATATGGGCCCACGGGCCCATTGGGCCCACCTTGGCCCATCATGACCCAAGCAGCCTCAACCTACAAGAATACTCATGGTGGCCTCGACTATTGCGTCAAAGCTCCCACACGTGCGCTCGCACGCTCGTGGCTACCATTGCCATGTGTGGCAAGCCGGCATTTACCGCTCTACTACTAGAGTAGAGAGAAGTACACACCTGATAGGAATCTGATGCTAATCTGTGCTCCGACCACTCCTGTGCCCAAACGCCCACCAAGGTATCTTAACCCTCCTCATAGATTGCTCTATATATAGCTAGCTTCTCACCTTCTTTGTATCTTTCCGATGTGGGATCCCTCTGTTAGCAGACTTTAAATCCAACTCAAACTCTTGCCGCCCCAACTTAGCAAAATAAATACTCCCTTGCTTTCCATGAGATTCGAACCCAGGCTCCCTTGTAGCATAATCCACACCGCTAACCACTTGGCCACAAACTCCTATTGTGTCTAAAATCATGCGCAACTAGATATAACCCTATGGCAAAATTCTAGAATCCATTTAAAAAAAGAAACCAAAATGCAAGAGCCAAGACTTGAACCTTGGACCTCCTTCCTTCCTTGTGGCGTCACCCCCTTGTCTCTTATGTGGCGTCAGTTTGCCACTACACCACACACTCCACTTGTGTCATTTTTTCCACATTTTATTCTTAAAGCCTACCTACTAACTCCCAGGGTTTTATTCTCCTAAAACCAAAATTTCCCTAAAGCCAAAGTTTGAACCCGGGACTTCATAGAAGCCCCCTAACCTTCCAAAATCCCTCACCTACTAGATCCAACTTGCACTAAAGCCGTTCTCTTATTCCCAAAAAATTTAAACGCTCCTACGCCTAAGGCCCATTGGGACCAATCCTAATAGGCCCAACTTTGGGATGTTACAACAACTAACCATCAAATTTTCATTTTATGCAATTATGTCCTTTTATAAAATTAAGCATACAAACACTCAAATTTTTATACGAAACTTTCACACATGCTAATTCACACACAATTAACTCAGAAAATAATACTAAAAACAAAATTTCCGACTTGGATTCGTGGTCTCGAAACCACCATTCCGATTAGGGTCGTAATCGGGCTGTTACAACTAGTGCCGAATCTTTGTTGTTTTTCTCTATCACAAATCAGTTGGTATCTACTCTCAGTCAAGGTTAAAAGCTGAATCTCGTTTGGTCGGCCGTAGGATCTAAGGTTGGATTCGGTAAGTATTCTGTTAACTCCCCTTAGTACGTTTTGTTGAAAGCCGAAGGGCGATCTAATTTCTCATTATCGTGGATCTTGTATTAACAAGGGTAAGGTTCAAAGATCGCAAGCCCCCGGTAAGGTTACGGTAAGGTTTCGGCTTTTGAGTAAATATTTTTGATTAAGTATGAGTGGTTGATTGAAGGTTGGTTGGTTGTAGAATCAAGGCTAAGGATAGGATAGCACGTCGCAGTGATCAGGTGTGTACAAACACTACACACACGATATCGGCAATACCGAAAAGCTGAAAAGCCGAAAGTGGCTAAACGGGCCCGGTGGGCCCTGAGGATAAGTTTGATGAAATTGGTTGGTTTGGTCATACGTATTAAGTTAGTCACACATGTTACATGATTTGGAATTGTTTTGGGCCTAGTAGGCCATATGAATGAGATTTGGGCCTAATGGGCCGTAAGGATGTAATATGGGCTTTATGGGGGACGTAGACAAGTATGCTAGGGTTTAATGGACTTTAGGCCTAGTTCTGAACAACTCTTAAATCACATAAGACTTAATCTAATAATCAAACATGTCTGTGGACAAGTCGATTAGTTAGAGTGTGGTAACCGACATATGCATGTCTAGGATTGGATCTAGTGAGAGCTTGGTACTTAAACGGTCCTAGTGACCCACCTCCTCTTCTCTGGAATCCTACCTGGTGCGTAGTGTCTATTCACTTTAGCCGCGATGACTTGTTGATGGGCCAAAGTTCATAACTAAAACCCGAGAGGGACCAAATACCCTTATATTTGTAAAATTACTAAAATACCCTTATATTTGTAAAATTACTAAAATACCCTTATATTTGAAAAATTACTAAAATACCCCTAGATTTGTAAATTACCAAAATACCTCTGTTTTGCAAAATTACCCAAAATACTCCTATTTTTCAAATTACCAAGATAGCCCTATTTTTCAAAATTACCAAAATACCCCTATAGGTTAGAATTACGAAAATACCCCTGGGTAGTGAAATGACGGAAATACCCCTATGTGACAAATATGAGTTTGTGGATATTACTCGTGTGTTTGATGCATTCATATGATATTCTTCTTAGGATGCATATGGGTGGGAATTATGGTACGGAGGAAGATTTGAGGATCGCATAGTCGTATGGCCATGGATCCACCGGAGGCTTTAAGCCTATTATATGATTAGCAGCTTTACTGCAATGTTAGGTAGTACCAGAACCGGGCTACCTTTGGTGTGTAGAGGATGGGTGGGTTGATTTAGAAATCCCCACAGGTGTGTAATGGTTGGAAGGGAAATGGTGTGTGTAGCGGATGGTTTATTGGGATGGGTTTTGCATTAACTTGTTTGTATATGATACAATATGATGTGATATGAGGTCATGGTGGGCTAAGGCCCAAGACCACCGATTTTGATAGGGCTTAGGCCCAATGTGAATATTTGTATGTGATTTGATTGCCAGGGTTGTACACACTAAGTTTCGGAACTCACACCCTTTAATTTAATGTTTCAGGTAATCCTGAATAGACGGCTCGACGTGGTAGAGGACTCGGAGATGGCCACACTACAAGCTGATCAAATCTTTTAATTTGTTCAAATGAATCTATTTTTAATACTTTGTTTTTTTTCCAATGGATTGTAATGAGGCCTTGTATCTCCAATTTGACGTTACTTATGGGTTTTATTATTATTTCCGCTGCTTAATTTTTATTTAAACTTAAATAAAATTTCTAAAGTTTACATGGTTTCCGAAACAGCTCAACATATGAATGTTTTCTTAAAAGATGGGCTTATCATCTTACCTTAACAAGATACAAGGGTTTTGGGCTTTTGGGCCTTAAATGGTTAAATAGTAAAATCATTTTGAAGTGTGCCTGTAATGTGACATTTCGGATTCGGGCCTAACTTCTAGGCCGGGTTTAGGGTGTTACAGTTTCTCTGTGGTCTTCCTCTAGTAGTGCCTCCCGGTCTTGTATCTTGAGGCTTCTCTTTTTCATCCACCTCGCGATAATTCTTAATAAAATTATCTAGAGACCCACACTTGAAACAAGCCTTCTCATTTGCTCGACATTCGCCTGAATGACGTTTGCCACACTGTGGGCACTCCGGTCTACTCGGTCGGGCGTTGCCAACACTAGCTACTGATGTGGTCTGGGCTTTAGACCCTGAGTACTGTTTGCTCTTACTTTTGTTTGAAAACCCAGCTGAAGTAGCTGATCGGGTAGAAAAATCTCTCGACTTCTTGGATGAGGACTGAAATGACTTACTCCATTGTCTCTTTCTTGAGTCACAAGACTCCATTTCAGCTTTTCTCTTTCACTAATTCCTCGGCCTTACAAGCCCGGTCCACTAACACAACAAATTCCTTCAACTCGAGGACACCAAAAAATAATTTTATATCTTCGTTTAGTCCATCCTCAAACCTCTTACACATGATGGCTTCAGAGGACACACATTTCCAAGCGTACTTGCTGAGCCTCACAAACTCACGCTCATACTCAGTCACCGTCATCTTACCATGTTTCAGTTCAAGGAATTCCCTTCTCTTCTAATCAATGAATCTTTGGCTTATGTATTTCTCCTGGAATTCTTCTTTGAAAAACTCCCATGTAATTCTTTTCCTTGGTACAACCGACACAACGGTATTCCACCACTGATAAGCGGAATCTCTCAGAAGAGAAACCACACACTTCATGCACTCTTCATGTAACGCCCCAGAATTTAGGCCTAGAAGTATTGGGCCTTGAGCAAGGGAACGATTAGGAAACTGTGCATAAAAGTCTATGTGAGCTAGGAAATGACACAATTAAATGTCTGCTCAAGTGGTTACGGGTCCTGAGAGGAGTTAGAAAAGTCCTGGGTTCAAACCTGGGCTTTAGCAAAAATTTTAATTTTAAGTGGATAAAACACTGGATGCTTGGATGTAGGCCTTTTAAATTATTTTGTTAAAATGTTGACACAAGGAAGCATGTGGTCTAGTGGTTGTGGCATCATTAAGGTTGCAAGGGAGCCTGGGTTCAAGTCTTAGCTCTTGCAATTTATTTTGGTTTTTCTTTTAAAGGAACCTAGACTTTGGCCTCTAGACCTTTTAGTTAATCGAAGATAAAATGTGACACAAAAGAGCATGTGGCAAGGAGGCAAGTGGTGTGTTGAGCTATTGAGGGGGGGCTTGGGTTCGAATCCCATTGCAAGCAAAGAGAATATTTATTTTGCTAGCATGAGGCGGCAGGAGTTTAAGGTGGTTTCGAACTCTGTTGTTGGAGAGATTGAATTAGTCTTGGAGGTTGTTATAGAGGATATCAAGGAGGGATAAGGGGAGAGATTTGAGGAGGTTTTTAAGAGATTTGGAGGAGAGGAGTGTTGTAGCCGAATTGTGCAACTTCTAGGTGCAAATTCAGCTAGGGGAACCCATTTGGTGCATTTCGACAATGTGAGAGTGAGTAGGTGCCGGCTTCTTCTGGTATTTTCGGGTTTTGTTTTCTTACCTTGGCACATTTTGACCATTCGGGTTCTCTTTTCTTTCAACATTACTTCTCGTTTGGCTTTTGGTCACTCTGCCGGAGACATCAAGTGCCTAATTCTAATTATTTCATTTTGAAGTCTTTTTTCTCTCATTCTTCTTTGGTCAAACTTAATAATTCTCTGCTTCTATTTTCTCTCGACCCAATTCAACCCCTCTCCACTCTTATGTTGTTGTTTTTCTTCTCGATTTCTTTAGGGCCGAATAGTTCTTCTTCTTCTTCTTACTATTTCTTTTGGTTTTCTTCATAACCGAACTTCTCTCTCACATTACCATATTCTTTTGATACTAAGCCGAATCTCTGTTTCTCTTTCTATTTACCTTCGGCTCATAGCCTTGAACTAGATAGCAATCTCATTCTTCTTTCGCTGTGGTCGATTGCGGTTTGGAGGTCACCTAGACTTTCGGTAAGTCCTTATTCTTTCTTGTGTTGTTGGATGCTAAGCGTTTTCTCTTTCTTTAATAAATGTTTCCTTTGGTTGTTAATGTGTGGTCGAATCCCTTTTTCTTCCCCAATGATGGTGGTGGCACTTTCGATTTTTAGATCATTGCAAGGGGTGAAGGGGTTTGTCAAGGATCGCAGTGGTAGTCAATCCTTTTCTTATCCCGCAATCTAAGGTAATCATTTGGGCTAATATTGTAAGATGTTAGCCGGTTATTCTAGTGTTGGGTTCCTAAATCTTTTGATGTTTTCAATCTTGTAATAGAATCCGTGGACGGGCAGATACACGATTAGTCGGGTGATCAATTCTGTTAGTAGTCTAAGAAGGCTAGGGGCATCCGATCAAGCAAGGCTCGGGTTTGACAATTGAACTTCCAATGGGTGAAGAGGGTGCTAGTAATAAAGCGATGGCAAAGGTACCAGCTGAGTTTGAGCGCGTAGCCTTTACTCCCAAGTTCCAGATTTTCTGCAAGGATGCAGAAGGGGGGCTGCACCGAGCTCTGGAACAATTAGGCAAATCACGATCGACTGATCTAGTCAAGGTTCTGGCACTCGTGGATTTTTAGTACTCTACGTAATCAGGTGTGTATCTGTACACCGTAAATCATTACTGTTGTAAAGCCGAAAGGGTGTGTACACACTGATCTGACTGTAGAACGGCAAAAGTCGAAAAGCTAGAAATACGACGATTGAGGCCACATGGCATGCGAACGCTCGTGTGGTGAACCGAGCCCACGAAACATGGGCGTTTAACTGAAGAGGCCACTATGAGTGTTCTCATGCACTTGGGCCGTTCTGGGCCTCGTTGGGCTAAAATGGGCAGTGTGGGCCCAATAGCTCGTGGGCCCCACACGGATAAAATTTACGAAAAATGGAAAAATTAGATTGGGCTATGTAGATCACATAGCCGTGATTGAATTTAGGCAAAATGGGCCACATGAGCGTGTGGGCCCATTTGGGCCAAATATTGGGCTTTGAGCCCATTTACACTGTTTTGGATCATATATAGTATCTGTGTCACTCGAGCTGACTGCAGGCCTTCGAAAAGGTCGTTAACTGTACCGAGACCCCAAGGTAGGTAAAATTACTAAGATACCCCTAAAGGATAAATGACCGAAATACCCCCATAAGGTAAATGACCGAAATACCCCCATAGGGTAAATGATCGAAATACCCCCATAGGGTAAAATAACCGTAATACCCCTATAGGATAAAATGACCGTAATGCCCCTGGAGGGTAAATGATTATTTTGCCCTTGTGGGTAAATGACTGACTTAGATTATGAGTTTGACTGATTTGACTGTGATCGTATGACTGTGTTTTAACTGACTTTATTGTGGTCGTGTGTCTGATATGCTTTTAATATATGTTTAAATGACTGTTACTGAGCATGGCCATTCTGTATACACCTGTGATGATTGAGCATGACATACACGACATATTGCATGGTGTTGGGACATTGTTATGGAGGAAGTGTACGGCCGTTGCCGTTTTGTACAAGGCTCACAGCCGTTTTGTCTACGGCTTTTATGGCTTTTAGCCGTTCTGTCTACGGTGCCATGCCGTTTTGTTGACTTAGTGCCGCAACCGGTGCTAAGCTTAGTGTGTTGGCTGGGTGGGTCGATTTAATCCCCACAGGAGTGTAGGGTTGGACAGGAGATGGAATGCAGGGTTGGTTTGGGTATTTATGCATTGCCTATACTGATCCTGATATTGAGATGGGCTTAGGCCCAGATATATGTGATATGTGACTTTTGATATGGGCTCAGGCCCAACCGTGGCTGATGGGGGCTAAGGCCCAGTTGCCACCGTTACTAGAATGGGCTAAGCCCAATTGGTTCTGTTATGGGCTGTGACCCAAATGATATTGTTTTGGGCTTTGGCCCACATATACTCTGAACTGAACTGCATCTTTGTCATTATATTGTTATTGGGCTCTCGCCTGCATCGATTATGTTTCTATATTTATTTATTTTATTTAGTAAGGGGATTACACACTGGGTTTTTCGTAAACTCACCCCGTTTTTAACCTTTCAGGTAATCCCCAGCGTTAGGCGGTTCGATGCTGCCAGGGACTCGGAGATGGCCACACTACTGCTCCTGTTTTCGTTACTTGGCTTTCGTTTACTAATAGTTTTCGTCTGGGTTTTTATATTTGTAATAAGGCGTCTCCAATTTTATAGCTTTTGATTTGAGATATTAATCTTTATGATTTATACTTGTTAGAAGTAGAACTCGATTTTCCCAAAACAATAACTGTTTTCAAAACACTATGTTTCTGCAACGATTTTTAAGCTTTCGCAACAAATAAGGTTTTAATGGTAATAACGTTGTAAAAAGGGAATAACTTTTTAATAAACCACGATTGAAAATGAACAAACGCGAACTGAGGTTTTGTACAAGTTTTACATGGTTTCAAAGTTTTAAATTTCAAGAAGGGTTTTCAATGAAAACTTGGTTTTCGAAAAACACTTCAATGTGACACGCCAGATTCGGCCATAACGTCTAGGCCGGGTTTGGGGTGTTTCATTTAGTGGTATCAGAGCCTAGTTGCAAAACTCGGCTGTGGATTAAGTCTTTAAAATTGAATTTTTGAAAGTGTTATTTCAAAAAGGCTTGAAAAGATTTGAAGTTCTGAAATGTTGTATTGACCATTTTTCTGAAAGTGTGGTACACCGAGTCTCCGGCACTGAATCTGTAAGTTTCTGAAATTGTTGTGTGTTTTCATTGAAAAGTAGTAGATAGATATTAGACTGTATTGCTACACTTAAAGTTTGAGTTTGTATTTATTCTGTCTGTATTCTGGAAATGATATGCGTGTGATATCCATCTGCTCCGATGGATAGATTGTGTGGTACGTGATTGTATTATTAAGATCAGAGTGCGTAACGAGAGCGTAGTGTGGTAGGCTAGGATGTGCGACTATTCTAATAGTTGGAAATTTCGGGGACGAAATTTCTTTATGGGGGTAGAATTGTAACGCCCCGAAATTTGGGCCTAGAAGTATTGGGCCTTAAGCAAGGGAACGGTTAGGAAACTGTGCATAAAAGTTTATGTAAACTAGGAAATGACACAATTAAATGTCAGCTCAAGTGGTTAAGGGTCCTGAGAGGAGTTGGAAAAATCCTGGGTTCAAACCTGGGCTTTAGCAAAAATTTTGGTTTTAAGTGGATAAGATGCTTGGATGTAGGCCTTTTAAATTATTGTGTTAAAATGATGACACAATGAAGCATGTGGTCTAGTGGTTATGGCGTCATTAAGGTTGCAAGAGAGCCTGGGTTCAAGTCTAGGCTCTTGCAATTTATTTTGGTTTTTCTTTTAAAGGAGCCTAGACTTTGGCCTTTAGACATTTTAGTTAATTGAAGATAAAATGTGACACAAAAGAGCATGTGGCAAGGAGGCAAGTGGCGTGTTGAGATATTGAGGGGGGCTTGGGTTCGAATCCCATTGCAAGCAAAGAGGATATTTATTTGTCTAGCATGAGGCGGCAGGAGTTTGAGGTGGTTTCAAAATCTATTGTTGGAGAGTTTGAATTGGTCTTGGAGGTTGTTATGGAGGATATCAAGGAGGGATAAGAGGGAGAGATTTGAGGAGATTTTTAAGGGATTTGGAGGAGAGGAGTGTTGTAGCCGAATTGTGCAACTTCTATGTGCAAATTCAGCTAAGGAAACCCATTTGGTGCATTTCGACATTGTGAGAGTGAGTAGGTGCCGACTTCTTCTGGTATTTTCGGGTTTTGTTTTCTTACATTGGCACATTTTTTACCATTCGGGTTCTCTTTTCTTTCAACATTACTTCTCGTTTGGCTTTTGGTCACTCTGCCGGAACCATTAGACATCAAGTGCCTAATTCTAATTATTTCATTTTGAAGTCTTTTTTCTCTCATTCTTCTTTGGTCGAACTTAACAACTCTCTGCTTCTATTTTCTTTCGACCCAATTCAACCCCTCTCCACTCTTATGTTGTTGTTTTTCTTCTCGGTTTCTTTAGGGCCGAATAGTTCTTCTTCTTCTTACTATTTCTTTTGGTTTTCTTCATAACCGAACTTCTCTCTAGAATTACCATATTCTTTTGATACTAAGCTGAATCTCTGCTTCTCTTTCTGTTTCCTTTCGGCTCATAGCCTTGATCTAGATAGCAATCTCGTTCTTCTTTCGCTGTGGTCGATCGCGGTTTGGAGGTCACCTAGACTTTCGGTAAGCCCTTATTCTTTCTTGTGTTGTTGGATGCTAAGTGTTTTCTCTTTCTTTAATAAAGGTTTCCTTTGGTTGTTCATGCATGGTCGAATCCCTTTTTCTTCCCCGATGATGGTGGTGGCACTTTCGGTTTTTAGATCATTGCAAGGGGTGAAGGGGTTTGTCAAGGATCGCAGTGGTAGTCAATCCTTTTCTTATCTCGCAATCTAAGGTAATCATTTGGGCTAATATTGTAAGATGTTAGCCAATTATTCTGGTGTTGGGTTCCTAAATCTTTTGATGTTTTTAATCTTGTAATAGAATCCATGGACAGGCAGATACATGATTAGTCGGGTGATCGATTCTGTTAGTAGTCTAAGAAGGCTAGGGGCATCCGATCAAGCAAGGCTCGGGTTTGACAATTGAACTTTCAATGGGTGAAGAGGGTGCTAGTAATAAAGCGATGGCAAAGGTGCCGACTGATTTTGAGCGCGTAGCCTCTACTCCCAAGTTTGGGATTTTACGCCGGGATGCCGGAAGAAATTGCTGCCGAGAGCTCGGAACAAGTAGGCAAATCCACGATCGACCGATCTAGTCAAGGTTACGGCGCTCGTGGATTTCGAGTACTTTACGTAATTAGGTGTGTATCTGTACACCGTAAATCATTACTGTTGTAATGCTGAAAGGGTGTGTACACACTGCGATCCGATCGTAGTACGGCAAAAAAGAAAAGCCGTAAATCGACGATTGAGGCCACAAGGGTGTGCGAACGCTCGTGTGGTGAACCAAGCCCACGAAACATGGGCGTTTGACTAAAGAGGCCACTACGAGTGTTCTCGTGCACTTGGGCCGTTTCGGGCCTCATTGGGCCGAAATGGGCCGTGTGGGCCCAATGGGCTTGTGGGCCCCACACGGATAAAATTTACAAAAAATGGAAGAAACTATATTGGGCTATGTAGATCACATAGTCGTGATTGAATTTTGGGCCAAATGGGCCACACGAGCGTGTTGGCCCATTTAGGCCGAATATTGGGCTTTGAGCCCATTTGCACTATTTTGGACCATATGGAGTATCTTTGTCGCTCGAGGCGACTGTAGGCCTTCGAAAAGGTCGTTAACTGTACCGAGACCCCAACGTAGGTAAAATGATCGAAATACCCCCATAGGGTAAATGACCGAAATACCCCCATAGGGTAAATGACAAAAATACACCCATAGGGTAAATGACAAAAATACACCCATAGGGTAAATGACAAAAATACACCCATAGGGTAAAATAACCGTAATACTCCCGTAGGGTAAAATGACCGTAATGCCACTGGCGGGTAAATGACTGTTTTGCCCTTGTGGGTAAATGACTGACTTATATTATGAGTTTGAGTGATTTGACTGTGATCGTATGACTGTGTTTTAACTGACTTGACTGTGGACGTGCGTCTGATATGCTTTTAATATATGTTTAAATGACTGTTACTGAGTATGGCCATTCTGCATACACCTGTGATGATTGAGCATGACATACACGACATATTACATGGAGTTGGGACATTGTTATGGAGGAAATGTACGGCCGTTGCCGTTTTGTACAAGGCTTTCAGCCTTTCTGCGATATTTATGGCTTTTAGCCGTTCTGTTAACCGGCAGCGGTGTTGCGATATTTATGGCTTTTAGCCGTTCTATCTACGGCGCTGAGCCGTTCTGTTGACTTAGTGCCGCAATCGGTGCTAAGCTTGTGTGTTGGCTGGGTGGGTCGATTTAATCCCCACAGGAGTGTAGGGTTGGACAGGAGATGGAGTGCAAGGTTGGTTTGGGTATTTATGCATTGCATATACTGATCCTGATATTGAGATGGGCTTAGGCCCAGATATATGTGATATGTGACTTTTGATATGGGCTCAGGCCCAACCGAGGCTGATGAGGGCTAAGGCCCAGTTGCCACCGTTACTGGAATGGGCTAAGCCCAATTGGTTCTGTTATGGGCTGTGACCCAAATGATATTGTTTTGGGCTTTGGCCCACATATACTCTGGCCCGAAGCGTACTATTATTATCAGTATTGGACTCGCCTAGACGATTTTGTTTCTATATTACATTGTTTCTTTAGTAAGGGGATTACACACTGAGTTTTTCGTAAACTCACCCCGTTTTTAACCTTTCAGGTAATCCCAGCGTTAGAAGGTTTGGTGCTGCGAGGGACTCGAAGATGGCCACACTACTGCTCCTGTTTTAATCACTTGGCTTTCGTTTACTAATAGTTTTCATCTAGTTTTTTATATTTGTAATAAGGCCTCTCCAATTTTATAGCTTTTGATCTGAGATTTTAATCGTTATGATTTATACTTGTTAGAAGTAGAACACGGTTTTCCCAAAATGATAACTATTTTCAAAATACTATGTTTCCGCAACGATTTTTAAGATTCCGCAAAAAATAAGGTTTTAAAGGTAATAACATTATAAAAAAGGGAATAACTTTTTAATAAACCACGATTGAAAATGAACAAACGCGAACTGAGGTTTTGTACAAGTTTTATATGGTTTCAAAGTTTTAAATTTCAAGAAGGGTTTTCAATGAAAACTTGGTTTTTGAAAAATACTTCGATGTGACATGCCAGATTCGGCCATAACGTCTAGGCCGAGTTTGGGGTGTTACACTTCAGGTGTGCACGATAATTCATCAAATACCCTGATGGTATTTTCAAGCCATAACTCAGCTCTTTCCGGATCATCATCTTTACTAGCCCAGAATTCCTCAGCTCCTTGTTTCCAGATTCTATCAACCGGAGGCTTTTCTCTTCTTACCACTTCTACCACTTGGGGAGCTACAGGGGTAGGTTGAGGGATAGGCGGGGGTGGAGGAGGTTGAGCATTAGGATTTGCTCGAATGTACTCGGTGTACCAATTGCTCATTATACGGAGAAAGGCTTCTCGGGCCTCTTCTCCTTGACCCAAAGTCTCGGGTCTACTCTCTACTGGCGTGGTCCCTTCCGCGGGAGTCGGCGCATTACTTGCAGCATCATCAGTTGCAGCTCGGTCAGGATCAGGATCCATTAACTATATAAAAATACAATTCAAATCGTAAGGTGTCGTCACACTATCATTACACAAGTACTCTTACGTATGGCATATATAGCTAGACTCATACTCACGCTATGTTAGTCCGAGAATCGACTAAACCATAGCTCTGATACCACTAAATGTAACACTTCCTACCCGTGTCCGATGTTGGAACCGGATACGAGGCATTACCATGCTTGACTTTGCTTGAACATGTAATTACGGGGTACAAAATTTCATTCCAACTTAAAACTTTTCTTTCTCAACCATAAAACACATATCCTAGGCCTACGAGGCCTTCAACATACATCCGGAAGGTTTTGAGTTCAACCGGAAACTTTTACACTCTTTGAAAATTTTTGCCTAAACAGGGGTCACATGCCCGTGTGACTTGGGACACGCCCGTGTGAGCAGGCCGTGTGGTCACACACGCCCATGTCCCTAGCCCGTGTAGAATTTATTTTTATTTCAAACCTATAGGGGTTTACACACGACCGGTGTAACGACCCGAATTTGGGCCTAGTAGAATTGGGCCCATTGGGCCTTGGGGAGTAGGAGTGTTTAAAATTTTTGAGAATAAGGGAACAACATTATTTCAAGCTGGACTTAATAGGAAGGTGATTTTGGAAAGTTACGAGGTTTCTAGGAAGTTCCAGGTTCAAGTTAGGCTATAGGTAAATTTTGTGTTTAAGCACTTAAAGGAGAGAAGGTAAGTGGCATCAAGACTTAAGGAAATAAGTGTGCATTTTGCTAGCACAAGGAGTCTATTGGTAAAGGTGGTAAGTGGCGTGTGGAGTGTACTAATGGTCTGAGGTTCGAAACCCACCTATTGCAAATTTTGTATTAATTTTTGTGCTACATTCCATGTGTCGGCCATGGCTTTATTATGGTAAGGAAGACTTTTTAATTTGGGAAAGAAGACTAAGGATATCGTAAGGAGGAAAGCAAGGGAAAAAAAAGAAAAGAAATGAAGGAAAAAGGTAAGAGAAGGGAACATGTTGGCCTATTATGAGGTGGATGTTTTGGAAAGAATATTTTGGGGTCAACACTCATCTTTTGGAAGAGATGATACATGGTTTTGGGGGGCAGATTTCTCTAGCTCTCCCTTGTATTTTCACATTTTTGGGTCACTTTTTCTTTACCTAATATTTTGTTTCTTTTGGTTACATTTCCTCCATGCCGAAATTCCCTCTTCTTCTATAGTGTTCCTTCTACTCATCTTTTCTCTCTTTTCATCCAATTCTAGCTAGTACAACTTGAGCCGTGTGTTGCAAATCTCGTCTTGGCCGAAGCCCCTACTTCTTTTTCCCTCCTAATCTTCAAGTGGTTGATTCCATTCTTCTCATCTTTCAGTTTCCATTACGGTGTGTCCCAAAACCGAATAGTGGTTCTTACGTTTTGCTGTTGTGCCGAATCTTCTCTTCCATTCAACTTTTCTCTGAGTTAAGTTAAGCCGAAACACTCTTTTGCCGATTCTTTTGATAATCAAAGGGTGAGGATCATTAACATCAGTGGCAGTAAAGGAGCGTGCGGTGGTAGTCAGAAGGCGGGGTTGATTATCGGGACTCCGTAGAGGGAGATCACGTAGTGGGTCAACGAATAGGGGTTCTTTAGGAAATCCAAATCAGGTGTGTAATCCCGTACCCTTTCGAATACATGTTTGAAATGGTGTGTAATCTCATACCTCTCTGAATGTTTGCATGAAATGTTCTATGGTTCAGTCGAAATATCAAAGAAAACCGGAAACCGGCATCCGTGACCCCTCGGGAGTGCGTATGTTCGGAGTGGTAACCATATTTTGCAATGAAACAGTTTTGGATTGCAGCAGTGACATGATTTTGAAAAAATCATGAAAAATAGGAGAAATGGAATTAGAAAGAGAATAAGATATAAAATTAAATCTTACTGTTTCTATTTTTAAATGAAAGAAACAGAGTAGGAAGAGGGATTTTATATTCTGTGATATTTTAATTTTAGTGAGACTGGTTCTGAATGACTTCGTGGTTCCCTGTTCTGTCTTGGAAAAATCATTTAAATTTGTACAAAGTGAATTACGAGTTATAATTTATATGTATAGATTCCTTAGTGAGCCTATTTTCAATAGAAACAAGTGGTAGCAACATATCAAAACTGTTCAGTGAGATATTTGAATTTAGGGTAAGAGAGGTCAAAACTGTTGGTCAGTGAAACAAGATAACTTTAATGAATAAACTGTACTAAATGGATAAGCCAAAAATTTTGGAAAAATTTTAGCAAGAAGATATATGAGTCTTGTTTCAAGGAAAATTTATGGATCTAAATTTTGAGTTTCCTAACTCGAGTTATATTCAATTTAGTCAATATGACGCAGATGGACGGTATCAATTTTTATGCCCCAAATTAGTAGTTAAGTCTGGGTTGCAAATGTTGTTTAAGAACTTAGTAAAGGTAATACGGTATGAATCGAGTGTTTTTCTTAAAAATCGTTAATACTTAGATTTGTCAAAATCGGTGTAAAATTGAAAAATTACGAAAATGCCCTTATGGGCCGAATTACGAAAATGCCCTTATGGGCCGAATTACAAAAATGCCCCCAGAGGGCCGATTTCCTAGAATGCCTTAAATGGGTCGATTCATTGTAATAAAACTTGATTAATGGTTGTTATTTATATGTGAATACTGTAACACCCCAAACCCGGCCCACAAGCCCTGACCGGATCTGGCATGTCACTGCGGAAAACGTTTGAAAATATTTTTTGATTTTTGAATAACCCGTGAAAATTTGTTAACTTTTGAAAACTATGTCCATTTAAAAATTATTAAATAATATAAGCTCGATATAAAATATCCGAATTAAAACTTTATTACATATATATAGATTTAAATAAAATTGTTTGCATATGATTCCTCAATTGTCAATCCATAATAAAACATAATGAAAAACACTTAAACAAACTTTAAATACTCTTAGGGGCCTTATTACAATAATTGAATAATCAAAGTACTGAAAATATAAATGCTTAATTAATTAAAAATATCTTTACGTATGAAAATGCATACGCCATGGCCACCTTTGTATCCCCTCCAGCCCGATCCAAGAATCACGATCACCTGTGATGTTGGTAAATATTTGGGTGACTCACACGGACTCAGTGTGTAACTAATCCACTGGATTCCACCCACATGTTAACCACACATTAACTCATATATCAGATAATAATTATCATATTCACATATTATCACATTCTGGGCTTGGCCCATATTCAAATCAGATATTAAGTAACAAGGTAATTAACCACATAATTTCCACATACTGGGCTTAGCCCATTTCTTATTCAAATCCACATTCACATACTGGGCTTGGCCCATTTCCACATTAATCCACATATCAATTGGGCTTGGCCCATTTTCACATTAATACCTCATTTCACATATCAAATAAAATTATGCAAAGTGCACCCAACCCAAACCTAGGGTCCATCCTCTACACACCCCGTATCCGACCTACCACACACACGGGGATTATTAAATCACCCTCTCCTTTTAACTCCACAAGGCATTCAGTGCCAACCACGTGCAATTAAGCACAAAATCCACAACGCGACCTCAGTCAGCGCCAATCCACGATGTAGCCGTAGCTAACACCAAAATCACGATGGGACACATAGTCACTCATCAATCCACGATATGGCACATAGCCGATATCAATCACGATGAAGCACAGAGCTACTCATCAAGCCACGCGAACTAAATCGCAATTAAACCACAACGTGACCTCAGTCAATGTCAATCCACGATGTAGCTCAAGGCTAACATCAAACCACGTACTCGAAGTACACCCGTACCTTCTTTCATATCCCATCCCATGCATATGCACATGTAATAATGGCATAATAATAATAAATGCATGCACATGTAATTAAGGCAGACAATCATATTTCCATAGGCATGTTTACATTCACATCGGCACTGTCACATTCTTATCAACGAGATAATACTAACACGATAATCGATATACCCCTTTTAGGGTAATCACCACATAATCGCCCAACGCATCAAGTTAGCACATAAATCACACATACAAATATAGCAAAACCGAAAAAGCGGTGGGTTAATCACACACCTTATTACTTGGAGTTCTAAACTCTCGATCCCGCGCTTATCGCTAAGCAAGACCACGGCTATCCGCCTATAGCTTTTCTCCCGCTTGGCCCACACCCGGTGGCCAATCCCGACTCGCCGAGACAGATCGTTTCTTAAACTTCAGGATAGGGACCTTCCTTTTCCTTCTTGGTGATATTTGCATCCATCGGTATAATCTTAATCAGAAAGTCCGTTAATCACCAATATACGAAATCTTAACCAAATATTCACAACTTAACATACCTACCGAAATTGGATCTCGAATCCCGAAGCCCTTGATTACCTCTGTCGAAATTCCTAAATCACCATAGACAGAATCGGTCAACCATTTATACCCAAAATGTGGCCTATGGCCAAATGTCAACAACCACTTACCTTTGCTAATCGTAAAAAAAATCAAAGCTGTCACTTTCTTTTGGTGTTGATGAAATCCCTACTAACAACTTGTTAGAATCGGCTTAATCAATAATCTAGATAAAGTGGCCCTTGGCCGAATAGCACATACTACCATACCTTGAATAGCCGAAACCAAGAGGCTCCTCTAATGCTTCCTTCCCGAAATCACCCTCCTAGGTTCACCCGTAAGAGAAATAGATTCAAGGTCTCGACTTTTAAAACTCACAACAAGATTCGGCTAATCCCAGAGAGTGATGAAAAATTATTCGGCTATCAAAGAACAAGTATGGAGTTGAGGTTATAGGAAAGAAAAGAAGAAAAGGAGAGGTTTAAGAGAATACGGCAATGGCAAGTTTAAGAGAGGCTTTGATTTAATCAAAGTAAAAGAAAGGAAAAGATGTGATAGAAGAAGAAAAATAAATGCATAAAGGGGTCTAACCTTGGCTTTTGTCAAATGAAAATAAAGTGCAAATTAAGCAATAACCAAGATGAAAAGAAAGTGTTTTAGAAAAAAAGAATTTGGCATACCCAAGAGCTAATTTTGGCACACACTACTAGCTCTTCATAGCCGAAATTTGCTACCCCAAGGAGTCCTATATTCGGCCATTGCTCATCCCATAACAAATCCCAATTTAATCTCTTATTCAAATAAATAAAATAAAGTAGCAATTATCTTCCATCTTATCCCTAATCACCTCTTTAAAATAAAATAAAATAAGGCCACCCTTAGCTTCTATCTTAACTAAATAAATAAAATAAATAAAGCCATATTTATCCTACCTTCTCATGAGCCGTAGTTTTACTAGGAGAATAAAGCCAAATCCTCATCCAATTGAAACTCCATGTGCCGTCCAATTACTCTCCACCAAGCAAAAAGCCAAAAATAAAATCCCACTCCTTGCGCCCACGTGAATAGAACCCTAGCCCTCACCGCCGCAAGTGCCATAACGCCCCAAGCCACTCTGCCGTGCATTTTTTGTGACATAAACTCGCCCCAATTCTTTTTAAGTCCTCCTTAACTTGATTTCACTTGTTGACGCAAAAAGGAAAAATAAAACACTCCCATGCCATCACCAAGACTCGAACATGAGACACTGCTCCTTGCTCCTGAGATAACGCCCCAACCATCTTGCCAAGGCGTTGTTTGTGATATGATTCACCCAAAACTTATTTTAAGACCTTTTTTCCTAGCTCCCCCTTGCCTTAACGCCAAAACAAAATAAAAACACCCATTTGCTTTCCACGCTATTCGAACCCAAGACCTGCGCCAGGCGTCATTCCAGGCCCTTAAGTGGCGCATGGAAGTCACTTTACCAAGGCCTGTTTTATGCCAAACAAGCCTAAGATTTTTCCCTTAAAGCCTCCCTGGCCTTGCTCCCCTTCCAGACGCAAAAAGAAAAGTCTCTGATGCGCCCCACGTTACTCGAACCTCTCCCCCCTGCACTCCCTTTTGACGCAGGCCTCCAAGCCCCTAAAGTAGCGTCCCAAGCCACTTTACCAAGCCCAAGTTCATGTCCATAACCTCCTACAATTTATTTTAAAGCCTCCTTCACCTAGCTCTCCTTTTAAGCACTTAAAACAAAATTTTCCTAAGACACTCCCTTTATATCCTAGAGTTTTAAAAACCCTTAAAACATCACCAAATCACTCACTGAGCCTACTAACTCATGAATTTATGCACCAAATGCATAGCCCCTAATCTAGGATGTTACAGTTCTACCCTCATTAAAAATAATTTCGTCCTCGAAATTACTTACTAACGAATAATCGTACACCTTAACTCACCGCACTACGCTTATGCTGCGCACTCTGATCTTAATAGAACCATCGTACTTTCTAGGCACAAT
Source organism: Gossypium sturtianum (assembly GCA_025698515.1). NCBI lineage: Eukaryota > Viridiplantae > Streptophyta > Magnoliopsida > Malvales > Malvaceae > Gossypium > Gossypium sturtianum. The sequence continues at coordinate 68,588,817 of CM046946.1, read as the reverse complement.
CTCTAAGTTCACGTCCCCTAGAACTCATTTCTAATGTCGCGATTTAATCTGATTAAAAAGTTTTATGAATTAGTCCTTGTTTCACTTGATTACCCGCGAAGAAGTTTTATGAAAAGAATCTTAGGAGTGGTTCTTTCGTATTCATACATGCACACAGTCTTTTCATTCATACATACATCCATCAACAATTATGAACTTTCGTTCATTCAGAGAAAGGTTGTAGTTTTCATTGTTATTGTTTTTCCACTACCTGTGGGTATTTTGGTAATAAATCAGGGTCAATTCGAAAATATTTTTCAAATTAAAGGTATTTCAAATTTACAAAATCTACAGGTTATTTTGTTTTCCAAATCAGAGGTGTTGCAAAATTTTGAAATCGAGGTTATTTGGTAATTTTGGAAGTCGAAGCGATTAAAGTAAATTTTCCAAATCGGGGTATCTTGTTATTTTTAAAGCAGAAGTTTTGATATCTTTGTAAAGTAGAAATATTGTAGCAAACGTCGAGGGTATTTTTGAAAATCTTAAGAACTAAGGGTATTTTAGTAATTTACAATACTGAGGGCATTTTTGTAATTTTGTAAATCAGAGATATTTTGGAAAAATTTTCACAATAATCTTTTACTACAATTAAAAGCGTAATTTAGGGATTTTAAAACTAGGAATTTTATAAAACTGCATGGCTAGTCCCTTTCGGGTTTTAATCATTGGTTTAGCCCGCGAATAAGCCCTCTTGGTTAGGGTGAACCGTAGCTACGCACCAGGTAGGATTCCAGCGAAGAGGAGGTGAGTCACTAGGGCGCTTAAGTACCAGTGCTCTTAGGATCCAATCCTAGACATGCGCACAATGGTTGCCACACTCTAGCTCGATGACTTAGTTCACAGGTTTGTTTAATAGTCCTTAAGTCTTATGCATGTGTTTGAGTGCACTAGCCCTAGGGTTCAATAGCCTTAATATTCTAATCTACGAGCCCAAATAAGCCCATAACAGTTCACATAAACAAATTACTTCAATAATTGAAGTGCTTACAGTGGACTTTGGTAGGAGATACAGTGCCATGCCAGAAAAACACAAATAAAGCCCATATTTTGAAAAGCCCATTTTCGAAAACATTTTTGGACCCAAAACCCTCAAAGCCGAGTTTTGAACCGGGCTCTGATACCAAACTGTAACACCCCAAACCCGGCCCACAAGCCCTGACCGAATCTGGCATGTCACTGCGGAAAACGTTTGAAAATATTTTTTGATTTTAGAATAACCCGTGAAAATTTGTTAACTTTTGAAAACTATGTCCATTTAAAAATTATTAAATAATATAAGCTCGATATAAAATATCCGAATTAAAACTTTATTACATATATATAGATTTAAATAAAATTGTTTGCATATGATTCCTCAATTGTCAATCCATAATAAAACATAATAATAAACTTAATGAAAAACACTTAAACAAACTTTAAATACTCTTAGGGGCCTTATTACAATAATTGAATAATCAAAGTACTGAAAATATAAATGCTTAATTAATTAAAAATATCTTTCTGTATGAAAATCTGCTTCTGCCATGGCTACCTTTGTATCCCCTCCAGCCCGATCCAGGAATCACGATCACCTGTGATGTTGGTAAATATTTGGGTGAGTCACACGGACTCAGTGTGTAACTAATCCACTGGATTCCACCCACATGTTAACCACACATTAACTCATATATCAGATAATAATTATCATATTCACATATTATCACATTACAGGCTTGGCCCATATTCAAATCAGATATTAAGTAACAAGGTAATTAACCACATAATTTCCACATACTGGGCTTAGCCCATTTCTTATTCAAATCCACATTCACGTACTGGGCTTGGCCCATTTCCACATTAATCCACATATCAATTGGGCTTGGCCCATTTTCACATTAATACCTCATTTCACATATCAAATAAAATTATGCAAAGTGCACCCAACCCAAACCTAGGGTCCATCCTCTACACACTCGACCTACCACACACGAGGATTATTAAATCACCTCTCCTTTTAACTCCACAAGGCATTGGTGCCAACCACGTGCAATTAAGCACAAAATCCACAACGCGACCTCGATCAGCGCCAATCCTGATGTAGCCGTAGCTAACACCAAAATCACGATGGGACACATAGTCACTCATCAATCCACGATATGGCACATAGCCGATATCAATCACGATGAAGCACAGAGCTACTCATCAAGCCACGCGAACTAAATCGCAATTAATCCACAACGTGACCTCAGTCAACGTCAATCCACGATGTAGCTCAAGGCTAACATCAAACCACGTACTCGAAGTACACCCGTACCTTCTTTCATATCCCATCCCATGCATATGCACATGTAATAATGGCATAATAATAATAAATGCATGCACATGTAATTAAGGCAGACAATCATATTTCCATAGGCATGTTTACATTCACATCGGCACTGTCACATTCTTATCAACAGATAATACTAACCTGATAATCGATATACCCCTTTTTAGGTAATCACCACATAACCGCGCATCTTTGCCTTTAGTTAGCACATAAATCACACATACAAATATAGCAAAACCGAAAAACGGTGGGTTAATCACACACCTTATTACTTGGAGTTCTAAACTCTCGATCTCGCGCTATCGCTTAAGCGAGACTACGCTATCCGCCTATAGCTTTCTCCTGCTTTGGCCCACACCCGGTGGCCAATCCCGAGCTCGCCGAGACAGATCGTTTCTTAAACTTCAGGATAGGACCTTCCCTTTTCCTTCTTGACTCGATATTTGCATCCATCGGTATAATCTTAATCGAAAGTCCCGTTAATCACCAATATACGAAATCTTAACCAAATATTCACAACTTGACATACCTACGAAATTGGATCTCGAATCCGAAGCCCTTGATTACCTCTGTCGAAATTCCTAAATCACCATAGACAGAATCGGTCAACCATTTATACCCAAAATGTGGCCTATGGCCGAATGTCAACAACCACTTACCTTTGCTAATCGTAAAAAAAATCCGAAAACTGTCACTTGCTTTTTGTGTCGATTGTGAAATCCCTACTAACAACTTGTTAGAATCGGCTTAATCAATAATCTAGATAAAGTGGCCCTTGGCCGAATAGCACATACTACCATACCTTGAATAGCCGAAACCAAGAGGCTCCTCTAATGCTTCCTTCCCAAAATCACCCTCCTAGGTTCGGCCACAGAAGAGAAATAGATTCAAGGTCTCAGCTTTTAAAACTCACAACAAGATTCGGCTAATCCCTTCAGAGAGTGATGAAAAATTATTCGCCTATCAAAGAACAAGTATGGAGTTGAGGTTATAGGAAAGAAAAGAAGAAAAGGAGAGGTTTAAGAGAATACGGCAATGGCAAGTTTAAGAGAGGCTTTGATTTAATCAAAGTAAAAGAAAGGAAAAGATGTGATAGAAGAAGAAAAATAAATGCATAAAGGGGTCTAACCTTTGGCTTTTGTCAAATGAAAATAAAGTGCAAATTCGGCAATAACCAAGATGAAAAGAAAGTGTCTTAGAAAAAAAAGAATTTGGCACACCCAAGAGCTAATTTTCGGCACACACTACTAGCTCTTCATAGCCGAAATTTGCTACCCCAAGGAGTCCTATATTCGGCCATTGCTCATCCCATAACAAATCCCAATTTAATCTCTTATTCAAATAAATAAAATAAAGTAGCAATTATCTTCCATCTTATCCCCTAATCACCTCTTTAAAATAAAATAAAATAAGGCCACCCTTATCTTCTATCTTAACTAAATAAATAAAATAAATAAAGCCATATTTATCCTACCTCATCATGACCAAGTTTTACTAGGAGAATTAAGCCAAATCCTCATCCAATTGAAACTCCATGTGCCGTCCAATTACTCTCCACCAAGCAAAAAGCCAAAAATAAAATCCCACTCCTTGCTGCCCACATGAATAGAACCCCACCCTCTCAACTGCGCAGTAGTCGCCATAACGCCCCAAGCCACTGCCCGGGAGTTTTTGTGACATAAACTCGCCCCAATTCTTTTTAAGTCCTCCTTAGCCCAGTTTCACTTGTTGACGCAAAAAGGAAAAATAAAACACTCCCATGCCATCACCAAGACTCGAACATGAGACCTGCTCCTTGTTCCACAGATAACGCCCCAACCATCTTGCCAAGGCGCTGTTTGTGATATGATTCACCCAAAACTTATTTTAAGACCTTTTTTCCTAGCTCCCCCTTGCCTTAACGCCAAAGCAAAATAAAAACACCCATTTGCTTTCCACGCTATTCGAACCCAAGACCTGTGCCAGGCGTCATTCCAGGCCCTTAAGTGGCGCATGGAAGTCGCTTTACCAAGGCCTGTTTTATGCCAAACACGCGTAAGATTTTTCCCTTAAAGCCTCCCTGGCCTTGCTCCCCTTCCAGACGCAAAAAGAAAAGTCTCTGATGCGCCCCGCGTTACTCGAACCTCTCCCCCCTGCACTCCTTTTTTGCTTGGGCCTCCAAGCCCCTAAAGTAGCGTCCCAAGCCACTTTACCAAGCCCAAGTTCATGTCCATAACCTCCTACAATTTATTTTAAAGCCTCCTTCACCTAGCTCTCCTTTTAAGCACTTAAAACAAAATTTTCCTAAGACACTCCCTTTTTATCCTAGAGTTTTAAAAACCCTTAAAACATCACCAAATCACTCACTGAGCCTACTAACTCATGAATTTATGCACCAAATGCATAGCCCCTAATCTAGGATGTTACAAATACCTTATTATGTATGCTACATTTTCATATATTGCATGGGATGGGAAAAATGATGAAGAGAAGTGTAGCCTGGTGGCATTGCCACAAAAAAAATGTTTATTATAATGTTTACATATGATATCGGTGGCTTGGCAACAATAAATTATTATAAATGGCAATTTGCCTGCGATTTGGTGTGATTGGCGGGGTGGGTTGACTTGATCCCCACAGGTGTGATAGACTGGTACGGGGGTGTGTTGGATGGATGGGTTGGGTTACATACATTGCATATATATATATTCTATTATGTAAATGGGCTTAGGCCCAAGATGATGCTAAATGGGTTCAGGCCCACTGGACAACGGTAAGGGGATTATACACTGAGTTCTAGTAACTCACCCCGTTTCCTTAACCCTTGCAGGTAATGTTCAGTAATGTGGACTTGGGCCGTGGATGATTCGATGGAGGCCATACTTCAGAAATGGTGTTTTATTTTGAACTTTAGATTTCTATTTTCACTCACTTTTCTATTTTGGGGTTTTTTATGATGTAATAAGGCCTTTGGAGTATTTTACTTTTGCTTTATGTTTGACGTACTTTGCTTTTACTTGAATTGTTTTAAATGGGAATTTTTCTAAAAACTTAAATAAAGATTTTCCAAAATAGATTAACAAAAGGATTTCATAACAAACTTTTACAAATATTTTAACTCAGAAATTTTCTCTCGAATTATCAATAATATTTTCAAAAGTCATGGTTTATAAGATCTCTAGTTCAAATTATCGATTTATCAATCAACCTTCGAGGTTTGAAATACTTTATCAAATATTTCAAATCAAACTTATTTTCTTGATTATAACAAGATAATACCTATTTTAGTACGAATAAAAAGGATTTAGCATGTTTTTCTCATTTGACATGTCAAATCCGGTCATAATGCATGGGTCGGGTTTGGGGTGTTACATTTAATGGTATCAGAGCCAAGTTGCAAAATTCGGCTGTGGTTTGGGTTCAAAAGCGTTTTCCAAAGCTGTATAAAATTTTAATTTATAAATGCATGTTCTAAAGGAAGTATGGCACCACTGGTATCCGGCACCAAGTCAAGTAAGTTTATGTTTTCAATGTATGATTATTGTGGTATGACTGTAGGCGTACTCTAGAACTTTTAGCTTTAGGAGCTGAAATTATAGAGATTGAGACTTTAGGATGCGTTTTGCGAAAACAACTTTACTTCTTATAATCCATAAAATATTGTTTAATAAACATTGAATTGTATAATGATTCATAAGACTCTTAGTCAGATTAAATCGACATTAGTGAACATGAGCACTAGAGGACGTGGACGTGGTAGACGCGACCGTGATAGAGGCCGATGTGCTAGGGCTAAATCTTCGGTACCGAGGCATGTGCTCGAAAGGGAGGCGCTGGCATCGCCAGTGGCTGAGACGGGATCTCATGATCGAGCTTGGGTTGTTGAGCTGACTCAGATAGTTAAGGAGGTATTGGAGGAGGTTAAAGGAATCAGTGAAGCACTTCGAGTTGGGTGTATGGACTGTAAGAAGAAAAGAGATCGCGATTATTTTGGGTCACAGTCTTGTTCCGTAAAGCGTGTTAAGGCACGTCCAAACTTTTCGGCTTGCGATTATTGCAGAAGGCTTCATCCGGGAGAATGCTGGAGGAGGTTAGGAGCATGCTTGAGATACGGGTCTAAGGAGCATAAGGCTCGAGATTGTTTCATCACCATCAAGTCAGGTATGTTTTGGTTGGACATGATGATTGAATATAGAAAATTTTAGGTATAAGTGGTAGATAACTGTTTGCTTCTATGGTTAGATGTTTGGTTGTGTGAAAGAGGATTCAAGATTATGTTAAAAGTACATTAGTGTTATTAAGATCAGAGGGCACAGTGAAAGCATAGTGGTGTGATTTGAGCGGTGCATTTAGTAGTTGGTTGGAAATTTCGAGGACGGAATTTCTTTAAGGAGGGTAGAATTGTAACGACCCGAATTTGGGCCTAGTAGAATTGGGCCCATTGGGCCTTGGGGAGTAGGAGTGTTTAAAATTTTTGAGAACAAGAGAACGACATTATTTCAAGTTGGACTTAATAGGAAAGTGATTTTGGAAAGTTACGAGGTTTCTAGGAAGTTTCGGGTTCAAGTTAGGCTATAGGTAAATTTTGTGTTTAAGCACTTAAAGGAGAGAAGGTAAGTGGCATCAAGACTTAAGGAAATAAGTGTACATTTTGCTAGCACAAGGAGTCTATTGGTAAAGGTGGTAAGTGGCGTGTGGAGTGTACTAATGGTCTGAGGTTCGAAACCCACCTATTGCAAATTTTGTATTAATTTTTGTACTACATTCCATGTGTCGGCCATGGCTTTATTATGGTAAGGAAGACTTTTTAATTTGGGAAAGAAGACTAAGGATATGGTAAGGAGGAAAGCAAGGGAAAAACAAGGAAAGAAATGAAGGAAAAAGGTAAGAGAAGGGAACATGTTGGCCTATTATGAGGTGGATGTTTTGGAAAGAACATTTTGGGGTCAACACTCATCTTTTGGAAGAGATGATACATGGTTTTTTTTTTTGGGGGGGGGGAGCCGAATTTCTCTAGCTCTCCCTTGTATTTTCATATTTTTGGGTCACTTTTTCTTTACCTAATATTTTGTTTCTTTTGGTTACATTTCCTCCTTGCCAAAATTCCCTCTTCTTCTATAGTGTTCCTTCTACTCATCTTTTCTCTCTTTTCATCCAATTCTAGCTAGTACAACTTGAGCCGTGTGTTGCAAATCTCTTCTTGGCCGAAGGCCCTACTTCTTTTTCCCTCCTAATCTTCAAGTGGTTGATTCCATTCTTCTCATCTTTCGGTTTCCATTGCGGTGTGTCCCAAAACCGAATAGTGGTTCTTACGGTTTGCTGTTGTGCCGAATCTTCTCTTCCATTCGACTTTTCTCTGAGTTAAGTTAAGCCGAAACACTCTTTTGCCGATTCTTTTGATAATCAAAGGGTGAGGATCATTAACATCAGTGGCAGTAAAGGAGCGTGCGGTGGTATTCAGAAGGCGGGGTTGATTATCGGGACTCCGTAGATGGAGATCACGTAGTGGGTCAACGAAGAGGGGTTCTTTAGGAAATCCAAATCAGGTGTGTAATCCCGTACCCTTCCGAATACATGTTTGAAATGGTGTGTAATCTCATATCTCTCTGAATGTTTGCATGAAATGTTCTGTGATTCGGTCGAAATATCGAAGAAAACCAGAAACCGGCATCCGTGACCACTCGGGCGTGCGTATGTTCGTAGTGGTAACCATATTTTGCAATGAAACAGTTTTGGATTGCAGCAGTGACGTGATTTTAAAAAAATCACGAAAAATAGGAGAAAGGGAATTAGAAAGCGAATAAGATATAGAATTAAAGCTTACTGTGTCTATTTTTAAATGAAAGAAACAGAGAAGGAAGAGGGATTTTATATTCTGTGATATTTTAATTTTAGTGAGACTGGTTCTGAAAAACTTCGTGGTTCCCTGTTCTATCTTGGGAAAATCATTTATAATTGTAAAAAGTGAATTATGAGTTATAATTTATATGTATAGATTCTTTAGTGAGCCTATTTTCAATATAAACAAGTGGGAGCAACATATGAAAACTGTTCAGTGAGATATTTGAATTTAGGGTAAGAGAGGTCAGAACCGTTGGTTAGTGAAACAAGGGAACTTTAATGAATAAACTGTAATAAATGACTAAGCCAAAAATTCTGGAAAAATTTTAGTAAGAATTTCTATGAGTCTAGTTTCAAGGAAAATTTACGGATCTAAATTTCGAGTTTTCTAACTTGAGTTATAGTCAATTTAGTCAATATGACGCAGATGGACAGTTTCAATTTTTATGCCCCAAATTAGTAGTTAAGTCTGGGTTGCGAATGTTGTTTAAGAACTTAGTATAGGTAATACGGTATGAATCGAGTGTTTTGCTTAAAAATCGTTAATACTTAGATTTTTCAAAATCGGTGTAAAATTGTAAAATTACGAAAATGCCCTTATGGGCCGAATTACGAAAATGCCCTTATGGGCTGAATTACGAAAATGCCCTTATAGGCCGAATTACAAAAATGCCCCTAGAGGGCCGATTTCCTAGAATGCCTTAAATGGGCCGAGTCATTGTAATAAATTACTTGATTAATGGTTGTTATTTATATGTGAATATCTTATTATGTATGCTACATTTTCATATATTGCATGGGATGGGAAAAATGATGAAAAGAAGTGTAGCCTAGTGGCATTGCCACAAAAAAAATGTTTATTATAATGTTTACATATGATATCGGTGGCTTGGCCACAATAAATTATTTTAAATGGCAATTGGCCTGCGATTTGGTGTGATTGGCGGGGTGGGTTGACTTGATCCCCACAGGTGTGATAGGCTGGTACGGGGTGTGTTGGATGGATGGGTTGGGTTACATACATTGCACATATATATATATTCTGTTATGTAAATGGGCTTAGGCCCAAGATGATGCTAAATGGGTTCAGGCCCAGTGGACAACGGTAAAGGGATTATACACTGAGTTCTAGTAACTCACCCTGTTTCCTTAACCCTTGCAGGTAATGTTCAGTAATGTGGACTTGGGCCGTGGATGATTCGGTGGAGGCCATACTTCAGAAATGGTGTTTTGTTTTGAACTTAAGATGTAACACCCCAAACCCGGTCTATGCGTTAAGACCAAATTTGACATGTCACACAAAATGAACATACACCTAGTCCTTTAAAGATTTAAAGAAATCGGATTTAAAAAAAAAACATTTTGACGTGGAGTTTATTGAATTCTAAAGTTGATTATTGAATCAACAATTTAAGTCGTAAGAGTTTATGAAACGATACTTTGGAAAAGTTTAATTTTAGAAAAAGAGTTTGAATGATAACTTTGGAAAAGTTTGAAGAATCAATGTTAAGAGAAAATTTTCCGAGTTAAAGTATTTAAGAATAAAATCTTTTACTTTTTTTTTCTTATTTTTTTTTCATGTCTATTTGAGAAAACGTTTATTTATGTTTTTAGAAAATATAATCCCTCTTGAAGTATTTAAAGCTATTTATAAAATCCATCAAACCTAAAGCAATATTAAAAAGTTATCTGAAGGCCTTATTACAACTTAACTTAAAATAGTAAAATAATTAAAAGTACTTAAAAGAAATCCAAAATTCAAATAACCCATTATTCGTAGTATGGCCCCCACCGAGTTGTCCATGACTCAAGTCTCAAAATCACTTGATCATTACCTAAGAAGAGTAAGGAAAAAGCGGGGTGAGTTACTTAGAACTCGATTGTGTAAACCACTTACCATCGATCCCATGGGCCAAAATCCAATTTAGCATTTATTGGGCCAAAGCCCAATACAAATATAACATAATAACATGTATTAAAAGAATGTAATATGCAATTCCCAAACCAAACCTAATTTCCATCCGCTACACACCACCCGTACCAACCAGCACACCTGTGGGGAGCTTTAGTCACCCACCCCGCCAACACACCAAAATAGGAATTAAGCCGTTTATCAATTTGTGGACAAGCCACCAGATTTACAGAGTTTACATGGCATTTGCCATTTTTCAGATTTGTGGCAGAGCCACCAGAATTTTGTAGCAAAGCTACCAGAACTTCTCTTCGTCACTATCCCAACCCATGCAAATCATGTATATAATATGCATATTTATTTACAACAATCCATTCATATAATTATTACAACAATATGGCCCATTATAAAAATTTCCACAATCTGGCCCATATCACCTTTTTGGCCCATATACCAAATATCACATTTGGCCTATATATCAAATATCACATTTGGCCCATATATCAAATATCACATTTGGCCCATATATCAAATATCACATTTGGCCCATTAAGGGTAATCTCGTAATTTTTACAATCTTAATACCGATTTCATAGTCTTTACCATTTTAGTAATAATTATGCCATTTTACCCGATGTCACTAACATGTGATTTAATCAAACGATTAACACGATATAATTATCTAACCCATGGAATACGATGTGAGATTACACACCTGATTACGGTAAGCACTACACTTTCCTGAGCGTTGACACCTAAAAATATTTTTAACGCTCGATTAGAGCATTAACACTTATAGTAAATCTATTCTAAGATAAAGGGCTAGGATTTTTACCCTCGAAATTGCGAATAACTATGATTGCCGGTTTTCCCCGGTTGACGGTCCACAACCCATTGGAAAATCCCGAATAGCTAATGGCTCAGAACTGCGAACAACCTCGGATAGTTGATTCTCACCGGATGAGGGTCCACAACCCGGTGGAAAATCTCGGATTGCCGAAATAGCCCTTCATTTGAATCTAGAGGGGATCGCGAATCCGCTCCTTTTTCGATCACTATTCACCACTCCTTTTGATTCGATCTTGTTTGCCTCCATTGACAATTAAATATTAGTCCAAACTAATATTTCGTAATTAAAAATGATTGGTCTTATGAGCTAAGTCGCTTACCACAAAATCCTTACGTTCACGGGATGAAAATCGAACGATAGAGTCCCTAAGATAAAAATCGGTTAATCACCCTATCTTTAATAAGTAATATGGAATCCTTGAAAGAAATCCTTACCTTAGATTTTTGGACCGAATCCTAATGATAACACGATGACTTCAGACGCTCCAAGTTTTGGCCTTCCACTAAATTTCTATGATATAGAAAAAGAGATTCGAATAAGATATGGTATGATGATGGTCTCGATCCAAAAGGCCATCCTCAACAAAGTATAGATTCGGCACAATGGATAAGGTGAAATAAAAATACCAAAATGTTGAAACTAGCCACTTACCGATTGATCAAAGTGAGAGTAGAAAAAATGATTGAGAAGGAGATATGTGTGTGGTAGAAGTTTTTGGCTATGGTGGAAAAATTGAAGAGAGAATGATGTTTGAGAGATTTTTGCAAGAGAAAAAAAGAAGAAGAAAGGTATAAGAAAATAAAGTGTTTAGGTTTCGGTTCTTTTCAAGAATGGAAGATGAACAAAGAAGAAACTTTGAGACTAGTGTGCATTCGGCAAAGAAGAAAAGAATAGAAAAGAAAAATGGCCCTTCAAGGTTATGTGGTTTCGGCACCAAGAGGAAAAGGTTTGGGAGAATAAGCAATTAAGACCGAAATGGTCAAAAATGAAATGGCCAAAAAGAAAGCAAAAGTTTACCTATTGTTCAAGATAAATTCGGCTAGGGAGAGGAAATTAGAGAGAAAAACTTTGACGAGAAACACAAAAATGCCAAAATGCCAAAGTGACCAACTAGCACCTAAACCTTACCAAAAGCCATAAAAAATTCGGCCACCCCCCCTAGCCCCTAAAACCGTCCAAGTACATGGCCAAAAGGTCAAAGTTTGGCCACCCCAAACTTTCCAAAACATCTCCATTGTTTTAAGCATTGTGTTCCCCTTACATACCTTTTCCATTTGATTCCCTTCCTTAAGTTAAAACTTGCCTTTTCTCTTAACCACCTTACCATAAAAATAAAAGTCCAACTTACCATATGTACTAGGCTTGACCGACGCTATGAGGAAGGAAAGCATAAAAATAAAATTCATGCACACCAAGGGATTCAAACTCCTTCCCTCAAGGAACACACATGGCGCCATCTCCTCTTCACTACTAGCTCACTTATGCTAACTTTTTACCACCTAATTACCTTAAGCTTTAAGGTCACTTATTCCATTTCCTTAAAGTACTAAATACCAAAAATTATTCCAAATCCAAAATAAATCCCGAGCCTTCTCAGTACTAAATAAACACACACATTGGATAATTAAACTAGCTGAGTACCAAAATAATGTAACATATAAAAACTCAAAATTTAGGATGTTACAATAGATTTCTATTTCCGCTCACTTTACTGTTTTGGGTTTTTTTATGATGTAATAAGGCCTCTGGAGTATTTTACTTTTGCTTTATGTTTGACGTACTTTGATTTTGCTTGAATTGTTTTAAATGGGAATTTTTCTAAAAACTTAAATAAAGATTTTCCAAAATAGATTAACAAAAGTATTTCATAACAAACTTTTACAAATATTTTAACTCAGAAATTTTCTCTCGAATTATCAATAATATTTTCAAAAGTCATGGTTTATAAGATCTCTAGTTCAAATTATCGATTTATCAATCAACCTTCGAGGTTTGAAATACTTTATCAAATATTTCAAATCAAACTTATTTTCTTGATTATAACAAGATAATACCTATTTTAGTACGAATAAAAAGGATTTAACATGTTTTTCTCATGTGACATGTCAAATCCAGTCATAACGCATGGGCCGGGTTTGGGGTGTTACAGCCGGACACACGCCCGTGTCAATGGCCCGTGTCCTTCACACGGCCTAGACACGCCCGTGTCCTCACCCGTGTGTGAAAACTAGGGGTATTATGTTTATGACATCAGCAACCCCTTAAGGAGCACACAGCCTAAGTACACGCCCGTGTGACGAATCGAATTCTAGCAATTGAATGCAGGGGACACACGGCCTACTAACACACCCATGGGGCTGGCCGTGTGTCACACACGGCCTATACACACGCCTGTGTGTCTACCCGTGTGGACACTTATAGGCTATTTTCCAAGCCTTTTTGCCACCCTGAAATATAAACTCATTCATTTCAACACAAGTAGCACATAACATAGCAATAGTGAACTATTAAGAATCCTTAAATTATCATTCATACCATCCACATCTTACTCATTACCTTGCATGAACATTCATTTCATTATAACCATCAACCTTAAAACATGAACTTGACAATATTGGCCAATTCATCATGGCTATTTACAAAATGAGTGTGAAACATTAATAGCCAACCCTTTGGCCTTCAAACATGACATGACACAAACGATCAAATCCCTATACATGCCATACTCAAATTGAATTAACTTTACTATACCAAAAGAACGGTTGATAGTGTGACCCGAGCTCCGACGTTCTGTGATCCCCGAGCTAACTTGGCAAAACTACAAGAGAAAGGGAAAAGAGAGGGGTAAGCATATAGCTTAGTAAGTTTGCATGAAATTTTAAAGCAGCATAATTACTCAAACCAAATTTAACAATCTCATGAAACAATAGCAACATAAGTCTCAGTTGCTTAGGCATCTTATTCGTACTTACTCACACTTATTCTTACCCATCTCATGTCACATTATGATTTCGTAACTTGTACTTATTCATGGTACCTGTATCACTTAATCACATGACTTAGCACATATGCTATCATGAACATAAGCTCAAATCTTCATTGTCGAAACCATTTTTATTTTAAAATTTGAAAAATGGGGTCGACTTAAAATTGTGATGTGGAGTCGCCACCGATCTTTTGGTTTAGGTGTAATCGGATTACCTCGTAAAATATTTTATCCTCTCTTTTTAAAAAAAATAATTTTGGCCTATGTAAATTAAAAAAAACGGGTTTGAAAGTCGGTTACGTATAAGGAAGAGTTATCATCCTCGTACGCCCAAAATTGGTACCAATATTGATTAAATGATGTCCTATCGTCGAAAATTTTGAAAAGTTTTGAAAATGTATTTTCTTTGAAAAACGAGTGGAATATTCCAAACATAAGATCATTCGCTCTAAAGGAACTAAATACTACACCCAGTACGTTAGGATGTAATATCTTGGACCCTCAAAGTCGAGATCATCTTATAATTTTAGAATCATGTGATTTAAAAAGGATATTAAGTTTTTTTGGTCAAACGAAGAAACCGCGACCCAATACGTTAGGGTACAATTTCCCGGATTTCCCAAAGCACCAAATATCACTCTATTTTGAAAACCTTTTGTGTAAACAAAGTGCATTTTATTTGAGGAAAAGATCAACTAAATTAACCTGGAATTTGCTCTATTATTAACAATGGAATCATGGCAACAATAATATAAAAATTTATAATCCAAATTATATTAATTTTGAATCGTATGAATATTTAAAAGAAGAATTAAAAATAAACATTTTTATATACAAGAAGATAGACCGCATAATAAAATACATATAAATAATTTGAAACATATTAAAAAAATAATAAGTTAATTCAAAATAATCTATAAAAAACCAACCAAACAATTAATAAATGTCTTTGCGTTGAAAACTTGAAAATGCTTAAGATGTAATTCTTTTTAAGGAAGGTTAATTAATTTTGAATTGAATCTCAAGATTAACTCATTTCAAAGTAATAAAAGTATCATATCCAATACGTTAGGATATAACACGTTTATACTTCGACACCGAGATCATCTTTGATCTTCAAAACATGCAATTAGAAAGGGTATTTGGTTATTTGGTTGAACAAAAACTGACACCCAGTACGTTAGGGCGTAATTTTCCGAACTTCCAAATACACAAATATTGCCTTATTTCGAAAAATTTTCAAATGCGTAATCTTAAAATACAAAATTTTAATGAAATAAAACATTTAGTAAAGGCTTGAATATATTGGAATTTGAAGCATAATACAATAACAAGATGCATAAACATTGATCATAAAATACACACAAATTAAACATCATATTAACAATAGGTTATAAAACATGATAATTCTACAAAATTAACAATGACAAATTAACATAAAACAATACTTTGGATGCTAACAAATATATTTAAAGTAAATAAAATAAATTGATTTTGAATTTAACACTTTACAAAATTATTTAAAATAAAATAATTTATGAATTAATTAATTAGACATATATTTAAAAAACTTATATGTTTAAATATATATATATATATGAAAACGTATATAAATAATAAGATATAAAATGTATGAAATAAATTAAAATATACAATAAGACACAATCTTATTATTACATATACATGTACGTATAAAATAATAGCATATAATAAATTTTTTAGATTAAATTATACAAATCATCCAAAAGAATACATAATATATGATTTTGAAATTAAACATTTATACAATACATATAAACAAAATAAATTAGAACAATGTAGGATCAATTTTAAAACAATTTGATTAAAATAACTTGAATAATGAATGGATTTAAGATTAAAAATATATGAATTATAAATAAAATTAACATTTAATTGAAATAAAAGAAAATAAAATTAGAAGGCTATTACATAAATAAACCAAATTATTAAAACAGAATAGAGGATCACATTGCATTTTCGCATAGAAAATAAGGGATTAAACTGGCAAATATTTTAATATCTAAAACGCAGCGCATGAACAGGACCAAATTAGAACAACACATAAATTACGAGAATCAATTAAGTAATAAATACAACACATAACAGATCTATTTAAAAATGTATGGAAAAGAGGGACTAAATATATAAATAACCCATCATTACAGGAGCGCGCGGATCTTTAGGAGACCAAATCAGGTCGGGCCGGAGCTTGCCCCATACGGCGTCGTATTGAGGCTATTGTAATGAGCCCCAAATGGCGCTGTTTCCCTAATATCCTATAACCCCCTTTAAACAAAATTAAAACTATCAGACCCCTATTTTTTGAAACCCTAAAATCCCCTTTCTGCTCAGCCCCTAGCCGCAATCCGAGATCCCCTCTGTTTACCACCAAATCGAAACAATAACCAGCGAAAAGCAGTACACAAGTGATCCGATTCGCTGCCAGAATACCAATCTTCAAATCTTGCTTCTCTAACCCACGTCTATCTCCGATTGCGACGGAGAAAACGAAGTAAACTCGCAAGGGTTTATCCATAGTCTTCACCTAACTCCAATTATGACGAAGAAGGCGAAGACACCTACGAAGGTACGCTGTTTTCTTTTATTTTCACATGAACATACACAAAAAATGACATATTCAAAAAAGAAGAGAGAAAACGCAAGGAAAAAGATCTTTGAGAAATGAAATCACCTTCTCTTTTTTCTTTCTGATTTCATATTTCTTGTATTTGTGCCCGTAAGAAAAAAATGTTACAGGATCCTTTGGCTTTTATATAGCCCAGAAGAAAATATAAAAATAGAATAAAAAAATACAATGTTTTTTTTTTGTTTTTTCCATTTGCTGCTTCTTCTCTGTTATGTTGTTTCTCTGCTATTTGCCTACAGGTATAGAGGGCAGACGTGGCTAGGGCACGAAGGCTGTACGATGCTGATGCACTGGAGGCAGTACGGAGGTGCTGGTGATGGCTCGCGCGTGGCGTGCGCGTGGTGGTGTGCGTGGAGGCACGCGCGCGGCGCTGGAAACCTTTGGAAGTCTTTAGGGTTTCTGCTTGCTGAAACCATTTGGGCCATTTGGGCCGATTTTGGGATTGGGTCTTTAGGCCTGCTATTTAATTTTTGTTATTGGGTTTGTAAGACTTGACTGCTAAAGGACTGTTTGGATTTATTTTAGCACCTGGGCCAATTGGGCCTGCTGTAATTTAATGGACTGATAAACTTTTTAAACTTTTAGTGTTTTATTATTTATTTTGTCGATTTGGTTTTTTGGTAAAAATGGGCCCGGGTAAATTTGGGCTCCTATAGCTGCCCCTCTTTGCTCATTGTCGTGTAATGAGAATAGAGCAAAGACTATAAAAGGGCCAAATTTGCCTAGTCTTGTAACATCTTGGCTTCTTTCAGTACTTTTCTTCTTTCAAGTAGTTTCATTCCATCCCACTGCATCCTCAGGGGTAGAGGACTGTAATTTGTTCAATCAACTGATCGCTCCCCAGGTGACCTATCCAAATGTGTATACATGATATTTGCATGGATGCAAAATATCATGTTTTTCTTGCGAATGATTCCCCGTTTACACTTGGGTTAACATTGCCCATTTTTCGTCAAGATTGTATCACTGACGCAATATCTTATCGTTTGTTCAACCACCATTTTTGACAAAAATCCGAAGAGATAACCTTAATATGGACTCAAATATTTCTGACCCTTAAGCTTGGTGAATTCTGAACAATAATCATGTTTCAGGTTCTTGTATTATTTAGAAGTTCCTAGAGTAATATGCGAAACTCCTTTTTTGAAAGTGTTATTAGTCCACTAATCGTTATTTCAATACGAAATGCTTGAAAAATATCATAACAATGGACAAGAAGGAAATTAATCAGGAGCATAGCTCGAAATAAATAAGTTAATCAAAGATAGCAAATGCAATCACAGGAAATTTATTGTGAACATATTTTGAAAAGAATCACAAATAACAAATTCAAAATGGGTAAAATGGAAACTAGGTGCCCCAGATATCGCAGCCTGAGCTTCTCTGTTCAAACTTCTTGAGGACCATTTTAAGCTCAATATGTGTATAGGGGATCCGGAGTACTTTGTCGATGCCCCGTAGCATACTTCTTCATTGTTAATTCAAGTGTAGCGAAACTACCGTATGTCCCACTTTCGATCAAAATTTGAGCCGCCCTTTTCGGGTTTTCAACTCAAATCCCCTTTGGTCTCAAAGCGCCCTTTGCGGGTTTTTGCCTTGGCCTCTCTTTTTTCTTTCTTATTTTTTGATTGAAATTTTTTTATTTCTTTTCCCTTTTTTTTGATTTTTTTGATATTTTTTTTAAAAGGTCTCATGGTGCCTTTTGCGGGTTTTCACCTTGGCCTCTCCTTTTAGACGAAATCTGAATTCACCAGCTTGAACATGTCATTGACATCCATCTTGGTCAAAGTTAATGATCTTCCAGAACAAATCTTCTTCACTACATAAGGTTTTTCCAAATTTGGCATTTACTTTCCTCTAAAGTCCTTTTGTATGTGAAGGATCCTTCTTAATGCCAGGTCCCCATCATGGAATTCTCTTTGACGAACCTCTTTGTCATAAGCCCATATCATCCGTTGTGAATACTTTCAATTAAGTTTACTGGAAACATTCTGTTTCATCCAATTCTTAATTCAATCAAAGCTTGGAGAAAAGGAATCAACAATTGCTTCCTTTTCATAAACCAATTAGAAAGATGTTGCCCCGGTGAAGGTCCTGGCCAACGTTCAAGAAACATAGAGGGTAAATGGTAACTTCTTTATGCCAACCTTTACAAGTCTCAGTCATTTTTCAAAAATTTTGAATGGTTTTTTTTTTGCCTTTGCCTTTGTCAGATTGATACGATTGTCGATCTTTGAACAGACTGTAAATTTTTGACATTGTGCAATTATGTTAAACATGTTTCTTTCTGGCATTCTTTATTGCCACTTTTTTGTGAATTTGAATTTGAATTTGCATTTGCATTTGAACTTGGATTTGAATTTAGATTTGGATTTGGATTTGGATTTTGGATTTTGGATTTGAATTTGGATTTTAATTTGGATTTGGATTTGGCTTTGAATTTGAATTTGAATTTGAATTGGGATTGGGATTTGAATTTGATGACTGCTGACTTTGTAACTTTGGCATATAAAGCAACCTTCACCCTCTTAGTGAAGTAATTGATAACCACGAAGATGAATTGGTATCGGCTAGATGTTTTTGATGAGATCTGCCCCATAACATCTATGCCCCACCTATAAAAAGAATGGAAGAGGCACATAAGTCTTGTCTTCCCCAATTTGGCATTTACGGTATAACTGATGCCATTTCCTTTTCTTGGTAGACCAGTAGCTCGAACCTCTTAATTAGCCTTGACCATTGTAGGACCATTAACACGGGTTCAGCATATCCATGTTTCAATATCCTGGCGTGCCTTGATATGATTGTGCAAAAACATCTTCGAATTCTCGAAAATGGCTCAATGATGTGTCGCCTTATTTCTGTGGTGAGTTAGGCTTCGATCTTTGCCCCTTTTCTAAGCTTGCAACGTCCACTGACCTTTTGCAAGGTAGAGTCTATTTTCATCTTGTTCTACTATCATTAACAAATCAGAAGATAGGCTACACTCTCTGTCATCTTCAAAGTCCTTAGATCCCTTAGACCCATATCTCATTCAAAAAGGGAGTCAGTAACAACGTCACTCATGTCGTTGATATCTGGGTACTTAGGTACGAAGGCAGAAAATCCAAGGAATAAATGATTCTGCGGATGATTATTCGTATGACATGGTCATGAATAAAGAATGAGAGAAAAACAGAAGAATGTATAATATGAAAAGAATGAAAACATATTTACTTAAAAGATGCATTTTATTGAAATAAGAATTCTGGACACAAGCCTATTTCACAAAATAAGTCTTATTGCTCCTAGGCTTAAGGCAACAAGTGCGTTTTGTACATTACTCCGAGTAAGCTCTAAATACTACAGGAATTTCTTCCATAGTCCAATTGTCCAAAACGCTCCCAGGCTCATATTTCTGCATTTGACGCGTCATCTAACTTCACAACACCCATGTTGATGAATTTTTCCACCAATTTCTTGAAAGCAAGGCAATTTTCTATCGAATGTCTTGTGACCCCTGCATGGTACTCACACTGGGCATTTGGGTCATACCATTTTGGGTATGGAGGTTGCATCGGTTTCAAGTAAAAAGGGGATACAACATGTGCTTCAAACAAAATTTGGTACAACTCCCTATACGTGATTGGGATGTGTGGAAACTGAGATTTTTCTGAGTTTAGTCTTGGATCAGGTTCTGGCCTTGGGGAGACCTGACGGCTGGTAAATGCAATCCTTAGCTGGCCCTCTGTGATCAGCTCCAAGTGACCCTTGTTATACCTTATCGTATTATTTGCTTTATTTTCTTTTTTCTTCGGGACTTTTAAAGTCCACTCTCCTTTTTCTTTTGTTTCTGTCAGTACAATCGGTTTGGCTCGATCATCCTCCGGGTTGAAACCTGAACCCATCGGGAAGTTCAACAATTCCGAGGTATCATTCTAATATCGAGGTTTGATAATGACGGGTACCCCATGCGAATGCGTGTCTGGTTGAGTCGGGATACTTATAGGGGAATAAACGATGTCTTCATCATCATCCACACTGCTGACCACCGAGCCACTCCTTTTTTCAAGCCCTCTGACTAGTAATTGAGTTAACTGGCGCATCATATTCATTTGATCTCACATATCCCGTTGAATTTTGGCCAACTGCTCTTGCATCAGTATTTTCCTTTGCTCTAATCTCTCCAACCTTTGTTCCATGTCTTCTAGGTTAACTGAAATAATTTTTTAATTAATCAGAGCCTTTCTACAAATTTTAATGTCTGTGATATAATGTAATGCAAATGCATGAAATGCAATGCAAGTGCATGGAATGAATGTAAAAAGAAAGAGAGACGTTGATTCTGAATTCAATTCCATTAGAAGAACTTTTCTAGAAAATAATTTTCTTTACATAAAACGGATTGCATATGCTGCTTTGTCCTCATAGTCCAGGTGAAAACACCAATCCTTTTCTTCGTATCCGGATGTTATGGTCGTGTCCCATGAACTTCCTCAATAGATGCCTCTTCTAGCTCCCTGTTGCTTGGTCCAGGCCGTACCTCTTCACTTACTTATCCTCCGTGATGTTCATAAGTTTTAAGAAAATTGAGACATGCTGAATCTCGAATAATCCTTGTCAGCTTGAATCCTCGGGCAAAGTCTTGTATTCTTCTGCGGACTATCAACCTTCTCTCATTGTTTACCTGGACTATGTTCGGACGACCGTATTATAATCCACTTTATCAAGTAACCCATTTCCTTATGACAAACTCTTCTATTTAGCAATCAAATATTAATCAACACCTCCTTTCTATAATGATGCAATGTAATGCAACCAAAACAAAAGAAAACACGTTAGTGCAAGAGAAATAAACAACATAAAACACCTTACCGGGTGACTACTAGGGTTTGGCGTGGCTCTATCTAGGGTAGGCTCCTAGGGCTGCTATATGCGGCTTGGTTTTAGAGAATGGGTACCTGAACCAGCAGATTCCTCAATCCTCACCCATTATAGGCTCATATGGATCAAGTTCGGTTCAGGGGGATACATTTCCCTATGCCCATGCGGAGGTGAAAACCTCACGAAGGCATAGTTTCTCACTCCCACTTATAGGTGTAACCACAACGGTTATGAAATGCAATGCCAGAGTATTCTATGAGATTTTAATCATAACATCGATAAACGCGTTAAAAGAAACGTGATTTTTCAAAACAAATTTCCGAGTTTTCAATCAAAAGGACAAAACTTAATCAATCTATAGCCTGACTCTCAACGTCCCCAGTGGAGTCGCCAAGCTCTCGAAACCATTTTTATTTTAAAATTTGAAAAATGGGGTCGACTTAAAATTGTGATGTGGAGTCGCCACCGATCTTTTGGTTTAGGTGTAATCGGATTACCTCGTAAAATATTTTATCCTCTTTTTTAAAAAAATAATTTTGGCCTGCGTAAATTAAAAAAAACGGGTTCAGAAGTCGGTTACGTATAAGGAAGAGTTATCATCCTCGTACGCCCAAAATTGGTACCAATATTGATTAAATGATGTCCTATCGTCGAAAATTTTGAAAAGTTTTGAAAATGCAATTTCTTTGAAAAACGAGTGGAATATTCCAAACATAAGATCATTCGCTCTAAAGGAACTAAATACTACACCCAGTACGTTAGGATGTAATATCTTGGACCCTCAAAGTCGAGATCATCTTATAATTTTAGAATCATGTGATTTAAAAAGGATATTAAGTTTTTTTGGTCAAACGAAGAAACCGCGACCCAATACGTTAGGGTACAATTTCCCGGATTTCCCAAAACACCAAATATCACTCTATTTTGAAAACCTTTTGTGTAAACAAAGTGCATTTTATTTGAGGAAAAAATCAACTAAACTAACCTGGAATTTGCTCTATTATTAACAATGGAATCATGGCAACAATAATATAAAAATTTATAATCCAAATTATATTAATTTTGAATCGTATGAATATTTAAAAGAAGAATTAAAAAAACATTTTTATATACGAGAAGATAGACTGCATAATAAAATACATATAAATAGTTTGAAACATATTAAAAAATTAATAAGTTAATTCAAAATAATCTATAAAAAACAAACCAAACAATTAATTAATGTCCTTGCGTTGAAAACTTGAAAATGCTTAAGATGTAATTCTTTTTAAGGAAGGTTAATTAATTTTGAATTGAATCTCAAGATTAACTCGTTTCAAAGTAATAAAAGTATCATATCCAATACGTTAGGATATAACACGTTTATACTTCGACACCGAGATCATCTTTGATATTCAAAACATGCAATTAAAAAGGGTATTTGGTTATTTGGTTGAACAAAAACTGACACCCAGTACGTTAGGGCGTAATTTTTCGAACTTCTAAATACACAAATATTGCCTTATTTCGAAAAATTTTCAAATGCGTAATCTTAAAATACAAAATTTTAATGAAATAAAACATTTAGTAAAGGCTTGAATATATTGGAATTTGAAGCATAATACAATAACAAGATGCATAAACATTGATCATAAAATACACACAAATTAAACATCATATTAACAATAGGTTATAAAACATAATAATTCTACAAAATTAACAATGACAAATTAACATAAAACGATACATTGGATGCTAACAAATATATTTAAAGTAAATAAAATAAATTGAGTTTGAATTTAACACTTTACAAAATTATTTAAAATAAAATAATTTATGAATTAATTAATTAGACATATATTTAAAAAACTTATATGTTTAATTATATATATATATATATGCAAACGTATATAAATAATAAGATATAAAATGTATGAAATAAATTAAAATATACAATAAGACACAATCTTATTATTACATATACATGTACGTATAAAATAATAGCATATAATAAATTTTTTAGATTAAATTATTCAAATCATCCAAAAGAATACATAATATATGATTTTGAAATTAAACATTTATACAATACATATAAACCAAATAAATTAGAACAATGTAGGATCAATTTTAAAACAATTTGATTAAAATAACTTGAATAATGAATGGATTTAAGACTAAAAATACATGAATTATAAATAAAATTAACATTTAATTGAAATAAAAGAAAATAAAAGTAGAAGGCTATTACATAAATAAACCAAATTATTAAAACAGAATAGAGGATCACATTGCATTTTCGCATAGAAAATAAGGAATTAAACTGGCAAATTGTAACATCCTAAAATTTGGAATTTTATGAGTTGCATTATTTCTTACGTTAAGCTAGTTAAATTATTAATTGTGTATGTTTAGGGGTCCTGAGAAGGCTTGGGGTTTTTTTGGGGCCCAAGTAAAAATTTTGTGTTTTAGCACTTTAAGGAGAGATGGTAAGTAGCTTCAAGGCTTATAGAAATAAAAGAGTAGTGTGCTTGCATAAATGAGCAATTGGTAGAAAGGATATGGCGCCATTTGATGGACTTTGAGGGAAGAGGTTCAAATCCCATAATGTGCAAATTTTGACTATTATTTTTGTACCCTTTCCCTAAGTGTCGGCCAAGCTTGTAAATAAGGCAAGTTGGACTTTTTATTTTTGGTATGATGGCTAAAGAAACAAGGAAAGGCGGAAGGTAAGGAAATGAATCAAAAAAAAAAGGCAAGTAAGGGGAACATGTGGCCTTTTTCATGGGATTTGTTTTGGAAAGTTTGGTTGGCCAAATTTTTGACCTTAATGTCAAAAATACTACACGGTTTTGTTAGGGGGAGGGGATAGCCGAATTTCTCTTTTCATTTTAGACCATTTTGTAAAATTTTAGTGCTTGAGAGGTTACTTTTCTTTTTAGCCTTTTGGTGATTTTTATTTTTCCAATTCTTTTCCTCTTTGCCGAAATCTCCAAAGCCAAAGTGATCACTTCCATTTCTTTGTCTTGGCCGAAACCTCCTAGCACATTTGTGCAATTTTTCTCTTTTGTTGGTCGAAACATTCATCTCTTGCATCACCTTCCCTTAATAGCCGAACCATCTAGCATCCATTTATCCATCCATTCTCATCTTTTAACCATTTCTTCAATCTTTCCTCTTCTCTAAAATCGACATCATTTTAAGATCACATTCTCTTGGTTATTTTCCTCCATAGCCGAACCTCTCAATTCAAGATCACTCCATCATAACTTCTTTCTCATTTGGTTAACACTCTTTTCTTCGATTAAATCGGTAAGTGAATTCTTTTCTATGTTTATATTTTTCTTTTCTCCTTCTAACCGAATAGGATTTATCATTATTCTGTTGTAAATTCTGATCTTAACCGAAATGATGTTAGCTTACTCTCATTCATATTTTTAATCACCCTCTCGTTTCGTAGTGTTCTAGTGGGTAGTCGTGTATCTTCCTAGCCCTTTACCAAACGGTGAAATTGGAACCAATATCGATAAGGTAAGGGATATCATGGATTTTTGAAATCGTTCTTGATTCGTTTAAGTTGTTATCGGGTTAATTGTGGATCGGACTAATTGATTATATTTTTAGGGACTTAATCGCTTGATCTATCCATTTGTTGATCATACGATTCTAGTGGTAAGCCGACCCATTTTCTTAGTCAATCATTACTTATCAACGTAATATTGTTTGACTAAAAATTTACTCGATGGAGACTAGGAGTACTGACTTGAAAGAGAAAGCAAGTGGTGAACACAAAAGGAGCGGATTTGCAATTCCCACTCCTAAGTTCAAGCGAAGGGCAGTGTCGGTAGTTCGGGATTTTCCACCGGGTTGTGGACCATCATCCGATGAGAATCGACTATTCATAGTCATTCACAATTTTGAGGTATCAACGGTTCGGGATTTTCCACGGGGTTGTGGACCATCATTCGAGGAGAATCGTCAGATTGTGGTTGTTCACGATTCTGAGGTAAACACGTTAGATCGTTTATTTTAGAGTTGATTAATAAATCACGTATGTTGACTAATCGAGTGTTATGATATCTTAGGTGTCGAAGATCAAGAAAGCCTAGTACTTACCGTAATCAGGTGTGTAATCTCACACTATTTTTCGTGGGTTTAAGGTTGATATCGTATTGGAAACAAATCGCTATGATTAAAATCGTAATATGGTGTAAATCGGAAAAAATTGGCCTAAAATACATTATTTTTGTAACACTCCAAACCTGGCCCAAAACACCACGGCCGAATTCGGAATGTTACTGGGAAAAACGTTTGAAAAGAATTTACTTGAAGGGTGAAAACACGTGTTGGGTTTTAATCAAATATCTCATCCATAGGAGTTAACTTGTTTATAAGAAGTTTGTCGTTTTGGAAATCGATTTGCCGAAAAAGTACAACTTTAAAGTTCGTGTGAAGTTGAAAATCGTATACGTTTGAAACTTTAGGAAAGTTGGGTTGTTACGAGTGTCCAGATTTGAAAAAAAATCTTAACTTAAGTTTTTAAGTTGTAAAAATTTGATTTTGAAATCATTTGCAATTATTAATCGATAGTCGATCTAGCATAAAACATAATGAAAATCCCAACTACTTAAAATGGCCTTATTACAATAAAATCATCCCGATGTAACCGAAATTAAAGAAAATGTATTTAAGTAAGTAAAATCGCAGCTGCATGGCCATCTCGAATCCACTCCAAACCCGGTCCAAGACATCATGTATCACCTGCATTGTTTGGTAAATATTGGGTGAGTCAAACCGACTCAGTGTGTAATTAACCCACAAATTTCCGCATATGGGCGTGGCCCAAAACCACACAAATCCACATGGCATGTAATAAAGCAAAATGTACCTAATCCAGCCAAGTATCCATCCACTACACACCCCCGTATCCAGCCACCACACACTAGGGGATTACTAAATCGACCCTCCAACCGCTACACACCAATTCGGCAATCAATGCCGTCCACCTAGTGGCCTAGCCACTGGTCCACGTGATTAAATCACAAAAATCCACAACGTGACCCATGGTCAACGTCAATCCACGATGTAGCTCAAGGCTAACATCAATCCATAGTGAGGCTCGAGGCCGTCACTAAACCACGTTACATAAATGTACACCCGTCCTTCATTCCATATATATACCACCCCATGCATATGCAACATGTTATAATGACATGGCCAAATAATGCATGAACAGATTATATAGGCATATGACATGCTACGTGTATCAACAACAATCATCCATAGCCACACCATAAATAAAAGACTAACCTGCTTACCGGCATACCATTAAAGGTAACAATTCCACCACAGCCACTGTTTCGACCATTTCACACATAGTACATACAACTAATTAATTAACAGGGAAACTGCGAATTAACCACACACCTGATAACCTGAAGCACTACACTCTCGATTTCCCTAGCGTCCTCACTCGAAGAGACTACAGTGATCAGCTTGTCCCTTTCCGATTTGGCGCGCACCACAGTGGCCAATCTCACTCGCGAAACCGAACGTTTCTTGAACTTAGGGTAGGGACAACCCCTTCCTCTCTCGATCGTGGTACTCGCATCCATTGAATAGCACTTAATCGGGATACCGGTTAATTGATAAATCAAAATCTAAACGAGACAAAAACCTCATCTTAATTGAGTACTCTTACCAAGTAGATCCGAATCCCAAGCTTCTCCTTAACCTCTGCCGAAACCTCCCTACAATGATCTAGTTAGAATCGGCTAACACTTCTTAGCTAAAAGATATGGCCTTTGGCGAATATCACTATCTCCTTACCTTATTCGGTCAAACCCGAAGGCTCTTGCTCCTAACGCGGCTTCAAGGAAAGGTTACTGAACCCAAGACCTTGGATAGATTGACCACACACCTAAATACAGAGTTAAGTCTACGATTTCGGCAACCAAAGTAAGAAAAGGGAGATTTAACCCAAGAGAGATCCTTACCACACTATTGAGGTCGATTGGAAGGATTGCACAAGATGGCCGACGGCACCTCACTACAAGTCGTCTATCGAAATAAGTCTTTCCTTCACGATATGATCGGCACTGGAAGATTCGACTAGATGACAACCCTTGGAGATCAACATGATAGAAAAATAATAGAAGAAAAGTGTAGATAAGAATAAAAGAAAACGATGGGTAGAAGGTTCGGCCAAAGCACTAATCAGTTTTGAAGAAAGCAAAAAGAAGAAAAGAATGATGGTGAGGCTCAAACAGAGGTTCGGCTATAGGGAATTATGGAGAGAAAACTCAATTTAAGAGAGATGGAAAAGTGATGAAACAAGACTGAGATGAAAAGATGAATGCTTAGGGAATTTCGACTATGGTGATTGGTGCATTCGGCTTTCAATCACAAAGGGAAAGAAAGAAAACAAATGAGCTTTTGGAAGAGAAAAAACGCAAAAAGGGTGCCTAATACCACACTAAGTAAATTCGGCCTCTACCCCCTATCATGACCGAAAATGCCATCCCAAGAGCCCTACTGCCGGCCAACTCTCACCCCCTCTCCACATCCCTTATTTTCCTCCACATTTTCCTACCCTCCCCACATTCAAATGAGTTTGAATGAGTCAAACTCTCATCTCTTCTCCTAGCCGCACATTCAAAACAATTTGACTCAGTCAAATTCCACCTTCCCAGTGCCATAGTCGAATCCAACTCTTCACTCCCCTTGACGCAAAAACAAATGCCAAAATGCTACCAGTGCTGCTCGAACCAAGGCCCTTTTCACTCCCTGAGGCGTCATCCACTTGCACCTTAAGTGGCGCCTCCCTGCCACTTTACCAACTGAGTTCTTGTGTCCCTAAAAGCAACCTTAAACCCCTTAAGGCCTAGCTCCCTTAGCTCCCCCCTAATCAGCTTAAACCAAAAAGTTTCACTAAGGCTTCCACCTAACCCCAAGGTTTCCCGGAGCCCCCAAACACAATCAAACAGCACACAGAGCATACTCACACACACACACACATATATGCAAAATGCGAGACCCCTAAATCTCGGATATTACAGTTCCACCCTCCTTAAAGAAATTTCGGCCTCGAAATTACCTGGCTAAAATAGGTGAGGGTACTGCAGTCGCATTGCTTCCTCCGGCTCCCACGAAGCTTCTTCTGATCCATGATTCTGCCATAACACCTTGACTAGAGGAACTTATTTCCTCCGTAATACCTTCACATCCCGCTCCAAGATCTGAATCGGTTCTTCCTCGTAAGACAAGTCTGGTCTCAACTCAACTTCCTCAACTGGCACCACGTGTGATGGATCCGATCGGTAACGTCGTAGCATCGACACATGAAATACATCATGCATCTGTTTCAATCCCAAGGGCAACTCAAACTGATACGCCACTGGTCCAACCCGCTTCAAAACCCGATAAGGCCCTATAAACCTGGGACGCAGCTTACCCTTGCGTCCAAATCTCATCACCTTCTTCCATGGCGAAACCTTTAGGAACACCTGATCACCCACTGCAAATTCTATTTCTTTCCGCTTAAGATCTGCGTACGATTTCTGTCTGTCTGATGCCTCCTTCAACCGCGCCCAGATTACCTTAACCTTTTCCTTTGATTCTGCCACTATCTCTGGACCCAAGACATGACATTCTCCCAATTCTGTCCAACACGTAGGAGTGCGATACTTCCATCCATACAACGCTTCATACGGGGCCATCCGAATACTTGCTTGGTAACTGTTGTTGTACGCAAACTCTGCTAAAGGCAAAAACTCCTCCCAACTACCCTTGAAGTCAATAATGCAACCCCTCAACATATCTTCTAACACCTGAATTACCTTTTCAGACTGGTCGTCCGTCTGCGGATGAAATGCCGTACTAAAGTCCAACCTGGTGCCTAATGCCTGATGCAGTGCTCTCCAAAACCGAGACGTGAACCTAGGATCCCTGTCTGAAATAATCGATACCGGCACCCCGTGTAGCCTCACAATTTCTGCCACATACAACTTTGCCAACCTCTGCAGAGAATAGTCGACTCGCACCGGTATGAAATTTGCAGACTTTGTCAACCGATCCACAACTACCCAGACTGAATCCTTCTTGCTAGGCGTAAAGGGAAGCCTGCTAACGAAGTCCATTGTGATTCTCTCCCACTTCCACTGCGGAATCTTTACTGGTTGCAGCAACCCTGAAGGCACCTAGTGTTCAGCTTTGACCTGCTGACACGTTAAGCACCTCCCCACAAATTCTGTAACTTCCGCCTGGACTGGCCACCAAAACCGATCCGTAGATCCCTATACAACTTACTCCCTCCAGGATGCATAGCGTAAGGGCTACTATGCGATTCCCGAAGAATCTTCTGCCTTAACTCCCCATCCTTCGGCATACATACTTTACCCCGGAAACACAACACCCCATTGCTGTTTACACTGTAGTCTTCCACTCCCCCATTCTGTACTTGTAGTAGCTTAGCACTCAGATCGTCATCTACCAACTGCTTCTCTTTCACCTGACCTAACCATGTCGGCTTCACCTGCAGCTCTGCTAACAAACTTTCGTCATTATAAAGACTAAGATGTGCAAACATCGCCCTCAAATCCGATACTACTTTCCGACTTAGGGCATCTGCCACCACATTCTCCTTACCCGGGTGATACTCAATTGAACAGTCTTAATCCTTCAGCAACTCCACCCACCTTCGCTGTCTCAAGTTCAGCTCCTTCTGAGTCAGCAGATATTTTAGACTCTTGTGGTCTATGTAGATCACTGACTTCTCTCCGTACAAGTAATGTCTCCACACCTTTAACGCGAAAACCACTGCAGCCAACTCCAAATCATGCGTCGGATAGTTAACTTCATGCGGCCTTAATCGCCGAGACGCATAGGCAACAACCTTTCTTCTTCGTGACAAAGACACGGCCCTAACCCCGTGTGTGCGAAGCATCACAGTACACTACAAAGTCTTTCCCTGCTTCAGGCTGAATCAAAACTGGAGCCTCTGTCAAAACCCTCTTCAGCTTCTCGAAACTCTCCTGCCGCTTATCCATCCACATGAAAGGTACCTCCTTTCTTAACAACTTAAACGAGGTCTTTGCTATTGACGAAAACCCTTCAACAAATCTCCTGTAGTAGCCTTGCTAACCCCAAGCTCGCGAACCTCGCCATCGACTTAGGTGGTTTCTAGTCTAACACCGCCTCAATCTTCCGAGGATCCACTCTTATCCCTTCTGAGACACCACATGACCCAGAAAGCAACTTCCCTTAACCAAAATTTGCATTTGCCGAATTTGGTGTACAACTTCTTTTCCTCAAAATCTGCAAAGACTACCCGAGAGATGCGCATCGTGCTCCTCCTCAGACTTGGAATATACCAGGATGTAGTCTATGAACACCACGACGAACTGATCCAAGTAGGGTTGGAAAACCCGGTTCATCATATCTATGAACGCGTACTGGGCGTTCACAACCCGAACGGTATTACTAGGAACTCATAATGCCCGTGACGAGTCCGAAAGTCGTCTTATGTATATCCGCTTCCTTCACCTTAAGCTGATGATATCCCGACCTCAGATCTATCTTTGAAAATACCGCAGCCCCTTTGAGCTGATCAAACAAGTCGTCTATCCTCGGCAGCGGGTACTTGTTCTTGATTGTCAGCTTATTCAACTGCCGGTAGTCTATGCACATACACATAGTCTCCTCTTCTTCTTCACGAATAGGACCGGTGCTACCCATAGAGACACACTGGGTCGGATAAACCCGCGATCTAACAATTCTTGGATCTGGTCCTTAAGTTCCCCCAACTCTTTTGGTGCCATTCTGTACGGAGCGATAGACACTGGCGCTGTACCTGGCAACAAATCGATTCTGAACTCCACCTCGCGATCCGGAGGCAACCCTGAAAGTTCTTCCGGAAAGACATCCACAAACTCCTTCACAGTCCTGACCTCTCCTACAGCTGCTTCCTTAGCCTCTAAACCACTGACAAACATCAGGAAAGCCATACATCCCTTCTTTACCATCTTTTCCGCCTTAAGGGCAGACACTACATTAGACAAGTAATCCCTTCTCTCACCTATCACCACAATCTCATTGTCTTCGGGATTCCTCAACGACATGCGTTTGGCAGCACAATCCAAATTTGCACGGTACCTCACTAACCAGTCCATACCTAAGATTAAGTCAAATTCCCCGAATGGCAGCTCCATCAAGTCAGCAGAAACACTGTCCCCTGAACTTCTAAAGGCACATCTCTAAAGAGTTTATCTACCACTACTGATTGCCCTAAAGGACTAAGTACTAACATCTTCCTAGAGGCAATTTCAGATTTCACATCCAAAGTTCCAGACACCATACTAGCAATATAGGAGTGAGTTGATCCAACATAAATTAAAGCAGTAAAGGGTAACCCAAAAATGAGAAACGTACCGTGATAACATCTAGCGCATCCCCCTCCTCACGACGTCTGGCTGCATAGACCAACCCAGGCTGTCTTGCCTCTGAGCCCCCAGCACCTCTTTCTGTTACTCCATGGCCTCGGCCAGAACCATTCCCTCCTTGGTTCGGACCATGACCCCTCGACATCTGTTGACCATCCCTTCCTGGCTGCACATACCCATGACCTACTATCCGAGTCCTAGCCATGTCCTGAGGACAGTTCTTAATCAAGTGATCCTTGGACCCACACCTGTAACACTCTTTATTCCTTCCCCAGCACTCTCCTACATGAGACCTCCCACACTGAACACACTGAGATGGCCCGACCTCCAGTAGATGGCGCAGAAACGCGAACAGGACCCTTAACCCTAGGCTTTTTCTGAAAACCCCCCGATGATGCTGACGGTCAAAAACTCCTCTTATTCCTGCCCCTATCCTTATCTCTGTTCTGCCTCTCCGTTCGCTTAACCTCCTCGGCTATCCGAGCTTTTTCTACTAAGGTAGCAAAGTCTCTTTCTCGCTGAGGAGCGATCAACACCTGCAGCTCATCTCACAGCCCATCCTCAAATCTCACACAATGCTCGTAGTCAGTAGCAAAAATCCCCCGAGCATACCGACTCAGCCGCAAAAATTCTGCTTCATATTCAGCTACTGAATTGCTCCCTTGCACTAAGTTCAGGAACGCCTTCCTCTGTGCATCCACGTAACTGGCGTCGACGTACTTCCCCTCGAACTTAATCTTAAAGTATCCCCAATCCACTCGATCCGCTGGAGTACCCTCTCTGACAGTGAGCCACCACTGGTAGGCCTCATCCCGGAGCAAAGAAACAGCGCCCTTCAACTTCTCCTCAGTAGTGTAGTCCAAGTCGTCCATGATCCTTTCGACTGCCTCTAACCAGTACTCCGCCACATTCGGAGCTACCCCGGATACCCCTCTAAATACATCAGCTCCGTTTGCTCTAAGCCTCTCAGACACGGACTTTCGAGCCCCATTACCCATATTAGATCCTGCGACTCTCTCCAAAACTCGTAGCATAGCCTGCGACACTGTGTCATCTCCTCCTGTTTGATCCTGAAACTCCGCTCCTACGGCCGGTGGCGGTGCCTCGTTCTCTGAACCCTGACCAGACCCAACTGGTTTCGATACGGTCATTCTGCCTCTACCATGCCCACGAATACTACGACCACGTCCCCTAGAACTCATGTCTGACGTCGCTTCTTAATCTGATTTAAGAAATTTTATGTATTAGCTTCTTTTCACTTATTGATTAAAAGAGTAGTTTTATGCTATAGGATTTCAAGTTATTCTTTCACAAAGAACACATATCCCTAAAGTTTTAGTCTCTAAAGAGAATATCTTAAGTTCTAATTTCCATATCCACCACAATACATCACATACCCACTTCATTTCGTTTAACAAGGCAGAAGACTTACCTGGCAAACCTGGGCCGAAAGATTCGAGTGCCATGCCTTCATAAACCCTTTCCATGAAAAATTTCTTTAACCAACTTAAAACACAGAGTTTAAAAATGTTTGTAGGCCTCAAAATCCATAGGCCGAGTTTAAAATCTGGGCTCTGATACCAAATTGTAACACCCCAAACCCAGCCCAAAACACCACGGCCGAATTCGGAATGTTACTGGGAAAAACGTTTGAAAAGAATTTACTTGAAGGGTGAAAACACGTGTTGGGTTTTAATCAAATATCCCATCCATAGGAGTTAACTTGTTTATAAGAAGTTTGTCGTTTTGGAAATCGATTTGCCGGAAAAGTACAACTTTAAAGTTCGTGTGAAGTTGAAAATCGTATACGTTTGAAACTTTAGGAAAGTTGGGTTGTTACGAGTGTTCAGATTTGAAAAAAAATCTTAACTTAAGTTTTTAAGTTGTAAAAATTTGATTTCGAAATCATTTGCAATTATTAATCGATAGTCGATCTAGCATAAAACATAATGAAAATCCCAACTACTTAAAATGGCCTTATTACAATAAAATCATCCCGATGTAACCGAAATTAAAGAAAATGTATTTAAGTAAGTAAAATGACTCAGTGTGTAATTAACCCACAAATTTCTGCATATGGGCATGGCCCAAAACCACACAAATCCACATGGCATGTAATAATGCAAAATGTACCCAATCCAGCCTAGTGTCCATCCGCTACACACCCCCGTATCCAGCCACCACACACTAGGGGATTACTAAATCAACCCTCCAACCGCTACACACCAATTCGGCAATCAATGCCGTCCACCTAGTGGCCTAGCCACTGGTCCACGTGATTAAATCACAAAAATCCATAACGTGACCCATGGTCAACGTCAATCCATGATGTAGCTCAAGGCTAACATCAATCCACAGTGAGGCTCGAGGCCGTCACTAAACCACGTACATAAATGTACACCCTGTCCTTCATTCCATATATATACCACCCCATGCATATGCAACATGTTATAATGACATGGCCAAATAATGCATGAACAGATTATATAGGCATATGACATGCTACGTGTATCAACAACAATTATCCATAGCCACACCATAAATAAAAGACTAACACAGTTACTGGCATACCATTAAAGGTAACAATTCCACCTGACCATCAAGCTTTTGGCCATTTCACACATAGTACATACAACTAATTAATTAACAGGAAATCGCGAATTAACCACACACCGATAACTCAAGCACTACACTCTCGATTTCCCTAGCATCCTCACTCAAGAGACTACGTTGATCTGCTTGTCCCTTTCCGATCTTTGGCCCACACCTCGTGGCCAATCCCGACTGCAGAAACCGAACGTTTCTTGAACTTAGGGTAGGAAAACCCCTTCCTCTCCTCGACTGGTACTCGCATCCATTGAATAGCACTTAATCAGAATACCCAGTTAATTGATAAATCAAAATCTAAACGAGACAAAGACCTCATCTTAATTGAGTACTCTTACCGAAGTAGATCCGAATCCCGAAGCTTCTCCTTAACCTCTGTCGAAACCTCCCTA
Organism: Gossypium sturtianum; assembly: GCA_025698515.1. NCBI lineage: Eukaryota > Viridiplantae > Streptophyta > Magnoliopsida > Malvales > Malvaceae > Gossypium > Gossypium sturtianum. The sequence goes on along the minus strand of CM046946.1, from coordinate 68,553,954 downwards.
CAACAATCTAGTTAGAATCGGCTAACACTTCTTAGCTAAAAGAATATCACTATCTCCTTACCTTATTCGGTCAAACCCCAAAGGCTCTTGCTCCTAACGCTGGCTTTAAGGAAAGGTTACGAACCCAAGACCTTGGATAGATTCGGCCACACACCTAAATACAGAGTTAAGTCTCTGATTTCGGCAACCAAAGTAAGAAAAGGGAGATTTAACCCAAGAGAGATCCCTTACCACACTATTGAGGTCGATTGGAAGGGATTGCACAAGATGGCCGACGGCACCTCACTACAAGTCGTCTATCGAAATAAGTCTTTCCTTCATGATATGATTGGCACTGAAAGATTTGACTAGATGACAACCCTTGGAGATCAACGTGATAGAAAAAGAATAGAAGAAAAGTGTAGATAAGAATAAAAGAAAACGATGGGTAGAAGGTTCGGCCAAAGCACTAATCGGTTTCGAAGAAAGCAAAAAGAAGAAAAGAATAATGGTGAGGCTCAAATAGAGGTTCGGCTATAGGGAATTATGGAGAGAAAACTCGATTTAAGAGACATGGAAAAGTTATGAAACGAGACTGAGATGAAAAGATGAAGGCTTAGGGAATTTCGGCTATGGTGATGGGTGCATTCGGCTTTCAATCACAAAGGGAAAGAAAGAAAACAAATGAGCTTTTGGAAGCGAAAAAATGCAAAAAAGGGTGCCTAATACCACACTAAGTAAATTCGGTCTCTACCCCCCTATCATGACCGAAAATGCCATCCCAAGAGCCCTACTGCCGGCCAACTCTCACCCCCTCTCCACATCCCTTATTTTCCTCCACATTTTCTTCCCCTCCCCACATTCAAATGAGTTTGAATGAGTCAAACTCTCATCTCTTCTCCTAACCGCATATTCAAAACAATTTGACTCAGTCAAATTCCACCTTCCCAGTGCCATAGTCGAATCCAACTCTTCACTCCCCTTGATGCAAAAACAAATGCCAAAATGCTACCAGTGCTGCTCGAACCAAGGCCCTTTTCACTCCCTGAGGCGTCATCCACTTGCACCTTAAGTGGCGCCTCCCTGCCACTTTACCAACTGAGTTCTTGTGTCCCTAAACGCAACCTTAAACCCCTTAAGGCCTATCTCCCTTAGCTCCCCCCTAATCAGCTTAAACCAAAAAGTTTCACTAAGGCTTCCACCTAACCCCAAGGTTTCCCGAAGCCCCCAAACACAATCAAACAACACACAGAGCATACTCACACACACACACACACATATATGCAAAATGCGAGACCCCTAAATCCCGGATATTACAATTTTGATAAAAGTGATAAAATCGTTAATAACACTGTGAGAATTTCGAAATTGCCCCTAAAGGTCTGAATTACGAAAATGCCCCTAATGGGCCGGTTTGATATATTGTGAATGGGCCGATTTGATATATTGCTTAATGGGCCGATTTGATATATTGCTTAATGGGCCGATCTGATATATTGCTAAATGGGCCGATCTAATATATGGCTTAATGGGCCAATTTGATATAATGCCCTAATGGGCCGATTTTGTAAAGTGTTAATGGGCCAAATTGTTTGTAATAAATCTCTGAGTTATTAATTATCGTGGTTATATTGTAAATATTATGATTTACGATGTATGTTGCATTTACATAAGTTGTATGGGATTGGGATATTGATGATCGGGGAAGTGAAATTTGGTGGCTCTGCCACATATTCTGGTGACTCTGTCACACTTTGTCTGGTGGCTAAGCCACGTATATTCTGTTATTCTGGTTGCTTGTCCACAAATTTGAATTTGATATAAATGGCTAAATGCCTACGATTGGTATGTTGGCGGGGTGGGTTGACTTGATCCCTACAGGTGTGTTGGATGGTACGGGTGGTGTGTAGCGGATGGATTATTAGGTTGGTTTGGGTTTGCATTACATTCATATAAATTATTTGATACATTATTATGTAAAAAGGGGCTTAGGCCCAAAATATTGCTAAATGGGTTTCAGGCCAAAGTGGTGGACAGCAGTAAGGGGTTATACATCGAGTTCTAGTAACTCACCCCGTTTTCTTATTTCCTTTCGAGGTAATGCTCGATGTGGGGACTTGGGCCATGGATGACTCGGTGGAGGCCATACTACAAAAACGGTTTATTTGGACGTTGGGTTTCTTTTTAGTACACTTAATTACTTTACTATTTTGAGTTAAGGTTGTAATAAGGCCTCTGGATTATTTTTATTTTGTTTTATGTTTGACATTTTTATATTTTACTCTAAGTATTTTAAATGAGATTTTTTCTAAAAACGTAAATAAACATTTTTCTAAAATGGAGATACAAATGGATTTCATAATAAACTTTCATAAATATTTTAATTCAGAAATTTTCTCTTAAATTATCATCAACTCTTTTCAAAAGATATCGTTTAAAAATCATTAGTTCAAATTCATCGATTTATCAATCAAACTTCTATTCAGTAATACTTTGTCAAGAATTTTTTTTAAATGGGGGATTTGTTTTACTTAATTATAAATCATTATCTATTTACGTACGAATGAAAAGGACTTAAAAGCATTTTTCTCATGTGACATGTCAGATCTGGCCTTAACACATGGGACGGGTTTGGGGTGTTACACAAATATTTTAATATCTAAAACGCAGCGCATGAACAGGACCAAATTAGAACAACGCATAAATTACGAGAATCAATTAAGTAATAAAGACAACATATAACAGATCTATTTAAAAATGTATGGAAAGGAGGGACTAAATATATAAATAACCTATCATTACAGGAGCGCGCGGATCTTTCGGAGACCAAATCAAGTCGAGCCAGAGCTTGCCCCATACGGCGTCGTATTGAGGCTATTGTAATGAGCCCCAAACGACGCCATTTCCCTAATATCCTATAACCCCCTTTAAACAAAATTAAAACTATCAGACCCCCATTTTTTGAAACCCTAAAATCCCCTTTCTGCTCAGCCCCCAGCCGCAATCCGAAATCCCCTCCGTTTACCACCAAATCGCAACCATAACCAGTGAAAAGCAGTACACGAGTGATCCGATTAGCTGCCAGAATACCATACCAATCTTCAAATCTTGCTTTTTTAACCAACGTCTATCTCCGATTGTGACGGAGAAAACGAAGTAAACTCGCAAGGGTTTATCCACAGTCTTCACCTAACTCCGATTATGACGAAGAAGGCGAAGACACCTACGAAGGTACGCTGTTTTCTTTTATTTTCACATGAACATACACAAAAAAGGACAGATTCAAAAAAGAAGAGAGAAAACACAAGGAAAAAGATCTTTGAGAAATGAAATCACCTTCTCTTTTTTCATTCTGATTTCGTATTTCTTGTATTTGTTTCCATAAGAAAAAAATGTTACAGGATCCTTTGGCTTTTATATAGCCCAGAAGAAAATATAAAAATAGAATAAAAAAATACAATGTTTTTTTTTGTTTTTTCCATTTGCTGCTTCTTCTCTGTTATGTTGTTTCTCTGCTATTTGCTTGCAGGTACGGAGGGCAGACGTGGCTAGGGCACGGAGGCTATACGATGTTGATGTGCTGGAGGCAGTACGGAGGTGCTGGTGATGGCTCGCGCGTGGCGTGCGTGCGTGGAGGCACGCGCGCGGCGCTGGAAGCCTTTGGAAGTCTTTAGGGTTTCTGCTTGCTGAAACCATTTGGGCCATTTGGGCCAGTTTTGGGATTGGGTCTTTAGGCCTACTGTTTAATTTTTGTTATTGGGTTTGTAAGACTGGACTGCTAAAGGACTGTTTGGATTTATTTTAGCACCTGGGCCAATTGGGCCTGCTGTAATTTAATGGACTGATAAACTTTTTAAACTTTTAGTGTTTTATTATTTATTTTGTCGATTTGGTTTTTTTGGTAAAAATGGGCCCGGGCAAATTTGGGCTCCTACATTCATCACTCGATTTTCATAGCAATAACATACATTGTCATAATATTAAATAATTTCCAATATCAAACATTATGAAACTCTAACTTCATACAAACTTACCTCGATTATCAAATTTTGTATCGATGCTCGATTCAGTCCTCGATTTTGTTCGTACCTCGGTTTCGATCCGAGCTTTGTGTTTCTTGATCTAAAATAACAATTTCACTTGTTAAATACACACATTGGCTAAATCGACTCATAATTCATATTTTGGAAAAATTATGATTTTCCCCCAAACTTTTACATAATTACATTTTTCCCCTAGGCTCGTAAAACGATTTTCATTCAACTTTCTTGTATTTCAAGCCTATCTGAATCATATTCTCAACTATAGCAACCTTCAATTTCCCCTATTTCACTCATGTATGACCATTTTTATAACTTTTACAATTTGGTCCTTTTATGCATTTTTCATGAAAATCACTTAGAAAAAGATGTTCATCATACATTAAACTTTCATATTCTTCCATAAAACATCAAAATTCATGCATGTCACACATGGGTAAAATTTTGAACATAAACCCTAGCTCAAAATATAGCTAGAAATAGCTAAACCGAGCTATAAGGGTCTCAAAAATACGAAGAACATTAAAAACGGGGCTAGGATGCACTTACTATCAAGCTTGAAAGTTGAAGAAACCCTAGCTATGGATCCTTGCAAATTTCAGCACAAGAGGAAGAAGATGAACAAGATTTTTGGCTTATTTTTCCCTTTTAATTCTTTTATTTACCAAATGACAAAAATGCCCTTAATGATCCTTTCTTGAGATTTTTCCTTCCCATGTCCATTTTTGTCCATCACAACATGTAATGGGTTAATTACTAAATAAGGACCTCTAGTAATTTTCATATTTCTATTTCATACTTAAATATTCTAGAATCTCATATTTTCTAATCTTTGCAATTTAGTCCTAATGGACAATTTAATCACTAATTAATAAAATTTCTTCATGTGATTTTTACAAAATCATGAAATCACCTCATAAACCTTATAAAAATCATAAAACTCATATTTCTACTTCGAATTTGTGGTCTCACACCACTATTTTGACTAGGCCCTAAGTCGGGCTGTTACACACGATGAGAATGTGTATAGACTATTGACAGCTCAACAAAGTGACGATCAAGAATAAATACCCTTTGCCACGAATAGATGATTTGTTTGATCAGTTAAAAGGGGCAACGGTGTTTTCGAAAATTGATTTGAGATCGGGTTATTACCAGTTGCGAGTTAAAGACTCCGATGTGCGAAAGACTGCATTTAGAACAAGGTACGGACACTACGAATTTCTTGTTATGCCTTTTGGACTGACAAATGCACTTGCTATTTTTATGGACTTAATGAACCGGATTTTTAGGCCGTACTTAGACTGATTCGTAGTTGTGTTTATTGATGATATTTTGATTTACTCTCGTGATGAATCTTAGCATGCCGAGCATTTGAGAATAGTGTTACAAACTTTGAGAATAAACAGTTGTTTGCAAAGTTTAGCAAATGTGAGTTTTGGTTATGAGAGGTTGGTATTCTGGGACATATAGTTTCAGCTGAGGGTATCAGAGTCGACCCGAGCAAAATTTATGTGATTATAGATTGGAAGCCTCCGAGAAATGTATCCAAAGTCTGTAGTTTTCTGGGACTAGCCGGCTATTATAGACGATTTGTGGAAGGTTTCTCAATAATTGCGACTCCGATGACGCGATTGCTTCAAAAAGATGTTAAGTTTGAATGGTCAGAAAAGTGTCAGCAGAGCTTTGAGCAGTTGCAAACATTATTGACAGAGGCACCAGTATTAGTTCAGCCTGAGTCAGGTAAAGAATTCGTAATTTTTAGTGATGCATTGTTAAATGGCATGGGTTGTGTTTTGATGCAGAAAGGCAAAGTTGTAGCTTATGCCTTGAGACAATTGAAGCCGCGCGAAAAGAATTATCTGACGTACGATCTAGAGTTAACCACGATAGTGTTCGCATTGAAAATTTGGCGTCATTATTTCTTTGGTGAAAAATTCCATATTTATACCGACCACAAAAGCTTGAAATATCTGATGACTTAGAAAGATTTGAATTTACGACAGCGATGATGGTTAGAATTATTAAAAGACTATGAATTAGTGATTGACTATCATCCAGAGAAAGTGAACATAGTTGCTGATGCTTTGAGCCAAAAGTCCTTATTTGCTTTACGTGCTTTGAACATACAATTAGCTTTGTCTGACGACGGTTTGATAGTAGCTGAGTTGAAAGCGAGACCGTTATTTTTACAGCAGATTTGTGAGGCTTAAAAATTTGATAATGAATTGCAAGCAAAATGAGCTCAGTGTGAGTCGACTTCTGATTCAGAGTTTCAAATAGGGCCTGATGACTATTTGATGTTTCATGATAGAATATGTGTACTAAGAAATTCTTAGCTTATTCAGAAGATTCTAAATGAAGCACCAGTAGTCATTTATCAGTACATCCGGGAAGCACGAAAATGTATAACGATTTGAAACAGCTTTATTGGTGGCATGGCATGAAACGAGATATCTCAGAATTTGTTTCGAAATATTTGATTTGTCAGCAAGTCAAAACTGAGCATCAAGTGCCGTCAGGTTTATTACAGCCTGTTATGATTCCTGAATGGAAGTGGGATAGAGTAACAATGGATTTCGTATTGGGTTTACCCTTATCTCTAAGAAAGAAAGATGCGATCTGGGTTGTTATTGACAGATTGACAATATCGACTCATTTCATTCCTGTATGTACGGATTACTCACTTGATAAATTGGCTGAGTTGTATATCTCAGAGATTGTTCGATTGCACAGAGTGCCACTATCTATTATTTCGAATAGAGATCTGAGATTTACTTCGCGATTTTGGAAGAAATTACAAGAAGCTTTAGGTATAAAGCTGCATTTTAGCACTGCATTTCACCCGTAAATAGATGGTCAATTCGAGCGAGTTATTCAGATACTTGAGGATATGTTGCGTTGTTGTATTCTTGAGTTTGAAGGTAGCTGGGAGAAATATCTACAGCTGATTGAGTCTGCTTATAATAATAGCTTCCAATCGAGTATAAATATGGCACCATACGAAGCTCTATACGGTCGTAAATGTAGAACACCGTTGTACTGGACAGAGCTTAGTGAGAATAAGATTCACGGGGTAGATATGATCAGAGAAACAGAACAAAAAGTGAAGGTAATTCGCGATAGTTTAAAACCAGCTTCGGATCGACAGAAATCATACGCAGACTTGAAACTGAAAGATATTGAGTTCCAGATCGGGGATAAAGTGTTTTTGAAAGTGTCGCCGTGGAAAAAGATATTGTGGTTTGGTCAAAAAGGGAAATTGAGTCCGAGATTCATCGGACCGTACGAGATTATCGAGTGAATCGGGCCGGTTGCTTATCGATTATCTTTACCATCTGAGTTAGAGAAAATACATAATGTGTTTCATGTGTCGATGCTTCGACAATACCGATCCGACCCTTCACATGTCATTTCCCCGACCGAGGTTGAAATTCAGTCTGATATGTCATAAGCTAAAGAACCGATTTGGATTTTAGCGCGTGAGATCAAAGAGCTGAGAAATAAGAGAATCGCATTAGTAAAATTATTATGGCATCGACACGGGGTTGAAGAAGCTACGTGGGAACCCGAGGAAGCTATACGAAAATAGTACCCAAACCTATTTTCTGGTAAGATTTTCGAGGATAAAAATCCCTAAGGGGGGAGAGTTGTAATAGCCCGGTTTTAGCTAAATCAAAACAGTGGTTTCAGAACCACAAATTCAATGTCAAAAAATTATTTTAATATTATTTTTAGTATTTACAGCATGTTATTTGATATGTGTGAAAATTTCGTGAGCTAGTTTTATCGTTTGGATGGTTAATTAGAGAAAAAGGACTAAATCGTGTAAGGTGAAAAACTTGTGTTCTATTAGCTAAAAGTGTCTAATAGCTAAAGAACCTTAAATTTAAGGTCCTTATGTTGTAAATATACCATTATAAGGGTGATTGGACAAAGATGGACATGCATAAATGAATTTTAATGGTTTATATTAAAGGTTAATATGGTAATTTGGTTATTTTAAGTATAATAATAAAACAAAAACATAATTTTAAGGCTTCCATCTTCATCTAGCCGATTTTGAAGAGGAAAAAGACACCATTTTTTTGTTTTGAAGGTTCGGCCATGGTACTTGAGAATGTAAGTCCATTTTTGTTCGATTTTTGATGATTTCTATGTTTTTGTAATCGTTGCAGCTCAATTTATGTAACACCCCTAACCAGTATCCGTCGCCGGACTAGGGTTAAAGGCGTTACCGGACAGATAGGAAACATTTACAGAAATGTTATACAATTGTATATCAACCTCAACATAGTGTCCCTTTAGTAGGTCATCGAGACCTAAAACATGCTTATAAATTGGGTCAGGACTAAACCGGAACACATACAAAATTTAACGAAAATTTAAAACTTTTCTAAGTTTTAGGGGTTACACGCCCGTGTAGGCAGGCCGTGTGCCTCCCACGGCTGCTGGACACACCCGTCTGTCCTCCCCGTGGTCGAATCTGACTTTACATCCACGGCCTCCAAGCACGCCCGTGTACCTTGGCCGTGGTCGAATCTGTTTTGGCTCCACGGTTACCAAGCACCCCCGTGTGCTAAGGCCGTGCACTCATAGGCCATATACTGACTTTTACACACGGCTACTAGACACACTCATGTATCTTGGCCGTGTGCTCTTAGGCTAGCTACTGACTTAGCCCCACGGTCACTAGGCACGCCCGTGTGCCACAACCGTGTGGCAAAATAGGCCACTTACAAGGCCAAAATGCCACCCACATGGGTCTTGCCTACAAGCAAAATCATCAAGAAATCTCATGCCTAATTGGCAACCAAGAACATACCAAAATAACCATCCAAATTACAAGACTAAAACTCATCTCATCACAAGCATAATTCATTCTTTTGCTTAATCAAAACTTGACCATTTCATGTATCAAATAACCATGCCAAAAACATACTTCACATATCACATTCATTCAAGCGAATTCTCAACTCATAACTAGCCAAATCACATGGCTAAGTTCATATAACAAACTTATATCAAATACTAGCCTATACATGCCATATCTAGCTATATACATTTCCAAAGTGTACCAAAATGAGTTTAGTAGTGTGATGACGATCCTTGACGGTCCGAGCCTTCAGTAGCTTTGATGACCTATAAAACAGAGAAAATACACACACAGAGTAAGCTTTCCAAAAGCTTAGTAAGTCATAATACAAACAAACTCAACATGTAGAGCATATAAGCATGTAGAAACATTGGTACAATTCATATTCATAGCAAATTTTTCACATATATGCTTTAATCCATATTCTTGGCCATGTTTGCCACATTCATAACCATTCTTGCATCTCTTTCACATTCTCATATTCAAACATACTTTTCTTCAAATCAAAGTCATATAGGTACTTACCTTTTATACACACTTAGTGTACGTACCAAACGTACCTGAAACGAATATACATTCACGTAATGGTTTATAGATCAGATTTGCCCGTTGAACCGATAGGAACCTAATAAGATACTCGGAAACTCAGAATGATCGTACAATGCCAACGTCACAGACGAGGTCTTACATGCACTCAAATATTGATGCCACTGTCCCAGACAGGGTCTTACACAAATCAATACGATGCTGATGTCCCAGACGTGGTCTTACACGTAAAGATAATATCGATGCCAACATCCCAGACGTGGTCTTACACGAAGTCTCAAATCAACGCCAACGTCCCAGACGTGGTCTTACATGATAAAACAGAACAGATACCTATGTATTCCTAGGTTCGTACGGGACTTCTCGGACATTGTCGCTAAGTCGATCTTATCACAGAATTCATTTGCGTAACACTTCATAAGCATTCATTATCAACGATAGGCATATTAATATGCTCAACTCAATACAATTACATTTATTTACAATATGACTTACCTCAGATTCGATTTATCGGAAATAGAAACGGCTACTCGGTTACTTTTCCCTTCCCTCGATCTAAGTCCGTTTTCCTCGGTTCTTGATCTAAACATATTCAGAATTAATCCTTTTATTCACTAATTCATCCAATTCAATCCAAGGACACATATTTAGGGCTATTTGCAAATTAACCCTCACATTTGCACAATTTACCAATTTAGTCCATTTTTCTCAAAACTTCAAATGCACAAATTCATCATACATCCACGCTTAGCCGAATGCTTATGTATATCATACAAGCCCATATTTTACATCAAATTTGCAATTTAGTCCTTCAAATTACTATTTTCTCAATTTAGCCCTAATTAACTAAATTCATCAAAAATTCAAGAACAAAATATGTTCATCTAGCTCAAATCTTCCATTTAACACCATAAATCATCACAAAGCTCAACATAAAATCAATGGCATTTCTCATGAACAACATCAATTCATCAAATTGGGACATGGGCTTGATAGTAAACTAAGCAACAATCTCAAAAACATAAAAATCATCAAAATCCAACTCAAAATCATACCTTAATCTAAGCTTGAAAGCCAACTGAAACCCTTAAGCTTTTTTTCTTTCTTTTTCTTTAAGACATTCAGCCAAAAGATGATAGAAATGTCTAATTTCATGCTTTTATTATATCATAATATACTTAATACATGAATGACATAATTAACCTTATAATATAAACTTATAAAACATATTTTCAAAGGTTAATATGGACCATAACCGTCCACTATCTATAGAAATGGCTAATTTTCCATATAAATCCTCCACCTTTACAAAGCCACAACACATTGGTACTTTAACAAATAGCATACAACTTTCACATTTAATGCAAATCAATCCTTTTGCTCAAATTAAATACACGAATAGACAAATTAGCATACGAAAATTTACCACATACTTAATCACTTAACAAGAATGCAGAAAATAATATTAAAATATTATATAGACTCAGATTTGTGGTCCCGAAACCACTGTTTCGACTAGGGTATAAACCGGACTGTTACAATCTAGCTAGCCCGTACCTTAGATTTTGAAACTATTAAAGATTTAACATGTTTCCATTGTTGAATGTTTGAGTAATTTGATGATTGATGATAGATTTGGAAGGTTTAATGTTAGATTAATTGTAACAGCTCGGTTCATACCTTAGTCAGAATAGTGGTTTCGGGACCACAAATCTGAGTTAGAAAAATATTTTAATATTATTTTCCGTGTTTACTGTATGTGATTAAGCATGTGTGAAAGTTTCGTGAATTACTTTTATCAATTGGTTGTTAAATTTGAGAAAAGGACTTAATTGCGTAAATTGATAAAGTGACTTTCTATTTGTTAAAGTACTAATTTGCTATGGTTTATTAATGGATAAGTCCTTAAAATGAAATTTGGCCACTATATAGGTAAGTGGACGGTAATGGACAACCGTAATAAAGTTTCCATATTATTTCATTAAGGGTAAACAAGTCAATTAGTAAATAAAGTAAGTTAAATAAAATAAAACCATTTTCATTCATCATTTTTCACTTGTTATTACCGAAAATTGGAAAAGAAAGAAAGCTTAAGGGCAAGCTAGGGTTCGGCTAGGAAATTGGGTGATTAAGGTATGTTCTTTGATCGGTTTTTGATGATTTTTATGTTTTTGTGATTGTTGTTAAGTGTACTAGCTAGCCCATGCCACAATTTCTGAATTGGATGATGATTTTGAGTTATGTCATTGTTGATTTTTTGAGATTTGGTGATGTTAGTTGATGAAAAATGAAAGATATGTGTTGGGCTAACATGTTTTGTATTTGGATTTTTGATAAATTTTAGTATTATAGGCTAAATTGTGAAAATGAGAAATTAAAGGACTAAAACGTGAAATAAATGAAATATGTGGACTTATATGAGCTAAGGGAATATTCGGCTAAGCTTTTGTATAAGGAAATTTTGTGTATTTTTTGATTTTATGAAATAGGGACTAAAATGTCAAAATGTGAAAATGTGAGGGCTAATTTGTAAAATGCCCTAAATATGTGTATATGGATTGAATTGAATGATTTGGTGAATAAAAGAGTTAAATTTGAATGTGTATAGATCAAGAACCAAAGAAAACAAAATTAGATCGAGGGAAATCTAAAGTGGTCGAGCAGTCGTTTATTTCCATCCGAATCCATACGAGGTAAGTCGATATACAAATAAATGTGTTTGAGTTGAATTATTATTGCTTATATATGAATGAATTGTGATATATGGCTATTTGAGTTGAATATGTGAAATTTGGGTAAGTTCTGATAATATGACGACGTCTGAAAAGTCCCGTATGAACCTTAGGAAATACTTAGGATACGTATGTCATGACACAGGATTCCGAGATATTATTTCATGTAAGACCACATCTGGGACGTTGGCATAGATTTAAGATTTACGTGTAAGACCATTCTGGGACATCAGCATCGTATATGTTTTCGTATAAGACCCTGTCTGGGATAGAGGCATCGATAATTAATTACATGTAAGACCACGTCTGGGACATTGGCGTTGTACGAGCTTTACGAGCTATCCGAGTATCCTTATTGATTCCGAACGGTTCAACGGGCATTTTGAGAAATAAATGAGTATACGAATATGCATCTGAATTTTGGTACGTATGTATGTATATGAAATTTGGTAATGAAAGGTATGTATGAATATGATCATTTGATATGTGAGCTACATTACATGATATGTGATTATGAGCAAGTGAACATGACCAATTGAGATATAAGAGAAATATGACTTGTGATTGTGTTATGCCATGAACCATATGAATGAAATGGTTTATAATTGTTCTATGTGATAAATTTATTTGTATAAGGCTTACTAAACTTTTGAAAGCTTACTTTGTATGTGTTTGCATTGTCTTATAGATTATCGAAGCTACTGGAAGCTCGAGGATTGTCAAGGTTCATCACCACACTATCGAACTATATTTTGGTGCCTTTTGAAAATGTATATATTAAAGTATGGCATGTATAGGTTAGAGAACTTTGATTATGTTTTGAAATGTATAAATATAGCCATGTGATATGGCCTGATAATGAATGTGATTATGGAGTGAATTTAGTGCATGATATGTGATGCAAAATTTAGTATGTATGGATGTGCTCATGAATGATCAAAAGAAATGGTCAATTTTGGTAAGTTTCATGTTGATTTGGGAAATTGATATGATGAGATATGTTATGAATTGAAATGGATTAATATGATGTATGAATCACATGTTTTAATGTGAAGTTGGCACTTTGAATTGGTATGTTTAAGTTGGTTTTGTATATGGAAATGAATGATGTTATTACGGAACAAATTATGCATGATTTGGTATGTTTTTGGCTGCCTTTGGGGCATGAATTGATGCTTGTTTGATGCTTGTAGGTATGACTCAAAATGGGTGGCAATTTGGCCTTGCAAATGGCCTATAATTGCCCACACGGTTGAGCACACAGGTGTGTGTCTCGACAGTGTCCTTCACTGCTCAATTCGAAGCAAGTCAGACTTGCACACGGGGCCAGACACACGGGCGTGTGACAGGCCATGTGATTCAAGTCATTTTACCACATGGGCAAGAAGCACGGGCGTGTTCCAGACCGTGTGACCCAAGTCAGTGTTGCACACGGTCTGAGACATGGTCCAAGGCACGGCCGTGTGAGGCACACGGCCTAGCCGCACGAGCGTGTGCCCTATTTTGAAAGAAAAATTTTCTAAGTTTTGCAAAGTTTCCGTATGAGACCGGTTTAGTCCCGAACCTTCTTTAAAGCATGTTTAAGGTCTCGTAGACCTTCTAAAGGGACTTTATGTGTATGTTTCACTGTGGAATGGTTGTGAATGTTTGATGTTAATGAAATGTTTGTGTTATGTTCTGATATATCTGGTAATACCTCTTAACCCTCGTCCGACGACGGATACAGGTTAGGGGTGTTACAATAATAGTTTTTGTAAAGTGATTTTTGACAAAAATGATAAAAAGGGATTTATTTGTGAAAATGTGAAATTATATGGTTAAAAGTGAGAATAAATTGAAAACATGGGCTACTAGTAGTATATATGAAATTCGGCTAAGCATGGTCTTGTACTAAATTGCATGAATTTGCAATTTTATGTGATATGGACTAAATTGTGAAAATGTGAAAGTTTAGGGGGCTAATGTGTAAAAATGCCCAAATGTGTATTTTTGGATTAATTGAATGTGTAGATGAATAAATAAGTTAATTTTTTATTCATATAGATCAAGAAAGAAAGAATTCAGATTTAGATCGAGGGAAAAGCAAAGTTATCGAGTAGTCGACCCGATTCGTCAATTCCGAATACGAGGTAAGTTCGTATGTAACAAGCTCTATTATAATTGTATTTAAATGCTTTGATTATGCATAAATTTTAAATACTAGACTACGAACTTGTTCGACCATGATTCGACAACGATTCGACAGTAATTCGAAATGATTCGACTATGATTTGGTATTGGAAAATCCGGTTGAACCTTAGGAATAGTCTAGGATATTAATGACATGTCATTAGGGTATTAAGTTGGCTTCGAGCCATGATATCGGCACTTCGGGTGCGAGTTATGCCTTGATTTGGCTTCGGGCCAATGTATAGGCACTTTGGAGGAGTTACCTTGATTTGGCTACGGGCCATGGTATAGGTACTTATCGATTGAGATTCTTGAGTATCCAACTTCTATTCTGAATGATTCAACGAAAAGAAAATGAAAGATGTGAACCAGAATGAGATTGGTACGAGTTGGTACAGGAATGTGAGTAAAGTTTATAAACATTGAATCTATGAAATGGATGAATTCTTGGTAAGCTAGTGAATGAATGATCAAATTACTTGAGATTTAATGTATTTGTGTTATCTTATATTTATATTATTTGAATTGGGAATGAATGGTGAAGTTGCTTATTACATTAATACGAACTTACTAAGCTATGAAGCTTACTTTGTGTTGTTTTCCTATGTTTCATAGATAATCAAGGCTAGCTCGGATCCAGGAGTCGTCGAGAACATCATCGCACTATCAAATATCTAAGTTGGTACTTTTGAGTTACATATTTGGAATATGGCATGTCTAGGCTAGATGTGATATTTGGTTGTGATTATAGCCATGAGAGTTGGCTTGTGAATGATGTTAATATTAATGTGTGTTTGGCCATTTGAAATGGCTTATAAATATATATGTTTTGGTATGATGTGATTGTGGTTTTATAATTGTTCATATGGTTAATTGATTTGTGGGTATAAATGCTTGAAAAATGCTTTGATGAAGTATGATTTTAGAAATTGAGTTGATAAGTATTTTATTGGTAAATGGCATCTAATTTGGTTAAAATGGATATGTATGATTGTGTATTGGTTGATGACTTTGGCTGCATATTTGTGTCTTGAAATGGTACCAATTGAGCTTATATAGGTATGTGCAAAAAGGGTGGCAAATCGGCCTTGCAAATGGCCTATTTTTGTTCACACGGGCAGAGACACGGGCGAGTATCTCAGCCGTGTGTGACACACAGTCAGGCTATATGGCTGTGTGTCCCCTGGTATTAATATTATATGGAGTCAGTATGCTTCACACGGTTTCACACACGGGTATGTGACCGGCCGTGCGGTACAAGTTAGTATACCCCCTAATTGGCACATGGCCTAGCACACGGGCGTGTGACTTGGCCGTGTTGCATAAGTCAGTATACCCTACAGTTTTGGCATGGCCTAGCACGCGGACGTGTGTGGCCACTTCGAAGGGTACATGGGCTAGACACACGGGCGTGTGGTTGGCTGTGTGACCCAAGTCAGTATGTATGCCCTGTTTCCACACGGGCGTGTGACCCCTGTATTGATGAAAAATTTCTAAGTTTTCCAAAATTTTCGTATGTTATCGGTTTAATCCCGAATCATTTCTAGAGCATGTCTAAGGCCTCATAGGCCCTAATAAGGGACAATGTGATTGTGTTGAATGGTATTTGAGTATGAATGCATAAATGTATGAGTTATGTATGCTTTATGATGTATATTGATCGGTAATGCCTCGTAACCCTACTCTGGCGACGGATACGGGTTAGGGGTGTTACAAAGGGTGGCAAAATGGCTTGGTAAATAGCCTTATTTTTTTCCACACGGGTAGACACACAGGTGTGTGTCTAGGCCGTGTGCGACACATGGTCAACCCCATGGGTGTGTGATCCGGCCGTGTGTCCCCTACATCTTGAATTTTACTTCAAATTGGCCACACGGGCATAGACACGGCCGTGTGTCTCAGCCGTGTGAAGGACACAGCCTAGGGACATGGGCATGTGCCCAGGGTGTGTGAAGTCTGCACCTATTTTTCAAAAATTAATTCGCCACACGGCCTAAGCACACTGGTGTGTGACTTGGCCGTGTGACTTTCAAATGTTGATGACGTCATAAATAGAGAGTTACACGGGCTAGGGACATGAGCGTGTGTGACCACACGGCCTACCCACACGGGCGTGTCCCAAGCCACACGGGCATGTGACCCCTATTTTGATGAAAAATTTTCTAAGTTTCCTAAGTTCTCGATTTAGTCTCGAACCACCTCCAACAAATGTTTTGGGCCTCATAGCCTCGTTTTAGGGACGATATGAATGTATGTGAAAAGTTTTAATTTGGATGGAAATTTATGACTCGAAAATGTATGCTTGCTTGTGTTTATGTCCGGTAATGCCTGGTACCCTGTTCTGGCATTGAATATGGGTAAGGGGTGTTACAGTTTGCCTGTCGAGTCTACTGAGTTTGTGATTAAAGTATCAAACCCCTTAGGCAAGTATGGTCTAGTTGATAAAGTATGCAAGAACTGTCCTTTAATGACTCGAGGCTATTGTTTTCCGGCTGACTAGATGCTTTTACCATTTGATGAATTCGATGTGATACTGTTGTGAACTGCAAACGAAAGACTATAGAATTCAAGTGTCAGAATAATGAAATTCTTCGGATTGAATCTGATGAGTTGAATGGGTTGCCAATAGTGATTTCGTCTATGTTAGCTCAGAGATGTGTGAGAAAAGGTTGCGAACCCTATCTTACTTATGTTTTGGATACAAAAGTGTCTGAATCAAAGATTGAATCAGTGCCAGTTGTCTGTGAATATCCGGATGTATTTCCTGAAGAATTACCGGGGTTGCCACCTATCAGAGAGGTTGATTTTTCTATTGAATTAGTACCTGGAATTTCACTGATATCTATAGCTCCGTATAGAATGGATCCGATAGAGTTGAAAGAGTTGAAAGCTCAGTTGCAAGAGTTAACAGATAGAGGTTTTGTACGACCGAGTTTTTGGCCCTGGGGTGCGCCAATATTGTTTGTTAAGAAGAAAGACGGGTCAATGATAATGTGTATTGACTATCGTCAGCTCAATAAGGTTACGATAAAGAATAAGTATATGTTGCCGAGAATAGATGATTTGTTTGATCAGTTGAAAGGTGCAACAGTATTTTCAAAGATTGATTTGAGATCGGGTTATTACCAGTTGCGAGTTAAAGACTCAGATGTGCTGAAAACTGCGTTCAGAACGAGGTACATACATTATGAATTCCTTGTTATGCCTTTTGGACTAACTAATGCTCCTGCCATTTTTATGGATTTGATGAATCGGATATTTAGACCATATTTAGACAGATTCGTTGTTGTGTTCATTGACGACATTCTGATCTATTCACGAGATGAATCTGAACATACCGAGCATTTGAGGATTGTGTTGTAGACCTTGAGAGATAAGCAACTGTATGCTAAATTCAGCAAATGTGAGTTCTGGCTCCTAGAAGTTGGATTTTTTGGACACATTGTTTCTGCGGAAGGTATAAGGGTTGATCCGAGCAAGATATCTGCAGTTATTGACTGGAAACCACCTAGAAATGTATCCGAGATCAGAAGTTTCCTTGGATTGGTTGGTTACTATCGATGCTTCGTTAAAGGATTCTCGATGATTACTACACCGATGACCAGATTGTTACAGAAAGATGTAAAGTTTGAATGGTCTGAGAAATGTCAACAAAGTTTTGATCAATTGAAAGCATTGTTAACTGAAGCATCAGTGTTGGTTCAACCTGAATCGGGTAAAGAATTTGTGATTTATAGTGACGCGTCATTGAACGGTTTGGGTTGCGTATTGATGCAAGAGGGAAAAGTTGTAGCTTATGCCTCCAGACAGTTGAAACAGCATGAAAAGAACTATGTGACGCATGATTTAGAGTTGGCTGCTATACTTTTTGCATTTAAAATCTGGCGTCATCATTTGTTCGGTGAAAAATGTCACATCTTTACTGATCATAAAAGTTTAAAGTATATTATGTAACACCCCTTACCTGTATTCAACGCCGGAACAGGGTACAAGGCATTACCGGACATAAACACAAGAAAACATACATTTCCGAGTCATAAATTTCCATTCAAATTAAAACTTTTCATACACATTCATATCGTCCCTAAAACGAGCCTACGATACTCAATACAAGCTTTGGAAGTGGTTCAGGACTAAACCAAAAACTTTACAAAACTTTACAAAACTTAGAAAAATTTTCATGTTACAGGGCTCACACGCCCGTGTGGTCAAAGGGACACGCCCGTGTGACCCTTAGACACGCCCGTGCTACAGGCCGTGTTCAAAATAGGTTGCTCTCTGACTTGTGCCACACGGTCGTGCCACAGGCCCGTGTGCTAGGCCGTGGGGTCAATTTTATTTTCATAGCTTTTCATAAAATAGGTGCAGACTTAACACGACCGAGACACACGTCCGTGTCCAAAGCCGTGTGGCACACACGACTGAGACACACGCCCGTGTCTCTTCCCGTGTGCCATATTCTAGACATTCTATTTCAAAACATTTAAGGTGCAGGGGACACACGGCTGAAACAAATGCCCGTGGGGCAGACCATGTGTCATACACGGCCTAGACGCACGCCTGTGCGTCTACCCGTGTGGACAAAAATAAGGCTACTTACCAAGCCATTTTGCCATCGTTACTTGTACATACATACAAAATATCATATGACACAAATCTAAACATTTACATACAACCAAATCAGCCACAATCAAGACATCAACACATCATTCACATGCTACCATCTATCATACATAAACATCACATGCTTATCATCTCAAATCATGTAAATTCCCACATCTATGAAAGGCATCATCATATAAATTGCTCATACCAACTGTAGCCAATTTTCAATGGCCTTATACAAAATGAACTTTCAACCAATATAAGCCAACACATTTGGCCAAATCAATTATGACACATAACAAAATGACCAAGTCCCCTATACATGCTATAACTCAAAATGTTGAATTCACTGGTACCAAAATAATAGTTGATAGTGTGAATGGATCTCCGAAGATCTCCAATCCCGAGCTAGCTTAGTGATACTATAAGAAAAGGGAAAGAAAAGGGAGTAAGCCATATAGCTTAGTAAGCTCATATGCAAATAATAAACAACATTAACCATACAATTGCCATATAAGTAACATACGTATATCAACCTAAATATCATTAAAACCTCATGAGCATAACATACTCAATCACATTCTTACCAATAGTTTATCATATACCAAATTCATTTCCATTGAATTTTCTGTACATACTTGTACCAACTCATAACATAATCACATACTTTCTCGTGTTTGACATACCCGTTGAACCACTTGGAATACTATCGGATACACGGAAATCTTTGCACATAAGTGCCACATATGTAGCCAAAGCTACCACAAATCTCATAACACATATAAGCTCGGTCTCGAGCTATCCTCAGGCTGGCTCACACAAGCTGTCAGTCGAGACGTAGCCACACGGTGATGCTCACACAAGCTATCAGGTATCCACAACATATGCCGGTATACCCAGCCACCGGTAGGACGTACAGGTCCAGCACCCGGGATACATAAATCACATAATCATATGGGTTCCTAG
Source organism: Gossypium sturtianum (assembly GCA_025698515.1). Taxonomy (NCBI): domain Eukaryota; kingdom Viridiplantae; phylum Streptophyta; class Magnoliopsida; order Malvales; family Malvaceae; genus Gossypium; species Gossypium sturtianum. The sequence continues at coordinate 68,534,041 of CM046946.1, read as the reverse complement.
TGACATGTCACTTGTATCCTAATCTATTCCTAAGGTTCAACCAAGATTTCTCTCTTGCTGGAACTTCGTTGAATATGCTCATAGAATGAATCATACATTTCATGCAATATCAAAACATTAAAATACAAATATAACATTGCATTATTTACATACGAACTTACCTCGGTACAAAAATAGTGAAAATGGACCTAATCGTCAAACACTTTGTTTTTCCCCTGATCTAGGTCCGAACTTTGTTTTTCTTGATCTATAATAGCAAATTCAGCTCATTTAATACACACATTATCCAATTCAGTCCAAAAATCACATTTTGGAAAAATTACATTTTTGCCCCTAACTTTTTAACTTTTTACATTTTGGTCCCTAGGCTCGTAAAATGAAACGTATTCAATTTATTTAAAACCCAAGCCTAGTTGAACTTTATTCATGCTCATAAATGCCCACAATTTCTATTAAATAACACTTTTACTACATATTTTATAACTTTTACAAATAGGTCTTTTTTGACATTTACACCGAAAATTACTTAGTAAAAGTTGTTTATCCAACATCAAACTTGAATAATCTACCATTAAACATCAAGATACACAAATATTTAACATGGGTCAAACCCTAGACCTTGATTATTTCTTAAATTTGTTGTAGAAATAGATAGATCGAGTTTTAACGATTTCAAAAATGTAAAGAGCATTAAAAACGGGGCAAGAACGGACTTACAATCGAGCTTGAAAGTGGCCAAACCATAGCTATGGCTTCCTCCTCTAATTTTCGGCTAGCATGAAGAAGATGGACAAGATTTTGGCTTGATTTTTGCTTTTTAATTCATTTAATTACCAAATGACTAAAATACCCCTAACTTAAAACATAAAAATTCTCTTACTCCATGTCCATTTTTGTCCACTAACTTAACAAATGGTCTAATTACCATCTAAGGACCTTCAATTTAAAAATCTCATAGCAATTGGACACCTTAAACACATAGAACTCAAAATTTGCAATTTTTGCAATTTAGTCTTTTTAACTAAATTGAGTGCCCAAACATTAAAATTTTCGAACGAAATTTTCACGAAATCATTTCATAAAACTGTAGACCATAAAAATATAATAAAAACAAATTTTACTGCGTCAAATTTGTGGTCCCGAAACCACTGTTCTGACTAGACCCAAAATCGGGCTGTTACAACTCTTCCCCCCTTAGGGATTTTTGACCCCGAAAATCTTACAAGAAAATAGGTTTGGGTATTGTTTTCGCATAGCTCCCTCAGGTTCCCACGTAGCCTCTTCGAATCCATGTCGTTGCCACAAAAATTTAACTAGGGCTATGGTTTTATTTCTCAACTGTTTAACTTCCCGAGCCAAAATCTTGATCGAACCTCGCCATAAGTCATATCGGGTCGAATCTCAACCTCTGTCGGAGAAATCACATGTGAAGGGTTTGATCGATAACGTCGCAACATCGACACATAAAATACACTGTGAATCCTTTCCAACTCTGTCGGCAAAGCTAACCGATATGCCACAAACCCTATTCTTTCAATAACCTCATACGGCCTAATGAAATGTGGACTTAACTTGCCTTTATAGACAAATCTCAGAATCTTCTTCCACGGAGATACCTTCAGGAATACTTTATCACCAATCTGAAATTTGATCTCTTTTCTTTTCAAATCTGCGTACGGCTTTTGTCGATCTAAAGTGGCTTTCAAGCAATCATGGATTACCTTTACTTTTTCTTCGGTTTCTCTAACCAAGTCAACCCCGTGAATCTGTTTCTCACTAAGCTCTGTCTAATACAATGGAGTTCGACATTTGCGGCCATACAATGCCTCATACGGTGCCATCTTTACACTCGACTGAAAACTGTTGTTATAAGCAAATTCGACTAAAGGTAGATATTTTTCCCAACTACCTTCGAATTCTAAAACACAACAACGAAGCATATCTTCGAGAACCTTAATCGTTCTCTCTGATTGGTCGTCGGTTCGCGAATGAAATGCGATACTAAAGTGCAACTTAGTACCCAAAGCTTCTTGCAACTTTTTAAAAAATCGAGACATAAACCTCAGATCTCTATCCGAAATAATAGAAATAGGCACTCCGTGCAATCTCACAATTTCAGCAATGTACAATTCAACTAGCTTGTCAAGTGAGTAATCGGTACGTACCGAAATAAAATGAGCCAATTTTTTAATCTATCGACAACAACCAAGACGACATCTTTCTTTTTCGGAGTTAAAGGCAAACCCGTTACGAAGTCCATCGTAATCCTTTCCCATTTCCACTTGGGTACCATTACTGGCTGAAGTAAACCTGAAGGTACTTGGTGTTCGGCTTTCACTTGCTGACAAATCAAACATTCCGATACGAATTCAGAGATATCTCGTTTCATACATGACCACAAATACAGTTTCTTCAAATCATTATACATCTTCGTACTTCCTGGATGAACAGGTAAACAACCATTATGTGCTTCATAAAGAATCTTCTGAATAATCTCACCATTTTTCGGTACACATACTCTATCTCAGAACATTAAGCAATCATCAGAACCGATCTGAAATTCTGAATCATTACTCGATTCACACAGAGCTCTTTTGGCTTGTAACTCACTATCACTTTTCTGAGCTTCATAAATTTACTGAAGAAACACCGGTCTAGCTTTCAACTCCACTAGAACCAAACCATCATCGGATAAAGTCAACCTCATATTCATAGCTCTCAAGGCAAACAAGGACTTTCTACTCAAAGCATCTGCGACTATGTTCGCCTTTCCGGGATGGTAGTCAATTACCAACTCATAATCTTTTAGTAACTCGAGCCATATCCGTTGTCACAAGTTCAAATCCTTTTGAGTCATCAAATACTTCAAACTCTTATGGTCAGTATAGATGTGGCACTTCTCACCGTACAAATGGTGATGCCAAATTTTCAAAGCAAAAACAATGGCGGCCAATTCCAAATCGTGCGTCAGATAATTCTTCTCGTGCGGTTTCAACTGTCTTGAGGCATAGGCTATCACTTTGCCCTCTTGCATCAATACACATCCTAACCCATTCAATGACGCATCACTATAAATCACAAACCCCTTTCTCAGTTCAAGCTGCACTAAAACTGGTGCCTCGATCAACAATGCTTTCAACTTCTCAAAACTTTGCTGACATTTTTCGGACCATTCAAACTTAACATCTTTTTTCAATAGCATAGGAGTAGGAGTAGCAATCACCAAAAATCCATTGACAAAACATCGGTAATAACCGGCTAAGCCCAAAAAGCTTCTGACCTCTGATACATTCTTCAGCGGTTTCTATTCAACAATTGCCGATATCTTACTCGGATCAACCTGAATACCGTCTCCAGAGACAATATGTCCCAAAAATCTAACTTCTCGGAGCCAAAACTCACTTTTTTCTGAACTTAGCAAACAATTTCTTATCTCTCAAAGTCTGCAACACAATTCTTAAGTGTTCGGCATGCTCAGAGTCATCCCGAGAATAAATCAAAATGTCATCAATGAACACAACCACAAACTTATCTAAGTACGGTCGGAAAATTTGATTCATCAAGTCCACAAAAATAGCAGGGGCATTAGTTAATCCAAAAGGCATAACAAGAAATTCATAATGCTCGTACCTTGTCCTGAAAGCACTTTTCGGCACATCCGACTCTTTAACTCTCAACTGATAGTAGCCAGATCTCAAATCAATCTTCGAAAATATTGTTGCCCCTTTCAACTGATCAAACAAGTCATCAATTCTTGGGAAAGGATACATGTTCTTTATAGTCACCTTGTTGAGCTGTCAGTAATCGATACAAAGTCTCATGGATCCATCTTTCTTCTTGACAAATAACACCGGTGAACCCATGGTGAAAAACTCGGTCTCACAAAACCCTTATCTGTCAACTCTTACAACTGAGCTTTCAATTCTTTCAATTCAGTCGGAGCCATCCTATATGGAGTGATCGATATCGGTGAAGTCCCTGGTACTAAATCAATACTAAACTCAACCTCTCTAATCAGAGGTAACCCAGGTAACTCTTCTGGAAACACATCCGGATATTTACAAACTATCGGTACTGATTCAATCTTTATTTCAGACACTCTTGTATACATCACATAAGCTAGATAAGCTTTACAACCCTTTCTCACATATCTTTGGGCAGTCATTGAAGAAATCACAACCGGTAACTCACCCGACTCATCAGAATCAATTCAAAAAATTTCACCATTCTCACATTTCAATTCAATAATTTTCCGTCTACAATTCACTACAACATCATGCAATGTAAACCAATCCATACCCAAAATAACATCAGACTCATCAAGTGGTAACAACATTAGGTCAGCCGGAAAACAGTGACCTCGAATCATTAATGGACAATTCTTGCAAACGTTATCAACTAGCACATATTTGCCTAAGGGGTTAGACACTTTAATCAAAAATTTAGTAAACTCAACAGGCAAGTTCTTACTAGCTACCAATTTCATGCAAACATAAAAATGAGTCGATCCAGGATCAATCAATGCAACTAAATTAGTACTATAGAGAGTAAAAGTACTAGTGATAACATCGGGAGATGTCGCTTCTTCGTGAGCACGGATAGCATAGGCTCTAGCAGGTGCCCTGGCCTCAGATCTTACAACTGTATCTTTTGTCACACCTTTATTACTAGCTCAATTTCCCGTGTTCCTTGGTGGTCTCCCTTTAGAGGCAGTGTTGCCCGATCTTGCAATCTGAAACTTATCCTTTTAAACCATCTCTGGGCAATCTTTAATAAAGTGGTCGTGGGAGCCACACTTAGAACAAGCCCGGTTATACATTCTACATTCGCCGAGGTGTCGTCTTCCACAGTGCAGACATTTAGGCCTACCGGGCTTAGCGTTACCAATGCTCGCTACTGATGTAGTTTGGGCTTTAGAATCCGAATATTGCTTCCCACGATCTTTATTGGGATACCCAGCTGAAGCACTCGGTCGAGCATACAAATCTCTCGATTTCTTAGACTAAGATTGAAATGAATTACTCATCGGCCTTTTTCTTGCATCTCTAGCCTCAGACTTTGCTTTTCTCTTCTCTTTGCTTAATTCTTCACCTTTACAAGCTCGGACGTATAGCACCACAAATTCTTTCAACTCAAGGAATCCAACTAACAATCGGATATCCTCATTCAACCCATCTTCGAACCTTTTGCACATGATAGCCTCGGTGGAAACACAGTTCTGAGCATACTTACTGAGCCTGACAAACTCTTGTTCATACAGTTGATTCTGAGACATTCGGCCTGTTTGACTCTAAAAATTCTTTACGTTTCTGATCAATGAACCGTTGGCTGGTATACTTCTTCCTAAATTCATCTTGGAAGAATTCCCAATTAACCCTCTCTTTCAGTACTACTGACACAAGGGTTTTCCACCACCGGTATGCTGAGTCTCTTAAAAGTGATACGGCACATTTCAGACATTCATCTGGTGTGCAAGATAGTTCATTGAATACCCTGATAGAATTCTCAAGCCAAAATTCTGCCCTCTTGGGATCATCATCAACATTTTCTCTAAAATCTTCAGCCCCATGCTTTCTAATCTTATCAACCGAAGGCTTATTCACTCTTACGAATTCCATACATTGTGGAGCTATGGGAACCGACTGAGGAATAGGTGGGGGTGGAGGGGGTTGAGCATTCAGATTTGTTAGAACAAACTCCGTATACCACTCGTTCATCATGCAGAGGAAGGCTTCTCTAGCCCCTTCTCCTCCTCCCTGACTAACTGTGGGAGGTCTACTTTCAGACAGCGCTGGTCCTTGAGCGGGAGCCGGTGCATTACTTTCTATGTCATCAGCTTCAGCTCAATTGGGATCTATTTATTATATGAAAACACATTTTAAAATTGTCAGGAGTCATCACACTATCAAAGTTCATTTATGGCATGTATAGCTAGACTTTCACACACATTACGTTAGTCCGAGAATCGACTAAAACATAGCTCTGATACCACTAAATGTAACACCCCTTACCTGTATTCAACGCCGGAATAGGGTACGAGGCATTACCAGACATAAACACAAGCAAACATACATTTTCGAGTCATAAATTTCCATTCAAATTAAAACTTTTCATACACATTCATATCGTCACTAAAACGAGCCTATGAGACTCAATACATGCTTTGGAAGTGGTTAGGGACTAAACCGAAAACTTTAGAAAATTTTTCATGTTACAGGGCTCACATGCCCGTGTGGTCCAAGGGACACACCCGTGTGACCCTTAGACACACCCATGCTACAGGTCGTGTTCAAAATAGGTTGTTCTCTGACTTATGCCACACGGCCATGCCACACGCCCGTGTGCTAGGCCGTGTGGTCAATTTTATTTTCATAATTTTTCATAAAATAGATGCAGACTTCACACAACCGAGACACATGTCTGTGTCCAAAGCCGTGTGTGCCACACGGCTGAGACACATGCCCATGTCTCTACCCGTGTGCCATTTTCTGGACATTCTATTTTGCAACATTTAAGGTACAGGGGACAAACGGCTGAAACACATGCCCGTGGGGCAGATCGTGTGTCACATACGGCCTAGACACACGCCCGTGTGGACAAAAATAAGGCTATTTACCAAGCCATTTTCCCACCCTTACTTGTACATACATACACAATATCATATGGCACAAATCCAAGCATTTACATACAACCAAATCAGCCACAATCAAGACATCAACACATCATTCACATGCTACCATCTATCATACACAAACGTCACATGCTTATCATCTTAAATCATGTAAATTCCCATATCTATGAAAGGCATCATCATATAAATTGCTCATACCAATTGTAGCCAATTTTCAATGGCCTTATACAAAATGAACTTTCAACCAATATAAGCAAACACATTTGGCCAAATCAATTATGACACATAACAAAATGACCAAGTCCCCTATACATGCCATAACTCAAAATGTTGAATTCATTGGTACCAAAATAATAGCTGATAGTGTGAATGGATCTCTGACGATCTCCAATCTCGAGCTAGCTTGGTGATACTATAAGACAAGGGAAAAAAAAGGGAGTAAGCTATATAGCTTAGTAAGTTCATATGCAAATAATAAACAACATTAATCATACAATTTCCATATAAGTAACATACGTATATCAACCTAAATATCATTAAAACCTCATGAGCATAACATACTCAATCACATTCTTACCAATAGTTCATCATATATCGAATTCATTTCCTTTGAATTTTTCGTACATACTTGTACCAACTCCTAACATAATCACATACTTTCTCGTCTTTGACATACCCATTGAACCACTTAGAATACTATCGAATACACGGAAATCTTTGCACATAAGTGCCACATATGTAGCCAATGCTACCACAAATCTAATAACACATATAAACTAGCTCCCGAGCTATCCTCGGGCCTGCTCATACAAGTTATCAGTCGAGACGTAGCCACACGGTGCTGCTCAAACAAGCTGTCAGGTATCCGCAACATATGCCTGTATACCTAGTCACAGGCAGGACGTACAGGACCAGCACCCGGGATACATAAATCACATAATCACATGGGTTCCTAGTGACATGTCACTTGTATCTTAATCTATTCCTAAGGTTCAACCAGGATTTCTCTCTTGCCGGAACTTCGTCGAATATGCTCATAGAATGAATCATACATTTCATGCAATATCAAAACATTAAAATACAAATATAACATTGCATTATTTACATACGAACTTACCTCGGTACAAAAATAGTGAAAATGGACCTAATCGTCAAACACTTTGCTTTTCCCCCGATCTAGGTCCGAACTTCGTTTTTCTTGATCTATAATAGAAAATTCAGATCATTTAATACACACATTATCCAATTCAGCATGAAAATCACATTATGGAAAAATTACATTTTTGCCCCTAACTGTTTAACTTTTTACATTTTGGTCCCTAGGCTCGTAAAATGAAACGTATTCAATTTCTTTAAAACCCAAGCCTAGCTGAACTTTATTCATGCTCATAAAAGCCCACAATTTTCATTAAATCACACTTTTACTACATATTTTTTAACTTTTAGAAATAGGTCCTTTTTGACATTTTTACCGAAAATCACTTAGTAAAAGTTGTTTATCCAACATCAAACTTGTATAATCTACCATTAAACATCAAAATAAACAAATATTAAACATGGGTCAAACCCTAGACCTTGATTATTTCTTAAATTTGTGGTAGAAATAGATAGATCGGGTTACAACGATTTTAAAAATGTAAAGAGCATTAAAAATAAGGCAAGAACGGACTTACAATCGAGCTTGAAAGTGGACAAACCCTAGCTATGGCTTCCTCCTCTAATTTTCGGCTAGCATGAAGAAGATGGATAAGATTTTGGCTTGATTTTTGCTTTTTAATTCATTTAATTACCCAATGACTAAAATACCCCTAACTTAAAATATAAAAATTCTCTTACTCCATGTCCAGTTTTGGCCACTAACTTAACAAATGGTTTAATTACCATCTAAGGACCTTCAATTTAAAATCTCATAGCAATTGGACACTTTAAAAACATAGAACTCAAATTTTTGCACTTTTTTTAATTTAGTCCTTTTAACTAAATTTAGTGCTCAAACATCAAAATTTTCAAACAAAATTTTCACGAAATCATTTCATAAAATTGTAGACCATAAAAATATAATAAATATAATTTTACTACATCAAATTTGTGGTCTCGAAACCACTGTTCTGACTAGAACCAAAATCAGGCTGTTACATATTATGACTCAGAAAGATTTGAATTTGCGACAAGGGAGATGGCTTGAGTTACTAAAAGACTATGAGTTAGTAATTGATTATCACTCGGGGAAAGAAAATATGGTCGTGGATGCTTTGAGTAGGAAGTCGTTGTTTGCCCTGAGAGCAATGAATACACAGTTGACATTATCCGATGACGGTTCGATTTTAGCTGAGTTAAAAGCTAAACCAGTATTTCTTCAGCAAATTTGTGAAGCTTAGAAATGTGATAGAGAACTGCAAGCTTAAAGAGTGCAGTGCGAGTCGATTAGTGTTTCAGAGTATCAAATTGGATCTGATGATTGTTTAATGTTTCGAGATAGAATCTGTGTATCGAAAAATCCAGAGTTGATTCAGAAAATTTTACACGAGGCACATAATGGTTGCTTATCTGTTCATCCTGGGAGTACTAAAATGTACAATGATTTGAAGAAATTGTATTGGTGGTCGGGTATGAAACGAGATATTTTTGAGTTTGTATCGAAATGTTTGATTTGTCAACAAGTGAAAGCCGAGCATCAAGTACCTTCGGGTTTGCTTCAGCCTGTGATTATACCAGAATGGAAATGGGATAGAGTGACTATGGATTTCATATCGGGATTACCCCTGTCTCCGAAAAACAAAGATACAATTTGGGTTGTCGTTGATCGACTGACGAAATCAGCACATTTTATTCCGGTACATACTAACTATTCACTCGATAGATTAGCTGAATTGTATATTGCTAAGATTGTTAGATTGCACTGGGTGCCAGTTTTGATTATTTCGGATAGAGATCTGAGATTTACGTCGCAATTTTGGAAGAAATTTCAAGAAGCTCTAGGTACGAAGCTGAATTTTAGTACAACTTTTCATTCGTAAACTGACGGTCAGTCTGAGTGAGTAATTCAGATTCTCGAAGATGTGCTCCAATGTTGTGTTTTAGAATTCGAAGGCAATGGGAGAAATATTTGCCACTGGTTGAATTTGCGTATAATAAAAGTTTTCAATCGAGCAAAAAGATGGCACCGTACGAAGCTTTGTATGGTCGCAAATGTCGAACTCCATTTGTATTGGTCTGAACTGAGCGAGAAACAGATTCACAGGGTTGATTTGGTTAGAGAAAACGAAGAGAAAGTGAAAGTAATTCGCGACTGTTTGAAAGTAGCTTCAGATCGTCAGAAATCATACGTGGATTTGAAACGGAAATATATTGAATTTCAGATCGGTGATAAAGTGTTTCTGAAAGTGTCCCCGTGGAAGAAAATACTTCGATTTGGTCACAAAGGCAAATTGAGTCCATGATTTATAGGGTCGTATGAGATTATTGAACGAATAGGGCCAGTGGCATATCTATCAGCCTTACCATCGGAGTTAGAAAAGATTCATAACGTATTCCATGTGTCGATTTTGCGCCGATATAGATCTGATCCATCATATGTGATTTCTCCGTCAGAGATTGAAATTCAACTTGATATGATGTATAATGAAGAACCGATCAGAATTCTAGCACGTGAGGTTAAACAGTTGAGAAATAAAAGTATAGCTCTCATAATAGTACTTTAGAAACGACACGGTGTTGAAGAGGCTATGTGGGAGCCTGAGAAAGCTATGAGAAAATAGTACCCTAACCTATTCACTGGTAAGATTTTCGGGGACAAAAATCCCTAGGGGGAGAGTTATAACAGCCCATTTTTGGTCAAATAGGAACAGTGGTTTTGGGACCACAAATTTGAGATCAAAATATTTATTTTATTATTATTTTAATGTTTACAGCATGATTGAATGTTGGTGTGAAAATTTCGTTAAGAAATTTTATCGTTTGATTGGTCAATTTGATAGAAAGGACTAAATTGCGTAAAGCATAAAACTTGAGTTCTAATAGCTAAAGGTGTCTAATAGCTATAGAACCTTAAAGATAAGGTCCTTATGTGGTAATTAGACCATTAATAGTATGAGTGGACATGTACGGACATATATTAAGGTGTTATGATGGTTACTAATTAAGGTTAATTTAGTTAATAAAAACAAATTAAGTAAAATAAAACATGGCTATCATCTTTATTTCTTCATCTTCAACCGAAAACAACAAGGAATAAGAGCCATTTTTGTCCATTTTAGGGTTCGACCACATGCAAGCTTGATAAGTCCATTTTTGTCCTGTTTTTAATGATTTCTATGTTTTTGTGATCGTTGCAGCTAGTACTAGCTAGCCCAGGGACTAATTTGAAAAATTGTTAAAGATTTTAGATGTTTCCATTAATGAATATGTATGAGTTTTGAAGCTTCTTGATAGATTATGAGTGTTAGTTAATAGGTATACAAGTTTTGTTAAGTGATTTTTAGTGAAAATGCAAAATAGGGATTAAATTGAGAAATGTTGAAAATGTGTGGTTGATATGTGAAATAAATGAAAAATATGGGCTGCTAAGGGCATTATGGTAATTCGGCTAGCATGGGTATATTTGGAATTTCCTTAATTTGTTATTTTATGAAATAAATACTAAATTGTGAAAATGTGAAAGTTTAGGGGCAAAAGTGTAAATGTGCCTTAAAGAATGTTTTGGACTAAATTGAATGAGTAGATGATTAAATAAGTTAATTTTGAATATATTTAGATCAAGAAAAGCGAAATACGAACTTGGATCGAGGAAAAGATAAATTTATCGACTAATCGACTAGATTTGTCGTTTTCACATCCGAGGTAAGTTCGTATGTAATAAGCATTGTTACAATTATGCTTTAACTGCTTTGATATTACATAAATTGTGTATATGAGATTATAGTCATGTTTGACGATGAATCGGATATGTATGGCACTTAGTTTGCGATTCGGAATAGCTTCGGCTATATATGGCACTTGGTGTGCGAGACCGAGATAGCTTCGGCTATGTAAGGCACTTTGTGTGATAGATTATAATAGCTTCGACTACGTATTGGCACTTAGTGTGTGAAATATCGAGTATTTGACAGTATTACGAAAAGGTATGAGTTCGTTACGAATCTGTACAGGTATGTACATGTAAAGTATGAGATTCAAATAGAAGAAGTTATGAAATTGTATATAAGCATATGAGTAAATATGAGGAAGGTTTGCTTGTTATCATGAATTATATGTTAACTAGTTCAAATTGGTGAATTGTGTACTATAAATTGTTGATTTTACTTCATACGAGCTTACTAAGATTTATGGCTTCCTTTGTTTATTTTTCCAGTGTTTTATAGTGAATTCAAAGCTAGCTCGAATTCGGGGATCGTCAGAGACATCGTCACACTATCCAACCATCTCTTTGGTACTTTTAAGCTTATGGTTTAGTCATAAGGCATGTATAGGAATATGGTCATTTTGATAAGTATTTTGGTAGTGACTTTTGCCATTTGAGTTGGCTTATGAAAGCCTATATTTTGGTTTGTATATATAGCCATGTGAATTGGCTTATATAGATGATTTTGATGATGTATATAAGTGTGCAAATGACCTTTGTTTTGAGCTTAGTAATTGTCCTATAAATGCTATTTTTGATGGGTAGATTTTGAATTAGTATTTGGTGTATGAAATAACCCATGTTTGATGAATGATATGTTGGTGATATTAGGTAAATAAATGCATGTTTGGATGTGTCCATATTGATGAATTGAGATTATGAATATTGGTATGTTTTGGAAGACATGTTGGGATATAGTGTTTATTGTATTTGTTGGTATTGAAAAGGTATGAAAGATGTTGGGTTGAGGTTGTTTAAAATGCTTATAAGTGTTATGTTTTGGTGACATTGAAATTGGTATAGGTGTGCATAAATTTGGGTGGCAAATTGGCTTGGTAAATAACCTATTTTTGTCCACACGGGCACAGACATGGGTGTGTGTCTCAGCCGTGTGTGACACACGGTCATGTTGCACGGCCGTGTGTCCCCTGGTGTTGAAATTGAAGAGAAGTCAGTATGCTCCACACGGTCTCACACACAGGCGTGTGATCGGCCGTGTGGTACAATTCAGTATACCCCCTAATTGGTACACGGCCTAGCACACGGGTGTGTGACTTGGCCGTGTTGCATAAGTCAGTATACCCTACAGGTTTGACACGGCCTAGCACACGGCCTGGCACACAATTGTGTGTGGCCACTTCGAAAGGCACATGGGCTAGACACACGGGCGTGTGGTTGGCTGTGTGACCCAAGTCAGTAACCTCACTTTTTTGGACACGGGGTAGGACACGGGCTGGGACAGCCATGTGCTCCCATTTTGAATGTTCACACGGCCTGTGACACGGGTGTGTCTGGTGGCCATGTGAGACACACGGCCTAGCCACACGGGCATGTGTCCCCTATTTTGAGAAAAAAATTCTAAGTGTGGAAAAGCTTCTTGAGTTATCGGTTTAGTCCCGAACCACTCTCAATGCATGATTAAGGCCTCGTAGGCTCGTTTAAGGGACATTATGATTGATTGTGATTGAATTGTATTCAAATTGATAAATTATATATGAAATGTATGTTTAAAATTGTTGTAAGTTTGGTAATGCTCTGTAACCCTATTCTGACGGTGAATACGGGTGAGGGGTGTTACATGGACATTTATGGGTTTGGTTTTATTGAAATTAAGGATATTTTTAAAGGTTAAAAATGTAATTAAGTAATTAAAGGTTATTATAATAAAAACAAAAGAAATAAATAAGCTATCATCTTCCTATCTTCATCCTCAATAAAAAATTTCAAGGGAAACCGTAGCTAGGGTTCAGTCAAGCTACATTCACTTGCATGTAAGGGATTTTTGTCCCTTTTTTAATGATTTACATGTTTTTGAAGTCGTTGTAGCTTAATCTAGCTAGCCCAGGGACTAATATGCAAAACTGTTAAAGGATTAGGGTTTTTTCGTGAACATGTTTGTATATTTTTTGAAGTTTCATGAAAGATTATGAGTCCTTGTTGATAAATAAACAACTTTTGTAAAGTGATTTTTGATGAATTTATCAACTAGGGACTTATTTGTAAAAATAGTAAAATACCATGATAAATTTATAAAATGATGAATTGTTTGGGTTGATATGAGCCCTTAGGTAAACTGACTAGCATGATATGTGGATGAAATTGCATAAATATCCATTTACGAGATTAAGGACTAAACTATAAAGAAGTTAAAATATTAGGGGCAAAAATGTAAATTTGCAAAAGCATGAATTTTGGACTAAATTGAATAATATGTGTATTAAATAGATTAAATTTGCTTATTTAGATCAAGATAAAACTCGTATGGATCTAGATCGAGGAAAAGCTAAAGTCTCGAATTAGTGATCCTATTTCGATGTTTTTGTAATCGAGGTAAGTTCGTATGTTTAAATATTTTTTAATATTATTTAATATATGTATGCTATTGTGTTATTTATCATGTCATGAAACGATTGAAATTCAACGACGTACGACGATTATCGAGCCTCGTTTGAACTTAGGAATATATAGGATTCAAATGACACGTCATTAGGGTTACCATGTTTCGGGTGTTGGTCCTGAATGTCCTATTGATGGCTGAGTTTCAATATTTGTTGCGGATACTCATCAAAATGTGTGAGGGGCATCGTGTAGCTACATTCCGACCGTCAACTTGTGTGAGCAGACCCATTTATGGCTCAAGTGAGCAATGACGTAAAGGAAAAGGAAAGGAATGGTTTCGACCATATGTGTAGCACACTTTGTGTGAGCTTCCCGTATATCCGATATTATTCGAAGTGGTTCAACGGGCATGAAAACAGAAGGAACGGTAAGTTTTCCTATGACTATGTTAAGAACTTATGGAAAGGTATGAATTTATAATGATCAAAGTATGTATAGCTATTCTTATGGAAAGTTTGAATTCAATTGTACAATGTTCATGAAATCTATCTTACCATGTGATGATTTTGTTAAGTTATGTATTAAAGCACTAACTTGTGTTGTTGATGATGCTTAGGCTTGTTCCAAGCTTATGTTGGATTGATTCATGTTTAAATTATGAGGTTTTGCATTGAAATGGTAGGCTATGTTCATGATTTACGAACTTACTAAGCATTATATGCTTACGTATTTTTTCTTTCCTATGTTTTATATATTCTCGGAAGCTCGACCGATTTGGAAGCTTGTCGGAGACCTATCACACTATCCAACGATTATATCGGTAGATTTTGATGTTTTGGTCAAGGTTATAACGACATGTATAGGTGGACTTGTGTCTAATGTCTAGTTGATGTTTATGGCATGTAAATGTTGCTTTGAATTTGTAGTACTTATGGTACTTTGAAGCCTTGATAGTTGGTGTTGAAATGGCTAAGTTGATGTATGTTTTGAATGACCATTTTGGTATGTGATGATGTAGTTTGAAATGTTGTAACACCCCCAAACCCGGCCCAGACGTTATGGCCAAATTCGAGAATGTCACATCAAAGGCACAATCTCAAACAATTTTGCTAAGTTAAAATCTAAGGCCAAAAAGCCCAAAATCCTTTAATCTTGTTAAGTTAAGAAGAAAGCCCATGTTTTAAAATAAAAGCCCATAGGTTATAGTTATTTTGGAAACCTTGTTAAACTTTAGAAATTTATTTAAGTTGAAATAAAAATTAAGCAGCGGAAATAATAATAAAACCCATAAGTAACGTCAAATTGGAGATACAAGGCCTTATTACAACCAATGAAAATAAAGGATTTAAACTAAAGTCATTCGAAACAAATAAACAAAAAAACTTCTAATTAATTTGCAATGTGGCCATCTCCGAGTCCCTCTTCCACGTCGACCCGTCTACTGAGCGTCAATTGAAACATTAAATAAAAGGGTGTGAGTTTCGAAACTCACTGTGTACGACCCTTGGCAATCAATTTAATATACAATTATCACATTGGGCCTAAGCCCTTTCAAAAATTGGTTGTCTTGGGCCTTAGCCCACAATGACCTCATATCATATCATATCATATCATATCATATGCAAAACAAGGTAATGCAAAACCCTCCCCAAAAATCCATCCGCTACACACCATTTCCCTTCCAACCTTATACACCTGTGGGGAATTCTAGCTCGACCCACCCCTCCGCTACACACCAATGGTAGCACTCATAGCGGCACTACTCAACGTTGCAGCAAAGCTGCTAATCATATAATGGGCTTAAAGCCACCGGTGGATCCACGGCCGTCAAGTGACTATGCGATCCTCAAATTCTTCCTCCGTACCATAATTCCCACCCATATGCATCCTAAACAGAATATCATATGAATGCGGCATGCACATGAGTAACATCCATATAGGGGTATTTTAGTCATTTCACAATCAAGGGTATTTTCGTAATTCTGCCCTACAGGGGTATTTAGGTGATTTTGCAAAACAGATGTATTTTAGTAATTTTTCAAATCTAAGGATATTTTGGTAATTTTTAAACTAAGGGTATTTTGGTAATTTTTAAATCAGGGGTATTTTAGTAATTTTACAAATCTAGGGATATTTTGGTAAATTTCAAATCATGGGGTATTTGGTCCCTCTCGGGTTTTAGTTATGAACTTTGGCCCATCAACAAGTCCTCGCGGTTAAAGTGAACAAACACTATGCACCAGGTAGGATCTCAGAAAAGAGGAGGTGGGCCACTAGGACCGCTTAAATACCAAGCTCTCCCTAGATCCAATCCTAGACATGCATATGTCCATTACCACAGCCTAACCTATTGACTTGTCCACAGACATGTTTGATTATTACAAGAATTTTATGTTATTCAAGAGTTTGTCAAACTAGGCCTAGAGTTCATTAAACCCTAACATATATTTCTAAAAACCCATAAGGCCCATTAAGCCCATTTCATGTAATATAGCCCATCAAGCCAATTTCATGCTCATATAGCCCATTGGACTCGAATACAATCAAATCATACAACCGTTCATGCCAATTCATCATTCATGCTTACATATCAACCATTGTCGTTTTGGGCCCACAAGTTCGGCAGGCCCATTTAGCCACTTTCAGCATTTCGGCTTTTCGGCATTGCTGATATCGTGTGTGTAGTGTTTGTACACACCTGGTAATAGCGTGTGCTGTGAATTCCTCTTAGTCATGAACCTACATTCGATATTCCTTAATCATTAATCATAGGCTAAATACAAACTTTATCAAAAACCGAAACCTCACCGTAGCCTTACCGTGTGCGACAAGCCTTAATAGCTCCTTGCTTTAACACCAAATGCGATTAGACCCTAGATCTGTACCAACTTAAACATTAGAGCCTAAGTAATAGATGAATTGCATCCAACACAAGTCACCCTCACAACATATATGACCATTCGGCAAACCCTTAAACCGAACTAATGAACACTTACCCTTGCTAACGATCCTACCACGCTTGCGATCTTTGAACCTTATCCTTGTTACCACAGAGTTAACGATAGGTCAGTTAGATAGCCTTTCGGATTTTAACAAAACGTACAAGAGAGGTTAACCGAATACTTACCAAATCCACTTTCGATCCTGCGGCCTAAATTCGGCTTTTGAGATTAGTATGGTGACAGAGACAATTCGGCACCAATAGGGAGAAGAAGAGGAGAAGTGATCGGCTAGAATAAGAAGAGAAGGTATGGGGAATTCGGCTAGAGAGAAACCAAAATTTCGGCAAAGGAATGATGGTTTTTTTTTTCGGCAAATGGAAGAATTCGGCTAAGGGGGAGAAAAAGAAAAGTAATGGAACCCAAGGAACCTCTCAAAGGAATTTGGCACCTCCTTTTATAGCCAATAGCCGAATCCTACCTTCCCCCACAGTCCAATTCGGCACCAACTCTTCCCCTTCTCATCTCCTAATTTTTCTCCATGATATCTCCCTTATCTCATCCGTAATTCCCTCTTTTATCAACTCACAAGACCAATTCAAACACTTCAACGAAAGAGTCCAAATTCCACACAACTCTGGCCGTCCACTATGCAAAATTAAACACTCCAAAAACATTTTACCACTACTCAAACCTTGGACCTCTTCACGCCACCTTGTAGCTCCCCTAGTGACGCCACCTTGCCACTAGACCACAAGCCCATATGTGTCCTATTTTCCCCTTAATCTGCTTAAGAGGCCTAATGCCTGAGACTAGGGTCCACTAAAGCAAGAAAAATAAATTTTTCCCTATGGTCTTCCCTATCTCTAAGACTTCAAATAATCCCAATAATACCTTAAAATTAATATTCTAAGTGCTACTCATACATACCAACCTCAGTGCACAGAAATTTAAAGTTTCGAGATTTTTGGGGCGTTACAACCCAATAGGCCCAAATCTACTAGGCCCAAATTCGAGGCGTTACAATTCTACCCTCCTTAAAGAAATTTCGTCCTCGAAATTTCCAACTAACTATTAATCGTACTACCCAAGCCTCACCACTACGCTTTCGCTGCGCACTCTGATTTAATAACACATAAACATTGCACGCATACAGTTTCTATACCCAAAAATATCACATCCACACAAAACATACCCATTATCACATTTGGGCATCCCCGTCTTCCCGGTGCTCATCGTTGATTCTCGTATTATCTGAATTAGGAATTTTATGAAGTTTTAGTTAGTTTCAGTAATTAAGCCGATGTTTTATGATAGTATTAAGTAAAGAGGTTGTTTTCGTAAATCCTCTACAGTTTCAAGTTCTTACGGGCTTTAGTTTCACTCTAACTAAAAAAAAACTTTAGTATAATCATCTAAAGTAGCCCAATATCTAAATACAGTTCAGTAATTTAAACAAGCGTAATAACATAAAAACTTACTTGGCTCGACGTCGAGGGCTCGGTGAACCACACTTCAAGAATCCTGCAAAACTTTTTAATCTACTTGTTTTAAAAACCCAAAATCTAAGGCCCATTTCACAGCCCGAGCATTGCATCTGGGCTCTGATACCACTAAATGTAACACCCCCAAACCCGGCCCAGACATTATGGCCGAATTCGAGAATGTCACATTAAAGGCACAATCTCAAACGATTTTGCTAAGTTAAAATCTAAGGCCAAAAAGCCCAAAATCCTTGAATCTTGTTAAGTTAAGAAGAAAGCCCATGTTTTAAAATAAAAGCCCATAGGTTATAGTTATTTTGAAAACCTTGTTAAACTTTAGAAATTTATTTAAGTTGGAATAAAAATTAAGCAGCGGAAATAATAATAAAACCCATAAGTAACGTCAAATTGAAGATACAAGGCCTTATTACAACCAATGAAAATAAAGGATTTAAACTAAAGTCATTTGAAACAAATAAACAAAAAAAACTTCTAATTAACTTGCAATGTGGCCATCTCTGAGTCCCTCTTCCACGTCGAGCCGTCTACTGAGCGTCACCTGAAACATTAAATAAAAGGGTGTGAGTTTCAAAACTCAGTGTGTACGACCCTTGGCAATCAATTTAATATACAATTATTACATTGGGCCTAAGCCCTATCAAAAATCGGTGGTCTTGGGTCTTAGCCCACAATGACCTCATATCATATCATATCATATCATATGCAAAACAAGGTAATGCAAAACCCTCCCCAAAAATCCATCCGCTACACACCATTTCCCTTCTAACCTTATACACCTGTGGGGAATTCTAGCTCGACCCACCCCTCCGCTACACACCAATGGTAGCACTCATAGCGGCACTACTCAACGTTGCAGCAAAGCTGCTAATCATATAATGGGCTTAAAGCCACCGGTGGATCCACGGTCGTCAAGCGACTATGCAATCCTCAAATTCTTCTTCCGTACCATAATTCCCACCCATATGCATCCCAAACAGAATATCATATGAATGCGGCAATCACATGAGTAACATCCATAAAACTCATACTCATTACATAGGGGTATTTTAGTTATTTCACAATCAAGGGTATTTTCGTAATTCTACCTTACAGGGGTATTTCCGTAATTCTGCCCTACAGGGGTATTTCTGTAATTTTGTCCTATATGGGTATTTCCGTAATTCTGCCCTATAGGGGTATTTCCGTAATTCTGCCCTACAGGGGTATTTAGGTGATTTTGCAAAACAGAGGCATTTTAGTAATTTTGCAAATCTAAGGATATTTTGGTAATTTTCAAACTAAGGGTATTTTGGTAATTTTTAAATCAGGGGTATTTTAGTAATTTTCCAAATCTAAGGATATTTTGGTAAATTTCAAATCAGGGGTATTTGGTCCCTCTCGGGTTTTAGTTATGAACTTTGGCCTATCAACAAGTCCTCGCGGTTAAAGTGAACAAACACTATGCACCAGGTAGGACCTCAGAAAAGAGGAGGTGGGCCACTAGGACCGCTTAAATACCAAGCTCTCCCTAGATCCAATCCTAGACATGCATATGTCCATCACCACACCCTAACCTATCGACTTGTCCACAGACATGTTTGATTATTAAAAGAATTTTATGTTATTCAAGAGTTTGTCAAACTAGGCCTAGAGTTCATTAAACCCTAACATATATTTCTAAAAACCCATAAGGCCCATTAAGCCCATTTCATGTCATATAGCCCATTAAGCCAATTTCATGCTCATATAGCCCATTGGACTCGAATACGATCAAATCATACAACCGTTCATGCCAATTCATCATTCATGCTTACATATCAACCATTTCCATTTTGGGCCCACAAGTTCGGCAGGCCCATTTAGCCACTCTCGCCTTTTCGGCTTTTTGGCATTGCTGGTATCGTGTGTGTGTAATGTTTGTACACACCTAGTAATAGCGCGTGCTACGAATTCCTCTTAGTCATGAACCTACATTCGATATTCCTTAATCATTGATCATAGGCTAAATACAAACTTTATCAAATACCGAAACCTCACCGTAGCCTTACCGTGTGCGACAAGCCTTAATAGATCCTTGCTTTAACACCAACTGCGATTAGACCCTAGATCTGTATCAACTTAAACATTAGAGCCTAAGTAATAGATGACTTGCATCCAACACAAGTCACCCTCAAAGCATATATGACCATTCGGCCAACCCTTAAACCGAAGTAAAGAACACTTACCCTTGCTAACGATCCTACCACGCTTGCGATCTTTGAACCTTATCCTTGTTACCACAGAGTTAACGATAGGTCAGTTAGATAGCCTTTCAGCTTTTTACAAAATGTACAAGAGAGGTTAACCGAATACTTACCAAATCCACTTTCGATCTTGCGGCCTAAATTCGGCTTTTGAGATTAGCATGGTGACAGAGACAATTCGACACCAATAGGGAGAAGAAGAGGAGAAGTGATCAGCTAGAACTAAAGGTGAACAAGAAAAGGAATTTAAGAAGAGAAGGTATGAGGAATTCCGCTAGAGAGAAACCAAAATTTCGGCAAAGGCATGATGGGTTTTTTTTCGGCAAATGGAAGAATTCGGCTAAGGGGGAGAAAAAGAAAAGTAATGGAACCCAAGGAACCTCTCAAAGGAATTCGGCACCTCCTTTTATAGCCAATAGCCGAATCCTACCTTCCCCCACAGTCCAATTCGACACCAACTCTTCCCACTTCTCATCTCCTAATTTTTCTCCATGATATCTCCCTTATCTCATCCGAAATTCCCTCATTTATCAGCTCACAAGACCAATTGAAACACTTCAATGAAAGGGTCCAAATTCCACACAACTCTGGCCGTCCACTATACACAATTAAACACTCCGAAAACACTCTACCGCTACTCAAACCTTGGACCTCTTCACGCCACCTTGTAGCTCCCCTAGTTACGCCACCTTGCCACTGGACCACAAGCCCATCTGTGTCCTATTTTCCCCTTAATCTGCTTAAGAGGCCTAATGCCTGAGACTAGGGTCCACTAAAGCAAGAAAAATATTTTTTTCCCTATGGCCTTCCCTATCTCTAAGACTTCAAATAATCCCGATAATACCTTAAAATTAATATTCTAAGTGCTACTCATACATACCAACCTCAGTGCACAGAAATTTAAAGTTTCGGGATTTTTGGGCTTTACAACCCAATAGGCCCAAATCTATTAGGCCCAATTTCGGGGCGTTACAAATGTGGTCAATTGTGGTATGTTTTGGTAAGGAAATAAGTAGATGTATATGGTTGACATATGGTCAAATAGGCATATTTTTAGATATGTTTGATAGATTGTAATTGAGGTGCCTATATGGCATATTGGTTGTATGGTTTAATGATTTTGAGAATTGGTCATTTTGATGCATGTTTTGCGTAGGTTTTGATGCATTGGTCTTATTTGTAAATGTGTTTAGGTTCATGCTTTGAATGGGTGAAAGAAATGGCTTGATGTTGGCCAATTTGTTGTTCGCACGGCCTAAGACATGGGCCTGTGTCTCAGCCATATGTGACACATGGCCGTGTGTCCCTTGTAGGTTTTAAAGATTGCAAGTCAGGCAGTTACACGGCCTGGCACATAGGCGTGTGAGGCCATTTCGAACCTTACATTGCCTAGCACACAGGCGTAGGGCTTGGCCGTGTGACCAAAGTCAGAGAGTTTTACGGGCACGGACACGGGTTGGGACACGGACTGTGTCCCTATTTCGAATGTGCGTGTGTCTCATCCGTGTGAGTCACACGGCCGTGTGACCCCTGCAGTTTGAATTTTTCTAACTTTTTCCTCAATGTTTCAATTGTTTTCGATTTAATCCCGAATCATCTCTAAAGCATTTCTAAGGCCTTGAAGGCTCGAATAAGGGACGATATGCATGTATATGATTGAGTTATGCTATGATTATGTTTAATGAAATGTTTGAAAATGTATTTTATATTACGTTTTTATAGTAATGCTCTGTAACCATATTCCGACGACGGATACGGGTTAGGGGTGTTACAATAAATCTCCTTTGAAACCAAGAAAACAACCAAAAACTTCATTAATTTCATCATCTTCTTCAAGAGTGGATTTTTTAGAATTACATCAAAGTTCATTTTTCTTGGATTCAAGGTAACCAATCATCTTTCTATTAATTTTAAATGTTATCTAGACTTTTAAAGTGAATTTTAACCATTAAAACGCATGTTTTAGATAAAAGTCAAAATTTTGGTCATTAATGGTAAATTTTGAGTTTGTGGATTAAAAATAGGTTTTAAAGTGTTTTTCAACTTGTTTTAACATAATTAGAAGGTTTCTAAAGTTACTTTTAAGTTTCGTTAAGGAATTCTTGAGTTTTAATGAATTTTTGTCATAATGCCTAGTCAAAGAATGTCGATACCTTGAAACGTGTAGTTTTGTGTAGTTTAAAGGTTAGGAATTAGTCATAGATGATTATGTAGATGAACGGAATTTGTTTCGTGCGAAAAGATTAAGTGTAGGTTGAGATATTTAAATTTAAAGTTTTTCATGTCGAAGGTTTTAGTTAATAGTGAATGTAGCTTAGATTATTATTATTTATTGTTGAAGGTGAGTCGATGACTGATTGTTGATTGCATGTTTGTGTGGTTTGTCTTGTTGAAGTGTCGAAGTCAATAGGAGCTTCAACAAGTAGAGAAAAAGGCATAGAAAAGCTTGTCTAAGCTTTCGGCTTTTCAACGAAAGCGTATTTTTGGTGAGCGTTTTAGGATCGATACTCATAGATAATTCATTGTGTAATTGGGAATTTAGAGGTAGCCTAAACTCCCAATCTTAATTCCGAGTGTAAGTGTTCTCACACCTATGATTAAATGTGAAATATGTTTGCTTGTGAATTTGTGAAATTGTGAAATCATGAACATGTATGAGATGCTATGATATATGCTATAAGCTTGTGATGTAACGCCCCGAATTTGGGCCTAGAAGTATTGGGCCTTGAGTATGGGTCCGTAAGGAAGCTGTAAATAAGTATTTAATTATGCAAGGAAATGACACTATTAAATGTATGCTTCAGTGGTTAAGGGTCTTGAGAAGTGTTGGAAAAGTCCTGGGTTCAAACATGGGCTTTAGTAAAAAAAATTTGGTTTTAAGTGAATAAAACCCTGGATGCTTGGATATAGGCCTTTTAAATTATTTTGATAAAAAAATGATACAAGGAAGCATGTGGCCTAGTGGTTGTGGCGTCATTAAGGGTGTAAGGGAGCTTGGGTTCAAATCTTGGCTCTTACAGAATTTCTTTAATTTTTGGCTCTTATAAGAATCTGGACACTGGCACATAGGTTTTATAAATATTTGCGCATGTGTTAAGTCACAAAAGGAGCTTGTGTTGTGGTGGCATGTAGCGTCTGGAGCATAAGAGAGGGCAAGGATTCGAATCCCATTGCAAGCAAAAAGGGATATTTATTTTACAGTTGGGACGGTTTTGGAGGATTGATGGAGGGATCCCACATCAGGAAGCTAGCATAAGATTAGGCAAGAAGCTGGCTTTAAATAGAGCAAACCAGGAGGAGAGTAGGGATACCTTTCTTGGCTTATCCCTTTCGCTTTGTGGCGTGTTCGTTCGTAGCGCGGATTAGGTTCAGATTCCTATCAAGTGTGTATTTCGCACTACTCTAGCTGTAGAGCAGCAAATGCCGAAATGCCGGTCACACGGTGATGGTAGCCACACGAGCGTGCGAGCGCACGTGTGGGAGCTTCGACGCGATAGTTGAGGCCATCATGAGTGTTCTTGTGGGTTTAGGTTGTTTGGGCCACGATGGGCCGAAAGGGGCCATTTGGGGCCAATGGGCCCGTGGGCCTAATCGAATAAGTTGTATGATTGTGTAGTAAATATTGGACTGGACTATGTGAATCTAATATCTGTGGCTAGATTTGGGCTAAATGGGCCACACGAGCGTGTGGGCCCATTTGGGCCGAGAATGGGCCCTAGGCCCATTCGCATCGTTATCTCTGTTTAGAATACATTGGTTTGCAAAATTATTGAAATACCCTCAAATTGTGAAATTACCGAAATACCGATGATTTGTAAAATTACCAAAATACCCTTGATTTGTAAAATTACCGAAATACCCTCGGATTGTGAAATTACCGAAATACCTTCAATTTGCGAAATTATCGAAATCCCCTTGATTTGTAAAATTACTGAAATACCCTCAGATTGTGAAATTACCGAAATACCCTTGATTTGTAGAATTATCAAAATACCCTTGATTTGTAAAACTACCGAAATACCCCTAATTTGTAAAATTACCGAAATACCCTTGATTTGTAAAATTATTGAAATACCCTCAGATTGTGAAATTACTGAAATACCCCTGATTTGTAAAATTATTGAAATACCCTTGATTTGTAAAATTACCGAAATACCCTTGATTTGTAAAATTACCGAAATACCCTTGGATTGTGAAAATACTGAAATACCCCTGATTTGTAAAATTACTAAAATACCCCTGATTTGCAAAACGACTGAAATAACCCTGTAGGGTAGAATTACCGAAATACCCTTGTAGGGTAGGATTACTGAAATGCCCTTATAAGGTAAAATGATTGTTTTGCCCTTGTAGGTAAATGACTGACTTAGATTATGAATTTGACTGATTTGACTGTGATCGTATGACTGTGGTTTAACTGATTTGACTGTGGTCGTGTGACTGATATGCTTTTAATATGTGTGTAAATGACTGTTACTAAGCATGGCCATTTTGCATATACGTGTAATGATTGAGCATGACATACACGACATATTGCATGGGGTTGGGACATTGATACGGAGGAAGTTCTGATAGGGTCCCACAGGTCGCATGAGACGACTGTGGATCCAGTATTGATCTGTCAAGGTCACACGTGTCGCATAAGACGACTGTGGGCCGACGGGTGGCTTAAGGCCACATAATCTGATTATGGCTCTGTGCCAACCTAAATATGGCTCTGTGCCATCTGGATTATGGCTTTGTGCCAATCGTATTTACCCGTGGCTATGTGTCTAACTTATTTATTGATGAATCTGTGTCGATCATAATTACCCGTGGCTGTGTTCCGGTTACATTACCGTAGATGATGGCTATGTGCTGATCTTATTATAGTTATCGATGGCTATGTGCCAATTATGAGACCGTTACTGAAGGCTTAAAGCCGCATAAATACTAGCATCTATCCTGCGATTTTGGTTAGTGCCGCAACCGGTGCTAACATTGGGAGTATAGGGATGGCGTGGGTGATTTATTCCCCATAGGTAGTGCAGGGTTAGATGGAGGCAAGTGCAGGGTTGGATGGGATGGGTTAGCATGCATCACACATTATGCATATGGAATTCATTCTGATAAGGGCTGAGGCCCAAGTGAAATTGTACTGGGCTTAGACCCACACACACTGCTCAGCATCGTAATTGGGCCCGCCGATCGATTCGAATTCTATCTGTTTTACTAACTGTTTTAGTTATGAGGGGATTACACACTGAGTTTTCATAAACTCACCCCGTTTTAACTGCGCAGGTGATTCCCAGCGTTAGTAGGGTCGGTGCTACGAGGGACTCAAAGAAGGCCACACACTGCTTATGTTTTCCGTTTTGACTATTTAGTTTTAAATATTTTGATTTGGGTTGTAATAAGGCCTCTTTAAGGTTCTGGATTTAACTTGGGTTTTTTTTACTTTGAATTATATCCGTTAGAAGTAAATCGCGAATTTCCAAAATGTTAACTGTTTTTAAAAAAACACCATGTTTTCGCAACACTTTTGAAATGGCTTCGCGACTTGATCTTTTTCGTAAATCAATTACTCTCAAAATTAGCTTCCGCAACTAAAAAGATGTTTGGGAATAAAACGAATAATTTTTCAATGTGCCACGTTTTAAAAATAAACTAACGTAACTGAGATTTTACTTAAGCTTTTTAACAAGAAGGGTTTTCAAAACATAGTTTTCGAAAAACACTTCAATGTGACACGCCAGATTCGGGCCTAACTTCTAGGCCGGGTTTGGGGTGTTACATTTAGTGGTATCAGAGCCTGGTTGCAAAACTCGGCTGTGGATTGGGTCTTTAAAATTGAATTTCTGAAAGTATTGTTTCAAAAAGGCTTGAAAAGATTTAAAGTTCTGAAATTTATATTGACCGCTTTCCAAAAGTGTGGTACACCGAGTCTCTGGCACCGAATCTGTAAGTTTCTAAAACTGTTGCTTGTTTTCGTTGAAAAGCAGTAGATAAAGATACTGTGGTTTCTTAGACATTAGACTGTATGGCTACACTTAAACTTAGAGTTTGTATTTATTCTGTGTATATTCTGGAAATGATTTGCGTGTGATATCCATCTGCTCTGATGGATAGATAGTGTGGTACGTGCTTGTGTTATTAAGATCAGAGTGCGCAGCGAGAGCGTAGTGTGGTAGGTTAGGATGTGCGACTGTTCCTATAGTTGGAAATTTTGAGTACGAAATTTCTTTAAAGGGGTAGAATTGTAACGCCCCGAATTTGGGCCTAGAAGTATTGGGCCTTGAGTATGGGTCCATAAGGAAGCTGTAAATAAGTATTTAATTGTGCAAGGAAATGACACTATTAAATGTCTGCTTCAATAGTTAAGGGTATTGAGAAGTGTTGGAAAAGTCCTGGGTTCAAACCTGGGCTTTAGCAAAAATTTTGGTTTTAAGTGAATAAAACCCTGGATGCTTGGATATAGGCCTTTTAAATTATTTTGATAAAAAATGATACAAGGAAGCATGTGGCCTAGTGGTTGTGGCGTCATTAAGGGTGTAAGGGAGCTTGGGTTCAAATCTTGGCTCTTGCAAAATTTCTTTAATTTTTGGCTCTTATAAGAATCTGGACACTGGCACATAGGTTTTATAAATATTTGGGCATGTGTTAAATCATAAAAGGAGCTTGTGTTGTGGTGGCATGTAGCGTCTGGAGCATAGGATAGGGCAAGGGTTCGAATCCCATTGCAAGCAAAAGGGATATTTATTTTGCAGTTGGGACGATTTTGGAGGATTGATGGAGGGATCCCACATTAGGAAGCTAGCATGAGAGTAGGCGAGAAGCTGGCTTTAAATAGAGCAAACCAGGAGGAGAGTAGGGACACCTTTCTTGGCTTATCCCTTTCGCTTTGTGGCGTATTTGTTCAGAGCGCGGATTAGGTTCAGATTCCTATCAGGTGTGTATTTCGCACTACTCTAGCTGTAGAGCGGCAAATCTCGAAATGCCGGTCACACGGCGATGGTAGCCACACGAGCGTGCGAGCGCTCGTGTGGGAGCTTCGACGCGATAGTTGAGGCCATCATGAGTGTTCTTGTGGGTTTAGGCTGTTTGGGCCACGATGGGCCGAAAGGGCCCATTTGGGGCCAATGGGCCCGTGGGCCCAATCGGATAAGTTGTATGATTGTGTAGTAAATATTGGACAGGACTATGTGAATCTCATATCTGTGGCTAGATTTGGGCTAAATGGGCCACACGAGATTTGGGCCTATTTGGGCTGAGAATGGGCCCTAGGCTCATTCGCATCGTTATCTTTGTTTAAAATACATTGGTATACAAAATTACTGAAATACCCTCGGATTTTGAAATTACTGAAATACCCCTGATTTGTAAAATTATCGGAATACACCTGATTTGTAAAATTACCGAAATACCCTTGGATTGTGAAATTACCAAAATACACTCAATTTGTGAAATAATCAAAATACCCCTGATTTTTAAAATTATCAAAATACCCTCGGATTATTAAATTACCGAAATACCCCTAATTTGTAAAATTACTGAAATACCCTTGATTTGTAAAATTACCGAAATACCCTCAGATTGTGAAATTACCGAAATACCCCTAATTTGTAAAATTACCGAAATACCCTTGATTTGTAAAATTATCGAAATACCCTTGATTTGTAAAATACTGAAATACCCTTGGATTGTGAAATTAACGAAATACCCCTGATTTGTAAAATTACTGAAATACCCCTAATTTGCAAAATTATCGAAATACCCCCGGAGGGTAGAATTACCGAATACCCCTGTAGGGTAGGATTACTGAAATGCCCTTATAGGGTAAAATGACTGTTTTGCCCTTGTGGGTAAATGACTGACTTAGACTATGAATTTGACTGATTTAATTGTGTTCGTATGACAGTGTTTTAACTGATTTGACTGTGGTCGTGTGACTGATATGCTTTTAATATGTGTGTAAATGACTATTACTGAGCATGGCCATTTTGTATATACGTGTAATGATTGAGGATGACATACACAACATATTGCATGGGGTTGGGACATTGATACGGAGGAAGTTCTGATAGGGTCGCACGGGTCGCATGAGACGACTGTGGATCTAGTATTGATCTTTTAAGGTCGCACGTGTCGCATAAGACGACTGTGGGCCGACGGACAGCTTAAAGCCGCATAATCTGATTATGGCTCTGTGCCAACCTAAATATGGCTCTGTGCCATCTGGATTATGGCTTTGTGCCAATCGTATTTACCCGTGGCTATGTGCCTAACTTATATATTGATGACTCTGTGTCAATCATAATTACCCGTGGCTGTGTGCCGGTTATATTACCGTAGCTGATGCCTATGTGCCAATCTTATTACAGTTACCGATGGCTATGTGCCAATTATGAGACCATTACTTAAGGCTTAAAGCCGCATAAATTGTAACACCCCTTACCCGTATTCAACGCCAGAACCGGGCACGAGGCGTTACTGTAATAAAACCCTCAAGATCGCCACTTAGGCATAAAATGACCACTCTCTTTGGCCATCACAACAACCTCAATCCTGACCTACGAGGCCTCTCTTAAACACAAGAGGGCTCTCAAGAACATATCGAAAACTCTTACGATCTTAAAATTTTTCCGTCTATACAGGGCTCACACGCCCATGTAAGATTTGGCAGGCCCATGGATGTCACACATGCCCATGGTCACTACCCGTACATGAAAACTCAAGCATTCTGCCTATGCCCCACTGTTAGGGCACACGCCCGTGCCTTCCACCTGTGATGCACACTAACTACCTTAACACGGCCTAGAGTCTAGACACATGCCCGTGTGGCTAGCCCATGGCCAACACTGATTAATCCCACACGCCCTAGACACACGCCCGTGTGCCTAGTCCGTGGTCTATTCTGATTTAAAATACTAACATGCAGGGGACACACGGTTGAATCACACGCCCGTGGGCTGGCTGTGTGTCACACATGGCCTAGGCAAACGCCCGTGCGTCTATCCACATGGACAAGAACAAAGCTATTTGCCAAGTTCTTTTCACCCTTCTAGCATACACAATCATGTACTCATTCAACACATCCATAATCAACTCACAATCTTACAATCTCACTTAGATAACTACATCTTTTCATATAATAAAGTAGCCAACAACTATGGCATTATACAAAATAGGTTATCCGTTTAAAGGCCAACTCATCATAGCCATATACAAAAAAATTCACTAACTTGTCTAGCCCCTACACATTCCATATACAAAACATTGAGTCTAATGTACCAGAGTGTGCTGATAGTTTGGGCGATCTTCCAATTGATCCTCGTATTTCGATTCAACACTTTACTCTATAAGACAAGGGAAAAGAAAGGGAGTAAGCTTTGAGCTTAGTAAGTTTACACATAAACAATTAAGCAACATAGTATAAG
Organism: Gossypium sturtianum; assembly: GCA_025698515.1. Classification (NCBI taxonomy): domain Eukaryota; kingdom Viridiplantae; phylum Streptophyta; class Magnoliopsida; order Malvales; family Malvaceae; genus Gossypium; species Gossypium sturtianum. Next base: position 68,503,869 of record CM046946.1, on the reverse strand, counting down.
CTAAACAACAATTAGCATTATACTAACATATAATGTACAACTATGCTTACTCTTTCTATCCCTTACCACATTTATTCCAACACATCATGAGTCACTTACTCATAACCATTGACATGCACCCCTGCATTCAATATCACATTTACACAATATACAACACATCATTATTTCTCGATAATACATCCACACAGCTAATCCACACAGCTAATTCGCACAGCTAATCCACACAGCTAATCCACACAATTAATCCACACAGCTAATGTCTCGTTGGTTTCGCACTTAGCCCACCACAATCAATTAATAATGTAGTATCGCACTTAGCCTACCATGAAGGTAATCATAGTGGTTTCGTACATAGCCCACTAGATAATATACCTAACGATAGCATCCCACATAGCCAGCTCATCGTCAATATGCATTAGGATGGTATCGCACTTAGCCCACAATTTTGCATTATCACAACACATTCACAAATCTACTTACTTAATCATTCATCCATTCATTTCACTTGAACCACATAGGTTCTCAATCATTCTCAACCATGCTATACACTATCTAGCCTTAACAAATTGTAAGTATGAATGCATTGTTTATGCATAGACTTACCTTGATACTCAAAAGTATAGAAATGTGCAATTTAGTCCACCACTTTGCTTTTGCCTCGATTTCGATCCGGGCTTCGTCTTTCTTGATCTATAATGAATAAATCAGCTTATTCAATACACACATTGACCAAATTGACCCACATCTCATACTTTGGCAAAATTACTCTTTGCCCCTAATCTTTCTCATAATTACACAATTGCCCCCAAGGCTCGTAAAGTGATTTTTATTCAACTTTCTAGCCTTTCATGCTTAGCCGAACCACTTACTCAACTAAAGCAATCATCAATTCTCACTACATCACACATGTATGACCAAACTTAAGACTTTCACAAACTAGTCCCTACATGCATTTTCTATGGAAACTCATTTAGCAAAAGATGTTTCTACTACATCAAGCTTTCATAATCTTCCATAAAACATCAAAATACATGCATGTCATACATGGCCACATTTTTGAACATCCATCATAGCTCATCAAATAGCTAAAAATAGCTTACTCATGCTACAAGGACTTCAAAAATACAAAGAATATCAAAAACGAGGCTAGATGCACTTACTAGCAAGCTTGAAAAAGTTGAAGAACCCTAACAATGGCTCTTGAAAATTTTGGCAGCCTTGGAGAAGAAGATGAATGAATTTTGTCATCTTTTCTCCTATTTTAATCACTTAATTGATAAATGACCAAAATGCCATTTTTGATAAACTTTCTATTTTAACTCATCCATGCCTAATTTTGTCCAAATATTAGAAATTGGGAAATTGCTATTTAAGGACCTCTAATTAATATTCTAAAGCTATTTCACACAAATAGCTTCTAGAATCTCACATTTTGCAACTTTTGCAATTTAGTCCTTTTGGACAATTCAATCGCAATTTCACAAAATTGCTTCATGAAACTTTCACACTAGCATGCATGCATAGCATAAACCCCAAAAACTCATTCATATACTTCAGATTTGTGGTCTCGCACCACTATTCCGACTAGGCCCTAAATCAGGATTTTACAACTCTCCCCCCTTTAGAGATTTTCGCCCTCGAAAATATTACCAGTAAAGAGGTTTGGATGCTGCTCTCTCATAGCTTCTTTCGTTTCCCATGTAGCCTCATCCACACTGTGTTTCTGCAATAACACTTTCACTAGTGCTATGCTCTTATTTCTCAACTATTTCACTTCTCGAGCCAAGATTTTAATCGGCTCTTCATCATAAGACATATCCAGTCTTATCTCAATTTTCGTCGAAGGAATCACATGTGAAGGATCGGAGCGATACCGTCGCAACATCGACACATGGAACACATTATGAATCTTTTCCAACTCTACCAGTAAAGCCAACCGGTATGCTACTGGCCCAACTCTATCTGTAATCTCATACGGCCCTATGAATCTTGGACTCAATTTTCCTTTTCGTCCAAATCTCATAATCTTCTTCCATGGGGACACTTTCAAAAACACTTTGTCGCCCACTTCAAACTCATTTTCTTTTCTTTTCAGATCCGCGTACGACTTCTGTCGGTCCGAAGCAACTTTCAGACTATTACATATTATTTTCACTTTCTCCTTGGTCTCTTTTACTAGATCGACCCCATGGATCCGCTTCTCACTAAGCTCGGTCCAATACAAAGGAGTCCGGCACTTACGACCATACAAGGCCTCGAGGGCGGAGCCATCCGTATACTTGATCGATAATCGTTGTTGTAAGCAAATTCGACTAAAGGTAGATATCTCTCCCAACTACCCTCGAATTCTAACACACAGCATCGAAGCATATCCTCGAGAACTTGAATCACTTTTTCAGGCTGACCATCGGTTTGCGGATGGAACACAGTACTGAAATTCAACTTTGTTCCCAAAGCCTCTTGCAACCTCTTCCAAAACCTCCAATTTAACCTCGGATCCCTATCCGATATTATAGAAATAGGTACACCATGTAACCTCACTATCTCTACAACATACAACTCAGCTAACTTATCCAGTGAATAATCAACACGTACTGGAATAAAGTGAGCTGACTTCGTTACTCTATCCACAACAACCCACACAACATCTCTCTTTTTCGGAGTCATCGGAAACCCCGTCACAAAATCCATGGTAACCCAATCCCACTTCCATTCGGGTACCATCACTGGCTGAAGCAATCCCGAAGGCACTTAATGCTCAGCTTTCACTTGTTGACAAATCAGACACTTTGTCATGAACTTTGAAATATCTCTTTTCATACCTGGCCACTAATAAGACTTCTTCAAGTCATTATACATTTTCGTACTACCCGGATGTACTGACAAACATCCACCGTGGGCCTCATGCAAAACCTTTTGGATTAGCTCCTCATCTTTAGGTACACAAATTCTGTCATGGTACAGCAAACAACCATTCGAGCCCACTCGAAAATCGGAATCACTTTCTGGCTCACGCTTATCTCTCTTAGCTGACATCTCACTGTCATTTCTCTAAGCTTCACATATCTGTTGAACAAATAGTGGCTTAGCTCTCAACTCTGCCAGAATAGCACCATCATCAGACAATGCCAAACTCGTCCTCATAACTCTTAGAGCATACAAGGATTTCCTACTCAGGGCATCCGCAACCATATTCGCTTTTCCCAGGTGGTAATCAATGACTAACTCATAGTCTTTCAACAACTCAAGCCACCGTCTCTGTCGCAAATTCAAATCCTTCTGATCCATCAAATATCTCAAACTCTTGTGATCCGTAAAGATTCAGCACTTCTCACCATATAAGTAATGTCGCCAAATCTTTAACGCGAAAACAATCGCAGCCAACTCCAAATCATGAGTCGGATAATTCTTCTCGTGCAGTTTCAACTGTCTTGAGGCGTAAATGACTACCTTACCCTCTTGCATCAACATGCAATCGAGACCATTAAACTACGCGTCACTGTAAACAACAAACTTTTTTCCCGATTCTGGTTGAACCAAAACTGGCGCCTCAGTCAATAATGTCTTTAGTCTCTCGAAACTCTATTGACATGTCCCAGTCCATTCAAACTTGACATCTTTGTGCAATAGTTTCGTCATCGGGGTAGCAATCACAGAGAACCCTTTTACAAAACGTCTGTAATATCCTGCTAACCCGAAGAAGCTTCTAACTTCCGATACGTTCCTCGGTGGTTTCTAATCCACAACAGCCAATATCTTACTGGGGTCAACTCTAACACCATCACCCTACACAATGTGTCCTAGGAATCCGACCTCTCGGAGCCAAAACTCACTCTTGCTAAACTTAGCATACAACTGCTTATCTCTTAAAGTCTGCAAGACAATTCTCAAATGTTCTTCATGATCGTTCTCATCTCGAGAATAGATCAATATGTCGTCAATGAAGACAACTACAAACTTGTCCACATATGGTCTGAAAACACGGTTCATCAGATCCATAAAAATCGCCTGTGCATTCGTCAAACCAAACGGCATAACCAGAAACTCATAATGGCCATACCTTTTTTGAAATGCAGTTTTCAACACATCCTGCTCTTTCACTCTCAACTGATAATAACCAGACCTCAGGTCTATCTTGGAGAACACTGTAGCTCCCTTCATTTGATCAAAAAGATCATCAATCCTTGGTAAAGGATACTTATTCTTAACCGTCACTTTGTTAAGCTGTCTATAGTCTATACACAACCTCATAGACCCATCTTTCTTCTTCACAAACAATACCGGAGCACCCCACGGTGAGTAGCTCGATCTTGCAAAACCCTTATCTGTCAACTCTTGCAACTGAACCTTCAGTTCTTTCAACTCTAAAGGTGCCATCCTATACGGAGCAATCGAAATAGGTGTCGTTCCCGGAACTAACTCAATCCCAAACTCAACCTCTCTCACTGGGGGTAATCCGGGTAACTCTTCCGGGAATACATCCAGATACTCACAAACCACTGGCACTGTTTCAAACTCTACTCCAACCTCTTGAGTATTCAACACAAAAGCAAGATAGGACTCACATCCTTTTCTCAAGCATTTATCAGCCACTAAGGAAAAAATCATCACTGGTAAACTATCTGATCCACCTGATTCGACCCGAACCACATCTCCACTCTCACATTTCAAATCAATAAACTTACTACCACAGTTCACTAAGACACTATGGGTAGTCAACCAATCCATGCCTAGGATTAAATCAAACTCATCAAACGGAAACAACATTAGGTTTGCCGGAAAGCAATGACTCTCAATCATCAAAGGACAATTCTTACACACCTTGTCCATTAACACATGCTTACCTAACGGGTTTGACACCTTAACCACAAAGTTCGTAGACTCAACAGTCATACTAAAACTAGAGGCCAATCTCATGCAAATATAAGAATGAGTAGACCCTAGATCTATTAAAGAAATAACAAGGGTGTCAAAGAGAGAAAAAGTACCCATTATCACATCAGAGGAGGATGCCTCTTTGCGAGCGCGAATGGCATACGTCCTCACAGGTGCCCGACCCTCCGATCTCACGGCAGAATCTCTAGATGCACCCTTACCACTATTCCCGCCTCTCGGGTTCCTCAGTGGTCTACCCCTTGCAGACACATCATTGGATCTCATCTCTTGCTTCTCTTCTTTATCATCCCTCTCGGGGCAGTCTCAGACAAAATGGTCGGGGGAACCACACTTATAACAGTTTTGACTATTACCCCAACACTTTCCGGTGTGATATCTACCACAACTTGGACACTCCGATTTACTCTTTGGATTGCCCACACTTTCCATTAAAGTAGCTTGGACTCTCGAACCCGAATGAGTATTGCCCAAGTCTCGATGCGAATAACCCACTGGTGCTGTCGTCCTAGGACTCACTTCCTTGGACCTTTTCGAGTGGGCTTGATACGACTTGCCCATCGGCCTCTTTCTACCATCTCGGGCTTTGCTCACAGCCCTTTTCTTTTTTGTACTCAACTCTTCGGCCTTACTTGCCCTTTCGACCAACACCACAAATTCTTTCAACTCCAATATACCCACTAGGAGTTTGATGTCCTCATTCAGTCCGTCTTCGAACCTCTTACACAACATGGTCTCTGACGACACACATTCTTGAGCGTATTTGCTAAGCCTAACAAACTCACGCTCATATTCCGCTACTGACATTCTTCCTTTCTTCAACTCAAGGAATTCCTTCCTTTTCCGATCAGTAAATCTCTAGCTTATATACTTCTTCCGAAACTCTTCCAGAAAGAAGTCCCACGTCACCCGCTCTCTCGGGACCACTGACGTCAACGTCTTCCACAAATGGTATGCCGAGTCCCTCAGCAAGGATATGACACACTTCAAGCTCTCTTCAGGTGTACAAGAGAGTTCATCGAATACTCTCATTGAGTTCTCTAACCAGAACTCTGCCCTCTCAGGGTCATCATCAACCTTAGCTCTAAACTCCTTAGCCCCGTGTTTTCTAATCTTATCTACCGGGGGTTTCGATATCCTCACTACATCAATACCTTGAGGAGCCACAGGAATTGGCTGAGGTATAGGAGGAGGAGGTGGAAGAGGTTGAGCATTAGGGTTCGCTCGAACATAATCCGAGTACAAATTGCTCATCATCTGGAGAAAGGCTTCCCGAGCCCCTTCCCCTTGACCCCTAGCCTCGAGTCCACTTTGAACAGGTACGGTTCCTTGCGTAGGAGCCGGCACATTACTAGCTGCTTCATCAGTAGTCAATGGATCGGAATCCATATTCTATATAAAACAAGATTTAAAATCATCAGAAGCCACCACACTATCATTGTACACTTATGGCATGTATAGCTAGATTCTTACACCCGCTACGGTAGTCCTAGAACCGACTAAACCATAGCTCTGATAACACTAAATGTAACACCCCTTACCCATATTCAACGCCAGAACCGGGCACGAGGCGTTACCGTAATAAAACCCTCAAGATTGCCACTTAGGCATAAAATGACCACTCTATTTGGCAATCACAACAACCTCAATCCCGACCTACGAGGCCTCTCTTAAACATACGAGGGCTCTCGAGAACATATCGAAAACTCTTACAATCTTAAAATTTTTCCCTCTATACAGGGCTCACACGCCCGTGTAAGATTTGGCACGCCCGTGGATGTCACACACGCCCATGGTCACTACCCGTGCATGAAAAATCAAGCATTCGCCAATGCCCCACGGTTAGGGCACACGACCATGCCTTCCACCCGTGGTGCACACTGACTACCTTAACACGGCCTAGAGTCTAGACACACGCCCTGTGTGGCTGGCCGTGGCCAACATCGATTAATCCCACACGCCCTAGACACACGCGCGTGTGGCTGAGTGCGTGGTCTATTACGATTTAAAATACTAACATGCAAGGGACACACGGTGAGTCACACGCCTGCGGGCGTGGGCTGGCGTGTGTGTCACATGGCCTAGACACACGCCCGTGTGTCTATCCATATGGACAAGAACAAAGCTATTTGCCAAGTTCTTTTCACCCTTTTAGCATACACAATCATGCACTCATTCAACACATCCATAATCAACTCACAATCTTACAATCTCAATTAGATAACTACATCTTTTCATATAATAAAGTAGCCAACAACTATGGCATTATACAAAATAGATTATCCATTAAAAGGCCAACTCATCATAGCCATATACAACAAAATTCACTAACTTGTCTCGCCCCTATACATGCCATATACAAAACATTGAGTCTAATGTACCAGAGTGTGCTGATAGTGTGGGCGATCTTCTAATTGATCCTCGTATTTCGATTCAACACTTTATTCTATAAGACAAGGGAAAAGAAAGGGAGTAAGCTTTGAGCTTAGTAAGTTTACACATAAACAATTAAGCAACATAGTATAAGCTAAACAACAATTAGCATTATACTAACATATAATGTACAACTATGCTTACTCTTTCTATCCCTTACCACATTTTTTCCAACAAATCATGAGTCACTTACTCATAACCATTGACATGCACCCCTGCATTCAATATCACATTTACACAATATACAACACATCATTATTTCTCGATAATACATCCACACAGCTAATCCACACAGCTAATTCGCACAGCTAATCCACACAGCTAATCCACACAGTTAATCCACACAGCTAATGTCTCGTTGGTTTCGCACTTAGCCCACCACAATCAATTAATAATGTAGTATCGCACTTAGCCTACCATGAAGGTAATCATAGTGGTTTCGTACATAGCCCACTAGATAATATACCTAACGATAGCATCCCACATAGCCAGCTCATCGTCAATATGCATTAGGATGGTATCGCACTTAGCCCACAATTTTGCATTATCACAACACATTCACAAATCTACTTACTTAATCATTCATCCATTCATTTCACTTGAACCACATAGGTTCTCAATCATTCTCAACCATGCTATACACTATCTAGCCTTAACAAATTGCATGTATGAATGCAATGTTTATGCATAGACTTACCTCGATACTCAAAAGTATAGGAACGTGCAATTTAGTCCACCACTTTGCTTTTGCCTCTGTTTCGATCCGGGCTTCGTCTTTCTTGATCTATAATGAATAAATCAGCTTATTCAATACACACATTGACCAAATTGACCCACATCTTATACTTTGGCAAAATTACTCTTTTGCGCCTAATCTTTCTCATAATTACATAATTGCCCCCAAGGCTCGTAAAGTGATTTTTATCCAACTTTCTAGCCTTTCATGCTTAGCCGAACAACTTACTCAACTAAAGCGATCATCAATTCTCACTACATCACACATGTATGACCAAACTTAAGACTTTCACAAACTAGTCCATACATGCATTTTCTATGGAAACTCATTTAGCAAAAGATGTTTCTACTACACCAAGCTTTCATAATCTTCCATAAAACATCAAAATACATACATGTCATACATGGCCACATTTTTGAACATCCATCATAGCTAAAAATAGCTTACTCATGCTACAAGGACTTCAAAAATACAAAGAATATCAAAAATGAGGCTAGATGCACTTACTAGAAAGCTTGAAAAATTTGAAGAACCCTAACAATGGCTCTTGAAACTTTCGGTAGCCTTGGAGTAGAAGATGAATGAATTTTGTCATCTTTTCTCCTATTTTAATCACTTTATTGATAAATGACCAAAATGCTATTTTTGATAAACTTTCTATTTTAACTCATCCATGCCCAATTTTGTCCAAATATTAGAAATTGGGAAAATTGCTATTTAAGAACCTCTAATTAATATTCTAAAGCTATTTCACACAAATAGCTTCTAGAATCTCACATTTTGTAACTTTTGCAATTTAGTCCTTTTGGACAATTCAACCGCAATTTCACAAAATTGCTTCATGAAACTTTCACACTAGCATGCATACATAGCATAAACCCCCAAAACTCATTCATATACCTTGAATTTGTGGTCTCACACCACTATTCTGACTAGGCCCTAAATCGGGATGTTACATAAATACTAGCAGCTATGCTGCGATTTTGGTGAGTGCCGCAACTGGTTCTAACATTAGGAGTGTAGGGATGGCGTGAGTGATTTATTCCCCGCAGGTAGTGCAGGGTTGGATGAAGGCAAGTGCAGGGTTGGATGGGATGGGTTAGCATGCATCACACATTATGCATATGGAATTCATTCTGATAAGGGCTGAGGCCCAAGTGAAATTGTACTGGGCTTAGACCCACACACACTGCTCATATCTTTGAATTGGGCTCCGGCCTGCATCGATTCTCGAATTCTATCTGTTTTACTAACTGTTTTAGTAAGGAGGGGATTACACACTGAGTTTTCATAAATTCACCCCGTTTTAACTATGCAGGTGATTCGCAGTGTTAAGAGGATCGGTGCTGCGAGGGACTCGGAGAAGGCCACACACTGCTTATGTTTTCTGTTTTGACTATTTACTTTTAAATATTTTGATTTGGGTTGTAATAAGGCCTCTTTAAGGTTCTGGATTTAACTTGGGTTTTTTTTTACTTTGAATTATATCCGTTGGAAGTAAATCACGGTTTTCCAAAATGTTAACTATTTTTAAAACAACACTATGTTTTCGCAACACTTTCGAAATGGTTTCGCGACTTGATATTTTTCGTAAATCAATTACTCTTAAAATTAGCTTCTGCAACTGAAAAGATGTTTGGGAATAAAACTAATAATTTTTTAATGTGCCACGTTTTAAAAATAAACTAACGTAACTGAGATTTTACTTAAGCTTTTTAACAAGAAGGGTTTTCAATGAAAACATGGTTTTCGAAAAACACTTCAATGTGACACGCCAGATTCGGGCCTAACTTTTAGGCCAGGTTTGGGGTGTTACGTTTAGTGGTATCAGAGCCTGGTTGCAAAACTTGGCTATGGATTGGGTCTTTAAAATTGAATTTCTGAAAGTATTGTTTCAAAAAGGCTTGAAAAGATTTAAAGTTCTAAAATTTGTATTGACCGTTTTTCGAAAGTGTGGTACACCGAGTCTCCGACGCCAAATCTGTAAGTTTCTAAAACTATTTTTTGTTTTCGTTGAAAAGTAGTAGATAAAGATATTGTGGTTTCTTAGATATTAGACTGTATGGCTACACTTAAACTTAGAGTTTGTATTTATTCTGTGTATATTCTGGAAATGATTTGCGTGTGATATCCATCCGCTCTGATGGATAGATAGTGTGGTGCGTGCTTGTGTAATTAAGATTAGAGTGTGCAGCGAGAGTGTAGTGTGGTAGGTTAGGATGTGCGACTGTTCCTATAGTTGGAAATTTCGAGGACGAAATTTCTTTAAGGGGGTAGAATTGAAACGCCCCGAATTTGGGCCTAGAAGTATTGGGCCTTGAGTATGGGTCCGTAAGGAAGCTGTAAATAAGTATTTAATTGTGCAATGAAATGAAACTATTAAATGTCTACTTCAATGGTTAAGGGTCTTGAGAAGTGTTGGAAAAGTCCTGGGTTCAAACCCGGGCTTTAGCAAAAATTTTGGTTTTAAGTGAATAAAACCCTGGATGCTTGGATATAGGCCTTTTAAATTATTTTGATAAAAAAATGATACAAGGAAGCATGTGGCCTAGTGGTTATGGCGTCATTAAGGGTGTAAGGGAGCTTGGGTTCAAATCTTGGCTCTTGCAGAATTTCTTTATTTTTTGGCACTAATAAGAATCTGGACACTGGCACATAGGTTTTATAAATATTTGTGCATGTGTTAAGTCACAAAAGGAGCTTGTGTTGTGGTGGCATGTAGTGTCTGGAGCATAGGAGAGGGCAAGGGTTCAAATCCCATTGCAAGCAAAAAGGGATATTTATTTTGCAGTTGGGACGGTTTTGGAGGATTGATGGAGGGATCCCACATCAGGAGGCTAGCTTGAGAGTAGGCGAGAAGCTGGCTTTAAATAGAGCGAACCAGGAGGAGAGTAGGGATACCTTTCTTGGCTTATCCCTTTCGCTTTGTGGCGTGTTTGTTCGGAGCACAGAATAGCTTCAGATTCCTATCAGGTGTGTATTTCGCACTACTCTAGCTGTAGAGCGGCAAATGCCGAAATGCCGGTCACACGGCGATGGTAGCCACTCAAGCGTGCGAGCGCACGTGTGGGAGCTTCGACGCGATAGTTGAGGCCATCATGAGTGTTCTTGTGGGTTTAGGCTGTTTAGGCCACGATGGACCGAAAGGGGCCATGTGGGGCCAATGGGCTCGTGGGCCCAATCGGATAAGTTGTATGATTATGTAGTAAATATTGAACTGGACTATGTGAATCTCATATCTGTGGCTAGATTTGGGCTAAATGGGCCACACGAGCGTATGGGACCGTTTGGGTCGAGAATGGGCCCTAGGCCCATTCGCATCGCTATCTCTGTCTAGAATACCTTGGTTTACAAAATTACTGAAATACCCTCAGATTGTGAAATTACCGAAATACCCCTGATTTGTAAAATTACCGAAATACCCTTGATTTGTAAAATTACAGAAATACCCTCGAATTGTGAAATTACCGAAATACCCCTGATTCGTAAAATTACCAAAATACCCTTGATTTATGAAATTATCGAAATACCCTCAATTTGTAAAATTACCGAAATACCCTGGATTTGTAAAATTACCGAAATACCCCTGATTTGTAAAATTACCGAAATACCCTTGATTTGTAAAATTACCGAAATACCCTCGGATTGTGAAATTACTGTAATACCCCTAATTTGTAAAGTTATCAAAATACCCTTGATTTGTAAAATTACCAAAATACCCTTGATTTTTAAAATTTCTGAAATACCCTTGGATTGTGAAATTACCGAAATACCCCTGATTTGTAAAATTACTGAAATACCCCTGATTTGCAAAATTACTAAAATACCCCTGTAGGGTAAAATTATCGAAATACCCCTGTAGGGTAGGATTACTGAAATGCCCTTATAGGGTAAAATGATTATTTTGCCCTTGTGGATAAATGACTGACTTAGACTATGAATTTGGCTGATTTTACTGTGATCGTATGACTATGTTTTAACTGATTTGACTGTGGTCGTGTGACTGATATGCTTTTAATATGTGCGTAAATGACTGTTACTGAGCATGGCCATTTTGTATATACATGTAATGATTGAGCATGACATACACGACATATTGCATGGGGTTGGGACATTGATACGGGGGAAGTTTTGATAGGGTCGCACGGGTCGCATGAGACGACTGTGGATCTAGTATTGATCTGTTAAGGTCGCACGTGTCGCATAAGACGCATCAGGTCGACGGACGCTTAAAGCCGCATAATCTGATTATGGCTCTGTGCCAACCTAAATATGGCTCTGTGCCATCTGGATTATGGCTTTGTGCCAATCGTATTTACCCGTGGCTATGTGCCTAACTTATATATTGATGACTCTGTGTCGATCATAATTACCCGTGGCTGTGTGCCGGTTATATTACCGTAGATGATGGCTATGTGCCGATCTTATTATAGTTATCGATGGCTATGTGCCAATTAGAGACCGTTATTGAAGGCTTAAAGCCGCATAAATACTAGCAGCTATGCTGTGATTTTGGTTAGTGCCGCAACCGGTGCTAACATTGGGAGTGTAGGGATGGCGTGGGTGATTTATTCCCCACAGGTAGTGCAGGGTTGGACGGAGGCAAGTGTAGGGTTGGATGGGATGGGTTAGCATGCATCACACATTATGCATATGGAATTCATTCTGATAAGGGATGAGGCCCAAGTGAAATTGTACTGGGCTTAGACCCACACACACTGTTCTGTTACTGTAATTGGGCTCCGGCCCAGACTGATTCTGAATTATGTCTGTTTTACTAACTGTTTTAGCTAGGAGGGGATTACACACTGAGTTTTCGTAAACTCACCCCGTTTTAACTGTGCATGTGATTCCCAGCGTCAGGAGGGTCGGTGCTGCGAGGGACTCGGAGAAGGCCACACACTGCTCATGTTTTTCGTTTTGACTAATTACTTTTAAATATTTTTATTTGGGTTGTAATAAGGCCTCTTTAAGGTTCTGGATTTAACTTGGTTTTTTTTACTTTGAATTATATCCGTTAGAAGTAAATCACGATTTTCCAAAATGTTAACTATTTTTAAAACAACACTATGTTTTCGCAACACTTTCGAAATGGTCTCGCGACTTGATCTTTTTTCGTAAATCAATTACTCTCAAAATTAGCTTCCGCAACTGAAAAGATGTTTGAGAATGAAACTAATAAATTTTCAATGTGCCATGTTTTAAAAATAAACTAACGTAACTGAGATTTTACTTAAGCCTTTTAACAAGAAGCTTTTCAATGAAAACATGGTTTTCGAAAATCACTTCAATGTGACATGCCAGATTCGGGCATAACTTCTAGGCAGGGTTTTGGGTGTTACATGTGATGACCGTTGTGAAAGTGAATATGAGGATATGTTATTCATTCCATGTTATAGTAAATATGTTGATATGTTTTCATACCATATGATAGAGATTATATTGTGCTACTAATGTTATATGCAGTGAATATGTGTGAAAAATTGGTAAGAAAATATGTGATAGTAATGTGGATATTTTGGCCTTGTGACTTTATGAGACCGTTGGATATAGTTGGCATGCCATAGGTTTGTGAGTACTCACCTTTCTGTTGTGATATATGTAGGGTGTTGAGGCCCAGGGATATTTTTGGAGAGATAAGAGAATGTGTTCTAAGCTCCACCCATCGGGATATGTATGTGTGGTGTGTCGCAGAGTGTTAGCTATATGCTTCACTTATGGTGTAACACCCCTAACCCGAAACCGTCGCCGGAATAGGGTTAAGAGACATTACCGAACAATCAAAACTTTTCACACCCATTTCACGACCCAAAGTCAATCATCAATCAAACATATTCAGATACGAGCATATGGTCCCTTATCGAGATCTACGAGACCTTAAACACGTGCTAGAAAGAGGTAGGGACTAAACCGAACACTTACGTAGTTTTAAAAAATTTAAACATTCTTCAACACTGTAAAAGTCACACACCCGTGCGGTCAGGCCGTGTGCCTTACATGACTACCAGACACGCCCATGTGTCCAGGTCGTGCCAAAATAGAGCATACATACTGACTTGTTCACACGGCCACCAGGCACGCCCGTGTGCGTTAGCCGTGTAACCAACCCAGGCACACCTCAAAGTGGCCCTTGAGCCACACGGCAGAGACACATGCCTGTGTCCCTTGGCCATGTATGCAAAATCGGCCATTTGCAAGGCCAATTTGCCACCCAAACAAGGGTCATCCCTACAAGTACAATTAAACATCTTCCCACACACAATTTGGCAATCAAATACATGTCAAATGATCAACATATCATCCCATCCAATCTCATTTCTAATCATGTGAACTTATATACCAAATTGCACAACTAGAACTAATACATTACCAAGCATGCTTCATCCACATTATCACTAGATCATAATAGCATCAATCCTTCACTAAGCTTACCATTCATAAGACATTTTCATTACCAACCAGCCAAACCATAATATGCAATATATAATAAATCCACTCATGCTTATAACCAACATATATCTTGCCACATCACATGGCTATTTACACATCTCAAATATGTTTCAAAACAACTAGCCTATACATGCCATGTTCAATATATACACATCTTCAAAAGTACCAAAATAGATTGCCGATAGTGTGATAGAGATGCTGACGATCCCCGGATCCGAGCTAGCTTTACTGACACTGTAAAACAGAGAAACAATCACACAGTAAGCTTTCAAAGCTTAGGAAGTTAGAAATACAATACATACTACTCAATATTACCACATCAATATATATATATTTATTCCATCACATAGATAAAAGCACAACTAAGCACATTATCACTCTCAACCACATACTCAATTATCTATTCATTCAAATCTTACATCTATCATCAACCACATAGGTTCAAACATACCTTAATCAACACGTAGTTACTCACCATTCATGCTACTCACATGCTCGATATTACATCTCATTCAACTTTTGCTATTCTTTTGATTTAATCGCACACTTAGTGCCAGTTTCATAATCGAAACATACTCATCATCGCACACTTAGTGCCAAATTATTAAGCCAAAGCTTCTATTCTTTCGCACACATAGTGCTAACCATCTCTGTCTCATTTCATATTCCGCACACTTAGTGCCATCTATTTCAATCAAGCACATAGCATTTCCAATCTCAAAATTATGTATATATATATTCATTCAATTAACATCACATAGATATAATTTAACAACTAGTATTATATCCGAACTTACCTCGGACGTCGAAATACCGAAACGGTCGATTAATCGAGCACTTTGTCTTTGCCTCGATCTCGATCCGAACTTCTCCTTTCTTGGTCTATACACATTTAAATTCAACTCATTCAGTCACCAATTCATTCAATTTAGTCCACACAGACAAATTTAGGGCATTTTACAAAATAACCCTCACATTTTCACATTTCGACACTTTAGTTCTTAATTCACAAAATCACAAAATTCACATAATTTCACTTAACATAAGCCTATCCAAATTTTCCTTGTGTTCATACAAGGCCACACGCTTCACTTATTTCACATTTTAGTCCTTCAATTTGAATTTTTTTCATTTTAGCCCATATTACTCAATTTCACTAAAAATCCAAATACAAACTATGTTAACCTAACACCAAGCTTTCACATTTCACCAACTAACATCACATAGCTCACATATTCATCAATGGCATAACTCAAAAACACCATCAATTTACAAAATTAAAACATAGGTTTTGAAGAGCACGAAGCAAAGATCACGAAAACGTAGAAATTATAAAAAACCAAACAAAAACTAACCTTGAATCAAAGAACTACTTTACAAAGTCTAAAACCCTTTCTTTTCTTCAATATTCGGTGGTGATAAAGATGATAATGGCCATCAGATTTTGTTTTATGATAATTATAATAGCTTTATAATTCAATTACCATTTTATCCTTTGATAAAAACATTAAAATTCCACTAATATAAGCCCATTTTTGTCCATCCCATTAATCAACGGTTTAATAACAACATAAGGACTTCTCACATAGAAAGCCATGACAAATAAACACTTTTACAATCAACACTCAGCTTTTACATTTTACGCGATTAAGTCCTTTTTCATAATTCGGCACACAAACGATAAAATTTTCACACCAAATTTTCACACAAGCTAATTCACATTCTGTAAACATAAAAAATAATATTAAAATATTTTTTTGACCTCAGATTTGTGGTCTCGAAACTACTATTCCGACTAGGGTCTAAACCGGGCTGTTACAACTCTCCCCCTTTGGGATTTTTATCCCCAAAAATCTTACCAATGAATAGGTTCGGATATTGTTCTCTCATTACATCCTCAGGCTCCCATGTAGCCTCTTTAACTCCGTGTTTGTGCCACAACACTTTCACTAAGGAAATTCTTTTGTTTCTCAACTCTTTGATCTCTCGTGCTAAAATTCGAATCGGTTCTTCACTATATGACAAATTTGACTGAATTTCAACCTTAGTAGGAGCAATCACATGTGACGGATCAGATCTGTACCGTCGAAGCATCGATACATGAAATACATTATGTATCCTTTCTAGCTCGGAGGGCAACAACAGTCTGTACGCAACAGGTCCAACACGTTCAATGATCTCATACGGCTCGATGAACCTCGGACTCAGCTTGCCTTTTCGGCCAAATCAGAGTATTTTCTTCCACGGAGACACTTTCAAAAACACTTTGTCACCAATTTCGAATTCGATATCCTTCCATTTCAAGTCTGCATAAGACTTCTGACGATCTGAGGCCGCTTTCAAACTATCACGAATCACTTCCACTTTCTGCTCAGTCTCTTTTATAAGTTCAACCCCGTGAATCTTATTCTCACTTAGCTAAGTCCAATACAATGGAGTTCGGCATTTTCGACCGTAAAGAGCCTCATATGGTGCCATTTTGATACTATATTGAAAACTGTTGTTGTACGCGAACTCAATCAACGGCAGATGCTTCTCCCATCTACTTTCAAACTCAAGAATACAACACCTCAGCATATCTTCAAGAACTTGAATGATTCGCTCGGATGGTCCATTCGTTTGCGGATGAAATGCAGTACTAAAATGCAGCTTTGTGCCTAACGCCTCTTGCAATTTCTTCCAAAATCGCGAGGTAAATCTTGGATCTCTATCAGATACAATAGATAGTGGCACCCCATGCAATCTCACAATCTCAACAATATACATTTCAGCCAATTTATCAAGTGAATAATCTGTTCTCATCGGAACGAAATGAGCTGATTTCGTCAATCTGTCAACCATCACCAAGATGGCATCTTTCTTTCCCGGAGACAAAGGCAATCCTGACACAAAGTCCATTGTGATTCTCTCTCATTTCCACTCAGGAATCATAATTGGTTGTAACAAATCGGACGGAACCTGATGTTCAGCTTTAACTTGCTGACAAATCAAACATTTCGACACAAAGTCAATGATGTCCCGTTTCATACCATGCCACCAATAAGACTATTTCAAATCATTATACATTTTCGTACTCCCCAGATGAACAGTTAAACGACTTTGTGAGCTTCATTCAAAATCATCTGAATCAACTCTGAATTCTTCGGAACATAAATCCGATTTCTAAATCTCAAACAATCATCACTATCAACCCGAAATTCTAAATCAAAATTCAAATCACATTGAGTTCGTTTTGCTATTATCTCATCATCACTTTTCTGAGCATCACAAATCTGACGTACGAACAACGGTCTCAATTTCAGCTCAGCCAAAACTAAATCATCATCACATAGATTTATCTGAGTACTCATAGCTCGCAAAGCACATAATGACTTTCGACTCAAGGCATCAGCAACTACGTTAGCTTTGCCGGGATGATAATCAATCACAAGTTCATAATCTTTCAACAATTCTAACCATCTTCTCTGTCGTAAATTCAATTCTTTCTGAGTCATCAAGTACTTCAAGCTTTTGTGATCGGTATAAATATGATATTTCTCACCAAATAGGTAGTGACACCAAATCTTCAATGCAAACACAATTGCGGCTAATTCAAGGTCGTGCATTAGATAGTTCTTTTCATGCGGCTTTAACTGCCTCAAAGCATAAGCAATGACCTTGCCTTCTTGCATCAAAGACACACACTTTCAAACCATTCAATGATGCATCACTGTAAACTATGAATTTGCAGACCGATTCAAAGTTGAACTAACACTAGAGCTTCCGTCAACAACGCTTTCTACTGCTCAAAACTCTGATGGAACTTTTCTGACCACTCAAATGTAACATTTTTTCGTAGCAACTTTGTCAATGGAGTCGCAATCATCGAGAAGCCTTTCACAAACCGTCTATAATATCCCACTAGTCCCAAAAAACTACGAACTTTAGACACATTTCTCGAAGACTTCCATTCTAAAATAGCTGAGATTTTACTCGGATCAACTCGTATCCCTGCAGCTGATACAATGTGCCCCAGAAAACCAACCTCACGCAACCAAAATTCACATTTGCTAAACTTTGCATACAATTGTTTCTCACGTAGAGCCTGTAATACGATTCTCAAATGCTTGGCATGTTGCGCCTCATCACAGGAATAAATCAGAATATCATCAATGAATACCACAACAAAACAATCCAAATATGGTCTAAATATTCGGTTCATAAAACCCATAAACACTGCAGGAGCATTCGTTAATCCAAAACTCATAACTAAGAATTCATAATGTCCGTACCTCGTTCTAAAAGCAGTCTTTGGTACATCTGACTCTTTGACTCGTAGCTGGTAGTAGCCCGATCTCAAATCTATTTTAGAAAACACTGTAGCTCCTTTCAGTTGATTAAATAAATCATCAATACGAGGCAATGAATATTTGTTCTTAATCATCACTTTGTTCAATTGTCGGTAATCAATACACATTCTCATGGTGCCGTCTTTCTTTTTCACGAACAACACAGGAGCACCCCAAGGCAAGAAACTTGGTCGTGCAAATCCTCTATCGGTCAATTCTTGCAACTGAGACCTCAACTCTTTTAATTCCGTCGGTGCCATTCTATAAGGAGCTATTGAGATAGGAGTAGTTCTCGGCACTAATTTAATTCCAAATTCAACTTTTCTGATTGGAGGTAATCCCGATAGTTCTTCAAGAAACATATCTAGAAACTCACTAACCAATGGCACAGATTCAACTTTCTTTTCTGACACTTTTGTATCAATCACATATGCCAGATAAGCTTCACAACCCTTTCTCACATAGTTCAAAGCTTTCATTGCAGACACAACAGTTAGTAACCCTTTCAAATCACTGGATTCAATTTGAACCATCTCACCATTCTGACTTCTCAAGTCGATACTTTTTCTTTTACAATTCACAATAGCATTATGCAAAGCAAGCCAATCCATACCCAAAATAATATCAAATTTATTGAATGGTAGCAACATCAAATTAGCCAGAAAGCAAACATCCCGAAACATCAACGGGCAGTTCTTGCACACTTTATCCACCAAGGCACACTTGCCTAAGGGGTTCGATACTCTAATAAAAAATTCAGTAGACTCAACAGGTAGAGTCTTACTTGATACTAGATTCATACACACATAGGAATGAGTAGAACTTGGATCTATCAATGCAATCACATCAGTATCAAATAGAGTGAAAGTACCAGTGATGACGTCTGGAGATGACGCTTCCTCTTGTACACGTATAGCATAAGCTCGGGCAGGTGCTCTCGCCTCTGATCTCACAGCTACATCAGTAGTCCCTTTTTGAATTCCACTCACATTTCCGGTGTTTCTGGGTGGTCTGCCCCTAGCCATCACATTGCTTAGTCTCACATTCTGAACATTTTCTTCCTCAACCAACTTCGGACAGTCTCGAATGAAGTGATCTCGTGATCCACATTTGTAGCAAGTTCTATTATTGTACTTGCCCCAGTATTCTCCCACTTGTCGTCTTCCACACTGTCTACACTAAGGTTTGTTACTTTTAACACTACCAACACTTGATTCAATTGAAGATTGAGTTCTCGAACCAACATTTTGTCTCGCACGATCTCCACCTAAATGTCCAAACGAAGCATTTGAACGATTGCTCCCATCTCTGAATCTATTCGTCGAAGGTTGGGACGACTTACTCATCAATCTTTTTCTTTCATCTCGAGCTTCAGAATCGGCTCTCCTCTTTTCTTTGTTAATCTCCTCGGCTTTGCAAGTTATTTCAACTAACACAATAAATTCATTTATATCAAGTATCCCAACCAACAACTTAATATCCTCATTCAGCCCTTCAATGAAACGTTTACACATAGTAGCTTCGGTCGAAACACATTCCCTCGCGTATTGGCTCAGTCTCACAAATTCTCGTTCATACTCTATCACTGACATACGACCTTGTTTTAACTCAAGAAACTCATTACATTTCTGATCAATGAATCATTGACTGATATACTTTTTTCTGAATTCAACTTGAAAGAAATCCCAGGTAATCCTCTCTCTCGGAACCACAGAAATCAACGTTTTCCACCAGTTATAAGACGTGCCTCTCAACAAAGAAACTGCACACTTAATACATTCATCAGGAGTCAAGGACATCTCGTCAAATACTCAAATGGTGTTCTCGAGCCAAAACTCAACTCGTTCAGCATAATCATCAGCTGTGGCCCTAAACTCTTCGACTCCGTACTTTCAAATCTTATCCACATGGGGGTTTATTCAATCGGATTGGATCTATAACTTGTGGCACAACAGGTACTTGTGGGGGTGGAGGTTGTGGAGCAGTGGGATTCATTCGAACGAACTCCGAAAACCACTCACTCATCATTCGGAAGAAGGCTTGCTTAGCCTCTCCTCCCTCACTACTATCATTTAGCCTAGATGTGGCCGGCGCATTTGTTCCTTGAGTGGGAGCAAAGCGTTACTCTCTCATATCATCGACAAGAATCGCTCGATCGGGATCCATTTGCTATATGAAAACACATTTTCAACTATTAGGATTCATCACACTATCGCAATTATATATATAGCATGTATAGCTAGACTCACACACGCTACGTTAGTCTGAGAATCGACTAAACCGTAGCTCTGATACTAATAAAATGTAACACCCCTAACCTGAAACCGTTACCAAAATAGGGTTAAGAGACATTACCGAATAATCAAAACATTTCACACCTATTTCACGACACAAAGTGAATCATCAATCAAACATATTTAAATACGAGCATATGGTCCCTTATCGAGGTCTACAAGACCTTAAACACGTGCTAGCAAGAGGTAGGGACTAAATCAAACACTTACGAAATTTTTAGAAATTTAAACATTCTTCAGCACTGTAAAAGTCCCACGATCGTGCGGTCAGGCCGTGTGTCTTACACGACTACCAGACACGCCCATGTGTCGAGATCGTGCCAAAACAGAGCATACATACTGACTTGTTCACACCGGCCACAAGGCAAGCCTGTGTGCCACAACCGTGCAACCAACCCAGGCACACCTCGAAGTGGCCCTTGAGCCACACGGCAGAGACACACGCCCGTGTCCCTTGGCCATGTATGCAAAATAGGCCATTTTCCACCCAAACAAGGGTCATCCCTACAAGCACAATTAAACGTCTTCCCACACACAATTTGGCAACCAAATACATGTCAAATGATCAACATATCATCCCCTCCAATCTCATTTCTAATCATGTCAACTTATATACCAACTTGCACAACTAAAACTAATACATTACCAAGCATGCTTCATCCTCATTATCACTAGATCATAATAGCATCTACCCTTCACTAAGCTTACAATTCATAAGACATTTTCATTACCAATCAGCCAAACCATAATATGTATCATATACCAAGTCCACTCATGCTTATAACCAACATATATCTAGCCACATCACATGGCTATTTACACATCTCAAATATGTTTCAAAATAACTAGCCTATACCTGCCATGTTTAATATATACTGATAAACTGAAATAGTAACATATTTTAATCCCATATTTAGTATGCTTTTGGATGAATTATCCCTTATTTTATGTAATTTGGTGCTCTTAATCCTTTCTTTTCATGTTATATACTCAGGAAAGCACCAGGGGATGAAAAGAATGCAAAACGGGCTCAAAACGGGACAAATGGGCCAAAGCATGAAATCAACACGGCCTGGACCAAAGATCACATGGCCGTGCCTCCTTAAAGATCTCAAACACGGCCTGGACCACGATTTACATGACCGTGCCTCATTAAAGAAGTCCGAGCATGGCCTGGCCACAATCTACACGGGCGTGTGCCATGGCCGTGTCCCTGTCGCTGGAAAGAGAAATTTCACTCGGATTTGGATGCTTGGAGGCAAAGAAACACACTCCAAAGTCTAATTAAACCCCCAATTAGGAATTGCACTCAAATTAGGATACTTGGAGGCCAAGTAACACATCTCAAAGCCTATATAAACACCCTAGGGGGCAACTTAATCGGGGAGTTCGACAGAAACCCTCTGTCGAGGGGAGCCCAAAGCCATCGTCTAGGGGCGTCGTGCTAGGCCAGAGAAGGCAAATTTGTGGGGATTCACTCAGGGATAGCCAATTGATCCATCTCAAGAAGCCCGAGTTATACTCAAGACGGAGGATCTCCTCTTCAATTCCTTCAGGGGGTTTTAGGGATTTCTTATGTTTTATTTTATCTTTTCTCTTGAGATGTTTTCCTTTATTGTTATGAACTAAACCCTTCGGATACTCGAAGGATGAAACCTATGATGAATCTTGTTATTGTTTTTCTGAATTATATGATAAATACTTAGTTTGTTCTTAATTATGTGAGCTTAATCTAAATTTAATGTGCTTAGGTGGAGGAGGAATAGACCCTGCCTAAGAGTAGATCCAACATAATTAAGCGGAGTTGATCGCACGCCTAGAGATAGGGTGACGAGATTTTGCCGAATTAGGGTGAAACCTAATATGGGAGTCCACGGATCGATTTCATTGCTATTCTAGGGGTTATTATAAGAGAACGAGAGTTCCACTAATTAACCTAGGGTTAGACGTTATTCGCCTCGAGAGAGGTTTTAATATACGTTAGGGAGTCTTACGGATCAAACTAAGTGAATAAATCGTATGGTTCAGTGTTAGATAACAAGTGAAGTCTAGGTGGATTCTTCCTAGGGTATCATCTAAATCAACTGAGTTTTTCCCAAGTTATTTTCCAAATTCATTCTTCTTTGTCTTAGAGTCTTTAGTTTAGTAGTTAATTAATTTAGATTAGATAAACAATCTCTCTTTATTTTTAGGCTAAATAATAGAAAGAAAGTTAGTATTAGTACTTTTAGTTCCTTTGGGTTCGATAATCCGGTCTTGCCTAAGCTATACTACTGTTCGATAGGTGCACTTGCCTCAATCGTTGTCAGAGTTAGTTTCTAGGTTCAATCATTCTTTTTATAAATTTTAAAACTCTAATTTACAGCGATCATGTTTTTGGTGCCGTTGCCGGGGAACTAAAATATTAAGAACACTCTATTTTTATTACTTTAGCCATTTTTTTTTTTTATTTTTTTTTCTTTGCTAATTTTTCCTCTACTTTGCTTTTGGTAGATAATTTTAGTCTATAGAGAAGATGGCACTGAATAATTATCAGTGGCAAGCGATGAGGACAATTCCTACTAAAGTAGCCAGTGTCTTCAACCTCGATGTGGTCACCAAGTTATCTAATCAGTTAGAGATGATGAATAAATAATTTGATGGTTTGAATAGTCTCTCGCAGGTACACCCAAAAATACAATATGATTCGAATTTAGGAGGCGTGGCGAATCCTGAGTACCCACTCTACGGATATGGCGTGGAAAACGAGCAAGCTCACTATACGGGTAACTATTCTAGACCTCAAAATAATTTTTATGATAACACTTATAATGCAGGTTGTAGGTACCATCCCAATTTCTCGTGGGATGATCAAAGTAGCCAAAGGCGGAACTTCCTCCAAACTTTCAACAACCACCTCACCAATGTAAAGAGGAGTCGAACCTTGAAGAGATCTTGATAAAATTCATGGCACTACAGATAACCGTCTCCAAAAAAATGAGACAATACTTAATGACCAACAAGCATCGATCAAAGGGATCTAGAGCCAAGTTGGGGAACTTACAGAGTCAGCTGGGGAACTTACTAAGTCAGTTATACAACTTGCTAAGCTAATCTCAGAACAACCACAAGGAAGCTTGCCAAGCAATACTGAAACTAACCCGAGTGAGCAAAATCAAGCCATTTATGATAGTGAAGGGTTAGACGAACCAAACTCAAGGGAAAAACCTGTGGTAAGTGAAGGTAAGGTTGAAGTGTGCCATGATATATCAAAACCATCAATTACAGAATACAAACCTCGTGTGCCATATCCCGATGCAATAAAGAAAGACCACACAGAGGAAGAAGTCGGTGAACTCACACTTCGTGTAGACGACGAAACAATCACTCTTCAAGCTCTTGACTCAGTTAGGACATCGAGTAATAAAGGTACGAACATTAATTCTATTGATAACATTTGGTTCAACCTTCTTTACAGGAAGCATCATGAAATCACCTAGCTGAGCTAGATCTTAGACCTCGTACCCATAAAGAAATAATTCATGAAGGACTAAGGCTTCAGGTCGAGGAACTAGACAAGTGGAAAACACACTTTAAAGAGAAACTAGGAATACACGAAGTGAAATCGAAGGAAACCCCAGACGAGCTAATAAGAACAACAAATCACTTCAAAATAGGGGACCAAGTATTGTTGAATAAGGAAGACCCTCGAATCACCAATTCAGACCTCAAGACGAATGAAGAAATCACTTTTGAGGTACTTAATGTCTTCCTATACGACACATTCGAGGTAAGAAATCCTAAATTCAACACTTTTGAGGTAAACATTACTCGACTTAAACTATTTATCAAAAACCGAATTGATCGCATGAGAAAGGAATTTTACCTCCTCAAACCACCATGACCATACGAATGAGAGGTAAAGTCTAGCTTAAGACTATAAACAAGCGCTTCTCGGGAGGCAACCCGAGCACTAACCCCATTAAATTTTATATTTTTTAATTCTTCTTTTACTTTTATTTTTCCTTTTTAGCACCTAACTATAAACTAACCAAAGTGCAGATTTCCAGACCACACGGCCGTGGCCATGGCCGTGTGGCCACCACAGGAAGGTACAAGGGCGGGGGCAACCACCAGATCCATAATCTCTATTTAGACCCCCCTTCTTCCTTTTTCTTCTTTAGTTGTCTTTCTTCTTTCATTTTCCATTATTTTTATTTTCCAATTTTTACTTTTATTCTTATTTTTATTTACTTCTATTTTTATTTTTATTTTTATTTTTTATTATTTTCTTCTTATTATTCATGCCATTTAGATTTAGTTTAGGATACAATAAAACCAGACCGGCTACTTTGAGGATTCAAGTTCAAACGGCTCGAGGCACTCCCTACATTTCTCTTCATTAACTCCATCCAAAATTCAAGAAGTTTCACTTCTCTCCCTCCCTTTTGATTTTCTTACTATATGATCATTATCTATCTTTGTACATTGAGGGCAATGTACATCTTAAGTGTGGGGGGGTTAACCATAGTATTATTTGAAAATCCCTGAATTATGCCTTGTCTTAAAGTAAGTTTCTCATATTATGATTAGAATGAAATTTCCTTTGATTTATGATTTTTATTGATATGTTTTAGATTAAGTCATTGATAATTGTGCATTGATAATTAAATTTGAAGAATACTAGAGAATGAAGCATGATATGTAACATCCCAAATGTGGGGTTATTTGGAATTTGATAATTTTTCTTATGTATGAACTGCTGTGTCATTATTTATGGAATAATAATGATCAATGTAAGGCTTTGTGTTGGCTCGACTTGGTGGGAAATTTTAGTTTTTAACTTTTAAAAGAAGGGAGCCTTAGCAAGTGGGTGTTATAAGAATAAGTGTGGGTAATTTAACACTAAAAAGCCCTTGGTAAAGTGGCAAAAAGAAGCCCACTTAAGAGCTACATGTGACGCCACCAAGGAGCAAGGGAGAGCTTGTGTTGAGTCACAAAATCCTCCTCTTTTTGTTTTTATTTGGGACGGCACAAGGGGGAGAGTTTTTCTCCTTCAAACTCTTTTATTAGGTGTAATTATTAAAGGATAATGGAAGAATTTTATTTGTCTAATTATAGTAGTAATGAGAAGATAATCAAGGATAAAAAAAGAGAGAAGATAGTAGTTAGATTATTTTTGGATTAAGAGGGAATTAATTCAATTAAGTTTGAATTAAATTAAATGGGTGGCTTGGAGCAAAAATAGGTGATGGCCGAATTTCAAACTCCTTGGTGGAGTAGTGTGGACGGCAAGGGTGCTTGGTGGCTATAAATTCGTGAGTTGATCTCCTTGTTTTTCTTTTCTTCAAATTTTTGCTAAGTGCCGAAATCCCTAGCCTCTTTTGCTCTTGCGTTTTCACCATTCTCTCAAGCTCTTTAGCCGAAACTTCCTCCCTCCCCCATTAACTCTCTCTGGCCGAATATACCATTGGGAGTGCCGATTTCTTCATAGCCGAATTTCCCCTCTTCATATTCCAAGACTTGGCCGAATAGCAAGCAGGAGTAATCTCCTCTAGACTCTCCTTCAATCGGTTCATAAGGTGGTAAGTGATCTTGGCCGAATGTCCATCCTCCCTTTTCTCTCTTTCTGTCGATTTCTTTTACAAGGAGAGGTGCCGATTTCGGCAATAGTTAAGTCTTCTAAACAAGTGGTAACCGATTCTTGTTAGGTACTCAGGGAAGTGAAGCAGTCGATTCGGGCCCGATCTCTAGTATTCGGTTTGTGGTACGTAACGGTGAGATCTACTTTAATGGTCGATTGATATTCGTTTTAGCCAGAAGGCTACTAACTTTGAGTGCCGATTCATGAAATCGAAGCGATTTGGGGAGTTGGGTGTTGCGGTTGGTGTCCAAAAGTGTGAAGGTGAGATTTGGGTTCACAAGGAACCCCTCCCAATAATTTGATTTGGCCGAATAGGCCCTAAGACTAATCCATAGTTGGCCGAATATAGGTACAAAGTGAGATCTAGGGTGGCCAACGTTTCTTTTCGAGGATTTAGACTTCTCATCAACATCAGTGTGTACATACACACTTATAATAGTTAATAAAGTGTATTAAGTGTAGGTTGTGTGTAAATCTGCTTTATGTAGATATGGCAATAGTGCCTTAATGGTACAAGCGAGGATCCCGGTAAGTCTCTATTTGTATGAGATTGATAATATGCTTTTGGGAAGCATGGATTATTTGATACATGTGATATATGTATGTTTCGCTATTAATCGCTTGACATGGGTTGATGAGAGGAGGGGCGGTGATATCGTCTTTCGACGAGCACCAGTGCTTTGGTAGCACACTGTGACTATATGTCACCAGAGGTTTGGTACCTCCAGAGGTTTGGTACCTCATAGCGACTTGTCCCTGTGGTTAACACCACCGTGGGTTGGCCCCACTTGAGATATGGGATCGTCTGCCAGTGATTTGGTATCACACGATAGGTTGGCCCCATCACCCGATTTGTGTCTACGGACACCGGTGCTTTGGTAGCACATTGTGACTATATGTCACCGGTGGTTTGGCACCACCGGTGTTTTGGTAACACATCGTGACTACGGTCACGGTGGTTTGGTACCACGTGGGGTAGACAAAGGTGTTTGGTTGGCTAGGTTGGGTACATGATACTTTGCTTAATTAATCTGTTATATGTTGTGTATAAAATGTTGTATTAACCAGGGGAAGGGTTACATACTGAGTCTTGGTGACTCACCTTCTCCTTTAACATTTTTCAGTGACTCG
The DNA here is from genome assembly GCA_025698515.1 of Gossypium sturtianum. Classification (NCBI taxonomy): domain Eukaryota; kingdom Viridiplantae; phylum Streptophyta; class Magnoliopsida; order Malvales; family Malvaceae; genus Gossypium; species Gossypium sturtianum. The sequence goes on along the minus strand of CM046946.1, from coordinate 68,475,981 downwards.
TAGATGGCGGTTGAGGAGCTAGGTGGGTGGGAGAAGCGGCCATGCAAAGCATTTTACTTTCTGAGAACTTTAAATTTGTTTAATTTTATTTTGGGTTGTAATAAGGCCTCCATAAACTATAGTTGCGTTTTATTCTTTTTATGTTGGATATTTACTCGAAACTATATCATTAAATTAAGTTAAATCACATGTTTTCTTAAGTTAACACGAGGAAGTTTAAACGTGCCATCGGGTACACTTGAAACTGGTATAACAATTGGACTTAATTAAAATCCCAAATTAAATCTAAGGGTAGCTTTGACAAGACAACCGAAAACGAGGAGTTTTCTATAAAAATTAAATGGGTTTCGAAATGAAGTTCACAAGGTTTTACTTCGTAATAACTCAGATTCGGTCGTAATGTTTGGGCCGGGTTTGGGTTATTCTGAGAATTGATATCGAGCCCAGTTCAAAACTTCATTTGTGGGGCCCAAGGCCCGAAAATGTTTTAGTAGGCCTTTTTGAATTGTTTTGGGTTTTAAGCAGCATGGCCGAGTCTCGGCACCGATCCGCATGGTAAGTACATCTAAACCTTTTTGTGAAATATATTACGTAGAAGGGTAGGAAGCATGGGCGTAGATAGACTTATAGGACTTGGACTCTAGGGCTAGATTACTCAAACACAACGAAGCATAAGACTTAAAGAACTAAACCAACCTATGACTTAGGCAATGAGCTAGGGTGTGGTAACCCCGCACGCATGTCTAGGATTGGATCCGGAAGAGTTTGGTATTTAGCGGTCCTCGTGACTCACCTCCTCTTCGCAGTATCCTGCAGTGCGTAACCGGTTCACCCTAACTCGTAAGGCTCGGTGGTGTGGTAACCTGCATGCGCATGTCTAGAAAGGTTCGGTGAGAGCTTGGTATTTAAGCGGTCCGCGTGACCCACCTCCTCTTCACTCGAATTACTGCACAGTGCGTAGCTTTGGTTCACCACGACCGGGAGGGCTCGGTCATAGGCTAAACACAATGATTAAAACCGAAAAAGGGAATCGACCATGTTTTGAAAAAAGAAGGAAACAACAAGCCTTAATGTTTTCAAAACTTATCCAATAACCCTCTTAAACCCTAGAACACTAGGTATACCATGTTTTTCTCGGAAAACTTGACTTGTGGAAAATTACAAAAATACCCTTAGGAGTAAAATTACCAAAATGCCACGACCCATAAAATATTGATTCGACGGTTTTTGCCCAAAAGTTTCAACCATTTTATTAAATATTCAATAACTTAGCCTTGGAAATCAATGACAAAATATCTTGGTTCTGGAAAATTACGAAAATACCCACTGTAGGGAAAAGAGCGAAAATACCCCAGGTTAGAAATGGGCGAAATGTCAGATGAGTGAATAGGTATGGAAAGTATTAAGGAATGGATGCATGAACTTCTTTGTGTGAACTAGGATAGGAAATCGAAACATTGTTTGCTCGAAAGAATCTCACGATTGAACCTCATCCATAAAACTTCTTCGCGAGTAATAAAGTGAAACAAATGCTAACGCATAAAATTTTTCTTAATCAGTTAAAAGCGCGGTAGATAGAATGAGTTCTAGAGGGCGTGGGACGCCGTGGACGTGGTAGGGGTAGGATGACGGTGTGCGAACCCGTCAGTCGGGACAAGGGTCGAAAATGAGGTACCATTGCCACCACCACCTCCTACTTTTAGAGTGAGGAGCCGGAGCGGGCAGGTGGCGAGTCGGTATCGCAAGCGTGTTGCGAGTCTTGGAGATGGTGGTGGGCTGGTGGAAATGTGGGAGCTCGGAATCTGTCCCCGAGCGACTCCGATCTAACGGAGCGGAGGTATTCCGAGTGTGTCGGAGTGGCACCCAGGCTGTGGAATCATGGCTAGAGTCAACCGAAAGGATCATGGATGACCTTGACTTTGGCCCGAAGAAGAGAAGCTGAAGAAAGAGCGATGTGTCGCTTCTAAAGGATGAAGCGTATCGGTGGTGGCTTACGGTTCGAGATGGGGCTACACCGATGATTTGACTTGGGAGTATTTGAGAACCGCGTATCAGACGAAAAAGTATGTGGGCATTAGCTACACCGACGCGCAGAGAAAGGCTTTTTCCGGGATTAGTTCAAGGAACTAAATCCGTGTCGAATATGAGGCGGAATTTCTAAAGGTTTGAGTAGATATGCGAGAGGCATCGTGGCTCTTGAACACGAGCGCCGTGTCAAAGCTTTGAGGACGGACTCGAGACGATCTAAGGTTACTAATTGCCCCACAGCAGGTTCGTGAGTTCTCATCTCTAGTGGAGAAGGCTAAGGTAGCCGAAGGAATCAAGGAGGCTGTGAGGCAGAACTATAGTAAGAACAATCAGAAGAGAAGTTTTGGGTCAGCTGGGTCAAGCGGAAGTGCTCAGAAAAAGGCTAGGCCAAGTGGGCCCAATCAGGCAGCAAGGCCCACGACTGCTAATCAGAGGCCGACTCAGTGCAATCGCTGTGGAAAGACCCATTGGGGAGGTTGTTGGGCCGGTGATAAAGGATGTTTTGAGTGTGGGTCTTTGGAGCATCGCGTCGTAGATTGTCCCCAAAAACTAGCTAAGAAGCGACGGAGGGCGAGCCGTGCTCGGGATAGAAATGTAGGACCACGGAGGGGTCGTGGTAATGGTAGAGGAAACAACGGTCCTAACAGAGGTCGTGGAACTCAAGGCGAGGAGGTTCGGGCAACACGAGGCTAGGCGGCTGGTTTGGTTTTACGCTGCAGCAAGGTGTCGCGAGGAAGGTGGCGCACCGGATGTTATAACCAGATACGTTCCTAATTTTGGTTTTCCTTATGTTGCATTGATTGATGTGGGTTCGGCACTTTCGTGCATTGCTAGTAGTGTGGTAGGAACTATGGACCTAGACTCAAAGCGCTTCTAGGAGATGGCGTAGTTAGCCCCTTAGGTCACTCCGTAGTCGTAGACAAACTCTATAGAGGCGTACCCCTAGAACTTCAAGGGTAGTATTTGTAGCTGATCTAATGGAACTACCGTTTGGGGAGTTCGATTTGATCCTTGGTATGGATTGGTTTGTTAAGTACCAAGCGAGGTTGGATTGCTTGTGACTAAAGCGCATGGTCCTTAAAAGCGATGAAGGTGATGAAGTGGTTATGTTAGGAGATAGAAGGAACTATCTATCCAACGTAGTGACCGCCTTGAAGAAATGTGAAAAGATGGTCAAGAAGGGTTGTGAGGCGTATTTGGTACAAATCGTGCTTTGGAAGCTAAGGGGTTAGTAATTGGAGAGGTCCGAACGGTTGGGAATTTCTTTGATGTGTTCCCGGAAGAACTTGGGTTTGCCTCGGATCGAGAAGTCGAAGTCGGTATAGACTTGCTACAGGCGGCACTGTATCCATAGCACCATACCGAATGGCACCAAAGGAATTGGTGGAGCTAAAGGCTCAAATTCGGGAGCTCTTGGATAGAGGTTTATACGACCAAGTATATCTCCGTGGGGAGCTTTGTGTTGTTTGTCAAGAAGAAGGGCGGTTCAATGCGGATGTGCATCGACTACCGTCGATTAAATAAGTTAACGATCAAGAACAAGTATCCGTTGCCTCGGATTGGCGACTTGTTCGATCAAGCGAAAGGGTGCCTCGGTGTTTTGAAGATAGACCTTAGGTCGAGTTATCACCAATTAAGGGTAAAGGAGGGTGATGTTCACAAAGCGGCATTCGAACTCGGTATGGGCATTTCGAGTTCTTGGTGATGCCATTTGGGTTGACTAATGCACCGGCGGCATTCATGGACTTGATGAACAGAGTATTCCAGCAGTACTTGGACCAGTTCGTCGTGGTGTTCATAGACGACATATTGGTTTATTCAAGGACAGAAGAAGAGCATGACAAGCATTTACGGATAGTTCTGCAAGTATTGAGGGAGAAGCAGTTATATGCCAAATTCAGTAAGTGTGAATTTTGGCTTAGGGAAGTGGCTTTCTTAGGTCATGTAGTGTCAGCTGAAGGAATTAGGGTAGACCCTCGCAAGATTGAAGCAGTATTGGAGTGGAAACCACCTAGGGCGGTGGTGAAATACGAAGTTTTCAGGTTTAGCAGGATACTATCGGAGATTCGTGGAAGGATTTTCTCTAATAGCAAAGACCGTTGACTAAGTTGCTAAGGAAAGGTGTCCCGTTTGTATGGACGGAGGAGAAGCAAGAAAGCTTTGATAAGTTAAGGAAGATTTTTGTAAGCTCTCGGTTTTAGTGCGACTGAAGCAGGGAAAGTTATTCACAGTTTATTGTGATGCATCTCACACCGGTTTGGGATGTGTGTTGATGCGAGGATGGGAAGGTAGTAGCCTATGCATCCCGTCAATTAAGATCGCATGAGGTTAACTACCCAACGCACGACTTGGAGTTAGCGGCGATCGTCTTCGCTCACGAAGATATGGAGACATTACGTATGGAGAGAAGTCGATGGTCTACCACGGATCACAAAAGCTTGAGGTATCTTCTCGACTCGAAGGATCGAATCTGAGGCAGCGTCGGTGGATTGAACTACTAAAGGACTATGATTGTTCAATCGAGTACCATCCAGGAAAGGCTAATGTAGTAGCCGACGCATTGAGCGGAAGAAGCGATAACGGACTTAAGAGCAATGTTCGCTCGGTTAAGTCTCGTATGATGATGGGAGTCTTTTGGCGAACTTCAAATAAAGCCGACTTGGATTGAGGAGATTAAAGAAAAGCGGTTAGTGGATGAAGGCTTGAGTTGAAGAAGGTACAAGTTCAAGGCGGTGGTTTGGAAGGAGTGCGATCGACTAGTGAAGGAGCGCTTTGTTTTCAGGGCAGTATGTATGCCAAAGGATCGAATTAAGGCGAGAAAATTCTCCAAGATGCACATAGCAGCCCATACGCTATGCATCCCGGGGAAGCAAGATGTATGGAGATTTACGGAAAGCAGTTTTGGTGGCACAGGTTGAAGCGTGAGATAACGGAGTTCGTAGGAAAGTGTCTCGACGTGTCGTGCGGGTTAAGGTGAACATCGGTCACCATCGGGACTACTTCAACCGATAAAGATCCTCAATGGAAATGGGAGAGGATCACCATGGATTTTGTTAGTGGGCTACCCCTTACGCCCACCAAGAAGGATGCGATGCAGGTAATTGTGGATCGCCTAACTAAATCGGCTCACTTCATGCCGGTAAGAATGGATTACTCACTCCGAAGTTAGCAAAGGCGTATGTGGGTGAAATAGTGAGGTTGCATGGCGTGCGATGTCGATTATCTCGGATAGGGATCCCAGATTCACGTCAAGGTTTTGGAAAGCGTTGCATCAAGCTTTGGGTACACGGTTAGATTTCAAGATCGGCTTTCCATCCACGATCGGACGGACGATCGGAAAGGGTGATCTGATTTTAGAAGACATGTTAAGAGGTCGTGTCTTGGATTTTAGTGGTAGTTGGGAGGAGTACCTACCACTAGCGGAGTCGCCTACAACAATAGTTATCAAGCGAGTATCCAAATGGCTCCATCACGAGGCCCTATATGGACGAAAGTGTCGTACTCCTACATGTTGGACGAGTTGGGAGAAAGACAAGTTCAGGTCGAGTTGGTAACCGAGACGGAAGACAAAGTCAAGGTGATTCGGTCTCGTCTCAAGGAAGCATCGGATAGGCGAAGTCTTATGCCGATCTCAAACGCAAGGAAGTGGAGTATCTTTGTGGGAGACAAAGTCTTTACGAAAGTGTCGCCTTGGAAAAAGGTGTTGAGATTTGGACGGAAAGGAAGTTAAGCCCAAGGTTCATCGGGCCATATCTTTGTTGTGAAGCGAGTAGGACGAGTGGCTTACCGGCTAGAGCTGCGGCAGAAGCGAGTCGGATGCATGACGTATTTCATGTATCAATCTTTGAGCAGTATCGGTCAGATCCTTCGCATGCGTTGTGCCGATGAGCGAAATCGAGGTGAGCTCGGATTTATCTTTTGAGGAAGAACCGGTTCAGATTATAGATCGGGATGTGAAAGTTCTACGAAGGAAGGCAGTGCCTTTAGTAAAAGTGTTATGGCGGAACCACGGAGTGGAAGAAGCTACGTGGGAGCCCGAGGAGGTGATGCGGCAAAGCAATACCCCCAACTCTTTTGACCAAGGAATTTCGAGGACGAAATTTATTTTAAGAGGGTAGAAGCGTAACATCCCAAATGTGGGGTTATTTGGAATTTGATAATTTTTCTTATGTATGAACTGCTGTGTCATTATTTATGGAATAATAATGATCAATGTAAGGCTTTGTGTTGGCTCGACTTGGTGGGAAATTTTAGTTTTTAACTTTTAAAAGAAGGAGCCTTAGCAAGTGGGTGTTATAAGAATAAGTGTGGGTAATTTAACACTAAAAAGCCCTTGGTAAAGTGGCAAAAGAAGCCCACTTAAGAGCTACATGTGACGCCACCAAGGAGCAAGGGAGAGCTTGTGTTCGAGTCACAAAATCCTCCTCTTTTTGTTTTTATTTGGACGGCACAAGGGGGAGAGTTTTTCTCCCTTCAAACTCTTTTATTAGGTGTAATTATTAAAGGATAATGGAAGAATTTTATTTGTCTAATTATAGTAGTAATGAGAAGATAATCAAGGATAAAAAAAAAAGAGAAGATAGTAGTTAGATTATTTTTGGATTAAGAGGAATTAATTCAATTAAGTTTGAATTAAATTAAATGGGTGGCTTGGAGCAAAAATAGGTGATGGCCGAATTTCAAACTCCTTGGTGGAGTAGTGTGGACTGGCAAGGGTGCTTGGTGGCTATAAATTCGTGAGTTGATCTCCTTGTTTTTCTTTTCTTCAAATTTTTGCTAAGTCTAGAAATCCCTAGCCTCTTTTGCTCTTGCGTTTTCACCATTCTCTCAAGCTCTTTAGCCGAAACTTCCTCCCTCCCCATTAACTCTCTCGGCCGAATATACCATTGGGAGTGCCGATTTCTTCATAGCCGAATTTCCCCTCTTCATATTCCAAGACTTGGCCGAATAGCAAGCGGGAGTAATCTCCTCTAGACTCTCCTTCAATCGGTTCATAAGGTGGTAAGTGATCTTGGCCGAATGTCCATCCTCCTTTTCTCTCTTTCTCGCCGATTTCTTTTACAGGAGAGGTGCCGATTTGGCAATAGTTAAGTCTTCTAAACAAGTGGTAACCGATTCTTGTTAGGTACTCAGGGAAGTGAAGCGATCGATTCGGGCCCGATCTCTAGTATTCGGTTTGTGGTACGTAACGGTGAGATCTACTTTAATGGTCGATTGATATTCGTTTTAGCCAGAAGGCTACTAACTTTGAGTGCCGATTCATGAAATCGAAGCGATTTGGGGAGTTGGGTGTTGCGGTTGGTGTCCAAAAGTGTGAAGGTGAGATTTCGGGTTCACAAGGAACCCCTCCCAATAATTTGATTTGGCCGAATAGGCCCCTAAGACTAATCCATAGTTGGCCGAATATAGGTACGAGTGAGATCTAGGGTGGCCAACGTTTCTTTTCGGGATTTAGACTTCTCATCAACATCAGTGTGTACATACACACTTATAATAGTTAATAAAGTGTATTAAGTGTAGGTTGTGTGTAAATCGCTTTATGTAGATATGGCAATAGTGCCTTAATGGTACAAGCGAGGATCCGTAAGTCTCTATTTGTATGAGATTGATAATATGCTTTTGGGAAGCATGGATTATTTGATACATGTGATATATGTATGTTCTGCTATTAAGCGCTTGACATGGGTTGATGAGAGGAGGGGCGGTGATATCGTCTTGGCGAGCACCGGTGCTTTGGTAGCACATCGTGACTATATGTCACCGGAGGTTTGGTACCTCCAGAGGTTTGGTACCTCATAGCGACTTGTCACGTGGTTAACACCACCGTGGGTTGGCCCCACTTGAGATATGGGATAAATGCGCGGTGATTTGGTATCACACGATGGGTTGGCCCCATCACCCGATTTGTGTCTACGGACACGGTGCTTTGGTAGCACATTGTGACTCTATGTCACCGGTGGTTTGGCACCACCAGTGTTTTGGTAACACATCGTGACTACGGTCACCAGTGGTTTGGTACCACGTGGGGTAGACAAAGGTGTTTGGTTGGCTAGGTTGGGTACATGATACTTTGCTTAATTAACTGTTATATGTTGTGTATAAAATGTTGTATTAACCGGGGGAAGGGTTACATACTGAGTCTTGGTGACTCACCTTCTCCTTTAACATTTTTCAGGTGACTCGTAGATGGCGGTTGAGGAGCCGGTGGGACTCGAGGCGGCCATGCAAAGCATTTTACTTTACAGAACTTTAAATTTGTTTAATTTTATTTTGGGTTGTAATAAGGCCTCCATAAACTATAGTTGCGTTTTATTCTTTTTATGTTGGATATTTACTCGAAACTATATCATTAAATTAAGTTAAATCACATGTTTTCTTAAGTTAACACGAGGAAGTTTAAACGTGCCATCGGGTACACTTGAAACTGGTATAACAATTGGACTTAATTAAAATCCCAAATTAAATCTAAGGGTAGCTTTGACAAGACAACCGAAAACGAGGAGTTTTCTATAAAAATTAAATAGGTTTCGAAATGAAGTTCACAAGGTTTTACTTCGTAATAACTCAGATTCGGTCGTAATGTTTGGGCCGGGTTTGGGTTGTTACATGATAAGTCAATTTTTTTGAAATAAAAAATTTTCTAAGTTGTCGAACTAAGTTTAAATATTACTTTGAAGTTTGAATTTTACGAGGTTGACATCAAAATACCAAAACTTTTTGTGAGTTTTTGAGCCTTATAGAGCATATATTCTTTTTCTTGCTCACTTTATTGATTATGAGTATGTCAACACTGATTTGTTATTCTAGAACTTACATCGATTATACATGTCGAGACCACATTTTTTTTGATTTGATACACAGAGATGATAAAGGCACCTAGGATTTAACCCACTTACTCCATAAAAGGCCTACCCTCATAATTAACCCCTAGTGAACCCCTTTTAATCCTAACAACCCTATTTATTGACATAACCACTAATATTAACCCAGAACCCCTTTGTTTTTGTTATCACCATTCCTTTTGACTACCCTTATATCGAGATTTGATCTGATTAGTTGCCTAATTATGAATTTCAGTAGTTTATCCTTTATTATGTATTTAGTTTGTTCTTAAAAAAAACGAAGTATATTCATTATTAGTTATGTGATTAAACGAGCTTATACACTTAAATTCCAAGTATCTAAGAAGAAGCTCGTATTATTGGTATTCTTAGTTTTTAATTGATGTAATTATTATTATTAGTTCATTAGTTCTTAGTTAGGTAATTTGTCAGGTCAATCTCGATTCTAACCCTCTAATTTAGCCTTATTCCACACCTTAACCCTAGACCCATTACAACCCTGTTAAAGACCTTTTGATTTGTGTTTCATCTCATATTTCAGTGGTGGAGATTTGATTTTCATGCAAGCCTATGGGATTAACTCTTCATGTTTGACTTTTGAGTGCCTAAATTCTGAACCTTAAACACTTTGAGTGATTTGAGTGAATCTTTTGTGAGGATGTCAATCCTTGTCGATTTCAAATTAAAGGTAATTATTTAGATGAAGGGAAAACACCTATGTTTTGTGCTACAAAATATAAGGCTTATAGTGTTTGAATTTTTAGGACGCTTTGAGCTAAATTATCCATGTATAAATTATCTCTGAATTATGATGAGACACGATCAATGACTATTATGAATTACAGGAAGTTCGTTTTAATTGTAAGTTGAGAATTTTGCTTGAGGACAAGCAAAAGCTTAAGTGTGGGGGTATTTGATAAACTGAAATAGTAACATATTTTAATCCCATATTTAGTATGCTTTTGGATGAATTATCCCTTATTTTATGTAATTTGGGGCTCTTAATCCTTTCTTTTCATGTTATATACTCAGGAAAGCACCAGGGGATGAAAAGAACGCAAAACGGGCTTAAAACGGGACAAATGGGCCAAAGCATGAAATCGACACGGCCTAGACCAAAGATCACACGGCCGTGCCTCCTTAAAGATCTCGAACACGGCCTGGACCACAATTTACACGGCCGTGCCTTATTAAAGAAGTCCGAGCATGGCCTGGCCACGATCCACACGGGCGTGTGCCATGGCCGTGTCCCTGTCGCTGGAAAGAGAAATTTCACTCGGATTTGGATGCTTGGAGGCAAAGAAACACACTCCAAAGTCTAATTAAACCCCCAACTAGGAATTTCACTCAAATTAGGATACTTGGAGGCCAAGTAACACATCTCAAAGCCTATATAAACACCCTAGGGGGCAACTTAATCGGGGAGTTCGACAGAAACCCTCTGTCGAGGGGAGCCCAAAGCCATCGTCTAGGGGCATCGTGCTAGGCCAGAGAAGGCAGATTTGTGGGGATTCACTCAGGGATAGCCAGTTGATCCATCTCAAGAAGCCCGAGTTATACTCAAGACGAATGATCTCATTTTCAATTCCTTCAGGGGGTTTTAGGGATTTCTTATGTTTTGTTTTATCTTTTCTCTTGAGATGTTTTCCTTTATTGTTATGAACTAAGCCCTTCGGATACCCGAAGGGGATGAAACCTATGATGAATCTTGTTATTGTTTTCTGAATTATATGATAAATACTTAGTTTGTTCTTAATTATGTGAGCTTAATCCAAATTTAATAGGCTTAGGTGGAGGAGGAATAGACCCTGCCTAAGAGTAGATCCAACATAATTAAGCGGAGTTGATCGCACGCCTAGAGATAGGGCCACGAGATTTTGCGGGATTAGGTTGAAACCTAATATGGGAGTCCCTGATCGATTTATCGCTATTCTAGGGGTTATTATAAGAAACGAGAGTTCCACTAATTAACCTAGGTTTAGGCGTTATTCGCCTCGAGAGAGGGTTTAATATACGTTAGGAGTCTTACGGATCAAACTAAGTGAATAAGTCATATGGTTCAGTGTTAGATAACAAGTGAAGTCTAGGTGGATTCTTCCTAGGGTATCATCTAAATCAACTGAGTTTTTCCCAAGTTATTTTCCAAATTCATTCTTCTTTGTCTTAGAGTCTTTAGTTTAGTAGTTAATTAATTTAGATTAGATAAACAATCTCTCTTTATTTTTAGGCTAAATTATAGAAAGAAAGTTAGTATTAGTACTTTTAGTTCCTTTAGGTTCGAGAATCCGGTCTTGCCTAAGCTATACTGCTGTTCGATAGGTGCACTTGCCTCATTCGTTGTCAGAGTTAGTTTCCAGGTTCGATCATTCTTTTTATAAATTTTAAAACTCTAATTTACAGCGATCATATACACATCTTCAAAAGTGCCAAAACAGATTGTCGATAGTGTGATAGAGATGCTGACAGTCCCCGGATCCGAGCTAGCTTTACTGACACTGTAAAACAGAGAAACAATCACACAGTAAGCTTTCAAAGCTTAGTAAGTTTGAAATACAATATATACTACTCAGTAATACCACATCAATATATATTTATTCCATCACATAGATAAAAGCACAACTAAGCACATTATCACTCTCAACCACATACTCAATTATCTATTCATTCAAATCTTACATCTATTATCAAACACATAGGTTCAAACGTACCTTAATCAACACGTAGTTACTCACCATTCATGCTACTCACATGCTCGATATTACATCTCATTCAACTTTTTCTATTCTTTTGATTTAATCGCACACTTAGTGCCAGTTTCGTAACCGAAACATACTAATCAACGTACACTTAGTGCCTATAAGTTTAACCGAACTATATCGATATCGCACACACAGTGCCAAATCATTAAGCCAAAGCTTCTATTCTTTCGCACACACAGTGTTAACCATCTCTGTCTCATTTCATATTCCGCACACTTAGTGCCATCTATTTTAATCCAGCACATAGCATTTCCAATCTCAAAATTATGTATATATATATATTCATTCAATTAACATCACATAGATATAATTTAACAACTAGTATTATATCCGAACTTACCTCGGACGTCGAAATACCGAAACGGTTGATTAATCGAGCACTTTGTCTTTGCCTCGATCTCGATCCGAGCTTCTCCTTTCTTGGTCTATACACATTTAAATTCAACTCATTCAATCACAAATTCATTCAATTTAGTCCACACACACAAATTTAGGGCATTTTACAAAGTAACCCTCACATTTTCACATTTCGACACTTTAGTACTTAATTCACAAAATCACAAAATTCACATAATTTCACTTAACATAAGCCTAGCCAAATTTTCCTTGTGTTCATACAAGGCCACACGCTTCACTTATTTCACATTTTAGTCCTTCAATTTGCATTTTTTTCATTTTTGCCCAAATTACTCAATTTCACTAAAAATCCAAATATAAACTATGTTAACCCAACACCAAGCTTTCATATTTCACCAACTAACGTCACATAGCTCACATATTCATCAATGGATAACTCAAAATAACCATCAATTTACAAAATTAAAACATGGGTTTTGAAGAGCACGAAGTAATGATCACGAAAACGCAGAAATTATAAAAAACCGAACAAAAACTAACCTTGAATCAAAGAACTTGGTGGCTGAACTTTACAAAGTCTAAAACCCTTTCTTTTCTTCAATATTCAGTGGTGATAAAGATGATAATGGCCATCAAATTTTGTTTTATGATAATTATAATAGCTTTATAATTCAATTACCATTTTATCCTTTGATAAAAATATTAAAATTCCACTAATATAAGCCCATTTTTGTCCATCCCATTAATCAATGGTTTAATAACAACATAAGGACTTCTCACTTAGAAAGCCATGACAAATAAACACTTTAACAATCAGCACTCAGCTTTTACATTTTACGCGATTAAGTCCTTTTTCATAATTCGGCACACAAACGATAAAATTTTCACACCAAATTTTCACACAGGCTAATTCACATACTGTAAACACAGAAAATAATATTAAAATATTTTTTTGACCTTAGATTTGTGGTCTCAAAACCACTGTTCTGACTAGGGTCTAAACCGGGCTGTTACAACTCTCCCCCCTTAGGGATTTTCGTCCCCAAAAATCTTACCAATGAATAGGTTCGGATATTGTTCTCTCATTACATCCTCAGGCTCCCACATAGCCTCTTTAACTCCGTGTTTGTGCCACAACACTTTCACTATGGAAATTTTTTTGTTTCTCAACTCTTTGATCTCTCGTGCCAAAATTCGAATCGGTTCTTCACTATATGACAAATTTGACTGAATTTCAACCTTAGTAGGAGCAATCACATGTGACGGATCAGATCTGTACCGTCGAAGCATCGATACATGAAATACATTATGTATCTATTCTAGCTCGGAGGGCAACAACAATCTGTACGCAACAGGTCCAACACGTTCAATGATCTCATATGGCCCGATGAACCTCAGACTCAGCTTGCCTTTTCGGTCAAATCGAAGTATTTTCTTCCACGAAGACACTTTCAAAAACACTTTGTCACCAACTTTGAATTCGATATCCTTCCATTTCAAGTCTGCATAAGAATTCTGACGATCTGAGGCCGCTTTCAAACTATCGCGAACCACTTTCACTTTCTGCTCAGTCTCTTTTATAAGTTCAACCCCGTGAATCTTATTCTCACTTAGCTCAGTCCAATACAATGGAGTTCGGCATTTTTGACCGTAAAGAGACTCATATGGTGCCATTTTGATACTAGATTGAAAACTGTTGTTGTACGCAAACTCAATCAACGGCAGATGCTTCTCCCATGTACTTTCAAACTCAAGAATACAACACCTTAGCATATCTTCAAGAACTTGAATGATTCACTCGGATTGTCCATTAGTTTGTGGATGAAATGCAGTACTAAAATGCAACTTTGTGCCCAACACCTCTTGCAATTTCTTCCAAAATCGCGAGGTAAATCTCGGATCTCTATCAGATACAATAGATAGTGGCACCCCATGCAATCTCACAATCTCAGCAATATACATTTCAGCCAATTTATCAAGTGCATAATCTGTTCTCATTGGAACGAAATGAGCTGATTTCGTCAATCTGTCAACCATCACCCAGATTGCATCTTTCTTTCCCGGAGACAAAGGCAATCCTGACACAAAGTCCATTGTGATTCTCTCCTATTTCCACTCAGGAATCATAATCGGTTGTAACAAATCGGATGGAACCTGATGTTCAGCTTTAACTTGCTGACAAATCAAACATTTCGACACAAAGTCAGTGATGTCCCGTTTCATACCATGCCACTAATAGGACTGTTTCAAATCATTATACATTTTCGTACTCCCCGGATGAACAGTCAAACGACTTTGTGAGCTTCATTCAAAATCATCTGAATCAACTCTGAATTCCTCGGAACACAAATCCGATGTCTAAATCTCAAACAATCATCACTATCAACTCAAAATTCTGAATCAAAATTCAAATCACATTGAGCTCGTTTCGCTATTATCTCATCATCACTTTTCTGAGCATCACAAATCTGACGTACGAACAACGGTCTCAATTTCAGCTCAGCCAAAACTAAATCATCATCACATAGATTTATCTAAGTACTCATAGCTCGCAAAGCACATAATGACTTTCGAATCAAGGCATCAGCAACTACGTTAGCTTTGCCGGGATGATAATCAATCATAAGTTCGTAATCTTTCAACAATTTTAACCATCTTCTCTGTCGCAAATTCAATTCTTTCTGAGTCGTCAAGTACTTCAAGCTTTTGTGATCGGTATAAATATGACATTTTTCACCAAATAGGTAGTGACGCCAAATCTTCAATGCAAACACAATTGCGGCTAATTCTAGGTCGTGCGTCAGATAGTTCTTTTCATGCGGCTTTAACTGCCTCGAAGCATAAGCAATGACCTTGCCTTCTTGCATCAGCACACAGCCCAAACCATTCAATCATGAATCACTGTAAACTATGAATTCTTTACCCGATTTAGGTTGAACTAACACTGGAGCTTCCGTCAACAATGTTTTCAAATGCTCAAAACTCTGATGGAACTTTTCTGACCACTCAATTTTAACATCTTTCCATAGTAACTTTGTCAATGGAGTCGCAATCATCGAGAAGCCTTTCACAAACCGTCTATAATATCCCGCTAGTCCCAGAAAACTACAGACTTCAGACACATTTCTCGGAGACTTCCATTCTAAAATAGCTGAGATTTTACTCGGATCAACTCGTATCCCCATAGCTGATACAATGTGCCCCAGAAAACCAACCTCACGCAACCAAAATTCACATTTGCTAAACTTTGCGTACAATTGTTTCTCACGTAGAGTCTGTAATACGATTCTCAAATGCTCGGCATGTTGCGCCTCATCACAGGAATAAATCAGAATATCATCAATGAATACCACAACAAAACAATCCAAATATGGTCTAAATATTCGATTCATCAAATCCATAAACACTGCAGGAGCATTCGTTAATCTAAAACGCATAACTAAGAATTCATAATGTTCGTACCTCGTTCTAAAAGAAGTCTTTGGTACATCTGACTCTTTGACTCGTAGCTGGTAGTAGCCCGATCTCAAATCTATTTTAGAAAACACTGTAGCTCCTTTCAGTTGATTAAATAAATCATCAATACAAGGCAACGAATATTTGTTCTTAATCGTCACTTTGTTCAATTGTCGGAAATCAATACACATTCTCATGGTGCTGTCTTTCTTTTTCACGAACAACACAGGAGCACCCCAAGGTGAGAAACTTGGTCGTGCATGTAAGAGTATGCCCAAAGATCAATCATGAGATGGTTGTAATAACATACTTGATTTACCATGTTTATTAATATAAAGCGTTGTCATTATTATTTCAGTTTTTCTTTCTGTGTGTACAAATAAATTATTTTATAATAATGTCCTGAGAATAATATGATTATTCTTAAAAGATCCTTAGTCAAGTATTATTGTTGACTAGGACAACAATAATGCATTAAGACTAACATGTAGTTGATTGATGATAAAGAGTTGTCATTGATATGGAGTGTCAAAATCAATGCATGAATATGTGTGTTAGAGAACAACATATTGGGTGACCCTTATGAGTATGTTTCTTGGATTGTTATGTAATTGTCACAACATTACTCATAGTGATTAACATGTATATGATCCTCGGACTTGAGATCATCATTATCCCAACATCGTGAGTTGTATATTTTGATACTGATCAAATGTACACCGTAATGAGTTGTTCTATAAAGGTTGATGTTGGATATACCACAACCTATGTAGAGGGATATGGTTGATCAATATAGGATAAGTCCCTCCTACATAATAGGAGTAATATCTTAGGCCACTTGATTGAGTGAGACTAGAAATGCATGGCCATGCTCAAATAAGTTGATATGATATGTCATTCTAATTTGTATATCATAGTCTACTCAAGATATCAAGAAACATGGGATGGACTATGCAAGTGTGACTATTCCATGACTTGTGTCCGTTCCAGAGATAAAGGACTTAAGGATTAATGCATGAAAGGTTAATCACAAAAGGTTATGTCGAATCATGACTTCTTGTAACTTAGGTAGCAATGATGCATTGCTAGATGCCACTCATTGTTTGTGACATTAGAATCGTTCTAGTATTATCGCTAACGTTACAAGAACCTCAGTGGTCACACCTTATGGTTGAAATGAACGGAATAAAACATAGTTGGTATTGTGTTTGGTTGTCACATGAATTAAATTAATTAAAGAATTAATTTAATTGGGCAATCAAATATTGAACATATTATATGTACAAGGATGTTGTACACATAATGACAACATAGTTCTATTAATATATGAATTTGGTTCAGTATATAAATTTAAATAAATATAGTTTATCGAAATCCTTGTTATAATTAATGTAATTATAATTTTCGGTTAAAAACTTTATTATATTTATTTAATTTTATGAGTCATTAAAGATATACTAATTATAAAAGGTAATAAAAGATACAGAGCTTAATATAAACCCTAAGAGATTACTTGTGAGGTCTAGCAGTCGTCAAGCAAATAAACCTCTAAAACAGTTTTAGAGATTTCTTCCGTTCATAGTCAAACCGGGTGGATTACGTAGAGGCCGACATCGGAAAAGGTTGCGGCTTGGTTCGACAATAGATCAAAATTCTTGTTGCCAAGGCGTCGCTGTCTACTCAGATTGAAGTTTCGGTAATTTCAAAACCTTTATTTCACCCTGATTCGTTCCTCACACATGGATTCATGGTTTGGATTGTCGAAATTAATTTTATTTTGCTGCGCCAAGGGGTGCCGGCGTTCCAACAGTGCAAATCCTCTATCGGTCAATTCTTGCAACAGAGACTTCAACTCTTTTAATTCCATCGGTGCCATTCTATAAGGAGCAATTGAGATAGGAGTAGTTCCCAGCACTAATTTAATTCCAAATTTAATTTCTCTGATTGGAGGTAATCCCGGTAGTTCTTCAGGAAACACATCTGGAAACTCACTAACCACAGTCATAGATTCAACTTTCTTTTCTGACACTTTTGTATCAATCACATATGCTAGATAAGCTTTGCAACCCTTTCTCACATAGTTCAAAGCTTTCATTGCAGACACAGCAGTTGGTAACCCTTTCAAATCACTGGATTCAATTTGAACCATCTCACCATTCTGACTTCTCAAGTCGATACTTTTTCTTTTACAATTCACAATAGCATTATGCAAAGTAAGCCAATCCATACCCAAAATAATATCAAATTCATCGAATGGTAGCAGCATCAAATTAGCCAAAAAGCAAACATCCTAAAACATCAACGGACAGTTCTTGCACACTTTATCCACCAAGGCACACTTGCCTAAGGGGTTCGATACTCTAATCACAAATTCAGTAGACTTAACAGGTAGAGTCTTACTTGATACTAGATTCATACACACATAGGAATGAGTAGAACCTGGATCTATCAATGCAATCACATCAGTATCAAATAGAGTGAAAGTACCAGTGATGACGTCAGGAGATGACGCTTCCTCTCGCGCACGTATAGCATAAGCTCGGGCAGGTGCTCTCGCATCTGATCTCACAGCTACATCAGTAGTCAATTTTTGACTTCCACTCACATTTCCGGTGTATCTGAGTGGTCTGCCCCTAGCCATCACATTGCTTGGTCTCACATTCTAAACATTTTCTTCCCCAACCAACTTCGGACAATCTCGAATGAAGTGTGATAAACCGAAATAGTAACATATTTTAATCCCACATTTAGTATGCTTTAGGATGATTTATCCCTTGATTTATGTAAAAAGGTGCTCTTAATCCTTTCTTTTCATGTCTTATACTCAAAAAAGCACCCAAGAATAAAAAGAACGAGAAACAGGCTCAAAACAGACCAAAATGGGCCAAAGCATGAAATCGACACGGCCTGGACTAAAGCCCACACGATCATGCTTCCTCAATATACTAGAACACGGCCTGATCTCGATCTACACGGGTGTGTCCTCATTAGAAGTCCAAACACAGCCTGGCCACGATTCACACGGGTGTGTGCCATGGCCGTGCCTCTGCCGCGGAGAAGAGCAATTTCACTCAAAAAAGGATACTTTGGGGCAAAGAAACACATTCCAAAAGGCTATAAATACACCCTAAGTATAACCTGAAAGGGGAGTCGACGGGCGGTCAGCTAGGCCAAGAAGCCGAGCCGAAAAGGTCAGATTTGTGGGAAACTCTCAAGGGATAGCCAGTTTATCCATCTCAAGAAGCCAAAATTCTACTCAAGACGGAGGATCTCCTTTTCAATTCCTTCAGGGGGTTTTTGGGGATTTCTTATGTTTTGTGTTATCTTTTCTTCTGAGATGTTTTCTTTTATTATTATGAACTAAACCCTTCAGATACTTGAGGGGGATGAAACCTAGATGAATCTTGTTATTGATTTCTGAACTATATGATAAATACTTGATTTGTTCTTAATTATGTGTGCTTAATTCTTGTGTTGATATTTCGCGGATATTAATTCAAGTATGATGTGCTTAGGTGGTGGAGCAAAAGTCCCTGCTTAAGAGTAGATCTAGCATAATTAAGCAGGGTTGATCGTGCGCCTAAAGATAGGGTGACGAGATTTTGTCGGATTAGGGTGAAACCTAATATGGGATGTCCATAGATAGATTTACTGCTATTCTAGGGGGTTATTATTCGAGAAAGAGATTTCCGTTAATTAACCTAGGGTTAGACGTTATTCGCCTCGAGAGAGGGTTTAATATACGTTAGGGAGTCCTACGGATCAAGTCAAGTGAATAAATCGTCTGGTTCAGTGTTAGATAACAAGTGGAGTCTAGGTGGATTCTTCCTAAGGGTATCGTTTTAATCAACTGAGTTTTCCCAAGTATTTCCCCAATTCATTCTTTTTGTCTTTGCGTCTTTAGCTTAGTAATTAGTTAATTTATATTAATACACAACTTAACTTATTTTAGGCTAAAAAATAGAAATAAAGTTAGTATTAGTTCTTTTAGTTCCTTTGGGTTTGACAATCCGGTCTTGCCTAAGCTATACAACTGTTCGATAGGTGCAGTTGCCTCAATCGTTGTCATAGTTAGTTTCCAGGTTCGATCATTATCTTTATAAATTTTAAAACTCTGACTTCACAGCGATCAAGTTTTTGGCGCCGTTACCGGGGAACTAAAATATTAAGAAAACTCTATTTTTATTACTTTAGCCATTTTTTTATTGCAATTTATTTTCATTATTATTATTATTATTTTCTTTGCTAATTTTTCCTCCATTTTTCTTTTGGCAGATAATTTTAGTTTTTAGAGAAGATGGCACTGAATAATTATCAGTGGCAAGCGATGAGGACAATTCCTACTAAAGCAGCCAGTGTCTTCAACCTCAACGTGGTCACCAGATTATCTAATCAGTTAGAGATGATGAATAAAAAAATTGATGGTTTGAATAGTCTCTCGCAGGTACACCCAGAAATACAATATGATTCGAATTTAGGAGGCGTGGCGAATCCTGAGTACCCACTCTATGGATATGGCATGGAAAACGAGCAAGCTCAATATACGGGTAACTATTCTAGACCTCAAAATAATTTTTATAATGACACTTATAATGCAGGTTGGAGGAACCACCCAAATTTTTCATGGGGAGGTCAAGGAAATTAAGGAAATCAAAGACAACAACCTCCTCAAAATTTCCAAAATCAGCCCTATCCACAGGAAAAGAAGCCAAACCTTGAAGAGATGCTGACAAGATTAATGGCATCTACAGAAAACCGTCTCCAAGACACTGAAACCACCCTTAAGACCCAACAAGCATCGATCAAAGGGATCGAGAGCCAAGTTAGGGAAGTCACTAAGTCAATTGAGGAAGTTTCTAAGACAGTGGGACAACTTACTAACACAGTTGGACAGCTTGCAAAGATAATTTCCGAACAACCGCAAGGGCGTCTACCAAGCAACACTGAGATCAATCCAAAGGAGAAAATCCAAGCCATAACAGCTCAAGAAAATGAAGGATTAGACGAACCCAGTCCAATACAAAGAAACGAGGTAGAAGAAGGTAAAGTTGAGGTAACACAAGAGAAACCAAAACCGGTAATCAAGGAGTACCAACCTCGCATACCATATCCCGAAGCATTAACGAGAGACGGCACAGAGGAATAGTTTGGTAAGTTTCTTAAACTTTTAAAGAAATTACATATTAACTTACCATTACTTGAAACTCTTTCACAGATGCTAGATTCTAGAAAATTTTTAAGAGAACTTTTGACGAACAAGCGAAGGATAGACGAGGCATCGCACGTGGAACTAAACGCAATGTGCTCAGCAATCTTACAGAATAGACTACCACAAAAGCTAAAAGATCCATGGAGTTTTACAATTCCATGTTTAATTGGTAGACTAATTGTTGATAATGCGTTAGCTGATTTAGGGGCAAGCATAAATGTCATGCCTTATAAATTGTTTAAATAATTAGATCTAGGGAAACCCAAGCAAACTAGGATGAGCATTCAATTAGTAGATAAAACTGTTAGAATTCCTAGGGGTATTATCGAAGATGTTCTTGTAAAAATTGACAAATTCGTTTTCCCAGTAGATTTCATTGTCTTAGACATGGATGAGGATAATTCGATTCCCCTAATTTTAGGAAGACCCTTTTTAGCAACTGTCAGGACTAAAATTGATGTTGATACAGGAGAACTCATACTTCGTGTAGGTAATGAGACGGTCACCCTCAAGGCTCTCAACTCAGTCAGAACATTGAGTAATCAAGGTGAGAACGTAAATTCTACTAATAATCATTCGGTTAACCCTTCTTTTCAGGAAGCACCACAGAAGAATACAACTGAACCCAATCTTAAACCCAGTGTTAACAAAGAATTAGCTCACGAAGAACAAGGGATTAAGATCGATGAGCTAGACGAGTGGAAGACACACTTCAAGGAAAAATTAGGGTTACACGATGAAGAACCGGAACCACACAAGGTAAAATCGAAGGAGCCCCCAGAAGAGCTCATAGGAACAACAAACCACTTCAAAATAGGAGATCGGGTATTGTTAGATAAGGCAGATCCTCGAATATCTCTTTCGGACCCTAACACAAACAAAAAAATACCTTTTAGGGTAACCAGTGTTTTCCCATACGGAACAGTTGAGGTAAGTAATCCTATTTTTGGTACTTTTACTATAAACACATCTCGACTTAAACTTTTTTCACGAGGATAAAACTGATAGCATGAGGAAGGACTTCCAACTCCTCAAACCACCCTGAAGATGCAAACGAGAGGAAAGTCTAGCTTAAGACTATAAACGAGCGCTTCTTGGGAGGCAACCCGAGCACTAACCCCATTAACTTTTACATTTTTATTTTTCTTATTTGTTCTATTTTACCCTTTCTTTATAGTATCTAGCTTTAAACTAACCAAAAAGTGCAGATTTCCAGTCCACACGACTTAGCACACGGCCGTGGCCGTGGCCGTGTGGATGCGCCGGATCGCTGTACTGACATGGCAGAGGTGGTACAAGTCAGAGAGAATCAAATCTTCGAAGTCACGGACTCCAACACCCCCCACGGGCACTGACAGAATGCCACGGCTGTGCAACGCAGCCGTGGACGACACTAACTTATCACCAACGGGCATGCCAATCTGTAAAATGGGCGTGTGTGAACCAACACACCTAGACACACGGTCGTGCGATGCGGCTGTGTGAATCGACACGCCTAAGGAGCAGCGGCGTGGGATGGTACCAGGTTTGAAAATCTATTTAACCCACCCCTCCCTTCCCTCTTCTCCTACTAACTTTCAACCTTCAACTTTTCATTTTCTTTCTTACCCCTTTTCTCTATATCCTTGAGCTAAACCAAAACAATGCCAAAGAAGCGGAAGAAGCCAAACACAGTCTCCCTTGTGGAGATCGATACATATAAGTTCATGCCAGCCGCTTCAATCATTCGATGAGCCAAAGATATTTGAGGCCATCCAGTTTTTATTTCGTTTTTCTCTTTTGCTTCAATTTCCTTATCTTTACTTCTCTTCTGCTTAATTTAGTTTATTTTATCTTTGTTTTTTAATTTTAGGTTCTAAAGGCTGCTAGGGAATCACGCCAATTCCGCCACCACCAGCACCTCCGCAGCCTTAGAGGTCACACCCACCTCGCGAACCATCCAACAATAAGGACCCCTCGGTCCATCCATCTTTTCTTTTTTCTTTATTTTACTTTCTGTTTACTTTCTCTTTATCTTCCTTGTCCTTAATTATATATTAGTTTATTTTAATTGTGTCTTAATAATCCCTGGCTAATCCTGCATGAGCTACCCAATTTCTTCATCTAGCGCAGGATCACCACCCAACATATCGTTCATCCAACTCAAGGATTTCAAACATAATTCAGGAAGTTTCACTTATCCCCATATCTTCTGATCTGAACATTACATTTATATTATCTAACTTTGTACATTGAGGACAATGTACATCTTAAGTGTGGGGGGGTGAACAACCTAAAAAGGCGCCTAAATTTTTTCATTATTCTCAAATTTTTGAAATTAGGTGCCAAACTATTTGCATTGTTCTCAAAATCCTGAATTTAGTCTTATTTTTAATTAAATTCCTCATACTACTAATTAGGATGAAATTTCTAATGATTTATGATTTTTATTGATATGTTTTAGATTAAGTCATTGATAATTGTGCATTGATAATTAAATTCTAAGAATACTAGAGAATCAAGCATGATAAGTCTATTTTTTAGAAATTAAAAATTTTCTAGGTTGTCAAACTGAGTTTAAATGTTACTTTGAAGTTTGAAATTTATGAGGTTGATATAAAAATACCCATAATTTTTGTGAGTTTTTGAGCCTTATAGAGCATATATTGTTTTTCATGCTCACTTTATTGATTATGAGTATGTCAACATTGATTTGTTATTCTAGAACTTGCCTCGTTTATACATATCGAGACCACACCTATGATTTGATATGCAGAGATGATTAAGGCACCTAGGTTTTAACCCACTAACTCCACTAAAAGCCTACCTTCACAATTAACCCCTAGTGAACCCCTTTGATCCTAACAACCCTTTTTATTGACATAACCGCTAATATTAACCCAGAAACCCTTTGTTTTTGTTATCACCATTCCTTTTGACGACCCTTATATCGAGATTTGATTTGATTAATAGCCTAACTATGTTTTTATTTCCGTAAATTATCCTTTGTTATGTATTTATGATTTGTTCTTAAAAAAAATCAAAGTATATTCATTATTCATTATTAGTTTGTGATTAATTGAGCTTACACATTTGAATTCCAAATATTGAAGAAGAAGCTCGTATTATTAGTATTATTAGCTTTCAGTTGATGTAATTACTTTTATTCAGTTTATTCTTGTAACATCCCCAAACCCGGCCTATTCACTACGACCAAATCTGGTTATGTTAGTGAAAATATGTTTCTTTACTTAGAATTTAAAACATGAAAATTTATTATCTTTGGAAAATTATGTCCACAAAAATTTAATACATAATATAAGTTTGTTCAAAATTTCGAATTAAAACATTGTTATAAATTACTATAATATAAACCTTTTAATAAAAATATTTCGAATATAATGTAAACTTCAACAAAATTAAATAGAGTACTTTAATCATAGTGGCCCTTATTACATCAATTACATTAAAACCAAGTAATTAAAATGCTTGAAATAAAAATATTCAAAACGTCTACTTCTGCATGAAAATCTGCTTCTGCATGGGCCACCTTGTATCCACTCCAACCCGTCCACTAATCACGACTCACCTGTGATGATGGATAAATAATTGGGTGAGTCACAATGACTCAGTGTGTAAGTTAACCACTGAAATCCACCCACATGCTTAGCCACATAATATCCCAATTATCAAAGGCAACAAGTATATATATATTCATTTAAACATTTACCACAACTGGGCTTGGCCTACATTCAAATCATACTCAATACTGGGCTAGGCCCATTTCTCAATAAACCACATATCAACTGGCTTGGCCCATTTCCACGTATGTTCCCAAAACATACCTATCCACATGTCATATTGGGCTTGGCCCATTTCCATATTATTACAAAAATAATGCAACATGATTCCCAACCCTACCTAGGGTCCATCCGCTACACACCCCCTTATCCAAACCTACCACACACGTGGGACTATCGAGTCACCCTCTCCTTTTCCCTCCAAAAAGGCAACCAATGCCATCCACGATGTAGCGTATAGCTAACATCAAACCACGATGGAGCACACAAAGCAATCCATCAAGCCACGATATGGCATAAAGCCCATATCAATCAAGGTAACCACGCCGAACTAAATCGCAAAGATCCACAACGCGACCTCGATCAGCGCCAATCCACGATGTAGCACAAAGTCGACATCAACCACGTACTCGAAGTACACCCGCACCTTCTTCTTTTCATAACCCACCCATGCACATGCCACATAAAATATAATCATGATCATGCATGCACATGCTTGTTAATGTCCATAAACATACTCATAAACAAATAATCACACCGCAATAGATCCGATACTAACTCTGGTCATCGCTTATACCCTTTAGGGGTATATATATGGCACACTTATTATCTGCACTTGTTAGTAAAACATATAACACATAAAACCCGTAAACAAAATGGGTTAGTTACACACCTTATCACTAGGAGTTCTAGACTCTCGATCCTCGACGCTATCGCTTAGCTTAAACTACGGTTTTTTGCCTAACGTTTCTTCTTTGTTGGCCCACACCCCGTGGCCAATCTCAACAGCAATAAAACGGATCTCTTCTTGAACTTTGGGATGGGAGCTTTCCCTTGCCACCTTGGACTGGTACTCGAATCCACGCCCATCGTAATCACTTAATTAGAACCCTTTGGTTAAACGTCATAATACAAAATCTCAAGCGAACAACTACAATTTAACTTACTTACCAAACGATCTAAAATCTCAAAGGCTCCTCAGTACTTTGTCGATTTGCCCCTTAGATGATCGAATCCAAGAGACTTCCTCAATGCTTCCTTCTTTCGGCTACACACAAGAGAACATACTTAATGGCACTATGACATTCGGCCATGCCAAAACTAAGGCCAATCATTCGGTTTTGGCCACTACAACAAGAAATTCATAAAACGATTGCTAATATGAGAATATACTTACCACTCTTGCTTAAGATTCGCCAACCCCACTAGGACACCAAGGAGATTTTGGCTAACAAGGGATTAAAAGAAAACAAAAGAATTATTTGGCTACAAAGGCCAAAGGAGAAATCGGCACACCAAGAGGGAGAGGCAAAAGACTTGATGAATAACTAGCACTCTACCTCCCCTATTTATAGCATTCGGCCAACACCCCTTGAAGTCTCCAAGATTTGGCTAACACCTCACTAATTCAATTCCATTTGAATTAGTTAAAAACAACTTGAATTGTTCTACTATTATCCCACTTATCAAAATAAATAAAACAAATAAATAATAATTATCCCTACTTAATCTAATTAATAATAAATAATAAATAATAAATAATTATCCCACACTTAAATAGATAAATAAATAATAATAAAAAAAATAAAACAAAATCCCATACTTAATATAACTAAGTAGATAAATATAAAAAATAATAAAAACCCACCCTTATCACTCCTTCCAGCTGAATTCAAGAAGAACTAAACAACTCACCCATGTGCCGTCCAATCTTTACCAAGCTGCTGCAAAAATAAGGGTGAAATAAAAATAAAACTTCAATTGCACAGCCTTGGATTCGAACCTGGGACCAATCACGCACGCACTCCTCCAAAGCCCTGTGCCACTCGGCCACTTTGATTTTTATGCCATAAAGCCCCAACATTTATTCTTAAACCCTTTCTACTCAGCCCATAACCACCAACAAAAAAATAAAACGCTAAATGCTTCTCCGGCCTCTCGAACCGCGACCTCTCCTCCTCCCCAGCGCCTAAGTAGCGCCCAAGAGCCACTTCTCCCAATTGGACTTTCATGTCCATCAACTTGGACATTTATTCTTAAGGCCTACTTAGCCCAGTCTCTTGACGCAAAAATAAAACCAAAATGCTGCCGCTTGGACTCGAACCCTTGCTCACTTAGGTGCCACCTTCCAAAGCCCCCAAGCAGCGCCTCAATCGCCACTTTGCCAAAGTCTTTCTTGTGTCATAAACTCCCCTAAATTATTTTAAGGCCTTCCTGCCCCATTTCCCCTTTTTACCCCAAAAATCTAAAAATTTTCTAAGGCATTCTTTGCCTTCTAGGGTTCTCCAAACCCCTAAAAATCTATCCAACATGACCATAAGCCTACTAACTGCTCGAGCTATGCTCCAAGCGCATAACCCCTAAAACCAGGGTGTTACAATTCTGGTTAGGTAATTTTTCAATTCGATCTCGATTCTAACCCTCTAATTCAGCCTTATTCCACACCTTTAACCCAAGCCCTGTTACAACCCTAGTTAAAGACCTTTTCATTTGTGCATCATCTCATATTATAGTGGTGGAGATTTGATTTTCAGGTAAGCCTATGGGATTAACTTTTCATGTTCGACTTTCGAGCGCTTTTTCCTGAACCTTAAACACTTTGAGTGATTTGAGTGAATCCCTAGTGAGGATGTCAATCCTTGTCGATTTTGAATTAAAGGTAATTATTTAGATAAGGGGAGACGCCTATATTTTCGAGCTACAAATCTATGACTTAGATTGTTTGAATCCTTAGGACTCTTTGAAGTGAAGTATCCATGTATAAATTATCTATGAATTATGATAAGACATTGTTGATAGGAATTATGAATTATAGAAAGTTTGTTTTAATTGTAAGTTGAGAATTTTGCTTGAGGACAAGCAAAAGCTTAAGTGTGGGGGTATTTGATAAACCGAAATAGTAACATATTTTAATCCCACATTTAGAATGCTTTAGGATGATTTATCCCTTGATTTATGTAAAAAGGTGCTCTTAATCCTTTCTTTTCATGTCTTATACTCAGGAAAGCACCCAAGAATAAAAAGAAAGAGAAACGGGCTCAAAACGGACCAAAATGGGCCAAAGCATGAAATCGACACGGCCTGGACTAAAGCCCACACGGCCGTGCCTCCTCAATATACTAGAACACGGCCTGATATCGATCTACACGGGTGTGTCCTCATTAGAAGTCCGAACACGGCCTGGCCATGATTCACACGGACGTGTGCCATGGCCGTGCCTCTGCCGTGGAGAAGAGCAATTTCACTCGAAAAAGGATACTTTGGGGCAAAGAAACACATTCCAAAAGCCTATAAATACACCCTAAGTATAACCTGAAAGGGGAGTCGACGGGCGGTCAGCTAGGCCAAGGAGCCGAGTCGAAAAGGTCAGATTTTTGGGAAACTCTCAAAGGATAGCCAGTTGATCCATCTCAAGAAGCCGAAATTCTACTCAAGACGGAGGATCTCCTCTTCAATTCCTTCAGGGGGTTTTAGGGATTTCTTATGTTTTGTGTTATCTTTTCTTCTGAGATGTTTTCTTTTATTATTATGAACTAAACCCTTCAGATACCTGAGGGGGATAAAACCTAGATGAATCTTGTTATTGTTTTCTAAACTATATGATAAATACTTGATTTGTTCTTAATTATGTGTGCTTAATTCTTGTGTTGATATTTCGCGGATATTAATTCAAGTATGATGTGCTTATGTGGTGGAGCAAAAGTCCCTGCTTAAGAGTAGATCTAGCATAATTAAGCGGAGTTGATCGCGCGCCTAGAGATAGGGTGACGAGATTTTACCGGATTAGGGTGAAACCTAATATGGGATGTCCATAGATCGATTTACTGCTATTCTAGGGGGTTATTATTCGAGAAAGAGATTTTCGTTAATTAACCTAGGGTTAGACGTTATTCGCCTCGAGAGAGGGTTTAATATACGTTAGGGAGTCCTACGGATCAAGTCAAGTGAATAAATCGTCTGGTTCAGTGTTAGAAAATAAGTGGAGTCTAAGTGGATTCTTCCTAAGGGTATCGTTTTAATCAACTGAGTTTTTCCTAAGTATTTCCCCAATTCATTCTTTTTGTCTTTGCGTCTTTAGCTTAGTAATTAGTTAATTTAGATTAATAAACAACTTCACTTATTTTAGGCTAAATAATAGAAAGAAAGTTAGTATTAGTACTTTTAGTTCCTTTGGGTTCGACAATCCGGTCTTGCCTAAGCTATACTACTGTTCGATAGGTGCACTTGCCTCAATCGTTGTCATAGTTAGTTTCCAGGTTCGATCATTATCTTTATAAATTTTAAAACTCTGACTTCACAGCGATCAAAGTGATCTCGTGATCCACATTTGTAGCGAGTTCTATTATTGTACTTTCCCCAGCATTCTCCCACGTGTCGTCTTCCACACTGTCTACACTCAGGTTTGTTACTTTTAACACTACCAACACTTGATTCAATTGAAGATTGAGTTCTTGAACCAACATTTTGTCTCGCACGATCTCCACCCGAATGTCCAAACGAAGCATTTAAACGATTGCTCGCATCTCTGAATCTCTTCGTCGAAGGTTGGGACGACTTACTCATTAATCTTTTTCTTTCATCTCAAGCTTCAGAATCGGCTCTCCTATTTTCTATGTTAAGCTCCTCGGCTTTGCAAGTTCTTTCAACTAACACAACAAATTCATTTATATCAAGTATCCCAACCAACAACTTAATATCCTCATTCAGCCCTTCAATGAAACATTTACACATAGTATCTTCGGTCGAAACACATTCCCTCGCGTATTAGCTCAGTCTCATAAATTCTCGTTCATACTCTGTCACTGACATACGGCCTTGTTTTAACTTAAGAAACTCATTACGTTTCTGATCAATGAATCATTGACTGATATGCTTTTTTCTGAATTCAACTTGAAAGAAATCCCAGGTAATCCTCTCTCTTGGAACCACAGAAATCAACGTTTTCCACCAGTTATAAGCCGTGTCTCTCAACAAAGAAACTACACACTTAATACATTCATCAGGAGTCAACAACATCTCGTCAAATACTCAAATGGTGTTCTCGAGCCAAAACTCAGCTCGTTCAGCATCATCATCAGCTATGGCCCTAAACTCTTTGGCTCCGTACTTTCGAATCTTATACACAGGGGGTTTATTCAATCGGATCAGATCTATAACTTGTGGCACAACAGGTACTTGTGGGGGTGGAGGTTGTGGAGCAGCAGGATTCGTTCGAACGAACTCCGAAAACCACTCACTCATCATTCGGAAGAAGGCTTGCTTAGCCTCTCCTCCCTCACTACTATCATTCAGCCTAGATGTGGCTGGCGCTGCCCATTGAGCGGGAGTAGGCGCGTTACTCTCTACATCATTAGCAACTGCTCGATCGGGATCCATTTGCTATATGAAAACACATTTTCAACTGTCAGGATTCATCACACTATCGCAATTATATATATGGCATGTATAGCTAGACTCACACACGCTACGTTAGTCTGAGAATCGACTAAACCGTAGCTCTGATACCAATAAAATGTAACACCCCTAACCTAAAATCGTTGCCGGAATACAGTTAAGAGACATTACCAAACAATCGGAACATTTCACACCCATTTCACGACACAAAGTGAATCATCAATCAAACATATTCAAATATGAGCATATGGTCCCTTATCGAGGTCTACCAGACCTTAAACACGTGCAAGAAAGAGGTAGGGACTAAACTGAACACTTACATAATTTTTAGAAATTTAAACACTCTTCAACACTGTAAAAATCACATGCTCGTGCGGTCAGGCCGTGTGCCTTACACGACTACCAGACACGCCCATGTGTCCAAGTCGTGCCAAAATAGAGCATACAGACTGTCTTGTTCACACGGCCACCAGGCACGCCCGTGTGCCACAGCCATGTAACCTGCCCAGGCACACCTCGAAGTGGCCCTTGAGCCACACGGCAGAGACACACGCCCGTGTCCCTTGGCCATGTATTCAAAATAGGCCATTTGCAAGGCCAATTTGCCACCCAAACAAGGGTCATTCCTACAAGCACAATTAAACATCTTCCCACACACAATTTGGCAACCAAATACATGTCAAATGATCAACATATCATCCCCTCCAATCTCATTTCTAATCATGTCAACTTATATAACAAATTACACAACTAGAACTAATACATTGCCAAGCATGCTTCATCCACATTATCACTAGATCATAATAGCATCAATCCTTCACTAAGCTTACCATTCATAAGACATTTTCATTACCAACCAGCCAAACCATAATATGTATCATATACCAAATCCACTCATGCTTATAACCAACATATATCTAGCCACATCACATGGCTATTTACACATCTCAAATATGTTTCAAAACAACTAGCCTATACATGCCATGTTCAATATATACACATCTTCAAAAGTACCAAAATAGATTGTCGATAGTGTGATAGAGATACTGACGGTCCCCGGATCTGAGCTAGCTTTACTGACACTGTAAAATAGATAAACAATCACACAGTAAGCTTTCAAAGCTTACTAAGTTCAAAATGCAATACATACTACTCAGTAATACCACATCAATATATATTTATTCCATCACATAGATAAAAGCACAACTAAGCACATTATCACTCTCAACCACATACTCAATTATCTATTCATTCAAATCTTACATCTATCATCAACCACATAGGTTCAAACGTACCTTAATCAACACGTAGTTACTCACCATTCATGCTACTCACATGCTCGATATTACATCTCATTCAACTTTTGCTATTCTTTCGATTTAATCACACACTTAGTACTAGTTTCATAACTGAAACATACTCATCATCGCACACTTAGTGCCTATAAGTTTAACCAAACTATATCGGTATCGCACACACAGTGCCAAATCATTAAGCCAAAGCTTCTATTCTTTTGCACACACAGTGCTAAACATCTCTGTCTCATTTCAGATTTCGCACACTTAGTGCCATCTATTTCAATCCAGCACATAGCATTTCCAATCTCAAAATTATGTATATATATATTCATTCAATTCACATCACATAGATATAATTTAACAACTAGTATTATATTTGAACTTACCTCAGACGTCGAAATACCGAAACAGTCGATTAATTGAGCACTTTGTCTTTACCTCGATCTCGATCCGAACTTCTCCTTTCTTGGTCTATACACATTTAAATTCAACTCATTCAATCACCAATTCATTCAATTTAGTCCATACGCACAAATTTAGGGCATTTTACAAAATAACCCTCACATTTTCACATTTCGACACTTTAGTCCTTAATTCACAAAATCACAAAATTCACATAATTTCACTTAACAAAAGCCTAGTCGAATTTTCCTTGTTTTCATACAAGCCCACACGCTTCACTTATTTCACATTTTAGTCCTCCAATTTGCAATTTTTTCATTTTAGCCCAAATTACTCAATTTCACTAAAAATCTAAATACAAACTATGTTAACCCAACACCAAGCTTTCATATTTCACCAACTAACATCACATAGCTCACATATTCATCAATGGCATAACTCAAAATCACCATCAATTTACAAAATTAAAACATGGGTTTTGAAGAGCACGAAGCAACGATCATGAAAACGTAGAAATTATCAAAAATCGAATAAAAACTAACCTTGAATCAAAGAACTTGATGGCCGAACTTTACAAAGTCTAAAACCCCTTCTTTTCTTCAATATTCAGTGGTGATAAAGATGATAATGGCCATCAAATTTTTTTTATGATAATTATAATAGCTTTATAATTCAATTACCATTTTATCCTTTGATAAAAACATTAAAATTCCACTAATATAAGCCCATTTTTGTCCATCCCATTACTCAATGGTTTAATAACAACATAAGGACTTCTCACTTAGAAAGCCATGACAAATAAACACTTTAACAATCAGCACTCAGCTTTTACATTTTACGCGATTAAGTCCTTTTTCATAATTCGGCACACAAACGATAAAATTTTCACACCAAATTTGCACACATGCTAATTCACATACTGTAAACACAGAAAATAATATTAAAATATTTTTATGACCTCAGATTTGTGGTCTCAAAACCACTGTTTCGACTAGGGTCTAAACTGGGCTGTTACATATGGGACATGTTCGACTCTTTAAATCATTATGGTGTGATGGAGATCCTCGAATCTGATGTGTGGTAATAGAGTCCACTTTATGTTTCATAATCTCAAGAGCAAAATAATCATAAAAAGTGATTGAATGTGATGAAATGTTATTGATATATGCTAAAATATATGCTTAAAAATTCGTGTGACTAATGTGTGAATGAATTTAAGAAAGATGATTAATGTGTAAAATATGTCATAAGAGTAAAAGATGATATGAATATAATATATGTTTGTTTCATTGATGCATGATGACTTGTTTACATAGTGGTTATTCAAAGCATTCACTGAGTTTGTTAAGCTCACTCATTCCTTCTTAACTATTTTAGATACATAGTGCTGGTGTGAGCAGTGTGGTCTCGAGGGGTGATCCAAGCCGATTCTTTAG
This sequence comes from Gossypium sturtianum, assembly GCA_025698515.1. Classification (NCBI taxonomy): domain Eukaryota; kingdom Viridiplantae; phylum Streptophyta; class Magnoliopsida; order Malvales; family Malvaceae; genus Gossypium; species Gossypium sturtianum. The sequence continues at coordinate 68,443,021 of CM046946.1, read as the reverse complement.
CTTCAATTAGTAGGTGTTATATGCTTATTTACATTTAGGGAATAAAGGCAATATGATAGGTGATAGCACTAGAAAGAACATAGGTTTTCCTCTTTACTTATTGGTTAAATTGTTCCCATTTAGTTATCCTTAGCATATATTTTAGCATTTTTAGTTTAGTAAATTGCATTTTATAACTCAGTGAATCCTAGCCTATTTTATCCTTAATTTTGATATCTTTTTGCTTAATGTCGTTGCATGAGTTAATTCCAAATTGCGTCTAGAATTGTCGCTGCACCTGACAGTTGTCCAGATAAGAACTAAAAATGCGTGAGCTGTCCAATCTAGTATAACAAACCTATACGTACAAGGACAGAATAATTTTGAGTAAAGGACACATGTATTGTTGGAGGAGGACATAAAAGGTTGATGTGAGAAGAAAAATAGGAGGGAGGAGAGCTTTTTCTTGACCATCATCTTCTTCATCCTACCTTGAAGCTTGCGACTGTGGCAGCTTAAGCCTCTCACGGGTGAGCCAACATGAAAATTGATGCAGATTAGCTTCTGACGAGGAAACCTAAGTACAAGACAAGAGGGAATAGAGAGATTCAGTCAAGTTGTCTAGGAATAGTATTCTCCACTCAATTCATTATTATTTCTGTCTAAATGCTGGTGATTGCTCTCTATTTTCTGTTTGTATAGACTTACACATGAATTCTTGGTTAAATTTTATCCTATTCAATCTTGCTTTTATTGTTTAATCTTGGGGTTTGAATGTTTATTAACACAGAAGTGTTGTTGCAGTCACTGACACTGGAAAGTGCAGTGACAGTTTGAGCAACAAGCATTACAACAAAAGTTGAGTGAGGATTAGAGGAATTTAATCCACTTGTTCTTAATAGTGTCATTGATACGACCACACCCAAGAACGCCCTTGGACCAGCTCACCAAGTGTGGCTTGTAAACTCTTTCAAGCTGACTTTGTTCGATTCCAGCTCAATGGAGCTCAATTCAACTCGATTCAAGCTCATTGAGCTCAATTTTATCCTTTTAAATTTATTCGTTTTAGTTGTTGGAATAACTTCATGCTTTAGCTAAGTCAATTAATTTAGTTTCAGCTCATAAATATGTGTTAATAAATATGTTTTAATCTGATTCTAATTAATTAAAGTGTTAAATGTGTCTTAGTTTAATGCATGGTTTAAATGTGTCTAAAGTAGAGACAAATTAATTAGCTGCTGTTGAATTTAATGTGTCTTAGTCTATTACATGTTTTTAATATGTCCTAGCTTCAGCCAGATTTATCATGTCTTAAACTAATTAAATTTGCTGAATTGAATGTTGCAGCTACATGCATTGGACGACTTGATTAATATGAGCTGATGATTTAGTTTCTCCAAACACCCTTTTGTGAACAGAAAAGTACAAGGGAGAGCTGATGTTTCTTCTTCCCAAGTTGGCCATTTAGCTCTCCAAGCAGCCTTAAAGAGCTTTCACATTGCTGGAAATTCTTTTCACATGGGGTGACCATTTGGTCATTTGCTTTCACACACAAAAGGCTTCTCAATTTTGTTGGTTCACACTCCATGGCTATTAAAGTACCCTAAGCTTCTATTTATAGTCCAAGACTAATCAGTTCTTCAAGGCAGCTCATTCAATCACTTTGGCCAAACCTAATTAAGGCCATTTAGCTCATTTCAACTCCTTATTTATTGACAACAATTCAGTTGATTAAAAACCCCCAAGAGGCTGTCAATTGGCATCACCAAGGTGTAGAATACTTCAAGAGATGTGTTGAAGAGCTCAATAGTTATTTTCAGCTTAATTAAGCTGACCATTAAGTTCCTTTTGTGTCCATTCGACTAGAACATGTTCAGCCTATAAATAGTTGTTTTGTAAACATTTTGAATGTTAGACAATATACCTTGACATTTTTTATGAATTTTAATTCATTTGTGAGTTTATTCAACTTTCTAAATTCATTTAAGACTCAAGTAGACTTATATAGCTTGCTAGTGGCGTCTTTCTTGTTTCTTTGAACTTATCACTCAACCCCGAGTGTGGCATTCAACCATTTGATACCTTTGCTTTCTAACTCTTTATAGTTAGCGGGTCAAGGTCCTTTCCAGCACCTTAAGTGACTTATAAGTTTCGGGTCAATACTTTCCATAGTATTGGTTCACTCTTATCCTTAAGCTCAACTTTTTGTTCTATCCAACATTCTAATTTGTTTGCTTCAAACCTTAGCCGAATCTTCATCCTCATTCACCAAGACATTTCCATCATCATTTCACTTAGCCAATTTCAGCCCTTCTCTTTATTCCCCTTTGTTTCAACATCTAGCCGATCCTATCCTTAATCCATCTTAAAACTCTTTGAAAACTTCCATTTAAGCCTACATTTAGCTAATTTAACTTAAACTCTGAATTGAACGAAACTCCTCCATTTAACGATCGGGCACAACAAATGACTTGAATCAAGTCACCGAGGCGAGATCGTATCATTTGGTATCAGAGCTAGCAAAATCGAGGAGTACCGACGTTCTAAAGTTGCCGGAGTAAGTGTTTGAAAAAAATTCAAAAATAAATTTTGAAAAAAATTCCGTGTATTAAAAAAAAATTACAAGAATAGTGTAATACAAGTTGTATTGAATTCATATATATTGTAAAAAAAGAAGAAGAAAGAAGTTGCTTTGAAAGTGCTCAAATTCGTTTCCGATCATCAAAGTGTATTTCTGCCCAAAAACCAACCATCACGCCACACTACCATACTTTTATTTTTATTTTTTTCTCTTTCAGCCTACCTAATACTAAACATCATCTTCCTTTGCAAACCTTTTTGAAGCCGACCCCTAGACTAGCTTATAAGTCTAAACGAGTTGATTTATGAATTCTGAGAGGAGAATCAAGTGGTAAAAGGCACGAGCATTGTGAGAGCATTAGAGAGAATAAAAAGCCAAATGAAGAGTGCAAAAACGAGTGGAGTGCCATATTATCTTTCTTTGTGAGTGGATTCGTGAGGTCTGTATTGGTGAGGTATTCATTTTCTGTTTTTAATCACTTTTATTTTCATCAATAAATCATGTTTCAAGAAGAGCTTTCAGAATCAGATTTTCAATATGTGATGAAAGAAATGCGTAGAATTGTGAGATCTAAATTTGAAAGGTTACATGAACGATTGGACTGATTGAAGGAAAGAGACCAACAGGAACGACTGTCTCCAAGTCAAAAGACGGAGTCAAGATCATCACGGAGAAAAACATCCAATGACTATTCGAGAAGAGATCCATACCGTGATTCCTACTCATCGAGGCATTCGAGTAGAAAGAAAGAAAGCTTCTAGTCTGAGGTCTTTCATGATGACAAACGAGAAGGTAGATATATCTCTTCAAGAGCATCAAAGTACTCATCCACGGAGGATTATTCATTGATCGTTATGTCAGAGTCTTAAAATTTATATAATGAATGATCTAGCCTAGAAACTAACTGTGACAACGATTGAGGCAAGCGCACCTATCAAACAGTAGTATAGTTTAGTGGCAAGACCGGAATGTCGAACCCAAAGGAACCAAAAGTACTAATACTAACTTTCTTTCTATTATTTAGCCTAAGAATTGAAATGAATCATTGTTTAATCTAAAATTAACTAACTACTAAGCTAAAGACACTAAGACAAATAGAATGAATTGGGGAAATACTTGTGGGAAAAAACCAATTGATTAAGACAATACCCAAGGAAGAATCCACCTAGACTTCACTTGTTATCTAACTCTGAACCAGACGATTTATTCACTTGACTTGATCCGTAGGATTCCCTAATGTATATTAATACCTCCGTCGAGGCTACTAACGTCTAACCCTAGGTTCATTAATTGAAATCTCTTTCTAATTAAAACCCCTAGAATTGCATTAACTCAATCTATGGACTCCTATATTAGGTTTGACCCTAATTCGACATATTTTCGTCATCCTATGTCTACGGTTGCGATCAACTCCGCTTAATTATGCTAGATCTACTCTTAGACAGGGACTTTTGCTCCACTGCCTAAGCACATCAATACTTGAATCAATACCCTAAAATATCAAAGTAAGAATTAAGAACACATAATTAAGAACAAATCAAGTATTTATCATATAGTTCAGAAAATAATAACAAGATCCGTCTTAGGTTGCATCCCCCTCAGGTATCTGAGGAGTTTATTTCATAATTATAAAACAATACATCTTAGAAGAAAAGATAAAACAAAACATAAGAAAACCCTAAAACCCCCTGAAGGAATTGAAGGAGAGATCCGTCGTCTTGAGTAAGATTTCGGCTTCTTGAGATGAATCGACTGGCTTTCTTCAAGTAAATCTCACGACTCTGACCTCTCTGGCTCGGCTCCTTGGCCTAGCTGGACGCCCCCGACAAAAGCCTCCTTTTTGGTTGTACTTAGGGTGTTTATATAGGCTTCGAAATGTGTTTCTTTGCCTCTAAGTATCCTAATCCGAGTGAAATTTCTCTTTGCCACGGCAGGGACACGCGCATGCAACACGCCTGTGTAAATCGAGTTGTAGGCCGTGGTTGGGTCTGCTAAAGAGGCACGACTGTGTGGTGAAACCTCAGGTCGTGTTGATTTCCTACTTTGGCCCATTTGGCTTGTTTTAAGCCTGTTTTCCGTTCTTTTAATCCTCCTATGCTCTCCTGAGTATAAAACATGAAATTAAAGGATTAAGAGCACCAAATTCCATATTTCAAGGGATAAATCATCCAAAAGCATGTTAAATGTGGAGATAAAATATGTTACTATTACGTTTATCAAATACCCCCACACTTAAGCTTTTGCTTGTCCTCAAGAAAAATTCTCAACTCACAATTAAAACTAAATTCCTCAATTCATAACCTTCATCAACAATGTTTCATCATAATTCATAGGTAATTCATACATTGATAACTTAACCAGAAAGTTCCTAAAGATTCAAACAATCAAAGTCATAGTTTTTATAGTACGAAAAATAGGTGTTTCCCCTTACCTAAATAATTATCTCTGATTCAAAATCGACAAAAATTGACATCCTCACTAAAGATTCACTCAAATCACTCGAAGTGTTTAAGGTTAAAAAATAAGCACTCAGAAGTTGAACAAGAAAAGTTATTCCCATAGGCTTGCATGAAAATCAAATCTCCACCACTGTAAAATGATATGATACCCAAATCAAAAGGTATTTTATGGGTTGTAACGGGGCTTGGGTTAAAGGTGTGGATAAAGGCTTGAATTAGAAGGTTAGTATCGAGACTGAATTGACAAATTACCTAACTAAAAAGTTGTACTAATACTAAATAATTACATCACGGAAACTTAATACTAATAACATGAGCTTCTTCTAAAGATAATGAAATTAACAGTTCGAGCTCAAATAACATAGAACTAATAATGAATATACTTTGTTTTTTTTAAGAACAAATCAAGTCACATACAATAATAATAAGCTAGAATTTAACAACTGATATAAAGAAAATAGTTAAGTAACCGATCAAATCAAATCTCAATATAGGGGTAGTCAAGAGAAATGGTGATAACAAATACAAGATGGGTTTTGAGTTAATATTAGTGGGTGAGTCAATAAAAGGGTTGTTAAGATCAAAGGGGTCCACTAGGGGTTAATTATGGAGGTAGGCTTTTTGGGAGTAAGTGGGTTAAAACCTAGGTGTCTTTATCATCTTAGTATATCAAATCAAAGGTGTGGTCTCAACATGTATAATCGAAGCAAGTTCTAGAATAACAAATCAATGTTGACACACTCATAATCAATAAAGTGAGCAAGAAAAAGAATATATGCTCTAAAAGGCTCAAAATCTCACAAAAAATATGGGCTTTTTGATATCAACCTTGTAAATTTCAAACTTCAAAGTAATAATTTGATTTAGGTAGACAACCTAACAAAATTTTTACTTTTGAAAAATAGACATATCCTGCTTGATTCTCTAGTCTCCTAAAGTTTAAATCATCACTGCTCAATTATCAATGACTTAATCCAAAACATATAAATGAAAATCATAAATCAAAGGAAATTTCATTTTAAACATAATATGAGAAAATTATTTAAGAACAAGATATAATTCAGGATTCGAGAATAATGAAAAAAGTTAGGCACTTTCCTGAATAAATTTCACCCCCCACGCTTAAAATGTACATTGCCCTCAATGTACACATATAAAAATTATAATAAGAAAAGAACAAGATAGGGAAAGAGGTGAAACTTCTTGAATTTTGGATGGAGTCAGAGAAAAAAATCTGGGAAGTTTGGGCCGCGTTGGAGGAAGACATTTCTGTAGAGGTGGATACTAGGTTCGTGGTGGTGTGATTCCCAAGCAGCCTGAAGAACCTAAAACCAAATAACTAGAATAAAATAAATAAAATTAAGCATAAGAGAGTCAAAGATAAGGAAAATAAAAGAGAAGAGAAAAGAAAAATAAAAACTAAATGGCCTCAAGTGTTCTCGGCTTATCTAGTGAATGAAGCGGCCGGCATGAACTTATGTAGATCGGTCTTCCACGGGGAGACTTTGCTAGGGTCCTTCCACTTCTTCAACATAGGTAAGGTGAAAATAAAGAGTTTGGGACAGGAAAATGAGAGGGGATGGAAAAGAGAAGGGTGAAAGAGAATGGAAGAAAAGGAATGGGGAGTAGGTGGGAAAGGGAGAGGGGTGTTTTTAAATAGAGATTTTAGGTCTGGTACATCCCCACGCCCGTGTTCCATGGGCGTGTTGGGTCACATGGCCGTATCGCACAGCCGTGTTGTGCTTTGTTCGTTTTTCCCACGTTCATTCGCGGTCACCACGCCCATGTTTGATAAAACAGTGTCGACCACGGCTGTATCGCACGGCCGTGCCCATTTATAATCATCAGTGATCTTGGGAATCTTTTGTCATTGGCTCGTACTACCTCTACCATGTCAGTACAGATGTCCGTAGTATCCACACGGCCACGGCCACGGCCGTGTGCAAGGCCGTGTGGTATTGAAATCTGCACTTTTGTTAGTTAATAGTTAGATGCTAAAAAGGAGAAATAAAAGTAGAAATAATTGTAAAAATAAACAGAGTTAGTGCTCGGGTTGCCTCCCGAGAAGCGCTTGTTTAAAGTCTTAAGCTAGACTTACCTCTTATTCGCATATTCAGGGTGGTTTGAAGAGTCAAAACTCCTCTTCTCTGCTATCAACTCTAACAATATATGGTTTGAGTCGAGAGGTGTTTACCTTAAAAGTTTCGAATTCAGGATTAGTTACCTCGACTGTTCCGTATGGGACGACATTCAATACCGTAAAAAGGATTTCTTCGTTTGTATTACGGTCTGAGATAGCAACTCGAGGGTCTTTCTCATCCAACAATACCTGATCTCCTATTTTGAAGTGATTCACCGTTCCTTTAAGCTCAGTTGGGGGTTCTCTCGGTTTTGCTTCGTGTGTTCCTAGTTTCTCCTTGAAATGTGTTTTCCACTCATCTAGTTCATCAATATGAAGCCTTCGATCCTCATGAATTACTTCTTTGTTGTCATGATGTCTAGGATCTGGCTCAGTTGTGTTGTTCCGTGCTGCTTCCTAAAAAGAAGGTTTAATCGACTAGTCATTAATAAAATCAATTTTCTCACCTTGATTACTTGAAGTCCTAGACGAGTCAAGAGCTTGAAGAGTGACTGTCTCGTCACCTACCCGAAGTATGAGTTCACCTGTATCAATGTCAATTTTAGTTCTAACAGTTGCTAAAAAGGGTCTTCCCAGAATTAAAGGGATTGTGTTGTCCTCATCCATGTCTAAAACAACAAAGTCTACTGGGAATACGAACTTATCAATTTTTACGAGTACATCTTCAACTATACCCTAGGAATTCTAATAGTTTTATCAGCTAATTGAATGCTCATCCCAGTTTGTTTGGGTTTCCCTAGACCTAGCTGTTTAAACATTTTATAAGGCATGACATTTATACTTGCCCCTAGATCAGCTAAAGCATTATCAACAGATAAACTGCCAATTAAACAAGGAACCGTAAAACTCCCTGGATCTTTTAATTTCCGTGGTAGTTTGTTTTGTAGAATCGCTGAGCACACTGCGTTTAGCTCCACATGCGATGCCTCGTCTAACCTCTCCGTTTGTTTTTCAAAAGCACTTTTAAAAATTTCCTTGAATCTGGCATCTGCGAAAGAGCTTCAAGGAACGGTAAGTTAATATGTAATTTCTTTAAAAATTTAAGAAACTTACCGAACTATTCCTCTGTGTTATCTTTCTTTATTGCTTCGGGATATGGTATGTGAGGTTGGTACTCTTTGATTAGCGGTTTTGATTTATCATGACCTACCTCGGCCTTACCTTCCTCTACCATAGCCTCTTGCCTTAACTTGGGCTCATCTAACCCTTTACTATCATGAGCGGTTATGGCTTGAAGTTGCTCCTTTGGGTTAGTTTCAGTGTTGCTTGGCAATCTACCTTGTGGTCGTTCTGACATGATCTTGGTAAGTTGACCTACTTGATTATTGATCTCTTGAATCGATGCTTGTTGATTTTTAAGTGTTGTTTTGGTGTTTTGGAAACGTGTTTCTGACACCGCTATGAATTTTGTCAGCGTCTCCTCAAGGTTCGGCTTCTTTTCCTGTGGGTAGGGATGTTATTGGAAGTTGGGAAGGGGTTGTTTTCTCTGATTTCCTTGACCTCCCCATGAAAAATTGGGGTGGTTCCTCCAACCTGGATTATAATTGTTACTATAGGGGTTATTTTGAGATCTAAAATTATTACCCATATAGTTCATCTGCTCGTTTTCTACGCCAGGGTTGTAGGGTGGATGTTTCGTATTGTTTGACCCTCCATTCGTATCACACTGCATCACTGGATGTACCTGCGAAGAACTATACAAACCATCAATCTTTTTATTTAAGAGTTCTACCTGATTGGATAGCATGGTTACTGCGTCGAGGTTGAAAACTCCGGCTATTTTTGTTGGCCTTGTCCTTGTGACTTGCCACTAATAGTTATTCAGTGACATCTCTTCTATAAACTCGTAGGCCGCTTCAGGAGTTTTGTTGTTCAGCGTTCCGCCGGCGGCTGAATCAATTAACTACCTGGTTGAAGGGTTTACACCATTGTAAAAGGTTTGGACCTGTAGCCACAAGGGTAATCCATGGTGTGGGCACTTTCTCAATAGATCTTTGTATCTCTCCCATGCATCATAAAGTGTCTCTAAATCCATCTGCACAAAAGAAGAGATATCATTCCTTAACTTAGTCGTTTTAGCCGGCGGAAAATATTTTAATAAAATTTTTTCGGTCATTTGCTCCCATGTAGTGATTGACCCTCGTGGAAGAGAATTCAACCACTGTTTGGCTTTATTCCTCAAAGAAAAAGGGAAACAAACGAAGACGAATGGCATAATCAGAAACACCATTTATTTTGAAAGTATCGCAAAATTCGATGAAATTCGCCAAATGATTGTTTGGATCTTCATCCTGCAAACCATCAAACTGAACAAATTACTATATCATTTGAATTATGTTAGGTTTCAGTTCAAAATTATTTACAGCAATAGCAGGTCTAACAATACTTGACTCAGTTCCTGTTAAATTAGGCTTAGCATAATCATTCATAGTTTGAGGAGGAGGATTTTCGGCAACCACAGGAGGGAGTGGATTATTCTGGTGATCAGTCATCTCTTCCGTGTTATTAGTCTCGTCCTCTTGCTATTCTTCTATGTAATTTAGGCTTTGCCTTATTTCTCTACGTTTTTTGCGAACGGTTCCTTCAATATCACTGTCGTAAATTAAGGGTCTTGTCGGGTTCCTTCTAGTCATAAACTAGAGGTACCTGCAAGGAACAAATAAAAGAAAGAAAATTAACAAAGTTAAAAACAAAATAAAAGTAAATTGAAAAAATAAAAAAAAGGCTAAAGTAATAAAAATTGAGCGTTCTTAATATTTTAGCTCCCCGGTAATGGCGCCAAAAACTTGATCGTTATGTCAGAGTCTTAAAATTTATATAATGAATGATCTAGCCTAGAAACTAAGCTGTGACAACGATTGAGGCAAGCGCGATTTATCGAATGATAGTATAGTTTAGTGGCAAGACCAGAATGTCGAACCCAAAGGAACCAAAAGTACTAATACTAACTTTCTTTCTATTATTTAGCCTAAGAATTGAAATGAATTATTGTTTAATCTAAAATTAACTAACTACTAAGCTAAAGACACTAAGACAAAGAGAATGAATTGGGGAAATACTTGTGGGAAAAAACCAATTGATTAAGACAATACCCAAGGAAGAATCCACTTAGACTTCACTTGTTATCTAACTCTGAACCAGACGATTTATTCACTTGACTTGATCCGTAGGATTCCCTAATGTATATTAATACCTCCGTCGAGGCTACTAACGTCTAACCCTAGGTTAATTAATTGAAATCTCTTTCTAATTAAAACCCCTAGAATTGCATTAACTCGATCTATGGACTCTCATATTAGGTTTGACCCTAACCCGGCAGATTTTCGTCATCCTATGTCTAGGGTTGCGGTCAACTCCGCTTAATTATGTTAGATCTACTCTTAGACAGGGACTTTTGCTCCTTTGCTAAGCACATCAATACTTGAATCAATACCCTGAAATATCAAAGCAAGAATTAAGAACACATAATTAAGAACAAATAAAGTATTTATCATATAGTTCAGAAAACAATAACAAGATCCCTCTCAGGTTTCATCCCCCTCAGGTATCTGAGGAGTTTAGTTCATAATTATAAAAGAATACAACTCAGAAGAAAAGATAAAACAAAACATAAGAAAACCCTAAAACCCCCTGAAGGAATTTAAGGAGAGATCCGCTGTCTTGAGTATGATTTCGGCTTCTTGAGATGAATCAATTGGCTTTCTTCGAGTAAATCTCACGATTCTGACCTCTCTAGCTCGGCTCCTTGGCCTAGCTGGACACTGATAAACTAAAATAGTAACACATTTTAGGCCCACATTTAGCATGCTTTTGGATGAATTATCCCTTGATTTATGTAAAAAGGTGCTCTTAATCCTTTCTTTTCACGACTTATACTCAGGAAAGCACCCAAGAATAAAAAGAACGAGAAACGGGCTCAAAACGAACCAAAATGGGCCAAGGATGAAATCGACACAGCCTGGACTAAAGCTCACACGGCCGTGCCTCCTCAATATACTAGAACACGGCCTGATATCGATCTACACGGGTGTGTCCTCATTAGAAGTCCGAACACGGCCTGACCACGATTCACACGGGCGTGTGCCATGGCCGTGCCTCTGCCGTGGAGAAGAGCGATTTCATTCGGGAAAGGATACTTAGGGGCAAAGAAACCTATTTCAAAAGCCTATAAATACACCCTAAGTATGACCTAAAAAGGGGGGCCCAAAGCCATCGTTTAGGGGCGTCTTGCTAGGCCAGAGAAGGCAGATTTGTGGGGATTCACTAAGGGATAGCCAGTTGATCCATCTCCAGAAGCCGGAATTCTACTAAAGACAGGGGATCTCCTCTTCAATTCCTTCAGGGGGTTTTAGGGATTTCTTATGTTTTGTGTTATCTTTTCTTCTGAGATATTTTTCTTTATTGTTATGAACTAAACCCTTCACATACCTGAGGGGGATGAAACCTAGATAAATCTTGTTATTGTTTTCTGAACTATATGATAAATACTTGATTTGTTCTTAATTATGTGTGCTTAATTCTTGTGTTCATATTTCGCGGATATTAATTCAAGTTGAATGTGCTTAGGTGGTGGAGCAAAAGTCCCTGCTTAAGAGTAGATCTAGCATAATTAAGCGGAGTTGGTCGCACGCCTAGAGATAGGGTGACGAGATTTTGCCGGATTAGGGTGAAACCTAATATGGGATGTCCATAGATCGATTTACTGCTATTCTAGGGGGTTATTATTCGAGAAAGAGATTTCTGTTAATTAACCTAGGGTTAGACGTTATTCGCCTCAAGAGAGGGTTTAATATACGTTAGGGAGTCTTATGGATCAAGTCAAGTGAATACATCATCTGGTTCAGAGTTAGATAACAAGTGAAGTCTAGGTGGATTCTTCCTTGGCTGTCGTCTTAATCAACTGAGTTTTTCCCAAGTTATTCTCCCAATTTAATTCTTATTTGCCTTAGAATTTTTAGTTTAATAATTATTTAATTTAGATTAATAAACAACTTCACTTATTTTAGGCTAAATAATGAAAAGAAAGTTAGTATTAGTACTTTTAGTTCCTTTGGGTTTGACAATCCGGTCTTGCCTAAGCTATACTACTGTTCGATAGGTGCACTTGCCTCAATCGTTGTCATAGTTAGTTTCCAGGTTCGATCATTCTCTTTATAAATTTTAAAACTCTGACTTCTCAGCGATCAAGTTTTTGGCGCCGTTGCCGGGGAACTAAAATATTAAGAAAACTTTATTTTTATTACTTTAGCCATTTTTTTATTACAATTTATTTTCATTATTATTATTATTATTATTATTATTATTATTTTACTTTGCTAATTTTTCCTCCATTTGCTCTTGGCAGATAATTTTAGTTTTTAGAGAAGATGGCACTGAATAATTATCAGTGGCAAGCGATGAGGACAATTCCTACTAAAGCAGCCAGTGTCTTCAACCTCGACATGGTCACCAGGTTATCTAATCAGTTAGAGATGATGAATAAAAAATTGATGGTTTGAATAGTCTCTCGCAGGTACACCCAGAAATACAATATGATTCGAATTTAGGAGGTGTGGCGAATCCTGAGTACCCACTCTACAGATATGGCATGGAAAACAAGCAAGCTCAATATACGGGTAACTATTCTAGACCTCAAAATAATTTTTATAATGACACTTATAATGCAGGTTGGAGGTACCATCCAAATTTCTCGTGGGATGATCAAAGTAGCCAAGGACCGGAACTTCCTCCAAATTTTCAACAACCACCTCACCAATAGGAAGAGGAGTCGAACCTTGAAGACATGCTAACAAAATTCATGGCAGCTATAGATAACCATCTCCAAAAAACTGAGACAACACTTAATGACCAACAAGCATCGATCAAAGGGATCAAGAACCAAGTTAGGGAACTTACTGAGTCAGTTGGGGAACTTACTGAGTCAGTTATACAACTTGCTAAGCTGATCTCAGAACTACCACAAGGAAGCTTGCCACACAATACTGAAACTAACCCGAGTGAGTAAAATCAAGCCATTTACGATAGTGAAGGGTTAGACGAACCAAACCCAAGGGAAGAACCTGTGGTAAGCGAAGGTAAGGTTGAAGTGTGCCATGATATACCAAAGCGGCAATTACACAGAGTACCAACCTCGTGTGCCATATCCGATGCAATAAAGAAAGACCACACAGAGGAAGAATTTGGTGAATTCACACTTCGTGTAGACATTTAAACAATCACTCTTCAAGCTCTTGACTCAGCTAGGACATCGAGTAATAAAGGTACGAACGTTAATTCTATTGATTACCATTTGGTTCAACTTTCTTTACAGGAAGCATCACGAAATCACCTAGCTGAGCTAGATCTTAGACCTCGTACCCATAAAGAAATAATTCATGAAGGACTAAGGCTTCAGGTCGATGAACTAGACAAGTGGAAAACATACTTTAAAGAGAAACTAGGAATACACGAAGTGAAATCGAAGGAAACCCCAGACGAGCTGATAGGAACAACAAATCACTTCAAAATAGGGGATCAGGTATTGTTGAACAAAGAATACCCTCGAATCACCAATTCAAACCTTAAGACAAACGAAGAAATCACTTTTGAGGTACTTAATGTCTTCCTATATGGCACAGTCGAGGTAAGTAATCGTAAATTCAACACTTTTGAGGTAAACACTACTCGACTTAAACTTTATATCTATAACAGTTCGAATTTGACCCTAATCGGAATGGTGGTTTCGGGACCACGAATCCGAGTTTGAAATATTTTTTTTAAATATTATATTTTGTGCTTTTTATATGTGAATTAATGTGTCTGAAAGTTTCGTAGAAAAATTTAATCGTTTGTGTGTTCAATTTAATAAAAAGGATTAAATTGCGTAAAGTGTAAAAGTTGCATACTAAAGTGAAAAGTGCTAGAATGATAATGGCTTTTTAATATGAGGAATTAAAAGGGTAATTAACCCATTTTTAAGAGTAGTGGGCGGCATATGTCAAGAATAACCTTGTGATATATGTTATGAATATTATTATTAAAAGGTTAGTATGGTAATTTGAATAAATAAATAATATATGTCATAATTTACTAAAAAAAAAGCATTATCATCTTCACTTCTCTCATGGTCGAATGTTAGCTATAGAAGGGGGGTTAGAGAAGCTTTGAATTTTGACAAGTATTTGGCTTAATTAGGTATGAATTCTAGCTCGATTTTTGTTAATTTTGACGTTTTTGAGATCGTTGCTTCGAACGGTAGCTTACCCATGTTGAAATTTTTGAATCTAAGCATGCTTGATATTCGGTCATTGATGTGTTCATGTAGTTTTTGATGTTTGATGATTTTATTTTAAAGATATGTTAAAGATTAGTATATTTTGTATTGGAAATTTTGGTGAATTTGAGTATTTTTCGGCTAAATTGCAAAAATGAATTTTTGAGGGGGGTAAAATGCAAAATAAATGAAATAAATAGACTAGTGAGGTCCCTGTGAACATTCGGCCCTTGTATAGTTTAGTGAAATTTTGTGTATTTTGTGTTTTATGCAAATAGGACTAAATTGTAAAAATGTGAAACATTAGGGGTAAAATGGTAATTTGACTGTTTATGTGTTTTGGGACTAAATTGAGATGAATTGTGCTTGAATGAGCTAAAATTTTAATATGTTTAGATCAAGAGCAAAGAAAAATGGATTTGGATCGGGGAAAGACGAAGGTTATCGAATAGCCGGTTTAAGTCGTCCGTCGATAGTCGAGGTAAGTCCCTAAGCAAGTATATGCTAAAGAATTATTTATGAACATATTAACTGATAATATTTGCAAATTTTGAGTATAATTTCATGTGATGGCCGAATGGAGTAGTAGGTATTGTTGGATTGACTTTATTTTTGTTTAAAAGAAATGTGAATAAGTAAGTTCGTTTTGATATGTGAAAGAAATACGAAGTATACGAAATGTTCATGAATTTCACACTAAGTAATGTGAAATGAATGGTTAATAGTTTTGATATTCGGGCTTCGAGCCTAGCAGGCCTTGTGTCGGTGAGTTATATCGGGCTTCGAGCCTAGCAGGCCTTGTGCCGGTGAGTTATATCGGGCTATTTGCCTAGCAGGCTTAATGCCGGTGAATTGCTATAAACGAAAAATCTGAGAATCAAACAAGGTGAGTCTCATATAATGCTATGTGCTAAAAGCTCAGGTAAGAGTTAGCCTACTATGTTAGTAAGGAATGAAGTGAGCTAATTTCTTATCGTTTTAGATAAATACGATGTGATGAAATGGACAATTCCATAAGTACTTTATTTTATAATGTTGAGCTTATCATTAATGTGTATGTACGTTACTTATATGAGAAATTGGGTTATATACATGTATATCGTAGTAAAATCGATTATAAAATGGAAAGGTCAATGATGAAACAGTCGAAAGTGTTTTGCGTATGTGTATAAGTAGATATAGGAGATCGATACCTGAGGTTGGTTCATGTGATTCGGAATATGCGATATAATAAGATGTTCATGTGATTTGATAATGTACATGTTCATGATGATATAGTGTTAATAATTTAATCAAGTGTGTCACTAGTATTTGGCTATGTGCATTTTACATATTGAACTATTTATTCTCAATATCATAAGCTTGGAGACTAAAATGTTTATATGTATGTTCATTACATTTATATTTGCTTGAGACTTACTAAGCTAGTGAGCTTACTTTGTGTATATTTGCTGTTCATTTTATAGATTTTGGTTAGCTACGGGCTCGAAGGGTCGTTGGCGAAGTCAGCTACACTATCATCTCTTTTTGGTACCTTCTAGCTTGTTGATTTCAAATTAAAGGCATGTATAGGCTAGATAAACGTTTGAATGATGTTCTATTTATATATATATATAGCCATGCAAAAATGGCTTGATCATTTTGTTTAAGTTGGTTTTAATTGTTTTGGCTATGTGTATGGTGTGTTTGATTTCAATGATTCGGCTGTGACTTATTTCTTTTAGTCAAGTATATGTGATATGCATTCGACATAATTGCTTGATTATGATATTAATGGCTGAGTTAATTTAGTTATGTATTTTGGCATTAGGTTAATGGTTGAATATCATTTGAAGATTAATTTTTATATGTATTGAATCACGATTCGAATTGTTGTAAAGCATGCTTCATGGTTGTATTCTTGAGGTAGTTGGTCTAGATAAAAAAAAATTTTAGTAATGAAATTGTTGAAGTTATTCAACTTTATAAACAAATTATTTGGGAATTTCTTTTAAGGTACGGTTTGGTGAAAACACAAAATGAGAAATGGGTATAAGCCATATATGTATGTTTCGGCTATGGTATTGATCATCTGTTTCGATTTTCCAAGTCCATATGTATTTTTGGTTTGTTAATGGATATGATGTGGTAGATAGCATAATTGCATAAGTATAATGAAATAATGTTTCATGTGACCGAATTAGTAATTAATTTATGGGTTTAATGTGCATATTTTAACTATGTTATTAGATCATTTGTAACAAGTGAATTATTAATTGTTATATGTGTTCAAGTTTGGTATAGGTATTTTAGATTGATTATAAAGCAAGCAAACTTGGTATGCTATGAATTATTCTTTATATCCATAGATGTTTTGGTTTTTAAATGCGTGTGTACAAAAGTGATATATTTGATATTCAGCCTATGAAATATTAGTTCTCAGTTGTTTTTTTTTTGTGAGTAATTCCTCATAACCTTAGTCTGGCGACGAAGATGGGTTAAGGGATGTTACATTTTATTGGTATCAGAGCTTACGGTTTAGTCGATTCTAGGACTACCGTAGCGCGTGAGAGTCTAGCTATACAGGCCTTTATAGTTTATACGATAGTGTGGTGACTTCTGACATTTCCAACTGTGTTTTATATAGTAAATGGATTCCGATCCTGATAGAACCGTAGCAGATGATGTAGAGAGTGTAGCGCCTGATCGTGCACGCGGATCAGTGCCAATAGACTCTCGACCAGTTACGAGTAGCCATGAGGGGGAGGCTAAACAAGCCTTCTACCAGATGATGAATGAATGGTTTACCCAGTTTGTTCAAAATAACCCGGCTGTACACCCACCCCCACCCCCGAATAATCTAACTCCGGTACCTTCAGCACCCCCGATGGTAGATCCGATGAGATCTAGTAGGCCTCCCGTTGATAAAATCAGGAAATATGGGGCAAAAGAATTCAAAGCCAATGATGATGATGACGCAGAGCGAGCCAAGATGTGGCTTGATAACACTATTCGGGTACTTGATGAGCTATCTGCACTCCGGATGAATGCCTAAAGTGTGCTATATCTCTACCGGGACCTTTGCATAACACTGGTGGAATACACTAGTATCAGTGGTTCCGAAAGAAAAAGTGACTTGGGACTTCTTCCAGATCGAGTTCTGTAACATCCCGAAATTGGGCCTAGTAGGATTGGGCCCAATTGGCCTTGATTTAAAATTTTTAGAGAACAAGAGATCGGCTTAAATGCAAGTTGGACCTATTGGATAAGTGATTTTGGAAGGTTAGAAGGCTTCTATAAAGTCCCGGGATCGAACTTTGGCTCTAGGGAAATTTTGGTTTTAGGTGAAAAAAACCCTGGAAGTTGGCAGGTAGGCCTTAAGAATAAAATGTGGAGAAAAATGACACAAGTGGAGTGTGTGGTGTAGTGGCAAAGTGACGCCACTTAAGAGGCAAGGGAGTGACGCCACAAGGAAGGAAGGAGGTCCAAGGTTCAAGTCTTGGCTCTTGCATTTTGGTTTTCTTTTTGCATGGACTTTAATATTTTGCTATAGATTCAAATTTAGTTGTGCATGGCTTTAGACACAAGAGGAGCTTGTGGCCAAGTGGTTAGCGGTGTGGATTATGTTGCAAGGGAGCCTGGGTTCGAATCTTATGAGAAGCAAGGGGGTATTTATTTTGCAGATTGGGACGGCAAAAGTTTCAGTTGAATTTAAACTCTCATTGTGAAGGATCCCACATCGGAAAGATACAAAGAAGGAAGGTGGAGAGCTAGCTATATAAAGAGCATTCCGGAGGAGAGTTAACATACCTTGGTGGGCGTTTGGGCACGGGAGTGGTCGCAGTGGCAGTTTCACACCGAGACTCCTATCGGTGTGTAACTCTCTCTACTCTAGTTGTAGAGCGGAAAATGCCGAAGTGCGGTCACGGCAATAGTAGTCACACGAGCGTGCAAGCGCACGTGTGGGGCTTCGACGCGATAGTTGAGGCCATCAGTAGTATTCTTGTGGGTTGGGGCTGCTTGGGCCGCGATGGGCCGAAGTGGGCCCAATGGGCCCGTGGGCCCAATTGAATAAAATGTATGATGGTGTAGTATATAGTGAACTAGACTAGGTGAATCTCATATACGTGGCTAGATTTGTGTTAGGTGGGCCACACGAGCGTGTGGGCCCAAATGGGCCGAAATTGGGTTTTAGGTCCAATAGTCCGGTACGATCGGAAATGGTAGTTGAGTCGCTAGAGGCGACATTAGGCCTTTGGAAAGGTCATTGCAGGTGCGAAATTACTGAAATACCTTTGGTTTACAAAATTACCAAAATACCCCCAATGGGTGAAATTACTATTTTACCCCTAAACGACAAAATGACCGTTGTAGTACTAGCGTTGTATGTGTTAATTGTATGATTGATTGTGTTTGAGAGGCGTTGCATACATGATCTTATGTTTGGCCAAATATAGGAGCAAGGATATCTTGTGTGGCCGATTGACTCTTTGGGGATTTAGGGCTATCGTTGGTAACAGGTGTGTACATACACACTTTATAACTAATAACTGTGCTAAATGCATTGTGTATGCCTAACTGAATTGGTGTAGATTTGGATTTAATACCATCATGGTATAGGCAAGGATTGAGTAAGTCCTTGTTGTTATGAGTTTTCTTTATGATGCTTTTGGGAAGCATGACATATTTGGTATATGTGGCAAATAAACATGTTGGCATGATTTTTGTTAAATGCATATCATTGATTGATGTGGGTTATATGAGTGGAGGAAGTGATATTTGTGTCGACGGACACCGGTGGTTTGGTACCACATTGTGACTTGGTCACGGAGGGTTGGCACCTCCAGAGGTTTGGCACCTCATAGCGTCTCGTCGGTGGCTTAGCACCACGGTGGGTTGGCCCCACGATTTACATTATGGGATTGACGCCGGTGATTTTGTATCACACGATGGGTTGGCCCCATCATTTGATTTGTGACTTGGGTCACGGTGGTTTGGCACCACAATATGACGGATTTCGTGACTACGGTCACGAGGTTTGGCACCTCATAGCGTCTCGCCCCGGTGGTTTGGTACCACGGTGGGTTGGCCCCACGAGATAATATAACGGGATTGCGCGGTGATTTGGTATCACACAATGGGTTGGCCCCATCACTACTATTCGTGACTTTGAGTCACGGTGGTTTGGCACCACAATATTGATGGATATCGTGTCTTTGGACACCGGTGGTTTGGCACCACAAGTGGTTTGGTACCACAAGGGGTAGAGAAAGGAGCATTGGATGGCTAGGTTGGGTGCATGTTAGATTTAGTGCATGATATGTTTGCTTGATTATAAATTGTGTATGATGTTGCACTAAAGCTGGGGAAGGGTTACACATTGAGTCTTGGTGACTCACCTTCTCCTTTAACTTTTTGGTGACTCGTAGATCGCGGATGAGGAGCCGGATGGACTCGAGGTGGCCATGCGGTGGGAATGTGATTAAACGGACTTTGAATTATTTTCATTTATTTTGGATTTACTTGTTCAAGTTGTAATAAGGCCTCCTAAGATTTTTATTTTGCTTACTTTACATATTTTGGATAATTTGTTTTAAGTGGTTAATGACTTAAAAATGGGTACACACATTTTCTTAAACTTAACGCAAAATGTTTTATTGTGCCATCGGGTACATTTAAAATATATAATAACTTGACTTAATAAATGCTTTTAATTAAACCTAAGTATGGGTTTTATACACCTCAACTGTTTTAAACAAGACACTATCTTTTATCAAAAAGTTAAACCGGTTTAAAGGAGTTTTCAAAGAAATGTTTTCTCTGTGACATACCAAATTCGGTCGTAATGTTTGGGCCGGGTTTGGGGTGTTACAAGTTCCGTAAGAAATATATCAGTCAGAGATTCATCGATCCGAAACGAAAAGAATTTCTGGAATTAAAACAGGGTCGTATGACTGTGATGGAATATGAGCGGAAGTTTGTTAGATTGAGCCGTTATGCTCGAGAGTGTATATCAACTGAAGCCATTATGTGCAAAATATTTGAAGACGGTCTGAATGAAGACATAAAGTTGCTTGTTTGCATTCTTGAAATCAAAGAGTTCGTGGTACTAGTCGAGCGAGCTTACAAAGCTGAAGAGCTCGGAAAAGAGAAAAGAAAGGCTGGAATAGAAGCTAGAGACACTCATAAAAGATCATCGAGTAAGACTTTCCATTCAGTGCATAAGAAGTTTAGAGATGACTTCAGCCGACATAAAGCTACTTCAGACTTGCCTAGACGTGATCGACCTCTAGTGAGTTCCCGAGCCACTTCGATGGCTAGTGTTGGTAATGTTCCGCAGAACCGGGCTGAGTGCAAACATTGTGGGAAGTGGCACGCTGGGAGTTGTAGATTTCATGATCGGTTCTGCTTTAAATGTGGATCGTCGGACCATTTCATTCGAGAATGCCCGATGCTAGCCGAGCAAAATACAGCTTAGAACACTAAATCGAGCAGCACGCTAGCACGGGGCAGACCACCCAGACATTCAGGCAATCTAGGTGGCAGTCAGAGAGGGACGAAGGACACTGCAGTTCGATTAGAGGCTAGAGCTCCAGCTAGAGCTTATGCTATACGAGCCAGAGAGGATGCTTCTTCCCCAGATGTTATTACCGGTACTTTCACACTTTATGATACTACTGTGATTGCATTGATTGATCCTGGTTCGACTCATTCATATGTGTGTGAAACTCTAGTATCCGATAAGACTCGCGATTGAGTCTCACGAGTTTGTGATCCGTGTGTCCAACCCTTTGGGTAAATGTGTTCTTGTTGATAAAGTGTGTAAAGGTTGCCCGTTGATGATTCGGGATTCCTGCTTTCCAGCCGATTTAATGTTGTTGCCCTTCGACGAGTTCGATATAATTTTGGGAATGGGTGGTTAGCTTTGCATGATGCGATGGTGAATTGCAAAAGAAAGATTAATGATTTGAGATGTCGAGCGGCGAGATCATCCGAGTTGAATCTAGTGATTTAAATGGGTTACCTACTGAGTAATATCCTCGATGCTAGCCCGAAAGTATGTGAGAAAAGGATGCGAAGCTTATTTGGCCTATGTATTGGATAATAAAGTGTCCGAAAAAGCAGATTGAATCTGCATGCGATTGTGTGTGAATACCCGGATGTGTTTCTGAAGAATTACCGGGTTTACCACCAGTACGAGAAATTGAGTTTGGCATTGAATTAGTACCGGGGACGACTTCGATTTCGATAGCTCTATATCGGATGGCACCTACTGAGCTGAAAGAGTTGAAAGCACAGTTGTAAGAGTTGACAGATAGGGGCTTTGCACGACCGAGTTTCTCTCCTTGGGGTGCACCAGTTCTATTTGTGAAAAAAGAAAGATGGAACAATGTGAATGTGTATTGATTATCGGCAGCTGAATAAGGTGACTATAAAGAATAAATACCCGTTACCTCGAATTGATGACTTGTTTGACCAGTTAAAAGGGGCTTTAGTGTTCTCAAAGATAGATCTGAGATCGGGCTACTATCAGTTGCGAGTTAGAGATTCAGATGTGCCAAAGACTACATTCCGAACGAGGTACGGACATTTTGAGTTCCTAGTCATGCCTTTTGGACTTACTAATGCACCTGCTATTTTTATGGATCTGATGAATCGAGTTTTCAGACAGTATTTAGATCGGTTTGTGGTAGTTTTTATAGATGATATCCTAATCTACTCCAGAGATAAAACCGAGCATGCCGAGCATTTGAGAATGGTGCTACAAACTTTGTGTAACAGTCCAAATTTGACCCTAATCGGAACGGTGGTTTTAGGACCACGAATCCGAGTCTGAAAAATTTTTGAATATTATTTTCGGTGTTTATTATATGTGAATTATTATGTGTGAAAGTTTTGTATGAAAATTTGATCGTTTGTGTGCTCAATTAAGTAAAAAGGACTAAATCGCGTAAGTGGTAAAGGTGGCCTTTTATTTGATTTATGGCTAATTAATGTGGCTTTATTTTAGTGAAGTCCTTAAAGGGCAATATGCCCATTTTAAGTTATAGTGGACGGCAACATGGTGATATAACATGTTTTTATGTATTATTTTATATGTTAAAGGTTATATTATATTTATTTTATAATTTATAACTATATTATAATAAAACCAACATGAAAGTGGAATTTTATTCATGCTTTCTTCCACAGAATAACACAAAGAAAAGAAAAAGTTTTTGGAGCTTTGTACATTCGGCTATTTACAAGCTAAATTAAAGGTTAGTTTTTAATCGGTTTTCGATAATTTCTACGTTTTTGTAATCGTTGCTTCGAATACTTCAAGACCCATGCTTGAATTTTTGATTTTGATGAATATTTTGAAATGTGCCATTGATGAGTTCATGAGTTTTATGATGATAGTTGATGAATTATGAAAAATATATGTTAGATTAATATGTTTTGTATTGAGGTTTTTGGTGATTTTGAGTAATTAGGGCTAAATTGCAAAAATAAATTTTTGAGGGGCTAAAATGAAAAATAAATGAAATAAATGGACTTGTATAGTCCTATGAACATTCGGCCCTTAGGTGGTGTAGTGAAATTTTGTGTATTTTGTGTTTTGTGCAAATAGGACTAAATTGTAAAAATGTGAAACATTAGGGGTAAAATGGTAATTTTCCCATTTATGTATTTTGGGACTAAATTGAGATGAAATGTGCTTGAATGAGATAAATTTTAATGTGTTTAGATCAAGGACAAAGAAAAACGAATTTGGATCGGAGAAAGGCAAAGGTTATCGAATAGCCGGTCTTCGTTGTCCGTCAAAAGTCGAGGTAAGTCTTTAAGCGATTATATGTCGGAAACTATTTACGTAGTATAACAAATGTTGAAATTTGGAAATTTTGGGAATATAAATGTGGAATGGCCGAATGTTAATATTACAACCATGAATTGAATTTTTATTTGATGTAAGTGATTAAGTTTATCCAAGTGTGATATGTGATAGTATTATGAAAAATATGTATATGTGTTATTTCATTTTTGTATTAATAAATGTGCATGGAATGGTTAATGATGTTAATATTCGGGCTTCGAGCCTAGCAGGCCTCGTGCCGGTGATCTATATTGGGCTAAATGCCTAGCAGGCCTTGTGCTGGTGAATTATATCGGGCTTATTGCCTAGCAGGCTAAATGCCGGTGTTTAAATCACGGACCTCTGGTCTAGCAGGCTTAATGCCGGTGTGTATTTTCAGTCTTTGATGCCTAGCAGGCTTAACGCCGGTGATACGTTATAGACAAGGAATTTGTGAATCATACAAGGTGAGACATCTCTAATGCATTGAGCTAAAAGCTCGGGTAAGTATAAACCTTTTATATTATTAAGGAATGAGGTAAGTTGATATACCATCATTTGAGTTAAGTATGAACATTATATATATATGAAATTGAGTTTAAATACATCATTTTGAAGAATTGGCTATAAGTGGAAAGGTTAATGGTGGAATAGTTTTGGATGTGTTTGTAGGTGTGTTCAAATGAGTATATGTAAACGTTATGTGTGATGTATTCATTTGACTTGGATTATGCGAACACATGTGGTAATTATGTGTTGTGAAGATGTATGTGTTTTATGGTAATAAAATACTAATGCTTAGGTTAAGGGCAATGATAGCATTCGGCTATGATTAAATTACACATTGAAATATTTATACCTAATACCATAAACCTAGTGATTAAAATGTTTAATTGTTTCATAGAACTTGCTTAAGACTTACTAAGCTAGTAAGCTTACTCTGTAGGTGTTCAATGTTCTGTTTTATAGATTTTGGTCAAGCTACGGGCTCGAGAAATCGTCAGCAAAGTCAACCACACTATCATCTATTTGGTACACCTTTAGTTTGGTTTATTTTGGATAAAGGCATGTATAGGATGGATAATGTCCATGTTTTGGGTTGGAAACTTTGTCTTATATGTATTATAGCCATACGAATATGGCTTTTATCTTGTGTTTAGTTTGATGTTGAGATATATGTTTTTTTTATGTTCAAGTGGTATATATATATTTATGTCATTATGATTCAAGGATGATATGGATTTTATTTAGCTTATATTCGGTTATGGTCTAGGTGCATATAGTAGGTATACATTGGTCTTGTGAGTAATGGCATTAAAGGCTATGATAATGTTTTAATAATATGGGATTAATCATGGAACATATGAGTGATGTGTTGTTATGTTTATGTTTTGTATTCAATTATGTTTGATAAGGACTTATAATCATTTTGGCAAAATGTAAAAAAAAATGAGATCATAGTGACATGCGATGTATATACTGTATAGTTATTCTCGATTCAACTATGTGCATGCAAATGAACTCGTGTGAATATTGATTTGATCAATTATTTGGATCTATCTGAACTTTGGTATGAGCTAGGTATATCTATATATCTATATATCTATATATATAATTACATATTTGTAACTTTGTATTTTTGATCAAGTTGATATATACTCATACGATGTTTATTGAATCATGTTATTCAATCATACAGATACGGTTGGGTTTATTGCTTGAGTATCTCATAAGTAAATAAGGGTGTGATTTGAATTTAGTAAAATAGGTATGTTTTATGCATATGTAATTGTGTTTATGTGCGTACCATTATATAAGTTTGTTTAATTATAATTTAATTGATCGAGTAAAGTTATGATTTGTTTGGTAATGCCTGTAACCCTAATTCGGCGACGTATACGGGTTAGGGGTGTTACACTTTGCGAGATCAACAGTTGTATGCAAAGTTTAGTAAGTGTGAATTTTGGATGAAGGAAGTCAGCTTTTTGGGTCACGTCGTTTCAGCATCAGGTATTCGGGTTGATCCGAACAAAATATCAGCTATACTTGATTGGAAGCCACCAAAGAATGTTTTCAAAATTCGAAGCTTTTTGGGACTTGCGGGATACTACAGACGATTTGTCAAAGGTTTTTCCATGATAGCTACACCTTTGACAAAGCTACTACAGAAAGATGTCAAGTTCGAGTGGTCGGAAAAGTGTCAGAAAAGCTTTGATCAGTTGAAAGCCCTTTTGACTGAAGCTCCACTGTTAGCTCAGCCTGAATCGGGTAAAGAATTTATTTTTTTATAGTGATGCTTCTTTGAATGGTTTGGGTTGCGTTTTGATGCAGGAAGGCAAAGTCATAGCCTACGCTTCGAGACAATTGAAGCCTCACGAAAGAAATTATCTGACTCACGATCTAGAATTAGCAGCCAACGTTTTCGCATTAAAAATTTGGCGTCACTACTTATTTGGTGAAAAATGTCATGTTTACTCGGATCACAAAAGTCTAAAGTATTTGATGACTCAGAAAGATCTGAACTTGAGACAACGCAGATGGTTAGAGCTGTTGAAGGACTATGAATTGGTGATTGACTACCATCCGGGAAAAGCTAATGTTGTCGCAGATGCATTAAGTCGAAAATCATTGTTTGCTCTTCGTACGTTGAACGCACATATAGTTATGTCTGGTGAAAGTTCGATCTTAGCCGAGTTAAAAGCAAGACCGATGTTTATTCAGCAAATTTGTGATGCACAGAAAATTGACAAAGATATGATTGCTAGACGAGTTCAATGTGAAAATGATGCAGAGTCAGAGTTTCAAATTGATGCAAATGATTATTTGAACTTCAAAGGCCGAATTTGTGTTCTGAAGAAGGTGGACTTGATTCAGATGATTTTGAAAGAGGCTCATAATAGTCGGTTATCGATACATCCGGGTAGAACAAAAATGTATAATGATTTGAAACAGTCGTATTGGTGGCCAGGCATGAAACGGGATATATCTGAATTTGTTTCAAAGTGCGTAATTTGTCAGCAAGTAAAAGCAGAGCATCAAGTGCCTTCTGGGTTACTTCAGTCGATCATGATACCTGAATGGAAATGGGATAGAGTCACTATGGATTTTGTATACGGTTTGCCTACGACACCGAGCAAGAAAGACGCAGTCTGGGTTATAGTGGATAGACTGACCAAATCAGCTCACTTTGTACCGGTTCGTACGGACTATTCACTCGATAAACTTACTGAGTTGTATGTATCTCAAATTGTGAGATTCCATGGTGTGCCGACTTCTATTGTTTCAGACAGAGACCCGAGATTCACATCACGGTTTTGGAAGAAGTTGCAAGATGCTTTAGGTACTAAACTCCACTTTAGTCTGACCTTTCATCCGCGCAGACAGGCGGTCGATCGAGCGAACCATTCGAGATACTTGAGGACATGTTGAGATGTTGCGTCCTCGAGTTTGAAGGTACGTGGGAAAGATACTTACCTTTGGTTGAATTTGCTTATAAT
Source organism: Gossypium sturtianum (assembly GCA_025698515.1). Classification (NCBI taxonomy): domain Eukaryota; kingdom Viridiplantae; phylum Streptophyta; class Magnoliopsida; order Malvales; family Malvaceae; genus Gossypium; species Gossypium sturtianum. Next base: position 68,416,298 of record CM046946.1, on the reverse strand, counting down.
AACAGTTTTCAATCTAGTATCAAAATGGCACCTTACGAAGCTCTATATGGCCACAAGTGTCATACACCGTTGTACTGGACCGAGCTCAGTGATAATAAGTTACACGGGGTTGATTTGATCAAAGAAACAGAACAGAAAGTGGCTATAATCAGAGATAGTTTGAAAGCTACCTCGGATCATCAAAAGTCCTATGCTGATTTGAAACGTAAAGACATTGAGTTTCAGGTCGGAGACCGGGTATTCTTGAAAGTTTCTCCGTGGAAAAAGGTACTCCGATTTGGTTGAAAAGGCAAACTAAGTCCGAGATTCATCGGACCGTACGAGATCAGCGAACATATTGGGCCTGTTGCTTATAGACTGAAGTTGCCCTCTGAATTAGAAAAGATACACAATGTATTTCATGTTTTGATGCTTCGTAGATATAGATCAGATCCGTCACATGTGATCACTCCGTCTGAGATTGAAATCCGATCCGATATGACGTATGAGGAAGAATCGATCCGTATTTTAGCTAGAGAAATGAAAGAGTTGAGAAACAAGAGAATTCCATTAGTGAAAGTACTATGGAATCGGCACGGAGTTGAAGAGGCTACGTGGGAGCCTGAGGATTCAATGAGGCAACAATATCCGACTTTGTTTAACGGTAAGATTTTTGGGGACGAAAATCCCTAAGGGGGGAGAGTTGTAACAGTCCGAATTTGACCCTAATCAGAACGGTGGTTTCGGGACCACGAATCCGAGTCTAAAATATTTTTTAAAATATTATATTCTGTGCTTATTTTATGTGAATTAATGTATGTGAAAGTTTCGTAGAAAAAATTAATCGTTTGTGTGTTCAATTTAATAAAAAGGATTAAATCGCGTAAAGTGTAAAAGTTGCATACTAAAGTGAAAAGTGCTAGAATGATAATGGCTTTTTAATATGAGGCATTAAAAGGGTAATTAACCCATTTTTAAGAGTAGTGGGCGGCATATGTCAAGAATAACCTTGTGATATATGTTATGAATATTATTATTAAAAGGTTAGTATGGTAATTTGAATAAATAAATAATATATGTCATAATTTACTAAAACAAAAGCATTATCATCTTCACTTCTCTCATGGCCGAATGTTAGCTATAGAAGGGGGGTTAGAGAAGCTTTGAATTTCGGCAAGTATTTGGCTTAATTAGGTATGAATTCTAGCTCGGTTTTTGTTAATTTTGACATTTTTGAGATCGTTGCTTCGAACGGTAGCTTACCCATGTTGAAATTTTTGAATCTAAGCATGCTTGATATTCAGCCATTGATGTGTTCATGTAGTTTTTGATGTTTGATGATTTTATTTCAAAGATATGTTAAAGATTAGTATATTTTGTATTGGAAATTTTGGTAAATTTGATTATTTTTGGGCTAAATTGCAAAAATGAATTTTTGAGGGGGCTAAAATGCAAAATAAACGAAATAAATAGACTAGTGAGGTCTCTGTGAACATTTGGCCCTTGTATAGTTTAGTGAAATTTTGTGTATTTTGTGTTTTATGCAAATAGGACTAAATTGTAAAAATGTGAAACAATAGGGGTAAAATGGTAATTTTCCTGTTTATGTGTTTTGGGACTAAATTGAGATGAATGTGCTTGAATGAGCTAAAATTTTAATATGTTTAGATCAAGAGCAAATAAAAATGGATTTGGATCGGGGAAAGGCGAAGGTTATCGAATAGCCGGTTTAAGTCGTCCGTCGATAGTCGAGGTAAGTCCCTAAGCAAGTATATGTTAAAGAATTATTTATGAACATATTAACTGATAATATTTGCAAATTTTGAGTATAATTTCATGTGATGGCCGAATGGAGTAGTAGGTATTGTTGGATTGACTTTATTTTTGTTTAAAAGAAATGTGAATAAGTAAGTTCGTTTTGATATGTGAAAGAAATACGAAGTATATGAAATGTTCATGAATTTAGCACTAAGTAATGTGAAATGAATGGTTAATAGTGTTGATATTCGGGCTTCGAGCCTAGCGGGGCCTTGTCTTGTGAGTGAGTTATATCGGGCTTGAGCCCAGCAGCCTTATGCCGGTGAGTAATATCGGGCTTCGAGCCTAGCAGGCCTTGTGCCGGTGAGTTATATCGGGCTATTTGCCTAGCAGGCTTAATGCCGGTGAATTTCTATAAACGGAAAATCCAAAAATCAAACAAGGTGAGTCTCATATAATGCTATGTGCTAAAAGCTCGGGTAAGAGTTAGCCTACTATGTTAGTAGGGAATGAAGTGAGCTAATTTCTTATCTTTTTAGATAAATACGATGTGATGAAATGGACAATTCCATAAGTACTTTATTTTATAATGTTGAACTTATCATTAATGTGTATGTACGTTACTTATATGAGAAATCGAGTTATATACATGTATATCGTAGTAAACTCGGTTATAAAATGGAAAGGTCAATGATGAAAGAGTCGGAAGTGTTTTGCATATGTGTATGAGTAGATATAGGAGATCGATACCTGAGGTTGGTTCATGTGATTCGGAATATGCGATATAATAAGATGTTCATGTGATTTGATAATGTACATGTTCATGATGATATAGTGTTAATAATTTAATCAAGTGTGTCACTAGTATTTGGCTATGTGCATTTTACATATTGAACTATTTATGCTCAATATCATAAGTTTGGAGACAAAAACGTTTATATGTATGTTCATTACATTTATATTTGCTTGAGACTTACTAAGCTAGTGAGCTTACTTTGTGTATATTTGCTGTTCATTTTAAAGATTTTGGTTAGCTACGGGCTCGAAGGGTCGTTGGCGAAGTCAACTACACTATCATCTATTTTTGGTACCTTCTAGCTTGTTGATTTCGAATTAAAGGCATGTATAGGCTAGATAAACGTTTGAATGATGTTCTATTTATATATATATATAGCCATGCGAAAATGGCTTGATCATTTTGTTTAAGTTGGTTTTAATTGTTTTGGCTATGTGTATGGTGTGTTTGATTTCAATGATTCGGCTGTGACTTATTTCTTTTAGTCAAGTATATGGGATATGCATTCGACATAATTGCTTGATTATGATATTAATGGCTGAGTTAATTTAGTTATGTATTTCGGCATTAGGTTAATGGTTGAATATCATTTGAAGATTAATCTTTATATGTATTGAATCACGATTTGAATTGTTGTAAAGCATGCTTCATGGTTGTATTCTTGAGGTAGTTGGTCTAGATAATTTTTTTTTTAGTAATGAAATTGTTGAAGTTATTCAACTTTATAAATAAATTATTTGGGAATTTCTTTTAAGGTACGGTTTGGTGAAAACACAAAATGAGAAATGGGTATAAGCCATATATGTATGTTTGGCTAAGGTATTGATCATCTGGTTTCGGTTTTCCAAGTGCATATGTATTTTTGGTTTGTTAATGGATATGATGTGGTAGATAGCATAATTGCATAAGTATAATGAAATAATGTTTCATGTGACCGAATTAGTAATTAATTTATGGGTTGAATCTGCATATTTTAACTATGTTATTAGATCATTTGTAACAAGTGAATTATTAATTGTTATATGTGTTCACGTTTGGTATAGGTATTTTAGATTCAGTATAAAGCAAGCGAACTTGGTATGCTATGAATTGTTCTTTATATCCATAGATGTTTTGGTTTTTAAATGCGTGTGTACAAAAGTGATATATTTGATATTCAGCCTATGAAATATTAGTTCTCAGTTGTTTTTTTTTTGTGAGTAATGCCTCATAACCTTAGTCTGGCGACGAAGATGGGTTAAGGGGTGTTACAATATCCACAACCGAATTGATCGCATGGGAAAGGATTTTCACCTCCTCAAACCACCTTGACCATACGAATGAGAGGTAAAGTCTAGCTTAGGACTATAAACAAGCGCTTCTCGGGAGGCAACCCGAGCACTAACCCCATTAATTTTTACATTTTTAATTCTTCTTTTTAGCACCTAACTATAAACTAACCAAAAGTGCAGATTTCCAGACCACACGGCCTTACACACGGCCGTGGCCGTGGCCATGTGGCCACCACAGAAAGGTACAAGGGCGGGGGAAACCACCAGATCCATAATTTTTATTTAACCCCCTTCTTCCTTTTTCTTTTCCAGTTGTTTTTCTTTTTTCATTTTCCATTATTTACTTTTATTTTTATTTTTATTTTTATTCTTATTTATTTTAATTTATTTTTAATTTCTTTATTAATTTCTTCTTATTATTCATTCCATTTATATTTAGCTTAGGATACAATAAAATTAGGATGGCTGCTTCGAGGACTCAAATAGTTCGAGACGTTTCCCCATGTTCACCTCCAATTCTATCCGGTTTCTTTTCATTAACTTCATCCAAAATTCAGAAAGTTTCACTTCTCTCCCCATCTTACGATTTTATGATTATTTTGATATTATCTATCTTTGTACATTGAGGACAATGTACATCTTAAGTGTGGGGGGGTTAACTATAGCATTATCTGAAAATCCCTAAATTATGCCTTGTCCTACAGTAAGTTTCTCATATTATTACTAGAATGAAATTACCCTGATTTATGATTTTTGTTGATGTGTCTTAGATTAAGTCATTGATAATTGTGCATTGATAATTAAATTCTAAGATACTAGAGAATCAAGCATGATAAGTCTATTTTTCAGAATTAAAATTTTTTTTTAGGTTGTCTACCTGAATTTAAATATTACTTTGAAGTTTGAAATTTACAAGGTTGACATCAAAATATACCCATAATTTTTGTGAGATTTTGAGCCTTATAGAGCATATATTCTTTTTCTTGCTCACTTTTTGATTATGAGTGTGTCAACATTGATTAGTTATTCTAGAACTTGCATCGATTATACATGTCGAGACCACACCTTTGATTTGATATACAGAGATGATAGAGGCACCTAGGATTTAACCCACTCACTCTACTAAAAAGCCTACCTTCATAATTAACCCCTAGTGAACCCATTTTAATCCTAACAACCCTTTTTTGACTAACCCACTAATATTAACCTAAAACCCATCTTGTATTTGTTACCACCATTCCTTGACTTCCTTTTCGTCGAGATTTGATTTTGAGCAGTTGCCTAACTATGTTCTATATTTCAGTTATTAAAGTACTTTCTTATTATTGTAAATATTTGATTTGTTCTTAAAAAAAATGAACGAAGTATATTCATCATCAGTTTTATGATTAGGTGAGCTTATACGTTTAAATTCCAATTATTGAAGAAGAAGCTCGTATTAGAGTACTATCAATAGTAGTATTATTTGTTTTTAATTGATGTAACTATTCAATATTAGTTCATTTTTCTAGTTAGGTAATTTGTCAAGTCAATCTCGATTCTAACCCTCTAATTCAGACTTTATCCACACCTTTAACCTAAGCCCCGTTACAACCCTATTAAAGACCTCTTGATTTGTGTATCATCTCATATTATAGTGGTGGAGATTTGATTTTCATGCAAGCCTATGGGATTAACTTTTCATGTTCGACTTTTGAGTGCCTAATTTTGAACCTTAAACACTTTGAGTGGTTTGAGTGAATCTTTAGTGAGGATGTCAATCCTTATCGATTTTGAATCAAAGGTAATTATTTAGATGAGGGGAAACACCTATGTTTTATGCTGCAAATGTATGACTTAGACTGTTTGAATCTTTAGGACTCTTTGAGTTGAATTATCCATGTATAAATTATCTCTGAATTATGATGAAACACTATCAATGAGTTGAGAATTTTGCTTGAGGACAAGCAAAAGCTTAAGTGTGGGGGTATTTGATAAACCGAAATAGTAACACATTTTAGGCCCATATTTAGCATACTTTTGGATGAATTATCCCTTGATTTATGTAAAAAGGTGCTCTTAATTCTTTTATTTTCATGATTTATACTCAGGAAAGCACCTAAGAATAAAAAGAACGAGAAACGGGCTCAAAACGGACCAAAATGGGCCAAGGATGAAATCGACACGGCCTGGACTAAAGCTCACACGGCCGTGCCTCCTCAATATACTAGAACACGGCCTGATATCGATCTACACGGGCGTGTCCTCATTAGAAGTCCAAACACGGCCTAACCATGATTCACACGGGCGTGTGCTATGGCCGTGCCTCTGCCGTGGAGAAGAGCAATTTCATTCGCTAAAGGATGCTTAGGGGCAAAGAAACCTATTTCAAAAGCCTATAAATACACCCTAAGTATGACCTAAAAACAGGGGCCCAAAGCCATCGTTTAGGGGCGTCTTGTTAGGCCAGAGAAGGCAGATTTGTGGGGATTCACTCAGGATAGCCGGTGATCCATCTCGTAAGCGGAATTCTACTCAAGACGGAGGATCTCCTCTTCAATTCCTTCGGGGGGTTTTAGGGATTTCTTATGTTTTTTGTTATCTTTTCTTCTGAGATGTTTTTATTTATTGTTATGAACTAAACCCTTCGGATACCTGAGGGGGATGAAACCTAGATGAATCTTGTTATTGTTTTCTGAACTATATGATAAATACTTGATTTGTTCTTAATTATGTGTGGTTAATTCTTGTGTTTATATTTCGCGGATATTAATTCAAGTTGAATGTGCTTAGGTGGTGGTGCAAAAGTCCCTGCTTAAGAGTAGATCTAGCATAATTAAGCGGAGTTGGTCGCGCGCTTAGAGATAGGGTGACGAGATTTTTTCGGATTAGGGTGAAACCTAATATGGGATGTCCATAGATTGATTTTGTAACAACCCAAACCCGGCCCAAACACTATGGCTGAATCTAGTTTGCTACAGTGAAAAAAATATTTTGGAAAACACTTTTGGGAAGTAAAAATCCTTAGTTGCCGAAAACCTTTTCAAATAGATTGTTTTGTTAAACCTTACTTAGAATTTATTTAAAATTAATTCAACCAAGTTATTATAAAATATCGAGTGTGCCCGATGGCACGGTGAAAACATTTTCGTGTTAATTTGGGAAAACATGTGACTTTAGTTTAATATTAATAATCGTAGTTTAAAGCAATTATTCGACATAACAACAATAAAATATCAGGAGGCTTTATTACATCCAAATAAGCTAAAAAACCGGAAATGAAATTTATCATAACTAAAATTAAAGTTCATTTAATTTAAATCCACCGCATGGCCACCTCGAGTCAACCCGGCCCACATCCGCGATCTCGTGTCACTGAAAAAGAAAAAAATGTAAAGGAGAAGGTGAGTCACCAAGACTCAAGATGTAACCCTTCCCCGTTTTAAAAAAACATTTTTCATACACAACATATAACAATTAATATGCGAGAATATTATGTACCCCAACCTAGCCAACCAAACGCCATTGTCTACCCGTTGTGGTACCAAACCACTTTGGTGGTGCCAAACCACCTGGTGACATATAGTCACGATGTGTTACCAAAACATCGGTGTCCGTAGAGACACGAATCGATTGATGGGGCCAACCCATCGTGTGTGATACCAAATCACCGCGACGATCCCATATCTCAAGTGGGGCCAACCCACGGTGGTGTTAACCACGGGGACGAGTCGCTATGAGGTGCCAAACCTCTGGAGGTACCAAACCTCCGTGACCGTAGTCACGGTGTGTTACCAAAACACACTGGTGCCCCGTCGGCACGATTAATCTGCCCCCTCCACTCATCAATCCCACATCGGTCACATATGTATATGTTTCATGTCATCACATACTTAAATCTCATGTATCAATACATCATGCTTCCCAAAAGCATCGAATAGCAAATTCATATTAACAGTACTTACGAATCACCATCTATACCGATATGGTATATTATCCAATGCTACATAAAATCAAGATAGCATTCACAACAATCAAGCACATTTAATAAGTTATACGTGTGTATGTACACACCTGTTACTCTTGAAGGCTCTAAATCCCGAAAAGAAGAGTCGGCCACCCTAGATCTACTTGTCCCTATATTCGGCCATAATAGTGTTAGTGATATGGGCCATTCGGCCAAACCAAATAATTCTTTTAAGCTATTGCTTGAACCCGAATCTTTACCTTTATTCTTTCGGTTACTAACCACAGTACTCAATTTCTCGAATCTGCTTAATCAATTACCACCGATTAGTAAATAAGACTAAAAGCCTTCGGCTTAATCAAATGTCAAAATAAAGAGATTAATCTTACCACTTTACTTCCAAAACCGATTGCTAGAGATTGGGGCTTAGATTGCCTGTTTCCAAATATCCCGGGGTTCCTAGGAAAAATCGTTTACAAGAACGTTTAGAAGCCTTATTAACCATTGCCGAAATTGGCACTTACCCCTTCCCCTAATGGAAATCGGCTAAGAACAGGGAGGGAAAAACCATGAAGTTTCGGCACACTTACCTTCTCTCAGGACCGATTGAAGAAAAAGTTGAAGGAGATCTCCCCTTGCTTAAGATTCGGCTAAGGTTTAACAAAGGAGGAAAAAAGAGTTCGGCTAGTGTGGAAAAAGAAGAAAAGATGGTGAAAGTGGGAGAGGGATTCGGCAAAGAAGAGAGTAGAGAAGAGTTTTGATTCAAGGAAAAGAAAAGAAAGAAAATAGGTTGAAGGTGGTGTAGGAGATTCGGCCAAAAGTGTGAGAGAAAGAAAAATAAAAGGTGAAATAGGGATTAATGAGGCTAGCCGAAAATTATGAGAAGAACTAAGGGGAATTCGGCACTAAACTCCCTTTACTTGCCGTCCACTCCACTTGAGGAGTTCCAATTTCGGCAAACACCTATCTCTTCTCCTTGCCACTAATTTAAAACTCATTCAAAACAATTTGAATTGTTCCCATAATAATCAATTAATAATCCATTTAATAATATCCCTTATTATCTCCAGATTTAAGCAAATTAAAACCAATTTAAAGTGCTCAAATTATCCCTTAATAATAATTAATAAAAGAGTTTAAACTGAGGAAAAACTCCCCCTTGTGCCGTCCCATTAATGAGCAAAATGAGGGATTTCATGACTCGAACACAAGCTCCCTTGTTCCCCTTGTGGCGTCATCTATAGCCCTTAAGTGGCCTTCTTTTTGCCACTTTTCCAAGCTGATTTTTGTGTCAAATTATCCACATTTATCCTTATAACACCCTCCTGCTAAGGCTCCCTGCCTTTAAAGTAAAAAAAACTGAAATTTTCTACCAAACCGTGCCAACTCAAAGCCTTAATTAAGCTCTATTATTCCATAAATAATATCACAGCAGTTCATACATAAGGAAAAATAATTAAATTCCAAATAACCCCATTTCTAGGATGTTACAGTTCTACCCCCTTAAAATAAATTTCGTCCTCGAAATTACCTGATTAGAAAAGGTGGGGGTATTGCTGCCGTATCACATCCTCAGATTCCCACGTAGCTTCTTCCACACCATGGTTCCGCCAAAGCACTTTCACTAAGGGCACTGAGTTTCTACGTAGAACCTTCACATCTCGATCTAAGATATGAACCGGATCTTCTTCAAAAGATAAATCCGAGTTCACCTCAATCTCTGCTACTGGCACAACGTGCGAAGGATCTGACCGATACCGTCTCAGCATCGATACATGAAATACGTCATGGATCTGACTCAGTTCCGCCGGCAACTCTAGCTGATAAGCTACTGGTCCTATTCGCTTTACCCCATCGTATATGGCCCGATGAACCTTGGGCTCGGCTTCCCCCTTTCGGCCAAATCTCAACACCTTTTTCCAAGGCGACACTTTGAGAAAAACCTTGTCTCCTACAAAGATACTCCATTTCCTTTGCGTTTTAAATCCGCATAGGATTTACGTCTATCCGACGCTTCCTTGAGACGAGACCAGGATCACTCGACTTTGTCTTGATCTCTGTTACCAATTTTGGACCCAGTAACTTGTCGTTCCCAACTCGTCCAACATGTAGGAGTACGGCATTTTCGTCCATATAGGGCTTCATATGGAGCCATCGAATACTCGCTGATAACTATTGTTATAAGCGAATTCCGCTAATGGCAGTACTCCTCCCAACTACCACTAAAATCAAAGACACATCCTCTTAACATGTCCTCTAGGATCTGTATCACCCTTTCCGATTGTCCGTCGATTTGTGGATGGAAAGCCATACGAAATCTAACCGTGTACCCAAAGCTTGATGCAACGCTTTCCAAAACCTTGACGTGAATCGGGATCCCTATCGAGATAATCGATCTTGGCACACCATGCAACCTCACTATTTCACCCACATACAACTTCGCTAGCTTTCGGAGTGAGTAATCCATTCTCACCAAAGATGAAGTGAGCCGATTTAGTCGAGCGATCCACAATTACCCAAAGCGCATCCTTCTTGTTGGCCGTGGGGTAGCCCACTAACGAAATCCATGGTGATCCTCTCCCATTTCCATTGAGGAATCTTTACCGGTTGAAGTAGTCCCGATGGTAATCGATGTTCAGCCTTAACTCTCTTTGGCATGTCGGACACTTTCCTACTGAACTCGCTTATCTCACGCTTCAACCCGGCCACGAGGTGTTTCGCAAATCTCCATACATCTTGCTTCCTCCCGGATGCATAGTGTATGGGCTGCTATGTGCATCTTGGAGAATTTTCCGCCTTAATTCTGTATCCTTTGGCATACAAGCTCGCCCTTGAAGACATAGCACTCCATCATTAGACAGATGTACCCTTCCAAACCACCATCCCGAACTTGTACCCTCTTAGTGTTCAAGCCTTCATCCACTAACTGCTTTTACTTAATCTCCTCAATCCATGTTGGCTTAACTTGGAGTTCCGCCAAAAGACTCCCATCATCATATAGACTCAACCGAGCGAACATTGCTCTTAAGTCCGTCACAACCTTAGGCTCAACGCGTCGGCTACCACGTTAGCCTTACCGGATGGTACTCGATTGAACAATCGTAGTCCTTTAGTAGTTCAATCCACCGACGCATTGTCTCGATTCATATCCTTCGAGTCGAAGATACCTCAAGCTTTTGTGATTCGTGTAGACTATCGACTTCTCCCCATACTGTAATGTCTCCATATCTTGAGCAAAGACGACTGCCGCTAACTCCAAGTCGTGCGTTGGGTAATTAACCTCATGCGGTCTTAACTGACGGGATGCATAGGCTACTACCTTCCCATCCTGCATCAACACACATCCCAAACCAGTGTGAGATGCATCACAATAGACTGTGAATAACTTTCCTGCTTCAGGCTGTACCAAAACCGGAGCTTCCGTCAGAATTTTCCTCAACTTATCAAAACTTTCTTGTTGCTTCTCCGACCATACAAATGGAACTCCTTTCCTCAATAACTTCGTCAATGGCGCTGCGATCAGAGAGAACCCTTCCACAAACCTTCGATAATACCCCGCTAAACCCAGAAAACTCCGTATTTCAGCCACCGACCTAGGCGGTTTCCAATCCAACACCGCTTCAATCTTGCGAGGGTCTACTCTAATTCCTTCCGCCGACACTACGTGCCCTAAGAAAGCCACTTCCCTCAGCCAAAATTCGCACTTACTGAATTTGGCATATAACTGCTTCTCCCTCAATACTTGCAGAACTATCCGTAAATGCTTGTCATGCTCCTCCTCTGTCTTTGAATAAACCAATATGTCGTCTATAAACACCACGACAAATTGATCTAAGTACTGCTGAAACACCCTATTCATCAAGTCCATGAATGCCTCCGGTGCATTGGTCAACCCGAATGGCATCACCAGAAATTCGTAATGCCCATACCGAGTTCTGAATGCCGTCTTGTGAACATCAGCCTCCTTCACCCTTAATTGATGATAACCCGACCTAAGGTCAATCTTTGAGAATACCGACGCACCCTTGCTTGGTCAAACAAGTCATCGATCCGAGGCAACGGGTACTTGTTTTTGATCGTTAACTTGTTTAACTGACGGTAGTCGATGCACATCCGCATAGAACCGTCCTTCTTCCTGACAAACAACACAGGTGCTCCCCACGGAGATATGCTTGGTCGAATAAACCCTCTATCCAAGAGCTCACGAATTTGAGCCTTTAACTCCACCAATTCCTTTGGTGCCATTCGGTATGGTGCTATAGACACAGGTGCCGTTCCGGGTAGCAAGTCTATACCGAATTCAACTTCCCGATCTCGAGGCAAACCCGGAAGCTCTTACGAAACACATCGTGAATTCCCCAACCGTTTGAACCTTTCCAACTCATCGACTCCTTAGCTTCCAAAGCCTGATTCGAACCAAATACGCCTCACAACCCTTCTTGACCATCTTTTCACCTTCAAGGCGGACACTACGTTGGATAGGTAATTCCTCCTATCACCTATCATAACTACTTCATCACCTCCCGCCGTCTTAAGAACCATGCGCTTAGTCGCAATAATCCAAATTACTGATACTTAACCGGCCGGTCCATTCCAAGGATAAAATCGAACTCCCCAAACGGTAGTTCCATCAGATCAGCCACAAATACTACCCCTTGGAGTTCTAGGGGTACGTCTCTATAAAGTTTGTCTACCACTACAGAGTGACCTAAAGGGCTAGCTACAGTCATCTCCTAGAAGCGGTTTCAAAGTTTAGGTCCATAGTTCCTACCACACTACTAGCAATGTACGAGTGCGTCGAACCCACATCAATTAATGCAACATAAGGAAGATCAAAATTAGAAAAGTACCGGTTATGACATCCAGGTGCGTCACCCTCCTCGCGACGCCTCGCTGCGTAAACTAAGCCAGTGCCTAGCCTCTGTGTGTTGCCCGAACCTGCGCCCGAGTTCCACGACCTCGGTTAGGGACCGTTGTTTCCTCTCCGCCATTACCACGACCCTCCGTGGTCCCACATTTCTATTCTCGAGTGCGATTACGCCCCTGGTGATTCTTGGCTAGTTTCGAGGACAATCTGCGAGACGATGCTCCAAAGACCAACACTCAAAACATCCTCTATCACTGGTCCAACAACCTCCCCAATGGGTCTTTCCACAGTGGTTACACCGAGTCGGCCTCGATTAGTAGTCGTGGGCCTTGCTACCGATTTAGCCCACTAGGCCTAGCCTTTTTCTCGACACTACCACTTTGGATCCGGTGACCCAAACCCTCTCTTTCGATTACTCTTATTATAATTTTGCCTCACGACCTCCTTGATCCCTTGGCCACCTTGGCCTTCTCCACTAGGGATGAGAACTCGCGGACTGCTGCGGTGCAATAAGTAACCTCAAATCATCTCGAGTCCGTCCTCAAAGCGGACACGGCGCTCATGCTCGAGAAGACACGATGCCTCTAGCATACCTACTCGGCCTTAAAAACTCGCCTCATACTCCGACACCGACTTAGTTCCTTGCACTAATCCTGAAAAGCCTTTCTTTCTGCTGGCGTCGGTGTAGCTAGTACCCACATACTTCTTCCGATAGGTGGTTTTGAAATACTCCCAAGTTAGATCATCTGCTGTAGCCCTGTCTCGAACCGTAAGTAACCACCGATACGCTTCATCCTTTAGAAGCGACATCGCCCTTTCGACTTTTCTTCCTCGGTCAGTCAAGATCATCCATGATCCTTTCGGTTGACTCTAGCCAAGATTCTCATGCCTGACCGGGTGCCACTCGACACACCCGGAATACCTCCGCTCCGTTAGATCGGAGTCGCTCGGGAACGATTTACGAGCTCCCAAATTTCCACTAGCCCTGACCACCATCTCCAAGACTCGCAAAGCGACTTGCGTCTTCGCTCACCACTGCCGGCCCGATCCTCGCTCCTCACTCTAAAAGTAGGAGGTGGTGGTGGCGGTGGTACCTCATTTTCGAGAACCTTGTCCCGACTGACGGGTTCGGGACACCATCATCCTACCCCTACCGCGTCCACGGCGCCCACGTCCTCTAGAACTCATCCTATCTACCGAGCTTTAATCTGTTTAAGAAAAATTTTATGCGTTAGCATTTGTTCCACTTTCTTATTCACGAAGAAATTTTATGGATAGAGTTTTAATCAGAGAATCTTTCGAGCAAACAAGGTTTGATTTCCTATCCTAGTTCACACAAAGAAGTTCATGCATCCATTCCTTAATACTTTCCATACCTATTCGCTCTTGGACATTTACGCCCATTTCGACCCGTGGGTATTTTCGTCATTTTCCTACAGGGGTATTTTCGTAATAGAAATTTTTTTTTTAAAACTTTAGTAAAGTAGGTCGTTTTGCAATTCCCAACACTGGAGGGTTTTTAGAAAACTCTGTGAAAATTTAGAATACTGGCATCGTTTTGAAACTAGGGGTATTTTGGTAATTTTGTCATTCAGGGGCAATTTCAAAATTTTCCAAGACCAAAATATTTTGTTGATGATTTTCAAAGCTAAGTTGTTGAATATTTGTAAAATAGTTGAAATTTTGAGCAAAACCTTTGAACTGGTATTTTATGATCCGAGGGAATTTTAGTAATTTTCCACAAATCAAGTTTTTCGAGGAAAACGTTTGTAAGAATGACGTTCTCGGATTTGAAAGAGTTATTGCAAAAGTTTCGAAAACATTCGGGTTGTCGTTGTTCATTCTTTTTCGAAAACATGGCTAATTCCCTTTTCGGGTTTTAATCATTATGGTTAGCCTATGACCGAGCCCTCTTGGTCAGGGTGAACCGAAGCTACGCACCAGGTAGGATTCGAGTGAAGAGGAGGTGGGTCACGCGGACCGCTTAAATACCAAGCTCTCACCGAACCTTTCTAGACATGCGCATGCAGAGGTTACCACACCACCGAGCCCTGCGAGTTAGGGTGAACCGAAGCTACGCACAGGTAGGATACTGCGAAGAGGAGGTGAGTCACGAGGATTGCTTAAATACCGTGCTCTTCCGGATCCACTCCTAGACATGCGTCTGAGGGTTACCACACCTAGCTCGGTGACTAAGTCATAGGTTGGTTTAGTTCCTTAAGTCTTATGCTTCGTTTGTGTGTTTGAGTAGCCTAATCCTAGGGTTCAAGTTCCTATAAGTCTATCTACGTTCCATGCTTCCTACCCTTCTACAGAATATAATTCACCAAGAGGTTTAGATGTACTTACAGGCGGATAGTTGCTAGGAGACTCGGGCCATGCCGTTCAAAAACCCAAAACATTTCAAATTCTTTAATAAGGCCTACAAATCATAAAACCAAACCATTTTGGGCCTTGGGCCCCCACAGCCGAGCTTTGAACCTTGCTCTGATACCAATTTTGTAACAACCCAAACTCAGCCCAAACACTATGGCCGAATCTAGTTTGCTACAGTGAAAAAAATATTTTGGAAAACACTTTTGGGAAGTAAAAATCCTTAGTTGCCGAAAACCTTTTCAAATAGATTGTTTTGTTAAACCTTACTTAGAATTTATTTAAAATTAATTCAACCAAGTTATTATAAAATATCGAGTGTGCCCGATGGCACGGTGAAAACATTTTCGTGTTAATTTGGGAAAAGGTGAGTCACCAAGACTCAGTATGTAACCCTTCCCCCGTTTTAAAAAACATTTTTCATACACAACATATAACAATTAATATGCAGAATATTATGTACCCCAACCTAGCCAACCAAACGCCACTGTCTACCCCGTTGTGGTACCAAACCACTGGTGGTGCCAAACCACTGGTGACATATAGTCACGATGTGTTACCAAAACATCGGTGTCCGTGAGACACGAATCGATTGATGGGGCCAACCCATCGTGTGATACCAAATCAGCGCGAGACGATCCCATATCTCAAGTGGGGCCAACCCACGGTGGTGTTAACCACGGGGGACGAGTCGCTATGAGGTGCCAAACCTCTGGAGGTACCAAACCTCCGGTGACCGTAGTCACGGTGTGTTACCAAAACTCGGTGCCCCGTCGGCATGATTAATACCCCCTCCACTCATCAATCCCACATCAGTCACATATGTATATGTTTCATGTCATCACATACTTAAATCTCATGTATCAATACATCATGCTTCCCAAAAGCATCGAATAACAAATTCATATTAACAGGTACTTACCTGAATCACCATCTATACCGATATGGTATACTATCCAATGCTACATAAAATCAAGATAGCATTCACAACAATCAGCACATTTAATAAGTTATACGTGTGTATGTACACACCTGTTACTCTTGAAGGCTCTAAATCCCGAAAAGAAGAGTCGGCCACCCTAGATCTACTTGTCCCTATATTTTGCCATAATAGTGTTAGTGATATGGGCCATTCGGCCAAACCAAATAATTCTTTTAAGCTATTGCTTGAACCCGAATCTTTACCTTTATTCTTTCGGTTACTAACCACAGTACACAATTTCCCAAATCTGCTTAATCAATTACCACTGATTAGTAAATAAGACTAAAAGCCTTCGGCTTAATCAAATGTCAAAATAAAGAGATTAATCTTACCACTTTACTTCCAAAACCGATTGCTAGAGATTGGGGCTTAGATTGCCTGTTTCCAAATATCCCGGGGTTCCTAGGAAAAATCGTTTACAAGAACGTTTAGAAGCCTTATTAACCATTGCCGAAATCGGCACTTACCCTTCCCCTAATGGAAATCGACTAAGAACAGGAGAGGAAAACCATGAAGTTTCGGCACACTTACCTTCTCTCAGACCGATTGAAGAAGAAGTTGAAGGAGATCTCCCTTGCTTAAGATTCGGCTAAGGTTTAACAAAGGAGGAAAAAGAGTTCGGCTAGTGTGGAAAAGAAGAAAAGATGGTGAAAGTGGGAGAGGGATTCGGCAAAGAAGAGAGTAGAGAAGAGTTTTGATTCAAGGAAAAGAAAAGAAAGAAAATAGGTTGAAGGTGGTGTAGGAGATTCGGCCAAAAGTGTGAGAGAAAGAAAAATAAAAGGTGAAATAGGGATTAATGAGGCTAGCCGAAAATTATGAGAAGAACTAAGGGAATTCGGCACTAAACTCCCTTTACTTGCCGTCCACTCCACTTGAGGAGTTCCAATTTAGGCAAACACCTATCTCTTCTCCTTGCCACTAATTTAAAACTCATTCAAAACAATTTGAATTGTTCCCATAATAATCAATTAATAATCCATTTAATAATATCCCTTATTATTTCCAGATTTAAGCAAATTAAAACCAATTTAAAGTGCTCAAATTATCCCTTAATAATAATTAATAAAAGAGTTTAAACTGAGGAAAAACTCCCCCTTGTGCCGTCCCATTAATGAGCAAAATGAGGGATTTCCATGCGACTCGAACACAAGCTCCCTTGTTCCCCTTGTGGCGTCATCTATAGACCTTAAGTGGCCTTCTTTTTGCCACTTTTCCAAGCTGATTTTTGTGTCAAATTATCCACATTTATCCTTATAACACCCTCCTGCTAAGGCTCCCTGCCTTTAAAGTAAAAAAAACTGAAATTTTCTACCAAATCGTGCCAACTCAAAGCCTTAATTAAGCTCTATTATTCCATAAATAATATCACAGCAGTTCATACATAAGGAAAAATAATTAAATTCCAAATAACCCCATTTCTAGGATGTTACAGATTTACTGCTATTCTATGGGGTTATTATTCGAGAAAGAGATTTTCGTTAATTAACCTAGGGTTAGACGTTATTCGCCTCGAGAGAGGGTTTAATATACGTTAGGGAGTCTTACGGATCAAGTCAAGTGAATACATCATCTGGTTCAGAGTTAGATAACAAGTGAAGTCTAGGTGGATTCTTCCTTGGGTGTTGTCTTAATCAACTGAGTTTTTCCCAAGTTATTCTCCCAATTTCATTCTTCTTTGTCTTAGAATTTTTAGTTTAATAATTAGTTAATTTAGATTAATAAACAACTTCACTTATTTTAGGCTAAATAATAAAAAGAAAGTTAGTATTAGTACTTTTAGTTCCTTTGGGTTCGACAATCCGGTCTTGCCTAAGCTATACTACTGTTCGATAGGTGCACTTGCCTCAATCGTTGTCATAGTTAGTTTTTAGGTTCGATCATTCTCTTTATAAATTTTAAAACTCTGACTTCACAGCGATCAGACGCCCTCGACAAAAGCCTCCTTTTTTGTTGTACTTAGGGTGTTTATATAGGCTTCAGAATGTGTTTCTTCACCTCTAAGTATCCTAATCCGAGTGAAATTTCTCTTTTCCTCGGTAGGGACACACCCGTGCAACACGCCCGTGTAAATCAAGTTGTAGGCCATGGTTGGGTATGCTAAAGAGGCACGGCCGTGTGGTGAAACCCCAGGCCGTGTTGATTTCCTACTTTGGCCCATTTGGATCGTTTTAAGCCCGTCTTTCGTTCTTTTCATCCTCCTATGCTCTCCTGAGTATAAAACATGAAATTAAAGGATTAAGAGCACCAAATTCTATAATTCAAGGGATAAATCATCCAAAAGCATGCTAAATGTGAAGATAAAATATGTTACTATTATGGTTTATCATTCACGAAGAGTTGATCGTGACCCATATGTATATGCTTTCCCTTTCTTTGAACGAAAAGCTTGTCGTTCTGGTTCATTTGTTTCATATCCGTCTTGTAATGAAAGGAAGAGAAAAAAAGAAATAAAAAGAAAAGAGAGGCAAGAAATGTTAATGCAAGAAAATGAGCGGATCTTAAACAAAATTGAGAGAAGAAAAAGGGAGATGAAAGAAAAAGAAATTGAAAAGGAAAAAATTGAATGAGAGAAAGAAAAAAGAGTTTGAGATTGAAAAAGAGTGTGAGCAAGAAATGCAAATTGAAAAAGAAAGTGAGACTGAAGAAAGAAAAGAAATTATGAAAGAAACGAGTGTCGTCGAGTTCTCAAAAAAACAGACCGAGGTAAAAGAGAGAGAATTTGAAAATGAGTTAGAAAAGAAACGAGATAAAAAGACGAGAGAGAATAAGAAAAAGTGAGGAATGTCTTTACTAACCAACATGTGAGTTTTCATTGTATTGTTTCTTCTTTTCAGGTTTCTAAAGATGCGTTTAACAAGTTTCAACTTCATTATCTTCCTGAAGAGAGGCGGTTCAAGTTGTTCAGCAAAGGTAAGATCGTTGATGACCTTTGTCCACAACTGCTTAAAGGTAAGTAAGGTAAGGGTTCCCTAGAGTTTGAGTTTCAATAATCCCACTTGAATGTTATTGATAAGGTTGTCGAAGACTTATCTTTTGAAAGAGCTCCTCACCTTGATTTTTCTAAGTGTCACTCTCTGATTGTTGATGAATTCATTTTAAAACATGGCATGAAGAGCTCTTCTACTAATGAGTATGTCGTTGGCAAGTTTGATGATGAAGCAAGATTAAATCGGCACGAACAAAATTTGGGCTTGTGTGATAAAGAGTTGATATCTAATCTATTTGTTTGTGATGATCATGTGAATTCTCTAATTTGTTGTGCGAAATCCACATGTTTGAGCAAGTCTGTTCTACTAAAATTTAAAAGGTTTGTTTGTTTGAGTATGTGTATGCTTAAATCCTCGTTGTTTAATGAGTGTGAATTATTGGAGATAAAGAGATTCTTTCTGCATTTTGGAACGGGTAATCAAACTCGTGTGTTCAAACCTGGAGTTCGTTATTCTGGTTCGGAGGAAATCAAGCATCCTAAATTTTGTGCGAACAATTCATGTTTATTTGATGCTTGGCCTTTAACTAAGGAAACGAAACTTGAAGACTCTGATTATAACTTAAAATCGCTCCTTGTTCATCCTATGTTGCCGGTTATAAAATTTTTGATTCATCATGAAAAAGGTAAGACCCATCGATGTTTTTGAATCACGATAATTAAAGTTGAATGTTGTTGAGAAAGTTGTTGGTGACATAGTTTTCAAAAAACCTCCTTATTTTGCTTTGGTTGATTGTCATTCTCTGTTTGTTGATGACAATTTCGTTTTAAGTGGAGGCATGAAGATTTGTTTACTTGATGTGTTTAGTGTTGAAAAATCTGTTGATGACGTTGGATTAATTCAGCTTGTGCAAACTTTGGATGTGCGTGATAGCAATTATTCACATAAAAAGCTTGATTTATTCAATTGTGATGGTTATGTGAATTCTTTATATTTTTGTGCAAAACCTTCTTGTATAAGCATGCCTTTGCGAATGAAATATGAAGGGTTTGATTGCTCGAATGTATGTATGCCTAAATCTTGTTTGCTTGGCATGTGTGATGTCTTGGTGAAAACAAAATTTTTGTTACGTTGAGGAACGACCGATCAAAACTGTGTTTTTAAACCCGGAGCATGTATTCCTAAGTTGATGTCAAGCGAAGGTGAGTATCAAAATTGTATTTTGAATCAATGTGTTGACCCCTTCTATTTGCTCCGAGTTTTATCTTTATTTTGTTCGAAAACGAAGCATGTGAATTTCGTTGGCTTGCAAAGTCAAAATAAAATTTTTGATTCTAAAAATTGTTCTATATTTTGGCTTAAAAGATTCGAGTATGATTTGCTTGATAATGACTTAAAATTGCTTCAAGTTCTTTCTACGATGCTAGTCATGAAACTTTCAAGTCGAAGTGAAATGGTAAGAGAAAACCTCGTCTTTGATCTTGGTGATTATTGTTCCTTATTATTGATCAAGGGATTTGAACCAAGGGATTTTGATTTTCGAGACTATAACTATCAAAAGCTTTGTTATTCTGAATCATTATTGAGAGAAAACAAGCGCTTTGAATTTTGTGTAAATAGATGTGTGAACCATTTGTGCTTGCTTGATGTTTTGTCTTTAAATCTGAAAACAAAGTTGTTGAACTGTGATAAGTTGCGAATGCTAAATCAAAGTTTTGGTTCTATATCGCTGTTCCAAGGATTTGAGACATGGATCTTTGTTGTCCAAAATTATAACTCTCGTATGCTTTGTGGTTCTGTTTTGATGTCATCGATGAACTTTTTGATTCATTGTGGAAAGGTAAGACCAACTTCTGTTCTTGATCCCGGCATTGATTCATATGTTCAATTTCTGAGTAAGATTTTGAAAAGTTCTGTAACGCCCCGAATTTGGGCCTAGAATTATTGGGCCTATTGAGCTTTGGGCTTTAGATCTCAGAAAATTTTTAAGTAAGCAAGAAAAAGACAATTGGCATGTGGGCTTTGAGGGTAATGAATTTGGAGTGTCTAGGGGTGTTAGAGATGTTCTGGGATCAAGTAAGGGTATAGGAAAAATTTTAGTTTTAGCCCAAGGGAACTGTGACTTCAGTTAGAAGGCCTTTTAAATAAATGAAGAAGAAAAATGTCACAAAAGGGCTTGTGGTGTAGTGGCAAAGTGGCGCCACTTAGGGAGCAGGGAGGTGGCATCATTAGCGAGCAAAGGAGTCCAAGGTTGAGTAGTGGCATGGTATTTTGTTGGGGATTTAATTTTTGCCTTCTAGATGGTTAGTAGTGGCATTGGATGTGAACTCTGAAGGAAGTGTTCATGAGAGAAAATTAAGGAAGGGATAAAGGAGCTTATCTTAGAGAAAATTTAGGATGAGATTGAGGAGTTATCAGGGAGAAAAGTTAGGAGCTGAGAAGTTTGAAGAGTTGGTGCCGTTGTGGGAAGTGGAAAGTGTATAAATTTGGCTTAGGAGGGTAAATGAGTGCCGTTTTTGGGTCTTTTAAGGGGTATTACGAATTTTCATTGTGGCTTTCGGCATTTGGAGAGTTTTGCAAATAAGTTAGTCTTTCTTTTCTTTACCGAATATCCTGTAGTTACCTTCACACAAGCACATTTGATCTTTTATTTTCTCCCCCTCATTCTATTCTTCTGTTGCCGAATTCTTCCATTGCCGAAAAACCATCATTCCTTTTTGCCGAATTCTCTCTTAGCCAAACTTTTCTATTGCCGAATTACAATCACCTTCTCTTGCCGAAATCCCCATTAGTGCCGAATCTTTGTTGTTTTCTCTATCACAAATCGGTTGGTATCTACTCTCGAGTCAAAGGTAAAAGCCGAATCTCGTTTTGTAGGCGCGCAGGATCTAAGGTTTGATTCTGTAAGTATTACATTAACTCCCTTAATGCGTTTTGTTGAAAGACAAAGGGCTATCTAACCCCTCTTTGCCGTTACCATGTATTAACAAGGGTGAGGTTTAGCAATCGCAAGTGCGGTGAGGTAAGGATTGCTATCAAAGCGATAAGTATTCTCGATTTCAGTTAGGGTTTAGTAAAATGACCGAATCTATTGTGGCTCATAGGGGTGACTTATGATCAATATGGGTCACTTGGTGTTGACGATATAGGTTTTTGGGTGCAGATCTAGAGGTTAATCGCCAATAGTAGCAAAGGAAGGGCTACTAGCACGTGAGGGCACGGTAAAGAATGCAGTGAGGTTTTGATTTTTATAAGTATGTGTTAAAGCTTTGGTTAATCGCTAGTAATGTCAATTGTAGGTTCGTGACTAAGGAGTTCGCGACATGCAAGGTTACCAGGTGTGTACAAACACTACACACACGATATCGGCAATGCCGAAAAACCGAAAAGCCGAAAGTGGCTAAATTGGCCCGGTGGGCCCTGAGGCTAAGTTTGATGAAATAGTTTGGTTGGTTATATGAATTGAATTAGTCATGCATGATACATGATCTGGATATGTTTTGGGCCTAATAGGCCATATGATGAGATTTGGGCCCAACGGGCCGTAAGGATATGAAATGGGCTTGATGGGCTTATGGGGGCATAGACAAGTATGTTAGGGTTAATGGATTTTAGGCCTAGCTTGAACAACTTTGTAATTTCATAAGACTTAAGCTAATAATCAAACTTGTCTGTGGACAAGTCGATTAGTTAGAGTGTGTAGCAGAGACATATGCATGTCTAGGATTGGATCTAGTGAGAGCTTGGTATTTAAGCGGTCAAGTGACCCACCTCCTCTTTTACGAGATCCTACAGTGCATAGTGTTTGTTCACTTTAACCGCATGAGGACTTGTTTATGGGCCAAAGTTTATAACTAAAACCGAGAGAGGACTAAAATACCCTTATATTGGAAAATTACTAAAATACCCTTATATTGGAAAATTACTAAAATACCCTTATGTTGGAAAATTACTAAAATACCCTTATATTGGAAAATTACTAAAATACCCTTATATTGTAAAGTTAATAAAATACCCTTATATTGTAAAATTACTAAAATACCCTTATATTGTAAAATTACTAAAATACCCCTGTTTGTAAAATTACCAAGATACTCCTAATTTGCCAAATTACCAAAATACCCCTGTAGGGTGGAATTACCAAAATACCCTTGGGTAGTGAAATTACGAAATTACCCCTATGTGATGAATATGGGTTTGTGGATGTTACTTTTGTGTTTGATGCATTCATATGATATTCTGCTTAGGATGCATATGGGTGGGAATTATGGTACGGAGGAAGATTTGAGGATCGCATGGCCGTATGGTATGGATACGGGATCGCATAGCCGTATGGTATGGATCCACCACGAGCTTTTTTAGCCATAGAGCGACCATCTTTGCACCGATAATGTTATCGAGTGCGTGTGTGCCATTAATATGGGCTTTGTGTCGTAATTATGGGCTTTGTGCCAATACCAGAAGGCTTTGGAACATTATTATGGCTTTGTGCCAATCATATTTACAGTGGCTATGTGCCTAACATATATATATTGATGACTCTGTGTCAATATTTGAGGATCGCATGGCCGTATGGTATGGATCGGGATCGCATGACCGTATGGTATGGATCCTGAAGGCTTTAAGCCCAATATATGATTAGCGACTTTGTCGCAACGTTTTGGTAGTCACATGGCAGGGCTACCCATGGGTGTGTAGCGGAGGGTGGGTCGAGCTAGAATTTCCCATGAGGAGTCATAAGGTTGGAAGGAAATGGTGTGTTTAGCGGATGGATTTTTGGGGTGGGTTTTGCATTATCTGTTTATAAATGATACGATATGATATGATATGAGGTCATTGTGGGCTAAGGCCCAAGACCACCGATTTTGTTAAGGCTTAGGCCCAATGTGAATATTTTTATGTGATTTGATTGCCAAGGGTTGTGCACACTGAGTTTCGAAACTCACACCCTTAATTTTAAATGTTTTAGGTAATCCTGAATAGGCGGCTCGACGAGGGAGAGGACTTAGAGATGGCCACACTACAAGCTGTTCAAATGTTTTAATTTATTCAAATGATTTTGTTTTAAATACTTTGTTTTTTTTTCATTTGATTGTAATAAGGCCGTGTAACTCCTATTTGACTTTGAATTTTGGGTTTATTATTATTATTGTTTCAACTGCCCACTTAAGAAATTTCATAAAATTATTAAAGTGTTAATATGGTTTTCGAAATAATCTTTTGTTTTGGGCTTTTGGGCCTTAAATGGTTAACTAGTAAATTGTTTTGAAGTGCGCCTTTAATGTGACATTCCAGATTCGGGCCTAACTTTTAGGCCGAGTTTGGGATGTTACATTTAGTGGTATCAGAGCCAAGTTGCAAAACTCGGCTGTGAAATGGGCCTTAGATTTTGTTTTTTTTCTAAAACAAGTAGATTAAGAAGTTTTTGCAGGATTCTTGAAGTGTGGTTCACCGAGCCCTCGACGTCGAGCCAAGTATGTTATCTGTACTACATTTGCTTAAATTACTGAACTCTGTAGATAATGGGCTACTTAAGAATAGGCTTTTAGAGACTAAAGCCCGTAGGAAACTTAAGCCTGTAGTGGATTCTAGATCGCGTAATAGCTTTACAATTTTTTTTTACTCGCATAAGACATGTGCCATAAACAAGTGGAACTATGTACTAACTTCATAAAATTCCTAATTCAGATAATACGAGAATCAACGATGAGCACTAGAAGAGGAGGAAGAGGCCGTGGTAGAAAGTGTGGAAGTGTTAGGGCTTTGAAAACATTTGAATCGTAATTTGGTACCTATTCTACGTATGTTTGAGAATGTTTGCGATAGGTGGATGTTGTCGGTATGTATTAAAATTATTAGGGTCAGAGTGCGCAGCGGTAGCGTGGTGGGGTAGTTGATACACGACCACCCTGTTAGTTGGAAATTTCGAGGACAGAATTTCTTTAAGGGGGAAGAATTGTAACGCCCCGAATTTGGGCCTAGAAGTATTGGGCCTATTGGGCTTTGGGCTTTAGATCTCAGAAAATTTTTAAGTAAGCAAGAAAAAGACAATTGCCATGTGGGCTTTGAGGGTAATGAATTTGGAGTGTCTAGGGGTGTTAGAGATGTTCTGGGATCAAGTAAGGGTATAGGAAAAATTTTAGTTTTAGCCCAAGGGAACTGTGACTTTAGTTAGTAGGCCTTTTAAATAAATAAAGAAGAAAAATATCACAAAAGGGCTTGTGGTGTAGTGGCAAAGTGGCGCCACTTAGGGAGCAGAGAGGTGGCGTCATTAGCAGGCAAGGGAGTCCAAGGTTCGAGTAGTGGCATGGTATTTTGTTGGGGATTTAATTTTTGCCTTCTAGATGGTTAGTAGTGGCATTGGATGTGAACTCTGAAGGAAGTGTTCATGAGAGAAAATTAAGGAAGGGATAAAGGAGCTTATCTTAGAGAAAATTTAGGATGAGATTGAGGAGTTATCAGGGAGAAAAGTTAGGAGCTGAGAAGTGTGAAGAGTTGGTGTCGTTGTGGGAAGTGGGAAGTGTATAAATTTGGCTTAGGAGGGTAAATGAGTGCCGTTTTTGGGTCTTTTAGGGGATATTACGAATTTTCATTGTGGCTTTCGGCATTTGGAGAGTTTTGCAAATAAGTTAGTCTTTCTTTTCTTTACCGAATATCCTGTAGTTACCCTCACACAAGCACATTTGATCTTTTCTTTTCTCCCCTCATTCTATTCTTACATTTGCCGAATTCTTCCATTCTTAGAAAAACCATCATTCCTTTTTTTGAATTCTCTCTTAGCCAAACTTTTCTAATGCCGAATTACCATCATCTTCTCTTTCCGAAATCCCCCATTAGTGCCGAATCTTTGTTGTTTTTCTCTATCACAAATTAGTTGGTATCTACTCTCGGTCAAGGCTAAAAAGCGAATCTCGTTTGTAGGCCGCGAGGATATAAGGTTTGATTCGGTAAGTATTACATTAACTCCCTTAGTGCGTTTTGTTGAAAAGCAGAAGGGCTATCTAACCCCTCTTTGCCGTTTCCATGTATTAACAAGGGTGAGGTTCAGCAATCGCAAGTGCGGTAGGTAAGGATTGCTATCAAGGCAGTAAGTATTCTCGACTCAGTTAGGGTTTAGTAAATGACCGAATCTATTGTGGCTCATATGGGTGACTTATGATCAATATGGGTCACTTGGTGTTGACGATATAGGTGTTTGGGTGCACATCTAGAGGTTAATCGCCAATAGTAGCAAAGGAAGGGCTACTAGCACGTGAGGCACACGGTAAGGGTACGGTGAGGTTTTGGTTTTTGATAAGTATGTGTTAAAGCTTTGGTTAATCGCTAGTAATGTCAATTGTAGGTTCGTGACTAAGGAGTTCGCAGCATGCAAGGTTACCAGGTGTGTACAAACACTACACACACGATATCGGCAATGCCGAAAAGCCGAAAAGCCGAAAGTGGCTAAATGGGCCTGGTGGGCACTAAAGCTAAGTTTGATGAAATAGTTTGGTTGGTTATATGAATTGAATTAGTCATGCATGATACATGATCTGGATATGTTTTGGGCCTAACGGGCCGTAAGAACATGAAATGGGCTTGATGGGCTTATGGGGGCGTAGACAAGTATGTTAGGGTTAATGGACTTTAGGCCTAGCTTGAACAACTTTGTAATTTCATAAGACTTAAGCTAATAATCAAACTTGTCTGTGGACAAGTCGATTAGTTAGAGTGTGGTAACCGACATATGCATGTCTAGGATTGGATCTAGTGAGAGCTTGGTATTTAAGCGGTCCGAGTGACCCACCTCCTCTTTTCTAAGATCCTACCTGGTGCATAGTGTTTGTTCTCTTTAACCGCGAGGAATTGTTTATGGGCCAAAGTTTATAACTAAAACCCGAGAGGGACTAAAATACCCTTATATTAGAAAATTACTAAAATACCCTTATATTGGAAAATTACTAAAATACCCTTATGTTAGAAAATTACTAAAATACCATTATATTGTAAAATTACTAAAATACCCTTATATTGTAAAATTACTAAAATACCCCTGTTTGTAAAATTACCAAGATTCTCCTAATTTTCCAAATTACCAAAATACCCCTGTAGGGTAGAATTACCAAAATACCCTTAGGTAGTGAAATGACGAAATTACCCCTATGTGATGAATATGGGTTTGTGGATGTTACTTTTGTGTTTGATGCATTCATATGATATTCTGCTTAGGATGCATATGGGTGGGAATTATGGTATGGAGGAAGATTTGAGGATCGCATGGTAGTATGGTATGGATCGGGATCGCATCTTAGTATGGTATGGATCCACCACAAGCTTTTTAGCCACCGAGCGACCATCTTTGCACCTATAATGTTACCGAGAAAGTGTGTGCCATTA
This sequence comes from Gossypium sturtianum, assembly GCA_025698515.1. NCBI lineage: Eukaryota > Viridiplantae > Streptophyta > Magnoliopsida > Malvales > Malvaceae > Gossypium > Gossypium sturtianum. The sequence goes on along the minus strand of CM046946.1, from coordinate 68,389,023 downwards.
ATATGGGCTTTGTGCCGTAATTATGGGCTTTGGGCCAATACAGAAGGCTTTGTGCTGTTATTATGGCATTGTGCCAATCATATTTACCGTGGCTATGTGCCTAACATATATATATTGATGACTCTGTGTCAATATTTGAGGATCGCATGGCCGTATGGTATGGATCCAGGATCGCATGACCGTATGGTATGGATCCACAGAAGGCTTTAAGCCCAATATATGATTAGCGACTTTCTTTGCAACGTTGATAATCACATGGCGGGCTACCCATGGTGTGTAGCGGAGGGTGGGTCGAGCTAGAATTCCCTACGAGTCATAAGGTTAAAGGAAATGGTGTGTTTAGCGGATGGATTTTTGGGGTGGGTTTTGCATTATCTGTTTATAAATGATTCGATATGATATGATATGAGGTCATTGTGGGCTAAGGCCCAAGATCACCGATTTTGTTAAGGCTTAGGCCCAATGTGAAAATTTGTATGTGATTTGATTGCCAAGGGTTGTACACACTGAGTTTCGAAACTCACACCCTTAATTTTAAATGTTTGAGTAATCCTCGAATGGCGGCTCGACGAGGAAGAGGACTCAGAGATGGCCACACTACAAGCTGTTCAAATGTTTTAATTTATTCAAATGATTCTGTTTTAAATACTTTGTTTTTTTTCATTGGATTGTAATAAGGCCGTGTAACTCCTATTTGACTTTGAATTTTGGGTTTATTATTATTATTGTTTCAACTGCCCACTTAAGAAATTTCATAAAATTATTAAAGTGTTAATATGGTTTTCGAAATAATCTTTTATTTTGGGCTTTTGGGCCTTAAATGGTTAACTAGTAAATTGTTTTGAAGTGCGCCTTTAATGTGACATTCCAGATTCGGGCCTAACTTCTAGGCTGGGTTTGGGGTGCTACAAGTTCTCTTGAAATTATAATTTCTAGTGTCACTAAATTATTCCATTCTTATGTAGGTGACACCTAGAAATGGTTTCCTCCTAAAGAGGGAGGGTATGCAAACAACCTGTTCTCTTTTTGAGGTATTTGTGAATCTCAGGTTCTTGGGAGCATTTCTGTCAAATTCATCATCCAAGAGGTTCGCGACAAAGAAAGATTTTTCGCAAGCAAGTGGCCCGATTTGAGGACAAATTGCTTTAAAGAGGGAGAGTATGATACGACCACACCTGAGAATGCCCTTGGACCAGCTCACCAAGTGTGGCTTGCAAACTCTTGCAAGCTAACTTAGTTCGATTCCAGCTCAATGGAGCTCAATTCAGCTCGATTCTAGCTCATTGAGCTCAATTTTATCCTTTTAAATTTATTCGTTTTAGTTGCTGGATTAATTTCATGCTTTAGCTAAGTCATTTAATTTAGTTTTAGCTCATAAATATGTGTTAATAAATATGTTTTAATCTGATTCTAGTTAATTAAAGTGTTAAATGTGTCTTAGTTTAATGCATGGTTTAAATGTGTCTAAAGTAGAGACAAATTAATTAGCTGATGTTGATTTTAATATGTGTCTTAGTCTATTACATGTTTTTAATATGTCCTAGCTTTAGCCGGATTTATCATGTCTTAAACTAATTAAATTTGCTGAATTGAATGTTGCAGCTACATGCATTAGACGACTTGATTAATATGAGCTGATGATTTAGTTTCTCCAAACACCCTTTCGTGAACAGCAAATGACAAGGGAGAGTTGATGTTTCTTCTTCCCAAGTTGGCCATTTAGCTCTCCAAGCAGCCTTAAAGAGCTTTCACATTGCTAGAAATTCTTTTCACATGGGGTGACCATTCGGTCATTTGCTTTCACACACCAAAGGCTTCTCAATTTCGTTGGTTCACACTCCATGGCTATTAAAGTACCCTAAGCTTCTATTTAAAGTCCAAGACTAATTAGTTTTTCAAGGCAGCTCATTCAATCACTTTGGCTGAACCTAATTAAGGCCATTTAGCTCATTTCAACTCCTTATTTATTGATAACAATTCAGTTGATTAAAAACCCCCAAGAGTCTATCAATTGGCGTCACCAAGGTGCAGAATACTTCAAGAGATGTGTTGAAGAGCTCAATAGTTTTTTTTAGGTTAACTAAGCTGAATTAAAAGCTGACCATTTAGTTCTTTTTGTGTCCATTCGGCTGGAACATGTTCAGTCTATAAATAGTTGTTTTGTAAACATTTTGTAGGTTATACAATATACCTTGACATTTTTTATGAATTTTAATTTATTTGTGAGTTTATTCAACTCTCTAAATTCGTTTAAGACTCAAGTAGACTTATCTAGCTTGCTAGTGGCGTCTTTCTTGTTTCTTTGAACTTATCACTCAATCCAGAGTGTGGCTTTCAACCATTTGATACCTTTGCTTCCTAACTCTTTATAGTTAGCGGGTCAAGGTCCTTTCCAGCACCTTAAGTGACTTATAAGTTTCGGGTCAATACTCTTCATAGTATTGGTTCACTCTTGCCCTTAAGCTCAACTTTCCATTCTATCCAACATTCTGATTTGTTTACTTCAAACCTTAGCCGAATCTTCATCCCCATTCACCTAGCCATTTCCATCATCATTTCACTTAGCCAATTTCAACCCTTCTCTTTATTCCCCTTTGTTTCAACATCTAGCCGATCCTATCCTTAATCCATCTTAAAACTCTTTAAAAACCTTCCATTTAAGCCTACATTTAGCTAATTTCCCTTAAACTCTGAATTGAACGAAACTCCTCCATTTAACGATCGGGCATAACAAACAACTCGAATCAAGTCACCGAGGCGAGATTGTATCAGTCATATTGCCATCATCAGAAGGTGAGTTAATGTGCATGTTTAAGTCTCAGATTAAATAGAGGAGTGACGCTTGGTAAGATATACATTGAAATTTATTGCCTCGACAATCACCTATCCTTTTATACCTTGTGAGCACTTAGTACTCTGCTGAAGATTCATGTTGGGGATCCCAGTTTATCATTATCATATTTTATTATATTGTTTTCAAGTTGTTACTCTGACAAGTATCCTCACAATTTATCTCGTTTCTATCTAGTTATTGCATCAACATTAATAGACAAAAGCCAGCCATCCCTATGGGATCGATATCCGACAAGCTCACATCTGTCTACTATACTTGCATCGACAGTGTACACTTGCACATTATTGCTGTGATGTTAAACATCCGATCAATAGGCCAATGTGGTAGGTTTTATATCGGTTATGCTAAGTCAATCTTTTGGTTTTTTGCATGCTAATTATTTTTGGAAGTTTGTGGAGTTGAGCATGATATTGGGACTGCTATTTAGGACATTTTGATGTTTCTTTAACTAGGTGAATGAAGCATGTTGTTTAGGATTAAGTTTGAATGGTTTCAATGTTGATGTATGCTGAGATTTTATAGTTTGGAGTAGAGGTATCGATATTTGGTTTTTTAAAAATGGTACCTTTGTATTTTCAAAAGTACATGGAAACAAAATATAAATCTAGTATCGATACCCTAGCCCGAGTATCGATACTCAGGGTAAATTTATCGATACCTTGCAAAAGGTACCGATGGTTTTCGACATTTTGAAATTCTTGTGAGAAACAAAATGCAAGTTTGGTATCAACTTTTCATGTGGTATCGATACCACTTAAAGAAAATATCGATACCACTCCTTTAGTATCGATACTTACATAACATTTTTGGGAAACTTTGCTAAATGGTCCCAATGCTTGATGTATGTCCATTTCATGTTGCTTATCGTATGTCCATTTCATGGTTAAACATTTCATGTATGTCCAATATTCGCATTATTGCTATAGTAACAAAAAAAGTAAGGATGTTTGTATACTAAATGTGACTATTATGATGAAATCAACGTGAGACAATGATGTAGCGTCCTAGAATTTAGGTTTAGCGACCGACCAAGGTATACGGTGTTACAGAAGTAGGGACACATGGCCGTGTCCCGGCCCGTATGTGTATTCAAAATAGGGCCACACAACCGTGTCATAGGTCGTGTGCTAAACCGTGTGACAAACTATTTTGAGACACATGGCCGTGTCTCATATCGTGTGAAACTTGCACTTAAAATATAAATGACACACGGTCGTATGACATCTCTTGTCCTAGGCCTTGTGCTCCAAATTTAGCCCCTAAAACAAGTCACTTAAAAACCTATACTTGCATACCAAAACACACATTTCCCATACACATTCATATGACCAAAACACACCTTAAACACATACAAAACATACCAATTCAACCATCCTATATGTTCAAACCAATATGCTATTCAAAGGCACCACATTTCAAACACTTAACCTGAATCAATTTAACATAATAAGTTCAACCATTTAACATAATTCAAATATACCAAATATCCACATCCAAAAACATATCAATCAACCATTTCCTTCCTAAATTCAAAAGGCCATGCACAATTATTAACATATTATAAATACACTTCGTATACAAACCGTCAACAAAAGCATTAAGGCACACCTAGGCTTGGCACAATCCAATACATACCAAATAGACATACAACCCTATACATGCCACTTATAACCATTTCGATATATTCAAAAGCTACCAAAGTGGATTGATGGATAGTGTGATCGTGCTCCGACGAAGATTCCAACCGCTCAAGCTTTCCAATGATCTACAAAACAAAGAAGACAACTATATAAGCAACTAGTGCTTAGTAAGCTCATATAAAGGAACTTAAACTTACCAATTGCATTAAATTAATCAACCATGAGTATTCCATTTAGTCATAGACCAAATTTCCTTTTCCTATACACAAATAGGTTCAGAAGAAAATATCTTCTCTCTTCCTTTTCTTAAGATAATAGGACTAGAAGAAAGGTGAGGTACTCCTCTAAGATAAGTCTAAGACTATGATGTTTAAACAAGATTTCCTTAAAAGTAGGGTAACACCCGGTATTTGGGTGAGCTTTGAACTTAATCAGTAAACTAAGTGTTACTTCAAATGGTGAGGTTTTGTCCACCCCACTGATGCTCTTGGCGTGCAAAGTGGGCGCGTAACCAACACCGGACAATGGCAAAAAACTATCTTAGAAAGGAATAAATCATTAGGAAAAAGAAGTCTAGTAAGGTATTAAGGAAACTCGGATAATAGGGTTGTCATCGAGAAGGCATGACGCGCCAAGTGTGATTACTTTAGATAATAGCTATACTCTAACGTAATGACTAAAGACAAAGGATGGATTAAGGCCTAAGGGTTTGTTATATAAATATATGTATTATCGTACACATCTCTTTATAACTGTCAAACATTTATCTGGTGGATTATAAGGACTGGGACGCATGTCAAATATCCATAAGGACAAAGGTAAAATATCAAGGTAAGCCAAGTAAGAAATGGAGAACCTTTCTTTCACTTCCTCAAGAAGTAATCTCTGTTTATAAAAAATGGAGAAACGGAGAGAATTCCTCCCATCCTTCAAGCTAAGTTGAAGATATGGATCTAGGCTTTGAGATGCCCCTTGTTAAGGTAAGATCTATAACCTTACATACTAAGCTGTTAAGGAGCAGCTCATTTTAGTTGGGTAAAGTAAGTATGGAAAGTCTTATTTAGAGATTTCTGATGTTCAAAGTTAAAGAAAATGAGTTGGTTGTACAGATCTTGATGAGTTCCCATGTTCTGTCAATTAGGGCCTACTGATCTACTCAATAGAAGTCCAGATATGGTGTTTAAAGCTGTTAAAGATGCAAGTCAGGTGAGTCCCTAAGTTGACTCTTGCAAATGTATTATGCATGTTAGAAAATTCTATGAAAATGAGCTAAGAATGCATGATGTGATGATTCTATGAGAAATGTATGTCTAATGAACTTGCATGAATGATTTGTATGGAATATGGATATGATACCTGAGGTCAATGGTTAATGTATCTGAATAAGTAAAGTGTGTCTATGTGTGTTTTGATAACATGAACAAGTCTATTGTGAAAGAGTCTATCATGAGTAAGTCAGATGTGAATGAGTCTGTCAAGTATGAGTCTGCATGAAGTGTTTGTGTCTCTTTCCAGAGTTAACTAAAGGGGTCCATCGGGACTAAAAACACAAATCTCTGAAAGGAAAAGTTCATGGCACTTTGAAGACCATATAGTGTAAGACCATGGCTAGGCTATGGCATCATATGGAGAAGATTTAAACGATGGTTGGGTGAGTACCAGACGATAAGGGGAAAACCTCACAACGATGAGTTTAGGTGGATCCCTATCGTCAAAAACATCAATTTTCATAAAAGTGAGCCTTTTGTGGTTGTTTCTATTAAAGAAATGTCATTGTGGAAAATCTCTGATAAGGAATACCTTTGTGGTGACGCCTTTGTGACGAAACCTAAAGAAGTGCCTTTGTGGCAATTTCCGTAAGGAAGTCTTTGTGGCGATCTCTGCTAAAGGAAACCTTTATGGCGGTCTCTGTTAAAGGAAGCTTTTGTGGCGATCTCTATTAAAGGAAGCCTTTGTAGCGATCTCTGTTAAAAGAATCCTTTGTGCCTATCTCTGTTAAAAGGAAGCCTTTGTGGCTATCTCTGCAAAAAGGATGTCTTTGTGCCTATCTCTGTTAAAAGGATGCCTTTGTGGCTATCTCAGATAAATGAATGCCTTCTGGAAAATTCTATTAAAAGGACGCCTTCTGTAACAGCCCGATTTTGGGGCTAGTCGGAACAGTTGTTTCGGGAGCACAAATTTGACATAGAAAAATTTATGTTTATTACATTTTTATGGTCTACAGTTTCACAGAATGATTTCGTGAAAATTTTGTTCGAAAATTTTGACATTTGGGCAGTCAATTTAGTTTTAAGGACTAAATTGTAAAAAGTACAAAAGTTGAGTTCTACTTGTTATTGCTATGAGATTTTAAATTAGAGGTCCTTAGATGGTAATTAGACCATTTTACTTTAAGTTGGACAAAAATAGACATGAGGTAAGAGAATTTTAGTGTTTTGAGAAAATGGCATTTTGGCCATTTGGTAAATAAAAGAATAAAAAGGGAAAATAAAGTCAAAATTTGCTCATCTTTCTTCAACCTTGGCCGAAATTTGGGAGAACACCATAGCTAGGGTTTTGTCATCTTTCAAGCTTGATTGTAAGTACATCCTAGCCCCGTTTTTAATGTTCTTTATGTTTTTGAAGTTGTTATCATCTGATCTATCTATTTCTACCATTATTTTAAGGAATAATCAAGGTCTAGGGTTTGACCCATGTTAGAAATTTGTGTATTTTAATGTCTAATGGTAGAAAATGAAGGTTTGGTGTTAGATAAACAACTTTTACTAAGTGATTTTTGATGAAAATGCTTAAAAGGACCTATTTTTAAAAGTTATAAAATATGTAGTAAAAGTGTGTTTTAATGGAAATTGTGGGCTGTTATAGTTATAAAAATGGTTCGGCTAGGCTTGTACATTAAAGAAATTACACACGTTTCATTTTACGAGCCTAGGGACTAAAATGTAAAATGTCAAAAAGTTAGGGACAAAATAGTAATTTTGTCTAGGATTCAAATTAATGTAAATGTATGTGTAAAATGAGGAATTGATAGTCAAATTTGCTTATATAGACCCGAAACAACCGATTACGAAACTAGATCGGGGAAAACAAAAAGTCTCGGATTAGTTGAGTTTCAAATACGAACCATTCTCAAGGTAAGTTCGTGTAATTTAATTTTGTATGTTATTATGTTTTAATTGAATTGTGTAATTAAGATAATATATATATATATATATATATGATTATATACCCTATGAAATAATCAGAAGATGATAAACACGAATAAAATGTCATTGTCCCGGTTGAACATTGTATTTCGATGGATTATAATAATTTCCTTGAGATGAACAAAATGATATAGAAAGGATTTAGCCCGGACGGGTAATCCTCAGCTACACTCTCTTGAGTAAATGTTATGAAATGGATTTAGCCCGGATGGGTAATCTATAGTAGGCTCATTAGAGCTAACGTTATCGAAAGGATTTAACCTGGACTGGTAATCCTGAATAAGCTCTTGGGAGCGAATGTTAAAGACAAGATTTAGCCTGGACTGGTAATCCTATTATATACATGTGGCTTGAGAGTGTGCTCTATGAATATGGGCTTAAGGAGCATTTTGGATGTGAATTGACAAACGATTGACATGTATACCTCGAGTATACTACCTGAGTATCCATCGAAATTACAATAGTTCAATGAAAAGAAATCCTGAAAAATGGAATAGTGAAATGATATGAAAGTTTATACTATGGTGAGCTCATCTATGTTGGTTTGATAACTTCATGATGTGTATGACTAACTTGCTTAATGAGTGAATGTATTTAGGTAACTTGTCAAAATATTGATGGAATGAATGCATATAGATGCTTATTTGAATAATTATAACTGGTAAGTTTCTTTCTATTACGAGAACTTACTAAGCATGAAAATGCTTACGCCGTTTTTACTTTTCCTTGTTTTATAGTGCTCGTAAGGCTCGCGAAGGTTGGAGGATTCGGTCGGAGCAAGATCACACTATCCACAAATCTCCTTTTTGGTATAGCTAAATGATTCATTTTGGTATAATGGCATGTATAAGCTACTTGTCTTAGATGAAGTCTTGTAAGTAATATTGTGTGACTTAGCCATTGGAATGGTTAAGGATGTTCAATTGGTGCAAGTATGATGTTAATGTTTGTCCAAATTCTTAAGTGTTAAGTATGGTGGATAATTCATTTTGTAAGTGGCCATTGGAATTGGCTAATATTGGTTTAGTTATATATGCATATGATGATGTCTTTCATGGATGTGAGAATTTGCATGGTTTGAGTTGACAAGTATGCGATGTTGTATGTGTTGGAAAAATAGCATGTGAATGATGTGGCTAATTTGGTTGAGTGTATGTGTTTGGTTTGGTGCTATGTTTTGTTATGTAGGTATGTGCATGGAAGGGTGACAAAATGGCTTGTGTCTAGACCGTGTGTGACACATAGTCTGCCCCATGGACATGTGTTCTGGCCGTGTGTCCCCTACACCTTAATTGATGCAAAACAGAATGTCCAGAATATAGCACACGGGCGTGTGTCTCAGCCATGTGTACTACACGGCCTTGGACACGGGCGTGTACCCCAGTCGTGTGAAGTCTTCACCTATTTTATGAAAAATTATAAAAATTAAATCGACCACATGGCCTAGCACACGGGCATGTGCCACAGCCGTGTGGCAAAGTCAGAGAGCACCCTATTTTGAACACGGCCTGTTGCACGGGCATGTCCCGAACCCACACGGGCGTGTGACCCCCTGCTTTAGCAAATATTTTCAAAGTGTCGTAAACTTTCTAAAATTCTCGGTTTAGTCTTGAACCATTTCCAAAGCATGTTTTGGGCCTTGTAAGCTCGTTTTAGGGACGATAGGAATGTAAATGAAAAGTTTTAAATTTGGATGGAGATTCACGTCTCGGTTTTGTATGATTGCTTGTGTTTATGCTCGGTAATGCCTCGTACCCTATTCTGGCTTCGAATACGGGTAAGGGGTGTTACATTTAGTGGTATCAGAGCTACAGTTTAGTCAATTCTCAGACTAACGTAGGAAGTACGAGTTTAGCTATACATGCCATTATATAAATTGTGATAGTGTGATAATTCCTAACCACTTTTAAATGTATTTTAATATAGTAAATGTCTTCCAACCAAGCTCGAGATGAGTCTGAAGAAGCTGAGGGCACTGCTCAAGCTTCTGTGCAACGAGCCGCAACTAGTAGTAGTTGTAGGAGACCCATGTCAGAGGGTTGCGAAGAGGCGAAAGTATCCTTTTTCGAAATGATGGATGAATGGTTTAGCGAGTACATGAGAACACACCCCGCTATTCCGCGACCTCCCCCACCTGTCCCTCAACCTGATTATGAGATGCCATAGGGTGTTGAGCCCGAAAGGATCAGAAAGGCTGCGGTTGATAAAATAAGAAAATTTGGAGCAGAAGAGTTCAGAGCTACTACCGACGATGATTCAGAAAAAGCCAAGTTTTGGCTAGAGAATACCATTCAGGTTTTCAAGGAATTGTCATGTACTCCCGCAGAATGATTGAAATGTGCGATATCTTTACTGAAAGACACAGAATACTATTGGTGGAAAACTATATCTTCAATTGTACCGAAGGAAAATGTCACATGGGAATTCTTTCAAGAGGAGTTCCGAAAGAAGTATATCAGCCAGAGGTTCTTAGATTAGAGAAGAAAAGAATTTTTAGAGCTTAAATAGGGAGACAGGACCGTGTCAGAATATGAACGAGAGTTTGTTCGGTTGAGTCAGTATGCCAAGGAATGGGTTCAAATCGAAGCTGAGATGTGCAAATGCTTTGAGGAAGGGCTGAACGAAGAAATTAAACTACTGATTGGGATTATCGAAATAAGAGAGTTTTGCCGTGCTAGCCGATCTGGCTAAGAAAGCTGAAGATTTAAGTATAGAGAAGAAGCAAGCTGAAAGGGAAACCCGAGTTTCGAGTAAAAGATTCATGAGTAAGTCACAACCCTCTGCTTCAAAGAAATCAAGAAGTTATCATGAGCGTTTTACATCATCAGTGGGACATTTGGGAAAGGAAAGAAGTTCCAAACGCTCTAAATCGAGGACTTCATCTCCCTCAGCAGCTAGTGTAGGGAGTGTTGGAAACCACAAGCCACGGTGTAATGTAAGCAATAAATTACATTATGGTGAATGCCGGATGAAAAGTGGGGCATGTTTCAGGTGTGGTTCCCTCGATCACTTTCTTAAGGAATGCCCGAAAAGAGCCGAGAAGGATACCGAACAGACTCGTAAATTGAGTAACCTCACCTTGAGGGGTAGACCTCCACCACCCCCCGGGAATGCCAGTGATAGTCGTCGTACTGCAAAAGATTTAGCAGCCAGATCTGAGGCACGGGCTCCAACAAGAACATATGCCATACGTGCAAGGGAAGAGGCCTCGGCGTCCAATGTTATCACCGATATTTTTTCTCTCTATGATACTAATGTAGTTGCGTTGATTGATCCTGGATCAACCCATTCTTATATTTGCATGAAGATGGTACCTAGTAAAAATTTATCTGTTGAGTCTACTGAATATGTGATTAAAGTGTCGAACCCCTTAGGCAAATATGTTTTGGTTGATAGAGTTTGCAAGAATTATCCATTGATAATTCGATGTCACTATTTTCCAGCTAACTTAATGTTGTTTCCATTTGATGAGTTTGATGTTATATTGGGTATTGATTGGTTGACACTACATGATGCTATAGAAAATTGTAGACGGAAAATTATTGAATTGAAATGTGAAAATGGTGAAATTCTTCAGGTTGAATCAGATGAGTCAGATACACTACCTGTTGTGATTTCTTCGATGTTGGCTCAGAAATACATGAGAAAAGGGTGTGAAGCCTATCTTTCTTATGTGTTGAACACTAAGGAGTCTGAATTGAAATTTGAATTAGTGCCGGTAGTATGTGAATATTCAGATGTATTTCCAGAGGAATTGCCAGGGTTACCTCCTGTAACATCCTTAAATAGGGGCTATTGTGTTTGAACTGTTTTCATGTGTATGGCTTGGTTGTGATGTTAATTGGGATGTTTTAGGGTCTAGGTATGAGCCAAGGGTAGGCCCGAACTATGGGAAAATTTTTATTTTTAAGCTTTGGTTAAGGGGAGCTGAAGGAGCTAGGGGTTAAGTGTTTTCTGTGGTAAACTTTAGCACAAATAACTTGATGGTAAAGTGGCGAGAAGGCGCCACTTAGGGCCTTGAGAAGTGACGCATACAAGCAAAGGAAGGAGGCGAGGTTCGAGTGTGTAGGAGTCCCTCTGTGGGAATTTCTTTTGACTTGAGAGAAGGAAGAGTTGTGCTCAGCTCAAACTCGAGGATAAGCTGTTGAGCAGGTCATGATTCAAGCGGGTGGAGAAGAGAGAATTTAGGAGTTTGAGCAATTCAAACTCGTTTGAGCAGTGGCCGGGAGAAGTTTGAGTAGTTGGCGAATTTTGAATTGTGTGAGGTGGAGTGTTAATTTGAAAGACTTAGGGGAGTGCCGAAATTCCTTAGTCGCTAGGTAGACATTTTCGATTAGGCGTGCTCTAGTGCATTCGGTTGTGAACCAAAAGCGAAATCCTTTAGCCTTGTCGATTTTCCCTTAGTGCACATTGTTGAAGCAAAAGTAGAAAGCACTTTAGGCTCTTGTCGATTTCTCTCTTAGGCATTGAGCAGAATCCCCATTTGAACTCCTCTCTTATTTTCTTTGAAGCCAGAAACACTATTCTCCTAAACCTCATTTCATTTGCTCTCTACTCTTATTTGGTTTGGCGAATCTTCTTCTTTCTCAAGCCATAGTTGAATCCATCTTGATCACCTTACCCCATTGCCGAAACCTTAAGAGCCAGAAAATCTCATAGATCATTCTTCTTCTTGTTCTTTACTTTCATTTTATTGATTAGCAAGAACCCCTTGGTAGCTTATTCTCTTGCCGAAACCTCTCTACTCTTCTCTCCTTGTTCTAACGTTTTGGCCGAACATCAATCAAGGGTAGATCTTTCTTGTCTTCTTCTCTAATCAATTTTGGAGTAGGTAAGTTATCATGGCCGAATCTCTTCTATCTTCTTTTCTTTCTCTATTCACTCATATGGAACAAAAGCCAAATTTCGGCATTTTTCATGATTTTTAATCACCTATGGAATCGGTTTCTCTTAGGTTCTTCGGGATTTTGAAGCAGTGGATCGTGGTCATCTACTCTCTACCAATCGGTTTCGTTAAAGACCGTGGTAAGGTTACATGTCGATTTAACCATTCCTTTATTCATTTGAAAAGCCAAAGGCTATTAAGTTTATGTTGTTTAGTGTTGGCCGATTGTAGGGGAAGGCTTAATCTCGCATACCTAGGGTTGTGACTAGTGCTCGAAAGGCGTTAAGGTAAGGATTGCGGTTCTGTGCGTTAACTCTTGGGATTTACAAGTGAAAGCGAATGGCTTTTGCTAATAGTGTGATATTGGCCTAATGTAGGAAGGGGAACTTGTGCGTTAGATCGTGATCTACGGGGTTGGTAGTCTCATTAGTAACGGTGTGTATCTTACACACTTCATAATCTATGTAAATGTGCTGATAACCTAAACTATGTTAAAAGCCGAAAACTACGTAGATTTCGATATGGTACCCTTAGGGGTATGAGCATGGATTTCGGGTAAGTCCGTTTTTGATGAGATTATGATACATGATTCCTGATGCTATTATCTACGTTATGTTCGATATATGTTTAATGATAAAGTATGTTGGCATGATATGTATATGCATGTACATTATTGTGGGTGATATGAGAGGAGGGGGAAGATTTGATATCTGTGACTTTGGGTCACCAGTGGTTTGGCACCACCAGTGGTTTGGTACCACAGTTGATTTTGTGACTTTGGGTCACCAGAGGTTTGGCACCTCATAGTGACTCGTCCCAGTGGCTTAGTACCACAGTGGGTTGGCCCCACATTTGATAAAAAGGGATTGTCGCCAGTGATTTGGTATCACAACGTGGGTTGGCCTCACATATGGATTAATCGTGACTTTGGGTCACCAGTGGTTTGGTACCACATTTTTATTTGATATCAGTGACTTTGGGTCACCAGTGGTTTGGTACCACCAGTGGTTTGGTACCACACGGGGTAGAAAAAGGAGTTGGGGATGGCTAGGTTTGGGTGCATGATATGTTTGCTTGATTATGACTTGTGTAAGAATCTTTGCTATAATCGGGAGGATTATGCATCGAGTCTTGGTGACTCACCTCTTCCCTTATCTTTTTCAGGTGACTCGTAGGTCGCGGATGAGGAGCTGGGTGGACTCGAGGTGGCCATGCAAAATTGTTTTGGTTTCACAGTGACTTTCGACTTGGGTACTTCGTTTTAAATTTCAGTTTTATTTGGTTTGTAATAAGGCCCTTAAACTATATTTTGCGATTATTTTGACTACTTAGATTGGATTTCAAATATTGCTAAGTAAACTACTTGACATGTTTTAATAACCTGAAAATCGAAGTTTTCTAAATTATATTACGCAATGGGTTTTCTAAACATTACCATCGGGTAACAACATTCAAAAGATGATTATAAAGTTAACTTAAATGATATTCAAACTTAAGTTTTCCAAGCTCAAGTACAAACGGTTTTAAATTAACTATGTTCAATTCACTCGGGATTTTAACGGACTTGAAAAGTTAAGAACGACAAACGAGTTTTTAAAAAAAAAAGAATTGTATCGGGTATTTAAGCAACACAACAACGATTTCAACAACACTCAACACGGGTTTCTTCTAAACTCATATTTTCGCTAGAAATAAACTGTCAAACTGTTTTCTTCAAAACATTTTCACTCTGTAACATGCGATCGGCCGTGGTGTGTTGATCGGGTTTGGGGTGTTACAATATGGTATGAGCCAAGTCAAAAGCTCGGTTGTGGGCAGAGGCCCAAAATGTTTTAAGATAAGGTTTCAAAGAGTTTCTTTGGAGAATGTATGAGTGCAGTAAAGCATGGCACCGAGTCTCCGGCACCAATCCGCCCAGGTAAGTACCCCTACTGATGTTTGCATATGATTATGATTTTTTTGATGATATATGATATGAACGGCTAATGATAGTGGACTATCCTAGAGGCTGAAACCTATATGACTCTGTGACTCGCGAAAACAAAACTCTGTGATAAAAACTGTTCATAAGACTGTGCATTAATAATAGTGGAATAAAGACTAACGCATAAAACTTTTAAATCAGATAAGTCGAGACGTTAGACATGAGCACTCGAGGTCGGGGTCGTATTATGCGTGGACGCGGTCGGGGTAGGATGACTGTGTCTGAACCAGTGGGATCTGGTCAGGGGTCAGAGAATGAGATACCACCACCACCACCAGCTGCTGGTGTTGAGTACCAGGATCAGACAGGGGATGATGCAGTATCGCAGGCAATGCTGCGAGTTCTTGGTAGGGTGGCTGGAGCAGGTGGAGGCACGGGAGCTCGTAAGTGCAGATATCGGCGACTCGAGCCAATGGAGCCGAGGTTTTACGAGGCGTTTAGTGTGGCCCCTAATACGGTGAGTATTGGTTGGAAGCGACGGAGCGTATCATGGGCGACTTGGATCGGCTGCGCGAGAAACCGAAAGGGATAGTGTCGCTTCCGGGATGAGTCATACCGGTGGTGGCTCACGGTTCGGGATGGTTTGCGGCGGATGATCTCACGTGGGACTATTTTAAGGTAGCGTGCGGAAGAAGTATATTGGGTCGATTACATTGATGCGCAGCAAAAGGTGTTTCGAGGCGGGTTCGGGGAGTAAGTCCGTATCAAAGTCACGAGGTAGAATTCTTAAGGTTGAGCCGGTATGCTCGATGTATCGTGCTCACGAGAACACGGCGATGTGTCGAGTTCGAGGACGGATTGAGGATGAGTGAGATTGCTGATTGCTCCACAGGAGCGAGAGTTTGTCGTGTTAGTAGAAAAGGCTAAGATAGCTGAAGGGGTAAAGGAATCTATGAGGCGAGAATCGGGACGGGAATAGACATAAGAGAGGTTTTGGATAAATGCAGGTCGGTCGGTAATTCTCGAGAAAAGGGCTAGGCATGGTGGGCCAAATCAATCGGAAGGCACATTCATCGCTAATCGGGGTCAGTAGCGAGTTGTAATCAGTGTGAGAAATCTCATTGGGGAGAATGTTGGATTGGTGGAGAAGGATGCTTTGAATGTGGCTCGTTGGATCATCGTGTGAGGGATTGTCCACGGAAGTTAGCGAGATTGATCGAGGGCGTGGTCGTGCTCAGTTCAGGAATGAGGGACCGCAATCGCAGAGGGGTCGTGGTTCTAGTCGAGGAGGTAATGATTCTGGTCGGGGCCACGGAGCACCGGGTAGAGGTGCAGGCAACACCGAGGTAAGACAGCCTAGATTGGTATATGCAGCGAGGCGTCGAGAGGAAGGCGACGCACCGGACGTCATAACTGGTACGTTCTTAATCTTTGGATTACCATATACTGCTTTGATAGATGTAGGTTCGACACATTCGTATGTTGCTAGTAGCATAGTGGAAACCATGAACCTAGACTTTAAGACTACTTCTAGGGAGATGACAGTAGTTAGCCCTCTAGGTCACTCTATAGAAGTAAATAAGCTGTATAGGGATGTACCCCTAGAACTCCAAGGGGTAGTGTTTGTGGCTGATCTGATGGAACTGCCGTTTGGGTAGTTCGATATGATTCTTGGGATGGACTGGCTGGTGAAGTACCAAGCGAGTTTGGACTACGCGGCTAAGCGCATGGTTTTGAAAACGGTTGAGGGTGAAGAGGTGGTGATGATAGGTAATAGAAGAGATTATCTATCCAATGTGGTGTCCGCTTTGAAAGCTGAGAAAATGGTCAGAAAGGGTTGTGAGGCGTTTATGGTTCATGTGTGTGCCTTGGAGGCCAAGGAGTCAGCTTTAGAGAATGTCTGAACGGTGAAGGAATTTGTCGATGTATTTCCAGAAGAACTTCTGGGTCTGCCTCCAGATCGGGAAGTTGAATTTGGTATAGATCTGTTACCCGGAACTGCGCCAGTGTCTATCGCCCCGTATAGGATGGCACTGAAAGAATTGGTAGAGCTGAAGGCTCAGATTCAGGAGTTGTTGGATCGGGGTTTTATCCGGCCAAGTGTTTCACCTTGAGGAGCACCTGTGCTCTTTGTCAAGAAGAAAGATGGTACAATGCGGATGTGTATAGACTACCGCCAATTGAATAAGCTGACGATCAAAAACAAGTATCCGTTACCCAGGATAGATGACTTGTTTGATCAGCTTAAAGGTGCATCAATTTTTTCAAAGATCGATCTAAGGTCAGGGTATCATCAGCTAAAGGTGAAAGAGGCTGATATTCACAAGACGACGTTTCGTACTCGGTATGGGCACTACGAGTTTCTGGTAATGCCGTTTGGGTTGACTAACGCACCGGCAGCATTCATGGACATGATGAATCGGGTGTTCCAGCAGTTTTTGGACCAGTTTATCGTGGTGTTTATAGACGACATTTTGGTGTACTCAAGGTCTGAGGAGGATCATGATGCGCATTTGCGGATAGTTTTGCTGATTCGAGGAGAAGCGATTTATTTGCCAAGTTTAGTAAGTGCGAATTCTAGGTTAAGGAGGTGACTTTCTTGGGTCACGTGGTGTCAGCAGAAGGGATTAGGGTGGATCCTCGCAAGATTGAGGCAATGTTGGACTGGAAACCACCTAAGTCGATTGTGGAGATTCGAAGTTTTCTAGGTCTGGCAGGGTATTACCGAAGGTTTGTAGAGGGATTTTCTTTGATCGCAGCACCGTTGACCAAGTTGCTGAGGAAAGGAGTTCCATTTGTGTGGTCTGAGAAGCAACATGAAAGTTTCGACAAGTTGAAGAAGATTCTGACTGAAGCTCTGGTTTTGATTCAGCCTGAGCCAGGAAAGGAATTCACGGTCTACTGTGATGCATCACATACTGGCTTGGGATGTGTGCTGATGCAGGAAGGGAAGGTAGTGGCTTATGCATCTTGACAGCTGAGACCGCATGAGGTTAACTATCCGACGCATGACTTGGAATTAGCTGCGATGGTTTTCATACTGAAAGTATAGAGGCACTATTTGTGCGGAGAGAAGTCGATAGTCTACGGATCACAAGAGTCCAAGTACCTTTTGACTCGGAAGGATTTGAACTTGAGGCGGCGCACGGATGGATTGAGTGTTGAAGGATTACGACTGTTCAATTGAGTATCATCCGGGCAAGGCTAACGTGGTGGTAGACGTGTTGAGCCGTAAGGTAGTATCGAACTTGAGAGCGATGTTTGCTCATCTTAGCTTGTATGACGATGGGAGTTTATTGGCAGAATTACAGGTAAAGCAGACTTGGGTAGAGCAGATTAAGGAAAAACAGTTAGTGGATGATGGTTTGAATGCTCGGAGGTTGCAAGTTCGAGAATGGTGGGTTGGAAGGTTCTGACTTGTCCGGTGGCGGAGTATTGTGTTTTCAAGGGAAAGCTTGTATGCCGGGACGCGTCGAGTTAAGCGCAGAGGATTCTTCGGGATGCACATAGCGAGCCCATACGCTATGCATCCGGAGGTAGCAAGATGTATCGGGATTTGTGAGAGTAGTTTTGGTGGCAGTGTCCGGAAATGGGAAATGGGAAATGGCGAGTTTGTGGGTAAATGTCGGCGTGTCGATAAGTCAAATTTGAACATCGCTTGCCGTCGGGTTTACGCCGGTGGTGAAGATTCCACGATGGAAGTGGGAAAGGATTACCATGGACTTTGTCGATGGGCTACCCCTTACGCCTAGTAAGAAGGACTCAGTCTAGTAATTATGGACCATTTGATGAAATCAGCTCATTTCATACCGGTGAGGGTTGATTACTCGCTTTAGAAGTTAGCTAAGCTGTATGTGGCAGAGATAGTGAGGTTGCACGGTGTGCGGTGTCGATTATCTCGGATAGGGATCCCAGATTCATGTCAAGGTTCTGGAAAGCGTTGCATCAGGAGTTGGGTACGCGGTTGGATTTTAGTACGGCATTTCATCCGCAGACAGACGCAGGCGATCGGAAAGGGTTATCTGATTTTGGAAGATATATTGAGAGGTCGTGTTTTGGATTTCAGAGGTAGTAGGAAGAATTTCTACCGTGAATTTGAATTTACGTACAATAATAGTTACCAGGCAAGCATTAAGATGGCACCGTATGAGGCATTGTATGGTAGGAAGTGTCGTACACCTACATGCCGAGACAGAGTTGGGTGAGCGTCGGATATTGGGTCGAGTTGGTTTTCTGGCGAGGATAAGGTCAAGTTGATTCAGGCTCGTCTAAAGGAAGCTTGAGCTGCAGAAGTCCTACGCCGATCTTAAGCGGAGAGATATAGAGTTTCTTTGTGGGAGACAAGGTCTTTTTGAAGGTCTCGCCGTGGAAGAAAGTCTTTGAGATTTGGAAGAAAAGGCAAGCTAAGTCCAAGGTTCATTGGCCCGTATAAGGTGTTGAAACGAGTGGGACCAGTAGCTTATCAGCTCGAGTTGCCAGCAGAGCTGAGTCAGATACATGATGTGTTCCACGTCTCCATGCTTAGGCGCTACCGTTCAGATCCATCGTATGTTGTATCGGTGGAGGAAATTGAGGTCAGCCCAGATTTGACTGTGGAAGAGGAACCAGTGCAGATTCTAGATCTGGATGTGAAGGTTTTGCGCAAGAAGTCAGTTCCTTTGGTAAAAGGTGATGTGGCAAAACCATGGCATGGAAGAAGCTATGTGGGAACCAGAGGATGTGATGAGACAGCAATACCCTCAACTCTTTTGACCAGGTAATTTCGAGGCCGAACTTATTTTTAAGGGGGGTAGAACTGTAACATCCTTAAATAGGGGCTGTTGTGTTTGAACTGTTTGCATGTGTATGGCTTGGTTGTGATGTTAATTGGGATGTTTTAGGGTCTAGGTATGAGCCAAGGGTAGGCCCGAACTATGGGAAAATTTTTATTTTTAAGCTTTGGTTAAGGGGAGCTGAAGGAGCTAGGGGTTAAGTGTTTTCTGTGGTAAACTTTAGCACAAATAACCAGTGGTAAAGTGGTAGAAGGCGCCACTTAGGGCCTTGAGAAGTGACGCCACAAGCAAAGGAAGGGAGCCGAGGTTCGAGCTGCAGGAATCCTCTGTGGGAATTTCTTTTGGCGCTTGAGAGAGGAAGAGTTGTGCTCAGCTCAAACTCGAGGATAAGCTGTTGAGCGGGTCAACATGATTCAAACGGGTGGAGAAGAGAGAATTTAGGAGTTTGAGCAAGTCAAACTCGTTTGAACGAGTGGCCAGGAGAAGTTTGAGTAGTTGGCCGAATTTTGAATTGTGTGAGGTGGAGTGTTCGGCTGAAAGACTTAGGGGAAGTGCCAAAATTCCTTAGTCAGGCTAGGTAGACATTTTTGGCTAGGCGTGCTCTAGTGCATTCGGTTGTGAACCAAAAGCCGAAATCCTTTAGCCTTGTCGATTTTCCCTTAGTGCACATTGTTGAAGCAAAAGCCGAAAGCACTTTAGGCTCTTGTCGATTTCTCTCTTAGGCATTGAGTCGAATCCCCATTTGAACTCCTCTCTTATTTTCTTTGAAGTCGAAACACTATTCTCCCTAAACCTCATTTCATTTGCTCTCTACTCTTGTTTGGTTTGGCCGAATCTTCTTCTTTCTCAAGCCATAGCCGAATCCATCTTGATCACCTTACCCCATTGCCGAAACCTTAAGAGCCGAAAACCTCATAGATCATTCTTCTTCTTGTTCTCTACTTTCATTTTATTGATTAGCCGAACCCCCTTGGTAGCTTATTCTCTTGCCGAAACCTCTCTACTCTTCTCTCCTTGTTCTAACGTTTTGGCTGAACATCAATAAAGGGTAGATCTCTCTTGTCTTCTTCTCTAATCGGTTTTGGAGTAGGTAAGTTATCATGGCGAATCTCTTCTATCTTCTTTTCTTTCTCTATTCACTCATATGGAACAAAAGCGAATTTCAAAGCATTTGTCATGATTCTTAATCACCTATGGAATCGGTTTCTCCTAGGTTCTTCGGGATTTTGAAGCAGTGGATCGTGGTCATCTACTCTCTACCAATCGGTTTCGTTAAAGACCGTGGTAAGGTTACATGTCGATTTAACCATTCCTTTATTCATTTGAAAAGCCGAAGGCTATTAAGTTTATGTTGTTTAGTGTTGGCCGATTGTAGGGGAAGGCTTAATCTCGCATACCTAGGGTTGTGACTAGTGCTCGAAAGGCGTTAAGGTAAGGATTGTGGTTCTGTGTGTTAACTCTTCGGGATTTACAAGTGAAGCCGAATGGCTTTTTGCTAATAGTGTGATATTGGCCGAATGTAGGAAGGGGGAACTTGTGCGTTAGATCGTGATCTACGGGGTTCGGTAGTCTTATTAGTAACCAGGTGTGTATCTTACACACTTCATAATCTATGTAAATGTGCTGATAACCTAAACTATGTTAAAAGCCGAAAACTGCGTAGATTTCGATATGGTACCCTTAGGGGTATGAGCAAGGATTTCGGGTAAGTCCGTTTTTGATGAGATTATGATACATGATTCCTGATGCTATTATCTACGTTATGTTCGATATATGTTTAATGATAAAGTATGTTGGCATGATATGTATATGCATGTGCATTATTGTGGGTGATATGAGAGGAGGGGGAAGATTTGATATCTGTGACTTTGGATCACCAGTGGTTTGGCACCACCAGTGGTTTGGTACCACAGTTGATTTCGTGACTTTGGGTCACCAGAGGTTTGGCACCTCATAGCGACTCGTCCCAGTGGCTTAGTACCACAGTGGGTTGGCCCCACATTTGATAAAAAGGGATTGTCGCCCGTGATTTGGTATCACAACGTGGGTTGGCCTCACATATGGATTATTCGTGACTTTGGGTCACCAGTGGTTTGGTACCACATTTTTATTTGATATCAGTGACTTTGGGTCACCAGTGGTTTGGCACCACCAGTGGTTTGGTACCACACGGGGTAGAAAAAGGAGTTGGGGATGGCTAGGTTTGGGTGTATGATATGTTTGCTTGATTATGACTTGTGTAAGAATGCTGCTATAATCGGGAGGGGGATTATGCACTGAGTCTTGGTGACTCACCTCTTCCCTTATCTTTTTCAGGTGACTCGTAGGACACGGATGAGGAGCTGGGTGGACTCGAGGTGGCCATGCAAAATTGTTTTGGTTTCACAGTGAGTTTCGACTTGGGTACTTTATTTTAAATTTCGGTTTTATTTGGGTTTGTAATAAGGCCCTTAAACTATATTTTGCGATTATTTTGACTGCTTAGATTGGATTTCAAATATTGCTAAGTAAACTACTTGACATGTTTTAATAACCTGAAAATCGAAGTTTTCTAAATTATATTACGCAATGGGTTTTCTAAACATTACCATCGGGTAACAACATTCACAAGATGATTATAAAGTTAACTTAAATGATTTTCAAACTTAAGTTTTCCAAGCTCAAGTACAAAGCGGTTTTGAATTAACTATGTTCAATTCACTCAAAGGATTTTAACGGACTTGAAAAGTTAAGAACGATAAAGCAGTTTTTTAAAAAAAAAAAAAGAATTGTATCGGGTTTTTAAGCAACACAACAACGATTTCAACAACACTCAACACGGGTTTCTTCTAAACTCATATTTTCGCTAGAAATAAACTGCCAAATTTTTTTCTTCAAAACGTTTTCACTCTGTAACATGCCAGATTCGGTCGTGGTGTGTTGACCGGGTTTGGGGTGTTACACCTCCGATTAGAGAAATTGAGTTTGGTATTGATTTAGTCCCTGGGACTTCACCGATATCAATTGCTCCATATAGGATGGCCCCGACTGAATTGAAAGAATTGAAAGCTCATTTGCAAGAATTGACAGATAAGGGATTCGCAAGACCGAGTTATTCTCCCTGGGGTGCACCGGTATTATTTTTAAAGAAGAAAGACGATTCTATGAGACTGTGCATCGATTACCGATAGCTCAACAAAGTGACCATAAAGAACAAGTACCCGTTACTGAGAATTAATGACTTGTTTCATCAGTTGAAAGGGGCAACAGTATTTTCAAAGATAGATTTGAGATCGGGCTATTATCAGTTGAGAGTTAAGGAGCCAAATGTACCAAAGACCGCTTTCAGAACAAGGTATAGGCGCTAAGAATTCCTTGTTATGCCTTTTGGACTGACGAATGCTCCTGCAGTTTTTATGGACTTGATGAACTGGATTTTCAGACCATACCTAGATAGGTTTGTGGTTGTGTTCATTGATGATATCCTGATTTATTCTCGAGATGAGTCCGAGCACGCTGAGCATTTAAGAACTGTTTTACAGATTTTGAGAGAAAAACAGTCATATGCTAAGTTCAATAAAAGTGAGTTTTGGCTTCGAGAAGTTGGATTTCTGGGGCACATTGTTTCAAGTGATGGCATTCGAGTTGATCCGAGTAAGATTTCTCCTATAGTTGAATGGAAACCACCGAAGAATGTATCCCAAGTTAGAAGCTTTTTGGGCTTAGCCGATTACTACCGCCGGTTTGTCAAAGGGTTTTCGATGATTGCTACTCCTATGACGAGATTGTTGCAAAAAGATGTCAAGTTTAAATGGTCCAAAACATGTCAGCAAAGTTTTGAGAAATTGAAAGCTTTATTGACTGAAGCACCGGTCTTAGTACAACCTGAACCAAGAAAAGAATTCGTAATTTATAGTGACACGTCTTGTAACACCCCAAACCCGGTCAACACACCACGACCGAATCTGGCATGTTACAGAGTGAAAACATTTTGAATAAAACAAGTTTGCCGATTAATTTCTATTGTAAAACTCCTTTATCGTTTTAAGGTTCAGAAAACCCCGTATAAAGTGATGTTGAAATTGTTTTAGTGTTGCTTTAAAACCCGGAGAATCTCTTTTTGTTGGAAATCCATTTGCTGTTTCTAGTTTTGGAAAACCTTTAAATACTTTTTAAAATCCGAGTGAGTTGAGCATAGTCAAGTTTTAAACCATTTGCATTTGGAGTTGGTTGAAAAATTAAATTCAAAAATCATCTAAGTTACTTTTGTAATCATTTTGTGAGTGATGTTGCCCGATGGTAGCGTTTGAAAATCTCATTAAAGAGTATAGATTTGAAAACATCGATTTAATCCCGGTTACTTTAGCAAATCAAGTTATTAATCACATGCATAAGTTAATTAAAATAAAATAAAGCAATTAAAAACCCAAAATAATACTTATCGGCCTTATTACAAAACCAAAACCAAATTTAAAGGAAATATAACCCGGACTAGTAATTTAAAAATAAACCCAAAATTTAGATGCATGGCCACCTCGAGTCCTCCCCGACTCCATATCCGTGATCTATGCCTCATCTGTAAAATATAAGGAAGGGGTGAGTCACCGAGACTCGATGTATAAATCCTCACCGATAGAATAGCACTCACACAAGTCATTAATAAAACATGCAAATCATGCAACCCCATACCCTAACCATCCGATCTCCTCTATCTACCCCGTGTGGTCAAAACCACTGGCGGTCAAAACCACTGGTGACCGAAGTCACAAATATATAAGTGTGGTCAAAACCACTGGTGACCGTAGGCACAAATCAAGTGATGGGGCCAACCTATCGTGTGCTCAAAACCACTGATGACAATCCCGTAATCAACATGTGGGGCCAACCCACTGTGGTACCAAACCACTGGGACAAGTCATAATATCCATATGTGGTCAAAACCACTGGTGACCGTAGTCACAATATCATATATGTGGTCAAAACCACTGGTGGTCAAAACCACTGGGACTTAGTCACAAATAATAGTATCAAGACGGGGCCAACCCGTCGTGTGGTCAAAACCACTGGGGACAGTCCAAATAATTCCTCCCCCTCCTCTCAAAAATCCCACCATCATGTCCATTTCAATCGTGGCATAATAACGTATGATGATGCAAATAACACATAGCATAGCAGTAAACAATGTCATGATAGCATATATCGAGATCCATAATCAGGGGACTTACCCAGAGTCCACGCTCATGCCCACAAAGCATAACTACGGTTTCAATGGCTATTAAACAGTAACATAATAAACATATCATACTAACGAAGTGTGTAAGCGTTACACACCTGACTATTCGTAGATCTAAGCGAAATCCCGAAACTACGCGAAACTAACGAGATCCCGAAACGTTTGCCTTCCCCCCTTTCTTACAATCGGCCAACACTTTGTTAGTAACCAAAAGCCTATTCGGCTCAACTAGAAATACCGAAAGATATGTCGCATGAAGGTAACACCTACCTTAACGTCGATTTGGTTTCCAACCAAATCCCGAAACTATGTGATGAACCTCCCTTGTAATCGGCCAAGCCCTAGCATTCAAACACGATTAGCCTTCAGCTTTGAAAGAATACGAAACAGATCCCAAAACGTTAGAACCCTTACCTAGATCGCTTAGATCCCGAAGATCCACTATATTCGGCTACACTTCCCCCTACAATCGGCTTTAACACATCATTAGAAATCTAAAAGCCATTCGGCCATAGCATGAATCCCGAAACCAAAAGAGTTTGTCGCCCCCTTACCTTAATGACTAATTCGGCCACCAACCACCAAAGATCGGCAGACCCTATTGGTGTTAAGGTTTCGGCTACCAACATAGAACAAGAATGAAGTTTAATATACAGATCTTTAATGGAAGGGAAGATAGAAGAGAAGTCACTTACCAAGAGATTCGGCTATGACTCAAAAAGGAACAGCTAGATTCGGCACTTCCATGGAGAAAGGTTTCGGGTTTTGAAGATGGTAAAGATGGAGAAGAAAGATGAACCAAGATTCGGCTTATGTGAAGGATTGATTTTGGGAAAAGATGGAGAAGAGAAGTGAAATAAAAAGGGATAGATTTGGCAATGGATTTAAGAGAAGAGAAAGATGAAATAGAAAGAAATGGAGAAGAGAATGGCTAACCATGAATGAACCGAAAGGTAAAGATAAGAAAAGGAGAGAATTGAGTTTCGGCTCTTCAAAGGGAGTTACAAAAATTGGTTCGGCCAAATGCCCAAGCTGCCGAAAAAGACAAGAGAGAGAGAAAAAAACACTTTGAGGTTCGGTTTTGACACTAAACGAAAAAGAGAAAGACTCCCAAAGCTAGCCGAACATGCACCCTTACTTGGCCATTGAAATTCGACACCCCCTAGCTTCCAAATCCGATTACACCTCCTTCCCCAAAGTCCATAATTCGGCCAACTCCTTCAAATGAGTTTGAAAAGATTCAAACTCCTAAATTTCCTCCCCTACATCAGTTGAAATCCATTTGACCCCTTCCATCCTTATCTTCCAGAGTCCATTCTGAGCACTCCTCTTCCCTGCTTCTGGCATGAAAAATAATAAGCAGAAAGGGATTTCTGCAGCTCGAACCCAAGCACTCCTTCCCTGCATGTGGCGTCACCCTCCTGGCACCTTAGTGGCGCCTCCTTTGCCACTTTGCCACTAGGTTCTTTGTGTCACAACCCTCCACTAATTTCTTTTAACCCTCAACTTCCTTAGCTCCCTCCTCCTAAGCACTAAAACAAAATTTTTGGCCATGACCCAGGCCTAAACCGAGGTCATGCCTAGACCCCAAAACATGCTAAACTAGCACAGTAGGCACAATAACACATGTGAACACACAAAATGCAGAGACCCCGATTTAAGGATATTACAGTTCTACCCCCTTTAAAAATAATTTCGGCCTCGAAATTACCTGGTTAGAAGAGTTGAGGGTATTGCTGCCGAATCACATCCTCTGGTTCCCACGTGGCCTCTTCCGTACCATGGTTCCGCCATAATACTTTCACCAAGGGAACTGACTTCCTACGCAGAACTTTGACATCCCGATCCAAAATCTGTACCGGTTCCTCCTCGAAAGAAAAGTCCGAGCTCACCTCTATCTCCGCAACTGGCACGACATGTGACGGATCTGACCGATAGCACCTAAGCATTGAAACATGAAAGACGTTGTGAATCTGACTTAACTCTGCCGATAACTCGAGCTGATAAGCTATCGGTCCCACTCGCTTCAACACCGTATACGGCCCGATAAACCTAGGACTTAGCTTGCCTTTTCGCCCAAATCTCAACACCTTTTTCCATGGCGATACCTTCAGAAAGACCTTGTCACCCACCGCATACTCTATATCCCTGCGCTTAAGATCGGCGTAACACTTCTGCCTGTCCGACGCTTCCTTAAGACGAGTCCGAATCACCTTAACCTTATCCTCTATTTCGTCACCAACCGGACCCAACATCCGCGCGTTCACCCGATTTCGTCCAACACGTCGAGTACGACATTTCCGTCCATATAGTGCCTCATATGGTGCCATCTGAATACTCGCTTGATAACTATTGTTATAAGCGAACTCTGCCAATGGTAGATACTCCTCCAAACTACCGCTGAAATCCAGAACATAGCCCCTTAACATATCTTCCAAAATTTGGATTACCCTCTCGATCGCTCCATCGATTGCGGGTGAAAAGCCGTCTTTGAAATCCAACCTCGCACTCCAATGCACGATGCAAAGCTTTCCGAACCTCGACGTGAACCTGGGATCCCTATCCGAGATAATTGACACTGGCACTCCATGCAACCATACTATCTCTGCCACACACAACTTGGCTAACTTCTGGAGTGAATAGTCAACTCGGACTGGTATGAAATGAGCCGATTTAGTCAGACGATCCACAATCACCCAGATTGAGTCCTTCTTACTAGGCGTAAGGGGAATCCCACTAACGAAGTCCATCGTAATCCTTTCCCATTTCCACTGCGGAATCTTTACCGGCTGCAACAGTCATGACGGTAATTGATGCTCAGCCTTAACTTGCTGGCATGTCAAACACTTGCCCACAAACTTAGTTACTTCCCGCTTAAGACCTGGCCACCAGAACTGTTCTCTCAAATCGCGATACATCTTACTGCCTCCAGGATGCATAGCGTATGGGCTGCTATGAGCTTCCTGAAGAATCCACTGTCTCAACTCAACATCCTTGGGCATACATACTTTCCCTTGAAACATAGTACTCCATCACTGCCCAAACTGTAATCCTTCGATTCACCATTCTGTACTTGCAACCTCCGAGCACTCAAAACCTCATCTATTAGCTATTTCTCCTTAACCTGATCAATCCAAGTCGGCTTTACTTGCAATTTCGCCAACAGACTCCCGTCGTCATATAGACTAAGGTGAGCAAACATCGACCTCAGATCTGCTACCACCTTACGGCTCAACGCATCAGCTACTACGTTAGCCTTACCCGAATGGTACTTAATCGAGCAGTCGTAGTCCTTCAACAACTCGATCCACCTTCGCTGCCTCAAATTTAAATCTTTCTAAGTCAAGAGGTATTTCAGACTCTTGTGATCCATGTAGACTATCGACTTTTCCCCATACAAGTAATGCCTCCAAATCTTCAAGGCAAAAACCACTGCAGCCAACTCCAAGTCATGTGTCGAATAGTTACCCTCATGAGGCCTTAATTGCCGAGATGCATAAGCGACCACCTTTCCCTCTTGCATCAGCACACACCCTAAGCCAGTATGTGATGCATCACAATAGACCGTGAATTCCTTCCCTGCCTCAGGTTGAATCAACACCGGAGCTTCAGTCAGAATCTTCTTTAACTTGTCGAAACTCTCTTGCTATTTTTCAGACCACACAAACGGAACCCCTTTTCTCAACAACTTAGTCAGCAGCGCTGCGATCAAAGAAAAACCCTCTATGAACCTTCTGTAGTATCCTGTCGAACCCAGAAAACTTCGAATCTCCGCAACCGACTTAGGTGGTTTCCAATCCAACACCGCCTCGATCTTACGAGGATCCACCCTAATCCCCTCAGCTGATACTACATGACCCAAGAAAGTTACCTCCTTAAGCCAGAACTCGCACTTACTAAACTTAGCGAATAGTTGCTTCTCCCTCAGAATCTGTAGAACCACCTGTAGATGCGCATCATGTTCCGTGCCCACAATACCCCGTGCATACTGACTCAGCCGAAGAAATTCCGCCTCATATTCCGATACTGTCTTTTTTCCCTGAACCAAGTTCAGGAATGCCTTGCGCTGCGCATCGATGTAACTAGCCCCAATGTATTTCCTCTGATAGGCTGCTCTAAAGAAATCCCAGGTGATGTCGTTAGCCATTGCTCCATCCCTAACCGTGAGCCACCATTGATACGACTCATCCTGGAGAAGAGATACTATACCCTTGACTTCTCCTCACCGAGAAGTCCGGGTCATCCATGATGCGCCCGTCGCCTCCAACCAATATTCTCGCGTACTAGGTGCCACGCCGGATACACCTCACGAATACCTCGCACCATTAGCCACGAGTCGCTCGCAGACCGCATTTCCGAGCTCCTGCTCCGATGCCTGCACTCGTAACCCTTTCTAGCATCTGCAGCATCGCCTGTGACACTGCATCATCACCACCCGTCTGATCTTGAAATTCTGCGCCCACAGCTGGCGGCGGTGGTACCTCGTTATCTGACCCATGTCCAGACCCTAACGGTTCCGACACTGTCATCCTACCCTTACCTCGCCCACGTGTATTATGCCCACGCCCGTGCACTCATGATTACCGGATCGAATTGAACTTGACTACAAGTTTTATGCATTAGACTTTATTCTTTGTTTATTAAAGCACAGTCTTATGAGAAGTTTAATCCAGGGATTGTTTCGCAAGTTCATACCATCCTACAGTTCAGATCTCTAAAGTAGTTCCTACTACTATTTAGTCAAGCCCATATTATCATAATCATAACATCATAAGCAACAATTTGGGATACTTACCTGGGCGGATCGGTGTCGGAGACTCGGTGCCATGCTTTCCCAACCATCCTTTTTCCCATAAAGCCTTTCATAATACATTTTAAGACATTTTTGGGCCTCGGGCCCACAGCCGAGCTGTTGAACCTGGCTCTGATACCAAAATTGTAACACCCCAAACCCGGTCAACACACCACGACCGAATCTGGCATGTTACAGAGTGAAAACATTTTGAATAAAACAAGTTTGCCGATTAATTTCTATTGTAAAACTCCTTTATCGTTTTAAGGTTTAAAAAACCCCGTATAAAGTGATGTTGAAATTGTTTTAGTGTTGCTTTAAAACCCGGAGAATCTCTTTTTGTTGGAAATCCATTTGTTGTTTCTAGTTTTGGAAAACCTTTAAATACTTTTTAAAATCCGAGTGAGTTGAGCATAGTCAAGTTTTAAACCATTTGCATTTGGAGTTGGTTGAAAAATTAAATTCGAAAATCATCTAAGTTACTTTTGTAATCATTTTGTGAGTGATGTTACCCGATGGTAGTGTTTGAAAATCTCATTAAAGAGTATAGATTTCAAAACATCGATTTAATCCCGGTTACTTTAGCAAATCAAGTTATTAATCACATGCATAAGTTAATTAAAATAAAATAAAGCAATTAAAAACCCAAAATAATACTTAGCGGCCTTATTACAAAACCAAAACCAAATTTAAAGGAAATATAACCCGGACTAGTAATTTAAAAATAAACCCGAAATTTAGATGCATGGCCACCTCGAGTCCTCCCCAGCTCCATATCCGTGATCTATGCCTCATCTGTAAAATATAAGGGAAGGGGTGAGTCACCGAGACTCAGTGTATAAATCCCCAGCCCGATAGAATAGCACTCACACAAGTCATTAATAAAACATGCAAATCATGCAACCCCATACCCTAACCATCCGATCTCCTCTATCTACCCCGTGTGGTCAAAACCACTGGTGGTCAAAACCACTGGTGACCGAAGTCACAAATATATAAGTGTGGTCAAAACCACTGGTGACCGTAGGCACAAATCAAGTGATGGGGCCAACCTATCGTGTGGTCAAAACCACTGATGACAATCCCGTAAT
The DNA here is from genome assembly GCA_025698515.1 of Gossypium sturtianum. NCBI lineage: Eukaryota > Viridiplantae > Streptophyta > Magnoliopsida > Malvales > Malvaceae > Gossypium > Gossypium sturtianum. Next base: position 68,358,647 of record CM046946.1, on the reverse strand, counting down.
CAACATGTGGGGCCAACCCACTGTTGTACCAAACCACTGGGGCAAGTCACAATATCCATATGTGGTCAAAACCACTGGTGACCGTAGCCACAATATCATATATGTGGTCAAAACCACTGGTGGTCAAAACCACTGGGACTTAGTCACAAATAATAGTATCAAGACGGGGCCAACCCGTCGTGTGGTCAAAACCACTAGTGACAGTCCAAATAATTCCTCCCCCTCCTCTCAACAATCCCACCATCATGTCCATATCAATCGTGGCATAATAACGTATGATGATGCAAATAACACATAGCATAGCAGTAAACAATGTCATGATAGCATATATCGAGATCCATAATCAGGGGACTTACCCAGAGTCCACGCTCATGCCCACAAAGCATAACTACCGGTTTCAATGGCTATTAACAGTAACATAATAAACATATCATACTAACGAAGTGTGTAAGCATTACACACCTGACTATTCGTAGATCTAAGCGAAATCCCGAAACTACGCGAAACTAACGAGATCCCGAAACGTTTGCCTGCCCCCCTTTCCTATAATCGTCCAACACTTTGTTAGTAACCAAAAGCCTATTCGACTCAACTAGAAATCCCGAAAGATATGTCGCATGAAGGTAACACCTACCTTAACGTCGATTTGGTTTCCACCCAAATCTGGAAACTATGTGATGAACCTCCCTTGCAATCGGCCAAGCCCTAGCATTCAAACACGATTAGCCTTTGGCTTTGAAAGAATACGAAACAGATCCCAAAACGTTAGAACCCTTACCTAGATCACTTAGATCCCGAAGATCCACTGTATTCGGCTACACTTCCCCCTACAATCGGCTTTAACACATCATTAGAAATCTAAAAGCCATTCGGCCATAGCATGAATCCCGAAACCAAAAGAGTTTGTCGCCCCTTACCTTAATGACTGATTCAGCCACCAACCACCAAAGATCGGCACACCCTATTGATGTTAAGGGTTTCGGCTACCAACATAGAACAAGAATGAAGTTTAATATACAGATCTTTAATGGAAGGGAAGATAGAAGAGAAGTCACTTACCAAGATATTCGGCTATGACTCAAAAAGGAACAGCTAGATTTGGCACTTCCATGGAGGAAGGTTTCAGCTTTTGAAGATGGTAAAGATGGAGAAGAAAGATGAACCAAGATTCAGCTTATGTGAAGGATTGATTTCGGGAAAAGATGGAGAAGAGAAGTGAAATAAGAAGGGATAGATTCGACAATGGATTTGGGAGAAGAGAAAGATGAAATAGAAAGTAATGGAGAAGAGAATGGCTAACCATGAATGAACCGAAAGGTAAAGAGAAGAAAAGGAGAGAATTGAGTTTCGGCTCTTCAAAGGGAGTTGCAAAAATTGGTTCGGCCAAATGCCCAAGCTGCCGAAAGAGACAAGAGAGAGAGAAAAAAAACACTTTGAGGTTCGGTTTTAACACTAAACAAAAAAGAGAAAGACTTTCAAAGCTAGCCGAACATGCACCCTTACTTGGCCATTGAAATTCGGCACCCCCTAGCTTCCAAATCCGATTACACCTCCTTCCCCAAAGTCCATAATTCGGCCAACTCCTTCAAATGAGTTTGAAAAGATTCAAACTCCTAAATTTCCTCCCTACATCAGTTCAAACTGTTTGACCCCTTCCATCCCTATATCTTCCGAGTCCATCCCGAGCACTCCTCTTCCCCGCTTCGGCGTGAAAAATAATAAGCGAGAAAGGATTTTGCAGCTCGAACCCAAGCACTTCTTCCCTGCATGTGGCGTCACCCTCCTGGCACCTTAGTGGCGCCTCCTTTGCCACTTTGCCACTAGGTTCTTTGTGTCACAACCCTCCACTAATTTCTTTTAACCCCCAACTTCCTTAGCTCCCTCCTCCTAAGCACTAAAATAAAATTTTTGGCCATGACCCAGGCCTAACCCAAGGTCATGCCTAGACCCAAAAATATGCTAAACTAGCACAGTAGGCACAATAACACATGTGAACACACAAAATGCAGAGACCCCGATTTAAGGATAGTACACGTCTTTGAACGGACTTGGATTTGTGTTGATACAAGAGGGCAAAGTGATAGCTTATGCATCGAGACAGTTGAAACCACATGAGAAGAATTACCCGACGCATGATTTGGAACTGGCCGCCATAGTTTTTACATTGAAAATTTGGAGACATCATTTGTACGGTGAGAAATGCCATGTTTTTTCTGATCACAAGAGTTTGAAAATTTTGATGACTCAGAAAGACTTAAATTTGCGGCAACGAAGATGGCTTGAGTTATTGAAAGACTATGAGTTGCTGATTGATTATCACCCGGGTAAGGCGAATGTAGTCGCAGATGCCCTGAGTAGGAAATCCTTGTTTGCCTTGAGAGCAATGAACACGAGGCTGACTTTATTGGATGATGGTTCAATTCTAGCCGAATTGAGAGCTAAACCGATGTTTCTTCAACAGATTTGCGAAGCCCAGAAGTGTGACAGTGAATTGCAAGCTAAGAGAGCTCTGTGTGAATTGGGCAATAACTTAAATTTTCGTATTGGATCCGATGACTATTTGATATTCCGAGATAGGATTTGTGTGCCGAAAGGTGACGAACTTATTCAGAAAATATTTCAAGAGTCACATAGTGGTTGTTTATCCGTTCATCCGGGTAGTACGAAAATGTATAATGACTTGAAGAAAATGTATTGGTGGTCAGGTATGAAAAGAGATATCTTCGAGTTTGTTTCGAAATGTTTGATTTTCCAACAAGTGAAAGCCAAACACCAAGTACCTTTAGGTATGCTTCAGCCAGTGATGGTTCCCGATTGGAAATGGGATAGAATCACAATGGACTTTGTAACGAGCACCTAATTTTATGAAAATTGAATTAACCACACGGCCTAGCACACGGGCGTGTGGCATGGCCGTGTGCACAAGTCAGAGAGTTACACGGAGTCGAACACGGTTTGTAGCACGGGCATTTCCTAGGGCCACATGGGCGTGTCCCTCGGACTACACGGGCGTGTGAGCCCTGCAACTTGGAAATTTTTTGTAATTTCGCGAAAAAATTTTAGAGTTTCCGATTAAGTCCAGACTCGATTCTAATGCTTGTATTGGGCCTCGAGGGTCCCTTTAAGGGACGATATCAATAATCTCGGTTAATGAATAGTAATTTACATGAACTATCTGAAATTATTCTGAAAACTCTGGTAATGCTCTGTAACCCTGTTCGGGCGGTGGATACGAGTTAGAGGTGTTACAATCCCTTTTTACTCTTGCATGGTATGATTTGTTAATCTGTTTCTTATAGTTTTTATGTTTTTGAGATCATTGCAATTAGGTCCAGCTAACTCGTATCTCCATTTTTTAAACTGTTAAAAATTTTGGATTTTTCCATTTATGAATCTTAATAATTTTTTATGTTAACTGATGAATTTGTAGTCTTGATTTTTGTTTAGGACTATGTTGTAAAGTGATTTTAGTTAATTTTTAGTTAAATGATTACTTTGATAAAATATTAAAATGGAAATGGAATTTTTGTAAATTGTGAATAATTTTGGATTGTATTAAAAGAGAAATAAGTTCAACTAGAATGAGAAATTTTGAAATTTTGATAAATTTGAAATTTCGGGTTTAGGGACTAAATTAAAAGAAATATAAAAGTTTAGGAAAATGTGTAAATAATGAAAACTTAAGGGTCATATGTATAAAATTGAGTTGGGATGTGTATTTGAATTTGATAAGATTGAATTTAATTATTATAAATCAAGATTTGACTCGTGCGGAGGATAACCGAAGAAAGGGGAAAATAGCGGATTAGTCCCTGTGAGTCAACCGTTAGCAAATATTAAGTAAGTTCATACTGTAGTAATATATATTTATGTTTGTCTCTTTATGATTATATTATTCTTTTCTAGTTAATGGTATATAGGTGGAATTTCATTAGTCACTTATATATTATTAAATTTTCCAATTAAGTACAAATGGAAAATGAATGTTTGATGATGGTAATTATTGTGATTGCACATTATTGAAATGAAAGTTACAGATTTATAGTATGTGTACAGAAATAAGAAGTGCCTCTGAATGATGGATTTATTGATATTACGATTTTAACTATAATGCCCGGTTAAACGTGGTAAATGGTTAGGATACGATTGGCATGCCAATAGGGTTAGAATGTGCGCTTGTACGGGATTGCACTTTGGTGCCTCTGTTTGCACTCCAATGCCTCCGATTGCACATTTGTGCCTCTGTTTGCACTTCGGTGCTTCTGTTACGCATCTTTGATGCCTCTAGTGTGGTGTAGTTACCCGAGTATCCGAGTCAAGTTACTATAGTTCATTAGACTATGAATTAATTGGCTTAAAACTTATTTATTTGCTCAATTCTATGGAATGTTTAAATTACTACTATGTGATAAATAGCACTATGAAATGCTTATGTATAAATGTTGATAAGTACAATTTGGTTAGTTATTTTGAAACGTATCAATTATGTTATATTTGACTATATACAAATACGATGTGATCTTGCATTTGGTTATCAAGAATTAGAAATTTATCCTTTTGGTTATCTATTTTGTTTAAAGTAAGTTTATATTGAATTTATGAATGATTTGGAGGTGATATGTTTAGATGAATATGGAGATGTTAAGTGATGAAATTGAATAATTAATGATTATGTGATTAAAAGTTGTATGTAACAATAATGAAACTAAGGGAAAGTTTATAGTTACATGTATGAAACGCAAGCTTTGTAAATGTGATATTGGTGACAGAGTTATGAATTTAGATATCAACAAATGATATGTTTTGAATTGAACTACCGTGCTTTATGAATCGCTTAGTTGAAAGTTTTGGTACTGACATTATCTGATTTTGGAAAAAATTGTCAGGTTTAGAAATTTAATTCTCTTTTAGTATTTGTTTATGGAATGAGGTATGTTGATTTGAATATTTAGCTATGGACTTACTAAGCTTCCTAAGCTTACCTATTTTCATTCGTGTTTCTATAGTTAATGTTTTGCAGAACGGTTTGGTCGGATCAACTTCAACGCTCATACTATCCAGACTCTCTTCGGTAGCTTTTGTCTTTGAGTCAACTTGGTTGTGGCATGTATATAGGGTTTGTTGTAATTAAAGTTAACATGTTAGTTTATTGGTATTTATATATATGTATGGTAATGTTTAGTAAGTTATGTGTTTTGTTGGTACCAGTGTGGTATGGTAATGATTTTGCCTTTGTCTAGGAATTGTTTTGATTTAGTACTCTTAATGATGTTTGAAATGTGCTATGGTCTATTTAGTAGGTGATACATGGTATTGGTCATGTTAGATTTGCTTATGGTTTATGTTTGATATTAGGAAATAGTTACATGATGGTTAGTTGAATAACATATGTATGATGGTGATCTTTTTTGTGATAGGATAATGGTATATGTTTAACAATTGTGGTGTCAATAAGGACACATTGGTTTGGTACAAAGTTACATGAATTTGATATGTATTTTATGTGTTAAATGTAATTTTGAATAGGTCATGTTGGTTAGAAATGGGATGGCTCGGTGTTAAAGTTAAAATGGCTATTTTGGCTTGAAAATAAAGTAATTTAGCTGCACACAGCCTGGAACATGAGTTGTCAAATGGTCGTGTGCCACACACGGTTACACCACACGCCCGTGTGTGTCAATTTGATTTTAGGAACAGGTTGCACGCGGTTTGGCACACGGCCTGCGACACGGTCGTATGGCCCTATTTTGAATACCCACACGAGCGGACACACGGGCTGGAACATGACCGTGTGTCCTAACTTTGAATGTTCACACGGTCTAAGCTATGTCACACGGTCTGGCCACACGGCCGTGTGACCCCTGTGTTCCAAAATTTTCTGATTTGTTTTGTTTTAGTCCCAGATTGTTATATATATTGGCATTTAATAGTATAATCGATTCTATGGTGAAGTTTAATGTTTTGTTTTGCTTGGTAATACTCTATAACCCTAATCTGGCAACAGAGATGGGATATGGGTGTCACGGTGGTTTCGTGGGGTGATCCACGCAAGTTCATTTTCGTTTTTTGGTAGGTGTTCATTTTTTATTTATGTTTTGGGTATAAGGCAATGTGGTACACATTGTACTAGTATTTTCCATGATGTTTTGGTTGTTCCATAGCTTAATTGCTCTTAGGATTTTGAGATTTGAATCGTATTGTGTTGATTATTACTCAAACTTATTTTCAATGTTTGTAACTATTATTATGGTCGTTTTGACCTTTTGATGTGGTAGAAGATGCTTGTTGAATAGACTTGAGTTGGAATGGTTTGTATGCTTGAACTACTATTTTATTTTGTGGCCTAGAGCAGAGGTACCGACATTCGTGTTTTAAAAGCAATACCTCTATGATTTTCAAATGTACAGGAAGTCAGAACCGTAATTTTGTATCGATGCCATATCACCAGTATCGATACTCGGGATAAAATTATCGATACTTTTTGAAAGGTACAGATAATTTTTGGTATGTTATTTTTAGGCGAGAAACAAAATGCTTTTTTGGTATCGATACCTATGTTTCAGTATAGATACCTACATGATTGTTTTGAGAAATTTTGCTATGTAGTCGCTATGCATGTCTAATTATATTTATAAGACCATTTGATGTGTGTTAGCATGTATTAATGATAATTATGAGTCTATTTGACTTAAATCTCGTGTGAATACTAAAATAGAATGTTCCCTTAATAATGAGACATGTTGTATTGTGTATGATGTATTGTGTATGATGTAAAACGGTGGTGTGGCATCTTGATATTCGGGCTCGGTGACTGCGTCGGGTATAGGGTGTTATAAATACCTGCGTAACTTATTTTGGAATTTTTCTAAGTGGCTCTAATCCATGTTTAATTGATATTATAAATTTGTAAAAACGCTAATAAAGAGGACGATTGCCTATTAATGTGACATTTTATAATGTGTGTGATACGTGACGGTGGTGTGGCATCTTGATATTTGGGCTCGGGGACCAAGCCGGTATAGGGTGTTACATTTGGCGGTATCAAAGCCTAGGTTTATTAACACTCAGACCTAGGTGATTGCTGTGTGGATTAGGGTTGCGAAACCCATGTGTGTGAGTTACCCTGATTGCTTAAATTGATGGAAATATCCATGATTGAATTGCATGTGGGGTAGGAAAGGGAACAGATTACCTTAATCCAATTTTTTTCTTGCAAGAATGTAACTTGGATGATTTCCCTGCCAGTCACACCATTGGTTTTGTTTGTGTATGATTAGATTCGATCGAAAAGATTATGGGTATTTTTACCTCGTAATCCATTCCTTTATTCTCATTGGTAGATTTACGTTCTACGTCTTTGTAAATTTTGAGTGACTTAGCTAATGAGTGAAAAATTCCAATAGAGACTATTGTTACAGGCATCATTTCTTCTAATTTATCACAATTTGAAAAGGATAAGATTAAACGACAATTGCGATACTGGAATGACGAAAATGTGCAAGTGTACACAATCGCAACAAGTAATAAAGTGACAAGTAAATGTCGAGTTATCGTACCCACAGGGACTGTGAAAAGAATTATTTATGAATGCAATTAAAAACACTTTAGTGAAGAAAAATATTTTGATTTGAAAGGGTGATAAAAAAACTAGGATTTTAACAACGTAAAATAAATAAAAAATAAAATAAAAGTTCTAATGCATGATTTCAAAAGATGATTTTAGTCAAGATGACATAATTGTGCTAGGTTAATTACATTTCTTAACTTAGAATTATTAAACTCGTGTTTATGTTGTTACGAATAAATTCACGGCAACTTGGTAATTTGCTAACTTATGAACATAGTTACCTACCAAAATCCATTCATCTCTTGACTATATCTCTATGTCAATTCAACCGATTAAACAAATTTTAGTAGACAAATATATTAATGCACATACATACTTATAAAATCAAAATAATCTCTTGTACATACCTCTATGTCAAATCAAACAATTAATTCAATCTCATAAGCACATAAAAGATTAAGTGAGGTAACAATGTATTCCTACCTTGAAACAATTTAATCACAATAATCTTGCAAGTTATGCATGGCAATTGTATCTCTCGATGCCGTTGCTAATTTAACCCTTAGCTACCTTAGATGATTAAACATGCACAGATTAAGTAACGTGTCAATTAATTACAATTTCAATCTGTTTAAATAATTAATTCATTAGTTACCTTACAATTGTAATGCAAGAATAACTTAGTCATGGTTTTACTTAATCAAACATCTTACCGAGGCCTATAACAACACAAACAAAATTTTAATAAATAAACTAGACGAAATGCAATCAACCTAACACGAATTAAATTTCAACCATATCAATTAAATTAAACATATCAACATCACAAATATTCAAACATGTTCATCATAACAACAATAGAATTAAAAAGGATAGGGAACACGAAACAAGTCTGGTGTTTCTCTGTGGCTTGACTAGTTTGCTCCACTCTTCCTTCTTCACTTGTTCTTGTTAAACCAAGGCTTCTATGTAACACCCTGGTTTAGGGGCTGTGCATATGGGGTATAAATCAAGTGTTAGTAGGTTTTTGGGAGTGCTTGGTTGAGTTTTAGAGGCTCTAAGAATGTTGGGATGAGAAGGGAAGGCTTTGGAAAATTTAGATTTTTAGGGTAAAAAGGAATTGGGCCTAGGAGAATTGAGCCCAATGGGCCTTAGGCGTAGTAGCGTTTAAATTTTTAGAGAACAAGAGACCGGCTTAAATGCAAGTTGGACCTATTGGATAAGTGATTTTGGAAGGTTAGAAGGCTTCTCTGAAGTCCCGGGATCAAATATTAGCTTTGGGGAAATTTTGGTTTTAGGTGAAAAAAAAAAAAAAACCACGGAAGTTGGCGAGGTAGGCCTTAAGAATAAAATATGGAGGAAAATGACACAAGTGGAGTGTGTGGTGTAGTGGCAAAGTGACGCCACTTAAGAGGCAAAGGGGTGACGCATACAAGGGAAGGAAGGAGGTCCAAGGTTCAAGTCTTGGCTTTTGCATTTTGGTTTCTTTTGCTTGGACCTTAGAATTTGGCCCATAGTTTATATTTAGTTGCGCATGGTTTAAGACACAAGAGGAGCTTGTGGCCAAGTGGTTAACAGCGTGGATTATGTTGCAAAGGAGCACAGGTTGAATCTCATGACAAGCAATGGAGTATTTATTTTGCGGTGCGGGACGGGAAGAGTTTTGGTTGAATTTAAACTCTCATTGACGAAGGATCCCACATCGGAAAGACACAAAGAATGAAGGTGAAGAGCTAGCTATATAAGGAGCATCCTAGGAGGAGAGAAAACACATCTTGGAGGGCGTTTGGGCACAAGAGTGATCGGGCGCGGATTAACACCGAGAGTCCTATCAGGTGTGTAACTCTCTACTCTAGTTGTAGAGCGGCAAATGCCGAAGCGCGGTCCACGGCAATAGTAGCCACACGAGCGTGCGGCGCACGTGTGGGGCTTCGACGCGATAGTTGAGGCCATCGATGTAGTATTCTTGTGGGTTGGGGTTGCTTGGGCGTGATGGGCGAAGTGGGCCCAATGGGCCGTGGGCCCTATATGAGTAAATTGTGCGATTGTGTAGTATATAGTGAACTAGACTAGGTGGAACTTATATACGTGGCTAGATTTGTGTTAGGTGGGCCACACGCAGCGTGTGGGCCCGAATGGCCGAAATTGGGCTTTAGGCCCAATAGTCCATTCGACCAGAAATGGTAGTTGGGTCGCTTCGGGCGACACGGGCCTTTGGAAAGGCCATTCCAGTACGAAATTACCGATATACCCTTGGTGGGTAAATTACGAAAATGCCCTTAGTAGGTAAAATTACGATTTTACCCTTAAAGGTTGATTAGCAAGGTAAGGCGTGTTAGTTTTCTTTGTGCTATAGTTTTTGTCTTGGCGAATGGCTAAGTGTTCATTGTTTTTATGCCAAGGCCGATTGTAGGGAAGAAGAGCATCATTGGGAACCTTTTGTAAGTCCGTTAGTCTGCAGTGCGAAGCGAAGTAAGCGTTTGGGTTTTGGTATCATTTAGGTGCGTAATCATCGCACTATTTACGTGGTTTGGTTTGCTAACATGTTTATATGTGTATTATGTGTAATAGCCGTTTATAATGGCATAAGTGATGAATAATGGTGATGGTAAGTTAATCTTGATATACATTTATATATGTACAATGTGGTAGTGATAAGTGATAAATACTCATTCTATATGATATTCTTGCATGATTTATTGACACATGGGCATGGGATTGGATTGAAGAAGGAAGAAGTGTACACAGGATGTGCGTGGTCTAATGATAGCTCAGCTACATTAGCGCTTGAGGGTTAGCTTTGTGCTACCTCAAGGGAGGTGTTGGCTAGGTGCCCATCTCGGCGGTTGATTGCTATGTGCATCACCGTAGGCGATTCACGATATTTGGATCACTTTGGTTGATCGGTGGCTCACCACGGCCTCGAGCGGCGAGAATGCCGAGGTAAGATTTATGGATCACGATGTGATCGGTGGCTCGACCACGGCCTTGTGCGGCCAGTCCGCCGAGGTAACATATGTGGGATCACTCGGTTGTGATCGGTGGATTAGCCACGGCCTTGGCGGGAGTGCGCTAAGGTTGGTGTCACGGTTGGATAGTAGGTTGGTGAGATGCATTCTTGCATGATTTGTTTCGATGGTGTGTGGGTATGGGCCAAGCCCATACGGATGGAAATATGTGTTGTGGTTATGCACTGAGTCAGTGGACTCACTCTTTTCATTAACCATTTCAGGTAGTGCATAAAGCTGGACCGGGATCGGAGAGGACAAGGTGGCCCATGCCGAGGATGATGTTCAATTATTCCATGCTAAATTTTGATATAAGTACTTTATTTGAATTGTTGGGTTGTAATAAAGGCCATTTTATGTTTTTGGTATTACTTTAACTATGGTTTATTTAAATTAAATTGCTACGTGAAAATGATTTATGGTTTGCAACCTATTTATTCAAATTGGATATTATAAACTAAAGTTTTAAAAATGAATGAGTTTTATAGCAAAGTTTTATTCCAAAGATATGTTTTCCAAAATTCAAACAAACTACGATGTTTTATTTTAAGATTTTCAACCGTCTTTTCCAGTGACATAACCTTGATTCGGTCGTAGTGAATGGGCGGGTTTGGGGATGTTCTGATTTAATATCGAGCCCGGTTCAAAACTCGGCTTTGAGGTTTTGGGCCAAAAACGTTTCAAAATGGGTTTTTATGAAAGGTTTTCGAGTTAGGTGGCATGGCACTGTACCTCAGACCAGAAGTCCACGGTGTAAGTACCCTTACTATTGCTTGTGAGTTATTGATGTGATCGGATGATTGTAATAGTGGATTACTTTAGAAAGCGAAACTTTGATTGCTCGAAAGAACGACTTCCGAAAAACTGTTCATAAAATTTTCTCGTGGATTAAGCAGTGGAACAAAATTTCTAATGCATAAAACTTTTAATCCATTAAATCGCGACGCTAGATATGAGTTCTAGGGGCGTGGTCGTACTTCTCGTGGACGTGGTAGAGGCGATTTTGGTATTGTTTGTTTTGTTGCTCGTAAAGTATGTTAGCTCTTGGAGATCAGTGAGTGCGCAATGATAGCGTAGTGGAGAGAATTGGATGTTAGTTTAGACAAGTAATTTCGAGGACGAAATTATTTTAAGGAGGGTAGAATTGTAACACCTGGTTTAGGAAATTTTGTGCATATGGGGTATAAATCAAGTGTTAGTAGGTTTTTGGGAGTGCTTGGTTGAGTTTTAGAGGCTCTAAGAATGTTGGGATGAGAAGGGAAGGCTTTGGAAAATTTAGATTTTTAGGGTAAAAGGAATTGGGCCTAGGAGAATTGAGCCCAATGGGCCTTAGGCGTAGTAGCGTTTAAATTTTTAGAGAACAAGAGACCGGCTTAAATGCAAGTTGGACCTATTGGATAAGTGATTTTGGAAGGTTAGAAGGCTTCTCTGAAGTCCCGGGATCAAATATTAGCTTTGGGGAAATTTTGGTTTTAGGTGAAAAAAAAAAAAAAAACCCTGGAAGTTGGCAGGTAGGCCTTAAGAATAAAATATGGAGGAAAATGACACAAGTGGAGTGTGTGGTGTAGTGGCAAAGTGACGCCACTTAAGAGGCAAGGGGGTGACGCCACAAGGGAAGGAAGGAGGTCCAAGGTTCAAGTCTTGGCTTTTGCATTTTGGTTTCTTTTTGCTTGGACCTTAGAATTTGGCCCATAGTTTATATTTAGTTGCGCATGGTTTAAGACACAAGAGGAGCTTGTGGCCAAGTGGTTAACAGCGTGGATTATGTTGCAAAGGAGCACAGGTTCGAATCTCATGACAAGCAATGGAGTATTTATTTTGCAGTCTGGGCGGGAAGAGTTTCAGTTGAATTTAAACTCTCTTGTGAAGGGATCCCACATCGGAAAGACACAAAGAATGAAGGTGAAGAGCTAGCTATATAAGGAGCATCCTAGGAGGAGAGAAAACACATCTTGGAGGCGTTTGGGCACAAGAGTGATCGGGCGCGGATTAACACGAGTCCTATCGGTGTGTAACTCTCTCTACTCTAGTTGTAGAGCGGCAAATGCAGAAGTGCCGGTCCACGGCAATAGTAGCCACACGAGCGCGCGCGGCCGCGCGTGTGGGGCTTCGACGCGATAGTTGAGGCCATCGTAGTATTCTTGTGGGTTGGGTGCTTGGGCGTGATGGGCGAAGTGGGCCCAATGGGCCCGTGGGCCCTTATGAGTAAATTGTGCGATTGTGTAGTATATAGTGAACTAGACTAGGTGGAACTTATATACGTGGCTAGATTTGTGTTAGGTGGGCCACACGAGGCGTGTGGGCGAATGGGCGAAATTGGGCTTTAGGCCCAATAGTCCATTCGACCAGAAATGGTAGTTGGGTCGCTTCGGGCGACACGGGCCTTTGGAAAGGCCATTCCGGTCTGAAATTACCGATATACCCTTGGTGGGTAAATTACGAAAATGCCCTTAGTAGGTAAAATTACGATTTTACCCTTAAAGGTTGATTAGCAAGGTAAGGCGTGTTAGTTTTCTTTGTGCTATAGTTTTTGTCTTGGCGAATGGCCTAAGTGTTCATTGTTTTTATGCCAAGGCCGATTGTAGGGAAGAAGAGCATCATTTGGGAACCTTTTGTAAGTCCGTTAGTCTGCCAGTGCGAGAAGCGAATAGCGTTTGGGTTTTGGTATCATTTAGGTGCGTAATCATCGCACTATTTACGTGGTTTGGTTTGCTAACATGTTTATATGTGTATTATGTGTAATAGCCGTTTATAATGGCATAAGTGATGAATAATGGTGATGGTAAGTTAATCTTGATATACATTTATATATGTACAATGTGGTAGTGATAAGTGATAAATACTCATTCTATATGATATTCTTGCATGATTTATTGACACATGGGCATGGGATTGGATTGAAGAAGGAAGAAGTGTACACGGGATGTACGTGGTCTAATGATAGCTCGAGGCTACATTAGCGCTTGAGGGTTAGCTTTGTGCTACCTCAAAGGAGGTGTTGGCTAGGTGCCCATCTCGGCGGTTGATTGCTATGTGCATCACCGAAGAGGCGATTACGATATTTGGATCACTTTGGTTGATCGGTGGCTCGCCACGGCCTCGGCGGCGAGAATGCCGAGGTAAGATTTATGGATCACGATGTGATCGGTGGCTCGACCACGGCCTTGTGCGGCAGTCCGCCGAGGTAACATATGTGGGATCACTCGGTTGTGATCGGTGGATTAGCCACGGCCTTAGGCGGAGTCCGCTAAGGTTGGTGTCACGGTTGGATAGTAGGTTGGGTGAGATGCATTCTTGCATGATTTGTTTCGATGGTTTGTGTGGGTATGGGCCAAGCCCATACGGATGGAAATATGTGTTGTGGTTATGCATCGAGTCGGTGGACTCACTCTTTTCATTAACCATTTCGGGTAGTGCATAAAAGTGGACCAGGGATCGGAGAGGACAAGGTGGCCCATGCCGAGGATGATGTTCAATTATTCCATGCTAAATTTTGATATAAGTACTTTATTTGAATTGTTGGGTTGTAATAAAGGCCATTTTATGTTTTTGGTATTACTTTAACTATGGTTTATTTAAATTAAATTGCTACGTGAAAATGATTTATGGTTTGCAACCTATTTATTCAAATTGGATATTATAAACTAAAGTTTTAAAAATGAATGAGTTTTATAGCAAAGTTTTATTCCAAAGATATGTTTTCCAAAATTCAGCAAACTACGATGTTTTATTTTAAGATTTTCAACCGTCTTTTCCCAGTGACATAACCAGATTCGGTCGTAGTGAATGGGCCGGGTTTGGGGATGTTACATTCTATGAACACTTGAGTGCTGCTCCAAATGATGGATGAATGAAACTTTTTCAAGAGGTGAAATTGATAAGAGGACAGAGGAAAATGGATGGGAAATAAAGAGAGAAAGTTGAGAGAGGATAGAAGAGATAAGGATGTTGTGGTCTGTTGAAATGAACAGCCAAGGGGGGTTTTTATAGGGTGAGAGGGCTGCTAAAAATAGCCAAATCAACAGCCAAATAGCCCTCCCATGGCCGGACACACATGTGGCAAGTTTGAAGCTTTAAAATTTGCTATATTAAGGCTGGGGCAAATCTAGAAAGGCACTAAAAGAGGAGGGGTTTGTTTTCAGTTTGACGAAGTCTTCAAGGGCCTTTACATAAGCCAATTAATCAGCCAAGAAAGCTGATTGGGTTAGCATCCTGTGTAACAGCCCGATTTAGGGGCTAGCCAGAAAAGTGGTTTTGGAACCACTAGCCTGAGATCAGAGAGAATTATTTTGATGATATTTTATGAGTTAGAGCATGATCATATAGGTGCATGAAAATTTTGGTGCTTTAATTCTAGCGATTGCATGCTTAATTGCGAAAAAGGACTAAATCGCATAAAGTGTGAGTGTTCTATTTTTCAAGAAAAAGGTGTCTAAAAGCCATAGAATATTAATTGGAGGCCCTTAAAGTGCAATTAGACCCCTAAAGATAGGGTGGCCGGCCATAGGAGACAAACAATGTCAATTTGGTCAAAGTGGTTGATATTAGGTGGACTAAATTGATGTTTTATAATAAAATAAAGAAAGAAAAGATATCATCTTTTCTCTCCATCTTCTCCACCTAAAAATACAAGCAAAATAGGGGTTTGAGAGCTTAAAATTTTCAGCAACTTCTGACCTTTGAAAGTAAGTGACTTTGGTGATTTTTCTTGATAATAATTATACTTTTGGAATCCCTAAAGCTTAAGCTAGCTAAAGAGGGGACTATTTTGAAAAATGGTTGAAAGTTTAGAGTTTTGCAATGTGAGCTTTTAAGTTATTTGCTGCAATTTTATGAAAGAAAATGAGTATTAGTTGTTAGATAAACAACTTTTGTGAAAGGTGTTACCATGAAAACACCTAAGAGGACCTTTTTGTAAAGGTTGTAAAATATGTGGTAAATGTGTGAAATAATGAGTGTTGAGGGCTACCATAAGAGTAATAAATGTTCACCTAGGCTCATTAAAGAAAGAAATTTGTTTAGAATTGATTTTCGAGCCTAGGGGTAAAATGGTCATTTTGTGAAAGCTTAAGGGAAAAATGGTAATTTTGACAAAATTATGATTAATGAAATGTATTTATTAATGTGGCGACTAAATGAGCTAAATTGTTATTATAGATCAATAAGAACGAAGAATTAACCTTGACCGAGGAAAGGGCAAAGTATCGGACTAGATCGACAATCTAGCCTATTTTGAAATCGAGGTAAGTTTGTGTGTAATAAGCTCAACGCCATGTTAGTATGACTTTAAATATTTGATAATTGTGAAGATGTATGATATGCCTATGAATTTGAATAATGGTGTTGTGTGAGAATTGTGATGTTGAAGTCTCGGTTGGACTTAAATAAATGAGAGAACAATATCATCAAGACTTGAGATGGGTAAGGTCCCGTATAAGACCATGTCTGGGACATGGCCTAGGCACCAAATTAAAATCCCGTATAAGACCATATCTGGGATATGGCATCGGCATTGAATATGAAAAATGTATAAGACCATATCTGGGATATGGCATCGATAATCGATATGAGATCCCGTATAAGACCATATCCGGGATATGGCATCGGCATCTAGAAGTGACCCCACGTAAGACCACCTCTGGGATGTGGCATTGGCATCGTAATTATGTGAATTAGGATGACCATGTCTCCTTGAATATCCCAAGTGATTCAATGGGGTAAATTGTTAAGCTTATGATAGAGATGAGATTAATGCTAAGACTATGTGATGAAGTGATACAGGTATATGTGAGAAATTGACGAGAATGGTTTACGATATGTGGCATGATATGTAATCGGTAAGAGTAAGTATGAGTAAGTTATGGAAATGAGCCTAAGACTTGCGTTTTTTTTTCAGTGTACTGGATGGATGACATTACGAGCTTTATGTTGCTATTTATTTCATGCAAACTTACTAAGCTTTATGCTTACCCCTCTCATTTCCCTTTTCCTTGTAGCATTGCCAAGTTAGCTCGAGAATTCGTGGAACGTCGGAGTTCAAAAATCACACTATCGACTACTTTTTGGTATAGCCAAGTTAGATTCATTTTGAGTATGGCATGTATAGGTCTTGGTTATTTTGTTATGTCATATTTGTTAGCCAAAGTGTTGGCTATTAATGTTGTTCAATTCATTTTGTAAGTGGTCATTTGGAATTGGGCCAATACTTGACAAGTTTATATATATTCAATGATGATGGAATTCATTAGGTGTATGCTTGTATGGATGTCTTGATTTTGAGTCTTTAAAAGTGCTTTATAGTTTTGATACATGATGGATTAAATTGGTGTAAGTATGGTTGTTGTGTAGGGTGGCATTTTGCTTGGTAGATAGCCTTTCAAATATCCACATGGGTAGACACACGAGCGTGTGTCTAGGTCGTGTGTGACACATGATCAGCCCCATGGGTGTGTTGATTGGTCGTGTGTCTCCTTACATGCTAGGTTTGGAAGTCAGTATGCTCAGTAGTAAACACACGGGCAGCGATACGGCCGTGTGTCTCAGCCGTGTGGGAGGCACGGCCACGGACTTGGGCGTGTGCCCAGGCCGTATGAAGTCTGCACATAAAATTAGGAATTTAATTTGACACACGGTCTAAGGACACAGGCGTGTGCCTTGGCCGTGTGACCTTAGTGAGGTTATGAGGTCATAAACAGAATGCCGAGGTTTTGGCACATGGGCTAAGACACGTGCGTGTCGAGGCCGTGTGAGGAACACGGGTGTGGAACACGGGCATGTGAATTTTCCACACGGGCATGTTCCCTTTTTCACACGGGCGTGTGGCCCTGCTTTATGTCAAATTTATCTAAGTGTTCGAAAGTTTCAGGTTTGGTCCCGAATCATTCTGGGTACAAGTTTAGGGTCTCGTAGACCTATAATAAGGACATTAAGTTCTTGAATGAAAAGTTTTAATCTGAAATGAAATTTTATGAACCGATGTGGTTTATTTGACTATGTTAAGAACGGTAATGCCTTGTTACCCGGCTCAGGTGTTGAATACGGGTAAGGGGTGTTACATTTAGTGGTATCAGAGCTACGGTTTAGTCGATTCTCAGACTAACATAGCGTAAGTATGAGTCTAGCTATACATGCCATATGTATGAATATTTCTATAGTGATAGTGTGACGACTCCTTATGATTTGAATTGTGTTTTTATATAGTAAATGGATCCCGATCGAATTGCAATCGATGATGCTGCAGGTAATGCGTCGACTCCCGCGCAAGGGATCGTGCCAGTAGAAAGTAGACTCTAGAGTTTGGGTCAGGGAGAAGAGGCTCGGGAAGCCTTTCTACTGGTATACTGAGTATATTCGAGCAAATCCTAATGCTCAACCCCCTCCACCCCCATCTATTCCTCAGCCTGCTCCTGTAGCTCCTCAGTTGGTAGAGGTAGTAAGAAGAGAAAGGCCTCCGGTCGATAAGATCCGGAAACAAGGAGCCGAGGAATTTTGGGCTAGTAAGGATGATGATCCGGAGAGGGCGGAGACGGCTTGAGAATACCATCGGGGTATTCAATGAGATGTCATGCACGCCTGAAGAGTGCATAAAGTGTGCGGTATCTCTCTTGAGAGATTCGGCCTATCAGTGGTGGAACACCCTTGTGTTGGTGGTACCAAGGGAGAGAGTTAACTGGGAATTCTTCCAAGAGGAATTCTGGAAGAAGTACATTAGTCAAAGGTTCATTGACCAAAAATGAAAAGAGTTCTTAGATCTAAAGCAAGGTCGAATGACGGTGACTGGATACGAACATAAGTTAGTAAGGCTTAGTAAATATGCCCGTGAGTGTGTGTCCACCGAGGCTATTATGTGTAAAAGGTTTGAGGATGGGTTAAATGAGGATGTCCGTTTGTTTGTTGGTTTCCTCGAACTAAAAGAATTTGTGGTACTGGTAGATAGAGCCTGTAAGGCCGAGGAACTGGTTAAAGAGAAAAGGAAGGCCGAGAACGAGTCTCGCGACTCAAAGAAGAGACTATTAGGAAAGTCATTCCAATCCTTATCCAAGAATTCAAGAGATTTCACTATTCGATCGGCCACCTCAGCTGGGTTTTCAAGTAGAAGTAAGGGTAGACAGTACCCGGGGTCTAAAGCTCAGACTACTTCGGTTTCTAGTGTTGGCAACGCTCGATCGAGTAGACCGGAATGTCCATAGTGCCGAAAACATCATCCCGAGGAGTGTCGAGCAAACAAGAAAGCTTGTTTCAAGTGTGGATCTCTAGACTATTTTATCAGAGATTGCCCCGAGGTGGGTGAGAAAGAAAAACCTCAGCATGCAAGACCGAGAAGTACTGCTAGAGGAAGACCACAGAGAAACTTGGGAAATGAAATGAGTAGTAAGAATACATCTAGAGAGCAGACTGCAAGAGATGAGGGTAGAGCACCGGGGAGAACATATGTCATTCGTGCTCGCGAGGAGGCGTCCTCCCCCGACGTAATCACGGGTACATTTTCTCTCTATGATACTCATGTTGTAGCTTTAATTGATCTGGGGTCTACCCACTCGTATATTTGTATGAAATTAGTCTCTAGCATGAGTATGCCTGTAGAGTCTACTGAATTTGTAATAAGAGTCTCAAATCCTCTAGGAAAATGTATGTTGGTTGATAGAGTATGCAAAGGTTGCCCTTTGATGATTAGGGGTCATTATTTTCCGGCTAATCTCATGTTATTGCCGTTTGATGAATTTGATGTCATCATTGGGATGGATTGGTTAGCTGCTCATGATGTGATAGTGAACTGTGGAAGGAAGTTTATTGAGTTAAAATGTGAAAGTGGAGATCTTATTCGTGTTGAATCAGATGAGTGAGATAGATTGCCAGTAGTGATATCTTCCTTGTTGACTCAAAAATATCTAAGAAAGGGGTACGAAGCTTACCTTGCCTTTATGGTGAATGCTAGAGAGACTGAGTTAAGAATTGAATCAGTGCCAATAGTATGTGAGTATCCGAATGTTTTCCCAGAGGAATTGCCAGGGCTACCTCTGATTCAAGAGATTGAATTTGGGATTGAGTTAGCTCCTAGTGCTGCCCCCATTTCTATTGCTCCCTACAGAATGGCTCCAACCGAGCTAAAAGAACTGAAGGCATAGTTGCAAGAGTTAACGGATAAAGGCTTCGTAAGATCGAGTTATTCTCCATGGGGTGCTCCCGTATTATTTGTGAAGAAGAAAGATGGTTCCATGAGGTTATGTATAGATTATCGGCAACTCAATAAGGTAACTGTGAAGAACAAGTACTCGTTGCCAAGAATCGATGATTTATTTGACCAATTGAAGGGAGCCACGGTGTCTTTCAAGATAGACTTAAGGTCTGGATATTATCAGTTGAGAGTTAAGGACTCGGATGTACTGAAAATTGCATTACGGACAAGGTATGGCCACTATGAATTTTTGGTCATGCCTTTTGGTTTAACAAATGCCCCTGCAGCTTTCATGGATTTGATGAATCGTATCTTTCGACTGTAATTGGATAAATTTGTGGTAGTCTTTATCGATGATATATTGATCTACTCTTGGGATGAAAACGAGCATGCTGAACATTTGAGAATGGTTCTGCAAATTTTGAGAGATAAACAATTATATGCCAAGTTTAGTAAAAGTGAATTTTGGCTTAAGGAAGTTGGATTTTTGGGGCACATTGTCTCGGGAGATGGGATTAGAGTCGACCCGAGTAAGATTTCAGCAATTGTCGATTGGAAGCCACCAAGGAATGTAACCGAAGTTAGGAGTTTTCTGGGCCTAGCTAGCTACTATAGGCGTTTTGTCAAGGGATTTTCCATGTTAGCTACCCCGATGACGAGGTTGCGACAAAAAGATGTAAAGTTTGAATGGACAGAAAAGTGCCAGCAGAGTTCTGAGAAACTAAAGGCGTTGTTGACTGAAGCTCCTGTCTTAGTGCAACCGGAGCCGGGAAAAGAATTTGTGGTTTACAGCGATGCATCCTTGAACGGATTAGGTTGTGTACTCATGCAATAAGGCATGGTGATATCATATGCCTCTAGACAATTAAAACCGCACGAGAAGAATTACCCGACTCACGATTTGGAGTTAGCCGCAATTGTTTTTAGACTAAAGATTTGGAGACACCATTTGTATGGTGAGAGATGTCGGGTGTTCACTGATCATAAGAGCCTAAAGTACTTGATGACTCAAAAAGAGTTGAACCTTAGGCAACAGAGATGGTTAGATTTGATAAAAGATTACGAGTTAGTAATTGACTACCATCCAGGAAAGGCGAACATGGTCGCCGATGCCCTGAGTAAGAAATCCTTGTTTGCGCTGAGAGTCATGAATACCCAGATGGCTTTGTCAGATGATGGTTCTATTCTAGCCGAGTTGAGGGCTAGACCAATGTTTCTCCAAGAGATTTATGAAGCTCAGAAAAGCGACAATGATTTACAAGCTAAAAGAGTTCAATGTGAGTCAAACGTTGAGTCAGACTTTCGGATAAGTCCTGATGGATGTTTTATGTTTCACGATAGGGTCTGTGTACCCAGAGATGATGAACTTATTCAGAAGATTCTGCATGAAGCTCATAGTGGATGTTTGACTGTACATCCAGGCAGCACGAAGATGTATAACGATTTGAGAAAATGGTATTGGTGGCCGTGTATGAAGAAAGACATTTCCGAGATTGTTTAGAGATGCCTAATTTGTCAACAAGTGAAGGCTGAACATCAAGTAGCTTCAGGTCTACTTCAGCCTATTATGGTTCTCGAGTGGAAATGGGATCGTATTACTATGGACTTCGTGACGGGTTTATCGTTGACGCCAAAAAAGAAAGGTGCCGTATGGGTGGTAGTGGATAGACCCACGAAGTCAGCCCATTTCATACCAGTACGGGTTGATTATTCGCTCGATAAGTTGGCGGATTTGTATGTGACAGAAATAGTAAGACTTCACGGGGTACCGTTGTTGATTATTTCGGATAGAGATCTGAGATTTACGTCACGGTTCTAGAAAATTTTACAAGAGGCCTTAGGCACAAAATTGAGCTTTAGTACAGCTTTCCATCCACAAACCGACGGGCAGTCGGAGAGAGTAATACAGATACTTGAGGACATGCTTTGATGTTGTAACACCCCTTACCCGT
This sequence comes from Gossypium sturtianum, assembly GCA_025698515.1. Lineage (NCBI taxonomy): Eukaryota > Viridiplantae > Streptophyta > Magnoliopsida > Malvales > Malvaceae > Gossypium > Gossypium sturtianum. Next base: position 68,336,945 of record CM046946.1, on the reverse strand, counting down.
GTTCAAAGCCGGAACCGGATACGAGGCATTACCTAACTCAACTAGCTTAAACATGATGTTTCGGGCTATAAATTTTCGTTTCGACTCAAAAACTTTCCATTTAAACCCATAACATACTCATCCTAGGCCTACGAGGCCTTAAACATACTTCCGAAAGGTTTCGGGAATTAGTCGGAAACTTTTACGCACTTAGAAAAATCTTGCCTAAACAGGGGCCACACGCGCAAGTTGCTCAAGGGACACGCCCGTGTGCCCCTGAGACATGCCCGTGCTCCTCGCCCGTGGTCGACACTGACTTAATACACACGGCCGGACACACGCCCGTGTCACTGGCCTGTGTCCCTCACACGGCCTCGACACGCCCATGTCTTAGCCCATGTGCCAAAACCTTGGCATTCTGTTTATGACGTCATCATCTTACTATGGTCACACGGCCAAGGCACACGCTCATGTCCTCAGACCGTGTGTCAAATTAAATTCCTAACTTCAGGTGCAGACTTCACACGGCCTGGGCACACGTCCATGTTCTTGGCCGTGCCTCCCACACGGCTGAGACACACGGCCGTGTCTCTGCCCGTGTGTTTACTACTGAGCATACTGACTTGCAACTCTAGCATGCAAGGGGACACACGGCCGAGCACTACGCCCATGGGGCTGACCGTGTGTCACACACGGCCTAGACACACGTCCGTGTTTCTGCCAGTGTGGAAAATTTTATGGCTATCTACCAAGCCATTTGCCACCCTAGCAAGAAATCACACTCATACCAAAACAATTCAATATTTAAGATGACTCTATGTACCTCTAAGAACTCAAAAGAATAAAGACATCCACAAAAACATACACTTCATGAAATTCATCTTCATTGAATATATGGACATATCAAGTATAGGCCAACCTCCCATGGCCTTTTACAAAATAAATTGAACAACTAGAATAGCCAACACATTTGGCTTATAAATATGACATGAAAAAAATACCAAGTCCTATACATGCCATACTCAAAATGAATCTAGTGGGCTATACCAAATAGTAGTCGATAGTGTGGTCTCCAACTCTGACGTCTGCAATTTCTCGAGATATCTTGGCAATACTACAAGGAAGAGAGAAATGAAAGGGATAAGCAATAAGCTTAGTAAGTTTGCATGGAATTAAATAGCAACCATAAACTCATAAAGATACCCATCCATGACATTAAGTAACCATACACAATGTCATAGGCTCTTTACCATAGCTTACTCGTATTTTCCCTTATCTAGCACTTACCACGCCACATAATGTAAATGTTCCTCGTGAATTATTCACGCATACCTGTTTTCACTCAATCACATAACTTTAAATACCAATCTCAATTCTATATTTACTGCTAGATTATTTAATCCCAATAATTTTCTTGGGACACTCAAAGATGCATATTCATTACCACTATCATGAACCCGAAGCCAATGCCACATCCCAGATGCGGTCTTACATGGGATTACCTTTGATTACCGATGCCATATCCCGGACATGGTCTTATACGGAACCTCACCTCAAGTATTGATGCCATATCCCGGATACGGTCTTATACAATTCTCATATTCAATACCGAAGCCATATCCCGAATATGGTCTTATACGGAATTTCAATTTGGTACCGAAGCCATGTCCCCGACATGGTCTTACACGGGACCTTATCTATCTCATGTCTCGATAATAATATACTCACATTCATTATAGTCCAACCGGGACTTCAACATTTCAATTTCTTAGAATATCGTATATCAATATAATGTCAAACATTCTCAAATAATACGAGCATAAATGTTGAATTTATCACATACAAACTTACCTCGATTTCAAAATAAGCTAGATCGTCGATCTAGTGCGAGACTTTATTCTTTCCCCGATCGAGGTTGATTCTTGGTTCTTCTTGCTCTATAATAGCAAATTAGCTCGTTTCAATCATCACATTAATAAAAGCATTTTAATAATCATGCTTTGGCAAAATTACTATTTTACCCTTACACTTTGGCAAAATGACCAATTTACCCCTAGGCTCAGAAATCAATTCTAATTAAATTTCTACCTTTAATGAGCATAAGTGAACATTTATTTCTCTTATGGCTATCATCAAAACCCAACATTTCACACATTTACTACCAATTTTACAACCTTTACAAAAAGGTTCATTTAGGTGTTTTCATGGCAACACCTTTCACAAAAGTTGTTCATATAACAACTAAGACTCATTTTATTCCATAAAAATACAGAAAATCACATACAAGATCTCATGGAAAAACCCTAAACTTTTCACCATATTGCAAATTAGTCCCCTCCTTAGAAAGCTTAAGCTCTAGGGGTTCTAAAAGTACAACTATCATCAAGAAAAACCATTAAAATCACTTACTTGAATGGAGAAGAGCTTGCTGAAATTTTGAGCTTTCAAAACCCATATTATGCTTGCTATTTGTGGTGGTGAAGAAGAGAGAAAAAGATGATATCTTTTCTTTCTTTATTTTATTTTATTTATCAATTTAATCCACCAACTACACCCACTTTGACCAATTTTTTAACTTCTTTATCCCCCCTATGGCCGGTCAACCTTCATTTAAGGGGTTAATTGCCTTTTAAAGACCTCGAATTAACATTCTATAGCTATTTGGCACCCTTAGCTTATAAAATGGAATTTTCGCACTTTATGCGATTTAGTCCTTTTTCGCGATTAAGCAAGAAATCGCTAAAATTAAAATACCAAAATTTTCATGTACTAATATAATCATGCTCCGACTCATAAAATATCATGAAAAATAATTTTATCTAACCTTGGATTAGTGGTTCCAAACCACTGTTCCGGCTAGCCCCTAAATCAGGCTATTACAATTCTCCCCCTTAAAGATTTTCGTCCCCGAAAATCTTACCGGCGAAAAGGTTGGGATATAGGTTTCTCATAGCTTCATCTGGCTCCCATGTAGCCTCTTCTATTCCATGACTCTGCCATAGCACTTTAACAAGAGCTATACTTTTGTTTCTTAACTGTTTGACCTCTCGTGCCAAGATCTTAACCGGCTCTTCACCATAAGTCAAGTCCGGTTGAATTTCTACCTCTGTTGGTACTATTACATGTGTAGGGTCCGAATGGTATCGACGTAACATGGACATGTGGAAGACATCGTGAATATTTTCCAGTCCAGGTGGTAAAGCAAAACAATAAGCTACCGGTCCTATCCTCTCGGTAACTTCATAAGGTCCGATAAAATGCGGACTTAATTTGCCTTTCCGGCCAAATCTTAGGGCCTTCCTCCATGGTGATACTTTCAAAAATACTTTATCACTGACTTGGAATTCAATCTCTTTCCTTTTAAAATCCGAATAGGACTTTTGTCTATCTGAGGCCTCTTTCAGACACTCGCGTATCACCTTTACTTTCTTTTCAGTTTCCCTGATCAAGTCGACCTCGTGTATCTGTTTCTCTTTGAGTTCTAACCAATACAAGGGCGTTCGACACTTACGCCCATACAATGCCTCATAAGGCGCCATTTTCAAACATGACTGAGAACTATTGTTGTAGGCGAATTCCACCAACGGTAAGTATTTCTCCCAATTACCTTGGAATTAAAAAACACAACATTGAAGCATTTCTTCGAGTATCTGTATTACTCTTTCTGACTGCCCGTCGATTTGTGGATGGAAAGTTGTACTGAAGCTTAATTTTGTATCCAAGGCCCCTTGTAACTTCTTCCAAAATCATGACGTGAATCTCGGGTCTCTATCCAAAATAATCGAAAATGGTACCCTATGAAGTCTTACTATCTCTGACACATACAAATCCGCCAATTTATCAAGCGAGTAATCGACTCGCACTGGTATGAAATGGGTCGACTTCGTAAGTCTATTGACTACGACCCACACAACATCTTTCTTTTTGGGTGTCAACGGTAAACCCGTCATGAAGTCCATAGTAATACGGTCCCACTTCCACTCGGGAACCATAATGGGCTAAAGTAGACCCGAAGGTACTTGGTGTTCAGCCTTCACTTGCTGGCAAATTAGGCATCTCAACACGAACTCAGAAATGTCTTTCTTCATACAGGGCCACCAATACCACTTCCTCAAATCATTGTACATCTTTGTGCTGCCTGGGTGCACAGTTAAGCATCCGCTATGTGCTTCATACAAAACCTTACGAACAAGTTCATTATTTCTGGGTACACAGACCCTATCTCGATACGTCAAACATCCATCAGGGCTTACCCGAAAGTCTGACTCAACATTTGACTCACATAGAACTCTTTTGGCTTGTAAGTTGCTGTCCTCTTTCTGAGCTTCACAAATCTCTTGAAGAAATAATGGTCTAGCCCTCAGCTCAGCTAGAATAGAACCATCATCCCACAAAGCCATCTGAGTATTCATGGCTCTCAACGCAAACAATGATTTTCTGCTCAAAGCATCAGCGACTACGTTCGCCTTTCCCGGATGGTAGTCAATCACTAACTCATAATCCTTAATCAGCTCTAACCACCTTCGTTGCCTCAAATTCAATTCCTTTTGAGTCATCAAATATTTTAGGCTTTTATGGTCAGTAAATATCCAACACCTTTTGCCATACAAATGGTGTCTCCATATCTTCAATGCGAACACAATGGCGGCCAACTCTAAGTCATGGGTCGGGTAATTCTTCTCGTGTGGCTTTAATTGTCTAGAGGCGTATACAATCACCTTACCCTCTTCCATAAGTACACAACCCAATCCATTCAAGGATGCATCACTGTAAACCACAATTTCTCTTCCCGGCTCAGGTTGTACCAAAACAGGAGCCTCAGTCAACAACGCCTTTAGTTTCTCAAAACTCTGTTAACACTTTTCTGTCCAATCAAACTTTACATCTTTTTGCAAAAGTCTCATCATCGGGGTAGCTATCATTGAAAACCCCTTGACAAAACGCCTATAATAGCCGGCTAGGCCTAGAAAACTCCTTACTTCAGTTACGCTCCTCGGCGGTTTCCAATCAACAATTACTGAAATCTTACTCGGGTCGACTCGAATCCCATCTCCCGAGACAATGTGCCCCAAAAATCCTACTTCCTTAAGCCAAAATTCACTCTTGCTAAACTTGGCATACAATTGTTTTTCTCTCAAAATTTTTAGAACCATACTCAAATGCTCGGCATGTTTGTTCTCGTCTCTAGAGTAGATCAGTATATCATCAATGAAGACCACGACAAATTTATCCAAGTATGGCCGAAAAATGCGATTCATGACCAAAAATTCATAGTAGCCATACCTAGTCCTAAATGCAATTTTCGGTACATCCGAGTCCTTGACTCTCAGCTGATAGTACCCTGACCTCAAATCTATCTTGGAAAATACTGTGGCTCCTTTCAATTGATCAAATAAATCATCGATTCTCGGCAACGGGTACCTATTCTTCAAAGTTACCTTGTTAAGTTGTCGGTAATCTATGCATAATCTCATAGAACCATCTTTCTTCTTCACGAATAAAACGGGAGCACCCCACAGAGAAAAACTAGGTCTTGCGAAACCTTTATCCGTTAGTTCTTGCAACTGTGCTTTCAACTCTTTTAGCTCGATTGGAGCCATTCTATATGGAGCAATAGAAATGGGGGCGGTACCCGAAGCTAGCTCAATGCCGAATTCGATCTCTCTAGCCGGAGGTAACCCTGGCAATTCTTCCGGGAAAACATCTGAATACTCGTATACTATGGGTACCGACTCAATTTTCAACTCAGTCTCTTTAGTATTCATCACAAAGGCAAGGTAAGCTTCGTACCCCTTTCTTAAATACTTTTGAGTCAACAAGGATGATATCACTACTGGTGATATGTCCTGCTCGTCTGATTCAACACGAATAAAATCCCCATTTTCACATTTCAACTCAATAAACTTCTTTCCACAATTTGCGATTACATCATGAATAACTAACCAATCCATCCCAAGGATGACAGCAAACTCATCAAACGGTAATAACATAAGATCAACTGGAAAGCAATGACCCCTAATCGTCAAAGGGCAACCTTTGCATACTCTATCAACCAACACATACTTACCTAGGGGATTAGACACTCTTATTACAAATTCAGTAGACTCTATAGCATGCTCATGCTAGAGACTAATTTTAAGCATATATATGAGTGGGTAGATCTCGGATAAATTAAAGCTATAACACGAATATCATAAAGAGAAAATGTACCCGTGATTACGTCAGGGAAAGATGCCTCTTCACGAGCGCGAATGGAATATGTTCTCGTCGGTGCTCTACCCTCGAGTCTTGTAGTCTGCTCTCTAGATGGATTCTTGCTACTCATCTCATTTCTCTGGTTTCTCTGTGGTCTTCCTCTAGCAGCGCTTCTCGGTCTTGCATTCTGAGACTTCTCTTTTTCGCCCATCTCGGGGCAATCTCTGATAAAATGGTCTAAAGACCCACTTTTAAAAAAGCCTTCTCATTTGCTCGGCACTCACCAGAATGACGCCTGCCACACTGCGGGCATTTCGGTCTACACGGTCGATCATTTCCCACACTAGCAACTGATGTGGTCTGCACTTTAGACCCCGAAAACTGTTTGCCCTTACTTCGGTTTGAAAACCCGACTGAAGTAGCTGGTCGAGTAGCAAAATCCCTCAATTTCTTAGATGACGATTAGAGTGACTTATTAAGCTGTCTTTTCCTTGAGTCACAAGACTCAATCTCAGCTCTTCTTTTCTCTTTAGCCAACTCTTCTGCCTTACAGGTTCTATCTACCAACACTGTAAATTCTTTTAGTTCGAGAACTCTGACGTATAAACGGATATCCTCATTTAGCCCGTCCTCGAATATCTTGCACATGATAGCCTCGATAGACACGCACTCCCGGGCATACTTGCTAAGTCTTACGAAATCTCGTTTGTAATCGGTCACCGTCATTTGATGAATCTCTGGATGATATACTTCTTCCGGAATTCCTCTTGGAAGAATTCCCAGTTAACTCTCTCCCTTGGTACCACCGACACAAGGGTGTTCCACCACCGATAAGTCAAATCTCTCAAGAGAGATACCGCACACTTTAGGCACTCCTCAGGCATGCATGACAATTCATCGAATACCCTGATGGTATTCTCGAGCCAGAATTCTGCTCTTTCAGGATCATCATCCTTACTAGCCCGAAATTCCTCGGCTCCTTTTTTTGGATCTTATCGACCGGCGGTCTTTCTCTTCTCACTACCTCAACCACTTGAGGTCTACCGAAGCGGGTTGAGGAATAGGTGGGGGTGGAGGGGGTTGAGCATTAGGATTTGCTCGAACGTACTCAGTATACCAGTTGCTCATCATATGGAGAAAGGCTTCTCGGGCCTCTTCTCCCTGACCCAAGGTCTCGGGTCGACTATTTGCTCGCGTGGTCCCTTGAGCGGGAGCTGACGCATTACTCGTAGCATCATCGGCTGTAGTTTGGTCTGGATCAAAATCCATGTACTATATAAAAACACAATTCAAAACGTCAGGAGCCATCACACTATTATTACTCAATTCCTCTTACATATGGCATGTATAGCTAAACTCATACTTACACTACATTAGTCCGAGAATCGACTAAATTGTAGCTCTGATACCACTAAATGTAACACCCCTTACCTGTGTTCGAAGTCGGAACCAGATACGAGGCATTACCTAACTCAACTAGCTTAAACATGACGTTTTGGGCTATAAATTTTCGTTTCGTCTCAAAAACTTTCCATTTAAACCCATAGTATACTCATCCTAGGCCTACAAGGGCTTAAACAAACTTTCGGAAGGTTTCGAGAATTAATCAAAAACTTTTACGCACTTAGAAAAATCTTGCCTAAACAGGGGTCACACGCCCGTGTTGCTCAAGGGACACACCTGTGTGCCCCTGAAACATGCCCGTGCTCCTCGCCCGTGGACGACACTGACTTAATACATGGAATTAAATAGCAACCATAAACTCATAAAGATAAGCAATACTACAAGGAAGAGAGAAATGAGAGTGATAAGCAATAAGCTTAGTAAGTTTGCATGGAATTAAATAGCAACCATAAACTCATAAAGATACCCATCCATGACATTAAGTAACCATACACAATGTCATAGGCTCTTTACCATAGCTTACTCATATTTGCCATTATCTAGCACTTACCACGCCACATAATGTAAATGTTCCTTGTGAATTATTCACGCATACCTATTTTCACTCAATCACATAACTTTAAATACCAATCTCAATTCTATATTTACTGCTAGATTATTTAATCCCAATAATTTGCTAGGGACACTCAAAGATGCATATTCATTACCACTATTATGAACCCGAAGCCAATGCCACATCCCGGATGGATTACCTTAGATTACCGATGCCATATCCCAAACATGGTCTTATACGAAACCTCACCTCAAGTATCGATGCCATATCCCAGATACGGTCTTATACGATTCTCATATTCAATACCGAAGCCATATCCCGGATATGGTCTTATATGGAATTTCAATTTGGTGTCGAAGCCATGTCCCCGACATGGTCTTACACGGGACCTTATTTATCTCATGTCTCGATAATAATATACTCACATTCATTATAGCCCAACCGGAACTTCAACATTTCAATTTCTTAGAATATCGTACATCAATATAATGTCAAACATTCTCAAACAATACGAGCATAAATTTTGAATTTATCACATACAAACTTACCTCGATTTCAAAGTAAGCTAGATCGTCGATCTAGTGCGAGACTTTATTCTTTCCCCGATCGAGGTTGATTCTTGGTTCTTCTTGCTCTATAATAGCAAATTAGCTCGTTTCAATCATCACATTAATAAAAGCATTTTAATAATCATGCTTTGCCAAAATTACTATTTTTCCCTTACACCTTGGCAAAATTACTATTTTGCCCTTACACTTTGGCAAAATTACTATTTTGCCCTTACACTTTGGCAAAATAACCATTTTACCCCTAGGCTCGAAAATCAATTCTAATGAAATTTATACCTTTAATGACCATAGGTGAACATTTATTTCTCTTATGGCTATCATCAAAACCCAACATTTCACACATTTACTACCAATTTTACAACATTTACAAAAAGGTTCATTTAGGTGTTTTCATGGCAACACCTTTCACAAAAGTTGTTCATCTAACAACTAAGACTCATTTTCTTCCATAAAAATGCAGCAAATAACATACAATCTCTCATGGAAAAACCCTAAACTTTTCACCATATTGCAAATTAGTCTCCTCCTTAGAAAGCTTAAGCTCTAGGGGTTCTAAAAGTACAACTATCATCAAGAAAAACCATTAAAATCACTTACTTGAATGGAGAAGAGCTTGCCGAAATTTTGAGCTTTCAAAACCCCAATTTTTATTTCTATTTTCAATGGTGAAAAAGAGAGAAAAAGATGATATCTTTTCTTTCTTTATTTTATTCTATTTATCAATTTAATCCACCAACTACACCCACTTTGACCAATTTTTTGACTTTCTTGTCCCCCCTATGGCCGATCAAACTTCATTTAAGGGGTTAATTACCTTTTAAAGACCTCCAATTAACATTCTATAGCAATTTGGCACCCTTAGCTTATAAAATGGAATTTTCGTACTTTATGCGATTTAGTCTTTTTTTGCGATTAAGCAAGAAATCGCTAAAATTAAAATACCAAAATTTTCATGTACTAATGTAATCATGCTCCGACTCATAAAATATCATGAAAAATAATTTTTTGTACTCATAAAATATCATGAAAAATAATTTTCTCTAACCTCGAATTAATGGTTCCGAACCACTGTTCCGGTTAGCCCCTAAATCAGGTTGTTACAGATGTTGTATTTTGGAATTCCAAGGTAATTGGGAGAAATACTTACCGTTGGTGGAATTCGCCTACAATAACAATTTTCAGTCAAGTTTGAAAATGGTGCCTTATGAGGCATTGTATGGGCGTAAGTGCCGAACGCCCCTATATTGGACCAAACTTAGAGAGAATCAGATTCACGGGGTCGATTTAGTCAGAGAAATCGAAGAGAAGGTAAAAGTGATACGTGAATGTCTAAAAGCTACCTCAGATAGACAAAAGTCTTATTCGAATTTGAAGCGGAAAGAGATTGAGTTCCAAGTAGGTGATAAAGTGTTTCTGAAAGTATCACCATCGAGAAAAGTCCTCAGATTTGGCCGAAAAGGCAAATTGAGTCTGTGTTTTATCGGACCATATGAGGTTATCGAGAGGATAGTGCTGGTAGCTTATCATTTGACTTTGCCACTTGAGTCGGAAAAGATTCATGATGTCTTCCATGTGTCTATGTTGCGTCATTACCGATCAGACCCTTCACATGTGATTGTACCCTCAAAGGTAGAGATTCGACCGGACATGACTTATGGTGAAGAGCCGATTAAGATTTTCGCACGAGAAGTCAAGCAATTGAGAAATAAAAGTATATCTCTTGTGAAAGTCCTATGGTAAAGGCACGGGGTAGAAGAGGCTACATGGGAGCCTGAGGAGACTATGAAAAACCAGTATCCCAACCTTTTCACTGGTAAGATTTTCGGGGACGAAAATCCTTAATAGGGAGAATTGTAACAGCCCGATTTAGGGGCTAGTCGGAGTAGTGGTTTTGGAACCACTAACCCGAGGTCAGAGAGAATTATTTTGATGATATTTTATGAGTTAGAGCATGATTATATAGTGCATAAAAATTTTGGTGCTTTAATTCTAGCGATTGCATGCTTAATTGCGAAAAAGGACTAAATCGCATAAAGTGCGAATGTTCTATTTTTCAAGCAAAAGGTGTCTAAAAGCCATAGAATATTAATTGGAGGCCTTTAAAGTGCAATTAGACCCCTAAAGATAGGGTGGCCGGCCATAGGAGACAAACAATGTCAAATTGGTCAAAGTGGTTGATATTAGGTGGACTAAATTGATCTTTTATAATAAAATAAAGAAAGAAAAGATATCATCTTTTCTCTCCATCTTCTCCATCTAAAAATACAAGCAAAATAGGGGTTTGAGAGCTTAAAATTTTCAGCAACTTCTCACCTTTGAAAGTAAGTGACTTTGGTGATTTTTCTTGATAATAATTGTACTTTTGGAACCCCTAAAGCTTAAGCTAGCTAAAGAGGGGACTATTTTGCAAAATGGTTGAAAGTTTAGAGTTTTTCCATGTGAGATTTTAAGTTGTTTTCTGCATTTTTATGAAAGAAAATGAGTATTAGTTGTTAGATAAACAACTTTTGTGAAAGGTGTTACCATGAAAACACCTAAGAGGACCTTTTTTGTAAAGGTTGTAAAATATGTGGTAAATGTGTGAAATAATGAGTATTGAGGGCTTCCATAAGAGTAATAAATGTTCACCTAGGCTCATTAAAGAAATAAATTTGATTAGAATTGATTTCCGAGCCCAGGGGTAAAATGGTCATTTTGTGAAAGCATAAGGGCAAAATGGTAATTTTACCAAAATTATGTTTAATGAAATGTATTTATTAATGTGGCGATTAAATGAGCTAAATTGTTATTATAGATCAAGAAGAGCGAAGAATTAACCTTGACCTAGGAAAGGGCAAAGTATCGGACTAGATCCACAATTTAGCCTATTTTGAAATTGAGGTAAGTTTTCTTGTAATAAGCTCAAAACCATGTTAGTATGACTTTAAATATTTGATAATTGTGAAGATGTATGATATGTCTATGAATTTGAATAATGGTGTTGTGTGAGAATTGTGATGTTGAAGTCCCGGTTGGACTTAAATAAATGAGTGAACAATATCATCAAGACTTGACATGGGTAAGGTCCCGTATAAGACCATGTTCGAGACATGGCCTAGGCACCAAATTGAAATCCCGTATAAGACCATATATGGGATATGGCATCGGCATTGAATATGAAAAACGTATAAGACCATATCTGGGATATGGCATCGACAATCGATATGAGATCCCGTATAAGACCATATCCGGGATATGGCATCGGCATCTAGAAGTGACCCCACGTAAGACCACCTCTGGGATGTGGCATTGGCGTCGTAATTATGTGAATGAGGATGATCATGTCTCCTTGAATATCCCAAGTGATTCAATGGGGTAAATTGTTAAGCTTATGATAAAGATGAGATTAATGCTAAGACTATGTGATGAAGTGATACAGGTATATGTGAGAAATTCACGAGAATGGTTTACGATATGTGGCATGATATGGAATCGATAAGAGAAAGTATGAGTAAGTTATGGAAATGAGCCTAAGAGTTGTGCTTTTATTCAACGCAATGGATGGATGACATTACGAGCTTTATGTTGCTATTTATTTCATGCAAACTTACTAAGCTTTATGCTTACCCCTCTCATTTCCCTTTTCCTTGTAGCATTGCCAAGTTAGCTTGAGAATTCGTGGAACGTCGGAGTTCGAAAATCACACTATCGACTACTTTTTGGTATAGCCAAGTTAGATTCATTTTGAGTATGGCATGTATAGGACTTGGTTATTTTGTTATGTCATATTTGTTAGCCAAAGTGTTGGCTATTAATGTTGTTCAATTCATTTTGTAAGTGGTCATTTGGAATTGGGCCAATACTTGACAAGTTTATATATATTCAATGATGATAGAATTCATTAGGTGTATGCTTGTATGGATGTCTTGATTTTGAGTCTTTAGAAGTGCTTTATAGTTCCGATACATGTTGGATTAAATTGGTGTAAGTATGGTTGTTGTGTAGGGTGGCATTTTGCTTGGTAGATAGCCTTTCAAATGTCCACATGGGTAGACACACGAGCGTGTGTCTAGGTCGTGTGTGACACATGATCAGCCCCATGGGCGTGTTGATTGGCCGTGTGTCTCCTTACATGCTAGGTTTGCAAGTCAGTATGCTCAGTAGTAAACACACGGGCAGAGACACGGCTGTGTGGGAGGCACGGCCACGGACATGGGCGTGTGCCCAGGCCGTGTGAAGTCTGCACCTGAAATTAGGAATTTAATTCGACACACGGTGTAAGGACACGGGCATGTGCCTTGGCCGTGTGACCTTAGTGAGGTGATGATGTCATAAATAGAATGTCGAGGTTTCGGCACACCGGCTAAGACACGGGCGTGTCGAGGCTGTGTGAGGAACACGGGTGTGGAACACAGGCATGTGAATTTTCCTCCCGGGCGTGCTCCCTTCTTCACACGGGCGTGTGGCCCTGTTTTATGTCAAATTTGTCTAAGTGTTCAAAAGTTTCAGGTTTGGTCCCGAATCATTCCGGGTACAAGTTTAGGGTCTCGTAGACCTATAATAAGGACATTAATGTCTTGAATGAAAAGTTTTAATCTGAAATGAAATTTTATGAACCGATGTGGTATATTTGAGCAAGTTAAGTACGGTAATGCCTCGTTACCCGGTTCAGGTATCGAATACGGGTAAGAGGTGTTACATGCTGGACGGTTTTGGGCTGCCCATAGCTTGGTTGGTTCGGTTTTTTCGGTTCAGCTCAACTGGGCCACTTTTCATAATTAATTAATAATAATTTATTTAACCAAAATTAATTTGGATTAAAATTAAAATTAATTATATTATGAATTAATACACATAATTTTGACTGTCTTTAGCAGAAAAATTCATTCGTCTCGATGCTTAAAAAATCACTTCTCGGTTTTGCGCTTCTAGCAGTTTCTGCCGAGCCAAATTTTTGCCCTTTATGCGAATCTGTCGAAAATGATCAAAATTAATCAAAATTTATTATAAAATTAATTAAAATTCATTATGTTAGTAATTTAAGTACAAAAAAATTATTTTATAATAATTATATATTTTTCGACAATAATTTTACCGAAACTGCATGAATTTGAGTTAAAAAGGGCATGAAAAAGTGTGTATATTTTCGTGTTTCCACACCCCCAAACTTAATTCATTGCTCGTCCCAAGTAATGCACAATTTGAAAATAATTTCTCGGAAACACCTTTGAAAAATTCCTTCAGAACAACATTCTTCCCAAAATTATGAATTTGGTATACTTATGCTCAAAAACAAGAAATTTGATATTTGTGCTACTTATGTATACATATCATTCAAATTAATCTCAATCATTATTATGATAGAAAAAATAGACTAAATGCTTCCTAATAGAGACATGTTAAATCCCTACCAATTTGATTTTATTCCCTTATTCGAGATTAAGCTGCAATCATTAAGTTTAACTTATGCCTTCATATGTTGAACATAGCAATTTCTCTCCACTAATGTAGGTAGCATAGAAATTTGAATCAATAGGCCTTTAAATAGGTTGTAACGTGGCTAGGCTAGGGGTAGGTAAAATATAGATAAATTTAGGCTAAAAACCTCTAGACTCAGCTTCAATCGGACCTTCGGAATAATTTCCCTCAATACGCCAACTTACTCTGCTTTCACCTGCTCTTTTGTACATCTATTTTCTTTCAAGTACATATGCTTTTTTTACAAGCATTTTGCTTATGTACTACAAAATATTTGAGCATTTGATACTTCTTTTCAACTCCCCCAAACTTATTTTCAAAGAATATTCTAAATAGTACTGAGTGTAGTGTTTGGGAAAATTTAAAGATAGTTAAGAGAGAAGTGATGGCTAAATATTGCAAGGGTTCAAATAAAATTAGGCCATATAGTCTCAAAGTTGGGTTTCAAAGGATAAAATTTCATCAAGGTTGGCTTGAAAGGCTCAAACGGTCCAAACAAAAGTTGCCTAAATCATTTTCAACGTTCCATGCTTCCTAGGATTTCGCCTCAAGAAACTACTAAGTCACTTCTAGAGGCTTAAACTTTTATGCATGCCTAACTTTCTTATGGAACTAACAATTTTATGGTATGATTTGCATGCTTTATTAAAAATACACTTATGTCATATTTCAGTTAACATAACAATTATTGAAATAATCGAACTTTATTCATATTGAAGTTTAGCATACTTAAAAAAATTTCAAATTTATTGAATAAAATATATCCTAATCATAATTAAAAGAAAAACTTATTCTGAGTGGAAACAATTTCAATTTTTCGGTCCCCCCTACTTGAGATGAACAATGTCCTCATTGTTAAAAGTGAATAGATACTATACACCAGGTAGGATTCTAGAAGAGAGGAGGGGAGTCAATTTGACTGCTTAAGTACCAAGCTCTCTCTAGATCCAATCCTAGACATGTATATATCTATTGCCACACTTTTATACTTTGCAACTTGTTCATTTTTATTTATGATTTCCACCTCTTGTTTTATTATACGAAAATAAAAATTCCTAATTAAACCTAATCCTAAAATAACCTAAGAACAGAAATAAAATAAAGTTAAGATCCCCCCTTTTTATTTATTTACAGATTCCTCCGAATTCAACTCGTCTTTTTCTCCATCATCTTTGTTTTTGCATGAATCGCTTCGCTCCCTCTTCGATAGTGGACTCCATGGTTCAAATATGAAATCTGGAAACTGTAACACCCCAAGCCCGGTCAATACGCCACGACCGAATCTGGTATGTCACTAAGGAAAATATTTTTGAATGAATCGACTTAACAATTAAATTTTGTGAAAAACTCTTTGAAATTCTTTATTTGTCGAAAATAAGTTAAAACTGAGATTTACTTTGAATTACATAAAACTTTAAAACTTAGTTGATAAATCATAGGATAGAAAACATTTATATGTTTTTAAGAAAATTTGAAATATCACTTTGAAAATCTGTTTGCAATTGAGTATAGAAACTTGAATTTTGAAAATCACTTAATTTGTTGAAAACACTTAACTTGTAATTTTTCTATCGAACTATTCATATTACCCGATGGTAAGATTTTTAAAACCATTGCGAGTTTTTAGTTTAGAAAACTTTGAGCTCAATTATTAGATTATCCAAGTGACATGCTTAAACATGTTTAGAATAAATCTCAAAGCATATAAATAATCCAAAACCATAATTAAACAGGCCTTATTACAAATCCATAAAATATGAAAACCAAATTAAAATAAAGTACCCAAATGGAAGTTCATGTAAAACCAAACTTTATTGCATGGCCTCCTCGAGTTCATCAGGCTCCAAATCCGCGATCTCACGATTTACTGAAAATATAATGGAGAAGGTGAGTCACCAAGACTCGAGTGCATATTCCCTCTCGGGTAAATACCACATACTTACACAAATTATAACAAAGCAACATATATGTATAATGCACCCAACCTAGCCATCCATAACTCCTTTTCTACCCCGTGTGGTACCAAACCCTTTGGTGGTGCCAAACCACCGGTGTCCAAAGACACAAATGTGATACCAAATCCTTTGGTGACCGTAGTCACGAATAATCCATCTGTGGGGCCAACCCAAGTGTGATACCAAATCAACGCGCAGACGATCCCATATCTCAAAAGTGGGGCCAACCCACGGTGGAATTAACCACGGGGACAAGTCGCTATGAGGTGCCAAACCTCGGTGTCAGAAGACACGAATGTGATACCAAATCCTTCGGTGGTGCCAAACCATTGGTGTCAGAAGACACGAATCATCAAGTTGTGGGGCCAACCCACGTGTGATACCAAATCAGCTGGCGAGGCGATCCCATATCTCAAAAGTGGGGCCAACCCACGGTGGAATTAACCACAGGGACAAGTCGCTATGAGGTGCCAAACCTCTGGTGTCCGAAGACACGAATGTGATACCAAATCACTGGTGGTGCCAAACCACTGGTGTCCGAAGACACGAATCATCAATCTTCCCCCTCCTCTCATATTGCCCATACCAATGCAATAGATAAACAAATCATGTCAATAAACTTTGATATGTATCTCATAACAAATATATCATAAATCGTGACATCATGTATCAATAACAGTACTCATAATGAAACGGACTTACCTGAATCCGTGCACATACCCCATAGGGTATCATATCACTCAACCATACTATTTCGGTTTTACCAATCAATCAGTTTATCAAACATATACAAAGCAAGAAGTGTGTTAGTTTACACACCTGATTACTAATGCGACTATCAAATCCCGTAGATCAAGATCGCGCACTAGATCCCCATTCCTTAACACTTTTCGAGCACTAGCCACAACCCGAGATATGCGAGATCAAGCCTTCCCCTACAATCGGCCAAAACTAAACAACATAATCATGCTAATCAACCTTTAAGGGTATAATCATAATTTTACCTACTAAGGGTATTTTCATAAATTCACACCTGCAATGGCCTTTCTGAAGGCCTAATGTTGCCACTAGCGACTCAGCTACCACTTCCGGTTGTACCGGACGATTGGGCCTAAAACCCGATTTCGGCCCATCCGGGCCCACACGCTCGTGTGGCCCACCTAACACGAATCTAGCCACGTATATAACTTCCACCTAGTCTAGTTCAACATATACTAACCAATCATGCAATTTACTCATATGGGCCCACGGGCCCATTGGGCCCACTTCGACCCATCGAGGCCCAAGGGCGGCCCCAACCCACGAGAATACTGCGATGGCCTCAACTATCGCGTCGAAGCCCCACACGTGCGCTCTTGCGCTTCGTGTGGCTACTAATGCCGTGTGACCGGCATTTTCGGCATTGCCGCTCTACAACTAGAGTAGAGAGTTACACACGATAGGACTGCGGGGCTAATCCAGCGCTCCGATCACTCTTGTGCCCAAACGCCTCCAAGATGTGTTTACTCTCCTCCTAGGATGCTCCTTATATAGCTAGCTCTTCACCTTCATTCTTTGTGTCTTTCAGATGTAGGATCCTTCACGTCGGTAGAGTTTAAATTCAATCTGAAACTCTTGCCGTCCAATCCATAAAATAAATACTCCATTGCTTGTCATGAGATTCGATCCCAGGCTCCCTTGCAACATAATCCATGCCACTAACCACTTGGCCACAAGCTCCTCTTGTGTCTTAAACCATGCGCAACTAAATATAAACTATGGGCCAAATTCTAAGGTCCAAGCAAAAAGAAACCAAAATGCAAAAGCCAAGACTTGAACCTTGGACCTCATTCCTTCCCTTGTGGCGTCACCCCCTTGTCTCTTATGTGGCGTCACTTTGCCACTACACCACACACTCTACTTGTGTTATTTTCCTCCATATTTTATTCTTAAGGCCTATCTGCCAACTTCCAGGGTTTTTTTCACCTAAAATCAAAATTTCCCCAAAGCCAATATTTGATCCCGGGACTTCATAGAAGCCCTCTAACCTTCCAAAATCACTTATCCAATGGGTCTAACTAGCATTTAAGCCGGTCTCTTGTTCTCCAAAAATTTAAACGCTACTACGCCTAAGGCCCATTGGGCTCAATTCTCCTAGGCCCAATTTTGGGATGTTACAAATCTACCCTCCTTAAAGAAATTTCGTCCTCGAAATTTCCATCTAACTAATGATCGCACATCCTAACCTACCACACTACGCTCTTGCTACGCACTCTGATCTTAATAAAGTTGTCATTCCACCTAGACCATGCGCGACAACACGTCCCCTAGAACTCATATCTAGCGTCGCGATTTAATCTGATTAAAAGTTTTATGCATTAGAAATTTTGTTCCACTGTTTAATCCACGAGCAAATTTTATGAACAGAAGTTTCTGGAAGTTGTTCTTTCGAGCAATCAAAGTTTCCTTCCCTACTCAGGGGTAATTCCGTCATTTTCCTACAGGGGTATTTCGGTAATAACTCGTGGTCAATTTGAAAATAGTTTTCAAATTAAAGATATTTCAAAGTTTACAAAATCTCGGGGTCATCTTGAAAATTTGTTTTTCAAACCGGATGTGTTGTAAATATTTGAATCGGGGTTATTTTTAATGGGGGGACGTTAAGGGCATTTTAAGTAAATTTCTCAAATCAGGATATCTCGATATTTGTAAAATAGAAGTTTTGATATTTTCATAATGTAAGAACATTTTAGTAAAAATCGAGGAAATTATGAAAATTTTGAAACCAAGGGCATTTTGGTAATTTTGTTCATCGGGGTAATTTTGTAAATTTTCAAATCGGGGTATCTTGAAAATAGCGTTTTTGTATACTTTTGCAAAGTAGGGAAATTTTTAAAATTGGAGTTAAACCAGGAAATCTTGAAAGTCGGGGGCATTTTAGTAATTTTGCCACTAGGGGCATTTTGGAAATTTTGGTAAATCGAGAAAACGTCTTTCAAAATCGATTTGGGGTTTACAAACCAAAGGGGTAAGTTTGAAAATTTTAAAACTAAGGGTTTTAAAGCAGTAAGGCTAATCCCTTTCGGGTTTTAATACTTGGTTTAGCCTATGAACAAGTCTTCTTGGTTAAGGTGAACAGTAGCTAGCGCGCACCGGTAGGATTCAAGTGGAGAGGAGGTGAGTCAAGCGGATTTGCTTAAATACCAAGCTCCCACTTTGAATACCACTCTGGACATGCGCACACAGGTTGCCACACCTTAACTCGGCGACTTATTTCACGGAGTTTGTTTAAGAGCTTTAAGTCTTATGCCATTGTTTGAGTAGTCTAATCCTAGGGTCCAACAGATCCTATTATTCTATTCTACGAGCCCAAACTAAGCCCAAATTAATTCATACAAGCAGATCACTTCAAGAAAGTCCAAGTACTTACTGGTGGACTTGGTCGGAGAGAATACAGTGCCATGCCACCTAACTGAAAAAGTTTCTTAAAAGCCCATATTTTTGAAAAGCCCATTTTGAATATATTTTTGGGCCCAAAACCCCCAAAGCCGAGTTTTGAACCGGGCTCACGATTAAAGCGTAACATCCCCAAACCTGGCCCATTCACTACGACCATCGAATCTGGTTATGTCAGGGAAAAGGCGGTTGAAAATCTTCTTAATTTAAAATAAAACATCGTAGTTTCTTTGAATTTTGGAAAACATATCTTTGGAATAAAACTTTGCTATTAAACTCATTCATTTTAAAACTTTAGTTTATAATATCCAATTTGAATAAATAGGTTGCAAACCATAAATCATTTTCACGTAGCAATTTAATTTAAATAAACCATAGTTAAAGTAATACCAAAAACATAAAATGGCCTTTATTACAACCCAACAATTCAAATAAAGTACTTATATCAAAATCAAGCATGAAATAATTGAACATCATCTTCGGCATGGGCCACCTTGTCCTCTCCGATCCCGGTCCAGCTTTATGCACTACCTGAAAATGGTTAAAGGAAAAAGGTGAGTCACCAAGACTCAGTGTGCAACCCTTTTTCCTGAATTAGCAAAATATCATATACAAACATAATCATGCTCATCATGCATCCAATTAACATGCACCCAACCTAGCCATCCACAACACCTTTCTCTACCCCGTGTGGTACCAAACCACTGGTGGTGCCAAACCACTGGTGGTGCCAAACCACTGGTGACGTATAGTCACAAATGTGATGCCAAATCACTGGAGGTGCCAAACCTCTGGTGTCCGAAGACACGATATCCGTCAATGTGGTGCCAAACCACTTTGGTGTCCTAAAGACACAATGTGTGTTACCAAAACACTTGGTGACCAGAAGTCACAAATCAATTGATGGGGCCAACCCATCGTGTGATACCAAATTGCTTGGCGACAATCCTCAATACCGCCTTGTGGGGCCAACCCCTTTGTGGTGCAAAACCACGGGGGCGAGACACGAGGTGCCAAACCTGGAGGTGCCAAACCTCTGGTGACCCAAAGTCACAAAGTTGTGTTACCAAAACCGTGGTGCTCGTCGACACAAAATATCACTTTGCCCCCTCCACTCATATCACCCATCATCATACCAACTCATGTATAGTATTCAAATCATGCAAACATGTTTAACGTTGCATCTCATAGCACATACATCATAAATCATGACATCATGTATCAATAACGAGTACTCATAATGAAACGGACTTACGAATCCGTGCACATACCCCATAGGGTATCATATCACTCAACCATACTATTTCGGTTTTACCAATCAATCGATTTATCAAACATATACAAAGCAAGAAGTGTGTTAGTTTACACACGATTACTAATCGACTATCAAATCCAGTAGATCAAGATCTAACGCACTAGATCCCCATTCCTTAACACTTTTCGAGCACTAGCCACAACCCGAGATATGCGAGATCAAGCCTTCCCTACAATCGGCCAAAACTAAACAACATAATCATGCTAATCAACCTTTAAGGGTATAATCGTAATTTTACCTACTAAGGGTATTTTAAGTAAATTCACACTGCAATGGCCTTTACGAAGGCCTAATGTCGCCACTAGCGACTCGGCTACCACTTAGGTTGTGCGGACGATTGGGCCTAAAACCCGATTTCGGCCTATCCAGCCCACTGCGCTCGTGTGGCCCACCTAACACGAATCTAGCCACGTATATAACTTCCACCTAGTCTAGTTCAACATATACTAACCAATCATGCAATTTACTCATATGGGCCCACGGGCCCATTGGGCCCACTTCGCCCATCGAGGCCCCAGCAGACCCCAACCCACGAGAATACTCACGATGGCCTCAACTATCGCGTCGAAGCCCCACGTGCGTGCTCGCACGCTCGTGTGGCTACTAATGCCGTGTGACCGGCATTTCGGCATTTGCCGCTCTACAACTAGAGTAGAGAGAGTTACACACCTGATAGGACTCTGGGGCTAATCCGCGCTCCGATCACTCTTGTGCCCAAACGCCCTCCAAGATGTGTTTACTCTCCTCCTAGGATGCTCCTTATATAGCTAGCTCTTCACCTTCATTCTTTGTGTCTTTCCGATGTGGGATCCCTTCGTCAGTAGAGTTTAAATTCAACTGAAAACTCTTGCCGTCCAATCCGCAAAATAAATACTCCATTGCTTGTCATGAGATTCGAACCCAGGCTCCCTTGCAACATAATCCACGCCACTAACCACTTGGCCACAAGCTCCTCTTGTGTCTTAAACCATGCGCAACTAAATATAAACTATGGGCCAAATTCTAAGGTCCAAGCAAAAAGAAACCAAAATGCAAAAGCCAAGACTTGAACCTTGGACCTCCTTCCTTCCCTTGTGGCGTCACCCCCTTGTCTCTTATGTGGCGTCACTTTGCCACTACACCACACACTCTACTTGTGTTATTTTCCTCCATATTTTATTCTTAAGGCCTATCTGCCAACTTCCAGGGTTTTTTTCACCTAAAATCAAAATTTCCCCAAAGCCAATATTTGATCCCGGGACTTCATAGAAGCCCTCTAACCTTCCAAAATCACTTATCCAATGGGTCTAACTAGCATTTAAGCCGGTCTCTTGTTCTCCAAAAATTTAAACGCTACTACGCCTAAGGCCCATTGGGCTCAATTCTCCTAGGCCCAATTTTGGGATGTTACATACCCAAATCGATTGATAAAGAAACGAGGTTTAGATTGATTGCTTCCAACGTCCCGAGAAGCCTAAAAGAGATCAGTTTCTGAGAATGATTAGAACCTTGCAAACCAATGCCCAAAGATTCGGCCTTTGACCACAAGAAAATAACTTAGAAAAGAGAAAAGAATTGAAAAAGAATCGGCCAAGAATACTTACTTATAACCAAAACCGATTGAAGAATTCAAATGAAGTCCTACCCTTGAATATTCGGCCAAAAATAAATCAAAAGAATATGAGAGTTTCGGCTATAAAAAAAGAGAAGAAGAAATAAAATGTAAATGGGTGTTTTAACTTTGAGTAAATGAAAAGAAATGGGATTTGAGATGAAGAATGATTCGGCCAAAGAGAGTGTAAAGGAAAATGTGATTTGAATAATATTGAAAGAAAGAAAAAGAGAGATGTGGGAGAGATTCGACCAAACACTTCTTTGTTAAAAAAGAAAGTGCACAAAAATGCACAAAGATAGATTGTAGTTTCGGTTTCAAAAGAGCAAATGAAAGAAAGGAAAATGGTATGATTTGATTCAACAAAATGAGGCTAAAATCAAAAGCAAAATGCACCAAAATGCACAAGACACATTCGGCCAAGGAGGAAAGTTTTTGGAGAGGAAAAAAACAATTGCAAAAGATGTTCAAATGACAAAAATTGGCCAAGTATCCCCCAAGCTACCTAACAACATTCGGCCACCCCTAGACCCCATGCCGTCCAAATACATGCACTAAAGGCCTAGGATTACTTTCCAAAACATTTTCCTACAACCAAGCCTTATGTCTCCCCAACCTTCCATAACCTTAAGATTCTTATCCCCTATTTCATGCTTTCCTTAATCCAAAATTCAACCTACCAAAAACTTAAGGTCCAACCTATCATAAACATAGGTTGACCGTCCATCAATGCTAGAACACAAAATAAAGTCTTCAAAAAAATGCTTTCCATGATACTCGAACCTCTAACCTCAAGCCACCTTTCAAGCTCCTTAACCAACTTTCCACTTACTCCTCTTATGCTTTAATTAACACTTAAATTAACTTAAGTGTCAAGCTCACTTAATCCACTTCATTAAATAAACCATACTAAAAATTATTCTAACTTTCTAAATAAAATCAAGCCTTCATAAGACTATGCTAACACACAAAATTCATACCCGAGCCAACACAACTAATACTCAAATTTTGGGATGTTACAGAAACTCAGGCACAAAAATAAACGGGTCCTTGTATATTTTTGTAAAAGTGCTTCTGTAACACCCCAAACTCGGACAAGACACCACGCCCGAATCTGGTATGTTACGGGGAAAAACGTCTTTGAGTGATCAGATTTTTTTTCGTTTAGAAGTGGGGTGAAAACATAGTGAATTTGAGGAAAGTTTGAGTAGGCTTGTTTGATTAGATTTTGAAAACCTATCCAAGTATATAGTTAAAACGAGTTGATTTCATTTAGCACTTCCAATAGTTTCCTAGTGCCATTTTGACACATTTTAGACTTAGTAGAAAATCAAGTTTGATTCGGAAATCATTTGAGTTTATTGTGTAGCAAAACATAGCGAGATACCCGATGGTATAGTTTGAAACACATTTCGATATAATTTTGAAAACGTTGTCTTTCCAAGTTTTAGTAAAATTTCATGCCAAGTTATTTGTTAAGCAGGTTGAGAATCTAATTAAAGCATACCCATCATAGAACATAATTTAAAGGCCTTTTACAAATCCAAATTAAAACCTAAATGAAAGTAATTAAACTAAAGTACCCAAATGATAGAGTTGGAGTAAAACTTTATTAAGCATGGCATGAGCACCCGAGTCCATCCCGGCTCCATGTCCGCGTCTACGAGTCACTGAAATGTCAAAGGAGAGGGTGAGTCGGTGACTCGATGCATAAATCCGCTCCCGATGAAACAACATGCTAACACACATCATACATAGCAACATAATTAATGCAACCCGATCCTAACCATCCGTATCTCCTTTTTCTACCCCCGTGTGGTACCAAACCACTTTGGTGGTGCCAAACCACTGGTGACGTATAGTCACAATGTGTTACCAAAACAACTTTGGTGTCCCAAAGACACAATGTGCTACCCAAGCACTGGTGACCGTAGTCACAATGATCGAATGATGGGGCCAACCCATCGTGTGATACCCAATCACTAGCAGACGATACCATATCTCATGTGGGGCCAACCCACGGTGGTGTTAACCACAGGGACAAGTCGCAATGAGGTGCCCAACCTCTGGTGTCCCAAAGACACAAATGTGCTACCAAAGCACGGTGGCCGTAGTCACAATAATCGAATGATGGGGCCAACCCATCGTGTGATACCCAATCACTAGCAGACGATCCCATATCTCATGTGGGGCCAACCCACGGTGGTGTTAACCACAGGGACAAGTCGCAATGAGGTGCCCAACCTCTGGTGTCCCAAAGACACATATGTGCTACCAAAGCACTGGTGACCCAAAGTCACAAGGTGTGTTACCAAAACACTGGTGCTCGTCAGCACAAAATCATCACTGCCCCCTCCACTCATATCACCCATCAACAAACCAACTCATGTAATCATGCATATCATACAAATTATGCATATCATGCTAATATGTTTGACTCATGTCCCATATCACATACATACATAGTCATGATACCATATAGATCATCAGTAATCTAGTAACAATCTTGACTTACCGGATACGTACACATACCCCGTTTGGGTATCCAATAATCCATCATACTGTCATGATTTTAATAGGCAAACAGGTTTATTAATAATATTACTAAATATCAGTGTGTTAGTTTATACACACCTGGTAATCACGAGTCTAGAAATCCTGACAAAAGCGATCTAAGCCCCTCGAGAACTAGCTCCTACAATCGGCCAAAGCATAGGGTTAGGCATCCACACATTCGGCCAACAACATCTAGACCAAAAAGGGTTTGTCGAAAGCCCTTACCTTTCACCTGATTTGGTTTCCTACCAAATCCCGAACCAAAAAGTGGTTCCCTTAGACAATCGGCCAACCTATAAAGAAGGAAGTATTAATCTCTTGAAGCTTTGACTAAACGAGATAAAAGAATTAACTAATAGTACTGGCCCACACCAATACTTACCCCACTTGGCTAATGTCAGAGAACGAAGGCTCCACTTGATTGCTTCAAACTCCTGAATATCCCAACAAGAAATCGGTTTAACAAAGAGGAATAACACCCATCAATGGTTGCCATATTCGGCTCTTAAACAACCAACATCGACAAAGTATAAGGAGAAAAAGGAGATGGCCATTCGGCCAAGGACTTACCAATCTCCAAGCGATTGAAGGAAAACCACAACACCAACAAGATTCGGCCAAGGTTTTGAGAAGAAGAAAGAAAGTGATTATGAGGTAGATGCTTTTCGGTTTTAAGGGAAAAATCGATATGAAATGGGAGCAAAGTTTCGGCAAGAATTGAGAAGGATGAATGGAAGAATCGGTTGGGAAGAAAATGGTAAGTTCGGCTCTTAAGAAAATGAAGAAACTATGTAAGGGAGAGAAGAGAGTATTAAACACAAAGTAGAGGAAACCAAAGCAATTTCGGCTACCAAAAGATGTTGAGAGAACAAATGCACAATCGGCTAAGTGCAAAAGAAATAAGAAGAAAGCGGCAATGTATGTTTGCTTTGGTCTTACGGTTTTCAAGAAGTAAAGAGGATAAGAAAGAAATTGAAGTTTAAGTGGCTAGAAGACAAAAGAGAGAATTTGGTTTACCAAGCTAGTGACCAGAAAATGCTAAGAAAAATATGCCAAAAAAAAGATGCTTAGACTTTCGGTTTGGTAAGGCACAAAGAGAGAATTGCTTCTAAAGATTTTGACCAGAAAACACCCCAAAACTCAAAGTGAATTTTCGGCACTACCTCACACCCACACCATGCCGTCCACTCCCCCACTCCAACACCCCACAAAATCGGCCAAAATCCCTCCATTCCTCCACTCCCCACATTCAAACAACAAGACCAAGTCTTCCTCCTAAACTCACTCTCCTCCCACCATTTGAGCAGTTTGACCAAGTCCAAAGAAGAATTTGAATTGCCTTCTACTTCCTCCTCCCATGCCGTCCAAAAAGAATGCAAAATGTGGCCACTCCATGGCTTGAACTCGGGACCCTCGCCTCCTGTAATTAGCGCCAACACCAGCTCCAAGTGGCGCATGCTTTGCCACTCCACCAGCTCCTCTTTTGTGCTCAAGAACACCAAATAAAACTCTTATACCCTAGCTCCTCTGGCTCCACGACTTAACACCCAAAAATCAAAATTTTCCCATTCACTCGAGGCATACATTTAGACTTCAATTAAGCCCCAAAACATAGAAATAGCCACGCATGACACACTAGACACATGCAATATCATGCAACAACAAAATAGCCCCTAACCCGGGATATTACGGTTCTACCCCCTTAAAATAATTTCGACCTCGAAATTACGATCGAGAAAGAGTTGCGGGTATTCTTTGTCTCATCATATCCTCGAGTTCCCACGTAGCTTCTTCTACGCCATGATTCCGCCAAAGAACCTTAACCAAAGGCACGGACTTCTTACGCAGAACTTTCACATCCCGATCTAGAATGCGCACGGGTTCTTCTTCCATAGTCAAATCTGGATTTACGTCGATCTCTTCACTTTGCTACCACATGCGACGGATCACGAGCGATACCTCGAAGCATCGAAGCGTGGAATACGTCGTGAATCGACTAAGCTCTGCGGCAACTCAAGGCGATCGCCCTCGGTCCAACTCGTCTCAATACCTTATGCGGCCCAATAAATCTCGGGCTTAGTTTGCCTTTCTTCCCGAACCTCGACACCTTTTTCCAAGGCGAGACCTTGAGAACACTCGATCCCCACAGCGAACTCTATATCTCTTCGCTTAAGATCGGCATAAGACTTCTGCCGGTCGAAGCTTCCTTCAATCGAGTGAATCAACTTAACCTTGTTTTCGGTCTCGACAACCAACTCGGGTCCTAACAAGTGGCGTTCACCCAACTCCGTCCAACACGTAGGTGGCGACATTTCCTACCATACAATGCCTCAAATGCGGTGCCATCTTGATGCTCGCTTGTAATTGTTGTTGTAAGCAAACTCAGCTAATGGTAGAAACTCCTCCCAACTACCTCTGAAATCCAAGATACAACCTCTCGGCATATCCTCTAGGACACGAATGACCGCTACGATTGGCCGTCGATCTGCGGGTGAAAAGCCGTCTTTGAAATCAAGCAGTACCCGAGCACGATGCAGCGCTTTCCGAACCTTGGCGTGAATCTAGGATCCGATCCGAGATTATCAAAAAGCACACCGTGCAACCTCACTATCTACGAAACATACGGCCGCTAAGCCACGAAGTGAGTAGTCAACCCTCACCAGGAATAAAGTGGTGATTTAGTCGGTCGATCCACCACTACCCAAGCTGAATCTTTCTTGCTTGGCGTAGCGGTAACCCACCGACGAAATCCATGGTTATCCTTTCCCACTTCCAGCGAGGAATCTTCACGGTGAAGCAACCCCGACGGCAAGCGATGTTCAGCCTTGACCTGCGACAAGTCGGACACTTCCCAACAAACTCTGTAACCTCCTTCTTCAAGCCAGGCCACCAAAGCGCTCTCTAAGATCCTATACATCTTGCTACCTCCGGGATGCATAGCATATGGTGCTGCTATGTGCGTCTGAAGAATCTTACGCCTCGGCTCAACATCTTTAGGCATACAAGCCTTACCTTGAAAACACAGAACCTCGTCACGGACAAATTTGTAACCATCAAACCACCGTCCGCATACGCAACCTTGGCGCGCACTCAGAACCTCATCCAATAAGCTGTTTCTCTCGATCTGCTCAACCCAAGTAAGCTTAACTTCGCAACTCTGCGAGAATACTCCCGTCGTCATACAAACTCAAATGGGCAAACAAAGCTCTTAAGTCGAAACAACCTTGCGGCTCAATGCGTGCGCCACCACGTTAGCCTTGCCGGATGATACTCAATCGAGCGATCGTAATCTTTCGGCAACTCAACCCATCTGCGGCGCCTCAAATTCAAATCCTTACGAGTCGGTGAGATACTTGGACTCTTGTGATGCGTGTAGACTATCGATCTCTCCGTACAAGTAGTGCCTCCAAATCTTTAAAGCGAAGACCACGGTGCTAGCTCCAAATCGTGCGTCGGATAGTTGACCTCATGCGGCCTCGGTGTCGAAGCGTAAGCCACAACCTTACCCTCTTGCATCGGCACACAACCCAAGCCCGTATGTGATGCATCGCAATAAGCGTGAATTCTTTACCCGACCTCGGGTTGAATTAGAAGCGGAGCCTCGGTCAAAATCTTCTTTAACTTGTCGAAGCTTTCCTGCTGCTTCTCGGTCCATACAAGCGGAACTTCTTTCCTCGGCAACTTGGTCATCGGCGCGCTATCAGCGAGAAACCCTCAACAAACCTTGGTGAGTATCCGGCCAAACCAGAAAACTCGAATCTCGACCAGCGACCTGGCGGCTTCCAATCCAAAAGCGCCTCAATCTTACGAGGATCTACTCGAATCCCCTCGGCCGACACTACATGACCCAAGAAAGTCACTTCTCTAAGCGAACTCGCACTTGCGAACTTAGCATAGATTTGCTTTTCCTCAAAGTTTGCAACACCACTCGCAAATGCTTATCATGCTCTTCCTCTCGTCGCTGAGTACACCAAGATGTCGTCTATGAAAACCACGACGGCCGATCCGGATCTTTATTTGAAACACCCTATTCATCATGTCCATAAGCGCTGCGCGGTCGTTAGTCACCCGAACGGCATTACGAGAAATTCGTAGTGCCCATACCCGAGTCCGAAACGCTGTTTTATGGATATCCGCCTCCTTAACCTTTAAGCGGTGATACCCGGACCTCAAGTCGATCTTGAAAATACCGCGGCACCCTTGGTGATCAAACAAATCATCTATCCTTGGCAATGGATACTTGTTTTTAATCGTCGGCTTGTTCAAGCTGGCGGTAGTCTATACACATCCGCATCGTGCCATCTTTCTTCTTGACAAAAGTACCGGCGCACTTACGGCGAAACACTTGGCCTAATAAAACCTCGATCCAATAACTCACGGATGCGAGCCTTAAGCTCCACCAATTCCTTTGGCGCCATCCTATACGGAGCAATAGACACTGGCGCGATTCAAGAATGCAGATCAATCCCGAACTCCACCTCGCGATCTGGCGGCAAACACGGAAGCTCCTCGGGAAAAACATCAAGCAAACTCCTTGCAGTGCGAACCTTCTCCACAATGGACTCCTTAGCCTCCAAGGCATACACATGAACTACATACGCTTCCACGACCTTTCACGACCATCTTCTCGCTTTCAAAGCGGATACCACATTGATAAGTAATCTCTCCTATTACCTATCATAGCCACCTCTTCACCCTCGACCGTCTTAAGAACCATGCGCTTGGCTTGGCGCGCAATCCAACCTCGCTGGTACTTGACCAACCAATCCATCCCAAGAATCGATCGAACTCCCCAAGCGGCGGTTCCATCGGATCGGCAGACAAACACTACCCCTTGGAGTTCTAAGGGTACCTCTCTAAAGCGGTTTATCTACTACTCTGAGTGACCTAGAGGGCTAATCACGGTCATACGCCTAGAAGATATCTCGAGTCTAAATCCATGGTCTCTACTATACTCACGGCAACATAAGAGTGCGTTGAACCCACATCAATCAAAGCGGTATAAGGAGAACCAAAAATCAAAAAGCGTCCGGTTATGGCGTCCGGTGCGTCGCGCCTCCTCTCGGCGCCTCGCGGCATACACTAATCCGGTATGCGGCATCGAACTACTCGCACTCTGCCCGGTGCTCCACGGCCCGACCAGAACCATTACCACCTCTGCCATTACCACGGCCCCTCTGCGGTGGCGGTCCACTACCTCTCGGCTGACGGCCACGACTCTCGGGCCCGAATCTAGCCAACCTCGCGGGCGAGTCCCTCACCACGATGCTCGAGAGAACCACACTCGAAGCAACCTTTTCCTCCAGTCCGGCAACCACCCCAATGAGATTTCCCTGCCCAGTCACCTTTGCGGCGGTCCACGCCTAGCGACAACAAACCTAGCAGGTGGTTCGTCCCACTCGGTCTAGCCCTCTCTGCGGGTTACGAAGCGATCGAGAAGACCCAAAACTCCTTTTATGCCTATTTACGTCCATGCCTTGTCTCGCGGCTCCTTAACCCCTCGGCTACCTTAGCCTTCTCAACTAAGACAACAAACTCGCGCTCCTGGCGAGGAGCAATCAGCGACCTCAAGTCGTCTCGCATGGACCATCCTCGAAAGCGAACACACCTCTCATGCTCGGTGGCCACAATGCCCCGGCATACCTACTCAACCGGGAACTCGGCCTCGTGCTCGAAGCAGATTTACTCCCTGAACAAGCCTCGAAATGCCTTGGTTGGGAGTCAACATAACTAGCTCGATGTACTTCTTTTGATATGCGGCCTGAAATAATCCCAAGTTAGATCTCTCTGCGCCACACTTGTCCCGAACCGTGAGCCACCAGCGATATGACTCATCCCGAGAAGCGTCGATGCCCTTGACTTTTCTTCTTGATCAAATCGGATCATCCATGATCCGCTCGATCGCCTCGGCCCGGTGATTCGGCGATCTTTGGGAGCAACACGAAACACCTCGGAAGAATTCGGCCCCATTGGCGAAGTCACTCAGAGCAATTTCCTAACTCCGCGCCACCACCAACTCCTGCTACCCTTTCCAACACTCGCAAAGATCGCTCGTGTGACGCTGCGTCGTCCCGGTCGATCTTGGAACTCACCACCTCCGGTGGTGGCGGGCCGGTATCTCATTTACGAACCACGACGGATCCTACGGGCTCAGAAACCGTCATCCTACCACGACCTCGTCCACGACCACGTCCACCTCTAGCGCTCATGACTAATCTTCCTACGTATCTGATTAAAGAATTTTATGCATCAGTATTTATTCCACTTGTTTTTAAAAGCAAGTCTTATGAATATTTAAAGAGGATTTGTTCTCGCGAGTTCACAAAATCCTATCAGTTTCAATCTCTAAAGTAGTATACTATTGCTATTCATCAGATCATATCACATCCAATCAATTCACAAGCAATAGTACGGGGTACTTACCTGGGCGAACTGGTGCCGGAGACTCGGTGTCATGCCCTTCAAACCATTTATTTCAAACAAAACACTTAAAACAGACTTTTGAAAGCATTTTGGGCCTCAGGCCCACAGCCGAGCCTTTGAACTTGGCTCTGATACCACAATTGTAACACCCCAAACTCGGACAAGACACCACGCCCGAATGCGGTATGTTACGGGAAAAACGTCTTTGAGTGATCAGTTTTTTTTTTAGAAGTGGGGTGAAAACATAGTGAATTTGAGGAAAGTTTGAGTAGGCTTGTTTGATTAGATTTTGAAAACCTATCCAAGTATATAGTTAAAAGCGAGTTGATTTCATTTAGCACTTCCAATAGTTTCCTAGTGCCATTTTGACACATTTTAGACTTAGTAGAAAATCAAGTTTGATTCGGAAATCATTTGAGTTTATTGTGTAGCAAAACATAGCGAGATACCCGATGGTATAGTTTGAAACACATTTCGATATAATTTTGAAAACGTTGTCTTTCCAAGTTTTAGTAAAATTTCATGCCAAGTTATTTGTTAAGCGGGTTGAGAATCTAATTAAAGCATACCCATCATAGAACATAATTTAAAGGCCTTTTACAAATCAAAATTAAAACCTAAATGAAAGTAATTAAACTAAAGTACCCAAATGATAGAGTTGGAGTAAAACTTTATTAAGCATGGCATGAGCACCCCGAGTCCATCCCGGCTCCATGTCCGCGTCTACGAGTCACCTGAAATGTCAAAGGAGAGGGTGAGTCGAGTGACTCGATGCATAAATCCCGCTCCGATGAAACAACATGCTAACACACATCATACATAGCAACATAATTAATGCAACCCGATCCTAACCATCCGTATCTCCTTTTTCTACCCCGTGTGGTACCAAACCACTGGTGGTGCCAAACCACTGGTGACGTATAGTCACAATGTGTTACCAAAACACTGGTGTCCCAAAGACACAATGTGCTACCCAAGCACTGGTGACCGTAGTCACAATGATCGAATGATGGGGCCAACCCATCGTGTGATACCCAATCACTAGTGACGATCCCATATCTCATGTGGGGCCAACCCACGGTGGTGTTAACCACGAGGGACAAGTCGCAATGAGGTGCCCAACCTCTGGTGTCCCAAAGACACAAATGTGCTACCAAAGCACCGGTGACCGTAGTCACAATAATCGAATGTGGGGCCAACCCATCGTGTGATACCCAATCACTAGCGACGATCCCATATCTCATGTGGGGCCAACCCACGGTGGTGTTAACCACGGGGACAAGTCGCAATGAGGTGCCCAACCTGCGGTGTCCCAAAGACACATATGTGCTACCAAAGCACTGGTGACCCAAAGTCACAAGGTGTGTTACCAAAAAACGTGCTGGTGCTCGTCGACACAAAATCATCACTGCCCCCTCCACTCATATCACCCATCAACAAACCAACTCATGTAATCATGCATATCATACAAATTATGCATATCATGCTAATATGTTTGACTCATGTCCCATATCACATACATACATAGTCATGATACCATATAGATCATCAGTAATCTAGTAACAATCTTGACTTACCCGGATACGTACACATACCCGTTTGGGTATCCAATAATCCATCATCTTGTCATGATTTTAATAGGCAAGCAGGTTTATTAATAATATTACTAAATATCGGTGTGTTAGTTTATACACACTGGTAATCACGAGTCTAGAAATCTCGACAAAAGCGATCTAAGCCCTCGAGAACTAGCTCCTACAATCGGCCAAAGCATAGGGGTTAGGCATCACACATTCGACCAACAACATCTAGACCAAAAAGGGTTTGTCGAAAGCCCTTACCTTTCACGATTTGGTTTCCTACCAAATCCCGAGACCAAAAAGTGGTTCCCTTAGACAATCGGCCAACCTATAAAGAAGGAAGTATTAATCTCTTGAAGCTTTGACTAAACGAGATAAAAGAATTAACTAATAGTCTTGGCCCACACCAATACTTACCCCACTTGGCTAATCAAAGAACGAAGGCTCCACTTGATTGCTTCAAACTCTGAATATCCCAACAAGAAATCGGTTTAACAAGAGGAATAACACCCATCAATGGTTGCCATATTCGGCTCTTAAACAACCAACATCGACAAAGTATAAGGAGAAAAAGGAGATGGCCATTCGGCCAAGGACTTACCAATCTCCAAGCGATTGAAGCAAAACCACAACACCAACAAGATTCGGCCAAGGTTTTTGAGAAGAAGAAAGAAAGTGATTATGAGGTAGATGCTTTTTGGTTTTAAGGAAAAATCGATATGAAATGGGAGCAAAGTTTGGCAAGAATTGAGAAGGATGAATGGAAGAATCGGTTGGGAAGAAAATGGTAAGTTCGGCTCTTAAGAAAATGAAGAAACTATGTAAGGGAGAGAAGAGAGTATTCGACACAAAGTAGAGGAAACCAAAGCAATTTCGGCTACCAAAAGATGTTGAGAGAACAAATGCACAATCGGCTAAGTGCAAAAGAAATGAGAAGAAAACGGCAATGTATGTTTGCTTTGGTCTTACGGTTTTCAAGAAGTAAAGAGGATAAGAAAGAAATTAAAGTTTCGGCTGGCTAGAAGACAAAAGAGAGAATTTGGTTTACCAAGCTAGTGACCGAAAATGCTAAGAAAAATATGCCAAAAAAAAAAAGATGCTTAGACTTTCGGTTTTGGTAAGGCACAAAGAGAGAATTGCTTCTAAAGATTTTGACCGAAAACACCCCAAAACTCAAAGTGAATTTCGGCACTACCTCACACCCACACCATGCCGTCCACTCCCCACTCCAACACCCCACAAAATCGGCCAAAATCCTCCATTCACTCCACTCCCCACATTCAAACAACAAGACCAAGTCTTCCTCCTAAACTCACTCTCCTCCCACCATTTGAACGGTTTGACCAAGTCCAAAGAAGAATTTGAATTGCCTTCTACTTCCTCCTCCCATGCCGTCCAAAAAGAATGCAAAATGTGGCCACTCCGCAGCTTGAACTCAGGACCCCTGCCTCCTGCAATTGGCGCCAACACCAGCTCCAAGTGGCGCATGCTTTGCCACTCCACCAGCTCCTCTTTTGTGCTCAAGAACACCAAATAAAACTCTTATACCCTAGCTCCTACAGCTCCCCTGACTTAACACCCAAAAATCAAAATTTTCCCATTCACTCAGGCATACATTTAGACTTCAATTAAGCCCCCAAAACATAGAAATAGCCACGCAGCACACTAGACACATGCAATATCATGCAACAACAAAATAGCCCCTAACCCGGGATATTACAGCTTCTCATAGAGTCATCCCTTATTTTTGAATATCTCGAATAAGCTTGTTGCTTCCACTGCATATGTTGCATTAAGTCCATCAATTTTAACAGCTCATCTCGAAGATCTGGGCGAGGTGATTGAGTTCTGAACTTTGAAGTTGCGACATCAGGTTCGGCTTCCGGTTCCATTGGTTCAACCTTATCAGGGATTTCAGCTGATTGCATTAGTTCGATCTTTGTGGGATCTTCTTCTTCTTCTTCGGGATCCTCACTTTTTTCAACTCGTTGCTGTAGAACAGAGTCTCTAGCTATTGGGTAGAGGTCCCAATCTGTGATTGTGCCCTGGCTATAGCCTGTCTTCTTTACGTTTGCAAGAATTTTAGCTTTTAAGCACAAAATTTTTATCGTAAAGGGGAAGTAAGCTGGGCCAGAATGTCTAGCAGCACAATTCCACATCTCTCTCGAGATGATTTTTCCCACATCAATGGTCTTTCCAGTTAAAATCGAGTATAATAAGGCCATTCACTCTAATGAAATCGTAGACCCATGTGAACTAGGCATAAGGCTGAATTAGATGAAATAGAACCATACCTTCGCTAGTGGTGTCAAATATTCTCTTCGACAAGTGTGAACTCCTTGTTTTGACACAGTCCACTTGGAATCTGGAACTGTAAGTTCCTCGAGAATTTCTTGAAAATTTTCAGACTCAATATCGCTCATCAAGGAAGAATATTCATCATTTTCAAAATTAGGTAATTCAAATATTTCATTAATAGCATTTGAGGTTATTGGTACCTTGATTTCACGAACAGAAACTTCCGTCAACTCGCTTGAGGTTAAATTCGCATAAAATTCACCAACTAACTCATCATCCACACTGGGTCTTTTCTCACAAAACAACTCCCAATTGAGAGTTTCAGCAACTTGACGAATGCGCGCCATGAAATCAATATAATTGCTTTCTTTCAATGTGAAGCCTTTCTCTGGATGCATCTGTTGATTCTTGAAGATGCTTTCGTATCTTGCTTTGGCTTATTCACAGTGGAATTTCTTTTGTGATTCGTCAATTTGGGCAAAGGTAGGAGTTCTTTTGCGAGGCATGATTAACCTGAATATAAGATGGAAACAGTTATTTTCTCAAAAATTTAATTAGTATAAACTATTAATAATTCAATAAATTGAAAAATTAAATAATTAAATAAAATTTAAAATTTAGGATCAAAATTTGTCTTACCACCCTTTTTATGAGAAATAAGAACTCCTAAAAAAATTAATTATAAATCAAAAGAGGTCAATTTAGGGAAGGTTGGAGGGTTATTGGCTAAGGATGTTGGTGCGAGGCTGGTGTGAGTAATAGGGCTGATGTGCTGGGATGGATCTTTGGGCGATGGCGAACGCGTCGAGGCGAGCGCGAGCGGCACAACTGGCGTGGCGGCTACGGCGCGAGCCGCAGCAACAACACCGAGTGGGCAGTAGCTTGGGCGTGCCTGAACTGGGGCTGGAAATAGTGCGAGGTGCGTGGATCCTTGCGAGCAGGCCTGTCGAGCGCTAGAGCTAGAGCTTGAGCTGGTGTGGCGCCAAAGAGCAGCTGTTAGGTGCGCACGGAGGCAGCAAGTATGCGCGGGGTGAGCTGCTGGCCGAATAGCTGTCGGGCGATGTTGTGGCTAAGGAGTTGGAGGCTTGCGACACTTATGTGTTTTGGTATTTGGTGGGAATGGAGTTTTGAGTGATGAATGATGGAGAAGGTTGGTGGTATTTATAATGAGGGGAATAGGAGTTAAAGTAGAATTCTTAGAAAAATTTAATAATTAAAAAAATTTTAAGTTCTAATCCTAAACAAAGTTAACAACAATTAATAATTAATATAATGCATATTAAATTATTATTTGCTATTAATTTATTAAAATAAAAACTTATCAAATAAAACATGATTAAATTTAAACTAATCCTAACTCTATGTAAAGTTGATAATGATTAATATATATTATAATGGATATAATTATATATTAATAATTATCATTTTTTTTAAATTTAAAA
The DNA here is from genome assembly GCA_025698515.1 of Gossypium sturtianum. Taxonomy (NCBI): domain Eukaryota; kingdom Viridiplantae; phylum Streptophyta; class Magnoliopsida; order Malvales; family Malvaceae; genus Gossypium; species Gossypium sturtianum. The sequence goes on along the minus strand of CM046946.1, from coordinate 68,300,193 downwards.
ACATTTATTCTAGATGCCTTTTGAAAATATTTAAAAAAAGAGGCATCTAATTTTTAATATTTAGAAAGAGAGCAACCAAATTTTGGAAATAATTCAATTAAGTACCTAAACTTAAATAAAATTTGAAATTGAGTTGCAATTTAAAAAATTGGATCAAAATTGACCCTCTTATTTGAAAACTAAAAATTTATTTTGCCATTTAGGGGATAATTTCTCGGAAGATTATGTTAAAATCAATTCCCAGGAAAGATTGGAAGGGTCACAAATGGTCCCGCTTAAATTCCAATCTCCTTGACAGAATTTATTTAAACATACTAATCTCGAAAATACACCCTAAATCTTTTATTTAAAAAGAAAAACAAGGAAAATTAAATATTCGATAAAATGAACGAGATTTGATCTCGTTCAAATTTATCCCCTCAGTAATGTTTCAAGCGCTGAGCATTGACTCGACAATTACTTCCCTTACCTTGAAGTTCGACAACTCCGTATGGATAAACTCGGTGAATCGTAAATGGACCGGACCAACGTGATTTTAACTTACCTGGAAAGAAATTTAATCTGGAATTAAATAACAAGACTTGCTGACCTGCTTCAAATTCTCGAACTCGAATGTGCTTGTCATGCCATTTCTTAAGTCTATCAGTAATTTGGCATTCTCGTATGAGAACATTCAGAATTCCTCTAACTCGTTGAGCTGGATCATTCGTCTCTCTTTAGCAAGCTTAATATCCAAGTTGAGTTGTTGGAGAGCCCAGTAAGCTTTATGCTCTAACTCTAATGGCAGATGACAGGCTTTACCAAAGACCAACTGTAACAGCCTAATTTCAGTGAAGTCAGAACAGTGGTTTCGTAACCACAAATCTGAGCTGGAAAGATAAAATATTTTAATATTATGAAATGATTAGTAATGTGATACAAAGGTTGCATGAGAATTTTGATAAGAAAATTTTATCAATTATGTGCTTAATTGTAAAAAGGACTAAATTGCATAAAATGTCAAATTTGTATTCTAGTAGCTATCTGGGTTAAACAACTATGGAATTCAAAACTTGAGGTCCTTTTGGTAATTAGACCATTGAAGAAAAATATGTAGATATTTTTGGTGAGTCATCCATAGAAAAATTAGAAAGGTTAAGGACTAAATTGGAAAACAAAATAATTAAAAGATGATAATTAATTAAATAGAATTATCATATTATTTTCATATCATCTTCATCCCCAAATTTTATGGAAGCCCTAGGAGAGAGAAAATGAACTTTTCAAGCTTAATTGGGTAAGTTTCCAAGTCCCGTTTTTAGTATCTTTTATATTTTTAGAATCAGGATAGCTTAAACTATCTATTTAGGGGATTAATTTGAAAAGTTATCAATGTATGGAAATTGTGCCATGGATGAATATGCTGAAATCTAAAAGTTTATGGTAGAAAATGAAAGGTTGATGATAGATAAACAACTTTTACAAAGTGAATTTACATGAAAATATGATTTAGGGACTAAATTGAAAAATGGTGAAAACCCATGATAAAGTTTTGATTTTTATGAAATTCATGGGCTGCTATTATGGTATATGAAATTCGGCTAGGCTGGAAATAAGGATTAAATTGCATGAATTTCATTTTCCGAGCCTAAGGACGAAATTAGAATTTATGACAAGTATGGGGGCAAAATGGTAATTTTGCCTAGGGTGTAAATTGAGTTCAATGGAATATGAAATGTGTTAAATTGATGATTAAATTCAATTATATAGATCCAGAAAGATCGAACAAAGAGTTAGATCATGGAAAGGAAAAGATTTCGGATTAGTAGATTTCAATTACGAACAAATATCAAGGTAAGTTCGTATAACTTAAATGAGCATAGAAATGTGTTGTTTTGAATGCTATATTACATTGAATAAGTTATATGAGATTGTATATATGAAATGTATGAAAACTGCAATGGAAGAAATGGTATATGTTGGAAATTTATTGAAAAGGGTTAAATTCCGAGTGAATATTGAATTCCTATGGATAAAGGTGATTTCCTTGATAAAACTACATGTGTTGTAGAACGGATTTAGCCCGGACGGGTAATTCGAAATGAGCGTCTCGAGTATATGTTTCAATTAGGATTTAGCCTGGACTAGTAATCATAATTGACTAGATTTAGCCTGGACTGGTAATCCAGAATAAACTCTATAGAGAATTCTTTGTCATTAAAAGGATTTAGCCTGGACTAGTAATCCTGACAAAGCTCTTAGAGTGTATGTAACAGACAGAATTTAGCCTGGATTGGTAATTCTGCTGTATGTTATGTGGCTCGAGAGTGTACCTTAATAGGTACTACTGGATATGAATTGATGGATAATGGAATTGTACACTTTGAATGTACTATCGAAAATATCCATCGAAAAATTCAATAGTTCAATGGATAAAATGATTAATGAGACATGAGGAATATGAAATGAAAATAGGAAAACTTGATGGAATATGGCATGATGAGCTCATTAATGCATTATGGTATATTTGTGATTAACATGTTTGATTTGATGCATATGGTTAGGCAAAATGCCAAATTGAATGGAAAGTATGCTTATGAATGGTTTAAATGTTAAATATGATTGGTAAGTTAAGTTCTGGTTATACGAGCTTACTAAGCATATAATGCTTACTAGGTTTACTTTTCCCTGTTTTATATTACTCAAAGCTCGTGAAGGTTGGAGAACGGTCGGAGCATTCATCACACTATCCTCCTGTTATTTTGGTATAGTGGCATGTATAGGCAAATTTGACCAAATTATGGTTTGTATATGTTGAACCTAATCTAGCCATTGGAATGGCTAGAGAAACTTGTTTTGATGTTATAGATGGATATGGAATAACACATGTTCATGTATATATATAAATATGAAACTATAATGAACAACTTAAGTTACATAAGAAGTAAGTAAAGTAAATAATTTAGGATGAAGGTAAGTGATTTTATACAATAACCAATGGTATAAGGGCTTTGTATTTATGCTTGAATTGGTTGGAAAATATTTGTAAGTGTTGGTGTAGGAAAATGGCATAGTTTGGGTGAGAAATGACGCTAGGAAATAGTTTTATTTTGTAACGCCCCAAAATTTAAAATTTTTGTTTTTGCAGATGTGTGACACAAATGTATATCTGCTTCAGTGGTTAAGTGTTCTGGGAGTGTGTGAGAAGTCCCAAGTTCAAGCCAGGACATGTGCAAATTTTGGTAATTTTTATAAATAAAGCCTTAACCTGGCCTAAAGGGCTTAAGTTTAATAGTTGGTAAATAGTTATCAGAATGGGCCTACTGGTCTAGTGGTTAAGTGGAGTGTTGGTGTGTTAGAGGTCTTGTGTTATATTCTCTGCGATGGCAAGGAGTGGTATTTTTGCTTTAAGTTCGACCAAAGTTGTGTTGAACTGGGATTCTAAGTAGTGGATGTGTAGTGGGAGCTGAGGGAGAATATTAAGGGATTAAGTTGCAGTGGATAACTGAGTAGTGGATGGTTGAGATAATGTGGGTAGTGTGATTGAGTAAATCAGTTTTTGAAATTCTCTCTTCAGAAAAACTGACGCTTCTTCCTCCTGTCTTTTCTTTCATTGTCGTTTTCTCTTCCCCACTTGCCACCGAAATTCCTTTGAAATTCCCCTCCCTTTTTGCTTTCATTCTGTTTCTTTTTCCTTTGCAACGTAAATCGCTGGTGGGTGGTAAGTAGTATATTGGTTGGTATCGTTCTTAGATGATTGTTTTCAGTTTTGTGTATCTAAATATCTAGGTTTTGACAGCAGCGTATCGTATGGAGTACGGCTCTCATTGTATTGTTTCGTAACGAATCGATTCGAAGTGTTGGGGTAAGTTTTAATCGCTCTATAGATGAGTATTCTGGTTGCGGGTTCAGTTATAGTTGAATTGTTAAATGATTAATTGAGTGGAAATTGGTCGAATATAGGTTCAAGAAGGCTCGGGGATTGTTTCAGCTTTGATCGAAACCAGGTGTGTACCGAAACAGAGAAAATAGGGTTCGGCAAAAAGTCAAAAAACCCTACTATTGACGCCACACATGTAACAGCCCGATTTAGGGCCTAGTCAAAATAGTGGTGTGAGACCACAAATCTGAGTTAGTAAATTGAGTTCTTAAGGTTTATGACATGTTTGCATGATAGTATTAAAGTTCCATGTAGAAATTTAATGAAATAGACATGGAATGATCAAATAGGACTAAATTGCAAAAGTAGCAAAATATGAGTTTCTAGAAGCTTTTTGTATGAAATAGCTTTAGAAATATTAATTAGAAGTCCTTAAATAGCAATTTTCCCAAATTATAATTTTTGGACAAAAATGGACATGAGTTAGTAAATTGTAAATTTTTAAACAGAATGGCATTTTGGTTATTTACCAATTAAATTATTAAAATAGGAAAAAGATGAGAAAAATTTCATTCTTCTTCCTTGGTGCCGAAAATTTGAAGAACCCCATAGCTAGGGTTTTTTCATCTTTCAAGCTTGCTAGTAAGTTCATATTAGCCTCATTTTTATTATTCTTCGTATTTTTGAAGTTCTCGTATTATGAATTAGCTATTTTTAGCTATAAAATGAGCTAAGATGCATGTTCAAAAATCTACCCAATAGTGACATGCTTGTAAAATGATATTTTATGGAAGTTTATGAGAGTTTGATGTTAGATAAACATCTTTTCCTTAGTGAATTTCATGAAAAATGATAGTATGGACTAATTTGTAATAGTTATGAAATTGGTCATACCCATTAGAAATAGTGAGAATTGATGATTGTTATAGTAGAGAAAATGAATTAGCTAAGCATGATGTTTAAGAAAGTTAAATGAGAATCATTTTACGATCATAGGGGCAAAAGTGCAAATATGAGAAAGTTTAGGGGCAAAATAGTAATTTTGCCAAAGTATGAGTTAAGAGTCAATTTAGTCAATGTGAGTATTAAATGATCTAATTATTATTATAGATCAAGAAAAACGAAGCCCGAATCGAAATCGAGGCAAGAACAAAGTCGAGGACTAAATTGCATATCTACACACATTTTGTATATTGAGGTAAGTTTGTATGTTTTCTAAGCTTTATGATTAATATCATTGAATTGTTTAATATACTGTAGAATATATTTTAATTCCATGAGATTGTTTAATGCTATGTTAAACAAAGAATTCAATGAGATCAAGCATGAGAAAGTCCCGATTGAAGTTGAATTACTTAGGATACTCTATCTATCACATGAAATGAGAAAGTCCGTATAAGACCAAGCCAAGGCATGGCATTGGCAATCAAGCAAGTTATCATGTAAGACCAAGACAAGTCTTGGCATTGAAGAGTTATTATGAGATGAAGACCCATATAAGCCCAAGCCAAGGCCTCGCATTGGTGAGTCTCCAAGCAAAGTTATCATGTAAGTCCAAGACAAGTCTTGGCATTGAAAAGCTATAAAGAGATAGAGATCCCATGTAAGTCCAAGCCAAGGCATGGCATTGGTGAGTAACAAGAAAGATTTCATGTAAGTCCAAGCCAAGGCTCGGCATTGACAAGTAAAGATACCAAGTAAGACCATGTCGAGACATGGCAATGGTAAGTTCCCAAGGGAACACATAAGGAAGACTTCGTGTAAGCCCATGTCAAGACATGGCATCAATACCATGTAAGAGATCCCATGTAAGACTATATCAAGGATATAGCATTGGCATCAAGACACATGTTTTTTTAGATTTAGTATCCTCCGTTAATCATAGTAATTCATTGGGCAAAAGAGTAAAGATTAAATGAGAAAGTAAGAAAGTTAAGTAAGTAAAGTTATTATCAAGTTATGCTAGTCAGAGTTAATTAAGAGTATTATTCATGATATGAATGATGAAGTTGAGATTATGCTTATCATAGTAAGGTATACTGATCTATGTGATCAAGTGATACAGGTATCTTGTTACCGTACGAGTATGAGAATAGTAAGTACCATGAGATATGTAAGACTCAGTAAGAGTAAGTAAGCTTAAATACTTGAGATTTCATAATGCCATTGTTTATGATGAATGGTTAATGTTAAGCAAATATATTGCTATGAGAATTACATGCAAACTTACTAAGCTAAATGCTTACGTCCTTTATTCTTTCTTTCCATGTAGTCCCGCCAAGCTAATCTCGTGGATCATCGTCACCGGAGCTCGGAGCACACTATCAATCGCTATTTTGGTATAGCCAAGTTGTTTATATTAAGTATGGCATGTATAGGAAACATTTCATTTTGAGTTATGTTTTAAAACTAGCCAAAGTGTTGGCTATCAAGCTTAGTATTCTTTTTGTATATGGCCAAAGAGATGAGTCATGAATGATTAAGTATGTATGTTTTAATCTATCAATGAAGTATGCATCCTTGTTCATGTTAGATGTAATACTTGAGTTGCTGAATTGAGCATGAGTTTGGTCTTGATTTTAGGGTGGCAATTGGCTTGGTAAATAGCCTCTAAGTGCCCACACGGATGGACACACGGGCATGTGTCTAGGCCGTGTGCACCCTGCACCTTTGTATCTTAAGTCAGAATAGACCACGGGCTAATCCCACGGCAGTTTGTTTAGACCGTGTGTGATACACGGTTAGAACATGGGCGTGTGTCCCGGCCGTGTGAACAAGTCAGTATATCAAGGTATAGCACACGGTTTCAGTCCACAGGTGTGTCAAGACCGTGTGAGATTAGTCAGTGTCGACCACGGTTGGGAGACATGGGCGTGTCTTAGGGGTACACGGGCGTGCCCCAAGCCACATGGGCGTGTGACCCCTATTTCGAGGAAAAGTTTTTGATTGTATTCCGAAAGTTCCCGGATATGTGTTTAAGGCCTCATAGGCCCATGATATGTACGTTTTGACTAAGAAAGAAGAGTTTCTATTTCGAAAAAAAATTTACAGCCCGTAAGTACATGTTTAAGTGAGTTCAAGCATGGTAATGTCTCGTATCCAGTCTTAGCCTTGTACTCGGATATGGGGTGTTACATTTAGTGGTATCAGAGCTACGGTTTAGTCAGTTCTAGGACTAATGTAGCATGAGCACGAGTCTAGCTATACATGCCATACGTAAGAATGTTTTTATAATGATAGTGTGACGACTCCTGACAACTTAAATTATGTTTATACATTTAGTAAATGGATCCCGATAGAGTTGTGGCGGATGGCGTAGAAAAGTAACGCGTCGGCTCATTGAAAGGACGGTCTTTGAGCGAGAATGAGAATAGACCCACTACGGTGAGTCAAGAAGGAGGAGAAGAGGCTAGAGAAGCCTTCCTCCATATGATGAATACATGGTATACGGAGTTCGTTGCATTAACCCGACCCGCAGCAACCCCTCCACCCCACCTATTCCTCAACGTATCCCGGTAGCCCCTCAAGTAGTAGAGGTGGTAAGAGGAGAGAAGCCTCCAGTTGATAGAATCAGGAAACATGGGGCAGAAGAATTCCGGGCTAGAAAAGATGATGATCCGGAAAAAGCTGAATTTTGGTTAGAAAATACCATCAGGGTATTTAATGAGTTGTCATACACATCTGAGGAATACATGAAGTGTGTAGTCTCTCTTTTAAGAGATTCTGCCTATCAATGGTGGAACACATTGGTGTCTGTGGTACCGAGGGAAAAGGTCACATGGGAATTCTTCCAAGAAGAGTTCAAGAAAAAGTATATCAGTCAAAGGTTCGTGGACCAGAAAAGAAAGGAATTTCTAGAGTTAAAGCAAAGCAAGATGTCTGTGACTGATTATGAGCATGAGTTTGTACGGCTCAGCAAATACGCTCGAGAATGCGTGTCCACCGAGGCCATCATGAGTAAGAGATTTGAATATGGGCTAAATGAGGACATCAAATTATTTGTTGCTGTCCTAGAACTGAAGGAATTCGTTGTGCTAGTAGAGAGGGCTTGTAAAGCCGAAGAACTAGTAAAAGAGAAGAGAAAGTCTGGAATAGAGTCTCGTGACTCTAAAAAGAGACAGTGGAATAAGTCATTCCAATCCATATCCAAGAAGTCAAGAGATTTCTCCACCAGATCGGATACTTCCACTGGGTTTTCAAGGAAGGACAAGAGTAAGCAGTATTCGGGAAGTAAGGCATAGACAACCTCAATTGCTAGTGTGGGGAACATCCGATCGGATAGACCCGAATGCCCACAGTGTGGCAGACGTCATTTTGGAGAATGTCGAGCACATGAAAATGCATGTTTCAGATGTGGTTCCCAGGACCACTATATAAAAGATTGTCCAGAGACAATGAAAGAAGATAGAGCTCAGAACCTGAGATCCAGGAGTGTAGTCAGAGGAAGACCGCAAAGGAACCCAGGAAGTGGGGCAAGTGGAAGGGGTAACCCTAGAGAGCAGGCTGTGAGACACGAGGGTAGGGCGCCTGCGAGGACTTATGCCATTCGCGCTCGCGAAGAGGCATCTTCTCCTGATGTTATTGCGGGTACCTTTTCTCTTCATGATGTTAAAGTTATTTCTTTAATAGATCCCGGATCCACACACTCTTACATTTGTATGAAACTAGTATCCAATATGAATATGCCTATAGATTCTATAGAATTTACGATTAAGGTGTCTAATCCTTTAGGCAAGAGTGTGTTAGTTGATGAAGTATGTAAAGATTGTCCATTAATGATTAGAGGTCATTACTTTAAAGAAAATCTTATGTTGCTACCATTTGATGAGTTTGACATCATTCCTGGTATGGACTGGTTGACCATTCATGATGTAATAGTTAATTGTGGGAAGAAATATATTGAGACGAGATGTGAGAATGGGGATATTCTCCATATAGAATCAGATGAGCAAAGTAAATCACCGGCAATGATTTTTCACATGACGGCATAGAGATACATAAGAAATGGGTACGAGGCATATTTGGCCTTTGTGATGAATGATAAAGAAACAGAGTTAAAGATTGAGTCAGTACCGATAGTATGTGAGTACGTGGATGTTTTTCCCGAAGAATTACCAGGACTACCCCCAGAAAGAGAGATTGAGTTCCTTATTGAACTGGCTCTCGGTACTGTACCAATATTTATTACTCCTTACAGAATGGCTCCAACGGAGTTAAAGGAGCTGAAGTCACAGTTGCAAGGGTTGACAGATAAAGGCTTTGCTAGGTCAGGTTGTTCTCCCTGGGGTGCTCCATGTAACATCCCAAATATGGGGTTATTTGGAATTTAATTATTTTTCGTATTATGAACTGATGTGATATTATTTATGGAATGTTAAGGCTTAATTATCGATTTTTAGTAAGCTCGAGTAGTGGGAAAAATATTATTTTCAAGCTTTGAGGTAGGGAGCCTTAACAAGTGGGGGTTATAAGAATAAATGGGGATAATTTGGACATAAGATGAGCCTAGAATAAGTGGCAAAGTAAGCCCACTTAAGAGCTAACATGAGACGCCACATCAAGCAAGGGGGATCCTGGGTTCGAGTCACAAAATCCCCTTTCTTTTTGCACTATGTTTGGACGGCACAAGTGGGAGAATTTTTCTCCCTTCAAACTCTTTTATTAAATATTATTATTAAAGGATAATATGAGAGTTTTATTTGTTTAATTATAGTGATAATAAGAGGATATTCATGGATAATTGATGGATTATTATGAGACTATTATTGAGTATTCAAAAGTATTCAAATATTTTCGAATGGGTGGCCTAGAGAAAAACTAGGTGTTTGCCGAATTTGGAACTCCTTGTTGAAGAGGAGTGGACGGCTAAGAGGCGAGTATAGGGGAGAGTGCCGAATTCTCTTAAGGCACCTATTCATCATTTGATTCTTTTCTTTTCCCTTTGCAAATAGCCGAATTTCCCTCTCTCTCATCTTCTATTTTTTTCACTTCTTTCTCATTCTCTCAAAACCGAAACCACCATTGTCATCTTCCTCTTTTTCTTCTTTTTGCTTAACACCAAAAACCCCTCTACTCCTTTCTTTGTCGAAACCCCTATCTCCCTTTTTCACTATTTCTTTCTTTCTTTCTCTCTAGCCGAACATACTCCATTGGTGTGCCGAAATCTCTTTTCTTCCAAAAAGATCTACTTTGGCCGAATATCAAGTGGGCATAGGTTCTTCTCAAGATTTCCTCTCCAATCAGTTGTAAAGGGTAAGTGATGGCCGAAACCTTCTTTCCATATTTTCTTTTTTCTGTCGACTTATAGGTTGGAGAAAAGCCGAAATCCGGCATTTATTTATGGTTGGCTAAACTTTCTTTTGAAGCCGATTTCACCTAGAACTTCGGGATCTCCATGCAGTAGGTTGAATCCTTCAAACCTTAAGCAATCGGTTTTGGGGTAAGGTGGTAAGATCGACTTTCTTTATTCATGATATTCATTTAAGCCGAAGGCTACTAACTTGGTTGAGTGCCGATTTTAGGGTGGTGAAACAAAAGGCTAGTACTCAAGACACGCGGGTAAGGTTTTGGGATCCATAGGAGAAACCTCTTAAATTTTGGGTTTGGCCGAATAGGCCATACTACTAATCCCATAGTTGGCCGAATATAGGTACAGTGAGATCTAGGGTGGCCGACTTCTCTTTTCGGGATTTAGACTTCTCATCGACATCAGGTGTGTACATACACACGTATAATCATTTAAATGTGCTGAGTGTTTTGTATGCTAACTCTGATTTGTGTAGCATCGGATTAATACCATAATGGTATGAGTGGTGATTCGAGTAAGTACTGTTAATATGAGATTATTTTAATGCTTTTGGGAAGCATGGCTTATTGATACATGTGATAAATGCATGAGATCCGTTGATAATCATTTTATCTCATGTGGGTTAAATGAGTGGAGGGGGCGGTGATATTTCGTCTTTGACGAGCACGAGTGTTTTGGTAACACACCGTGACTATATGTCACCGGAGGTTTGGTACCTCCGGAGGTTTGGTACCTCATAGCGACTCGTCCCTCGTGGTTAACACCACCGTGGGTTGGCCCCACTTGAGATATGGGATAAATGCGCGGTGATTTGGTATCACACGATGGGTTGGCCCCATCACCCGATTTGTGTCTACGGACACCGGTGTTTTGGTAACACATCGTGACTATATGTCACCAAAGTGGTTTGGCACCACCACAGTGTTTTGGTAACACATTGTGACTACGGTCACCAGTGGTTTGGTACCACATGGGGTAGACAAAGGCGTTTGGTTGGCTAGGACGGGTGCATGACTTAGTACATGATGATTGATTATATGCTGTGTATGAAATTGTTTACATACGGGGGAAGGGTTACATACTGAGTCTTGGTGAGTCACCTTCTCCTTTAACATTTTTTCAGGTGACTCGTAGATGGCGGTTGAGGAGCCGGTTGGACTCGAGGTGGCCATGCAGTGGACTTGAATAAATTGAACTTTAAACTTAGCTATTTTATTTTATTATTGGTTATTTTTATTTTGGTTGTAATAAGGCCTCCATAAACTTTACTTTTGTTATTTCTTATATGTTGGATACTTTGTTTAAACTATATTATTAAAATTGAATTAAAATCACATGTTTTCTTAAATTAACACGAAAATATTTTATCGTGCCATCGGGCACACTTGAAATTTTGTATAACAACCGGACTCAATTAAATTTCCAAATTAAATCTAAGTATGGTTCCGACAAGATAACCAAAAACGAGAAGTTTTCAACAAAACCTAAATTGGTTTTAAAATGGTGTTCAAAAAGTTTTCTCCGTAACAAATCAAATTCGGTCGTAATGTTTGGGCCGGGTTTGGGTTGTTACAAAATTAATATCGAGCCCAGTCAAAAGCTCTGTGTGGGGCCCAAGGCCCAAAAATGTTTTGGTAGGCCTTATGGAATGATTTTTGGTTTTTGAACAGCATGGCCCGAGTCTCCGGCACCAATCCGCCCAGGTAAGTATATCTAAACCTCTTGGTGAATTATATTTTGTAGAAGGGTAGGAAGCATGGGCGTAGATAGACTTATAGGACTTGAACCCTAAGGTTAGATTACTCAAACACAAACAGAACATAAGACTTAAGGAACTAAACCAACCTATGACTTAGTCAATGAGCTAGGGGTGTGGTAACCCCTGCACGCATGTCTAGGATTGGATCGGAAGAGCCTGGTATTTAAGCGATCCTCGTGACTCACCTCCTCTTCGCAGTATCCTACAGTGCGTAGTTTCCGGTTCACCCTAACTCGAGAGGGCTCGGTGGTGTGGCAACCTGCGTGCGCGTGTCTAGAAAGGTTCAATGGGAGCTTGGTATTTAAGCGGTCCGCGTGACCCACCTCTCTCTTCACTCGAATGCACAGTGCGTAGCTTGGGGTTCACCACGACCGGGAGGGCTCGGTCATAGGCTAAACACAATGATTAAAACCGAAAAGGAATTAGCCTTGTTTTTGAAATAGAATGAAACAACAAACCCTAATGTTTTCAAAACTTGTGCAATAACTTTCTCAAATCCTAGAACATTACTTTTACAACGTTTTTTCTCGAAAAACTTGACTTGTGAAAAATTACGTAAATACCCTTAGGAGTAAAATTACCAAAATGCCCACGACCCATAAAATATTAATTCAATGGTTTTGCCCAAAAATTTCAATGATTTTACAGACATTCAAAAACCTTGCTTTGGAAATCATCAGCAAAATATTTTGGTTCTAGAAAATTACGAAAATGCCCCTGTAGGAAAAAGACGAAAATACCCCTGGGTTAGAAATGGGCAGAAATGTCCGATGAGTGAATAGGTATGGAAAGTATTAAGGAATGGATGCATGAACTTTTTTGTGTGAACTAAGATAGGAAAGCTCAAACATTGGTTGCTCGAAAGAATCTCTGATTAAACCTTATCCATAAAATTTCTTCATGAGTAATAAAGTGAAACAAATGCTAACGCATAAAATTTTTCTTAATCGAGTTAAAAGCGCGGTAGATAGAATGAGTTCTAGAGGACGTGGACGCCGTGGACGTGGTAGGGGTAGGATGACGGTGTATCCAACCCGTCAGTCGGGACAAGGTTCGAAAATGAGGTACCACCGCCACCACCACCTCCTACTTTTAGAGTGAGGAGCCGGATCGGGCCGGTGGCGAGGCGGTATCGCAAGTGTGTTGCGAGTCTTGGAGATGGTGGTCGGGCTGGTGGAAATGTGGGAGCTCGGAAATTGTTCCCGAGCGACTCCGATCTAACTGAGCGGAGGTATCCGAAGAGTGTGTCGAGTGGCACCCAGTCTGTGGAATCTTGGCTAGAGTCAAGCCCAGAAAGAATCATGGATGACCTTGACTGACCGAGGAAGAAAAAGTGAAAGGGCGTGTCGCTTCTAAAGGATGAAGCGATCGGTGGTGGCTTACGGTTCGAGATAGGGCTACAACAGATGATTTGACTTGGGAGTATTTCAGAACCACCTATCGGAAGAAGTATGTGGGCACCGGCCTACACCGACGCCAGCAGAGAAAGGCTTTTTTCAGGATTAGTGCAAGGAACTAAGTCCGTGTCGGAATATGAGGCGAATTTTTAAAGGTGAGTAGGTATGCTAGAGGCATCGTGTCTCATCGAACATGAGCGCCGTGTCCGCTTTGAGGACGGACTCGAGATGATTTAAGGTTACCGATTGCCCCCAAATGAGTTCGTGAGTTCTCATCCCTAGTGGAGAAGGCTAAGGTAGCCGAAGGGATCAAGGAGGCCGTGTGAGGCAAAGCTATAGTAGGAACAATCGAGAAAAGAGGATTTGGGTCATTTGGATCAAGCGGTAGTGCTCGAGAAAAAGGCTAGGCCAAGTGGGCCCAATCAGCGGCGGCAAGGCCCACGACTACTAATCGAGAGGCCGACTCGGTGTAAATCAACGTGGAAAGACCCATTGGGAGGTTGTTGGACCGGTGATAAAGGATGTTTTGAGTGTGGGTCTTTGGAGCATCGTGTCAGAGATTGTCCCCGGAAACTAGCTAAGAATCAGCCAGAGGGGCAGAATCGTACTCAGAATAGAAGTGTGGGACCACAGAGGGGTCGTGGTAATGGCAGAGGAAACAACGGTCCTAACCGAGGTCGTGGAACTCAAGGCAGAGGTTCAGGCAACACAGAGGCTAGGCAGCCTGGCTTAGTCTACGCAGCGAGGTGTCGCGAGGAAGGTGACGCACCAGATGTCATAACCGGTACGTTTCTAATTTTTGGTTTTCCTTATGTTGCATTGATTGATGTGGGCTTGACGCACTCGTACATTGCTAGTAGTGTGGTAGGAACTATGGACCTAAACTCAACCGCTTCTAGGAGATGAGCGTAGTTAGCCCTTTAGGTCACTCTGTAATAGTAGACAAACTTTATAGAGGCGTACCCTATAACTTCAAGGGGTAGTATTTGTGGTGATCTAATGGAACTACCGTTTGGGAGTTCGATTTGATCCTTGGAATGGACTGGTGGTTAAGTATCAAGCGAATTTGGATTGCGCGCTAAGCGTATGGTTCTTGAGGCGGTGAAGGTGATGAAGTGGTTATGATAGGAGATAGAAGGAACTACCTATCCAATGTAGTGAGCGCCTTGAAGGGTGAAAAGATGGTCAAGAAGGGTTGTGAGGCGTATTTGGTTCAAATCTGTGCTTTGGAAGATAAGGGGTTAGTAGTTGGAAAGGTCCGAACGGTTGGGGAATTTGCTTTGATGTATTCCTGAAGAGCTTAAGGTCCGCCTCGGAGGGAAGTCGGTCAGTATAGACTTGCTACTGGAACGGCACTGTGTCTATAGCACCATACCGAATGGCACCAAAGGAATTGGTGGAGCTAAAGGCTCAAATTCGTGGAGCTCTTGGATAGAGGGTTTATTCGACCAAGTATATCTCCGTGGGGAGCACTGTGTTGTTTGTCAAGAAGAAGGGCGGTTCTATGCGGATGTATATCGACACGCCAATGGCCCGAACAAGCTAACGATCAAGAACAAATACCCGTTGCCTCGGATCGATGACTTGTTTGACCAACTGAAAGGTGCGTCGGTATTCTCAAAGATTGACCTTAGGTCAGGTTATCATCAATTAAGGGTGAAGGAGGTGATGTTCACAAGGCGGCATTCGAACTCGGTATGGGCATTTCGAGTTCTTGGTGATGCCATTCGGGTTGACCAATGCCTTTGGCGGCATTTATGGACTTAATGAATAGGGTATTTCAACGAGAGACTTGGACCAATTCGTCATGGTGTTCATAGGCGACATATTGGTTTATTCAAAGACGTAAGAGGAGCATGACAAGCATTTACGGATAGTTACGCAAGTATTGAGGAGAAACAATTATATGCCAAATTCGATAAATACGAATTTTTGGCGAGGGAAGTGGCTTTCTTAGGTCATGTAGTATCGGTTGAAGGAATTAGAGTAGACCCTCGCAAGATTGAAGCAAGATCTTTGGATTGGAAACCACCTAGGTCGGTGGGTGAGATACGAAGTTTTCCGGGTCTAGCAGGTACTATCGGAGATTCGTGGAAGGATTCTCTCTAATAAGCAGCGCCGTTAACTAAGTTACTAAGGAAAGGTGTCCCATTTGTATGGACGGAGAAGCGACAAGGAAGCTTTGATAAGCTAAGGAAAATTTTGTGGAAGAAGCTCGGTTTTAGTACGACTGAAGCAGAAAGTTATTCACAGTCTATTGTGATGCATCTCACCTTTGGTTTGGGATGTGTGTTGATGCAGGATGGGAAAGTAGTAGCCTATGCATCCCGTCAGTTAAGACCGCATGAGGTTAACTACCCAACGCACGACTTGGAGTTAGCGGCAGTCGTCTTTGCTCTGAAGATATGGAGACATTATTTGTATGGGGAGAAATCGATAGTCTACACGGATCACAAAAGCTTGAGGTATCTTCTGACTTAGAAGGATCGAACTCGAGGCAGCGTCGGTGGATTGAACTACTAAAGGACTACGATTGTTCGATCGAGTACCATCCGGGTAAGGCTAATGTGGTAGCTACGCAATGAGCCGGAAAGGTTGTGACGGACTTAAGAGCAATGTTCGCTCGGTTGAGTCTATATGATGATGGGAGTCTTTTGGCGGAACTCCATGTAAAGCCAACATGGATTGAGGAGATTAAGGAAAGCGATTTTAGTGGATGAGGGCTTGAGCGCTAAGAGGTACAAGTTCAAGATGGTGGTTTGGAAGGGTACAGTCTGTCTAGTGATGGAGTGCTTTGTTTTCAAGGGCGAGCTTGTATGCCAAGGATACAGAATTAAGGCGAGAAAATTCTCCAAGATGCACATAGCAGCCCATACGCTATGCATCTGGGGCGACAAAATGTATGGAGACTTGCGGAAAGCATTACCGTGGCACAGGTTGAAGCGTGAGATAACGGAGTTCGTAGGAAAGTGTCGACATGCCAGCCAGAGTTAAGGTGAACACCGATTACCATCGGGACTACTCCAACCGATAAAGATCCCTCAATGGAAATGGGAGAGGATCACCATGGATTTTGTTAGTGGGCTACCCCTTATGCCCAACAAGAAGGATGCGATTTGGGTAATTGTGGATCGCTGACTAAATCAGCTCACTTCATGCCGGTGAGAATGGATTACTCACTCCGAAGCTAAGCTGAAGTTGTATGTGGGAGAGATAGTAAGGTTGCATGGTGTGCGATGTCGATTATCTCGGATAGGGATCCCGATTCACGTCAAGGTTTTGGAAAGCGTTGCATCAAGCTTTGGGTACACGGTTAGATTTGATGCGACTTTCCATCCACAACTGACGGACAATCGGAAAGGGTGATCTGAGTTTTAGAAGACATGTTAAGAGGTTGTGTCTTGGATTTTAGTGGTAGTTGGGAGGAGTACCTACCATTAGCGGAATTCGCTTATAACAATAGTTATCAAGCGAGTATTCAAATGGCTCCATATGAGGCCCTATATGGACGAAAGTGCCGAACTCCTACATGTTGGACGGAGTTGGGGAACGACAAGTTACGGGTCAGATTGGTATGCAGACCGAAGACAAAGTCAAGGTGATTAGGTCTCGTCTCAAGGAAGCATCGGATAGGCAGAAGTCTTATGCCAATCACAAACGCAAGGAAATGGAGTATGCTGTGGGAGACAAGGTCTTCCTGAAAGTGTCGCCTTGGAAAAAGGTGTTAAGATTTGGACGAAAAGGGAAGCTAAGCCCAAGGTTCATCGGGCCATATACAGTGGTAAAGTGAGTAGGACCGGTAGCTTATCAGCTAGAGTTGCCGGCAGAACTGAATCAGATCCATGATGTCTTTCATGTGTCGATGTTGAGACGGTATCGGTCAGATCCTTCGCACGTCGTGCCAGTAGCAGAGATAGAGGTGAATTCGGATCTATCATTTGAAGAGGAACCGGTTCAGATTGTAGGCCGAGATGTGAAGGTTCTACGTAGGAAGGCAGTGCCTTTAGTGAAAGTATTATGGCGGAACCACGGAGTGGAAGAAGCTACGTGGGAGCCCGAGGAGGTGATGCGGCAGCAATACCCCCATCTCTTTTGATCAAGGAATTTCGGGACGAAATTTATTTTAAGGGGGTAGAAGCGTAACATCCCAAATATGGGGTTATTTGGAATTTAATTATTTTTAAAGTATTATGAATCTTTGTGATATTATTTATGGAATGTTAAGGCTTAATTATGGATTTTTAGTAAGCTCGAGTAGTGGGAAAAATATTATTTTCAAGCTTTGAGGTAGGAGCCTTAACAAGTGGGGTTATAAGAATAAATGGGGATAATTTGGACATAAGATGAGCCTAGAATAAGTGGCAAAGTAAGCCCACTTAAGAGCTAACATGAGACGCCACATCAAGCAAGGGGATCCTGGGTTGAGTCACAAAATTCCCTTTCTTTTTGCACTATGTTTGGGCGGCACAAGTGGGAGAATTTTTCTCCCTTCAAACTCTTTTATTAAATATTATTATTAAAGGATAATATGAGAGTTTTATTTGTTTAATTATAGTGATAATAAGAGGATATTCATGGATAATTGATGGATTATTATGAGACTATTATTGAGTATTCAAAAGTATTCAAATATTTTCGAATGGGTGGCCTAGAGAAAAACTAGGTGTTTGCGAATTTGGAACTCCTTGTTGAAGAGGAGTGGACGGCTAAGAGACCGAGTATAGGGGAGAGTGCCGAATTCTCTTAAGGCACCTATTCATCATTTGATTCTTTTTCTTTTCCCTTTGCAAATAGCCGAATTTCCCTCTCTCTCATCTTCTATTTTTTTCACTTCTTTCTCATTCTCTCAAAACCGAAACCACCATTGTCATCTTCCTCTTTTTCTTCTTTTGCTTAACACCAAAAACCCCTCTACTCCTTTCTTTGTCGAAACCCTATCTCCCTTTTTCACTATTTCTTTCTTTCTTTCTCTCTAGCAGAACATACTCCATTGGTGTGCGAAATCTCTTTTCTTCCAAAAGATCTACTTTGGCCGAATATCAAGTGGGCATAGGTTCTTCTCAAGATTTCCTCTCCAATCGGTTGTAAAGGGTAAGTGATGGCGAAACCTTCTTTCCATATTTTCTTTTCTCTGTCGACTTATAGGTTGGAGAAAAGCCGAAATCCGCATTTATTTATGGTTGGCTAAACTTTCTTTTGAAGCCGATTTCACCTAGAACTTCGGGATCTCCATGCGATGAGGTTGAATCCTTCAAACCTTAAGCAATCGGTTTTGGGGTAAGGTGGTAAGATCGACTTTCTTTATTCATGATATTCATTTAAGCCAGAAGGCTACTAACTTGGTTGAGTGCCGATTTTAGGGTGGTGAAACAAAAGGCTAGTACTCAAGACACGCGGGTAAGGTTTTGGGATCCATAGGAGAAACCTCTTAAATTTTGGGTTTGGCCGAATAGGCCATACTACTAATCCCATAGTTGGCCGAATATAGTGCAGTGTGAGATCTAGGGTGGCCGACTTCTCTTTTCGGGATTTAGACTTCTCATCGACATCGTGTGTGTACATACACACGTATAATCATTTAAATGTCTTTGAGTGTTTTGTATGCTAACTCGATTTGTGTAGCATCGGATTAATACCATAATGGTATGAGTGGTGATTCGAGTAAGTACACTGTTAATATGATATTATTTTAATGCTTTTGGGAAGCATGGCTTATTGATACATGTGATAAATGCATGAGATGCATTGATAATCTGTTTATCTCACTGTGGGTTAAATGAGTGGAGGGGCGGTGATATTTCGTGGCCGACGAGCACCGGTGTTTTGGTAACACTGCTGTGACTATATGTCACCAGAGGTTTGGTACCTCGGAGGTTTGGTACCTCATAGCGACTTCGTCCCTCGTGGTTAACACCACCGTGGGTTGGCCCCACTTGAGATATGGGATAAATCGCCGGTGATTTGGTATCACACGATGGGTTGGCCCCATCACCCGATTTGTGTCTACGGACACGGTGTTTTAGTAACACATCGTGACTATATGTCACCAAAGTGGTTTGGCACCACCAGTGTTTTGGTAACACATTGTGACTACGGTCACCAGTGGTTTGGTACCACATGGGGTAGACAAAGGCGTTTGGTTGGCTAGGGACGGGTGCATGACTTAGTACATGATGATTGATTATATGTTGTGTATGAAATTGTTTACATACGGGGAAGGGTTACATACTGAGTCTTGGTGACTCACCTTCTCCTTTAAGATTTTTTCAGGTGACTCGTAGATGGCG
Organism: Gossypium sturtianum; assembly: GCA_025698515.1. Classification (NCBI taxonomy): domain Eukaryota; kingdom Viridiplantae; phylum Streptophyta; class Magnoliopsida; order Malvales; family Malvaceae; genus Gossypium; species Gossypium sturtianum. The sequence goes on along the minus strand of CM046946.1, from coordinate 68,280,584 downwards.
GTTGAGGAGCCGGTTGGACTCGAGGTGGCCATGCAGTGGACTTGAATAAATTGTACTTTAAACTTAGCTATTTTATTTTATTATTGGTTATTTTTATTTTGGTTGTAATAAGGCCTCCATAAACTTTACTTTTGTTATTTCTTATATGTTGGATACTTTGTTTAAACTATATTATTAAAATTGAATTAAAATCACATGTTTTCTTAAATTAACACGAAAATGTTTTATCGTGCCATCGGGCACACTTGAAATTTTGTATAACAACCGGACTCAATTAAATTTCCAAATTAAATCTAAGTATGGTTCCGGCAAGATAACCAAAAACGAGAAGTTTTCAACAAAACCTAAATTGGTTTTAAAATGGTGTTCAAAAAGTTTTCTCCGTAACAAATCAAATTCGGTCGTAATGTTTGGGCCGGGTTTGGGTTGTTACACTCCAGTTTTATTTGTGAAAAAGAAAGATTGCACCATGAGATTATGCATAGATTACCGTCAGCTTAATAAAGTGACGGTGAAGAACAAGTACCCACTGCCTTGGATCGATGATTTGTTCGATCAATTGAAAGGAGCCACTGTGTTATCCAAAATAATCTTGAGATCAGGGTACTATCAGTTAAGAGTAAAGGAATCAGATGTGTCTAAGACAGCTTTTGGAACAAGGTATGGGCATTATGAATTTTTAGTCATGCATTTTGGTTTGACCAATGCTCCTGCGGTATTCATGGACTTAATGAACCGCAATTTTAGACCATACCTCGACAAGTTTGTAGTCGTTTTCATTGACAACATACTGATTTATTCCCGAGATGAGAATGAGCATGCTAAGCACCTACGGACAGTTTTACATATTCTACGAGAAAATCAGTTGTATGCCAAGTTCAGTAAAAGCAAAATTTGGCTTAAAAAAATAGGATTTCTGGGACATATTGTCTCGGGAGAAGGAGTTCGAGTAGACCCCAGTAAGATTTCGGCTATTATGGACTAGAAGCCATCGAAGAATGTCTTTGAGGTTAGAAGTTTCCTAGGCCTAGCCGGCTATTATAGGCGATTCGTCAAGGGGTTTTCTATTATTGCAACCCCGATGACTAAATTGTTACAAAAAAATGTGAAGTTTGAGTGGACAGAAAGATGCCAACAAAGTTTCGAGAAACTGAAAGCGATGTTGACAGAAGCTCCAATTTTAGTACAACCTGAGGCAGGGAAAGAATTTGTGATTTACAATGATGCATCCTTAAATGGATTAGGAGTGTGTACTTATGCAAGAAGGCAAAGTGATTGCTTATGCCTCAAGATAGTTGAAGCCTCATGAGAAGAATTATCCGACCCACGATCTAGAGTTGGCTGCCACAGTCTTCGCATTGAATATATGGAGACACCACCTATATGGTGAGAGATGTCGAATTTTCACCGATCACAAAAGTTTGAAGTACTTGATGACGCAGAAAGAGTTGAACTTAAGGCAGCGGAGATGGTTAGAGTTGATAAAAGACTATGAGATGGTCATTGACTACCATCCCGGGAAGCGAATGTGGTCGCCGACTCTTTGAGTAGAAAGTCCCTATTTGCATTAAGGGCAATAAGTTCACGGATGACTTTATCCACTGATGGTTCTATTCTAGCTGAGTTGAAAGCTAGACCAATATTTCTCCAAGAGATTTTTGAGGCTCAGAAAGAAGATAGTGAATTGCAAGTCAAGAGAGCTTAGTGAGAGACAGATGTTGAGTCTGATTTCTGGATTAGTCCAAATGGAAGTCTGATGTTCAAAGATAGAATTTGTGTACCGAAAAAGGACGAGCTTATTCAGAGAATTTTGCATGAGGCACATAACGGATGTTTATCTGTACATCCGGGTAGTTCCAAAATGTTTAATGACTTAAAGCAACAGTATTGGTGGTCGAGAATGAAGAAAGATATTTCAGAGTTTGTTTCCAAATGCTTGATTTGTCAGCAAGTAAAGGCTGAACACCAAGTACCTTCGGGTTTGCTTCAACCCATTTTGGTTCCAGAATGGAAATGAGACCGTATTACTATGGATTTTGTAACGAGTTTACCATTATCTCCGAGCAAGAAAGATGCTGTATGGGTTGTAGTTGATAGACTCACGAAGTCAGCTCATTTCTTACCTGTACGAGTTGATTACTCACTAGACAAGTTGGCAAACTTGTATGTTTCAGAAATAATAAGGCTTCACGGTGTTCCATTGTCAATTATCTCGGATAGAGATCTGAGGTTCACATCCAGATTTTGGATGAAGTTGCAAGAGGCCTTGGGTACAAAGTTGAACTTTAGTACCACTTTTCATCCTCAAACTGACGGTCAGTCAGAGAGGTTAATTCAAGTACTCGAGGATATGCTCAGATGTTGTATTCTTGAATTCTGAGGCAGTTGGCAAAAGTTTCTCCCATTGGTAGAGTTTGCCTATAATAATAGTTTTCAGTCGAGTTTAAAGATGGCGCCTTATGAGGCTCTATATGGGCGTAAGTGCAGAACGCCTTTATTTGGACTGAACTCAAGGAAAACCAAATTCACGGGGTTGATTTGGTTAGAGAAGCTGAAGAGAAAGTGAAAGTGATACAAGAATGTTTAAAAGCTGCATCAGATAGACAGAAGTCCTATTCAGACTTAAAGAGAAAAGAGATAGAGTATCAAGTCGAAGATAAAGTTTTCTTCAAAGTGTCACCATGGAGAAAAGTTCTCAGATTTGGCCGAAAAGGCAAGTTGAGTCCATGTTTGATTGGACCGTATGAGATTACCGAGAAAGTTGGGCCGAAAGCTTATCGATTGGCTTTGCCATCAGAGTTAGAAAAGATTCACGATGTGTTTCACGTGTCCATGTTGCGACGCTACCGATCAGATCCTTCACATGTAATTACCCCGTCAGAGATAAAGATTCATCCCTACATGACTTATGGTGAAGAACTAGTTAAGATTTTAGCTCGGGAAGTCAAGCAGCTAAGAAATAAAAGTATTTCCCTAGTAAAAGTATTGTGGCAAAGACATGGAATAGAAGAAGCTACGTGGGAACCAAAAAAGAGCATGAGAAACCAGTATCCAAACCTGTTTGCTGGTAAGATTTTCGAGGATGAAAATTCCTAAGAGGGGGAGAATTGTAATAGCCCGATTTAGGGCCTAGTCGGAATAGTGGTGTGAGACCACAAATCTGAGTTAGTAAATTGAGCTTTTAAGGTTTATGACATGTTTGCATGATAGTATTAAAGTTCCATGTAGAAATTTTGTGAAATTTTGTGAAATTTTGTAAAAGTTGAAAAATATGAGTTTCTAGAAGCTTTTTGTATGAAATAGCTTTAGAAACATTAATTAGAAGTCCTTAAATAGCAATTTGCCCAAATTATAATTTTTGGACAAAAATGGACATGAGTTAGTAAATTGTAAATTTTTAAAGAGAATGGCATTTTGGTCATTTACTAATTAAATGATTAAAATAGGAAAAAGATGAGAAAAATTTCATTCATCTTCTTCCTTGGTGCCGAAAATTTGAAGAACGCTATAGCTAGGGTTTGTTCATCTTTCAAGCTTGCTAGTAAGTTCATCTTAGCCTCGTTTTTAATATTCTTCGTATTTTTGAAGTTCTCGTATTATGAATTAGCTATTTTTAGCTATAAAATGAGCTAAGATGCATGTTCAAAAATCTACCCAATAGTGACATGCTTGTAAAATGATATTTTATGGAAGTTTATGAGAGTTTGATGTTAGATAAACATCTTTTCCTTAGTGAATTTCATGAAAAATGATAGTATGGACTATTTTGTAATAGTTATGAAATTGGTCATACCTATTAGAAATAGTGAGAATTGATGATTGTTATAGTAGAGAAAATGAATCAGCTAAGCATGATGTTTAAGAAAGTTAAATGAGAATCATTTTACGAGCCTAGGGGCAAAAGTGCAAATATGAGAAAGTTTAGGGGCAAAATAGTAATTTTGCCAAAGTATGAGTTAAGAGTCAATTTAGTCAATGTGAGTATTAAATGATCTAATTATTATTATAGATCAAGAAAAATGAAGCCCGAATCGAAATCGAGGCAAGAACAAAGTCGAGGACTAAATTGCATATCTACACACATTTTGTATATTGAGGTAAGTTTGTATGTTTTCTATGCTTTATGATTAATATCATTGAATTGTTCAGTATAATGTAGAATATATTTTAATTCCATGAGATTATTTAATGCTATGTTAAATAACGAAATCAATGAGATCAAGCATGAGAAAGTCTCGATTGAAGTTGAATTACTTAGGATACTCGATCTATCACATGAAATGAGAAAGTCCGTATAAGACCAAGCCAAGGCATGGCATCGACAATCAAGCAAGTTATCATGTAAGACCAAGACAAGTCTTGGCATTGAAGAGTTATTATGAGATGAAGACCCATATAAGCCCAAGCCAAGGCATGGCATTGGTGAGTCTCCAAGCAAAGTTATCATGTAAGTCCAAGACAAGTCTTGGCATTGAAAAGCTATAAAGAGATAGAGATCCCATGTAAGTCCAAGCCAAGGCATGGAATTGGTGAGTAACAAGAAAGATTTTATGTAAGTCCAAGCCAAGGCTCGGCATTGACAAGTAAAGATACTAAGTAAGACCATGTCGAGACATGGCAATGGTAAGTTCCCAAGGGAACTCATAAGGAAGACTTCGCGTAAGCCAATGTCAAGACATGGCATCAATACCAAGTAAGAGATCCCATGTAAGACTATATCAAGGATATAGCATTGGCATCAAGACACATGTGTTTTGAGATTTAGTATCCTCCGTTATTCATAGTAATTCATCGGGCAAAAGAGTAAAGATTAAATGAGAAAGTAAGAAAGTTAAGTAAGTAAAGTTATTATCAAGTTATGCTAGTCAGAGTTAATTAAGAGTATTATTCATGATATGAATGATGAAGTTGAGATTATGCTTATCATAGTAAGGTATCTTGATCTATGTGATCAAGTGATACAGTATCTTGTTACCGCATTTGCAGTATGAGAATAGTAAGTACCATGAGATATGTAAGAATCAGTAAGAGTAAGTAAGCTTAAATACTTGAGATTTCATAATGCCATTGTTTATGATGAATGTTTAATGTTAAGCAAATATATTGCTACGAGTATTACACTTAAACTTACTAAGCTAAATGCTTACGTCCTTTATTCTTTCTTTCCATGTAGTCACGCCAAGCTAATCTCGTGGATCATCGTCACTGGAGCTCGAAGCACACTATCAATTGCTATTTTGGTATAGCCAAGTTGTTTATATTATGTATGGCATGTATAGGAAACATTTCATTTTGAGTTATGTTTTAAAACTAGCCAAAGTGTTGGCTATCAAGCTTAGTATTCTTTTTGTATATGGCCAAAGAAATGAGTCATGAATGATTAAGTATGTATGTTTTAATCTATCAATGAAGTATGCATCCTTGTTCATGTTAGATGTAATACTTGAGTTGCTGAATTGAGCATGAGTTTGGTCTTGATTTCAGGGTGGCAATTAGCTTGGTAAATAGACTCTAATTGCCCACACGGATGGACACACGGGTGTGTGTCTAGGCCGTGTACACCCTGCACCTTTGTATCTTAAGTCAGAATAGACCAAGGGCTAATCCTACGACTGTTTGTTTAGACCGTGTGTGATACACGGTTAGAACATGGGCGTGTGCCCCGGCCATGTGAACAAGTCATTATATCAAGGTATAGCACACGGTTTCAGTCCACGGGCGTGTCAAGACCTTGTGAGATTAGTCAGTGTCGACCACGGTTGGGAGACATGGGCGTGTCTTAGGGGTACACGGGCGTGCCCCAAGCCACATGGGCGTATGACCCCTGTTTCAAGGAAAAGTTCCCGATTGTGTTCTGAAAGTTCCCGGATATGTGTTTAAGGTCTCATAGGCCCATGATATGTATGTTTTAACTAATAAAGAAGAGTTTTTATTTCGAAACAAAATTTTACAGCCCGTAAGTACATGTTTAAGTGAGTTCAAGCATGGTAATGTCTCGTATCCAGTCTTAGCCTTGGACTCGGGTATGGGGTGTTACAACACAGGCGTGTGGTCGCCCGTGTGGTAGGCCGTGTGCCCTAACACGGGCGTGTGTTCGACGAGACCAGGCCGTGCGCGCATGACACGACCGTGTGCAACACACGGGCTGGACTGATTTGGGTCATATGGGCCACACGGGCGTGTGGGTCCACAAGGGTAAACTACACGGGCATGTCGGATTTTGGACCAGGCCGTGTGATCCACACGGTCAAGGCAAATGTGGGCCTTGTGGGCCACACGGGCGTGTGAGCCCATTTTTACTGAAATGACTGTTAAGGTTGCACGGGTCGCCCAAGTCGACTGTGAACCTTCCATAGGGTCGATAAGCACTACGTAGACCCTTAACTGTGTGATATTGATTGTGTGTATTATGTACTGAACATGTTATATACAAGCATGTATACTAAACTGAATGTGTATCTGACAAACCTATGATAGCATGACATTTCATTGTATGTTGCATTGCATTGGGTTGGGTTGATATTATTTGGAGGAAGTGTATTGAAAGGCTCTTAAGCCTATTATACTGGCAGCTCAGCTGCAAATTACTGATCTATGCCACATTCGGTACTACCTGGAGTGTAGGGATGGGTGGGTTGATTTAATCCCCACATGGAGTGTAGGGTTGGACGGAGATGGTGTGTAGAGGCTGGTTGGGTGGGACTTTGTTACTGTATACTACATGATTGCCACTGATACTGTGATGGGCTAAGGCCCTACTGTATAGTTGATACTGTACTGAGATGGGCTAAGGCCCAAACTGTTACTAATACTGAAAAAGGCTTAGGCCCATGACTGTTTTAACTGTACACTGTGATTTGCTATTGTTTGTTTTCTATGGGATTACACACTGAGTTTACGTAAACTCACCTATTCTGTTTAATGTGCACAGGTAATCCCCAGACCTAGACGGATCGATGCGGCGGAGGACTCGACGATGACCACGGTTATTGGACTCTTTTAATTCACGATTTACGATTTATGACTATAGTATTATTATTGGTTTATTTTGATGTAATTTGGGGATTTTTTGGACTTTTGCTTAACTTGGGTTTTTGTTTATTTTATGGATTTATAACCGCTAGTCGTAGGGAAACTCGGTTTTAAAAAAGCCAAAGTTTTTATAAACTCGTGATTACTTAAACTGCTTTTAGTTTTTCTAAACTTGCGATTACTTAAATTGTTTTTAAAAGCTTCTGCAACGAGTTACATTTTAAAACTATGGGGACAAGTGAGTAAAACGAATTTTGAAACTAATAAGAGATAAGGAAAAGTAATTAAACGAAAAAAGTTTTATTGCAACAACATAATTTTCCAAACACCCTATCATGTAACAATGTCAGATTCGACCGTAATGTCTAGGCCGGGTTTGGGGTGTTACATTTAGTGATATTTGAGCCAGGTTGCAAAACTCAGCTGTGGATTATGGGTTTTAAAATTTGGATTTGAAGAATTGACTACAAAATGATTTGAAATGTTTTACTAAGTAAGTGGTACACCGTGATGCGACCCTAGCTTGGGAAGTTACCACCGATGCCGTTGAGCTGCCACAAGGACCTATAACTCGATCACGAGCTAAAAGGTTTCAAGATGTTTTAGCAAGCTATGTTGATCGAGCTTGGGGAGAGCAAGTAGCCGAATCCATTGATCATGGTTGGACCAGCTCAATAGGCATCCCTTGTAATTTATTACAAGCTGAACTTTATTTTTTATTAAACTCATCTTAGTTAATAATTGAGTTGCTGGACTTTATCAAACTTATCTTAGTTAATAATTGAGTTGTTGGACTTTATTTTTATTAAACTCATTTTAGTTAATTAATTGCTGGAATAAATGCTTATCTTAGTTAATTTAATTGCTGGAATAACTTATTGTTAAATGAGTTTATTTACAGTTTATTAAATTAAGTTAAGTGTTAAATGTGTTTATTTACAGTTTATTAATTAAGCTTATTAAGTTTAGTGTGTTTTAATTTGTTTTAATGTGTTTGTTAATAAATGCTTGTAGGTGACTATTCAATTGGAATAAGTTATGTACAAGGGGCTGTTACAAAGTGATAAATGCAACTATTCAGTCGAATTGGTTACATACAAGGGCTATTACAACATTTAAAGGAGAGTAATGTGCATCATTAAAATTAGGCAGCCTCTCCATCTTCTCCAAGGAGTTGTTCAAGAATAGCAATGGACAACAATTAAAGGAGAGCATTATACATGTTGCTGGTGTCTATTCGGCTACCCAATGCTGATTTAATGAAGGAATTGAAGTCATTTGGCTTCTCAAAATGTTGAACTCTTCCAGCCTAAGTAATCAGCTCATTTATTCAGCTGAATTGGAACATTAAAACTTGTTAAAAGTTGTTGTTACTTAGGCCTAGAATTTCAAGAGTTTATGCTTAGTAATTAAGTTTTATTTCAGCTCATTATTAGCTCATTTAAGCCGAACAATTGTGACTTTTCGGCTAGGCCTTATCTAGCACTATAAATACTTGTAATCAGCTCATTGTAATGGTCTTTTTTTACCAATCTGATGATCAATTTGAAACTAGTGAGATTTCTAATTCTCCTTGTTCTTTCGGAATTGATTTGACTTATCAAGCATAGCTTGTAGCGTCTTTTCCTTTCCATTGTTTAGCTAAACTTATCACTTTAAAGTGTGGCGTTCGTATACCTTTGGTTCCTATCACCATTGATAGTGGGTCAAGGTTTATCCATTGTTTCCTAAACAGAAATCTCCTAAGTGTCCTAATAAGAATCTGGTCAACAATTGTCATCTTTGTTGGTTCATTCTTTGGCCTTAGCCGTTTCTATCTATTCCGTAAACTTTTTACAAACCTTTTGTTTAAACCTATTTTCTATTATTTCCAGCTTATTCTTGACAAAATCTAACTCAAAATTAGACCGAACAACCTCTTACTCAAATTTATGATCGGACAACTATTACAAATCGAATCATCACCAAAACGTGTTCGTATCATTTGGTATCAGAGCTAGCAAATTTGGGGTAAGAATCAACGTTTTCGACATTACGGTATTGTATTTCATTTGAAAAAAATCAAATTTAAAAAAAAATAGCCTCCATTCAAATTCAAGGAGTGAATATCAAGTTTTACAAAAAAAAATATTTCGTGAAAAAAAATAAATCGTGAAAAAAGAAGAAGAGAAAGTGTTCAAGTTCTTTTCACTGAGTTTTGAAAGTTCTACTTACTGCCCAAAATCATTATTTTACCATTCGGCCACACTCAACCATTTTTCATTTCTTGTTTCAAGCCTACCGTTTGTCCTACAACACTCCCTACCAAAACCGAACATCAATTTTGAAAGCCGACCCACAACAACTGTTTCTAAGTTTAAATAGTTCCTTAAGAACTTAGAGAGGAGGAGTGAGCAGAAAAAGGCAAGAGTGAGTGAGACTATTTGAGCGAGTAAAAGCCAAGTGAGTGTAATTTCTTTGTGAGTGGATAGTGAGGCTCTTTGTTGTGTGTTCCTAAAATGTCACAAAGCCCGGAAAGAAATCCAAACGTGGAAGGTGGGTTCCGTCCTATAAGAAACTGTAACAGCCCGATTTAGGGCCTAGTCAGAATAGTGGTGCGAGGCCACGAGTCCGAGGTGAATTCATGAGTTTTAAGGTTTATGCCATGTTTGCATGCTAGTGTGAAAGTTTCATGAAGCAATTTCGTTAAATTGAAGTTGTTTGGTCCAAAAAGGACTAAATTGCAAGAGTTGTAAAATATGAGTTTCTAGAAGCTTTTTGTATGAAATAGCTTTAGAATATTAATTATGAGTCCTTAAATAGCAATTTTTCCAAATTTTAATTTTTGGATAAAAATGGACATGAGTTAGTAAAATAGAAATTTTTAAAGAGAAGGGCATTTTAGTCATTTACCATTTAAATGATTAAAATGGGAAAAAGATGATAAAAATTTCATTCATCTTCTTCCTCATTGCCAAAATTTTCCAAGAACCCATAGCTAGGGTTTGTTCATCTTTCAAGCTTGCTAGTAAGTTCATCTTAGCCTCGTTTTTAATATTCTTCGTGTTTTTGAAGTTCTCGTATTATGAATTAGCTATTTTTAGCTATAAAATAAGCTAAGATGCATGTTCAAAAATCTACCCAAGAGTGACATGCTTGTAAAATGATATTTTATGGAAGTTTATGAGAGTTTGATGTTAGATAAACATCTTTTTTCTAAGTGAATTTCATGAAAAATGCTAGTAAGGACTAGTTTGTAAAAATTATGAAATTGGTCATACCTATTAGAAATAATGGGAATCGATGATTGCTATAGTAGAGAAAATCAATCAGCTAAGCATGAAGTTTAAGAAAGTTGAATGAGATTCATTTTACGAGCCTTTGGGCAAAAGTGCAAATATGAGAAAGTATAGGGGCAAAATAGTAATTTTGCCAAAGTATGAGTTAAGAGTCAATTTAGTCAATGTGAGTATTAAATGATCTATTTATGATTATAGATCAAGAAAAACGAAGCCTGGATCGAAATTGATGCAAGAACAAAGTCGAGGGCTAAATTGCATATCTACATACATTTTGTATATCGAGGTAAGTTTGTATGATTTCTAAGCTTTATGATTTCTATCATTAAATTTCTTAGTATAATGTACATTATTATCATGGAATGATTAATGTTTTTCTAAACAAAGAAATCGATGAGATTAAATACGAGCAAGTCCCGATTGAAGATGGAATTTCCCAGGATACTCGATCTACCACATGAGATTAGAAAGTCCGTATAAGACCAAGCCAAGGCATGACATCGGCAATCAAGCAAAGTTATCATGTAAGTCCATGGCAAGCTTGGCATTGAACAAGATATCATGTAAGTCCAAGGCAAGCTTGGCACTGAACAAGTTATCATGTAAGGTTAAGGCAAGCTTGGCATTGAACAAGTTATCATGTAAGTCCAAGGCAAGCTTGGCATTGAACAAGATATCATGTAAGTCCAAGGCAAGCTTGGCATTGAACAAGATATCATGTAAGTCCAAGGCAAGCTTGGCATTGAACTAGTTATCATGTAAGTCCAAGCCAAGGCATGGCATTGGTGAGAACAAGAAAGACTTCGTATAAGTCCATGTCAAGACATGGCCTCGAAACCAAGATGAGATATTCCATGTAAGACCGTATTTAGGATATGGCTTTGGCATCGAGTATGTGAGATGAGATTCAGTATCCTCGATTATTCATGGAAATTTATCGGGCACACAAGTAAAGTTTAAATGAGATAACAAGAAAGTAAGTAAGCAAAGTATCATCAAGTCAAGAATGAGTATTATACATGTTATGAATGATAAATTACAGATTATGATTATTATGTTAAAGTATGCTGATCAATATGATCAAGTGATACAGGTACCTTGTTTACCTCACAAGTATGAGACTAGTAAGCATCATGAGATATGTAAGAATCAGATATGAGTAAGTAAGCTTTATAGCTGAAATTATGATACCATTGTTTATGTCAAATGGGTTATATGAAGCAAGTATGTTGTTACGTGCATTATATGCAAACTTACTAAGCTAAATGCTTACGTCTTTTATTCTTTCTTTCCATGTAGTCCCACCAAGCTAATCTCGTGGATCATCGTCATTGGAGCTCGGAGCACACTATCAATCGCTATTTTGGTATAGCCAAGTTGTTTATATTAAGTATGGCATGTATAGGAAGCATTTCATTTTGAGTTAAAATGTTGGCTATCAAGCCTAGTATTCTTTTGTATATGGCCAAAGAGATTGGCCTTGAATGATTAAGTATGTATGTTTTTATTAATCAATGAAGTATGCATTCTAGTTCATGATAGATGTAGTAGTTGAGGTGTTGAATTAAATATTGGTTTTGATACTTGATTTTAGGGTGGCCATTGGCTTGGTAAATAGCCTCTAAGTGCCCACACGGTTAGACACACGGGCGTGTGTCTAGGCCGTGCGTAACCTGCACCTTAGTCTCATAAGTCAGAATAGGCCACTGGCTAATCCCACGATCGTGTGTTGAAGCTGTGCATGACACACGATTGGAACATGGGCGTGTGCCCTGGCCGTGTGAAATAAGTCAGTATATCAAGGTATAGTACACGGTCTAAGTCCACGAGTGTGTCAAGGTCGTGTGTAATTAGTCAGTGTCGACCACGGTCGGGAGACATGGGCGTGTAAAGGGGTGCACGGGCGTGTCCCAAACCACATGGGCGTGTGACCTCTGCTTTAAAGAAAAGTTTCTGATTAAGTTTTGAAAGTTTTTATATACGCGTATAAGGCCTCGTAGGCCCATGAAATGTATGATTAGACTGAGAAAGAGAAGTTTTTAATTCGAAACAAAATTTTACAGCCCGTAAGAGCATGATTAAGCAAGTTAAAGCATAGTAATATCTCGTATCCAGTCTAAGCCTTGGACTCCGGTATGGGGTGTTACATTTAGTGGTATCAGAGCTACGGTTTAGTCAGTTCTAAGACTAATGTAGCACAAGCACGAGTCTAGCTATACATGCCATACGTAAGAATGTTTTTATAATGATAGTGTGACGACTCCTGACGATTTAAATTATGTTTATATATATAGTAAATGGATCTTGAAAGAGATATGGCGGATGACATAGAAAGTAACGCGCCGGCTCCCGCTGAAGGGACGGTGCCGAATGAGAATGAGAATAGACCCACTACGGTGAGTCAAGGGGGAAGAGAAGAGGCTAGAGAAGCCTTCCTCCATATGATGAACACATGGTACACGTGAGTTCGTTAGATCTGAACCGAATGCACAACCCCGTCCACCCCCACCTATTCCTCAACCTATCCCGGTAGCCCCTCAAGTAGTAGAGGTGGTAAGAGGAGAGAAGCCTCCGGTTGATAGAATCAGAAACATGGGCGCGTAAGAATTCGGGCTAGAAAAGATGATGATCAGGAAAATCTTTGAGTTCGGATAGAAAATACTATCGTGGTATTTAATGAGTTGTTGTGCACACCTGAGGAATGCATGAAGTGTGTAGTCTCTCTTCTAAGAGATTCTGCTTACCAATGGTGGAACACCCTTGTGTCGGTGGTACCGAGGGAAAGGATCACATGGGAATTTTTCTAAGAAGAATTCAAGAAAAAGTATATCAGTCAGAGGTTTGTGGACTAAAAAAGGAAGGAATTCCTAGAATCGAAGCAAGGCAAGATGTCGGTGGATCGACTATGAACGTGAGTTTATGCGACTCGATGAAATACGCTCGCGAATGCGTGTCCACCGAGGCCATCATGAGTAAAAGATTTGAAGACGAGTTGAATGAGGACATCAAATTGTTTATTCTTTGTCCTAAAACTAAAGGAATTTGTTGTGCTAGTAGAGAGGGCTTGTAAAAGTGAGGAATTAGTAAAAGAGAAAAGAAAGTTTGAAATGGAGTCTCGTGACTCTAGGAAGAGACGATGGAATAAGTCATTCCAATCTTCATCCAAGAAGTTAAGAGATTTCCCTACGATCTGCTACTTCCACTTTGGGTTTTCAAGGAAAGACAAGAGTAAGCAATATTCGGGAATAAAGCATGCACTACTTGATTTGCAAGTGTTGGGAATATTAGATTTGATAGACCCGAATGGCCACAATGTGGCAAACGTCATCTTGGAGAATGCCGAGCACATGAAAATGCATGCTTTAGATGTGGTTCCCAAGACCACTATATAAAAGAGACGCCGAGAGATGATGAAAGAAGAGAGAACTCGAGAACCCGAGATCCGAGGTATGGTCGAGGTAGACGCGCAGAGGAACCCGAGAAGAGGGGCAAGTGGTAGAGGTAACCCTAGAGAACAGGCTGCGAGACCCGAGGGTAGGGCGCCTGCGAGGACTTATGCCATTCGCGCTCGCGAAGAGGCATAATCTCCTGATGTTATTACGGGTACCTTTTCTCTTCATGATGTTAAAGTTATTGCTTTAATAGATCCGGAGGATCCACACTCTTACATTTGTATGAAACTAGTATCCAAAGTATGAAAATGCCTATAGATTCTCTGAAATTTGCGATTAGAGTGTCTAATCTTTTAGGCAAGAGTGTGTTAGTGAATGAAGTATGTAGAGAATGTCCATTAATGATTAGAGGTCATTACTTTAAAGCAAATCTTATGTTACTACCATTTGATGAGTTTGACATCATTCTTGGTATGGACTGGTTGACCACCCATAATGTAATAGTTAATTTTGGGAAGAAATATATCGAGATGAGATGTAAGAATGGGGATACTCTCCATATAGAATCAGAAGAGCAAAGTAAATCACCGGTAGTGATTTCTCATATGATGGCACAGAGATATGTAAGAAAGGGGTACGAAGTATATTTGGCCTTTGTGATGAATGATAAAGAAATAGAGTTAAAGATTGAGTCAGTACCGATAGTATGTGAATACGTGGATGTTTTTCCCGAAGAATTACCAGGACTACCAACTATTAGAGAGGTTGAGTTCAGCATTGTGCTAGCTCCCGATACTGAACCAATATCTATTGCTCCTTACAGAATGGCTCCAACGGAGTTGAAGGAGCTGAAGTCACAGTTGCAAGAGTTGACAGACAAAGGCTTTGCAAGATCAAGTTGTTCACCATGGGGTGCTCCGGTTTTATTTGTGAAAAAGAAAGATGGCACTATGAGATTGTGCATAGATTACCGTCAACTTAATAAAGTGTGAGAAAGAACAAGTACCCATTGCCAAGGATCGATGATTTGTTCGACCAATTGAAAGGAGCCATTGTGTTCTCCAAAATAGACTTGAGATCGTGGTACTACCGGTGAGAGTAAAAGAATCGGATGTGTCTAAAGCAATACCTTTCGAACAAGGTATGGGCATTATGAATTTTTAGTCATGCCCTTTGGTTTGACCAATGCTCCTGCAGATATTCATGGACTTAATGAACCGTATTTTTAGACCATACCTTGACAAGTTTGTAGTCGTTTTCATTGACGACATACTAATTTATTCAGAGATGAGAATGAGCATCTTTGAGCACCTACGGACGTTTCTGATTCTACGAGAAAATCAATTATATGCCAAGTTCAAAGATAAAAGTGAATTTTGGCTCAAGGAAGTAGGATTTGGGACATATTGTCTCGGGAGAAGGAGTTCGAGTAGACCCCAGTAAGATTTCGGCTATTATGGATCGGGAGCCACCAAAGAATATCTTTGAGATTAGAAGTTTTCTAGGCCTAGCCTGGCTATTACTGACGATTCGTCAAGGGGTTTTCCATGATTGCAACCGGTGACTAAATTATTCTGAGAAAAATGTGAAGTTTGAGTGGATTTAACGATGCCAACAAAGTTTCAAGAAGTTGAAAGCAATGTTGTGAAGCTTGATTTTAGTACAGCCTGAGAAAGGGAAAGAATTTGTAATTTACAGCGATGCATCCTTAAATGGATTAGGCTATGTACTTATGTAAGAAGGCAAAGTGATTGCTTATGGCTCTAGACAGTTGAAGCCTCATGAGAAAAATTATCCGACGCATAATTTAGAGTTGGCTGCCATAGTCTTCGCATTGAAGATATGGAGACATCACCTATACGGTGAGAGATGTCAGATTTTCACTGATCACAAAAGTTTGAAGTACTTGATGATGCAGAAAGAGTTGAACTTAAGACAGCGGAGATGGTTAGAGTTGATAAAAGGTTATGAGATGTTCATTGACTACCATCCTGGGAAGGCGAATGTGGTTGTCGACGCTTTGAGTAGAAAGTCCCTATTTTCATTAAGGGCATTGAATTCACGGATGACCTTATCCGACGATGGTTCTATTTTAGCTGAGTTGAGAGCTAGACACATTTTCCTCCAAGAGATCATTGAAGCTCAAGAAGAAGATAGTGAATTGCAAGTCAAGAGAGCCTAGTGCGAGACAGATGTTGAATCTGAATTCCAGATTAGTCCCAATGGAATTCTGATGTTCAAAGATAGAGCTTGTGTACCGAGAAAAGAAGAGCTTATTCAGAAAATTTTGCATGAGGCCCATAATGGATGTTTGTCTGTACATCCGGGTAGTACCAAGATGTATAACGACTTGAAGCAACAGTATTGGTGGCTGAGAATGAAGAAAGATATTTCAGAATTTGTTTTCAAATGCTTGATTTGTTAGAAAGTAAAGGCTGAACACCAAGTACCTTCGGGTTTGCTTCAACCCATTTTAGTTGCGGAGTGGAAATGGGACCGTATTACTATGGATTTTGTAACGGGTTTACCATTATCTCTGAGCAAGAAAGATGTTGCATGGGTTGTAGTTGATAGACTCACGAAGTCAACCCATTTTATACCTGTTCGAGTGGATTACTCCCTCGACAAGTTGGCAAACTTGTGTATTTCAAAAATAGTGAGACTTCATGGAGTTCCTTTGTCAATCATATCGGATATAGATCCGAGATTCACATCCAGATTTCAGAAGAAGTTACAAGAGGCCTTGGGTACAAATTTTAACTTTAGTACCGCTTTTCATCCTCAAATCGACGGTCAGTCAGAGAGGTTAATTCAAGTACTCGAGGACATGCTCAGATGTTGTATTCTTGAATTCCGAGGCAGTTGGGAAATGTTTCTCCCATTCGTAGATGATCACTGTAAATCAGAGTTTTAATATTTATAAAAGAATGATCGAACCTGGAAACTAACTCTGACAACGATTAAAGGCAATGCACCTATCGAACAGTAGTATAGCTTAGGCAAGATCGGATTATCGAACCCAAAGGAACTAAAAGTACTAATACTAACTTTCTTTTTATTATTTAGCCTAAAATAAGTGAAGTTGTTTATTAATATAAATTAATTAACTACTAAACTAAAGACTCTAAGACAAAGAAGAATGAATTTGGAAAATAACTTGGGAAAAACTCAGTTGATTTAGACGATACCCTAGGAAGAATCCACCTAGACTTCACTTGTTATCTAACACTGAACCATACGATCTATTCACTTAGTTTGATCCGTAAGACTCCCTAACGTATATTAAACCCTCTCTCGAGGCGAATAACGTCTAACCCTAGGTTAATTAGTGGAACTCTCGTTGTTAATTAGTGGAACTCTCGTTCTCTTATAATAACCCCCTGGAATAGTAGTAAATCGATCTATGGATTCCCATGTTAGGTTTCACCCCAATCTGGCAAAATCTCGTGACCCTATCTCTAGGCGTGCGATCAACTCCGCTTAATTATGTTGGATCTACTCTTAGGCAGGGTCTATTCCTCCTCCATCTAAGCACATTAGATTTGGATTAAGCTTACATAATTAAGAACAAACTAAGCTTACATAATTAAGAACAAACTAAGTATTTATCATATAATTCAAATAATCAAATGACAAGATTCATCATAGGTTTCATCCCCTTCGAGTATCCGAAGGTTTAGTTCATAACAATAAAGGAAAACATCTCAAGAGAAAAGATAAAACAAAACATAAGAAATCGCTAAAACCCCCTGAAGGAATTGAAGAGGAGATCCTCCATATTGAGTAGAAATCCGGCTTCTCGAGATGAATCAACGGGCTATCCCTGAGTGAATCCCCACAAATCTGCCTTTTTTGGCTTAGCACGACGCCCCTAGACGAAAGCCCTGGCAGATGCTTCTGCCAAACTCCCCGGATAAGTTGCCCCCCAGGGTGTTTATATAGGCTTTGAGATGTGTTACTTGGCCTCCAAGTATCCTAATTTTAGTGAAATTCCTAATTGGGGGTTTAATTAGACTTTGGAGTGTGTTTCTTTGCCTCCAAGCATCCAAATCCGAGTGAAATTGCTCTTTCCAATGACGGGGACACGGCCATGGCACACGCTGCGTGTGAATCGTGGCGGGCCGCACTCGGACTTCTTTCTTGAGGCACGACCGTGTGAATCGAGGGAAGACCGTGTTCTAGATGATCAGTGAGGCACGGCCGTGTAAATCATGGTCCAGGCCGTGTGGATTTCATGCTTTGGCCCATTTGTCCCGTTTTAAGCCCGTTTTGCATTCTTTTCAACCCTTAATGCTTTCCTGAGTACATAACATGAAAAGAAAGGATTAAGAGCACCTTTTTACATAAATTAAGGGATAATTCATCCAAAAGCATACTAAATATGGGATTAAAATATGTTACTATTTCGGTTTATCAAATACCCCCACACTTAAGCTTTTGCTTGTCCTCAAGCAAAATTCTCAACTTACGATTAAAACGAACTTTCTATAATTCATAATAGTCATTGATAGTGTTTCATCATAATTCAGAGATAATTCATACATGGATAATTCGACTCAAAGAGTCCTAAAGATTCAAACAATCTAAGTCTTACATTTTTGGCACAAAACGTAGGTGTTTTCCCTTCATCTAAATAATTACCTCTGATTCAAAACCGACAAGAGTTGACATCCTCACAAAAGATTCACTCAAATCACTCGAAGTGTTTAAGGTTGAAATTAAGCACTCAAATGTCAAACACTGAAAAGTTAATCCCATAGGCTTGCATGAAAATCAAATCTCCACCACTGTAATATGAGATGAAACACAAATCAAAAGGTCTTTAACAGGGTTGTAACGGGGCTTAGGTTAAGGGTATGGATATAGGTTGAATTAGAAGGTTAGAATCGAGATTGACCTGACAAAATACCTAACTAAGAACTAATGAACTAATAATAATAATTACATCAATTGAAAACTAATAATACTAATAATACGAGCTTCTTCTTCGATGTTTGGGATTTAAATAAATGTATAAGCTCGTTTAATCACATAACTAATAATGAATATACTTCGTCATTTTTTTAGTACATAATAAATACATAATAAAGGATAAATTACTAAAATTCATAATTAGGCAACTAATCAGATCGAATCTCGATATAGGGGTAGTTAGAAAGAATAGTGATAACAATTACAAAGGTTTTTTTTGGGTTAATATTAGTGGGTGAGTCAATAAATAGGGTTGTTAGGATTAAAAGGGGTTCACTAGGGGTTAATTTGTGAAGGTAGGCTTTTAATGGAGTTAGTGGATTAAAACCTAGGTGCCTTTATCATCTTTGTATCTCAAATCAAAAGTGTGGTCTTGACATGTATAATCGATGCAAGTTCTAGAATAACAAATCAGTGTTGACACACTCATAATCAATCAAGTGAGCAAGAAAAAGAATTTATGCTCTATAAGGCTCAAAATCTCACAAAAATTATGGGTATTTTTGACATCAACCTTGTAAATTTCAAACTTCAAAGTAATATTTAAATTCAGGTAGACGACCTAGAAAATTTTTAATTTCTGAAAAATAGACTTATCATGCTTGATTCTTTAGTATTCTTAGAATTTAATTATCAATGCACAATTATCAATGACTTAATCTAAAACATATCAATAAAAATCATAAATCATCAGAAGTTTCATTCTAATCATAATATGAGAAACTTACTTTAAGACAAGGCATAATTCAGGGATTTTTAAATAATACTATAGTTAACCCCCCCACACTTAAGATGTACATTGTCCTCAATGTACAAAGGTAGATAATATCAAAATAATCATAAAATCGTAAGATGGGGAGATAAGGGAAACTTCCTGAATTTTGGATGAAGCCAATGAAAAGAAACCGGATAGGATTGAAGGTGAGCATGGGGAAGCGTCTCCAACTGGTTGAGTCCTCGAAGCAGCCATCCTAATTTCTTTTGTATCCTAAGCTAAATCTAAATGGAATGAATAACAAGAAGAAAATAATAAAGAAAATAAAAGAAAGGAAATAAAAATAAAAATGAAAATAAAAATGAAAATGAAAATGAAAATGAAAATAAAAATGAAAATAAAAATAGAAATAAAAGTAAATATTTAAATAGTGATATGGTCCACGCCCTTGTTCGAGTTTAATCAGTCCGTGTTTTTCGTGATTTTGAATTTTGGGCGTGTTTAGGTGTTTTACCACGGCCGTGGGTCTCGTGGCACGCTCGTGTATTCTTCACACAGTCCTTTAGAACGGGCGTGTTTAACCCGTGCTTGTCAAGTCAGTAACCTCGCACGATTGTAAGGCACAACAGTGTCTCGCCCGTGCTCAATAAGTCAGTAACCTCACACGGGAAGTCGGCACGGGCGTGGCTTTTTATCGCAGCCCGTGTTGGGAAAAGAAATCATTCTTTGTCATGCACGGTTACTAGCACGTTCGTGGTTTGTCCTTCTAGCTTCCACACGGCCACGGCCACGGCCGTGTGCAAGGCCGTGTGAGCATGGAAATCTGTACTTTGGTTAGTTTATGGTTAGGTGCTAAAATGAAAAAAAAGTAAAATAAAAAATGTAAAAATTAATAGGGTTAGTACTCGGGTTGCCTCCCGAGAAGCGCTCGTTTATAGTCTTAAGCTAGACTTTACCTCTCATTCGTATGGTCAAGGTGGTTTGAGTAGGTGAAAATCCTTCCTCATGCGATCAACTCGATTTTTGATATAAAATTTAAGTCGAGTAGTGTTTACCTCAAAAGTACTGAATTTAGGATTGCTTACCTCGACTGGCCCGTATAGGAAGACATCAAGTACCTCAAAAGTGATTTCTTCGTTTGTCTTGAGGTCTGAATCGGTGATTCGAGGGTCTTCCTTATTCAACAATACCTGATCCCCTATTTTGAAGTGATTTGTTGTTCCTATCAGCTCGTCTGGGTGTTCCTTCGGTTTTTCTTCATGCGGTTTTAGCTCCTCTTTAAAGTGTGTCTTCCCCTCTTTTAGTTTGTTGATCTCAAGGCTTCGTTCCTCACATGCTTCTTCTTTGTTGACACAAGGTTCTGTTTGGCTCAGTTCGTAGTTACGTGGTTGTTCTGCGGTGAAATTTGAGCAGTTGATTATCAAGCGATTTTAGTTTCTCACCTTCATCGATCGATGTTCTAGCCGAGTCAAGAGCTTGTAAACCGATTGATTCATCACCTATCTGAAGAATGAGTTCTCTGTACCAACATCAATTTTAGTCCCAATGATTTGCTAGAAAGGGTCTTCCTAAAATTAAAGGGATCGAATTGTCCTCATCCATGTCTAAAACGACAAAGTCTACTGGGAATACGAATTTATCAATTTTGATTAGAACATTTTCAATTATACCCCTAGGAATTCTGATAGTTTTATCAGTTAATTGAATGCTCATCCTGGTTTGTCTCGGTTTCCCTAGACCTAGTTGTTTAAACATTTTATAAGGCATAACATTGATGCTTGCCCCTAAATCAGCTAAAGCATTATCAATAGATAAACTACCAATTAAACATGGAATTGTAAAACTCCCTGGATCTTTTAATTTCCGTGGCAGTTTATTTTGTAGAATTGCTGAGCACATTGCGTTTAGCTCCACATGTGATTCCTCGTCTAGCTTCCGTTTGTTTGTCAACTGCTCTTTTAAAAATTTTCTATAATCGGGTATCTGCAAAAGAGCTTCGAGAAACGGTAAGTTAATATGTAATTTCTTTAAAAGTTTAAGAAACTTACCAAACTGTTCCTCTGTGTTGTCCTTCTTCATTGCTTCGGGATATGGTACACGAGGATGGTACTATGTAATTGCCGATTTTGGTATTTCATGGCTCACCTCAACCTTACCTTCACTTACCAGAGGATCTTGCCTTGGGTCATATTCTACTAACCTTTCACTGTCATGAGTTGTTACAGCTTGAATTTGTTCTTTTGGGCTAGTTTCAGTGTTGCTTGGCAAGCTTTCTTGTGGTTGTTATAAGATCAGCTTAACATGCTGACCTAAATGTTCCTTGATCCCTTGAATCGATGTTTCTTGTTTCGTTTCTATATTTTGGAGACGTGCTTCTGTGTTTGCTATGAATTTTGCCAGCGTTTCTTCAAGGTTCGACTCATCTTCCTGTTGGTGAGGTGGTTGTTGAAAATTTGGAGGAAGTTCCTCTCTTTGGCTGCCTTGATCATCCCACGAGAAATTGGGATGGTACCTCCAATCTGTATTATAAGTGTCACTATAAAAATTATTTTGAGGTCTAGAATAGTTACCCATATAGTGGACTTGTTCGTTCTTCATGCCAGATCTGTAGGGTGGGTACTCGGGATTTCGCCACGCCTCCTAGATTCGAGTCATATTGTATAACCTGGATGTATTTTTGAGAGACTACACAAACCATCAATCTTTTTATTCATCATCTCTAAGCGGTTTGATAGCACGGTTATTGCGTCGAGGTTTAAGACATTGGCGGCTTACGTTGGTGTTGTCCTCATAACTCGCCATTGATAGTTATTTAGTGCCATCTTCTCTATAAACTAAAATTATCTGACAAAAACAAATAAAAGAAAAATTAGCAAAGTAAAAATTTAAACTAAAAATAAAAGTTAATTGTGAAAAATAAAAAGAATGGCTAAAGTAATAAAAATAGAGCTTTCTTAATATTTTAGTTCCCCGGCAACGGCGCCAAAAACTTGATCGCTGTCAATCAGAGTTTTAATATTTATAAAAGAATGATCGAACCACGAAACTAAATCTGACAATGATTAAAGGCAAGTGCACCTATCGAACAGTAGTATAGCTTAGGCAAGACCGGATTATCGAACCCAAAGGAACTAAAAGTACTAATACTAACTTTCTTTTTATTATTTAGCCTAAAATAAGTGAAGTTGTTAATTAATCTAAATTAATTAACTACTAAACTAAAGACTCTAAGACAAAGAAGAATGAATTTGGAAAATAACTTGGTAAAAACTCAGTTGATTTAGACGATACCCTAGGAAGAATCCACCTAGACTTCACTTGTTATCTAACACTGAACCATATGATTTATTCACTTAGTTTGATCCGTAAGACTCCGTAACGTATATTAAACCCTCTCTCGAGGCGAATAACGTCTAACCCTAGGTTAATTAGTGGAACTCTCGTTCTCTTATAATAACCCCTAGAATAGCGATAAATCGATCTATGGATTCCCATATTAGGTTTCACCCTAATCCGGCAAAATCTCGTCACCCTATCTCTAGGCGTGCGATCAACTCCGCTTAATTATGTTGGATCTACTCTTAGGCAGGGTCTATTCCTCCTCCACCTAAGCACATTAGATTTGGATTAAGCTCACATAATTAAGAACAAACTAAGTATTTATCATATAATTCAAATAATCAAATAACAAGATTCATCATAGGTTTCATCCCCTTCGGGTATCTGAAGGTTTAGTTCATAACAATAAAAGAAAACATCTCAAGAGAAAAGATAAAACAAAACATAAGAAATCCCTAAAACCCCCTGAAGGAATTGAAGAGGAGATCCTCTGTCTTGAGTAGAATTCCGGCTTCTCGAGATGAATCAATGGGCTATCCCTGAGTGAATCCCCACAAATCTGCCTTCTTTGGCTTAGCACGACGCCCCTAGACGAAAGCCCTGGTAGAGGCTTCTACCGAACTCCCAGAATAAGTTTCCCCCTAGGGTGTTTATATAGGCTTTGAGATGTGTTACTTGGCCTCCAAGTATCCTAATTTGAGTGCAATTCCTAATTGGGGGTTTAATTAGACTTTGGAGTGTGTTTCTTTGCCTCCAAGCATCCAAATCCGAGTGAAATTGCTCTTTCCAGCGACAGGGGCACGGCCATGGCACACGCCCATGTGAATCGTGGCTAGGCCGTGCTCAAACTTCTTTAATGAGGCACGGCCGTGTGAATCAAGGGAAGACTGTGTTCTAGATGATCAGTGAGGCACGACCGTGTAAATCATGGTCCAGGCCGTGTAGATTTCATGCTTTGGCCCATTTGTCCCGTTTTAAGCCCGTTTTGCGTTCTTTTCATCCCCTGGTGCTTTCCTGAGTATATAACATGAAAAGAAAGGATTAAGAGCACCTTTTACATAAATCAAGGGATAATTCATCCAAAAGCATACTAAATGTGGGATTAAAATATGTTACTATTTCAGTTTATCAGTAGAGTTTGCCTACAATAATAGTTTTCAGTCGAGCTTTAAGATGGCGCCTTATGAGGCTCTATATGGGCGTAAGTGCCGAACGCCTCTATATTGGACTGAACTTAAAGAAAACCAAATTCACGGGGTTGATTTAGTTAGAAAAGTGAAGAGAAAGTGAAAGTCATACGAGAATGTTTAAAAGTGCATCAGACAGACAGAAGTCCTATTCGGACTTAAAGAGAAAAGAGATAGAGTATCAAGTCGGAGATAAAGTTTTCTTGAAAGTGTCTCCATGGAAAAGTTCTCAGATTTGGCCGGAAAGGCAAGTTGAGTCCACGTTTTATTGGACCATATGAGATTACCGAAAAAGTTGAGCCTGTAGCCTACAGATTGGCTTTGCCATCAGAGTTAGAAAAGATACATGATGTATTTCACGTGTCAATGTTGAGACGCTACCGATCAGACCCTTCACATGTAATTCCCCAGTCAGAGATAGAGATTCATCCCGACATGACTTATGGTGAAGAACCAGTTAAGATTTTGGCTCGAGAAGTCAAACAACTAAGGAATAAAAATATTGCCCTAGTGAAAGTATTGTGGCAAATACATGGGATAGAAAAAGCTACGTAGGAACCAGAAGAAATCATGAGAAACCAGTATCCAAATCTGTTTGCTGGTAAGATTTTCGAGGACGAAAATCCCTAAGGGGGGAGAATTGTAACAGCCCGATTTAGGGCCTAGTCAGAATAGTGGTGCGAGGCCACGAGTCCGAGGTGAATTCATGAGTTTTAAGGTTTATGCCATGTTTGCATGCTAGTGTGAAAGTTTCATGAAGCAATTTCGTTAAATTGAAGTTGTTTGGTCCAAAAAGGACTAAATTGCAAGAGTTGTAAAATATGAGTTCCTAGAAGCTTTTTGTATGAAATAGCTTTAGAATATTAATTATGAGTCCTTAAATAGCAATTTTCCCAAATTATAATTTTTTGACAAAAATGGACATGAGTTAGTAAAATAGAAATTTTTAAAGAGAAGGGCATTTTAGTCATTTACCATTTAAATGATTAAAATGGGAAAAAGATGATAAAAATTTCATTCATCTTCTTCCTCATTGCTGAAATTTTCCAAGATCCCATAGCTAGGGTTTGTTCATCTTTCAAGCTTGCTAGTAAGTTCATCTTAGCCCCATTTTTAATATTCTTCGTGTTTTTGAAGTTCTCGTATTATGAATTAGCTATTTTTAGCTATAAAATAAGCTAAGATGCATGTTCAAAAATCTACCCAAGAGTGACATGCTTGTAAAATGATATTTTATGGAAGTTTATGAGAGTTTGATGTTAGATAAACATCTTTTTCTAAGTGAATTTCATGAAAAAATGCTAGTAAGGACTAGTTTGTAAAAATTATGAAATTGGTCATACCTAATAGAAATAATGGGAATTGATGATTTCTATAGTAGAGAAAATGAATCAGCTAAGCATGAAGTTTATGAAAGTTGAATGAGATTCATTTTACGAGCCTTTGGGCAAAAGTACAAATATGAGAAAGTATAGGGGCAAAATAGTAATTTTGCCAAAGTATGAGTTAAGAGTCAATTTAGTCAATGTGAGTATTAAATGATCTATTTATGATTATAGATCAAGAAAAACGAAGCCCGGATCGAAACCGAGGCAAGAACAAAGTCGAGGGCTAAATTGCATATCTACACACATTTTGTATATCGAGGTAAGTTTGTATGATTTCTAAGCTTTATGATTTCTATCATTAAACTGCTTAGTATAATGTACATTATTATCATGGAATGATTAATGTTTTGCTAAACAAAGAAATCGATGAGATTAAATACGAGCAAGTCCCGATTGAAGATGGAATTTCCCAGGATACTCGATCTACCACATGAGATTAGAAAGTCCGTATAAGACCAAGCCAAGGCATGGCATCGACAATCAAGCAAAGTTATCATGTAAGTCCAAGGCAAGCTTGGCATTGAACAAGATATCATATAAGTCCAAGGCAAGCTTGGCATTGAACAAGTTATCATGTAAGTCCAAGGCATGCTTGGCATTGAACAAGTTATCATGTAAGTCCAAGGCAAGCTTGGCATTGAACAAGATATCATGTAAGTCCAAGGCAAGCTTGGCATTGAACAAGATATCATGTAAGTCCAAGGCAAGCTTGGCATTGAACTAGTTATCATGTAAGTCCAAGCCAAGGCATGGCATTGGTGAGAACGAGAAAGACTTCGTATAAGTCCATGTCAAGACATGGCCTCGAAACCAAGATGAGAGATTCCATGTAAGACCGTATTAAGGATATGGCTTTGGCATCGAGTATGTGAGATGAGATTCAGTATCCTCTGTTTTTCATGGAAATTCATCGGGCACACAAGTAAACTTTAAATCAGATAACAAGAAAGTAAGTAAGCAAAGTTATCATCAAGTCGAGAATGAGTATTATACATGTTATGAATGATAAATTTGAGATTATGATTATTATGTTAAAGTATACTGATCAATGTGATCAAGTGATACAGGTACCTTGTTTACCTCACAAGTATGAGACTAGTAAGTATCATGAGATATGTAAGAATCAGATATGAGTAAGTAAGCTTTATAGCTGAAATTATGATACCATTGTTTATGTCAAATGGGTTATATGAAGCAAGTATGTTGTTACGTGCATTATATGCAAACTTACTAAGCTAAATGCTTACGTCTTTTATTCTTTCTTTCCATGTAGTCCCGCCAAGCTAATCTCGTGGATCATCGTCATCGGAGCTCGGAGCACACTATCAATCGCTATTTTGGTATAGCCAAGTTGTTTATATTAAGTATGGCATGTATAGGAAGCATTTCATTTTGAGTTAAAATGTTGGCTATCAAGCCTAGTATTCTTTTGTATATGGCCAAAGATATTGGCCTTGAATGATTAAGTATGTATGTTTTTATTTATCAATGAAGTATGCATTCTAGTTCATGATAGATGTAGTTGTTGAGGTGTTGAATTAAATATTGGTTTTGATACTTGATTTCAGGGTGGCCATTGGCTTGGTAAATAGCCTCTAAGTGCCCACACGGTTAGACACACGGGCATGTGTCTAGGCCGTGCGTAACCTGCACCTTAGTCTCATAAGTCAGAATAGGCCACGGGCTAATCCCACGGCCGTGTGTTGAAGCTGTGCATAACACACAGTTGGAACATGGGCGTGTGCCCCGACCGTGTGAAATAAGTCAGTATATCAAGGTATAGTACACGGTCTAAGTCCACGGGCGTGTCAAAGCCGTGTGTAATTAGTCAGTGTCGACCACGATCGGGAGACATGGGCGTGTAAAGGGGTGCACGGGCGTGTCCCAAACCACATGGGCGTATGACCTCTGCTTTAAAGAAAAGTTTCTGATTAAGTTTTGAAAGTTTTTATATACGCGTATAAGGCCTCGTAGGCCCATGAAATGTATGATTAGACTGAGAAAGAGAAGTTTTTAATTCGGAACAAAATTTTACAGCCCGTAAGAGCATGATTAAGCAAGTTAAAGCATAGTAATATCTCGTATCCAGTCTAAGCCTTGGACTCGGGTATGGGGTGTTACAGAAACATTGGAGGAGGCGTGTCAGATCTCACCCTTCAAGCACTTATGTGAGAGATGGAGCGGTTATTCAATCGTAAACTCGAACCAATCGAAGATCGGTTATTTCAAGTCGAGACACGTGAACAAGGTGAGGCAACTTTGGAAGGTGCAAGACGAGAGCGTGGGCGTCCAATCCAAGATCCCTATGAAGCGAGTGAGCAAGAAAGCGATCATTCATCTGCCTGAAGTGTATGACAACGAGGCTGCCAACGACATCGGGGTTCTAGAGATTGAGACCATCCAGATGACAACCTTAAGAATATTAAGATGACGGTTCCACCATTCCAAGGTAAGAATGACCCTGAAGCTTATTTGGAGTGGGAAAAGAAGATTGAGCTCGTTTTTGAATACCACAATTATTCGGAGAGTAAAAAGGTGAAGCTTGCGACAATCGAGTTTTTGAAATATGAAATTGTGTGGTGGGACCAGCTAGTGACGAGTCGAAGACGAAATGGTGAAAGACCTATCTCTACTTGGGCTGAAATGAAATCAGTCATGCGGAAACGATTTATCCCTTCGTACTACCATCGGGATCTTTATTAACAACTCCAAAACCTTATTCAAGGTAATAGAAGCGTTGAAGACTATTATAAAGAGATGGAGATAGCAATGATCTGAGCTGATATCGAGGAGGATCGAGAGGTGACAATGGCCAGGTTCCTTGCGGGTTTAAACCGTGACATCGCCAACATAGTTGAATTACAACACTGTGTTGAAGTGATGGACATGGTCAACATGGCGATAAAAGTTGAAAAACAACTTAAACGAAAAGGAGTTAGTCGATCCTATGCCAATCCATCCACTAAAAAATTGAGCCAAAGAGTCAACAAACCCCCTGTTCGAGCAAAGGAGCCGATTGTAGCAGCTAAATCCAATCAGCCCATTGGCAAGTCGAGTCGGAATAAAAACAAGCAAGTGCCAAATCGCATGAGAGACATAAAATGTTTCAAGTGTCAAGGCCGGGGGCACATAGCTAGCCAATGTCCTAATCGACGTGTTATGGTGGTAAGGGCCGATGGTGAAATTGAATCTGAGGAGGAGGATGAAAATGAGCCTGAAATGCCATCCGATGTTGAAGAAGAAGAATTAGAGTTACCGGTTGAAGGAGAAATCCTTGTTGTGAAGCGAAGCTTCAGCGTCCAAAGTGCTGAAACTGATCAACAAAGAGAGAATATTTTCCACACCCGATGCCACATCCAAGGCAAGGTATGTAGTATGATTATTGACGGTGGAAGTTGTACTAATGTATCAAGCAACATGCTGGTGGAAAAGCTCGGTTTGGCCACGACCGAACACCCAACTCCATACAAGCTGCAATGGTTGAATGATGGAGGCGAGCTTAAAGTAACAAAGCAAGCTGTGGTAGCATTTTCCATCAAGAAGTACCAAGACGAAGTGGTGTGCGATGTAGTTCCCATGCACGCGGGACATCTCCTTTTTGGGCATCCATGGCATTTTGATAGGCGCGTGGTCCATGACGGATATACAAATCGGTACACATTCAAGCATCGAGGAAAAAATGTAACTTTAGCCCCACTGACTCCAAAACAAGTGTACCAAGATCAATTGAAATTGAAAGAAAAGAAAGAAAAAGTACAAGAAAAAAAGATTGAAAAAGAGAAAGAAAAATGAAAAATGAAAAAAAGAAAGGAAAAAGTGAGGGAATAGAGGTAAAAATACGAGAGGAACAAGAAAGTCAAAAAGAAAATGAGAGTGGTAAAATGAACGTATTTGCGAGGGAAAAAGAAATAAGAAAGTCCTTGTTGATGTGCCAGCCCGTGTTTGTACTTATGTACAAGGAGCATTTATTCGATGCTAACGAACTTAATAACTCTTTGCCTTTGTCTGTTGTTTCATTGCTTCAGGAATTCGAAGATGTTTTTTCGGAAGAAGTCCCTAGTGGGCTGCCTCCTATCCGAGGTATTGAACACCAAATAGACTTTGTTCCTGGGGCTACAATTTCGAATTGACCAGCTTACCGAAGCAACCCCGAGGAAACTAAGGAGTTCCAACGATAAGTATCTGATTTAATGGTGAAAGGATACATAAGGGAGAGTTTAAGTCCATGCGCGGTGCCTGTTCTGTTGGTACCTAAAAAGGATGGTGCATGGAGGATGTGCGTAGATTACCGAGCTATCAATAAGATTACCGTCAAATACCGTCATCCCATCCCTAGACTTGATGATATGTTGGATGAGCTTAGTGGTGCTAAATTGTTCTCTAATATCGATCTAAAAAGCGGCTATCATCAAATTTGCATGCGGGAAGGGGACGAGTGGAAGACTGCGTTCAAGACCAAATACGGTTTGTATGAGTGGCTAGTGATGCCATTCGGTCTCACCAATGCCCCGAGTACTTTCATGAGGTTGATGAACCACGTTTTGAGGTCTTTCATTGGTCGTTTCTGTGTAGTTTATTTTGACAATATTTTAATTTATATCAAATCTTTATCTGATCATCTTGAACATTTGCTTGCTGTTTTAGAGGTTTTATGCAAGGAAGTATTATATGCAAACCTTAAGAAATATAACTTTTGTACTGACAAAGTTATTTTTCTAGGTTTCGTTGTAAGTGTGAGTGGTCTCGAGGTGGATCAAGACAAGATTAAAGCGATACAAGAATGGCCACGACTGACCAACATCAGCCAAGTTAGAAGGTTTCATGGCCTTGCAAGCTTTTATAGGAGATTTGTACCGAACTTTAGCACTCTTGCTGCCCCATTGACCGGTATTATCAAAAAGAATTCTCCTTTCATTTGGTCTGATGAACAAGAATCTGCTTTTGTTAAAATCAAAGATTGTTTAACTAATGCTCGATTTTTGTGTTTACCAGATTTTAACAAAATTTTTAAAGTGGAATGTGATGCTTCTGGTATAGGAATAAGTGCGGTTTTAACACAAGATGGGCGTCCGGTGGCTCATTTCAGCGAGAAACTTAATGGAGCTACGCTCAACTACCCCACCTATGACAAGGAAATGTACGCGTTGATATGTGCATTAGAGACATGGCAGCATTACCTTTGGTCAAAGGAGTTCGTTATACACACGGACCATGAGGCTTTGAAGCATTTGAGAGGGCAAACCAAGCTCAACAAACGTCACGCAAAATGGGTCGAGTTCTTAGAATCCTTCCCATATGTGATTAAATATAAGCAAGGTAAGGAAAATATAGTTGCGGATGCTCTGTCACGAAGGTATGCTCTTTTAAACTGTTTGGATGTTAAATTGCTTGGTTTCACTAATTTAAAGGATTTATATGTTGATGACTCTGATTTTGGAGAAATTTACAAGTTATGTGTGCAAGGTGCGTATGATAGGTACTATCGGCAAAACAGATTCCTTTTTCGAGAAAACAAGTTGTGCAAACCCCAAGGATCCACTAGAAACGTGCTAGTTCATGAAGCGCATAGTAGGGGTTTAATGGGTCATTTCGGCATTGCCAAAACTTTGGCCGTTCTTGAAGAACACTTCTATTGGCCAAAGATGAAACAAGATGTGGCTAAAGTGTGCGAGCGTTGTATTGCTTGCACGAAGGCGAAATCAAGGATCCAACCACATGGACTTTATACTCTGTTGTCGATCCTAGAAACACCATGGATGGATATTCTATGGATTTTGTCCTAGGCCTTCCTAGAACAAAGAACGAAAAAGACTTTGTGTTTGTTGTAGTCAATCGGTTTTCAAAAATGGCTCATTTCATTGCATGTAACAAAACTGACGATGCTTTAAATGTTGCTAATCTATTTTTTAGGGAAATTGTGCGGTTGCATGGTGTTCAAAGGACCATCGTTTCAGACCGAGACACCAAGTTTCTCAGCCATTTTTGGGGGACTTTATGGGGAAAGCTTGGCACCAAACCGTTGTTTTCAACAATAAGCCATCCCCAAACCGACGGCCAAACAGAGGTCGTTAATCGTGTTTTGTCAACACTACTGCGTGTAATTATTCGAAAGAATCTAAAAAATTGGGAGGAGTGTCTGCCACACATCGAATTCGGATACAATCGATCAGTACACTCGGCTACCAAGTATTCACCATTTGAGGTAGTGTATGGATTTAATCCCTTAACTCCATTGGATTGGTTGCCTTTACCTTCTGATAAGTTGGTGCATGTAGATGGAAAGAAAAAGGCAAATTTCGTGAAACAATTGCATCAGCGAGTTAGGGCTAATATTGAATGAAGAACTGAGCAATATGCTCGTAAAGTCAACAAGGGACGTAAACAAGTGATATTTGAACCCGATGATTGGGTTTGGATTCACATGTGTAATGAGAGATTCCCAGTTTAAAGACAATCCAAACTTTTGCCAAGGGGAGATGGTCCTTTTCAAATTTTAGAAAGGATTAACGATAACGCCTATAAGTTAGACTTACCTGGTGAGTATGAGGTTAGTGCTACTTTTAATGTTGCTGATTTATCCCTTTTTTATGTAGGTGACGATTTGGGGACAAATCGCCTCGAAGAGGGGGGATGATGCGACCCTAGCTCGGGAAGTTACCACCGATCCCATTGAGCTGCAACAAGGACCTATAACTCGGTCATGAACTAAAAGGTTTCAAGATGTTTTAGCAAGCTATGTTGATCGAGCTTGGGGAGAGCAAGTAGCCGAATCCATTGATCATGCTTGGACTAGCTCAATAGGCGTCCCTTGCAATTTATTGCAAGCTGAACTTTAATTTTTATTAAACTCATCTTAGTTAATAATTGAGTTGCTGGACTTTATTAAACTCATCTTAGTTAATAATTGAGTTGCTGGACTTTATTTTTATTAAACTCAGTTTAGTTAATTAATTACTAGAATAAATGCTTATCTTAGTTAATTTAATTGCTGGAATAACTTATTGTTAAATGAGTTTATTTATAGTTTATTAAATTAAGTAAAGAGTTAAATGTGTTTATTTAAAGTTTATTAACTAAGCTTATTAAGTTTAGTGTGTTTTAATTTGTTTTAATGTGTTTGTTAATAAATGCTTGTAGGTGACTATTCAATTGGAATAAGTTATGTACAAGGGGTCATTACAAAGTGATAAATGCAACTATTCAAATTTGAATTGGTTACATACAAGGGCTGTTACAACATTTAAAGGAGAGTAATGTGCATCATTAAAATTAGGCAGCCTCTCCATCTTCTCCAAGGAGTTGTTCAAGAATAGCAATGGACAACAATTAAAGGAGAGCATTATACATGTTGCTGCTGTCTACTCGGCTGTCCAAGGATGATTTAATGAAGGAATTGAAGTCATTTGGCTGCTCAAAACATTGAACTCTTCCAGCCTAAGTAATCAGCTCATTTATTCAGCTGAATTGGAACATTAAATCATGTTAAAAGTTGTTGTTACTTAGGCCTAGAATTTCAAGAGTTTGTGCTTAGTAATTAAGTTTTATTTCAGCTCATTATTAGCTCATTTAAGCTAAACAATTGTGACTTTTCGGCTAGGGCTTATCTAGCACTATAAATACTTGTAATCAGCTCATTGTAATGGTCTTTTTTTTTACCAATTTGATGATCAATTTGAAACTAGTGAGGTTTCCAATTCTCCTTGTTCTTTCGAAACTGATTTGACTTATCGAGCATAGCTTGTGGCGTCTTTTCCTTTCCATTGTTTAGCTGAACTTATCACTTTAGAGTGTGGTGACGTATACCTTAGGTTCCTATCACCATTTATAGCGGGTCAAGGTTTATCCATTGTTTCCTAAACCGAAATCACCTAAGTGTCCTAATAAGAACCAGGTCAACAATTTTCATCTTTGTTGGTTCATTCTTTAGCCTTAGCCGTTTCTATCTATTCCTTAAACTTTTTACAGACCTTTTGTTTAAACCTATTTTCCTTTCTTTCTAGCTTATTCTTGGTAAAATCTAACTCAAAATTAGATCGAACAACCTCTTACTCAAATTTACGATCGGGCAACTATTACGACTCGAATCATCACCGAAATGAGTTCGTATCACACCGAGTCTCCGGTGCCGATCCTGTAAGTTTTCTAAACTAAGAATTGTTTTAAACTGAAACTTTTATTGATAGTATATTCTAAAACTACTATAGGTAGTATACTGTACTGAAAACACTTTAGTTAGTGTATACTGAAAACTGTAGTGAAACTGCGATATACGAAAACAAACTCTGAATTACCGATAATGTTCTACATAAAACATCTGTTAATAAATATTAAACTATAACTAATTCATAAAATTTCTAAATACAGATAATTCGATTAGATATGAGCACACGAGGTATTCGCGGATGGGGTACTAGAGGTCGTGGTAGAGGCCGTAGAGGGGCTCGAGCTGGGTCCTCATCTTCTGGCAACCTACCTAACTTGGATATTAGTGAGACACCGGTTTCACCTACGACTGAGACTGGGTCTCAAGACTGCATGGCTGGGGATGACGCACTGTCCCAGGCTATTCTCAAGATTATGGAGAGGGTCGCTGGGCTTAATACTGGATCTGGGGGCCGAGGGTCGGTTACGGAACAACTCCAGTCCAATGGGTCTGAGTTATTCAGGGGTGTCACTAGAGTTGCCCCTAATGTGGCCGAGTACTGGATTGAGGCCACGGAGAGGATCATGGATTATCTAGATTACACCCCAGAGAAGAAATTAAAGGATGCAGTCTCGCTGCTGCGTGATGAGGTTTATTAGTGGTGGCTTACTATTAAGGAGGGAACTCAGCCCAAACGTCTGACCTGGGAGTTCTTTAAGACCGCCTTCCAGGGGAAATATGTGGGAGCCAGTTATGTGGACGCCCGTAGGAGGGAGTTTCTGAATCTGACATAGGGAGATCGAACAGTGGCCGAGTATGAGGCCGAGCTTCTGAGACTGAGCTGCTATGCGCGAGGTATGGTGGCATCTGACTACGTGCAATGTGTCCGCTTTGAGGATGGCCTCAGGGATAACTTGAGGGTTCTGATAGCTCCGCAGAGGGAGCGGGATTTTTTTGCCTTGGTCGAGAAGGCGAAGATCGCCAAGGAGGTTAAGCGCACTGAGCGCCAAAATCGCGATAGAATGAGAGGTAGGAACAAGAGAGATTCAGAGCTCTCGTGTTATGTACAGAGGCCTAAGAAAAAGGCCAGAGCTGATGGGCCAGTTAGAGTTGGGCCCCCTGTTGCTGCTACTAGACTGGAGCCATGTACTGACTGTGGTAGACGCCATCAGGGCGAGTGTTGTAAGAGGACTTGGGCATGCTTGAGATGTTGGTTGTTGGAACATCGCATTAGAGAGTGTCCGCTGAGGGCTAATCAGAGGTAAGCTCTGAGTACTGGTACTGTACAGCCAGCAAGGGTAGTTCAGCAGCCACCGAGGGGCAGTGGTCAGGCCAGAGGTGGTAATGGTATGGGCCATGGACAAAGAGCACCGGGCAGAGGTGCTGGTCAAACTGAGGCGAGGCAGCCAGCTCTAGTGTATGTTGCACGTCGCCAAGAGGATGGAGATACTTCAGACGTCATCACGGGTACATTTCTTATTCATGATGTACCTTATATTGCATTGATAGATATAGGATCCATTCACTCCTATATAGCCTGTATTGTGTTTGAAAACTTGGGGATCTTGGTTGAGAGCAGTACGAGTGAGGTTACTGTACTGAGTCCGTTGGGGCAATCTATAAGGGTTAACAAGTTTTTTAGAGACGTTCCTTTAGAGGTTCAAGGAGAAATCTTTCTGGCTGATATGATGGAGTTTCCCTTTGGGGAGTTCGATTTAATTTTGGGGATGGACTGGTTGGTCAAGCATCGTGTTAGCTTGGACTGGGCGACTAAGAGGGTCGTATTGAGGACTGAAGAGGATGATGACGTAGTCATGATTAGAGAGCGTCAGAATTATTTAACTAATGTGATTTCTGCACTGATGGCAGAAAAGTTGGTACGTAAGGGATGTGAGGCATTCTTGGCTTACGTAAGTGTTTCAGATTCCAGGGATTCCTCTATTATAGACATCAGAACGGTAAAGGATTTTCTGAACGTCTTTTCTGAGGAGCTACCTGGTTTACCTCCGGATCGTGAAGTGGAGTTTGGTATTGAGCTCCTACCTGGTACAGCTCCGGTGTCCATCGCTCCCTATCGAATTGCATCGAAGGAGCTTGTGGAGCTAAAGGCTCAGATTCAGGAGTTATTGGATCGTGGGTTCATCCGCCCTAGTGTGTCTCCGTGGGGAGCACTGGTACTGTTTGTGAAGAAGAAAGATGGATCCATGTGGATGTGTATCGACTACCGACAACTGAACAAGTTGACCATTAAGATTATGTACCCCCTACCGAGGATAGATGATCTGTTTGACCAGTTTCAAGGAGCTTCGGTGTTCTCTAAGATTGACCTTCGATCTGGGTATCATCAGTTGAGGGTCAAGGAGGCTGACGTACATAAGACGGCGTTTAGGACTCGTTATGGTCACTAAGAGTTCCTAGTAATGCCATTTGGATTGACTAATGCACCGGCAGCTTTCATGGATTTGATGAACCGAGTGTTTCAGCCTTATCTGGATCTGTAGCAGCTCAATTTAAGGCCTAGTCAGAATAGTGGTTGCGAGACCACAAATCCGAGGTAGAAATAAGTGTTTTATGATTTTTACGAGGCTTATGATATGATTTCATGATTGTGTGAAAATTTCATGAGGAAATTTCATTTATTAGTAATCAATTTGTCCATTAGGACTAAATTACAAAGATTAGAAAATATGAGATTCTAGAAGATTTAAGTATGAAATAGAATTATAAAAATTACTAGAGGTCCTTATTTAGCAATTAGACCATTATATGTCAAGATGGACAAAAATGGTCATGGGAAGGAAAAATCTTAAGAAAAGGCATTAAAGGCAATTTGGTCATTTGGTTAATAAAAGAATTAAAAGGGAAAATAAAGTCAAAATCTTGTCTATCTTCTTCTCCTTTGGCCGAAACTTCCTAAGTAAGACATAGCTAGGGTTTGTTCATTTTCCAAGCTTGATTGTAAGTACCTCCTAGCCCCATTTTTAATTTTCTTTGTTTTTTTGAGATCTCCGTAGCTCGATTTAGCTATTTCTAGCTATATTTTGAGCTAGGGTTTATGTTAAAAAATTTACCCATGTATGACATGCATGTATTTTGATGATTTATGGAAGAATATGAAAGTTTGATGTATGATAAACATCTTTTCCTAAGTGTAAAGTTGTAAAGTTATGAAAATGGTCATATATGAGTGAATTAGTAGAAATTGAGGGCTGTTGTAGTTATGAAAGTGATTCGGCAAGGCTTGAAATGCAAAAAAATTGAATGAAAATCATTTTACGAGCCTAGAGGCAAAAGTGTAATTATGTGAAAGTTTAGGGGAAATCGTAATTTTGCCAAAGTGTGATTCATGAGTCAATTTAGTCAATGTGAGTATTAAACAAGTGAAATTGTTATTATAGATCAAGAAACACGAAGTCTAGACCGAAATCGAGGCAAGAACAAGGTTGTGGACTAAATCGAACACCTACACATATTTTAAGTACCGAGGTAAGTTTGTGTGAAATTATAGCTACATAATGTTTTTATGTATTAATTTTCTTGATATTATGAGAAATGAATATTATTTCTATGAAATTAACTAATGATATCTCGATGAGAATTTGAGGAAAATATGTTAAGATGAGGTCCCGGTTGAAGATTCGGAATAACAAGGATACCTATTTCCTGACATAAGACAAAGAAGGTCCCGTGTAAGACCATGTCTGGGACATGGCATCGGCACCGACTAAGAAAGGTCCCGTGTAAGACCATGTCTGGGACATGTCGTCGGCACCGAATGTAGGTCCCGTGTAAGACCATGTCTGGGACATGTCGTCGGCACCGAATGTAGGTCCCGTGTAAGACCATGTCTGGGACATGGCAGCGGCACCGAATAAGGAAGGTCCCGTGTAAAACCATGTCTGGGACATGGCCTTGGCACCAAAGGAAGATCTCGTGTAAGACCATGTTTGGGACATGGCATTGACATTGAGGCAAGAGATCCCGTGTAAGACCATATCTTGGATATGGCATTGGCATCATGATACATGTACGATGAGATTGAGTATCCTCCGATATTTCGAGTAATTCAACGGGCAAAAGAGTTAAGCATGCAAAGATGACAAGTGTTAAGCTATACAAAGGTGAAAAAGAGTTACATTTAAGTGAAAGATGATTATGATTTAAGTTTATGTTCATGATAACATAAGTGCTAAATTATGTGATGAAGTGATACAGGTACTATGAGTAAAATATGAGTTATGAAACCCTAATGTTATATGTGATGGGTAAGCATAAGTATGATTTCGCCAAGCTAGCTCGGGAATCGTAGGACGTCGGAGCTCGGATCACACTATCAACTATTCTTTTGCTATAGTAAAGTTGATTCATTTTGAGTATGGCATGTATAGGAACTTGGTCATTTTGTGTTATGTCATATTTGAGAGCCAAAGTGTTGGCTATTAACATTATACACTCATTTTGTAAATGGCCATTAGAAATTGGCCAATATTTGTCAAGTTTTATATATTAATGATGATGAGTTTTATGTAGTGCATGAATGATGATTTGTGAGTCTTCATATTGTATCATTGCCATGTTATGTGTTGCTTGTGTTGGTATATGTGTGTTTAAGTTTTAGGGTGGCAATAGGCTTGGAAAATAGCCTTCTAATTGTCCACACGGGTAGACACACGGGCGTGTGTCTAGGCCGTGTGTGACACACGGTCAGCCCCATGGGTGTGCTGATAGGTCGTGTGTCCCCTGCACCAAATTTGCAAGAATTCGATTCGCCACAAGGGCCAGCACAAGGGCGTGTGCCTAGGCCGTGTGCCATTAAGAGTTTGCTGACGTCATAAACAGGATACCCAAGTTTTCACACACGGGTGAGAACACGGGCGTGTCTAGGCCGTGTGAGGGACACGAGCCATAGACACGGGCGTGGGTCCAGCCGTGTGAAACCCCAGTAGGTTCGAAATGAAAAATAAATTTAACACGGGCTAGGAACATGGGCGTGTGTGACTACACAGTCTGCCCACACGGGCGTGTGGCCCTGTTTTAGGTAAAAAATTTCTAAGTGCGTAAAAGTTTCCGGTTTAATCCCAAAACCTTCTGAATGTATGTTTAGGGCCTCGTAGGCCCATAATAAGGATGTTATGAATATGAAAGAAAAATTTTAAAGTTGAGACAAAATTTTATAGCCGAGGATATATGTTTAAGAAAGTTAAGTCCGATAATGCCTTATACTTTGTCCTAGTGTCGGATACAGGTAAGGGGTGTATCATTTAGTGGTATCAGAGCTACGGTTTAGTCAATTCTCGGACTAACGTAGCGTAAGCTTGGGTCTAGCTATACATGCCATACATGTGAGTATTTATGTAATGATAGTGTGACGACTCCTGACGATTTAAATTGTGGTTTCATATAGTAATTTGATCCCGAAAGAGCTGTGGCTGATGATGTAGAAAGTAATGCGTCGGCTCCCGTTTAAGGGACGGTGCCGAATGAAAATGAGAATAGACCAACAACTGTAAGTCAGAGAGGAGGAGAAGAGGCTAGGGAAGCCTTTCTCCACATGATGAATGCATGGTATACAGAGTTCGTTCGTGTGAACCCGAATGCACAACCCCCTCCACCTCCGAAGCCATCATGTGTAAGAGGTTCGAGGACGGATTAAATGAATATATCAGATTATTTGTTGGTGTCCTTGAGTTGAAGAAATTTGTTGTGCTAGTGGGTCGGGCTTGTAAAGCTGAGAAAATGGTGAAAGAGAAAAGGAAAGCTGAGATGGAGTCCCGTGACTCAAGGAAGAGACAATTGAATAAGTCATTTCAGTCCTCGTCCAAGAAGTCGAGAGATTTCCCTACCCGACCAGCTACTTCAGCCGGGTTTTCAAATAGAAGTAAGAGTAAATAGTACTCGGGGATTAAAGCTCAGACTACCTCAGTTGCTAGTGTTGGGAACACTCGACCTAATAGACCGGAATGCCCACAGTGTGGCAGACGATATCCCGATGAGTGTCGAGCCCACGAGAGAGCCTGATTTAAGTGTGGTTCTCAAGACCATTTCATTAGAGAATGCCCTGAGATGGTTGAAAAAGAGAAAATTCAGAG
The DNA here is from genome assembly GCA_025698515.1 of Gossypium sturtianum. Classification (NCBI taxonomy): domain Eukaryota; kingdom Viridiplantae; phylum Streptophyta; class Magnoliopsida; order Malvales; family Malvaceae; genus Gossypium; species Gossypium sturtianum. The sequence goes on along the minus strand of CM046946.1, from coordinate 68,241,050 downwards.
TGCCAGATCGGGAAGCACTACTAGAGGGAGACAACAGAGAAACCCGGGAAGTGGAACGAGTAGTAAGAGTGCACCTAGAGAGCAGGCTGCAAGATCTAAGGGTAGAGCGCCTGCGAGGACTTATGCTATTCGTGCTCGCGAAGAGGCGTCATCCCCAGATGTAATTACGGGTACATTTTCTCTCCATGATGCTAATGTTGTTGCTTTAATTGATTCGGGATCTACCCACTCATATATTTGTATGAAATTAGCATCTAGTATGAGCATGCCTGTAGAGTCTAAAGAGTTTGTGATAAAAGTGTCCAATCCTTTAGGCAAAAGTGTATTAGTTGATAGGGTATGCAAAGATTGCCCATTGATGATTAGAGGTCATTATTTTAAGGCAAATCTCATGCTATTGCCATTTGATGAATTCGATATAATTCTTGGTATGAACTGGTTAACCGCTCATGATGTGATAGTAAATTGTAGAAAGAAATACATTGAATTGAGATGTGAAAATGGGGACACCCTTCGTGTTGAATCAGATGAACAGGACAGACTGCATGTAGTGATCTCTCATATGTCTGCCAAAAAATATGTAAGAAAATGATACGAAGCATATCTTACTTTTGTGATGAATGCCAAAGAAACTGAGTTAAGAATGGAATCATTACCGATAGTATGTGAGGATCCAGATGTATTCCCAGAAGAGTTGCCAGGGTTGCCTCCGGTGAGAGAAATTGAATTTGGCATTGAGTTAGTCCCTGGTACTGCACCTATATCGATTGCTCCATACAGAATGGCTCCAACTGAGTTGAAGGAATTGAAGGCACAGTTGCAAGAGTTAACAGACAAAGGCTTTGCAAGACCAAGTTATTCTCCGTGGGGTGCTCCAGTGCTATTTGTGAAAAAGAAAGATGGTTCCATGAGATTATGTACAGATTACCGGCAGCTTAATAAGGTTACTGTGAAGAATAAGTACCCATTGCCAAGGATCGACAATTTAGTTGATCAGTTAAAGGGAGCCATGGTGTTTTCCACGATAGATTTGAGGTCCGGTTATTACCAATTGAGGGTTAAAGACTCAGATGTGCCGAAAACCGCATTTCGGACAAGGTATGGGCACTATGAATTTTTAGTCATGCCTTTCGGTTTAACAAATGCGCCTACCGTGTTTATGGATTTAATGAACCGCATCTTTTGGCCAAATTTGGATAAATTTGTTGTGGTTTTTATTGATGATATACTGATATATTCTCGTGATGAGAATGAGCATGCCGAGCACTTGAGGACGATTATACAGATTTTACGAGATAATCAGTTGTATGCCAAGTTTAGCAAGAGTGATTTTTGGCTCAAAGAGGTTTGATTTTTGGGGCACATTGTCTCGGGAGATGGAATCTGAGTAGACTTAAGTAAGATTTCATCTATTGTTGATTGGAAGCCGCCAAGAAACGTATCAGAGCTTAAAAGTTTTCTGGGCCTAGCTGGCTACTACCGGCGTTTTGTCAAGGGATTTTCTACGATAGCCATTCCGATGACAAGGCTATTACAGAAAGATGTAAAGTTCGAATGGACAGAGAAATGCCAACAGAGTTTCGAGAAATTAAAGGCATTATTGACTGAGGCCCCAGTTCTAGTTCAACCTGAACCGGGAAAAGAATTTGTGATCTACAGCGATGCATCCTTGAATGAATTGGGTTGTGTGCTTATGCAAGAAGGCAAGGTGATAGCATATGCCTTCAGACAGTTAAAGCCACATGAGAAGAATTACCCGACACATGATTTAGAATTGGCTGCCATTGTGTTTGCTTTGAAGATATGGAGACACCATTTGTATGATGAAAGATGTCGGATATTCACCGATCATAAGAGCCTAAAGTACTTGATGACTCAGAAGGAATTGAATTTAAGGCAGCGAAGATGGTCAGCTGATAAAGGACTATGAGCTAGTCATTGACTACCACCCGGGGAAGGCGAATATAGTCGCAGATGCTTTGAGTAGAAAATCTCTATTTGCATCGAGGGCTATGAACACACGGGTGACTTTGTCAGATGATGGTTCCATTCTAGCCGAGTTGAGGGCTAGACCGATGTTCCTTCAAGAGATTTATGTGGCTCAAAAAGATGACAGTGACTTGCAAGCCAAAAGAATTCAGTGTGAGTCGGGAGTTGAGTCTGACTTCCGGACAAACTCTGATGGATGTTTGATATTCAGAGACAGAGTTTGTGTACCAAGGAATGATGAGCTTATTCGGAAGATTTTACACGAGGCACATAGCGGATGTCTATCTGTACATCCGAGCAGTACAAAAATGTATAACGATTTGAAGAAATGGTATTGGTGGCTGAGTATGAAGAAAGATATTTTCGGGTTTGTATCGAGATGCTTAATTTGCCAGCAAGTGAAGGCTGAACACCAAGTACCCTCGGGTCTACTTCAGCCTATTATGGTTCCCGAGTGGAAATGGGACCGTATTATGATGGACTTTGTGACGGGTCTACCGTTGACACCGAGTAAGAAGGATGCCGTATGGGTTGTGGTAGATAGACTTACGAAGTCGGCCCACTTCATACCTGTACGCGTTGACTATTCACTTGATAAGTTGGCAGACTTGTATGTTTCTGAGATTGTAAGGCTTCATGAAGTGCCTTTGTCGATTATATCAGACAGAGATCCGAGATTTAGATCTCGATTTTGGAAAAAGTTGTAAGAAGCTTTGGGCACGAAGTTGAGTTTTAGTACGGCTTTTCACCCACAAACTGATGGACAGTCGAAGAGATTAATACAGATACTCGAGGATATGCTCTGGTGTTGTGTTCTTGAGTTTCAGGGCAACTGGGAAAAGTATTTACCGTTGGTAGAGTTTGCATACAATAATAGTTATCAGTCAAGTTTGAGAATGGCGCCTTATGAGGCTTTGTATGGGCGTAAATACTAAACACCTTTGTATTGGACTGAACTCAAGGAAAACTAGATTCACGGAGTCGATCTGGTTAGAGAAACCAAAGAAAAGGTAAAGATAATCCGTGATTGTTTAAAAGCTGCTTTTGATAGACAAAAATCCTACTCGGACTTGAAACGGAAAGAGATCAAATTTCAAGTTGGTGATAAGGTATTCTTAAAAGTGTCACCATGGAAGAAAGTTCTCAGATTTGGTCGGGAAGGCAAATTGAGTTCGCATTTTATCGGACCATATGAGATTACCGAGAGGATAGGGCCGGTAGCTTATCGATGGGCTTTGCCATCTGAGTTGGAAAAGATACATGATGTGTTTCACGTGTCGATGTTACGTCGTTATCGATCATATCCTTCACATCTGATTACACCGACAGAGGTTGAAATTCAACCCAACATGACATATGGCGAAGAACCGGTTAAGATTCTAGCACAGAAAGTTAAACAACTAAGAAATAAAAGTATAGCTCTCGTGAAAGTATTATGGCAAAGACATGGGGTAGAAGAGGCTACATGGGAGCCCGATGAGGCTATGAGAAACCAGTACCCAAACCTTTTTATCGGTAAGATTTTCGGGGATGAAAATCTCTAAGGGGGGAGAATTGTAGTAGCCCGATTTAGGGCCTAGTCAGAATAGTGGTTGCGAGACCACAAATCTGAGGTAGAAATAAGTGTTTTATGATTTTTATGAGGCTTATGATATGATTTCATGATTCTGTGAAAATTTCATGAGGAATTTTTATTTATTAGTGATCAATTTGTCCATTAGGACTAAATTACAAATATTAGAAAATATGAGATTCTAGAAGATTTAAGTATGAAATAGAATTATAAAAATTACTAGAGGTCCTTATTTAGCAATTAGACCATTATATGTTTTGATGGACAAAAATGGGCATGGGAAGGAAAAATCTTAGGAAAAGGCATTAAGGGCAATTTGGTCATTTGGTTAATAAAAGAATTAAAAGGGAAAATAAAGTCAAAATCTTGTCCATCTTCTTCTCCTTTGGCCGAAACTCCCTAAGGAAGAAATAGCTAGGGTTTGTTCATTTTCCAAGCTTGATTGTAAGTACCTCCTAGCCCCATTTTTAATGTTCTTCGTATTTTTGAGATCCCCGTAGCTCGATTTAGCTATTTCTAGCTATATTTTGAGCTAGGGTTTATGTTCAAAAATTTACCCATGTATGACATGCATGTATTTTGATGATTTATGAAAGAATATGAAAGTTTGATGTATGATAAACATCTTTTCCTAAGTGATTTTCATGAGAAATTCATAAAAAGGACTAAATTGTAAAGTTATGAAAATGGTCATACATGATTGAATTAGTAGAAATTGAGGGCTGTTGTAGTTATGAAAGTGATTCGGCTAGGCTTGAAATGTAAAGAAATTGAATGAAAATCATTTTACGAGCCTAGGGGAAAAAGTGTAATTATGTGAAAGTTTAGGGGCAAAATCATAATTTTGCCAAAGTGTGATTCATGAGTCAATTTAGTCAATGTGAGTATTAAACAAGTGAAATTTTTATTATAGATCAAGAAACACGAAGCCTAGACTGAAACCGAGGCAAGAATAAGGTTGTGGACTAAATCGAACACCTACACATATTTTGAGTACCGAGGTAAGTTTGTGTGAAATTATAGCTACATAATGTTTTTATGTTTTAATTTGCTTGATATTATGAGAAATGAATATTATTTCTATGAAATTAACTAATGATATCTCGATGAGAATTTGATGAAAATATGTTAAGATGAGGTCCCGGTTGAAGATTCAGAATAACGAGGATACCTATGTCATGACATGAGACAAGGAAGGTCCCGTGTAAGACCAAGTCTGGGACATGGCATCGGCACCGAATAAGGAAGGTCCCGTGTAAGACCATGTCTGGGACATGGCATCGGCACCGAATGTAGGTCCCGTGTAAGACCATGTTTGGGACATGGCAGCGACACCGAATAAGGAAGGTCCCGTGTAAGACCATGTCTGGGACATGGCCTTGGCACCAAAGAAAGATCTTGTATAAGACCATGTCTGGGACATGGCATCGACATCGAGCTAAGAGATCTCGTGTAAGACCATATCTGGGATATGGCATCGGCATCATGAGGTGATCCCATGTAAGACCATATCTGGGATATGGCATTGGCATCGTGATACATGTACGATGAGATTGAGTATCCTTCGATATTTCGAGTAATTCAATGGGCAAAAGAGTTAAGCATGCAAAGATGATGAGAGTTAAGCTATACAAAGGTGACAAAGAGTTACATTTAAGTGAAAGATGATTATGATTTAAGTTTATGTTCATGATAACATAAGTGCTAAATTATGTGATGAAGTGATACAGGTACTATGAGTAAAATACAAGTTATGAAACCCTAATGTGATATGTGATGGGTAAGCATAAGTATGATTTTGACAAGCTAGCTCGGGAATCGTAGGACGTCGGAGCTCGGATCACACTATCAACTATTCGTTTGGTATAGTAAAGTTGATTCATTTTGAGTATGGCATGTATAGGAACTTGGTCATTTCGTGTTATGTCATATTTGAAAGCCAAAGTGTTGGCTATTAATATTATACACTCATTTTGTAAATGGCCATTAGGAATTGGCCAATATTTGTCAAGTTTTATATCTTAATGATGATGAGTTTTATGTAGTGCATGAATGATTATTTGTGAGTCTTCATAGTGTATCATTGCCATGTTATGTGTTGCTTGTGTTGGTATATGTGTGTTTAAGTTTCAGGGTGGCAATAGGCTTGGAAAATCGCCTTCTAATTGTCCACACAGGTAGACACACGGGCGTGTGTCTAGGCCGTGTGTGACACACGGGCAGCCCCATGGGTGTGCTGATAGGCCATGTGCCCCCTGCACCAAATTTATGAGAATTCGATTCGCCACACGGGCCAGCACACGGGTGTGTGCCTAGGCCGTGTGCCATTAAGAGTTTGCTGACGTCATAAACAGAATACCCACGTTTTCACACACGGGTGAGAACACGAGCGTGTCTAGGCCGCGTGAGGGACACGGGCCACAGACACGGGCGTGTGTCTGGCCGTGTGAAAACCCCTGTAGGTTCGAAATGAAAAATAAATTCAACACGGGTTAGGAACATGGGCGTGTGTGACTTCACGGCCTGCCTACAGGGGCGTGTTCCATTCCACACGGTCGTGTAGCCCTGTTTTAGGTAAAAAATTTCTAAGTGCGCAAAAGTTTCCGATTTAATCCCGAAACCTTCTGAATGTATTTTTAGTGCCTCGTAGGCCCATAATAAGGATGTTATGAATATGAAAGAAAAAGTTTAAAGTTGAGAAAAAAGTTTTATAGCCGAGGATATATGTTTAAGCAAGTTAAGCCCGGTAATGCCTCGTACTTTGTCCCGGTGTCAGATACGGGTAACGGGTATTACAGGATCAGTTTGTGGTGGTGTTCATCGATGATATACTGGTTTACTTGAGGATTGAGGATGAGCATGACGAGCAGCTTAGGGTTGTTTTACAGACTTTGAGGGAGAAGCAGCTCTATGCTAAGTTTAGCAAGTGCGAGTTCTGGCTACGTGAGGTGACATTTCTGGGTCATGTGGTTTCTGCTGAGGAGATTCGAGTTGATCCTTGAAAGATTGAGGCTGTGTTGGAGTGGGAACAGCCTAGGAACGTGTCTGAGATCCGTAATTTTCTGGGACTGGCGGGTTATTATCGGCGATTTGTAGAGGGCTTCTCATTGATTGTAGCACCCTTGACTAAGCTACTACGTAAGGGTGTGCCATTTAACTAGACTGATGCGCAGCAAGAGAGCTTTGAAAAGCTCAAGACTGTACTGACTGAGGCCCCTGTTCTAATACAGCCAGATTCTGGAAAGGAGTTCACCGTTTATAGTGATGCATCACAAGTCGGTTTGGGATGTGTGTTGATGCAGGATGGTAAGGTGGTTGCATATGCGTCTCGACAGCTTAAGACTCATGAGGCGAATTATCTGACGCATGACTTGGAGTTGGCCGCGGTAGTTTTCACACTGAAAATCTGGAGGCATTATTTGTATAGTGAGAAGTGTATCATCTACACTGATCACAAAAGCCTCAAGTATCTCCTTACTGAGAAGGAGCTGAATCTTAGGCAGCGTAGATGGATTGAGCTACTTAAGGACTATGACTGCACCATTGAGTACCACCCTAGCAAGGCCAATGTGGTTGGCGATGCACTGAGCCGTGAGCTATGACCGATTTAAAGGCGATGTTTGCTCGCCTCAGTTTATTTGATGATGGTTGTCTGTTGGTTAAGCTTCAGGTTAAACCGACTTGGATATATCAGATTAAGGGTAAACAGTTGTAGGACGAGTCTTTGAGTCCTCAGTTCCGATTGATTGAGAGTGGTAGCACTACAGATTTTGGGTTGAACTCTGAGGGTGTGTTATGTTTATGTGGACAGATTTGTGTACTGAATGACACCGATTTGAGGCAGTCCATATTGAGGGAGGCGTATAGTAGCCCTTATGCTATGCATCCTGGTGGGACTAAGATGTACCGAGACCTCCGTGAGTTGTACTGGTGGCTAGGAGTGAAACGGGAAGTTACCGATTTTGTGGCTAAATGTTTGACGTGCCAGCAAGTTAAGGCTGAGCATCAGTTACCTTTGGGTTTGCTACAGCCAATTAAGATTCCTCTTTGGAAGTGGAAGCGTGTAACTATTGACTTCGTAAGTGGGTTGCCCCTAACACCCGCTAAGAAGGATTCAGTATGGGTTATCGTGGATCGATTAACTAAGTCTGCCCACTTCATACCGATTCATACTGATTATTCACTGTAAAAACTGGCGAAGCTTTATATTTCGGAGATAGTGAGACTGCATGGAGTACCGGTCTCGATCATCTCTGATAGGGATCCTCGCTTCACGACTTGATTTTGGGGGAAGTCGTATGAGGCTTTGGGTTCAAGGTTAGAATTCAGTACTGCGTTCCATCCTCAAACCGATGGTCAGTTAGAGAGGGTGATTCAGATACTGGAGGACATGTTGAGGAGTTGTGTTATTGATTTCCGAGGCAGTTGGGAGGATTATCTGCCGCTAGCAGAGTTTGCTTATAATAATAGCTTCTAGTCTAGCATTCAGATGGCACCTTACGAGGCACTATATGGTCGTAACTGTCGCACTCCCTTGTGCTAGACTGAGTTAGGTAAACGACGTGTATTGGGTCCTGAGCTGATTTCTTAGACTGAGGATAAGGTACGACTGATTCGGGATCGTTTGAAGGCGGCTTTTGATAGAAAGAAGTCTTATGTTGATCTAAAGAGATGTGAGATTGAGTATTCTGTGGGGGACTTCGTGTTTCTTAAGGTCTCTCCATGGAAGAAGGTTCTGAGGTTCGATCATAAGGGCAAGTTGAGCCCTAGGTTTATTAGGCCTTACCGAATTCTAAAGCGAGTGGGACCGGTCTCGATGTTGAGGAGCTACCACTCTGATCCCACGCATATTGTCCCTGTTGAGGAGATTGAGGTTAGGCCAGACTTGACCTTCGAGGAGGAGCCGGTTCAGATTCTGGATCACGATGTAAAGGTCCTTAACAGTCTAGCTTAGACCCTAATCGGAACAGTGGTTTCGGGACCACAAATTCGGGTCAGAAAAATATTTTGATTTTATTTTTAGTGTTTGTAGCATGTTAATTTATATGTGTGAAATTTTTGTGATTTATTTTTATTGTTTGACTATCCGATTTAATTGAAAGGACTTAATTGCGTAAAATGCAAAAGTTGGCTATTAATGTGTAAGTGTCGAATTGCTATTGTTTTTATAATGTGGGGTCTTGAAAATGAAATTTGACCATTTATATATATGATGGACGGTAGTGGACATAAATTATAAGATTTACATATTATTTTATAATGGTTAAAATGGTAATTTATGTGTTAACATATGATTAAATAAAATAAAACAAAAATGCCATGCATTTTGTGTTCATCTTAGCCGAAAGTTGAAAGAAAAAGAAAAGAAAAGAGAGTTCTTAGGTTCGGCCTTATCCAAGTCCAATTAAGGTATGTATTTAGCTAGGTTTTTGATCATTTTTACGTTTTTGAGATTGTTGTTATGTAATCTATCAAGCCCATGTCTCAATTTCTGAATTTGATGATGATTTTGTGTTTTGTCATTGTTGAAAGCTTGATGAATCTTGTGTTTGATGATAGAAAATAAATATATGTTGTTATATTAATATGTGTTGTATTTGAATTTTTGATAAATTTGAGTAATTTGGGCTAAATTGTGAAAATAATAAATTGAGGGACTAAAATGTGAAATAAATGAAATGTGTGGACTTATATGAGCTGAGTGAACATTCGGCCAAGCTATAGTGTGGTCAAATTTTGAATATTTTTGTATTTTGTGAAATAGGGACTAATTTGTGAAAAATGTGAAATGCCAGGGGCAAAAGTGCAATTTGCCCATTTATGTGTTTTTTGGATGAATATTGATTGAATATTTGATTTAATAAGTTTAATTTATACTAAATTAGATCAAGAAAAGAGGAAATTAGAATTGGATCAGGGAAATCTAAAGTTGTTGAATAGTTGTCCCGGTTCGTTTGTCTTTGCTGAGGTAAGTTCATAAGTAAATAAATGTTGTTAAATTCGATTTTTTATATTTTATTTGTGCCGAATTGAATTATTACTTCTATATATGTTCAAGCCAAATTTTTATAATTATGGGAGAAGTATTTACAAGCCTGAATCGATCAAGTTACGATGTTCGAAAGGCCCGTACGAACCTTAGGAATAGTTAGGATACATATGTCATGACATAGGATTCCAATATGTGATTTCGTGTAAGACCACGTCTGGGACGTTGGCATCTACTTGTGATTACGTGCAAGACCATGTCTGGGACATTGGCATCGTATTTGATTTCGTGTAAGACCTTGTCTGGGACAGTGGCATCGATATGTGATTACATGTAAGACCACATCTGGGACGTTGGCATTGTACGAGATTTCCGACTATCCGAGTATCCTTATTGATTCCGAATGGTTCAACGGGCATGAACGAGTTATGATTGAATGCGAAATCAAGCTAAAAGGTTCAGGTATGTGCCAAGTTTATTGTTAATGAAAATAAGGTAAGCTTATTATTTGAAATGGTGATATAAATTATACATGATATAAGGTGAATTATTTGTATATATGAATGCTCACATTTGGCCAAATGATGTATATTTGATATTAAAAGTGAGAATTATATATGCTCATGAGTATTTGTGCATTCGGCCATATGATGATAAATGCTAATGTATATTTGCTGATATACAAATTTGTGAGTGTGATATATGTATACTTAGTTAAGGTTTGGATTGATTTGTTAATTGAATATAATGTTAATGTTCATTTGGAAAATTATTTGCTTATGACTCACTAAGCTATGAAAGCTTACTCTGTGTATGTTTGTTCATTGTTCTATAGATTATCAAAGCTACTGGAAGCTCGGGGATCGTCGAGGATCATCACCACACTATCGAACTATATTTTGGTACCTTTTGAAAATGTACATATTCAAGTATGGCATGTATAGGCTAGAGAACTTTGATTATGTTTTGAAATGTATAAATATAGCCATGTGATATGGCTTGTTAATGAATGTGTTTATGGAAGAGTTTATGTAACACCCCCAACCCGTATCTGTCGCCGGAACAGGGTTACGAGGCATTACCAAGGAGTACAGAACACTTACAGATAACTTGAAATCATTATCGTTCAAATACCGAGACTAATTATAAACGTTCATTTAACAGACCTTCGGGGTCCAAATAATGCATTAAGATCGGGTCGAGACAAAACCGGATCCTTAGGAAAATTTTTCGCGACTTTTAAAATTTTTCTCACATATAAGGGTCACACGCCTTTTGTGATTTGAGGACACAAATGGACCATACGTCCATGGGGTAGGTCGCTTGTCACACACGGCCCAGACACACGCCCGTGTCTACCCGTGTGGACGAAAATTAGGCTATTTTTCAAGCCATATTTCTCACTCACTTGATCCTTTTATCTTTACCAACATTTTAATACAGTCAAGAACCAATTTAAGATATTCAACCAAGCCTTATACTTATCACCATTTGTTAGCCGTACACTTCATATAAATAACAAGAAACGTATATAGGCTTAATTCTTATTAAATTCCTCTTATACCTATACTTTTTCACATTATGTATTCATATCACATATAATAATCATACCTCTGTATTTCATATACATTTTCATAACAATTTGTCTTGGTTTCTAACTACTACATATTTCAGTTCTACTCATCAAATCATTTTAACACCATCTTTACACAAATAGTACACTTGAGGTGTACAGTTCTATAATTATGAATAAACACATTTATCAAACATATTCCATGTTTTTTTATATATGTCACAGTCTCATATTTTCCATGTATCAAGTACCATCATTTCCTCGTATTTCAGACAAATACATGTAACAATTCATAAACATGCAACTCTCTAACTCTTCCTGCCAATCACAATTTAAATTGACAAATCACTTATTGAGTCCAATTTCAATGTTGACTAAAATTTATCATATAAATTTGGGTGTACGTATCCACCAATAAATTCCATGTACAGGTATCATCATCTCATATTTCCACATACATTTACTTTCCACATTATGAACTCAAATAACATATACAAAACATACCAACGTATTTCAAGTATGTTTTCATAATATTTCATTTAGAATTCAGATTATTTCATATTAGAACTCTTCTCATTAACTCATTTGGAATACCAATTCATACGGATAATACACTCAATGGTGTTCAAATATATAATCACAAATGAACTCATTCATCAACCAAGTTCTATGTTCATATCTCACTAACTCGTATTTCCTTATATCACATAATTCTATGTAACACTTACCAAACTCTGTCAAATTAGTGAACGTCTTACGGAATTGGTCTGCACTGGTATGCACTGAATTTCACTGATAATCACTGATGCCATAACATAGCTATGGTCTTTTCACTAGAATGCCATAGCTCAACCATGGTCTTACATCTTCACTATTATTATGCCAAGGTGAAACCATGGACTTATCCGTTAATTCATCACTTTTCACTAGAATGCCATAGCCCAGCTATGGTCTTACATCTTAAACACGTATCACAGCGATGCCATATCCCAGATATGGTCTTACACGGAAATCACTTGTCACTTGTAGCCGAAGCTACCACTATTCACTGGTCAGGTAGCCAGAGCTACCACTTTTCACTAATCAGGTAGCCGGAGCTACCGCTTTTCACTTGATCAAGTAGCTGAAGCTACCACTTTTCACTTGATCAGGTAGCCGGAGCTACCACTTTTCACTTGATCAGGTAGCCGAAGCTACCACATTTCACTTGATCAGTTAGCCGAAGCTACCACTTATCACTTTCAATTGTCCTTGATCAGATAAGTGTAGCCGAAGCTATCACTTATCACTTTCACTTGCCCTTTATCAGATAAGTTTAGCCGAAGCTATCAATTATCATTTGTTGCCATGGTACAACCATAGTCTTTTTCGTCAATTCATCTTGTCACTAAACTGAAGTACTCAATTTGATCATTTATTCAATTTTCATGCTTTTACATTATTCACGATTTTATCATCAATACATATGAAATAACACATCATGAAGTTCATAAAATTAACAAATGATCACTAAAATTTAGCCATATAAACTCACAAGTTCAATTTTTTTTTTGTATTATAACGATAATCATAATTTCATAATAAATATTCCAAATAAAACATTATATCATTTCTAATTCAACATTTATCAATTATAATCGGGCATGTGATCAATTTATACACAAGTCATTCATATAGTCTTTTCCTCCTCCTCCTCTCCATCCACATCCTTAGTATAAATAACACAGTTGTAAGTAACATTATCTATAATTTTCACTATTTATTTATGTGAATATTCAAGCTGTCCATCCGTGTCATAGTCACTAAATTATTTTTATCTTAAGATAAAGAACTCTAAATTAAGATCCTCTAATTTTCCCTGAAATTAGACTCACATATCTTTTTACCATAAAATTTTCAGAATTTTTGGTTAGGCCAATAAGTACAGTTTATTCTTTAAAGTCACCCATGTTCTGCTGTCTGACAGTTCCGACCCTTCTTCACTAAAAATTAATTATCTCCTCATACGGGATTCGGATGATGTTTCAGTTTATTTATATTGAAAATAGACTCATTCAAGATTTTAAAAATATATATTTAAGCCCCTAATTATTTTTATCCAATTTTTGATGATTTTCCAAAGTTAGAACAGGGGAACCCGAAATTATTCTGACCTTGTCTGAGAAAACCTTTATATCTCATGATTTACAATTCCATTGCTTACACCGTTTCTTTTATAAGAAACTAGACTCAATAAGATTTAATTCCATATTTTATTCATCCTCTAATTAGATTTCTAAAATTTTTGGTGATTTTTCAAAGTTAGACTAATGCTGTTGTCCAAAACTATTTTAGTGCAAAATGTTGATTTCCATTTTGCCCCAAATTTCACAGTTCATACAATTCAGTCCTTGTCCAATTAACCCCTCAATTGGGCTAATTTTTCTCAATTAATACTTTATTCTATCATTTTAAACTACTTCATAACCCTTGGAAATTAAAACTTTAGCACTAGACCTTAATTCCAAACTCTTTCACTATTAGGTCCTAAAGTTAATTTCCATCAATTTTACTTGATAAAATCATCATATATCAAAATTAAAGCTTCAATTTTTATGTTTATTCATCATATGCTTCTAACACTCATCCATAGAAACTTGAAAAATTAGCCATGGAATAAAAACTAATGACATAGTAAGTTGGACCCAATTGTAAAAGTCCAAAAATATAGAAATTTCAAGGAGAAAGGAAGAATTAAACTTACATGAAGCTAGAGTATGAAAACCAGCTTGAACCCTCTTCCAAGGCTATTTTTCAGCTGATGAAAATGAAGAGAATTCTAGATATTCCAATTTGGTCCCATTTTTATTTAGCTAATTTTGGCAATTTTCCAATTTTGCCCTTATTTCACCCATTTCCTGATTTTTCTCAGCTATTGCTGCCCAAAATATCTCTTTTGGGCTTATTTGCACTTTAGGTCCTTCCTCATTTGACAATTGAGCTATTTAATCCTTCTAGCAACTTTTACACCTTTTTCAATTTAGTTCTTTTTATTTAATTAACCACCCAAACGTCAAAATTTTCTAACGAAATTTTAATACTACCCTATTGACATTCCGTAAATATACATAAAAATATTTATGACTCAGTTTATAACACCGAGATCTCGATACCTCTTTTTCTCAATTTCTTGGCCAAATAAATCTTTATAAACCACAATTTACTATTTCAAAAATCTTTTAAAAGCTACATTTGGCTCGTAAATATTAAATAATATAATCTACGAATTTATTTGTCGGATTTGGTGGTCTCGAGCCACTATTTCTGACATCACTGAAATTTGGGCTATTACAGTTTAGTCCATGCTATATGATGCAAAGGTTGGTATGTTTTGATATGCTCATGAATGGCCAAATGAAATGGTCAATTTTGGTAAGTTTTATGGTTAATTTGGAAAATTTGATATGATGAGAAATGCTATGAATTGATATGGATTGAAATGATGAATGAATCACATGTTTTTAATGTGAAATTGGTGCTTGAAATTGGTATGTTTGAGTTGGATTTGTATATGGAAATGAATGATGTTAAAAGTCAAATTGTGCATGATTTCGTATGTTTTTGGTTGTCTTTGGGACATGAATTGATGCATGTTTAATGCTTGTAGGTATGACTCAAAATAGGTGGAAATTTGGCCTTGTAAATGGCCTATAATTGCCTACACAGTTGAGCACACGGGCATGTGTCTCGATAGTGTGCTTCACTGCTCTAATTCAAAGCAAGTCAGACTTGCACACGTGCTAGACACACGGGTGTGTGACAGGCCGTGTGAATCAAGTCAGTGTTACACACGGGCCAAGCACACGGGCGTGTCTTCGGCCGTGTGGTACAAGTCAAAATGTATGCCCTGTTTCACACGGTCTTAGACTTGGGTGTGTCTTGTGGCCGTGTGAGGCACACGGCCGGACCACACGGGCGTGTGGCCTCTGTAACTTTGAAAAATGTTTAAGTTTTGGAAAATTTTGTATGTGTTCGGTTTAATCCTGACCCCTTCCCAATGTATGTTTAAGGTCTTGTAGACCTTGAAAAGGGACTCTTTGTGTATATTTTATTATGAAATGTTTGTGAATGTTTGATGTTAATGAAATGTTTGTGTTATGATCCGATATGTCCGGTAACACCTCTTAACCTTAGTCCGGTGACGGATACGGGTTAGGGGTATTACAATTTGATTGGTATCAGAGCTACAGTTTAGTCGATTCTAGGACTAACGTAGCGTGTGTGAGTCTAGCTATGTAACAGCCCGATTTAGGGCCTAGTCAAAATAGTGGTTGCGAGACCACAAATCCGAAGTAGAAATATGTGTTTTATTATTTTTATGAGGCTTATGATGTGGTTGCATGATTGTGTAAAAATTTCATGAGGAAATTTTATTTATTAGTAATCAATTTGTCCATTAAGACTAAATTGCAAAGATTAGAAAATATGAGATTCTAGAATATTTAAGTATGCAGTAAAATTATAAAAATTACTAGAGGTCCTTATTTAGCAATTAGATCATTATATGTCCAGATGGACAAAAATGGGCATGGGAAGGAAAAATCTTAAGAAAAGGCCTTAAGGGCATTTTTGTCCTTTGGTTAATAAAAGAATTAAAAGGGAAAATAAAGCCAAAAATCTTGTCCATCTTCTTCTCCCATGGCCAAAATTCACTAAGGAAGACATAGCTAGGGTTTGTTCATCTTCCAAGCTTGATTGTAAGTATCTCCTAGCCCCGTTTTTAATGTTCTTCGTATTTTTGAGATCCTCGTAGCTCGATTTAGCTATTTCTAGCTATATTTTGAGCTAGGGTTTATGTTCAAAAATTTACCCATGTATGACATGCATGTATTTTGATGATTTATGGAAGAATATGAAATTTAGATGTATGATAAACATCTTACTCTAAGTGATTTTCATGAAAAATGCATAAAAGGACCAAATTGTAAAAGTTATAAAAATGGTCATACATGAGTGAAATAGTGGAAATTGGGGGCTGTTGTAGTTAAGGTGATGATTGGCTAGGCTTAAAATGCAAAGAAATTGAATGAAAATCATTTTACGAGCCTAAGGGCAAAAGTGTAATTATGTTAAAGTTTAGGGGCAAAATCGTAATTTGGCCAAAGTATGATTCATGAGTTAATTTAGTCAATGTGGGTATTAAACAAGTGAAATTCTAATTATAGATCAAGAAACACGAAGCCCGGACCGAAACCGAGCCAAGAATAAAGTGTTGGACTAAATCGAACATCTACACACATTTTGAGTACCGAGGCAAGTTTGTATGAAATTAAAGTTCATAGTGTTTTTATATTTTAAATTTTTTGACTTTATGATAATGAATATCATTTCATAAAAATCGACTAATGAATCCTCAATGAGAAAATGATGAGAATATATTAAGTTGAAGTCCCGGTTGAAGATTCGGAATAACGAGGATACCTATGTCACGACATGAGATAAGGAAGGTCCCGTATAAGACTATGTCTGGGACATGGCATCGGCACCGAATGTAGGTCCCGTATAAGACCATATCTGGGATATGGCATTAGCACCGAATAAGGAAGGTCCCGTATAAGACCATGTCTGGGACATGGCATCGGCACCGAATAAGGAAGGTCCCATGTAAGACCATATCTGGGATATGGCATCAGCACCGAATAAGGAAGGTCCCGTGTAAGACCATGTCTGGGACATGGCCTCGGCACCAAAGGAAGATCTCATGTTAGACCATGTCTGGGACATGGCATCGACATCTATGTATGATCTCGTATAAGACCATGTCTGGGACATGGCATCGACATCAAGTTAAGAGATCCCGTGTAAGACCATATCTGGGATATGGCATCGAAACCAAGAGGTGATCCCATGTAAGACCATATCTGGATATGGCATTGGCATCGAGATACATGTATGATGACATTGAGTATCCTCCGATATTCCAAGTAGTTCAACGGGAAAAAGAGCTAAGTATGCAAAGATGTCAAAGTGCTAAGCTATACAAAGATGACAAAGAGTTACATTTAAGTTAAGGATGATAATGATTTAAATTTATGTTCAAGATAAGCATAAGTGCTAAATTATGTGATGAAGTGACACAGGTACTGATCGCTGTGAAGTCAGAGTTTTAAATTTATAATGAGAATGATCGAACCTGGAAACTAACTATGACAATGATTGAGGCAAGTGCACCTATCGAACAGTAGTATAGCTTAGGCAAGACCGGATTGTCGAACCGAAAGGAACTAAAAGTACCAATACTAACTTTCTTTCATTTATTTAGCCTAAAATAAGTGAAGTTGTTTATTAATCTAAATTAACTAATTACTAAGCTAAAGATGCAAAGACAAAAAGAATGAATTAGGGAAATACTTGGGAAAAACTCAGTTGATTAAAACGATACCCTTAGGAAGAATCCACCTAGACTTCACTTGTTATCTAACACTGAACCATACGATTTATTCACTTGACTTGATCCGTAGGACTCCCTAACGTATATTAAACCCTCTCTAGAGGCGAATAACGTCTAACCCTAGGTTAATTAATTGAAATCTCTTTCCCATTAATAACCCCTAAAATAGCAGTAAATCGATCTATGGACATCCCATATTAGGTTTCACCCTAATCCGGCAAAATCTCGTCACCCTATCTCTAGGCGTGCGATCAACTCTGCTTAATTATGCTAGATCTACTCTTATGCAGGGACTTTTGCTCCACCACCTAAGCACATCATACTTGAATTAATATCCGCGAAATATCAACACAATAATTAAGCACACATAATTAAGAACAAATCAAGTATTTATCATATAGTTCAGAAAACAATAACAAGATTCATCTAGGTTTCATACCCTTCAGGTATCTAAAGGGTTTAGTTCATAACGATAAAAGAAAACATCTCAGAAGAAAAGATAAAACAAAACATAAGAAATCCCTAAAACCCCCTGAAGGAATTGAAGAGGAGATCCTCCGTCTTGAATAGAATTCTGGCTTCTTGAGATGGATCAACTGGCTATCCCTTGAGAGTTTCCCACAAATCGACCTTTTCGGCTCGGCTCCTTGGCCTAGCCGACCGCCGCTACGACAAAAGCCCCCGCGAGGAAGGCTTCGCGAACTCCCCGATTAAGTTGCCCCCTAGGGTGTTTATATAGGCTTTGAGATGTGTTACTTGGCCTTCAAATATCCTAATTTGAGTGCAATTCCTAATTGGGGGTTTAATTAGACTTTGGAGTGTGTTTTTTTTTGCCTCCAAGCATCCAAATCCGAGTAAAACTCCTCTTGGCCGCGGCAGGGCACGGCCTCTAGCACACGCCCGTGTAAATCGTGGCCAGACCGTGTGGACTTTGTTGATGAGGCATGGCCGTGTAAATCGTGGTCCAAGCCGTGTTTAAGATCTTTAAGGAGGCACGGCCGTGTGATCTTTGGTCCAGGCCGTGTCGATTTCATGCTTTGGCCCATTTGTCCCGTTTTAAGCCCGTTTTGCGTTCTTTTCATCCCCTGGTGCTTTCCTGAGTATAAGACATGAAAAGAAAGGATTAAGAGCACCTTTTTACATAAAATAAGGGATAATTCATCCAAAAGTATGCTAAATGTGGAATTAAAATATGTTACTATTTTGGTTTATCAAATACCCCCACACTTAAGCTTTTGCTTGTCCTCAAGCAAAATTCTCAACTTACAATTAAAACGAACTTTCTATAATTCATAATTCCTATAAAAAATGTCTTATCATAATTCATAAATAATTTATACATGGATAATTCAATTCAAAGAGTCCTAAAGATTCAAACAATATAAGTCATACATTTGTAGCACAAAACATAGGTGTTTCCCCTCATCTAAATAATTACCTCTGATTCAAAATCGACAAGGATTGACATCCTCACTAAAGATTCACTCAAACCACTCAAAGTGTTTAAGGTTCAAAATTAGGCACACAAAAGTCGAACATGAAAAGTTAATCCCATAGGCTTGCATGAAAATCAAATCTCCACCACTATAATATGAGATGATACACAAATCAAAAGGTCTTTAACAGGGTTGTAACGGGGCTTAGGTTAAAGGTGTGGATAAAGGCTGAATTAGAGGGTTAGAATCAAGATTGACTTGACAAATTACCTAACTAGAAAAATGAACTAATCCTTAATAATCACATAAACTTGTAATACTAATAATACGAGCTTTTTCTTCAAGATGTGGAATTTAAATATGTAAGCTCACTTAATTATAAGACTAATAATGAATATACTTCGTCATTTTTTTTAAGAACAAATCATTAAATATTTACAATAATAAAAAAGTACTTTAACAACTGAAATATAGAACATAGTTAGGTAACCGCTCAAAATCCAATCTCGACAAAAAGGGTAGTCAAGAAGAATGGTGATAACAAATACAAAGGGTTTTGGGTTAATATTAGTGGGTGAGTCAATAAAAAGGGTTGTTAGGATCAAAGGGGTTCACTAGGGGTTAATTATGAAGGTAGGCTTTTGATGGAGTAAGTGGGTTAAATCCTAGGTGCCTTTATCATTTCAGTATATCAAGTCAAAGATGTGGTCTCAACATGTATAATCGAGGCAAGTTCTAGAATAACAATTCAATGTTGACACACTCATAATCAAAAAGTGAGCATGAAAAAAGGATATATGCTCTTATAAGGCTCAAAATCTCACAAAAATTATGGGTATTTTGATATCAACCTCATAAATTTCAAACTTCAAAGTAATATTTAAGTTCAGGTAGACAACTTAAAAAAAATTTAATTCCAAAAAATAGACTTATTATGCTTGATTCTCTAGTATTCTTAGAATTTAATCATCAATGCACAATTATCAATGAATTAATCTAAAACATATCAATAAAAATCATAAATCATGGAAATTTCATCCTAATCATAATATGAGAAACTTACTTTAAGACAAGGTATAATTCAGGGATTTTCAAATAATACTATAGTTAACCCCCCCACACTTAAGATGTACATTGCCCTCAATGTACAAAGATAGATAATAGAAAAAAATAATAAAATCATAAGATAGGGAGAGAAGTGAAACTTCCTGAATTTTGGATGAAGTTAATGAAAAGAAACCGATTAGGATTGGAGGTGAACGTGGGGAAGCGCCTCGAACCGTTTGAACTTGAATCCTCAAAGTAGCCGGTTTGATTTTATTGTATCCTAATCTAAATCTAAATGGCATGAAGAATAAGAAGAAAATAATAAAGAAAATAAAAATAAAAATAAAAATAAAAGTAAAAGTAAAAATAAAAGTAAATAATGGAAAATAAAAATAAGAATAAAAGTAAATAATGGAAAATGAAAGAAGAAAGACAACTAAACAAGAAAAAGGAAGAAGGGGGGGTCTAAATAGAGATTATGGATCTGGTGGTTGCCCCCGCCCTTGTACCTTCCTGTGGTGGCCACGGCCACGACCACGGCCGTGTGCAAGGCCGTGTGGTATGAAAATCACCTTGGTTAGTTTATGGTTAGGTGCTAAAAGGAAAAATAAAAGTAAAAAAAAAAAAGTAAAAATTAATGGGGTTAGTGCTGGGTTGCTCTCACGAGAAGCGCTGTTTATAGTCTTAAGCTAGACTTTACCTTTCATTCGTATGGTCATGGTGGTTTGAGGAGGTGAAAATCCTTTCTCATGTGATCAATTCGGTTTTTGATAAATAGTTTAAGTCGAGTAATGTTTACCTCAAAAGTGTTGAATTTAGGATTGCTTACCTCGACTGTGCCATATAGGAAGACATTAAGTACCTCAAAAGTGATTTCTTCGTTTGTCTTGAGGTGCGAATTGGTGATTCGAGGTCTTCCTTATTCAACAATATCCGATCCCCTATTTTGAAGTGATTTGTTGTTCCTATCAGCTCGTCTGGGGTTTCCTTCGGTTTCACTTCGTGTATTCCTAGTTTCTCTTTAAAGTGTGTTTTCCACTCGTCTAGTTCATCGACCTGAAGCCTTAGTTCTTCATGAATTATTTCTTTATGGGTACGAGGTCTAAGATCTAGCTTAGCTAGGTGATTTCGTGATGCTTCCTGTAAAGAAGGTTGAACCAAATGGTTATCAATAGAATTAACATTCATACCTTTATTACTCGATGTCCTAGCTGAGTCAATAGCTTGAAGAGTGATTGTTTCATCGTCTACATGAAGTGTGAGTTCACCGACTTCTTCCTCTATGTGGTCTTTCTTTATTGCATCGGGATATGGCACACGAGGTTGGTACTCTGTAATTGCCAGTTTTGGTATATCATGGCACCCTTCAACCTTACCTTCACTTACCACAGGTTCTTCCCTTGGGTTTGGTTCGTCTAACCCTTCGCTATCGTAAATGGCTTGATTTTGCTCTCTCGGGTTAGTTTCAATATTGCTTGGCAAGCTTCTTTGTGGTAGATCTGGGATCAGCTTAGCAAGTTGTATAACTGACTTAGAAACTTCCTCAACTGACTTAGAAACTTCCTCAACTGACTTAGTGACTTCCCTAACTTGGCTCTCGATCCCTCTGATCGATGCTTGTTGGGTCTTAAGGGTGGTTTCAGTGTCTTGGAGACAGTTATCTGTGGATGCCATGAATTTTATCAGCATCTCCTCGAGGTTCGACTCCTCTTCCTGTTGGTAAGGTGGTTGTTGAAAATTTGGAGGAAGTTCCGGTCCTTGGCTACTTTGATCATCCCACGAGAAATTTGGATGGTACCTCCAACCTGCATTATAAGTGTTATCATAAAAATTATTTTGAGGTCTAGAATAGTTACCCGTATATTGAGCTTGCTCATTTTCCATGCCATATCCGTAGAGTGGGTACTCAGGATTCGCCACGCCTCCTAAATTCGAATCATAATGTATTTCTGGGTGTACCTGCGAGAGACTATTCAAACCATCAATTTTTTTATTCATCATCTCTAACTGATTAGATAACCCGTGACCACGTCGAGGTTGAAGACATGGTCGCTTTAGTAGGAATTGTCCTCATCGCTTGCCACCGATAATTATTCAGTGCCATCTTCTCTATAGACTAAAATTATCTGCCAAAAGCAAAATAGAGGAAAAATTAGCAAAGTAAAAAAAATATTATAAAAATAAAAATAAAAATAAATTTCAAAAAATAAAACAAATGGCTAAAGTAATAAAAATAGAGCTTTCTTAATATTTTAGTTCTCCGGCAACGGCGCCAAAACTTGATCGCTGTGAAGTCAGATTTTAAATTTATAATGAGAATGATCGAACCTGGAAACTAACTATGACAACGATTGAGGCAAGTGCACCTATCGAGCAAAGAGATATAGCTTAGGCAAGACCGGATTGTCAAACCCAAAGGAACTAAAAGTACTAATACTAACTTTCTTTCTATTATTTAGCCTAAAATAAGTGAAATTGTTTATTAATCTAAATTAACTAATTACTAAGCTAAAGATGCAAAGACAAAAAGAATGAATTGGGGAAATACTTGGGAAAAACTCAGTTGATTAAAACGATACCCTTAGGAAGAATCCACCTAGACTTCACTTGTTATCTAACACTGAACCATACGATTTATTCACTTGACTTGATCCGTAGGACTCCCTAATGTATATTGAACCCTCTCTCGAGGCGAATAACGTCTAACCCTAAGTTAATTAATTGAAATCTCTTTCCCATTAATAACCCCCTAGAATAGCAGTAAATCAATCTATGGACATCCCATATTACGTTTCACCCTAATCTGGCAAAATCTCATCACCCTATCTCTAGGCGTGCGATCAACTCCGCTTAATTATGCTAGATCTACTCTTAAGCAGGGACTTTTGCTCCACCACCTAAGCACATCATACTTGAATTAATATCCGCGAAATATCAACACAATAATTAAGCACACATAATTAAGAACAAATCAAGTATTTATCATATAGTTCAGAAAACAATAACAAGATTCATCTAGGTTTCATCCCCTTCAGGGTATCTGAAGGGTTAGTTTCATAACGATAAAAGAAAACATCTCGAAAGAAAAGATAAAACAAAACATAAGAAATCCCTAAAACCCCTGAAGGAATTGAAGAGGAGATCCTCCGTCTTGAATACACTCGCTTCTTAAGATGGATCAATTGGCTATCCCTTGAGAGTTTCCCACAAATCTGACCTTTTCAGCTCGGCTCCTTGGCCTAGCTGACCGCCCTGACAAAAGCCCTGGCAGAAGGCTTCTACCGAACTCCCCCGATTAAGTTGCCCCCTAAGGTGTTTATATAGGCTTTGAGATGTGTTACTTGGCCTCCAAGTATCCTAGTTTGAGTGCAATTCCTAATTGGGGGTTTAATTAGATTTTGGAGTGTGTTTCTTTGCCTCCAAGCATCCAAATCCGGGTGGCGCGGCCTCTGGCACACGCCCGTGTAAATCGTGGCCAGACCGTGTGGACTTCGTTGATGAGGCACGGCCGTGTAAATCGTTGTCCAAGCTGTGTTCGAGATCTTTAAGGAGGCACGGTCGTGTGATCTTTGGTCCAGGCCGTGTCGATTTCATGCTTTGGCCCATTTGTCCCGTTTTAAGCCCGTTTTGCGTTCTTTTCATCCCCTGGTGCTTTCCTGAGTATAAGACATGAAAAGAAAGGATTAAGAGCACCTTTTTACATAAAATAAGGGATAATTCATCCAAAAGTATGCTAAATATGGAATTAAAATATGTTACTATTTCGGTTTATCAGGTACCATGAGTAAGATACGGATTATGAAACTGTAATGTGATATGTGATGGATAAGCATAAGTATGAATAAGTATGTCAATGTACTTGAGAACTTGTGTTGTTATTGTTCTATGAGATGAATGGATTTTATCATGAGTACTTATGTTACTATTTTAATTCATGCAAACTTACTACGCTATATGCTTACCCCTTTCTTTTCCCATTTCCTTGTAGTATCGCCAAGCTAGCTCGGGGATCGTAGAACGTCGGAGCTCGGATCACACTATTAATCATTCTTTTGGTATAATAAAGTTGATTTATTTTGGGTATGGCATGTATA
Organism: Gossypium sturtianum; assembly: GCA_025698515.1. Taxonomy (NCBI): domain Eukaryota; kingdom Viridiplantae; phylum Streptophyta; class Magnoliopsida; order Malvales; family Malvaceae; genus Gossypium; species Gossypium sturtianum. The sequence goes on along the minus strand of CM046946.1, from coordinate 68,216,919 downwards.
GGAACTTAGCCATTTTGTGTTATGTCATATTTGAAAGCCAAAGTGTTGGCTATTAATGTTATACACTCATTTTGTAAATGGCCATTAGGAATTGGCCGATATCTGTCAAGTTTTATATCTTAATGATGATGAGTTTTATGAAGTGAAAGTTCATGCAATTGATGGAGTAAAATGTGAAGTGTATGAATGATGATTAGTGATTCTTCATAGTGTATAATTGCCATGCTATGTGTTGCTTGTGTTGGCATATGTGAGTTTATGTTTTAGGGTGGCAATTGGCTTGGTAAATAGCCTTCTAATTGTCCACATGGGTAGACACACCGGTGTGTGTCTAGGCCGTGTGTGATGCACGGCCAGCCCCATGGGTGTGCTGATAGGCCATGTGTCCCCTGCATCAAATTTGCAAGAATTCGATTCGCCACACGGGCCAGCACACAGGCGTGTGCCTAGGCCGTGTGCCCTTAAGAGTTTGCTGATGTCATAAACAGAATACCTAGGTTTTTCACACACGGGTGAGGACACGGGCGTGTCTAGGCCGTGTGAGGGACACGGGTCACAGACACGGGCGTGTGTCCAGCCATGTGAAAACCCTTTAGGTTCGAAATGCAAAAATAAATTCCACACAGGCTAGGAACATGGGCGTGTGTTACCACACGGCCTGCCCACACGGGCGTGTTCCATTTCACATGGGTGTGTGGCCCTGTTTAGGCAAAAAAAATTCTAAGTGTGCAAAAGTTTCCGGTTTAATTTCGAAACCTTCCATATGTATGTTTAGGGCCTCGTAGGTCCATAATGTAACATCCCGATTTAGGGCCTAGTCGGAACAGTGGTGCGAAACCGCAAATCTGAAGTAGTAAAATGAGTTTTGAGGTTTAAGATATGTTTGCATGATAGTATGAATGTTTCATGTAGAGATTTTATGAAATTGTCATTGAATGGTCCATTAGGACTAAATTGCAAAAGTTGCAAAATTTGAGATTCTAGAAGCTTTTAGTATGAAATAGCTTTGGAATATTAATTAGAAGTCCTTAAATAGCAATTTCCCCAAATTATAATTTTTTGACAAAAATGGACATGAGTTAGAAATTTTGAAAGTTTAGTGAGAAGGGCATTTTGGTCATTTATCAATTAAATGATTAAAAAGGGAAAAAGATGACAAAAATATTATTCATCTTCTTCCCCTTGTGCCGAAATTTTGAGAGACTCCATAGCTAGGGTTCTTCAATTTTTTTTGAAGCTTGCCAGTAAGTGCATCCTAGTCCCGTTTTTAATATTCTTCGTATTTTTGGAGTCCTCGTGTTACGAATTAGCTATTTATAACTATAAGTTGAGCTAGAATTCATGTTCATAAATCTACCCATGTATGAAATGCTTGTAAAATGATGTTTTATGAAAGATTATGAGAGTTTGATGTTAGATAAACATCTTTTCCTAAGTGAATTTCATGAAAAATGCTAGTAAGGACTAGTTTGTAAAAGTTGTGAAATTTGTCATACATGATAGAAATAGTGAGAATTGATTGTTGCTATAGTTAAGAGAATGAATCAGCTAAGCATGAAGTTCATGAAAGTTGAATAAAAATCACTTTACGAGCCTTGGGGCAAAAGTGTAATTATGAGAAAGTTTAGGGGCAAAATGGTAATTTTGCCGAAGTATGAGTTAAGTGTCAATTTAGTCAATGTGTGTATTAAATGAGCTAAATTATTATTATAGATCAAGAAAAACGAAGCCCAGATCGAAACCGATGCAAGAACAATGTCGAGGACTAAATTGTATTTCTACATACATTTTGTACATTGAGGTAAGTTTGTATGATTTCTAAGCTTTATGATTAATATCATTGAATTGCTTAGTATGATGTAGAATATATCTTAATTCCATGAGATTTTTGATGCTATGCTAAACAAAGAAATCAATGAGATTAAGTATGAGAAAGTCCCGATTGAAGTTGAATTACTTAGGATACTCGATCTATCACATGAGATAAGGAAGTCCGTATAAGACCAAGCCAAGGCATGGCATCGGCAATCAAGCAAGTTATCATGTAAGACCAAGACAAGTCTTGGCATTGAAGAGTTATTATGAGATGAAGACCCATATAATCCCAAGACAAGGCATGGCATTGGTGAGTCTCCATGTAGAGATGTCATGTAAGTCCAAGACAAGTATTGGCATTGAAAAGCTATCATGAGATAGAGATCCCATTTAAGTCCAAGCCAAGGCATGGCATTGGTGAGTAACAAGGAAGATTTCATGTAAGTCCAAGCCAAGGCTTGGCATTAACCCGTTCATGAGTAAAGATACCAAGTAAGACCATGTCAAGACATGGCAATGGTAAGTTCCCAATGGAACACAAAAGGAAGATTTCGTGTAAGTCCATGTCAAGACATGGCATCGATACCAAGTTGAGAGATCCCATGTAAGACCATATCTAGGGTATGGCTTTGGCATCGAGATATTTGTGAGATGAGATTCAGTATCCTCGGTTATTCATAGTAATTCATCGGGCAAAAGAGTAAAGAATAAATGAGAAAGTAATAAAGTTAAGCAAGTAAAGCTATCATCAAAGTATGTTAGTCATAGTGAACTAAGAGTATTATTCATGTTATGAATGATGAAGTTAAGATCATGCTTACCTTAACAAAGTATGATAATCTATATGATTAAGTGATACAGGTACCTTGTTTACCTTACAAAAACGAGACTAGTAAGTACCATGATAAGTGTAAGAATCATTAAGAGTAAGTAAGCTCAAGCATGTGAACTTAGCAATGCCTTTGCTTATGATGAATGAGTATGTTAAGTATATATATTTATATACGTTGTTATATGTATTACATGCAAACTTACTTGTTTAAATGCTTACATCTTTAATTCTTTCTTTCCATGTAGTCCCGCCAAGCTAATCTCGTGGATCATCATCATCGGAGCTCGGAGCACAGTATCAATCGCTATTTTGGTATAGCCAAGTTGTTTATATTAAGTATGGCATGTATAGGAAGCATTTCATTTTGAGTTATGTTTTAGAATTAGCCAAAGTGTTGGCTATCAAGCTTAGTATTCTTTTTGTATATGGCCAAAGAGATGGGTCATGAATGATTAAGTATGTATGTTTTTATCTATCAATGAAGTATGCATCCTTGTTCATGTTAGATGTAATACTTGAGTTATTGAATTGAGTATTGGATTGATCTTGATATCAGGGTGGCAATTGGCTTGGAAGATAGCCTCTAGGTGCCCACACGGATAGACACACGGGCGTGTGTCTAAGCCGTGTGTCCCCTGCACATTAGTGTTTTAAGTCAGAATAGACCACGGGCTAACCACAAGGTCGTATGTTTAGGCCGTGTGTGACACACGGTTAGCACATAGGCGTGTGCCCTGGCCTGTGAAGTCTGCACCTTGCACTTGTAAATTGAATTACCACACGGATGAAGTACACGGGCATATGTATGGACCGTGTGGATAAGTCAGAATGCCAAAGTTTAGCACACGGGCCAAAGCCACGGGCGTGTCAAGGCCGTGTGAAATTAGTCAGTGTCGACCACGGGTGGAAGGCACGGGCATGTCTTAGGGGTACACAGGCGTGTCCCAAGTCACATGGGTGTGTGACCCCTGTTTCGAGGAAAAGTTCCCGATTGAGTTCCGAAAGTTTTCAGATAGGTGTTTAAGGCCTCGTAGGACCATGAAACGTATGTTTTGATTAAGAAAGAGAAGTTTCTGTTTCGAAACAAAATTTTACAGCCCGTAAGTACATGTTTCCTTAAGTTCAAGTATGGTAATGTCTCGTATCCAGTCTCAGTCTCGGACTTGGGTATGGGGTGTTACACATAATAAGGATGTTATGATTATGAATGACAAGCTTTAAGTTGAAATGAAATTTTATAGCTCGATGTTGTCTGTTTAAGTAAGTTAAATCCGGTAATGCCTCGTATCCTTTCCCGACGTCGGACATGGGTAAGGGGTGTTACAAGCTATACATGCCATATATTTGAATTGCGATAGTGTGATGAATCCTGACAGATAAAATATGTTTTCTGTATAGTAAATGGATCATGAACCAGCCCTAGCTGATGATGTTGAAAGTAATGCGCCTGCTCCCGCTCAAGGGACAGCGCCGACTGAATCTCGGCCGACTTCGAGTAACCAAGAGGGAGAGGCTAAACAAGCCTTTTACCAAATGATGAATGAATGGTTTACTCAGTATATTCGGATGAATCCGGCTGTTTCACAACCTTCTCTCCCACCGATTCCTCCTCAAATACCTATTATGCCACAAGTTACTGGTTGATAAAATCAGAAAACACGGGGCTGAAGAATTTAGAGCCACTATTGATGATGATGCTGAGTGAGCTGAATTCTGGCTCGATAATACTATCCGTGTGTTTGATGAGCTATCCTGTACACCTGATGAGTGTATTAAATGTGCTGTATCATTGCTTCAAGATTCTGCGTATCACTGGTAGAATACACTGGTTTCAGTAGTTCCAATAGAACGGGTTACCTGGGAGTTCTTTCAGACTAAATTTCGTAAGAAAAACATCAGTCAGAGATTCATCGATCAAAAGCGCAAAGAATTCCTCGAGTTGAAACAGGGTCATATGACCGTAACAGAATATGAGCGTGAATTTGTGAGACTTAGCAGATATACCCGAGAGTGTGTTTCAACAGAAGCAATTATGTGTAAAAGATTCGAAGACGCGCTGAATGAAGATATTAAATTGCTCATTGGAATTCTTGAAATAAAAGAGTTCGTTGTACTTGTTGAACGAGCATGCAAAGCTGAAGAGCTCGGGAAAGAGAAAAGAAAACCTAATTTTGAAGCTAGAGATTTTCGTAAGAGATCATCGAGTAAGACGTTTCAGTCAGCATCGAAGAAATTCAGGGATGATTTTAGTAGATCAAAGGCTACTGTAGGTTATTCTAGATGTGATCGGGACAGACCACCTGTAAGTTCGAAAGCTACCTCAGTAGCTAGTGTTGGTAATGTCAGACCAAATCAATCGGAGTGCAAATATTATGTTAAACGACATCCCGACAGTTGTAGATTGAATGATCGGGCCTATTTCAAATGTGGATCATTAGATCATTTCATCCGTGAATGCCCCGAGTTAGCTGAGCAAAACATAGTACAGAATGCGAGACCGAGTAACATGTCAGCTCGAGGTAGACCACCCAGAAATACGGGTAATGTGAGTAGCAGTCAGAAAGAAACTAAAGACATAGCTGTTAGATTTGAGGCTCGCGCACCTGCCAGAGCTTATGCTATTCACGCTCGTGAAGAGGCTTCATCCCCAGATGTTATTACTGGTACTTTCACTCTCTATGATACTAGTGTTGTTGCATTGATTGATCCTGGTTCGACTCATTCTTATGTATGTGAGACTTTAGTATCCAGAAAGACTTTGCCTGTAGAGTCTACTGAGTTTGTGATTAGAGTATCGAACCCCTTAGGCTGGTGTGTTTTGGTTGATAAAGTATGTAAGGGTTGCCCGTTGATGATACGAGATTCATGTTTTCCGGCTGATTTGATGTTGTTTCCATTCGACGAGTTTGATATAATTTTTGGTATGGATTGGTTAACATTGCATGATGCTATTGTGAACTGCAAATGGAAGACTATTGATTTGCGATGTCAGAATGATGAGATTATTCGGATTGAGTCTAATGATTTGAATGGTTTATCGGTAGTGATATCTTCGATGTTAGCTCAGAAATATGTGAGAAAGGGTTGTAAAGCTTACTTTGCTTATGTGCTCGACTCTAAAGTGACCGAAAAGAAGATTGAATCAGTACCAATTGTGTGCGAGTATCCAGATGTGTTTCCCGAAGAATTACCGGGTTTGCCACCGATCTGAGAGGTAGATTTTGGTATTGAGTTAGTGCCGGGGACGACTTCGATATTGATAGCTCCGTACAGAATGACACCGACTGAATTAAAATAATTGAAAGCTCAATTGCAAGAATTGACATATAGAGGCTTCGTACGACCGAGTTTTTCCCCCTGGGGTGCACCAGTTTTGTTTGTGAAAAAGAAAGACGAAACTATGAGAATGTGTATCGATTACTGACAGCTCAATAAGGTGACTATAAAGAATAAATATCCTTTGCCACAGATTGATGACTTGTTAGATCAGTTGAAAGGGGCTACTGTGTTTTCTAAGATAGATCTGAGATCAGGTTACTATCAGCTGCGAGTTAAAGATTTCGATATGCCAAAAACTACTTTCTGAACAAGGTACGGACACTATGAGTTTCTGGTTATGCCTTTCGTACTTAGTAATTCCCCTGCTGTTTTAGTAAATGTGATTTCTGGTTACGAGAAGTCAGTTTTATGGGACATATTGTATCAGCACCGGGTATTCAGGTTGATCCGAACAAGATTTCGGCTATACTAGATTTGAAATCTCCTAGAAATGTATCTGAACTCCGAAGTTTTCGGGGACTAGCTGGTTACTATAGACGATTCGTAAAAGGTTTCTCTATGATTGCAACCCCGATGACGTGACTACTTCAGAAAGATATTAAGTTTGAGTGGACAAAAAAGTGCCAGAAAAGTTTCAAACAGTTGAAAGCTTTATTGACCAAAGCTCCAGTGTTAGTTCAGCCAGAATCGGGTAAAGAATTTGTTATCTTTAGTGATGCATATTTGAACGGTTTAGGCTATGTTTTGATGCAGGAAGGCAAAGTTATAGCTTATGCCTCAAGACAGTTAAAGCCACACAAAAAGAACTATCCGACACACGATCTGGAATTGGCAGCTATTGTGTTTGCGTTAAAAATTTGGCGCCACTATCTGTTCGGTGAGAAATGTCACGTCTATTCTGATCACAAAAGCTTAAAATATTTGATGACTCAGAAAGATATGAATTTACGACAACGAAGATGGTTAGAGTTTTTAAATGATTATGAGCTTGTAATTGACTACCATACGGGGAAAGCCAATGTTGTTGCTGATGCTTTGAGTCGGAAATCGTTGTTTTCCCTTCGTGCGATGAATACTCAGTTGGCTCTATCTGATGATGGTTCGATTGTAGCTGAGTTGAAAGCGAAACCATTATTTATTTAGCAGATTTGTGAGGCTCAGAAAGTTGATAACGAATTGATAGTAAAACGGGCTCAATGTGATGCGAATACTGATTCAGAGTTTCGAGTTGATACTGAAGGTTGTTTGAGGTTCAAAGACCGAATGTGTGTTCCGAGAAATTCAGAGTTGATTCAGATGATTTTGAATGAAGCTCATAGCAGTCGTTATCTATTCACCCGGGTAGTACGAAAATGTATAATGATTTAAAACAGTTTTACTGATGGCCTGGTATGAAACGAGACATCTCTAAATTTGTTTCGAAATGTCTAATTTGTCAACAAGTCAAAGCCGAGCATCAGGTACCTTCTGGGTTACTTCAGCCAATTATGATACCCGAATGGAAATGGCATAGAGTCACGATGGATTTTGTATCGGGTTTACCTTTGACATCGAGCAAGAAAGATGCAATTTGGGTTGTTGTGGATAGATTAACTAAATCGGCTCATTTCATTTCGGTTTGCACAGATTATTCACTTGATAAGCTTGCTGAGTTGTACATTTCTCAAATTGTGAGATTGCACGCAGCACCTATTTCTATTATTTCGGATAGAGATCCGAGATTCACATCGCGATTTTGGAAGAAACTACAAGATACATTAGGTACAAAATTACATTTTAGTACTGCTTTCCATCCGCAGACAGATGGTCAGTCTGAACGAATTATTCAGATACTCGAGGATATGTTGAGATGTTGCATTCTCGAGTTTGAAGGTACGTGGAAATGATACCTACCATTAATTGAATTTGCATAGAATAATAGCTTTCAATCTAGTATCAAAATGGCACCTTACGAGGCTTTGTATGGTCCCAAATGTCGAAAACCATTGTATTGGACTGAGCTCAGTGAGAATAAGATACACGGGGTCGAATTGATCAAAGAGACTGAACAGAAAGTAAAAGTGATTCGCGATAGTCTGAAAGCAGCATCAGATCATCAGAAATCGTATGCAGACCTGAAACGAAAAGATATTGAGTTTCAGATCGGGAACAAAGTGTTTTTGAAAGTCTCACCGTGGAAGAAAATACTTCGATTCGGTCGTAAAGGCAAATTGAGTCCGAGATTTATTGGGCCGTAAGAGATTATTATGCGTATTGGGCCAGTTGCTTACAGACTATTGTTGCCACCTAAGTTAGAAAAGATCCATAATGTATTTCATGTTTTGATGCTTCGACGATATCGATTCGACCCATCGCATGTAATTTCCCCATCTGAGATTGAGATTCGATCTGATATGACATACGAGAAAGAACCGATCTGGATTTTAGATCGTGAAGTGAAAGAATTGAGAAATAAGAAAATTTCTTCAGTAAAAGTCTTATGGCATCGACACGGGGTGGAAGAAGCTACGTGGGAGCCCCAGGATGCTATGAGAGAACGTTACCCAAACCTATTCGCCGGTAAGATTTTCAGGGACGAAAATCCCTAAGGGGGAAGAACTGTAACAGTCCGGCTTAGACCCTAATCGAAACAGTGGTTTCGGGACCACAAATTCGAGTCAAAAAAATATTTTGATTTTATTTTTAGTGTTTGCAGCATGTTAATTTATACGTGTGAAATTTTTGTGATTTAATTTTATCGTTTGACTATCCGATTTAATTGAAAGGACTTAATTGCGTAAAATGCAAAAGTTGGCTATTAATGTGTAAGTGCCGAATTGCTATTGTTTTTATAATGTGGGGTCTTGAAAATGAAATTTGACCATATATAAATATGATGGACGGTAGTGGACATAAAATATAAGATTTACATATTATTTTATAATGGTTAAAATGGTAATTTATGTGTTAACATATGATTAAATAAAATAAAACAAAAATGCCATGCATTTTGTGTTCATCTTAGCCGAAGGTTGAAAGAAAAAGAAAAGAAAAGAGAGTTCTTAGGTTCGGCCTTATCCAAGTCCAATTAAGGTATGTATTTAGCTAGGTTTTTGATCATTTTATGTTTTTGAGATCGTTGTTATGTAATCTATCAAGCCCATGTTTCAATTTTTGAATTTGATGATGATTTTGTGTTTTGTCATTGTTGAAAGCTTGATGAATCTTGTGTTTGATGATAGAAAATAAATATATGTTGTTAGATTAATATGTGTTGTATTTGAATTTTTGATGAATTTGAGTAATTTGGCCTAAATTGTGAAAAAAATAAATTGAGGGACTAAAATGTAAAATAAATGAAATGTGTGGACTTATATGATCTTAGTGAACATTCGACCAAGCTATAGTGTGGTCAAATTTTGAATATTTTGTATTTTGTGAAATAGGGACTAATTTGTGAAAAATGTGAAATGTCAGGGGCAAAAGTGTAATTTACCCATTTATGTGTTTTGGGATGAATATTGATTGAATATGTGATTTAATAAGTTTAATTTATACTAAATTAGATCAAGAAAAGAGGAAATCAGAATTGGATCGGGGGAAATCTAAAGTTGTTGAATAGTTATCCCGGTTCATTTGTCTTTGCCGAGGTAAGTTCATAAGTAAATAAATGTCGTTAAATTTGATTGTATATATTTTATTTATGCTGAATTGAATTATTACTTGTATATATGTTCAAGCCGAATTTGTATAATGATGGGAGAAGTATTTACAAGCCTGAATCGATCAAGTTACGACGTCCGAAAGCCCCGTACGAACCTTAGGAATAGTTAGGATACATATATCATGACATAGGATTCTAATATGTGATTTTGTGTAAGACCACGTCTGGGACGTTGGCATCGACTTGTGATTACGTGTAAGACCATGTCTGGGACATTGGCATCGTATTTGATTTCGTGTAAGACCCTGTCTGGGACAGTGGCATCGATATGTGATTACATGTAAGACCACGTCTGGGACGTTGGCATTGTACGAGATTTTTTACTATCCGAGTATCCTTATTGATTCTGAATGGTTCAACGAGCATTAACGAGTTATGATTGAATGTGAAATCAAGCTAAAAGGTTCAAGTATGTGCCAAGTTTAATGTTAATGAAAATAAGGTAAGCTTATTATTTGAAATGGTGATATAAATTATACATGATAAAAGGTGAATTATTTGTATATATGAATGCTCATATTTGGCCAAATGATGTATATTTGATATTAAAAGTGAGAATTATATACGCTCATGAGTATTTGTGCATTCGGCCATATGATGATAAAATGTTGATGTATATTTGATGATATACGAATTTGTGAGTGTGATATATGTATACTTAGTTAAGGTTTGGATTGATTCGTTAATTGAATATAATGTTAATGTTCATTTGGAAAATTATTTGCTTATGACTTACTAAGCTATGAAAGCTTACTCTGTGTATGTTTGTTCATTGTTCTATAGATTATCAAAGCTACTGGAAGCTCGGGGATCGTCGAGGATCATCACCACACTATCGAACTATATTTTGGTGCCTTTTGAAAATGTACATATTGAAGTATGGCATGTATAGGCTAGAGAACTTTGATTATGTTTTGAAATGTGTAAATATAGCCATGTGATATGGCTTGTTAATGAATGTGTTTATGGAAGAGTTTAGTCCATGCTATATGATGCAAAGGTTGGTATGTTTTGATATGCTCATGAATGGCCAAATGAAATGGTCAATTTTGGTAAGTTTTATGGTTAATTTGGAAATTTTGATATGATGAGAAATGCTATGGATTGATATGGATTGAAATGATGTACGAATCACATGTTTTTGATGTGAAATTGGTGCTTGAAATTGGTATGTTTGAGTTGGATTTGTATATGGAAATGAGTGATGTTGTTAAAGTCAAATTGTGCATGATTTTGTATGTTTTTGGTTGTCTTTGGGACATGAATTGATGTAACAGCCCGATTTAGGGCCTAGTCAGAATAGTGGTTGCGATACCACAAATCCGAAGTAGAAATATGTGTTTTATGATTTTTATAAAGCTTATGACGTGGTTGCATGATTGTGTGAAAATTTCATGAGGAAATTTTATTTATTAGTGATCAATTAGTCCATTAGGACTAAATTGCAAAGATTAGAAAATATGAGATTCTAGAAGATTTAAGTATGAAATAGAATTACAAAAACTACTAGAGGTCCTTATTAAGCAATTAGACCATTAAATGTCAAGATGGACAAAAATGGACATGGGAAGGAAAAATCTCAAGAAAGGGCCTTAAGGGCATTTTTGTCATTTGGTTAATAAAGGAATTAAAAGGGAAAAAGAAGTCAAAATTCATGTCCATCTTCTCTAAGCTTGGCCAAAAATCACAAGGACTCCATAGCTATGGTTTCTTCAACTTTCAAGCTTGATAGTAAGTGCATCCGAGCCCCGTTTTTAATGTTTTTTCGTATTTTTGAGATCCTCGCAACTCGATTTAGCTATTTCTAGCTATATTTTGAGCTAGGGTTTATGTTCAAAATTTTACCCATGTATGACATGCATGTATTTTGATGTTTTAAGGAAGAATATGAAAGTTTTATGTGTGATAAACATATTTTTCTAAGTGATTTTCATGAAAAATGCATAAAAAGACCAAATTGTAAAAGTTAAAAAAATGGTCATACATGAGTGAAATAGTGGAAATTGGGGGCTGTTGTAGTTAAGAAAATAATTCGGCTAGGCTTAAAATACAAGAAAGTTGAATAAAAATCATTTTATGAGGCTAGGGGCAAAAGTGTAATTATGTGAAAGTTTAGGGGCAAAATCGTAATTTTGCCAATGTATGATTCATGAGTCAATTTAGTCAATGTGAGTATTAAACAAGTGAAATTATTATTATAGATCAAGAAACAAGAAGTCCGGAACGAAACCGAGGCAAGAACAAAGTGTTGGACTAAATCGAACATCTACACACGTTTTGAGTACCGAGGTAAGTTTGTGTGAGATTAAAGTTTCATAGTGTTTTTATATTTTAAATTGCTTGATCTTATGATAAAGAATATTATTTCATGAAAATCAACTAATGGAGCCTCGATGAGAAAATGATGAGAATGTATTAAGTTGAAGTCCCGGTTGAAGATTTAGAATAACGAGGATACCTATGTCACGACATGAGATAAGGAAGGTCCCGTATAAGACCATGTCTGGGACATGGCTTCGGCACCAAATAAGGAAGCTCTCGTATAAAACCATGTCTGGGACATGGCATCGGCACCGAATGTAGGTCCCGTATAAGACAATGTCTGGGACATGGCATCGGCACCGAATGTAGGTCCAGTATAAGACCACGTCTGGGACTTGGCATCGGTACCGAATGTAGGTCCAGTATAAGATCATGTCTGGGACATGGCATCGGCACCGAATAAGGAAGGTCCCGTATAAGACCATGTTTGCGACATGGCATCGACATCTATGTACAATCTCGTATAAGACCATGTCTGGGACATGGAATCGACATCGAATTAAGAGATCCCGTGTAAGACCATATCTAGGATATGGCATCGGCTTCAAGAGGTGATCCCATGTAATACCATGTCTGGGATATGGCATTAGCATCGTGATACATGTATGATGAGATTAAGTATCCTCCGATATTCTGATTAGTTCAACTGGCAAAGAGCTAAGTTTACACACAGTTGACAAAGAGCTAAGTTCATTTAAAGATGACAAAGAGTTAAGTTTATGATTAAAGAGTATAAAGGTGCTAAAGTTATGTGATGACGTGATACAGGTACCCATGAGTAACTTACGAGAAATGCATGCAATATGTGCTATGTAATTTGGTAAGAGTATGTATGAGTAAGTTATGTTGACGTGTTTGAGAAGTTGTGTATCTTTTGATGAGATGAGTGAATGCTATTATGATTTTTAATGATGTTATGTATTTCATGCAAACTTACTAAGCTATATGCTTACCCCTCTCTTTTCCCTTTTCCTTGTAGTATCGCCAAGCTAGCTCGGGGATCGTAGGACATCGGAGTTCGGATCACACTATCAACTATTCTTTTGGTATACTAAAGTTGATTTATTTTGAGTATGGCATGTATAGGAACTTGGTCATCTTGTGTTATGTCATATTTGAAAGCCAAAGTGTTGGCTATTAATGTTTTACACTCATTTTGTAAATGGCCATTAGGAATTGGCCGATACCTGTCAAGTTTTATATCTTAGTAATAATGAGTTTTATGAAGTGAAAGTCACGCAATTGATGGAGTAAAATGTGAACTGTATGAATGATGATTAGTGATTCTTCTTAGTGTATTATTGCCATGTTATGTGTTGCTTGTGTTGGCATATGTGGATTTGTGTTTCAGGGTGGCAATTGGCTTGGGAAATAGCCTTTAAATTGTCCATACGGGTAGACACACGGGCGTGTGTCTAGGCCGTGTGTGACACACGGTCAGCCCCATTAGTGTGCTGATAGGCCGTGTATCCCCTGCATCAAATTTGCGCGAATTCGATTCGCCACACGGGCCAACACACGGGCATGTGCCTAGGCTGTGTCCCCTTAAGTGCTTGCTTACATCATAAACAAAATACCCATATTTTTCACACACGGGTGAGGACACGGGCGTGTCTAGGCCGTGTGAGGGACACGGGCCACAGACACATGCGTGTGTCCGGCTGTGTGAAAACCACTGTAGGTTCGAAATGAAAAATAAATTCCACACGGGCTAGGAACATGGGCGTGTGTGACCACACGACCTGCCCACACGGGCGTGATCCATTCCACAGGGGCGTGTGGCCCTGTTTAGGCAAAAATTTTCTAAATGCACAAAAGTTTTTGGTTTTATTCTGAAACCCCCCGTATGTATGTTTAGGGCCTCGTATGCCCATAATAAGGATGTTATGAATATGAATGAGAAGCTTTAAGTTGAAATGAAATATTATTGCCCGATCTTGTATGTTTAAGAAAGTTAAGTACGATAATGCCTCGTATCCTATACCGGTGTCAGACACGGGTAAGGGGTGTTACATTTAGTTGTATCAAAGCTACGGTTTAGTCGGTTCTTTGACTAACATAGCGTAAGCATGAGTCTAGCTATACATGCCATACACATGAGTATTTACATTATGATAGTGTGACGACTCCTGACGATTTAAATTATGTTTTCATATAGTAAATGGATCCCGATAGAGTTGTGGCAGATGATGTAGAAAGTAATGCGTCGGCTCCCGCTGAAGGGACGATGCTGAATGAAAATGAGAATAGACCAACGACTGTAAGTCAGAGAGGAGAAGAAAAGGCTAGGGAAGCCTTTCTCCACATGATGAATGCATGGTATACGGAGTTCGTTCCCACGAACCCGAATGCACAACCCCCTCCACCCCTACCTATTCCTCAACCTACCCCAGTAGCTCCCCAAGTGGTAGAAGTGGTAAGAAGAGAAAAGCCTCCGGTTGATAGAATCCAGAAACAATGAGCCGAGGAATTTTGAGCTAGTAAAGATGATGATCAGGAAAGAGCAGAATTTTGGCTTGAAAATACCATCAAGGTATTTGATGAATTATCTTGCACACCTAAAGAGTGCATGAAATGTGTGGTGTCTCTCTTAAGAGATTCTGCTTATCAGTGGTGGAACACCATTGTGTCGGTTGTACCAAGGGAAAGGATCACATGGGAGTTTTTCCAAGAAGAATTTTGGAAGAAGTACATTAGCCAAAGATTTATTGATCAGAAAAGAAAGGAATTCCTTGAACTGAAACAAGATAGAATGGCAGTAACTGAATATGAGCGTGAATTTGTAAGGCTCAGCAAGTACGCTCGGGAGTGTGTGTCTTCTGAAGCCATCATGTGTAAGAGGTTTGAGGACGGATTAAATGAAGATATCCGATTATTTATTGGTGTCCTAGAATTGAAGGAATTTGTTGTGCTAGTGGACAGGGCTTGTAAAGTCGAGGAGTTGGTTAAAGAGAAAAGAAAAGATAAGATAGAGTCTCGTGACTCAAGAAAGAGACAAATGAACAAGTCGTTTCAATCTTCATCCAAGAAGTCAAGAGACTTCCCTACCCGATCAGCTACTTCAGCCGGGTTTTCAAATAGAAGTAAGAGTAAACAGTACTCAGGGACTAAAGCTCAGACTACCTCAGTTGCTAGTGTTGGGAACACTCGACCTAATAGACCGGAATGCCCACAGTATGGCAGACGTCATCCCGAAGAGTGCCGAGCCCATGAGAGAGCCTGTTTTAAGTGTGGTTCCCAAGATCTTTTTATTAGAGAATGCCCTGAGATGGTTGAAAAAGAGAAAATTCAGAGTGCCAGATCGGGAAGCACTACTAGAGGGAGACAACAGAGAAACCTGGGAAGTGGAACGAGTAGTAAGAGTACACCTAGAGAGCAGGCTGTAAGATCTGAGGGTAGAGCGCCTGCGAGGACTTATGCCATTCGTGCTCGCGAAGAGGCGTCATCCCCTGATGTAATTACGGGTACATTTTCTCTCCAAGATACTAATGTTGTTGCTTTAATTGATCCGGAATCTACCCACTCATATATTTGCATGAAATTAGTATCTAGTACGAGCATGCATGTAGAGTCTACAGAGTTTGTGATAAAAGTGTCCAATCCTTTAGGCAAAAGTGTATTAGTTGATAAGGTATGCAAAGATTGCCCATTGATGATTAGAGGTGATTATTTTAAGGCAAATCTCATGCTATTGCCATTTGATGAATTCGATACAATTCTTGGTATGGATTGGTTAACCGCACATGATGTGACAGTAAATTGTGGAAAGAAGTACATTTATTTGAGATGTGAAAATGGGGACACTCTTCATGTTGAATCAGATGAACAGGACAGGTCGCCTGTAGTGATTTCTCATATGTCTGCCCAGAAATATGTAAGAAAGGGATACGAAGCATATCTTGCCTTTGTGATGAATGCTAAAGAAACTAAGTTAAGAATTGAATTAATGTCGATTGTATGCGAGTATCCAGATGTATTCCCAGAAGAATTGCCGGGGTTGCCTCCGGTTAGAGAAATTGAACTTGGCATTGAATTAGTCCATAGTACTACACTTATATTGATTGCTCCATACAGAATGGCCCCAACAGAGTTGAAGGAATTGAAGGCACAGTTGCAAGAGTTGACGGACAAAGGTTTTGCTAGACCGAGTTATTCTCCATGGGGTGCTCCAGTGTTATTTGTAAAAAAGAAAGATGGTTCCATGAGATTATGTATAGATTATCGGTAGCTTAATAAGGTTACTGTGAAGAATAAGTACCCATTGCCAAGGATCGATGATTTATTTGATCAATTGAAGGGAGCCACTATGTTCTCCAAAATAGACTTGAGGTCCAGTTATTACCAGTTGAGGGTCAAAGACTCAGATGTTCTGAAAACTGCATTTCGAACAAGGTATGGGCACTATGAATTTTTAGTCATGCCTTTTGGCTTAACAAATGCCCCTGCTATGTTTATGGATTTAATGAACCGTATATTTCGTCCATACTTGGATAAGTTTGTTGTGGTTTTTATTGATGACATATTGATATATTCTCGTGATGAGCATGAGCATACCGGACACTTGAGGACGGTTTTGCAAATTTTACGAGATAATCAGTTGTATGCCAAGTTTAGCAAAAGTGAATTTTGGCTCAAAGAGGTTGGATTTTTGGGGCACATTGTCTCGAGAGATGGAATCCGAGTAGACCCAAGCAAGATTTCAACTATTGTCGATTGGAAAGCGCAGAGAAACGTATCAGAGGTTAGAAGCTTT
Source organism: Gossypium sturtianum (assembly GCA_025698515.1). Classification (NCBI taxonomy): domain Eukaryota; kingdom Viridiplantae; phylum Streptophyta; class Magnoliopsida; order Malvales; family Malvaceae; genus Gossypium; species Gossypium sturtianum. The sequence continues at coordinate 68,200,215 of CM046946.1, read as the reverse complement.
TTGGGCCTAGCTGGCTATTACTGACGATTTGTCAAGGGATTTTCCATGATAGCGACTCCGATGGCGAGGCTATTACAGAAAGATGTAAAATTTGAATGGACAAAAAAAGTGCCAACAGAGTTTTGAAAAACTAAAGGCATTGTTGATTGAGGCTCCAGTTCTAGTGCAACCTGAACCGGGGAAAGAATTTGTGATTTATAGTGATGCATCCTTGAATGGATTGGGCTGTGTGCTTATGCAAGAGGGCAAGGTGATAGCATATGCCTCTAGATAGTTAAAGCTGCATGAGAAGAATTACCGGACACATGATTTAGAGTTGCCTGCCATTTTGTTTGCCTTGAAGATATGGAAACACCATTTGTATGGGGAAAGATGTCGGATATTCACCGGTCATAAGAGCCTAAAGTACTTGATGACTCAGAAGGAATTGAATTTAAGGCAGCGAAGATGGTTAGAGTTGATAAAGGATTATGAGCTAGTCATTAACTACCACCCGAGAAAGGCGAATGTAGTCGCCAATGCTATGAGTAGAAAATCCCTATTTGCATTGAGGGCTATGAATACATGGGTGACTTTGTCAGACGATGGTTCCATTATAGCTGAGTTGAGGGCTAGATCGACGTTCCATCAAGAGATTTATGAGGCTCAGAAAGATGACAGTGACTTACAAGCTAAAAGAGTTCAGTGTGAGTTGGGTGTTGAGTCTGACTTTCGGATTAATTCTGATGGAGGTCTGATGTTCAGAGACAGAGTCTGTGTACCAAGGAATGATGAGCTTATTCGGAAGATTTTACACGAGGCACATAGCGGATGTCTATCTGTACATCCGAGCAGTATAAAAATGTATAATGATTTGAAGAAATGGTATTGGTGGCCGAGTGTGAAGAAAGATATTTCTGAGTTTGTAACAACCCAAACCCGGCCCAAACACTACGACCGAATTTGATTTGTTACGGAGGAAAACCTTGTGAATCACCATTTCGATACCTATTTAATTTTTATTGAAAACTTCTCGTTTTCGGTTATCTTGCCAAAACTATACTTGGATTTAAGTTGGAAGTTTAATTAGGTCCAATTGTTATACCAGTTTCAAGTGTGCCCGATGGCACGATTAAACTTTTTCGTGTTAACTTAAGAAAACATGTGATTTTAGTTCAATTTAATAATATAGTTTAAAGTAAACATCCAACATAAAAAAACACAACTAAAGTTTATGGAGGCCTTATTACAACCAAAGTAAAAATAACCAAATTTAAAGTTCAATAAATTTAAATCCTTTGCATGGCCACCTCGAGTCCAACCTGGCTCCTCAACCGCCATCTACGAGTCACTGAAAAAAATGTTAAAGGAGAAGGTGAGTCACCAAGACTCGATATGTAACCCTTCCCCGTTTAAAAACAACATTTCATACACAACATATAACGGTTAATATGCACGAGTATCCTGTGCCCAACCTAGCCAACCAAACGCCTTTGTCTACCCCATGTGGTACCAAACCCTTTGGTGACCGTAGTCACAATGTGTTACCAAAACACTGGTGGTGCCAAACCACTAGTGACATATAGTCACAATGTGCTACCAAAGCACCGGTGTCCGTAGACACAAATCGGGTGATGGGGCCAACCCATCGTGTGATACCAAATCACCGCGGGACGATCCCATATCTCAAGTGGGGCCAACCCACGGTGGTGTTAACCACGGGGACAAGTCGCTATGAGGTGCCAAACCTCTGGAGGTACCAAACCTCCGGTGACATATAGTCACGATGTGTTACCAAAACACTGGTGCTCGTCGAAGACGAAACATCACCGCCCCTCCTCTCATATAGCCCATAGTAGGTAAACGAGTTAACAATGGATCTCATGCATTCATCACGGTATCAATAAACCATGCTTCCCAAAAGCATTAAAGTAATCTCATATCAACAGAGACTTACCGGGATCCTCACTTGTACCGTTAAGGTACCAATTCGCATCTACATCAAGCAAATTTACATACAATATATATTTATATAACACAACATTAACTGCTATAAGTGTGTATGTACACACCTGTCACCCTTGGATGCTCTAAACCCGAAAAAGAAACGTTGGCCACTCTAGATCTACTGATCCCTATATTCGGCCAAATACTCATATTAGTACTATGGCCTATTCGGCCAAGTCAAATTATTAGAAGGGGTTCCTTATGAACCCGAACCTTACCTATCACCCCTTGAGTACTCACTTGGTACTTGGTATGCGATTCTGCTCCACTCCTACATTCGGCCATCACTAGAGTTATTAGCCTTTGGCTTAAGCGAATAGTAAACTAAAGGAAATCTTCTTACCACTACTTACCAAAGCCGAATGCTAGAGATTAGGAGTTTGGGTCGACTTCTTCACAAACTTGGGGTACCTAGGAGAGATCGTTTATCAACGTTTAGAAGCCTTGTTAACCTTTGCCGAAATCGGCACTTCCCTTGTAAAAGAAATCGACAAAGAAAGAAGAGAAAGGGAGATGGACATTCGGCCATTACTTACCCTTTACAACTGATTGGAGAGGAACTCTTGAGAAGAACCTATGCCCACTTGATATTCGGCCAAAGTAGATCTTTTGGAAGAAAAGAGATTTGGCACCACAATGGAGTATGTTCGGCTAAAGAGGAGGAAAGAAAGAAATAATGGAAAAGGGAGATAGGGGTTTCGGCAAAGAAAGGAGTAGAGGGTTCTTGGTGTTAAGCAAAAAAGAAGAAAATGAGGAAGATGTCAATGGTGGTTTCGGTTTTGAGAGAATGAGAAAGAAGTGGAAAAATATTAGAAGATGAGAGAGAGGAAATTCGGCTATTTGCAAAGGGAAAAAGAAGAAGAATCAAATGAATAGGTGCCTTAAGAGAATTCGGCACTCTCCCCTATACTCAGTCTCCTAGCCGTCCACTCCTCTTCAACAAGGAGTCCCACATTCGGCCAACACCTAGTTTTTCTCTAGGCCACCCACTTGATTTAATTCAAACAATTTTGAATTAATAAAAATAATCTCCTAGTAATCCTCATTTATCTCCCATTATCCTTGAGATTAAACAATTAAAAATCTATTTTCAATGCTCATATTATCTCTTATTAATACTATTTAATAAAAGAGTTTGAAGGGAGAAAAACTCTCCCCCTTGTGCCGTCAAATAAAAACAAAAAGGAGGATTTCGTGACTCAGAACCAAGGCTCTCCCTTCCTCTTGATGTGGCGTCACATGCTAGCTCTTAAGTGGGCTTGCTTTGCCACTTATCCAAGGCCTAATTAGTGTTAAATTACCCACATTTATTCTTATAACACCCACTTACTAAGGCTCCTTCTTTTAAAATTAAAAACTGGAATTTCTCTATCAAACCGGGCACACTCAAAGCCCTAAATTAAGCTCTATTATTCCATTAATAATATCACGTGATTCATAACAAGAAAATAGTCAAATTCCAAATAACCCCATATTTGGGATGTTCTGATTTAACCCCCTTAAAATAAATTTCGTCCTCGAAATTCCTTGATCAAAAGAGATGGGGGTATTCTTTGCCGCATCACCTCCTCGGGCTCCCACGTAGCTTCTTCCACTCCGTGGTTCCGCCATAACACTTTCACTAAAGGCACCGCCTTCCTACGTAGAACTTTCACCTCTCGGTCTACAATCCGAACCGGTTCTTCTTCAAAAGATAAATCCGAGTTCACCTCGATCTCTGCTCATCGGCACAACGCGTGCGAAGGATCTCGACCGATACCGTCTCGGCATTGACACATGAAATCGTCATGAATCACTCGATTCTGCGGCACTCTAGGTGATAAGCCACTTTGGTCCTACTCGCTTCACAGCAGATATGGCCCGATGAACCTTGGGCTTAACTTCCCTTCCGTCCAAATCTCAACACCTTTTTCCAAGGCGACACTTTCGGAAAGACTTTGTCTCCCACGACATACTCCATTTCCTTGCGTTTGAGATCGGCATAAGACTTACGGCTATCCGATGCTTCCTTGAGACGAGACCGAATCACCTTGACTTTGTCTTCCGTCTCGGTTACCAATTCTGGACCCGAACTTGTCTTTCTCCCAACTCCGTCCAACATGTAGGAGTCACGACACTTTCGTCCATATAGGGCCTCGTGTGGAGCCATTTGAATACTCGCTGATAACTATTGTTATAAGCGAATTCCGCTAATGGTAGGTACTCCTCCCAACTACCACTAAAATCCAAGACATGACCTCTTAACATGTCTTCTAAAATCTGTATCACCCTTTCCGATTGTCAGTCAATTTGTGGATGGAAAGCCGTCTTGAAATCTAACGTGTACCCAAAGCTTGATGCAACGCTTTCCAAAACCAGCGTGAATCGGGATCCCTATCCGAGATAATCGACACCGCACGCCATGCAACCTCACTATTTCACCCACATACGACCGCTGGCAGGGAGTGAGTAATCCATTCTCACCGGCATGAAGTGGGCTGATTTAGTCGAGCGATCCACAATTACCCAAAGCGCATCCTTCTTGGTGGGCGTAAGGGGTAGCCCACTAACAAAATCCATGGTGATCCTCTCCCATTTCCATTGAGGATCTTTATCGGTTGAAGTAGTCCCGATGGTGGTGATGTTCACCTTAACCTGGCGACACGTCGGACACTTCCCTACGAACTCCGTTATCTCACGCTTCAACCAGGCCACGAATATTTCGCAAATCTCCATACATCTTGCTTCCCCGGGATGCATAGCGTATGGCTGCTATGTGCATCTTGGAGAATTTTACGCCTTAATTCGTATCCTTTGGCATACATACTCGTCCTTGAAAACAAAGCACTCCTTCACTAGGCAGATTGTACCCTTCCAAACCACCGTCTTGAACTTGTACCCTCTTAGAGCTCAAGCCCTCATCCACTAAGCGCTTTTCCTTAACCTCCTCAACCCAAGTCGGCTTTACTTGGAGTTCCGCCAAAAGACTTCCATCATCATACGGACTTAAGCGAGCGAACATTGCTCTTAAGTCAAATCACCACCTTCCAGGCTCAATGCGTCGGCTACCACATTAGCCTTACCCGAATGGTACTCGATTGAACAATCATAGTCCTTTAGTAGTTCAATCCACCGACATCTCGATTCGGATCATACGAGTCGGAAGATACCTCAAGCTTTTGTGATCCGTGTAGACCATCGACTTTTCTCCATACGGTAATGTCTCCATATCTTCTTGAGCGAAGGCGACCGCTGCTAACTCTAAGTCGTGAGTTGGGTAGTTAACCTCATGCGGTCTTAATTGACGGGATGCATAGGCTACTACCTTCCCATCTGCATCAACACACATCCCAAACCCGGTGTGAGATGCATCACAATAAAGCGTGAATAACTTTTCTTGCTTCAGTGTACCAAAATCGGAGCTTAGTCAAAATCTTCCTTAACTTATCAAAGCTTTCTTGCTGCTTCTCAGTCCATACAAATGGGACACCTTTCCTTAGCAACTTAGTTAAGCAGACACTTTGCTATTAGAGAGAATCCTTCCACGAATCTCAGATAGTACCTGCTAAACCAGAAAACTTCGTATTTGACCACCGTCCTAGGTGGTTTCCACTCCAATCTTTGCTTCAACCTTGCGAGGGTCCACTCTAATTCCTTGGTGATACTACATGACCTAAGAAAGCCACTTCCTAAGCCAAAATTCACACTTACTGAATTTGGCATATAGCTACTTCCCCCTCAATACTTGCGAACTATCAGTAAATGCTTGTCATGCTCTTCTTACGTCTTTGAATAAACCAATATGTCGTCTATGAACACCACGACGAGTGGTCCAAATCTCTTTGGAAAACTCTATTCATCAAGTCCATAAATGCCGCGGTGCATTGGTCAACCCGAATGGCATTACCAAGAACTCAAAATGCCCATACAGGAGTTCGGAATGCGCGCAGTTTTGTGAGCGTCGACCTCCTTTACCTTAAGTTGATGATATCGACCTAAGGTCTATCTTGAAAACACCGAGGCACCCCGCCGGTTGATCAAACAAGTCGTCAATCCGAGGCAAGCGGATACTTGTTCTTGATCGTTAACTTGTTCAAGCGGCGGTAGTCGATGCACATCCGCATGGAACCGTCCTTCTTCTTGACAAACAACACGGTGCTCCCCACGGAGATATACTTGGTCGTATAAACCCTCTATCCAAGAGCTCACGAATTTGAGCCTTTAGCTCCACCAATTCCTTTGGTGCCATTCGGTATGGTGCTATGGACACGAGTGCCGTTCGGTAGCAAGTCTATCTGAAGTCGACTTCTCGATCAGGAGGCAAACCGGAAGTTCTTGCGGGAATACATCAAACAAATTCCCCAACCGTTCGGACCTTTTCAATTACTAACCCCTTAGCTTCCAAAGCCTGATTTGAACCAAATCGCCTCACAACCCTTCTTGACCATCTTTTGACCTTCAAGGCGATCACTACATTGGATAGATAATTCCTTCTATCTCCTATCATAACCACTTCATCACCTTCACTGTCTTAAGGACCATGCGCTTAGCAGCGCAATCTAAATTAAGCTTGGTACTTAACCAACCAATCCATACCAAGGATCAAATCGAACTCCCCAAGCGGTAGTTCCATTAAATCGACTACAAATACTACCCCTTGGAGTTCTAGGAGTGCGCCTCTATAAAGTCTATTTACGACTACGGAGTGACCTAAGGGGCTAACTACGGTCATCTCCTAGAAGCGGTTTGAGTTTAGGTCCATAGTTCCTACCACACTACAAGCAATATGCGAGTGCGTCGAGCCCACATCAATCAATGCAACATAAGGAAAACCGAAAATTAGAAAGCGTGCGGTTATGACATCCGGTGCGTCACCTTCTTCGCGACACCTTGCTGCGTAAACTAAGCCAGTGCCTAGCCTCTGTGTTGCTGAACCTGCGCCTTGAGTTCCACGACCTCGGTTAGGACCGTTGTTTCCTCTGTCATTACCACGACCCCTCTGTGGTCCTACATTTCTATCACGAGCACGGTTACGCCTTCCGTCGCTTCTTAGCTAGTTTACGGGGACAATCTCGACGCGATGCTCCAAAGACCCACACTCAAAACATCCTTTGTCACCGGTCCAACAACCTCCCCAATGGGTCTTTCCACAGCCCGATTGCCGAGTCGGCCCTCGATTAGCGATCGTGGGCCTTCTTTGCTGATTGGGCCCACTTGGCCTAGCCTTTTACGAGCACTTCCGCTTGATCCGGTGACCCAAAACTTCTCTTACGATTGTTCTTACTATAGTTACGCCTCACGACCTCCTTGATTCCTTGGCTACCTTAGCCTTCTCCACTAGAGATGAGAACTCACGAACTGCTTTGTGGGGCAATCGGTAACCTTAAATCATCTGAGTCCGTCCTCAAAGCGGACACACAGCGCTCATGTTCGGTAGTACGATGCCTCTCGCATATCTACTCGACCTTAGAAGTTCGCCTCATATTCCGAGCCACGGACTTAGTTCCTTGCACTAATCCCGAGAAAAGCCTTTCTCTGGCGTCGGTGTAGCTAATGCCCACATACTTTTTACGATAGGTGGTTACGAAATACTCCCGAGTCAAATCATCTGCTGTAGCCCCATCTCGAACCGTAAGCCACCAACGTCGCTTCATCCTTTAGAAGCGACCGCGCTTCTTTCGACTTTTCTTCCTCGGTCAGTCAAGGTCATCCATGATTCTTTCGGTTGACTCTAGCGATATTCATGCTGCTGGGGTGCCACTCGACACACCTCGGAATACCTCCGCTCCGTTAGATCGAGTCGCTCGGGGACGATTTCCGAGCTCCTACATTTCCACCGACCCGACCACCATCTCCAAGACTCGCAAACACGACTTGCGATACCGACTCGCCATGCCGTGCGCTCGGCTCCTCGGCTCTAAAAGTAGGAGGTGGTGGTGGCGATGGTACCTCATTTTACGAACCTTGTCACGACTGGCGGGTTGGACACGCGTCATCCTACCCCTACCACGTCCACGGCGTCCACGTCCCCTAGAGCTCATTCTATCTACCGCGCTTTTAATCGATTAAGAAAAATTTTATGCGTTAGCATTTGTTTCACTTTATTACTCATGAAGAAATTTTATGGATAAGATTTAATCAGAGATTCTTTCGAGCAAACAATGTTTCCGTTTCCTATCCTAGTTCACACAAAGAAGTTCATGCATCCATTCCTTAATACTTTCCATACCTATTCACTCATCGGACATTTACGCCCATTTCTAACCCGGGGGTATTTTCGTCTTTTTCCCTCTGGGTATTTTCGTAATTTTCCGAACCAAAATATGTTCTTGATGATTTCCAAAGCTAAGTTATTGAATATTTGTAGAATAGTTGAAATTTTTGGGCAAAACCATCGAATTAATATTTTATGGGTCGGGGGCATTTTGGTAATTTTACTCCTAAGGTATTTCGTAATTTTTCACAGGTCAAGTTTTCCAGAAATACGTTGTAAAAGTAATGTTCTAGCGTTTAAGAGAGTTATTGGACAAGTTTTGGAAACATTAGGGCTTGTTGTTTCGTTCTATTTTGAAAAACAAGGCTAATTCCCTTTTCGGGTTTTAATCATTGTGTTTAGCCTATGGTAGAGCCTTCTCCGGTCGGGGTGAACCCAAGCTACGCACCAGGCGAATTCAAGTGAAGAGGAGGTGGGTCACACGGACCGCTTAAATACCAAGCTCTCATTGAACCTTTCTAGACATGCGCACAGAGGTTACCACACCATCGAGCCTTACGAGTTAGGGTGAACAGAAGCTACGCACCGGTGGGATACTGCGAAGAGGAGGTGAGTCACGAGGGCTGCTTAAATACCTGAGCTCTTAGGATCCAATCCTAGACATGCGCACGGGGTTACCACACCCTAGCTCATTGACTAAGTCATAGGTTGGTTTAGTTCTTTAGGTCTTATGTCTTGTTTGTGTGTTTGAGTAGTCTAAACCTAGGGTCCAAGTCCTATAAGTCTATCTACGTTCCATGCTTCCTACCCTTCTACAGAGAATATAATTCACAAAGAGGTTTAGATGTACTTACAGGCGGATCGGTGCAGGAGACTCGGGCCATCTTTGCTTAAAACCCAAAAACAATTCAAAAAGGCCTACTAAAACATTTTTGGGCCTTGGGCCCCCACAGCCTAGCTTTGAACTTGGCTCTGATACCAATTTTGTAACAACCCAAACCCGGCCCAAACACTACGTAACCGAATTTGATTTGTTACGGAGGAAAACCTTGTGAATCACCATTTCGATACCTATTTAATTTTTATTGAAAACTTCTCGTTTCGGTTATCTTGCCAAAACTATACTTGGATTTAAGTTGGAAGTTTAATTAGGTCCGATTGTTATACAGTTTCAAGTGTGCCCGATGGCACGATTAAACTTTTTCGTGTTAACTTAAGAAAACATGTGATTTTAGTTCAATTTAATAATATAGTTTAAAGTAAACATCCAACATAAAAAAACACAACTAAAGTTTATGGAGGCCTTATTACAACCAAAGTAAAAATAACCAAATTTAAAGTTCAATAAATTTAAATCCTTTGCATGGCCACCTCGAGTCCAATGGCTCCTCAACCGCCATCTACGAGTCACTGAAAAAAATGTTAAAGGAGAAGGTGAGTCACCAAGACTCGATATGTAACCCTTCCCCGTTTAAAAACAACATTTCATACACAACATATAACGGTTAATATGCGAGTATCACTGTGCCCAACCTAGCCAACCAAACGCCTTTGTCTACCCCATGTGGTACCAAACCACTTTGGTGACCGTAGTCACAATGTGTTACCAAAACACTGGTGGTGCCAAACCACTGGTGACATATAGTCACAATGTGCTACCAAAGCACGGTGTCCGTAGACACAAATCGGGTGATGGGGCCAACCCATCGTGTGATACCAAATCACCGCGACGATCCCATATCTCAAGTGGGGCCAACCCACGGTGGTGTTAACCACGGGGACAAGTCGCTATGAGGTGCCAAACCTCTGGAGGTACCAAACCTCACGGTGACATATAGTCACGAGTGTGTTACCAAAACACTTGGTGCTCGTCGGCCACGAAACATCACCGCCCCCTCCTCTCATATAGCCCATAGTAGGTAAGCAGATTAACAACAGATCTCATGCATTCATCACGGTATCAATAAACCATGCTTCCCAAAAGCATTAAAGTAATCTCATATCAACGAGAGACTTAGGATCCTCACTTGTACCAGTTAAGGTACCAATTACGCATCTACATCAAATGATTTACATACAATATATATTTATATAACACAACATTAATCGCTATAAGTGTGTATGTACACACTGTCACCCTTGGATGCTCTAAATCCAGAAAAAGAAAGCGTTGGCCACTCTAGATCTCACGATCCCTATATTCGGCCAAATACTCATATTAGTACTATGGCCTATTCGGCCAAGTCAAATTATTAGAAGGGTTCCTTATGAACCCGAACCTTACCTATCACCCCTTGAGTACTCACTTCGGTACTTGGTATGCGATTCTGCTCCACTCCTACATTCGGCCATCACTAGAGTTATTAGCCTTTGGCTTAAACGAATAGTAAACTAAAGGAAATCTTCTTACCACTACTTACCAAAGCCGAATGCTAGAGATTAGGAGTTTGGGTCGACTTCTTCACAAACTTGGGGTACCTAGGAGAGATCGTTTATCAACGTTTAGAAGCCTTGTTAACCTTTGCCAGAAATCGGCACTTCCCTTGTAAAAGAAATCGACAAAGAAAGAAGAGAAAGGGGAGATGGACATTCGGCCATTACTTACCCTTTACAAGCGATTGAGAGGAACTCTTGAGAAGAACCTATGCCCACTTGATATTCGGCCAAAGCAGATCTTTTTGGAAGAAAAGAGATTTGGCACCACAATGGAGTATGTTAGGCTAAAGAGGAGGAAAGAAAGAAATAATGGAAAAGGGAGATAGGGGTTTCGGCAAAGAAAGAGAGTAGAGGGTTCTTGGTGTTAAGCAAAAGAAGAAAATGAGGAAGATGTCAATGGTGGTTTTGGTTTTGAGAGAATGAGAAAGAAGTGGAAAAATATTAGAAGATGAGAGAGAGGAAATTCGGCTATTTGCAAAGGGAAAAAGAAGAAGAATCAAATGAATAGGTGCCTTAAGAGAATTCGGCACTCCCCCCTATACTCGAGTCTCCTAGCCGTCCACTCCTCTTCAACAAGGAGTCCCACATTCGGCCAACACCTAGTTTTTCTCTAGGCCACCCACTTGATTTAATTCAAACAATTTTGAATTAATAAAAATAATCTCCTAGTAATCCTCATTTATCTCCCATTATCCTTGAGATTAAACAATTAAAAATCTATTTTCAATGCTCATATTATCTCTTATTAATACTATTTAATAAAAGAGTTTGAAGGAGAAAAACTCTCCCCCTTGTGCCAGTCCAAATAAAAACAAAAGGAGGATTTCGTGACTCAACCAAGGCTCTCCCTTCCTCTTGATGTGGCGTCACATGCTAGCTCTTAAGTGGGCTTGCTTTGCCACTTATCCAAGGCCTAATTAGTGTTAAATTACCCACATTTATTCTTATAACACCCACTTACTAAGGCTCCCTTCTTTTAAAATTAAAAACTGGAATTTCTCTATCAAACCGGGCACACTCAAAGCCCTAAATTAAGCTCTATTATTCCATTAATAATATCACAGCAGTTCATAACAAGAAAATAGTCAAATTCCAAATAACCCCATATTTGGGATGTTACAGAGTTTGTATCAAGATGTTTGATATGTCAACAAGTAAAAGCTGAACACCAAGTACATTCAGGTTTGCTTCAACCTATTATGGTTCCCGAGTGGAAATGGGACCGTGTTACTATAGACTTTGTAACGGGTTTACCATTGACACCGAGCAAGAAAGGTGTCGTATTGGTGGTGGTAGATAGACTTATGAAGTCGACCCACTTCATACCGTTACGTGTTGATTATTCGCTTGATAAGTTGGCAGACTTGTATGTTTCTGAGATTGTAAGGCTTTATGGAGTGCCTTTGTCGATTTTATCGGACAGAGATCCGAGATTCACATCCCAATTTTGGAAAAAGTTGTAAGAAGCTTTGGACACAAAGCTGAGTTTTAGTACGGCTTTTCACCCACAAACTAACGGATAGTCGGAGAGATTAATAAAGATACTTGAGGATATGCTCCGGTGTTGTGTTCTTGAGTTTCAGGGCAGCTGGGAAAAGTATTTACCATTGGTAGAGTTTGCACAAAATAACAGTTATCAGTCGAGCTTGAAAATGGCGCCTTATGAGGCTTTGTATGGGCGTAAGTGCCAAACGCCTTTGTATTGGACTGAACTCAAGGAAAAACAGAATCACGGGGTCGATCTGGTTAGAGAAACCGAAGAGAAGGTAAAAATAATCCGTGATTGTTTAAAAGCTGCTTCGGATAGACAAAAATCCTACTCGTGATTGTTTAAAAGCTGCTTCTGGTAGACAAAAATCCTACTCGGACTTGAAACGAAAAGAGATTGAGTTTTAAGTTGGTGATAAGGTATTTTTGAATGTATCACCATGGAAGAAAGTTCTTAGATTTGGCCGAAAAGGCAAATTGAGTCCGCATTTTATCGAACCATATGAGATTACCGAGAGGATAGGGCCGGTAGCTTATCAGTTGGCTTTGCCATCTGAGTTGGAAAAGATATATGATGTGTTCCACGTGTCTATGTTGCGACGTTACCGATCAGATTCTTCGCATGTGATTACACCGACAGAGGTTGAAATTCAACCCGACATGACATATGGCGAAAAACCGGTTAAGATTCTAGCACAGGAAGTTAAACAGCTAAGGAATAAAAGTATAGCTCTCGTGAAAGTATTATGGCAAAGACATGGGGTAGAAGAGGCTACATGGGAGCCCGAGGAGGCTATGAGAAACTAGTACCCAAACCTTTTTATCGGTAAAAGTTTCGGGGATGAAAATCTCTAAGGGGAAGAATTGTAATAGCCCGATTTAGGGCCTAGTCAGAATAGTGGTTGTGAGACCACAAATCCAAAGTATAAATATGTGTTTTATGATTTTTATAAAGCTTATGATGTGGTTGCATGATTGTGTGAAAATATCATGAGGAAATTTTATTTATTAGTGGTCAATTTGTCCATTAGGACTAAATTGCAAAGATTAGAAAATATGAGATTCTAGAATATTTAAGTATGAAATAGAATTATAAAAACTACTAGAGGTCCTTATTTAGCAATTAGACCATTAAATGTCAAGATGGATAAAAATGGACATGGGAAGGAAAAATCTCAAGAAAGGGCCTTAAGGGCATTTTTTCATTTGGTTAATAAAAGAATTAAAAGGGAAAAAGAAGTCAAAATTAATGTTCATTTTCTCTAAGCTTGGCCGAAAATCACAAGGACTCCATAGCTAGGGTTTCTTCAACTTTCAAGCTTGATAGTAAGTGCATCCTAGCTCTGTTTTTAATGTATTTCGTATTTTTGAGATCCTCGTAGCTCGATTTAGCTATTTCTAGCTATATTTTGAGCTAGGGTTTATGTTCAAAAATTTACCCAAGTATAACATGAATGTATTTTGATGTTTTAAGGAAGAATATGAAAGTTTGATGTGTGATAAACATCTTTTTCTAAGTGATTTTCATGAAAAATGCATAAAAGGACCAAATTGTAAAAGTTATAAAAATGGTCATACATGAGTGAAATAGTGGAAATTGGGGGCTGTTGTAGTTAAGAAAATAATTCGGATAGGCTTAAAATACAAGAAAGTTGAATAAAAATCATTTTATGAGGCTAGGGGCAAAAGTGTAATTATGTGAAAGTTTAGGGGCAAAATTGTAATTTTGCCAAAGTATGATTCATGAGTCAATTTAGTCAATGTGAGTAATAAACAATTGAAATTATTATAGATCAAGAAACACGAAGTCCGGAATGAAACCGAGGCAAGAACAAAGTGTTGGACTAAATCAAACATCTACACATGTTTTAAGTACCGAGGTAAGTTTGTGTGAAATTAAAGTTTCATAATGTTTTTATATTTTAAATTGCTTGATCTTATGATAATGAATATTATTTCATGAAAATCGACTAATGAAGCCTCGATGAGAAAATGATGAGAATGTATTAAGTTCAAGTCCCGGTTGAAGATTCAGAATAACGAGGATACCTATGTCACGACATGAGATAAGAAAGGTCCCGTATAAGACCATGTCTAGGATAGGGCATCGTCACCGAATAAGGAAGGTCCCGTATAAGACCATATCTGGGACATGGCATCGGCACCGAATGTAGGTCCCGTATAAGACCATGTCTGGGACATAGCATCGACACCGAATGTAGGTCCCGTATAAGACCATGTCTGGAACATGGCATCGACACCGAATGTAGGTCCCGTATAAGACCATGTCTGGGACATGGCATCGGCACCGAATAAGGAAGGTCCCGTATAAGACCATGTCTGGGACATGGCCTCGGCACCAAAGGAAGATCTCGTGTAAGACCATGTCTGGGACATGGCATCGACATCTATGTACGATCTCGTATAAGACCATGTCTGGGACATGGCATCGACATCGAATTAAGAGATCCCGTGTAAGACCATATCTGGGATTTGGCATCGGCATCAAGTGGTGATCCCATGTAAGACCATGTCTGGGATATGGTATTGGCATCGTGATACATGTATGATGAGATTGACTATCCTCCGATATTTCGATTAGTTCAACGGGCAAAGAGCTATGTTTACACACAGTTGACAAAGAGATAAGTTCATGTAAAGATGACAAAGTGTTAAGTTTATGATTAAAGAGTATAAAGGTGCTAAAGTTATGTGATGAAGTGATACAGGTACCCATGAGTAACTTACGAGAAATGCATGCAATATGCGCTATGTAATTTGGTAAGAGTATGTATGAGTAAGTTAGGTTGACATGTTTGAGAAGTTGTGTATCTTTTGATGAAATGAGTGAATGTTATTATGAGTTTTAATGATGTTATGTATTCCATGCAAACTTACTAAGCTATATGCTTACCCCTCTCTTTTCCTTTTTCCTTGTAGTATCGCCAAGCTAGCTCAGAGATCGTATGACGTCGGAGTTTGGATAACACTATCAACTATTCTTTTGGTATAGTAAAGTTGATTTATTTTGAGTATGGCATGTATAGGAACTTGGTCATCTTGTGTTATGTCATATTTGAAAGCCAAAGTGTTGGATATTAATGTTTTACACTCATTTTGTAAATGGCCATTAGGAATTGGCCGATACCTGTCAAGTTTTATATCTTAATGATGATGAGTTTTATGAAGTCAAAGTCATGCAATTGATGGAGTAAAATGTGAAGTGTATGAATGATGATTAGTGATTCTTCTTAGTGTATTATTGCCATGTTATGTGTTTCTTGTGTTGGCATATGTGGATTTGTGTTTCAGGGTGGCAATTGGCTTGGGAAATAGCCTTTTAATTGTCCACATGGGTAGACACACGGGCGTGTGTCTAGGCCGTGTGTGACACATGGTCAGCCCCATGGGTATGCTGATAGGCCGTGTGTCCCCTGCATCAAATTTACGAGAATTCGATTCGCCACACGGGCCAACACACAGGCGTGTGCCTAGGCCGTGTACCCTTAAGAGCTTGCTGACATCATAAACAGAATACCCATGTTTTTCACACACGGGTGAGGACACGGGCGTGTCTAGGCCGTGCGAGGGACACAGACCACAGACACGGGCGTGTGAAAACCTCTATAGGTTCGAAATGAAAAATAAATTCCACACGGGCTAGGAACATGAGCGTGTGTGACCACACGGCCTGCCCACACGGGCGTGATCCATTCCACACGGGCGTGTGGCCCTGTTTGGGCAATAATTTTCTAAGTGCGCAAAAGTTTCCGGTTTAATTCCGAAACCACCCATATGTATGTTTAGGGCCTCGTAGGTCCATAATAAGGATGTTATGAATATGAATGAGATGCTTTAAGTTGAAATGAAATTTTATAGCCCGATGTTGTATGTTTAAGCAAGTTAAGTCCGGTAATGCCTCGTATCCTGTCCCGGCGTCGGACACGGGTAAGGAGTGTTACAATTGATTCCTGTTTAATGCTTGTAGGTATGACTTAAAATAGGTGGCAATTTGGCCTTGTAAATGGCCTATAATTGCCTACACGATTGAGCACACGGGCGTGTGTCTCGACAGTGTCCTTCATTGCTGCAATTCGAAGCAAGTAAGACTTGCACACGCGCCAGACACACGAGCGTGTGACAGGCCGTGTGAATCAAGTAAGTGTTGCACACGGGCCAAGCACACAGGCGTGTCTTCGGCCGTGTGGTGCAAGTCAGAATGTATGCTGTAACAGCCCGACTTTGGGGCTAGTCAAAACAATAGTTTCGGAACCACTAATCCGAGATCAGAGAAAATTATTTTTATATTATTTTATGAGTTATATCATGATTAGATGAGTGCATGAAAATTTTGGTGAATTAATTATAATGATTGCATGCTGAATTTTGAAAAAGGACTAAATCGTATTAAGTGCGAAAGTTTTGATTTACAAGCTAAAGGGGTCAAATAGCTATTGAATATTAAATTTGAGGTTCTTAATGTGCAATTAGGCCTTATTTAGTGTGATGGCCGGCCATAGGGACAAAGAAATGACATAGTCAAGGTTAGGTAAAGCATTTGGTGACTTAATTGATTTTTAATCATAAAATAAAGAAAATCTATCATCTTTCCCATATTTCTTCTTCTTCCACCGAAAATATCAACAAGAATAGGGGTTTGAAAGCTTGAAAATTTTCAGCAACTTCAACCTTTGCTAGTAAGTGTTTTTGATGGTTATTTTTGATAATTTTTATACTTTTGGGACCCTTGTAGCATTATCTAGCTAATAAGGGGACTATTTTGAAAAATTGTTGAGAGTTTAGGGTTTTGCCATGAGAGTATTCATGCGTTTACTGAAATTTTATGGAATAAAATGAATCTTGGTTGTTAAATACACAACTTTTTTGAAGGGTGTTTCCATGAAAACACCAGAAAGGATCTTTTAGTAAAGGTTGTAAAATAGGTGGTAAATGTGTGTAATAATTGGAATTGTGAGTTGCTATAAGCTTAAAATATATTCGGCTAGGCTTGGTTAATAAGGAAATTTGACAAAATTCGATTTATGAGCCTAGGGGCAAAATCATAAATTTTTTAAAGTCAAGAAAATGGTAATTTTGCCAAAGTAGAAATTTTAGAATGTCTTGATTAATGTAGTGATTAAATGAGTAAATTTTATCATTATAGATCGAGAAGAACGTGGGATCAACCTTGACCGAGGAAAAGGCAAGGTTTCGGATTAAACCTCAAATTGACATATTTTGTATCGAGGTAAGTTTATATGAAAATGATACATCTTTTTTACTTATGTTTTACATATTAATGCATTGTGTGAATGGTGAATGAATATTATTATAATTCATTGAAATGATAGAAAGTGAAGAAATTCTCTGATGAACCTTAGGAATAGGAAAAGAATACAGGTAAACACCTTGGATATGTGATTATTGGAGGGCTGTGTGCGATACCACCATATCCATTGTTATTGGTGGGCTGTGTGCGATACCACCATATCTACTATTTTTGGTGGGTTGTGTACGATACCACCGTGGATATGTGATTATTGGTGGGCTGTGTGCGATACCATCGTGTTAATTATCAATGGTGGGCTATGTGCGAAACCACCGAGTATCCGGTAGTATTCTGAAGCGTTCATCGAGAAACTTTGTCTAAGTGAAATTACATGTGGCTTTGTGGTGATAAGTGCAGGGTATAAGTGCATATAAATGTGAGCAATGTTTTATGGTATGAGTTTGGGATGTGGTAAGATTTGAAATGAGTAAGTATAATTATGAGGATCTGAATTGTTCTTGATTGATAAGTATGTGGTATGATGTTCATAGTTTATATATGGACTTACTAAGCTTAAAAATTACTCCCTTCTCTTTTCCCTTGTTTTATAGAGTCGAAGTGTCAGCTCGGGATACGGAGACCGTCGGAGGTTCACCCACACTATCCATGTATTTTGGTATAGTTAGATTTAGCATTTTGAGTATGGCATGTATAAGGACTTAGTCTTTGATTGAATGTCATATTGTTTTGGCCAGATGTGTTGGCTTATTTGAAGGTGAATTCTTTTGTATACGGCCATAGTTGATGGCTCTTTCTTATTAATCTATGAAATAATGAGATTATTCTTGAATGTACAAGTTGCGTGGTTGATTAATTGGTTTAATTATGCATGAATGAGTTGGTGGCTTGATGTGGTTTATGTTGGTACAAGTAGGGGTGGCAAAAAGGGCTTGGCAAATAGCCTTGTCCATGTCCACACGAGTAGACACACGGGCGTGTGTCTAGGCCGTGTGTGACACACGGTCTGCCCTATGGGCGTGTGGTTTGGCCGTGTGTCCCCCTGCATCTTAAGTTGGCAAAACAGAATGCCCAGTAGTAACCACACGGGCTGAGATACGACCGTGTGTCTCGACCGTGTGGAAAACACAGCCATGGACATGGGCGTGTGCCCAGGCCGTGTGAGGTCTGCACCTAAATTTTGGAATTTAATTCGCCACACGGTCTAAAGACACGAGCATGTGCTTTGGCTGTGTGACATTATTAGGTTGATGATGTCAGAAATAAAATGTCAAGTTTTTGCACATGGTCATGTCATGGTAGTATGAGGGACACGGGCCATGGACACGGCCGTGTGTCAGACTGTGTGAAAACCCCTGTAGGTTTTAATTGAGAAATAAATCCACACGGGCGTGTGGATTGTTTGATGAGAATTTTCCAAGTTTTTCCATGGATCTTCTAAAGAATTGGGTTTGATCCCGAACCGTTCCTAAAGTGTGTTTTGAGCCTTGTAGACTTGTTTAAGGGGAGCTATGAAGGTTTATGAAAAGTTTTAAATTTGAGTGGAAAGTCATGTCTCGGTTTTGTATGATTTCTTGCGTATAAGTTTGGTAACGCCTCGTACCCTGTTCCAGTGTTGAATACGGGTAAGTGGTGTTACATTTAGTGGTATCAAAGCTATGGTTTAGTTGGTTCTCAGACTACCGTAGCGTGTGTGAGAGTCTAGCTATACATGCCATAAATATATTATGATAGTGTGGTGACTCCTGACAATTTTAAACTGTGCTTTCATATAGTAAATGGATCCGACCAGAAATTTGCTGCTGATGATCTTTGCTAGTAATGCTGGTGGCTCCCACGCAGAGGACGCGCCGATGAGAAAGTAGACCTGAGACCTTGGGTCAACGAGAAGAGGCTCGGGAAGCCTTTCTCCATATAATGAGTAATTGGTATACTGAGTTTGTACGAGCAAATCCTAATGCTCAACCTCCTCGACCCCCTCCTATACCTCAGTCGGTCCCCGTAGCTCCTCAAGGTATTGATTTGGTAAGACTAACTAAACCCCTGGTCGATAAGATTCGAAAACAAAGGGCTGAGGAATTTAGAGCCAACATAGATGATGACCCTGAGAAAGCAGAGTTCTGGCTTGAGAATTCTATGAGGGTGTTTGATGAACTTTCTTGCACCCCCGTGGAATGCTTAAAATATGTTGTATCATTACTGAATGACTCGGCATACCGCTGGTGGAAAAAACTGACATCTGTAGTTCCGAAGGAGAGAGCGACATGGGATTTCTTCTTAGAAGAGTTTCGAAAGAAATACATAAGTCAGCGGTTCATTAATCAGAAATGGAAAGAGTTCCTTAAATTGAAGCAAGGCAAAATGTTTGTGGCAGAGTATGAACATGAATTTGTTAGACTCAGTAAGTATGCTCAAGAGTGTGTATCTACTGAAGCTATTATGTTTAAAAGATTCAAAGATGGGCTGAACGAGGACACTAGATTGTTAGTCGGGATTTTAGAGTTGAAAGAATTAGTGGTATTGGTCGATAGAGCTTGCAAGGCTGAAGAGCTGAATAAGGAAAAGAGAAAAGCTATGATTGAGGCCCGAGATGCATGGAAAAGGCCGATGAGTAAGTCGTTCCAACCCCAATCAAAGAGGTCCAAGGAAACGAACCCCCGGACGACCGCTTCAGCTAGGTATTCACGCAGAGATCGTGGTAAAACATATTCGGGCTCTAGAGTTCAAGCCACCCCGATGGCAAGTGTGGGTAATGTGAAGTCTAATAAACCCGAATTTCAAAATTGTGGTAATCAACATATTGGACAGTGTTGGGGAAACAATTGAGCTTGCTACAAGTGTGGTTCACTAGACCACTTCATTCGAGACGGTCCTGAGATGGATGAGAAAGATAGAAAATAAGAAGTGAGAGTGAGCAATGCCCCTTTGAGGAGTAAATCACAGAAGAACCCGGTAAGTGGGACTAGCAAAAGAGGTGCGCCTAGAGATTCTGCTGTGAGATCAGAGGGTAGAACGCCTGCAAGGACTTATGCCATTCGCGCTCGCGAAGAGGCATCATCCCCAGTTGTGATTACGGGTACTTTTTCTCTTCATGATATTTCTGTTGTTGCTTTGATTGACCTGGGGTCTACTCATTCGTATGTTTGTATGAAATTGGTTTCTAGCATGAATATGATTGTTGAGTCTACAGAATTTGTGGAAAAAGTGTCAAACTCGTTAGGCAAGCATGTGATAGTTGACAAAGTGTGTAGAAACTGTCCCTTGATGATTAGAGGCCACTGTTTTTCCGCTAACCTCATGATACTACAGATTGATGAATTTTACTTAATTCTTGGCATGGATTGGTTGACTGTTCATAATGTGTTAGTAAAATGTGGTAGAAAGTTTATTGAACTGAGATGTGTAAATGGAGATATTATTCGGGTTGAATCAGGTGAATCGGATAGCTTGCTGGTAGTGATTTCTTCTATGGCAGATGAGAAATGTATGACAAAAGGGTATGATTCCTATCTTGTATTTGTGTTAAATACTCAAGAGTCGAAAGTAAAGATTGAATTAGTGCCTGCGGTATGTGAGTATTCGGACGTGTTTTCGGAAGAGTTACCTGGATTGCCTCCAGTTAGGGAGGTTGAGTTTGGTATTGAGTTGGTACCCGATACGGCACCTATTTCGATTGCCCCGTATAGGATGGCACCGTTGGAGCTAAAAGAATTGAAGGCTCAATTAAAAGAGTTGACGGATAAAGGTTTCGCCAGACCGATCTATCCTTCGTGGGGTGCTCCAGTATTCTGTATGAAAAAGAAAGACAGGTCGATGAGGTTATGTATAGACTACCGACAACTCAACAAGGTTACAGCTAAGAACAAGTATCCTTTGCCAAGGATCGACGATTTGTTTGACCAATTGAAGGGAGCCACAGTGTTGTCTAAGATAGACTTGAGGTCCGGTTACTATCAGTTGAGAGTTAAGGAGAAGGATGTGTCGAAAACTGCATTTCGGACGAGGTATGGCCATTATGAGTTTCTGGTCATTCCCTTTGGCTTAACAAATGCTCCTGCTGTGTTTATGGATTTAATGAATCGTATTTTCTGACCGTATTTGGATAAGTTTGTCGTTGTTTTTATTGATGACATATTAATTTATTTTCGTGATGAGAATGAGAACGCGGAGCATTTGAGAACTGTCCTACAAACTTTGAGAGATAGGCAGTTGTATGCCAAGTTTAGAAAAAGTGAATTTTGGCTCTGAGAGGTCGAATTCTTAGGACACATCGTGTCGGGTGATGGAATTAGAGTTGATCAGAGTAAGATCTCGGCTATTGTTGAGTGGAAACCGCCGAGGAATGTGTCAGAGATTAGGAGCTTTTTGGGCTTAGCAGGTTACTACAGACGATTTGTTAAAGGGTTTTCCGTGATTGCTACACCAATGACGAGATTGCTACATAAATATGTCAAGTTTGAATGAACAGAGAGGTGCGAACAGAGTTTGGAGAAACTGAAGGCATTGTTGACTGAAGCCCTAGTTTGGGTACAACCTGAGTCGGGAAAGGAGTTTGTAATCTATAATTATGCGTCAATGAATGGCCTTGGTTGTGTGTTGATGCAAGAGGGCAAAGTAGTAGCTTATGCCTCGAGACAGCTAAAACCACATGAAAAGAATTATCCGACGCACGATTTGGAATTGGCTGCCATTGTCTTTGCTTTGAAGATTTGGCGTCATTATTTGTATGGTGAGAAATGTCGAATCTTTATTGATCACAAAAGTTTGAAGTACCTGATGAACCAAAAGGACTTGAATTTACGTCAACGGAGGTGGCTCGAATTATTGAAAGATCATGAGCTGGTAATTGATTATCACCCAGGGAAAGCGAATGTGGTCGCCGATGCCTTGAGCAAAAAATCCTTGTATGCTTTGAGAGCTATGAGTACAAGTTTGACATTGTATGATGATGGTTCTATATTAGCCGAGTTGAAGGCTAGACCGTTGTTTCTCCAGCAGATCTGTGAGGCTCAAAGGAATGATAGTGGAATGCAGGCTAAGAGAGCTCAGTGTGAATCGGGAGGTAACTCTAATTTTCAGGTTGGTCCAGATGATTTTTTGAAGTTTCGTGATAGGGTTTGTGTATCGAAAGATGATGAGATGATTCAGAAAACTTTGTATGAGGCACACAATGGTTGTTTGTCAGTGCATCCGGGCAGTACAAAAATGTATAATGATTTGAAGAAGTTGTATTGATGGCCGGGTATGAAAGGAGACATCTCCGAGTTTGTTATAAAGTGTTTAATTTGTCAACAAGTGAAAGCCGAGCATCAGGTACCTTCAGGTTTACTTCAGCCAGTGATGGTTCCCGAGTGGAAATGGGACCGAATCGCGAAGGATTTTGTAACAGGGCAACCCATGACTCCGAAAAAGAAAGATGCTACATGGGTTATCGTTGATAGATTAACGAAGCCGACTCACTTTATACCGGTACGTATTGATTACTCACTTGACAAATCGACTGAGCTGTATATTGCTGAAATTGTGAGATTACATGGGGTGCCTATGTCTATTATTTCGGATAGAGATCTAAGGTTTACTTCGAGGTTTTGTAAAAAGTTGCAAGAAGCCTTGGGTACAAAATTGAATTTTAGTACCGCGTTCCATCCGCAAACTGATGGTCAATCTGAAAGAGTGATCCAAGTTCTCGAAGACATGCTTCGATGCTGTGTTTTAGAGTTCGAAGGTAGTTGGGAAAAATATCTACCTTTGGTTGAATTTGCCTACAACAACATTTATCAGTCGAGTATACAGATGGCACCATACGAAGCATTATATGGTCGCAAGTGTCGAACTCCCTCGTATTGGACCGAGCTTAGTGAGAAGCAAATTCACGGGGTTGATTTGGTTAGAGAAGTTGAAGAGAAAGTGTAACAGTCCGGTTTAGACCCTAGTCAGAATAGTGGTTTTGGGACCACAAATCCGAGTTTGAATATTATTTTTAATATTATTTTTTGTGCCGTGGATATGTGACTAAGCATGTGTTAAAGTTCCGGGAGCTAATTTGTCTGTCTATGTGCTTAATTTGAGAAAAGGGTTAAATTGCATTAAATGCAAACTAGCATGTTATTTGTTAAAGTACCTAAGTGTTGTGGCTTTTGAATGTTTGTGGCCTTATGAGGCAAATATACCAAAATTTTGATAGTGGATGGACAAATGTCAAATATGCCCTTGTTATATATATGTGTTTCTTATTAAATGAAAGGATATTATAGTAATTAAAAGAATAATATGATTTTAATAAAACAAAAGGCTTGAAAATAAGCCATTTTCATTCATCCTTCGGCCGAATTTCATAAGAAAAGAAAAGAAAGAAGAAAAGTTAGGTTTCAGCACTCTTTTGGTTAAATACAAGGTATGTTTTGCTTCGGTTTTCGATAATTTCTACATTTTCGTAATCATTGCTTCGTATGCTATCAAGCCCATGTTGTAATTTGAAGAATTGATAATGTTTATGAAATGTGCCATTGATGAAATGGTGAGCTTGGTGATGAGTATTAGTGTTAAATGAAAGATATGTGTTTGATGAACTTGTTTTGTTCTTGAATTTTTGATAAATTTAGCTAATTAGGGCTAAATTGTGAAAATATTATTTTGGAGGACTAAATTGTGAATTTTATGAAAAGTATGGACTTGTATAGTCCCTAGGGAGATTCGGCTGTGCATGTGTGTGAACAAATTGTGTATATTTGATGTCTTGAGAAAAATGGACTAAATTGATAAATGTGCAAATGTGAGAGCTAAAATGCAAATTGCCCTAAATGTGTGTTCATGAATTGAATTGAATGAATTAGTGAATAAATGGATTACATTTGAATATGTATAGATCAAGAGCCGAAGAAAACAGACTTAGATCACGAAAAGGTGAAAGTAGTTGAATAACCGAGTCCGAACGAATATCCGAATCTGAGGTAAGTCGATATACAAATAAATGTATTTGTATTGAATTATGTATGTTCTTATGACTATTGTTAAGGATGAATGCATATGAGATGGTGTGTATGTGAATTCTGAGATAGAATCGACTAAGTGTCAACATCCGAGAAGCGTCGTTTGAACCTAGGAATAGATAGGATAGTATATGTCATGACATAGGTGTCTGCTATGTGATATCATGTAGGACCACGTCTGGGACGTTGGCGTTGATTCGAGATTTCGTGTAAGACCACGTCTGGGACGTTGGCATCGATAAGAGATTTCGTGTAAGACCACGTCTGGGACGTTGGCATCGATATGAGATTTACGTGTAAGACCATGTCTGGGACATCGGCATCGTAATTGATTCGTGTAAGACCCTGTCTGGGACAGTGGCATCGATATCTGATTACATGTAAGACCACATCTGGGGCGTTGTTATTGTACGATAATTCCGAGCATTCTAAGTATCCTATTAGGTTCCGATTGGTTCAACGGGCAAGTCTGAGAAACAAATAATTATGTGATCAGTATATCCATTTCAGGTACGTTCGATATGTACACTAAGTGTGTATAAAAGGTAAGTGTCTATATGAACTTGCGATGATGAATATGTGAATTGAAATGATGAGATATTATGTGAAGATATGATTGAATGAGCCATATGTATATGTGATATTTGAGTTGAAGATTATGGTAAGATATGGCCTAGCAATTGAGCCAAAGAATATTTGAGATGAATTTGCTATGAGAACCAATAATGTTATTATATCATTTTGGTTATGTACATATTATGCAAAGTTTATTTGTATATGGCTTACTAAGCTTTTGAAAGCTTACTCTGTGTGTGTTTGCTCTGTTTTATAGATCGTCAAAGCTACTGAAGGCTCGGGACCGTCGAAGATCATCATCACACTACCTAAACTCATTTTGGTATCTTTTGGAAATGTAGATAGCTAGATATGGCATGTATAGGCTATTCACTTTGGATTATCTTTGAAATGTGTATAAAGTAGCCATTAGATGTGGCTTAATAAGTGTTGGTAATAGGCATGAGTAATATGGTTTATGATGATGGTTTTGGTATGCTTATATGTCCATGATATGGTAAAATTGTGGTAAGTAATTTGATGCTATATGAGCATATAATTGTGATCATTGAAATGATTATATATTTGGTAAGTTATAAATGTACCATGCATTGTTATACATGTGAATTGGCTATGCAAAGTTGTATATGAGTTGGCATGATTAGAAGTGAGATTGAATGAGAT
Source organism: Gossypium sturtianum (assembly GCA_025698515.1). Lineage (NCBI taxonomy): Eukaryota > Viridiplantae > Streptophyta > Magnoliopsida > Malvales > Malvaceae > Gossypium > Gossypium sturtianum. Next base: position 68,174,597 of record CM046946.1, on the reverse strand, counting down.
GATATGTTGTTTATTTGGTATGATTTTTGGTTGCCATAGGAGTATGAAAACAGGTTTGTTTGAGCATATAAGGTAGACCCTATTGTGGGTGGCATATTGGCCTTGCAAAAGGGCCTGTCATGCATACACGGCCGTGGCACACGGGCGTGCCTAGTGACCGTGAGATTAAGTTAGTATATAGCATAAGAGTACACAGCCAGGGTGCACGGGCGTGCCTGGTGGCCGTGGGGTTAAGTCAGTATACATGCCCTGTTTTGGCATGGCCAGGACACATGGGTGTGTCTAGTTGCCGTGGGAGGTACACGGCCTGACTGCACGGGCGTGTGACCTCTGCAGTGTTCAAAAAGTTTTAAATTTTTGAGAACTTTAGTTTGTGTTTGGTTTAGTCCCGACCCTATCTTAAAGCATGTTTAAGGTCTCGTTGACCTATAAAAGGGACACGTTGATTGTGATTGATGATTCGTATTATGAATTGTCTGTAAAAGTTTTTGATCTGTCCGGTAATGCCTTTAGCCCTAATCTGGCGACGGATACGGGTTAGGGGTGTTACAGAAAGTGAAAGTGATCCGTGATAGTCTGAAAGCTGTTTTAGATCGAAAAAAGTCATACGCAGATTTGAAAAGAAAAGAAATTGAGTTTCAGGTGGGTGATAAAGTATTTCTGAAAGTATCTCCGTGGAAGAAAATATTGAGGTTTGGTCGAAAGGGCAAATTGAGTCCGCGATTCATAGGGCCGTATGAGGTTATTAAAAGGATTGGACGAGTAGCTTACAGCTTAGCTTTGCCAGCAGAGTTGGAGAGAATACACAATGTGTTCCATGTGTCGATGTTGCGTCGATATCGTTTCGACCCTTTGCATGTGATTCCTCCGACTGAAATTGAGATAAAACAGGATATGACCTACGAAGAGGAACCAATTAAGATTTTGGTTCGAGAGGTTAAACAGTTGATGAATAAAAGTATAGCCTTAGTGAAAGTGTTGTGGCAAAAACATGGTGTAGAAGAGGCTACGTGGGAACCGGAAGAAGCCATGAGAGAACAGTACCCAAACCTTTTTATCGGTAAGATTTTCGGGGACGAAAATCCCTAAAGGGGGGAGAGTTGTAACAGCCTGACTTTAGGGCTAGTTGGAACAGTGGTTTTGGAACCAGTAATCCGAGGATGGAGAAAATTATTTTGATATTATTTTATGAGTTATATCATGATTAGATGAGTGCATGAAAATTTTGGTGAATTAATTGTAGTGATTGCATGCTGAATTTTGAAAAAGGGCTAAATCGCATTAAGTGCAAAAGTTTTGATTTACAAGCTAAAGGGGTCAAATAGCTATTTAATATTAAATTAGAGGTCCTTAATGTGCAATTAGGCCTTATTTAGGGTGATGGCCGGCCATAGGGACAAAGATATGACATAGTCAAGGTTAGGTAAAGCATTTGGTGACTTAATTGATTTTTAATCATAAAATAAAGAAAAGCTATCATCTTTCCCATATTTCTTCTTCTTCCACCGAAAATATCAACAAGAATAGGGGTTTGGAAGCTTGAAATTTTTTAGCAACTTCAACCTTTGCTAGTAAGTGTTTTTTATGGTTATTTTTTATAATTTTTGTACTTTTGGGACCCTTGTAACATTATCTAGCTAATGAGGGGACTATTTTGCAAAATGGTTGAGAGTCTAGGGTTTTTCCATGAGAGTATTCATGTGTTTGCTGAAATTTAATGGAATAAAATAAATCTTGGTTATTAAATACACAACTTTTGTGAAGGGTGTTTCCATGAAAACACCAAATAGGATCTTTTTGTAAAGGTTGTAAAATAGGTGGTAAATGTGTGTAATAATTGGAATTGTGAGTTGCTATAAGCATAAAATATATTCGGCTAGGCTTGGTTAAGAAGGAAATTTGATGAAAATCGATTTATGAGCCTAGGGGCACAATCGTAAATTTATGAAAGTCTAAGGGAAAAATGGTAATTTTGCCAAAGTAGAAATTTTAAAATGTCTTGATTAATGTAGTGATTAAATGAGTAAATTTTATCATTATAGATCGAGAAGAACGTGGAATCAACCTTGACCGAGGAAAAGGCAAGGTTTCGGATTAAACCTCAAATTGACATATTTTGTATCGAGGTAAGTTTATATGAAAATGATACATCCTTTTACTTATGTTTTACATATTAATGCATTGTGTGAATGGTGAATGAATATTATTATTATTCATTGAAATGATAGAAAGTGAGGAAATTCTCGGATGAACCTTCAGAATAGGAAAAGAATACGGGTAAACACCTTGGATATGTGATTATTGGTGGGCTGTGTGCGATACCACTGTATCCATTGTTATTGGTGGGTTGTGTGCGATACCACCATATCTACTATTTTTGGTGGGCTGTGTGCGATACCACCGTGGATATGTGATTATTGGTGGGCTGTGTGCGATACCATCGTGTTAATTATCAATGGTGGGCTGTGTGCGAAACCACTGAGTATCCGGTAGTATTCCAAAGCGTTCATCGAGAAACTTTGTCTAAGTGAAATTACATGTGGCTTTATGGTGATAAGTGCAGGGTATAAGTGAATATAAATGTGAGCAATGTTTTATGGTATAAGTTTGGGATTTGGTAAGATTTTGAATGAGTAAGTATAATTATGAGGATTTGAATTGTTCTTGATTGATAAGTATGTGGTATGATGTTCATAGTTTACATATGGACTTACTAAGCTTAAAGTTTACTCCCTTCTCTTTTCCCTTATTTTATAGAGTCGAAGTGTCAGCTCGGGATACGGAGACCGTCGGAGGTTCACCCACACTATCCACGCATTTTGTTATAGTTAGATTTAGTATTTTGAGTATGGCATGTATAGGGACTTAGTCTTTGATTGAATGTCATATTGTTTTGGCCAAATGTGTTGGCTTATTTAAAGATGAATTCTTTTGTATACGGCCATAGTTGATGGCTCTTTCTTATTAATCTATGAAATTATGAGATTATTCTTGAATGTGCAAGTTGCACGGTTGATTAATTGGTTTAATTATGCATGAATAAGTTGGTGGCTTGATGTGGTTTATGTTGGTACAAGTAGGGGTGGCAAAAAGGGCTTGGCAAATAGCCTAGTCCATGTCCACACGGGTAGACACACGGGCGTGTGTTTAGGCCGTGTGGTTTGGCCGTGTGTCCACTGCATCTTAAGTTGGCCAAATAGAATGCCCAGTAGTAACCACACGGGCTGAGATACGGCCGTGTGTCTCGACCGTGTGGAAAACACTGCCATGGACATGGGCATGTGCCCAGGCCGTGTGAGGTCTGCACCTAAATTTTGGAATTTAATTTGCCACTCGGTCTAAAGACACGGCCGTGTGCTTTGGCCGTGTGATATTATTAGGTTGATGACGTCAGAAATAGAATGTCAAGGTTTTTGCACACGGGTTAGGACACGGGCGTGTCATGGTCGTGTGAAGGACACGGGCCATGGACACGGGCGAGTGTCCGACCGTGTGAAAACCCCTGTAGGTTTGAATTGAGAAATAAATCTACACGGGTGTGGAACACGGGCGTGTCCCTTCTTCCACACGGACGTGTGGACTGTTTGATGAGAATTGTCTAAGTTTTTTCAGAGATCTTCTAAAGAATTTGGTTTGATCTCGAACCGTTCCTAAAGTGTGTTTTGAGCCTCGTAGACTTGTTTAAGGGGTGATATGAAGGTTTATGAAAAGTTTTAAATTTGAGTGGAAAGTCATGTCTCGGTTTTGTATGATTGCTTGCATATAAGTTCGATAACGCCTCGTACCCTGTTCCAGTGTCAAATACGGGTAAGGGGTGTTACATTTAGTGGTATCAAAGCTATGGTTTAGTCGATTCTCAGACTACCATAACATGTGTGAGAGTCTAGCTATACATGCCATAAATATATTACGATAGTGTGGTGACTCCTGACAATTTCAAGCTGTGTTTTCATTTAGTAAATGGATCCCAACCGAAGCTGCTTGATGATCTTTGCTAATGTAATGCTACTCCATGGAAGGGACCGCTTTGATGAAAGTAGACCTGAGACCTTGGGTCAACGAGAAGAAGCTCGGGAAGCCTTTCTCCATATAATGAGTAATTGGTATACTGAATTTGTGCGAGCAAATCCTAATTCTCAACCTCCTCCACCGCCTCCTATACCTCAGCCGGTCCCCGTAGCTCCTCAAGGTATTGATTTGGTAAGACTAACTAAACCCCCGGTCGATAAGATTCGAAAACAAGAGGCTGAGGAATTTAGAGCCAACATAGATGATGACCCTGAGAAAGCAGAGTTCTGACTTGAGAATTCTATACGGGTGTTTGATGAACTTTCTTGCACGCCTGAGGAATGCTTAAAATGTGTTGTATCATTACTGAAGGACTCGGCATACCGCTGGAGGAAAACGCTGACATCTGTAGTTCTGATGGAGAGAGTGACATGGGATTTCTTCTTAGAAGAGTTCCGAAAGAAATACATAAGTCATCGGATCATTGATTAGAAACGGAAAGAGTTCCTCGAATTGAAGCAAGGCAAAATGTATGTGGCAGAGTATGAACGTGAATTTTTCAGACTCAGTGAGTATGCTCAAGAGTGTGTATCTACTGAAGCTATTATGTGTAAAAGATTCGAAGATGGGCTGAACGAGGACATTATATTGTTAGTCGGGATTTTAAAGTTGAAAGAATTAGTGGTATTGGTTGATAGAGCTTGCAAGGCTGAAGAGCTGAATAAGGAAAAGAGAAAAGCTATGATTGAGGCCCGAGATGCAAGGAAAAGGCCGATGAGTAAGTCGTTCCAACCCCAATCAAAGAAGTCCAAGGAAACAAACCCCCGAACGACTGCTTCAGCTGGGTATTCACACAGAGATTTTGGTAAAACATATTCGGGCTCTAGAGTTTAAGCCACCTCGATGGCAAGTGTGGGTAATGTGAAGTCTAATAAACCCGAATATCAAAATTGTGGTAGACAACATATTGGAGAGTGTTGGGGAAACAATCGAGCTTGCTACAAGTGTGGTTCACTAGACCACTTCATTCGAGACTGTCCTGAGATGGACGAGAAAGATAGAAAACAAGAAGTGAGAGCGAGCAATTCGCCTTCGAGGGGTAGATCACAGAAAAACCCGTTAAGTGAGACTAGCAATAGAGGTGCGCCTAGAGATTCTGCTGTTAGATCAGAGGGTAGAGCGCCTGCAAGGACTTATGCCATTCGCGCTCGCGAAGAGGCATCATCCCCAGATGTGATTACGGGTACTTTTTCTCTTCATGATATTTCTGTTGTTGCTTTGATTGACCCGGGGTCTACTCAGTCGTATGTTTGTATGAAATTGGTGTCTAGCATGAATATGATTATTGAGTCTACAGAATTTGTGGTAAAAGTGTCAAACCCTTTAGGCAAGCATGTAATAGTTGACAAAGTGTGTAGAAACTGTCCCTTGATGATTAGAGGCCACTGTTTTTCGGCTAACCTCATGCTACTACAGTTTAATGAATTTGACTTAATTCTTGGCATGGATTGGTTGACTGTTCATAATGTGTTAGAAAATTGTGGTAGAAAGTTTATTGAACTGAGATGTGTAAATGGAGATATTATTCGGGTTGAATAAGGTGAACCGGATAGCTTACCTGTAGTGATTTCTTCTATGGCAGCTGAGAAATGTATGAGAGAAGGGTATGAGTCTTATCTAGCATTTTTGTTAAATACTCAAGAGTCGGAAGTAAAGATTGAATTAGTGCCTGTGGTACGTGAGTATTCGGACGTGTTTCCGGAAGAGTTACCTGGATTGCCTCCAGTTAGGGAGGTTGAGTTTGGTATTGAGTTGGTACCCGGTACGGCACCTATTTCGGTTGCCCCGTATAGGATAGCACCGTTGGAGCTAAAAGAATTAAAGTCTCAATTATAAGAGTTGACGGATAAAGCTTTCGCAAGACTGAGTTATTCTCTGTGGGGTGCTCTAGTACTTTTTGTGAAAAAGAAAGACGGGTCGATGAGGTTATGTATAGACTACCGATAGCTCAACAAGGTTACAGTTAAGAACAAGTATCCTTTGCCAAGGATCGACGATTTGTTTGACCAATTGAAGGGAGCCACAGTTTCTAAGATAGACTTGAGGTCCGGTTACTATCAGTTGAGAGTTAAGGAGCAGGATGTGTCAAAAACTACATTTCGGACGAGGTATGGCCATTATGAGTTTCTAGTCATGCCTTTTGGCTTAACAAATGCTCCTGCTTTGTTTATGGAAGAAGGAAAAGTAGTAGCTTATGCCTCGAGACAGCTAAAACCACATGAAAAGAATTATCCGACGCACGATTTGGAATTGGCTGCCATCATCTTTGCTTTGAAGATTTGGCGTCATTATTTGTATGGTGAAAAATGCTGAATCTTTATCGATCCCAAAAGTTTGAAGTACCTGATGAACCAAAAGGACTTGAATTTGCGTCAACAGAGGTGGCTCGAATTATTGAAAGATTATGAGCTAGTAATTGATTATCACCCAGGGAAAGCGAATGTGGTCGCCGATGCCTTAAGCAGAAAATCCTTGTATGCTTTGAGAGCTATGAGTACGAGTTTGACACTATCTAATGATGGTTCTATATTAGCCGAGTTGAAAGCTAGACCGTTGTTTCTCCAGTAGATCTGTGAGGCTCAAAGGAATGATAGTGGAATGCAGGCTAAGAGAGCTCAGTGTGAATCGGGAGGTAACTCTGATTTTCGGGTTGGTCCAAAAGATTGTTTGATGTTTTGTGACAGGGTTTGTGTACCGAAAGATGATGAGATGATTCAGAAAATTTTGCATGAGGCATACAATGGTTGTTTGTCAGTGCATCCGGGCAGTACAAAAATGTATAATGATTTGAAGAAGTTGTATTGGTGGCCGGGTATGAAAGGAGACATCTCCGAGTTTGTTACAAAGTGTTTAATTTGTCAACAAGTGAAAGTCGAGCATCAGGTGCCTTCAAGTTTACTTCCGCCAGTGATGGTTCCCGAGTGGAAATGCGACCGAATCACGATGGATTTTGTAACAGGGCTACCCATGACTCCAAAAAAGAAAGATGATGCATGGGTTATCGTTGATAGATTAACGAAGTCAGCTCACTTTATACCGGTATGTATTGATTACTCACTTGACAAGTTGGCTGAGCTGTATATTGCTAAAATTGTGAGATTACATCGGGTGCCTTTCTGTATTTTTTCGGATAGAGATTCGAGGTTTACTTCGAGGTTTCGTAAAAATTTGCAAGAAGCCTTGGGTACAAAATTGAATTTTAGTACCGCGTTCCATCCGCAAACTGATGGTCAATCGAAAAGAGTGATCCAAGTTCTCGAAGACATGCTCTGATGCTGTGTTTTAGAGATCGAAGGTAGTTGGGAAAAATATCTACCTTTGGTTGAATTTGCCTACAACAACAGTTATCAGTCGAGTATACAGATGGCACCATACGAAGCATTATATGGTCGCAAGTGTCAAATTCCCTCGTATTGGGCCGAGCTTAGTGAGAAGCAAATTCACGGGGTTGACTTGGTTAGAGAAGCCGAAGAGAAAGTGAAAGTGATCCGTGATAGTCCGAGAAAGTTTGCATCGGATCGACAAAAGTCATCACGTGATTTGAAAAGAAAAGAAATTGAGTTTCAGGTGGGTGATAAAGTATTTCTGAAAGTATCTCCGTGGAAGAAAATATTGAGGTTTAGTCGAAAGGGCAAATTGAGTCCGCGATTCATAGGGCCGTATGAGGTTTTTTAAAGGATTGGACCAGTAGCTTACCGGTTAGCTTTACCGGCGGAGTTGGAGAGAATACAGAATGTGTTCCATGTGTCGATGTTGCGACGATATCGTTCTGATCCTTTGCATGTGATTCCTCCGACTGAAATTGAGATACGACCGGATATGACCTACGAAGAGCAACCAATTAAGATTTTGGCTCGAGAGGTTAAACAGTTGAGGAATAAAAGTATAGCTTTAGTGAAAGTGTTGTGGCAAAAAACATGGTGTAGAAGAGGCTACGTGGGAACCGGAAGAGGCCATGAGAGAACAGTACCCAAACCTTTTTATCGGTAAGATTTTTGGGGACGAAAATCCCTAAAGGGGGGAGAGTTGTATATGACACTTTGACTTTGGGGTGGTTGGAAGTGAGTGGTTTTGGAACCACTAATCTGAGGTTAGAGAAAATTATTTTGATATTATTTTATGAGTTATATCATGATTAGATGATTGCATAAAAATTTTGGTGAATTAATTGTAGTGATTGCATGCTTAATTTTGAAAAAGGACTAAGTCGCATTAAGTGCGAAAGTTTTGATTTACTAGCTAAAGGGGTCAAATAGCTATTGAATATTAAATTAGAGGTCCTTAATATGCAATTCGGCTTTATTTAGGGTGATGGCTGGCCATAGGGACAAAGAAATGACATAGTCAATGTTAGGTAAAGCATTTGGTGACTTAATTGATTTTTAATCATAAAATAGCACCGTTGGAGCTAAAAGAATTAAAGTCTCAATTATAAGAGTTGACGGATAAAGCTTTCGCAAGACTGAGTTATTCTCTGTGGGGTGCTCTAGTACTTTTTGTGAAAAAGAAAGACGGGTCGATGAGGTTATGTATAGACTACCGATAGCTCAACAAGGTTACAGTTAAGAACAAGTATCCTTTGCCAAGGATCGACGATTTGTTTGACCAATTGAAGGGAGCCACAGTTTCTAAGATAGACTTGAGGTCCTAAGTTACTATCGGTTGAGAGTTAAGGAGCGAGGATGTGTCAAAAAGCGCATTCGGACGAGTATGGCCATTATGAGTTTCTAGTCATGCCTTTTGGCTTAACAAATGCTCTGCTTTGTTTATGGAAGAAGGAAAAGTAGTAGCTTATGCCTCGAGACAGCTAAAACCACATGAAAAGAATTATCCGACCTTACGATTTGGAATTGCATTGCCATCATCTTTGCTTTGAAGATTTGGCGTCATTATTTGTATGGTGAAAAATGCTGAATCTTTATCGATCCCAAAAGTTTGAAGTACCTGATGAACCAAAAGGACTTGAATTTGCGTCAACAGAGGTGGCTCGAATTATTGAAAGATTATGAGCTAGTAATTGATTATCACCCAGGGAAAGCGAATGTGGTCGCCGATGCCTTAAGCAGAAAATCCTTGTATGCTTTGAGAGCTATGAGTACGAGTTTGACACTATCTAATGATGGTTCTATATTAGCCGAGTTGAAAGCTAGACCGTTGTTTCTCCAGTAGATCTGTGAGGCTCAAAGGAATGATAGTGGAATGCAGGCTAAGAGAGCTCAGTGTGAATCGGGAGGTAACTCTGATTTTCGGGTTGGTCCAAAAGATTGTTTGATGTTTTGTAGTGTGGTTTGTGTACCGAAAGATGATGAGATGATTCAGAAAATTTTGCATGAGGCATACAATGGTTGTTTGTCGATTGCATCAAGGCGATACAAAAATGTATAATGATTTGAAGAAGTTGTATTGGTGGCGGGTATGAAAGGAGACATCTCGAGTTTGTTACAAAGTGTTTAATTTGTCAACAAGTGAAAGTCGAGCATCAGGTGCCTTCAAGTTTACTTCCGCGATGATGGTTCCCGAGTGGAAATGCGGCCCGAATCACGATGGATTTTGTAATGAGGCTACCCATGACTCCAAAAAGAAAGATGATGCATGGGTTATCGTTGATAGATTAACGAAGTCAGCTCACTTTATACCGGTATGTATTGATTACTCACTTGACAAGTTGGCTGAGCTGTATATTGCTAAAATTGTGAGATTACATCGGGTGCCTTTCTGTATTTTTTCGGATAGAGATTCGAGGTTTACTTCGAGGTTTCGTAAAAATTTGCAAGAAGCCTTGGGTACAAAATTGAATTTTAGTACCGCGTTCCATCCGCAAACTGATGGTCAATCGAAAAGAGTGATCCAAGTTCTCGAAGACATGCTCTGATGCTGTGTTTTAGAGATCGAAGGTAGTTGGGAAAAATATCTACCTTTGGTTGAATTTGCCTACAACAACAGTTATCAGTCGAGTATACAGATGGCACCATACGAAGCATTATATGGTCGCAAGTGTCAAATTCCCTCGTATTAGGCCGAGCTTAGTGAGAAGCAAATTCACGGGGTTGACTTGGTTAGAGAAGCCGAAGAGAAAGTGAAAGTGATCCGTGATAGTCTGAAAGCTGCATCAGATCGACAAAAGTCATACGCAGATTTGAAAAGAAAAGAAATTGAGTTTCAGGTGGGTGATAAAGTATTTCTGAAAGTATCTCCGTGGAAGAAAATATTGAGGTTTAGTCGAAAGGGCAAATTGAGTCCGCGATTCATAGAAGCCGTATGAGGTTTTTAAAGGATTGGACCAGTAGCTTACCGGTTAGCTTTACCGGCGGAGTTGGAGAGAATACAGAATGTGTTCCATGTGTCGATGTTGCGACGATATCGTTCTGATCCTTTGCATGTGATTCCTCCGACTGAAATTGAGATACGACCGGATATGACCTACGAAGAGCAACCAATTAAGATTTTGGCTCGAGAGGTTAAACAGTTGAGGAATAAAAGTATAGCTTTAGTGAAAGTGTTGTGGCAAAAACATGGTGTAGAAGAGGCTACGTGGGAACCGGAAGAGGCCATGAGAGAACAGTACCCAAACCTTTTTATCGGTAAGATTTTTGGGGACGAAAATCCCTAAAGGGGGGAGAGTTGTAACAGCCCGACTTTGGGGCTGGTTGGAACAGTGGTTTTGGAACCACTAATCTGAGGTTAGAGAAAATTATTTTGATATTATTTTATGAGTTATATCATGATTAGATGATTGCATAAAAATTTTGGTGAATTAATTGTAGTGATTGCATGCTTAATTTTGAAAAAGGACTAAGTCGCATTAAGTGCGAAAGTTTTGATTTACTAGCTAAAGGGGTCAAATAGCTATTGAATATTAAATTAGAGGTCCTTAATATGCAATTCGGCTTTATTTAGGGTGATGGCTGGCCATAGGGACAAAGAAATGACATAGTCAATGTTAGGTAAAGCATTTGGTGACTTAATTGATTTTTAATCATAAAATAGCACCGTTGGAGCTAAAAGAATTAAAGTCTCAATTATAAGAGTTGACGGATAAAGCTTTCGTAAGACTGAGTTATTCTCTGTGGGGTGCTCTAGTACTTTTTGTGAAAAAGAAAGACGGGTCGATGAGGTTATGTATAGACTACCGATAGCTCAACAAGGTTACAGTTAAGAACAAGTATCCTTTGCCAAGGATCGACGATTTGTTTGACCAATTGAAGGGAGCCACAGTTTCTAAGATAGACTTGAGGTCCGGTTACTATCAGTTGAGAGTTAAGGAGCAGGATGTGTCAAAAACTGCATTTCGGACGAGGTATGGCCATTATGAGTTTCTAGTCATGCCTTTTGGCTTAACAAATGCTCCTGCTTTGTTTATGGAAGAAGGAAAAGTAGTAGCTTATGCCTCGAGACAGCTAAAACCACATGAAAAGAATTATCCGACGCACGATTTGGAATTGGCTGCCATCATCTTTGCTTTGAAGATTTGGCGTCATTATTTGTATGGTGAAAAATGCTGAATCTTTATCGATCCCAAAAGTTTGAAGTACCTGATGAACCAAAAGGACTTGAATTTGCGTCAACAGAGGTGGCTCGAATTATTGAAAGATTATGAGCTAGTAATTGATTATCACCCAGGGAAAGCGAATGTGGTCGCCGATGCCTTAAGCAGAAAATCCTTGTATGCTTTGAGAGCTATGAGTACGAGTTTGACACTATCTAATGATGGTTCTATATTAGCCGAGTTGAAAGCTAGACCGTTGTTTCTCAAAGAGATCAGCGTGAGGCTCAAAGGAATGATAGTGGAATGCAGGCTAAGAGAGCTCAGTGTGAATCGGGAGGTAACTCTGATTTTCGGGTTGGTCCAAAAGATTGTTTGATGTTTTGTGACAGGGTTTGTGTACCGAAAGATGATGAGATGATTCAGAAAATTTTGCATGAGGCATACAATGGTTGTTTGTCAGTGCATCCGGGCAGTACAAAAATGTATAATGATTTGAAGAAGTTGTATTGGTGGCCGGGTATGAAAGGAGACATCTCCGAGTTTGTTACAAAGTGTTTAATTTGTCAACAAGTGAAAGTCGAGCATCAGGTGCCTTCAAGTTTACTTCCGCCAGTGATGGTTCCCGAGTGGAAATGCGACCGAATCACGATGGATTTTGTAACAGGGCTACCCATGACTCCAAAAAAGAAAGATGATGCATGGGTTATCGTTGATAGATTAACGAAGTCAGCTCACTTTATACCGGTATGTATTGATTACTCACTTGACAAGTTGGTGAAATTTGTATATTGCTAAAATTGTGAGATTACATCGGTGCCTTTCTGTATTTTTGGATAGAGATTCGAGGTTTACTTGAGGTTTCGTAAAAATTTGCAAGAAGCCTTGGGTACAAAATTGAATTTTAGTACCGCGTTCCATCCGCAAACCGATGGTCAATCGAAAGAGTGATCCAAGTTCTCGAAGACATGCTCGATCTTTGTGTTTTAGAGATCGAAGGTAGTTGGGAAAAATATCTACCTTTGGTTGAATTTGCCTACAACAACGATTATCGGTCGAGTATACAGATGGCACCATACGAAGCATTATATGGTCGCAAGTGTCAAATTCCCTCGTATTGGGCGAGCTTAGTGAGAAGCAAATTCACGGGGTTGACTTGGTTAGAGAAGCCAAGAGAAAGTGAAAGTGATCCGTGATAGTCTGAAAAGTCGCATCGGATCGACAAAAGTCATACCTTGATTTGAAAAGAAAAGAAATTGAGTTTCAGGTGGGTGATAAAGTATTTCTGAAAGTATCTCCGTGGAAGAAAATATTGAGGTTTAGTCGAAAGGGCAAATTGAGTCCGCGATTCATAGGGCCGTATGAGGTTTTTAAAGGATTGGACAAAGTAGCTTACCGGTTAGCTACACCGGCGGAGTTGGAGAGAATACAGAATGTGTTCCATGTGTCGATGTTGCGACGATATCGTTCTGATCCTTTGCATGTGATTCCTCCGACTGAAATTGAGATACGACCGGATATGACCTACGAAGAGCAACCAATTAAGATTTTGGCTCGAGAGGTTAAACAGTTGAGGAATAAAAGTATAGCTTTAGTGAAAGTGTTGTGGCAAAAAACATGGTGTAGAAGAGGCTACGTGGGAACCGGAAGAGGCCATGAGAGAACAGTACCCAAACCTTTTTATCGGTAAGATTTTTGGGGACGAAAATCCCTAAAGGGGGGAGAGTTGTAACAGCCCGACTTTGGGGCTGGTTGGAACAGTGGTTTTGGAACCACTAATCTGAGGTTAGAGAAAATTATTTTGATATTATTTTATGAGTTATATCATGATTAGATGATTGCATAAAAATTTTGGTGAATTAATTGTAGTGATTGCATGCTTAATTTTGAAAAAGGACTAAGTCGCATTAAGTGCGAAAGTTTTGATTTACTAGCTAAAGGGGTCAAATAGCTATTGAATATTAAATTAGAGGTCCTTAATATGCAATTCGGCTTTATTTAGGGTGATGGCTGGCCATAGGGACAAAGAAATGACATAGTCAATGTTAGGTAAAGCATTTGGTGACTTAATTGATTTTTAATCATAAAATAAATAAAAGCTATCATCTTTCCCATATTTCTTCTTCTTCCATCGAAAATATCAACAAGAATAGGGGTTTGGAAGCTTGAAAATTTTTAGCAACTTCAACCTTTGCTAGTAAGTGGTTTAGGTGGTTATTTTTGATCATTTTTGTACTTTTGGGACCCTTGTAGCATTATCTAGCTAATGAGGGGACTATTTTGCAAAATGGTTGAGAGTCTAGGGTTTTTCCATGAGAGTATTCATGTGTTTGCTGAAATTTTATGGAAGAAAATAAATCTTTGTTTTTAAATACACAACTTTTGTGAAGGGTGTTTCCATGAAAACACCAAAAAGGATCATTTTGTAAAGGTTTTAAAATAGGTGGTAAATGTGTGTAATAATTGGAATTGTGAGTTGCTATAAGAATAAAATATATTCGACTAGGCTTGGTTAATAAGGAAATTTGATGAAAATCGATTTATGAGCCTAGGGGTAAAATCGTAAATTTATGAAAGTCTAAGGGTAAAATGGTAATTTTGCTAGAGAAGAAATTTTAAAATGTCTTGATTAATGTAGTGATTAAATGAGTAAATTTTATCATTATAGATCAAGAAGAACGTGGGATCAACCTTGACCGAGGAAAAGGTAAGGTTTCGGATTAAACCTTAAATTGACATATTTTGTATCGAGGTAAGTTTATATGTAAATGATACATCCTTTTACTTATGTTTTACTTATTAATGCATTGTGTGAATGGTGAATGAATATTATTATTATTCATTGAAATTATAGAAAGTGAGGAAATTCTCGAATGAACCTTCGGAACAGGAAAAGAATACAGGTAAACACCTTAGATATGTGATTATTGGTGGGCTGTATGCGATACCACCGTATCCATTGTTATTGGTGGGCTATGTGCGATACCACTATATCTATTATTTTTGGTGGGCTGTGTGCGATACCACCGTGGATATGTGATTATTGGTGGGCTATGTACGATACCACTGTGTTAATTATCAATGGTGGGCTGTGTGCGAAACCACCGAGTATCCAGTGGTATTTCAAAGCGTTCATCGAGAAACTTTGTCTAAGTGAAATTATATGTGGCTTTGTGGTGATAAGTGTAGGGTATAAGTGCATATAAATGTGAGCAATGTTTTATGGTATGAGTTTGGGATGTGGTAAGATTTGAAATGAGTAAGTATAATTATGAGGATCTGAATTGTTCTTGATTGATAAGTATGTGGTATGATGTTCATAGTTTACATATGGACTTACTAAGCTTAAAGCTTACTCCCTTTTCTTTTCCCTTATTTTATAGAGTCGAAGTGTCAGCTAGGGATACGGAGACCGTCGGAGGTTCACCCACACTATCCATGCATTTTGGTATAAATAGATTTAGCATTTTGAGTATGGCATGTATAGGGACTTAGTCTTTGATTGAATGTCATATTGTTTTGGCCAAATGTTTTGGCTTATTTGAAGATGAATTCTTTTGTATACGGCCATAATTGATGGCTATTTCTTATTAATCTATGAAATGATGAGATTATTCTTGAATGTGCAAGTTGCATGGTTGATTAATTGGTTTAATTATGCATGAATGAGTTGGTGGCTTGATGTGGTTTATGTTGGTACAAGTAGGGGTGGCAGAAAGGGCTTGGCAAATAGCCTTGTCCATGTCCACACGTGTAGACACACGGGCGTGTGTCTAGGCCGTGTGGTTTGGCTGTGTGTCCTCCTGCATCTTAAGTTGGCAAAACAGAATGCCCAGTAGTAACCACACTGGCTGAGATAGGGTCGTGTGTCTCGACCGTGTGGAAAACACGGCCATTGACATGGGCGTGTGCCCAGACCGTGTGAGGTCTGCACCTAAATTTTGGAATTTAGTTCACAACACGGTCTAAAGACATGGGCGTATGCTTTGGCCGTGTGACATTATTAGGTTGATGACATCAGAAACAAAATGTCAAGGTTTTTGCACACGGGTTAGCACACGGGCGTGTCATGGTCGTGTGAAGGACAGGGGCCATGGACACGGGTGTGTGTCAGACCGTGTGAAAACCCCTGTAGGTTCGAATTGAGAAATAAATCTACATGGGTGTGGAACACGGGCATGTGATATGCCACACGGGCGTGTTCCTTCTTCTACACGAGTGTGTGGACTGTTTGATGAGAATTTTCTAAGTTTTTCCAGAGATCTTCTAAAGAATTTAGTTTGATCCCGAACCATTCCTAAAGTGTGTTTTGAGCCTCGTAGACTTGTTTTAGGGGTGATATGAAGGTTTATGAAAAGTTTTAAATTTGAGTGGAAAGTCATGTCTCGATTTTGTATGATTGCTTGCGTATAAGTTTGGTAATGCCTCGTACCCTGTTCAAGTGTCGAATATGGGTAAGGGGTGTTACATATGCCCTTTTTTCACACGGTCTTAGACTTGGGTGTGTCTTTCCGTGTGAGGCACACGGCCGGACCACACGAGCGTGTGACCTTGTAACTTTGAAAAATCTTTAAGTTTTGGAAAAATTTGTATGTGTTCGGTTTAATCCCGACCCCTTCCTAATGTATGTTTAATGTCTCGTAGACCTTCAAAAGGGACCCTATGTGTATATTTTATTATGAAATGTTTGTGAATGTTTGATGTTAATGAAATGTTTGTGTTATGATCCGATATGTCCGGTAACACCTCTTAACCATAGTTCGGCGACGGATACGGGTTAGGGGTGTTACAGGTCCTTCGAAGGAAGCCTATTCCATTAGTGAAGGTGTTGTGGCAGAATCATAGCACTGAGGAGGCCACGTGGGAGCCTGAGGATGCGATGCGTCAGCAGTATCCTCATTTTTTTCTGATCAGGTAAATTTCAAGGCCAAAATTTTCTTTTAGGGGGTAGAGTTGTAACGCCCCAAAATTTAAAATTTTTGTTTTTGCGGATGTGTGACACAAATGTGTATCTGCTTCAGTGGTTAAGTGTTCTGGGAGTGTGTGAGAAGTCCCAAGTTCAAGCCAGGACTTGGGCAAATTTTGGTAATTTTTATAAATAAAGCCTTAACCTGGCCTAAAGGGCTTAAGGTTAATAGTTGGTAAATAGTTATCAGAATGGGCCTACTGGTCTAGTGGTTAAGTGGAGTGTTGGTGTGTTGGAGGTCTTGTTTTCGATTCTCTGCGATGTCAAGGAGTGGTATTTTTGCTTTAAGTTCGGCCAAAGTTGTGCTGAACTGGGATTCTGAGTGGTTGATGTGTAGTTGGAGCTGAGAGGAAAATTAAGGGATTGAGTTGTAGTGGATAACTGAGTAGTGGGTGGTTGAGATAATGTGGGTAGTGTGATTGAGTAAATCAGTTTTCCAAATTCTCTCTTCAGAAAAACTGACGCTTCTTCCTCCTTTCTTTTCTTTCTCTGTCGTTTTCTCTTCCCCACTTGCCGCCGAAATTCCTTTGAAATTCCCCTCCCTTTTTGTTTTCATTCCGTTTCTTTTTCCTTTGCAACGTAAATCGTTGGCAGGTGGTAAGTAGTATATTGGTTGGTATCATTCTTAGATTATTATTTTCAGATTTGTGAGTCTAAATTTCAGGGTTTTGACAGCAGCGTATCGTTTGGAGTAAGGATCTCGTTGTATTGTTTCGTAACGAATCGATTCGAAGTCTTGGGGTTAGTTTTAATTGCTCTATGGATGAGTATTCTGGTTTTGGGTTCAGTTATAGTTCAATTGTTAAATGATTAATTGAGTGGAAATTGGTCGAATATAGGTTCAGGAAGGCTCGGGGATCATTTCAGCTTTAATCGAAACCAGGTGTGTATCGAAACGTAGAAAATGGGGTTCGGCGAAAAGCAGAAAAACCCCACTGTCGACACCACACGGACGAGTGGTCGCCTGTGTGGTAGGTCGTATGCCCTAACACGGGCTTGTGTTCGACGAGGTTAGGCCGTGTGATGGCCATATAGGCCGTGTGTAACACAAGGGCTGGACTGATTTGGGCCGTGTAGGCCACACGGGCTTGTGGGTCCACACGGGTAAACTACACGGGCATGTGGGATTTTGGGCCAGGCCGTGTGATCCACACGGTCAAGGCAAATATGGGTCGTGTAGGCCACACGGGCGTATGGGCCCACACGGGCAGGCCACATAGGCGTGTGAGCCCATTTTTACTAAAATGACTGTTAAGGTTGCACGGGTCGCCCAAGTCGACTGTGAACCTTCCGTAGGGTTGGTAAGCACTACGTAGTCCCTTAACTGTGTGATATTGATTGTGTGTATTATGTACTGAGCATGTTATATACAAGCATGTATACTGAACTGAATATGTATCTGACAAACCTATGATAGCATGACAATTCATTGTATGTTGCATTGCATTGGGTTGGGTTGATATTATTTGGAGGAAGTGTACTAAAAGGCTCTTAAGCCTATTATACTGGCAGCTCAGCTGTAAATTACTGATTTGTGCTGCATTCGGTACTACCTGGAGTGTAGGGATGGGTGGGTTGATTTAATCCCCACATGGAGTGTGGGGTTGGCCGGAGATGGTGTGTAGAGGCTAGTTAGGTAGGACCTTGTTACTGTATACTGCATGATTTCCACTGATACTGTGTGGGCTAAGGCCCTACTATATAGTTTATACTGTACTGAGATGGGCTAAGGCCCAAACTATTACTGATACTCAAAAGGGCTTAAGCCCGGGACTGTTTTAACTTTGCACTGTGATTTGCTATTTTTTGTTTTCTGTGGGATTACAAACTTAGTTTCCGTAAACTCACCCCTTCTATTTAACGTGCACAGGTAATCCCCAGACCTAGACGGATCGATGCGGCGGAGGACTCAGCGGTGACCACAGTTATTGGACTCTTTTAATTCACGATTTACGATTTATGACTATAATATTATTATTTGTTTATTTTGATGTAATTTGGGGACTTCTTGGACTTTTGCTTAACTTGGGTTTTTATTTATTTTATGGATTTATAACCGCTAGTAGTAGGGAAACTCGGTTTTCAAAAAACTAAAGTTTTTCTAAACTCGCGATTACTTAAACTGTTTCTAAAAGCTTCTGCAACGAGTTACGCTTTAAAACTATGGGGGTAAGTGAGTAAAACTAATTTTGAAACTAATCATAGATAAGGAAAAGTAATTAAACGGAAATGGTTTTATTGCAACAACATAATTTTCCAAACACCCTATCATGTAACATTGCCAGATTGGGCCATAACGTCTAGGCCGGGTTTGGGGTGTTACATTTAGTGGTATCAGAGCCAGGTTGCAAAACTCAGCTTTGGATTATGGGTTTTAAAATTTGGATTTGAAGAATTGATTACAAAATGATTTGAAATGTTTTACTGAGTAAGTGGTACACCGAGTCTCCGGTGCCGGTCCTGTAAGTATTCTAAACTGTGAATTGTTTTAAACAGAAACTGTTATTGATAGTATATTCTAAAACTACTATAGGTAGTATACTGTATTGAAAACACTTTAGTTAGTGTATACTGAAAACTGTAGTGAAACTGTGATATACGAAAACAAACTCTGAATTTCCGATAATGTTCTACATAAAACATCTGTTAATAAATATTGAATTATAACTAATTCATAAAATTTCTAAATACAGATAATTCGATTACATATGAGCACACTAGGTATCCACGGATGGGGTACTAGAGGCCGTAGAGGGGCTCGAGCTGGGTCCTCCTCTTTTGGAAACCTGCCTAACTTGGATACTAGTGAGACGCCAGTTTCACCTGCGATTGAGACTGGGTCTCAAGACCGTATGGATGGGGATGACGCACTATCCCAGGCTATGCTCAGGATTTTGGAGAGGGTCACTGGGTCCAATACTGGATCTGGGGGCCGAGGGTCGGTTACGGAATGACTCCAGTCCAATTGGGCTGAGTTGTTCAGGGTGTCACTAGAGTTGCCCCTAATGTGGCCGAGTACTGGATTGAGGCTACGGAGAGGATCACAGATGATCTAGACTGCACCCCAGAGCAGAAATTAAAGGGTGCAGTCTCGCTGCTGCGTGATGAGGCTTATCAGTGGTGGCTTACTGTTAAGGAGGGCACTAAGCCTGAACGTCTGACCTGGGAGTTCTTTAAGACCGCCTTCCAGGGGAAATATGTGGGAGCCAGTTATATGGACGCCCATTGGAGGGAGTTTCTGAATCTGACACAGTGAGATTGAACAGTGGCCGAGTATGAGGTCGAGTTTTTGAGACTGAGCCACTATGCGCGAGGTATGATGGCATCTGACTACGAGTAATGTGTCCACTTTGAGGATGGCCTCAGGGATAACTTGAGGGTTCTGATAGCTCCGCAAAGGGAGTGAGATTTTTCTTCCTTGGTCTAGAAGGCGAAGATCGCTAAGGTGGTTAAGCGCACTGAGTGCCAAAACTGCGATAGAGTGAGAGGTAGGAACAAGAGGTATTCGAAGCTCTCGAGTACTGTACAGAGGCTTAAGAAAAAGGCCAGAGCTGATGGGCCAGTTAGAGTTGGGCCCCCTGTTGCTGCTACTGGACTGCAGCCATGTACTGATTGTGTTAGACGCCATCAGGGCGAGTGTTGGAAGAGCACTGGGGCACGCTTGAGATGTGGGTTGTTGGAACATCGCATTAGAGAGTGTCTACTGAGGGCTGATCAGATGCAAGCTCCGAGTACTGGTACTGTACAGCCATCGAGGGTAGTTTAGCAGCCACCGAGGGGCCGTGGTCAAGCCAGAGGTGGTAATGGTATGGGCTGTGGATAAAGAGCACCGGGCAGAGGTGTTGGTCAGACTGAGGCGAGGCAGCCGACTCTAGTATATGTTGCACGTCGCCGAGAGGATGGAGATGCTCTGGACGTCATCACGGGTATGTTTCTTATTCATGATGTACCTTATATTGCATTGATATATATAGGATCCACCCACTCCTATATAGCCTGTACTGTGTTTAAAAACTTGGGGATCTTGGTTGAGAGCACTACGAGTAAGGTTACTGTATTGAGTCCATTGGGGAAATCTATAAGGGTTACAAGTTGTTTAGAGACGTTTCTTTAGAGGTTCAAGGAGAAATCTTTCTGGCTGATCTGATGGAGTTTTCCTTTGGGGAGTTCGATTTAATTCTAGGGATGGACTGGTTGGTCAAGCATCGTGTTAGCTTGGACTGGACGACTAAGAGGGTCATATTGAGGACTGAAGAGGATGATGAGGTAATCATGATTGGAGAGCGCCGAAATTATTTAACTAATGTGATTTATGCACTGGTGGCAGAAAAGTTGGTACGTAAGGGATGTGAGGCATTCTTGGCTTACGTAAGTGTTTCAGATTCTGGGGATTCCTCTGTTAAGGACATTAGAGCGGTAAAGGATTTTCTGAACGTCTTTCTTGATGAGCTACCTGGTTTACCTCCGGATCGTGAAGTGGAGTTTGGTATTGAGCTCCTACTTGGTACAGCTCTGGTGTCCATCGCTCCCTATCGAATGGCATCGAATGAGCTTGTGGAGCTAAAGGCTCAGATTCAAGAGTTATTGGATCGTGGGTTCATCCTCCCTAGTGTGTCTCCGTGGAGAGCACCGGTACTATTTGTGAAGAAGAAAGATGGATCCATGTAGATGTGTATCAACTACCGGTAACTGAACAAGTTGACCATTAAGAATAAGTACCCCCTACCGAGGATAGATGATCTGTTTGACCAGTTTCGAGGAGCTTCGGTGTTCTCTAAGATTGACCTCCAATCTGGGTATCATCAGTTGAGGGTAAAGGAGGCTGACGTACATAAGACGACGTTTAGGACTCGTTATGGTCACTACGAGTTCCTAGTAATGCCATTTGGATTGACTAATGCATCGGCAGTTTTAATGGATTTGATGAACCGAGTGTTTCAACCTTATCTGGATCAGTTTGTGGTGGTGTTCATCGATGATATACTGGTTTACTTGAGGACTGAGGATGAGCATGACGAGCACCTTAGGGTTGTTTTGCAGACTTTGAGGGAGAAGCAGCTCTATGCTAAGTTTAACAAGTGCGAGTTCTGGCTACGTGAGGTGACATTTCTGGGTCATGTGGTTTTTGCTGAGGGGATTCGAGTTGATCCTCGAAAGATTGAGGCTGTGTTGGAGTGGGAACAGCCTAGGAACGTGTCTGGGATCTGTAATTTTCTGGGACTGGCGGGTTATTATCGGCGATTTGTAGAGGGCTTTTCATTGATTGAAGCACTCTTGACTAAGCTGCTACGTAAGGGTGTGCCGTTTAACTGGACTGATGCGCAGCAAGAGAGCTTTGAAAAGCTCAAGACTGTACTGACTGAGGCCCCTGTTTTGATACAGCCGGAGTCTGGAAAGGAGTTCACCGTTTATAAAGATACGTCACACGTCGGTTTGGGATGTGTGTTGATGCAGGATGGTAAGGTGGTTGCATATGCGTCTCGTCAGCTTAAGACTCATGAGGCGAATTATCTGACGCATGACTTGGAGTTGGTCGCGGTAGTTTTTGCACTAAAAATCTGGAGGCATTATTTGTATGGTGAGAAGTGTATCATCTACACTGATCACAAAAGCCTCAAGTATCTCCTTACTCAGAAGGAGCTGAATCTTAGGCAGCGTAGATGGATTGAGCTGCCCAAGGACTATGACTGTACCATTGAGTACCACCTTGGCAAGGCCAATATGGTGGCTGATGCACTGAGCCGTAGAGCTATGACCGATTTAAGGGCGATGTCTGCTCGCCTCAGTTTACTTGATGATGGTAGCCTGTTGGCTGAGCTTCAGGTTAAACCGACTTGGATAGATCAGATTAAGGGTAAACAGTTGCAGGACGAGTCTTTGGGTACTCAGTTCTGATAGATTGAAAGTGGTAGCACTACAGATTTTGGGTTGAACTCTGAGCGTGTGTTATGTTTTCGTGGACAGATTTGTGTACCGAATGACACCGATTTGAGGCAGTCCATATTGAGGGAGGCGTATAGTAGCCCTTATGCTATGCATCCTGGTGGGACTAAGATGTACCGAGACCTCCGTGAGTTGTACTGGTGGCTAGGACTGAAACGGGAAGTTACCGATTTTGTGGCTAAATGTTTGACGTGCCAGCAAGTTAAGGCTGAGCATTAGTTATCTTCGGGTTTGCTATAGCCAATTAAGATTCCTCTTTGGAAGTAGAAGCGTGTAACTATGGACTTCGTAAGTGGGTTGCCCCTAACACCCACTAATAAGGATTCAGTATGGGTTATCGTGGATTGATTAACTAAGTCTGCCCACTTCATATCGGTTCGTACTGATTATTCACTGCAGAAACTGGCGAAGCTTTATATTTCAAAGATAGTGAGACTACATGGAGTACCGGTCTCGATCATCTCTGATAGGGATCCTCGCTTCATGTCTCAGTTTTGGGGGAAGTTGGATGAGGCTTTGGGTTCAAAGTTGGACTTCAGTACTGCGTTCCATCCTCAAACTGATGGTCAGTCAGAGAGGGTGATTCAGATACTGGAGGACATGTTGAGGGGTTGTGTTATTGATTTTCGAGGCAGTTGGGAGGATTATCTGCCACTAGTAGAGTTTGCTTATAATAATAGCTTCCAGTTTAGCATTCAGATGGCACCTTACGAGGCACTATATGGCCGTAAGTGTCGCACTCCCTTGTGCTGGACTGAGTTGGGTGAACGACGTGTATTGGGTCCTAAGCTGATTTCTGAGACTGAGAATAAGGTACGACTGTTTCGAGATCTTCTGAAGGCAGCTTCTGATAGGCAGAAGTCTTATGCTGATCTAAAGAGAAGTGAGATTTAGTATTCTGTGGGGGACTTCGTGTTTCTTAAGGTCTCGCCATGGAAGAAGGTTCTGAGGTTCGGTCACAAGGGCAAGTTGAGCCCTAGGTTTATTGGGCCTTACCGAATTCTGAAGCTAGTGGGACCGGTCGCTTATCGGCTGGAGTTATTTCCAGAGCTAGATCGTATTCATGACGTATTCCACGCCTCGATGTTGAGGCGCTATCGCTCTGATCCCACGCACATTGTCATTGTTGAGGAGATTGAGGTTAGGCCAGACTTGACCTTCGAGGAGGAGTCGGTTCAGATTCTTAATCGCGATGTAAAGGTCATTCGAAGGAAGTCTATTCCATTAGTGAAGGTGTTGTGGCGGAATCATAGCACTGAGAAGGCCACGTGGGAGCCTGAGGATGCGATGCGTCAGTAGCATCCTCATTTGTTCTGATCAGGTAAATTTTGAGGCCGAAATTTTCTTTTAGGGGGTAGAGTTGTAACACCCCAAAATTTAAAATTTTTGTTTTTGCGGATGTGTGACACAAATGTGTATCTGCTTCAGTGGTTAAGTGTTCTGGGAGTGTGTGAGAAGTCCCAAGTTCAAGCCAGGACTTGGGCAAATTTTGGTAATTTTTATAAATAAAGTCTTAACCTGGCCTAAAGGGCTTAAGTTTAATAGTTGGTAAATAGTTATCAGAATGGGCTTACTGGTCTAGTGGTTAAGTGGAGTGTTGGTGTGTTGGAGGTCTTGTGTTCGATTCTCTACGATGCCAAGGAGTGGTATTTTTGCTTTAAGTTCGGCCAGAGTTGTGTTGAACTGGGATTCTGAGTGGTGGATGTGTAGTGGGAGGTGAGGGAGAAAATTAAGGGATTGAGTTGCAGTGGATAACTGAGTAGTGGGTGGTTGAGATAATGTGGGTAGTGTGATTGAGTAAATCAGTTTTCCAAATTCTCTCTTCAGAAAAACTGACGCTTCTTCCTCCTTTCTTTTCTTTCTCTGTTATTTTCTCTTCCCCACTTGCCGCCCCTTTTTGCTTTCATTCCGTTTCTTTTTCCTTTGCAACGTAAATCGTTGGCAAGTGGTAAGTAGTATATTGGTTGGTATCATTCTTAGATGATTGTTTTCATTTTTGTGAGTCTAAATTTCAGAGTTTTGAAAGCAGCGTATCGAGTGGAGTAAGGCTCTCGTTGTATTATTTCGTAACGAATCGATTCAAAGTGTTGGGGTCAATTTTAATCACTCTATGGATGAGTATTCTGGTTTCGGGTTCAGTTATAGTTCAATTGTTAAATGATTAATTGAGTGGAAATTGGTGGAATATAGGTTCAGGAAGGCTCGGGGATCATTTCAGCTTTAATCGAAACCAAGTGTGTACCAAAACGCAGAAAATGGGGTTCGGCAAAAAGCTGAAAAACCCCACTGTCGATGCCACACGGGCGAGTGGTCACCCGTGTGGTAGGCCATGTGCCCTAACACGGGCATGTGTTCGACAAGGCCAGGCCGTGTGATGGCCAGGCAGGTAGCGTGCGGCACAAGGGCTGGACTGATTTGGGGCGTGTGGGTCCACACGGGTAAACTACACGGGCATGTAGGATTTTGGGCCAGGCCGTGTAATCCACACGGTCAAGGCAAATTTGGGCCGTGTTGGTCACACGGGCGTGTGGGCCCACCCGGGCAGGCCACATGGGCGTGTGAGCCCATTTTTACTGAAATGACTGTTAATGTTGCACGGGTCGCCTAAGTCGACTGTGAACCTTCCGTAGGGTCGGTAAGCACTACGTAGTCCCTTAACTGTGTGATATTGATTGTGTGTATTATGTACTGAGCATGTTATATACAAGCATGTATACTGAACTGAATGTGTATCTGACAAACCTATGATAGCATGACATTTCATTGTATGTTGCATTGCATTGGGTTGGGTCGATATTATTTGGAGGAAGTGTACTGAAAGGCTCTTAAGCCTATTTTACTGGTAGCTCAACTGCAAATTACTGATTTGTGCCGCATTCGGTACTACCTGGAGTGTAGGGATGGGTGGGTTGATTTAATCCCCACATGGAGTGTGGGGTTGGACGGAGATGGTGCGTAGAGGCTGGTTGGGTGGGACTTTGTTACTGTATACTGCATGATTGCCACTGATACTGTGATGGGCTAAGGCCCTACTGCATAGTTGATACTGTACTAAGATGGGCTAATGCCCAAACTGTTACTGATACTCAAAAGGGCTTAGGCCCGGGACTGTTTTAGCTTTGCACTGTGATTTGCTATTTTTCGTTTTCTCTAGGATTACACACTGAGTTTACGTAAACTCACCCCTTCTGTTTAATGTGCACAGGTAATCCCCAGACCTAGACGGATCGATACAGCGGAGGACTCGGCGATGACCACGGCTATTAGACTCTTTTAATTCACAATTTGCGATTTATGACTATAGTATTATTTTTTTTTATTTTGATGTAATTTGGGGACTTCTTGGACTTTTTATTAACTTGGGTTTTTGTTTATTTTATGGATTTATAACCGCTAGTAGTAAGGAAATTCAGTTTTCAAAAAGCCAAAGTTTTTCTAAACTCGCGATTACTTAAACTGTTTTTAAAAGCTTTCGCAACGAGTTACGTTTTAAAACTATGAGGGCAAGTGAGTAAAACGAATTATGAAACTAATAAGAGATAAGGAAAATTAATTAAGCGGAAATGGTTTTATTGCAACAACATAATTTTCCAAACACCCTATCATGTAACATTGCCAGATCCGGCCATAACGTCTAGGCCAGGTTTGGGGTGTTACATATTTCATCCACATGGGTAGACACAGTGTGACACAAGGCCTGGTACATGGGGATGTGGTCTGGCCTTGTGTCCCTTGTATTTCAAATTTGCAAAATAGAATGCTCAGAATTGAGCACACGGGCAGAGGCACGGGCGTGTGTCTCAACCGTGTAGATTACACGGCCTTGAATACGGGCGTGCGATACAGCCATGTAACAGCCTGATTTAGGGCCTAATCAGAATAGTGGTTGCAATACCACAAATCCAAAGTAGAAATATGTGTTTTATGGCTTTTATGAGGTCTATGATATGGTTGCATGATTTTGTGAAAATTTCATGAAGAAATTTTATAATTTAGTGATCAATTTATCCATTAGGACTAAATTGCAAAGATAGAAAAATATGAGATTCTAGAAGTTTTAAGTATGATATAGCATTAGAAAATTTATTAGAGGTCCTTATATAGCAATTAGACCATTATATCTTATGATGGACAAAAATGGACATGGGAAGGAAAAATCTCAAGAAAGGGGCCTTAAGGGTATTTTAGTCATTTGGTTAATAAGTTAATAAAAAGGGAAAAAGAAGTCAAAAATTTTGTTCATCTTCATCCTCCATAGCCGAAAATCTCAAGAAGCCATAGTTAGGGTTTTGCTTCACTTTCAAGCTTGATTATCAAGAAACACGAAGTCCGAACCGAAACCGAGGAAAGAACAAGGTGGTGGACTAAATTGAATAATTATACATATTTTGGTACCGAGGTAAGTTTGTGTGTAATAGTTCAACATCATGATACTATGCTTTTAAATGCTTGACATTTCGTGAAATGTATATTATTTCTATGAGATTGGTTAATAAGGTCCCGATGAAAGCGTGATGAAGTTATATTGTGTTAAAGTCTCGGTTGAACATTAGGAATAGAAAGGATACCCTTGTCACGACATGAGATTAATAAGGTCCCATATAAGACCATATCTGGGATATTGCCTCGGCACCGAATTGAGATCTCGTGTAAGACCATATCATGGATATGGCATCGGCATCGAAAAGTGATTCCGTGTAAGACCACGTCTGGGACCTGGCTTCGGTATGAAATCGTGTAAGACCATGTCTAGGACATGGCATTGACATGCGATCTCGTATAATACTATATTTGGGATATGGCGTTGACATCGACAAGAGGTCCTGTATAAGACCATATCTGGGATATGGCATCAGCATCAACAATTGATCCCATGTAAGACCATATCTGGGATATGGCATTGGCGTATTATTACGTGTATGACGAATTCCGGGTATCCTTTGATATTCTAAGTGGTTCAACGAGGTAAAGAGCTAAGTTTATGTTCAAGATGGTAAAAGTGCTAAAGTTATGTGATGAAGTGATACAGGTACATATGAGAAACTCACGAGAAATGAGTCCGATATGTGTTATGTGATTGGTAAGAGTAAGCATGAGTAAGCTATATCAATGTGCTTGGGAACTTGTGTTATTACTTAAAGTAAAGTATGAATGTATTACAAGATTTTTATGTCGCTATCTATTACATGCAAACTTACTAAGCTTTATGCTTACTCCCTCTCTTTTTCCCTTTTCTTGTAGTATCACCAAGCTAGCTCGGGGATCGTAGGACGTCGGAGCTCGGTTCACACTATCAAGCTATTCTTTTGGTATAGTAAAGTTTGATTATTTTGGGTATGGCATGTATAGGAACTTGGTCATTTTGTTATATGTTATATTGGTTAGCCAAGGTGTTGGCTATTAATGTTACTCAATTCATTTTGTAAATGGCCATTGGAATTGGCCGATACTAGTTAAGTTATATCTATTAAATAACAATGAAATTCATGAATTGCAAGCTTGTGCAATTGAGTGAGTAATGTGTGAAGTATATGCATGTTGAACGCAGTGTGAAATTAAGGTGTAGATGTCTTGATTTTGGATATTAGAGGTGCCTTATTGTCATGTTGTGTGTTGCATTGAAATGATATAAGTGCGGTGGCTTTTTAGGGTGGCAAATGGCTTGGTAAATAGCCTTATATTTATCCACACGGGTAGACACACGGGCGTGTGTCTAGGCCGTGTGTGATACACGGTCTTCCTAATGGGCGTGTAGCCTGGCCGTGTGTCCCCTACATCTAATTTGCGAAAAATTTAGTTCGTCACACGGGCTAAAACACGGGCGTGTGACTAGGCCGTGTAACCCTAAATGTTTGCTGACGTCATAAACAGAATGTCAAGGTTTTCATACACGGGCTAAGACACGGGCGTGTCATGGCCGTGTGAGGGACACAGACCATAGACATGGGCGTGTGCCAGGCCGTGTGAAAACCCCTATAGGTTTGAAATGAATAATAAAATCTGCATGGACTAGGGACATGGGCGTGTGTGACCACACGGCCTGCCCAGACGGGCGTGTTCCTTTCCACACTATCAAGCCATGTAAAAAATTTCTAAGTGTTCGTAAGCTTTCGATTCAGTCCCGATTCGATCTATTTGTATGTTTTGGATCTTGTAGGCCCGTAATAAGGACTATATGATTATGAATGAAAAGTTTAAAGTTCAAAAGAAAAATTTATGGTCGATTTTGTATGATATAAGTAAGTTAAGATCGGTAATGCCTCGTACCCAGTTCCAGTTTCGAATACGGGTAAGGGGTGTTACAGGCCATGTGAAAACTGCACTAATTTGTAAAAATTAAATTAACCACACGGCCTAGCACACGGGCGTGTGACTTGGCTGTGGGACTTCAATTTCTTCATACCTTATAAGTCAGAGAGTTATCTAGTGGGCTATGTGCGAAACCACTATGATTACCTTCATGGTAGGCTAAGTGCGATACCACCTTATTAATTGATTGTGGTGGGCTAAGTGCGAAACCACCGAGACATTAGCTGTGTGGATTAGCTGTGTGAATTAGCTGTGTGGATTAGCTGCGTGGATGTATTATCGAGAAATAATGATGTGTTGTATATTGTGTAAATGTTATATTGAATACAGGGGTGCATGTCAATGGTTATGAGTAAGTGACTCATGATGTGTTTGAATAAATTGGTAATGGATAAAAAGAGTAAGCATAATTGTACATTATATGTTAGTATAATGCTAATTGTTGTTTAGCTTATACTATGTTGCTTAATTGTTTATGTGTAAACTTACTAAGCTCAAAGCTTACTCCCTTCCTTTTCCCTTGTCTTATAGAGTAAAGTGTTGAATCGAGATACGAGGATCAATTGGAAGATCGCCCACACTATCAGCACACTCTGGTACATTAGACTCAATGTTTTGTATATGGCATGTATAGGGGCTAGACAAGTTAGTGAATTTTGTTGTATATGGCTATGATGAGTTGGCCTTTAAATGGATAATCTATTTTGTATAATGCCATAGTTGTTGGCTACTTTATTATATGAAAAGAAGTAGTTATCCAAGTGAGATTGTAAGATTGTGAGTTGATTATGGATGTGTTGAATGAGTGCATGATTGTGTATGCTAGAAGGGTGAAAAGAACTTGGCAAATAGCTTTGTTCTTGTCCATGTGGATAGACACACGGGCGTGTGTCTAGGCCATGTGTGACACACGGCCAGCCCACGGGCATGTGACTCAGCCGTGTGTCCCATGCATGTTAGTATTTTAAATCAGAATAGACCACGGACTAGCCACACGGGCGTGTGTCTAGGGCGTGTGCGGTGTCGATGTTGGCCACGGGCTAGCCACACGGGCGTGTGTCTAGACTCTAAGCCGTGTTAAGGTAGTTAGTGTGCACCACGGGTGGAAGGCACGGGCGTGTGCCCTAACTGTGGGGCATTGGCAGAATGCTTGAGTTTTCATGCACGGGTAGTGACCATGGGCGTGTGTGACATCCACGAGCGTGCCAAATCTTACACGGGCGTGTGAGCCCTGTATAGATGGAAAAATTTTAAGATCGTAATAGTTTTCGATATGTTCTCGAGAGCCCTCGTGTGCCTGAGAGAGGCCTCGTAGGTCAGGATTGAGGTTGTTGTGATGGCCAAAGAGAGTGGTCATGTTGTGCCTAAGTGGCGATCTTGAGGTCTTTAATTCGGTAATGCCTCGTGCCCGGTTCCGGCGTTGAATACGGGTAAGGGGTGTTACATTTAGTGGTATCGGAGCTATGGTTTAGTCGGTTCTAAGACTACTGTAGCGGGTGTAAGAGTCTAGCTATACATGCCATAAGTGTACAATGATAGTGTGGTGGCTTCTGACGATTTTAAATCTTGTTTATATAGAATATGGATTCCGATCCATTGACTGCTGATGAAGCAGCTAGTAATGCGCCGGCTCTGCGCAAGGAACCGTGCTGTTCAAAGTGGACCCGAGGCTAGGGGTCAAGGTGAAGGGCTCGGGAAGCCTTTTCCGGATGATGAGCAATTGGTACTCGAGTTATGTTCGAGCGAACCCTAATGCTCAACCTCTTCCACCTCCTCCTCCTATACCTCGGCCAATTCTCGTGGCTCCTCAAGGTATTGATGTAGTGAGGATATCGAAACCCGGGTAGATAAGATTAGAAAACACGGGTGAGGAGTTTAGAGCTAAGGTTGATGATGACCACGAGAGGCGAGTTCAGTTAGAGAACTCAATGAGAGTATTCGATGAACTCTCTTGTACACCGAAGAGAGCTTGAAGTGTGTCATATCCTTGCTGAGGACTCGGCATACCATTGGTGGAAGACGTTGGCGTCGGTGGTCCCGAGAGAGCGGGTGATGTGGGACTTCTTTTCTCGGAAGAGCTCGGAAGAAGTATATAAGCGAGAGGTTTCTTGATCGAAAAAGGAAGGAATTCCTTGAGTTGAAGCAAGGAAGAATGTCAGTAGCGGAATATGAGCGTGAGTTTGTTAGGCTTAGCAAATACGCTCAAGAATGTGTGTCGACAGAGACCATATTGTGTAAGAGGTTCGAAGACGGACTGAATGAGGACATCAAACTCCTAGTGGGTATTTTGGAGTTGAAAGAATTTGTAGTGTTGGTCGAAAGGGCAAGTAAGGCCGAAGAGTTGAGTACAGAAAAGAAAAGGGCTGTAAGTGAAGCCCGAGATGCTAGAAAGAGGCCGATGGGCAAGTCGTATCAAGCCCAGTTGAAAGACGTCAGCACCAGTGGGTTATTCGCATCGAGACTTGGGCAATACTCATTCGGGTTTGAGAGTCCAAGCTACCTCGATGGAAAGTGTGGGCAATTTGAAGAGTAAATCCATATGTCCAAGTTGTGGTAGATATCACACCGGAGAGTGTTGGGGTAACAGTCGAAACTGTTATAAGTGTGGTTCCCCCGACCATTTTATCCAAAATTGCCCCGAGAGGGATGATAATGAAGAGAAGCAAGAGATGAGATCCAATGATGTGTCTACAAGGGGTAGACCACCAAGGAACCCGAGAGGCGAGAATAGTGGTAGAGGAGCATCTAGAGACCTGTTTGTGAGACCAGGAGGGTCGGGGCACTGCGAGGCGTATGCCATTCGCGCTCGCGAAGAGGCATCCTCCCCTGATGTGATAACGGGTACTTTTTCTCTCTTTGACACCCTTGTTATTGCTTTAATAGATCCAGGGTCTACTCATTCTTATATTTGCATGAGATTGGCATCTAGTTTGAGTATGACTGTTGAGTCTACGGACTTTGTGGTTAAGGTGTCAAACCCGTTAGGTAAGCATGTGTTAGTGGACAAGGTGTGTAAGAATTGTCCTTTGATGATTGAGAGTCATTGCTTTCCGGCAAACCTAATGTTGTTGCCGTTTGATGAGTTTGATTTAATCCTAGGCATGGATTGGTTGACTACCCATATTGTCTTAGTGAACTGTGGTAGTAAGTTTATTGATTTGAAATGTGAGAGTGGAGATGTGGTTCAGGTTGAATCAGGTGGATCAGATAGTCTACCAGTGATGATTTCTTCCTTAGTGGCTGATAAATGCTTGAGAAAAGTGTGTGAGTCCTATCTTGCTTTTGTGTTGAATACTCGAGAGGTTGAGTTTGGGTTTGAGTTAGTTCCGGGAACGGTACCTATTTCGATTGCTCCGTATAGGATGGCACCTTTAGAGTTGAAAGAATCAAGGTTCGATTGCAAGAGTTGTGAGATAAGGGTTTTGCAAGACCGAGAGCTACTCACCGTGGGGTGCTCCGGTATTGTTTGTGAAGAAGAAAGATGGGTCTATGAGGTTGTGTATAGACTATAGACGACTTAACAAAGTGACGGTTAAGAATAAGTATCCTTTGCCAAGGATTGATGATCTTTTTGATCAACTGAAGGGAGCTACAGTGTTCGCCAAGATAGACCTGAGGTGTGGTTATTACCAGTTGAGAGTGAAAGAGCAGGATGTGTTGAAAACTGCATTTCGAACAAGGTATGGCCATTATGAGTTTTTGCTTATGTCGTTTGGTTTAACGAATGCACCGGCGATTTTTATGGATCTGATGAACCGTGTTTTTAGACCATATGTGGACAAGTTTGTAGTTGTCTTCATTGACGACATATTGATCTATTCTCGGGATGAGAACGATCATGAAGAACATTTGAGAATTGTCTTGCAAACTTTAAAAGATAAGCAGTTGTACGCTAAGTTTAGCAAGAGTGAGTTTTGGCTCCGTGAGGTTGGATTCTTAGGACACATTGTGTCGGGTGATGGTGTTAGAGTTGACCCAAGTAAGATATCATTTGTTGTGGATTGGAAACCGCGAGGAACGTGTCGTAAATCGAAGTTTCTTGGGATTAGCGAGGATATTACGAGCGTTTCAGAAAAGGGTTCTCTATGATTGCGACCCCGATGACGAAACTATTGCACAAAGATGTCAAGTATGAATGGACTGAGACATGTCAACAGAGTTTCGAGAGACTGAAGACATTATTGACTGTGTAACACCCCTAACCCGTATCCGTCACCGGATTAGGGTTACGAGGTCTTACCATAACAATTACCAAGTCCATACACTCCATCCAACTAACACTTGATAAATTCATATCAATTCATGCTATCACAAATGAATATATATATATATATTCTATCAGGTCTTAATATAACAACTTGCATTATAAAATCACATGGTCATTTAAAAAAAAAAACAACGACTACATAAGTATATAATATTTAGACATTTATTCACCTATAACATGCACACAAACAAAAATCTAATAGTCACTTACATATTTAATCAAATAAAATTCTTAAAGCATTCCATATATATATATATATATATACGTAATATTTATAAATACCAAATTAGCACATACCATTTTTGAAATCAATCCATGTACAAATGTTTTCATGTACACTTTATTATTATAAACATATATTTACGCAACAAACGGTTGCACATATAGACTGTGAAATATTAAACATACATGAACGTCTATTAAACCAATATACCTTATCAATTCATTATCTTAGCCCAAAATGTCTTAAACCACAAAATCAAACCATACCTATCAAATATATATGTACCATGGCCGAATATAGGCTAAAATAACTTACTACTCATCAACATTAACATGGCATCTTTAATAATCCAAATAGACCAAATTAATTTACAACCCAAAGAACATCATCTCAACTATATCCACCTTATTCGAACCAAATCAAAATGAATGCAAAACATATCAATATATCATACTTATCCCAAATGCATCACATCTAGATATAATAGGCATATTATTTGACCATATTCCATACATGATTAAACCATGGCCAAATTTCACATCCCTTAATATCATAATCAATCCATTATATCAAGAACATAGGAATTAAACTTAATCAAAAGAAATAGCCATTTTCGCAAGGCTATTCATATATATATAAGTAGAAAGTCATTAATCTAAACCTTAGTCTAACCTATACATGCCTTCGGTTCAAAACTAAGATTAAATACCACAAGGAGATAGTGTGGTTGACTTTTCCAACGATCCTCGGATGCCCGTAGCTTGATGGAAAATCTATAAAACAGAACAAAGAGCACACACGAAATAAGCTCACTAGCTTAGTAAGTCTTAAGCATTTACGAAACAACAGTCAAATATTCCAACATTTAGCACACATACATATATAAATATACCTGTAAATTCAAGTAATTTAACAAATAATAATTTCAATATGGTCGAACAGCCGTCTATGTAACTTATCATCTATTATTCCCTCATTGAAGGTATACAACCCTTCCAGCACTTTAAGCCTTAAGTATTCGCATATTACCTTATTAACAAGTATAACATATATCACAAGTATATATATACAGATATGCATTTTCAATAACTTTCACTTTTGACATTTTTACCTTTGACCGAATCTCAAAGATATCACCAAGCTTATATTCAATATACATATCACAAAGACTCATTATCAAAAACTTTAACCATTCTACCACTTATGTAATTTGAAAGGAAAGATAATCACATACCTTGTTCCTTGCATCCATAAACCTTTATATTTACCCGAGCATTTTGTTTATTTAAGTATTTACATCCCACCTTGTAAAGGATTTATAACACATCAGGCATTAAGCCCGCTAGGCAATAAGCTCGATATACATCACCAAGCACAAGGCACGCTAGGCTCATAGCCCGATTACATCAGGCACAAGGCACGCTGGGCATTTAGCCCGATAAATAACACAAAGACTAAGCACTGCTAGGCTTAAAGCCCGATATAGATATGATCATTAATTCAACACTCACTTCATAACATCAACAATGCAAACAACTCATATAGATCATATTACCTTCACATACCAACCAAAACATATTTATACACTTTTCGTTTTACAAAGTAAATTCAATTCAATACCATACTTCTACATTCGGCTATTATCTATAATTATACTTTAAATATTTAAGTTTCATTATTCATCATAGTCGTAAATAAATTTTTAACGTATATTTGCTTAAGGACTTACCCGGTTGTCGATAGGACCGTGTAAATCGGCTATTCGAGAACCTTCCGTCTTTCCCCGATCCAGTCGCTTTTCTTTGCTCTTGATCTAAAACACATTAAATTCAGCTCATTCAAGTACAGTTCAATTCAATTTTGTCCCAAATCACATAATTAGACAAATTACCATATTACCCCTAATATTTCACTACCTTGCAATTTAGTCCTATTTTGCATAACACACAAAATACATCAAATTAGCTAATACTATACAAGGGCCGAATGTTCCTAGGGACTTTACAAGCCCTCACATTTCATTTATTTTGCAATTAAGTCCTCTAAAATTTCATTTTTACAAATTAGCCCTAAATACAAAATTTTCACCAAAATTCCTAATACAAAATTTGTAAATCTTTAACATATCATTTATCTCAAATCATAAATCACCAAAAATCACAAGAACCTAGCAATGGCGAATCTCATACATGCTCATTTTCAAAAATTCTAACATGGGTCAACTTCTGATTCAAGCAACGATCTCAAAAACGTAAAATTTATCGAAAACTAACTAAAAACTCACCTTGAATTTTAGCTTCAAAGTGCGAAATTTCAAAGAACCAAAAGCTTATTTCTTCCTCCACATTCGGCCATGGATGAGTGAAAAGATGATGGCTTTCTTTTCTTGGTTATTTTAACATATAATAAATAATTACCAATTTACTAAACTAACCTTATAATTAAAAATAACTAAACATTTTAACTTAAGGACAAACTTTTCCATGGCCGGCCACTAACATCTAAAATGGGTTATTTACCCATTATATACTTCATATTATAAAGCCATGATCAATTAAGCACATTTCACTTTAGTCTACCACTTTTTCACTTTACGCGATTAGGTCCTTTTTAACAAATTAAGCACTCAAACGATAAAAATTTTCTACGAAACTTTCACACACATTAATTCACATATAAAAGACTCAAAATATAATATTAAAATATTTCTCGGACTCGGATTCGTGGTCCCGAAACCACCGTTCGATTAAGGTCAAATTCGATCATTACAACTCTCCCCCCTTTTAGTGTTTTCGTCCCCGAAAATCTTACCGTTAAACAAAGTCGGATATTGTTGTCTCATTAAATCCTCAGGCTCCCACGTAGCCTCTTCAACTCCGTGACGATTCCATAGTATCTTCACTAATGGAATTCTCTTGTTTCTCAACTCTTTTATTTCCCAGAGCTAAGATACGGATCGGTTCTTCATCATATGTCATATCGGTCTGATTGGATTTCAATCTCGGATGGAGCAATCACATGTGACGGATCGATCTATATCTACGAAGCATCGAAACTTGAAATACATCATGTATCTTTTCTAACTCGTGAGGGCAACTTCAATCTATAAGCAACCGGCCCAATACGTTCGATGATTTCATACGGTCCGATAAATCTCGGACTCAACTTGCCTTTCCGACCAAATCGGAGTACTTTCTTCCACGGAGAAACTTTTAAGAATACACGATCTCCGACCTGAAATTCAATGTCTTTACGTTTGAGATCAGCATAGGACTTTTTGACGATCCGAAGGCGGCTTTCAAATTGCCTCTAATAATAGCTACCTTACATGCTGTTTCTTTAATCAAATCAACCCCGTGTATCTTATTCTCGCTGAGCTCAGTCCAGTATAACGGTGTTTGACATTTTCGCCCGTACAAGGCTTCATAAGGCACCATTTTAATACTAGATTGAAAGCTATTATTGTAAGCAAATTCAATCAAAGGTAGGTATCGTTCCCACATACCTTCAAATTCGAGAACGCAACATCTCAACATGTCCTCAAGTATTCGAATAGTTCGCTCATCGACCGGCCTGTGCATGCGGATGAAAGGCTGTACTAAAATGAAGTTTAGTGCCTAAAGCATCTTGCAACTTCTTCCAAAACCGCGATGTGAATCTCGGGTCTCTGTCTGAAACAATGGAATTCGGTACACCATGCAATCTCACAATCTGTGATACGTATAATTCGGCAAGTTTATCGAGTGAAAAGTGCATTTAATGGCACAAAATGAGTACATTTTTAGTCGGTCTATCAACTATAACCTGAGACGGCATCTTTCCTATTCGGTGTCATAGGGAGACCGGATACAAAATCCATTGTAATTCTATCCCATTTCCATTTAGGTATCATGATTGGCTGAAGTAGTCCGGATGGCATTTGATGCTCAGCTTTTACTTGCTGACAAACTAAGCATTTCGAAACAAATTCAGATATATCCCGTTTCATGCCAGGCCACCAAGAGAATTATTTCAAATCGTTATACATTTTTGTGCTACCGGATGTATCGATAGTCGACCACTATGGGCCTCACTCGAGAATCATCTCGTATCAAATCGAGTTCTTGAACACACATTCGGCTTTTAAAATTCAAGCGATCATTTGCATCAATCGAAAATCGATTCGCACCTTTTTCACACCGAATTCGACTAGTAATCAAATCTTTGTCAACTTTCAGTGCATCACAAATTTGCTGAATAAACATCGGTCTTGCTTGTAACTCGGCTATGATCGAACCATCACCAGACATAGCTATCTGCGCGTTCATTGCATGAAGAGCAAACAATGATTTTCGACTTAACGCATCTGCAACAACGTTAGCTTTTCCCGGATGGTAGTCAATCACCAATTCATAGTCTTTCAATAATTCGAACCACCTGCGTTGTCTTAAATTCAAGTCTTTTTGAGTCATCAAATACTTCAGACTTTTATGATCCGAGTAAACATGGCATTTCTCGCTGAATAAGTAATGACGCCAAATCTTCAGTGCGATCACAATGGTTGCAAGCTCCAAATCATGCGTCGGGTAATTTCTTTCATGCGGCTTCAATTGTCTTGATGCGTAGGCTACTACTCTGCCTTCCTGCATCAATACGCAGCCCAAACCATTTAAGGAAGCATCAGAATACACAACAAATTCCTTACCCGACTCAGGCTGAGCTAACACTGGAGCTTTCGTCAAAAGGGCTTTCAACTGATCGAAACAATTTTTCGACCACTTGAACTTTACATCTTTCTGTAGTAGCTTTGTCAAAGGTGTAGCTATTACAGAAAAACATTTCACAAACCGTCTGTAGTAGCCCGCAAGTCCCAGAAAACTTCGAATCTCAAAAACATTCTTCGGTGGCTTCCAATCAAGTATAGCCAAAATTTTGTTCGGATCGACTCGAATACACGATCTT
Organism: Gossypium sturtianum; assembly: GCA_025698515.1. NCBI lineage: Eukaryota > Viridiplantae > Streptophyta > Magnoliopsida > Malvales > Malvaceae > Gossypium > Gossypium sturtianum. The sequence continues at coordinate 68,136,397 of CM046946.1, read as the reverse complement.
TGAAACAACATGTCCCAAAAAAGTGACCTCTTTCATCCGAACTCACACTTACTAAACTGCGCATACAACTGTTGATCTCTCAAAGTTCGTAGCACTAATCTCAAATGCTCGGCATGCTCGGCATGCTCGGTCTCATTTTTAGAATAGATCAGTATATCATCAATAAACACTACTACAAACCGATCCAAAAGCGCTCTGAAAACTCGATTCATTAGATCCATAAAAATAGCAGTGCATTAGTGAGTCCAAAAGGCATAACCGAGAAACTCAAAATGTCCGTACCTCGTTCGAATGCGGTCTTTGGTACATCTGTATCTCGACTGCATAGCCCGATAATAGCTCGATCTCAAATCTATCTTGAAAATATGAAGCCCCTTTTAGGTGATCAAACAAGTCATCAATCCGAGGTAATGTATTTATTCTTTATAGTTACATTATTTAGTTACCGATAGTCGATACACATTCTCATGGTCCCATCTTTCTTTTCACAAATAAAACCGGTGCACCCCAAGGAGAGAAGCTCGGTCGTGCAAAGCCCCTATCTCAATTCTTGCAATCTGCGCTTTCAACTCTTTTAACTCAGAGGTGCCATCCGATACTGAGCTATCGAAATCGAGTCGTTCTGTACTAATTCAATGCCAAACTCAATCTCTCGTGATTGGTGGTAAGCCCGATAGTTCTTCAGAAACACATCCGGGTATTCACACTGGCTAAGTGCTGATTCAATATGCTTTTTAGACACTTTATTATCCATTACATACGCCAAATAAGCTTCACACCCTTTTCTCACATTTTTCCGGGCTAACATCGAAGATATTATCAGAGGAAACCCACTTAAATCATCGGATTCAATTCGATAATCTCCCGCTCGACATCTCAAATCAATTAGCTTTCTTTTTGCAATTCACCTCGCATCATGTGAAGTTAACGATCCATTCCCAAAATTATATCGAACTCATCGAAGGGCAACAACATTAAATTGGTGGAAAGCAAGAATCCCGAATCATCAACGGGCAACCTTTACACACTTTATTAACAAGCACACATCTACCCAAAGGGTTGGACACACGAATCACAAACTCGAGAGACTTAAGCGGCGAGAGTCTTACCGAATACTAGAGTTTCACACACATATGAATGAGTCGAACCGGGATCAATCAATGCAATCACAGTAGTATCATAAAGGGTGAAAGTACCGGTAATGACATCGGGGGAGGAAGCATCCTCTCTGGCTCGTGTGGCATAAGCTCTAGCTGGAGCTCTAGCCTTAGATCGAACTACTGATGTTCTTCGTTCCTCTCGACTACCACCTACATTGCTTGAATGTCCGGGTGGCTCGCCTCGCGCATGTGATGTGTTGCTCGACTTAATGTTTTGAATCAGATTCGCTTCAACTAACATCGGACATTCTCTAATAAAATGATTTGATGATCCGCATTTAAAGCAAGACCGATCATGGAATCTACAACTCCCGGAATGCCATTTCCCACAGTGCTTGCATTCAACTCGATTCTGTGGAACGTTACCAACACTGGCCATCGAGGTAGCTCGGGAGCCCACTGGAGGTCGACCACGTCTAGGTAAATCTGAAGTAGCTTTATGTCGACTGAAGTCATCTCTGAACTTCTTAGATGTGGAATGTAAATTCTTACCCGACGATCTCTTACGAGTGTCTCTAGCTTCTGTCTCAGCCTTTCTTTTCTCCTTCCCGAGCTCTTCAGCTTTGGATGCTCGCTCGGCTAGTGTCACAAACTCTTTGATTTCAAGAATGCCAACAAGCAACTTTAAATCTTCATTCAAACCGTCTTCGAACCTTTTGCACATAATGGCTTCAGTTGATACACATTCCCGAGCATAACGGCTCAATCTGACAAATTTTCGCTCATATTCAGTCACGGTCATTTGCCCCTGTTTTAGTTCAAAAAATTCTTTTCATTTTTGATCAACGAATCTATGACTGATATATTTCTTGCGAAATTCATGCTGAAAGAAATCCCACGTCACTTTTTCTTTCGGAACTACTGATACTAGTGTATTCCACCAGTGATATGCAGTGTCCCGAAGTAAAGATATAACACACTTGGGCATTCATCCGGAGTACAAGATAGCTCATCAAGTACCCGAATAGTGTTATCAAGCCACATTTCATTTCGCTCTGCATCATCATCATCGTTGGTTCTGAATTCTTCTACCCCAAATTTCCTAATTTTATCAATCTGAGGCCTACTAGATCTCATCGGATCTATCATCGGGGGTGCTGAAGGTATCGGAGTTGAATTATTTGGGGGTGGAGGTTGGTGTACAGCCCGGGTTAGTCTGAATAAACTGGGTAAACCACTCGTTCATCATCCGATAGAAGGCTTGTTTAGCCTCCCCTCGTGGCTACCGGCGGTCGAGAGTCTACCGCAAGACCGACTGTGTGCACGGTCGGGCACTACACTCTGTACATCATCCGCTACGGCTCTTTTCAGAATAGTGTCCATTTACTATATAAAACACAGTTCAGAATGTCAGAAGTCACCACACTATCAATATATAATAAAGGCATGTATAGTTAGACTCACACGTGCTACGGTAGTCCTAGAATCGACTAAACTGTAAGCTCTGATACCAATCAAATGTAACACCCCTAACCCGTATCCGTCGCCGGATTAGGGTTACGTGGTCTTACCATAACAATTACCAAGTCCATACACTCCATCCAACTAACACTTGATAAATTCATATCAATTCATGCTATCACAAATGAATATATATATATTCTATCAGGTCTTAATATAACAACTTGCATTATAAAATCACATGGTCATTTAAAAAAAAAAACAACAACTACATAAGTATATAATATTTAGACATTTATTCACCTATAACATGCACACAAACAAAAATCTAATAGTCACTTACATATTTAATCAAATAAAATTCTTAAAGCATTCCATATATATATATACGTAATATTTATAAATACCAAATTAGCACATACCATTTTTGAAATCAATCCATGTACAAATGTTTTCATGTACACTTTATTATTATAAACATATATTTACGCAACAAACGGTTGCACATATAGACTGTGAAATATTAAACATACATGAACGTCTATTAAACCAATATACCTTATCAATTCATTATCTTAACCCAAAATGCCTTAAACCACAAAATCAAACCATACTTATCAAATATATATGTACCATGGCCGAATATACGCTAAAATAACTTACTACTCATCAACATTAACATGGCATCTTTAATAATCCAAATAGACCAAATTAATTTACAACCCAAAGAACATCATCTCAACTATATCCACCTCATTCGAACCAAATCAAAATGAATGCAAAACATATCAATATATCATACTTATCCCAAATGCATCACATCTAGATATAATAGGCATATTATTTGACCATATTCCATACATGATTAAACCATGGCCAAATTTCACATCCCTTAATATCATAATCAATCCATTATATCAAGAACATAGGAATTAAACTTAATCAAAAGAAATAGCCATTTTCGTAAGGCTATTCATATATATATAAGGCCAAAAGTCATTAATCTAAACCTTAGTCTAACCTATACATGCCTTTGGTTCAAAACTAAGATTAAATACCACAAGGGAGATAGTGTGGTTGACTTTTTCGACGATCCTCGATGCCCGTAGCTTGATGGAAAATCTATAAAAGCAGAATAAAGAGCACACACGAAATAAGCTCACTAGCTTAGTAAGTCTTAAGCATTCTGAAACAACAGTCAAATATTCCAACATTTAGCACACATACATATATAAATATACCTGTAAATTCAAGTAATTTAACAAATAATAATTTCAATATGGTCGAAGCATTGTCTATGTAACTTATCATCTATTATTCCCTCATTGAAGGTATACAACCCTTCCAAACACTTTAAGCCTTAAGTATTCGCATATTACCTTATTAACAAGTATAACATATATCACAAGTATATATATACAGATATGCATTTTCAATAACTTTCACTTTTGACATTTTTACCTTTGACCGAATCTCAAAGATATCACCAAGCTTATATTCAATATACATATCACAAAGACTCATTATCAAAAACTTTAACCATTCTACCACTTATGTAATTTGAAAGGAAAGATAATCACATACCTTGTTCCTTGCATCCATAAACCTTTATATTTACCCGAGCATTTTGTTTATTTAAGTATTTACATCCCACCTTGTAAAGGATTTATAACACATCACCGGCATTAAGCACGCTAGGCAATAAGCACGATATACATCACCAGGCACAAGGCCCGCTAGGCTCATAGCCCGATTACATCACCGGCACAAGGCCTACTAGGCATTTAGGCCGATAAATAACACCAAAGACGAAGCACCGCTAGGCTTAAAGCCCGATATAGATATGATCATTAATTCAACACTCACTTCATAACATCAACAATGCAAACAACTCATATAGATCATATTACCTTCACATACCAACCAAAACATATTTATACACTTTCGCGTTTTACAAAGTAAATTCAATTCAATACCATACTTCTACATTCGGCTATTATCTATAATTATACTTTAAATATTTAAGTTTCATTATTCATCATAGTCGTAAATAAATTTTAACGATATTTGCTTAAGGACTTACCGGGTTGTCGATAGCCAGTGTAAATCGGCTATTCGAGAACCTTCGTCTTTCCCGATCTAATTCTGCTTTTCTTTGCTCTTGATCTAAAACACATTAAATTCAGCTCATTCAAGTGCAGTTCAATTCAATTTTGTCCCAAATCACATAATTAGACAAATTACCATATTACCCCTAATATTTCACTACCTTGCAATTTAGTCCTATTTTGCATAACACACAAAATACATCAAATTAGCTAATACTATACAAGGGCCGAATGTTCCTAGGGACTTTACAAGCCCTCACATTTCATTTATTTTGCAATTAAGTCCCTCTAAAATTTCATTTTACAAATTAGCCCTAAATACAAAATTTTCACCAAAATTCCTAATACAAAATTTGTAAATCTTTAACATATCATTTATCTCAAATCATAAATCACCAAAAATCACAAGAACCTAGCAATGGCCGAATCTCATACATGCTCATTTTCAAAAATTCTAACATGGGTCAACTACGATTCAAACAACGATCTCAAAAACGTAAAATTTATCGAAAACTAACTAAAAACTCACCTTGAATTTAGCTTCAAAGTGCCGAAATTTCAAAGAACCAAAAGCTTATTTCTTCCTCCACATTCGGCCATGGATGAGTGAAAAGATGATGGCTTTCTTTTCTTGGTTATTTTAACATATAATAAATAAATACCAATTTACTAAACTAACCTTATAATTAAAAATAACTAAACATTTTAACTTAAGGACAAACTTGTCCATGGGTGACCACTAACATCTAAAATGGGTTATTTACCCATTATATACTTCATATTATAAAGCCATGATCAATTAAGCACATTTCACTTTAGTCTACCACTTTTTCACTTTACGCGATTAGGTCCTTTTTAACAAATTAAGCACTCAAACGATAAAAATTTTCTGAAACTTTCACACACATTAATTCACATATAAAAGACTCAAAATATAATATTAAAATATTTCTCGGACTCGGATTCGTGGTCCTGAAACCACCGTTCGATTAAGGTCAAATTCGATGCATTCTGATCGAGGCACCGTTTTGGTTCAACGAGAATCGGGGAAAGAGTTAAGTGGTTTTACGATGGCGAGTCATTTAATGGTCTCGGTTGCATGTTGATGCAAGAGGGTAAGGTAGTAAACACGCCTCGAGATAGTTGAAGCGCGCGAGAAGAATTATCCGACTCATGATTTGGAGTTGGTGCGATTATTTTTCGCGTTAAAGATTTGGCGACATTACTTTTATGGTGAGAAGTGCCGAATCTTTATGGATCACAAGAGTTTGAGATATTTGATGGATCAGAAGGATCTGAATTTGCAACAGAGATGGTGGCTTGAGTTGTTGAAAGACTATGAGTTAGTTGTTGATTACCACTCGGGAAAAGCGAATGTGGTTGCGGATGCCCTGAGTAGGAAATCCTTGTATGCTTGGCAGAGTTGAGAGCTAAGCCACTATTTGTTCAACAGATATGTGAAGTTCAGAGAAATGACAGTGAGATGTTAGCTAAGAGAGATAAGCGTGAGTCAGAAAGTGATTCTGATTTTTGAGTGGGCTCGAATGGTTGTGTGTTGTACCGTGACAAAATTTTTGTACCTAGAGATGAGGAGTTAATCCAAAAGGTTTTGCATGAGGCCCACAGTGGATGTTTGTCAGTACATCCGGGCAGTACGAAAATGTATAATGACTTGAATAAGTCTTATTGGTGGCCGGGTATGAAAAGAGATATTTCAGAGTTCGTGACAAAGTGTCTGATTTGTCAACAAGTGAAAGCTGAGCATCAAGTGCCTTCGGGATTGCTTCAGCCAATGATTGTACCCGGATGGAAGTGGGATCGGGTTACCATGGATTTTGTAACGGGGTTGCCGATTACTTGAAAAGAGAGATGTTGTGTGGGTTGTTGTGGATAAACTAACGAAGTCGGCTCACTTTATTCGATGACGTGTTGATTATTCCTTTGGATAAGTTATTTGAGTTGTATGTTGCGAGAGATAGTGAGGTTACATGGTGTACTGTGTCAATAATATCGGATAGGGATCCGAGGTTCACTTCGAGGTTTTGGAAGAGGTTGCAAGAGGCTTTGGGAACAAAGTTGAATTTCAATCTTTGCGTTCTATCCATGAAACCGATGGTCGATCCGAAAGAGTGATTCAAGTTCTCGAAGATATGCTTCGATCTTTGTGTGTTAGAATTCGAGGGTAGTTGGGAGAGATATCTACCTTTAGTCGAATTTGCTTACAACAACAGTTATTAGTCAAGTATACGGATGCCTCCGTATGAGGCCCTGTATGGCCGTAAGTGTCGGACTCCTTTATATTAGACCGAGCTTAGTGAGAAGCGGCTCCATGGGGTCGGTCTAGTAAAAGAGACTGAGGAGAAAGTGAAAATAATCTGTAATAGTCTGAAAGTTGCTTCGGACTAACAGAAGTCGTACGCGGATCTGAAAAGAAAAGAAATTGAGTTTGAAGTGGGCGACAAAGTGTTTTTTAAAGTGTCCCCATAGAAGAAGATTATGAGATTTGGATGAAAAGGAAAATTGAGTCCAAGATTCATAGGGCCGTATGAGATTACAGATAGAATTGGGCCAGTAGCATACCGGTTGGCTTTGCCGGTAGAGTTGGAAAAGATTCATAATGTGTTCCATGTATCGATGTTGCGACGGTATCGCTCCGATCCTTCACATGTGATTCCTTCGACGGAAATTAAGATAAGACCGGATATGTCTTATGATGAAGAGCCGATTAAGATCTTGGCTCGAGAAGTGAAACAGTTGAGAAATAAGAGCATAGCACTAGTGAAAGTGTTATGGCAGAAACACGGTGTGGAAGAGGCTACGTGGGAAACGAAAGAAGCTATGAGAGAGCAGCATCCAAACCTCTTTACTGGTAAGATTTTCGGGGGCAAAAATCTCTAAAGGGGGAGAGTTGTAACATCCTGATTTAGGGCCTAATCGGAATAGTGGTGCGAGACCACAAATCTGAGGTATATGAATGATTTTTTGAGGTTTATGCTATGTATGCATGCTACTGTGAAAGTTTCATGAAGTAATTTTGTGCCGAGTCAATTTCGCCCTTTGTGCGAATCTGTCAAAAATGATCAAAATTAATCACAATTTATTTTAAAATTATATAAAATTCATTATGTTAGTAATTTAAGTACAAAATAATTATTTTTTAATAATTATATATTTTTCAACAATAATTTTACCGAAATTGCATGAATTTGAGTTAAAAAGGGCATGAAAAAGTGTGTATATTTTCGTGTTTCCAGATACTATGTTTGGGCGACCCCTACCTTTGGAAATACTGTTCCAATCAGATAATCCGACAATACATTGCAAAAACTGAGGTAAAATCAATTTTAGATTTTTGTCATTCTTACGCATGTGGTGGGCATATTGGCCCTAAACGAACTACACATAAGGTACTTGATTGTGGATTATTTTGGCCACATATTTTTTGTGATGCGTATTTATTTTGTAAAACTTGTGAAAGATGTAAAAAGGTAGGAAATTTGAGCCGGAAGAATGCAACGCCTCTAACACCTATACATGTATGTGAATTTTTTTTTGTTTGGGGCATCGATTTTATGGGACCTTTTGTTTCATCGTTTGGTAACATTTATATTTTGCTTGTTGTTGACTATGTGTCTAAATGGGTGGAAGCTAAAGCCACTTGTCATGATGATGCTAAGGCTGTAGTAGGATTTCTAAAAAATTCCATTTTTTCAAGATTTGGCACACCAAAAACGTTGATCAGCGATCGGGAAACGCATTTCTGCAATAAGGTAATCGACGCACTTTTGAAAAAAATATGAGGTAGCACAACGAGTTGCTACGACTTATCACCCTCAATCAAACGGTCAAGCAGAAGTGTCAAATCAAGAAATCAAATTAATTTTGGAAAAAGGCCGTTAAGCCAGATAGGAAAGATTGGAGTTTGCTATTAAATGATGCATTTTGGGCATACCGCACAGCTTATAAGGGACCCATAGGTATGTCTCCTTACCGACTTGTATTTGGTAAACCATGTCATCTTCCTATAGAATTAGAACACAAGGCACTTTGAGCTATTAAGCAATGCAACATGGAGTTGGACGCTACAGGTAAGTATCAAAAATTACATATTCAGGAACTTATAGAAATTAGACGAGAAGCATATGAAAGTGGCCAAATTTATAAAGAAAAAATCAAGGCATTCCATGATCAAAAGATAACTCATAAAAAATTTTTGATTGGGCAGAAAGTACTACTTTATGACCCTACACTAAGAATTTTTGTAGGTAAACTCCGAACCAATAAGTAAGTAAAATGAGTTATCGTCTCCACAGGGACTGTGTATGTTAATCGATTATTTGTAAAGTTATAAATTCACAATTTGGTATAAAAACACAATAATTTGAATGGTGATGTTTAAACTAAGTGAAATCAACTAGATGCAAAGATTGATCCCTAATGCAATTTTAATCTAAATGTAAATTATCTAAATCTATGAATGAATGGCTTTAGCAACAAAAACAATCAACATAAAATAGGCTAGGATAATTACATTAATCATCTCAATTCATTTTGATCATGCTTAACAGTGTTTGGAAAACATTCCATGGCAACATGATCTTTCATGAGTTTAGAAACCAAATTAAGTCCTCTCGGAATCTTTTTCTTAGTGAAATATGCATTTTACTGATCATATTAAACTAAAGGTTTCTTAGCATTTATGCAAGGTAACAGGGACATTTACATTTGAAACAGTTTAATCACATAAACCTAAAAACTATGCAAGATAATAGAGCTAACTAAAGATATTATGAACCTCTAATTTAGTCGGGTTTAATGATCTAAATTGAGCATTGCACTTTTCAATTATGTGTCTACTAGTCTTCGTCTGGTTAGGATCGTTTAGCTAATCTGAATGCATCCAATCACGTATGAATGAAATACATTTTGATTTTAATTGAAAGCATGATCGACTGAGGCACAAACATATTAAACATGAACCAAATACATCTTATTGACTAAACATAATCATCCTAAAAAATAGGATTTAAAATATCATCGTTGATGTCAAAAAAATAAACACATAGCAAACTTAAGTAAATTAAATAACAAGAGGAAAGAGTAAACTCTAATTCAATTCAACAGCCTTTTGGATCTTTTTTGACTAATGTGTTCCTCCGTTCTGCTCGAAGCTTCTTCTGCTAAGGCTTTCCTAATGTGGTCGGCCAAAGGAAGGTCTTGACAAAGCCTTTGTTGGCTAAATAATGGAAGGGAGATGGACGACTATGCAAAGAAAAAGAATAGGGAAATGGAACAGAGAATGATGAATGAGAGAATGAATGAGAGATGAGTGTTGAGGGATTAAGGGATGCTTTGAAAGGTGAAAGGTGTGTGGTATTTATAGGTGAAGGTAAGGGTGATGTTTACTAAAAATTGCATCACATCTTCCTTGATTCTCTCCTTCCTATGGCCGGCCATGATGTATGGAAAGGTGGGTGATTTAGTTGCTTGATTTGAGCACAAGATCATGTTATATTTAGCCAGGGTTGGACGGTTTCAAAGGGTAAACTTGTGTGCTGATTTCTGACATCTTTCCAACTGTAGGGACCTTCAACAAAATATTCTAGAGCTTATTTTTGGGCAGCCATTTGCTTGTACCAAAATTGGGCTTTAATTCCTCCTTGTTGGACGATTTCCTAGTCCAATAAATAATCAGATTTGTCCATCATGTAGCACACTTTTACTGGGTCAACTTAACATCCTTATGACCCAGTTTTACATGGTCTTGCCGTCCAAATAGAGTGGGTATGTGCATGTCCATGCAACTTTTACATTAATCTCATCTTACATGGTCCTACTGCATAGTGAAAATTCACATATTAATAATTAACATGAAAATAATATAAATTATGCTCAAAAATCATGTAATAAAGCATAATTTCACATACTTTATAAATTCATGTCCAATATTAATATTTAAGTAAAATTCACTTAGTTAAATAACAATTACTCAAGATTAACATATTTATTCAGTCAAAAGGTGGTAAAAATATATAGAAAAATCCTATATAATTTCGAGTTTACAATTTTTAAGTGCACATTGTCGAGGAGTTAATACTTGAAGAGCCGGTTGAATAAACTTTCAGGTCGTCGAGCTAACAACGTTAGACAAAAGCACTTTTTGGGAGGCAACCCATATTTATTTTAAATTATTTAATTTTGAATTTAGTTTAATTTAGGTTGAAAATAAAATAAATAATAACAAGATTATTATTTAATCCATTTTAATGTGTAATTTTCTAGGAACATTGGTGGAGGTTGTAATTTTTTCTTCCCGAAGAACGGATTTCGATCGTGGCGTGGGCACGACCACGCTCAGTGCTGCCATTTTCTTTCACATAAACAAACCTAAAACCAACCCAAATAAAACCAAACCTAAAACCAGCCCAACTAAAAAAAAACCCAATCCCAATTCAGCCCAAATTAACCAAAAACAAAAAATGCCCCAAATCGAAAAAAAAAAAACCCCAGCCCCACGAAACCCCACCCCAACCTTTCCCTCTCTTTCTTTCTTTTTTACTTTTTCCCATTTTTCTCTTCTTTCTTCTTCCCCAAATCTCTTTAAACAAAACCATTCCCTTTCAACGTGTATCGCCGCCGCCGCCATCGCCATCGCCAAATGTTGATTAATCTTCTTTCTTCTTTTCTCGCACCACCGCACCAAGCCAACACCAAACGACGCCGATTCGTGAACACCATCACTCGTTTCTTTTCTCTCCACCGTCGTTCACCTTTCATTTTCTCCATCATAACCACCGCACCTTCATACCCCAAGAAATCGCTTACTTCTCATCGCCAAACACCCTCGATTCTTAAAACATAAACTCCAAAAATAGCCACAGACCTTCCAAAAACCAAACCCCCACCCCTTTCCTCCATAAACGCCCACCAACATGACCCACATTGCCACTGTTCAAAAACTGTGAGCCACCACCGACCGTCGTTGTTCGCTGCCATGAGTAGACTATAAGGACATTGTCAGTTTTTCCTCCAAACCAAATATTAACCATGGTTCACACTAAGAACCAAGCGGCCAACGAATTCCTGGTTTCTCTTAATCGCGGTCGAAACTGATTTTCGGTGCCTCTAATCATCGATTTAGATAATGAAGACTCGGAACCATCTCCACCCCTTATAAGGCGAACTGCCACACCTATTAGGAATCGTCACCGACGAAGCCCAACTCTGATCGAGATAGAACGCTCTCACAGCAGTCCCGCTACTTTCGAAAGGTTGATTCCTAACTTAGAACCTATTTTTCCTTTACTACCGTACTATACAAGTTGCTCAAATGAGGCCAAAACTTCTAACGACCATGGAAAATTTCCTTTGAATAGAAATGAGCACATTCCTGAGCGTCGAACACGATCACCCACCACTTGAACACATCAACCACCACTTGATGAACCAATAACACCTCCACATAGCAGTAGTGAAGCTGTGGAATATTCGAGTACCCCATCCAGCTCGCCTAAAGAAAATGTTCGACCAGCCTGAGACAGTCAACGTAATAGGCGAGGCCGTACCTACACTATACCGATAAAAGCACGACTTCGAGGGTCCCTAAACTTTGTAACCATAGAGCACCGTGCAAGTTCGACGACATTTGACAACGTCCACTCCAAGTCTTAAGAAATTTTCTCTTTACACTCTTGTAATGCTTAATATACATGATGTTGTATTGAACTATTTTGATGTTATTGGTTGGAATTCATTTAAAAATGTTTCATGTGTGGCGTATTATAAACTAGTCTATGAGTTCTATGCAACGTTTAGCTTCAATATTAATACATTTCAAACTGTTAAAACTCGAGATGTTGTCTGTTTTCGATTACTTGGTAAAGATTTTAGGATTTCAATTTCCTATTTTAACATCGCCAAGGGTTTCGTTGACCCTGACAATGTTCAAACTAATTCATACTAGATTGCATTATTGGATATATCAAGTAAATTTGATGCTAATGCTGCTTATTCTGTTTCAACTCAATCTAGGAATCATTTTTATAATCCCAAGACCTATAAGGACTTGTTAGTGCATGAACCAGCTTTAAGATATATTCATCGGTGTTTAACTTTTAGCTATTCAGGTCGAAATGATTCATCTATTTTAACCAAAACAGAATTATTTTTCCTGTAGTGTATGCATTCTGGATATAAGGTTAATTTAGAATATTGGTTTGCATGAAATTTTCATGTTGTTTTACGCTCTAATCGACCACTCATACTTGGCCCATATATTACAAATCTAATCGACCTCATTTACATGTGCATATACTATGGATCATCTAGATGAGTATTATTTGGATTCTATGGGTTATACGAACTGCTCGCAGTAATAGGGTCTTTCGCCAATGTCACAATTTTGTTTCTAAAAAGCTAAAGGAGCAACCTCCTTCATCTGTAGAGGAACATTTAAGCAGCATCGAAGCTCACCTTGAAACAATGGAAACCCAAGTCTCCACGATTCTCGCCATCTTGCAAAGTAGTCACTCCCAACACCGACAACCACGTTAGATATACATAGGGAGTATATTTGGCCCTTCTCTCTATTGTACTTTAATTCTTATACAATATGCTTGAGGACAAGTATAGGTTAAGTAGGGGGTGTTGGATTAGTAAATATGCATGATTGTTTCTTTTTAGCTGCCTGATTTTTTCTCTTTCGCATGTGTTAATTCTTATTTTAGGATTATTCGTTAATTTGTTTGACATTGAGCCTCTAATTCCAATGCTTAGTTAATTTAGATAGTTGGGTGGTTCTTGAATTAAAGTGTTAATTATCTAGTTTAATCGACGTGTGTGTTATAAAGTTGAAATATTCTAATTAGATTATTTCATGAAAATTGATTATTTATAAATTTGCTTGGTAAGTATATCATTCTTTGTAACACCCCAAACCCGGTCAATACACCACGACCGAATCTGGCATGTTACGGGGAAAATCGCATTTGAAGGGTTAGGTTTCTGGTTAAAGATTCGATGAGAAACTCCTTGTCATATTTTATACTTTTCGAAATCTTGGCATGATTGCTTTGTCATATTTTAATGTTTTAGAGTGATACCCGATGGTAAAGGTTAAAACACATTGCGTTATAGTTTTGAAACCGTTGACCTTCCAAGTTTTTAGCAATTTTAACTCAATTAATTTGTTAAAGCATATTTGAAAGCTACTTTAAGCATAAACGTAGTAAAACCTAATTTAAAGGCCATTTACAACCCAAAATAAAACTAAATAGTAATAAATAAGCTAAAGTACCAAATTTTGTAAAGTCTGAGCAAATCTTTATTAAAGCATGGCATGAGCACCTCGAGTCCATCGGCTCCATGTAAGCGTCTAAGTGTCACCTGAAATGTCAAAGGAGAGGGTGAGTCGCAAGACTCAGTGCATAAATCCCACTCCCGATAAAACAACATGCTAACACACATCATATCATAGCAACATTATCAATGCACCCCGATCCTAACCATCCATATCACCTTTCTCTACCCCGTGTGGTACCAAACCACTGGTGGTGCCAAACCACTGGTGACCCAAAGTCACGATATCCATAATTGTGGTGCCAAACCACTGGTGACCCAAAGTCACGAATAATCCAATGATGGGGCCAACCCATGCGTGTGATACCAAATCACTAGCGAGGCGATCCCATATCTCAAAGTGGGGCCAACCCACGGTGGTGTTAACCACGGGACGAGTCGCAATGAGGTGCCAAACCTCGGTGTCCCAAAGACACGAGTGTGATACCAAATCGCGGTGACCATGATCACAAATCCGATGATGGGGCCAACCCATCCGTGTGATACCAAATCAGCGGCGTCAATCCCGTATAATCAAGCGTGGGGCCAACCCTTTGTGGTGCTAAGCCACTGACGCGAGGCGCTATGAGGTGCCAAACCTCACGGTGTCCCAAAGACACAAATGTGATACCAAATCTTTGGTGACCAGAAGTCATAAAATCAAGCTGTGGTACCAAACCTTTGGAGGTGCCAAACCTGCGGTGTCCCAAAGACACGAGTGTCCCAAAGACACGGATATCATATTCCCCCTCCTCTCATATCACCCACACATGTCATACTAATGCCAATGATATAAAACATGCAATCATGCTATCATGCTCAAATGACATCTCATGGTATTTACATCATAAAACATGTTATCACATATATCACTCTGATCTCGTAATGAAACGGACTTACCCGTATCCGTGCTTATACCCCATCGGGTACCAAATCCATCAATCATAATGTTTCACTTTAATAAGTAATTAGGTTATCAATCATATTACCAAGCGAAGTGTGTTAGTTTACACACTGTTAAAACGCGCGATCTTTAGTACCAAAAGAATCGATCTAAGGCCCCTTGATTACTTGCTCCTAATATTTGATTTGGTTTCTACCAAATCTCGAACCAACGATGTGGCCAACTCCTATAACAACAACGATCACACCTTTAATAACTTGGCTTAATAGAACTAAGCGAATAAACCATGAATAACCTCTCACCATCACTTACCAATCAATCGAGTTCGGATAACGGCCTTGTTGATCGCTTGAATCCAGAAGGCCCTAAAAGAAATTGGTTACACAAGAGATTAGTTCTCTTCTAATGAAGCCAAAAATCATCCTTTTGCCTTACCAAAATCGTTAGAGAAGTAGGGGAGAAGAGATAGCCTTTCGGCCAAATACTCACCTTCACTAACCGATTGCCCAACACAGAGATGAACACCAACACTACACCAATATTCGGCCCTAGGTGTTTAACACTCCTACTTTCGGCTTTGAATGTAAAAGGAAAGAAGAAATAGAGGTGGAAAGAAATGGAGGAATCGGCAATTGGCTTTAGGGAAAGAAGGGAATAAAGATGGAAAAGGTGTTTTGGAGAGGTGGAGTTTAAACTTACAAGGTTTCAAAAGAGAAAAGAAATGGAAGTGGGGTGCTAGGTTCTGGACAACAAGGGATTTTGAGAGAAAACACAAAGCCAAATTCGGCAAGGATGAAGTTGCTTAAAGCTTTCGGTTTTGAAAAGGGAAAAGAGAGACTTACTTGGAGGAAATTCGGCTTAGGCTCTTGACAAAAGAAAGAACTTTGTTTTGAAACAAAGTGACCGAATAAAAATGCCCAAAAATACCAAGATGAATTTAGGCTAACACCTTCTCAAAAGGCAACACAGTTCGGCAATTGAGAGCTTACACTTTCATTTTGGTATGGCAAAAAGAAAATTTGCTTCTAAAGATTTTGACCGAAAAACACCAAAACTCAAAATGGATTTGGCACTACCCCACACCCACACTACCAAGCCGTCCACTCCCCCACTCCAAACTCCCCTCAAATTCGGCCATAATCCCCCAATAGCTCCCAACCACACATTTCAAATGTGTTTACCAAGTCTTACTCTAAAATCCCTCTCCACCCACCATTCAAATGGGTAGACCAAGTCAAGGCGAGTTTGAGCGCCTACAAACTCTTCCTTCCATGCCGTCAAAATGGAAGCCAAAATGTGAGGTCTTTGCGGCTTGAACACAAGACCTCCACCTCATGCGATTGACGCCACACCTAGCTCCCAAGTAGCGCATGCCTTGCCACTTTGCCGCTCCTCACTTGTGCAACAAGCACCAAATAAAATACATATCCCTCGGCTCCATCGACTCCCTACACCTAAAGCTCAAAAACTAAATTTTTCCCATTCCTCAGGCATACTCTAGCCTACAACTAAGCCCCTAAAACATAGAAATAGCAACATAGCACACCAACACATGCAATATCATGCAACAACAAAATAGCCCCCAACCCGGGATATTACAGTTCTACCTCCTTAAAATAATTTCGGCCTCGAAATTACGATCAAAAGAGTTGCGGTGCTCTTTGTCTCATCATATCCTCGGGTTCCCACGTGGCTTCTTCCACGCCATGATTCCGCCAAAGAACCTTAACCAAAGGCACAGACTTTTCACGTAGAACCTTCACATCCCGATCAAGAATGCATGAGTTCTTCTTCCAAAGTCAAATCTGGATTTACCTCGATCTCTTCCTTTGCTACCACATGCGACGGATCCGAGCGATAACGTCGAAGCATCGAAAAGCGTGAAATACGTCGTGAATCGACTAAGCTCTGCTGGCAACTCCGGTTGATCGCCACTGGTCCCACTCGTCTCAAAACCTTATACGGCCCAATAAACCTCGGACTTAGCTTGCCTTTCTTTCCGAACCTCAAAACCTTCTTCCATGGCGAGACCTTCGAGAAAAACTTGATCCCCCGAGAAAACTCTATGTCTCTCGCTTAAGATCGGCATAAGACTTACGCCGGTCCGAAGCTTCCTTCAACCGAGCTGAATCAACTTAACCTTGTCTTCGGTCTCAACAACCAACTCGGGTCCCAACAAGCTGGCGTTCACCTAATTCGAGTCCAACACGTAGGTGATCGACACTTCCTACCATACAACGCCTCATATGGTGCCATCTTGATGCTCGCAGTAGCTGTTGTTGTAGGCAAACTCGGCTAATGGTAGAAACTCCTCCCAACTACCTCTGAAATCCGAACACAACCCCTCGGCATATCCTCCAAGATCTGAATAACCCTTTCCGATTGTCCGTCGATTTGCGGGTGAAAAGCCGTCTTGAAATCCAACCAGCGTGCCGAGCACGATGCAACGCTTTCGAACCTTGGCGTAAATCGGGATCCCTATCCGTGATGATCGATCTTTGGCACACCGTGCAACCTCACTATCTCGAAACATACGGCCGCCAACCTCGAAGTGAGTAGTCAGCCCTCACCGGAATGAAATGAGCGGATTTAGTCGATCGATCCACAATTACCCAAACTGAATCCTTCTTGCTTGGCGTAAGCGGTAACCCATGCGACGAAATCCATGGTTATCCTTTCCCACTTCCAGCGAGGAATCTTCACGGTGAAGCAACCAGCGACGGCAAGCGATGTTCGGCCTTGACTGCTGACATGTCGGACACTTCCCAACAAACTCGTCACTTCTTTCTTGGACGAGGCCACAAAAGCGCTCTCACGAGATCCCTATACATCTTACTACCTCCGGGATGCATAGCATAAGGGAACGCTATGTGCGTCTGAAGAATCCTACGCCTCGACTCAACATCCTTGGGCATACAAGCTTTACCTTGAAAACACGGCACCCATCACTAGACAAGTTGTAACCTTCCGAACCACCACTGCATGCACGCAACCTCCGCGCGCTTTTCGGAACCTCATACTCTACAATCGCTTTCTCCGTCGCTCCAACCCAAGTAGGCTTAATCTGCAACTCTGCGAGAATACTCCGTCGTCATACAAACTCAAATGGGCAAACATCGCTCTTAAGTCCGAAACAACCTTGCGGCTCAACGCGTGCGCCACCACGTTAGCCTTGCCGGATGATACTCAATCGAACGATCGTAATCCTTAAGCAACTCAACCCATCTACTGTTGCCTCAAATTCAAATCCTTACGAGTCAAGAGGTACTTGGACTCTTATGATCGGTGTAGACTATTGATCTCTCTCCGCACAAGTAGTGCCTCCAAATCTTCAATGCAAAGACTACTGACCGCTAACTCCGGATCGTGCGTCGGATAGTTGACCTCATGTGGCCTCATTTGTAGAGATCGTAAGCCACAACCTTACCTTCTGCATCAAAGACACAACCCAACCCCGTATGTGATGCATCGCGATGAGACCGTGAATTCCTTACCAGCCTCGAGTTGAATCAAAACCGGAGCTTTCGTTAGAATCTTCTTAAGCTTGTTGAAACTCTCCTGCTTTGTTTCTCGGTCGGACAAAGCGGAACCTCTTTCCTTAACAACTTGGTCATTGGTGCTGCAATCAGCGAGAAACCCTCTACAAACCTTCCGGTAGTATCACGCCAAACCCGAAAACTCGAATCTCGGCCATCGACTTAGGCGGTTTCCAATCCAAAAGCGCCTCAATTTTACGAGGATCCACTCTAATCCCCTCGGTTGACACTACATGTCCCAAGAAAGTCACTTCTCTAAGCCGAACTCGCACTTACCGAACTTAGCGTAAAGCGCTTCTCCTCAAAATCTGCGATTACCACACGCAAATGCGCATCATGCTCTTCTTACGTTCTTGAATACACCGGGATGTCGTTAATAAAAACTACCACGAACTCGGTCCGAATCTTTCTTTGAAACACCCTATTCATCATATCCATGAATCCGCCGGCGCGTTAGTCAACCCGAGCGGCATTACCGGAAATTCGTAGTGCCCATACCGAGGAGTGCAAAGCGGCTTGTCTTGTGAATATACGCTTCTTTCACCTTTAGCGGTGATACCCGGACCTCGAGTCAATCTTAGAAAATACCATTTGCACCCTTCGGTGATCAAACAAGTCATCTATCCGTGGCAGCGGATACTTGTTTTTGATTGTCGACTTATTATTTGGCGGTAATCTATGCACATCCGCATTGTACCATCTTTCTTCTTAACAAAAGTGCCGGCGCACCACGGTGAAACACTTGGCTTTGATAAAACCTCGGTCCAACAACTCTTGGATCGAGCCTTAAGCTCCACCAATTCCTTTGGCGCCATCCTATACGGAGCAATAGACACTTTGGCGCGATTCAAGATAATGATCTATCCCAAACTCTACCTCACGATCCGGTGGCAAACGGAAGTTCTTCTCGAAACACATCAGCAAATTCCTTAAGCTGTTCGGACTTTTTCTACAGCAGACTCTTTAGCCTCCAAGGCATACACATGAACCACATACGCTTCACGACCCTTTCTCACCATCTTCTGCGCTTTAGAGCGGACACCACATTAGATAAGTAATCCCTCCTATTACCTATCATAGCCACTTCATCACCCTCGATCGTCCTTAGAACCATGCGCTTAGCGCGCAATCCAACCGCTGGTACTTAACCAACGGTCCATCCCAAGAATCAAATCGAACTCCCAAATGGCGGTTCCATCGGATCGGCGACAAACACTACCCCTTGGAGTTCTAGGGGTACATCTCTAAACGACTTATCTACTACCACGAGTGACCTAAAGGGCTAATTACGGTCATCCGCCTAGAAGATATCTCGAGTCTAAGTCCATGGTCTCTACTATACTCATCGGCCACGTAAGAATGCGTCGAACCCACATCAATCAAAGCAAGATAAAGGAGAACCAAAGATCAGAACGTACGATTATGGCGTCCGGTCGTCGCCCTCCTCTCGGCGCCATCGCATACACTAACCGGTATGCCGGCGTCGAGAACTACCCGCACCGCCGGTGCTCCACGGCCCGACCCGATCCATTACTACCTGCGCCATTACCACGGCCCCTCTGCGGTGGCGGTACATTATTCCTAAAGCGAGTACGGCCACGACTCTCGGATGAATCTGGCCAACTTACGCGGGACGGTCCCTCACGCGATGATGAGAGAACCACACTCAAAACAACCTTTTCCACCGGTCCAAAGCCTCCCCAATGATATCTCCCACAATGGTTACACGCGGCGGTCCACGACTAGCGGCAACAACCCTACGCATCGATTCGGCCCTCTGTCTAGCCCTTTTCCGAGGATTACCCAGCGATCCGAGAAGACCCAAAGCTCCTCTTATGCTGCTCCTGTCCATGCCCCGCCTCACGGACTCCTTAACACCCTCGGCTACCTTAGCCTTCTCAACCGGGACGGCAAACTCACGCTCTGTTGAGGAGCAATCGGCGACCTCAACTCGTCTCTCGAGACCATCCTCGAAACGAACACACCTCTCGTGTTCGGTAGCCACAATACCCCTAGCATACCGGCTCACCTTCAAGAACTCGGCCTCATACTCGGAAAGCAGACTTACTCCCTTGGACTAGCCTCAAAATGCTTTTCACGCTACTGGCGTCGATGTAGCTAGCTCAATGTACTTTTACGAAATGCACGCACTGAAATAATCCCATGTCGGATCCTCTCGCCGCCACCGTCCCGAACCGTGAGCCACCCTGGTATGACTCGTCCAGAAGAAGCGATACTATGCCCTTGACTTCTCCTCAGCGATCAAGTCCAGATCATCCATGATCCGCTCCGTTGCCTCGACCAATACTCAAAGTGATCTTTGGGAGTAACACCGAAACACCTCGAAAGAATTCAGCCCCATTTGCCCGAAGTCGCTCGGCACCGATTTCCTAGCTCTGCACCACCACCTACTCCAACTACCCTTTCCAACACTCGCAGCATCGCGCTGTGACCGCTGCGTCATCCCCGATCGATCACGAAACTCACCACCTCCGGTGGTGGCGATGCGATATCTCATTTTACGACACGACGGACCTACGGGTTCGAAACGATCATCCTACCACGACCTCGCCCACGACCACGTCCACCTCTAGCGCTCATGACTAAATTCTCTCGTATCCGATTTAGGAGTTTTATGCATCGATATTTATTCCACTATTTTAAAGCAAAGTCTTATGAATAGTAAAGAAGCTTTGTTTTCGCGAGTTCACTGAGAATCCTATCGGTTTGATTTCTAAAGTAATCCACTCTCTGCAATCATCCAATCACATCAATAAATCACAAGAAATAGTAAGGGTACTTACAGGCGGGTGGTGCAGGAGACTCGGTGTCATGCCTTTCAAACCATTTATTTCAACAAAACACTAAAAAGCAGACTTTTAAAAACATTTTGGGCCTCGGGCCACACAAAAGCCTTTGAACTTGGCTTTGATACCACAATTGTAACACCCCAAACCAGTCAATACACCACGCCAGAATCGGCATGTTACGGGAAAAATCGCATTTGAAGGGTTAGGTTTACACGTTAAAGATTCGATGAGAAACTCCTTGTCATATTTTATACTTTTGAAATCTTGGCATGATTGCTTTGTCATATTTTAATGTTTTAGAGTGATACCCAATGGTAAAGGTTAAAACACATTGCGTTATAGTTTTGAAACCGTTGACCTTCCAAGTTTTAGCAATTTTAACTCAATTAATTTGTTAAAGCATATTTGAAAGCTACTTTAAGCATAAGCGTAGTAAAACCTAATTTAAAGGCCATTTACAACCCAAAATAAAACTAAATAGTAATAAATAAGCTAAAGTACCAAATTTTGTAAAGTCCGAGCAAATCTTTATTAAAGCATGGCATGAGCACCTCGAGTCCATCCAGGCTCCATGTCTGCGTCTAAGTGTCACTGAAATGTCAAAGGAGAGGGTGAGTCGCAAGACTCAGTGCATAAATCCCACTCTGATAAAACAACATGCTAACACACATCATATCATAGCAACATTATCAATGCACCCCGATCCTAACCATCCATATCACCTTTCTCTACCCGTGTGGTACCAAACCTTTGGTGGTGCCAAAACCACCAGTGACCCAAAGTCACGATATCCATAATTGTGGTGCCAAACCCCTTTGGTGACCCAAAGTCACGAATAATCCAATGATGGGGCCAACCCATCGTGTGATACCAAATCACTAGCGAGACGATCCCATATCTCAAAGTGGGGCCAACCCACGGTGGTGTTAACCACGAGGGACGAGTCGCAATGAGGTGCCAAACCTCACGGTGTCCCAAAGACACGGTGTGATACCAAATCACCGTGACCGTGATCTAAAATCGATGATGGGGCCAACCCATCGTGTGATACCAAATCACTGGCGTCAATCCCGTATAATTAACTGTGGGGCCAACCCACTGTGGTGCTAAGCCACTGGGACGAGACGCTATGAGGTGCCAAACCTCTGGTGTCCCAAAGACACAAATGTGATACCAAATCACCTTTGGTGACCGAAGTCACAAAATCAAGCGTGGTACCAAACCACCTGGAGGTGCCAAACCTCTGGTGTCCCAAAGACACGGTGTCCAAAAGACACGGATATCATATTCCCCCTCCTCTCATATCACCCACACATGTCATACTAATGCCAATGATATAAAACATGCAATCATGCTATCATGCTCAAATGACATCTCATGGTATTTACATCATAAAACATGTTATCACATATATCACTACTGATCTCGTAATGAAACGGACTTACCGTATCCGTGCTTATACCCCATCGGTACCAAATCCATCAATCATATTGTTTCACTTTAATAAGTAATTAGGTTATCAATCATATTACCAAGCAGAAGTGTGTTAGTTTACACACTGTTAAAACGCTTGATCTTTAGTACCAAAAGAATCGATCTAAGGCCCCTTGATTACTTGCTCCTAATATTTGATTTGGTTTCCTACCAAATCTCGAACCAAGCGATGGCCAACTCCTATAACAACAATGATCACACCTTTAATAACTTGGCTTAATAGAACTAAAGCGAATAAACCATGAACAACCTCTCACCATCACTTACCAATCAATCGAGTTCGAGATAACGGCCTTGTTGATCGCTTGAATCCGAAGGCCCTAAAAAGAAATTGGTTACACAAGAGATTAGTTCTCTTCTAATGAAGCCAAAAATCATCCTTTTGCCTTACCAAAATCGTTAGAGAAGTAGGGAGAAGAGATAGCCTTTCGGCCAAATACTCACCTTCACTAACCGATTGCCCAACACAGATGAACACCAACACTACACCAATATTCGGCCCTAGGTGTTTAACACTCCTACTTTCGGCTTTGAATGTAAAAGGAAAGAAGAAATAGAGGTGGAAAGAAATGGAGGAATCGGCAATTGGGTTTAGGGAAAAGAAGGGAATAAAGATGGAAAAGGTGTTTTGGAGAGGTGGAGTTTTGAAACACAAGGTTTCAAAAGAGAAAAGAAATGGAAGTGGGGTGCTAGGTTAGAGACTTAACAAGGGATTTTGAGAGAAAACACAAAGCCAAATTCGGCAAGGATGAAGTTGCTTAAAGCTTTCGGTTTTGAAAAGGGAAAAAGAGACTTACTTGGAGGAAATTCGGCTTAGGCTCTTGACAAAAGAAAGAACTTTGTTTTGAAACAAAGTGACCGAATAAAAATGCCCAAAAATACCAAGATGAATTTATTAACACCTTCTCAAAAGGCAACACAGGTTCGGCAATTGAAAGCTTACACTTTTCGGTTTTGGTATGGCAAAAGAGAAAATTTGCTTCTAAAGATTTTGACCGAAAAACACCAAAACTCAAAATGGATTTGGCACTACCCCACACCCACACTACCAAGCCGTCCACTCCCCCACTCCAAACTCCCTCAAATTCGGCCATAATCCCCCCAATAGCTCCCAACCACACATTTCAAATGTGTTTACCAAGTCTTACTCCTAAAATCCCTCTCCACCCACCATTCAAATGGGTAGACCAAGTCCAAGGCAGAGTTTGAACTGCCTACAAACTCTTCCTTCCATGCCGTCAAAATGGAAGCCAAAATGTGAGGTCTTTGCGGCTTGAACACAAGACCTCCACCTCATGCAGTTGACGCCACACCTAGCTCCCCAAGTAGCGCATGCCTTGCCACTTTGCCAGCTCCTCACTTGTGCAACAAGCACCAAATAAAATACATATCCCTCAGCTCCATCAGCTCCCTACACCTAAAGCTCAAAAACTAAATTTTTCCCATTCCCTCAGGCATACTCCTAGCCTACAACTAAGCCCCTAAAACATAGAAATAGCAACATAGCACACCAACACATGCAATATCATGCAACAACAAAATAGCCCCCCAACCCGGGATATTACATTCTTAGTTGTTTAAATTTTAAATGTATTTTCTAATGGAAAAAAATAATTAAAAAATAATAATTAATTCTACTCCGTTGATGGCTTAAGTTATGAGTGTAGATTTTGAGAATGTGACCGAATTTAGTAAACTGGATGAGGTGTTTGGGTTGTCATCTCATTTCGCGTAAAAAGGTTCGAGTGATGAACCAAAAACTTGCAAACATTCTGCTAATCGAGCTACCATGAGTAGGGAAAAATAGTCCATTTGGAGATGTGTCAAATTGAGTAACCAGGGTAAGGTGCTTGGGTTGTCATTTCACATCGCATAAAAAGGTTTGACTATGTCCCAAATTTACTACACAATTAATTGAGAATAAATACCTAGCAGATTTTGGTTCAATCTAAATTTAGTGAAATGATTGAATTTACATGTTTAAATTTTCTGGACACTTGTTGATTAAACTGAGCATTTGAACACTTATTCATTTTTCACCTAAATTGTTTACATTAATCATGGTTACGGAAGAGAGACTTGATTTCTAATAAATTATTGGATAATTTCTAATGTAGGAAAATACAAAATGCTTGAGGACAATCATAGGCTAAGTAGGGGGATTTCATAGCATATTTATTTTACATGTTTTACGTTTTCAAATCAATTAATTCTTGAATTAATTCCTGCTAAATTGGTGATTTTATGTTTAAATTATTTCAGCAACGCAATTCGGATGTTTTAAATAAAAAAACAAGCAGAAAAGGACTAAATTGGAGCACAAGCAATAAAAGAGGTGTCGAATCAGAAATTTTGAGACATTTAAGGGCTGATCATGTAACAACCCGATTTAGGGCCTAGTCGGGATAGTGGTTGTGAGACCACAAATCTGAAGTAGAAATATGTGTTTTATGATTTTTATGAAGCTTATGATGTGGTTGCATGATTGTGTGAAAATTTCATGAGGAAATTTTATTAATTAGTGATCAGTTGGTCCGTTAGGACTAAATTGCAAAGAATAGAGAATATGAGATTCTAGAAGATTCAAGTATGAAATAGAATTATAATAATTACTACAGGTCCTTGTTTAGTAATTAGACCATTATATGTTTAGATGGACAAAAATAGACATAGAAGGAAAAATCTCAAGAAAGGACCATTAAGGGCATTTTTGTCATTTGGTAAATAAAAGATTAAAAAGGGAAAAAGAAATCAAAAATTGTGTCCATCTTCTTCTCCCATGGCCGAAAATCACTAAGGAGCCATAGCTAGGGTTTCTTCAACTTCCAAGCTTGATAGTAAGTGCATCCTAGCCCATTTTTAATGTTTTTCGTATTTTTTAGATCCTCGTAGCTCGGTTTAGCTACTTCTAGCTATATTTTGACCTAAGGTTTATATTAAAAAGTTTACCCATGTATGGCATGCATGTATTTTGATGTTTTATGGAAGAATATGAAAGTTTGATTAATGATAAACATCTTTTTCTAAGTGATTTTCATGAGAAATGCATAAAAGGACCAAATTGCAAAAGTTATGAAAGTGGTCATACATGGGTGAAATAGTGGAAATTAGGGGCTGTTGTAGTTAAGAAAATGATTCGGCTAGGCTTACAATGCAAGAAAGTTGAATAAAAATCATTTTACGAGCCTAAGGGTAAAAGTGTAATTATGTGAAAGTTTAGGGGAAAAATCATAATTTTTCCAAAGTATGATTCATGAGTCAATTTAGTCAATGTGAGTATTAAACAAGTGAAATTGTTATTATAGATCAAGAAACACAAAGCCCAGACCGAAACCGAGGCAAGAACAAGGTGTTGGACTAAATTGAACAACTACGCACATTTTGAGTACCGAGGTAAGTTTGTATGAAATTAAAGCTATATAATGTTATTCTAATTGTAATTACCTTATTTTATGAGAAACATATATAAATTCCATGAAGTTAATTTATGATGCTTTGATGAGATTGAAATGAGGATGTATTAAGTTTACGTCCCGGTTGAAGATTCGGTTTAACGAGGATACCTATGTCACGACATGAGATAAGGAAGGTCCCATATAAGACCATGTCTGGGACATGGCATCGGCACCGAATAAGGAAGGTCCCGTATAAGACCATGTCTGGGACATGGCCTCGGCACCAAAGGAAGATCTCGTGTAAGACCATATCTGGAATATGGCATCGACATCTATGTACGATCTCGTATAAGACCATGTCTTGGACATGGCATCGACATCGAGCTAAGAGATCCCGTGTAAAACCATATCTGGGATATGGCATCGGCATCAAGAGGTGATCCCATGTAAGACCATATCTAGGATATGGCATTGGCATCGTAATATATGTGTGATGAGATTGAGTATCCTTCGATTTTCTTAGTAATTCAACGGGCAAAAGAGCTAAGTATGCAAAGATGGTAAGAGCTAAGCTATATAAAGATGATAAAGAGTTACATTTAAGTGAAAGATGATTACGATTTAAGTTTATATTTATGAAAGCATAAGTGCTAAATTATGTGATGAAGTGATACAGGTACCATGAGTAAAATACGAGTTATGATACCCTAATGTGATATGTAATGGGTAAGCTTAAGTATGAGTAAGTATGTCAAAGTATTTGAGAACTTGTGTTATCATTGTTCTATGAGATGAATGAATTTTGCCATGAGCATTTATGTTGCTATTTTAATTCATACAAACTTACTAAGTTACATGCTTACCCCACTCTTTTCCTTTTTCCTTGTAGTATCGCCAAGCTAGCTCGGGGATCATAGGACGTCGGAGCTCGGATCACACTATCAACTAATCTTTGGTATAGTAAAGTTAATTCATTTTGAGTATGGCATGTATAGGAACTTGGTCATTTTGTGCTATGTCATATTTGAAAGCCAAAGTGTTGGCTATTAACGTTAAACACCCATTTTGTAAATGGCCATTAGTATTTGGCCAACAAATGTCAAGTTTATTATTTTAATGATGATGAGTTTCATGAAGTAAATGTTCATGCAATAGATGGAGTAAAATGTGAGATGTATGAATGATGAATAGGGATTCTTCCTAGTATATTATTGCCATGCTATATGTTGCTTGAGTTGGCATATATGTATTTATGTTTCAGGGTGGCAATTGGATTGGTAAATAGCCTTCTAATTGTCCACACGGGTAGTCACACGGGCGTGTGTCTAGGCCGTGTGTGACACACGGCCAACCGCTTGGGTGTGTTGACAGGTCGTGTGTCCCCTGCATCAAATTTGCGAGATTTTGATTTGCCACATGGGCCAGCACACGGGCGTGTGCCTAGGCCATGTGCACTTAAAGGATTGCTGATGTCATTAACAGAATACAAGGGTTTTCTCACACGGGTAAGGACACGGACGTGTCTAGGCCGTGGGGAGGACACGGGCCACAGACACGGGCGTGTGTCCGGCCGTGTGAAAACCCCTGTAGGTTCGAAGTGAAAAATAAATTCCACACAGGCTGGAACATGGGCGTGTGTGACCACACGGCCTGCTTACACGGGCGTGTTCCATTTCACACGGGCATGTAGCCCTATTTTGAGAAAAAATTTAATAAGTGCATAAAAGTTTTCGGATTGGTTCTGAACTATTTCGATTGTATGTTTAGGGCCTCGTAGGCTCATGATAGGGTAGTATTGTGCATGAATGAAAAGTTTTAAATTGAAACGAAATTTTATAGCCCAATGCCGTATGTTAAAGAAAGTAAAGTACGGTAATGCCTCGTATCTGGTTCTGGCTTGGAATACGGGTAAGGGGTTATACATTTAGTGGTAGCAGAGCTACGGTTTAGTCGATTCTCGGACTAACGTAGCGTATGCATGAGTCTAGCTATACATGCCATACGTATGAGTAATTGTATTATGATAGTGTGACGACTCCTGACGATTTAAATTGTGTTTTTATATAGTAAATGGATCCCGAAAGAGCTGTGGCGGATGATGTAGAAAGTAATGCGCCATGCAGAAGGGACGGCGCCGACTGAAAATGAAAATAGACTGGCTACTGTAAGCCAGAGAGGAGGAGAAGAGGCTAGGGAAGCCTTTCTCCACATGATGAACGCATGGTATACAGAGTTCGTTCGTATGAACCCGAATGCACAACCCTCTCCTTCCCCACCTATTCCTCAGCCTACCCCTGTAATAGTCCAGTTTAGACCCTAGTCGGAATAGTGGTTTTGGGACCACAAATCTGAGTCAGAAAAATATTTTAATATTATTTTCTGTGTCTACAAAGTTTGATTAAGCATGTGTTAAAGTTTCGTGAATTAATTTTGCTGTTTATGTGCTTAAATTGAGAAAAGGACTAAATTGCATAAAAGGTAAAAGTGGCAAACCATATATTAATGTGTTAAATTGACATGGCCTATTAAAGGTGAAGTCCTTAAGTGGATATTATACCTTTGTTTATGCTAGTGGACATTTATGTCCATATTTTACATTATTTTTATATGGTTTAATAAAGGTTAAAGTTGTAAAATGATTAATAAGTTAATTAAAAACATAAAATAAAACATTTGTTTCATTATTTGGTATCATCCACCACCGAAAACAAGAAAAGAAAAGAAAGTTTTAAGCTTTGAACATTCGGCCATGGATGTTCTTTGATTCAAGGTATGTTTTGCTTCAGTTTTTGATAATTTTTACGTTTTTGAGATTGTTGCTTCGTGTTCTTCTAAACCCATGTCTTAATTTTGTGAATTGATGAAGATTTTGAAAAGTGTCATTGATGAACTCATGAGATTTGGGATGATTGTTGATGAAATATGAAATATATGTGTTAGATTAACATAGTTTGTCTTTTGATTTTTGATGAATTTGAGTAATTTGGACTAAATTGAGAACATAATATTTTTAAGGACTAAAATGTGAAATAAATGAAACATAGGGACTTGTATGATCATTGTGAACATTTGGCTAAGCATGGGTATATAGAGATTTTGTGTATTTTGTGATTTTGTGAAATAAGGACTAAAATGCCAAAATGTGAAAATGTGAGGGCTAATTTGTAAATTGCCCTAAATATGTGTTTTTGGATTGAATGGAATGAACTGGTGAATAAATGTATTAAATTTGAATATGTATAGATGAAGAACCGAAGAAAACGGATTTAGATCGCAGAAAGTCGAAAGTGGTTGAATAGTCGAGTCCGTTCGTTTATCTGAATCCAAGGTAAGTCTATATACAAATAAATGTATTTGTATTGATTTATGTATGTTCATATGAAATTTCATTGTGATGAATGTGTACGAGATGATAACTATATGAAATTCGAGGAAGTATCGACAATGTATCAATGTCCGGAAGTCCTGCATTTGAACCTAGGAATAAATAGGATTACATATGTCATGACATAGGTTTTCGATGTGTGATATCGTATGCGACCACCGCGTGCGGGGACGTTGGCATCGATTTGAGATTTACGTGTAAGACCATGTCTGGGACATTGGCATCGTATTTGATTCGTGTAAGACCCTGTCTGGGACAGTGGCATCGATATTTGGTTACATGTAAGACCACATCTAGGACGTTGGCATTGAACGACTATTCCGAGTATTCCGAGTGTCCTATTTATTTCCGAATGGTTCAACGAGCAATTCCGAGAAACGAAAGACTATGTGGAATGTAAAATCAAATCAGGTATGTTTGAAATGTACACATTGTATGTGTATCAGAGGTAAGTGTATATATGAACTTACCAAAGTGAATTATGTGCATAGATTTGATGAAATATAATGTGATATATGCATGATTTGAGTTATGAGCAAGAGTGATACTTTAAGCTATGAATTGTGGGTAAGAAATGGCTAAACAAATGAGCCAAAGAAAATGTTATGAATTTGCAATTGAGAAACACTAATAATCTTGTATTAATATGATTATGTGCATTATATGTTGATAAACCGTAAAAGTAACATATTTTAATCCCACATTTAGCATGCTTTTGGATGAATTATCCCTTATTTTATGTAATTTGGTGCTCTTAATCCTTTATTTTCATGTTTTATACTCAGGGAAGCACCGGAGGATGAAAAGAACAAGAAACAGACTTAAAACGGGCCAAATGGGCCAGATCACGAAATCGACACGGCCTAGACCCAAGACCACACGGCCGTGCCTCATTAATGAAGTCCAACAAGGCCTGGCCACGATTCACACGGGCATGTGCCATGGTCGTGCCCCTGCCATGGCAAAGAGAAGTTTCATTCGGATTGGGATACTTAGGGGCAAAGAAACACATTCCAAAAGCCTATATATACACCCTAAGTATGACCTAAAAGGGAGAGCCCAAGGCTATCGTCTAGGGGCGTCTTGCTAGGCCAGAGAAGGAAGATTTGTGGGGATTCACTCGAGGATAGCCAGTTGATTCATCTCTAGAAGCCAGAATTATACTCAAGACGGAGGGACTCTCCTTCAATTCCTTCAGGGAGTTTTAGGGATTTCTTATGTTTTGTTTTATCTTTTCTTCTGAGATGTTTTCTTTTATTGTTATGAACTAAACCCTCAGATACCTGAGGGGGATGGAACTTAGATGAATCTTGTTATCGTTCACTGAATTATATGATAAATATTTGACTTGTTCTTAATTATGTGTTCTTAATTCTTGTGTTGATATTTCCGGGATATTGATCCAAGTTTGATGTGCTTAGGTGGAGGAGAAAAAGTCCCTGCCTAAGAATAGATCTAGCATAGTTAAGCGGAGTTGATCACGCGCCTAGAGATAGGGTGACGAGATTTTTCCGAATTAGGGTGAAACCTAATATGGGACTCCATAGATCGAGTTAATGCAATTCTAGGGGTTTTAATTAGAAAGAGATTTCAATTAATCAACCTAGGGTTAGACGTTATTAAGCTCGAGAGAGGGTTTAATATACATTAGGGAATCTTACGGATCAAGTCAAATGAATAAATCGTGCAGTTGAGTTAGATAACAAGTGAAGTCTAGGTGGATTCTTCCTTGGGTGTCGTCTTAATCAATTGGTTTTTCCTCAAGTTATTTTCCCCAAATTCATTCTTCTTTGTCTTAGAGTCTTTAGTTTAGTAGTTAATTAATTTAGATTAAACACACAAATTCCCTTTATTTTAGGCTAGATAATAAAAAGAAAGTTAGTATTAGTACTTTTAGTTCCTTTGGGTTCGACATTCCAGTCTTGCCACTAAACTATACTCTTTGTTAGATAGGTGCGCTTGCCTCAAATCGTTGTCATAGTTAGTTTCAGGTTCGATCATTCTTTTATAAATTTTAAGACTTTGACATCGCGAAAACAACGATCAAGTTTTTGGCGCCGTTGCCGGGGAACTAAAATATTAAGAAAGCTTAATTTTTATTACTTTAGCCTTTTTTTTATTTTTTGCAATTTATTTTTATTATTTTATTTTAATTTTTAACTTAGCTAATTTTTCTTCTATTATTGTTTCCTCCTTTCAGGTACCTCTAGTTTATGACTAGAAGGAACCTGACAGGACCCCTACTTTACGACAGTGATATTGAAAGAACAGTTCGCAGAAATCGTAGAGAGATAAGGCGAAGCTTAAACTACACAGAAAAAGAGTAAGAAGGCGAAACCAATTCTACTGAAGGGATGGCTGAGAATTATCCGCCACCTCCAGAGATGGTCGAAAACAATGCTCCACGTACTATGTATGATTATGCTAAACCTAGTTTAACAGGAACTGAATCTAGTATTGTTAGGCCTACTATTGCTGCAAATAATTTTGAACTGAAACCTAACACTATATAGATGATACAACAGTTTGTTCAGTTTGATGGTTTGCAGGATGAAGATCCTAACACACACTTAGCAAATTTTCTAGAATTCTGTGATACCTTCAAGATAAATGGCGTTTCTGATGATGCCATCCGTCTTCGGTTATTTCCCATTTCTTTGAGGAATAAAGCCAAACAGTGGTTACATTCTCTTCCACGAGGGTCAATCATTACATGGGATCAGATGACCGAAAAATTTTTACTAAAATATTTTCCACCGGCCAAATTGAGGAATGATATCTCTTCTTTTGTGCAGATGGATTTAGAGACGATTCTGACGCATGGGAGAGATACAAAGATTTCTTTGAGAAGGTGCCCACACCACGGATTACCTTTGTGGCTACTGGTCCAAACTTTTACAATGGTGTGAACCCTTCAACAAGGCAACTAATCGATTCAAATTGCGGTAGAACCACGAACAACAAAACTCTGAAGTGGCCTCACGAGTTTATAGAAGAGATGTCACTAAATAACTATCGGTGGCAAGTTACAAGGACAAGGCCACCAAAGCGGCAGAGTTTTCAACATTGATGCAGATGACTACGCTATCAAACGGTAGAATTATTACATAAAAAATTTGATGGTTTATATGGTTCTTCACAGGCACATCCAGTTATGCAGTGCGACGCAAGTGAAGGAGTGGTGAATCCTGAGTACCCACCCTACGGACAGGGCATGGAGAGCGAATAAATGAACTATATGGGTAACAATTTCCGATCTAACAATAACCCTTATAGTAATACTTATAATCCAGGTTGGAAGAACCACCCCAATTTCTCATGGGGCGGTCAAAGAAATCAAAGGCAACAACCATCCCAAAACTTCCAACAACAGCCCTACCCACAGGAAAAGAAGCCAAACCTTGAAGAGATGCTGACAAACTTCATAGCAGCCTCAGAAATACGTTCCCAAAATACAGAAACACGTTTCCAAAAGATAGAAACAAAACTTGAGGCATTGACACAAGAGTTCAAGGATCAAATCGGGCAACTCGCTAAGCAAATCTCGAGAGACCACATGGAAGACTACCGAGCAACACCGAGACTAACCCAAGGGAGCAAGTTCAAGCCATAACAGCTCAAGATAGTGAAAGGTTAGACGAGCCCAATTCGAGGCAAGAGAACGTGGTCGAAGAAGGTAAGGTTGAGGTAAGTAATAATAAGCCAAAATCAGTAATCAAAGAGTACCAACCTTGCATACCATATCTGAAGCATTAAGGAGAGACGACACAGAGGAACGGTTCGGTAAGTTTCTTAAACTTTTAAAGAAAATACATATTAACTTACCGTTACTCGAAGCTCTTACGTGGATGCCAGACTCTAGAAAATTCCTAAAAGAGCTCTTGACAAAAAAGCGAAGGATAGACGAAGCATCACATGTGGAACTAAACGTAATGTGCTCGGCAGTATTGCAAAATAGACTACCACGGAAATTAAAAGATCCAGGGAGTTTTACAATTCCATGCTTAATTGGTAGTTTACAATTGATAATGCGTTAGCTGATTTAGGGGCAAGCATAAATGTCATGCCTTATAAATTGTTTAAACAACTAGATCTAGGGAGGCCCAAACAAACTAGGATGAGCATTCAATTAGCTGATAAAATTGTTAGAATTCCTAGGGGCATAATTGAAGATGTACTCGTAAAAATTGACAAATTTGTATTCCCAGTAGACTTTGTCGTTTTAGACATGGATGAGGACAACACGATCCCCCTAATTTTAGGAAGACCATTCTTAGCAACTGCTAGAACTAAAATCGATGTTGATGCAGGAAAACTTATACTCTGTGTAGGTGACGAGACAGTCACTCTTCAAGCCCTCGATTCAACTAGAACATCGAATAATCAAGGTGAGAAAATAAATTCGAATGATAACCATTCGGTTAACCCTTCTTTTCAGGAAGCACCACAAAAGAATACAACTGAACCCGATCCTATATCGTGTGCCAACAAAGAAATAACTCATGAGGAACGAGGGATTCAGATCGATGATCTAGACGAGTGGAAGACACATTTTAAGGAAAAATTAGGGATACACAAAGCAGAACCAGAGCCACTCCACGCGGCAAACAAGTTCAAAATCAGAGATCAAGTGTTGATTGATAAAGCAGACCCTCGAATATCTCCTCCCGACCCTAACACTAACAAAGAAATCCCTTTTAGGGTAATCAGTGTTTTTCCATACGAAACAGTAGAGGTAAGTAATCCTATTTTTGGCACTTTCAATATAAACGCATCTCGACTTGAACTCTGTCATGATAATGAAACTGATAGCATGAGGAAGGACTTTCAACTCCTCAAACCACCCTGATTAAGCAAACGAGAGGTGAGTCTAGCTTAAGACTTTAAACGAGCGCTTTTCGGGAGGCAACCTGAGTACTAACCCCATTAACTTTTACATTTTTATTTTGTCTTATTTATTCTATTTTATCCTTTCTTTATAGTACCTAACTATAAACTAACCAAAAGTACAAAATTCCAGGCCACACGGCCTTGCACATGGCCGTGGCCGTGGCCGTGTGGATGCACCGAGTCGCCGTACTGACATGGCAGAGATGGTACGAGTCAGAGCGAATCAATTTTCAAATCACGGGCTCCAACCACCACACCACGGGCACTAACAAAACCCCACAGCCGTGCGATGCGGTCGTGGTCGACACTGGTAGTTTACACACGGGCGTGGCAACCTGAACATGGGCATGGGAGAAACGATACGATGCTCAACACGGCCGTGCGAGGCAGCCGTGTGACTTAGCACGCCCACGGTACACGGGCGTGGGGTTGTACCAGGCTTGAAAATCTATTTAAACCCCCTCCTTTTTCTCTTCCCTTACTCACTTTCCTACTCCCCATCCCCTTTATTCTATCCCATTATTCAGACCTCCCCCTACTTTTCTTCTCCAATACATTCCCAAAACCCTTGAGCTACACCAAATGCCGAAGAAGCGGAAGGAATCAAGCATAGTCTCCCAGAGGGAGACCGATCTATATAAGTTCATGCTGGCCGCTTCAATCATTCGACGAGCCAAGGACATTTGAGGCCATTTAGTTTTTACTTTGTTTTTCTCTTTTGCTTCAATTTCCTTATCTTTACTTCTCTTCTACTTAACTCAGTTTATTTTATTTTAGTTTCTTAATTTTAGGTTCTACAGGCTGCTAGGGAATCACACCGGAACCACGACCACCAACTCACCGCAGCCTTAGAAATCACGCCCACCTCGTGAACCATCCAACAATAAGGACTCTACGGTCCATTTATCTTTTCCTTTAATTTTGTTCTATTTTTTATTTTTATTTTTCTTCACTTTTTCTTGCTTTTCTTTAATTATTTAATTAGTATAGTTTTAATTATTATATCTTGGCTAATCCTCCATGAGCTACCCAATTTCTTCATCTAGCGCAGGATCGTCATAAAGAACGACCCCTCCAACTTATCTTTCACCTCCAATGCAAGGATTTCATCCATAATTCAGGGAGTTTCACCTCTCTCCATATCTTTTGAATTTATACTTAATTGTCTATATATATATCTTTGTACATTGAGGGCAATGTACATATTAAGTGTGGGGGGTGAACAACCTAAAAAGGCGCCTATTTTTTTCATTATTCGCAAATTCCTGAAATTAGGTGCCAAACTTTTTGCATTATTCTCAAATCCTGAATTATGTCTTATTTCTTATGTAAGTTTCTCATATTATGATTAGAATGAAATTCCCTGTGATTCATGATTTTTATTGATATATTTTAGATTAAGTCATTGATAATTGTGCATTGATAATTAAATTCTATGATACTAGAGAATCAAGCATGATAAGTCTATTTTTCAGAAATTAAAAAAAAAATTCTAGGTTGTCTACCTGAATTTGAATATTTTTTTGAAATTTGAAATTTACGAGGTTGCCATCAAAATACCCATAATTTTTGTGAGATTTTGAGCCTTATAGAGCATCAATTCTTTTTCTTGCTCACTTTATTGATTATGAGTGTGTTAACATTGATTTGTTATTCTAGAACTTGCATCGATTATACATGTCGAGACCACACCTTTGATTTGATATACAGAGATGATGAAGGCACCTAGGATTTAACCCACTTACTCCACTAAAAACCTACCTTCATAATTAACCCCTAGTGAACCCCGTTTAATCCTAACAACCCTATTTATTGACTTACCCGCTAATATTAACCCAAAACCCTTTTTATTTGTTATCACCATCCTTTTTAACTACCCTTATATCGAGATTTGATTTTATTAGTTGCCTAACTATGATTTTTATTTCAGTAATTTATCCTTTATTATGTATGTACTTATGAAAAAAAATCGAAGTATATTCATTATTAGTTTTGTGATTAAATGAGCTTATACGTTTGAGTATTGAAGAAGAAGCTCGAATTATTAGTACTATTAGTTTTCAATTGATGTAATTACTTATATTCAGTTTGTTGTTTCTGGTTAGGTAATTTGTCAATTCAATCTCGATTCTAACCCTCTAATTCAGCCTTTATCCATACCTTAACCCAAGCCCCGTTACAACCCTGTTAAAGACCTTTTGATTTGTGCATCATCTCATATTATAGTGGTGGAGATCTGATTTTCATGCAAGCCTATGGGATTAACTCTTCATGTTGACTTTTGAGTGCTTAATTTTGAACCTTAAACACTTTGAGTGATTTGAGTGAATCTTTAGTGAGGATGTCAATCCTTGTCGATTTTGAATCAAAGGTAATTATTTAGATAAAGGGAAACACCTATGCTTTATACTACAAATGTATGACTTAGATTGTTTGAATCTTTAGGACTCTTTGAGTTGAATTATCCATGTATAAATTATCTTTGAATTATAATGAAACATTATCAATAACTATCATGAATTGAGGGAAGTTCGTTTTAATTATCAGTTGAGAATTTTGCTTGAGGACAAGCAAAACCTTAAGTGTGGGGGTATTTGATAAACCGTAAAAGTAACATATTTTAATCCCACATTTAGCATGCTTTTGGATGAATTATCCCTTATTTTATGTAATTTGGTGCTCTTAATCCTTTATTTTCATGTTTTATACTCAAGGAAGCACCGGAGGATGAAAAGAACAAGAAACGGGCTTAAAACAGGCCAAATGGGCTAGATCACGAAATCGACAGGGCCTGGACCCAAGACCACACGGCCGTGCCTAATTAATGAAGTCCAACACGGCCTGGCCACGATTCACACGGGCGTGTGCCATGGCCGTGCCCATGCCGTGACAAAGATAAGTTTCGTTCGGATTGGGATACTTAGGGGCAAAGACACACATTCCAAAAGCCTATATATACACCCTAAGTATGACCTAAAAGGGAGAGCCCAAGGCTATCGTCTAGAGGCGTCTTGCTAGGCCAGAGAAGGCAGATTTGTGGGGATTCACTCGAGGATAGCCAGTTGATTCATCTCTAGAAGCCAGAATTATACTCAAGACGGAGGGACTCTCCTTCAATTCCTTCAGGGAGTTTTAGGGATTTCTTATGTTTTGTTTTATCTTTTCTTCTGAGATGTTTTCTTTTATTGTTATGAACTAAACCCTCAGATACCTGAGGGGGATGAAACTTAGATGAATCTTGTTATCGTTTACTGAACTATATGATAAATATTTGACTTATTCTTAATTATGTGTTCTTAATTCTTGTGTTGATATTTCCGTGATATTGATCCAAGTTTGATGTGCTTAGGTGGAGGAGCAAAAGTCCCTGCCTAAGAGTAGATCTAGCATAGTTAAGCGGAGTTGATCGCGCGCCTAGAGATAGGGTGACGAGATTTTGCCAGATTAGGGTGAAACCTAATATGGGACTCCATAGATCGAGTTAATGCAATTCTAGGGGTTTTAATTAGAAAGAGATTTCAATTAATCAACCTAGGGTTAGACGTTATTCTCTACGAGAGAGGGTTTAATATACATTAGGGAATCTTACGGATCAAGTCAAATGAATAAATCGTCTGGTTCAGAGTTAGATAACAAGTGAAGTCTAGGTGGATTCTTCCTTGGGTGTCGTCTTAATCAATTGGTTTTTCCTCAAGTTATTTTCCCCAAATTCATTCTTCTTTGTCTTATAGTCTTTAGTTTAGTAGTTAATTAATTTAGATTAAACACACAAATTCCTTTTATTTTAGGCTAGATAATAAAAAGAAAGTTAGTATTAGTACTTTTAGTTCCTTTGGGTTCGACATTCCGGTCTTGCCACTAAACTATACTACTGTTCGATAGGTGTGCTTGCCTCAAATCGTTGTCATAGTTACGTCCAGGTTCGATCATTCTTTTTATAAATTTTAAGACTTTGACATCGCGAAAACAATGATCATATGTTAAGTTTATTTGTATATGGCTTACTAAGCTTTTGAAAGCTTACTTTGTGTGTGTTTACTATGTTTTATAGATCGTTAAAGCTACAAAAGGCTCGGGGATCATCAAGAATCATCATCACACTACTCAATCATGTTTTGGTACCTTTTGAAAGTGTATATACTAAAGTATGGCATGTATAGGCTAGTCACTTTGGATTATGTTTGAGATATGTACATAGCCATGTGATATGGCTAGATAAATGGTTATGATATGAATGAGTAGTCATATTATATAATGCTTTGTTTGGTATGGTTTAATGACTAATGTAATGGTCAAAGTAAGGGTAAGCTTTTTGATGCAAAGTTGGTATATCATTGATGAGAAGATGTCTTATTATAGTGGTAAGTTGTGGATGAATCATGATTGGTTATGCTTATGATTTAGTTGGGCTAATTAGCATATAAGATGTTGTGATGAAATGTTCTTTAATGAGCAAAATAGATAGTCAATTGGGTATGTTTTTGGTTGCCATAAGTGTTGGGAATGATGCTTGTATGTGCTTGTAGGGATGACCCAAGGTGTGGGTGGCATTTTGGCCTTGCAAATGGCCTATATTTGCCCACACGGTTGAGCACACGGGCGTGTGGCTCGACTAAGTCTCTCGTGGTTGTATTTCAAAACAAGTCAGACTCGACCACGGGCTGGACACACGGCCGTGTGACTGGCCATGTGATGCAAGTCAGGCTCGACCACGGGTGAGGCGCACGGGCGTGTCTCAGGCCGTGTGGACAAGTCAGTATGTATGCCCTGTTTTGGCACGGCTCAGACACATGGGCGTGTTTGAGGCCGTGTGAGGCACACGGCCTACCCACACGGGCGTGTGACCACTGTAACTTTGAAAAACTGTTTGATTTTTGGAAAAATTTCATATGATCCCGGTTTAGTCCCGACCCATTTCAAATGCATGTTTAAGGTCTCGTGGGCCTCAATAAGGGACTATTTTCTATATTCTGCTACAATGTGACAGTGATATACTATATGATACGAAATGATCGTAAAAGTTTTCTGATTATTCGGTAATGCTTCTTAACCCTAGTCCGGCGACGGATACGGGTTAGGGGTGTTACATTTGATTGGTATCAGAGCTACGGTTTAGTCGATTCTCAGACTAACGTAGCGTGTAAGAGTCTAGCTATACATGCCATATATTTGAACTGTGATAGTGTGATGAATCCTGATGTGTAAAATGTGTTTTCGTATAGTAATGGATCCCGAAAGAGCTGTAGCTGACGATGTTGAAAGCAATGTGCCTGCTCCCGCTCAAGGGACAGTGCCATCTGATTCGAGGCCGGCTACTAGCGGTCAAGAGGGAGAGGCTAAACAAGCCTTCTTCCAAATGATGAATGAGTAATTCAATCAGTATATAAGAACTAACTCGGTTGTTTCACAACCTCCGCCCCCGCCTAATCCTCCTCAGACTTCAGTTGTACCTCCGATTATGAATCTGAATATGTTGAATAAACCTCCGGTTTACAAAATTCGTAAGCATGGGGTAGTGATGACGATGCCGAGAAAGTTGAGTTTTG
This sequence comes from Gossypium sturtianum, assembly GCA_025698515.1. NCBI lineage: Eukaryota > Viridiplantae > Streptophyta > Magnoliopsida > Malvales > Malvaceae > Gossypium > Gossypium sturtianum. The sequence goes on along the minus strand of CM046946.1, from coordinate 68,096,432 downwards.
GCTTGAAAACACAATTTGAGTATTTGATGAAATGTCATTGACTCCTGATGAATGCATAAAATGTGTTGTTTCTTTGCTACGAGACGCACCTTATCAATGGTGGAAGACCTTGATTTCTGTTGTTCTGAAAGAACGGGTTACATGGGATTTCTTTCAGTCTGAGTTCTGAAAGAAATACATCAGTCAGAGATTTATTGATCAGAAACGAAAAGAATTTTTGGAGTTGAAACAGGGTCGCATGTCTGTGGCTGAATATGAACGAGAGTTGGTGAGACTAAGTCAATATGCTCGTGAGTGTGTCTCAACTTAAGCGATAATGTGCAAAAGGTTTGAAGATGGTCTGAATGAAGATATTCGTTTACTTGTTGGGATTCTAGAAATAAAAGAGTTTGTTGTACTTGTTGATCGAGCATGTAAAGCTGAGGCACTCGGGAAAGATAAAAGAAAAGCTGAGTCTGAAGCTAGAGATGTGAGAAAGATATTCTCAAACAAATCATTTCAGTCTATATCAAAGAAATTCAGAGATGAGCATAGCCGTTCAAAGGCTAATATGGGACATTTGAATAGAGATCGAGCTAGATCGTAATCGAACTTTAAAGCTCCAGCAACTTCAGTAGCTAGTGTTGGAAATGTCCGATCCGATTGACCAGAATGTAAACATTGTGGAAAAAGACATCCGGGTAGTTGTAGATTAAATGATCGATCCTGTTTCAGATGTGGACCATTAGACCATTTCATTCGAGATTGCCCAGAACCTGTTGAGCAAGAGATTGTTCAAAATCTGAGATCTGATAATGTTTCAGCTAGAGGTAGACCTTCTCGAAATACAAGGAATGTCAGTGGTAGTCAGAGAACTACGAAAGACACTGTTGCAAGATCTGAAGCTAGGGCACCTGCTAGAGCATACGCCATCCGAGCTCGTGAGGAAGCTTCATCTCCATATGTTATTACGGGTACATTTACTCTTTATGATACTTCTGGGATTGCATTGATAGACCCTGGATCTACACATTCTTATGTATGCATGAATTTAGTATCCAGTAAGACTTTGCCTGTAGAGTCTACTGAATTTGTTATTAGAGTATAGAATCCCTCAGGTAAAAGTGTCCTGGTTGACAAAGTATGCAAGAATTGTCTGTTGATGTTTCGAGATATCTGTTTTCCGACTGATCTGATGCTATTACCTATTATGAGTTCGATATAATTTTGGGTATGGACTGGTTAACATTGCACGATGCTGTTGCAAATTGTAAAAGAAAGACTATTGATTTGAGATGTCAGAATGATGAAATAATTTGGATTGATTCTAATGAATTGAATGGGTTACCGGCTGTGATATCAGTGTTGAAAGCTCAGAATTATGTGAAAAAGGGTTGTGAAGCTTATTTTGCTTATATGATCGACTCGAAAGTAACTGAAAAGAAAGTTGAATTAGTGCCAGTGGTTTGCAAATTCCCTGATGTGTTTCCTAAAGAGTTACCAGGATTACCTCCGATACGTGAAGTTAAATTTGGTATTGATCTATTTCCGGGAACGGCTCCTATTTCAATAGCTCCGTATAGAATGGCACCGACAGAATTGAAAGAGTTGAAGTCACAGTTGCAAGAATTGACTGATAGAGGATTTGCAAGACGGAGTTTCTCACCTTGGGGTGCTCATGTTCTGTTTGTGAAAAAGAAAGATGGCACGATGAGAATGTGCATTGATTACCGTCAGTTGAACAAAGTGACTATAAAGAATAAATATCCTCTGCCCAGAATTGGTGATTTATTTGATCAGCTTAAAGGGGCCACTGTGTTTTCAAAGATAGATCTGAGATCAGGATATTATCAGTTGCGAGTAAAAGATTTAGATATTCTAAAAACTTCTTTCAAAATGAGGTACGGGCATTATGAGTTTTTAGTTATGCCTTTCGGACTAACGAATGCTCCTGCTATTTTTATGGATCTGATGAATAGAATTTTCAGACCGTATTTAGATCGATTTGTTGTGGTATTCATTGACGACATTTTGATTTATTCGCGTGATGAAACTAAACATGCTGAACATTTGAGAATTGTGTTGCAAACTCTACGAGACAAGAAATTGTATGCAAAATTCAGTAAATGTGAATTCTGGTTGCGTGAAGTTGGTTTTTTGGGACATATTGTATCGGCCTCTGGAATATGAGTTGATCCGAGCAAGATTTCAGTTATTCCGGAATGGCAACCCCCGAAAAATGTGTCCAAAGTTCGTAGTTTTTTGGGGCTTGCTGGTTATTACTGAAGGTTCATAAAAGGCTTTTCGATGATTGCTACTCCGTTCACTAGATTGCTCCAGAAAGATGTGAGATTTGAATGGTTCAATAAATGTTAGAAAAGATTTGATCAGTTGAAAGCCCTTTTGACCGAAGCTCTAATTTTAGTACAGCCAGAATCGGGTAGAGAGTTTGTAATTTATAGTGATGCTTCATTAAATGGTCTGGGATGTGTTCTGATGCAGGAAGGTAAAGTTATAGCTTATGCCTCGAGACAATTAAAGCTGCATGAAAAGAATTATCTGACACACGATCTTGAGCTAGATGCGATTGTGTTTGCATTAAAGATTTGGCGTCATTATCTCTTCGGTGAGAAATGTCATGTATATTCGGATCATAAATGTCTGAAATATTTAATGACTCAGAAAGACTTGAACCTGTGACAGCGAAGATGGTTAGAGCTTTTGAAAGACTACAAACTTGTAATAGATTATCATCCGGGTAAAGCAAATGTTGTTGCTGATGCTTTGAGTCGGAAATCACTGTTTGCATTACGTACGATGAATGCCCATTTAGACCTGTCTGTTGATGGTTCAGTTTTAGCTGAATTGAAAGCAAAATCATTGTTCTTACAACAAATAGGTGATGCTCAGAAAGTTGATAATGAAATGTTAGCAAAACGAGCTCAGTGTGATTCAAACTCTGATTCTAGATTTCGAGTTGATGTTAATAATTGCTTGAGATTTCGAGATCGATTATGTGTTCCGAGGAATTCAGAGTTGATTCAGTTGATCTTGAATAAAGCACATAATAGTCGCTTATCTGTTCATCCGGGAAGTACAAAGATGTATCATGATCTGAAGTAACACTATTGGTGGTCTAGTATGAAATGAGACATCTCTGACTTTGTTTTGAAATGTTTAGTCTGTCAGCAAGTTAAAGCTGAACATCAAGTGCCACCTGGTTTGTTACAACCGATAATGATTCCCGAGTGGGAATGGGATAGAGTAATGATGGACTTTGTTTCAGGGTTACCTTTGACTCCGAGAAAGAAAGATGCAATTTGGGTTGTAGTTGACAGATTAACGAAATCAGCCCATTTTATTTCAGTACGATCTGATTCTCACTTAATAAGTTAGCCGAACTTTACATTTCTGATATTGTGAGATTGCACGGAGTGCCACTGTCTATTGTGTCTGATAGAGATCCGAGATTTACATCACGATTCAGGAAGAAATTGCAAGAAGCTCTAGGTACAAAATTGCATTTCAGTACAGCTTTTCACCCACAGATTGATGGTCAGTCCGAACGGATTATTTAGATACTCGAGGATATGTTGAGATGTTGTATTCTTGAGTTTAATGGTACGTGGGAACAATATTTGCCATTGATTGAATTTGCGTATAATAATAGCTTTCAATCGAGTATCAAAATGGCACCTTATGAGGCTTTATACGGTCGGGAATGTGTGTCCTCCGAAGCCATCATGTGTAAGAGGTCCGAGGATGGATTAAATGAAGATATCAGATTGTCCGTTGGTGTCCTTGAATTGAAGGAATTTATTGTGCTAGTGGATCAGGCTTGTAAAGCCGAGGAATTGGTGAAAGAGAAAAGAAAAGCTGAGATGGAGTCTCGTGACTCAAGAAAAAGACAATTGATTAAGTTGTTTCAGTCCTCGTCCAAGAAGTCGAGAGACTTCCCTACCCGATCATCTACTTCAGCCGAGTTTTCGAACAGAAGTAAGAGTAAACAGTACTCAGGGATTAAAGCTCAGACTACTTCAGTTGCTAGTGTTGGGAACACATGACCTAATAGGCCGGAATGTTCACAGTGTGGCAGACGACATCCCGGTGAGTGCTGAGCCCATGAGAGAGCCTGTTTTAAGTTTGGTTCCCAAGATCATTTTATTAGAGAGTGCCCTGAGATGGTTGAAAAAGAGAAAATTCTGAGTACAAGGTCGGGAAGAACCAATAGAGGGAAACCGCAGAGAAACCTAGGAAGTGGAACGAGTAGCAAAAGTACTCCCAGAGAGTAGGCTGCATGATCTAAGGGTAGAGCGCCTGCGAGGACCTATGCCATTCGCGCTCGCGAAGAGGCGTCATCCCCTGATGTAATTACGGGTACATTTTCTCTCCATGATACTAATGTTGTTGCTTTAATTGATCCGTGATCTACCCACTCATATATTTGCATGAAATTAGTATCTAGTATGAGCATGCCCGTAGAGTCCACAGAGTTTGTGATAAAAGTGTCCAATCCTTTAGGCAAAAGTGTGTTAGTTGATAAGGTATGCAAAGATTGCCCATTGATGATTAGAGGTCATTATTTTAAGGCAAATCTCATGCTATTGCCATTTGATAAATTTGATATAATTCTTGGTATGGACTGGTTAACCACTCATGATGTGACAGTAAATTATGGAAAGAAATACATTGAATTGAGATGTGAAAATGGGGACACCCTTCGTGTTGAATCAGATGAACAAGACAGACTTCCTGTAGTGATCTCTCATATGTCTGCCCAGAAATATGTAAGAAAGGGATACGAGGCATATCTTGCCTTTGTGATGAATACCAAAGAAACTGAGTTAAGAATTGAATCAGTATCGATAGTATGCGAGTACCCAAATGTATTCCCAGAAGAGTTGCCAGGGTTGCCTCCGGTGAGAGAAATTGAATTTGGCATTGAGTTAGCCCCTGGTACTGCACCTATATTGATTTCTCCGTATAGAATGGCTCCAATCGAGTTGAAAGAGTTAAAAGCACAGTTGCAAGAGTTAACGGACAAAGGCTTTGCAAGACCAAGTTATTCTCCGCGGGATGCTCCAGTGCTATTTGTGAAAAAGAAAGATGGTTCCATGAGGTTATGTATAGATTACTTGTCGCTTAATAACGTAACCGTGAAGAACAAGTACCCATTGCCAAGGATCGACGATTTATTTGATCAATTGAAGGGAGCCACTGTGTTTTCCAAGATTGATTTGAGGTCCGGTTATTACCAATTGAGGGTCAAAGACTCAGATGTGCCGAAAACTGCATTTCAGACAAGGTATGGGCACTATGAATTTTTGGTCATGCCTTTCGATTTAACAAACGCCCCTGCCGTATTTATGGATTTAATGAACCACATCTTTCGGCCATACTTAGATAAATTTTTTGTGGTTTTTATTGATGACATGCTGATATATTCTCATGATGAGAATGAGCATGCGGAGCACTTGAGGAAGGTATTACAGATTTTATGAGATAATCAGGTGTATGCCAAGTTTAGCAAAAGTAAGTTTTGGCTCAAAGAGGTTGGGTTTTTGGGACACATTGTCTCGAGATATGGAATCTGGGTAGACCTAAGCAAAATTTCGGGCATTGTTAATTGGAAATCGCCAAGAAATGTATCAGAGGTCAGAAGTTTTCTAGGCCTAGCTAGCTATAATCGACGATTTGTCAAGGGATTTTCCATGATAGCGACTCCGATGACGAGACTATTACAAAAAGATGTAAAGTTTGAATGGACAGAGAAATGCCAATAGAGTTTCGAAAAATTAAAGGCATTATTGACTGAGGCTCCAATTCTAGTTCAACTCGAACCGGGAAAGGAATTCGTGATCTACAGTGATCCATCCTTGAATGGATTGGGCTGTGTACTTATGCAGGAAGGCAAGGTGATAGCGTATGCCTCTAGACAGTTAAAGCCACATGAGAAGAACTACCCGACACATGATTTAGAGTTGGCTGCCATCGTGTTTGCATTAAAAATATGGAGACACCATTTGTATGGTGAAAAATGTCGGATATTCACTGATCATAAAAGCTTAAAGTACTTGATGACTCAGAAGGAATTGAACTTAAGGCAGCGGAGATGGTTAGAGTTGATCAAGGATTATGAGCTAGTCATTGATTACCACCCGGGAAAGGCGAATGTAGTCGCTGATGCTTTGAGTAGAAAGTCCTTATTTGCATTAAGAGCTATGAATACATGAGTGATTTTGTTAGATGATGGTATCATTCTAGCTGAGTTGAGGGCTAGACCGATGTTTCTTCAAGAGATTTACGAGGCTCAGAAAGATGACAGCGACTTGCAAGCCAAAAGAGTTCAGTGTGAGTCGGGAGTCGAGTCTGACTTTCGGATTAATTCTGATGGATGCTTGATGTTCAGAGAGAGAGTCTGTGTACCAAGGAATGATGAGCTTATTCAGAAGATCTTATACGATGCACATAGCGGATGTCTATCTATACATCTGGGCAGTACAAAAATGTATAATGATTTAAAGAAATGGTATTGGTGGTCGAGTATGAAGAAAGATATTTCTGAGTTTGTATCAAGATGTTTAATTTGTCAACAAGTGAAAGCTGAACACCAAGTACCTTCAGGTTTGCTTCAGCCTATCATGGTTCCCGAGTGGAAATGGGACCGTGTTTCCATGGACTTTGTGATGGGTTTGCCGTTGACACCGAGAAAGAAAGATACTGTATGGGTCGTAGTCGATAGACTTACGAAGTCGGCCCACTTTATACCGGTACGTGTTTACTATTCACTTGATAAGTTAGCAAACTTGTATGTTTCTGAGATTGTAGGGCTTCATGGAGTGCCTTTATCGATTATATCGGATAGAGATCCAAGATTCACATCCCGCTTTTGGAAAAAGTTACAAGATGCTTTGGGCAAAAAGTTGAGTTTTAGTACGGCTTTTCACCCCCAAACCGACGGACAGTCAGAGAGATTAATACAGATACTTGAGGATATGCTCTGGTGTTGTGTTCTTGAGTTTCAGGGCAGCTGGGAAAAGTATTTACCATTGGTAGAGTTTACATACAATAACAGTTTTTAGTCGAGTTTGAAAATGGCATCTTATGAGGCTTTGTATGGGTGTAAATGTCGAACGCCTTCGTATTGGACTGAACTCAAAGAAAATCAAATTTACGGGGTCGATCTAGTTAGAGAAATCGAGGAGAAGGTAAAAATAATCCGTGACGTTTAAAAGCTACCACTGATAGACAGAAATCCTACTCAGACTTAAAACGAAAAGAGATTGAATTTAAAGTTGGTGATAAGGTATTCTTGAAAGTGTCACCATGGAAGAAAGTTCTCAGATTTGGCCGGAAAGGCAAATTGAGTCTGCGTTTTATCGGACCATATGTGATTACCGAGAGGATAGGACCGGTAGCTTATCGATTGGCGTTGTCGTCTGAGTTAGAAAAGATACATGATGTATTCCACGTGTCCGTGTTATGATGTTACCGATCAGATCCTTCGTATGTGATTACACCGACAGAGGTTGAAATTCACCCTGACATGACATATAGCGAAGAACCGGTTAAGATTCTAGCACGGGAAGTTAAACAACTAAGGAATAAAAGTATAACTCTCGTGAAAGTATTATGGAAAAGACATGGGGTAGAAGAGGCTACATGGGAGCCCGAGGAGGCTATGAGAAACCAGTACCCAAACCTTTTTACCGGTAAGATTTTCGGGGACGAAAATCCCTAAGGGGGGAGAATTGTAACAGCCCGATTTAGGGCCTAGCCGGGATAGTGGTTGCGAGACAACAAATTCAAAGTAGAAATATGTGTTTATGATTTTTATGAAGCTTATGATGTGGTTGCACGATTGTGTGAAAATTTCATGAGGAAATTTTATTAATTAGTGATCAATTGGTCCATTAGGACTAAATTGCAAAGAATAGAAAAAATGAGATTCTAGAAGATTCAAGTATGAAATAGAATTATAAAAATTACTAGAGGTCCTTATTTAGCAATTAGACCATTATATGTTTAGATGGACAAAAATAGACATAGGAAGGAAAAATCTCAATAAAGGACCATTAAGGGCATTTTTGTCATTTGGTAAATAAAAGATTAAAAAGGGAAAAAGAAATCAAAAATTGTGTCCATCTTCTTCTCCCATGGCCGAAAATCACTAAGGAGCCATAGCTAGGGTTTCTTCAACTTCCAAGCTTGATAGTAAGTGCATCCTAGCCCGTTTTTAATGTTCTTCGTATTTTTGAGATCCTCGTAGCTCGATTTAGCTATTTCTAGCTATATTTTGAGCTAGGGTTTATATTCAAAAATTTACCCATGTATGAAATGCATGTATTTTGATGTTTTATGGAAGAATATGAAAGTTTGATGCATGATAAACATCTTTTTCTAAGTGATTTTCATGAGAAATGTATAAAAGGACCAAATTGCAAAAGTTATGAAAGTGGTCATACATGGGTGAAATAGTGGAAATTAGGGGTTGTTGTAGTTAAGAAAATCATTCACCTAGGCTTAAAATGCAAGAAAGTTGAATAAAAATCATTTTACGAGCCTAGGGGCAAAAGTGTAATTATGTGAAAGTTTAGGGGTAAAATTGTAATTTTTCCAAAGTATGATTCATGAGTCAATTTAGTCAATGTGAGTATTAAACAAGTGAAATTGTTATTATAGATCAAGAAACACGAAGCTCGGACTGAAACCGAGGCAAGAACAAGGTGTTGGACTAAATTGAACATCTACGCACATTTTGAGTACCGAGGTAAGTTTGTATGAAATTAAAGCTATATAATGTTATTCTTGTAACACCCCAAACCCTGGTCTATGCGTTAAGACCAAATTTGGTATGTCACACAAAACGAACATACATCTAGTCATTTATTGATTTAAATAAAACAGATCATCAAAACTATTTTGGAATTGAAGTTTATTAAAAACCGAGGTTAATTTAAAATCTATGATTTAAGACATAAGAGCTTATAAATTAAAACATAGAAATTAATTGGTAAAAATTTTACGAGAAGTTTAAAAGAGTTCAAAAGGAAATTTGAAAACAAGATTCTTAAAGAATTTTACAGAAAAATTTACGAGAATAAAATATTTAAGAAAAACTCCTTTTTGCACGAGAATTTAAGAAAACATTTATAAAAATAGAATAGTCTCATTTTAGTATTTAAACATAATTAAAATCCATCCACAAGTAAAAATCCATAAAAATAATACCATAGGCCTTATTACATCATAGCTGAAATAGTAATTAAATAAAAATACTTAAGAGTAGTTCAAAGTTCACAAAAACCATCATTCGAAGTATGGCCTCCACGAAGTCATCCCCCGGCCCAAGCCTCCATTAATGATCGTTACCTGATACGGGTAAAGGAAATGGGGAGAGTTACTTAGAACTCAGTGTGTAACCCACTTACCAAGTCCACTGGGCCGAAACCATTTAGGCATTTAATTGGGCTTGAGCCCATTTACAAATGTACAATATAACAAGTAAAAAATGCATGTGATATGCAATTCCCAACCAAGCCTAAATTTCCATCCGCTACACACCACCCGTACCAACCGCAGCACACACTGTGGGGAGCTTTAGTCACCCACCCGCCAACACACCAAGCGGGCATTAAGCCATATATTAAATCGGGCATGAAGCCATCAATCGGGCACAAGCCGTTAAGCGGGCACGAAGCCATTAATCGGGCACGAAGCCATTAAGCGGGTGCGAAGCCATTATCTGAGGCACGAAGCCATTGGCGGGCACGAAGCCATTATCTGGGCACGAAGCCATTATGGCGGGCACGAAGCCATCTTCTCTTCGTCAATTATCCCAACCCATGCAATCATGTATATAAAATGCATGACAATTCATTCATATGATAATTCCATCATAAGGCCCATAAAAAATTATTACAAATCTGGCCCATTTCACAATTTGGCCCTTTTCACAATTTGGCCCTTTTCACAATTTGGCCCATTTCACAATTTGGCCCTTTTCACAATTTGGCCCATTATATCTCATATCATACTTGGCCAATTTTATCAAATAAATCATATGGCCCATTTATCACATGGGGCCCAAAATGTCACTTTTTATCATTTTAGCCCATTAAGGGCGATTCCGAAATTTTCACGATTTTAATACTGATTACAAGCTCTTAACACTAAAGTGTTAATATACCATATTTTTCGATCTCACCAACTTTGCGATTTTTTTTTAGACTAATGCTTAATTACGGTAAAGTCATCTAACCCATGAGATAAGTGTGAGATACACACACGATTACGGTGAGGACTATACTTTCCCAATCGTCGATACCTAAATACGTATCACGCTTGGTTAGAACACTAATACTTAATATAAATCTATGCTAAAGATAAGCGATCTAGATCTTTACCCTCGGAATCTCGAACAACTACTATTTGGCGGTTCTCCCGGTTTGTGGTTCACAACCGGTGGAAAATCCCGAATAGCTAATGGCTCCGAACTACGAACAACTTCGAATAATTGATTCTCCCCGGATGAGGGTCCACAACCCGGTGGAAAATCCCGAATTACCGAAATAGCCCTTCGCTTGAATCTAGATGGAATAGCGAATCCGCCCCTCTTCCGAACACTATTCACCACCCTTTTCGACCCTATCTTGCTTGCCTCCATTGACAAAAGAATATTAGTCCAACTAATATTTTTGGAAATTAAGTTTATAGGTTTTAAGGGCAAAATTGGCTTACCACGAAATCTTACGTTCACGGGATGAAAATCGAGAGATAACGTTCCTAAGATAAAATCGATTAGTAACCCATCTTTGACGAAATAACGAGTAATATGGAAGTCCTTGATAGAAACCCTTACCTTAACACTTTGAACCGAATCCTAGCGATTCACGATGATTACGAATACTCCGAGTTTCGGCCTTCTCTATATCACTATAAAGACGAGAAAGATTGTCTAAGAGAAAGAGATAAGGATACTTTTGGTCAAAAGACCCTCCCAAACAAAAGTAGATTCGGCAAAAGAAAAGATGAAAAAAATAAAGAATCGAAGAGGGTTCTTACCGATTAATCAAAATGAATACAAAGAAAATGATTGATAAGAAAATATATATGAAGAGGAAGATTCGGCTAAGAAGAAAAATGGAAGAAAATGATACTAGCAATATTCGGCCATGGAGGAAAAGAGAAGGGAGAAAATATGTTTGTAAAAAAAAAGAGCAAAATGGAGAAAGAAAGATATAGAGGATGAGAGGTTTGTGTTTCGGTTTTCAAAGGTGAAAAAGGAGCAAAGAGAGGGATTTGGGACAAGAGAGCATTCGGCAATGGAGAAGAAAAGAAAAGAGAAAAAATGGCTTTTGTGTTTTTGGTGTTTTTCGGCACAGGGAAGAGTGACTTGAGAGGTTAGGCAAAATATGACCAAATGATCAAAAAGAAATGACCAAAAGAAGAAAACAAGATGTTCAATAATGCACAAAATGCATTGGCTAGGAGAGAAAGATGAAAAGAAAAGTTTTTGTGAAAAGCACAAATGACCAAAATGAAAGTGACCAAACTTGCTACACATTCTTACCAATACCTCCAACAACATTCGGCCCCTAGCCCCCAAAATCGTCAAGTTCATGGAAAAAGTTTGGCCATTCCAAACTTTCCAAAACACACCCTTAAAAGTGCCTTGTGTTCCCCTACATACCATAAGCTCATGATTCCTTTCCCTATGTTCAAATCTTGCCTTAAACCATTAGCCACCTTGCCATAAAAATAAAGTCCAACCTACCAAAAATAGAGCTTGGCCGACACATGCTAGAAGAGTGCAAAAATTAAAGTCACAAAATGCATACCATGGGATTCAAACCTCTTCCTCAAGCAACACTCATGGCGCCTAACTCCACTTTACTACTAGCTCATCTTATGCTAACTTTTGTCACTTAATTTCGTTAAACATCAAGGTTACTTGTTCCACTTCAATAAAGTACTCATTACTAAAATTTATTCTAATTTCGAATAAATCCCGAGCCTTCTCAAGACTATATTAAACACACAAATTGAATCATTCACAAGCTAAGCACCAAAATTATGCAACATATCGATACTCAATTTTTAGGATGTTACAATTCTACCCCCCTAAAAGAAAATTTCATCCTCGAAATTTACCTTGTTAAAAGAGGTGAGGATATTGTTGCCGAATTGCATCCTCAGGCTCCCACGTAGCTTCCTCCGCTCCGTGATTACGCCATAGAACCTTAACCAACGGTACTGACTTCTTTCTTAGCACCTTAACATCTCGATCTAAAATTTTCACCGGTTCCTCCTCGAAAGACAAGTCCAGCCTTATCTCCACTTCTTCTACCGGTACTATGTGAGACGGATCCTATCGATAACGCCTTAACATAGAGACATGGAAGACACTATGAATCTGACTCAACTCCGGAGGTAATTCAAGCTGATAGGCCACTGGTCCTACACGCTTCAACACACGGTACGGTCCAATGAACCTAGGGCTCAACTTGCCCTTCCTTCCAAATCTGAAAATCTTCTTCCAAGATGAGACTTTCAGAAAGACCTGATCTCCCACCGGAAACTCAATATCCTTACGCTTCAGATCCGCATACGACTTTTGTCTATTTGAAGCTTCCTTTAACCGTGCTCGAATCACCTTTACCTTTTCTTCCGTCTCAGATACCATTTCAGGACCCAACAACCGCCGTTTCCCAATTCGGTCCAACAAGTAGGGTACGACACCTAGGACCATATAACGTTTCATAAGGTGCCATTTGGATACTGGATTGGTAACTGTTATTATACGCGAACTCTGCCAACGGTAGAAAATCTTCCCAACTACCTCTGAAATAAATCACACAACCCCTTAACATGTCTTCCAAAATCTGGATTACTCTTTCCGACTGACCATCTGACTGAGGATGAAAAGTCGTACTGAAGTCTAACTTTGTTCCCAAAGCCTCGTGCAAAGCTTTCCAAAACCGTGATGTAAACCTAAGATCCCTATCTGATATAATAGACACTGGTACCCCATGCAACCTCACAATCTCCGATACGTACAACTTAGCCAACTTCTACAGCGAGTAATCCATACGAACTGGTAGAAAATGGGCAGTCTTTGTTAACCGATCCACTATCACCCAGACGGAATCTTTCTTAGTAGGTGTTAAGGGTAACCCACTAACAAATTCCATCGTTATCCGCTCCCATTTCCATAAAGGAATCTTTACCGGTTGCAATAAGCCCGACGGTAATTGGTGTTCTGCCTTCACTTGTTAACAAGTCAAGCACTTACCCACGAAATCAGTAACCTCCTGTTTTAACCTTGGCCACCAATACTGCTCACGGAGATCTCGATACATCTTCTTTCCTCCGGGGTGCATAGCATAAGGGCTACTATGCGCCTCCCGCAGAATCATTTGTCTCAAATTCGAATCCATGGGCATACAAACTCTTCCATGAAAACACAGCACTTCATCCTTGTTCATTACAAAATCCCCTATTACACCACTTTCAACTTGTTGCATTAACGGACCCAACTTTTCATCTGATAACTACTTTTCCTTGATCTGTTCTAACTACAAAGGCTTAACCTGAAGTTTCGCTAGCAGACTGCCATCTTCATACAAACTGAGATGAGCAAACATTGCTCTTAACTCCGATACTACCTTACGACTCAACACGTCTGCCACCACGTTAGCCTTTCCAGGATGATACTCGATTGAGAAGTCATAATCCTTTAACAGCTCCACCCACCTCCGTTGTCTCAAGTTCAACTCCTTTTGGGTAAGGAGGTACTTAAGACTCTTATGATCCGTATAAATAATAGACTTCTCACCGTAGAGATAGTGCCTCCAAATCTTTAAAGCAAACACCACCGCAGCCAACTCCAAGTCATGAGTAGGATAGTTGACTTCGTACGGCCTTAACTGACGAGAAGCATAAGCCACCACTTTTCCACCCTGCATCAGCACACATCTTAAACCCGTGTGTGATGCATCACAGTAAACGATAAACTCTTTTCCAGCCTCAGGTTGAATCAGTACTGGCGCTTCCGTCAAAATCTTCTTCAGTTTCTCAAAACTCTCTTGTTGTTTATCGGTCCACACATACGGTACTCCCTTTTGCAAATGACTTAGTTAGGGTGCAAAGCAATCAACGAAAACCCTTCAACAAAGCGTCTATAATAACCAGCCAAACCTAAGAAACTCCGAATCTCAGCCACTGTCTTTGGTGGTTTCCAATCCAACACAGCCTCTACCTTCCGAGGGTCAACTCTTATTCCTTCAGCTGACACCACATGACCCAAGAAAGTCACTTCCTTCAGCCAAAATTCACACTTACTGAATTTGGCATAAATTTGCTTATCTCGCAGTATTTGCAATACTATGCCCAAATGTGAGTCATGCTCTTCTTCATTCCTCGAGTATACCAAGATATCATCTATGAACACCATCACGAACCGGTCTAGATAGGGTTGAAAGACTCAGTTCATCATGTCCATAAATGCAGCTGGTGCATTGGTCAAACCAAACGGCATCACCAAAAACTCATAATGTCCATAACGAGTTCAGAATGTCATCTTATGAATATCTGCCTCCTTAACCTTGAGTTGATGATAACCCGATCTCAAATCAATCTTAGAGAAAACTGAAGCTCCTCTCAATTGATCAAACAGGTCGTCGATTCTCAGTAATGGATACCTATTCTTGATCGTCAATTTATTCAACTGCCAATAATCAATACACATACGCATCGACCCATCCTTCTTCTTAACGAACAAAACCGGTGCTCTCCACAGAGACACACTCGGTCGGATAAATCCCCGATCCAATAATTCTTGAATTTGTGCTTTAAGCTCCGCTAACTCCTTCGGTGCCATTATCTAAGGAGCAATGGACACCGGAACCGTTCCAGGCAAAAGCTCAATGCCAAATTCTACTTCCTGATCTGGAGGTAGACCAGGAAGTTCTTCGGGAAAGACATCAGAAAATTCTTTCACCGTTCTCACACCTTCCACTGATAATTCCTTGGCATCCAAAGCACTAATGAAGGCTAGGAATGCTCCATACCCTTTTCGTACCAACTTTTCTGCCTTTAAAGCAGATACCATATTTGCCAAAAAGTTCCTTCGCTCGCCTATCATTACTACCTCCTTATCATCCAAAGTCCTTATTGACATCCGCTTTTCAGCACAATCCAATTGCGCCGGTGCTTTACCAACCAATCTATGCCCAAAATAAGATCAAACTCGCCGAAAGGCAGTTCCATCAAATCTGCCAAAAATATTTCTCTTTGAATTTCTAAAGGCACGTCTTTATACAATTTATTCACGACCACAGACTGTCCTAAAGGACTAATTACCGTCATCACTCTATCGGTAATCTCAAATCTAATATTCAAATTTCTAGATATGGCACTAGCAATGTACGAGGGGCAGACCCGATATCTATTAAAGCAGTAACAGGTACATCAAAGATGAAGAAAGTACCAGTTATCACATCAGGTGCATCGCCATCCTCCCGACGCCTGACCGCATAGACCAACCCCGGCTGTCTTGCCTCCGCGTTACCTCTAAAGCCATTACCTCGACCCGGTGCACCTTGACCACATCCAGCACCATTACCACCACGACCTGGTCCACGGCCTCTCGGTGGCTGCTGAGTGCCTCTAGCTGGCTATGCATCAGAGTTACGAGTTTCTTGAGTCGGAGCAGTCCGTCGAGGGCAATTCCTAAACTGGTGGTCCTTAGAACCACATTTAAAACAACCACCGGTTCTCTTCCAGCATTCCCCGGGGTGTCGTCTCCCACAGTCTGATTGGTAGCCACGGTGCTCTAGCTTGAGCTAGCTCATCATTCCGAGGCCTCTTTTGGAACCTTTTAGCAAAACCCGAGTACTTAAAATCCCTCTTGCCTCTGACTCTTTCTCGGTTTTGGCGTTCTGAGTTCTTAGCCTCTTCGGCTATCTTGGCTTTCTCCACAAGCGTGGCAAAAATCCTTTCTTTTTGCGGGGCTATCAGTACCCATAACTCATCGTTCAGCCCATCCTAAAAACATACACAGCGCTCATGATCAGTTGGCACTATTGCGCGAGCATATCGACTTAAGCGAAGAAATTCTACCTCGTAAGCTGCCACTGTCTTATTCCCTTGAACTAGATTCAGGAATTCCTTCCTCCGGGCATCCACATAGCTTGCCCCGACATACTTCCCTTGGAAAGCATCTTTGAAGAAATCCCAAGTAACACGTTCAGCCTGGCTGCCTTCTCGCACAGTAAGCCACCATTGATACGCCTCGTCCCTCAACAAGGACACGGCTCCTCTTAGTTTCTGCTCGGCAGTACACTCCAGGTCATCCATAATCCGCTCTACAGCCTTGAGCCAATATTCCGCAACATTTGGAGCTACTCTAGAAATACCCCTAAAAGTCTCAGCACCATTAGATCTGAGCCGCTCCGATATTGATCCTCGAGCTACTGGCCCCGTTCTAGCCCCAGCAACCCTTTCCAAAACTCGTAGCATTGCCTGAGACAAAGCAATATCTTCCCTCATACGGTCGTGGGATCCAATATCTAACATAGGTGATGCCGGTGCATCCATTTCCGGCATATGTCCCGATGCCTCGGACACGGCTCTAGCACCTCGGCCTCTACCACGGCCACGTCTACCACGTCCACGTCCTCTAGCGCTCATAATAGCTAATTTGGTTTAATCTGATTACAAGTTTTATGAATCAGAATACTATTTCAGTGTTTATTAATGATATTTTATGAGATATAAGAGATAGAGTTGTTTTTGCAATCACATCCTATAGTCTCAATCTCTATAGTTTCAACACCTAAAACTAGAAGTTCTAGAGTGTTCCTATGATCATATGACTATAATAAACATTCAATATACGAATACTTACTTGACTTGGTGCCGGATGCTCGTGGTGCCATACTACCTTTAAAACATAAATTCTATAAATTCGAAACAGCTTTAAACAAAAATTGTTGTTGAACCCAAACCACAGCCGAGTTTTGAAACTAGCTCTGATACCATAAAATGTAACACCCCAAACCCTGGTCTATGCGTTAAGACCAGATTTGGTATGTCACACAAAACGAACATACATCTAGTCATTTATTGATTTAAATAAAACAGATCATCAAAACTATTTTGGAATTGAAGTTTATTAAAAACCGAGGTTAATTTAAAATCTATGATTTAAGACATAAGAGTTTATAAATTAAAACTTAGAAATTAATTGGTAAAAATTTTACGAGAAGTTTAAAAGAGTTCAAAAGGAGATTTGAAAACAAGATTCTTAAATAATTTTACAGAAAAATTTACGAGAATAAAATATTTAAGAAAAACCCCTTTTTGCACGAGAATTTAAGAAAACATTTATAAAAATAGAATAGTCCCATTTTAGTATTTAAACATAATTAAAATCCATCCACAAGTAAAAATCCATAAAAATAATACCAGAGGCCTTATTACATAATAGCTGAAATAGTAATTAAATAAAAATACTTAAGAGTAGTTCAAAGTTCACAAAAACCATCATTCAAGTATGGCCTCCACGAAGTCATCCTCGCCCAAGCCTCCATTAATGATCGTTACCGAGATGGGTAAAGGAAACGGGGTGAGTTACTTAGAATTCAGTGTGTAACCCACTTACCAAGTCCACTGGGCCGAAACCATTTAAGCATTTAATTGGGCTTGAGCCCATTTACAAATGTATAATATAACAAGTACAAAATGCATGTGATATGCAATTCCCAACCAAGCCTAAATTTCCATCCGCTACACACCACCCGTCAACCAAAGACACACACTGTGGAGCTTTAGTCACCCACCCCGCCAACACACCAACCGGGCATTAAGCCATATATTAAATCGGGCATGAAGCCATCAATCGGGCACGGTTATTAATGGCGGGCACGAAGCCATTAATCGGGCACGAAGCCATTATTCGGGCACGGTTATTAATCGGGCACGGAATTAATCGGGCGCGAAGGTTATTAATCGGGCACGGCCATTATTCGGGCACGAAGCCATTAATCGGGCACGAAGCCATCTTCTCTTCGTCAATTATCCCAACCCATGCAATCATGTATATAAAATGCATGACAATTCATTCATATGATAATTCCATCATAAGGCCCATAAAAAATTATTACAAATCTGGCCCATTTCACAATTTGGCCCTTTTCACAATTTGGCCTATTATATCTCATATCATACTTGGCCAATTTTATCAAATAACTCATATGGCCCATTTATCACATGGGGCCCAAAATGTCACTTTTTATCATTTTAGCCCATTAAGGGCGATTCTGAAATTTTCACGATTTTAATACCGATTACAAGATCTTAACACTAAAGTGTTAATATACCATATTTTTCGATCTCACCAACTTTGCGATTTTTTTTAGACTAATGCTTAATTACGGTAAAGTCATCTAACCCATGAGATAAGTGTGAGATTACACACCTGATTACGGTGAGGACTATACTTTCCCAATCGTCGATACCTAAATACGTATCACGCTTGGTTAGAACACTAATAATTAATATAAGTCTATGCTAAAGATAAGCGATCTAGATCTTTACCCTCGAAATCTCGAACAACTACTATTTGGCGATTCTCCCCGGTTGACGGTTCACAACCCGGTGGAAAATCTCGAATAGCTAATGGCTCCAAACTACGAACAACTTCGAATAATTGATTCTCCCCGGATGAGGGTCCACAACCCAGTGGAAAATCCCGAATTGCCGAAACAGCCCTTCGCTTGAATCTAGAGGGAATAGCGAATCCGCCCCTCTTCCGAACACTATTCACCACCCTTTTCGACCCTATCTTGCTTGCCTCCATTGACAAAAGAATATTAGTCCAACTAATATTTTTGGAAATTAAGTTTATAGGTTTAAAGGGTGAAATCGGCTTACCACGAAATCTTAAGTTCACGGGATGAAAATCGAGCGATAACGTTCCTAAGATAAAATCGATTAGTAACCCATCTTTGACGAAATAACGAGTAATATGGAAGTCCTTGATAGAATCCCTTACCTTAACACTTTGAATCGAATCCTAGCGATTCACGATGATTATGAATACTCTGAGTTTCGGCCTTCTCTATATCACTATAAAGACGAGAAAGATTATCTAAGAGAAAGAGATAGAGGATACTTTCGGTCAAAAGACCCTCCAAACAAAAGTAGATTCGGCAAAAGAAAAGATGAAAAAAATAAAGAATCGAAGAGGGTTCTTACCGATTAATCAAAACGAATGCAAAGAAAATGATTGATAAGAAAATATATATGAAGAGGAAGATTCGGCTAAGAAGAAAAATGGAAGAAAATGATACTAGCAATATTTGGCCATGGAGGAAAAGAGAAGGGAGAAAATATGTTTGTAAAAAAAAGAGCAAAATGGAGAAAGAAAGAAATAGAGGATGAGAGGTTTGTGTTTCAGTTTTCAAAGGTGAAAAAGGAGCAAAGAGAGGGATTTGGGACAAGAGAGCATTCGGCAATGGAGAAGAAAAGAAAAAGAGAAAAAATGGCTTTTGTGTTTTTGGTGTTTTCAGCACAAGGGGAAGAGTGACTTGAGAGGTTAGGCAAAATATGACCAAATGATCAAAAAGAAATGACCAAAAGAAGAAAAAAAAGGTGTTCACTAATGCACAAAATGCATTCGGCTAGGGAGAGAAAGATGAAAAGAAAAGTTTTTGTGAAAAGCACAAAATGACCAAAATGAAAGTGACCAAACTTGCTACACATTCTTACCAATACCTCCAACAACATTCGACCACCCCCCTAGCCCCAAAAACCGTCCAAGTTCATGGACAAAGTTTGGCCATTCCAAACTTTCCAAAACACACCCCTTAAAAAGTGGCTTGTGTTCCCCCTACATACCATAAGCTCATGATTCCTTTCCCTATGTTCAAATCTTTCCTTAAACCATTAGCCACCTTGCCATTAAAATAAAGTCCAACCTGCCAAAAATAGAGCTTGGCCGACACATGCTAGAAGAGTGCAAAAATTAAAGTCACAAATGCATACCATGGGATTCGAACCTCTTCCCTCAAGCAACACTCATGGCGCCAACTCCACTTTACTACTAGCTCATCTTATGCTAACTTTTGTCACTTAATTTCCTTAAACATCAAGGTTACTTGTTCCACTTCAATAAAGTACTCATTACTAAAATTTATTCTAATTTCGAATAAATCCCGAGCCTTCTCAAGACTATATTAAACACACAAATTGAATCATTCATAAGCTAAGCACCAAAATTATGCAACATATCGATACTCAATTTTTAGGATGTTACAATTCTAATTGTAATTACCTTATTTTATGAGAAACATATATAAATTCCATGAAGTTAATTTATGATGCTTTGATGAGATTGAAATGAGGATGTATTAAGTTTACGTCCCGGTTAAAGATTCAGTTTAACGAGGATACCTATGTCACGACATGAGATAAGGAAGGTCCCGTATAAGACCATGTCTGGGACATGGCATCGACACCGAATAAGGAAGGTCCTGTATAAGACCATGTCTGGGACATGGCCTCGGCACCAAAGGAAGATCTCGTGTAAGACCTTATCTGGGATATGGCATCGACATCTATGTACGATCTCGTATAAGACCATGTCTGGGACATGGCATCGACATTGAACTAAGAGATCCCGTGTAAAACCATATCTGGGATATGGCATCAGCATCAAGAGGTGATCCCATGTAAGACCGTATCTGGGATATGGCATTGGCATCGTAATATATGTGTGATGAGATTGAGTATCCTCCGATATTTCGAGTAATTCAACGGGAAAAAGAGCTAAGTATGCAAAGATGGTAAGAGCTAAGCTATATAAAGATGATAAAGAGTTACATTTAAGTGAAACATGATTACGATTTAAATTTATATTTATGAAAGCATAAGTGCTAAATTATGTGATGAAGTGATACAGGTACCATGAGTAAAATACGAGTTATGATACCCTAATGTGATATGTAATGGGTAAGCTTAAGTATGAGTAAGTATGTCAAAGTACTTGAGAACTTATGTTATTATTGTTCTATGAGATGAATGAATTTTGCCATGAGCATTTATGTTGCTATTTTAATTCATGCAAACTTACTAAGCTATATGCTTACCCCTCTCTTTTCCTTTTTACTTGTAGTATCGCCAAGGTAGCTCGGGGATCATAAGGCGTCGGAGCTCGGATCACACTATCAACTCATCTTTGGTATAGTAAAGTTAATTCATTTTGAGTATGGCATGTAGAGGAACTTGGTCATTTTGTGCTATGTCATATTTGAAAGCCAAAGTGTTGGCTATTAATGTTATACACCCATTTTGTAAATGGCCATTAGTATTTGGCCAATAAATGTCAAGTTTATTATTTTAATGATGATGAGTTTCATGAAGTAAATGTTCATGCAATAGATGGAGTAAAATGTGAGATGTATGAATGATGAATAGGGATTCTTCCTAGTATATTATTGCCATGCTATATGTTGCTTGAGTTGGCATATATGTGTTTATGTTTCAGGGTGGCAATTGGCTTGGTAAATAGCCTTCTAATTGTCCACACGGGTAGACACACGAGCGTGTGTCTACCTCATGGGTGTGTTGACAGGTTGTGTGTCCCCTGCATCAAATTTGTGAGAATTTGATTCGCCACACGGGCAAGCACACGGGCGTGTGCTTAGGCCGTGTGCACTTAAAGGATTGCTGACGTCATAAACAGAATGCAAGGGTTTTCTCACACGGGTGAGGACACAAGCGTGTCTAGGCCGTGGGGAGGACACGGGCCACAGACACGGGCGTGTATCCGGCCGTGTGAAAACCCCTGTAGGTTCAAAGTGAAAAATAAATTCCACACGGGCTGGGAACATGGGCGTGTGTGACCACACGGCCTGCCCACACGGGCGTGTTCCATTTCACATGGGCGTGTAGCCCTATTTTGAGCAAAAATTTTCTAAGTATGTAAAAGTTTCCGGATTGGTTCCAAACTACTTCGATTGTATGTTTAGGGCCTCATAGGCTCATGATAGGGTAGTATTGTGCATGAATGAAAAGTTTTAATTTGAAACGAAATTTTATAGCCCAATGCCGTATGTTAAAGAAAGTAAAGTACGGTAATGCCTCGTATCCGGTTTCGGCTTGGAATACGTGTAACGGGTGTTAGAGATCAAATTTTTTGAATTTGTAAAAGCCATATTTAGAAAAAATCTTATATGAATTTGATTTCATGTAATTGGTTGTTAAGTGAGTTAGGCTAATTTTAATATAAGATATGTATATAAATAAGGTGTGTGGCGGCCTTTGAAAAACACACTTGAATACACTAGAAATTGAATGAAATTATTTTTATTCTTTTCTATTTCATGTGTCAGTAGCATACTACCATTTTATTTCTTTTTCCCTTTTTCTTTACAAATTTGTTTAATTGCTTCCTAAGTCCCTTCCCTTTCCACCTTCTACCATCTCTACTAAATCCATTTACATACACCAACTAGCATGATTAATCATATGCTTCACTAAACTTCTACTTAGCTTTAGGCTAGTGTTCTTTCCAATCAAGAATCATGAGAAAATGAATCTGCATTAAAAATTTTCATAATGATATTCACCATCTCTCCGAAATATGGGATAGTACAAATTTGTCCCTTAAAATTAATTCAATTTCCACACAAAATGCACATTGGGTTGGATTCGTTTTGGCGTACAGTTGGGAAGTCGAGTCGGTCATGCTGTATTCGAATTTTCGTGAACAAATTGGCGTACCCTAACGGAGTCTGTAACAGCCCATTTTCAATGTAATCGAAACAGTGGTTTCGAGACCACAAATTCGATCCCGAAAGAGAAATTTATTTTAATATTATTTTATGATCTACAGAATTATAGAAATATTGTGTGAAAATTTCGTTAAGAAATTTTACCGGTTATATGTCTAATCTGATGAAAGGACCAAATTGCATAAAATGCAAAAGTTGAGTTCTAGTAGCTATATGTATCAAATACCTATGGAATTCAAAATTTGAGGTCCTTTTATGGTAATTAGACCATTAAGAAAAGTTAGTAGATATTTTTGGTGAATCATCCATGGAAAATTAGAAAAAGAAAAGGACTAAATTGGAATGTTGAAAAATTAATGGATGATAATAAATTAAATAGTAATATCATATTATTATTATCATCTTCTTCCCCAAAAATACATGGAAACCCTAGGAAAGAGAAAGCGAGCTTTCTTGGCTTAATTGGGTAAGTATTCTTGTCTCGTTTTTAGTAATTTTTATATTTCCGAGATCAGAATAGTTTAGTCTATCTATTTTGGGGATTAATTTGTAAAGATATCAAAGTACAGAAATTTTTCCATGGATGTAAATGTTGAAATTTTGAAAATTATGGTAGAAAATGAAAGGTTGTTGATAGATAAACAACTTTTACAAAGAGAATTTTGATGAAATTATGATTTAGGGACTAAATTGAAAAATTGTAAAACCCATAGAAAAATTCTGATTTTTGTGACATATATGGGCTACTATTATAACATGTAAAAATTGGTTAGGTTTGGAATAAGGATTATATTGCACGAATTTCATTTTCCGAATCTAGGGACAAAATTGTCATTTATGAAAAGTATAGGGGAAAAATGGTAATTTTTCCTAGGAAGTGAATTGAGTTCAATTGAGTATGAAATGTATTAAATTGAGTTAAATTTACTTGTATAAATCTGATTAGACCTCGTACGGAGTTAGATCGAGGAAAAAGGAAAATATCGGATTAGTAGTCTTTGTGAACACGAACATTGTCGAGGTAAGTTCGTGTAACTAAAGTGTATGCTTATATGTTTAAATTGAATGTTATGATGGTGAAATGTATGATTGTCATGAATAAACATAAATCACATATCCAAAAATTTCTGACAAATGTTAAGTCTCGTTTGAATAAAAGAAATTCGATGGATACAGGATTTTCTCATATTGAATATAGTCCTACATATGTCGCGGACATTATAGCTCAGACGAGCATCCTGTTAAAAGCCTTCTCAAGCAGTCCTATTATATAGTTCCTGCGAGCATCCTGATCGGTAGTTATCCTGCATGTGTTGCGCACTACCGCAGCTCTTTGTGAGCGTCCTGTTACATGATTCGATAGGTTGTGATCCAGCATTTATTGCGGACACAAACACAGCTCTTCGTGAGCGTCCTGATATAGGCTCTTATGAGCTTCCTGACATGGCTCGCTTGAACTCCCTGTTATGCTATATGGAGGTCCCTGATAATAACTCTTCGGAGTTACCTGTTAAGCTCAATGAGCTTCCTGTTATAAACTCTTACGAATTTCCTGTTTAGCCCGGATAAGCATCATGTTACATGGCTCATTTGAGCATCCTGTTACATGGCTCGAGAAAGTGCTTCCTGATTATGTGCCCTTATGGGTACCCTTGAATAATAATTGACGGATTACAATTTTGTACACTTCGAGTGTACTACATGTGTATCCATCGATATATCAAATAAATTCAACAGGTAAAACTCCTGATATGAGACAATGTGAATTTGAGATGAATTATTATAAGCACATACTTTAATTACATGGACATGAATTATACATGATATTTGAATACTTGATGTGGAAAGTATGTGTATATGGAAAAAGGTTATTATTATGCTCATACAAGTTTATTGATATTTATATGAGATATATATGATTAATATGCTTTGTACATGCTACTTGATCACATGATGAGAGAAATATTTGAACATGGAAATGATATCGCTTGATACATTGAAGGATGATGTACTTGATACATGAATGCGAAACATACTTGATGACTTTGTTCATCCATGATATATTGAAAAATGTGATGGAAGAAATATGTGTATGAATCTTGCTTGATGACTACGTACATTCTTGAATTTAAGCTATTATACGGATTATAGTGACTGACATGGTTGATGAGGAATGTGTTTAGGCACTTGGCCAACACGACTTGGGAATGAAATGTATGTTTAACTTATTTTTATAAAATAGTGGTAAGTTAAATTCCCAGTTATACGAACTTACTAAGCTTAAAAGCTTACATTGTTTTTAATTTCCTTGTTTTAAAGGAATTCGGAAGCTCGTTGGGTTGGAAGCTTGGCGGACATATTTCACACTATCCATTGGTCCATTCGGTGCAAATGGTAAAATTAATGCTAGTTATAATGGCATGTATAGGTTAATTTTGCCAGTGATGGCATGATAATGCTTTGGTTGTAACTAGCCATTGGAATGGCTAGTATTAAGTATATTTTGATGAAAATTGTGTAAGTCCTTATTCTATTTGATGTGTTTGAAATGGTTGTGTGATGAAAAGCATATAAATCTAATGATAAATGGCTTTAAGTAAGCATAAATGAGAAAAATATACTTATATATATATATATATGTGTATTTGATAAGTTTAAACATTTGAACATAGGTAATGATAAGTCATGCATAAGACTCGGTTTTGGCTTGATTTGAACGTTTTGTATTGACTTAAGAATGTGTTAAAATGTCAATATAAGTGGAAGACATATTTGGGTGAGAAATAAAGCTTGGAAAATGGCCTTATTCTATCCACACGGGCGTGTGTCTCAACCGTGTGTGATACACGGCCATGCATACGGGCGTGTGGTTTGGCCGTGTATCCCCTGCATCTTAAAAATTAAGAAACAGAATGCTCAGGTATTATTACACAGTCATAGACACGGGCGTGTGTCTCAGCAGTGTGTGTCACATGGCCCAATACACAAGCGTGTGTCTTGGCCGTGTGACCCCTGCACCAAATTATTGAAAATTAAATTGTCCACACGGCCTAGCACACGGGCGTGTGGTTGGCCGTGTGACCCAAGCCAGAGAGTTACACGGATAAGGACACGAGCTGGGACATGGCCGTGTGCCTCACATCGAATGCCCACATGGCCTAGGACATGAGCGTGTCATTTGGCTGTGCTGGCCACACGGGCGTGTGTCCCCTACAACTAGGAAAATTTTGTAATTTTGCGAAAAATTCTATGAGTTTTCGATTTAGTCCTGACTTACTTGTAACGCATATTTTGGGCCTTGAGGGCTCTTATAAGGGACTTAATGATTGATTTCTGATATGAATACTGTATAAATGCGAAATGTTTGTTATATGATCTGTAATCTATGGTAATGCTCTGTAACCTTGTTCCAGCGATGGATTCGGGTTAGGGGTGTTACAGGGTCATACTAGTGGGATTTTTGTCAAGGGAGACAGTGATCAAATTTAAACAACCCACGCGGTTAAGGCCATTGATTCGAGTTGGATTCTTCAAAACATAAGGCTATCGGGGCCTTGAATTGTTAATGCAAGTATCACGGTTAAACAATCGGTAAGGGTTGGTTTGCAAGTCGTTTCGGAATCTGTAACAGCCCGATTTAGGGCCTAGTCAGAATAATGGTTACGAGACCACAAATCCGAAGTAGAAATATGTGTTTTATGATTTTTATGAGGTTTATGATATGGTTGCATGATTGTGTGAAAATTTCATGAGGAAATTTTTATTTATTAGTGATCAATTTGTCCATTAGGACTAAATTGCAAAGATTAGAAAATATGAGATTCTAGAAGATTTAAGTATGAAATAGAATTATAATAATTATTAGAGGTCCTTATTTAGCAATTAGACCATTTTATGTCAAGATGGACAAAAATGGGCATGGGAATGAAAAATCTCAAGAAAGGGGCCTTAAGGGCATTTTAGTCATTTAGTTAATTAATGAATTAAAAAGGGAAAAATAAGTCAAAATCTTGTCCATCTTCTTCCTCTAAGTGTCGAAATTTGCAAGGAGACATAACTAGGGTTTCCTAAACTCCCATGCTTGATAGTAAGTGCATCCTAGCCCCGTTTTTAATGTTCTTCGTATTTTTGAGATCCTCGTAGCTCGATTTAGCTATTTCTAGCTATATTTTAAGCTAGGGTGTAACACCCTTAACCCGTATCCGTCGCCGGATTAGGGTTACTAGGCATTACCTACTTAACACAGATCATAGAAAATAATTACTATTTACGAAGTCATAACCGAATGCATTTAAAGATAATGATGTACTTTTAAAGTATGCTTAAACATTTATATACTTAGCATAAATCTATTCAACCAAATTCATATATATATAAGTTTGTTTCAACAATTAGCAAAAGTCACTATTCAATTGGTCATTTTAAAAGCAAAGTTCATTAGCCGAATATACTTATGCTTATAATGACTTTACTTAAACAAATCATCAATCACCAAAACCGAACATAAAACATATATATATATATATACTTTCAATTCCTGTCAACAATAAATATACCAACTCCTATACCAATTACCGAACATCCAATCATAATATAGATCACTTCTCTTATAAGAACATAGTCGAATCAACAAGACCAAACATATCTCGCATTAACCAAAACATATAAATCTAAACTCATTACACCTACACATATGTAAAACATGTCCGAATATGCCCAACCCAAGTACATGACCTATAATACCATGATCGAGTTTCACAACTATAATTTAGCTCAAATCAATCAAGCCATTTAACCAAAATACTAAATATACATGCCATGAAATATGATTACCAACAAAGTTATATCATAATTAAATATACCCGAATTTGAGCATCATGAGCAAACATAACTGATCTCAAGCTTAGAAATTAAACCATTTAACCAATCACCAATCATAAACACATCATGAAATATACCTTCATTATAACATAATATCGTGGCCGAATATTACAAGTAATTATACTATAATTTGATCATTAATATTTTACACATAACATAATATGAAATAAACTCAAAATAACACCAAAAACAAGCATGGCTAAACCATATTCAAGCATAGAAGTATAGCCATTTTCGCATGGCCTTTATACATCATATTAAAAATAAACTCAAAAGAGTAATATAGCCTATACATGCCATAGTTCCCAAAATTTCAACTTATAAAAAGGGTACCAAAGATAGTTGATAGTGTGATTGACTTTGACGATGATCCTCGAGCTCGAACGTAGACTTCAGAATCTATAAAATAGTCAAATGAACACATACAGTAAGCTCACATAGCTTAGTAAGTTATAAGCAATGGAATAATAAACAATTAAACATTATACGAATTAAATCAATTTAACTTGATCAACAACCATCTCATAACCGTAAATATATATAACATGTCACCATTTTATAATTACCATATTTAATAGTCTCAAAACCGAATACTCATGTATCATTTTTCCACCTCAAACACTCAAATATTAATGATCATATCTCATTTCTATAATTTCATAAACAATAACAACTTACCCCAATAGTATTAAAATTATTCAACTATCCTGCATCACTTACCTGTTAATTACCTCTCGTTTATCACCATTCATTAGTTTATGTTTTGGAGAATCTGTAATCTCGCACACATAGTGCAATTCATGTAACGTATCGCACACTTAGTGCCGTTACTTTGATAAAGTGCACACGTAGTGCAAGTTTTCTCATAATGTATCGCACACTTAGTGCCATTACTTATTTTCTGCACACTTAGTGCCAAACAACCGATTCCGCACACTTAGTGCTCGGTGTGTAAATTCATATACATAGTGCTCATTAACCCGATCTCCTCCTCTCTCATATCAACATATATAATCACATTATATACAGATGAACATACATATATCCACATGATCGAACCAAACCATTCTTTCTATAACTTACCATCACATTCGGCCATACTTAATAAATACATATAGTCACATATTCAAATATAACCATCACCTATTACAAATTCTACATTTAACTACTTCTCAATCTATAAGTCAACAATACATTCAACAAAAATACATCAAATTTCATATATAAATCAACAATACATTCGACTAGTACATAACTTGCCCAATACCACATTAGGCTTTAAATTATTTAACAAGCTTCATTCTATTTAACATATACACATTAATAAAAATTAAATAAAAATTCAAATCAACCCAATTGCTTATAAAATTACCTTGGAAATTGTCGGATTAAGTTTCCCGGCTATTCGTTCAACTTTGCTTTTCCCCGATTCAATCCCGATTCTTTTTGTTCTTGATCTAAATAATTTCAAATTAAGCTCATTCAAATATATTTTCATTAAATTTAATCCAAAAACACATAATTATGCAATTTACCATTTTACCCCTGATATTTACAATTTTTACAATTTAGTCCCTATTGCACAAAACACAAAATACACAAAATTTGAATATACTCCTTTAGGGCTGAATGCTACCTATGCCCATACAAGACCATACAATTCATTTATTTTGCAATTTAGTCCTTTCAAAAATTTATTTTTACAATTTAACCCAAATTACTCCATTTCATCAAATATTCAAAGTTAAAACTTGTTAATCTAACACATATAATTAATATATCATCATTAAATAACAAAAACAACCAACTCCCTTCAATGGCAACTCACGAAATACACATCAAATTCCAAAATTTAAACATGGGTTTACTAAAACACTAAGCAGCGATCTCAAAAACGTAAAAATTATCAAAAACGGGTCACAAACTAACCTTGAATTAGACCAAAACCATGGCCAAACCCTTGCTTGTGTTTTTCTTTCTTTTTCTTTTATGAATTCGACAAGAAGATGGTGATAAGAACAAAGCCACTAACTCATTTTCTTTTTATTATAATGTTTTCATTATAAAATATAACTTATAATATATAATATAAATTTTAACTTAATATAAAAACACATATAAATATATACATAGCCACACTTATGCCGTCCACTATAATCAAAAATGGACTATTTGCCTTTTAAAGACTTCACAATAATAAAGCCACATCAATTTGGCCATTAATCAAATAGAAAGCCTCTTTTTCCTCTTATGTAATTTAATCCTTTTCTCAAATTAATCACACAAATAGACAAATTAATTCACAGAAATTTTAACACATGCTCAATCATATATAATTAACACGTAAAATAATATTAAAATATTTTTCTGACTCAGATTCATGGTCCCGAAACCACCGTTTTGATTAGGGCCAAAATCGGGCTGTTACATAGGGTTTATGTTCAAAAATTTACCCATGTATGACATGCATGTATTTTGATGTTTTAAGGAAGAATATGAAAGTTTGATGTGTGATAAACATCTTTTTTCTAAATGATTTTCATGAAAAATGCATAAAAGGACCAAATTCTAAAAGTTATAAAAATGGTCATACATGAGTGAAGTAGTGGAAATTGGGGGCTGTTGCAGTT
Organism: Gossypium sturtianum; assembly: GCA_025698515.1. NCBI lineage: Eukaryota > Viridiplantae > Streptophyta > Magnoliopsida > Malvales > Malvaceae > Gossypium > Gossypium sturtianum. The sequence goes on along the minus strand of CM046946.1, from coordinate 68,066,143 downwards.
AAGAAAATAATTTGGCTAGGGTTAAAATACAAGAAAGTTGAATAAAAATCATTCACGAGCCTAGGGGCAAAAGTGTAATTATATGAAAGTTTAGGGGAAAAATTATAATTTTGCCAAAATATGATTCATGAGTCAATTTAGTCAATTTGAATATTAAACAAGTGAAATTTTTATTGTAGATCAAGAAACACGAAGCCCGGACCGAAACCGAGGCAAGAACAAAGTGTTGGACTAAATCGAACATCTACACACATTTTGAGTACCGAGGAAAGTTTGTGTGAAATTAAAGTTTCATAGTGTTTTTATATTTTAAATTGCTTGATCTTAGGATAATGAATATCATTTCATAAAAATCGACTATTGAAGCCTCGATGAGAAAATGATGGGAATACATTAAGTTGAAGTCCCGGTTGAAGATACGGAATAACGAGGATACCTATGTCACGACATGAGATAATGAAGGTCCCGTATAAGACCATGTCTGGGACATGGCATCGGCACTGAATAAGGAAGGTCCCGTATAAGACCATGTTTGGGACATGGCATCGACACCGAATAAGGAAGGTCCCGTATCAGACCATGTCTGGGACATGGCCTCGACACCAAAGGAAGATCTCGTGTAAGACCATGTCTGGGACATGGCATCGACATCTATGTACGAACTCGTATAAGACCATGTCTAGGACATGGCATCGACTGTAACAGCCCGATTTAGGGCCTAGTCAGAATAGTGGTGTGAGACCATGAATCCGAGGTGAATTTATGAGTTTTTAAGGTTCATGCCATGTTTGCATGTTAGTGTGAAAGTTTCATGGAGCAATTTTGCTAAATTGAAGTTGAATGGTCAAAAAGGACCAAATTGCAAAAGTTGTAAAATGTGAGTTTCTAGAAGCATTTTGTATGAAATAGCTTTAGAATAGCAATTATAAGTCCTTAAATAGCAATTTGCCCAAATCATATTTTTTGGGCAAAAATGGACATGAGTTAGTAATTTGTAAAATTTTAAAGAGAATGGCATTTTGGTCATTTAGCAAATAAATGATTAAAATGGGAAAAGATGATAAAAAACTTATTCATCTTCTTCCCCCTTGTGCCGAAAATTTGGGAGACTCCATAGCTAGGGTTCTTCAAATTTTTGAAGCTTGCAAGTAAGGCATCTTAGTCCCGTTTTTAATATTCTTCGTATTTTTGAAGTTCTCGTATATTGAAATAGCTATTTTTATCTATAAAGTGAGCTAAGATGCATGTTCAAAAATCTACCCATGAATGGTATTCTTGTTAAAGGATGTTTTATGGAAGTTTATGAGAGCTTGATGTTAGATAAATGAAACACCCCAAACCCGGCCCACGAACCCTGACCGGATCTGGTATGTTTCTGGAGTAAAACAGTTCAAAACTTGTGTGTTTCTTGGAAAACTTTGGGTGATTTAAGAGAAAAATTTGGATTGGGTTCAAATTGAAAACATCGTTATTCTCGAAGATTAGGCTTTACTAAGACTTTATTGTTATATTTCAAAACCATAAGTTAAAGGAAAAAGTCGAGTTTTTAGAGTTTACTATTTAAATTGAAAATCATTTGTGTTAGGTGTTAAAACATTTAAAGATTTATTTTTAAGAAAAGTTGCTTAAACTTTAAATTAATAAAAATTGTATCATAATAAAATAAATAAAAATGCATGCATAATCAGTTTATAGCTATGGCCTTATTACATTAAAACAAAACCCGAATAAATCCAAAATACTTAGAAATAAAAAGTCCAAAATTAAAATAAAGTCTGAGTTGAACATGGCCACCACTAAGCTCCTGCCGACCCGGTCCGTTCATCGAGTGTCACTGAAAAATATCCCACAACGGGTGAGTCAAACAGACTCAGTGTGTATAACCAACACCAATCCCAACGATTTAGGCACATCAAATCATACACATATAACGAATATAAATAATGATGCAATCCCGAACCCAAACCTAGGTAACCATCCGCTACACATCACCCGTACCAACCATCAAACCGTGGGGACTACTAAGTCGACCCTCCATCCGCTACACATCATCGGAAGGCGATCGCTGCGCGGACGACATGCTCATCGCCCTTATAAATTGTGGCATAGCCACTAGATAATGTGACAAAGTCACCAGATAGTAATTTGTGACATAAGTCACCACATTCAGATTTCGTGACATGAGTCACCACATTCAGATATTGTGGTATAAACCACCAGATCACTTCCCCTTTCCATACAACCCATATGCCCCATGTCACACAGAATATGCAATATCATGCCTTATGCCTTATTTCACATTCTTATCGATATTCACATATGTACCATATTCCAAATATTCATATCATAATAATATTCATATCATTTATTAACATAATGTTAAGGTTACGTACCTGAGTACTTTGTACCATCACATGGTACCTTTGCCCACTTTTCACATTATTATAAACACATATATTAAATTGATGCCATAAATCGATTAAGAGTTAGTGTGGGGTACACACCTGGTTTACTAACGTATTCACTGAATCCCGAAAGTCTGCCGAAACAGCTTATACTCCTCCCTAAAGATCAAAGTCAGAATCGGCTAAACACTAATACCTATCACGGCCTTGGCCAAATATTCATATTCACTTACCTTGCGGATCTAAATCCCGAAAATAGTCACTTGGCTATGGAGATGTCGAAATCCTACATGACACATGTTAGGGTCACCCTTTTGTACAAGATCTATGAAAATGGCCCCTTGGCCGAATACCACACATGGCCTACCTTGGCTCTTGAAATCCCGAAGACCTCCCCCCTTGTAGTCGAAAATAATCAGAATCCCAAAACCTCACGATGTTTCCCCCTTGCAATCGGCCAGACACGAAAACTATTGGCAGGGAAAAGATGCTCCCAGCCTACTGCTTCAAAATCCCGGAAATCCTAAAAGAAACCGATTTCATGGTTGATTTAAAATCAAGACAAATGCCGAATTTTGGCTTTTGTTCTACACATGTCGACAGAGAGGAAATAAGGAAGAATAGTGGAGATTCGGCCATAGCAGACTTACCTATCCAAACCAATTTGAGAAGAGATCAAAAGAGATCTCTTACTTGGTTGTTATTTGGCCAAAAACTGAGAAGAGATGAGGTGGGAAAATTTTCGACAATGGCTTAGGAAAAAAATGGAGATTCGGCCAAAACTGAAAAGAGAAAATAGGAGAAGGATAAATGATATTCGGCTTTGGTCAATTGAAGAGAAAACAAAGAAGAAAACAAAGAAAGCAAGTTGAATTCCTAAGGATTTCCGGCACAAATGAAAAAGATGAGAAGAGAATCAATTTTTGGCATACCTATCCTATCATCAAACCGAAAATGCCATCCTCCAATGCCCCATATTCGGCCAACTCCTCTTCCCCTATCAACTCCTTCTTTTTCTCCCATTTTTTCTCTTCTTTACCCATTCAAAATAATTTGAATAATCAATCAATTATCCTTTGCCCCTAGCCAAATTTTAAAAAGAATTTGACTTGATCTATACTCATCCACAAAGTGCCCCATTGCCGCCCAACACCTCTTCCCTTGACGCAAAAAAACAAACTCCCATTTGCTTCCTCCGCGCAACTCGAACCTAAGCCCTTTTACACTGCTTGTGGCGTCACTTACTAAGGCTCTAAGTGGCGCCTCCTTGCCACTTTAACAAGCTGATTCTTATGACCAATTTCCCTTACAATTTCTCTTAAGGCCTCTTTTGTTCAATTCCCCTTCAATACTTAAAATCTGATAATTTCTAAGACATTCACCTACACTCTAAAGTTCTCAAAATCTATAAAACACATTCAAAACACACACAGGCATGCTTCCACATATATTTAAGTAAAAATGCACAAGCCCTAAATCCCGGATATTACAGTTCTACCCCCTTAAAATAATTTCGTCCTCGAAATTACCTGGCTGAAATAAGTGAGGGTATTGCTGTCGCATTGTTTCTTCCGGCTCCCACGAAGCTTCTTCCAATCCATGATTGCGCCATAACACTTTAACTAAAGGAACTAACTTCCTTTGTAGCACTTTCACATCTCGTTCCAAAATCTGAATCGGCTCTTCCTCGTAGGACAAATCTGGTCTTAGCTCCACCTCCTCAACTGGTACTACATGAGACGGATCCGATCGATAACGACATAGCATAGAAACATGGAACACATCGTGCATCTGCTTCAACTCCGGAGGCAACTCTAACTGGTATGCCACTGGTCCAACCTGCTTCAATACCCGATAAGGTCCTATAAACCTTGGACTTAATTTCCCTTTGCGACCAAATCTCATCACCTTCTTCCAAGGCGAAACCTTAAGAAACACTCGATCTCCCACAAAGAAATTCTATTTCCTTTCGCTTAAGATCCGCATACGACTTCGCACCGCCGATGCCTCCTTTAATCGTGCCCGAATTAACTTAACCTTTTCTTGGATTCGCCACAATCCTGGACCCAAAACTTGACGTTCTCCTAATTACGCCCAACACGTAGGAGTGCGACACTTCACATCCATACAATACGCTTCATACGGTGCCATTCGAATACTGGCTTGATAGTTGTTATTATATGCAAATTCTGCTAAAGGCAAATATTCTTTCCAACTTCCACTGAAGTCTATCACACAACCTCTCAACATATCTTCCAACACTTGGATCACTCGCTTAGACTGGCCGTCTGACTGTGGATGAAATGCCGTACTGAAGTCTAATCTAGTGCCCAAAGCTTGATGTAGTGCTTTCCAAAACCTAGACATAAACCTTGGATCCCTATCTGAAATAATCGATACCGGAACTCCATGCAACCTTACAATTTTAGCCACATACAACCTCGCCAACCTCTGAAAAGAATAGTCAACCCGTACCGAAATGAAATGCGCGGATTTTGTCAATCGGTCCACTATCTCCCATATCGAGTCCTTCTTAGTAGGCGTAAGGGGAAGCCCACTAACGAAGTCCATGGTGATTCTCTCCCACTTCCACTACGGAATCTTTATCGGCTGAAGCAACCCTGACGGAACTTGGTGTTCAGCCTTGACTTGCTGACACGTCAAGCATTTCCCTACGAATTCGGTAGCTTCCCTCTTAAGACCAGGCCACCAAAATTGTTCCCTTAGGTCTCTATACATCTTACTACCTCCAGGATGCATAGCATAGGGGCTACTATGCGATTCCTGAAGAATTCTCTGCCTTAACTCCTTATCCTTAGGCATATGGACCTTACCCTTGCAACACAATACTCCATCATTTGCTAACTCCATAATCCTCTAACTCCCCTTCGCACTGCGCAACTTAGCACTTATATCATCATCCGCCAACCGACTCTCTTTCACCTCCTCCAACCATGTTGGCTTAACTTGCACTCGCCAAACAGACTTCCATCGTCATACAAGCTAAGATGTGCAAACATCGCCCCTCGAGATCCGACACTACTTTTCGACTTAGGGCATCCGCCATTACATTCGCCTTGCCGGATGATACTCTATAGAACAATCATAGTCTTTCAATAACTCCACCCACCTTCATTGTCTCGAGTTCACTCTTTTCGAGTCACAGATACTTAAGGCTCTTGTGGTCCGTGTAGATCACTGACTTCTCCCCATAAAGATAATGCCTCCATACCTTAAGAGCAAAGACTACCGCCGCTAATTCCAAATCATGCATCGGGTAGTTAACCTCATGCGGCCTTAATTGTCGAGACGCATAAGCGACTACCTTCCCGTCTTGCATCAATACGCATCCTAATCCTGTATGAGAAGCGTCACAATACACCACGAAATCCTTTCCTGCCTCCGACTGTATCAAAACTGGAGCTTCAGTAAAAACCCTCTTAAGTTTCTCAAAACTCTCCTGTTGCTTATCTGTCCATACGAAAGGTACTTCCTTTCTCAACAACTTCGTCAAAGGTGCGGCTATTGATGAGAACCCTTCTACAAACCTTCTCAGTAGTAGCTTTGCCAATCCCAAGAAACTACGAACCTCCGCCTACAGACTTAGGTGGTTTCCAATCCAACACTGCCTCAATCTTCCTAGGATCCACTCTTATCCCTTCTGCAGACACTACATGCCCTAAGAATGCGACCTCCTTCAGCCAAAATTCACACTTGCTGAATTTGGCATAAAGCTTCTTCTCCCTTAATTCTTGCAACACAACCCGGAGATGCTCATCATGCTCCTCTTCAGACTTGGAATATACTAAGATGTCGTCTATGAACACAATGACGAACCTATCCAAGTAAGGTTGAAAAACCCGGTTCATCATATCCATGAACGCGGCTGGGGCGTTCGTCAATCTGAACGGCATTACTAAGAACTCATAATGCCCGTATCTTGTTCGGAAGGCTGTCTTATGGATATCTACTTCCTTCACCTTAAGTTGATGATATCCAGACCTTAGATCTATCTTCGAGAATACTGCTTCCCCTTTTAGTTGATCGAACAAGTCATCTATCCTCGGCAACGGGTACTTGTTCTTGATGGTCAGCTTATTCAACTGACGATAATCTATGCACATACGCATAGTTCCATCCTTCTTCTTCACAAACAAGACCGGTGCTCCCCATGGAGACACACTGGGTCGGATAAACCCACGATCAAGTAACTCTTGGATTTGAGCCTTGAGCTCAACCAATTCCTTTGGTGCCATTCTGTACGGGGCGATTGACACGGGAGGCGCTCCCAGAGCAAGTCAATTCCAAACTCCACCTCCCTATCCGGGGTATTCTGTAATTCCTCGGAAAGACATCCACAAATTCCCTTACCGTTCTAACCCCTTCAACACTTGTTTCCTTAATGTCCAAGGCACTGACCCACATCAGAAAAACCGGACATCCTTTCCTTACCATCTTCTCCGCCTTAAGGGCGAATACTACATTCGATAAATAGTTCCGTCTTTCGCCCATCACCACAACTTCCTTATCGTCGGGAGTTCTCAACGACATGCGTTTAGTGGCACAATCCACATTCGCACGGTACTTCACTAACTAATCCATGCCTAAGATTAGATCAAATTCCCCGAATGGTAGTTCCACTAAGTCACCGGGAAGCTGCGTCCCCGAACTTCTAAAGGCACTTCCTTAAAGAGTTTATCTACTATCACGATCGCCCCTAAAGGACTAAGTACAGTCATCTTCCTAAATACAGATCTCAAAGTTCACATGCAAAGTTTCGGATACTTCACTAGCAACATAGGAATGAGTTGACCCTATGTCTATCAAAGCAATAAAGGGTAACTCGAAATAAGGAACGCACTGTTATAACATCGGTGCATCATCTGTCTTTCCTTCGACGAATCGCATATACCGCCCCTGGGCTGTCTAGCCTCAAAGATTACCAACACTCTCGCCTAGTGTTCCACGTCCTCTTCCAAGACCGTTTCTCTCGCCAATTGGACCACACACCGCCGAGGCCGCTTTGTCCCCCTCTTCCCGGGCTGATTAGAACCACGACTGTTGGTCGACTCCGAAATCTATCTTAATAGGACAGTCCTTAATCATGTGTTCCTTGGACCCACACTTAAAGCATCCTCCCGTCTTCTTCCAACACTCTCCTAGGTGCCTCTTCCCACACCGATCACAAGTACGATCATCGCCTCTGTCACAACTTGCTGACCTCGCGGCCCATCAACTCTAGGCCTCTTCTGCGCATTCCCAGATGACCCTGATGATCCAAAACCTCTCTTGTGCCTATTCCGTTCAGTATTCTGTTTCACAGAGTCCTTAATCCCTTCGGCTACCTTATCCTTTTCCACCAACACGGCAAACTCTCGCTCCTGCTGTGGAGCTATCAACAATCTCAGGTCATCCCTCAGTCTGTCCTCAAACTGGACACATCGTTCATGCTCTGTAGCCACGATTCCTCGAGCATACCGGCTCAACTTTAAGAATTTAGCCTCATATTCCGCTACGGACTTGTTCCCTTGAACCAACCCCAGAAATGCCTTCCTTTGAGCATCAGTATAACTAGTTCCAACATACTTCTTCTGATATGCCGCCTTAACATACTCCCAAGTGAGATCCTCAGCTGTAGCACCATCCCAAACTGTGAGCCACCACTGATATGCCTCATCGCGAAGTAGCGACACCATTCCCTTCAGCTTCTCTTCAGCAGTCAGATCCAGCTCATCCAAAATTCGCTCTGTCGCTTCCATCCAATACTCAGCCGTACTGGGTGCCACACCAAATACGCCACGGAATACTTCAGCTCCATTTGCTCGGAGTCACTCGGCACTGATTTCCGAGCTCCCCACCTCCACTGCGCCCACCACCATCTCAAGAACTCGCAAAGATCGCTGCGAGCATCGCATCATCCCCGTCGATCTTCTTCGCTCAACACCAAGCGGTGGTGGTGGTGGTGGTACCTTATTTTGGACCCTTGCCCGGACCTAACGGGTTACGACACGGTCATTCCGCCTCTACCACGTCCCCGCACATTACGACCACGTCCCCTAGAACTCATTTCTACGATCGCGCTTTAATCGATTTAAGGAATTTTATGCATTAGTATTTGTTCCACTCGATTATCCGCGAAGAAATTTTATGAAAAGGAGCTTAGTAGTAGTGCTTTCGATCATTATAGGGTTTTCATTTCAAGTCTTCTATCCTAGTTCAGAGAAAGATGCACCTTCATTCAGTAGTATCTACTACACACATTCATCACTTGTACATTTTTGTCCGTTTTAATCCTGTGGGGTATTTTAGTAAATTTTTGTAAATCGGGAATATTTCAGAAAAATTTTGTAAAAGAGTTTTTACAAATCAAAGGGGTAATTTGGTGCTTTTAAAACTAAGGTTTTTATAAAAATATGGCTAGTCCCTTTTGGGTTTTAATTATTGAGTTTAGCCTGTGAATGAGTCCTCTTAGTTAGGGTGAACCGTTACTACGCACCAAGTAGGATTCGAGCGAAGAGGAGGTGAGTCACTAGGATCGCTTAAATACTGTGCTCTTCCTGAATCCAATCCTAGACATGCGCACAATGGTTGCCACACCCTAACTCGGCGACTTAGTCACAGGTTTGTTTAGTTAGGCCTTAAATTTTATGTAGTTCTTGTGTTGGGGTAAACTAATCCTAGGGTTCCATAACTTAATATACTAATCTACGTTCCCGTTATACCCATATACGAATCATACATTCATTCACACAACGGTTAGGGGTACTTACCTGGTGGACTTCGGGCCGGAGACTTAGGTGTCATGCCAGAAAACCTACTCAATTCACAAAAATTTTCTCAAAAACTTAATTGGGCTCTATTTTGAAAACGTTATGGGCTTTAAACCCAAGGCCGAGAGTTTAAAACTGGGCTCTGATACCACAAACTGAAATACCCCAAACCCGGCCCACGAACCCTGACCGGATCTGGTATGTTCCTGGAGTAAAACAGTTCAAAACTTGTGTGTTTCTTGGAAAACTTTGGGTGATTTAAGAGAAAAATTTGGATTGGGTTCAAATTGAAAACATCGTTATTCTCGAAGATTAGGCTTTACTAAGACTTTATTGTTATATTTCAAAACCATAAGTTAAAGGAAAAATTCGAGTTTTTAGAGTTTACTATTTAAATTGAAAATCATTTGTGTTAGGTGTTAAAACATTTAAAGATTTATTTTTAAGAAAAGTTGCTTAAACTTTAAATTAATAAAAATTGTATTATAATAAAATAAATAAAAGTGCATGCATAATCAGTTTATAGCTATGGCCTTATTACATTAAAACAAAACCCGAATAAATCCAAAATACTTAGAAATAAAAAGTCCAAAATTAAAATAAAGTCCGAGTTGAACATGGCCACCACTAAGCTCCTGCCGGCCGGTCCGTTCATCGAGTGTCACCTGAAAAATATCCCACAACGGGGTGAGTCAAATAGACTCAGTGTGTATAACCAACACCAATCCCAACGATTTAGGCACATCAAATCATACACATATAACGAATATAAATAATGATGCAATCCCGAACCCAAACCTAGGTAACCATCCGCTACACATCACCCGTACCAACCATCGCACCGTGGGGACTACTAAGTTGACCCTCCATCCGCTACACATCATCGAAGGGAGTCGCTGCAGACGACATGCTCATCACCATTATAAATTGTGGCATAACCACTAGATAATGTGACAAAGTCACCATATAGTAATTTGTGACATAAGTCACCACATTCAGATTTCGTGACATGAGTCACTACATTCAGATATTATGGTATAAACCATCAGATCACTTCCCCTTTCCATACAACCCATATGCCCCATGTCACACAGAATATGCAATATCATGCCTTATGCCTTATTTCACATTCTTATCGATATTCACATATGTACCATATTCCAAATATTCATATCATAATAATATTCATATCATTTATTAACATAATGTTAAGGTTACGTACCTGAGTACTTTGTACCATCACATGGTACCTTTGCCCACTTTTCACATTATTATAAACACATATATTAAATTGATGCCATAAATCAATTAAGAGTTAGTGTGGGGTACACACCTGGTTTACTAACGTATTCACTGAATCCTGAAAGTCTGCCGAAACAGCTTATACTCCTCCCTAAAGATCAAAGTCAGAATCGGCTAAACACTAATACCTATCACGGCCTTGGCCGAATATTCATATTCACTTACCTTGTGGATCTAAATCCCAAAAATAGTCACTTGGCTATGGAGATGTCGAAATCCTACATGATACATGTTAGGGTCAGCCTTTTGTACAAGATCTATGAAAATGGCCCCTTGGCCGAATACCACACATGGCCTACCTTGGCGCTTGAAATCCCGAAGACCTCCCCCCTTGTAGTCGACAATAATCAGAATCTCGAAACCTCGCGATGTTTCCCCCTTGCAATCGGCCAGACACGAAAACTATTGGCAAGGAAAAGATGGTCCCGGCCTACTGCTTCAAAATCCCGGAAATCCTAAAAGAAACTGATTGCATGGTTGATTAAAAATCAAGACAAATGCCGAATTTCAGCTTTTGTTCTACACATGTCGACAGAGAGGAAATAAGGAAGAATAGTGGAGATTCGGCCATAGCAGACTTACCTATCCAAACCGATTTGAGAAGAGATCAAAAGAGATCTCTTACTTGGTTATTATTCGGCCAAAAACTGAGAAGAGATGAGGTGGGAAAAATTTTGACAATGGCTTAGGAAAACAATGGAGATTCAGCCAAAACTGAAAAGAGAAAATAGGAGAAGGATAAATGATATTCGGCTTTGGTCAATTGAAGAGAAAACGAAGAAGAAAACAAAGAAAGTAAGTTGAATTCCTAAGGATTTTCGGCACAAATGAAAAAGATGAGAAGAGAATCAATTTTCGGCATACCTATCCTATCATCAAACCGAAAATGCCATCCTCCAATGCCCCATATTCGGCCAACTCCTCTTCCCCTATCAACTCCTTCTTTTTCTCCCATTTTTTCTCTTCTTTACCCATTCAAAATAATTTGAATAATCAATCAATTATCCTTTGCCCCTAGCCAAAATTTTAAAAAGAATTTGACTTGATCTATACTCATCCACTCAGTGCCCCATTGCCGTCCAACACCTCTTCCCCTTGACACAAAAAACAAACTCCCATTTGCTTCCTCTGCAACTCGAACCTAAGCCCTTTTACACTGCTTGTGGCGTCACTTACTAAGGCTCTAAGTAGCGCCTCCTTGCCACTTTAACAAGCTGATTCTTATGTCCAATTTCCCTTACAATTTCTCTTAAGGCCTCTTTTGTTCAATTCCCCTTCAATACTTAAAATCTGATAATTTATAAGACATTCACCTACACTCTAAAGTTCTCAAAATCTATAAAACACATTCAAAACACACACAGGCATGCTTCCACATATATTTAAGTAAAAATGCACAAGCCCTAAATCTCGGATATTACAGTTCTACCCCCCTTAAAATAATTTCGTCCTCAAAATTACCTGGCTGAAATAAGTGAGGGTATTGCTGTCGCATTATTTCTTCCGGCTCCCATGAAGCTTCTTCCGATCCATGATAGCGCCATAACACTTTGACTAAAGGAACTGACTTCCTTCGTAGCACTTTCACATCTCGTTCCAAAATCTGAATCGACTCTTCATCGTAGGACAAATCTGGTCTTAGCTCCACCTCCTCAACTGGTACTACATGAGACGGATCCGATCGATAACGACGTAGCATAGAAACATGGAACACATCGTGCATCTGCTTCAACTCCGAGGCAACTCTAATCGGTATGCCCTTTGGTCCAACTCGCTTCAATACCCGATAAGGTCCTATAAACCTTGGACTTAATTTCCCTTTGCGACCAAATCTCATCACCTTCTTCCAAGGCGAAACCTTAAGAAACACTCGATCTCCCACAGCAAATTCTATTTCCTTTCACTTAAGATCCACATACGACTTCTGCCTGTCAGATGCCTCCTTTAATTGTGCCCGAATTAACTTAACCTTTTCTTGGACTCGCCACAATCTCGGACCCAAAACTTGACGTTCTCCTAATTCTATCCAACACGTAGGAGTGCGACACTTCCGTCCATACAGCGCTTCATACGGTGCCATTCGAATACTGGCTTGATAGCTGTTATTATATACAAATTCTGCTAAAGGAAAATATTCTTCCCAACTTCCACTGAAGTCTATCACACAGCCTCTCAACATATCTTCCAACACTTGGATCACTCGCTCAGACTGGCCGTCTGACTGTGGATGAAATGCCGTACTGAAGTCTAATCTGGTGCCCAAAGCTTGATGTAGTGCTTTCCAAAATCGAGACGTAAACCTTGGATCCCTATCTGAAATAATCGATACCGGAACTCCATGCAACCTTACAATTTTAGCCACATACAACCTCGCCAACCTCTGAAAAGAATAGTCAACCCGTACCAGAATGAAATGCGCAGATTTTGTCAATCGGTCCACTATCACCCATACCGAGTCCTTCTTAGTAGGCGTAAGGGGAAGCCCACTAACGAAGTCCATGGTGATTCTCTCCCACTTCCACTGCGGAATCTTTATCGGCTGAAGCAACCCTGACGGAACTTGGTGTTCAGCCTTGACTTGCTGACACGTCAAGCATTTTCCTACAAATTTGGTAACTTCCCTCTTAAGACCAGGCCACCAAAACTGTTCCCTTAGGTCTCTATACATCTTACTACCACCAGGATGCATAGCATAGGGGCTACTATGCGATTCCTGAAGAATTCTCCGCCTTAACTCCTTATCCTTAGGCATACATACCTTACCCTTGCAACATAATACTCCATCGCTGCTAACTCCATAATCCTCTAACTCCCCCTTCTGCACCTGCCGCAACTTAGCACTTATATCATCATCTGCCAACTGACTCTCTTTCACCTCCTCCAACCATGTCGGCTTAACTTGCAATTCTGCCACCAGACTTCCATCGTCATACAAGCTAAGATGTGCAAACATCACCCTCAGATCCAACACTGCTTTCCGACTTAGGGCATCTGCCACTACATTCGCCTTGCCCGGATGATACTCTATAGAACAATCGTAGTCTTTCAATAACTCCACCCACCTTCGCTGTCTCAGGTTCAGCTCTTTCTGAGTCAGCAGATACTTAAGGCTCCTGTGGTCTGTGTAGATCACCGACTTCTCCCCATAAAGATAAGCCCTCCATACCTTAAGAGCAAAGACTACCGCCGCTAATTCCAAATTATGCGTCGGGTAGTTAACCTCATGCGGCCTTAATTTTCGAGACGCATAAGCGACTACCTTCCCGTCTTGCTTCAATACGCATCCTAATCCTGTATGAGAAGCGTCACAATACACCACGAAATCCTTTCCTACCTCCGGCTGTATCAAAATCGGAGCTTCAGTCAAAACCCTCTTAAGTTTCTCAAAACTCTCCTGTTGCTTATCTGTCCATACGAAAGGTACTTCCTTTCTCAACAACTTCGTCAAAGGTGCGGCTATTGATGAGAACCCTTCTACAAACCTTCTGTAGTAGCCTGCCAATCCCAAGAAACTACGAACCTCCGCCACAGACTTAGGTGGTTTCCAATCCAACACTGCCTCAATCTTCCTAGGATCCACTCTTATCCCTTCTGCAGACACTACATGCCCAAAGACCGGTGCACTGACGATAATCTATGCAGATACGCATAGTTCCATCCTTCTTCTTCACAAACAAGACCGGTGCTCCCCATGGAGACACACTAGGTCGGATAAACCCACGATCAAGCAACTCTTGGATTTGAGCCTTGAGCTCAACCAATTCCTTTGGTGCTATTCTGTACGGGGCGATTGACACAGGAGTTGTTCCCGGTAGCAAGTCAATTCCAAACTCCACCTCCCTATCCGGGGGTATTCCAGGTAATTCCTCCGGAAAGACATCCACAAATTCCCTTACCGTTCTAACCCCTTCCACACTTGTTTCCTTAGTGTCCAAGGCACTGACCCACATCAGAAAAACCGGACATCCTTTCCTTACCATCTTCTCCGCCTTAAGGGCGGATACTACATTCGAAAAATAGTTTCGTCTTTTGCCCATCACCATAATTTCTTATCGTCGGGAGTTCTCAACGACATGCGTTTAGCGGCGCAATCCACATTCGCACGGTACTTCACTAACCAATCCATGCCTAAGATTAGATCAAATTCCCCGAATGGTAGTTCCACTAAGTCAGCTGGGAACTGCGTCCCCTGAACTTCTAAAGGCACTTCCTTAAATAGTTTATCTACTATCACAGTCTGCCCTAAAGGACTAAGTACAGTCATCTTCCTAGGTAGAGTCTCAAAGTTCACATGCAAAGTTTCGGATACTTCACTAGCAACATAGGAATGAGTTGACCCTATGTCTATCAAAGCAATAAAGGGTAACTCGAAATAAGGAACGCGTGCGTTATAACATCAGTGCATCATTTGTCTTCCCTCCGACGAACCGCATATACCGATCCTGGGCCGTCTAGCCTCAAAGCATTACCAACACCTGCGCTTGGTGTTCCACGTCCTCTTCCAGCACCGTTTCCTCTGCCAATCGGACCACGACCCCGCTGAGGCTGCTGTCCCCCTCTTCCAGCCTGATTAGAACCCTGACTTGTTGGTCGACTCCCGTCTATCTTAATAGGACAGTCCTTAATCATGTGTTCCTTGGACCCACACTTAAAGCATCCTCTCGTCTTCTTCCAACACTCTCCTAGGTGCCTCTGCCCACACTGATCACAAGTACGATATTGCCCTCCTGTCACAACTTGCTGACCTCACGGCCCATCAACTCTAGGCCTCTTCTGCGTATTCCCAGATGACCCTGATGATCCAAAACCTCTCTTGTGCCTGCTCATTCATGATTACATTTCACGAATCCTTAATCCCTTCGGCTACCTTAGCCTTTTCCACCAACACGACAAACTCTCGCTCCTGTTGTGGAGCTATCAACAATCTCAGGTCATCCCTCAGTCCGTCCTCAAACCGGACACATCGCTCATGCTCCGTAGCCACGATTCCTCGAGCATACCGGCTCAACCTTAAGAATTCAGCCTCATATTTCGCTACGGACTTGTTCCCTTGAACCAACCCCAGAAATGCCTTCCTCTGAGCATCAGTATAACTAGTTCCAACATACTTCTTCTGATATGCCGCCTTAACATACTCCCAAGTGAGATCCTCAGCTGTAGCACCATCCCGAACTGTGAGCCACCACTGATATGCGTCATCGCGAAGTAGCGACACCATTCCCTTTAGCTTCTCTTCAGCAGTCAGATCCAGCTCATCCATAATTCGCTCTGTCGCTTCCATCCAATACTCACCGCATCTTTGGGTGCCACACCAGATACGCCACGGAATGCCACTCCATTTGCTCTCGAGTCGCCGCATCTGATTTTTGAGCTCCCCACCTCCACCTGCTCCGACCACTATCTCAAGAACCCGCGGCGATCGCTCGCGAGCATCGCATCATCCCCGTCCCGATCTTGTTGCGCCAACACCACGGTGGTGGTGGTGGTGGTACGTCATTTTCGGACCCTTGTCCAGACCTAACGGGTTCCGATACGGCCATTCTGCCTCTACCACGTCCTCGCACATTACGACCACGTCCCCTAGAACTCATGTCTACGATTGCGATTTAATCTGTTTTAGAAAGTTTTATGCATTAGTCTTTGTTCCACTAATTATCCACGAACAAGTTTTATGTAAGGAAGTTTAGTAGTAGTTCTTTCGATCATTTAAGAGTTTTGTTTCAAGTCTTCTATCCTAGTTCAGAGAAAGATGCACCTTCATTCAGTAGTATCTACTACACACATTCATCACTTGTACATTTTTGTCCATTTTAATCCCAGGGGTATTTTCGTAATTCGTCCTATAGGGGTATTTTGGTAAATTTTCAAATCAGGGTATCTTGATATTTTACAAAAATAGGGTTTTTTTGGTATTTTTGGTAAAGTAGGAATATCTTAATAAAAGTCGAGGATAATATGGTAACTTTATAAACCAAGGGTATTTTAGTAATCTTACAAACCAGGGGTATTTGGGTAATTTTTTTGTAAATCGGGAATATTTCGAAAAATTTTCTTTTTAAGGTCTAAAACAGTTTTTACAAATCAAAGGGGTAATTTGGTGATTTTAAAACTAAGATTTATAAAACAATGTAGCAGGTCCCTTTCGGGTTTTAATTATTGAGTTTAGCCTGTGAATAAGTCCTCTTGGTTAGGGTGAACCGTTACTACGCACCAGGTAGGATTCGAGTGAAGAGGAGGTGAGTCACTAGGATTTGCTTAAATACTGTGCTCTTCCTGAATCCAATCCTAGACATGCGCACAATGGTTGCCACACCCTAACTCGGCGACTTACTCATAGGTTTGTTTAATTAGGCCTTAAATTTTATGTAGTTCTTGTGTTGGGGTAAACTAATCCTAGGGTTCCATAACTTAATATACTACTCTACGTTCCTGTTATACCTATATACAAATCATACATTTATTCACACAACGGTTAGGGGTACTTACCTGGTGGACTTCGGGTCGGAGACTTAGGTGCCATGCCAGAAAAACCTGCTCATTTCACAAAAATTTTCACAAAACTTATTTGGGCTCTATTTTGAAAACATTATGGGCTTTAAACCCAAGGCCGAGAGTTTAAAACCTGGCTCTGATACCAAATTGAAACACCCCAAACCCAGCCCACGAACCCTGATCGGATCTGGTATGTTCCTGGAGTAAAACAGTTCAAAACTTGTGTGTTTCTTGGAAAACTTTGGGTGACTTAGGAGAAAAATTTGGATTGGGTTCAAATTGAAAACATCGTTATTCTCGAAGATTAGGCTTTATTAAGACTTTGTTGTTATATTTCAAAACCATAAGTTAAAGGAAAAAGTCGAGTTTTTAGAGTTTATTATTTAAATTGAAAATCATTTGTGTTAGGTGTTAAAACATTTAAAGATTTATTTTTAAGAAAAGTTGCTTAAACTTTAAATTGATAAAAATTGTATCATAATAAAATAAATAAAATGCATGCATAATCAGTTTATAGCTATGGCCTTATTACATTAAAACAAAACCCGAATAAATCCAAAATACTTAGAAATAAAGAGTCCAAAATTAAAATAAAGTCTGAGTTGAACATGGCCACCACCAAGCTCCTGCCGACCCGGTCCGTTACTGAGTGTCACCTGAAAAATATCCCATAACGGAGTAAGTCAAATAGACTCAGTGTGTATAACCAACACCAATCCCAACGATTTAGGCACATCAAATCATACACATATAACGAATATAAATAATGATGCAATCCCGAACCCAAACCTAGATAACCATCCGCTACACATCACTCGTACCAACCATCACACCGTGGGGACTACTAAGTCGACCCTCCATCTGCTACACATCATCGAAGGCAGTCGCTACAGATGACATGCTCATCGCCCTTATAAATTGTGGCATAGCCACCAGATAATGTGACAAAGTCACCAGATAGTAATTTGTGACATAAGTCACCACATTCAGATTTCGTGACATGAGTCACCACATTCAGATATTGTGGTATAAACCACCAGATCACTTCCCCTTTCCATATAACCCATATGCCCCATGTCACACAGAATATGCAATATCATGCCTTATGCCTTATTTCACATTCTTATCGATATTCACCTATGTACCATATTCCAAATATTCATATCATAATATTATTCATATCATTTAGTAACATAATGTTAAGGTTACGTACCTGAGTACTTGGTACCATCACATGGTACCTTTGCCCACTTTTCACATTGTTATTAACACATATATTAAATTTATGTCATAAATCGATTAAGAGTTAGTGTGGGGTACACACCTGGTACTAACGCTTTCACTGAATCCCAAAAATCTATCAAAACCGATTCTATTCCCTCCTATAGACCATAGTTTAAAAATCGGTCAACTTTTAACAAATAAAAAAAAAGGCCTTGGCCGAATATCAAAACTCCCTTACCCCGATTATCTAGATCCCGAAATCGCTATCTGTTAATGGAGATGTCAAAATGCCTACATGATCTATGTTAGATCCGATTCTAACACTTAATGAACATCATAAATGGCCTTTGGCCTAATATCACCCTTGCTTACCTTAGATCTAGAAATCCTGAAGATCTCCTCTTGAAGTCGGCTACAGTAGAAATCTCGAAACCTCCTTTATGGTTTCGGCCAAAGAACATTAATGGGATTAGAGTCCAACTTTCGGCTAATCTAAAAGAAAGAGATAGGAAAGTTACATGCCACGAATCCCTTACCAACTTAGTCGAATATCCTTGCTTGGAACAGAGAGTTTTGGCTCCTGATTAAATGATCAAATCGGCTTCAAAGGGAATAGAGGAGCATTCGGCTATGTAGGAATAAGGAGTGAAATCAGCCGAGCCTTGGAAACGTGATTCAGGTTAGAAACTAATTAAAGAAGAGAGAAACCGTAACAAAGGAAAATCCCGAAAACTTACCAAACTAGAGAGGTATATGCGGCTATGGTGCACCTTCGGGAAAAGAGATCTCTCTTTGAAGATTCGACTATGGAGATTAATAGCTAAAGAGTATGGAATTCGGCTCTTGATGGGCACTAGGGAGATTCGGCTTCAACAAGAATGAAAAGGAAGAGTATGAGGCTTTAGGGAGAATCGGCAATGATGGGTTTTTGAGAGAAGGATATTCGGCTTTGGTCAATTGAAGAGAAAACGAAGAAGAAAACAAAGAAAGTAAGTTGAATTCCTAAGGATTTTCGGCACAAAGGAAAAAGATGAGAAGAGAATCAATTTTCGGCATACCTATCCTATCATCAAACCAAAAATGCCATCCTCCAATGCCCCATATTCGGCCAACTCCTCTTCCCCTATCAACTCCTTCTTTTTCTCCCATTTTTTTCTCTTCTTTACCCATTCAAAATAATTTGAATAATCAATCAATTATCCTTTGCCCCTAGCCAAAATTTTAAAAAGAATTTGACTTGATCTATACTCATCCACTCAGTGCCCCATTGTCGTCCAACACCTCTTCCCATTGACGCAAAAAAAAACAAACTCCCATTTGCTTCCTCTGCAACTCGAACCTAAGCCCTTTTACACTGCTTGTGGCATCACTTACTAAGGCTCTAAGTGGCGCCTCCTTGCCACTTTAACAAGCTGATTCTTATGTCCAATTTCCCTTACAATTTCTCTTAAGGCCTCTTTTTTTCAATTCCCCTTCAATACTTAAAATTTAATATTTTCTAAGGCATTCACCTACACTTTTAAGGTTCTAAAGATTCATAAAACACATTCAACACACACACAGGCATGCTTCCACATATATTTAAGTAAAAATGCACAAGCCCTAAATCCTGGATATTACAGTATAAGACCAAGCCGAGGCATGGCATCGGCAAGCAAGCAAGTTATCATGTAAGTCCAAGGCATTGTAACATCCCGGTTTAGACCCTAGTCAGAACAGTGGTTCGAGACCACAAATCCGAGATCGTAAAAAATATTTTAATGATATTTTCTGTGTGAATATTATGTGACTTAGCTTGTGTGAAAATTTTTTGTGATAATTTGATTGTTTGTGTGTCGAATTAAGAGAAAGGACTTAATTGCATAGAGTGTAAAATGTTGTGTGCTGATTTGTGAGTACTTAAGTGTTGTGGCTTTTTAAGGTGGAGGCTTTATGTTGTTATTAAACCATAATATAGTTAGTGGATGGTGAATGGACATAAAAACCTATGGATAGTTGAAATGGAATAATAATAAAAAGGGTAAAAAGGTAAAAGATGAATTAATGATAATAAAACAAAACAAAAACATTTGGTGGCCATTTTTATCATCTTTTCTTCCACCGAATATGGATGAAAGAAAAGGGTTTTAAAGCTTTTGGAATTTCGGCACTTCCTAAGCTAATTTGAGGTATGATTTTCGATCAGTTTTTAATAATTTCTACGTTTTTGTAATCGTTGCTTTGTGCTTTACAAAACCCATGCTTGAATTTTCTAAATTGATGATGTTTATGAAATGTGCCATTGATGAAATGGTGAGCTTTGTGATGAGTGTTGGTGTATAATGGAAGATATGTGTTTAATGAACATGTTTTGTTCTTGGATTTTTGGTGAATTTAGCTAATTAGGGCTAAATTGTAAAATTTATAATTTGAAGGATTAAAATGTGAAATAAATGAAATGTGTGGGCTTGTATGAATATAGTGAAAATTTGGCTAGGCATGGGTGCAAGCTAATTTTGTGTATTTGATGATTTTGTGAGATAGGGACTAAAGTGTCGAAATGTGAAAATGTGAGGGCTATTTTGTAAAATAACCTAAATGTGTGTAGGTGGACTAAATTGAATGAAATGATGATTGAATGGATTGAATTTGAATGTGTATAGACTAAGAAAGGAGAGGTTCGGATCAAGATGGAGGCAAAGAGAAAGTGCTCGATTAATCGACCGTTTCGGTATTTTGACATCCGAGGTAAGTTCGGATATAATACATGTTATTAACATATGTTTTTGTATTATGAAATGAATGTGTATATGTGTATGAAATTGAGATGCTATGTGCAGGATTTAGTTAAGGGCACTAAGTGTGTGATATTAAAATCGAAATAGAAAAGAATAGCACTGTGTGTGCGATGTTATGAAAGCTTCGGCTTATAGAATTGGCACTGTGTGTGCGTTACCGAGATAAGTCGGTTGGAAAATTTGGCACTAAGTGTGCGATGACTAATATGTACCGACCATGTATATAGCATTGAGTGTGCGAATAAGTTGATTGAATATTAAAGGATGATCAACAAGTAATATTGAGCATTGAGTAGCTTGGAAATTGAATAACTATGTGTTAGCCAAGGTATGTCTTGAACCTTTGTGGTTGATGAATTTATAGATAAAGCTATAGATGGATGAATGAGTATCTTGACTAGGGATGATATAGTATGGATAAGAGAGAAATGATCTATGTGATGGTTATTGATTATATTGGTTTGGTTTAATGACACGATTATATTGTATATCGAACTTACTAAGCTATAGAAAGCTTTCTTGTGTGATTTCTTTCTCGCTTTGCGAGTGTCAAGTAAAGCTAGCTCGGATCAGGGGATCGTCGCATCTCGACCACACTATCGGCAATCTATTTTGGGTATTTTGGAAAGATGTACATAGTTAAAATATGGCATGTATAGGCTGGTCATTTGAATCATGTTTGATGTTTGTAAGTAGCCATGAGATGTGGCTAGATATGTGCTAGTCTTAACATGAATGAATTTGATATATGTGATGCATCGTTCGGCATGATTTGTGGGTTGAGAAATTGACTATTGAATGGTAACTTTGTGTTGGTAAAATTCTAGTAGGAATTAGTGAAATTGAGAAGGAATGATGTTTAGTATTGAATGTATTATACTTGTGATGAGATAGATTTTGGTATTGAATTTGTTATGATTGGAATGGGAATTGAATGCATAGATTGGATAGTCATATTGGTAAGTTTTTGGTTGCCTTATGTGCATGATATGTTTTGGTATGTGTTGCTTGTAGGTTTGACCTAAGTGGGTGGCATGTTGGCCTTGCAAAATGGCCTATAATGTCACACGGTCAAGGCACAGGCACGGAGTGCCTACTGCACCGTGGGTGAATTGGTAGATTCTGACTTAGTAGCACACGGCCTCGACACGGGGTGTCACTAACCGTGGTGTATAAGTCGATAGCTAGCTAAGAGCACACTGACCATGGCACACGCAGCGTGCTTGGTGGCCGTGGTGGGGAAGACAGTACAGGACCACGGTCAGGACACACGGGCGTGCCTGGTGGCCGTGGGGACCAAGTCAGTATATAGACACGAAAGGACACACGGGGGTGTCTAGAAGCCGTGGAAGGCACACGGTCTCCTCCCACGGGCGTGTCTCCCTTGTATTTTAGAAAAGTTTCAAATTTTCATGAAATTTTATATGTGTTTCGGTTTAGTCCTGACTCGGTTTATAAGCATGCTTAGGGTCTTGATGACTTATTTAAGGGACACTATGATTGGAATTTAACGTGATTGACTTTGTGTCGTAAATTTTAGATGTTTAATGTTCTGATTGATCGGTAATACCTCTTAACCCCTTTCCGGCGACAGTCTCGGGTTAAGGGTGTTACATTTTATTAGTATCAGAGCTACAGTTTAGTCGATTCTCGGACTAGCGTAGCGCGTGTGAGTCTAGCTATACATGCCATATATGAAATTGCGATAGTGTGATGAATGCTGACAATTGAAAATGTGTTTTATTATAGTAATGGATCCCGATCGAGCAATTGCTGATGACGTAGAGAGTAATGCGCCTGCTCCCGCTCAAGGGACAGCGCCGGCCACATCTAGGCCGAACACAGAGGCTAAGCAAGCCTTCTTTCGTATGATGAGTGAATGGTTTACGGAGTTCGTTCGAACGAATCTGACTGCTTCACAACCTCCACCCCCACAAGTACCTGTTGTGCCAAAAGTTGTAGATCCGATCAGATTGAATAAACCACCTGTAGATAAGATTCAAAAATACGGGGCCGAAGAGTTTAGGGCCACATCTGATGACGATGCTGAGCGAGCCGAGTTTTGGCTTGAGAATACAATCAGAGTATTCAATGAGATGTCGCTAAATCCTGATGAGTGCATTAAGTGTGCAGTTTCCTTGTTGAGAGACACGGCTTATAACTGGTGGAAAACATTGATATCTGTAGTTCTGAGAGAGAGAGTCACCTGGGACTTCTTTCAAGTTGAGTTCAGAAAGAAATATATTAGTCAGCGTTTCATTGATCAGAAACGTAAAGAGTTTCTAGAGTTGAAACAGGGCCCTTTGTGCATTCGATGCGAATGGGAATTCGTAAGATTGAGTCAGTACGCGAGGGAATGTGTTTCGACCGAAGCTATTATGTGCAAACGTTTTATAGAGGGATTGAATGAAGACATTAAATTGTTGGTTGGGATACTTGATATAAATGAATTTGTTTTGTTAGTCAAAAGAGCATGTAAAGCTGGGGAGCTCAGTAAAGAGAAGAAGAAAGCCGATTCTGAGGCTCGTGATGAAAGAAAGAGATTGATGAATAAGTTCTCTCAACCTTCAGCAAAGAGATATAGAGATGAAAGAAATCGTTCAAATGTTTCGTTGGGACATACAAGTAGAGATCGTTCGAGACAAAGTACTGGTTTACGAATTCAAGCTCCGAATGAACCAAGTTTTGGTAGTGTTAAGAGTAACAAACCTGAGTGCAGACAGTGTGGAAGATGACATGTGGGAGAGTGCTGGGGCAAGTACAACAATAGAGTTTGTTATAAATGTGGATCTCGAGATCATTTTGTTCGAGATTGCCCAAAGATGGTCGAAGAGGAGAATTTTCAGAATGAAAGACCAAGTAATGTGACGGCTAGAGGTAGACCACCCAGAAACAATAGAAAAGCGAGCGAAAGTCAAAGGGGGACAACTGACACAGCTATGAGGTCGGAAGCGAGAGCACTGCTCGAGCCTATGCTATCTGCGCGCGACGAGGAAGCATCATCTCCGCACGTCATCACCCGGTACTTTCACTTTATTTGATACTGATGTCATTGCATTGATAGATCCTGGATCAACCCATTCCTATGTGTGTATGAACTTAGTATTGAATAAGACTCTACCTGTTGAGTCTACTGAATTTTTGATTAGAGTATCGAACCCCTTAGACAAGTGTGTTTTGGTGGATAAGGTGTGCAAGAATTGCCCATTGATGTTTCGTGATTTATGTTTTTCGGTCAATTTAATGTTACTACCATTCAATGAGTCTGACATGATTCTGGGTATGGATTGGCTTACTCTGCATAACGCCATCGTGAATTGTAAAAGAAAGAGTATTGAGTTGAAGAGTCAGAATGGTGATATAGTTTGAATTGAATCCAATGATATGAAAGGATTACCAGCTGTTGTATCTGCAATGAAAGCTATGAACTATGTGAGAAAATATTGTGAAGCTTATTTGGCATACGTGATTGATACAAAGGTGTCGAAAAAGAAAGTTGAATCTGTGCCTGTAGTATGTGAGTTTTCAGATGTGTTTCCTGAAGAGCTATCGGGATTACCTCTAATTCGTGAAGTTGAGTTTGGTATTGAGTTGTTGCCTGGTACTACACCTATATCGATAGCTCCGTACAGAATGGCCCCAACCAAATTGAAAGAGTTAAAATCACAGTTGAAAGAATTAACTGACAGAGGTTTTGCACGACCGAGTTTTTCACCCTGGGGAGCTCCTGTGTTATTTGTGAAAAAGAAAGACGGAACTATGAGAATGTGTATTGATTATCGATTGCTGAATAAAGTGACAATAAAGAACAAATACCCTTTGCCTCGTATCGATGATTTGTTTGATCAGCTGAAGGGAGCTCGAGTGTTTTCTAAAATAGATTTGAGATCAGGTTACTATCAGTTAAGAGTTAAAGAGTCTGATGTGCCGAAGACTGCTTTCAGAACGAGGTACGGACATTACGAATTCTTAGTGATGCCTTTCGGATTAACAAATGCTCCTGCAATTTTATGGATCGATGAATCGGATATTCGACCGTATTTGGATCGTTTTGTTGTGGTATTTATTGATGATATTTTGATCTATTCGCGAGATGAGACCTTGACATGTCGAACATTTGAGAACAGTGCTACAAACACTACGTGAGAAAGCTTGATTGTATGCAAAGTTTAGCAAATGTGAATTTTGGTTGCATGAGGTCGATTTTCAGGGCATATTGTATCGAGATCTTTGGGATACGAGTTGACCCAGTAAAATCTCTCGCTATTTTAGAATGGAAGCCTCCGAGGAATGTGTCTGAAGTCCATAGTTTTCTGGGACTAGCGGGATATTATAGACTATTTGTGAAAGGCTTCTCGATGATTGCAACTCCATTGACAAAGTTGTTACAAAAGGATTTTAGATTCGAGTGGTCAGAAAAGTGCCAACAGAGTTTTGAGTAGTTGAAAGTGTTGTTAACGGAAGCACCAGTGTTGATTCAACCCGAATCAGGCAAAGAGTTTATAGTTTTTAGTGATGCATCGTTGAATGGTTTGGGCTGTGTGCTGATACAAGAGGGGAAGGTCATTGCTTATGTTTCGAGACAATTAAAACCGCATGAAAAGAACTACCCAACGCATGATCTTCAATTGGCTGCGATTGTGTTCGCATTGAAGATTTGGCGTCACTGTAACATCCCGATTTAGGGCCTAGTCAGAATAGTGGTTCGAGACCACAAATTCGAGGGTCATGAATGAGTTTTTGAGGCTTATAATATGTATGCATGCTAGTGTGAAAGTTTCATGAAGCAATTTTGTGAATTTGTGGTTGAATTGTCCAAAAGGACTAAATTGCAAAAGTTGCAAAATGTGTGTTTCTAGAAGCTATATGTGTGAAATAGCTTTAGATTATTAATTAGAGGTCCTTAAATAGCAATTTATCCAAATTCTAATTTTTAGACAAAAATGGGCATGGATGAGTTAAAATTGAAAGTTTATCAAAAAGGGCATTTTGGTCATTTATCAATTAAGTGATTAAAATAGGTGAAAAGATGATAGAAATTCACTCATCTTCTCCCCCAAGCTGCCAAAAATTAGAGAAGCCATTGTTAGGGCTCTTTCAATTTTTCAAGCTTGCTAGTAAGTGCTATTAAGCCCGGTTTTTGATATTCTTCGTATTTTTGAAGTCCCGGTAGCATGAGTAAGCTATTTATAGCTATTTGGTGAGCTATCATGGATGTTCAAAAATGTACATATGTATGACATGCATGTATTTTGATGTTTTATGCAAGAATATAAAGGCTTGATGTAGTAGAAACATCTTTTGCTAAGTGGTTTTCCATGAAAATGCATGTAGGGACTTAGTTGTGAAAATCTCAAGTTTGGTCATACATGGGTGATTTAGTGAGATTTGATGAATGCTTTAGTTGAGTAAGTGGTTCGGCTAAGCATGAAAGAGTAGAAAGTTAAATAAAAATCACTTTACGAGCCTTTGGGACTAAAGTGTAAATATGAGAAAGTTTAGGGGCAAAATAATAATTTTGCTAAAGTATGAGATGTGGGTCAATTTAGTCAATGTGTGTATTGAGTAAGCTGATTTATTCATTATAGATCAAGAAAGACGAAGCCCAGATCGAAACCGAGGCAAAAGCAAGGTGGTGGACTAAATTGCACATTTCAATACTTTTGAGGATCGAGGTAAGTCTATGCATAAACAATGCCTTCATACTTACAATTTGTAAATGCTAGCTAGGGTGTAGCATGAATGAGAACGAATGAGAATGATTGGGAACCTATGTGGTTCGAGTAGAATGAATGTAATATAGATGTGAATGGATGAATAATTGGGTAAATGGACTTGTGCATGTGTTGTGATAATGCTAGATGGTAGGCTAAGTGCGATACCATCCTAATGCATATTGACGATGAGCTAGCTATGTGCGATGCTATCGTGAGGTATATCATCTAGTGAGCTATGTGCTGAATCACTACGAATACAATTGTGGTAGGCTAAGTGCGATACCACCTTATTAATCAAATGTGGTGTGCTAAGTGCAAAACCACCGAGATATTAACTGTGTGGATTGACTGTGTGTATTAACTGTGTGGATGACTAGTGTGAATTAGTTATGTGAACTAGCTGTGTGGATGAGCTGTGTGGATAAGTTATGTGGATTGACTGTGTTGTATATTACGTAAATGTGATATTGAATGCAGGGGTGCATTTCAATGGTTGTGAGTATGTGACTCATGATGTGTTGGAAATGTGGTAAGGGATAGAAAGAGTAAGCATAATTGTGAATTACTTATTGGTATAATGCTAATAGTTGCTTAGCTTATACTATGTTGCTTATGTGTTTATGTGTAAACTTACTAAGCTCAAAGCTTACTCTCTTTCTTTTCCCTTGTCTTATAGATTAAAAGCGTTGAATCGAGATACGAGGATCATCGAAAGATAGCCCACATATCAGCACACTTTGGTACATGAAACTTAATGTTTTGTATATGGCATGTATAGAAGCTAGATAAGTTAGTAAATTTTGTTGTAAATGGCTAAGATGTGTTGGCCTATAGATGGATAGCTTATTTTGTATAATGCCATAGTTGTTGGCTATTACATTATATGAAAGAAAGATGTAGTTTTCTATGTGAGAATGTACTTCAATTTGAGTTGATTATGATGGTGTTAGATGAGTATATGTTGCGTATGTTAGAAGGGTGAAAAGAACTTGACACTTAGTCTTGTTCTTGACCATGTTGGTAGACACACGGGCGTGTGTCTAGACCATGTGTGACACACGGTCAGCCCACGGGCGTGTCTTTGTGGCGTCGTCCTCTGCATGTTAATATTTGAAAATAGAATAGACCACGGACTAGTCACACGGGCGTGCGCCTAGAGCGTGTAGGATTCATCAGTGTTGGCCACGGGCTAGCCACACGGGCGTGTGTCTAGACTCTAGGCCGTGCGAGGGAAGTCAGTGTTCACCACGGTTGGGGAGCACGGGCGTGCCATGGCCGTGGGGCATTTGGCAGAATGCTTGGGTTTTTAGGCACAGTCTGGGGACATGGGCGTGTGTACTCATGCACGGGTGTGTCTAATCTTGCACGGGCGTGTGAGACGTGTATAAAAGAGAAAAATTTTAAGGATCGTAAAAGTTTCGGATTAGTCTCGAGATCCCTCGTGTGTATGAGTGAGGCCTCGCAAGTCGAGAATGAGGTTATATCGAGTAATGACGTTGAGCCTAAGTGGCGATTAAGCGATTTGAGTTCGGTAACGCCTCGGGCCTGGTTCCCGGCGTAGAACCCGGGTAAGAGGGTGTTACAGTCACTATTTATTCGGGGAAAAATGTCACATCTATACTGATTATAAGAGTTTAAAGTACTTGATGACTCAGAAAGACTTGAACTTGCGGCAGAGAAGATGGTTAGAGTTATTGAAAGATTACGAACTTGTGATAGATTATCACCCGGGTAATGCTAATGTAGTAGCTGATGCCTTAAGCCGAAAATCGTTATATGCTTTGCGAGCTATGAGTAATCCGATAGAACTATGTGATGATGATGTGGTTGTAGCTGAATTAAAAGTAAAGCCGATGTTTGTACAGCAAATTAGTGATGCTCAGAAAAATGATGTTGAAATGATGGCTAAACGAACTCAATGTGAATTAAATGTTGAATCAGAATTTCAAGTTGATAGTGATGATTGTTTGAGATTCAGAGATCGGATTTGTGTTCCAAGAAATTCAGGGTTGATTCAAACGATTTTGAATGAAGCTTACAATAGTCATTTGACTATACATCCGGGGAGTATGAAAATGTATAATGATTTGAAGCAGTTCTATTGGTGGCATGGCATGAAAAGAGACATTTCGATTTTGTATCGAAATGTTTAGTTTGTCAGCAAGTCAAAGTGAACATCAAGTTCCATCCAGGTTGTTACAACCGATTATGATTCTGAGTGGAAATGGGAGAGAATTACGATGGACTTTGTGTCGGGTTTGCCCTTATCTCCGAGTAAGAAAGATGCAATCTGGGTGATAGTGGACAGATTGACGAAATTAGCTCATTTCATTCCGGTGAGAACCGATTATTCTTTAGATAAGTTAGTTGAATTATATATTGATGAGATCGTGAGATTGCGGGGTACCTCTATCTATTGTGTCCGGAGAGATCCGAGATTTACCTCGCGATTCTGGAAGAAATTGCAAGATGCTTTAGGCACGAAATTGCATTTCAGTACTGCTTTTCATCCGCAAATGGATGGTCAATCCGAGCGAATCATTCAGATTCTCGAAGACATGCTGAGATGTTGCATACTTGAATTTGAAAGTACGTGGGAAAAGCATTTATCATTGATTGAGTTTGCATATAACAATAGTTATCAATCTAGTATCAAAATGGCACCATATGAGGCTCTTTATGGTCGAAAGTGTCGAACTCCATTGTATTGGACTGAGTTGAGTGAGAATAAGATTCACGATGTTGATCTGATAAAAGAGACTGAACAGAAAGTGAAAGTGATTCGTGATAGTTTGCAAGCAGCCTCAGATCGTCAGAAGTAATTAGTATTGAATGATGTTTAGTATTGAATGTATTATACTTGTGATGAGATAGATTTTGGTATTGAATTTGTTATGATTGGAATGGGAATTGAATGCATAGATTGGATAGTCATATTGGTAAGTTTTTGGTTGCCTTATGTGCATGATATGTTTTGGTATGTGTTGCTTGTAGGTTTGACCTAAGTGGGTGGCATGTTGGCCTTGCAAAATGGCCTATAATGTCACACGGTCAAGGCACACGGGCGTGCCTACAGACCGTGGGTGAATTGGCAGATTATAGCTTAGTAGCACACGGCCTCAACACGGGGGTGTCAGCTAACCGTGGTGTATAAGTCAGTAGCTAGCTAAGAGCACACGGCAATGGCACACGGGCGTGCTTGGTGGCCGTGGTGGGGAAGACGAGATAGGACCACATGGTCGGGACACACACGGGCGTGGATCGGTGGCCGTGGGGACCAAGTCAGTATATAGACATGAAAGGACACACAGGGGTGTCTAGAAGCCGTGGAAGGCACACGGTCTCCTCCCACGGGCGTGTCTCCCCTATATTTTAGAAAAGTTTCAAATTTTCATGAAATTTTGTATGTGTTTCGGTTTAGTCCCGACTCGGTTTATAAGCATGCTTAGGGTCTTGATGACTCATTTAAGGGACACTATGATTGTAATTGAACGTGATTGACATTGTGTCGTAAATTCTAGATGTTTAATGTTCTGATTGATCGGTAATACCTCTTAACCCCTTTCCGGTGATAGTCTCGGGTTAGGGGTGTTACAGGCAAGCTTGGTATTGATCAAGTTATCATGTAAGTCCAAGGAAAGCTTGGCATTGAGCAAGTTATCATGTAAGTCCAAGGCAAGCTTGGCATTGATCAAGTTATCATGTAAGTCCAAGGCAAGCTTGGCATTGAGCAAGTTATCATGTAAGTCCAAGGCAAGCTTGGCATTGAACAAGTTATCATGTAAGTCCAAGGCAAGCTTGGCATTGAACAAGTTATCAAGAGAAAGACTTCATATAAGTCCATGTCAAGACATGGCCTTGAAACCAAGATGAGATATTCCATGTAAGACCAGATCTAGGATATGGCTTTGGCATCATGTTACGTGGGAAGAGATTTAGTATCCTCGGTTATTCATATAAATTCAAAGGGTAAACGAGTTAAGCTCCAAAGAGATAACAAGAAAGATAAGTAAGTAAAGTTATTATCAAGTGAAAACGAGTATTATTCATGTTATGAATGATAAATTAGAGATTATGATTATTATGTAAATGTATGCTGATCAATGTGATCAAGTGATACAGGTACCTTGTTTACCTCACAAGTATGAGACTAGTAAGTATCATGAGATTCGTAAGAATCAAGTATGAGCAAGTAAGCTTTATAGCTAAAATTATGATACCATTGTTTATGTCAAATGGGTTAATTTAAGCAAGTATGTTGTTATGTGCATTATATGCAAACTTACTAAGCTAAATGCTTACGTCTTTTATTCTTTCCTTCCATGTAGTTCTGCCAAGCTAATCTCGTGGATCATTGTCATCGGAGCTCGGAGCACACTATCAATCGCTATTTTGGTATAGCCAAGTTGTTTTATTAAGTATGGCATGTATAGGTAGCATTACATTTTGAGTAAATGTTTTAAGAAGAGCCAAAGTATAGGCTATTAAGTTTGTTATTCTTTTGTATATGGCTAAGTGATTGGCCAAGTGTGTATGTTTATAATTATCAATGAAGCATGTAGTATTATTCAAGATGATGTAGTATTGATTTGTAGAAATGAGTATGAATTGTATCTTAATTTCAGGATGGCAATTGGCTTGGTAAATAGCCTCTAAGTGCCCACACGGTTAGACACACAGGCGTGTGTTCAGGCCGCGGCGTGAACCGCACCTTAGTCTTATAAGTAAGAATAGGCCACGAGACTAATCCCACGGCCGTGTGTTAAGGCCGTGCATGACACTGGTTAGAACATGGGCGTGTGCCCTGGCAGTGTGAAATAAGTCAGTATATCAAGATGTAGTACACGGTCTGAGTCTACGGGCGTGCCATGGCCGTGTGTTATAAGTCAGAATGCTAAGGTTTTTCACACGGGCTAGGACCACGGGTGTGCCATGGCCGTGTGAAATTTGGCAGTAAGCTCGAGTTTTAAGCACAGTTGGGAGACATGGGCGTGTCTCAGGGTTACACGGGTGTGTCCCAACTCACATGGGCGTGTGACCCCTGTTTCAATGAAAAGTTTTTGATTGAGTTCCGAAAGTTTACGGACATGAGTTTAAGGCCTCGTAGGCCCATGAAAAGTACAAGTTGATTAAGAAAGAGAAGTTCTTAATTCAGAACAAAATTTTATAGCCTGTAAGTACATGATTAAGCAAGTTCAAGCATAGTAATGTCTCGTATCCGGTCTAAGCCTCGGACTCGGGTATTTAATGAGCTGTCATGTACACCTGAAGAGTGCATCGTAGTTTCTCTTTTAAGAGATTCTGCCTATCAATGGTGGAACACCTTGGTATCAGTAGTCCTAAGAGAGAAGATCACGTGGGAATTTTTCCAAGAAGAGTTTAAGAAAAAGTATATCAGTCAAAGGTTTGTGGACCAGAAAAGGAAGGAATTCCTAGAACTGAAACAAGGCAAGATGTTTGTAACTGACTACGAGCGTGAGTTTGTAAGACTCAGCAAATACGCTCGAGAATGAGTGCCCACCGAAGCTATCATGAGTAAAAGATTTGAAGATAGGCTAAATGAGGACATCAAACTGTTTGTTGCTGTCCTAGAATTGAAGGAATTTGTTGTGCTGGTCGAGAGGGCTTGTAAAGCCGAAGAACTAGTAAAAGAGAAGAAGAAATCTGAAATGGAGTCTCGCGACTCTAGAAAGAGGCAGTGGAACAAGTCATTCCAATCTTCATCCAAGAAGTTAAGAGATTTCCCTGCCCGATCGGCTACTTCCTCTGGATTTTCCAGGAAGGATAAGAGTAAACAGTATTCGGGAAATAAAGCACAGACTACTTCAGTCGCTAGTATGGGGAATGTTCGATCTGATAGACCCGAATTCCCACATTGTGGCAGACGCCATTTAGGGGAATGCCGAGCACACGAAAATGCATGTTTCAGATGTGGTTCCTAGGACCACTACATAAAAGATTGTCCAGAGATGATGAAAGAGGACAGAACTCAGAACCCGAGATTCGGGAGTATGGTCAGAGGAAGGCCGCAGAGAAACCCCAGAAGTGGGGCAAGTGGAAGAGGTAACCCTAGAGAGCAGGCCACGAGACTCGAGGGTAGGGCGCCTGCACGGACTTATGCCATTCGCGCTCGCGAAGAGGCATCTTCCCATGATGTTATCACGGGTACCTTATCTCTTCATGATGTTAAAGTTTTTGCTTTAATAGATCTCGGATCCACACACTCTTACATTTGCATGAAATTGGTATCTGATATGAGTAGGCCTGTAGAGTTTACAGAATTTGTGATTAAAGTGTCTAATACTTTAGGCAAGAGTGTGTTAGTTGATGAAGTATGTAAAGATTGCCCATTAATGATTAGAGGTCATTGTTTTAAGGCAAACCTTATGTTGCTACCATTTGACGAGTTTAACCTTATTCTCGGTACGGACTGGTTGACTACCCATAATGTAATAGTTAATTGTGGGAAGAAATACATTGAAATGAGATGTGAGGATGGGAACACCCTTCACATAGAATCAGATGAACAGAGTAGATTGTCAGAATTGATTTCTCACATGACGGCACAGAGATACATGAGAAAGGGGTATGAAGCATATTTGGCCTTTGTGATGAATGAAAAAGAAATAGAGTTAAAGATTGAGTTAGTGCCAATAGTATGTGAGTACGTGGATGTGTTTCCCGAGGAATTGCCAGGACTACCACCAGTTAGAGAGGTTGAGTTCAACATTGAGCTAGCTCCTGGTACTGTACCAATATCTATTACTCCTTACAGAATGGCTCCGACGGAGTTGAAGGAGCTGAAGCCGCAGTTACAAGAATTGACAGATAAAGGCTTTGCAAGGTCAAGTTGTTCTCCCTGGGGTGCTCCGGTTTTATTTGTGAAAAAGAAAGACGGCACTATGAGATTGTGCATAGATTACCGTCAACTTAATAAAGTGACAGTAAAGAACAAGTACCCATTACCTAGAATCGATGATTTGTTCGATCAATTGAAAGGAGCATTGTGTTCTCCAAAATAGACTTGAGATCGTGGTACTACCAATTTCACGAGTAAAAGAATCGGATGTGCCTAAAACGACCTCCGAACAAGGTATGGGCATTATGAATTTTTAGTCATGCCCTTTGGTTTGACCAATGCTCCGGCGGTATTCATGGACTTATGGAACCGCATGTTTAGACCATACCTTGACAAGTTTGTAGTCGTTTTCATTGACGACATACTGATTTATTCTCGAGATGAGAATGAGCATGCTGAGCACCTACGGACAGTTTTACAGATTCTAAGAGAAAATCAATTATATGCCAAGTTCAGTAAAAGCGAATTTTGGCTCAAGGAAGTAGGGTTTCTGGGACATATTGTCTCGGAAGAAGGAGTTCGAGTAGACCCCAGTAAGATTTCAGCCATAATGGATTGGAATCCACCGAAGAATATCTCTGAGATTAGAAGCTTTCTAGGCCTAGCCGGCTATTATAGACGATTCGTCAAGGGGTTTTCTATTATTGCAACCCCATGACTAAATTATTACAGAAAAATGTGAAATTTGAGTGGACTGAAAGATGCCAACAAAGTTTCGAGAAACTGAAAGCGATGTTGACAGAAGCCTCAGTTTTGGTTCAACCTGAGACAAGGAAAGAATTTGTGATTTACAAATGATGCATCCTTAAATGGATTTAATTTGTGTACTTATGCAAGAAGGCAAAGTTATTGCTTATGCCTCCGCATGATTGAAGCCTCATGAGAAGAATTATCCGACGCATGATTTAGAGTTGGCTGCCATAGTCTTCGCATTGAAGATATGGAGACATCACCTATATGGTGAGAAATGTCGAATTTTCACTGATCATAAAAGTTTGAAGTACTTGATGACGCAGAAAGAGTTGAACTTAAGACAACGGAGATGGTTAGAGTTGATAAAAGATTATGAGATGGTCATTGATTACCATCCCAGGAAGGCGAATGTGGTCGCCGACGCTTTGAGCAGAAAATCTTTATTTGCATTAAGGGCAATGAATTCACGGATGACTTTGTCCGACGACGGTTCTATTCTAGCTGAGTTGAGAGCTAGACCAATATTCCTCCAAGAGATCATTGAAGCTCAAAAAGAGGATAGTGAATTGCAAGTTCAGAGAGATCAGTGCGAGACAGATGTTGAGTCGGGCTTCCGGATTAGTCCCAATGGAAGTCTGATGTTCAAAGACAGAGTTTGTGTACCAAGAAAAGAAGAGCTTATTCAGAGAATTTTGTATGAGGCCTATAATGGATGTTTATCTGTACATCCGGGTAGTACCAAGATGTATAATGACTTGAAGCAACAGTTTTGGTGGCCGAGAATGAAGAAAGATATTTCAGAATTTGTTTCCAAATGCTTGATTTGTCAACAAGTAAAGGCTGGACACCAAGTACCTTCGGGTTTGCTTCAACCCATTTTAGTTCCGGAGTGGAAATGGGACCATATTACTATGGATTTTGTAACGGGTTTACCATTGTCTCCGAGCAAGAAAGATGCCGTATGGGTTGTAGTTGATAGACTCACGAAATCAACCCATTTTATACCTGTACGAGTTGATTACTTCCTCGACAAGTTGACAAACTTGTATGTTTCAGAAATAGTAAGACTTCATGGAGTTCCCTTGTCAATCATATCGGATAGAGATCTGAGATTCACATCCAGGTTTTAGAAGAAGTTACAAGAGGCCTTGGGTACAAAGTTGAATTTTAGTACCGCTTTTCATCCTCAAACTGACGGTCAGTCAGAGAGGTTAATTCAAGTACTCGAGGATATGCTCAGATGTTGTATTCTTGAATTCCGAGGCAGTTGGGAAAAGTTTCTCCCATTAGTAGAGTTTGCCTACAATAATAGTTTTCAGTCGAGCTTAAAGATGGCGCCTTATGAAGCTTTATATGGACGTAAGTGCCGAACGCCTCTATATTAAACTGAACTTAAAGAAAACCAAATTCACGGGCTTGATTTGGTTAGAGAAGCTGAAGAGAAAGTGAAAGTGATACGAGAAAGTTTAAAAGCTGCATCAGACAGACAGAAGTCCTATTCGGACTTAAAGAGAAAAGAGATAGAGTATCAAGTCGAAGATTAAGTTTTCTTGAAAGTGTCACCTTGGAGAAAAGTTCTCGATTTGGCGGAAAGGCAAGTTGAGTCCACGTTTTATTGGACCGTATGAGATTACCGAGAAGGTTGGGCTCAGTAGCTTTCTGATTGGCTTTGCCATCGAGTTAGAAAAGATACATGATGTGTTTCACGTGTCAATGTTAAGACGCTACCGATCAGACCCTTCGCATGTAATTCCCTAGTCAGAGGTAGAGATTCATCCCGACATGACTTATGGTGAAGAACCAGTCAAGATATTAGCTCGGGAAGTGAAGCCAGCTAAGAAAGAAAAGTATTGCCTTAGTGAAAGTATTGTGGCAAAGACATGGAATAGAAGAAGCCACATGGGAACCGTAAGAGAGTATGAGAAACCAAAGATCCAAACCTTTTTCTTTGGTAAGATTTTCGAGGATAAAAATCCTAAGGGGGAGAATTGTAACAGCCTGATTTAGGGCCTAGTCGGAATAGTGGTGCGAGACCATGAATCCAAGGTGAATTTATGAGTTTTTAAGGTTCATGCCATGTTTGCATGTTAGTGTGAAAGTTTCTTGGAGCAATTTTGCTAAATTGAAGTTGAATGGTCAAAAAGGACCAAATTGCAAAAGTTGTAAAATGTGAGTTTCTAGAAGCATTTTGTATGAAATAGCTTTAGAATAGCAATTATAAGTCCCTAAATAGCAATTTTCTCAAATCATAATTTTTGGACAAAAATGGACATGAGTTAGTAATTTGTAAAATTTTAAAGAGAAGGGCATTTTGGTCATTTAGCAAATAAATGGTTAAAATGGGAAAAGATGATAAAAATCTTATTCATCTTCTTCCCCCTTGTGCCAAAAATTTGGGAGACTCCATAGCTAGGGTTCTTAAAATTTTTGAAGCTTGCAAGTAAGGCATCTTAGTCCCGTTTTTAATATTCTTCGTATTTTTGAAGTTCTCGTATATTGAAATAGTTATTTTTAGCTATAAAGTGAGCTAAGATGCATGTTCAAAAATCTACTCATGAATGGTATGCTTGTTAAAGGATGTTTTATGGAAGTTTATGAGAGTTTGATGTTAGATAAACATCTTTTTCTAAGTGAATTTCATGAAAAATGAGCATAGGGACTAGTTTGTAAAAGTTTTGAAATTAGTGATACCTATTAGAAATAATGAGAATTGATAATGGCTATAGTAGATAAAATGAATCAGCTAAGCATGTAGTCTAAGAAATTTGAATGAAAATTATTTTACGAGCCTTGGGGCAAAAGTGCAAATATGAGAAAGTATAGGGGAAAAATAGTAATTTTGCCCAAGTATGAATAAAGGGTCAATTTAGTCTATGTGAATATTAAATGATCTATTTATGACTATAGATCAAGAAAAACGAAGCCCGGATCGAAACCGAGGCAAGAACAAGGTCGAGGACTAAATTGCATACCTAGCTACATTTTGTATATTGAGGTAAGTTTGTATGATTTCTAAGCTTTATGATTTATATCATTGAATTGCTTAGTATAATATACAATGTTATTATGTTATGTTAAACAAAGAAATTAATGAGATCAAGCATGAGAAAGCCCCGATTGAAGTTGAATAACTTAAGATACTCGATCTACCACATGAAATAAGAAAGTCCGTATAAGACCAAGCCGAAGCATGGCATCGGAAAGCAAGCAAGTTATCATGTAAGTCCAAGGCAAGCTTGGCATTGATCAAGTTATCATGTAAGTCCAAGGAAAGCTTGGCATTGAGCAACCAAGTTATCATGTAAGTCCAAGGCAAGCTTGGCATTGAACAAGTTATCATGTAAGTCTAAGGCAAGCTTGGCATTGAACAAGTTATCAAGAGAAAGACTTCATATAAGTCCATGTCAAGACATGGCCTTGAAACCAAGATGAGATATTCCCTGTAAGACCATATCTAGGATATGGCTTTGGCATCATGTTACGTGGGAAGAGATTTAGTATCCTCGGTTATTCATATAAATTCATCGGGCAAACGAGTTAAGCTCCAAAGAGATAACAAGAAAGCTAAGTAAGTAAAGTTATTATCAAGTGAAAACGAGTATTATTTGTAACAGTCCGAATTTGACCCTAATCAGAACGGTGGTTTCGGGACCACGAATCCGAGTCTGAAATATTTTTAAATATTATATTTTGTGCTTATTATATGTGAATTAATGTGTGTGAAAGTTTCGTAGAAAAATTTAATTGTTTGTGTGTTCAATTTAATAAAAAGGATTAAATCGCGTAAAGTGTAAAAGTTGCATACTAAAGTGAAGAGTGCTAGAATGATAGTGGCTTTTTAATATGAGGCATTAAAAGGGTAATTAACCCATTTTTAATGGTAGTGGGCGGCATATGTCAAAAATACCCTTATATGTATATGTTAACCTTATATTATAAAAAGGGCATTATGGTACATTAGTTTAAATTCTAATTATATCTTAAATAAAACATAAAATATAGCTTGGTTCTTCATTTCTTCAACACCGAATATAAGAAAAAAGAATAAGGGAGAGGGTTTGTTCATTCGGCCAACATTCAAGCTTAAATTGGGTATGTATTTTAGTCAGTTTTTGATAGTTTTTATGTTTTTGTGATCGTTGCTTCGTATACTATCCGACCCATGCTAAAATTTTTGATATTAGTGTGTATATGACATTCGGCCATTGATGTGTTTATGAGGTTTTTGATGTTTGATGATTTTAAATTAAAGCTATGTTAAAGATTAGTATGTTTTGTACTAGAAATTTTAGTGAATTGGAGTATTTTGGGCTAAATTGCAAAAATGAAATTTTGAGGGGACTAAAATGCAAAATAAATGAAACAAATGGACTTTTATGGTCCTTGTGAACATTCGGCCCTAAGGTGTTGTAGTGAAATTTTGTGTATTTTGTGTTTTGTGCAAATAGGACTAAATTGTAAAAATGTGAAACCCTAGGGGTAAAATGGTAATTTTCCTATTTATGTGTTTAGGGACTAAATTGAAATGAAATGTACTTGAATGAGCTGAATTTTAATGTGTTTAGATCAAGAACAAAGAAAAAGGAGTTTGGATCGGGAAAGACGAAGGTTATCGAATAAGCCAGGTCTCACGTGGTCCGTCGACAATGAGGTAAGTCCTTAAGCAAATGTATGCCAAAGAATTAATTAAGAGTATAGTATATGATAAAATTTGGAAATTTAAAGTACTAAAATATGTGTTGGCGAATATGGGGTATAATATTGTATTGAATTTATTTTTGTTAAATGTGATGTGAATGAGCATGTTCGGTTTAATATGTGAAAGTAATATGTTGTATACGAGATGGTTGTGATCTTAGCACTAAGTAAATTGTGTTGGAATGTTGAAAATGTTGAAATTTCGGGCTTCGAGCCTAGCAGCCTTGTGCTTGGTGATTTATTTCGAGCTTAATGCCTAGTGGGGCCTTGTGGCGATTTATTTCGAGCTTAATGCCTAGCAAGCCTTGTTCCGGAGAATGTATCGAGCTTAAATGCCTAGCAGGCTAAATGTCGGTGTTTTAAATCTCGGATTTCAAGTCTAGCAGGCAAGGTGCCGGTGTTTGCGATTCGAACTAGTGCATAGCTTTTTATATTTGGTGAGTTTTCAATTTCGAACTTTAGCTACGAAATGGTAAAGGTATGAAACAAACCATGGAAGTTTACGTTTATGAAAGTGAAATTGTGAGTTCGGCTATAAGGTATGTATTAAGCATACCTTAAGGTTATGTTTATATGCTATGATGATAATTAAATGAATTGATGAAAGATAGTGATATACATATGATAGATGGAATTTGATTATTGTACTATGAGTGAATTGATTATAGAAAAGCTTGAAGGAAATAAGTAATCGTACCAGTATAACGTTATGCATAAGTGAGTCATTATTTATTTGGTACAAAATAAACTATGGTAAAGAGGTGAAAGTTGATGTATGTATATACAATGAAAAGGGATATTCGGTTTTGGTACATTAAATATTAAGTCATGAATGTTTGATGTTAAGAAATGTTTATTTAAATACTTGTATACTCAAATGTTACATTGAAGTTGCTTAAGACTTACTAAGCTAGCAAGCTTACCTTGTGTGTACTCTTTGTTTGTTTTATAGATCTCATTCAAGCTACGGGCTCAGAGGATCGTCAGAAGAATCATCCACACTATCACTCATTTTGGTATTTTTCAAGATAGCCATTTAGCATCAAAGGCATGTATAGGCTAGCTAAGTGTGTGTGAATGATGTTTTGTCTATATATATATACAACATAGCCATGCGAAAATGGCTTGAATATGATGCAAGTTTGATATGTATATAATCGGTCATGTTATAAGTTCATTTGGTAACTATATTATATGGCTTATGTGTAT
The DNA here is from genome assembly GCA_025698515.1 of Gossypium sturtianum. Classification (NCBI taxonomy): domain Eukaryota; kingdom Viridiplantae; phylum Streptophyta; class Magnoliopsida; order Malvales; family Malvaceae; genus Gossypium; species Gossypium sturtianum. The sequence goes on along the minus strand of CM046946.1, from coordinate 68,025,997 downwards.
AATGTTTTGAGTTTATGGCTTGATTTGGGAAATGATGCAAATGGCTTCTAATTAGCTCGTTTTTGATAATCTTGATGCTTGGTATGAGTTGGCTTGAAGTATGGTTATAAACTCACTTAGTAATAGGATATAAGGTATATAATTATACTTGAATTTGCGTTAGTCGTCTAGATTCATTTGTAAGGAAAAATGTATGCACGTATATATGCTTAAATGATCTGCAAATTTAGATACGGTTGGCATGAAGGCATTAATAATGAATAAATTATATAAGTATTTGTGACTCAATTATGTGCAAGTAAAGAATTAAAGTGTGCATTGGTGCGAATGCGTGTGGGATCTATTGAATTTGGTATGAACAATGTAGGTGTGATCTTATATATATTTAGTTAAATGCTATGTTAATTACAATGTTATGTGGTGTGAATAAAAGTTCATTGTATGTTCAATTTATGTTCTTTAATTTCTATGCCGTATATGACTTAAGTTTAGCATGGTAAGTATGTTTTAAGAAATCGAATGTTTTACACATTTACATGCATATGTGATCAATTTAATTTAAATGTATTTTATATAAGTATGTTTATTTATGACTTGAATGATTGAGTGAAAGATATGACATAACTGGTAATGCCCCGTAACCCTAATCTGACAACGGATACGGGTTAGGGGTGTTACATTTGATTGGCATCAGAGCTTACGGTTTAGTCGATTCTAGGACTATCGTAGCGCGTGAGAGTCTAGCTATACATGCCTTTATAGTATATATGATAGTGTGGTGACTTCTGACATTTCCAACTGTGTTTTATATAGTAAATGGATTTCGATCCGCATGCGAGCCGTAGCGATGATGATGTAGAGAGTGTAGCGCTGATCATGCACGCGGTCGGTGCGATGAACTCGACCGATTCACGGGTAGCCATGAGGGGGAGGCTAAACAAGCCTTCTACCAGATGATGAATGAAAGGTTTACCCAGTTTGTTCATAATAATCCGGCTGTACACCCACCCCCACCCCCTAATAATCCAACTCCGGTACCTTTAGCACCTCCGATGGTAGATCCGATGAGATCTAGTAGGCCTCCTGTTGATAAAATCAGGAAATATGGGGCCGATGAATTCAAAGCCAATGATGATTATGACGCAGAGCAAGCCGAGATGTGGCTTGATAACACTATTCGGGTACTTGATGAGCTATCTTGTACTCCAGATGAATGCCTAAAGTGTGCTATATCTCTACTTCGGGACACTGCATATCATTGGTGGAATACACTAGTATCAGTGGTTCCGAAAGAAAAAGTGACTTGGGATTTCTTCCAGATCGAGTTCCGTAAGAAATATATCAGTCAGAGATTCATTGATCAGAAATGAAAGGAATTTCTGGAACTAAAATAGGGTCGTATGACTGTGACGGAATATGAACGGAAGTTTGTTAGATTGAGCCGATATGCCCGAGAGTGTGTATCAACTGAAGCCATTATGTGCAAAAGATTTGAAGACGGTCTGAATGAAGACATAAAGTTGCTTGTTGGCATTCTTGAAATCAAAGAGTTCGTAGTACTTGTCGAGCGAGCTTGCAAAGCTGAAGAGCTCAGAAAAGAGAAAAGAAAGGCTGAAATAGAAGCTAGAGACACTCGTAAAAGATCATCGAGTAAGACTTTCCATTCAACGCCTAAGAAGTTCAAAGATGACTTCAGTCGACATAAAGCTACTTCAGACCTATCTATACGAGATCGACCTCCAGTGAGTTCCCGAGCCACCTCGATGGCTAGTGTTGGTAATGTTCAGCAGAACCGGGCTGAGTGCAAGCATTGTGGAGAGTGGCATTCTGGGAGTTGTAGATTCCGTGATCGGTCCTACTTTAAATGTGGATCGTCAGACCATTTTATTCGAGAGTGTCCCATGCTAGCTGAGTAAAACACGGTTCAGAACATTAAACCGAACAATGGGTCAGCACGAGGCAGACCACCCAGACATTCAGGCAATGTAGGTGGCAGTCAGAGAGGGACGAAGGACACTACAGTTCGATCTGAGGCTTGAGCACCAGCTAGAGCTTATGCTATACGAGCCAGAGAGGATGCTTCTTCCCCAGATGTCATTACCGGTACTTTCACACTTAATGATACTACTGTGATTGCATTGATTGATCCTTGTTCGACTTATTCATATGTGTGTGAAACTCTAGTATCCAGTAAGACTCTGCCTGTTGAGTCTACTGAGTTTGTGATTCGTGTGTCCAACCCCTTGGGTCGATGTGTACTCGTTGATAAAGTGTGTAAAGGTTGCCCGTTGATGATTCGGGATTCCTACTTTCCAGCCAATTTAATGTTGTTGCCCTTCGACGAGTTCGATATAATTTTGGGAATGGACTGGTTAACTTTGCATGATGCAGTGGTGAATTGCAAAAGAAAGATTATGGATTTAAGATGTTAGAGCAGCGAGATCATCCGAGTTGAATCTAGTGATTTAAATGGGTTACCTACAGTAATATCCTCGATGCTAGCCCGAAAGTATGTGAGAAAAGGATGCGAAGCTTATTTGGCCTATGTATTGGATGATAAAATGTCTAAAAAATAGATTGAATCTGTATCGATTGTGTGTGAATACCCAGATGTGTTTCCTGAAGAATTACTGGGTTTACCACCAGCACGAGAAATTGAGTTTGGCATTGAATTAGTACCGGGGACGACTCCGATTTCGATAGCTCCATATCGGATGGCACCTACTGAGCTGAAAGAGTTGAAAGCACAGTTGCAAGAGTTGACAGATAGGGGCTTTGCACGACCGAGTTTCTCTCCTTGGGGTGCACCAGTTCTATTTGTGAAAAAGAAAGATGGAACGATGTGAATGTGTATTGATTATCAGCAGCTGAATAAGGTGACTATAAAGAATAAATACCCGTTACCTCAAATTGATGACTTGTTTGACCAGTTAAAAGGGGCTTCAGTGTTCTCAAAGATAGATCTGAGATCGGGTTACTATCAATTGCGAGTTAGAGATTCAGATGTGACAAAGACTGCATTCCGAACGAGGTACGGACATTTTGAGTTCCTAGTCATGCCTTTTGGACTTACTAATGCACCTGTTTTTTTTATGGATCTGATGAATCGGGTTTTCAGACGGTATTTGGATCAGTTTGTGGTAGTGTTTATAGATGATATCCTAATCTACTCCAGAGATGAAACCGAGCATGCCGAGCATTTGAGAATGGTGCTACAAACTTTGCGAGATCAACAGTTGTATGCAAAGTTTAGTAAGTGTGAGTTCTGGAAGAAAGAAGTCAGCTTCCTGGGTCATGTTGTTTCAGCGTCAGGTATTCGGGTTGATTCGAACAAAATATCAGCTATACTTGATTGGAAGCCACCAAAGAATGTTTTCGAAATTTGAAGCTTTCTGGGACTTGCGGGATACTATAGACGATTCGTCAAAGGTTTTTCCTTGATAGCCACACCTTTGACAAAGTTACTTCAGAAAGATGTCAAGTTCGAGTGGTCGGAAAAGTGTCAGAAAAGTTTCGATCAGTTGAAAACCCTTTTGACCGAAGCTCCAGTGTTAGCTCAGCCTGAATCGGGTAAAGAATTTATTGTTTATAGTGATGCTTCTTTGAATGGTTTGGGTTGCGTTTTGATGCAGGAAGGCAAAGTCATAGCCTACGTTTCGAGACAATTGAAGCCTCACAAAAGAAATTATCCGACTCACGATCTGGAATTAGCAGCCATAGTTTTCGCATTGAAAATTTGGCGTCATTACTTATTTGGTGAGAAATGTCAAGTTTACTCGGATCACAAAAGTCTGAAGTATTTGATGACTCAGAAAGATCTAAACTTGAGACAACGCAGATGGTTAGAGCTGTTGAAAGACTATGAATTGGTGATTGACTACCATCCGGGAAAAGCTAATGTTGTCGCAGATGCATTAAGTCGAAAGTCATTGTTTGCTCTTCGTACGTTGAACGCACATATGGTTATGTCTGGTGACGGTTCGATCTTAGCCGAGTTAAAAGCAAGACCGATGTTTATTCAGCAAATTTGTAATGCACAAAAAATTGACAAAGATATGATTGCTAGACGAGTTCAGTGTGAAAATGATGCAGAGTCAGAGTTTCAAATTGATACAAATGATTGTTTGAACTTCAAAGGCTGAATTTGTGTTAGAAGAAGGTGGACTTGATTCGGATGATTTTGAACGAGGCTCATAATAGTCGGTTATCGATACATTGGGTAGCACAAAAATGTATAATGATTTGAAACGATCGTTTTGGTGGCGTGCATGAAACGATATATATCGAATTTGTTTCAAAGTGCTTAATTTGTCAGCAAGTAAAAGCAGAGCATCAAGTGCCTTCTGGGTTACTTCAGCCAATCATGATACCTGAATGGAAATGGGATAAAGTCACTATGGATTTTCTATCCGGCTTGCCTACGACACCGAGCAAGAAAGACGCAGTCTGGGTTATAGTGGATAGACTGACCAAATCAGCTCACTTTGTACCGGTTCGTACGGACTATTCGCTCGATAAACTTGCTGAGTTGTATGTATCTCAAATTGTGAGATTACATGGTGTGCCGAGTTCCATTGTTTCAGACAGGGACCCGAGATTCACATTACGGTTTTGGAAGAAGTTGCATGATGCTTTAGGTACTAAACTCCACTTTAGTACAGCCTTTCATCCGCAGACAGACGGTCAGTCTGAATGAACCATTCAGATACTTTAGGACATGTTGAGATGTTGCGTCCTCGAGTTTGAAGGTACGTGAGAAAGATACTTACCTTTGGTTGAATTTGCTTATAATAACATTTTTCAATCTAGTATCAAAATGGCACCTTACGAAGCTCTATATGGCCGCAAATGTCGTACACCGTTGTACTGGACCGAGCTCAATGAAAATAAGTTACACGGGGTTGATTTGATCAAAGAAACGGAACAAAAAGTGGCTATAATCAGAGATAGTTTGAAAGCTGCCTCAGATCGTCAAAAGTCCTACGCTGATTTGAAATGTAAAGACATTGAGTTTCAGGTCAGAGACCAGGTATTCTTGAAAGTTTCTCCGTGGAAAAAGGTACTCCGATTTGGTCAGAAAGGCAAACTAAGTCCGAGATTCATCGGACCGTACGAGATCATCGAACGTATTGGGCCTATTGCTTATAGATTGAAGTTGCCCTCTGAATTAGAAAAGATACACAATGTATTTCACGTTTCGATGCTTCGTAGATATAGATCAGATCCGTCACATGTGATCACTCCGTCTGAGATTGAAATCCGATCCGATATGACGTATGAGGAAGAACCGATCCGTGTTTTAGCTAGAGAAATGAAAGAGCTAAGAAACAAGAGAATTCCATTAGTGAAAGTACTATGGAATCAACACGGAGTTGAAGAGGCTAAGTGGGAGCCTGAGGATTCAATGAGCCAACAATATCTGACTTTATTTAACGGTAAGATTTTTGGGGACGAAAATCCTCAAGGGGGGAGAGTTGTAACAGTCCGAATTTGACCCTAATCGGAACGGTGGTTTCGGGACCACGAATCCGAGTCTAAAATATTTTTAAATATTATATTTTGTGCTTATTATATGTGAATTAATGTGTGTGAAAGTTTCGTAGAAAAATTTAATTGTTTGTGTTCAATTTAATAAAAAGGATTAAATCGCGTAAAGTGTAAAAGTTGTATACTAAAGTGAAGAGTGCTAGAATGATAGTGGCTTTTCAATATGAGGCATTAAAAGGGTAATTAACCCATTTTTAATGGTAGTGGGCGGCATATGTCAAAAATACCCTTATATGTATATGTTAACCTTATATTATAAAAAGGGCATTATGGTACATTAGTTTAAATTCTAATTATATCTTAAATAAAACATAAAATATAGCTTGGTTCTTCATTTCTTCAACAATCGAATATAAGAAAAAGAATAAGGAGAGGGTTTGTTCATTCGACCAACATTCAAGCTTAAATCGGGTATGTATTTTAGTCGGTTTTTGATAATTTTTACGTTTTTGTGATCGTTGCTTCGTATACTATCCGACCCATGCTAAAATTTTTGAGATTAGTGTGTATATGACATTCGGCCATTGATGTGTTTATGAGGTTTTTGATGTTTGATGATTTTAAATTAAAGCTATGTTAAAGATTAGTATGTTTTGTATTAGAAATTTTAGTGAATTTGAGTATATTGGGCTAAATTGCAAAAATGAAATTTTGAGGGGACTAAAATGAAAAATAAATGAAAGAAATGGACTTCTATGGTCCTTGTGAACATTCGGCCCTAAGGTGTTGTAGTGAAATTTTGTGTATTTTGTGTTTTGTGCAAATAGGACTAAATTGTAAAAATGTGAAACCCTAGGGGTAAAATGGTAATTTGCCCATTTATGTGTTTAGGGACTAAATTGAAATGAAATGTACTTGAATGAGCTGAATTTTAATGTGTTTAGATCAAGAACAAAGAAAAACGGATTTGGATCGGGGAAAGACGAAGGTTATCGAATAGTCGGTCTACGCGGTCCGTCGACAGTCGAGGTAAGTCCTTAAGCAAATGTATGCCAAAGAATTAATTATGAGTATAGTATATGATAAAATTTGGAAATTTAAAGTACTAAAATATGTGTTGGCCGAATATGGGGTATAATATTGTATTGAATTTATTTTTGTTAAATGTGATGTGAATGAGCATGTTCGGTTTAATATGTGAAAGTAATATGTTGTATACGAGATGGTTGTGATCTTAGCACTAAGTAAATTGTGTTGGAATGTTGAAAATGTTGAAATTTCGGGCTTCGAGCCTAGCAGGCCTTGTGCCGGTGATTTATTTCAGGCTTAATGCCTAGCAGGCCTTGTGCCGGTGATTTATTTCAGGCTTAATGCCTAGCAGGCCTTGTGCCGGTGAATGTATCGGGCTTAAATGCCTAGCAGGCTAAATGTCGGTGTTTTAAATCTCGGATTTCAAGTCTAGCAGGCAAGGTGCCGGTGTATGCGATTCGAACTAGTGCATAGCTTTTTATATGCTGGTGAGTTTTCAATTTCCAAACTTTAGCTACGAAATGGTAAAGGTATGAAACAAACCATGGAAGTTTACGTTTATGAAAGTGAAATTGTGAGTTCGGCTATAAGGTATGTATTAAGCATACCTTAAGGTTATGTTTATATGCTATGATGATAATTAAATGAATTGATGAAAGATAGTGATATACATATGATAGATGGAATTTGATTATATGTGTACTATGAGTGAATTGATTATAGAAAAGCTTGAAGGAAATAAGTAATCGTACCAGTATAACGTTATGCATAAGTGAGTCATTATTTATTTGGTACAAAATAAACTATGGTAAAGAGGTGAAAGTTGATGTATGTATATACAATGAAAAGGGATATTCGGTTTTGGTACATTAAATATTAAGTCATGAATGTTTGATGTTAAGAAATGTTTATTTAAATACTTGTATACCCGAATGTTACATTGAAGTTGCTTAAGACTTACTAAGCTAGCAAGCTTACCTTGTGTGTACCCTTTGTTTGTTTTATAGATCTCATTCAAGCTACGGGCTCAGAGGATCGTCAGAAGAATCATCCACACTATCACTCATTTTGGTATTTTTCAAGATAGCCATTTAGCATCAAAGGCATGTATAGGCTAGCTAAGTGTGTGTGAATGATGTTTTGTCTATATATATATACAACATAGCCATGCGAAAATGGCTTGAATATGATGCAAGTTTGATATGTATATAATCGGTCATGTTATAAGTTCATTTGGTAACTATATTATATGGCTTATGTGTATAATGTTTTGAGTTTATGGCTTGATTTGGGAAATGATGCAAATGGCTTATAATTAGCTCGTTTTTGATAATCTTGATGCTTGGTATGAGTTGGCTTGAAGTATGGTTATAAACTCACTTAGTAATAGGATATAAGGTATATAATTATACTTGAATTTGCGTTAGTCGTCTAGATTCATTTGTAAGGAAAAATGTATGCACGTATATATGCTTAAATGATCTGCAAATTTAGATACGGTTATGAAGGTATTAATAATGAATAAATTATATAAGTATTTGTGACTCAATTATGTGCAAGTAAAGAATTAAAGTGTGCATTGGTGCGAATGCGTGTGGGATCTATTGAATTTGGTATGAACAATGTAGGTGTGATCTTATATATATTTAGTTAAATGCTATGTTAATTACAATGTTATATGGTGTGAATAAAAGTTCATTGTATGTTCAATTTATGTTCTTTAATTTCTATGTCGTATATGACTTAAGTTTAGCATGGTATGTTTTAAGAAATCGAATGTTTTACACATTTACATGCATATGTGATCAATTTAATTTAAATGTATTTTATATAAGTATGTTTATTTATGACTTGAATGATTGATTGAAAGATATGACATAACTGGTAATGCCCCGTAACCCTAATCCAACGACGGATACGGGTTAGGGGTGTTACATTATTCATGTTATGAATGATAAATTAGAGATTATGATTATTATGTAAATGTATGCTGATCAATGTGATCAAGTGATACAGGTACCTTGTTTACCTCACAAGTATGAGACTAGTAAGCATCATGAGATATGTAAGAATCAAGTATGAGCAAGTAAGCTTTATAGCTGAAATTATGATACCATTGTTTATGTCAAATGGGTTAATTTAAGCAAGTATGTTGTTATGTGCATTATATGCAAACTTACTAAGCTAAATGCTTACGTCTTTTATTCTTTCTTTCCATGTAGTTTTGCCAAGCTAATCTCGTGGATCATTGTCATCGGGGATCGGAGCACACTATCAATCGCTATTTTGGTATAGCCAAGTTGTTTTATTAAGTATGGCATGTATAGGTAGCATTACATTTTGAGTAAATGTTTTAAGAAGAGCCAAAGTATAGGCTATTAAGTTTGTTATTCTTTTGAATATGGCTAAGTGATTGGCAAAGTGTGTATGTTTATAATTATCAATGAAGCATGTAGTATTATTCAAGATGATGTAGTATTGATTTGTAGAAATGAGTATGAATTGTATCTTAATTTCAGGATGGCAATTGGCTTGGTAAATAGCCTCTAAGTGCCCACACGGTTAGACACACGGGCGTGTGTCTAGGCCGTGCGTAAACTGCACCTTAGTCTTATAAGTAAGAATAGGCCACGGACTAATCCGACGGCCGTGTGTTAAGGCTGTGCATGACACACGGTTAGAACATGGGCGTGTGCCCGGTCGTGTGAAATAAGTCAGTATATCAAGATGTAGTACACGGTCTGAGTCCACGGGCGTGCCATGGTCGTGTGTTATAAGTCAGAATGCTAAGGTTTTTCACACGAGCTAGGACCACGGGCGTGCCATGGCCATGTGAAATTTGGCAGTAAGCTCGAGTTTTAAGCACGGTTGGGAGACATGGGCGTGTCACAGGGTTACACGGGCGTGTCCCAACTCACATGGGCGTGTGACCCCTGTTTCAATGAAAAGTTTTTGATTGAGTTCTGAAAGTTTACGGACATGAGTTTAAGGCCTCGTAGGCCCATGAAAAGTACAAGTTGATTAAGAAAGAGAAGTTCTTAATTCAGAACGAAATTTTATAGCATGTAAGTACATGATTAAGCAAGTTCAAGCATTGTAATGTCTCATATCCGGTCTAAGCCTCGGACTCGGGTATGGGGTGTTACATCGACATCGAGTTAAGAGATCCCGTGTAAGACCATATCTGGGATATGGCATCGGCATCAAGAGCTGATCCCATGTAAGACCATATATGGGATATGGCATTGGCATCGTGAAACATGTATGATGAGATTGGGTATCCTTTGATATTCCGAGTAGTTCAACGGGCAAAAGAGCTAAGTATGCAAAGAAGACAAAAGAGCTAAGTATGCAAAGTTGACAAAGAGCTAAGCTATACAAAGATGACAAATAGTTACATTTAAGTTAAGGATGAAAATGATTTAAGTTTATGTTCAAGATAGCACAAATGCTAAATTATGTGATGAAGTGACACAGGTACCACGAATAAAATACGAGTTATGAAATCGTAATGAGATATGTGATGGGTAAGCGTAAGTATGAGTAAGTATGTCAAAGTACTTGAGAACTTATGTTGTTATTGTTCTATGAGATGAATGGATTTTACCATGAGCACTTATGTTGCTATTTTAATTCATGCAAACTTACTAAGCTATATGCTTACCCCTTCCTTTTCCCTTTTCCTTGTAGTATCGCCAAGCTAGCTCGGGGATCGTAGAACGTTGGAGCTCGGATCACACTATCAGTCATTCTTTTGGTATAGTAAAGTTGATTTATTTTGGGTATGGCATGTATAGGAAACTTGGTCATTTTGTTATGTTATATTAGTTAGCCAAAGTGTTGTCTATTATGGTCACTTATTCATTTTATAAATGGCCATTGGAAATTGGTTAATGTTTGATAAGTTATATATATATATATATCCAATGATGAAGATATTCATGAAGTGTACGTTCGTGCAAATGATTGAGTAAAGTGTGAAGTGCATGTATGATAAATTAGTGATTGATCATAGTGTATGATTGATATGTCATGTGTTGCATGTGGCGGTATAAGTGTGTTTATTTTTCAGGGTGGCAATTGGCTTGGTAAATAGCGTTCTAATTGTCCACACGGGTAGACACACGGGTGTGTGTCTAGGCCGTGTGTGACACACGGTCAGCCCCATGGGTGTGCTGATAGGCCGTGTGTCCCCTGCATCAAATTTGCGAGAATTCTATTCGCCACATGGGCCAGCACACGGGTGTGTGCCTAGGCCGTATGCCCTTAAGAGCTTGCTGACGTCATAAACAGAATACCCAGGTTTTTCACACACGGGTGAGGACACGGGCGTGTCTAGGCTGTGTGAGGGACACGGGCCATAGACACGGGCGTGTGTCCGGCCGTGTGAAAACCCCTGTAGATTCGAAATGAAAAATAAATTCCACATGGGCTAGGAACATGGGCGTGTGTGACCACACGGCCTGCCCACACGGGCGTGTTCCATTCCACACGGGCGTGTGGCCCTGTTTAGGCAAAATTTTTCTAAGTGTGCAAAAGTTTCCGGTTTAAATTTTGAAACCTTCCGTATGTATGTTTAGGGCCTCGTAGGCCCATAATAAGGATGTTATGAATATGTATGAGAAGCTTTAAGTTGAAATGAAATTTTATAGCCCGATGTTGTATGTTTAAGCAAGTTAAGCCCGGTAATGCCTCGTATCCTGTCCCGGCGTCGGACACGGGTAAGGGGTGTTACAGAATCAACTATGAAAGGAAGAATTGGTGGTTGGGACATTCTTGGTCGCTATAACCAGCTTATGGTTTGGAAGAGAAAACCCATTTTCAAGAATCGATTCAATACCGGAATTCACCAATTCTAAGGCTAAGACTTTATATTATTGCTTACGAAATTTGATTTCATTTTCGATTAATATAATTGTTTATTGCTGCTATTTCATTTTATTTAGTTTCTAAACATTTTCATCTCCCCTTATTTATTTTATTTTTTTCAGCAAGTTCGTCACGAGTCGTGGGCACGACTATTGCCGCGACAATAATTATGTTCACAAGAAAGGTGAAATTAGATAACCAATCCCTATGGATTCGACCCTACTGCTCTATACTGCTATTTAGTGTTATTTTGTCATAGGAATTTATATTTGGTGGTTTCGATGCTCATTAATTATATAAACAGACTTAATGGATAATCAATCTTGTTCTTATTTATTGCTGTTAGTAGTTCAATAACATTGGAGAATCCAAAACTACATGTGAGGTCAAGATCAAGGAACAAGGAAAATGTAAATGCTTTAAGAGTTTTCTTTTGACAAAATAAAAAAGAAAGGAAGATTTAAGGATGTGAAGGACAAAACGAGATGAGAAAGAAATAAGCATAGGAAAGTCTTCAAAAGTAGGCTCAACCTAACCAATAGTGAGGAGGTTCTATTTCAGATGGATTTATCTAGTAGCAGTAGTGTGTCCCTAGAGGAGATTCTAGAGGGGTCAAAGACCTATATATTTCCATGTGTTCCTATGTTTTTCACCAAGGGAGGGGTCCTAACCTTAGTTGAGCCTTGGAGAAGGGGACAGTCTTGGACATTACTGTTATTGCTACAAAGTTTTTAAGATCTCTTTTTTTGTCCTTTAGGATGGGAAAAATACTATCCTCCTTTGCCATTTCATGAAAATGTTATTTCATTCTTTGTTGTTGCGACCAAGAACATCCCAACCGTGATAACATTGGTTCAAAATGTTATTTCATTCTTGTTGTTGCGAAATGGTCAGCTCCTTTATTTGGTTATTGCCATTGGAGATGCATCCTTTTTTCCCCATTTCCAAGCACTATTGATGCGTTAGAAGACTTTAAGCTAGGATCAATAGTGGATTTGGCAAGAAGCGGGTGGTTACTACTCGTGGATCCTTCAGCTAGGAGTCGGTGTTTCGGTTCTTTGGGTCGATGGATTCGACTATGGTCTTCGACCTATTTTGTTTTTGAATGGCACGTTCTGCCTTTTTGTTTTTTTTTTACCCACATGTAACGTTGTTGGTCTTTCACCCCTTGTTATGAAATGAATCTCTTTTGCATTTCATATGATAGATACAATTTCTAGAGACAAACAAGTTTTTAATTTGATTACTTTTCTTTTTAACTTGTGATTCCGAATGAGTTGATCACCGTCTTCAACGAAAAAGATATCTACAATTCTACGAAATATATTTAAATCCCTTGATAACAATATCCATTTTTTCTCTTAGGCTTTGAAAAATATATAATAACTTCCTTGAAATTTGATGAAAAATACACTAATCTCTTAAATTTTATTTATTAAATGAACTTGAAATAAAAATAAATTTATACTTTATTAATTCATTATTATTTTATTTATTTTTTCTATCTTTAATATTTTTATTCAATGATTTTCAATTGAAATTAATAAAGATATAATTAGTTATCAAATTATTTAAATTAAATTATAAATTACCTTATATTCTAATACAAACATATGTTAAACATAATCATCATAAATGATATTTACGTTTATTTTTGTCCTCGCTTTTATTTTTTTGTTCTTTAATAAAAAAAATTTAACAAATAGAAGTTATTTTGATTCAATAGTATATATTAATTTTGATATGAATTTATTTTTTACTTAATTTCTTGACTTTTATATTTTGATAAAGTTTTTTCATTGAATCGTTCTAAATAATAATTAATTAATTAATTTTAAATAAAAATAGTTAACTCCTCTCAAAGTTAATACATAAATGAATATATATATATATATATATAATATTTTAAAATACTTCATTTTACTTGAAGTTGAAGCTTTCCATTGGTCTAATCAAGTAGAGATGCGACCTAACCCAACTCGATGGCTAGTTTCACTATTAATATTAACAAAATACTTAAAAATATATTTATATTAATATTTTTATATATTATTAAATTTAAATAAATTTAAATTATTTAATTTGAATATGTCAAATCCATTTGAAATGTCCAAACTAAGCTCAAGTCAAACCAGCCATGTTAGGTGATGTGTATCACTCGAATTATGAAGTCTACTTAAAATTATATATAATTTAAATTTTACTTTTTTAGCACTAAAGTAATTAAATTTTCGAATATGAATAAAACAAACGGATAGAAGGGGGAGTATTTGATTTTCTTCAAACATATCTAGGAGGATTTATTTGATTTTCTTGGTAAATAAATCAGTGGAGATTAGTTTGATTTTCTACAAACTTGAGGGATTTATTTAAGTTTATTCAAACCTCAGAAGAGATAAAGTGAATTTTTTCCGAGTATATTTGCCAATCTTTTACCCTTTATTTATTTAATTTGAAAAAGAATAACATTTTGTGATGAGTATAAATAAATCAAGAATCCGAACTACAAAGTTAAACAATTGTATTAAGTGTTACTGATTTTCTCCAATCAAATATTCTGAGTCCAATTACATTATGTAACATAAAAATCTGTTATGTTCCCTTATTATTGTATGAAAACTCAAAAATAAAATGTTTATTCTATTACCTCCAGAGGCTTTCTCAATTCCCATTTTATACCAATAATTATTATACATTTTAGGGACCATAATTTACATGTTACAAAACTACAAGTAAGATCCCACTGTTAAGGGTACAGAGAATTAGTAAACCTGATGAACCTCGTATTTTAAGTAGATTGCAGCACCGTAAGATAATAGGGATATCCTTGGCACTCTCCCGAAGACTTGTTTGCTTCTCCTTGACTTTCTTCAATGGGTGCTAGATTCCAATTCAAAGCATAGTTTGATAAATCGTATATTCCAGGAGCGAAAACACAGATCTGAAGAGGAATTTCAGCTGTCGCCCTAGGTTGAAGTTTGAGTTTAGTAGAGCTTGAACCTGTCCAAATGAACTGGGGGGCACTTTCCAGGGAAACTGACTTCGTAAGACGTTTTGCAAGAGCATAGGTTGTGATCACTTTCGTGTCATTCACTGCTGGAATGCTGAACCACCCTGCTTGATTTTCCAGAGGGAGACCTGACTGAGATGCAGTAGCATCGATTGATTGGCTGTTACTACTGGGGGGATCAAAGGTCTTGATATGGACAGATGAAGCAGCATCGGATGAATTGTTTATAGTCATCTTCAAATTTACTCCACATGGAGAAGCTGAGAAGTTATGTTGTATGGTCTGAGGCCCATCCACGAACCAAGATATTGGACTGAAGCTAGAAAGACTAACAAAATTATATGATACAAACTCATCAGAGAAAGTGGTATCTAACAAATTCATCATTAAAAGGTTGCCTGAGTCTCACCTGCAATGACAAACATGATGGGAAAAGAGAAGTGGTCTATGAGGAGCACCAGAATCAATATTACCCCTCCGCAGTTGAGTGATGAAAACGAAATCAACATTCCCCTGGTCCATGAAAACATAAAAACTTAATGCATCAGAAGACTAGTGAAATCAAAGAACATCTATCTAGTCTGAAAATGGAGCAACATTATCATCATCAACTATATATGTTTTTGAGTCAAGAATGAAATGTTGATATAAATATCAGATAACCTGTGTCAGATTTTGACCGTAACAGTAATGTTTATGTATAGGATAGACAATTCTAGTTAGTTCTTACAGAAATGACACAATAAGAATAAGAAAGTTAACAACCTGACATGGCATTCCCTGGTACAATCTCTCATAATCGTGGAAATCAGCCAAAGGTGAAGAACATACATCAAAGAGGGCTTCACTGTTTCCCGGAGGTCCGAGTCTTACATCACTCTGGAGGAAAAGAGGATTACTGTCTTCAGAAGTTGATGACTTCCTGTGATACTGAAATGAAATTAAAGTAGATTATAATTTAAAGTCAACCAGTTAAGCTGAAAAATAAATAAATAAATATTATTTGGCAATACAATAACTCACAACAACAAACAAATCCAACAAGCTAATATGCAGCCAATAAAGCATGCTACCTAGCAATAAAAGATGATAAGATTAATAAAATATGTAGAATTGCAACTTATGCATAATATACGAGGTTAGAGATCATGCTACTCCAATCTGGATCACAACCAAGACCCCAATCTAACACTTGCCAGATGTTTTTACTGTCTGTAAGGTTTTTACCAATGGCTCTTGCTGTCTTAGATTCAAAAGTATATCACAATTTAAACTACTATTTTGTCCCACAGAACCAACAGGAAGGTATTTGATCAAACGCTCTCCAAACCCCCGGCCGAAGCCCAATATAAAAAGATAGAAGTTGCCCAATAGTATCTAGCACAAGGAATTATCCCACTAACAGTATAACTTTCATCGTAATTAACAGAAGACACAAAATAGTTTTGCTTCCAGTAGAAAAGTACACAAAATATTTTACCAGATAAATAATCCAAGGTGCAAGTTCTTCTATGGTTGTACCAACCTTAAGCATGAAGAAGCATGACAATGCTTGACCAGCAAATAAGGATTGAGACGGTAAAATGCTATCAACAGGTTGGAGCAATGAGACATCCCACTGCTGCCCAACAGAAGACAACTGATGAATCTGGAAACATTCAGAACTGGTCTTGTTGACAACATCCATACGCAAGAGGAACTCTTCCAATCTTGATGGACAAGGACTAAGTTCAAATGATATATCCAACGATGGTAAAACCTAACAAAGATGAACAGAATATATTAAAATTGGCAAGGTAGCAATTCATGCATAGAGGCAAAAACACATACGATCAACAAAGTATTGCCATATGACCATTCGAAATAATAAAGGTTTCTTTAATAAAAAAGTTAAAATAGAAAAGAAAGAGGAAAAAGAACCAAATGTGATGCAAGTAAACAGATACTTAGATAACACAAGAATGGAAGAATTGCTTCAAACATAATTGGTAAATATAAATAGTTTTCTAAGGAGATTTTTCCTGACTACCATCAGAGGACATATATTAGCATTTTAACATCCTACTTTCAACCCTAGTTTAAGTACTTGGAATTTATTTTGATAACAAGAAGTGGGAGATTTGAGCTCAGTATCAGCATTTTAACTAAACTTTAAAGGATATTTTCTATTAATTTACAGCAACATATTGCTCCCACAATCAATTTCATTTTCATCTTAGCTTTTATGTATAAACCATATTGTGCTCTAACATAAATACATTAAATGTTGATTGTACCTTTATCCATTTCTTACTTAACAAATAAAATTCACAGACAAAGCTAGATCTCATTTAGAAACAATTTATAGTTGAAGTTACTACATATATAGCAAATGTAAAGGCAAAATTCAAACTAAGATACCTCAACCTTTTCCTATTCAAGAACATACCTGCAAATTATAATGCATGCGTAGAGTGCGGAATTTCATAATGCTTGATACATTTTCCATTTCATAATATACAGTAATGTACAAAGAAATATTGCCAGGAACAGCAGCATGAAACCAAAGAGGCCAAGATAATGATGTTTCCTTCTGCACTGATATGTCCTGAAGCATAGACAATATAGATTTTATGAATGAAAAAGGATGAGGTGCTAACAACTTGATATATGCACAGGGAAACATTCCAAACAGACCTCAGGAAAATGGAACACATTCTGCAACATTTTCTTAGCATTAGCATGCCCACCGCTTTGCTCAACATTCAACTTCTTTTCTAAGCAAGCAGGAAATTCTACATTTAAATAACTCTGATTCCCAGCATTTAGAAATCTCGGGTTGCTGATCTTCATCTTTAGATTCTACCAAAATATCGTCATAACCCGCATTATAGAATCAATAAATATTTATTAATCAATTATATAAAAGACACACAGCACAAGCATGAAAACATATATATAAGGGTACACCAATAGCAATTGATCCATGCCAAGCTTGGGCTTCACTTGAGGCTGTACCAATTAAAGTCCCAAACCTATCTAAGAGATAGTTAACATTGCTTTCGAAAAGTTTGATTTAAGTGTTCAGTATTGCTGTCAAAAAGCGTTTTTGAGAAATAAAATGTCTATTTTAGACTTGATGTTTTAAAATAAAAAAAATATGCACTTAAATAATATTTAAATTCATTAATATTATGATATTTCAATAAAAATATAATAAAATAATTTATAATAACTCATTATTAATATGGTGATATATGAAATATAATTTTTAAATATTTTTAAGCAATTAATATTAATTTTTTGTAAATTTTGATTTGAATATATAAATTATATTTTCAAATATTAAAATATAATCATTAAAAATTCAAATGTATAAGTTATATATTTGAAATAAATTTCAATAGGAAATAATTGTATACCTTTTTTTTTTATCTAAGGGAAATAATTGCATACCCAATATAAAATATATTACATAAAATATATTAGATTATAAATGAGGGTTAAAAACATCCTATGAAGTACTTTTTTCAAACGCAAAAGCTAGAAATTATAGCTTTTGTATTTGTATTCAAAAGCTATTTGTTTAGCATTTACTTATGGCTCAAAAAAGCTTTTTCCCAAAACTGCTTTTGAAAAGCCTTGCTAAACAAAGCCTAAGACGTGTTTTTTAACGAAACCTGGTAAAGACAATGACAATCAAACAAATTTTTATCCATGCATAAATTTATTTGTAAAGTTTAAGCAACATAAATTACATGGATATATCAATCTTTAGAAAGTAAGAATGACAAATTATTACCAGAAAAAGCATTTGATATCTAGTCTTAAAATATTTTGCCGGTTCTATAAATGAATATAGTAGATAATCACGTAATATCAGTCCGTGGTTCAGCCATTGACCATGGTCATACCTACCTTTATCAACATGCTGTCTATGCTGTCTTTAATTAATCTAGGAAAACCTAAACCAAATACAAGATCAAGATGCAGATTGAATTTTAAAAAATGGAATGAAATTGGTTGATACCAACTCAGTCAGCAGCAATATGGTAAAGAATAAATATTACAACACAAAAATGGGTAAAGAAAACCAGACCTTGACAGGAAATTTTGATTGGTTATTTAACTCCAACACAAGATGTCGCAAGTCTCCCGCATATGGTTTTTCTGGTAAAGAAGAAATAAAACCCTGAAGCCTGGGTAGACTCTAGACATTCATTGTAAACAGCACAAGTAAGATGCAGTTGCACAACAGAAAGATATTGATGAAGACTGCAAAAAGCAGGTTCATAGGAGACACATGCACCTTAATCACTATAAACTTCAAGTCAGCGCTGGGCGAATGCTTGGCTTTCCTTCTTCCCTTGGCAATTCTTTTGTTCACAGAGTTAGACTCAAAATTATGCAAGCCTACTACTGAACTTGACAATTTCCATTTAACACCAACAATTGTCAGAATGCCTTCTACTCTTGGTGTAACAGTTAGTTGCACCTGAAAAATACGATATAGCAAATAAAAGTTGAGAAAATTATAGCATATAATGAAAAGAAATACTTTAGTTATTTATACTCAATAAGAACATCAATCGTGTGAATAACTATTTTTCCACATGATTTCACTTGCATACATAAGAGCCGAAAAGTCTATAAAAACCATAAAACTAAATTGAGCTTTTAGAAATCTTCACAATTACATTTTAGTAGCAGATAACAATTCATACCAACACTTATATATAAATAATTTATTAAAGTATTCCTGTAAAATACGTACCAAGATTGTTTCACCCCCTTCTAGTGAAAAGTTAACCTCCGATAAAACCAAACATGAATTAATATCCCTGCAGTCGTTATACAAACAGCATTAGAAGTTGTACACGCTACGACAATGATATATAGGAACCTCCCAAAAGAAAGAATTATTGTAAATACATAAACACACATCAATACATACAAACAAATTGTCAGATTACAGTTTCCTAATAAGGAATCTTGAGTGTATCAGATAGGATTCTGTAAATATTTTATTGATTGCTATCCCTAACTTTGAGGCTGTGTTTTAAGGGACAGCATCCCTAGAATTAGTTTGTTTCCTAGTAGAGTTTCCTAAAGTTAGGCTCACTATGTATATAAATATTAGTGTAATTCCTTGTAAGAAATATAATAGAAAAAACCTATTTCTAACATGGTATCAGATTAAGCCGATTTCTGGGAAATTTTTTTTTTCTTTTGTCTGGTATATTTTTTACTCCCACTCAACCCTCAAGCCTGTCTATTTTGTTCAAAAGAAATATGTCCGAAATTGTCCAAACCAATACCAATGGGGATAGTTCGTAAGTCTCTATGAACAACTCCAACCCAACAAGTGAGTTGCAGAACATTCAAGTGGCCTAAAGGTTAAATGGGAAGAATTACCCGAGGTGGTCTCATTTGGTTCGCATGTTCTTGAAGGGAAGAGGAAAGTCTGAGTCACTTACTCCTGAGCAGGACCTAAAGAAGGAGATCCTAAGTTTGATGCTTGAGATGAACAAGACTCTATGGTTATGTCTTGGTTATGGAATTCTATGATGCCGTAAATCGGTGACACATGAATGTTTCTTAACTCATCCAAAGAAATATTGAGGTCGTGAAGGCAGACTTATTCTAAAGTTCGAGATGTCGCTCAAATCTATGAAATCAAGACTAAAATTTCATCTACCAAGCAAGGAAGTCGTTCAATCACGGAGTATTCTAATCTGTAACATCCCGATTTAGGGCCTAGTCGGAATAGTGGTGCGAGCCCACAAATCCGAGGTATATGAATGAGTTTTTGAGATTTATGCTATTTATGCATGTTAATGTGAAAGTTTCATGAAGCAATTTTGTGAAATTGCGGTTGAATTGTCCAAAAGGACTAAATTGCAAAAGTTGCAAAATGTGAAATTCTTGAAGCTATTTGTGTGAAATAGCTTTAGAATATTAATTAGAGGTCCTTAAATAGCAATTTTCTCAATTTTAAATTTTTGAACAAATTTAGGAATTGATGAGTTAAAATAGAAAGTTTATCAAAAAGGGCATTTTGGTCATTTAACAATTAAGTGATTAAAATAGGAGAAAAGATGACAAAATTCATTCATCTTCTTCTCCAAGGCTGCCGAAAATTTGAGAGAGCCATTGTTAGGGTTCTTCAAAAATTTCAAGCTTGCTAGTAAGTGCATCTAGCCTCGTTTTTGATATTCTTTGTATTTTTGAAGTCATTGTTGCATGAGTAAGCTATTTTTAGCTATTTGATGAGCTATGATGATTGTTCAAAAATGTGGTCATGTATAACATGCATGTATTTTAATGTTTTATGGAAGATTATGAAAACTTGATGTAGTAGAAACATCTTTTGCTAAATGAGTTTCCATAGAAAATGCATGTAGGGACTAGTTTGTAAAAATCTTAAGTTTGGTCATACTTGCGTGTTGTGATGAGAATTGATGATTGCTTTAGTTGAGTAAGTGATTCGGCTAAGCATGAAAGGCTAGAAAGTTGAATAAAAATCACTTTACGAGCCTTGGGGGCAATAGTGTAATTATGAGAAAGATTTGGGATAAAAAAGTAATTTTGTCAAAGTATGAGATGTGGGTCAATTTGGTCAATGTGTGTATTGAATAAGCTGATTTATTCATTATAGATCAAGAAAGACAAAACCCGGATCGAAACCGAGGCAAGAGCAAAGTGGTGGACTAATTGCACGTTTCTATACTTTTGAGTATCGAGGTAAGTCTGTGCACAAACAATGCATTCATACTTACAATTTGTTAATGCTAGCTAGTGTATAGCATGGTTGAGAATGATTGAGAACCTATGTGGTTCAAGTGAAATGAATGATTAATTAAATAGATTTGTGAATGTGTTGTAATAATGATAAATGGTGGGCTAAGTGCGATACCATCCTAATGCATATTGATGATGAGCTGGCTATGTGCGATGCTATCGTTAGGTATATTATCTGGTGGGCTATGTGCGAAACCACTATGAATACTTTGTTGGTAGGCTAAGTGCGATACTACCTTATTAATTGATTGTGGTGGGCTTAGTGCGGAACCACCCGAGAGATTTGCTGCGTGGATGTGATAGTGAGTAGCATAGCTGTGTGGATGTATTATTAAGAAATAATGATGTGTTGTATATTGTGTAAATGTGATATTGAATGCAGGGGTGCATGTCAATGGTTATGAGTAAGTGACTCATGATGTGTCGGAAATGTGGTAAGGGATAGAAAGAGTAAGCATAGTTGTACATTATATGTTAGTATAATGCTAATTGTTGTTTAGCTTATACTATGTTGCTTAATTGTTTATGTGTAAACTTACTAAGCTTAAAGCTTACTCTCTGTCTTTTCCCTTGTCTTATAGAGCAAAAGTGTTGAATCGAGATACGAGGATCAATTGGAAGATCCCCCAAACTATCAGCACACTTTGGTACATTAGACTCAATATTTTGTATATGGCATGTATAGGGGCTAGACAAGTTAGTGAATTTTGTTGTTATGGCTATGATGTGTTGGCTATGATGTGTTGGCCTTTAGATGGATAATCTATTTTGTATAATGCCATAGTTGTTGGCACTTTATTATATGAAAAGATGAAGTTATCTATGTGAGATTGTAAGACTTTGAGTTGATTATGGATGTGTTGAATGAGTGCATGATTGTGTATGCTAGAAGGGTGAAAAGAACTTGGGAAATAGCTTTGTTCTTGTCCATGTGGGTAGACACACGGTCAGCCCATTGGCGTGTGACTCGGCCGTGTGTCCCCTGCATGTTAGTATTTTAAATCAGAATAGACCACGGAATAGTCACATGGGCGTGTGCCTAGAACGTGTGTGTTAATCAGTGTTGGCCACGGGCTAGCTACACGGGCGTGTGTCTAGACTCTAGGCCGTGTTAAGGTAGTCAGTGTGCACCACGGGTGGAAGGCACGGGCGTGTGCCCTAACCGTGGGGCATTGGCAGAATGCTTGAGTTTTCATGCACGGGTAGTAACCATGGGCGTGTGTGACATCCACGGGCGTGTCAAATCTTACACGGGTGTGTGAGCCCTGTATAGATGGAAAAATTTTAAGATCGTAAGAGTTTTCGATATGGTCTCGAGAGCCCTCGTGTGTTTGAGAGGGGCCTCGTAGGTCGGATTGAGGTTGTTGTGATGGCCAAAGAGAGTGGTCATGTTGTGCCTAAGTGGCGATCTTGAGATCTTTAATTCGGTAACGCCTCGTGCCCAGTTTCGACGTTGAATACGGGTAAGGGGTGTTACATTTAGTGGTATCAGAGCTATGGTTTAGTCGGTTCTAAGACTACCGTAGCGAGTGTAAGAGTCTAGCTATACATGCCATAAGTGTACAATGATAGTGTGGTGGCTTCTGATGATTTTAAATCTTATTTTATATAGAATATGGATTCGATCCATTAGCTCGATGAAGAAGCTGACTAGTAATGCGCTGGCCTCTGCGCAAGTAACCGTGCTCTGTTCAAAATGGACCCGAGGCTGGGGTCAAGGGAAGGGGCTGGGAAGCCTTTCTCCGGATGATGAGCAATTGGTACTCGGGATTATGTTTGAGCGAACCCTAATGCTCAACCTCCTCCACCTCCTCCTCCTATACCTCGGCCAATTCCTCGTGGCTTCTCAAGGTATTGATGTAGTGAGGATATCGAAACCCCGGTAGATAAGATTAGAAAACACGGCCGAGGAGTTTAGAGCTAAGGTTGATGATTACCCGAGAGGCGAGTTCAGTTAGAGAACTCGATGAGAGTATTCGATGAACTCTCTTGTACACCAAGAGAGCTTGAAGTGTGTCATATCCTTGCTTTGAGGACTCGGCATACCATTGGTGGAAGACGTTGACGCCGTGGTCCCGAGAGAGTGGGTGACGTGGGACTTCTTTCTCGGAAGAGTTCGGAAGAAGTATATAAGCGGAGGTTTCTTGATCGGAAAAGGAAGGAATTCCTTGAGTTGAAGTAAGGAAGAATGTCAGTAGCAGAATATGAGCGTGAGTTTGTTAGGCTTAGCAATACGCTCAAGGATGTGTGTCGACAGAGACCATATTGTGTAAGAGGTTCGAAGACAGACTGAATGAGGACATCAAACTCCTAGTGGGTATTTTGGAGTTGAAGGAATTTGTAGTGTTGGTCGAAAGGGCAAGTAAGGCCGAAGAGTTGAGTATAGAAAAGAAAAGGGCTGTGAGTGAAGCCCGAGATGCTAGAAAGAGGCCGATGGGCAAGTCGTATCAAGCCCAGTCGAAAAGGTCCAAGGAAGTGAGTCCTAGGACGTCAACACCAGTGGGTTATTCGCATCGAGACTTGGGCAATACTCGTTCGGGTTCGAGAGTCCAAGCTACCTCGATGGAAAGTGTGGGCAATTCGAAGAGTAAACCGGAGTTTCCAAGTTGTGGTAGATATCACACCGGAGAGCGTTGGGGTAACAGTCGAAACTGTTATAAGTATGGTTCCCCCGACCATTTTATCCGAAATTACCCCGAGAGGGATGATAAGGAAGAGAAGCAAGAGATGAGATCCAATGATGTGTCTGCAAGGGGTAGACCACCAAGGAACCCGAGAGGCGGGAATAGTGGTAGAGGTGCATCTAGAGACCCTGCTGTGAGACCGGAGGGTCGGGCACCTGCGAAGACGTATGCAATTCGCGCTCGCGAAGAGGCATCCTCCCCTGATGTGATAACGGGTACTTTTTCTCTTTTTAACACCCTTTTATTGCTTTAATAGATCCAGGGTCTACTCATTCTTATATTTGCATGAGATTGGCATTTAGTTTGAGTATGATTGTTGAGTCTACGGACTTTGTGGTTAATGTGTCAAACCCGTTAGGTAAGCATGTGTTAGTGGACAAGGTGTGTAAGAATTGTCCTTTGATGATTGAGTGTCATTGCTTTCTGGCAAACCTAATTTTGTTGCCGTTTGATGAGTTTGATTTAATCCTAGGCATGGATTGGTTGACTACCCATAGTGTCTTAGTGAACTGTGGTAATAAGTTTATTGATTTGAAATTTGAGAGTGGAGATTTGGTTCGGGTTAAATCAGGTGGATCGGATAGTCTACCAGTGATGATTTCTTCCTTAGTGACTGATAAATGCTTGAGAAAAGGGTGTGAGTCATATCTTGCTTTTGTGTTGAATACTCGAGAGGTTGGAGTAGAGTTTGAAAGCAAAGGTGCGATGGTTTGTGAGTATCCGGATGTATT
Organism: Gossypium sturtianum; assembly: GCA_025698515.1. NCBI lineage: Eukaryota > Viridiplantae > Streptophyta > Magnoliopsida > Malvales > Malvaceae > Gossypium > Gossypium sturtianum. The sequence continues at coordinate 68,001,407 of CM046946.1, read as the reverse complement.
CTCGAAAGAGTTACCGGATTACCTCGGTGAGAGAGGTTGAGTTTGGGATTGAGTTAGTTAGGAGCAGCACCTATTTCGATTGCTCCGTATAGGATGGCACCTTTAGAGTTGAAAGAATCAAGGTTCGGTTGTAAGAGTTGACAGATAAGGGTTTTGCAAGACCGAGGTACTCACCGTAGGGTGCTCGGTATTGTTTGTGAAGAAGAAAGATGGGTCTATGAGGTTGTGTATAGATTATAGACAGCTTAACAAAGTGACGGTTAAGAATAAGTATTCTTTACCAAGGATTGATGATCTTTTTGATCAACTGAAGGGAGCTACAGTGTTCTCCAAGATAGACCTGAGATCTGGTTATTATTAGTTGAGAGTGAAAGAGCAGGATGTGTTGAAAACTGCATTTCGAATAAGGTATGGCTATTATGAGTTTTTGGTTATGCCGTTTGGTTTGACGAATGCACCGGCGATTTTTATGGATTTGATGAACCGTGTTTTCAGACCATATGTGGACAAGTTTATAGTTGTCTTCATTAACGACATATTGATCTATTCTCGGGATTAGAACGATCATGAAGAACATTTGAGAATTGTCTTGCAAACTTTAAAAGATAAGCAGTTGTACGCTAAGTTTAGCAAGAGTGAGTTTTGGCTCCGTAAGGTCGGATTCCTAGGACAAATTGTGTCAGGTGATGGTGTTAGAGTTGACCCGAGTAAGATATCGGCTGTTGTGGATTGAAAACCGCCGAGGAACGTGTCGGAAATTAGAAGTTTTTTGGGATTAGCAAGATATTACAGACGTTTCGTAAAAGGGTTCTCTGTGATTGCTACTCCGATGACGAAACTATTGCACAAAGATGTCAAGTTTGAATGGATGAGACATGTCAACAGAGTTTCGAGAGATCAAGACATTATTGGATCGAGGCGCCGTTTTTGGTTCAACGAGAATCGGGAAAGAGTTCGTGGTTTACAGTGACGCGTCGTTTAATGGTCTCGGTTGCGTGTTGATGCAAGAGGGTAAGGTAGTCGCTTATGCCTCGAGACAGTTGAAACCGCACGAGAAGAATTATCCGACTAATGATTTGGAGTTGGCTGCGATTGTTTTCGCGTTAAAGATTTGGCGACATTACTTATATGGTGAGAAGTGCCGAATCTTTACGGATCACAAGAGTTTGAGATATTTGATGGATCAGAAGAATCTAAATTTGCAACAGAGACGGTGGCTTGAGTTGTTGAAAGACTATGAGTTAGTCATTGATTACCAACCGGGAAAAGCGAATGTGGTTGCGGATGCCCTGAGTAGGAAATCCTTGTATGCTCTAAGAGTTATGAGGACGAGTTTGGCATTGTCTGATGATGGTGCTATTCTAGCAGAGTTGAGAGCTAAGCTATTATTTGTTTAACAGATATGTGAAGCTCAGAGAAATGATAGTGAGATGTCAGCTAAGAGAGATAAGCGTGAGTCAGAAAGTGATTCCGATTTTCGAGTGAGCTCGAATGGTTGTTTGCTGTACCGTGGCAGAATTTGTGTACCTAAAAATGAGGAGTTAATCCAAAAGGTTTTGCATGAGGCCCACAGTGGATGTTTGTCAATACATCCGGGCAGTACGAAAATGTATAATGACTTGAAGAAGTCTTATTGGTGGCCGGGTATGAAAAGAGATATTTTAGAGTTCGTGACAAAGTGTCTGATTTGTCAACAAGTGAAAGCTGAGCATCAAGTGCCTTCGGGATTGCTTCAGCCAGTGATGGTACCCGAATGGAAGTGGGATCGGGTTACCATGGATTTTGTGACGGGGTTGCCGATGACTCTGAAAAAGAGAGATGCTGTGTGGGTTGTTGTGGATAGACTAACGAAGTCGGCTCACTTTATTCCAGTACGTGTTGATTATTCACTGAATAAGTTAGCTGAGTTGTATGTTGCAGAGATAGTGAGGTTACATGGTGTACCTGTGTCTATAATATCGGATAGAGATCCGAAGTTCACTTCGAAGTTTTGGAAGAGGTTGCAAGAGGCTTTGGAAACAAAGTTGAATTTCAGTACTGCGTTCCATCCGCAAACCGATGGTCAGTCTGAAAGAGTGATTCAAGTTCTCGAAGATATGCTTCGATAATGTGTGTTAGAATTCGAGGGTAGTTGGGAGAGATATCTACTTTTAGTCGAATTTGCTTACAAAAACAGTTATCAGTCAAGTATACGGATGGCTCCGTATGAAGCCCTGTATGGTTGTAAGTGTCGGACTCCTTTGTATTGGACCGAGCTTAGTGAGAAGCAGATCCATGGGGTGGATCTAGTAAAAGAGACTGAGGAGAAAGTGAAAATAATCCGTAATAGTCTGAAAGTTGCTTGCATCGAACGCGTAAGTCGACGCGGATCGAAAATAAAAAAATTGAGTTTGAAGTGGGCGACAAAATGTTTTTGAAAGTTTCCCCATGGAAGAAGATTATAAGGTTTTGACGAAAAGAAAAATTGAGTCAAAGATTCATAGGGCCGTATGAGGTTACAGATAAAGTTGGGCCAATAGCATACGGGTTGGCTTTGCCGGTAGAGTTGGAAAAAATTCATAATGTGTTCCATGTGTCGATGTTGCGACGGTACCGCTCCGATCCTTCACATGTGATTCCTTCGACGAAAATTGAGATAAGACCGGATATTTCTTATGATAAAGAGCCGATTAAGATCTTGGCTCGAGAAGTGAAACAGTTAAGAAATAAGAGTATAGCACTAATAAAAGTGTTATGGCAGAACCACGGTGCGGAAGAGACTACGTGGGAAACGGAAGAAACTATGAGAGAGCAGCATCAAACCTCTTTACTGGTAAGATTTTCGGGGGCGAAGATCTCTAAAGGGGGGGAGAGTTGTAACATCCCGATTTAGGGCCTAGTCGGAATAGTGGTGCAAGACCACAAATCCGAGGTATATGAATGAGTTTTTGAGGTTTATGCTATATATGAATGTTAGTGTGAAAGTTTCATAAAGCAATTTTGTGAAATTGCGATTGAATTGTCCAAAAGGACTAAATTTCAAAAGTTACAAAATGTGAGATTCTAAAAGCTATTTTTGGACAATTTTCCCAATTTTTAATTTTTGGACAAATTTGGGCATTTATGAGTTAAAATAAAAAGTTTATCAAAAAGGGTATTTTGGTCATTTAACAATTAAGTGATTAAAATAGGAGAAAAGATGATAAAGCTCATTCATCTTCTTCTCCAAGGCTGCCGAAAATTTGAGAGAGCCATTTTTAGGGTTCTTCAAAAATTTCAAGCTTGCTAGTAAATGCATCTAGCCTCGTTTTTGATATTCTTTATATTTTTGAAGTCCTTGTTGCATGAGTAAGCTATTTTTAGCTATTTGATGAGCTATGATGAATGTTCAAAAATGTGGCAATGTATGACATACATGTATTTTGATGTTTTATGAAAGATTATGAAAGCTTGATGTAGTATAAACATCTTTTGCTAAATGAGTTTTCATAGAAAATGCATGTAGAGACTAGTTTGTAAAAATCTTGAGTTTGGTCATACATGTGTGTTGTGATGAGAATTGATGATTGTTTTAGTTGAGTAAGTGATTCGGCTAAGCATGAAAGGCTAGAAAGTTGAATAAAAATCACTTTACGAGCCTTGGGGGCAATAGTGTAATTATGAGAAAGATTTGGGACAAAAAAGTAATTTTGTCAAAGTATTAGATGTGGGTCAATTTGGTCAATGTGTGTATTGAATAAGCTGATTTATTCATTATAGATCAAGAAAGACAAAACCCGGATCGAAACCAAGGCAAGAGCAAAGTGGTGGACTAATTGCACGTTTCTATACTTTTGAGTATCGAGGTAAGTCTGTGCACAAACAATGCATTCATACTTACAATTTGTTAATGCTAGCTAGTGTATAGCATGGTTGAGAATAATTGAAAACCTATGTGGTTCAAGTGAAATGAATGATTAATTAAGTAGATTTGTGAATGTGTTGTAATAATGCTAAATGGTGGGCTAAGTGCGATACCATCCTAATGCATATTGATGATGAGCTGGCTATGTGCGATGCTATCGTTAGGTATATTATCTGGTGGGCTATGTGCGAAACCACTATGAATACCTTGTTGGTAGGCTAAGTGCGATACTACCTTATTAATTGATTGTGGTGGGCTTAGTGCGGAACCACCCGAGAGATTTGCTGCGTGGATGTGATAGTGAGTAGCATAGCTGTGTGGATGTATTATTGAGAAATAATGATGTGTCGTATATTGTGTAAATGTGATATTGAATGCAGGGGTGCATGTCAATGGTTATGAGTAAGTGACTCATGATGTGTCGGAAATGTGGTAAGGGATAGAAAGAGTAAGCATAGTTGTAAATTATATGTTAGTATAATGCTAATTGTTGTTTAGCTTATACTATGTTGCTTAATTGTTTATGTGTAAACTTACTAAGCTTAAAGTTTACTCTGTTTCTTTTCCCTTGTCTTATAGAGCAAAAGTGTTGAATCGAGATACGAGAATCAATTGGAAGATCGCCCAAACTATCAGCACACTCTGGTACATTTGACTCAATGTTTTGTATATGGCATGTATAGGGGCTAGACAAGTTAGTGAATTTTGTTGTTATGGCTATGATGTGTTGGCCTTTAGATGGATAATCTATTTTGTATAATGTCATAGTTGTTGGCACTTTATTATATGAAAAGATGAAGTTATCTATGTGAGATTGTAAGACTTTGAGTTGATTATGGATGTGTTGAATGAGTGCATGATTGTGTATGCTAGAAGGGTGAAAAGAACTTGGCAAATAGCTTTGTTCTTGTCCATTTTGTAGACACACACGGGCGTGTGTCTAGGCCATGTGTGACACATGATCACCCCATGGGCGTGTGACTTGGCCGTGTGTCCCCGCATGTTAGTATTTTAAATCGAGAATAGACCACGGACTAGTCATACGGGCGTGTGCCTAGAACGCGTGTGTGTTAATCGGTGTTGGCCACGGGCCAGCTACACGGGCGTGTGTCTAGACTCCAGGCCGTGTTAAGGTAGTCGGTGTGCACCACGGGTGGAAAGCACGCGTGTGCCCTAACCGTGGGGCATTGGCGAGATCGCTTGAGTTTTCATGCACGGGTAGTGACCATGGGCGTGTGTGACATCCACAGGCGTGCCAAATCTTACAGGCGTGTGAGCCTGTATAGATGGAAAAATTTTAAGATCGTAAGAGTTTTCGATATTGTCTCGAGAGCCCTCGTGTGTTTGAGAGAGGCCTCGTAGGTCGGGATTGAAGTTGTTCTGATGGCCAAAGAGAGTGGTCATGTTGTGCTTAAGTGACGATCTTGAGGTCTTTAATTCGGTAACGCCTCGTGCCCGGTTCCGGCGTTGAATACGAGTAAGGGATGTTACATAATCTGTTGCAAAGCTTATGGCAAGAAATGGATCATTACCAGTGCATTCAGATGAAGTGCAGTGCAGATGCAGCACTCCTGAAAAGGTTCGTTGAAAAGGATCGAATTTATGATTTTCTTGCTGGGCTAAATGTTGAGTTTGATGCAGTAAGAGTCCAAATACTTGGAAAAGAGGAGCTACCATCATTAAATGAGACAATCGCGATTGTTCGTGTTGAAGAAGGAAGAAGAGGAGTTATGATTGAGAATAGTCAAATGGATAGTTCCACCTTAGCTACAAAGGCTGTACATGAGAGGAGATTTGGCCCGGAGCGACCAACTAGCGACGATATAGTAAGCAGCAGAACTTACAAGGCCTATTAAAAGGAGTCCAGTATGGTGCACCCTTTGTAAAAATCTCGTCACACTAAAGAAAAAAATTGGAAGCTCCATGGGAAGCCACAAACAATTAAAAAGAATTTTACGAAACCGTGGACAACCAAAGGAACAAGGGCGAGCAAATATAGCAAGACAAATTTGGATGGAGAAAAGAATTCTCAAGAATCACTGGTGCATTTAATAAAGACGAAATTGAGAAGTTGAAGACTTTCTGCTGGGATCATTGGAAAAGTTTCTTCAATGTGTACTTGTAGTTTGGCTTTTTCAGTGTATATCCTCTTCTCAAAATTTTAATGTCTCGGATACTGTCACCACCAACAAAGTCTTGGGTCATTGACTCAGGAGCTACAGACCATATGACCTACTCCTCACAAAAATTTGTTTCATATACACCTTGTCCTAGTAATAAAAAGATAACAATAGCCGATGTTTTTGTGATCACAGTGGCTGGTCAGGGTGATATTGTTATAAACAAGACTCTTACTCTTAAAAATGTCCTTCACGTTCCTAAACTGTTTACCAATCTTCTCTCCATCAAAAAAATTACCAATGACTCTAATTGTAGTGTGATTTTTTATCCCAATAGATGTTTTTTTCAGGAACAGAATACGAAGAGGATGATTGGACATGCTAAGGAAGTAAATGGCCTATACTATCTTGAAGAATCTAGTGGAGAAGTTAGTGCTCTGAATTCCTCACCATTATCTTTCATATCCAAGTCTGTTAAAACCAATAAAGACCAAATTTGGCTCCATCACCTCCGCCTTGGTCATCCATCATTTAGAGTCCTTAAAATTATGTTTCCTTCATTGTTCAAAGGGATAACTGTTGAAAAATTCCATTGTGATATTTGTGAACTCGTCAAACATAAACGTACCTCTTTTCCGGTAAGCAATAAAAGAACATCCGCTCCTTTTAATCTTATTCATAGTGATATTTGGGGACCATCCACTATTTCAAATGTCTCTGAGGCTCGGTGGTTTGTATCCTTTATTGATGATTGTACCCGTGTGTCTTGGATATTTCTTTTAAAACAGAAATCTGATGTAAGGTCTGTCTTTTCAACCTTTTACAACATGATCAAAACACAATTTGGAGCTGAAATAAAACGGTTTATGTCAGACAATGCCAAGGACTATTTCAATCAATTTCTCTCCCCATATTTTCAAGAAAAAGGCATTATACATGAGTCATCTTGTGTTAGCACACCCCAACAAAATGGTGTTGTTAGAAAAAAGAATGGACACATTTTAGCTATTACTGAGCTCTCTTGTTTCAAAAAATGTCCCTAAACAATACTGGGGAGACTGTTTTAAGCTGCTACTCATATGATAAATAAATTGCCTACAAAGGTCCTTGAATCTCAAAGTCCTATGCAAGTTCTAGCAAAATTCTTTCCCGATTTCAATACCTCAAACCTTACTCCCAAAATATATGGATGTGTTGCCTTTGTACATGTACATTCTCAAAATAGGGAAAACTCGATCCACGAGTGTCAAATGTGTCTTTCTGTTATTCCTCCACACAAAAAGGGTACAAATGCTATCATCCACCCACAAAAAAATTTATGTTTCAACGGATGTTACTTTTTGCGTAAGAAGAGAATTTCTTTACTCGTCCTTATCTTCTGGGGAGAACTTATTCACGTAAGATAAGGACAGAGAATTCTTTCTTCTTGATTTTTCCACTCTGTCCGTCCAAAGCCGAACACTCGGTCATTGCCTACCAACCCACCGCCTAACTTGATTTTCCGGCTCTGTCCGGCAGCCAAACACTCGGTCCTTGCCTACCAACCAGCCCGCCCAACTTGAACCTATGCAACCCGAAATAGAGCCTAATACACCCAAATCACAAAAAGGATTCAGGACACTACTCGTCCTTTGCTAGTTTACTCAAGGAAGAAGGCAGGTGCAAGTTCAATCATCTTCTTCGGATATACAACCTACTACTCTACAACCCGAGGTAATTACTAAACCTACTTTGAATACTCACGAAAATTCGGATCGGAGAGACTATGATTTTCCCATTGCTATTAGAAAAGAAACTAGAGCCTGCACAAAACATCCCTTGTACTTATTCATGTCTTACAAAAATTTGTCCCATAACCACAAAGCCTTTCTTACTAGCCTAAATTCTATCTCCATTCCCAAAATCAGTATCCGAGGCATTAGATGATGAGAATTGGAAAAATGCCATGAAGATTGAAATGGAAGCCCTTGAAAAAAATAAGACATGGAATTTGGTAAAATTACTGAAAGGAAAGAAACCAGTTGGATGTCGTTGGGTGTACACAGTGAAATATAAGTCAAATGGTTCTTTGGAGAGGTACAAAGCAAGATTGGTTGCTAAAGGGTACACTCAAATGTATGGAATAGACTACCTTGAGACATTTGCCCCTGTTGCAAAGATGAACATCTGTGAGAGTGTTGTTGTCACTCACGCCAACCGAGGTGGAAATTACAGCAATTTGACATCAAAAATGCCTTTTACATGGTGATCTTGAGGAGGAAGTCTATATGGATGTTCCACTGTGGTTCGGTCCAAATACAGGACAGGTAGTTTGCAAACTAAAAAAGGTTTTGTACGGACTAAAACAGTCCCCGAGAGCTTGGTTTGGAAGATTTACCAAAGTAATGCTCAAGTTGGGGTATAAACAGAGTCAAGGAGATCACACTGCTTGTAAAGCACTCATCTTCGTGGGGAATAACCGCTTTATTAGTCTATGTAGATGACATTATAGTGACTGGTGATGATCTGGAAGGAATGGAAAATTTAAAGAAATGCCTAGTAAAAGAATTTGAGGTCAAAGAGCTTGGTAAGTTAAAATATTTCCTTGGTATTGAAGTAGCACACTCTTGGGAAGGAATCTTCATATCTCAAAGCAAAAATACATAATTGATTTGTTGACAGAGACGGGCAAGTTGGGATGTAAACCAACAGAGACACCCATAGAGGTGAACCACAAACTTGCGGATGCACGAGAAGATGCAGCAGATTGATAAAGGTTCATATCAAAGACTTGTGGGGAAGCTCATTTACTTGTCACATACTAGACCCAGGATATTGCCTATGCAGGTTGGTGTTGTAAGTCGGTTCATGCACAATCCCAAAGAATCACATCTTGAATCGTGTATCGATTCTACAAGACTTAAAAGGCACTCCGTGCAAAGGAATCCTATTTAAGAAAGGAGAATTTAACCCTTGAAGCCTATAATCGATGCAGATTATGCGGGATCTATGGTTGATAGAAAATCAACCTCGGGCTATTGCACTTTTCTAGAGGCAACCTTGTAACTTGGAGGAGTAAAAATGTAATGTTGTGGCTAGATCTAGTGCGAAGTTTGAATTTAGAGCGATGGCCCTTGGAATTTGTGAATTATTATGGTGAGAATTATTTTGGAAGATTTGAAGATCAAGTGGGAATGTCCAATGAAGTTGTATTGTGATAATAAGTCCGCTATCAATATTGCACATAATCCATCGCAACATGATCGCACGAAGCACATTGAGGTTGTGAGACATTTTATAAAGGAGAAACTTGTGGTGGCTTAATTTGCACTCCATATGTGTCCACCGACGGTCAATGGCGATATCCTTACCAAAGGATTATCCGGGAAGACCTTTCGAGAAACTAGTAAGCAAGTCGAGAATGGATGATATCCACTTCCCGACTTGAGGGGAGTGTCGACACAGTTTCCTAATAAGGAATCTTGAGTGTATCGAGATAGGATTCGTAAATATTTTATTGATTGCTATCCCTAACTTTGAGGTCGTGTGTTTTAAGGGACAGCATCCCTAGAATTAGTTTGTTTCCTAGTATAGAGTTTCCTAAAGTTAGGCTCACTATGTATATAAATATTAGTGTAATTCCTTGTGAGAAAATATAATAGAAAAAGCCTATTTCTAACACAAATATATATATGCATTGTACATATATATGTAGATAGCAGCCACACATACCCAGTGGAAGTTGATGTTTTGTATTCATCATTCTGGGGCTCGACGTTTGAACTATTTGCCTCTGCATTATAATTAAAATGTTAATAAGTGAATTTTAGTCAAATTATAAATAAACTGAAGAAAGGAACAATAGCCAAAGTGAAATGTAATAGATTTTGACTACTTGCCAGAGTTCAATTCTTCAGGATTTGTAGAAAGCTCGCATATCAATGAAACACTTAAGATGGAAATAGGGATTTGCAGAGGGTTTTTAAATTCAATATCCACTATTATTGCTTCTGCAAGCAGATGAAGAAAATAATAAAAAAATCAATATAACAATAAAGTACACCTCCTTATCATATCATTAACTGATTATTTTACATTTCTAATGGTTAAAGTTTGAGATTTCGATTGAGTTGAAGTTGAATCTAAATTCCTTCTCAGGAATGTGAAAGCTTTCTAGTTAGGCTAGGAAAGGATTAGTGCAGGACATCTAATTGAACAATGAATCCTCAAAAATGCTCAGTCACTACCAATTGCATCATTGCCAGAAAAAAAATCTACAAGCTGATTTGCGTAGAACAAATTAATTATTTTCAAGCATTCTACTTTTAAAATCAAAATATCATTTCATACTCCAAAGATCAAAAGGAGGCCAGCCACCAATCTCATAAAAACATATCGTTTTCATGAGTAACTGAATATGTAGGCTTTGGCAGGTGAATATTCTATAGGAATATTCTATAGTAAACTGAGCAGGATAACATTGTAAACTTTATCAAGTAACCCCAAAAAAAAGTCCTCCTATATGTTTGTGTGACAGCAAGAAATTTAAAATTGGTAGTCATTCTCCCTTCCCAATCACAATAAACTACGCTACCTAGGCTGCATCCAGTTAATCCTGTGGCATAATTATTTCTATGAACTAATAGAACTGAAAGAACAAAAAATTAGTGCAACCAAGGGCAAAATATTTCCCCGTGTTAACAAACTTCACCCATCATGTCCCTCCAAGAATAATGCAAAACATGCATTTTTGTCTCCTTTCATTTTAAGAATCTCTCTCATTTATGCCTAACAAGTCTAAGAGCTTTAGACTGCCAATTTGTGATCCCAGTTGTCCCAAGAAGCTCTTTAAAAGTTCAGCAAAATTGTGTTCTTCCAGTTGAAATTGATAAAAAGAAAATACACTCAAGCTTCATTCACCTTTAATATTACAGGAAACTTTTGACATGTATTTTCAAAAAAGTCACTTAAAGTGAAAAGGAAAAGTTTTAGCTATACACATTAAGACTAACATACATTTTAATGGTTGAAATACAGTCAGCAAATCAGAGTCTTCCATGGGCAAATTTGTATTGCTAGAAAGAACTTCAGGTTTTGAGTTTAATTCTAGGCATTGAAGTATTAGGGATGGATTTGGGGTGGTTGCCTCATGTTCTAGAAAGTATCCAATTGGGAATAAAATAAAAAATAAAAGAATTAGATCTCCCAAAGGAACTCCATCTAGATGTCTGTCATAGCAAAAAGAAGATGAAATTAGGGAAACAAGTAGGCTAAAACTCTGTCGACAATAGCAGCAAAGAGCGTGATGATATTTTGTTAATCGCTAATAGACAGACATGACATAGTTGTAGAATAAAATTTCTCAAGGCAATAGGCAATATGGAACTTCGGGACAAATTTTTGCAGCACTCGGTACTAGGCTTTATTTTGGTTCAAGCTTTGGTCCATTCAGGTAGTTCGGAAACAATAAAAGAGAAAGTTGGTCTCACTGACTAAAATCTATGTAATGCTTTGTTGCTCAAAAGTAAAAATTAGCTGAATGTGAACCAGTCACCAGCTAAAAAACCTTCTTAAGTCTGTCTTGACAAAACTCTAAGATGGACAGAACATCTTTTTGTCCCAGAAAACAATTATTGGCATTATGTAATGTAGTAACACCTTCATACCTCCTGCTACACAAATATTTGATTCTTTATATTTTCTCGGAATAAGCTTTGATTGCACATCCAGCCAGTTGGACTTGGCAGACAATGATGGGATCATATCCTCCTCCAGTGAACGCCATACACCTTCTTTGATGCTTGCCTAAGAAAGAAATAAAGAAACAACAATGGCATCATGCAGAAATCATCTAAACCATTTTCTGAAACATATTCATTAAGCATACAAACAGATCACAGGAAAATAAATGTGGTTATGTTTATAAATAGAATTCAGTAATTCCATGCACAAAAATCACAATCGTGAACAAAAACTAAACTAAAAATCATGTGCCTCCAACAAGCAATGCTTCAGCAATCCATCACCAGCATGATCCATATTCCAACATCAGCAAGATCACTACATTTAAAAATTATATGAGTGCTTTTGCATGCATGCACAATCCATCAATTAACAGTGACACAGAAACAAAGTGGGGAAATCGAGATCTAGAAGGAGGCATCTTCAAGAAAATTGAACAAAAAAAAAATACAAATTTCCAGGTAACAACAAATAATAATTCAACTTACAGCCGCAGGAGATGCATAAGTTCGATGATCTTCAAAAATGACCTTAAGTGAGGAAATGTTGATAACAGGTAACTGAAGTTTCAACACCTCAAACGTTTTTCCAGTTTTCTATATCATCCAAGAAAAATGCAATTAGATAAACCCAGTTAAACTTACATGTGACAAAACTAATTAGACAATCCCACTTTTCAAAATAAAGGATAGATTCTCTACGACCCAAGAAACACCTATTTTATTTTTGCTTTCCCCAGTCTACCAAACACAAAGGAAATGAAGCTAGCATTACTGATCACCTGAACAATATGAAGAAAATCTCTCAGAAATAGCTCCTGTGATGTCTTTGATTGATGACTGCTGGCCAAGATCTCCAGCATATGAGTGACTGCAACATCATACATGCCAAGAGAAGCATACCACCTATATCAAGCAAGTTTTATTAGCAATATTCCACAATAAAAATACGAAACCATTAAATTTGTATAGGACCCAGATGCACTGTCTATGTAGCTTACTGTCCAATGTGGAAATGAACACGATCTTTAATAAGGTTCCATGTGGTTCCTCTGTAAACAGAAACAGCATTCCTATATGTGCGTATCGCATGTTTAATCTGAAAAAGATATTGTAAAATATTAGAAGATGGAGAAGTAGATATATTATCCCAATACTTCCGGATTTGGATACCTGATCACATTTTTTATAATGATCACCAGAGAGAACAAGATGAAACCCATATTTATGCAGCATTGGTGGTTTTGATAACAAGTAGCAAAAAGAAGCTTGCTCCAGCATCACAGCTGAATGTAAAAGATCCTACGGGATGAAAATAAAAATAAAATTAAAAGTTGTGAGTTACAGATAATATGCACTCACCCAAAGCAATTCCCAGGAAATGGAACATTACCTCACCACAAATGCGGAAATAAACAGTGGCAGCTTCTTTAATCTGATTTCTTGTCTTCAGCATCTCTATCCACCAAAGACCACATCTCGTAGCATTTTGTTGAACAGCAGACCCAAGCTTCTGCATGATTTGAAAAAGAAAATGCAAAATCACAACCGGGGATGTTAACACTCGTTGGAATTTGCTCTACATAAAAGTTTGTTTGATATCAACAACTCCCGGTGGTCACCACACCATTACTAACTACTTACACAAACCAGTATAAGACTTAGTTAATTGTAGCAAAAGAAAAATCCCCAAAACATTCCCAATACCATAAGTCATCTTCATGACATCAATAATCAAATCACTTCAGATTAAAAATGGGTTCCATAATATGGATAGTGATGAAGAAAATTAAGGTCGCTAAAAGAATTCCAACAAACCATATTCATAATAAAGCCTAAAAATTACAAGGAAACAGGAAAGGAGCCAAGAACTATACATACTAAATAGGTATTAAATGCATTTTCCATGCAGTACTCTGCTTCTTTTCTTGATTGATCAAGCATGAAGTATGTAAGCCCGATCATCTCCTGAAGAAATGAACAAAACATATTAAGTTTGAAAATAGACACACAATAACCCAAGAAGTAAACCCAAACATACTGGTAAAAAGTTTTTGCGACACCTATGCCGATGAGAATGAAAAGGAATCCAAATGAAACACAAAAATCAACTTAAAGCGGTGCATGAACATAAAGAGCAAAAGAAAATGGTATATTTACAATATAAATAAATCAATAACATTTGAAGCAACCTGCACACCAGCATAGCGCTTCCAGGCTTTATCAAGCTTGTAATCAGTGGAAATTAGGCGATAGCTGGAGAAGGCAAGCTCATAGTCTCGTAACATGAATGCATAGTCACCCAAAACTCTAATCTGAGATTCAATTGAGCTAAAGGTATACCTATGAACAGAAAAAATAAAACTAAATTACGATAACTCAAGAAACAAGAAACAAACTTGAATTTCAATGAATGAGCAGCACACTCACACAGGACCATTTGCGGTATCCAATGCATCTTCCTTCCCCTTCCTCCACCATAAGTTTTTAAATTGGTTCCTAAAACCTTTCCTTGTAGAAGAAACCTAATTTTAATATGAAACATGACAAGAGGAATAAGAACACAAAAGACAATAAGAAACAAACATTAAAACATAAAACAATAAGCAATAGAAATGAAGACATTTTGGAAATTAAAATACCTGTTGGTTCAACAAACGTATCTTTTGTTCCATGTAAGGAATGATGTGTTTAGATGATAATTCTTGCATGAGATTCTTAATCTGTTCCCAGATTATGCAGCCATAAGTAGAAGTACAAACAGAGTTATCCAAGGATATCATATAAAGTTGCTGAAAATCTTACTTCATTAAGGTCATCTAGTTTGAGGAAGCGACCAAGATGTTCAGTAGCTAAAGCATCAGATCTCTGACACAAAAGTACATAAACTAAAGCATCAGATTGACATTATCAAATACTTTTGTTGGTACCTTGAACCAACATAAGATTCCCAAACATTTTTGTATGAACAAGTATGTAACTGAAAGATAATAATCCTTCAAAGTCAAGTAATTTACAAAAGTAGCCCAAGGGGTATCTTTATGGCGAATCTGCCCATCTTGAGAAGAATTAATGCAAAGTAATTGACAGTCATTTGGGCCAAATGTACTTCTCATCTCAGTCAAAAGTTTAGTAACCCTGCAAACAAAAAAGAGAAAAGAAGATGAATTAAAGAACTTTCAAGTTTCATCTGACTGCGCTGCAGATCTCATCATCATTTGTTCTTTCCTCACAAGGCATCCATGTTAATTAACTAAAATACGCATGATGTTATTATGCAATCTATATCAGGTCTTCAGCTTCCTTTTTAGTAATCATATTATCAAAACCATCACCACAAGCAAGTAGAACTAATTACAAATTCCTGATTGACATAAGATGAAAGAAAATCAGTCTGAAACTGCACTTCCTATCCTCAACAAAAGCTCAAGTTGTTCCCATTTTCACATTGACGTAGGAGCTTTAATTTATATTATAATATTTTATTGTTTTAGTTTTATCTTATAATATTTATTTTAAAGCATTAATATATTATAGACGGCTAGGATTATTAGTTATCTTTAGGGTTTAAAGCTAGGGCTAGGAATAAAACTTTATTTAAAAGAAAACCTAGTAACTTTACTCGCAAGAAGAAATGGTCTATATGGGCTTTACAGCCCTTATTATTAATTTGATTATTTTCTTTGAATTAATAGAAAAACTAGAGGTTTTCTATAATCCTAAGTTTTCTAGAGTTCCATCTTCTTTCTAATTCGTTTGCTCAGCCCTAATTCTCCTATTTACTGTTGTTTTCTGATACGTGATAGGTGATACTTAGTGAATGAGAAATTTGACAGAGACAAGAGAAGAAAGAAGCAAAGAGTTGAAAGGAGAAAGAGAGAAAAAATCACAATCATTCCATAACCGTCCCTTTACACCCTTCCCACTAGAAATAGGAGTGCATAATGGCCAAGGGGTTGGTTGCCACGAGCTGTTATTGACAGCTGTAACCTTCCCTCAAACATCACCGTTTCAATTAACTAACTATGCTGCCCAAAACGCAGCATTTCTAGCTACTCTATAACACAAGCAAACTGCACAGTTTCACTTAAAGTCCTACTAACCAAAACGGTGCGCAGCACCAACAGTCATTAAAGGCAAAAGAAAACAAAAAATAACAAAAGCATTTTTATGCCATAACAAAACTGCCTTCCTTGAAAGATCCTTGTCCTCAAGGATTGAAATGGGGCCATTTTTGTTGTAAGTCGTGGAGCACCTCCCAAGTTGAGTCCTCAGGGAAGGTATTGGCCCATTCAACTAAAACCTCAGTGATTGCACGATCTCCTCTACGAACCATCCTCCGTTGTAGTACTCTCAATGACTCTTTGGACAGAGCTCCATCAGTGTCAACTGGTGGCAGACTAATTTGGCTCGGAGCCTTCCCCACATGTTTTTTTAACTAAGATACATGGAAGGTCAGGTGGATTCTGGAGTCAGTTGGCAGCTTTTGTTGAAATATGTGAAACCCATATATTTTGGAATATATTTTAAAGTTATTTAGGTAGATAAATCTTAGAATAAATTATTTGAGATATTCTAGAATATTTTATTTTATCTTTTAGTAGTTTATTAGAATAAGGGAATTATTTTCCCAATTAGGTTATGACTCTTTTCTCTATTTAAATCGATTTGTTTAGTTAATAAAAATGTGAGCAGTTTTATTAAATGCTCTCTTGCAAACTTTCATGGCATCTGAGCTAGGTTATCTCTAGTAGCATCATGGTTAAAACAGCCTTCCTTGGAGATAAGAGATCCAGCAATCAAATAGAGGAAGAAAGTTTTACCGTTGAAACAACTAATGAAAATTATGAGGGCCAAAGTTCTCTAGAAGGGTCTCCATTCACTAAGGAACAACTAGAGCATCTACACAAGCTTTTTCAATCACCACAATTTCGGATGAATTATTATCTTCCTAACTCATCCAATAATCCTTCTTCCTTCTTTGCCCAATCAGGTACTGATTTTTCTGTTTTTTTCAGTGCCAAGCCTTGCAAAACAAAACACGTGGATCGTTGATTCTGTAGCTAGTGATTACATGACTAGTAGTCATTTTCTTTTTTCAACTTACACACCTTGTGCAGGAAACAAAAAAATCAAAGTAGCAGATGGGTCGTTCTCGGAAATAGCCGGGAAAGGTACTGTTAAATTCCTTGGTTTTACATGATGTTTTACATGTGCCAAATCTAGCTTGTAATCTCATATCGGTCAGTAAATTATCCCAATCCTCGAATTGTCATGTTATATTTGACTCCTCTATGTGTAAATTTCAGGACACAGTCTCGAGGAGGATGATTGGCAATGCTAAAAAATCTAGTGAAATTTACTTTCTTGACGACGACCATCTAAGTCAACCAACAACTACTTTATGTTTAAATTCTGCTTCTAGTTTTGATAAGGTTATGATTTGGCATTATAGGCTTGAACATCCTAATTTTTACTATTTAAGATATTTGTTACCTGATCTATTTAAAAATAAAAGTCCTTCTTCATACACTGTGAATTTTACGAATTGGCTAACCATCATCGGTCATTCTTCCCACCACAAAATATAAAGCTTCCAAACCTTTTTCGTTAATTCATAGTGATGTTTGGGGACCTTCAAGAGTCTCAACTTTTTCAGGAAAACGTTAGTTTGTCACATTTATTGATGATCATACTCGCATTTGTTGGGTGTTTTTATTAAAAGATAAGTCTGAAGTTAAAAATATGTTTCAGTCTTTTTGTGCTATGGTGAAAACACAATTTGGTGTGAGAATAGAAGTACTTCGGAGTGACAATGGTGGGGAATTTTTTAGTGGCCAATTAGGTGTTTTCTTAACCAACATGGTATAGCCTACCAAAGCTCTTGTACAAATACACCACAACAAAATGGAGTTGCAAAAAAGAAAAAATCGACATCTTTTGGAAGTAACTAGAGCCTTGATATTCACTAGTCAAGTACCACATTATCTTTGGGGCGAAGCCTTGTTAACAGCTACATATCTTATTAATAGAACGCCTAGTAAAACTCTAAACTATAGAATTCCTTTCAGTCTCTTTAAAGATAACTTTCCTAACTCTAAATTGATCACAGATTTATCCCTCCGAGTTTTGGGGTGTAGTGTTTTTGTTCATCTTCACAACCAATGTAAACTAGATCCTAGAGCAAAAAAATGCGTCTTTGTTGGCTATGCTTCTAATAAAAAGGGTTACAAATGTTACGATCCAATTGATAGGAAGATTATTGTTACCATGGATGTCACATTTGTTGAAACGCAATCTTACTTTGATTCTAATCTTCAGGGAGGGAATTATAGTAAGGAAGATTCTATAATTGATCAAGAAAACACTAGGAATATACAACATAGGGATTCTAATAATGGGGAAGGTGAATTTATGATTAACACAAAAATTAATGATGTTAATGTTGTTAATGAAACGGAATATGAAGGTGTAGAGTCTGATCATGAGAATAAAGAACAAACAAAGGAGTTAATTGTTTACTCAAGAAGAAATCGAAATCAAGAAAGTGGAATCCACCAGATTCATCACCAAGAATCCAACCTGCAAGATCTTGTCAAAAGTCCAGATAAAGCTCATAAACCAACCAATGAATTTTCTGATTTAGATATTCCAATTGCTAAAAGAAAAAGTTTTAGAAATGTTGTCAAATATCCCATGTCTAACTTCGTGTCCTATAAAGCCTTGTCTTCGACATTCTCAACCTTTGTTTTGTGTCTCGATACTGTGAAAATACCAAAAAATGTGAAAGATGCTCTACAAGTTCTTGAGTGGAAGGAGGCTATTTTAGAGGAGATGCGCACTCTTTAAAAAACAAGCACATGAGAAACAGTGGAATTACCTGTAGGGAAAAAACTGTGGGCTGTAAATGGGAGTTCACAACCAAATTCAAACCGGATGGATCTTTAGATAGATACAAAGCCCGACTGGTGGCTAAAGGGTACACTCAAACATACGAGAAAGATTATCTTGAAACATTTGCTCCAGTAGCCAAATTAAATTCTGTTAGAGTTCTTTTATCAATTGATGTTAATCTTGATTGGTCATTACAGCAGCTAGATGTGAAGAATGCTTTCCTAAATGGGAAACTTGAAGAAGAAGTTTACATGGATCCTCCTCCAGGTTTTGAAGAAAAATTTGGAACTCGAGTATGTAAGCTCAGGAAATCTTTGTATGGTCTAAAGCAGTCTCCTCGAGCTTGGTTTGAACGGTTCACTCAAGTTATTAAAAAAAAAGGTTACTCACAAAGGCAAGCTGATCACACAATGTTCTATCGACACTCACAAAGAGGTAGAATAGCATTTATTATAGTTTATGTCGATGATATCATTCTTTCAGGAGATGATGTGGATGAAATAAGGCGTCTCAAGGAGCATCTAGCATTGGAGTTTGAGATCAAAGACTTGGGTCCTTTGAAATACTTTCTTGGAATGAAAGTTGCTTGACCAAAGAAGGGTATTGTGGTCTCTCAAAAAAAATATATGATTGATCTTTTAAAAGAGGTTGGGATGAGTGGTTGCCGCCCAGCTGACACACCAATTGATCCAAATGTAAAATTCAAAAATAAAGAAGGTCGATTAGTTGATAAAGGGCAGTACCAAAGATTAGTCGGTAAGTTAATTTACTTATCACATACAAGGCCAGACAGCTTTTGCAGTGAGCTTAGTGAGTCAATTTATGCCCTCCCCAATGGAGGAACATGAAGAAGCAGTGTTTCGGATTCTGAGATACTTGAAGAGTTCACCTGGAAAAGGCTTATTCTTCAAGAAATCCAAGCAAAGAGGAATTGAAGATTATACAGATGCAAACTAGGCAGGCTCAATAACAGATAGAAGATCTACATCAAGATACTATACATTTGTTTGGGGAAACCTTGCAGAGCCTGAGTTTAGATCAATGGCTCAATGAATTTGTGAAATGATGTGGTTAAAAAGAATTATGGAAGAGCTGAGGAAACCAATAACTTCACCAATGAAGTTGTACTGTGATAGCAAAGCTGCCATTAATATTGCTCACAACCCAGTCCAGCATGACAAAACTAAAGATGTTGAGATTGATAGAAACTTTATCAAGGAGAAGATTGAAGAAGACCAAGTGTGCATGCCGTTTGTTCCTTCAAAACAACAGATTGCTGACATACTCACCAAAGGGCTCTCTAAGACAAGCTTTGATTTTCTTGTAACTAAGTTGGGCATGATTGATATATATGCACCAACTTGAGGGAGGGTGTTGAAATATGTGAAACCCATTTATTTTGGGATATATTTTAATCTTATTTAGGTAGATAAATCTTATTTAGGTAGATAAATCTTAGAATAAATTATTTGAGATATTCTAGAATATTTTATTTTATCTTTTAGTAGTTTATGAGAATAAGGGAATTATTTTCCTTATCTTTTAGTAGTTTATTAGAATAAGGGAATTATTTTCCCAATAAGGTTATGACTCTTTTCTCTATTTAAATTCAGTTGTTCAGTTAATAAAAGACAGAACAATTTTATTAAATGCTCTCTTGAAAACTTTCAGCTTTAATCGATAGGCCACTTCCCCAATTCGTGCTTCCACTATGTAGGGACCAAAATACATTGGTGAGAGCTTCTGGCTCATGACTCGTCTCATGGAGTGTTGTCGATAGGATTGCAATTTCAGATACACCAAGTCCCCTTCTTGAAATTCTCGGTCACTCATTTTTCGATCAACTATCTGTTTCATTCTACCTTGTGCTCTTTTAAGGTGGAACTTAAGCAATTGTCTGGCTGCCACTCGGTGTTTTAAACTTCTGTCCACAGTTTCCACAGGTGAAGATCCAGCTAAGTAAGGCAACTGGTAATGAGGTTCCTGACCATATAGTGCCTCATAAGAGGTGCATTGGATGGCAGTGTGATGGGTGTTGTACCACCACTTTGCCAATGGTAGCCATAGCAACCAGTCACTTGGCCTCGTGCTGGTCATGCACCGGAGGTATCCCTCAAGGCACCTGTTTAGAACCTCTGTCTGCCCATCAGTCTTTGGATGGTAGGCAGTTGACATGTGCAAGTTATTGCCTAACCTTTTAAACAACTACTGCCAAAATTTGCTTGTAAAAATTCAATTTCTATCAAACACTATCAAATCAAGAAAGCCATGAAGCCTATAGACTTGGTTAAGGTACTCCTGAGCAACAACCAGTGCAGTGAAGGGGTGAATTAAGGCCAGGAAATGTGCATACTTGGTCAAACGGTCCACAACCACAAGAATGGTGTTCTTGCTCCTTGAAGCTGGCAATCCTTCTATAAAGTCCATGGTGACTGATGACCAAGCTCGAGCAAGGAATGGTAAAGGCTGTAGAAGGCCTGGATTAGGGAATTATCAGCCTTGCAATGTTAACATATCACACATTCACACATCCACTGTCCAACATCCTTGGAAAGTCCCTTCTAATAGAAAAGTCCAACCATTCTGCGTCTAGTGGTCTCTACCCATGAGTGGCCACCAATAGCTCTACCATGAAAATACTAAAACAAGTCTCTTCTTAGAGTGTCACTGTCTCCCACAACAGTCTTCCTTTTTCTTCTTAAACCTCTATCATCCCAAGAGTACTTAGGATGCAAATGGGGCTGTTGTTGAACTTTGCCACACAACTACTGCATTTTAAGATCACTTACACGAGTCCAGTACCTTTGTCCAAATATGAGACCAATTGGAGCTGCCAAGACATTGAAGGAACTAACCCTCTTCCTATTGTGGCCTCCTGGATAAGGCATCTACAACTAGGTTATGAGTGTCTTTTCTGTAAGCCACAGCATAATCATACCCAAGCATTTTTGAAACCCATTTCTGCTGATAACAAGTAATGGTCTGCTTGTCAGATAGGAACCTTGGGCTTTAATGGTCAGTTCTAATTTGGAATCTTTTACCAACCAAATAGGATTGCCATTTCTTTACTGCCAAAAGGACAACAAGCAACTCCTTGTCATAAATGGAGAGTGCCTGGTGCTTTACTCTTAAAGCCTAAAGAAGGCAATTGGCTTCCCATGTTATCGCAACCCAGCTCTAATGCCATGACCATTGGCATCAGTGTCTAGGCTGAATTCTGAATTGAAACCAGGCAGTGTAAGAACAAAGTGTTGTGCACATGGCTTTCTTGAGTTGTAAGAAAGCATCATTGGTTGTGTTGGTCCATTCCCATTTGACTTCCTTCTTCAATAGTGTAGTCAATGGCTTAGCCATTGCCCTATAGTGTCAAATGAACTATATAGCCAAACAAACCCAAAAAGCCTTTCAATTCATTCACTGAAGTTGGTGTTGGCCAGTTCAACACACTATCGACCTTAGTAGCATCCATAGAGACTGAGCCTTTGGTAATGATGTGACCCAGGTATTCTATCTCAGTGGTACCAAAAGTACATTTGCTCTTTTTCGCAAATAACTGATGCTCTCGAAGTAACTGAAGGACCTCCCTTAAATGGACCAAATAAGCATACCAGTCCACTGAATACATTAGGATGTCATCAAAAAAAACAAGCACTAATTTTTTATAAGTGTTTTGAAGACCGCATTCATCAAAGATTGAAAACTCGAGGGCGCATTGATGAGGCCAAAGGGCATGACTGAAAACTCGTAATGGCCCTTATGTGTCCTAAATGCAATTTTGTGTATGTCCTGCTCCATTTTGATATGATGATAGCCAGATCTCAGGTCCAGCTTGGAGAAGAAGGTTGCTTGACCAAGCTCATCGAGTAGCTCTTCAATCACAAGGATAGGGAACTTATCCCTTATACTTGATTATAAGTTGATTTAATTGCATGTAGTCTACACATAAATGCCAGCTCCCACCCTTCTTTTTCACTATGACAATTGGTGAGGCAAAAGAACTACAGTTGTTTCTAATTATTCTAGCCTGAAATGTCTCTTCAATCATTCTTTCCATTTCATTCATTTGGAGTATGGAGTACCAGTAGGGCCTAACCTTGACCACAGCAATTTCATCCTTAAGAGGAATGTAGTGGTTCTTCATCCTAGGAGGGGACAGCCCTTGAAGGACTTGAAAAACATCATCAAAGCCAACCAACAATTTGTGTAAGTCTATATCCAAGGTATTGGTAACAGTAAACAAGGAAGCTTGAGCACCGGTAGTTAAGAGCAAGGTACAGGTACCATGGTTAAGGAAGGAGAATAACTTGCTCGATTGAGATCCAAACATAATTTGGATAGATCCTGGTGAAATACCTTGCAGTGTACAGCGTTGGCCTTGGTGAGTAAACTGCATGGTCAGAGTGGAGAAGTTCCAGACAATATCTCCTAGAGACGAGCCATTGGACCCCTAGGACGAGATCACACCCTTTTAGAGGTAAGAGCTTGAAGTTGGTGCTAAAATGACTGCCTCTAGATGTCCAGTGTACTGCCCTACAATGTCCTAGGGTGTGTAAAATACCACCATTAGCAACAATAACCTTCAACCTGGTTGTATGCTCGACTGGAAGACCAAGTTTCCTTACCAATTTGGTATCCAGAAAATTGTGGATACTTCCTAAATCAATTAGAATGATGACAGTAGCATTACCAATAGTAGCAACAACCCTCATTGTGTTGTTTCCTTGGGAGCCATGTAATGCATGCAAAGAAAGAACGGGAGCTGGAGGCTACTCTCCTTTAGGCTCAATATTGTCCAAATGCTCCTGACAATCCAAAAGTTCCTCAGGTTGTGGACTTGTGGCTAAGGGTGTTCAAACTTTGATTGAAATCAAATTAATCGACCGAATCGGTCTAATTCGATTAATCGGTCGATTAACCAATCTAGTTTGGTCGGAGGTCGATTAAAGATTTTTTGGAATTTCGATTAATGGTAATTGAATTAACCGAATTAACCGAACTTAATAAATAATATTATATACTATATGTATTAAGCTATTACTAATTCGGTTAATTCGGTCAAATGAACATTATTAATTTATTTTATTTTATATTTTATACTTGTTTTAACAAAAAAAAACAAAATATATAAATTTCGGTTAATTCGGTTAATCAACCGAATTAGTCGAAATATTTTGGTTCGGTTAATTTTTTTTTAAAAAATTTTGATTCGGTTAACGGTTAAAGGATTAAAAAACTCGGTTAATACTAGTTCAGTTCGGTTAACCAATCGGTTAATCGTTTGAATACCCCTACTTGTGGCTTCCCCATCCACATCATCTTAAGGATCCAATAAGAGTTGATACAACTGTGCCTTCATACATTTATGGCCATGTCTATACTTAGCTGCACACCAAAAGCATAACCCCTTATTCCTTCTATCCTCCATATCTGATTGTGTGAGAGCCTTAGTAGTTCCCGTCTGTACACTAGCAACAGTAGAGGGTCCACCAAAAGATGTAGTGGAGCTAGGAAATACATTAGCTTGAGGAGTAGGAAATAATGATGGCAGTCTAGGGGAGACTCCTAATCCTATTGGAGAAGACCTCTTATAATTGTTGGTCAAAATCCCCTCCACTTGTCTAGCCAGCAAAAGCCCTTCAACTAGAGTCTTAGGTTTAAAGAGATGCAAATATTGACCTATTTCGACCTTCAAACTACTAGTAAATATGCTTAGTGCATAACTTTTAGGAAGGTGAAGTTCGTTTAGTAGGCTTACAAAATGGTCGTGATACTGATCCACAGTCCCTTGGTGTTTCAAAGATACCAGCTCTGACATTAGATCTAGAAAAGATGTGGAGCCAAACTGTTCCCTAACCCTTGAGCATAAGCATCCCAAAAAAGACAATGCAAATCCAGAGCTTTGCCCTCTAAGTGTAGCATCATGGTTTTGACCTTAACATTGTCCAAGATCCTCTTTGCTTCAAAATATTGTTTGAGTTTCAACCATCAGCACTTGAAATCTATTCCATTAAATCTCGGACATTCCAATTTGTAAGGCGTCATGTGTGGATCCCCAACACCGACTCTCAAGGGAGTTCCTAAATACCCCAGTTTTGGCATAGGTGACACTAAAAAGTTCTCCTTAGGACGGAAACTAGGAGGAGCCCCTCCAAGCACTCCCTTCCCTTTGTCCTGGAAGGAGCCATTGCCCGTCACTGACTGTGGTTGACCCATATATATTCAAAAAGAGCTTGCAACTCAGTTTTGATCTCTCACTTGACTTCATCCTTGAGTTCCCTGAAATGGCCATCCAACCTAGTGTCCAACTGTGCAAGTTCCACCTAAAGCAAATTGACTTCCTGCTGCAAATGGCTCATTTCCTTCTGCATTTGCATGGTTACCCCTTCCCCAACCATGGAGATCGCGAGGCTTTGATACCTTTGATACGTGATACTTAATGATACAGAATCAACATTCCAATGGAAATTGTTTTGATGTGTCTAGAGGATTCTCGAATGTAAAAATATTGAGCGAACCTAATGATCCTACTGAAAGCAGTGGATCATATTTGGAGAGATCAAGTGTAACTAATGTTAAAAGCAACTCATATGGACACGCAAGGTCTGAGAGATCAAGTGTGACTAGTGTTGAAAGCAAGGCATCTAGACATGGAAGGTCTAATTCAAATGTTGTTAGAAAACAACAGGGCAATGACACCTTGAAACATCAGATTACACATGCTTCTTTTTTCTCTCGTCATTGCATTCATATTAAGTGCTCTGTAGAGCTAAGGATACTGAATTCGATGATGTAGATATGGCTAAGAAATTAAAATCCATCATGCAAGGTGAATTTGTTTCACAACAAGAAAAGGGCTTTCTTAGTATCATGGTATCCATATGTACAACAAGATTTCCCATATCCAACGCTCTAGAATTGCTTAAGGATGAGGAGACATGCAACCCAGAGCTTTTGAATGATGAAATTTTAACTAATTTGAACCGAATAAAGGAAATGCTTGAGTTTAGAAAGAATGTCAGCATAGCATCAAAGTTTGGTGAGTCACCTTAGGAAGCTATGGCTAGTTACATTGAGCATCTGTTGTCAAAACCTTCTGATGAAGGACAAGGCAACCACTTTCACCCTAAGTTGGTCAAGGTTGTTTCCATTGAAATTCAAAAGGCTGGTGATCAAGGTTTGAGCACAGAAGATGTTTATAGTCTTGTCAGATGCCAAGAGAAAGGACACCCGAAATTAGCATTGTTGCGCTTCAAAATTTTGGAAGAGATCAAAAGGGTTACTATTCTATAATGGTTAAAGCTGCTGATAACCTTGACCAGGAAATCTATGGAATAAAGTTGCATGGGCATACAAAGTTAGGAGAAGGAAAACATAAAAACCAGAATCATGCTTTAATTTTTACACGTGGAGAAGCTTTTCAAACCGTTGATACGATCCAGGACAATTACATGAAGAAGAGACTGAGAAGAGCTAATTGAGAAAATTATGCTGAAGAGGTGAAAGTTTTCTCACCAAAGTCAAGTTTTCCAAGCCGGGGAGAATGACACAAGAGCTTTTATTTATATTATAATATTTTATTATTTTAGTTTTATCTTATAATATTTATTTTAAAGCATTAGATATATTATAGACAGCTTAGTTATCTTTAGGGTCTAAAGCTAGGACTAGGACTAACATTTTATTTGCAAGAAAGCCTAGTAACTTTACTTGCAAGAAAAGATGGTCTATAAACAAGTTGTAGTCTTTACAGCCATTATTATTGTTCAGATTATTTTCTTTGACTTAATAGAAAAACTAGAGGTTTTCTATAACCCTAAGTTTTCTAGAGTTCCACCTTTCCAATTCGTTTGTTCAGCCCTAATTCTCTTATTTGCTGCGGTTCTCTTCCCTAATCCATATCACACATGATGAGCTTCCATTTCCTACAGCTTCTTTGAGGATGTTTCCAATCAAACCATTTTATTCTGTGTCATGTAGGATTCTTTTATAAACTAGGTTTCTTCATACATGGCAGGAATCTCTTTCCAGGTTTTAGCTATTCAAACTGAGGTTCTTGCATTTTCCACTTGGTTTCATGTCTCCATGCATACATATGGTTGGTAATCTAATATATTCAATTAGCTGCAGCTGAAATATTCTTGCAAGCCTAATCAGCAGCCCTTAAAATGTCGTAATAACAAGAGTAAGAAAAATAAAATAAATATATAACAATTAATAAAAAAAGAAAGAAATGTATATTATTTATGCACATTGCTCCACAGAAAAATAAAAAGTTAAACCTATATAGGCATGCATGTCCTTATGAAATTAGAGAGCAGAATTAACAGCATTTTATCAAGCTTATCGAACTTAATAATTTCAACCATAGACAGATATGAAGGTGTGGCATACTTCTCTGAAGCACCATCTTGATTATCATGCACAAGTAAGTAATGTTTCAAAATCTTTGGGTCCATTGCACCATCATTGAGAAGGGAGGGCAATTTGTTGGTGTTAAAGAGGTCTATAAATCTATTTATGGGTTCCTCATCCCTTGAAGAAACAACCAAAAGGCCTACAAGTCATTTTTGGAGAAGAAACAATCAACAAGAGAATATAATATGGTGTCTAGAATGAATAGTTTAAAGAAATCCATAAAGTGGAAAGGACATGATTAGCAGAGCTTAAATGCAACAGGGGGAAAAGGATGGTATTGAATAAACTTCCAAAGCTTACATGCCACAGGATGATCAAAAGCTTCATGATCAGAAAAAGACAAGGTACGTACAAGCTCTTTATTGAAAAACTGAAACCATGTCGGTAAAATTTCAGACTCATGCCCTGCATAAAACATTCACCATATATAAATCAAAGCAACTAGTTAAGTTTTATTAATAACTACAAAAAATAAGGTCATGCTACAAAATCAGACAATCTCAATAGAATATTAAAAATGAAAAACTAGCCACAGGAAACAAAATGCTAATAAAAATGACAACAATAAACCATGCAAAATGATACCCGTTAAAAGATTTCAAACTTGAAAGTAACTTACTTGAGAGAAGAGCATTCACTTGAGGTAGATCTGAAGATATTTCAGGGAAATCGTCCTCTCCCGCCTTAGTAATAACTTGCTTTAGTCTCTCCTTTGCTACCTAGTCAATTGACATCTATTTCAGAAGCAAACCTCCAGAAAATGAAGCTAAAAATTCTCACATGATTGAAATTGCAGACCCACTATGAAGTGTAAAACATACAACTTTTAGACTTATCAGGGTATAATAAATCTCCCTCGATCCAATCAGTTAAAATTTCCAGATTCTTACACTAATATACTCTATAAAAGCTCAAAAATCAATGTCAGATATATTCCAACTGAAATAGCTCAGTCTTCTAACTCGACTAATAGCTTACCGGTGCTGGCGATTACATTCCTATTACCAAATTCTCGTTATCACGTAAATCCAAATCATAGAAATTTGAATTCAGTGATCTTCACCTACGAATATATTATTAAGCTACAAAACCAGGAATCTCAAGAGAAATTACCTCGAGATTGGGTTGCCGAATATCCGAGGCGTAAAACAACCTAAATTTGAACTTGTGCAACCTGTAGGGTTGATCACTCGCCGTCCGTACAGGCACTGTCACCATAATTCAGATAAGTAAAAAAGAAAAGTAAGTCACCTCAAAGTCAACGTACACATACACAAACACGTACAACTGTGGACATAAAAATAGAGAAAGTTTCGGATTACTCACCATCGATGTTGGTGAAGTCGCAGAAAGGGGAGAGCATTTGGACAAAGGAGAGGCCGTTCTTAAGGCAAGATTCTTCTACGAGTGGAGTGCAAAGCACCATAACCACCGGAGTGATCTCCTCCAACAGCATCTTTCCAAGTGGAGTATTCGCCGGATCCACCATGACTCTCCCTCTCCTCCGATTGGTCGGATGCCCTAATACAGGCCGAGAGCGGCTTCTCTGAAGCTCGGGGTTGATTGAACCGGAGATATGACAAGTGAACCGCTCTTTGAAGAGGCAAAGAAATAAGGCAGAGTAGCTGCCTCTAGAGCGGCTTCTTCGATCGGATCTTTCTGTTGGATGTGAGTAGGAGAGGTTCAAGGTTTGGGTGGCCGGTGGTGAGGTGACGTCGAAGGAAGAAGTTGTGGGCTTTCTTGGTCGTGACAATGACCATGGGCCGTAAAACCACCGGCTCAAATATCAATAAGCATTCGATGGGCTGAAGGGGTTGACTTCTTCTTTCTTTTTATGGACTATATCCATCGGCTGCGAAACCACTGCTCAAATATTTAAAAATAGGGTAAATTATAAAAATGTCACCTAATTATGTTTTTCTTTTTATTTTAGTTACTCAATTATTTTTTTATTTAGTCATTAAACTCTTTTGAAATTAAATATTTTAGCCTCTCAAGGATTTTTTTTATTGGTTTAATAATAAAATGTTCTTTTAATATTTATACGTTTTATTAATTTAATTTTAAATATAAAAAATTCAACAAAATTAGTTCTCAATGTTTACAAATTTTGTCATTTTAATTCAAGTTTTAAAAAATTTAATAAATTTAGTCCTCAATATTTATAAAATATTTTAATTTTAAAATTTTGAAAAGAAAAATAATACATCGTAATTATATTTGCAATTCTCATCACATGCTGACCAAAACTATAAATGTCAAAACAAGTATAGTACACAAAATATAACATTCACTCTCCTCCTGTATCTCTTGTACATCATTTCTATCTCTTCGATAAGTGTAAAATATCGACTAGAAATATCACAATGCACTAAAACTATAATTTTACTTTTTGATTGTATTCTACCTTTTCCACTGCCCTGTGATCAGCATGGAGATTGAATTCTTGCAATAGAAAGCTATAAAAGACAACAAACAGGTAGTGAGTACTGCTACTTTGCTTTTATAGTCAGATTAGTATTAGGATAATGACTAGGTGAATTTGATAGAACCTTGTCAAATAAATCAACAACGGCCGCTGCTGAAAGTATCATATCATTTGTTGCAAGATAGAATTCTGGAGGCATTGTCACTTGTTTTTTTTGCATTATAGAAGATTCTCAATTCTCCTTTGCTCTCAAATTTCTACAGAAGCAATTAATTACGTTTTCAATTATCAAGTAAACATGGTTGTGACATACCAAAGCATAATTTTAATGATAGAGTACATTTTTGTTCAACAGCCTTGCCTTAAATTTAAAATTTAAAATTTTATAATTAGAACTAAATTAACAAATTTTATAAATGTTGAGGGATAATTTTTTTTTTAGAATTCAAATAAAAATAACAAATTTTGTAAATTTTGAGAGTTAATTTTTTTTTATTTTTTATACTTAGGATTAAATTGTTATAATGTGTAAATATTAAAAGGCTAATTTTGTTATTACATCAATAAAAAAAACTCACATTAACTCAGAGTAGCTGGAATATTTAATTTTGAAAAATTAAGTGACTACATCAGAAAAATAACACTTAGATAACCAAAATAGAACGAATAGCATGGTTAGGTAATCATTTTTGTAATTCGCCCTTAAATATTGGATTGGATAAAAAAGTTTTAATTCTATTTTTAAAAATGAATATAATGAAATAAGTGGGGCAAAGCTCCCATATATACCAAAAAAAAACAAAAATTACCGGAATATACCACTTTCAGAAAAATTTACCGGAATGTACCACTTTCCCCAAAAACGCGGCTACGTCAGCCCGTTTTTTGGGGAAAATTGGCTAAAGCGCGGCCCATAGGGCGCGCTATTTACACCTCAAAGAAAAACGCGGCCCACGAGGCGCGCTTTTCTTCGAGGTGGGTAAAAGCGCCTCCGGGCCGCACTTTAGCCGCATCGATCAAATTTTTTTTTTGACCAGATGGGCCCCAACTAACGGTCAAAAAAAGTATAAAACCCCCCAACCCTTTATTTTTTTCACATTTCAATCATTTCTCAATCCTTTCTCAATTTTCTCTCAATTTTCTCTCAATTTTCTCTCAAAGTCCTTAAAATTTACGCTCAAATTTCAAAATAATCCTTTACTATTTACTGAAAGAGCCCATTATAATTTTTTTAAAATATATATTTTTGGAAAATTTTAAAATTTTTATCGGATTACAATGGTCGGGAATTACTTCGCTTAGACAACAAGCACATCTCCGTTGAGCAAATGAATATGGTAAGTTTTAATTTTTAATTTTTCAATATTATTAAAAAAAATTTTAATTATGCAATTTTAATTAATTTTTTAAACAGTCTGTAGATCGGGTGTTGGAATGTTATATTCGCAACATGCCCGGTCCCCATCGCCGATTGATCGAGAATTACTGCGGGAAGCGGGTTTTTGGCACGTGGCCACGATAGGCCGGGGTTCAAGTTGGAGCCGCTTTGATCGGTGCGTTGATAGAGAGGTGGAGGCCGAGACGCACACTTTCCATCCGCCATGCGAGAGTGTACCATCACCCTAGAAGATGTGCATTGCGGTTGGGATTACCGGGTGGGCGGGTCGGTAGTCACCGGTCCGCAACATCTATCGATTGGATGGTCGATGCTACGAGCTTCGGGTGCCATTCCGGATAGAATTCAAGGAGCTCGAATCGATATGGCCTGGTTACGAGACGCATTCCCCGCAGCTCCGAACGAGGGTTCGACCAAGAAGAAAGAATACGGTATGCTCGGGCATACATTCTTGAGATAATTGGAGGCTATCGATGCCGGACCTCTCTAGAAACCTCGCCCACACGAGATGGCTCTCGAAACTTATTGATTTTGAGCGGCGGTGAATTGAGTTAGGGAGTGCGCCGTGCTATCGAGGTTGTACCGGGGAGATGTGCGAGGCGGCGACGCGCCGAGTAAAGCAAAAATCGGAGGTTGCCTATCACTCACTCTGCAATCATGGGCATGGTTTCGATTTCCATTTTTACGTCCTCGACTCGACCGACCATATTCATTCCCACCGATAACGAGGTAAATTTAATATTATATTTTACAATTATTTCGTAGATTAATAGTATAATTCCATGCTAAAAGGTTATTTAATTAGGTGGTCCCATCCGCGAGTCATGTTGGAATACCTAACTCGCTTGAGGATATACGGCTCCTATTGGAACAACTAGGAATCACAAGTAAGTTTGAATTTCGTTATTATAATTCAAGATTTCGTATGTAGTGTCTAGTATTATGTATATAACTAATATTTTGGTAATGTTAATATAGTTTCAATGGACACTGTACGAGGATCCCGAAATTCGGGCTGTAATTCCGGAGGAGTTCTTCCAAAATCCGAACATTTGGCACGTTAAGGTCCCAATAATCACCTATGCGACCGTGGAGATGCACCAGTCAGATCGGGTGCTGCGGCAATTTGGATTCCGGCAACCGATTCCCGTGCCACACGAGGTGCTCGATGATGAGCACCGAGTGGACTTACTGGCACCGCCGCTGCGGATTGGCCAAGATTTTGGTCAAGTCATATCGATACGTGGGAGAACCGGTATGACTTTTTACCTAACCGGAACCGATCATCGTTCTCGAGTTAGCGTGCGTGCCGGAGTACATGCCATGGTTTAGAATCCATGGCAAGCTGTATCTGTTGTCGGATGAAGAGAGGTGACGGCAAATTCGCGAGCGAATGGAACGTCGGGCCCCATTACATCCAAGGAGAATGGGTGATGAGCGGGGCCATCAACGGCGCCTACTCGATCACGGGGCCGCAATAACGCGCACACAGTCATCGGGCCCAAAGATCAGCGCCTACACGATCCACCGGGCCCATCGGTTCACCGACAACACCGACATCACAGGCGCCCACGTTTATGCGGTGCGTGCACTCTCCCCCTTATACGTATCCTCCTAACCCATATATGTTTCCTTTTCCCGATCCTACCCGAGTTGGAATGCATGTCCGTGTTCGAGTCTCGTTCCCAACTACTCCCGATAGCCACCGATCGTGAGACCGACGTCGCATGTGGGATTAGAGGAGGCGCCATCAGGATCGATTCTTTCTACCGGACTCTTTTCACGTGACGGATGCAATCACCCCGCCGTGGTTTATGCAAACACCTCCGGTCATTATTTTATCAAGGTGGGTCATCATCGCAACACCCGCAACTGCACCCACTACTGGGAGGAACCCGATTCTCGCCCGAGGTTCCACGACCCCGCCGGAAGCTAGAAGAAGGAGGAATCCGGTAGCAGAATCGCCGACCGCCCCGTGTGGCTTTGGTTCCCACCCCAGCATCGATCCTAAACCGTAATTTAGTTTTGTAATTTTTGTTTGTAATTTAATTATGTTTATATTTGATCAAATAGAAATGATCTATTTCTTTGCAATTTAATTTTTTTTATATTGAATAAATTTTGAGTTTAATTTTTTTCCTTTGTAATTTTTTTTAAATTTAATATTAATATCTTTGATAAAATAGAAATGGTTTAATTTTTATTTTTTGCAATTTAATTTTGTTAATTTAATATTAATATCTTTGATAAAATAGAAATGGTTTAATTTTTAGTTTTTGCAATTTAATTCTTTTTATATTTAATAAAATTTGAGTTTAATTTTATTTCTTTTGTAATTTATTTTTTAAATTTAATATTAATATCTTTGATAAAACAGAAATGGTTTAATTTTTAGTTTTTGCAATTTAATTCTTTTTATATTTAATAAAATTTGAGTTTAATTTTATTTCTTTTGTAATTTAATTTTTTTAATTTAATATTAATATCTTTGATAAAATAGACATGGTTTAATTTTTAGTTGTTGCAATTTAATTTTTTTTTATATTTCATAAAATTTGAGTTATTGTACAAAAGTTCACCGTTTTCCTCCAAAAATAGAAATTACATAGCCAAAGCAGGAGACAAACAAGCTAAGAACACGGTCAACTATTCCGATTTGGACACGAAGCGAGATGTATGGCCCGGTTCCTACACCATCCGCATCGCCGACTTTGGTTGGTCGATTCTCGGATATCCATATTGTTGCGTATTCTAGTCGAGCAAGGTCGACCTCTTGGTTTTGCGCCTCAATTGTCTATCCGGCAATGCTTATACGGTGCAAGCGATACACCGGTGGCCACTTACGCTCATCCGGGATTGGTGGGAATACGTGTCTCCACACGTTGTACATGTTTTCTAATTTGTACACTTCGTCGACATAGCTCATGGGATCAAGACGGAGATTATTACAAGCCGCAAGTACATGAGCACATGGGTAACGGCGCATCAAATATCCCACGATCGCATGTCCTATTTGTCAAGTGAACACGATAATGCCCGCCAACAATACCTTGGTTCGGTCTGTCAAACTCCGTGACACGAAACCATAGCCTGTCGCGGTCGTGACACACTGTGTGCATGGTGTTCGCCCGTGCCTTCCCACGTTTAATTTCTTGCAAGACCTTCGGGCTTCATACATGGCCTCCTTGCATTTGCCCTCGATAACTCGCTGCTCTCTTCGAAAATAGTGCCGCTAAACGAAAATATGTCTCCTGCACAACCGCTGTAATCGGCAGATGACGGGTTCCTTTTAACATAGAATTTATGCATTCGGCCAGGTTTATTGTCATATGACCATATCGTATGCCGCCGTCATATGCTTGTGTCCACTGTTCAAAAGGAATATTGCACAGGTACTCTGCGCCTTCGGCGTTATCTGCGCGCAAGCTGGCCAACATCTCCTAAAAACGGTCTTGATTGATCTCGTACCCTGCCAATATACGTTGATAGCGAATATTACATACCACTCATCGATTTTGCAAATAAATTGAATTTTTCAAAAGAAATTATATTAATAGATATTTCATACCCATATCGGTCACTTGTCGCTTTCGTCTTTTAGATCGATGTTGCCCATAGTAGTTGGATGAAACATGCCTCGAGCAATATCGATGGTGTGTGCGATGCCACATGCTTCCCCTGGCGTTCTATTGCCGCAAGTATTCCAGGCCCCGATTCGATATAACGATATGTCAAGGTTGAGGCGCGACATGCCTTCTTAACCTAGATATGAAGAAGTCTCGATCATCACCGACTCCCTCGGTGTTATTGCGAACGCAATCGGAAGGATTCTCCCACACCGTCTTGTGCCACAAACTAGCAATAGCCGGCGCGTATATCTACCATACATGAAGGTATTGTCAATTTGTACCAATGGCTTGCGGTATGTAAAAACATCTCGGCATTACTTAAATGTCCGTAGCAGACGCTTGAACACCTGCGCATCCACGGAGCGCACGATCGTTGTAGTACGTCGGTTCTATTTCAAGGTCTGTTGTCTTTGCACAGGACATACCTCTCCAAAGACTGACACCACCGCCACACTTCATTATATGAAGCGCCCCACCGACCGTGCGCGCTTTTTCTAACGCTTGCGCTTGGCTATCCAAGCCTTTCGTAAGAGGCGTGTACCCCAATTGGCTACGAATATTGCCAATTAATGCCGGCAGATCTTGTAGTTTTGGGATCAGCCTTCACCGTCGGGATTATTAAATCGGCCAACATGCGAATCCATCCTCGGATGATCTTGTGTTACACACATCAACGAAGTACGTTAAATAATGTAACATTACATAATATTAGTGTTATTGAAATCATTAAACATATTGTCGTCATCGCATGCAGGTAAGACATGTATGCGGACCTTTGTACTTTTTCACCTCCCACAACCCTGTCCTTTTCCTCAACGACGCCATGATTTTCCATGTACATGTGCCGTCTTGAACTGCACACTTCGCCTCGTACTTATCCAGCCTGGATTTAACCACATTGTAGTTAACCCCGCTGGTCGATCGTTGTATTGTTTTAATGCAGCAAGAAAAGTATTCTTGTCGGAAAACTGGTTACCAACTTCTAATTGGTCCGAATTCAATGAAGAATTTGTACGGTCACGCGTCCGGTGTGGTAGTTCAGGAAACTCTAATGCATCATCTTGAGATAGATCGACATTATGCATGTGGGCTGGAGGTGAGTATGCCCTGAAAAGCGGATCTTCTTCTTCTTCGCCCTCGAACCGCGCCTCAACGTCTTCAGTACAATTGGAACGGGCTCGGTTCGTAAAATAATCCAACTTCGCACCGTCAAGCCACGGCTCCCGAGGTGGATCCACATCGGATTCATCGTCCGACTCTCCATAACTCGCAACAAACGAGGCCCCTGTTTGGTGGATGTCGCCTGAGTACATCATCCCTCCTTAAACATCTTTCGTAAAGATCCCAATCATATGTGGATTGCCAACCACTAGAAGTTGATGACGCCCCAAAAACGTATTTACTGTCATCGAACGCCGATCGATGGATATGCATGTCCCATCCACCGACCGAGTGTCGTGCGGGGGTTATGTTTTCCATACTACTACCGCACACGGGCATTCGTGTTTTGCCTCCCACTTACAGAGTGTCGGCTTGGGGTCGTGTATTCCCCTCGAACGATACTAGATGTTGAGGTTGCGAAAGATCACTTGGAGATGAAAATTCTACATATACCTCGATATAGGGTGAACCACCGCAAGATGAGTCTCCACCATTGCCTCAAGGCTCAGGGACCTTTGATGTCGAATGAGTCATATCTCACCGGATCAACCAAGCGCAAAATCTATACTTAATAGACACAACTTTCATTAGCGTTGTTCCGAATATTTTACGCCTAATTCTTTTGCGAAGTTCTACCAAATCAACGTCCGATTAAAACTCAATCGCTATTTGTGTTCTCCGATAAGAAAACAACACCATTTTGATTGTCACGAACTTCACCATCGTAGTAAATAATAGCATTAATACGTTCACTCATTTTCAATTTTTTTTCTTTTGCCCGAATTTGCCTTACGCAACTTGAGAATGAAATTTGCTCGATTTATAGCCTAAGTTTGCGGATACCATCAGAGCAAAAGAGCGCCCACGTGGGAGCGCCAAGATACTCTTGCTCACGGTGCACCTCTTTGGAAGCGTTTTTGCCATCGTTTGTTCAAAAACGTCTCCTCAAAATAATTTTGCCGAGTCCATCAGAGCAAAAAGAGCGCCCACGCGGCAGTTTTGGCCATGTTTGTTGTAAACGTCTCCTCAAAATTATTTTATCGGAGACTATGGCCAAAAACTCAATTCATTTTTCACATTGCAAGTGGGCGGGAAGGAACCCCAAAAACGCGCCACGCCGTAGCGTTTTTGGGAAAAAATGGCTAAAGCGCCTACGTGGACGCGTTTTTTGCCGAGGTGGCTAAAAGCGCTTCAGATTTTTTTCCCCAAAAACGCTACCGACGTGGCGCGTTTTTGGGGAAAATGGTACATTCCGGTAAATTTTTCTGAAAGTGATATATTCCGGTAATTTTTTTTTTTGGTATATATGGGAGCTTTGCCCGAAATAAGTGTGCTTAAAATATAGTCCAATTCCATGTCCTATTTATATATTTAGAATTTAGTTCTTCTATTTTTATTTTCAAATATTTAGTATTTTTATTTGTTAAATTTCATAATTTAAGTCTAGTTGTTAATACCATTAAAATTCTTTCATTAAATCCATTAATGCGTAACAATTTGTAATGATTAGGATCTTGTTCTAATCCTTACCTTTCAATTTAAAAAAAAATCAGAAAATTTTTAATTGTGTCACAATTTTAACTTGTATGTTTTTTTAATCTAACAAGAAGAGGAACTAAAATCTTTGACATAAAAGTTAGAAAATTAAATTCCAAATGTACAAAAAAAGAGAGCATATTTTAATCAATTCATATTAAAAAAAATTATCCCACAAGCTAGAGTAAAATATTAGAGTTAATATAATTTTTTGCCCCTAAACTTAGAAACTAAGTTCTGTTTGATACTCTCTTTTTTTTTTTGTCCATTTTGCCACCTAAACTAGACAATATCTAGTGATACAATCTTAAAGTGTTACATCATTACATTTTTACTTCTTTTAAGAAATAAATATTAAAATTATACATGAATTTTGATTTGACGTGTAATTTGATACACGAGCTTTGATTTGATGTAATTATACATATGAAACTTTGATTATAGTTCAAATGTATATATAAAACATTAATTTTTATTTAAGTGTACGCATTTAAAGAAATAAATACAATAATTTATTTTTATATTAGATATAAAAAATTATTTGTATTGCAATATGTAAACTTAAAAAATAATGTTATATCGATAACTGTATTAATAATTTATAAAATTGAATTAAATTAATATTTAATAAAAAATATTCAATTAATATTAATGTAATATTACATATTAAATTATAATTTATGTATAATTTTGATATTTATAGTTAGAATAAAAATTGCATTAACCCAAAAGTTTACTAGCAAGATTAATGTGAGAAATGATAACCTAAAACATGATATTGTTCAAATCGCTTCACGAACCACTAAACCAACTCAACTCACCGCCCCACTTCCCACAGTGCGATCCATCCATTACCACGTGCATAAAGTAAGAGCTCCAATTTTCTTCGGCCCACCGTGTATAAATGTCTGTGCGCTTGCTTAGCATTAATAATAAGCTCACTTCGCTTCTTTTCAATCGCCCCTTCCCCGCCCCTACGCTGATCTTTCCTTTTTCTCCACTCCAGATTTCATCTTTCGCTATGTCTTATCGCCCTAACTACCAAGGTGGCCGTCGAGGCGGGGGTCCCAACTCCAGCCGCGGAGGTGGACGCCGAGGAGGCGGCGGCGGAGGACGCGGAGGACGAGGCGGTGAACAGCGCTGGTGGGACCCGGTTTGGCGCGCTGAGCGCCTCCGTCAAAAGGCCGCTGAGGTATCTAAAAACTGCAAAATTTTGTTTTTGGCTTGTTTGAAATTACGTAACTAAGGTTTAAGCTGCTGATTAAGTTTATGCCTCATTATGCAATTAGCTTCTGTTTTTGGATGTTTCTGATTGACGTTTGAAATACAAAGGTAAATACTAGCAATTTTGAATGATTTTAATAAATAAAATTTTCTAAATACTAAACTTCATAAGTTTTCTTTGTCCGAGTACTAGTCTGTCAATTTTAAATTTTTTGCTAATTTTTATAGTACCATGTTAACTTTTCATCATTTGCTTTACAATAAGTACATCTTTGTAAGCAGCAAAAAATTGGTTAATAAAAGTAACAAAAATGGAAGTTGGTTAGTATTTTTATATACTTGTGCTTGTGTTTAGATGGAAGTTCTGGATGAGGCTGAGTGGTGGGATAAGATGAATCAAATGAAAAAAGGACAGGAGCAAGAGATGATCATTAAACGAAATTTCAGCCGTTCCGACCAGCAAGTTCTCTCTGATATGGCTTACGAATTAGGTCTTTACTTGTATGTTTCTGTAATTACTTCTCAATTACACTATATTTAGTTTAAGTGCTGTTTTTCCCAATAATTTTGTTGAATTAATGGTTGCTTTCCGTTTTTAACATGTTATTAATATTATACTTAATTTTTACCTTGATTTTTCACTTGTGGGAAGAAAGCCATGCGTATAATAAAGGGAAGGCTCTTGTGGTTAGTAAAGTTCCATTGCCAAATTATCGTGCAGATCTTGATGAAAATCATGGATCAACACAAAAACAGGTTAGATCCGAGTACCACCTATGTTCTTAATGTTATTGTATACTTACTGAGCATGTTCATATAAGTTCTCATTTTCCAACTTTTGTACAGATTCAAATGTCTACAGAAACTGAGAGGCGAGTGGGAAATCTCTTGGATGTCTCAAGGGACACAAAGTCGGGTGATGATTCAGGAGTGGCATCTAGTAGGGGAGCCACAAAACCATTGCCTGATGTAAAAAGAATTGATTCAGTTTCTACAATTGAAACAGATTCTTCCAAGGAAAAATTCAGTGCTGAACTCAAGAAAAAGCAGGAAAACTTGAACGTATGCATGCAAATCAAGACATTATTAATATCATACTATCTTTGTTAACATCCATATCTTCCTATGGTTCAGGTTGCTCTGCTTAAATATTTCTCATGTTATTTAATCACTTGCAGGCAAGTAACAGTGTGAAGGCGATGCTGTCTTTCAGAGAAAAACTACCAGCATTCAAAGTGAAAGCTGAGTTTCTGAAAGCTGTTGCTCAAAATCAGGTCTAATACTTGTTAAACAGTTTCTCCTGATTTCAGATAGCATCATTCTTTTCTAATATGTCACTAGCTTGCTGATGGTGTATTTTATTCTGCAAAACAAGAGAAAAGAGGTTGTTAACTAGACTAGTTGCTTGTATAAATGTGTAATCAATTTTTCATAAATCTGGAACCTTTAATAAAAATATTTATCGTGCATGCTATGCTCAAGCCTTTTTGCCATAATTGTGCATTTCTTTTTTAATGGAAAGAAAAGAAGAGTCTTCCTCATGCTTGATGCTCCAAATTGATTGGTGCATATATTATTTTTTAGCCTTTTCTCTTTAAGGTTTAGTACAAGGTATCATGAAGTCATCTATCAGTTGTTTTGGTATGTTACATTTATATGCTAAAATCATAGCTCTCTATACACATGTTTGTGTATTTGAAGGATAAGCTGAAAAAATTGCATTTAAATTTCAAATAGAGCTAAATGCTTGAACTTATCATTATAAGAGTAGAGAACAGAATTCTGTAACCAAGATGAGTAGTAAAAAGCTCTAGCTCTAGCTCAAGCTCAGTTGAAATCTTGATGATTGAACTGAAATCGAGCTATGCTCAAGTATTATTCAAAAAATACCTAAACCACTTAGTGTGACTTTTTTTTTTTAATTCAACCACTTAATGTGACTTGATTAAGCTTTGTTGTTGTACAATTAACATTAAAATTGCAATTATAAGATGAACTGTTGTGCTCTATCGTTATCTGCATATTAAATATACCATTTATTACAAAAAAAAATTAACTAGGCTTGCAATTTTTTTTATCTCAACTACACAAGTATTAGAATGCTCTAACTCAACTTGATTCACTACTTGAACTATTCAAGCTTGAGTTTGATTCAATGATGAACTAGCTGAGTTCAATTACTCAATAAGTCAGCTTCATGTGCTCACGAGTATCTTTACCTGCATACACCCAAAGGAACTATAAGAAGATGACGTGGAAAGCTTAGTCAATGATGAATTTGATCAGGCCAAAAAAGAATATGATGGATTTGAGAACTCCACAGTCTGGATTTTGGATTCTTTCATAGT
This sequence comes from Gossypium sturtianum, assembly GCA_025698515.1. Taxonomy (NCBI): domain Eukaryota; kingdom Viridiplantae; phylum Streptophyta; class Magnoliopsida; order Malvales; family Malvaceae; genus Gossypium; species Gossypium sturtianum. Next base: position 67,960,653 of record CM046946.1, on the reverse strand, counting down.
CAATATTGTTTTCTTTGTGTCTCCTCTGTCCTTTGTCTATTTTTATTTTCCAAGCTTGGTTTGCATCATTCAATAAAAGTTTATTTACTCCTTTGGGTTTCGGAGACTGACCTACATACATATGATCAATAAGAAAGTTCTATTTATTTCTTTCCTTGTAATTTGCAGTGGTTAAAAAGTATTCTGAGTTATGTTATTTTCTCAATGATACAGGTTCTAGTGGTTTCAGGAGAAACAGGATGTGGTAAAACAACACAGCTTCCTCAATTTATTTTAGAAGAGGAGATATCATCTCTGAGGGGTGCTAATTGTAACATAATATGTACTCAGCCACGTCGCATATCTGCGATATCTGTTGCAGCTAGAATATCCTCAGAAAGGGGAGAGAATGTTGGTGAAACTGTTGGTTATCAGATTCGCCTAGAGTCAAAGCGATCTGCTCAGACACGGCTGTTGTTCTGCACAACTGGAGTGTTACTCAGACAGTTGGTACTGTTCAATCCTCTTTTGTTGTCAAGTTTGTATCTTTTTTTTTTTTTTTTTTTTATTTTGTTCTCTTCTGAAGCTTTAGAGATACCTTGCATTTTAAAGTTCTTGTGCTAGAGTTCTGATTGTTATAGCTTGGTTGTGTTTTTAGCTATCTCGTCACTCCCGGGAATTTTTATGGTGTATGGCTATCCTGTCACTGGCGTTACTAAAAGTTTTATTGGTTACTTTAGTGAAATGCATCTTGCTAGTACATTTCTGTGATGTTGAAACTAGAGCTTTTGTTTGCTTAATAATGTTTCTTGATGTGATTAAACCGCATTATGAAAAATTTTCTCAGTAGCTTCAGTAAATTTTCATAGGGTGCTTAAAAAGCCCTAGAGCATTTGTTTGCTTCATGTGATTTTTTTCTCCGGACAGCTAATTTTTTTTCCATGATATGACATCTTTTTTCTTTTATCCCTATATTCGTCTGAAACTGCAGGTTCAGGACCCATATTTAAATGGTGTGAGTCATTTGCTAGTGGATGAAATTCATGAAAGAGGCATGAATGAGGACTTCCTGTTAATAATTTTACGTGACCTTCTTCCTCGGCGTCCAGACTTGCGTCTTATTTTGATGAGTGCAACCATCAATGCTGATTTGTTCTCTAAATATTTTGGAAATGCTCTAACTATTCACATACCGGTATAGTCAGTGGTGAAGTTCCACTGTTAGAAATAAGTTCTTTCTGTTTTGTTCATTGCATGTTATTTTATACATCATTACTTTTGTTTATGCAGGGGTTGACCTTTCCAGTGGCTGAGTTATTTCTCGAGGATGTGCTACAGAAAACTCGTTATAATATCAAATCAGAATTTGACAATTATCAAGGCAATTCACGAAGGAGGAGGAAAGAGCTTGATTTCAAGAAAGATAATTTAACTGCACTATTTGAGGCATGTATTCAACGATGGGTCATTCCTAGTTATGCTGCCACTAAAGTGGGCCATAGGCATTAATAAGTATCATCATTCTGCCATTTTTTTCCTTGACATTTTTAGTTAACATTAAAAACAATTGGATTAACCTACTAATAGTCATAAGCTTACCATTTTGAGTCATTATTAAGGGTCCAACCAAACCAGGTTACTAAGGGTCTGAAACCACTTTACCCCTTGGGTCTTGGCAGATTTACTGATTGCATATCTATTATTTACATTCCTCTTTATGCTTTTTACCCCTCCCCCCCATGTTATGGCAGCAATACTAAGCATTTTATGTCTTGTAAGTTAATTGAAGGTTTGTTTTTTCATCTCATTTTATGCTTACTAGACTTCTGTGGTAAATGTACTTCCTGTAAGTGAACATTTTAGCTTCATTTCAGATGGGTTGCTCTTTCTCTTTCCATTTTCTCATTGTTATTAATCATTTCCTGTTATTAGCACTTTAGCATTTATTAATTAGGGATTTAGTGCTTTCATCTGGATAATCTAAATAGGTATCTTCTATCTATAAATAAAACCTACTTGAAGATTAGGAAGTTTGTTCTTCAATTCTGTTAGGTACTCCTGACATTTTGGCATTTTCTTATGTAGGATGTTGACATTGATTCTGAATATAAGAATTACAGTGCATCTACAAGACATTCACTTGAAGCATGGTCAGGTTCACAGATTGATTTGGGTCTGGTATGTAATTTACAGCGTTTTCTAAGTACAGGACTTGCCGCCTTTTTCCAGCTTGGAAGGAAATTCTATTTAATGCAATGGATGTTTGTTTTCTTATTGTTTTCCTTTTGCGCCTGCCATTTTCATGTTTATAGTGAAATAGATTATCTTTTTGTTCTCTCAACATTTTAAACTATATTAATTTCTCTCTGTATCTAATCATATTTACAATTGTTGGAAATTTCTAGGTGGAGGCCACAATTGAGCATATTTGCCGCCATGAAGCTGATGGAGCTATTCTTGTATTCCTCACAGGCTGGGATGACATTTCTAAGCTCCTTGACAAGATTAAAGTGAACAGCTTTCTTGGGGATCTTAGCAAGTTTCTGGTTCTTCCCTTACATGGTTCTATGCCTACCATTAATCAACGAGAAATATTTGACCGTCCTCCACCTAACAAGCGGTAAGCATTTCTATGTTATTAGTTTTTTTTTTTTTTTTTTAATTTCTGATGGTGTATGGTACCCTTTTCTATTAGCAGCTAGCATAATTGTTTTTTATTATTATTATTATTATTATTATTTTAAGGTGTATGTTTTAATTGATAAGTAAGATGAGAAATAAATTTTGTGCCATTATGATATCACCTGTTGCTAATTTTCTTATCATAGAAGTATGGCTATAATTACCAAAATCATCCTGTAAAGAACTAAGCATGAATATGCTTATTCTGGACATTACCTATAACAAGGATTCTTCTCATCTGGTGAATATTGACAATTTTTCTTTGTGGTCCTTTTGACTTTAAACACTTTTATTTTCCCTGTGCTCACTTTAGTGTCAGGTTTACATCATTGCTTGAATAGGTTAAACCTCTCATGGTTAGATGGATTGAAGAGCAAAGATGATGCATTATATTTCTAGTTTGGATTCTTACGAATTCATGTAACTTCTTTGTAAGATAATATTTTATGAAACTGTGTATATCTTATCATGTTTTTTACTGTCAGAATAGAAATTCTGGAATTTCATCTGGCATTAAAGATGGATTTTGTTTGTCAAGTGCAAAGTAGTTATTTCTTGGCCTAAGTGCTGTTTTTGCTATGCTACTTGTCTTCCTGTTCCTTTTTTGCAACATATGGGACCATAGATTTTTCTTTGCTGTATATTTCCAACTGGGTGCTATGCTCACTGCTTTTGCATATATATATTTATCATTTGTTTTGGTTCTATTTTATATCCTCTTGAATTCTAAATCTGCTTTTCATATTTCAGAAAAATTGTTTTGGCGACAAATATTGCTGAAAGTAGCATCACCATAGATGATGTTGTGTATGTTATAGACTGTGGAAAGGCAAAGGAAACAAGTTATGATGCTCTTAACAAGCTGGCATGTCTTTTACCTTCATGGATTTCAAAGGCTTCAGCACATCAGGTATTTGTTTATTTTCAAGGTGGTGTGGGTTGGGTGATTCCCTATATCTGTTAATGTTTTGGCCAGTTTCACGCGTTACCGGGAGTCTTTTTTCCTTTGACATGGTATGACCATCTCAGAGACGAGGCCGTGCTGGTCGTGTGCAACCTGGAGTTTGCTATAGGCTGTACCCAAAATTGATCCATGATGCAATGCTTGAGTATCAATTACCTGAAATTCTCCGAACACCATTGCAAGAGCTATGCCTACATATCAAAAGCTTGCAGCTTGGGTCTGTGGGATCATTTTTGGCAAAGGCACTTCAGCCTCCAGATCCTCTTTCTGTTGAAAATGCAATTGAGCTTCTTAAAACAATTGGAGCTTTGGGTGATGCAGAGGACCTTACTCCTCTTGGTATCTTTTTTGCTCTTTCTTCATTGTTGTTCTCTGCACATTTTAGTAAGATATTATTTGTTACCTGAACTGGTATTTTGCAGGTCGTCATCTTTGCTCTCTACCTTTGGACCCAAACATAGGAAAGATGCTTCTAATGGGGGCTATTTTTCAATGCCTGAATCCTGCTTTGACAATTGCAGCTGCTCTTGCTCATCGTGACCCATTTGTCCTTCCAATAAATAGGAAAGAGGAAGCTGATGCAGCAAAAAGATCCTTTGCTGGTTATTCTTGCAGGTTAGGCTGCTATGCTAAGTTATCCTTTCTCTGTGACTTGCAAATTGAGATTAATTATGATTTTGTTACTAACGGAAAATATTAACTTTTTTATATGTAGTGACCATATAGCACTTGTTAAAGCCTTTGAAGGATATAAAGATGCAAAGCGTAATGGAAGAGAGAGAGCATTTTGTTGGGAAAATTTTCTATCCCCAGTGACCTTGCAGATGATGGAGGATATGAGAAATCAGTTTATAGATCTGTTATCAGACATAGGCTTTGTAGACAAATCACGGGGTGCTAGCGTAAGCTCTGTCTTATCTAATTTTCTTGCCATGCATGAACATTTTCTTCAACACCCCTCCCCCAGGGGGCACATCATTTTTTAAGTTTAGCTATTGCTATACATCCCATTTTCAAGAACTCATGGCCATCCTTGATTTATGAGGTTTTCATTCACTGTACATATGCTGCTGGTTTTATCATAGTCTTCGCCATTATTTTTTATCATCAGAATGGTCACTGTCTGATTGTACTTATAATTAATTTCCATGTGGATTTTTAAACAGGCTTACAACCAATACAGCCATTATTTGGAGATGATATGTGCAGTCCTTTGTGCTGGGCTTTACCCAAATGTTGTGCAATGCAAAAGAAGAGGAAAACGTACAGCATTCTACACTAAAGAAGTCGGAAAAGTTGACATTCATCCTGCATCTGTTAACGCGGGGGTTCATCTCTTTCCATTGCCTTATATGGTTTACAGTGAAAAGGTCAAAACAACCAGCATTTTTGTCCGAGACTCAACAAATATTTCTGATTACGCTTTACTTCTGTTTGGTGGTAATCTTATTCCTAGCAAAACGGGAGAGGGTATTGAGATGCTTGGGGGGTACCTTCATTTTTCTGCATCGAAGAGTGTACTGGACTTGATACGGGTAATTCCTCTTATGCTTTTCTTTCACATAAAAAAATGGATTTTTATCCTTTGGATAGTTTAAGCGACAGATGAAGAGCAAAAACACTTAAAACATTATATATTTTTCTTTGTTTATGCTATTTATTATTATTATTAACATTTTTATGCAGAAACTGCGTGGGGAACTTGACAAGCTTTTGAACAGAAAGGTTGAAGAACCTGGATTTGATATATCTGTTGAAGGAAAGGGAGTAGTGTCTGCTGTGGTTGAGTTATTGCACAGCTAAAATGTACGGTACTGAATTCGTATTCTTTTAAGTTCTTTATAGTAGGATGGATTGCTATTCATTTTGTGAGATAATATAAGCAAAATGCAACTTGTTAGGGGTGATTTAATCTATTCAACATTCCTGTTAGGATGTTGAAAGCTTTTTTTCGTAGCAAATTAAGGTAAAAATGGGAAGGCATGGTCCTAAGTTTGTTTGACTTATCCCATTGTTCACCATTTGGAGACTTAATGATACCTTAGGCAGCAATTATTTTAATTATTTCATTTATGTCAAAAGGGTTCCAGTCTTTACCATCATTTATGTTCCAATTGTAGTTCTAATCGTTCAAAATGATTGACACTGTAGTTCATTCGTCACCTTGTGGATTTACATTTACGCTTAGCTCCTTTTGGCTTTGAAGCTAAGAAAATATTCAATCAACAATGCGATGTCCACTTATCGCATATAACTTTGTGGTTTACATTTCAAGCTTGCTGGTCAAATATTTGTCTGGAAGGGAACTTAGTGTTGATATGTTTTCTTCTCCATATCCGCTTACCATGGCCTGCTTTCTTGCCTTTTGGCATCCAAATGTCGCCTGGGCCTGCTGAAACTTTGGGAGAGCTTGTCAAATCAATCTGACAAGAAAGGGGGAATTAGCCCTAAAAAAGCAGGATTTTCGTCACACGTCCAAATCGGACTCAGTTTTTGGGTGAAGGCATTGCGGGTTCTCCAAAGCTGGTGATAATGCTGTTGATGATCCATCCCCTCAGCAGTATAATTGAGTTTGTGGTATTGGATGGACGATGGGAAAGGAAAAGACAATCACAATTTTCTTGCAAGCTTTCACTTTGAGTAATAAATGACTCAGAATTGCACCGTGCAGTCTGCAAGTGGCATTATAGAATAGTCCCAGCATGATCAGTTTAGAGACTGTCAAGTTCAATGGCTCCATCTGAAACCACGGCCTTACCTTCATAAACAATGTTAATAATATCCAGATAGAAACTGGTTTATGTTAAGAGAATGAGTAATGCGAAGCAAATACAACAAAAGCAGCTCTGGCCTTACTTGAATGTCCATAGATGATATCTACACCAAAAGGTACCTTTTCCGCACTGCATAAACAGAATGAGGAATTGAACTCAACATAATCTTGAAAATTTCCTATAATCTACTTCTAGAATTAATCAAGCACGACTCCAGTTTTCGCAACATTTTTCCTTTTTTGGCCGGTCTTCCACTTTTATGTGCATGATGTTTTTTATCGCCAATTGGTCGTCCGTTATGAACATGAACAAACCGACTGAACTTATTGTTTTCTGCTCAGATGTCTGAATTACACATTAAGCTTATAATCATTGGATCTTTTATGTATCCCATCCCCAGCTAGTTACAATCCTGAAGGTCGATGAGCACGAGGAAAATATGGCTCATCTATCTTGGTTAAACACGAAGAATAAGCAAGTGATATTTGTCGGTTATGATATTGGTTAATAACTTAATTAGGTTACTCTAATAGGATTGGAAACCTAGAGTCGAGATTTGGATGATCATGAGATAATTGGAGCAAGAGTTGTTCACCAAATAAAGAGTTATATAGGATGTAATTAGCAATTGTTGCTTACCTAAATAACTACAATCTTGGGAGAAAATCTTAAGAGGAAGTGAAATATAGACCTTTACCCACTAGAAAACTTTAGAGAAATGATTTTTCGAAATTAATATCTGAGGGTTATTAATTTTGAATGAAATAGTGGGAGCGCCTTTTAATAAAGTCCTTTTTAAATGTTCATAATAAACTTGGTAAATTTACTCATAAACATGTTTTATTATTGTAGATTTATTATGGCAAACAACACAAACTCTTTATCATTGCGATCTGTCCTTGAGAAGGACAAGTTGAACGACTTGAACTTTCTTGACTGGTTCTATAACTTGAGGATTGCCCTCAAACAAGAGCGAAAATTATACATCATTGAAGAACCCGTTCCTAATGAACCAGCAAGCAATGCCTCTAAAGCTAACAATGATGCTTATAAGAAGCATCTTGATGATATGTTAGACATAGGATGTCTAATGCTTGCCACCATGACTTCTAAGCTTCAAAAGCAACATAAGGATATGGTTGCTTATGATATGATCCAACACCTCAAGGAATTATATGAGGGGCAAACACGTCAAGAGAGGTACGAGACCTCTAAAGCTCTATTTCTATACAAGATGGTGGAGAGGACTTTTGTGGGAACTCATGTTCTTAAAATGATAGGCTATATTGAAAGCCTTGAAAAACTTAAATTCCCTCTAGGTGTGGAATTGACCATCGATGTTATCCTGCAATCATTGACGGATAGATTTTGCCAATTCGTCCTAAATTTTAAAATGAATGAAATTAACAAAATTTTTCCATGGTTACTTACCATGTTATGAGCTGCTGAAAGTAACATGAAAAGGGTTGGACCTAAGCCCATTTTGATGATTCGCAAAGACTGTAACAGCCCAATTTAGGGGCTAGTCGGAATAGTGATCTCGGGGTCACTAATCTAATAATTTAGAAATTTATTTTCATGTTATTTTATGAGTCGGAGCATGATAGTATATGTGCATGAGAATTTTGGTGCTTTAATTTTAGCGATTTCTAGTATAATCGTGAAAAAGGACTAAATAGCATAAAGTGCGAAATTTCCATTTTATAAGTTAAATGTACCAAATAGCCATAAATTGATAATTGGAGGTCTTTAAAAGGCAATTAGACCCCCAATATTTGCTTGGCCGACCATAGACTAGCATAGGAGACAAATTTGTCAAAGATGGTCAAAGTTGGTGATAGTAGGTGAACTAATTTGACTAGTATTAAAATAATGAGGAAAGAAAAGATATCAACTTTTCTCTTTCACTCTTCCACCAAAAATTAGCAGCAAATAGAGGGAAGAAAGCTTCAAAATTTCAGCACATTCTTCTCTTCAAAAGCAAGTGTTTTAGTGATCTTTTCTTGAAAATAGTTGTACTTTTGGGAACCCTAAAGCTTAAGCTTTCAAATGAGGGGACTATTGTGCAATTTGATGCAAAGTTTAGAGTTTTACCATGAGAGCTTTCATTGTAATTTGCTGCATTTTTATGGAAGAAAATGAGTCTTAGTTGTTGTATGAACAACTTTTGTGAAAGGTGTTGTCTTGAAAGCACCTAATTTGGACCTTAATGAAAAGGTTACAAAATTGTAGTAAATATGTGAAATGTTGAGTTTTGATGATAGCTATAAGAGTATTAAATGTTCACCTAGGTTTGTTGAAGGTAGAAATGTGATTAGAATTTATTTCCAAGCCTAGGGGCAAAATGGTCAATTTGCCAAAGTCTAAGGGCAAAATAGTAATTTTGCCTAAGCATGATTATTGAAATGCTTTATTAATGAGATGATTAAAATGAGCTAAATTGTTGTTATAGAGCAAGAAGAACCGAGGATCCACCTCGACCGGGGGAAGAACAAAGTCTCGGACTAAATCGTCGAGCTAGCTCATTTTGAAATCGAGGTAAGTTTGTATGTGATTAATGAAATATTTATGTTAGCATAATTGAAAATGCTTGGTATCACATTGATGTATGATGTTGAAGTCCTAGTGGACTATAATGAATATGGGATTGCAATCATCGAGATGTGAATCAGATAAAGTCCCGTATAAGACCATGTCCGGGACATAGCCTCGGCACCGAGTTAAGATCCCGTATAAGACCATATCCGGGATATGACTTCGAAAAAGAATAAGAAACTCGTTAAGACCACATTCGGAATATGGCATTGATAATTGATGTAAAAGTCCATATAGGACCATATCCGGGATATGGCATTGGCATTTAGAAGTAACTCCATGTAAGACCACATCGGGGATGTGGCATTGGCTTCGTCTCTACATGAACGAGCGTTGAATATCGTCTCGACTATCCCTAGTGATTAAAGGGATAAGTAGATGAGTTTAGAAGTAGAAATGAGATTTGCACTAAAGTCATATGAATGAGTGAATACAGGTACTCGTGAATGAGTCACGAAGAAATGTCTACGACATGTGGCATAGTATGTGCTAAATAAGGGCAATTGTGAGTAAGTATGGCAAGATGCCTATGACTTGTGTATGGTTAGTTAATATCATGGATGGATTATTTTATGAGCTTATTGTTGCTATTTATATTCATGCAAACTTACTAAGCTTTATGCTTACTCCTTTCATTGCTCTTTCTCCTTGTAGTATTGCCAAGATAACTCGAGGAACGGGGACGTAGGAGTTCGAAAATCACACTATCGACACCACTTTGGTATAACAATTTAGACTATTTTGAGTATGGCATGTATAGGGCTCGAGTATTTTGTTAGGTCGTAATTGTTGGCCAAAGTGTTGGCTTTGTAAGGCATCAAAACCTCCTTTTGTAATGGTCTATTAAGTTAGGCCGATACTTGGCAAATTTTTATGTTTAAAAAAAGTGATTTTTTTAAGTGTATGCCCTTGTGTATGATTGCGAATTGTGTTGAGATAGATTGGTGTTTGAATGTGTGTAACGTAGGGTGGCAAAAGGCTTGGTAGATAGCCATCTAATTTTCCACATGAATAGACACACGGGCGTGTGTCTATACCGTGTGTGACACACAGTCAGCCTTAAGGGCGTGTGAATTGACCGTGTGTCCCATTGCATACTAGGTTTGCAAGTCAGTGTGCCACACGGGCTAGGGACACGGGCGTGTGCCCAGGCCGTGAGAAGTCTGCACATTAATTGTGGAATTTAAATTGACCACGGGTAGAAGACACGTGTGTGTCTATGCCATGTGAAGTTAGTCAGAATTGACCACGGGTGGAAGACACGGGCGTGTCTAGGCCGTGTGAAGTTGGTCAGGGTCGACCACGGGTGGATGGCACGGACATGTCTTAGGGGCACACGGGCATGTCCCTAGACCAACACGGGCTTGTGGCCCCTGTTTTGTTGAAAAGTTCCTGAGCTCGTAAAAACTCCCAGAATAGTTTCGATACCTCTCGGAGGGATGTTTGGGGCCTCTTAGGCCGAGTACATGCAAGTGATGAGTTTAAATGAAATTTCATAGCCCGTTTCGAGATGTCAAGTGAGATTAGTTAAGTAATGCCTCAACCCCGGTCCCGACTTTGGGCACGGGTAAGGGGTGTTACATTTATTGGTATCAGAGCTACGGTTTAGTCGGTTCTAGGACTAACGTAGCATAAGTACGAGTCTAGCTATACATACCATATGTAAGGGTGTCTGAGTAATGATAGTGTGATGGCTCCTGACGTATAAAATTGTGTTTTATGTAGTATATGGATTCTGATCCAGACCGAATTGCAGCCGATGATGCTGCGAGTAACACGCCGGCTCCCGCTCAAGGGACCGCGTTGACTAATAGTAGACCCGAGACCTTGGGTTAGGGAGAAGAGGCTCGAAAAGCCTTTCTCTACATGATAAGCAACTGGTATACTGAGTATACCCGAGCAAATCCAAACGCTCAACCCCCTCTACCCCCACCAATTCCTCAACCCGCTCCAGTAGCTCCTCAAGTGGTTGAAGTGGTGAGAAGGGAAAGACCTCTGGTGGATAAGATCCGGAAGCAAGGAGCCGAGGAATTTCGGGAAAATAAGGAAGATGACCCAGAGAAAGCGGAATTCTGGCTTGAGAATACCATCAGGGTATTTGACGAGTTATCCTGCACACCTGAAGAGTGCTTAAAGTGTGTGGTATCTCTCCTGAGAGATTCAGCCTATCGATTGTGGAATACCCTGGTGTTGGTGGTGCCGAGGGAGAGAGTTAGCTGGGAATTTTTCCAAGAGGAATACCGAAAAAAGTACATCAGTCAGCGGTTCGACCATAAGAGGAAGGAGTTCTTGAATCAAGCAATGCCGTATGTCGAAGAATCGACTATGAACGGGAGTTCGTAAGGCTTAGCAAGTATGCACGGGAGTGCGTGTCTACCGAAGCCGTCATGTGCAAGAGATTCGAGGACGGATTAAATGAAGATATCCATTTATACGTGGGAGTCCTCAAACTAAAAGAATTTGTAGTGTTGGTAGATAGAGCCTGTAAAGCCGAAGAGCTGGCTAAAGAGAAGAGAAGAGCTGAGAATGAGTCTCGTGACTTGAGGAAGAGACAATTGAATAAGTCTCATCAATCCTCATCTAAGAAATCGAGGGATTTTACTACTCGATCAGTCGCTTCAGCGGGGTTTTCAACCCGAAGTAAAGGCAAGCAATTTTTGGGGTCGAAAGGGCAGACCACTTCAGTTGCTAGTGTGGGTAACGTTCGACCAAGTAGACCAGAATGTCCTCAGTGTGGCAGGCGCCATTCTGGTGAGTGTCGAGCTAACGAGAAAGCTTGTTTCTGATGTGGGTCCTTAGACCACTTTATTAGAGACTGCCCCGAGGTGGGCGAGAAAGAAAAGCCTCAGTATGCAAGATCGGGAAGTACTGCTAGGGGAAGACCACTGAGAAACCCAGAAAATGAAATGGGTAGCAAGGATCCATCTAGAGAGAAAGCTGCTAGAGTCGAGGGTAGAGCACCGGCGATGACATATGCCATTCGTGCGTGAAGAGGCATCTTCCCCCGATGTAATCACGGGTACCTTTTCTCTCCATAATACTCGTGTTATAGCTTTAATTGATCCGGGATCCACCCACTCATACATATGCATGAAATTAGTCTCTAGTATGAGCATGCCCGTAGACTTTACTGAATTCATAATAAGAGTTTCTAATCCCCTAGGCAAGTGTGTATTGGTTGATAGAGTTTGCAAAGGTTGCCCTTTGATGATTAAGGGTCATTGTTTCCCGGTCGACCTTATGTTATTACCGTTTGATGAGTTTGATGTCATCCTTGGGATGGATTGGTTAGTTACTCATGGAGTAGTCGTGAATTGTGGGAAGAAGCATATTAATTTGCGAGATGAAAATGGTAATCTTATTCGTGTTGAATCAGATAAGCCAGATAGGCTCCCAGTAGTGATGTCAACCTTGTCGACTCATAAGTATTTAAAGAAGGGATACGAGGCCTATCTTGCCTTTGTGTTGAACACTAAAGAGACTGAATTGAAAATGGAGTCGGTACCCATAGTATGCGAGTACCCAGATGTTTTCCCGGAAGAGTTGCCAGGGCTACCTTCGGTTAGAGAGATTGAATTTGGGATTGAGTTAGCTCAGTGCACGCCCTATTTCTATTGCTCCCTATAGAATAGCTCCAACCGAGTTAAAGGAGCTAAAAGAACAATTGCAAGAGCTGATGGATAAAGGTTTAGCAAGGCCGAGTTTTTCTCCGTGGGGTGCTCCCGTTTTATTCGTGAAGAAGAAAGATGGTTCTATGAGACTATGCATAGATTATCGGTAACTCAACAAGGTAACTGTGAAGAACAAGTACCCGTTACCGAGGATCGATGATCTATTCGATCAATTGAAGGGAGCCACAGTGTTTTCCAAGATAGATTTAAGGTCAGGGTACTATCAGCTGAGAGTTAAGGACTCGGATGTGCCGAAAACCGCATTTAGGACTAGGTATGGCCACTATGAATTTTTGGTCATGCCTTTTGGTCTAACGAATGCCCCTGCGATCTTCATGGATTTGATGAATCGCATTTTTCGGCCATACTTGGATAAATTTGTCGTGGTCTTCATCGACGAAATATTGATCTACTCTCGAGATGAGAACGAACACGCCGAGCACTTGAGTACGGTTCTGTAAGTTCTGAGAGAAGAGAAATTGTATGCCAAATTCAGTAAGAGTGATTTTGGCTCAAGGAAGTGGGATTTTTGGGGCACATTGTCTCGGGAGATGGGATTAGAGTCGACCCGAGTAAGATTTCAGCAATTGTTGAATGGAGACCGCCGAGGAGCGTAACTGAAGTAAGGAGTTTTCTAGGCCTAGCTGGCTATTATAGGCGTTTTTTCAAGGGATTTTCCATGATAGCTACCCCGATGACTAAACTTTTGCAAAAAGATGTGAAGTTCGATTGGACAGAAAAGTGTCAACAGAGTTTTGAGAAACTGAAGACACTGTTGACTGATGCCCCTGTTTTGGTACAACCTGAGCCGGGAAGAGAATTTGTGGTTTATAGTGACGCGTCCTTGAACGGATTGGGTTGTGTACTCATGCAAGAGGGCAAGGTGATTGCTTACGCCTCTAGGAAACGGAAGCCGCACGAGAAGAATTACCCGACTCATGATTTAGAGTTGGCCGCAATTGTGTTTGCATTAAAAATTTGGAGGCATCATTTATATGGTGAAAGGTGTCAGATTTTCACCGATCATAAAAGCCTAAAATATTTGATGACTCAAAAGGAATTGAATTTGAGGCAACGAAGGTGGTTAGAGTTGATTAAGGATTATGAGTTGGAAATTGACTACCATCCGGGAAGGGCGAACGTAGTCGCCGATGCTTTGAGTAGAAAATCATTGTTTGCACTAAGAGCCATGAATACTCAGAAGACCTTGTTAGATGATGGTTCCGTTTTAGCCGAATTGAGGGCTAAACCCTTGTTTCTCCAAGAAATCTGTGAAGCTTAGAAAGATGATAACAGTTTGCAAGCCAAGAGAATTTTATGTGAGTCGAGCGTGTAGTCAGAATTTTGGGTAAATCCTGATGGATGTCTAACATTTTGAGATAAGGTCTGTGTACCCAGAAATGACGAGCTTATTCATAAAATCTTGCATGAAGCGCATAGCGGATGTTTGAATGTACACCAGCAAAGACGTAAGATGTACAATGATTTGAAGAAATGGTATTGGTGGCTTGGTATGAAGAAAGACATTTCCGAGTTTGTATCAAAATGTCTGATTTGTCAGCAAGTGAAGGCTGAACATCAAGTACCTTCGGGTTTACTTCAGCCCATTATGGTTCCTGAGTGGAAATGGGACCGTATTACCATGGACTTTGTGACGGGCTTACCGTTGACTCCAATGAAGAAAGACGCAGTATGGGTAGTGGTTGATAGACTCACAAAGTCAGCCCATTTTATACCAGTACGAGTCGACTATTCGCTTGATAAATTGGCAGACTTGTACATGTCAGAGATAGTAAGACTCCATGAGGTACCGTTGTCGATCATTTCGGATAGAGATCCGAGATTCACGTCACGATTTTGGAAAAAGTTGTAAGAAGCCTTGGGCACGAAATTAAATTTCAGTATAGCCTTCCATCCACAAACCGACGGACAGTCGGAGAGGGTAATCCAGATACTTGAGGACATGCTTCGATGTTGTGTTTTAGAATTCCAAGGTAGTTGGGAGAAATACTTACCGTTGGTGGAATTCGCCTACAACAACAGTTTTCAGTCAAGTTTGAAGATGGCGCCTTATGAGGCATTCTATGGGCGTAAGTGCCGCACGCCCTTGTATTGGTCAGAACTCAGAGAGAAACAGATACACGGGGTCGATTTGGTTAAAGAAACTGAAGAAAAAGTAAAAGTGATACGTGATTGTCTGAAAGTCGCCTCAGATAGGCAGAAGTCCTATTTAGATTTGAAAAGGAAAGAGATAGAATTCAAAGTCGGTGATAAAGTGTTCTTGAAGGTATCACCTTGGAGGAAAGTCCTCAGATTTGTCAGGAAGGGCAAACTAAGTCCGTGCTTTATCGGACCTTATGAGATTACCGAGAGAATAGGATCAGTAGCTTATCGGTTGGCCTTTCCACCTGAACTAGAAAAGATTCATGATGTATTTCACGTATCCATGTTGCACCGATACCGTTCAGATCCTTCACATGTCATTGTACCAACAGAGGTAGAGATCCAACCGGACTTAACTTATGGTATAGAGTCCGTTAAGATTTTGGCGCGAGAGGTCAAGTAGTTGAGAAACAAAAGCATAGCCCTTGTGGAAGTTTTATGGCAAAGGCACAGAATAGAAGAGGCTACATGGGAGCCCGAGGAAATGATGAGAAACCAATATCCCAACCTTTTTGCCGGTAAGATTTTCGGGGACGAAAATCCTTAAGGGGGAGAATTGTAACAACCCAATTTAGAGGCTAGTCGGAATAGTGATCTCGGGGTCACTAATCTAAGAATTTAGAAATTTATTTTCATGTTATTTTATGAGTCAGAGCATGATAGTATATGTGCATTAGAATTTTGGTGCTTTAATTTTAGCTATTTCTAGTATAATCGTGAAAAAGGACTAAATCGCATAAAGTGCGAAAGTTCCATTTTATAAGTTAAATGTACCAAATAGCCATAAATTGATAATTGGAGGTCTTTAAAAGGCAATTAGACCCCCAATATTTGCTTGGCCGACCATAGACTAGCATAGGAGACAAATTTGTGAAAGATGGTCAAAGTTGGTGATAGTAGGTGGACTAATTTGACTAGTATTAAGATAATAAGGAAAGAAAAGATATCATCTTTTCTCTTTCACTCTTCCATCGAAAATTAGTAGCAAATAGAGGGAAGAAAGCTTCAAAATTTCAGCACACTCTTCTCTTCAAAAGTAAGTGTTCTAGTGATCTTTTCTTGAAAATAGTTATATTTTTGGGAACCCTAAAGCTTAAGCTTTCAAATGAGGGGACTATTGTGCAATTTGATGCAAAGTTTAGAGTTTTACCATGAGAGCTTTCATTTCTATTTTCTGCATTTTTATGGAAGAAAATGAGTCTTAGTTGTTGTATGAACAACTTTTGTGAAAGGTGTTGTCTTGAAAGCACCTAATTTGGACCTTGATGAAAAGGTTACAAAATTGTAGTAAATATGTGAAATGTTGAGTTTTGATGATAGCTATAAGAGTATTAAATGTTCACCTAGGCTTGTTGAAGGTGGAAATGTGATTAGAATTTATTTCCGAGCTTAGGGGCAAAATGGTCAATTTGCCAAAGTCTAGGGGCAAAATAGTAATTTTGCCTAAGCATGATTATTGAAATGCTTTATTAATGAGATGATTAAAATGAGCTAAATTGTTGTTATAGAGCAAGAAGAACCGAGGATCCGCCTCGATTGGGGGAATAACAAAGTCTCGGACTAAATCGTCGAGCTAGCTCATTTTGAAATCGAGGTAAGTTTGTATGTGATTAATGAAATATTTATGTTAGCATAATTGAAAATGCTTGGTATCACATTGATGTATGATGTTGAAGTCCTAGTGGACTATAATGAATATGAGATTGCTATCATCGAGATGTGAATCAGATAAAGTCCCGTATAAGACCATGTCCGGGACATGGCCTCGGTACCGAGTTAAGATCCCGTATAAGACCATATCCGGGATATGGCTTCAAAAAAGAATAAGAAACTCGTTAAGACCACATTCGGAATGTGGCATTGATAATTGATGTAAAAGTCCATATAGGACCATAACCGGGATATGACATTGGCATTTAGAAGTAAGTCCATGTAAGACCACCTCGGGGATGTGGCATTGGCTTCATCTCTACATGAACGATGTTGAATATACGTCTTTGACTATCCCTAGTGATTAAAGGGATAAGTAGATGAGTTTAGAAGTAGAAATGAGATTTGCACTAAAGTCATATGAATGAGTGAATACAGGTACTCGTGAATGAGTCACGAAGAAATGTCTACGACATGTGGCATAGTATGTGCTAAATAAGGGCAATTGTGAGTAAGTATGGCAAGATGCCTATGACTTGTGTATGGTTAGTTAATATCATGGATGGATTATTTTATGAGCTTATTGTTGCTATTTATATTCATGCAAACTTACTAAGCTTTATGCTTACTCCTTTTATTTCTCTTTCTCCTTGTAGTATTGCCAAGATAACTCGAGGAACGGGGACGTAGGAGTTCGGAAATCACACTATCGACACCACTTTGGTATAACAATTTAGACTTATTTTGAGTTTGGCTTGTATAGGACTCGAGTATTTTGTTAGGTCGTAATTGTTGGCCAAAGTGTTGGCTTTGTAAGGCATCAAAACCTCCTTTTGTAATGGTCTATTAAGTTAGGCCGATACTTGGCAAATTTTTATGTTTAAAGAAAGTGATTTTTTTTAAGTGTATGCCCTTGTGTATGATTGTGAATTGTGTTGAGATAGATTGGTGTTTGCATGTGTGTAATGTAGGGTGGCAAAAGGCTTAGTAGATAGCCATCTAATTTTCCACATGAATAGACACACAGGCGTGTGTCTATACCGTGTGTGACACACAGTCAACCCTATGGGCGTGTGAATTGACCGTGTGTCCCCTTGCATACTAGGTTTGCAAGTCAGTGTGCCACACGGGCTAGGGACACGGGCGTGTGCCCAGGCCGTGTGAAGTCTGCACATTAATTGTGGAATTTAAATTGACCACGGGTAGAAGACACGGGCGTGTCTATGCCGTGTGAAGTTAGTCAAAATTGACCACAGGTGGAAGACACGGGCGTGTCTAGGCCGTGTGAAGTTGGTCAGGGTCGACCACGGGTGGATGGCACGGACATGTCTCAGGGGCACACGGGCGTGTCCCTAGACCAACACGGGCGTGTGACCCCTGTTTTGTTGAAAAGTTCCTAAGCTCGTAAAAACTCCCAGAATAATTTCGATACCTCTCGGAGGTATGTTTGGGGCCTCTTAGGCCAATTACGTGCAAGTGATGAGTTAAATGAAATTTTATAGCCCGTTTCTAGATGTCAAGTGATATTAGTTAAGTAATGCCTCAACCCCGGTCCCGGCTTCGGGCATGGGAAGGGGTGTTACAAAGACAAGGGCGAAGGAAAACTTAATGCAAAGGCAAAGCCTAAGGACAATGGTAAGGTCAAACCTAATGAAGAAAAGACTGCATTGAAACCTAAAGGAGGAATTGCTAAGGAAGGAAAATGTTTCCATTGAGATAAGACTGAACATTGGAAAAGGAACTACCCTACCTATCTTGAAGAGGTCAAGAAGGCAAAGGAAAGCGGAACGTCCACTTCAGGTATTTATGTTATTGATATTAATTTATCAACGTCTACTTTTTGGGTATTAAATACCAATTTTGGTTCTCATATTTGTACCTATGTACAGGGACTACAAAGGAGTAGGAATCTAGCTAAAAGAGATGTGGACTTGCAAGTTGGAAATGGAGCAAGAGTTGCTGCATTAGCTATAGGAACACATATTTTATCATTGCCTATTAGACTTGATTTAGTTTTGGAGGATTGTTCTTTTGTGCCCAGTTTGACTAGAAACATTATTTCAATTTCTTATTTAGACAAAATTGGTTTTGAGATAATTATTAAGAATAATTGTTGTTCATTTTATCCCAATAATGTTTTCTATGGTTCGACACAATTAGTAAATGACCTCTATATTTTAGATCAAGATATGCTCATTTATAACATAAATACTAAAAGATCAAGAATAAATGACTCTAATCAAACTTATCTTTGGCATTATTGTTTGGGCCATATAAGTGAGAAGCGCATATCAAAACTCTAAAGATGGATTCTTGGATTCTTTTGTTTTAAAACAAATTGATATATTTGAGTCTTGCTTGATAGGTAAAATGACTAAAACCCCTTTTAATAGTAAAAGTAAGCGAGCTAGTAATTTATTAGGCTTAATACATAGTGATGTATATGGACTAATGAATGCACAAGCCATGGGAGGTTTTCAATACTTCATTACTTTCACTGATGACTTCAATAGATATGGGTTTAAGAAATTTAAAAATGAAGTACAAAACCTACTAGGCATGTAACGCCCCACAATTGAGCTTAGAAGTTTTGAGGGTATCTTAGGAATTTTAGCTTATATGTGCTCAGAATTTCACAAGGTTGGTAATCGATAATGTTTTCGACAATGGCTATTAAGAAATTAAGTAAATTTTTGAAAATGAGTTTTAAATACCTCTAATTTTGAAAATAGAACTGATCTATAAAAGAGTTAAAACTGAGAGTTTTTATGAAACGATTTACCCAGAATTTTAAAATCAACCTAAAAACCCCCTTTCTCCAAATTGTTCATGATAGAACTCCCTACAAAAGCTCTTGTCGTCCCTTTTTTTTCTCTTGCTATTTCATTCTATTTTGATTTCCAAATCTTAATTACTCTTGATTTACAACATTTTTTGAACCATAAATCTCCATTGAAACCAAGGAAAACACTCAAAAACCTCACTGATTTCATTATCTTCTTTAAGAGTGGGTTTTCTCCAATTTGCGTCAAAGCTCGTATTTCTTCCATCGAAGGTAATCATTTGTCCTTCTAATAGTTTTAAATGATATCTAGTCTCTTAAATTGAATTGTTAGCCCTTAAAATGTATGTTTTAAATAAAAGTAAAAAAGTTGGTTGTTAATGGTGAATTTTGGGATTTTGGATTAAAATTTGGTTTCTATAACACCTCTAACCCGTATCTATCATCGGAATAGGGTTACAAAGCATTACCGTAAAACTATAACATCAAAACATTCATTTCAAAACATTTCATGAATTATATGATATTCCAATCAAACACATGCATATTGTCCCTTATTCGAGCCATCGAGGCCTTAGAAACACTTTTGAAACGGAACTAAATCGGAAACATTTAAAACTTCATGGAAAAAGATAGAAAAATTCACACTGTAGGGGTCACACGACTGAGACACACACTGTAACAGCCCGATTTAGAGCCTAAACGGAACAGTGGTTTCGAAAACCAAAAATCCGAAGTAGAAAAATTTATTGCGATTAAGTTTTAAAGTATATAGTGTGATAGAATGATTGTGTGAAATTTTCATTAAGAAATTTTATCAATTGGGTGTCCAATTTGATAATTAGGACTAAATTGTAATATGTGAAAAATTTGAGTTCTAGAAGCTAAGGTACTTATTTGAAATGGGTTTTTAAAGTGGAGGTCCTTAAATGGTAATTAGACCATTATATAATTTGGACAAAAATGGACAAGGATGGATAAAATACTAAAGGTTTTAATGAAGGGCATTTTGTTCATTTCGCAATTAAAAGAAATAAAAAGGGAATATAGGCCAAAAACATGTTCATCTTCTTCATGTGTTGGCCGAATGTTGCTATCGACACCATGGCTAGGGTTTTCAAGCTTTCAAGCTCAATAGTAAGTGCATCCAAGTCCCGTTTTTAATGTTCTTTACATTTTTGAGATCCCCGTAACTCGGTTTAGCTATTTCTACCATTATTTTCGGATAGGGTTTGTGTTTAAAAATTTACCCATGGATGACATGCATGTTTTTTGATGTATAATGGTAGAATATGAATGCTCGGTGTGTAATAAACGACTTTTACTAAGTGATTTTCGATGAAATCGCATAAAAGGACTAGTTTGTAAAAAGTTGAAAAATGTATGAAAATGTGTGAATGAATGCAAATTGTGGACTGCTATAGTTATGAAAATGGTTCGGCTAGGCCGAAAATACAAGGAAATTGAATAAAAATCATTTTACGAGCCTAGGGGAAAAAGTGTAAATATGACAAAGTTTAGGGGAAAAAATGTAATTTTTCCATAATATGATTTTTGGACTGAATTGAATAGTATAATAACTTAATAAGTCAAATGTGATATTTTAGATAAAGAAAAAAATGAGTTTCGGAATTAGAACGGAGGAAAGACGAATATTGGACAACTCGGTCCCTTTCGCCATTTTAAGTCAAGGTAAGTTTATATGTAAATGATACATTATTTTTATCTATGTTTTTACATATTAATGTATTATGTGAAAAGTGAGCGTAACACCCCAAACCCGGTCAATACATTACGACCGAATCTGGTATGTTACAAGAAAGGTAGTTTTGAAATTTTCAACAGAACATCGTAATTTGAAAAAACTTTTCGTTTAGTGATTCCATCTTAAAGGTAATTTAAAATTTTGTTTGAAGATTTTCTTACCATCTTCTATTTAACAATGAACTAAAAAGTCGTGAAACGGTTTTGTTTCACAAAGGTAGTAAATCATAAATTCCATAAACGTGACATTTGAAAATGATGTTGAGGTTTTAAGAAAATCTCAGCATTATTTAGCTTAAACCTTTAATCGCTTGTCATCTTTTGTTAATACTTTAAAAATATGATTGTTTATATTTTTATTTTAGGAAACTCCTTATTTGACAATTCATAAGATATGCAATAACCAATTTAAAGCAAAAACTCAAATTAAAGTTATGGAGGCCTTATTACATTGCAAAATCCCAAAATTTAAAAAGTAAGTTTAAATAAGAAACGGAAGTTTACGAGAAAATAATGCATGGCCACCTCAAGCCCAACTCGGCTCCAAATCCGCAACTAGGGTTACTCGCAAAATTAAGCGAGAGGGTAAGTCACCGAGACTCGGTGTGTAATTCCCTTATAACGCATAATCGGGCTTTAAGCCCACAGATGCACATTGGGCCTTAGCCCTCACAATATAGCATATTAAAAATGTATGCAATGCAAATTTCTGACCCAACCTAGTTTTCCATCCTCCGGGTCACCTGAATCACCTAAACACCCGTGGCATCAAGCCACTGTGGTTCCAAAACCACCGTGGTCCCGGACCACTTGTGACAGAGTCACGAGAATATATAAGCGTGGGGCCAACCCCATCGTGGTCCCAGCACCACCGTGACAATCTCGATAAGTATATGTGGGGCCAACCCATCTGTGGTACCAAACCACCGAGATAAGTCAGCGATAAATATATGTATACGTGGTTCCAAACCACCGTGGTCCTGCACCACGCTGTGTGAGAAGTCACTAAATCACACTTCCCATGTCAATCATATCCCAAAGCCCATGCAACATATTATCATACCGAGATGAATGCAAACATACTTTCAATGTACAACGGACAATTAATTCATACATACATATCTTTGAAAGTAAAATCATAGAGGTACTTACGGTGTCTCCAACCTTACCCATAAGGGCATCTCGACTATCTATATACAATCGTTTGGCTTTCACCAACACGATTTACTAACGCAAATAATAAAGAAAAGTGTGAGCGTTACACACACCTGATTACGCGTAAGACTAAACTCTCTAGATTGTTGACACTCTCACTAGAAGAAACAACCGCAATTTGTCTATCCCAAGCAGAAGTCGGCTCCCTACTATAGCCTGGCGGAAAGTCTTGAACCGCCGACACAACACGTCGCTTAAACTTAGGAGTAGAGACTACGAGTCCACTCCCCTCCTTAGTTTGGCTAGCACTCGCATCCATGGAGTGAATCTTTGATCAGTACTCAAGGAGAAACGTAGGTTGACTAACAAAAGAATTTGATTAAGGCATACTGCAATTGAAAAAGGGATGAAATAGCCAAGAAAACGTAAAGATGGCTCCTTACCTTAAGAACCCGAATGGAGTGATCAGATTTGGCAATCAAAAGACCTTCAGGCTTCGGACCTCCAACGTTCGGCTAATGGGGTTTCCCGAAGTAAACGTTCCAAAACGAGAGAAGAAGAAGAAGGGATTAGCCAAAATCTAAACACCAAAAACAAAATAGCCATTCGACTATGACCACACAGAATCGAAAGAAATAAAGAAAGAAACAAAAGAGTCTCCCCCTTACCTTAACCAAATGTAAATCGATTGAAGAGACTTCCTCATGCCAAAGATTCCTAGCACCTTACTTGCGATGTTGGCCAATGAGAAAAAGAGTGTAAGAATAGATTTAGTGTGGTGTCAAAGGAGATTCGGCTATGGTGAAAAGGTGTAGAAACGAAACACACAAGAGAAAAGAGTGAGAAGTATGTTTCGGCTAGAGAAGAAAAGAGTGTAGAAGAGAAAATCGTTAAAGAAAAAGAATGAAAGGAAAGAGAAATGCCCGAGTGGTCACCCTAGTTTCGGCTAATGTCAAAGAGGCAAGAAGAGATGAAGAGAAGAAAGCTGAAAGTTTCGGCACAAAGAGAAGTAGAAAACTGAACGAGAGAAAAAGAAAGAACTCCCTAAGACCCTTGCAAAAATTCGGCACTCTCCCTATATGACTGAAAATGCCAAAATGAAAATGCCTACTACTCAAGAGAATTTCGGCACACTCACCTTTCCTAGCAACTAAACCGGAATCCCTCTCCAAGCTCCCTACATTCGGCCAACACCTCCACCATCACCTAATCCCTTGATTTGCTCCACCAAATACTCCCCATCCCTCATTCAACTTGGTTTGACCAATTCAAACTCCTCCAAGCTCTCTTGTCTATCCATTTGAATGCATTGACCCATTCAACTACCACCCTTGAAGAGTCCCAGCTGAAACCATCTCCTCTCCATCCTGGCGCCAAAAATAAAGCTTCATAATGAGGCTTATGGGATTCGAACTCCTCCCCTTCTGCTCCTACAAGTGACGCCACCTCCACTTGGACACAAGCTTCTTTGTGTCATCAAGCACACGCAAACAAACTTAAAGCCTGCTCCTACTAGCTCTCCCCCCTTAGATGCCCAAAATAGAAAATTTCACCAAGGCTCTGGCTTGAACCCGAGCCTCACCAGGACCCCCAAGCAC
The DNA here is from genome assembly GCA_025698515.1 of Gossypium sturtianum. Lineage (NCBI taxonomy): Eukaryota > Viridiplantae > Streptophyta > Magnoliopsida > Malvales > Malvaceae > Gossypium > Gossypium sturtianum. The sequence continues at coordinate 67,936,876 of CM046946.1, read as the reverse complement.
ACCTAAATAACAAGCAGAACAAGCCAAGCACACAGAAAAGCATAAAATGCAGAACCCCTAATTCTAGGATGTTATAGTTCTACCCCCTTAAAGAAATTTCGGCCTCGAAATTTACCTGATCAAAAGAGGTGAGGGTATTGCTGTCGGATCACATCCTCTGGCTCCCACGTGGCTTCCTCTGAACCGTGGTTCCGCCATAAGACTTTAACCAACGGAACTGACTTCCTTCTCAACACTTTAACATCTCGATCTAAGATCAGAACCGGTTCTTCTTCAAAAGACAAATCAGTCTTACTTCAATTTTCTCTACGGCACTATGTGAGATGGATCCGAACGATAGCGTCTTAACATTGAAACATGAAATACATCATGTATCCGATTCAACTCCGGCAGTAACGCTACTGGTCCCACATGTTTCAGTACTCGATAAGGCCCGATGAATCTGGGGCTCAACTTGCCCTTTCGTCCAAACCTTAAAACCTTCTTCCAAGGTGAGACTTTCAGAAAAACTTGATCACCCACTGAGAATTCTATCACCTTACACTTCAGATCTGGATACGATTCCTGCCTGTCGGAAGCTTCCTTCAACCGAGACCGAATCAACTTAACCTTTTCCTCCGTCTCTGAAACCAATTCTGGACCCAACAACTGTCGCTCACCTAAATCTATCCAGCAGGTAGGAGTACGACACTTACGACCACATAACGCTTCATAGGGTGCCATCTGAATACTGGATTGATAGCTATTGTTGTATGCAAATTCTGCCAACGATAAGAAATCCTCCCAACTACCCCTGAAGTCGATAACACAACCTCTCAACATATCTTTCGAAATCGAATTACCTCTCTCGATCGCCATCATGCATGGATGAAACGCCGTGCTGAAATCCAGTCTTGTACCCAACGCTTTATGTAACACCTTCCAGAACCGCGATGTAAACCTAGGGTCTCTGTCTGATATGATAGACACTGGTACCCCATGTAACCTCACAATCTCTGCTACATACAGTTTGGCTAACTTTTGTAGTGAGTAATCAACACGAACCGGTATGAAGTGATCGGACTTCGTTAACCGATCGACAATTACCCACACTGAATCTTTCCTAATAGGCGTAAGAGGTAGCCCACTAACAAAATCCATCGTTATCCTCTCCCACTTCCAAAGTGGAATCTTCACTGGATGTAGCAACCCCGAAGGCAACTGATGTTCTGCCTTCACCTGCTGACATGTCCAACACTTACTCACAAACTCGATAACTTCTTGCTTCAGACCTGGCCACCAGAACTGTTCACGCAAATCTCGATACATCTTACTCTCACCGGGATGCATAGCGTATGGACTACTATGTGCCTCCTGCAGAATCCTCTGTCTCAACTCGAAATCCTTTGGCATACAAACCTTTCCACGAAAGCACAATACTCCATCACTGTTCAGACCAAATCCTTCTGTCTCACCACCTTCCACTTGCTGAAGTTGAGAACTTAATAATTCGTCTGACGTCTGCTTCTCCTTAATCTGACTTACCCATGAAGGCTTCACTTGAAGTTCAGCTAATAAACTTCCATCATCATACAAACTGAGATGAGCAAACATTGCCCTCAACTCCACTATTACCTTACGGCTCAACGCATCCGCCACTACGTTAGCTTTACCCGGGTGATACTCGATCGAGCAATCGTAGTCTTTCAACAATTCAATCCACCTCCGCTGCCTTAAATTCAACTCCTTCTGGGTAAGGAGATATTTCGAGCTCTTATGATCTCAGTATAGATAATAGACTTCTCCTATACTGTAATGTCTCCAAATCTTCAGAGCGAACACTACCGCAGCTAACTCCAGATCATGAGTGGGATAGTTCACTTCATGCGGTCTTAGTTACCGAGACGCATACGCTACCACTTTCCCCTCTTGCATCAACACACATCCTAACCCTGTGTGCGACGCATCACAATAGACGACAAACTCCTTCCCAGCCTCAGGCTGAATCAACACCGTGCCTCCGTCAGAATCTTCTTCAACTTCTCAAAGCTTTCCTCACGCTTATCCGTCCATACAAATGGTACCCTTTTCGTAACAACTTGGTTAAAGGTGCAGCGATCAATGAGAATCCCTCGACAAACCTTCTGTAATACCCAGCTAACCCAAGGAAACTTCAAATTTTTGCTACAGACTTCGGTGGTTTCCAATCCAAAATAGCTTCAATCTTTCTGGGATCAACCCTAACCCCCCAGCAGACACAACATGCCCAGAAAAGTAACTTCCCTCAACCAAAATTCACACTTGCTGAATTTGGCATACAGTTGCTTCTCTCTCAAAATCTGTAGAACAATCCGACGATGCGAATCATGCTCCTCTTCCGTCCTTGAATATACCAAGATATCATCTATGAACACTACGACCAACCGGTCCAGATAGGGTTGAAATACCTGGTTCATCATATCCATGAATGCGGCTGGTGCATTCGTCAACCCAAACGACATCACTAAGAACTCGTAGTGACCATAACGAGTTCGAAAAGCAGTCTTATGAATATCCCCCTCCTTGACCTTAAGCTGATGGTACCCTGACCTCAAGTCTATCTTCGAGAAGACTGAAGCGCCTCGCAGCTGATCGAACAGGTCGTCAATTCTTGGCAACGGGTACTTGTTCTTAATTGTCAACTTGGTCAATTGCCTGTAGTCAATGCACATCCGCATCGACCCATCCTTTTTTTTTGACAAATAACACCGGTGCTCCCCATGGAGACACACTTGGTCGAATAAAACCACGATCCAACAATTTCTGAATCTGAGCTTTAAGTTCTACTAGCTCCTTCGGCGCCATCCTATATGGGGCAACAGACACCGGAGCTGTTCCCGGATGAAGATCAATACCGAACTCCACCTCACGATCCGGAGGTAACCCTGGAAGCTCTTCTGGAAAAACATCCGAGAACTCTTTCACCGTTCTAACATCTCTTACAGACAATTCCTTGGCCTCCAAAGCACTAATGAAGGCTAAGAAAGCCTCACACCCTTTTCGCACCATCCTTTCGGCCTTTAATGCAGACACCACATTGGACAGGTAATTCCTTCTCTCACCTATTACCAACACCTCCTTATCCTCGAGAGTCTTCAAAATCATGCGCTTAGTAGCACAATCCAAGTTTGCTCGATACTTAACTAACCAGTCCATGCCTAAAATCAAATCGAACTCGTTGAACGGAAATTCCATCAAGTCAGCCGGGAAAACAACCCCTTGTACTTCTAAAGGCACACTCCTAAATAGTTTGTTTACCACTACAGATTGTCCTAAAGGGCTAATCACGTCATTTCTCTAGAAGCAACCTCGATTCTATATTCAAAGTTCCGCATACGCGATTACTAGCAACATACGAATGTGTAGACCCAATATCTATCAGTCTTTGTAAAGGGTAAACCAAAAATAAGGAACGTACCGAGTTATGACGTCCGTGCATCGCCATCCTCTCGGCGTCTAGTCGCATAAACCAATCCAGTATCTTGCATCCGTATTCCCAGCATCTCCGCCGCCTGCTCCACGCCTTGACCAAAACCATTTCCTCCTCTAGCCGGACCGCGACCTCGGTGGTTCCGCCCACCTCTTCCAGACTATACATATTCCCGACTCCATCGCCGTGTCGATTCGGCTCTTGTGGGATGATCCCTTACCAGATGATCTACAGATCCACACTTGTAACATCCTTTACTTCTTGTCCAACACTCCCCCGAATGATAATTCCCACATCTAGCACATGGTTGAGACCTACCAACGAGAATGAAAGCTTAGCAACTCGACCGGCCCATCAAATCTAGGCCTCTTTTAGAAACTCCCAGCAGATCCTGACGATCCAAAATTCCTTTTATTCCTACCCCTATCCTTATCCCGATTCTGCCTCTCAGACCGCTTCACTTCTTCAGCTATCTTAGCCTTCTCAACCAGAGTAGCAAACTCCCTTTCTCGTTGCGGAGCTATCAGTATTCATAACTCGTCCTTCAGACCATCCTCAAATCGAACACAACGCTCGTGATCTGTTGCAACGATACCCCGGGCATAACGGCTTAAACGCAAGAATTCTGCCTCATATTCAGTCACTGACTTATTCCCCTGGACCAAGTTTAAAAATACCCTCCTCTCGGCGCCCACGTAACTTGTCCGAACATACTTTCCTGGAATCTTGACTTAAAGAAGTCCTGTGTAATACGGTCCGCTGACGTACCATCTCTTACCGTGAGCCACCATTGGTATGCCTTATCTCGAAGGAGGGATACTACTCCTTTCAAATTTTCCTCCGTAGTACAATCGAGATCATCCATGATTCGTTCAACCGCTTCCAGCCAGTACTCAGCTACGTTAGGAGCCACACCAGAAATGCCCCTAAATATCTCAGCCCCATTAGCTCGGAGTCGCCGTAAAGCGATTTTTGAGCTCATCGATCCTGTTCTTGCTCCAGCAACCCGCTCCAAAACATGCAATATAGCTTGAGACACAGCATCCTCTCCACCAGTTTGGTCCTGGAATCCCGCTTCCGTAATTGGTGATGCTAGCACTTCACCTTCCGGTCCATGCCCTGATTCCGAGGGTTCAGCCTCAACACCCCAGCCTCTACCACGACCGCGCATACCATGTCCACGTCCTCTAGCGCTCATGATTACGAATTTGACTTAATCTAATTACAATTTTATGAGTTAGCATTTCTTTCACTATTTATTATCGGACAGTCTTATGAAAATAGCATTAGAAGTAGTTTTCGCAAAACATATTTCTAAAGGTCTCAGTTTCTAAAGTTTAATTTCTTAGAACTATCAATCACAATAAATTTTTTTTTTCATAAGAATTCAAACAATAGTTAGAAAACTTACAGTGCGGATTGGTGCCGGAGACTCGGGTGCCATACTTCCAGAAAACATGTATTTTTCTAAACCATATTCCAAATCAACTTTTGAAAACATTTTTGAACCCCAAACACACAGCCAAGTTTTATAACCTAGGCTCTGATACCATAATTGTAACACCCCAAACCCGGTCAATACGTTACGACCGAATCTGGTATGTTACAAGAAAGGTAGTTTTGAAATTTTCAACAGAACATCGTAATTTGGAAAAACTTTTCGTTTAGTGATTCCATCTTAAAGGTAATTTAAAATTTTGTTTGAAGATTTTCTTACCATCTTCTATTTAACAATAAACTAAAAAGTCGTAAACGGTTTTGTTTCACAAAGGCCGAAATCAGTAAATTCCATAAACGTGACATTTGAAAATGATGTTGAGGTTTTGAGAAAATCTCCAGATTATTTAGCTTAAACCTTTAATCGCTTGTCATATTTTGTTAATACTTTAAAAATATGATTGTTTATATTTTTTATTTTAGGAAACTCCTTATTTGACAATTCATAAGATATGCATTAACCAATTTAAAGCAAAAACCCAAATTAAAGTTATAGAGGCCTTATTACATTGCAAAATCCCAAAATTTAAAAAGTAAGTTTAAATAAGAAACGGAAGTTTACGAGAAAAGAATGCATGGCCACCTCAAGCCAACCTCGGCTCCAAATCCGCAACTAGGGGTTACCTGCAAAATTAAGCAGAGGGGTGAGTCACCGAGACTCAGTGTGTAATTTCCCTTATAACGCAATCGGGCTTTAAGCCCACAGATGCACATTGGGCCTTGGCCCTCACAATATAGCATATTAAAAATATATGCAATGTAGCCCAGCCCAACCTAATTTTCCATCCTCTGGGTCACCTGAATCAGCCAAACACCCGTGGCATCAAGCCACTATGGTTCCAAACCACTGTGGTCCCAGACCACTTGTGACAGAGTCACTGAGAATATATAAACGTGGGGCCAACCAATCGTGGTCCCTGCATCACCGTGATAATCTCTCCGATAAGTATGTGGGGCCAACCCTCTGTGGTACCAAACCACCGAGATAAGTCATCGATAAATATATGTATACGTGGTTCCAAACCCACCGTGGTCCTGCACCACTGTGATGAAGTCACTAAATCACACTTCCCCTGTCAATCATATCCCAAAGCCCATGCAACATATTATCATACTGAGATGAATGCAAACATACTTTCAATGTACAACAGATAATCAATTCATACATACATATCTTCGAAAGTAAAATCATAGAGGTACTTACCCGGTGTCTCCAACCTTACCCACAAGGATATCTCGACTATCTATACAGTCGTTTCGGCTTTCAACCAACACAGTTACTAACGCAAATAATAAAGAAAAGTGTGAGCGTTACACACACCTGATTACGAGTAAGACTAAACTCTTTAGATTGTCGACACTCTCACTAGAAGAAAATTTCGCGATTTGTCTATCCCAAGCAGAAGTCGGCTCCCTACCACAGCCTGGCGGAAAGTCTCAAACCGCCGACACAACACGTCGCTTAAACTTAGGAGTAGAGACTACGAGTCCACTCCCCTCCTTAGTTTGGCTAGCACTCGCATCCATGAAGAGAATCTTTGATCAGTACTCAAGGAGAAACGTAGGTTGACTAACAAAAGAATTTGATTAAGGCAGACTACAATTGAAAAGGGATGAAATAGCCAAGAAAACGCAAAGATGGCTCCTTACCTTAAAAACCCGAATGGAGTCATCAGATTCGGCAATCAAGAGACCTTCAGGCTTCGGACCTCCAACATTCGACTAATGGGGTTTCCCGAAGTAAACGTTCCAAAACGAGAGAAGAAGAAGAAGGGATTAGCCGAAATCTAAACACCAAAAACAAAATAGCCATTCGGCTATGACCACACAGAATCGAAAGAAATAAAGAAAGAAACGAAAGAGTCTCCCCCTTACCTTAACTAACAGAAACTGATTGAAGAGACTTCCTGTGGCCAAAGATTCCTAGCACCTTGCTTCGCGATGTTTGGATAACAGAAAAAGAGTGTAAGAATAGGTTTAGTGTGGTGTCAAAGGAGATTCGGCTATGGTGAAAAGGTGTAGAACGAAACACACAAGAGAAAAGAGTGAGAAATATGTTTCGGCTAGAGAAGAAAAGAGTGTAGAAGAGAAAATCGTTAGAGAAAAAGAATGAAAGGAAAAAGAAATGCCCGAGTGGTCACCCTAGTTTCGGCTAATGTCAAAGACGCAAGAAGAGATGAAGAGAAGAAAGCTAAAAGTTTCGGCACAAAGAGAAGTAGAAAACTGAACGAGAGAAAAAGAAAGAACTCCCTAAGACCCTTGTAAAAATTCGGCACTCTCCCTATATGACCGAAAATGCCAAAATGAAAATGCCTACTCCTCAAGAGAATTTTGGCACACTCACCTTTCCTAGCAACTAAACCGAAATCCCCCCTCCAAGCTCCCCACATTCGGCCAACACCTCCACCATCACCTAATCCCTTGATTTGCTCCACCAAATACTCCCCATCCCTCATTCAAATTGGTTTGACCAATTCAAACTCCTCCAAGCTCTCTTGTCCATCCATTTGAATGCATTGACCCATTCAACTACCACCCTTGAAGAGTCCCAGCCGAAACCATCTCCTCTCCATCCTAGCGCCAAAAATAAAGCTCCATAATGAGGCTTATGGGATTTGTACTCCTCCCCTTCTGCTCCTACAAGTGATGTCACCTCCACTTGGACACAAGCTCCTTTGTGTCATCAAGCACACGCAAATAAACTTAAAGCCTGCTCCTACTAGCTCTCCCCCCTTAGATGCCCAAAACAGAAAATTTCACCAAGTCTCTGGCTTGAACCCGAGCCTCACCAGGACCCCTAGGCACACCTAAATAACAAGCAGAACAAGCCAAGCACACAGAAAAGCATAAAATGCAGAACCCCTAATCCTAAGATGTTACAGTGAGTGAATATTATTGATATTTATTAAAATGATGAAAAGTGAGAAAATTCCCGGATGAACCTTCGGAATAGAAAAAGGATACGGATGAACACTGTATATGTGATTATTGGTGGGCTGTGTGCGATACCATTGTATTTATTATTATTGGTGGGCTATGTGCGATACCACCGTATTTATTATTATTGGTGGCCTGTGTGTGATACCATCGTGTATATGTGATTATTGGTGAGCTGTGTGTGATACCACCGTGTATATGTGATTATTGGTAGGCTGTGTGCGATACCACCGTGTATATGTGATTATTGGTGAGCTGTGTGTGATACCACCGTGTATATGTGATTATTGGTGGGCTGTGTGCGATACCACCATGTATATTTGATTATTGGTGGGCCGTGTGCGATACCACCGTGTATATGTGATTATTGGTGGGCTGTGTGCGATACCACAGTGTATCCGGTATTATTCCGAAGTGTTCATCAGGGAAATTTGACTAAGTGAAATTACATGTGACAATGTGGTGACAAGTGCAGGGTTATAAGTGCATGTAATTGTGAACAATGTCTATGATATGTATTTGGAATGTGAATATGTGACGATTAAGTGCAGGTATATGTATGTATACACTCATGAGAAATGTGCTCGGTATGTGATTGAATTTTGGTAAGAATGTAAATGAGTAAGTTATACCTATGAGAATGACCTTGTGATTATAAGTCCATCTTATGATGTATTAATATGTGGTAAATGTGATTGATGATCATGTGTGAGGCTTTTAGGCCAAATTAAATTGAGAAATGATGTGTTCAAGTATTTGTTGTTGATGTATAGGTTAAATTGGCCAATGAATGGCTTGTAAATATTTGATAATTACTAGTTATTAGAATGGCTAACCATGGATATACTTTGGTGTTATATGTGAGTAAATGAAAATTAATATAAAGGAAACATTAAAGAGTAAAATTAGCAATAAAACAGTTTGGACAGCAGCAGTTGTATCACTTTGAAATATCACCAAAAAATGGTGGAAATTGAATTAGGGATTGAATGAGATATGAAATTAAAGCTTATTTAGTCTATTTCTACATAAAATAAACAAAATAATCAAAAGAATTTCATATGGTGAGATATTTTGATTTTAGTGAGATAGGGTCAGAATGATTTTGGAATCCCCTATTCTGACTTGGGAAATTCATTAAAAATTGTAAAAAAAATAATAATGGTATAAAATTTATATGCTTGAATTTATTAATGAGTCTATTTTCAAGAGAAACAAATCGGAACATTATTCGAGTTCTGTACAACGAGATAATTAATTTTTAGTGAAGAGGGGTCGGAACTGTCGGACAGTGAAATAGGGCATACTTTAAAGAATAAACTGTACTGATTGGCTGAACTAAAAATTCTGGGAATTTTATGGTAAGAATATATGTGAGTCTAGTTCAGTGAAAATTAGCAGATCTTAATTTGGAGTTTCGTAGCTCCAGATAAAAATAATTTAGTGACTGTAACTTGAGTAAACAACTCAAGATGAACATAAATGAATTGTGAAATTTTATGCAATAATGATGGTATTATCTTGAGAGCTTATAATGAGGATTGTTAAAAGCATGGTAATCAATTGTTTATTATTTACATACGCACTTACTAAGCTTTAGATCTTACTCCGTTGTTTTCCGTGTTTATAATGTACTCAGGTTAGCTCGGGTTGGAAATCGCCGGAGAACCTATCACACTATCAAGCTTACAATTTAGGTATCAATGATTTTATACTTAAGGTTATGGCATGTATAGGGAACTCGGTCATGTGTATATGTTACTATGAGTTGTCCTAGAATAATGACCCATGATATTCGGAGTTCATTGTTGTATAAGGCCATTTAATGTGGCCAATAAATTGGTTATGCTAAAAACTCATGATGATGCATTCCATGGTTGAGTAAATTGTATGCTATGACTTGTTACGTGTGTGTGGTGGATGTTTTAGTAGCTTTAGTATGTACTGAAATGTGTCATTCAAGTTATACTCAAGTATGGGCATGATAGGATAGAAATTGGCTTGGAAAATAGTCAACTTCTTGACCACACAGGCAGAGACACGACCGTGTGTCTCAGCCGTGTGGAGGACACGGTCTAGCACACGAGTGTGTGACTTGGTCGTGTGATCCAAAACGAATGATGACGTCATAACCAGAGAGTTACATGGGTGGAGGACACGGGCGTGTCCTAGGCCACACGAGCGTGTGACTCTCCAAAATAAGGAAATTTTCTAAATGTTCCAATGGTTTTAAAAGTTCTCGATCTAGTCCCGAATTGCTCCCAAAGCATGTTTTGGGCCTCGTAGGCCCATTTTAAGGACTTGATGATATAGGATAAAAGTTTTAAATTTTAAACGAAAATTTATGCCTTGAATTTATTCAGTTGTAAGTGTTATTGTCCGGTAACGCCTCGTACCCTGTTCCGGCGTTGAACACGGGTAAAGGGTGTTACATTTAGTGGTATCAGAGCTATGGTTTAGTCTATTCTCAGACTAACCTAGCATCTGTAAAAGTCTAGCTATACATGCCATATGTGGACCGCGATAGTGTGATATCTCCGGGCTCTAACGAAATTATTTTGTTGAGACAGAGGTGCTTTCCGACCGAGCTATTTTCGAAAATGCTGACATTGACACTGAGATGTTTGAAAATGTGTTTTTGATCAAGTTGAAATGTGGTAAGGTACAAATAAGAGTTCATAATATGTATGTGATGATGTATAAAATGAAATAACCATAATTTGAGAATTTTGGGTACAATGTTACTGTCCTGGTTGAATGTCGTATTTCGATGAATTATGGTGATTTTATACAATAGATAAAATGTTATAAATGTTGAGAAGTTATGAAAAAGGAATTAAATGTGTAAACCGAGTAGAACGCTGGAAACGAGTACTTTCGTTTAGAGACATGTGATAGATTGACGATAAAGACCATGGGTTGACTATGGCAGCATGTGAAAAATGTGACTATGTGATTTCCGTATAAGACCATAGCTGGGCTATGGCTTCGGTGTGTAATATGTGTATATGTGAAAGACCATAGTTGAACTATGATATTGTGCAAAACGAAGTACCCAATTTCGTAAGACGTTCTCTAATTTGACTAAGAGTAGTAAATGAAAGTGTACGAGGATTTAAAGGATAAATTCGTAGTGAGCATGAAATTGAGCTTGAATGAATGATTTTATTAAAGAAATATTGTGTATGGCAGGATGTGATAGTAAATTACATGTTGTAAATGGATACTTGAAGTTCGATAATTGATGTATGAAACTAATATGGGAAAGTGAAACTAAATGAAGGTTTATATTATTACAAGCTTTCATGTTTGTTTGGCATTCACATGATGTAATGTGCCTAACTTGTGTGATTAGGTGAATGCGATAAGAAAATTTTTCGAAATTTATAGAATGTATATATAAACGCGTCTGTTCGAATAAGATAATCAGAAAATTTGTGTAACATGAATATGTGTGTTAAATTGCCTAAAACAGCTGGTGTGTTATGATGAAATTTTATGAGATTTATGTTGAATGAACTCACAAATGAGAGATTAAAGAATTTAGTAGCGGGTCAACTATTATTGTGGCCAGATAAAAGAATGAGTCGATAAGTAATGATAGAACTAAAAGAGATATTCAATCATTTTGACGACCATTCGAATTTTGCAAGGCTAAGGTTAAAGAAGTCAACTTCGATGAAACTAAACATACAGGTATGATACATAAAGAATGTACTAATTGGAAGTTTTTCTGAGTTGGTTTATGATAGTGGATGGAATAATATAAACCTAATGATGACAGAATTAGACAGTGAGATGATGTTTGAATTGTATCGATAACTAAGTGCAGTGATTATAGTTGAGTAACCTACCTTAGTTCCTTCTGGGTATATTATGTGTTCGATAAATCTTAGAGGTATATGAGGTTATTTATTTTCAAGTAAAACTTTTATCGCAAGAGGTACGATAGCTAAAGATACAGGTAGGTGAAGGCCTTGTTGACCTGTTTGGATTATGTTCGGCATTTTCCTATCTTTCATTTGTATTTCATTTCTTTTATTAAAGAAAAGATGATGACAGAATTTGTGTGATGATGGTATCCGGTTCCTACTGGTCATTGTTCTGTTTAGTGTACAAGAAGATTGTGTTGCTTTTGTTACAATTGATTGTAGTGTGGATGAGTGATGTTTCTTTCGAAATTACTTTGAAACCTCGTTGAGGTATTTATCATTTGGCAGGAGTTGTGTTCTTAAATTTCGGTATAGTTTTATAGCTGGAATATTATTTATCTATCTGATTGAAATGTTGACTTTATTTTGGCATTTTGATTTTAAAAATATCTGATGGTTATGGCTTTATCAAAGTTTAACATTGTGATGATTAGTAATGGAAGACGGTTTGGATATGCACCGTCCTTCCTAGTTGTAATTGAGTTGACATTGGTAAATGTGAAAATCAGAAAATATTAATGTTAATCAAGTGGTGTAACGGAGGGGGAACATCGCGCTTGAGAAGCCTAATTAGTGGTATTACTTATTAGTAAAGTTAGAAACAGTTGAAACATGATTAATAGAATCACCAATTCTGATTTAGCCTGAGTTGAGAAAAAGGTTTATGGTTTTCAATTAAGTATTATTGCATGACAAGGGTATAAATAGTACTAAAATGTAAAGTGATGGTTCATATTTTTATACGGTTAATACCACATTAAAAGAGAATTGTTCGACCAGTGATTTAGAGACGGTCACTTTTATGTTCATATTGAGAATTTGGTGATATCGTTTATTCGACGAAAGGTGTCACATGTTCTCTGATTTCAAGGATTAAAGTAACGAATGTTATAGAAAGATCTGAAGTTAAGATAGTGTTAAAGACCCTAGCTATTGGAAGATCGCTAGTAGTTATTAATTTATTTCTGGAAAAGTCGATATAATTATAGATGTTGAATGGAAAAATCTTTGTTTCTGAATGGGTTATACGATTAACCTTAACTAATGAGGATCTAATTTTAGCTATATTGAAAGTTAAAGCGATGTTTTTTTCCTTAAGGGTTAGAGAGGTTCAGGAATGTGTTAGTAAATGAAATTTGCGTACAAATGAATTCAGAACTTATGCAGAAGTTTTCGTACGTGGCTTAGAAATAGAACGTATATTTATTAAAGGGCAGTAATGTGAGCAGTGATATGTAGTAAGTGTTCTGGTGATTGAGTATGTACCACGATATTTTTAAATTGATGTTCAGGTGTCTATTTGTTAGCAAGTAAGCCTAACATCAAGAGCACTCAGGACTATTGTAGTCAGTGATAATACTGGTGTACTACCGATAGAATCACTATAGATTTCATATCGGGATTACCTCCATCCCTGAAATGGATGATGTTGCTAGAATGTTGATCGTTTGATGAAATTCGCATGAATGTTTCAATAGGTAACGAGTTCTTATTTTGTGACTCAACCGAGTATATGTGTTCTTGAGAGAATAATTTAGGTCTTTGACGATATGCTCCGGCACTGTGTGCTAAATTTCAAAGGTTATTGGAAAGAGATATATGAAGCTAAATCGATTTGTGATTCTGAGAAATTAGTGAAAGCGTTTCATGAGAATTGGAAACAACTTCTTCTGGTAAGATTTTCAGGGATGAAAAACCCCTAAAGGGGGGGGGGGAGAGTTGTGACAGCCCGATTTAGGGCCTAAACAGAACAGTGGTTTCAAAAACCACAAATTCGAAGTAGAAAAATTTATTTCGATTAAGTTTTAAAGTTTATAGTGTGATAGAATGATTATGTGAAATTTTCGTTAAGAAATTTTATCGATTGGGTGTCCAATTTGATAATTAGGACTAAATTGCAATATGTGAAAAATGTGAGTTCTAGAAGCTAAGGTTCTTATTTGAAATGGGTTTTTAAAGTGGAGGTCCTTAAATGGAAATTAGACCATTATATTTGAATTTGGACAAAAATGGACAAGGATGGATAAAATACTAAGGGCACGTTTGGTTCGCTGTAATGAAATAGAGCTGTAATGGTATAGAGTTGTAATGGAATAGAGCTGTAATCAGTAATTCAAGTGTTTGGTTGAATGGAATAGAATAGAATTGTAATGGTATTCTTGTGTTTGGTTGAATGGAATGATGTTGTAATAGTATAAGAAAAAAGCTAAAATGACCAGTGTAGCACCCCTTACCCGTATTCAACGTCGGAACCGGGTACGAAGCATTACCAGACTTATCTCACTTGAACATACAACTTTGGGCTATAAAATTGCATCCCAACTTAAAACTTCTCATTCATACTCATAACATCCTTATGTTAGGCCTACGAGGACTTAAACAAACTTACGGAAGGTTTCGGGATTAAACCGGAAACTTTTACGCTCCTAGAAGATTTTTGCTTAAACAGGGTCCACACGCCCGTGTACCCCTAGGACATGCCCGTGTTTTTCACCCGTGGTCGACACTGACTTATTTCACACGGCCGGACACACGCCCGTGTCCCTGGCCCGTGTCCCTCACACGGTCTCGACACGCCCGTGTCCTAGCCCGTGTGCCAAAACCTTGGCATTCTGTTTATGACGTCACCACATCACTAAGGTCACACGGCCAAGGCACACGCCCGTGTTCTTAGACCGTGTGTCGAATTAAATTCCAAATTTTAGGTGCAGACTTCACATGGCCTGGGCACACGCCCATGTCCATGGCCGCAAGGCCCCACACGGGTGAGACACACTGCCGTGTGTCCGCCTGCGTGTGTTTACTCTCGAGCATACTAACTTGTAAACCTAGCATGCATGGGGACACACGGCCAATTAACACGCCCATGGGGCTGACTGTGTGTCACACACGGCCTAGGCACATGCTCGTGTGTCTACCCGTGTGGACATTTAAAGGGCTATCTACCAAACCAAATGCCACCTTGAATAGAAACCATATTTGCACCAATTCAATCCAACAAATTTCATGACTATAAAGCACTTCTAAGGACTCAAAATCAAGGTATCCACACAAGCATACACTTCATGAAATTCATCATCATTGATTATATATATAAACTTGTCAAGTATTGGCCCAATTGCATTAACCATTTACTAAATGACTTTGATAACATAAATAGCCAACACTTTGGCTATCAAAATGACATAACAAAATACCCAAGTCCTATACATGCCATACTCAAAATAAGTCTAACATGTTATACCAAAGAGATGTCGATAGTGTGATTTTCGAACTCCGCGGCCCCCCACGATTCTCGAATTATCTAGGCAATACTACAAGGAAAAAGGGAAATGAGAGGGGTAAGCATAAAGCTTAGTAAGTTTACATGAAAATAAATAGCAACAATAAGTTCATAATGACATCAATCCATAGCATTAGATAACCACACAAAGTCATAAGCACTTTGCCATAACTTACTCGTACTTGTTCTTATCTAGCATATACCATGCCACATATCGTAAACATTCCTCGTGAATTATTCACGGGTACCTGTATTCACTCAATCAAATGACTTTAGTACTAATCTCATTTCTATTTCCAAGCTTATCTATTTATCCCACTAATTCACTAGGGATACTCAAAGACGCATATTCATCGTCATTAACATAAACACAAAACCAATGCCACATCCCAGATGTGGTCTTATATGGGGTCACCTCTGAATGCCGATGCCATATCCCGGATATGGTCTTATATGGAGTCTCACTTTAAGTATCGATGCCATATCCCGGATATGGTCTTATACGATTCTCATATTCAATACCGAAGCCATATCCCAGATATGGTCTTATACGGAATCTCAATTTGGTATCGAGGCCATGTCCCCGACATGGTCTTACACGGGACCTTATCCATCTCATGTCTCGATGATAGTATTCTCACATTTATTATAGTCCAATCGGGACTTCAACATCTCAACTTTTATCATCTTTCTCATTCAACACCAATACTCAATTTCATAGAATATCAAACATTCTCAAACATACTAGCATAAATGTTGAATTTATCACATACAAACTTACCTCGATTTCAAAATGAGCTAGATCGTCGATCTAGTCCGATACTTTGTTCTTTCCCCGGTAGAGGTAAATTCTTGGTTCTTATTGATCTATAATAGCAAATTAGCTTATTTAACAATCACATTAATAAATGCATTTCAATAACCATGCTTTGGTAAAATTACTATTTTACCCTTAGACTTTTGCATAATGACCATTTTACCCCTAGGCTCGGAAATCAATTCTAATCAAATTTCTACCTTTATCGAGCCTAGGTGAACATTTATTTCTCTTATGGCTACCATCAAAACTCAACATTTCACACATTTACTACATATTTTACAACCTTTACAAAAAGGTCCTTTTAGGTGTTTTCATGATAACACCTTTCACAAAAGTTGTTTATCTAACAACTAAGACTCATCTTCTTCTATAAAAATGCACTTAAAATCTCTCATGGCAAAACTCTAAACTCTTCACCATCTTACAAAATAGTCTCATCTTTAGAAAGCTTAAGCCTTAAGGGTTCCAAAAGTACAATTTTTATCAAGAAAGGATCACTAGAACACTTACTTGCAAGGAGAGAAGCTTGCTGAAATTTTGAGCTCTCAAAACCCTTATTTTTCTCTTATTTTATTCATTAATCACCTAACACCACCAAAACTTTGACTAAATTAATCCTCTTGTCCCCCTATGGCTGGCTATGGCTTTAAGAAAGGCCTAATTTCACATTAAGGGCCTCCAATTAAAAATTCTACAGCTATTTCGTACCTCTAGCTTGTAAAATAGAACTTTCGCACTTTATGCGATTTAGTCCTTTTTCGCGATTAAGCATGAAATCGCTAAAATTAAAGTACCAAAATTTTCATGCACCTATATAATCATACTTTAACTCATATAATAATATAAAAATAATTTTCTCCGATCTCGGATTAGTGATCCTGAGACCACTGTTCTGACTAGCCCCTAAATCGGGCTGTTACAACTAGAGTACCCTTAACAGATTTTTTTTAAATACATAATTATTGTTATTAAATTTTACTAAGATTATTATTAAAATAATAAATAATTTAATCATGTTTTAATATAATTATTACTGAATATAATTAAATAAAAATAAAAATATATAATTTAATAACATTCTTAATATAATTTTTATTAAAATTTTACCTAAAATTATTATTAAATATGAATTAATACATATTATAGCCCTTAAACTAGATAAATATTATTTATTTATTTTATTAATACATATTTTGTATATCTAAATTAATTAGATTTAATAATAAAATAAGAATATTATGATAAAATTTAATATCAAGAGATATTTTTATAAATTATACTTCAAATATTATTTTGTTCAAAATTTCTTTTGGGTATTTTTTATATACGTACTATATAAAAAATGCATGTATTTATATTTAAAAAAATTATTTTTAAAATTGATTTAACACCCACCTAATTATAGAAAATTTAATATTATTTTTTAGTGTTTTTATTTCTCTCTTTTTTTATCGTGCCTCTCTCTAAACTTTATCATCACTCTTAACCACTCATCTTCTTCATCTAACCTTTTCTCTTAACATGAATTGGAATCAATTACCGATAGTCGACCACTGGTGGCGCCATCGTCCACTATTTCACCTGCTCCAAAAGCCACTTATTTAAGCTTTTTTTTTCATCTTCTTGTTTTCCCCCTTTATTTATCTGTTATCTGTAAGAAAAATGGGTAAGAAAGCTTCCCTCTCCAAATCACATTTTATAGATCTATTATTAAGAAATGGGTTTTAGTTTTAGTATTTTTGTTATCTTCTGGGAATTGATTGAGAGTTGAAACTGTTGAGAAATGAATTTTTATTCTTTCTTGTTATATTCTAGAAATTGATGGAGAGTAGAAGAGAATTTTACAGATCTATTATTAAGAAATGGGTTTTAGTTTTAATTTTTTTTATCTTCTGGAAATTGATCAAGAGTTGAAAGTGTTGAGAAATAAATTTTTATTCTTTTCTTGTTATGTTCTAGAAATTGATGGAGAGTAGAAGAGAATGAGGAGTAAGATTAAAGTAAAAGCAAGATGGAAACAGAAATGGGTTCTGCAATTTATTTTTGAAGTTTTTGAAAATGACTGAGACTGGGTTTGAAAAAAAATACTGGGTAAAATTGACTAAAACAAAAATTTTCTATTCCGTGTTGATATTGAATAGCTATTCTTAACTTCTTCTACCGAATGTTAATTCGGTGAATTTGATGAATAAAAAAGGAATGGATTCCATTGAATAACCCATTCAATGAACTAAACTATTGAATTACTGTTTGCCACTGAATCTGAATGGAATGGCTATTCATACCAACCAAACATGCGGTAAAGGTTTTATTGAAGGGTATTTTAGTTATTTGGTAATTAAAAGAAATAAAAAGGGAATATAAGCCAAAAATATGTTTATCTTCTTCATGTGTTGGCCGAATGTTGCTATGGACACCATGGCTAGGGTTTTCAAACTTTCAAGCTCAATAGTAAGTGCATTCAAGCTCCGTTTTTAATGTTTATTACATTTTTGAGATCTCTGTAACTCCGTTTAGCTATTTCTACCATTATTTTGAGCTAGGGTTTGTGTTTAAAAATTTACCCATAGATGACATGCATGTTTTTTGATGTCTAATGATAGAATATGAATGCTCGGTGTGTAATAAACGACTTTTACTAAGTGATTTTCGATGAAATCGCATAAAAGGACTAGTTTGTAAAAAGTTGAAAAATGTATGAAAATGTGTGAATGAATGCAAATTGTGGACTGCTATAGTTATGAAAATGGTTCGGCTAGGCCTAAAATACAAGGAAATTCAATAAAAATCATTTTACGAGCCTAGGGGAAAAAGTGTAAATATGATAAAGTTTAGGGGCAAAAATGTAATTTTGCCATAATATGATTTTTGGATTGAATTGAATAGTATAATAACTTAATAAGTCAAATGTGATATTTTAGATAAATAAAAAAACGAGTTTCGGAATTAGAATGGGGAAAAGACGAATATTAGACAACTCGGTCCCTTTCACCATTTTAAGTCAAGGTAAGTTTATATGTAAATGATACATCCTTTTTATCTATGTTTTTACATATTAATGTATTATGTGAAATGTGAGTGAATATTATTGATATTTATCAAAATGATGAAAAGTGAGGAAATTCCCGGATGAACCTTCGGAATAGAAAAAGGATACGGATGAACACTGTATATGTGATTATTGGTGGGCTGTGTGCGATACCACCGTATTTATTATTATTGGTGGGCTGTGTGCAATAACACCTTGTATCCGATATTATTCCGAAGTGTTCATCGGGAAAATTTGACTAAGTGAAATTATGTGTGACAATGTGGTGACAAGTGCAGGGTTATAAGTGCATGTAATTGTGAGCAATGTCTGTGATATGTATTTGGAATGTGAATATGTGACGATTAAGTGCAGGTATATGTATGTATACACTTATGAGCAATGTGCTCGGTATGTGATCGAATTTTGGTAAGAATGTAAACGAGTAAGTTATACCTATGAGAATGACCTTGTGATTATAAGTCCATGCTTATGATGTATTAATATGTGGTAAATGTGATTGATGATCATGTGTGGGGCTTTTAGGCCAAATTAAATTGAGAAATGATATGTTCAAGTCTTTGTTGTTGATGTATAGGTTAAATTGGCCAATGAATAGCTTGTAAATATTTGATAATGACTAGCTATTGGAATGGCTAACCATGGATATACTTTGGTGTTATATGTGTGTAAATGAAAATTAATATAAAGGAAACATGAAAGAGTAAAATTAGCAATAAAACAGTTTGGACAGCAGCAGTTGTATCACTTTGAAAAATCACCAAAAAATGGTGAAAATTGAATTAGGGGTTGAATGAGATATGAAATTAAATCTTATTGAGTCTATTTCTACATAAAAGAAACAGAATAATCAAAAGAATTTCATATGGTGAGATATTTGGATTTTAGTGAGACAGGGTCAGAATGATTTCGGAATCCCCTGTTCTGACTTGGGAAATTCATTAAAAATTGTACAAAAATAATAATGGGATAAAATTTATATGCTTGAATTTATTAATGAGTCTATTTTCAATAGAAACAAACAGAAATGTCATTAGAGTTCAATACAATGAGATAATTAATTTTTAGTGAAGAGGGGTCAAAACTGTCGGACAGCAAAATAGGGGATACTTTAAAGAAGAAATTGTACTGATTGCCTGAACCAAAAATTCTGGAAATTTTATGGTAAGAATATATGTGAGTCTAGTTTCAGGAAAAATTAGCGGATCGTAATTTGGAGTTCCATAGCTCCGGATAAAAATAATTTAGTGACTGTAACTTGAGTAAACAGCTCAAGATGAACATAAATGAATTGTGAAATTTTATGCAATAATGATGGTATTATCTTTAGAGCTTATAATGAGGATTGTTAAAAGCATGGTAATCAATTGTTTATTATGTACATACGTACTTACTAAGCTTTAGAGCTTACTCTGTTTTTTTCCGTGTTTATAATGTACTTAGGTTAGCTCGTGTTGGAAATCGCCGGAGAACCTATCACACTATCAAGCTTAAAATTTAGGTATCAATGATTTTATACTTAAGGTTATGGCATGTATAGGGAACTCGGTCATGTGTATATGTTACTGTGAGTTGTCCTAGAATAATGACCCATGATATTCGGAGTTCATTTTTGTATAAGGCCATTTAATGTGGCCAATAAATTGGTTATGCTAAAAACTCATGATGATGCATTCCATGGTTGAGTAAATTGTATGCTATGACTTGTTACGTGTCTGTGGTGGATGTTTTGGTAGCTGTAATATGTCATGAAATGTGTCATTCAAGTTATACTCAAGTATGGGCATGATAGGGTAGAAATTGGCTTGGAAAATAGCCAACTTCTTGACCACACAAGCAGAGACATGGCCGTGTGTCTCAGCCGTGTGGAGGACACGGTCTAGCACACGGGTGTGTGACTTGGTCGTGTGATCCAAAACGAATGATGACGTCATAAACAGAGAGTTACATGGGTGGAGGACACGGGCGTGTCCTGGGCCACACGGCGGGTGTAACCACGGCTACCCGCCCACACGAAAGGCGTGTGACTCTCCAAAACAAGGAAATTTTGTAAATGTTCCAATGGTTTTAAAAGTTCTCGGTTTAGTCCTGAATCGCTCCCAAAGCATGTTTTGGGCCTCATTGGCCCATTTTAGGGACTTGATGATATAGGATAAAAGTTTTAAATTTTAAACGAAAATTTATGACTTGAATTTGTTCAGTTGCAAGTGTTAGTGTCCGGTAACGCCTCGTACCCTGTTCCGGCGTTGAACACGGGTAAGGGGTGTTACACACACCCGTGTCTCAGGCTGTGTGGGCATTCGAAGTAGGGACACACGACCGTGTCCCAACCCGTGTAACTCTCTAACTTGGGTCACACAACGAAGCCACACGCCTGTGTGCCAGGCCGTGTAACTTTTGAAATGCAACCATTGGGCCTCATTGGCCCATTTTAGGGACTTGATGATATAGGATAAAAGTTTTAAATTTTAAACGAAAATTTATGCCTTGAATTTGTTCAGTTGCAAGTGTTATTGTCCGGTAACGCCTCGTACCCTGTTCCGGCGTTGAACACGGGTAAGGGGTGTTACACACACCCGTGTCTCAGGCTGTGTGGGCATTCGAAGTAGGGACACACGACCGTGTCCCAACCCGTGTAACTCTCTAACTTGGGTCACACAACGAAGCCACACGCCTGTGTGCCAGGCCGTGTAACTTTTGAAATGCAACCATTAAAACCTACAGGGACACATGTCTGTGTCGCATGGCTGTGTGTCGCACATGGATGAGACACACCCGTGTATTAGGCCGTGTGGACATGAAATAGGCCAATTCCAAGCCATTCTTTTCACCCATTTCAAGCTCACACCTACAAGACATTTGCACGTATAATCAAGCTTTCAAACATACTAAAGCATGCATATTAAGACCAATTCATTAGGTCATTTATCGTTACAACAAATAAGCCATATAGGCACCTCAAATGCAAACATACAATTTATCTATACATATATATGTACTTAACACATTCCATTCATCAACACTTAATTCATTTTCCATTTCAAAACTCATCATAGATTGACCACATTTATACTTTTACAATTAGTTCATATTTACCTAAAAGCGTAACTCCACTTAGACTTATATAAACATACCAAACATGGTCATTCCAAACATACCTAAACATGTGCATGTTTAAGCATACCATACTTGACTTATACCATGTCAATATAACTTATCATTTGAATCATTATTTTCATGCATCTCAAATACACATATTCCTAACTTAAATATATATATATGACCATAACTCATCCATATATATATTTAGATTAATTTCATATCAAGTTATACCATAATTGACCACAACCCGTTGAACCATTTAGAATAATATCAGATACACGGGAAAGCTCACACAAAGTGGGCTAAACGATGGTCGAAACCATCCCTTTTCATATTCGATGGTCGTCACCATCCCTTTTCATATTCAATGGTCGAAACCATCCCTTTGCATATTCGATGGTCGAAACCATCCCTTTTCATATTCGATGGTCGAAACCATCCCTTTTCTTATTCGATGGTCAAAATCATCCCTTTTCATATTCGATAGGCGTCGATACGTCGCTGGATTTTTCCATCGAGACATGATATGATAATGTAACATGATAGCATTTAAAACAACAATTTAAAATGCTATTTAAACGTACGAACTTACCTGGCTAAATTGCAGAAATGACAAAGTACAAAGGCATTTTGGTAATTTTCCATTATCCTCAATTTTCCACTCGATCTTGATCTAAATTAATAGTTTTATTCAACCTATTAATTTAGATAGTAAAATAATGTATTTTATGCAATTTAGTCATTTTTGAAATTTTTAAAAAATTGCCCCTAATTTTTTACTTTTATTCAATTTAGTCCTTGAGCTTAAAACATGCAAATTAACCATTTTTATTAAAACTTTACACTAGAAGAATATTCATAGCCTCCATTTCAGCCCATTTTTGCAACAATTTCACATCAAATCCTTGTACTTTTATTATTTCAACAATTTAGTCCCTAATCGATAAATTCATCAATAATCACTTAACAAAATACTTTTAAATACCAACTAACACTTCAAATTCATCATTTAACATCTAAAATCACAATGTTCATCATTGGAAACATTCAATATCTTTAACAGTTTCAAAATTGAAGGTACGGGCTAGCTGGACCTAGTTCCAACGATCTAAAAAACATAAAAATTATTAAAAACGGGTGAAAAATGGCTTACCATGCATGAAATGAAACATGGCCGAACCTAGATTCTACATAGCCATGACTTTCGGTTGAAACAAAAATGAGGAAGGAAGATGACAACCATTATCTTTTCCTTATGTTTTATTTAATTTAATTAATTATCAAATTACCATTTTAACCTTGGTTAATAAATAAATAAAACACCAATTTCATGCCCATAATTGTCCACTAACTCCTTGAATGATTTAATTACCATTTAAGTTCATTTTCCTTTATTCAATAAACCATTTAATCACTCAAATTAAATAGTGATCAAATTTTACATATTTTACGATTTAGTCCTTTTTAATTAATTAACTATCAAAACGTTCAAATTTCTTAACGAAACTTTACTACCACCTTAATGACACTCCGTAAATATTTATAAAATATTTACGGCTTAGTTTATAGAAACGAGGTCCCAATACCTCATTTTCTAAACCACTTGACCTTAGGGTCTTACCAATTGAGCTTAATTAATCATTCGAATAGCATAAATTATCAAATCAAAAACCTTTTTAAAACCACATTTGATTCACTTACTCATTGGATTTGTGATCCCGAAACCACTGTTTTTGAAACCATTGAAAAACGGGCTGTTACAGTTTCTAAGTGTTTTTTTAGCTTGTTTTAACATGATTAGAAGGTTTCTAAAGTTACTTTAAAGTTTTGTTAAAAATTTCTTGAGTTTTAATGAATTTCCGTCATAATGGCCAAAACTTGTCAAAAAATGTTGATACCTTGAAATGTGTAGTTTTGTGTAGTTTAAAGGTTGAGAATTAGTCATAGATGAATATGCAGATGAATAGAATTATTTTCGCATGAAAATATTAAGTGTAGGCTAAGATATTCAAATTTAAAGTTTTCTAGGTCTAAGGTTTCGGTTAAAAGAGAACATAGTTTAGACTATTTTTTTTTATTGTTTAAGGTGAGTTAATGACTGATTATTGATTGTATGTTTGTGTGGTTTGTTTGTTGAAGTGTTGGAGTCAATTGGGCCTTCAACGAGTAGAAACAAAGGCAAAGAAAAGCTTGTATGAGCTTTCGACTTTTCGGCGAAAGCATATTTCTGGTGAGTGTTTTGGAATCATTGCTCGTAGATGATTCATTGTATAATTGGGAATTTAGAGGTAGCTTAATCCCATACTCTAAATTTCAAGAGTAAGTGTTCTCACACCTATGATTAAATGTGATATATGTGTGCTTGTGCAATTGTGAAAATATGAACATATATGATATGCTATGACATTTCCCTCAAGCTTGTGATGACTGTTGTGAAAGAGATTATGTGGGTATGTTATTCTTGCCATGTGACAGTAAATATGTGGGTATGTTTTCATACCATATGGCAGTGATTATAATGTGCTAACAATGTGAATATGCAATAAATATGTGCGAAAAATTGGTAAGTAATAATGTGATAATAATGTGGATATTTTGGCCTTGTGAAATTATGAGACCATTGGATATAGTATGCATGTCATAGGATTGTGAGTACTCACCTTTGTGATGTGATTTTGGGGCGTTGAGGCCCAGGGTCAATTTTTGGAAAGATAAGTGAGTGTGAGCTAAGCTCCATTCACCGGGATATATGTGTTTGGTGTGTTGGAGAATGTTAGCTATATGCTTCACTTATGGGACATGGTCAACTCTATGAGTCATTTTTGTGTGTTGGAGATCCGTGTATCCGATGTGTGGTGATAGAGTCCACATTATATTTCATAACCTCAAGAGCCAAACTATCTTATAATGTGATCGAATGTGATTAAATATGGTTTATATGTACTATGATATGTGCTTAAATAATCATGTGGTTAGTGTGATAAATGCGTAATAGTATAAATGAAAGATGAATAAATGTGTGAAATATGATATTAGAGTTAAATATGTATAAATATGTGACATGTCTGCTTAGTCAATGCATAATGACTTGTTTGTGTAGTGGTTGTTCTGAGCATTCACTGAGCTTGTTAAGCTCACCCACTCCTTTTTAACCATTGCAGATAAGTAGTGCCGGTGTGAGTGGTGTGGTCTCGAGGGGTGATCCAAGCCAAGTACTTTAGTTGCTACTAGTAGCTGTAGTTTGATTATTTTCATTTTGGGAATTAAAGGCAATGTGATAGATGTTATGTTGGTTTTGCTATGATTTTTGGTTGTTTGCATGCTTATTGTGCTTAGAAACTTTGTAGACTTTAAATACGGTGTTTGGGACTGTTATTTGAGACATTTCAGTGTTTATTTATTGAGACAATTGATGTATGATATTTAGAACCTATTTGGAATGATCTAAGTGATGATATATGCCATGTTTTTAAGGTCTGGAACAAAGGTATCAATATTCGGGTTTTAAAAATGATACCTCTGTAATTTTCAAAGTGCAAGAAGTCAGTTTCATTAGTTGGTATTGATATTTTGCCACGAGCATCGATACCCGGGGTAAAATTATCGATACTTTTTCAGTAGTATCGATATTTTTTGAAAGTTGGGATTTTAAGATGAGAAACAATAAGCTAATTTGGTATCGATTTTCTAAGCGGTATCGATACCACTTGAGAGAATTATCGATACCACTCTACCAGTATCGATACCTACATAGTAGTTTTGGGATATTTTGCTAAATGGTCCAAAAGTGTATCTTTGTGGAATATCCTAAGGAAACTAAAGGATATTATTTCTTCAATCCTACCGAGAACAAAGTGTTTGTTGCTCGGATAGGAGTCTTCCTTGAGAGAGAATTTGTCTTTAGAAAAGGAAGTGGTAGAAAAATTGAACTCAGAGAAATTCGAGAACAATAGCAGATCATTGAACCAAAGATTGAACAACAACAGGTTCCATAAGTTGTTGAGAAACAATCAACTGTTTTGGAAACATAAATACAATAAAGATCTTTAAGAGAACGCCATGTACCTGAGATATATGGATTTCTCATTACAACACATGGTGATATTCTACTTATGGATCAAGATGAGCTTAGAACTTATCAAGAAGCGGTGGCGAGCCCAGATTCTAAGAAATGGCTTGAGGCCATGAGGTCTGAGATGGATTCCATGTTAGAAAACCAAGTATGGATCTTGGTTGACCCACCTGAAGGGGTTAAACCCATAGGGTGCAAGTGGGTTCTTAAAAAGAAAATCAACATGGATGGTAATATACAAACATACAAAGGGTGATTAGTCGCTAAAGGTTTTCGACAAGTTCATTGTATAGACTATGACGAAACCTTTTCTCTTGTTGCTATGTTTAAATCCATCCGAATCTTACTTAC
Source organism: Gossypium sturtianum (assembly GCA_025698515.1). Taxonomy (NCBI): domain Eukaryota; kingdom Viridiplantae; phylum Streptophyta; class Magnoliopsida; order Malvales; family Malvaceae; genus Gossypium; species Gossypium sturtianum. The sequence goes on along the minus strand of CM046946.1, from coordinate 67,910,385 downwards.
AATAGTTGCATTCATGATTATGAAATCTGACAAATGGATGTCAAAAAAACTTTACTTAATGGGAAACTGGAAGAGAATGTGTACATGACACAACCTGAAGGTTTTATCGATCCGAAAGATGTTGGAAAGATATGCAAGCTACAAAGATCTATTTATGGATTGAAGAAAACTTCTCAAAGTTGGAATCTTCGTTTTAATGATACGATCAAAGAGTTTGGTTTTATCAGAAATGAAGATAAGCCTTGTGTTTACAAGAAAGTTAGTGGGAACACTGTAGCATTCTTGGTATTGTATGTAAATGACATACTTATCATAAGAAATGACATACCTACCCTACAGTCTATTAAGACTTTGCTAAGAAGTTGCTTTTCTATTAAGGACTTGGGTGAGGCTATATAGGTATTAGGAGTCAAAATCTATAGAGATAGATCGAGATGACTCTTAGGATTGACAAAAAGTATATACATAGATAAAGTACTGAAAATATTCAACATGGAAGAATCTAAGAGAGGATTCTTACCTATGAGACATGGTATTTCACTCTTGAAGGAAATGTGCCCTTCAACTCCATAAGAGATAGAACGTATGAGTAAGATTCCATATGCTTCGGTTATTAGGTCTATCATGTATGTCATGCTATGTACACTTCCAGATGTATCGTATGCTTTAAGCATGACGATTCGGTACCAAATAAATCCCCGTGAAGGTCATTGGGTCGCAATTAAAAATGTCCTTTAGTACTTGAGAAGGACTAAAGATACATTCCTTATATATGGAGGTGAGGAAAAGCTAAGTATAAAAGGTTACACTGATGCTAGCTACCAAACCAACAAGGATGATTCACGATCGCAATAAGGTTTTGTGTTTTGCCTTAATAGTGATGCTGTGAGCTGAAAAAGTTCAAAGCAAGATATAGTAGTTGAATCTACAACTGAGGTCGAGTACATTGCAGCTAGTGAGGCTGCAAAAAAGTTTGTTTGGATCAAGAAGTTCATATCTGAACTAGGGGTTGCAGCTAGCATATCAGATGCTATAGAAGTTCGTTGTGATAACAATGGAGCCATTGCACAAGCAAAGGAACCTTGTAACAACCCATTTTTGGGTCAAATCGGAACAGTGGTTTTGGGACCACAAATATGAAGCCAAAATATTTATTTTATTATTTTAATAAGGTCTATAGCATGATAGATTAATTACGTGAAAGTTTCGTAAAGTAATTTTACCGTTTAAATGCTTAATTTAATAAAAAGGACTAAATCGCGTAAAGTGTAAAAGATGTGTTCTATTAGCTAAAGGTGTTTAATAACTATAGAACCTTAAAATAAGGGTCCTTAAGTGGTAATTAACCCATTTGAGAGTTAGTGGATGATAGTGGCATGGCATTTGGTGTAATTAATAAATGTCATTAAGGTTAAATTTGTAATTAGTTAATAAAGGAGAATTAAAACAAACAAAATCAAATTTTGTGTCCATCTTTCTCCCAAATTGCCGAAAATTGATGATAGAAGAAACCATTTTAGGGTTAAAACATTCGACAACATCAGGTTAAAATTGGTGAGTGATTTTGACTCGGTTTTTAATGATTTTTATATTTTTGTGATCGTTGCTTCGTATTGTAGCTAGGCCGTAGCCTAGATTTTGAAACTGTTAAAGATTTATCATGTTGCCATTTTTGAATGCATGATTATTTTGTTAGTTGATTATGGAAAATAAATCATTGTTGTTAGATATACAAGTTTTGTAAAGTGAATTTTGGTAAAAATGTCAATTTTGGATTAAATTGTGAAATATGAAAATTTAGTGGTTGAATTTTAAAATGGATGAAAAATATGGGCTGATTTGAGAATGGGTAATATTCGACCAGCATGAATTTGTATTAAATTGAATGAATTGTGATTTTATGTGATAAGGACTAAATTGCAAAAATGTGTAATAATAGGGGCAATAATGTAATTTTGCCAAAATGTGTAAATTGTGCTAAATTGAATGAAATGATGATTAAATAAGTAAATTTTGATATTATATAGATTGAGATAAACGAGATTTGGATCTAGAACAGGGGAAAACAAAGTATCGGATTAGTCGACCGAATTCGTCGTTACAGCGAACGAGGTAAGTTCGTATGTTTAATAAGCATTAAATTATACATGTATAAATGCTTAATTGTTAGAATTGTGGTAAATGTTACATTATTGAAATGAAATGTGAATGTTATTGAGTATGATACTACGGAAATGACCGACAGAGATTCGATACAGCGAAAGTCCCGGTTGAATCTTAGGAATAGATAGGATACAAATGTCATGACATTAGAGTTACTGATATTACGAGTAAGACCATATTTGGGATATGGCATCGATATGAGACTTCGTGTAAGACCATATTTGGGCTATTGGCATCGATCACGAGATTACATGTAAGACCATATCGGGATATGGCATTGATGCGATCTTGTGTGTATGAGATTCCCGAGTATCCTTTAGTATTCCAAATGGTTCAACGAGAAATGTTGACGAAACGTGGTTACAAGTGATGGTACGACTCAGTCAAGGTACTCGTGACAGAAATCGACAAGTAAGTGTTAAAAGTGAATTTCATATGATGAGTAAGTGGAAAATTATGAGAATTCATATGGTTCAATTGAATATATATAAATGTGATGGCTATTGAATTGAGTATATTTTATTTCTATTTGTGTATGCTTATGTAAATGTGAATGAATTGATAAGAAGTATTCAAACCATATAAGCATTGAAATGAATAAACCTGTGAAATTCTTGGTTAACTATATGAACGGATGCATGACATAAAGGTGGAATTATACAAGTTATATTATAGTATTTATAATGGATTAAAATGTGTTTATTTGATGAGATGAGTTATTATCATATGAGCTTACTAAGCTTCATAGCTTACTTTGTTATCTTTTCTATGTTTATAGTGATTCAGAGGCTTGCTCGGGTTGGAAGTCATAGCTATGGTTTGGTACTTATAAGCTTTATGATATTGGTTATATGGCATGTATAGGTTTTGTGGTTATTTGTTGAGTATAATTAATTTTGGTGATTAATGCATATGTGCTTGATATGTATTTAGCCATGAGATTTGGCCTGATAATGATGTAAGGTTTGATAAGTATAGGCTATGGTTATTTTGGTAAACTTAATGATGGTCTAAGATATTTAAATGGCTATTTGGTATGTGTTGTGTAATAGCTTGAGATGTGCTTGGTTTTGGTTTGGTATTTGAATGCCAAATTGGTTAATAAAGTATGTTGATTTAGTATATGATATATATGTGAATTTTGGCTTATGAATCTTGTTGTTTGATATGTCATTTAGTTAAGTAAATGATTGTGATATAAGACTTGAACAAATTGGTATTGAAATGGTTTATAATGTGATGATTTGAGATTGATTTGGTTGTTTAATTGTGTATGGAAATTGTGTCATTTGCACATGTATAGGTGTCTTTTCTTTGGGTGAGAAAGGTGGCTTGTAACTAGCCTATTTTTGTCCACACGGGCAGAGCACACGGGCGTGTGACTCAACCATGTGTGACACACAGTCATAGTACACAGCCGTGTGTCCCCTGGTGTTGCAATTGGAAGCAAGTCAGTATGCTCCACACGGCCTCATACACGGGCGTGTGATCGGCCGTGTGGCACAAGTCAGTCTACCCCCTAATTGAATAAACCTGTGAAATTCTTGGTTAACCTGCGAAAACTGTGTGACTTGGCCGTGTTGCATAAGTTAGTATACCCTACAGGTTAGGCACGGCCTACCACACGGCCTGGAACATGGGCGTGTGTGGCCACTTCAAAGGGCACACGGGCTAGACACACGGGCGTGTGGTTGGCCGTGTGACCCAATTCATTATGTACCCCCTATTTTCACACGGCTGGTGACACGGGTGTGTCTAGTGGCCGTGTAAGACACACGGCCTGGCCACACGGGCGTGTGTCCCCTTTTTGAAGAAAAATTTTCTAAGTTTCCCAAATTTGTTCTGAATTATCGATTTAGTCCCGAATTACTACTAATGCATGATTAATGCCTCGTAGGCTTGTTTAAGGGACACTGTGATTGATTGTGATTGAATTGTATTTGAATTGATAAACTAGATATGAAATGTATGTTTAAAGGTGTTGAAAGTTTGGTAATGCTCCGTAACCCTATTTTGGCGGTGAATACGGGTAAGGGGTGTTACATTTATTGGTATCAGAGCTACGGTTTAGTCGATTCTAGGACTAACGTAGCATATATGAGTCTAGCTATACATGCCATATAGAACCTGTGATAGTGTGATATCTCCCGACTTTGACGAAAATTGTTTTGATTAGACAGATATGCTTTCCAACCGAGCTAATTCCGATAGTGCAGAAAGTGGTACTCAAATATTTGAGCAAAAATGTGTTTATGATGAGTTGAAATTCCTAAAGGTATGAATAAAAGGTCATAATATTATGTTATTGATAAATGTTATGTTATGTGCATGTATATGTGAGAGTTAAATTTGAGGCTTTACGACCCTCACCCCCTTATCAGTATAATGTTACAATGAAATCCGTAAGATTTAGATTGAATAAGCTCACAAGTGTGGAATTACAGAGCTCCGTGATTGAAGGATTAATATTATGGTCAGATAAGAGAATAAGTCAACAAAAAAGCCAGTACTAGAAGAGATATCAGATCGTTTTGAAGGCTATTTGGATTATGCAAATTTACTATTAAAGAAGAAGTTGACTTCGATGAAACAAAATATTCAGGTATGATATCTAAAGAATGTATTAACTAGAAGTTCTACTTAATTGATTTCTGTTAGTGATGGGATAAAGAGGAATCAATAATGACAGAATTAGACAGTGGAATAATGTTTAAATTGTAAAGATATCTGAGTACAGTAGTATAGTCGAATAGCTTATAATGATCTCTTCTGGGTATTCTATGTGATCAGTTATTCTCATAGGTATATGTGGCTATTTATTTTCAAATGAAACTCTTATCGTATGAGAACACTAGCTAAACATACTGATAGACGAAAGCATTGTTGGTCTGTTTGGGTTATGATCGGCATTGCTCTATCTTTCCCTGGTATTCTATTCCATTGCGTTGATAGAAAAGTCAATGGTAAAATCTGTATGATGCTAGTATTCTGTTTCTACTGGTTATTGTTTTGTTGAGTATACACTAAGATTATATTGCTTCTGTCACAGTTGATTTCAGTGCTTATGAGTGATGTTTTCTTCTGGAATTTCTTTGGGATATCATTGAGATCTTTATCATTCTATATGGGTTGTAATTTTTAGAAATTCTATATAGTTCCATACTTTGAGATTTCACTACCTCGGTTTTATTATGATTCTATGTGATTATATGCAAGAGATATTCCTTTGGTGGAGATGAATATATCTATTATGATTATAATTTCTGGTTTGATCATGGGAGTACAGTGGTATTGTCATCAGATTTATAGAGATTATGTTTCTGCATTTATTTCTGTTGAAACCATATTTGATTTTATTTTGTGTTCAAAATGCATTATTAATAGCTGGGATATTATCTATTTATACGGTTGATATGTCGGTCTTATTATGGCATTATGATTTTTTATCTGACGGAGGTGGCTTCAATATAGTACAATGCTTTGATGATTAATAGTGGAGATAGCTTTATTATATAATCCTTTCTAGTTTTCTTAAAAGGGAATTGAAATCGGCTGTAACATCCCAAAATTGGGCCTAGTAGGATTGGGCCCAATGGGCCTTGAGTGTAGGTGTGTTTAAAATTTTGAGAACAAGAGAATGGCATTATTCCAAATTGGACTTATTAGTTAAGTGAATTTGGAAGGTTACGAGGTTTCTATGAAGTCTCGGGTTTAATTGGGCCTTAGGAAAAAAAATTGGTATTTTAGCACTTTAAGGAGAGATGGTAAGTAGCTTCAAGACTTATAGAAATAAATGAGTAATGTGCTTGCATAAATGAGCTATTGGTAAAGAGGTTATGGCATCAAGTGATGGACTTTGAGGGAAGAGGTTCAAATCCCATTGTGTGCAAACTTTAACTATTATTTTTGCACTCTTTCCTTTAGTGTCGGCCAAGCATGTAAATAAGGAAAGGAGGACTTTTATTTTTGGCAAGATGGCTAAGGAAAATAGGAAAGGATGAATGTGAGGAAAGAAATCAAGAGAAAGGGGAAAGTAGGGGGAACATGTGGCCTTTTTCAAGGGAGGTATTATGGAAAGGGTGGTTGGCAAAATTTTGACTATTAGGGACATGAATGTGGACGGTTTTGGGGCTAAAGGGGGTGACAGCCGAATTTTGCTAGGAGTTTTTGGCAAAACTAGTGCTTGAGAGGTTGTTCTCTTTAGTTTTTTTGTATCATTCTCTTTCTCTCCAAATTTCCTCTTCTCTTTGCCGAATTTTCAAGCCTTTAGTGTGCATTTTTGTTTCTTCTTTTCTTCCTTGTTGCCGAAAGTACCTAAGCCTTGGAGATCAAATTGTTCACTCGTTTTCCTTTGGAAAAACTGAACCCTTCATTTCTTCTTTATCGTTCTTCTCATCCGTATTAACACTCACTCCTTTGATCAATCGGTAAGTGGTTCTATTCAAACATTTTTTTTATTTTTTCTTTCTCCTAGCCGAATATATGTCTTGGCATGGGATGGTCCTTTTAACCGAGACCATCATTTTATTCTACCCTCTCAAACGAGATTATTTTCTCTTTTTCGTAGTGTTTTAAGTGGGCGACCGTGTATTGTTCTAGCCGAAGTCAAACGGTGGAAATTGGATCCAATATCAATAAGGTAAGGGGGTTCATTTTGGATTTTTCGTTATATCTCTATTTGGCTATGTTGCAAATCAGATTGAAGTTTCGACTAATCAATTATGTTTTAGGGATGAAATCACTCGATATATCCTATTTGCAAATCCTTCGGATATAGTGGGTCAACGAAGAGTGGTTCTTTAGGGAATCCTAATCAAGTGTGTAATCTCGTACCTTTCGTATACATATCTGAAATGATGTGTAATCTCACACTTCTCTGAAAGTTTGTATGAAATATTCTGTGTATCGGTCAAAATACCGAAGAACACCAAAAACCGGCATCCGTGATCACTCGGGCGTGCGTATGATCGCAGTGGTAATCGTATTTTGTAATAAAACAGTTTCGGTTAGAAGAAGTGACATGTTTTTGGAAAATCACGAAAAATAGGATAAATGGAATTAGAAAGTGAATAAGATATCGAATTGAAGCTTACTGTGTCTATTTTAATATGGAAGAAATGGAGAAGAAAAATAATTTTTATATTCTGAGATATGTTAATTTGAGTGAGACTGGTTCTGAATGACTTCGTGGTTCCCTGATCTGTCTTGGAAAAATCGTATAAAATTGTACAAAGTGAATTATAAGTTATAATTTATATTTACAGATTACTTAGTAAGTCTATTTTCAATAGAAACAAGTGGTAGCAACATATGAAAACTGTACAGAGAGATATTTGAATTTTGGGTAAGAGAGGTCAGAATCGTTGGTCAGTGAAACAAGGGAAACTTCAAGGAATAAACTGTACTAAATGGTTAAGCCAAAAATTCTAGAAAAATTGTAGTAAGAAGATATATGAGTCTAGTTTCAAGGAAAATTTACGGATTTAGATTTCGAGATTTCTAACTCAAGTTATAGTCAATTTAGTCATTACGACGCGGATGGACAGTTTTAAATTGTTATGCCCAAATTAGTAGTTAAGTCTGAATTGCGTAATTACCGAATTACCCTTAGTGGGTAAATTACCGAATTACGAAATTTCCCTTACGGGCCGAATTATGGAAATGCCCTAAAGGGCCGAAATACGAAATTGCTTATGGGCCGCAAGGACATATTGAGTAATGGGCCAATTTGATATTTTGATAAATGGGCCAATCTGATATTTTGATAAATTGGCCGATCTGATATTTTGCTATATGGGCCAATTTGATATTTTGATAAATGGGCCAATCTGATATTTTGATAAATGGGCCGATCTGATATTTTGCTATATGGGCCAATCTGATATTTTGCTAAATGGGCCAAATCTGATATTTTGCTTAATGGGCCTTTTGATATAAATTGTTATAATGGGCCATAATGTTTGTAAGAAATATCTGAATAAATTGTTGTGAATGGCTATGCATTATATACATGATTTGCATGGGATGGGATAATGATGAAGAGAAGTTCGGTAGCTCTGCTACATAATTGCAGTGGCTCGCCACAAATATGAAAAAATGGCGATGCCATGTAAATTCTGATAATCTGGTGGCTTGTCCACAAATTTGATATAATCAGCTTAATGCGTACGCTTGGTGTGTTGGCGGGGTGGGTGACTAAAGCTCCCCACAGGTGTGCTGGTTGGTACGGGTGGTGTGTAGCGGATGGAAAACTAGGTTTGATTTGGGAATTGCATATCATATGCATATTATATTTGATACATTATTGTTGTTGTAAATGGGCTTAGGCCCAAAATATTGCTAATTGGGTTAGGCCCAATGAATAATCTGTAAGGGGATTTCACATTGAGTTCTTGTAACTCACCCCTCTTTCTCTTAACCCTTGTAGGTAATGCTTGATGATATGGACTTGGGCTATGGATGACTCGAGGGAGGCCATACTTTGGAAATGGTTTATTTGGACTTTAGACTTCTTTTCGTTTATTTTATTACTTTACTATTTTGGGTTAAATGTTGTAATAAGGCCTCACGAACTATTTTTATTTTTGCTTTTTGGTTGGGATGTTTTTATTATTTTTCTTAAATTGTTTAAAAAGGGAATTTTCTAAAAACTTAAACAATGGTTTCCAAAATTGATTAACAAATGGATTTCAAAATAAACTTTTACAAATATTTTTAACACGGATATTTTCTCTCGAACTATTAACGATATTTTCAAAAGACTTGGATTCTCTTTCGAATTTTCAACGTCGTTTTCAAAAGTCACGGTTTTGTAAGATCATTAGTTTAAATTTATCGATTTATCAATCAAATCTTTGAGGTTAGTAGTATTTTATTAAATCAAACTTGTTTTCTTGATTTTTAACAAAGCAATATTTTAGTACGAACAAAAAGGGTTTAACATGTTTTGCTCGTGTGACATACCAAATCCGCTCATAACGCATGGGCCGGGTTTGGGGTGTTACATCGGCAAACGCATAAACGATAGAAGATCTAGTTCAAATATTTATAATAGTCATCACTTCCAGGTAAATCTTGATATATGTCAATGAGTAAAGATGAAATGTTATGTCATATTCGAGTTATGTAGTTTTTAAGAAGATCTTTGACTAGTATCCTGAAGAAATTGCAATAAATTGTATGTCTGAGTTATCTTGACAACAAAAAGAAAGGTTTTCTTTGAAAAGTTATTGTTTGACAGCCAAGATCGATTCAGTTGTTTAGTTTGATTGGGTTATTTGTTTGAAAGGTTAAGTGAGTTATATGTGTTTGATTTTATCCTTGGGTCTGGAAATAAATTTTGTGCGTTCACGGGTAAATAGATGGATAGTCTGAATGAAGAATTCATATTTTAGAAAACATGATACATAATTATATCTATCATGATACAGAATTATATCTATCGGAACGGTTCTAATTAAGAAATATTATTGTAAATTAAAGTTGTTTCGATTGTTGAAGTTTTCATTTGTGCGAAGATATGTTGATAAAGTTATAAACAGTTGAAAACACTGTTAATTGAAGCATCAATTTTGATTCAGCCTGAATCGGGTAAAGAGTTTATGATTTTCAGTCATGCTGTAACACCCCAAACCCGGCCCATTCACTACGACCGAATTTGAAATGCCACTGCGGAAAACGTTTGAAACAAATTTGAACTTAAGGATAAAACATGAAAATTTTGTTAAGTTTAGAAAACAGTGTTCATTAAAATTCTTAAGTAAGGTGTGGTGTTTATAAAAATATCCGGATTAAACTTTAGTATATATATATATAGATTTAAATAAAATTGGTTGCATATGATTCCTCAATTGTCAATCCATAATAAAACATAATAATAAACTTAATGAAAAACACTTAAACAAACTTTAAATACTCTTAGGGCCTTATTACAATAATTGAATAATCAAAGTACTGAAAATATAAATGCTTAATTAATTAAAAATATCTTTTCTGTATGAAAATCGCTTACGCCATGGCCACCTTTGTATCCCTCGGCCAGATCCAGAATCACGATCACCTGTGATGTTGGTAAATATTTGGGTGAGTCACACAGCACTCGGTGTGTAATTAATCCACTGAATTCCACCCACATGTTAACCACATATTATCCCATATATCGGATACAAATTAACATATTCACATATTATCACATTCAGGCTTGGCCCATATTCATATCACATTCATATAATAGGGTAGTTAACCACATAATTTCCACATACCGGGCTTAGCCCATTTCACTGTGATCCACATTCATATCTTTGGGCTTGGCCCTTTTCACATTAATCCACATATCACCGGGCTTGGCCCATTTTCACATTAAATACTCATATCACATTAATCCACATATCATATTGGGCTTGGCCCATTTTCACATATGTTCACATACGAAATCATGCAATTATGAAGCCCAACCCAAACCTAGGGTCCATCCGCTACACACCCCCTTATCCGACCTACCACACACCGGGGATTATCAAATCACCCTCTCCTTTTACTCCAAAAAGGCAATCAATGCCGATCCACGTGCAATTAAGCACAATAATCCACAACGCGACCTCGATCGGCGCCAATCCACGATGTAGCCATAGCTAACACCAAAACCACGATGGGACACATAGTCACTCATCAACCACGATATGGAACATAGCTCATATCAACCACGATGAGGCGCTGAGCTACTCATCAAACCACGCGAACTTAATCGCAAATAATCCACAACGTGACCTCAGTCAACGTCAATCCACGATGTAGCTCAAGGCTAACATCAAACCACGTACTCGAAGTACACCCTGTCCTTCTTTCATAACCCACCCATGCACATGCAACATAAAATAATGTCATGATAATGCATGTACATGTTATTTAGCATATTATCACATATTCACATCAATAATCACATTTTATCAGGTTCGGTACTTACCGGATTATCAGCATACCCCTTGAGGGTATCCATCTCATAACTTTTACTGCACTTGTTAGTACACAATCAACACATACAGATATAGCAAAAACCCGAAAAACGGTGGGTTAATCACACACCTGACTTTCTAGCGAAATTTCGAACTACTCGAATCTAACACGATCTAGAATCCCGATACTCTGCTTACTTTTGTTGATTAGCCCCTAAAAATCATAATACACAATCAGTCACACTGAAACTTATAAAATGGCCTATGGCCGAAACTATATACCACTTACCCTGCTTACCGAAAATCCCGAATCACCACTTAACTATGAAACTGTCGAAATCCCTTGAGTACTCCAAATCCCGAAACTCCTTTAATGTTCCACTATCGTTGCTTGCGAAGACTAAAAGAGAATGGATCCCGGCTTTTAGAACTTGCGATAGAAGGAAAAGAATACAGCCTCCTTTGAGATTCAGCTATGGTTATTAATAAAAGAAAAATACAAACAGAAGAATGGTCACTTACAAGGTTCGGCTAAGCCTCCCAATAATGGTGAAATATTCGGCTATACTCTTAATGGCAAAGGGGCATTCGGCTTTCAAGAAATAGGAAGGAATTTGGTGTTGAAAGAAAATAAGGAAGAAGAGGAGAAGAATAGGGAATTTGGCACAAAGAAAATTAAAGAAGAAAAAGATATGAAGGATGATTACTCCCCTTATAAAGAATTCGGCTACTACATCCTTGCTCTTATCAAACTCCAAATCAATCTCCTATTTTATCTCTTCAAACCTCATTCAAAAATAATTGAATTAAACAAATCTTTATCCTCATATTTCTCTTATCACCTATTAAACTAAAATAAATAAAAATAAAACAATAATTATCTTCTATCTACTAATCTAAACTAAAAATAAATAAATTAACAATTATCCTACTTTTAGCGGAATATTGAAAATAAATATTAACCAAGCTTATCCCCTCCTTTATCACATTATCACACTCCTAAAATAAATAAAATAAAATCTTATTTATCCACTATCTATAGCCAAATATTTAAAAGAAAAACAAGGCTTATCTCTATCTAATTGAAGTCCAAGTGCCGTCCACTTCTTCTCTCTAACGCCAGGATGCAAAATAAAACACCAAACTGCTGCCCCCATGGTTCGAACATGGGACCTGATGGAGCAAGCTGCAATAACGGCCCTAGCCACTTTGCCAAGGCGTTTCTTTGTGACATAAACTCCCCACTTATTCTTTTAAGGCCTACCTAATCAATCTCCCTCTTCTTGACGCAAAAAGCGAAAATAACAGCACTCCTTATGCTGTCAACAGGACTCAAACTTAAACTCTCCTGCACCTCCCTTTGCATAAGCGTCCCAACCACTTTCTTTGCTGGTTCTTTTGTGTCATCAATTCCCCATATTTTCTTTTAAAACCTCCTTCTCCCTTAACGCCAACTTGCAAAAATAAAACACACTTATGCTGCGCCCAAGACTCGAACTCCAGACCTGTTATGGCGTTATTTCCAGGCCTTAAGTAGCGCCTTGTAGCCACTTTACCAAGGCCTGCTTTATGCCAAGAATGCCCATAATTTTTCCTTAAGGCTTCCCTGGCCCAATTCCCCTTTTAACGCCAAAAATAAAACTCCCAAGTGCGATTCCTGCAGCTCGAACCTCCTCCCCTTGGCACTCCACTTGACGCAACTCCCAAAGACCTGTGTGGCGTCCCTTGCCACTTTACCGCACGGCTACTTGTGTCCTAAACTCCCCAAAACTTTTCTTAAGGGCTCCTTCACCCAGCTCCCCCTTTTATACTTATAATCCAATATTTTCCCAAAACTTTCACCTACACCCTAGGGTTCTCAAAACCCTTAATACACTTCCAAATACTGCCAAAACCTACTAACTCATGAATTATGCACAAACGCATAACCCCTAATCTAGGATGTTACACATGTGTCATTGAATGGTTTGGAGTGTGTTTTAGTACAAGAATGTAAAGTGATGGCTTATGCTTCCATACAGTTAAAGTTGCATGAAAAGAGTTATTCGACGAGCGAATTAGAGATGGTTGACATTGTAATTGCATTAAATAGTTAGCGACATTAATTGTTTGGTGAGTAATGTAACCTATTTGATGACTGCAAGATTTTAAAATCTTTGATGTTACAGAGAAATCTGAATTTGGGAAAGCAAAGATGGCTTGAACTGTCAGAAGATTTTGAGTCAGTAATTGGTTATCATCCTGGACAAACGATTATAGTCATGGATATTTTGAACAAGAAATCTTTGTGTGCTTTACAAGCGATGAATACGCGATTGATTTTATCGGATGATGGATAGATATTAGCTGAGTTAAAAGCTAAATTGATGTTTATTCCACGATTTTGTGAAGCTCAGAAATGTATCAATGAATTTCAAGTTAAAAGAGTTCAATGTGAATTGACTTCTGATTTAGAGATCTAGATTGGGATCAATGATTATTTGTTGTTTCGAGACAAAGTCCGTGTACCGAGAAATCCATAGATTATACAACAATTGTTATATCTAGCTCACAGTGGTTAAAGCTGATTATCAAGTACCTTCGGAACTGTTACAGTCTGTGTTATTATCTGAGTGGAGATGAAATAGAATTTCGTTGGATTTTGTAAAAGGAAGATGTTATCTGAACTATTTTTGATTGTTGAAGAAGTCTGTACATTTTATCTCAGTACATACAATTTCTTTCTTGATAGACTAGCTAAGTTATACATTTCTGAAATTGTCAGTTTTTACAGAGTGTTAGTCTCCATTATTTCGGATAGAGATCGGAGGTTTATATTGTGTTTCTAAAGAAAAATACTGTAAACTTTGGGTATAAGGTTGCATTGTAACACCGCATTTCATTCTCCAATTGATGGATAATATGAGAAAGTGATTCAGATTCTTGAAAATACGATTTGTTACTGTATTTTAGAATGTGAAAGCAATTAAGAAAGACAATTACTGTTGGTTGAGTTTGAGCATATTAATAGTTATCATATGAGTATAAAGATGGTATTGTATGAAGTATTGTATGATTGCAATTATCGAACTCCGTTGTTATTAGATCGAGCTTTGTGAGAAAAAGATTCACGGGATTGATTTCAACAGAGAAATTGAAGAGAAAGTGAAAGTAATTCGTAACAGTTAGAAAGCAGTTTCATATTGACAGAAAACATATGTAGACTTGATACGTAAAAGCATTGAATTTCAGTTAGTGAACTAAGTGTTTGTGAAAGTATTGCTGTGAGAATAGAATTTCTCGAATTAGCTATAAAGAGAAGTTGTGTTTGTGATTCATCAGGCCGTATGAGATTATTGAGAAAAATAAAGCCAGTGGCTTATTCAACTTATATTATTGTCAGAACTTGAGAAGATCCATAATGTATTTCTTATATCCATGATGCAATGATTCAGATAAGACCTTTTGTATATAATATCTCTTTCAGAAGTTGAAATTCAACTTGATATGACGTATAGCGAAGGACAGATCAAAATCTTAGCTTGTGAGATTAAAGAGTTGAGAAATTCGAGGCTATGTGAGAAATTTACAAGGTTATAAGAAAGCAAATCTCTAATTTATTCTCTGATAAGATTTTTGGGGACGAAAATCACTAAGGGGAGAAGAGTTGTAACAACCCGTTTTTGGGTCAAATCAGAACAGTAGTTTCGGGACCATAAATTTGAAGCCAAAATATTTATTTTATTATTTTAATAAGGTCTATAGCATGATAGATTAATTACGTGAAATTTTAGTAAAGAAATTTTACCATTTAAATGCTTACTTTGATAAAAAGGACTAAATCGCGTAAAGTGTAAAAGTTGTGTTCTATTAGCTAAAGGTGTTTAATAGCTATAGAACCTTAAAATAAGGGTCCTTAAGTGGTAATTAACCCATTTGAGAGTTAGTGTAGGATAGTGGCATGCCATTTGGTGTAATTAATAAATGTCATTAAGGTTAAATTTGTAATTAGTTAATAAAGGTTAATTAAAACAAACAAAATCAAATTTTGTGTCCATCCTTCTCCCAAATTGCCGAAAATTGATGATAGAAGAAACCATTTTAGGGTTAAATCATTCGGAAACTTCAAGTTTAAATTGGTGAGTGATTTTAACTCGGTTTTTAACGATTTCTATGTTTTTGTGATCGTTGCTTTGTATTCTAGCTAGCCCGTACCCTAGATTTTGAAACTGTTAAAGATTTATCATGTTTCCATTGTTGAATGCTTGAGTATTTTTTTAGTTGATGATGGAAAATAAATCATTGTTGTTAGATATACAAGCTTTGTAAAGTGAATTTTGGTAAAAATGTCAATTTTGGATTAAATTATGAAATGTGAAAATTTAGTGGTTGAATTTAAAAATAGATGAAAAATATGGGCTGATATGAGAATGGGTAATATTTGACCAGCATGAATTTGTATTAAATTGAATGAATTGTGATTTTACTTGATAAGGACTAAATTGCAAAAATGTGAAATAATAGGGGCAATAATGTAATTTTGCCAAAATGTGTAAATTGTGCTAAATTGAATGAAATGATGATTAAATAAGTAAATTTTGATATTATATAGATTGAGATAAACAAGATTTGGATCTAGAACGGGGGAAAACAAAGTATCAGATTAGTCGACCTAATTCGTCATTACAGCGAACGAGGTAAGTTCGTATGTTTAATAAGCATTAAATTATATATGTATAAATGCTTAATTGATAGAATTGTGGTAAATGTTACATTATTGAAATGAAATGTGAATGCTATTGAGTACGATACTACGGAAATGACCGATAGAGATTCGATACAACGAAAGTTCCGGTTGAACCTTAGGAATAGATAGGATACAAATGTCATGACATTAGAGTTACTGATATTATGAGTAAGACCATATTTGGGATATGGCATCAATATGAGACTTCGTGTAAGACTATAGCTGGGCTATTGGCATCGATACGAGATTACATGTAAGACCATATCTGGGATATGGCACTGGTACGGTACTGTGTGTACGAGATTCTTGAGTATCCTTTAGTATTCCAAATGGTTCAACGGGAAATGTTGACGAAATGTGGTTACAAGTGATGGTACGACTTAGTCAAGGTACTCGTGACAGAAATCGACAAGTAAGTGTTAAAAGTGAATTTCATACGATGGGTAAGTTGAAAATTATGAGAATTCATATGGTTCAATTGAATATATATAAATGTGATGGCTATTGAATTGAATATAGTTTATTTCTATTTGCTTATGCTTATGTAAATGTGAATGAATTGATAAGAAGTATTCAAACCATATAAGCATTTAAATGAATAAACTTGTGAAATTCTTGGTTAACTATGTGAACGGATGCATGGCATAAAGGTGGAATTATACAAGTTATGTTATAGTATTTATAATGGATTAAAATGTGTTTATTTGATGAGATGAGTTATTATCATATGAGCTTACTAAGCTTTATAGCTTACTTTGTTATCCTTTCTATGTTTATAGTAATTCAGAGGCTCGCTCGGGCTGGAAGTCATCGGAGATCATATCACACTATCCAACTATGGTTTGGTACTTATAAGATTTGTGATATTGGTTATATGGCATGTATAGGTTTTGTGGTTATTTGTTGAGTATAAGTAATTTTTGTGATTGATGCATATGTGCTTGATATGTATTTAGCCATGAGATTTGGCCTGATAAAGATGTAAGGTTTGATAAGTATAGGCTATGGTTATTTTGGTAAACTTAATGATGGTCTAAGATATTTAAATGGCTATTTGGTATGTGTTGTGTAATAGCTTGAGATGTGCTTGGTTTTGGTTTGGTATTTGAATGCCAAATTGGTTAATAAAGTATGTTGATTTAGTATATGATATATATGTGAATTTTGGCTTATGAATCTTGTTGTTTGATATGTCATTTAGTTATGTAAATGATTGTGATATAAGCCTTGAACAAATTGGTATTGAAATGGTTTATAATGTGATGATTTGAGATTGATTTGGCTATTTCATTGTGTATGGAAATGGTATCATTTGCACTTGTATAGGTGTGTTTTCTTTGGGTGAGAAAGGTGGCTTGTAACTAGCCTATTTTCGTCCACACGGGCAGAGCACACGGGTGTGTGACTCAACCGTGTGTGGCACACAGTCATAGTACACAGCCGTGTGTCCCCTGGTGTTGCAATTGGAAGCAAGTCAGTATGCTGCACACGGCCTCATACACGGGCGCGTGATCGGCCATGTGGCACATGTTAGTATACCCCCTAATTGGCACACGGCCTAGCACACGGGCGTGTGACTTGGCCGTGTTGCATAAGTCAGTATACCCTACAGGTTAGGCACGGCCTAGCACATGGCCTGGCACACGGGCGTGTGTGGCCACTTCAAAAGGCACACGGGCTAGACACACGGGCGTGTGGTTGGCCGTGTGACCCAAGTCAGTATGTACTCCCTGTTTTCACACGGCCGGTGACACGGGCGTGTCTTGTTGCCATGTGAGACACACGGCCTGGCCACACGAGCGTGTGTCCCCTGTTTGAAGAAAAAGTTTCTAAGTTTCCCAAATTTTTTCTGAATTATCGATTTAGTCCCGAATTACTACTAATGCATTATTAAGGCCTCAGAGGCTTGTTTAAGGGACACTGTGATTGATTGTGATTGAATTGTATTTGAATTGATAATCTAGATATGAAATGTACGTTTAAAGGTGTTGAAAGTTTGATAATGCTCCATAACCCTATTCTGACGGTGAATACGGGTGAGGGGTGTTACAAACCTAGATCTCACTAGTGATCCAAACACATTCAGGTGCTTTCATCTCATTCAAGAAATCATTGATCGAGGAGATGTTGAAATATGTAAAGTACCAACAAATGACAACATCACTGATTCATTGACGAAGCCTCTGACACAAAAAAAGCATGACTGTCACACTGAGTCACTCAGTATAAGATATATGATTGATTGGTCTTAGTACTAGTGGGAGATTGTTAGAGTATGCCCAAAGACCAATCATGAGATGGTTGTAATTACATACTCATTTTACCTCGTTGTTAATATAAGGCATTGCCATTGTTATTTCAATTTTTTTATGTATACAAATAAACTGATTAATAATAAAGTCCTAAGAATAATATTAATATTATTCTTAAAAGGTCCTTAGTCAAGTATTATTGTGGGCTTGGACAATAATAATTTATTGAGACTAATGTGTAGTTGATTGATGACAAAGTGTAGGGATGTCAAAATCAATACATGAGTATGTGTTAGAGAACAACATACTAGACTGACCTACCATGGGTATGTTTCTTGGATTATTATGTTATAGTCACAAACATTACTCATAGTGATAACTATGCATATGATCCTCAAGCTTGAGATCATCGTTTTCCTAACATCGTGAGTTGCATATTTTGATATAGTCAAACGTCTAACGTAACAGTTTGAACTATAAAGACTAATGTTGGATATACCACAATCCATGTTGTGAGATATGATTGATCAAGATAGGATTTATCCCTCCTACATAATAGGAGTAATATCTTGGGCCACTTAATAAAGCAAGTTAATATGTGCATGGCCACGCTCAAATAAGTTAATATGAGATATCACACTTATTTGTTTATTGTAGTCTACTCAGAATATCAAGAAATATGAGATTGGACTATACAAGTGTGACCAAACCATGGCTTGTGTCCAATTTAGATATAAAGGATATAATACATGAAATGTTTATCACAGAAAGGTTATGTCGAATCATGGCTTCTTGTAACTTGGGTAGCAATGATGCTTTGTTAGATGCCACTCATTGCTTGTAACATTAGAAATGTTCTAGTTTTACTACCAACGCTACACGAATCTACAGGGTCACACCTTATGGTTAAAGCGAACAGACTTCACGCCAATAGAATGGGCGTATACCTTCCTACATACAACTATGACGAATTCTTATCATTGGCAGTTGAGTATCACGTGGCAGACAGTGTTACCTGGCAGATACGATTTGCAACTAGCAGATACGATTCACAACTTCTTTTTAGAGTTAATATTTATGGAAGTTAGAATTCTTTTGGAAAGAATATAATCCCAATATCTTCCATGATTTTCTCTGAAAAGTAAAATGGAATTATTCTGTATTTAATATACATGATATTATTAAAAGGAACACAATCCCGGATTATGAAAGTTGTAACAGCCCATTTTCAGTGAAATTGGAAAAGTGGTTTTGGGACCATAAATCTGAAGTCAAAAATTTTATTTTATTAATTTTTTATTTCCTACAGGATGATAGTAGTACCGTATAAAAATTTCGTTAAGAAATTTTGCCGTTTACACGCTCAATTTGATAAAAAGGACTAAATCGCGTAGAGTGAAAAAGTTGAGTTCTAATAGCTCAAGGTATTAAATGGCTATAAAACTTTAAAGTGGAAGTCCTTATATGGAAATTAGACCGTAAATAAGATAGTGGAATATGATGGCTTGGCATTTTGTGTAATTTTTAAAGTTTTTAAAGGTTAATTAAGTAAATTTGTAATTAAATGATAATTAAAAATAGGTAAAATGCTTTCATCTTCTTCATTTCATTAAAAAACCACCGAAACTTCTTGTTCTTCTAATATAGGGATTCGACCACCTTCACCTTTGCTAAATTGGTATGATTTTTGTCCCATTTTTAAATATTTCTATGTTTTCGGGGTCGTTGTAGCTTAATCTAGCTAGCCCGGGGACTAATTTGTGAAACTGTTAAACTGTTAGGGTTTTGCCATTTTTGAATATACATGATTTTTGATGTTTGATGTTAGAAAATGGATGGTTGTTGTTAGAAAAACAACTTTTGTAAAGAGATTTTTGATGAAATTGTCAAATAGGGATTAAATTGAAAAATCAAAATTTTTAGATGGTGAAATAGTGAAATAAATGAAATATAGTGCTTGCTAGGGACCTAATTAATATTCGGCTATAGTGGGTTGTGGTGGAATTTCATGAATTTCCATTTTAATGAGCTAAGAACTAAATTGCAAAGAAATTAAAAGTATAGAGGCAAAATGGTAATTTTGTCAAAATATGATTTTGGGCTAAATTGAATGAATTATATATTAAATTGAGTTAAATTTATCCATATAGATCAAGACAGACCTCGTACGGCTTTAGATCGGGGCAAAGAGAAAGTCTCAGATTAATCGGCTCTGTATCTACATATACTCGTCGAGGTAAGTTCATGTAATTAAATTGTGTATATATGTTTTTAATTAAATTATACATATGTTATGAAATGTCATATATATATATACCGACTGCATATCCAACGACATACGATAATTATCGAGTCCCATTTGAACCTTAAGAATACGTAGGATACAAATGATATGTCATTAGGGTTTACATGATTTGGGTGCTGGTTACGAACATTCTACCGATGGCTGAGATCCGGCCTATGTTGCGGATACTCCACAGCTCCTGTGAGTAGCATCGTGTAGCTACATTCTAACCCACAGCTCGTGAGAGCATACCAATTACAGCTCTTGTGAGCATACTGATTTACAGTTCGTGTGAGCATACATGTACAGGATTTGACGGATTACAGTTATATGATTTAGCACACTATGTATGAGCTATCTCAGGTATCTAACGGTATTCTAAATGGTTCAACGAGAAATATTCTAATACGAATTGGTAAGAGTTCGATGCAGATTATTACAGGCATACATATGAATTACATGAAAATGTTTTTACATGTTATATAGAAAATGGAATTGGATGATACATGTATATGAAATTAATCATTTGATGTGCTCATCCATGATTATTGGTTTATATATGTATTTACATGGCTAACATGGTTGATGTATATGTGATTAGGCATTTGGCCAAATTGTGTTGGGATATGTTTTGTTTACTTACCTTTTATTTGCCTAAATGGTAAGCTATATTCTATGTTATACGAACTTACTAAGCTTAAATGCTTACTCTGTGTTATTTTTCGTGTCTTATAGAGAATCAGAAGCTTGTTCGGGTTGGAAGCTTTTCGGTGCTATATCACACTATCCATCGGCTCTTTTGGTACATTCGGTTGTTTTAATTTTGGTTATAATGGCATGTATAGGTATTTTGGTTAGTGTTGGCCATGTGTTTTGGTTGTTGAAATGGCCATTTATTTTGGCTTGTGATTTGGCACTTTGATGATGAGATGAACTTAGTATATGGCATGTGAATATTAGCTTTCTAATGGTTGATGTTTGGAATTGATGTGTAATGGCACTTTATTTGAATGGCTTATATGGTTTTAGATGCTAGTAGTGGAATGGCATAATTCGTACAAATTGATAGTTTGTGGTAAGTTAATTCAATAGCTTGAATTGATGCAATCTTGATTGCAATTTAGTTGATTATTTTGGCCAAATGGGTTACATGATTGTACATGTTTATATTTTGTCATTTGAGGTGCCTAAGGGCATATTGGTTGTATGACATTATACCCTATGAATATGACTTGATTATGCATGATTTTGGTGCATTGCTGTGGCTTGTGCATATATGCATTTTTGGTTGTAGGTACATGACAAGTTGGGTGAGAAAAATGACTTCTAAATTGGACTATTTTTGTCCACACGGGCAGAGACACGGGGTCGTGTGTCCCTGTAGCTTTCAAAGGGTTGCAAGTCAGGCTGTTACACAGCCTAGCACACGGCCTGACACACGGGTATGTGAGGTTATTTCGAAGGGTACATGGCCTAACACACGGGTGTGTGGCTTGGCCGTGTGACCAAGTCAGTGAGTTACACGGGCACGGACACTGATTGGGACACGGCCATGTGTCCCTACTTCGAATGCCCACACGGTCGTTTGACCTCTGCAGTGTTGAAAATTTTCATTATTTTTTGAAAATTCTTTGAGTTTTCGATTTAGTCTCGACTTGTTTCTAACGTATATTTAGGGCCTCGAGGGCTCGATTAAGGGACAATATGTATGTTTTGACTTGGGTTTAATATGTTTTTATTATTATATGAAATGTTTGAAAGTTCTATCCTTTTATATTGTAAACTCTGGTAATGCTTGGTAACCCTATTTCGACGACGAATACGGGTTAAGGGTGTTACATTTATTGGTATCAGAACTACGGTTTTGTCAATTCTAGGACTGAACGTAGCGTGTACGAGTCTAGCTATACATGCCATTATATAACCTATGATATTGTGATATCTTATGACCGTTTTAAAACATGTTTCATATAGCAATGGCATCCAACCGAGCTGACTCCGATGAAGTTGAGTGTAACACTCAAGCCTTCGTTCACAAAGTAGCATCGAGCGGTACAAGGCACATATCTGACGGCTGAGGAGGAGAGGGTAAGGAAGCCTTCTTCCGGATGATGAACAAATGGTCTATCGAGTTCGTACGGATGAACCTGGCTGCTTAACAACCTCTACCCCCTCCTGCTCCCCAACAGATTCCCGTTATTCCTCAAGGTTTGGAATCTATACGAGTTAGTAAGCCACCTGTTGATAAGATTCATAAATATGGGGCTGAAGAATTCCGAGATACTACTGAAGATGATCCTCAGTTAGCCGAATTCTGGTTAGAGAATATAATCAGAGTTTTCAATGAGTTGTCTTGTTCACCGGCTGAATGTGTTAAGTGTGCAGTATCTTTGTTGAAAGATTCAGCTTATCAGTGGTGGAATACATTGATTTCTATTGTACCGAGAGAGTAGATCACCTGGGAATTATTTCAAACCAAGTTCCGAAAGAAATCCATTAGTCAAAGATTTCTGGATAAAAAACGTAAAGAATTTCTTGAGCTCAAACAGGGCACTATGACTGTGTCAGAGTACGAGCAGGAATTTGTTAGACTGAGTAAATATGGTCGTGAATGTATCCTGACCGAGACTACTATGTGTAAAAGATTCGAAGAAGGGTTAAATGATGACATAAAGCTTTTAGTTGGAATTCTTGAGCTAAAAGAATTGGTTGTGTTAGTTGGTCGAGCGCACAAAGTCGAAGAGTTGGGTGAAGTGAAAAGACATGCTGATTTTGAAGCTAGAGACTTGAGAAAGAGATTGACTGGTAAGTCATATCAATCAGCATCTAAGAGATCAAAAGAACATCACAACCGTTCTACAACTTCAGTGGGGTACTCTAGTAGAGACAGAGGCAATCGACGTTCGAGTCCTAAACCCCAGGCTACATCCATAACAATTGTGGGTAGTGTCAGAGATGTTTGGCCCGAGTGCAAGCACTATAAAAGACCACATATGGTGAGTGCCGATTGAAGAATGGAGAGTGTTTCAAGTGTGATTCCTTAGACCACTATTTTAGAGATTGCCGAGAGAAATATGAGAAAGAGAAAGTTTAGACTACGAGGTCGAGCAGCACTGCTATGTGAGTGGTAGCCGTGGTGTGACGAAAGACTTTGCTATAAGATCCGAGGCACGAGCACCAGCTAGGGCTTATGCTATACGCACACAAGAGGATGCTTTTGCGCCAGATGTTATTACTGGTACTTTCTCCATTTTTGATACTGATGTTACTGCTTTGATTTATCCAGGATCAACCCATTCGTATGTTTGCATGAATTTAGTATCTAGTAAGAATTTACCTGTTGAGTCCACTTAATTCGGGGTTGAAGTATCGAACCCCCTAGGTTAGTATGTGCTAGTTAATAAAGTTTGCAAGAATTGTCCTTTGATGACTCAGGGTTACAGTCTTTTGGCTGATTTGATGCTATTACTGTTTGATGAATTTGACGTGATTTTGGGCATAGATTGGCTAACTTTACATGATGCGGTTGTAAATTGTATACGAAAGCTTGTTATACTGAAATATCAAAATGGTGAGATGCTTCATATTGGATCAGATTGTAACGCCCCAAAACCCAGCCTAAGAGTTTAGACCGAATCTCGGGCGTTACATTGATCACCGAAGTGACCGTAGGAAAATTTTACAAAACAAATTATCTTAAATTCCATCACAAACATTTTTATCTCTTTACAAACCAAGAATGTTTAATCTTTTAGACTTCAAACTGGAATATCACAGTTAAGTTTAATTTATGAACAAAATTAGATTACAAGCAAAATTCAAAAGTAGAACTTGGACCACAGTTTTTGTAAATCCCTACTGATCAACGGTAAATCAAAATGAAAACTGAAAAGATAACTGATAGATTATTTTAACCGAGATTGTCTGAGACCTCCGCTTATCGACTCCAGCATCAGAGTTTCAGAAACATACCTACAAGGGGAAACACTAAGGGGGTGAGCTACACGAGCTCAGTGTGAGTTCAAAACGATTAACAACAGATTGCAGAAGAGAACCCCATATGGCAGTTCAATAGGAAAACACACTTACAGATATATGTAGAAACATATACCAAACATGGAACCAACACCCCAACACATGTCAAGCTCATCCAACCAATCATTCCAAACAGATGCGTATGAATGCAGTCAAGTGCTAAAACCCACCATCTAGCCAACATACCTCTCCATCCCCCGATTACACCCCAAAAGAGCTGTTAGAGCTCATCCAACCAATCACACCAAATAGGACCTCGAAAGGCCCACCCAACCCTACACACCATGAATGTGGACTAAGCCACTCAGATAATAATACGCAACAGGGCTAGAGTATATGCAGTACAGTGCAATGCGGTAGTCCGTTGTATTGACATGTTACAGTTTAAACTACCAGATCAGATAATAGTACGCAGCAAGGCTGACGTACATGTGGTACAGTGCGGTAAATCGTTGTACAAATAAATTGCAGTAGAACTGCTAGATCAGATCAGAACCAGTCTCCCTTCTCTTCGCAACCAACCCAAAAATTTACTTTATGCAAATGTATGTATGCATACAATCTCACAGAAACGATGAACACAACGAGAGACAATCAGACAGAAGTAGATATGCACACACACCCAACAAACCGGGTTCAGAACCAATTATCTCACACAACAGTCACAAATAACACATAATTCGAAGCCCCATTCAGAGTTCTAATTACCCTCACTGAAGACTAGCCAAGGGTTGAGACACACAGACACATTCTCAAATCAAAAACATACTCCGAACCAATAATAAATAACTTAGGACCACACGGTCGTGCACTCCGGCCGTGTGGAAAAACCTAGACCGTATGGGGGTCAAAACGCCTTTGTGGAGGGAGGCACACGACTGTGTGGCAGAGGCACACGCCCGTGTGAGCCAAGGACACGGCCGTGTGAACAGGCCATGTAAAACTCTGTCCGTTTGTGCTAAAATAGAGTGCAGGGCATACACGACCGTGTGAGGGTCTCACACGCCCGTGTGCCCACTAGACACAGCCGTGTATCCAAAACACACACCCGTGTGGGATCCCTAAATCCCCAAATCAGCCATATGACCGTGTGGCTAGGCCGTGTGGCACCAAATCACTAAATCCCTAGTTTCCAAACACATACGCCCGTGTGCCCAGGGGACACAGCCGTGTGGATATCAACAAAAATCCCAAAATTGACCACACGACCGTGTGACCAGGCCGTGTGGCACCAAATTTTTCTCGAAAACCCTAATTTCTAATTGCACACGGCCGTGTGGACCGCCCGTGTGGCCACCTGTGTGGTCATGAAACCACTCTAAAACAAGCTGTAGATCAAGCGTCCATTACCGGAACTACCTCCCAACCCTTAATAATTAAGAATTGCACAAAAAATGCACCCAAATTCAAACCGTTTCACAGAATTTGACCCTTCAATTGGTCACTTCCAAAACACACAACTACGTCAAATTTCACACAAGCAAATCGACGATTTGATTCAAAAGGAAAGAGTCTCAGATCACACGTGAAATTACAGAATACCACAGAATTGAATCAACCATTTGCTTATAAATTAAAAGAGTTTCAAAACCCACACCTGATTTGCGATTAACAACGTCCCAACACTGACTTGACGACAAGGAAGTTAAACTCTCCAAAATCTGCAAGCAAAAACCATTTCCCCAAAAAAAAAAGAAGGGAAAAAGAAAACCAGAGAGAGGGAAAGAGAGAAGAGAGCGTGAAAAACAAGCAATAAAAAATAAAAGATAACTGATAGATTATTTTAACCGAGATTGTCTGAGACCTCCGCTTATCGACTCCAGCATCAGAGTTTCAGAAACATACCTACAAGGGGAAACACTAAGGGGGTGAGCTACACGAGCTCAGTGTGAGTTCAAAACGATTAACAACAGATTGCAGAAGAGAACCCCATATGGCAGTTCAATAGGAAAACACACTTACAGATATATGTAGAAACATATACCAAACACGGAACCAACACCCCAACACATGTCAAGCTCATCCAACCAATCATTCCAAACAGATGCGTATGAATGCAGTCAAGTGCTAAAACCCACCATCTAGCCAACATACCTCTCCATCCCCCGATTACACCCCAAAAGAGCTGTTAGAGCTCATCCAACCAATCACACCAAATAGGACCTCGAAAGGCCCACCCAACCCTACACACCATGAATGTGGACTAAGCCACTCAGATAATAATACGCAATAGGGCTAGAGTATATGCAGTACAGTGCAATGCGGTAGTCCGTTGTATTGACATGTTACAGTTTAAACTACCAGATCAGATAATAGTACTCAGCAAGGCTGACGTACATGTGGTACAGTGCGGTAAATCGTTGTACGAATAAATTGCAGTAGAACTGCTAGATCAGATCAGAACCAGTCTCCCTTCTCTTCGCAACCAACCCAAAAATTTACTTTATGCAAATGTATGTATGCATACAATCTCACAGAAACGATGAACACAACGAGAGACAATCAGACAGAAGTAGATATGCACACACACCCAACAAACCGGGTTCAGAACCAATTATCTCACACAACAGTCACAAATAACACATAATTCGAAGCCCCATTCAGAGTTCTAATTACCCTCACTGAAGACTAGCCAAGGGTTGAGACACACAGACACATTCTCAAATCAAAAACATACTCAGAACCAATAATAAATAACTTAGGACCACACGGTCGTGCACTCCGGCCATGTGGAAAAACCTAGACCGTATGGGGGTCAAAACGCCTTTGTGGAGGGAGGCACACGACTGTGTGGCAGAGGCACACGCCCGTGTGAGCCAAGGACACGGCCGTGTGAACAGGCCATGTAAAACTCTGTCCGTTTGTGCTAAAATAGAGTACAGGGCATACACGACCGTGTGAGGGTCTCACACGCCCGTGTGCCCACTAGACACAGCCGTGTATCCAAAACACACACCCGTGTGGGATCCCTAAATCCCCAAATCAGCCACATGGCCGTGTGGCACCAAATCACTAAATCCCTAGTTTCCAAACACATACGCCCGTGTGCCCAGGGGACACAGCCGTGTGGATATCAACAAAAATCCCCAAATTGACCACACGACCGTGTGACCAGGCCGTGTGGCACCAAATTTTTCTCGAAAACCCTAATTTCTAATTACACACGGCCGTGTGGACCGCCCGTGTGGCCACCTGTGTGGTCATGAAACCACTCTAAAATAGGCTGTAGAACAAGCGTCCATTACCGGAACTACCTCCCAACCCTTAATAATTAAGAATTGCACAAAAAATGCACCCAAATTCAAACCGTTTCACAGAATTTGACCCTTCAATTGGTCACTTCCAAAACACACAACTACGTCAAATTTCACACAAGCAAATCGACGATTTGATTCAAAAGGAAAGAGTCTCAGATCACACGTGAAATTACAGAATACCACGGAATTGAATCAACCATTTGCATATAAATTAAAAGAGTTTCGAAACCCACACCTGATTTGCGATTAACAACGTCCCAACACTGACTTGACGACAAGGAAGTTAAACTCTCCAAAATCCGCAAGCAAAAACCATTTCCCCAAAAAAAAAGAAGAGAAAAAGAAAACCAGAGAGAGGGAAAGAGAGAAGAGAACGTGAAAAACAAGCAATAAAAAATAAAAGTAATCCTAATAATAAAATTAATTATTAATTTAAAACTTAAAACCAGTTTACTATTTAACAAAATAAAAATATATCACTTAAAACGCACACCCAAAGACTCAAACCCAGAACCCAGAGGTACACTAATACTCACTCAACCACCAGACCAGCAGGCCTATTCTGTCACTTCAACGCACAACTAAACACAATAGCACAACCTAATCACTGACCATACCCACAAACCTTAAAACTTCTAGCCCAGAATTCAGGGTGTTACAACTCACCCCTCCTTAAAGAAATTTCATCCCCAAAATTTCCAACTATCAGGATAGTGATCTAACACAAGCTATACCACCACGCTCCCGCTGCGCAATCTAGCCCGAACAGTACCATACCAAACTTAAGACCTCAAACACACACCCCGAACACTTAACCACTGAAGCAGATACATATTTATCCTATCACACACAATCACTATGCTCTGATCTAAACGTCGAAACATTCACAACCATACCTGTTTCAAAGTCGTCGATGACACTTTCGGATCTGATGCTTTGTGGACCCGCATTGAAAACACGCTCTTGCCTTTTTCGAGCAATTGCCTAGATGACGCTTCTTACAGTGCTCACAACATGAAGCGCTCGCACCACTACTGGCACCCTCTGCAAAATTGCTATTGCCACTCAAATGCGTTCTAGCACGCTTCGCAGAACGAGGCTCCAACCTCGGAGGACTGTGATAACTTTTCTTCCTACAATCTACGCACCTATCTTGAAGCATTTCTTCAGTCCTCTCTAACCTAGCCTCAAACACTTTCTCAAGCACTTCCCTCACTACCCGAGTCAATGCCTCAGTACCAAGCTCTGGGTTATCGCTACCCGAAGTTGGCAGAACTGCACTAACCTCTAACTCTTGAACAGACACATGTCCGGGAAAAGTAGACGATTCATCGTGAACTTGCTTACCTTTAGAATCCATATATGTCTTGTGGCTAACTTAGAATATCTACATTTTCAGAAGGCGAACACAAAATAAATGAAAAAAATCCACATTTCTAGTATCACAGTTTTGAATTTCTACCTGGACCAGCATTGGTGTCTCAGACATTTCATTTCCGTAAAACATTTCCAAAACACAAATCCTTTCAACTTACTATGGTAAAGTTTCTCAATTTTTTTTAAAAAAAATCACGTGCGCACACAGTTACGTAGAAACACAGGCCGAGTTTTTGCAAACCAGGCTCTGATACCACTAAATGTAATGCCTCAAAACTCGGTCAAGGAGTTTAGGCTGAATCCTGGCCTAGGAGTTTAGACCGAATCCCAGACGTTACATTGATCACCGAAGTGACCGTAGGAAAATTTTACAAAACAAATTATCTCAAATTCCATCACAAACATTTTTATCTCTTTACAAACCAAGAATGTTTAATCTTTTAGACTTCAAACCGGAATATCATAATTAAGTTTTATTTATGAACAAAATTAGATTACAAGAAAAATTCAAAAGGAGAACTTGAACCATAATTTTTATAAAACCCTATCGATCAACGGTAAATCAAAATGAAAATTGAAAAGATAACTGATAGATTATTTTAACCCAGATTGTCTGAGACCTCCGCTTATCGAGTCCAGCATTAGAGTTTCAAAAACGTACCTGCAAGGGGAAACACTAAGGGGGTGAGCTACACGAGCTCAGTGTGTGTTCAAAACGATTAACAGTAGATTGCAGAAGAGAACCCCCAGATGTCAGTTCAATAGCAAAACACACTTACAGATATATATAGAAACAAATACCAAACACAGAACCAACACCCCAACATACATATCAGTCAGAGCACTCCAAGTACACATAGAATACTCAAACAGATATGTATGAATGCAGTCAAGTGCTAAAACCCACCTATCTAGCCAACACACCTCTCCGTCCCCCCATCACACCCCAAAAGAGTTGTTAAAGCTCATCCAACCAATCACACCAAATAGGACCTCGAAAGGCCCATCCAACCCTACACACCATGAATGTGGACTAAGCCACTCAGATAATAATACATAATGTGGCTAGCGTATATGCGATGATGCAATGCGGTCAGTCTGCATGCATGACATGTTACAGTTTAAACTGCCATATCAGATAATAGTACGTAGCAAGGCTGACATACATGTTGTACAGTGTGGTAAACCACTGTACAAATAAATTGCAGTAGAATTTCTAGATCAGATCAGAACCAGTCTCCCTTCTCTTCGCAGCCAACCCAAAAATTTACTTTATGCAAATGTATGTATGCATACAATCTCATAGAAACGATGAACACAACGATAGACAATCAGACAGAAGCATATATGCATACACACCCAACAAACCAGGTTCAGAACCAATCATCTCACACAACAGTCACAAATAACACATAAGCCGAAGCCCCATTCAGAGTTCTAATTATTCCCACTGAATATTAGCCAAGGGTTGAGACACACAGACACATTCTCAAATAAAAAACATACTCAGAACCAATAATAAATAACTTAAGACCACACGGCCGTGCGCTCTGGCCTTATGGAAAAACCTAGACCGTGTGGGGGTCAAAACGCCCGTGTGGAGGAAGGCACACGGCCGTGTGGCAGAGGCACACGCTCGTGTGAGCCAGGGACACAGCTGTGTGAATAGGCCGTGTAACTCTCTGTCCGTTTGTGCTAAAATAGAGTGCAGGGCATACACGACCGTGTGAGGGTCTCACACGTCTGTGTGCCCATCAGACACGACCGTGTGGGATCCCTAAATACCTAAATTAGCCACACGGTCATGTGACTTGGCCGTGTGGTACCAAATCACTAAATCCCTAGTTTCTAAACACACACGTCCGTGTGACCAGGGGACATGGCCGTGTGGATATCTACAAAAATTACCAAATCAACCACAAGACCGTGTGACCAGGCCGTGTGGCACCAAATTTTGCCCGAAAACCCTAATTCGTAATTGGACATGGCCATATGGACCGCCCATGTGGGGGCACACGCCCGTGTGGCCACCCGTGTGGTCACAAAGCCACCCTAAGACTGGCTGTAGAACAAGCGTCCGCTTCTGAAACTACCTCCCAACCCTTAATAATTCAGAACTACACCAAAAATGTACCCAAATTCAAACGGTTTCACAAAAATTGACCCTTTGATTGGTCACTTCCAAAACACACGACTATGTTGAATTTCACACAAGCAAATCGACGATTTGATTCAAAAAGAAAGAGTCTCAGATCACAAGCAAAATTACAGAATACCACGGAATTGAATCAACCATTCGCATGTAAATTAAAAGAGTTTCGAAACCCACACTTGATTTGCAATTAACGACGTCCCAACACTGACTTGACGATAAGGAATGAAAACTCTCTAAAATCCGTAAGCAAAAATTGTTTCCCAATAACAAAAGAAGAGAGAAAGAAAACCAAAGAGAGGGAAAGGGAAATGAGAACGTGAAAAACAAGCAGTAATAAAAAAAGAAAAATAAAAGTAATCCTAATAATAAAACTAGTTATTAAATTAAAACTTAAAACCAGTTACTATTTAACAAAATAAAAAATATATCACTTAAAACGCACACCCAAAGACTTGAACCCAGAACCCAGAGGTAGACTAATACTCACTCAACCACCAGACCACCAGACCAGCAGGCCTATTCTGTCACTTCAACGCACAACTAAACACAATAGTACAACCTACTCACTGACCATACCCACAAACCTTAAAACTTCTAGCCCAAAATTTGGGGTGTTACATAGATAGTCCGAGTGGGTTGCCTATTGTTATATCAGCTATGTCAACGCAAAAATATTTGAGAAAAGGTTGCAATGCTTACCTTGCTTATGTGTTGGATACTAAAGTGTCTAAATCGAAGCTTGAATCAGTACTAGTGGTTTGCAAGTATCTTGATGTGTTTCAAGAAGAGTTACCTGGATTACTGCCAGTTAGAAAGGTTGAGTTTGCTATTGAACTAATACCGGGGACATCATCGATATCGATAGCACCTTACAGAATGGCTCCTACTGATTTAAAAGAGTTGAAAGCACAACTGCAAGAGTTGAAAGATAGGGGTTTTACTCGACCTAGTTTTTCACCTTAGGGTGTACCAGTTCAGTTTGTTAAGAAAAAGGACGAATCGATGAGATTGTGTATTGATTACTATCAGTGCAAAAAAGTTACAATCAAGAACAAGCATCCATTGCCTCGAATTGACGATCTGTTTGATCAGTTGAAAGGTGCCATAGTATTTTCTAAGATTGATCTTCATTTTGGCTACTATCAGTTACGAGTTAAAGATTTAGACGTGCTGAAAACTGCATTTAGAGCCATGTACGAACATTATGAATTTCTTGTGATGCCGTTTGGTTTAACTAATGCACCTACAGTATTTATAGATTTGATGAACAGAATCTTTAGATCGTATTTAGAAAAATTTGTTGTGGTATTTATTGATGACATTCTGATATATTCACGAGACGAGTCCGAGCATTCTGAACATTTGAGGATTGTGTTGCAAACCCTGTGAGATAAACAAATTTTTGCTAAATTTAGCAAATGTGAGTTTTGGCTCCGAGAAGTCAGTTTTCTGGGACATATAGTATCGGCTGAAGGCATCAGAGTTGATCCAAGTAAACTTTCAGCAGTTGTTGACTAGAAACCACCGAGAAATGTATCTGAAGGTAGAAGTTTTCTGGGATTAGCTGGTTATTGCCGAAGATTCATCAAATAGTTCTCAATGATAGCTACACTGATGACACGACTATTACAAAAAGATGTGAAATTTGAATGGTCTAAGAAATGTCAACAAAGTTTTAATCAGTTGAAAGTACTATTGACCGAGGCACCAGTTTTGGTTAAGCCTGAATCGGGTAAAGAATTTGTGATTTACAGCGATGCATCTTTAAATGATTTAGGCTATGTTTTGATACAAGAAGGCAAAGTAATAGCTTATGCTTCTGGATAGTTAAAGCCGCATGGAAAGAATTATTCGACACATGACCTAGAGTTAGCAGCTATTGTGTTTGTGTAAAAAATTTGGCGACACCATTTGTTCGGTGAAAAATGCCATAAATTTACTAATCATAAAAGTTTGAAGTATCTAATGCCGCAGAAAGATTTGAATTTGAGACAACACAGATGGCTCGAGCTGTTAAAATATTATGAGTTGATCATTGATTATCATCCAAGAAAAGCAAACGTAGTTGTTGATGCTCTGAGTAGAAAGTCTTTATTTGCTTTGCAAGCAATGAACACACATTTTTCATTATCTGATGATGGTTCAATCTTGGCTGAGTTGCAAGATAGACCGATATTTTTACAGCAGATCTACAAAGCTTAGAAATGTGATGTTGAATTGCTAGCTCAGCAAGCACAGCGTAAGACGACTTCTAATTCAGAATTTTAGATGGGACTCGGTGATTTCTTATTGTTTCGAGATAGAATTTGTGTACCAAAGAATCTAGAGCTTAATTGGAGAATATTGCATAAAGCTCATAGTGGTAGCTTGTCTGTTCATCCGGGAAGTAATAAGATGTATGGTGACTTGAAACAGATGTACTGGTGGCCGGGAATGAAACATGAGATTTCTGACTTTGTATCGAGATGTTTAGTATGTCAGCAAGTTAAAGTTGAACATCAGGTACCTTCTGGATTGTTACATCCAGTGATGATACCGGACTAGAAATGGGATCGAGTTACTATGGATTTTGTATCGGGTTTACCCCTATCTCCGAGAAAGAAAGATGACATTTGGGTTGTTGTTGATCATTTGGCAAAGTCAACACATTTTATTCCGTTACATACAGATTTCTCCCTTGAGAGATTAGCTAAGTTATATGTTTCTGAGATTATCAGATTACACGGGGTGCCAATTTCCATTATCTCGGATAGAGATCCGTAGTTTACATCACGATTTTGGAGAAAGTTATAAGAAGATCCAGGTACGAGGTTGCATTTTTGCACTGTATTTCATCCTCAAATCGATGGTCAGTCTTAGAGAGTAATTCAGATTCTCTGTAACAGTCCGGTTTAGACCCTAGTCAAAATAGTGGTTTTCGGACCACAAATCTGAGTCAGTAAATATTTAATATTATTTTTCATGTTTACAGAATGTGATTAAGCATGTGTGAAATTTTCGTGATTTAATTTATCCGTTTGTGTGCTTAATTTTCAAAATGGACTAAATTGCAGAAAATGTAAAAGTGGCCTTCTATTTGATTAAGTATTGAATTGATGTGTCTTTATAAAGATGAGGTCCTTATGTGGTTATTTAACCATTGAATGTCTTAAATGACATGGATGGACATTAGTTAGTGGGATGTTAATGATAATAATAAGGTTAAATTAGTAAAATATGTATTAATGTTAATATAATTAAATAAAAACAAAATGGATGGCCATTATCATCTTGTTCTTGCCGAATTTGACAGAAAAAGAAAGAAGAGAAAGCTTGTTAGGTTTCGTCTATGGTTTTGCTAGATTAAGGTATGGGTTTTGTTCGGTTTTTTATGATTTCTACGTTTTTGTGATTGTTGCTTAGTATTCTATCAAGCCCATGCCTCAATTTTAGAATTTGATTATGATTTTGAGATGTGCCATTGATGATTTTGTAAGCTTTGTGATGATAGTTGATGAAATATGAAAGATATGTGAAAGATTAACATGTTTTGTCTTTGGATTTTTGATGAATTTGACTATTTTGGGCTAAATTGTGAAAATGATATTTTGAAGGACTAAAATGTGAAGTAAATGAAATATATGGGCTTATATGAAGTGTAGTATTATTCAGCTAAGCATGGGTACAAAGAAATTATGTGTATTTTGTGAATTTATGAAATAGGGACTTAAATGTCAAAATGTGAAAATGTGAGGGCTAATTTGTAAAATGCCCTAAATGTGTGTATTTGGATTTAATTGAATGAATTGGTGAATGAATAAGTTAAATTTAAATATGTATAGATCAAGAACCAAAGAAAACGAAATTAGATCGTGGGAAGTCGAAAGTGGTCGAGTAGTCGTTTCCACCCGTTCATATCCGTACGAGGGAAGTCTATATACAAATAAATGTGTTTGAGTTGATTTATTCATGTCTATAATAATTGAATTATGACGAATGACTATGGAAGATGTATATGTGAAATCCGAGAAAGCTCCGATAATGTGTCAAAGTCAGAAAAGTCCCGTACGAACCTTAGGAATAGTTAGGATACATATGTCATGACATAGGTTTCCAATATGTGTTATCGTGTAAGAACACGTCTGAGACGTTAGCATCGATTTGAGATTTATGTGTAAGACCATGTTTGGGACATCGGCATCGTATATGATTTCGTGTAAGACCCTGTCTGGGACAGTGGCATCGATATTGATTACATGTAAGACCACGTCTGGGACGTTGGCATTGTACGAGTTTTTCGAGCTATCTGGGTATCCTATTTAATTTCAAATGGTTCAACGAGCATTTCGAGAAATGAATGGTTATATGAAATGTGCATCCGATGCAGGTACGTTTGAAATGTATACAAAGTATGAGTATGAAAAGTAAGTATATGAGGAAAATGTGGAGTTGAGATACATGTCTGAGAACAATGAAATAAATTGTGTTATAATCAAATGAACTACATGGTGATGTGGTATATTTGAAAGCAAATAGTTAGGAACAACTGAATAAAGTGAGAAATATGATAATTGCTATTGTGATATGCCATAGTTTATATGAATGAAATGGTTATATATGTTATATGTAATGAGTTTATTTCTATATGGCTTACTAAGCTTTTGAAAGCTTACTTTGTGTGTTTGCATTGTTTTATAGATTATCGAAGCTACTGGAAGCTCGGGGATTGTCGAGGATCATCACCACACTATCAAACTATACTTTGGTACCTTTTGAATATATATATATTGAAGTATGGCATGTATAGGCTAGAAATGTTAAGATAAGTTTTGGTATATGTTTGTGTATATAAAGCCACGTGATATGACTTATTAATGAATGAGATTTTGAGTGAATTTAGTCCGAGTTATGTGAAGTAAGTGTTGATTTGTTTCGATATGTTAATGAATGGTTAAAAAGATGGTCATTCTTGGTATGTTT
Organism: Gossypium sturtianum; assembly: GCA_025698515.1. Classification (NCBI taxonomy): domain Eukaryota; kingdom Viridiplantae; phylum Streptophyta; class Magnoliopsida; order Malvales; family Malvaceae; genus Gossypium; species Gossypium sturtianum. Next base: position 67,874,226 of record CM046946.1, on the reverse strand, counting down.
TGGTTTCTTTTGAAGTATGAAATGATGATTGTTTGGTACTTGTAGGTATGACCCTTAATGGGCGGTAATTTGGCCTTGCAAATGGCCTATAATTACCCACACGGTTGAGCACACGGGCGTGTGTCCCGACCGTGTTCTTTACTGTCTTAATTCGATACAAAATAAACTTGCACACGGGCCAGACACACGGGCGTGTGGCAGGCCGTGTGATTCAAGTCAGTGTTACCCACGGGTCAAGCACACGGGTGTGTCTTCGGTCGTGTGGTGCAAGCCAGAATGTATGCCCTGTTTCACACGGTCTTAGACATGGGTGTGTCTTGTGGCCGTGTGAGGCACACGGCTTGACCACACGGGCGTGTGACCTCTGTAACTTTGATAAATGTTTAAATTTTTGGAAAAATTTGTATGTGCTCGGTTTAGTCCCGACTCCTTCCCAATGCATGTTTAAGGTCTCGTAGACCTTCTCAAGGGACAAAGTGATTATGAATGATTATGATTTGTTAGTGTTTAATGTATGTTTGTGAAATGTTTCGATTTATCCGGTAATGCCTCTTAACCCTAGTCCGGCGATAGATACGAGTTAGGGGTGTTACATTTGGTTGGTATCAGAGCTACGGTTTAGTCGATTCTAGGACTAGCGTAGCGTGTGAGAGTCTAGCTATACATGCCATATATATGAACTGTGATAGTGTGATGAATCCTGACAGATAAAATGTGTTTTTCGTATAGTAAATGGATCCCGAACGAGCAAGAGAGTCGACGATGTTGAAAGTAATGCGCCCGCTCCCGCTCAAGGGACAAACATGTCTCGATTCTAGACCGGCTACTAGCGGTCAGGAAGGAGAGGCTAAACAAGCCTTCTTCCAAATGATGAATAAGTGGTTCACTCAGTACATTAGAATAAATCTGGCTATTTCTCAACCTCTGCCCCACTTATTCTCCCTCAGACTTCTGTTGTACCTGCGGTTATGAATTTGAATTTGTTGAATAAGCCTCCAGTCGATAAAATCCGTAAGTATGGGGCTGAAGAGTTCAGGGCTACTAATGATGATGATGCTGAAAGAGCTGAGTTTTGGCTCGAGAATACAATTCGAGTGTTTGATGAAATGTCGTGTACGCCTGAGGAATGTGTAAAATGTGCCGTTTCTTTGTTGAGAGATGCAACTCACCAATGGTGGAAAACTTTGACTTCTGTTGTTTCGAAAGAACGCATTACCTGGGATTTCATTCAATCTGAATTCCGGAAGAAATATATTAGCCAGAGATTCATTGATCAAAAGCGAAAAGAGTTTCTTGAATTGAAACAGGGCCGTATGTCTGTTACAGAATACGAGCGAGAATTTGTGAGATTAAGTCAATATGCACGAGAATGTGTCTCGACTAAAGCAATAATGTGTAAATGGTTTGAAGACGGCCTAAATGAAGATATTCGTTTGCTAGTTGGAATTCTGGAAATAAAAGAATTTGTTGTGCTTCTTGATCGTGCGTGTAAAGCCGAAGAACTCGGGAAAGAGAAGAGAAAAGCTGAGTTAGAAGCTAGAGATGTGAGAAAGAGATCTTCAAGTAAATCATTTCACTCTGCATCAAAAAAATTTTGAGATGAGTATAGTCGATCAAAGGCTAATGTGGGACATTCGAACAGAGATCGTGCTAGATCACATTCGAGCTTCAGAGCTCCAGCTACTTTGATAGCTAGTGTTGGAAATGTCAGATCTGAGCGACCCGAGTGTAGACATTGTGGTAAAAGACATCCAGGCAATTGTAGATTGAATGACCGAGCTTGCTTTAAATGTGGATCATTAGATCATTTTATCCGAGATTGTCCTGAGTCTGTTGAACAAGAGAATGTACAGAATCCGAAGTCGGATAACGTTTCAGCTAGGGGTAGACCTTCCAAAAACACGAGAAATGTGAGTGGTAGCCAGAGAGCTACGAAAGATACAGTTGCGAGATCTGAAGCAAGAGCACCTGCCAGAGCTTATGCTATACGAGCTCATAAGGAAGCTTCGTTTCCAGATGTTATTACGGGTACATTTACTCTTTATGATACTTCTGTGATTGCATTGATAGATCCAGGGTCTACTCATTCATATATATGCATGAACTTAGTATCCAGTAAGACTTTGCCTATAGAATCTACTGAATTTGTAATTAGAGTATCGAACCCCTTAGGCAAAAGTGTCCTGGTTGACAAAGTGTACAAGAATTGTCTGTTGATGTTTAGAGATATCTGTTTTCCGGCTGATCTGATGTTATTACCTTTTGATGAGTTTGATATAATTCTGGGTATGGATTGGCTAACATTGCATGATGCTGTTGTAAATTGCAAACAGAAGACTATTGATTTGAGATGTCAGAATAATGAAATAATACGGATTGAGTCCAGTGATTTGAATGGATTACCGGCTGTGATATTAGTGATGAAAGCTCAGAGTTATGTGAAAAAGGGTTGTAAAGCCTATTTTGCCTATGTAATTGATTCGAAAGTAATTGAAAAGAAAGTTGAATCTGTGCCAGTTGTTTGTGAGTTTTCTGATGCGTTTCCTGAAGAACTACCGGGATTACCTCCGATACGAGAAGTTGAATTTGGCATTGAGTTAGTGTCGGAGACGACCCTAATCTCAATAGCTCCGTATAGGAATGGCTCCGACAGAATTGAAAGAATTAAAGTCTCAGTTGCAAGAGTTGACCGATAGAGGATTTGCACGACCGAGTTTCTCACCTTGGGGTGCTCCTGTTTTGTTTGTGAAAAAGAAAGATGGTACGCTAAGAATGTGTATTGATTACCAAGAAAGATGGTACGCTGAGAATGTGTATTGATTACCGTCAGTTAAACAAAGTGACTATTAAGAATAAGTATCCTCTGCCCAGAATCGATGATTTGTTTGATCAGTTGAAAGGAGCTTCTGTGTTTTCAATGATAGATCTGAGATCGGGATACTATCAGTTACGAGTAAGAGATTCAGACATTCCAAAAACTGCCTTTCGAACGAGGTACGGGCATTATGAGTTTTTAGTTATGCCTTTTGGACTAACAAATGCTCCTGCTGTTTTTAAGAACTTGATGAACAGAATTTTTAGACCGTATTTAGATCGATTTGTTGTTGTATATATTGACGACATTTTGATTTATTCGCGTGATGAAATTTTGCATTTTGAACATTTGAGAATGGTGCTACAAACTCTGCGTGAAAAGCAATTATATGCAAAGTTTAGTAAATGTGAGTTCTGGTTGCGTGAAGTCGGCTTTTTAGGACATATTGTGTGAGCATCTGGAATAAGAGTTGATTCGAGCAAGATTTCAGCTATTTTAGAGTGGAAGCCTCCGAAAAATGTGTCTAAAGTCCACAGTTTTCTGGGACTTGCTGGTTATTATTGAAGGTTCATAAAAGGCTTTTCGATGATTGCAACTCTGTTGACAAGATTGCTTCAGAAAGATGTGAAATTTGAATGGTCAGAAAAGTGTCAGAAAAGCTTTGATCAGTTGAAAGCTCTTTTGACTTAAGCTCCAGTGTTAGTACAGCCAGAATCCGGTAAAGAATTTGTGATATATAGTGATGCTTCGTTGAATGGTCCAGGATGTGTTTTGATGCAGGAAGGCAAAGTTATAGCTTATGCCTCGAGACAATTGAAACATCATGAAAAGAATTATCTGACACACGACCTTGAGTTAGCTGCGATTGTTTTTGCTTTGAAGATTTGGCATCACTATTTATTTGGTGAGAAATGTCATGTGTTTTCAGATCACAAAAGTCCGAAATATCTGATGACCCTAAAATATTTGAATCTGCGTAAGAGAAGGTGGATAGAATTGTTAAAAGATTACAAGCTAGTTATAGATTATCATCTGGGAAAAGTGAATGTTGTTGCTGATGCTTTGAGTCGGAAATCATTGATTGCGCTACGTGCGATGAATGCTCATTTAGTTCTGTCTGATGATGGTTCGATTTTGGCCGAACTGAAAGTGAGAGCGATGTTTTTACAACAGATTTGTGATGCTCAGAAAGTTGCTAATGAAATGTTAACGAAACGAGCTCAGTGTAATTTGAACTCTGATTCTGAATTTCGAGTTGACGATAATGATTGTTTGAGATTCCGAGATCGAATTTTTGTTCCAAGAAATCCAGAGTTGATTCAGTTGATTTTGAGCGAAGCATATAATAGTCGTTTATCTGTTCATCCGAGAAGTACAAAAATGTACAATGATCTGAAACAGTTTTATTGGTGGTCTGGAATGAAACGGGATATCTCTGAGTTTGTTTTGAAATGTTTGATCTGTTAGCAAGTTAAAGCTAAACATCAGGTGCCATCCGGTTTGTTACAACCAATTATGATTCCCGAGTGGAAATGGGATAGAATGACGATGGATTTTGTATCGGGTCTACCTTTAACTTCGAGAAAGAGAGATGAGATCTGGGTTGTAGTTGATAGATTAACAAAATCAGCTCATTTTATTTCGGTGAGAACAGATTATTCGCTTGATAAGTTAGCTGAGTTATACATTTATGATATTGTGAGATTGCACGGGGTGCCATTATCGATTGTGTATGACAGAGATCCGAGGTTTACTTCACGATTTTGGAAGAAACTGCAAGAGGCTCTAGGCATGAAATTGTACTTTGGTACTGCTTTTCACCCGCAGACGGATGGTCAATCCGAGCGAATTATTCAGATACTCGAGGATATGTTGAGATGTTGCATTCTTGAGTTTAAAGGTATGTGGGAACAGTATTTGCCATTGATTGAATTCGCGTATAATAATAGTTTTCAATCGAGCATTAAAATGGCACCGTACGAAGCCTTATACGGTCATAAATGCAGAACACCTTTGTATTGGTCAGAGCTCAGCGAGAATAAGATTCACAGGGTTGACTTGATAAAAGAGACTGAGCAGAAAGTGAAAGTAATTCGTGATAGTTTGAAAGCAGCGTCAGATCGACAGAAATCATACGCAGATTTGAAACGAAAAGATATTGAGTTTGAGATTGGTGATAAAGTATTTTTGAAAGTGTCTCCGTGGAAGAAAATACTCCGATTCGGCAGAAAAGGCAAGTTGAGTCCAAGATTTATAGGACCTTATGAGATTATCGAGCGCATTGGGCCGGTCGCGTATAGATTGTTGCTACCACCTGAGTTAGAAAAGATTCATAATGTGTTTCATGTACCGATGCTTCGACGATACAGATCTGATCCCTCGCATGTGATTTCTCCGTCTGAGATAGAGATTCAATCTGATATGACTTATGAAGAAAAATCGATCTGTATCTTGGCTCGTGAAGTTAAAGAATTGATAAATAAGCAAATTTCGTTAGTAAAAGTAATGTGGCATCGACATGGTGTTGAAGAGGCTACGTGGGAGCCCGAAGATGCTATGAGACAACAATATCCGAATCTGTTCAACGGTAAGATTTTCGAGGACGAAAATCCCTTAGGGGGAGAATTGTAATAGTCTGGTTTAGACCCTAGTTGAAATAGTGGTTAAGCATGTGTGAAAAATATTTTAATATTATTTTTCATGTTTACAGAATGTGATTAAGCATGTGTGAAATTTTCGTGATTTAATTTATCCGTTTGTATGCTTAATTTGCAAAATGGACTAAATTGCAGAAAATGTAAAAGTGGCCTTCTATTTGATTAAGTATTGAATTGATGTGTCTTTATAAAGATGAGGTCCTTATGTGGTTATTTAACCATTGGATGTCTTAAATGACATGGATGGACATTAGTTAGTGGGATGTTAATGATAATAATAAGGTTAAATTAGTAAAATATGTATTAATGTTAATATAATTAAATAAAAACAAAATGGATGGCCATTATCATCTTGTTCTTGCCGAATTTGAAAGAAAAAGAAAGAAGAGAAAGCTTGTTAGGTTTCGACTATGGTTTTGCTAGATTAAGGTATGAGTTTTGTTCGGTTTTTGATGATTTCTACGTTTTTGTGATCGTTTCTTAGCATTCTATCAAGCCCATGCCTCAATTTTAGAATTTGATTATGATTTTGAGATGTGCCACTGATGATTTTGTAAGCTTTGTGATGATAGTTGATGAAATATGAAAGATATGTGAAAGATTAACATGTTTTGTCTTTGGATTTTTCATGAATATGACTATTTTGGGCTAAATTGTGAAAATGATATTTTGAAGGACTAAAATGTGAAGTAAATGAAATATATGGGCTTATATAAAGTGTTGTAATATTCGGCTAAGCATGGGTACAAACAAATTATGTGTATTTTGTGAATTTATGAAATAGGGACTTAAATGTCAAAATGTGAAAATGTGAGGGCTAATTTGTAAAATGCCCTAAATGTGTGTATTTGGATTTAATTGAATGAATTGGTGAATGAATAAGTTAAATTTGAAAATGTATAGATCAAGAACCAAAGAAAACGGAATTAGATCGTGGGAAGTCGAAAGTGGTCGAGTAGTCGTTTCCATCCGTTCATATCCGTACGAGGTAAGTCTATATACAAATAAATGTGTTTGAGTTGATTTATTCATGTCTATAATAATTGAATTATGATGAATGACTATGGAAGATGTATATGTGAAATCCGAGAAAGCTCCGACAATGTGTCAAAGTCAGAAAAGTCCCGTACGAACCTTAGGAATAGTTAGGATACATATGTCATGACATAGGTTTTCGGTATGTATTATCGTGTAAGACCACATCTGGGACATTGGCATCAATTTGAGATTTACGTGTAAGACCATGTCTGGGACATCAGCATCGTATATGATTTCGTGTAAGACCCTGTCTGGGATAGTGGCATCGATATTGATTACATGTAAGACCACGTTTGGGACGTTGGCATTGTACGAGTTTTCTGAGCTATCCGGGTATCCTATGTAATTCCGAATGGTTCAACGGGCATTCCGAGAAATGAATGGTTATATGAAATGTGCATCCGATGCAGGTACATTTGAAATGTATACAAAGTATGAGTATGAAAAGTAAGTATATGTGGAAAATGTGGAGTTGAGATACATGTCTGAGAATAATGAAATAAATTGTGTTATAATCAAATGAACTACATGGTGATATGGTATGTTTAAAAGCAAATGGTTAGGAACAACTGAGCTAAGTGAGAAATATGATAATTGCTATTGTGATATGCCATAGTTTATATGAATGAAATGGTTATATATGTTATATGTAATGAGTTTATTTGTATATGGCTTACTAAGCTTTTGAAAGCTTACTTTGTGTGTTTGCATTGTTTTATAGATTATCGAAGCTACTGGAAGCTCGGGGATTGTCGAGGATAATCACCACACTATCAAACTATACTTTGGTACCTTTTGAAAATATATATTGAAGTATGGCATGTATAGGCTAGAAATGTTAAGATAAGTTTTGGTATATGTTTGTGTATATAAAGCCATGTGATATGACTTATTAATGAATGAGATTATGAGTGAATTTCATCCGAGTTATGTGAAGTAAGTGTTGATTTGTTTCGATATGTTCATGAATGGTTAAAAAGATGGTCATTCTTGGTATGTTTTGGTTGCTTTTGAAGTATGAAATGATGATTGTTTGGTACTTGTAGGTATGACCCTTAATGGGCGGTAATTTGGCCTTGCAAATGGCCTATAATTACCCACACGGTTGAGCACACGGGCGTGTGTCCCGACCATGTTCTTTACTGTCTTAATTCGATCCAAAACAGACTTGCACACGGGCCAGACACACGGGCGTGTGGCAGGCCGTGTGATTCAAGTCAGTGTTGCCCACGGGTCAAGCACACGGGCGTGTCTTCGGCCGTGTGGTGCAAGCTAGAATGTATGCCCTATTTCACACGGTCTTATACATGGGTGTGTCTTGTGGCCGTGTGATGCACACGGCCTGACCACACGGGCGTGTGACCTCTGTAACTTTGATAAATGTTTAAATTTTTGGAAAATTTTGTATGTGCTCAGATTAGTCCCAACTCATTCCCAATGCATGTTTAAGGTGTAACACCCCAAACTCGGACAAGACACCACGCCCGAATCTGGTATGTTACGGGGAAAAACGTCTTTGAGTGATCAGATTTTTTTTCTTCGTTTAGAAGTGGGGTGAAAACATAGTGATTTTGAGGAAAGTTTGAGTAGGCTTGTTTGATTAGATTTTGAAAACTTATCCAAGTATATAGTTAAAACGAGTTGATTTCATTTAGGACTTCCAATAGTTTCTTAGTGCCATTTTGAAACATTTTAGACTTAGTAGCAAATCGGGTTTGATTTGAAAATCATTTGAGTTTATTGAATAACAACACATAGCGAGATACCCGATGGTATAGTTTAAAACACATTTCGATATAATTTTGAAAACGTTGTCTTTCCAAGTTTTAGTAAAATTTCATGCCAAGTTATTTGTTAAGCAGGTTGAGAATCTAATTAAAACATACCCATCATAAAACATAATTTAAAGGCCTTTTACAAATCCAAATTAAAAACCCAAATAACAAAGAATTAAACTAAAGTACCCAAATGATAGAGTTGGAGTAAAACTTTAGTAAGCATGGCATGAGCACCCCGAGTCCATCCCGGCTCCATGTCCGCGTCTCACGAGTCACTGAAATGTCAAAGGAGAGGGTGAGTCGAGTGACTCAAATGCATAAATCCCGCTCCCGATGAAACAACATGCTAACACACATCATACATAGCAACATAATTAATGCAACCCGATCCTAACCATCCGTATCTCCTTTTTCTACCGTGTGGTACCAAACCACCTGGTGGTGCCAAACCACTTGGTGACATATAGTCACAATGTGTTACTAAAACACTGGTGTCCCAAAGACACAATGTGCTACCAAGCACTGGTGACCGTAGTCACGATAATCGAATGATGGGGCCAACCCATCGTGTGATACCCAATCACTAGCAGACGATCCCATATCTCATGTGGGGCCAACCCACGGTGGTGTTACCCACAGGACAAGTCGCAATGAGGTGCCCAACCTCTGGTGTCCCAAAGACACAAATGTGCTACCAAAGCACTGGTGACCGTAGTCACAATAATCGGATGATGGGGCCAACCCATCTGTGATACCCAATCACCAGCGCATCGATCCCATATCTCAAAGTGGGGCCAACCCACGGTGGTGTTAACCACAGGACAAGTCGCAATGAGGTGCCCAACCTCCGTGTCCCAAAGACACAAATGTGCTACCAAAGCCTTTGGTGACCCAAAGTCACAAAGTGTGTTACTAAAACACTGGTGCTCACAAGACAAAATATCATGCTCCCCTCCACTCATATCACCCATCAACATACCATACTCATGTAATCATGCATATCATACAAATTATGCATATCATGCTAATATGTTTGACTCATGCCCCATATCACATACATACATAGTCATGATACCATATAGATCATCGGTAATCTAGTAACAATATCGACTTACCGGATACGTACACATACCCCGTTTGGGTATCCAATAATCCATCATCTTTGTCACATGATTTTAATAGGCAAACAGGTTTAATAACAATATCACTAAGTATGGGTGTGTTAGTTACACACCTGCTAAAGCGCAACCTCTAATACTAAAAGAAACGATCTAGGCTCCTTGAATACCTGCTCCTACAATCGGCCAAATAGGAGTTAGACATCTATAACATTCGGCCATCATCAATTAACCAAAGGGTTAATACCGAACCCTTACCTTTTAAGATGATTTGGTTTCCTACCAAATCCGAATCAAACAATGATTCTCCTTTAGCAATCGGCTACACCATAAAAGATGAACAGTTAAACCTTAATAATCTTGACTCAATCGAAACCAAAAGATTGAACGATTAATGCCAATACCAATCACTTACCACCACCATCGCTACCAATCGGTTACTAGAGTAGAACACCTCTTGGTTACTATCCAAAGACCCTATATGAAAAGGTTAAACAAGTGATTAACTCACTTCCATCTACAACCATCATAGGCTTTGAACAAACCGCAATCAATATAATACTTGAGAAGAGAGAGATGGCCATTCGCCAACCACTTACCCCAACACCAACCACCAAGAATTCGCCACAAGAAACCCCTAGGAGAGAAGGGAAATTCGGCTTCAACCACCCAAGAGAAAGAGGAAAACGGGTAAAGTTTTGGAAGTAGAAACAGAGGAGATGCGATTCAAGAAGAGAAAGAATTCGGTAATAAAAGTTTAGAAGGGAAAAAGGAAAGATTCGGTCTAACCCCAAGGAAGGAAAACACCAAAAGAGATGGAAGGAAGAGGGTGATATTCGGCCTATGCTCAAAGAAAAGAAACAAAAGTTTTGGCTAAGAGAAAATGCAAATTCGGCACAAGGGTTGTAGAAATAAAGAAAATATGAGAGGAAAATGATGGCTAGTTTGATTTACTCAAATGAACAAGAAGAGAGACATGTAAGGGACATTCGGCTTAGCAAAGAATATTGAGAAAACAACACAAAAATTCGGCAAGCCTTAGAGAGGTTTTGATTTTCGGTTTACAAAGAAAGAAAAACGAAAAAGAATACACTAGAGAATTCGGCTACCAATGTCAAAATGAGAAGACACTAGCTTGCTAAGCCTTGACCGAAACAACCAAAATTCCAAAAATGAATTTCGGCACAACACCTCCAACATCACACTACTATGCCGTCACTCCCCCATGAAGCATCCAAGTTTCGGCCAACACCTCGACCACTCCTCAATATTCGGCCATATCCCCCCATTCACTCACATCCTCACATTCAATTTAGTTGACCAAGCCTTCCTCCTAAAATCACTCTCCACTCTCCATTCAAAAGGGAAGACTTAGTCTTAGGCAGAGTTTGAACTGCCACAAACTCCTCCCTCCATGCCGTCAAAATGAGTGCCAAAAAGTGGCCACTCCGCAGCTTGAACACAAGACCTCTCCCCCTGCAGATGACGCCACACTCAAGCCCCCAAGTGACGCATGCCTTGCCACTCCACTAGCTTTTCTTTTGTGCTCAAGAACACCAAATAATATTCATATATCCCAGCTTCATCAACTCCTCTTACTTAAGCCTAAAAACAAAAAGTTTCCCACCTACTCAGACATACCCTTAGTCTACAATTAAGCCCATAAGACACCAAAATAGCCACATAGCAAGCCAACACATGCAAAACATGCCATACTAAAAATAGCCCCTAACCCGGGATATTACATAAGGTCTCGTAGGCCTTCTCAAGGGACAAAGTGATTATGAATGATTATGATTTGTTGGTGTTAAATGTATGTTTGTGAAATGTTCCGATTTATCCGGTAATGCCTCTTAACCCTAGTCCGGCGATGGATACGGGTTAGGGGTGTTACAGTCTCGAGGATATGCTTCATAGCTGTGTATTAGAGTTCGAAGGTAACTGGGAGTAATATTTACCGTTGGTTGAATTTGCGTATAACAACAATTTTCAATCGAGCATAAAGATGGCACCATATGAGGCTCTGTATGGTCGTAAATACCAAACTCTGTTATATTGGACCGAGGTCAGTGAGAAAAAGATACACGGGGTTGATTCGATTCGTGAGACTGAAGAAAAAGTAAAAGTGATCCGAGATAGTTTAAAAGCAGCTTCAGACCGTCAAAAATCGTATGCGGATCTAAAACGAAAAGACATAGAATTCCAAGTCGACGATAGAGTATTATTGAAAGTATCACCCTGGAAGAAAATTCTTCGGTTCGATTGCAAAGGAGAACTGAGTCAGCGGTTTTTCGGGCCGTATGAGACTACTGAAAGAATTAGACTTGTTGCGTATCGTTTAGCTTTACTGACATAACTAGAAATGACTCATAATGTCTTTCATATGTCTATGTTTTGACGTTACCAATCTGGCCCTTCACATGTTATCTCACCGACGGATTTTGAGATTCAGCCTGATATTCGTATAGTGAGGAACCGATCAGAATTCTAGCATGAGAGGTGAAAGAATTGAGAAACAAAAAAACAGCTTTAGTAAAAATTCTCTAGAAATGACACGGAATAGAAGAAGCCACCTGGGAACTCGAGGAAGCTATGAGAAAGCAATATCCAAACCTCTTTTCTGGTAAGATTTCCGGGGACAAAATTCCCTTTAGGGGACGGAGAGTTGTAATAGCCCATTTTCAGTGAAATCAGAACAGTGGTTTCGGGACCAGAAATCGGAAGATGAAAAAATTTATTTTATTATTATTTTATTTCCTACAGGATGATAGTAATACCGCCTAAAAATTTCGTTAAGAAGTTTTACCATTTACATACTCAATTTGATAAAAAGGACTAAATTGCGTAGAGTGCAAAAGTGGAAGTCCTTATATGGAAATTAGACCATAAATAAGATAGTGGAATATGATGGCTTGGCATTTTGTGTAATTTTTAAAGTTTTTAAAGGTTAATTAATTAAATTGGTAATTAAATGATAATTAAAATAGATAAAATGCTTTCATGTTCTTCATTTCAACAAAACACCATTGAAACTTCTTGTTCTTCGTCGACCACCTTCATCTTTGCTAAATTGGTATGATTTTTGTCCCATTTTTAAATATTTTTATCTTTCGGGATCGTTGTAACTTAATCTAGCTAGCCCGGGGATTAATTTGTGAAACTGTTAAACTGTTAGGGTTTTGCCATTGTTGAATATACATGAGTTTTGATGTTTGATTTTAGAAAATGGATGGTTGTTGTTAGTTAAATGGAAACACAGAAATTTATATACTTTTTTCATGCCCTTTTTGACCCAAATTCATGCAGTTTCGAGTAAATTCTTGTTGGAAAATAATTAAATATTATAAATTAATTAAATTGTGATAAAAATATGAACATAATTAATTTTAATTAATTTTATAGTTAATTTTGATTTATTTTGACTATTTTAGACAGATTCGCACAAAGGGCGAAAATTGGCTCAACAGACACTGCTCGAAGAATAAACCCGAGAAGCAATTTGAAGTATCGAGGCGAATTTATTTCCAGCCCAAAACGGTCCAATTATGAATATTTAATCATAACATAATTAATTTTAATTTATTCCCAATTTAATTTGGGTTAAATAAATTAATCTTAATTAATTATGAAAAAGGCCCAATTGAACTGCATTAGTGAACCAAACCAGTTGAACCGAACCAGCCACTAATTGGGCAGCCCAAATCGTCCACATTGCTGGCCCAAATCAGCTTATCAGCTAATTAACTAAGCTTGCAAATAAGCCCTTGAAGACCTTTCAAAATTGCATTCAAACCCCTCCAAAAATTATGGCTTTGTAGATTTGCCCCATGCTATTTTTAGCAAAGTTGAATCCATCAACTTTGCCACATAGGTGGCCGGCCAAGGGAGGCCTCTTTTGCTGCTGCTATTTTCAATTTTTAGCAGCCTTGATCAGCTATAAATACACCCCCTTGCTGCTCATTCAAAACACATCTCAAGCATCCAACATTCTCTTCTCTCACTTTCTCTCAATTTCCATTTTTTCCATTTTCCCTTTGTGTGTTCTTGTGCCGATTTCTCCTCTTGGAAAAGAGGTAATTTTCCAGCCATTTGGAGCAGCAATTGGAGTGTTCATAAGCCACCTTGATAGCCGAGGCCAACGAAGAACGAAATACGGAGCAATCAGTCAAGCCACGGAGAAACACCAGATTTGCTTCTTGTTCCCTATCTCTTTTAATTTTCATTGTTGTTTTGAAAAACATGTTTATGAATATTTATGCTTTTGGAATGATTAATTTAATCAATTTAGCTTGAATTTAATTCGTGTTGGGTTGATTGCATTTCGTCCTATTAAATTATTAAAATTGTGTTTATACTGTTAAAAGGCCTCGGTAAAATGCTTGATTAAGTAAAATCATGTTTAAGTTATCTAGCATTCTAATTGTTTAGATAGCTAATGAATTAATTATTTAAACGCATTGGAATTGTAATTAATGGACACAATACTTAATCTGTGCATGTTTAATTCTTCTAAGGTAGCTGAAGATTAAATTAGCATTGTATTTGGAGATACATATGCCTTGCATAACTTGCGTGATTTTTGTGATTAAGTGTTTCAAGGTAAAAATACTTTGTTAACTCGCATGATCTTTTATATTCTTATTAGGTTGAATTAATCAGTTGAATCACATAGGAATATGTGAGAGATTGTTTAATTTAATAAGCATGTATGTGCAATAACATGTTTACTTTTAGAAGTCTGTTTAATCGATCGAATTTGCATAGAAATATGTACAAGAGATGAATGGATTTTTATTTGTAAGTATGTTCATAAGTTAGCAAATTACCGAGTTGCCATGTTTTAATAAGTATAAACACGAGTTTAATAATTCTAAGGTAAGAAATGTGATTAATCCAACACAATTATATCATCTTGATTAAAACCAGCTTTTGAAATCGTGCACTAGAACTTTGTTTTATTTTATTTTACTTTGTTTCTTTTTAGTTTTTAAATTTTTATTAAATCCAAATATTTTCCCTTCACCAAAGTGTTTAAAATCATTTTCATAAATAATTCTTTTTGATCCTCGTGGGTACGATAACTCGACATTTACTTGTCACTTTATTACTTGTTACGATTGTGTACACTTGCACATTTCCACCGTTCCAAGTTTTTGGCGCCGTTGCCGGGGACTATTTTTCAAAGCCATTATTTGTGAATTTGTTTTACATTTTGGTATTTATTTTTCGTATTGAAATTTTTACTTACTCAATTTTTCTGTGATTATTTCAGGTGTTTATGACTATTGACCAGATTATTAACTTACTCCCTGTGGACCCTGAAATAGAACGAACCTTTCGACAACGAAGAAGACAAGCAAACCAGAGAAGGACCGAAGAGATGAACTTCGAGAATATGAACCAAGGAAACGGAGCAAACCCTGCTCAGAATCCTATCCTTATTGCTGATGATAGGGATAGAGCCTTAAGACAATATGTCGTGCCAGTATTTAACGATCTTAATCCGGGTATTAGGAGACCCGAAATTGAGGCACAACAATTCAAGCTGAAGCCAGTCATGTTCCAGATGCTTTAGGCAGTGGGCCAATTCAGTGGAATGCCTACTGAAGATCCTCATCTTCACTTAAGACTATTTATGGAAGTGAGCAATTCTTTCAAGTTAGTTTCCGAAGATGCCTTACGATTGAAGTTGTTCCCATATTCGTTAAGGGACAAAGCTCGTGCCTGGTTGAATTCATTGCCACCGAACTCCATTTCTACATGGTAAGAGTTAGCCGAGAGATTCCTCATGAAGTATTTTCTGCCAAGCAAGAATGCTAAGCTGAGGAATGAGATCACTGCTTTCCACCAAATGGATGACGAGTCCTTGTATGAGGCATGGGAAAGATTTAAAGAGTTATTACGAAAATGCCCTCATCATGGAATCCCTCATTGCATTCAACTTGAGACATTCTATAATGGTCTCAAGGCCCACACAAGGATGGTAGTGGACGCCCGCTAATGGTGCTCTCCTTTCTAAGTCTTATAATGAGGCTTATGAAATTATTGAGAGGATTTGCCAGCAACAATTATCAATGGCCAACCAATGGGCGTCAGGAAGACAGTCATTTGAAGTAAGCGGTCTTACTTTACTCGCATCTCGTGTATCATCGATATCCTCAATGCTTAAAAATCTTACTACTAATGGGTCTAATAGTTTTGCAAAGACAACCGCCTAATCAATTTGAAAATATAGCCCGTGTTTCTCGTGTGGGGAGGGACATTTGTTCGAAGAATGTCCGTCGAACCCGTAATCTGTATACTACATGGGTAATCGTAACCAAAACCGAGGAAGGCAAGGGTCGCAATCAAATTTTTATAACCCATCATGGAGGAACTACCCAAATTTCTCCTGGAGTAACCAAGGGGCTGGAACCAGTACCACTTACACTCAACCCAGTCCAACCCAGCCGCCTAATTTTCCGCAACAAGTTCAGAAACCAGTTCAAGCTGAAGCATCCAATAGCTTGGAAAGTTTGCTTAAGACATACATTGCAAAGAATGATGCCTTGATCCAGAGCCAAGCAGCTACATTGAAGAATTTGGAGAATCAAGTGGGCTAGCTTGCAACTGAACTTAGAAATCGACCACAGGGTACCTTACCCAGTGATACAAAAAATCTGAGAAATCCGGGAAAGGAGCATTGCAAATCGTTGACATTGAGGAGCGGAAAGATAGTAGAGCCCAACACTGTCGAAATTGAAAAGGAGTAAGCTGATGCTCAAGAAGAAGTTCAACCAAGTGTTAAAACCCCAGTTTCACCAGAACCAAAATCTTCAAAACCATGCAAAGTAACCTCAGGACCAGTCAATTCTGATCAACCAACAACTTCATTAGATGCAGAATTACCGCCAAAGGCAAATCAACCAGAATCAGTTCTAGTAATGAAACCACCACCACCCTACCCTCAAAGACTTCAGAAGCCGAAGCAGGAGATTCAATTCAAGAAGTTCCTTGACGTACTCAAGCAACTTCACATCAACATTCCATTGGTCGAAGCACTTGAGCAAATGCCGAACTACGTCAAGTTCATGAAAGATATCTTGTCTAAGAAACGAAGGCTTGGAGAGTTTGAGATTGTAGCTCTGACGAAGGAATGTAGTGCATACCTTCAGAACAAACTACCCCCCAAATTGAAGGATCCTGGATGTTTCACCATACCATGCAATATTGGATCAACATATTGTGGTAAAGCATTATGTGACTTAGGCGCAAGTATCAACTTGATGCCTATGTCAATATTTAGGAAGTTGGGGATAGGAGAAGTTAGACCAACTATGGTTACACTTCAACTAGCAGATCGATCCTTAGCGTATCTAGAAGGAAAAATCGAGGACGTATTGGTACGTGTAGATAAATTTATCTTCCCTGCTGACTTTGTAATTCTAGACTTTGAAGCAAACAAAGAAGTGCCAATTATCCTAGGAAGACCATTCTTAGAAACTGGAAGGACCCTTATTGATGTGCAAAAGGGTGAGCTGACTATGCGTGTTCAGGATGATCAGGTAACATTTAATGTTTTTAAGTCAATGCAATTTCCTGACACAATGGATGATTGTTCTGCAGTAGTCGATTTAGAGGAATTAATAGTAGAGAAGGAACTTAACTGTGTTGAGGACCCACTGGAAATAATTTTGACATCAGATCCCCCAAATGATGAAGAGGAGATTGAATACTTAGATTTGCTAGAAGCTAATCAAAAGGGATTTAATCCGCAATCCCGTTTTGAATCTTTGGAATTAGAAAAAAGAGATTACAGCCAGCCAAAAGCATCAATCGAGGAGCCACCTAAGTTAGAACTCAAGGTATTACCTTCACACTTAAAATACGTTTATTTAGGTAACGCTTCTACTCGCTGTGATTGTTTTGCAGAATTAACTCATCGAACAAGAAGAGAAACTTATCATAGTTTTGAAATAATTCAAGAAGGCTATCGGATGGACCATAGCCGATATTTGCGAGATTAGCCCATCCGTATGCATGCACAAGATCATATTAGAAGATGGCAAGAGAGGAACGATTGATGGACAACGAGACCGAACCCCATCATGAAAGATGTAGTGAAAAAGGAAATTATCAAGTGGTTGGATGCGGTATAATTTACCCCATCTCGCATAGTTCATGGGTGAGTCCACCAAAGACGCGTCGAAGAAATGAGGTATCACGGTCGTGGAGAACGAGAACAACGAGTTGATACCAACGAGGACGATTCATGAGATGGAGAATCAGATTGATTACTGGGAAGTTGAACAAGGCGACTAGGAAAGATCACTTTCCTCTACCGTTCTTGGACCAGATGCTGGATAGACTCGCAGGACAAGATTACTACTATTTTCTCGACGGATACTCAAGGTATAATCAGATTACAGTAGCACCAGAAGATCAACACAAAACGACATTCACCTGCCCATACGGTACATTTGCATTTAGACGCATGCCATTTGGTTTATGTAATGCACCTGCTACATTTCAAAGATGTATGATGTCTATTTTTACTGACATGGTTGAGAAGTATTTGGAAGTTTTCATGGATGATTTCTCAGTATTCAGAGATACTTACGATGATTGCTTAGCCAATCTAGCTAAGGTTCTGAGGCGATGTGAAGAAACAAATCTCGTACTCAATTGGGAAAAGTGCCATTTTATGGTATGAGAAGGAATTGTTCTAGGCCATCGGATAACGAGACATGGGATCGAGGTGGACAAAGCAAAAGTAGACGTTATCGAGAAACTCCCACCTCCAACATCTTTAAAAGGTGTTAGGAGCTTTTTGGGCCACGCCGATTTCTATCGAAGATTTATCAAGGACTTTTCCAAAGTGGCTAAACCTTTATGCAAGCTATTGGAGAAAGACTCGATATTAAAGTTTGATGAGGAATGTTTAAAAGACTTCAACGATCTGAAGAGTCGTTTAGTCATGGCACCCATCATCGTCACACCAGACTGGGATTCGCCATTCATATTGATGTGTGATTCAAGTGACTTCGCCATTGGAGCTGTCATGGGCCAGCGAAGGAACAAAGTTTTTCATCCCATCTACTACGCAAGTAGAACTCTAACCGGAGCTCAACTGAACTATACGGTAACATAAAAAGAGTTACTTGCTATTGTGTTTGGCTTTGACAAGTTTCGATCTTATCTTGTAGGTACCAAAGTGATTGTCTATAAGGACCACTCCGTAATTAAGTACTTATTAGCCAAGAAAGATGCTAAACCGAGATTGATCTGGTGGGTGCTTCTACTTCAAGAGTTCGATCTAGAAATTTAAGATCGAAAGGGAGTAGAAAACCAAGTAGCAGATCACTTATCCAGATTAGAGCCGCAAGAGGGAAATTCTCCACTTTTATCGATCCAAGAAACATTTCTAGATGAACACATACTGAAGGTAAATCATGTCCATGATATTCCGTGGTTTGCTAATTTTGCTAACTATTTAGTTTGTGGTTTGATGCCGATTGATAAAACTTATCAGCAAAGGAAAAAGTTTCTTCACGATGTGAAGTACTATTTCTAGGAAGAGCCATATTTGTTTAAAAAGTGTGCAGATCAGATGATTAGGAGATGTGTGACAGAAGATGAAATACCGAAGATTTTATACCACTATCATTCAGCTCCAAGTGGGGGACACTTTGGAGGTACTCGTACAGCGGCCAAAGTATTGCAAGCTGGATTCTTTTGGCCAACACTATTCAAGGATGCATACGCTTACGTAAAGAATTGTGATCGATGTCAGAGGGTTGGAAATGTCACCAACAGAAATGAGATGCCTCGAACAAATATCATTGAGGTAGAATTGTTCGATGTTTGGGGTATTGACTTTCTTGGTCCTTTCCCTCCATCTTTTGATCACAAATACATATTGGTAGCATTAGATTATGTGTCCAAGTGGGTCGAGGCTGAAGCTTATCCGACGAACGATGCCAAGGTTGTGATGAAATTCTTGCAGAAACATGAGTTCACAAGGTTCGGAACCCCAAGAGCTATTATCAGCGATGAAGGGACCCACTTTGGGAAATAGTGGTTAAAATGGTTGCTAGATAAACATGGAGTGAAACACAAGGTTGCTACAGCTTACCATCCGCAAACAAATGGGCAAGCTGAGCTAGCAAATAAGGAGATCAAAGGCATACTTGAGAAGGTAGTTTGCCCGAACCGACGAGATTGGTCCAAGAGACTAGATGATGCTTTATGGGCTTACAGAACAGCATACAAGACACCCTTAGGAATGTCACCCTACAGGTTGGTCTTTGGGAAAGCATGTCATCTACCTCTGGAGTTAGAGCATAGAGCTTACTAGGCTCTTCGACAACTCAATTTGGATCTCAAGCTTGCTAAAGAGAAATGAATGCTCCAACTCAACGAGCTAGAGGAATTTTGAATGTTCTCATATGAAAATGCCAAATTACTCAAAGAAAGACTCAAGAAATGGCATGACAAGCATATCTGAGTTTGAGAGTTTGAAGCAGGTCAGCAAGTCTTATTATTTAATTCCAGATTGAAGTTCTTTCCAGGTAAGTTAAAATCACGTTGGTCCGGTCCATTTACGATTCATCGTGTCTATCCATACGGAGTTGTTGAACTCCAAGGTAAAGGAGGTAATTTTCGAGTCAATGCTCAGCGTTTGAAACACTACTACGGACAAAAACCTGAACGGGATAAAATCTCGTTCAGTTTATCTGATCCTTAGATTTTCTTGCTTTCAATAAATTATTTAGGGTATATTTTCGGGTTTATTATATTCAAATAAATTCTGTCTAAGAGATTGGAACTTAAGCGGGACCGCTTGTGACCCCTCCAATCTTTCCTGGGAATTGATTTTTACATAATTTTCCAAGAAATTAGCCCCTAAATGACAAAATAAATTTTTGGTTATTCAAATAAAAAGGTCAATTTTGACCCAAGTCTTAAATTGCAACTCAATTTCAAATTTTCATTAAGTCTAGGGACTTAATTGAATTATTTTCAAAATTTGGTTGCTATTTTCGTAAATAATAAAAACTAGGTGCCTCTCTTTGTAAATATTTTTAAAAAAAGGCATCTAGAATAAATATTTTTATTTAATATCATACTTATAAATTATTGATAAACTTTAATATATAATTATATTCATTATAATTTATATATTAACTTTTCTCAACTTAGCTTAGGATTAGAATTAATTTTAATTTATATTTATCTTGGCAATTTAATAGCAATTGATAATTTTATACATGTATATTTAATTATTAATTGTTGTTAATCTTGAGTAAATTTAGAATTGGACTCTTATTTTTAATTCTTTAATTGTTCTAAGAGTTCTACTCTAATTCATACTTCTCCCTCTATAAATTGCACCATTGTTCTCCCATTTACTCATCATTCAAATCCCTACCACCAAAACACCAAAGTGCCGCAAGTCCCTAGCCACAAAGAACCATTCGGCCAAGAGCCGCCTCAAAGACACGCCGCACGCGTGCAGTGCGAAATGCCTGTGTCGTGGCCTTCACGTCTCGCGCCTTGGCCCGTGTGGTTGCCGCGCACCATCGCCCCACACACCCGACCAGCCCGTGGCCTACCCGCCGCAAGGCCTTGCGCGCCGCCACCGCCGCAGACCCTCGCACTTGTCGCTTGCGCGCCTATGCGCACACTCCTCCTTCACCCAACCTAAGCCAATAGCCTTCTTTAATTTCCATCTTTTGTTCATTAGTTATTTTATTTTCAGAGTTCTTAATTTTTACGAGGAAGGTGGTAAGAAAATTTTTTTTCCTTAAGTTTAATTTTTATTCAATTATTTAATTTTTCAATTTATTGAAATATTAATAATTGTTATTAAATTTTCAAGAAACTAATTTTTTTTTCCTTCCATATGATATTCAGGTTAATCATGTCTCGCAAAAGAACTCGTGCCTCTGCCCAAATCGACAAAACACAAAGAAAATTTCACTGTGAAGAAGCCAAAGTAAGATACGAAAGTATCTTCAAAAATCAACAGATTCATCCAGAGAAAGGCTTCACATTGAAGGAAAGCAACTACAGAGATTTTATGGATCGTATTCGTCAAGTTGCTGAAGCCCTCAATTGGGAATTGTTTTGTGAAAAGAGCCAAGTGTGGATGAGGAACTAGTTCGTGAATTCTACACGAACTTAACCTCAAGCAAATTGACTGAAGTTCCAGTCCGCGGAATCAAGGTACCAATAAATTCAAATGCTATTAATGAATTCTTTGAATTACCTGATTTCGACAACGACGAATATTCCTCTCTGTTGAGCAACATTAAGCCTGAAAATCTACAAGAAATCCTCGAAGAACTCACAGTTCCAGGTTCTAAGTGGACTGTGTCAAAGCAAGGAATCTACATGTGTCGAAGAGAGTATTTGACACCACTTGCGAAGGTATGGTTCTATTTCATTCGTTTCAGCCTTATGCCTAGTTCGCATGGGACTACAATCTCATTAAAGCGAATGGTCTTATTATATTCAATTCTAACTGGAAAGACCATTGATGTGGGCAAAATCATTCTGAGAGAAATGCGAAATTGTGCCGTTAGACGCTCTGGCCCAACCTATTTCCCCTTTACGATCACAATTTTGTGCTTAAAAGCAAAACTCCTAGCGGACGTAAAGAAAACAGAGTATAGTCAAGGCACAATCACTGATTGGGACCTTTACCGAGTAGCCGGAGATTCTGTTCTTCAGCAACAAATTGAAGAGAGCGAGGATCCCGAAGAGGCAGAAGATGAACCCACAGAAATCCAGCCAGAGCAATCAACTGAAGTCCCTAATGTGGCAGAAGCAATGAAACCAGAAGCTGAACCTGATATCGAACCCTCAATGTTTGGAGCTCCACCACCTAGCCCAAATCTTCGTGATGAGCTGTTAAAGCTGATGGACTTAATGCAACACATGCAATGGCAGCAACAAGCCTACTGGAGATATGCAAAAATAAGAGATGACTCGATGAGGAGCGCCCTAAAGAAAATTTATAATGACCCATTTATTTTTGTGCCTGAGTTTCCAGATTTCATATTTGAACCATGGGTGTCATCATCAAAGAGGGAGCAAGGCAATTCATGCAAAGATAATACTAATGGAGCAAAAGATGAGTCAAATAATGAAGGATCAGCAAACAAATAAAAAAGGGGAGGACTTCAACTTTCGTTTATTTCTTTCTTAAGTATTTTAGGATTAGGTTAATTAGGAATTTTTATTTTTGCACAATAAAATAAGAGATAGGAATCATGAATAAAATCTGAACAAGTCACAAAGGCTAAAGTGTGGCAATAGATATATACATGTCTAGGATTGGATTTTAGAAAGAGCCTGGTACTTAAGCAGTCAATTTGACTCACCTCCTCTTTTCTAATTATCCTACCTGGTGTATAGTATCTATTCACTTTAAACAATGAGGACATTGTTCACTTTAAGTAGGGGGACTGAAAATTTGAATTGATTCCACTCAGAATAAAATTTTCTTTGAATTATGATTAGGATATATTTTGTTCAATAATTTGAAATTTTGTTAAGTATCTTTGAACTTCAAGATTAATAAAGTTCTATTATTTCAATAATTTATTATGTTAGCTTAATAAAGATATGAATGTATTTTTAATAAAGCATGTAAATTCGTACCATAAAATTTTTAATTCCCTACGATAAAATTAGGCATGCATGAAAGTTTAAGTCTTTAGAATTGACTTAGTAATTTCTTGAGGTGAAATCCTAGGAAGCATGGAATGTTGAAAATGATTTAGGCAAATCGTTGTTTGGACCATTTGAGCCTTTCAAGTCGTGACTACGATAAAATTATCCGTTGAAACCCAACTTTGAGACTATATGGCCTAATTTTATTTGGACCTATGCAATATTTAGCCATCAATTTTCTCTTCATTACTTTTAAAATTGTCCCAAGCACTAGACTCAGTACTATTCAGAAGATCGTTTGAAAATAAGTTTGGGGGAGTTGAAAAGAAGTATCAAATGCTCGAAAATTGTAGTACATGAAGCAAGTGCTCGAATTTGAGCTTGAGTAAAAAAAAAACATGTACTCAAAATGAAATAAGTGGTCGAAAGAGCATAAGATGGGTATCAAGGGTGAAAATTTTGAAGGTTCGATTTTAAGCTGAGTCTAGGGTTTTTAAGCAAAAAATTTGTCTATCTTTTACCTACCCCTAAGCCCAGCCACGTTACAACCTTATTAAAGACCTATTGATTCAAAATTCCAATGTTACCTACATTAGTGGAGAGAAATTGCTCTGTTCAACATATGAAGACATTAGTTGCTTTTAATGATTGCAGTTTACTTTTTGAATAAGGAATTAAAATCAAATTGGTAGTGAGGAACATGTCTTTATTAAAGAAACATTTAAGTCTAATTTTGCTAGTATAATAATTGTTGGAGGTAATTTGAACGATATGAATGCTTAAGTAGCATAACTATCAAATTTCTTATTTTTTGAGCATAAGTATATCAAATTCATAATTTTGAAAAAAAGTTGTTTCAAGGAGTTTTTCAAAGGTGTTTCCGAGAAAATTCTTTTCAAATTTGTGCATTACTCGACGCAGAGCAATGAATTAAGTTTGGGGGTGTGGAAACACAGAAATTTATATACTTTTTCATGCCCTTTTTCACCCAAATTCATGCGGTTTCGAGTAAATTCTTGTCGGAAAATAATTAAATATTATAAAATAATTAAATTGTGCTAAAAATATGAACATAATGAATTTTAATTAATTTTATAGTTAATTTTGATTTATTTTGACTATTTTAGACATGCATTCGCACAAAGGGCGAAAATTGACTCAGCAGATAATCGTCAAGAATAAACCCGAGAAGCAATTTGAAGTATCGAGGTAATTTATTTCCAACCCAAAACGGTCCAATTATGAATATTTAATCATAACATAATTAATTTTAATTTATTCCCAATTTAATTTGGGTTAAATAAATTAATCTTAATTAATTATGAAAAAGGCCCAGTTGAACCGCATTAGTGAACCAAACCAGTTGAACCGAACCAACCACTAATTGGGCAGCCCAAACCGTCCACATTCTTGGCCCAAATCAGCTTATCAGCTGATTAACTAAGCTTGCAAAGAAGCCCTTGAAGACCTTTCAAAATTGCATTCAAACCCCTCCAAAAATTATGACTTTGTAGATTTGCCCCATGCTATTTTTAGCAAAGTTGAATCCATCAACTTTTCCACATAGGTGGCCGGCCAAGGGAGGCCTCTTTTGCTGCTGCTATTTGCTATTTTTAGCTGTAACAGTCCGGTTTATACCCTAGTCGGAATAGTGGTTTCGGGACCACAAATCTGAGTCTGTATAATATTTTAATATTACTTTCTGTGTCGTTGGAATGTGATTGAGCATGTGGTAAATTTTCGTAAGCTAATTAGTCCGTCTGTATGTTTAATTTGACAAAAGGATGAAATTGCATTGAATGTGAAAGTGGTATGCTAGTTGTTAAAGTGCTTAGGTGTTGTGGCTTTATAAATGTGAGGACTTATGTGGCAATATAGCCATTATTATTGTTAGTGGACGGCAATGGATGGTAATATGTATATATTATATGTTTAATTATATTTACTTTAAATGTTTCATTAATATTATTATGTTATATGTTATATATTATTATAATGAAAACAAAAAGGAAGCATTATCATCATTTTATCACCTCATTGCCGAAAACACCAAAAGAAAAGAAAGAAAACTTTGGCTAAGCATTCGACACTTGCAAGCCAAAATTAAGGTATGATTTGGGTTCGATTTTTGATAATTTCTACGTTTTTGTAATCGTTGTTTCTCCTACTATCAAACCCATGTATTAATCTTGTGAATTGATGATGTTTGTGTGATATGCCATTGATTATATGTCAAGCTTTTTGATGATCCTTGGTGTTAAATGAAAGATATGAGCTAGATAAACATGTTTTGTTCTTGAAATTTTGATGAATTTAGCTAAATAGGGCTAAATTGAGAAAATATTATTTTGGCGGACTAATTTGTGAATTTGATGAAATATTTGGACTAATATAGTCCTTAGGGAGATTCGGCTATGCATGGGTGTGAACAAATTATGTGAATTTGATGTTTTGTGAAAAATGGACTAAATTGATAAATTATGCAAATAGCCCTAAATATGTGTGTATGGATTGAATTGAATGAATAAGTGAATAAAAGAGTTAATTCTGAATATGTTTAGATCAAGAATCGAGGAAAACAGACTTGGATCGTGGGAAAGCGAAAGTAAACGAGTAGCCGTTTCCATTTTCGTAAAATCAAATCCGAGGTAAGTCACTATGCAAATAAATGTATATGTGTATAAGTATAATTGTTTATATGACAAATGTTGATGATGGATGTTTATGAGAGGTTATGCATGTGAAATCCGAGATAAGTTTGATATAATGACTAAGTTTGAAAAGTCCCGTACGAACCTAGGAATAGATAGGATTAGCTATGTAATGACATAGGTATCTGTTCTGTTTTATCATGTAAGACCACGTCTGGGACATTGGCGTTGATTTGAGATTTTGTGTAAGACCTCGTCTGGGACGAAGGCAACGATACGAGCTTTATGAGTAAGACCACGTCTGGGACGTTGGCATTGATATGAGCTTTACGTGTAAGACCATGTCTGGGACATCGGCATCGTATTGATTCGTGTAAGACCCTATCTGGGACAGTGGCATCGATATTCGAGTGCATGTAAGACCTCGTTTGGGATGTTGGCATTGTACGACTATTCCGGGCTTTTTGAGTATCCTACTAAATTCCTAGTGGTTCAACGGACAAGTTTGTGATATGAATTACAAATCCGAGCTATGAACAATTAGGTGATATTAAATCCGATTCAGGTACGTTGATTATACACTATTTGTGTATATATGGTAAGCATCTAAGTAATCTTACTATGATGAGATGTATATGGAATTTATGATATGATAAGAATTGTTTTGGCTAGATGAGCTATATGTTTATATGATTCTTGAATGGTGAAAATGGCTAATGTGGTTAAAATTGTATGAACCAAAGTAAATAAGTGAGAGTTTGCTAAGTGATTGATATGTGCCAATGTATTTATTTGCATATATGCCTTCCATACCAAGTTTATTTGTATATGACTTACTAAGCTTTTGGAAGGCTTACTCTGTGTATGTTTTCTCTGTTTTATAGGTTGTCAAAGCTACTGAAGGCTCGAGACCGTCACGGATCGTCATCACACTACTAAACTTATTTTGGTACACTTTGTAAATGTATATGGCTAGTTATGGCATGTATAGGCTAGTCATTGGTATGAATTGTTATGTGAACTTAGCCATGTGATTTGGCTAGTTATGTTTTGGTAATATGCTTAAAGGAATGTGATATGTGAAGTTGTTTTGGTAAGATTAGTTGATATATGAAATGGTTATGATATGGTAAGTATATAGATGAATGGTGTTTGGGCATAATTGTGATTTGGTCATGCAAATTGGTATATTTGGAATTGGTTTTGAATGTAAAGATAGAATGGATATTGAATGTATTATTGTGTGATTTCCTTAGTTGTCAAATATGCATGATTTGGGATGGCTATTTGGTATATTTTGGTGGTTATATGTGAATGAAATGGGATAATATATGTTGCTTGTAGGTTTGACCCTTATGGGTGGCATTTTGGCCTTGTAAATGGCCTATAATGTTACACGGTTGTGGCACACAGGCGTGCCTAAAGACCGTGGGTGTAACACCCCAAACCCGGTCAATACACCACGACCGAATCTGGCATGTTACGGGGAAAATCGCGTTTGAGGGGTTAGGTTTCAGGTTAAAGATTCGATGAAAAACTCTTTGTCATATTTTATACTTGTCAAAATCTTGGGCATGATTGCTTTAAAACTGGTAGTGAATTTTGAAAGCCCGGAAATTTGAAAACTTGGTTGACTCCATAAGTAAGACAAATACATATCGTTTGAGAATCCCAAGTAATCTCCTTCTTGATGCTTAAAAACATTTTGGGTTTAGTGTGGAAAAAAGAAAAATCTCTAGTTCTAGAAATTGTTTGAGTGGCATTTATTTTTAATGTTTTAGGGTGATACCTGATGGTAAAGTTTAAAACATATCGCGTTGTAGTTTGAAAACCTCATCTTTCCAAGTTTTATCCAATATTAGTCCAATTCTTTGTTAAGGCATATTTGAAATCACATTTAAACATATAAATAACCAAAGCATAACTTTAAAAGGCCATTTACAATCCCAAAAAACCAAATGAAAATAAAGGAAATAAAGTACCAAGTATTTAAATCGGTGCAAATCTGAATTTATTCATGGCATGAGCACTCGAGTCCACCCGGCCCATGTCCGCAATCTAAGTGTCACCTGAAACGATAAGGGAGAAGGTGAGTCGCAAGACTCAGTGCATAAATCCCCCTCCCGGTAATGTAACATGCTAGCACACATCATATCATAGCAATATAATTAATGCACCCGACCTAACTATCCATAACACCTTTTCTACCCCGTGTGGTACCAAACCACTGGTGGTGCCAAACCACTGGTGACCCAAAGTCACGATATCCATCAATGTGGTGCCAAACCACCGTGACCCAAAGTCACGAATAATCCAATGATGGGGCCAACCCATCGTGTAGTGATACCAAATCACTAGCGACAATCCCGTATCTCATAAGTGGGGCCAACCCATGGTGGTGTCAAACCACAGGGACGAGTCGCAATGAGGTGCCAAACCTCTGGTGTCCCAAAGACACAAGTGTGATACCAAATCACTGGTGACCGCAGTCACGAATCAGATGATGGGGCCAACCCATCGTGTGATACCAAATCACTAGCGTCAATCCCGTATAATCAACTGTGGGGCCAACCCACCGTGGTGCTAAGCCATCGACGAGACGCTGAGGTGCCAAACCTCCGTGACCCAAAGTCACAAAATATCATCTGTGGTGCCAAAACTTTGGAGGTGCTAAACCTCGGTGTCCCAAAGACACGGATATCATATTTCCCCCTCCTCTCATATCACCCATACATGTCATAATCGATGCAAATCATGTAAATCATGCAATCATGCTAATATGTTTAATATCGCATCTCATATCACATACATCCGCAATCATGATATCTTATACCATTAATAGAACTCATAATGAGACGGACTTACCGGATCCGCACACATACCCCATCGGGTACCATGTAAACCATCATACTGTTTTGGTCTTACCAAGGTAATCAGATTAATTAAATATATTACTATGTAAGAAGTGTGTTAGTTTACACACCTGCTAACACGCGAGCTTTAAACTCAACAAATCGATCTACAATCTTAACACACCTTGCTCCTAGAATCGGCCAAACATAGGATTAGTCACTTATACCACTCGGCCAAAACCAAATAAACCAAAGGGGTTAACATTCAACCCTTACCTTGCAAATGGGTTGGTTTCCTACCAAACCCCGAACCAAACGGTGGTTCTTCTGACAATCGGCCTTCCTCTAAAACACAAATAATCAGTCTCACAAGGCTATGACTTTAACGAAAACAAAAAGAATAGACTAAAAGAACTCGTTCTTACCACCACCTACCTATTGCTTTACAGAGAAAGAAGGCCCCTCACGATTGCTCCCAAAATCCAGAAGTCCTACAATCCAATCGGTTACAACACAAGAGATTAACACCCTTCAACCAATGCCGAAATCGGCCCTAAATCAAACCCAAATCGATTGAGAAAAAGAAAGAGAGAAAATGACCATTCGGCCAAACTCTTACCTACCACCAACCAAAAGAAAACAAGAACCCAACACGTTCACCACCCTTCTAATATTCGGCCACCAAGGAACTACTAAGAGAGAGGAGAGTTTCGGCCAAGAGGAATGGAAGAAACAAATGGAGACAAACGGCTTGAGCTTTGAACAAAAAGACAGGAATAAGAGATGAGTAGAGAGTGGGGACTTTCGGTTTGAAAACAAATAGATGAAGAAAGTGTTTTGGAGGATAAGATTCGGCTACCAAAGTTTAAGAAGGGAAAAAGAAAAATGTGAGAAGGAGAGATACTAAATTCGGCTTGACACAAAGTGAAGAAGCAAAGAAATGGAAGGGTGAATAGCAAAAGAAGCAAAACACAATTGTGTCTTCAAGATGACATTCGGCTATCAATGAAAGTCAAGAGCAAAGAACAAAGCAAATTCGACAAAGGTTGTCAGTACTTTCGGTTTCAAGAAAGAAAATGAAAAAAAATGAGAAAACACTCTTTAGAAAATTCGGCTAACAAAAGACCAAAGAAAGAACTTTTGCTTGACACTCCAAAGACCGAAAATGCACAAAAGCCTAAATGAATTTCGGCTAACACCCCCTAACTCACTCACCCAACCGGCCACTCCCCAAAACTCTCCTAAAATTCGCCACATCTCCCCAAACACTCCACACCACCACTTCAAATTATTTTGAACAAGTCCACTTCCTACAATCACTCTCCACCCACCATTTGAGCATTTGACTTGGTCTTAGGCAAGAGTTTGAACCGCCTACAACTCCCTCCCCTCCATGCCGTCAAAATGAGAGCAAAAATGTGGGATTTTTAACTTGAACACAGGACCTCCTCCTCGCAAGTGACGCCAAACACAAGCCCCAAGTGGCGCATGCTTTGCCATCTTACTAGCTCAACTCTTGTGCTAACTTTTCACCTAAAATTATTTATAAACCCCACTCCTTGACTCCTCTCACATAAAACTTAAAACCAAAATTTTTCCTACCACTCCGGCTTATACTAAGCTTACAACTAAGCCCCAAAACAACACAAAAGCAACATTGCAAAACAACCACATGCAAAACAATGCAATAACAAAATAGCCCCTATCCCTGGATATTACAGTGGGTGAATTGGCAGAATGTAGCTTATTAGCACACGGCCTCGACACGGGGGTGTCAGCTAGCCGTGGTGTGCAAGTTAGTAGCTAGCTAGGAGCACACAGCCATGGCACACGGGCGTGCTTGGTGGCCGTGGTGGGGAAGTCAGTATATGGCCTAGTAGCACACGGCCATGGCACACGGGCGTGCCTAGTGACCGTGTTGATATAGTCAGTATATAGACACGGATGGACACACGGGGGTGTCTAGAAGTCGTGGAGGGCACACGGTCTCCTTTCACGGGCGTGTCTCCCCTGTATTTTAGAAAAGTTCAAGTTTTTCCATGAGATTCTGTATGTGTTTCAGTTTAGTCCCAACTTGGTTTATATGCATGCTTAGGGTCTTGTTGACCGTATTAAGGGTCACTATGCTTGAGAATGATGAATGAATGTATGAATTTCTGTAATGCTTTTCGATCTGTCTGGTAACGCCTTTAACCCTAATCCGACGATGGTTACGAGTTAGGGGTGTGACATTAGCAGCCTTGATCAGCTATAAGTACACCCCCTTGCTGCTCATTCAAAACACATCTCAAGCATCCAACATTCTCTTCTCTCACTTTCTCTCAATTTCTATTTTTCCATTTTCCCTTTGTGTGTTCTTGTGCCGATTTCTCCTCTTGGAAAAGAGGTATTTTTTCAGCCATTTGGAGCACCAATTGGAGTGTTCATAAGCCACCTTAATAGTCGAGGCCAACGAAGAACGAAGAACGAAGCAATCAGTCAAGCCACGGAGAAACACCAGATTTGCTTCTTGTTCCCTATCTCTTTTAATTTTCATTGTTGTTTTGACAAACATGTTTATGAATATTTATGCTTTTGGAATGATTAATTTAATCAATTTAGCTTGAATTTAATTCGTGTTGGGTTGATTGCATTTCGTCCTATTAAATTATTAAAATTGTGTTTATATTGTTAAAAGGCCTCGGTAAAATGCTTGATTAAGTAAAATCATGTTTAAGTTATCTAGCATTCTAATTGTTTAGATAGCTAATGAATTAATTATTTAAACGCATTGGAATTGTAATTAATGGACACAATACTTAATCTGTGCATGTTTAATTCTTCTAAGGTAGCTGAAGATTAAATTAGCATTGTATTTGGAGATACATATGCCTTGCATAACTTGCAGGATTTTTGTGATTAAGTGTTTCAAGGTAAAAATACTTTGTTAACTCGCATGATCTTTTATATTCTTATTAGGTTGAATTAATCAGTTGAATCACATAGGAATATGTGAGAGATTGTTTAATTTAATAAGCATGTATGTGCAATAACATGTTTACTTTTAGAAGTCTGTTTAATCGATCGAATTTGCATAGAAATATGTACAAGAGATGAATGGATTTTTATTTGTAAGTATGTTCATAAGTTAGCAAATTACCGAGTTGCCATGTTTTAATAAGTATAAACACGAGTTTAATAATTCTAAGGTAAGAAATGTGATTAATCCAACACAATTATATCATCTTGATTAAAACCAGCTTTTGAAATCGTGCACTAGAACTTTGTTTTATTTTATTTTACTTTGTTTCTTTTTAGTTTTTAAATTTTTATTAAATCCAAATATTTTCCCTTCACCAAAGTGTTTAAAATCATTTTCATAAATAATTCTTTTACAGTCCCTGTGGGTACGATAACTCGACATTTACTTGTCACTTTATTACTTGTTACGATTGTGTACAGCACATTTCCACCGTTCCATTAAACAACTTTTGTAAAGAGATTTTTGATGAAATTGTAAAATAGGGATTAAATTGAAAAATAAAAATTTTTACATGGTGAAATTGTGAAATAAATGAAATATAGGGCTTGCTAGGGACCTAATTGATATTCACCTATAGTGGGTTGTGGTGGAATTTCATGAATTTCCATTTTTATGAGCTAAGGACTAAATTGCAAAGAAATTAAAAGTATAGAGGTAAAATGGTAATTTTTCCAAAATATGATTTTGGGTTAAATTTAATGAATTATGTATTAAATTGAGTTAAATTTATCCGTATAGATCAAGATAGACCTCGTACGGCTTTAGATCGAGGCAAAGAGAAAGTCTCAGATTAATCGGCTCTGTATCTACATATACTCGTCGATGTAAGTTCGTGTAATTAAATTGTGTATATATGTTTTTAATTGAATTATACATGTGTTATGAAATGTCAGATATATATAATGACTGCATATCCAACGGCGTACGATAATTACCGAGCCCCGTTTGAACCTTAAGAATACGTAAGATACAAATGACATGTCATTAGGGTTTACATGATTTGGGTGCTGGTCTCGAACGTTCTATCGATGGTTGAGGTCTCACATGTGTTGCGGATACTCCATAGCTCATGTGAGTAGCATCGTGTAGCTACGTTCTGACTCACAGCTCGTGAAAGCATACCGATTATAGCTCGTGAGAGCATACCAAATACAGCTCGTGAGAGCATACCGATTACAGCTTGTGTGAGCATACTGATTTACAGCTCGTGTGAGCATACATGTAGAGGATTTGACGGATTACAGCTATATGATTTAGCACACTATGTGTGAGCTATCCCAGGTATCTAACGGTATTCTAAATGGTTCAACGGGCAATATTTTGATACGAATTGTTAAGTGTTCGATACAGATTATTATAGGCATACATATGAATTACATGAAAATGTTGTTACATGTTATATGAAAAATGGAATTGGATGATACATGTATATGAAATTAATCATTTGATGTGCTCATCCATGATTATTGGTTTATATATGTATTTACATGGCTAACATGGTTGATGTATATACGAACTTACTAAGCTTAAATGCTTACTCTGTGTTATTTTTCGTGTCTTATAAAGAATCGGAAGCTCGTTCAGGTCGGAAGCTTGTCGGTGCTATATCACACTATCCATCGGCTCTTTTGGTACATTCGGTTGTTTTAATTTTGGTTATAATGGCATGTATATTTTTTTGTTAGTGTTGGCCATGTGTTTTAGTTGTTGAAATGGCCATTTGTTTTGGCTTGTGATTTGGCACTTTGATGATGAGATGAACTTAGTATATGGCATGTGAATATTATCTTTCTAATGGTTGATGTTTGGAATTGAAGTGTAATGGCACTTTGTTTGAATGGCTTATATGGTTTTAGATGCTAGTAATTGAATTGCATAATTGGTACTAATTGATAGTTTGTGGCAAGTTAATTCAATAGCTTGAATTGATGCAATCTTGATTGCAATTTAGTTTATTATTTTGGCCAAATGGATTACATGATTGTACATGTTTATATTTTGTCATTTGAGGTTCCTAAGGGCATATTGGTTGTATGACATTATACCCTATGAATATGACTTGATTATGCATGATTTTGGTGCATTGTTATGGCTTGTGCATATATGCATTTTTGGTTGTAGGTACATGACAAGTTGGGTGAGAAAAATGGCTTGTAAAATGGCCTATTTTTGTCAACACGAGCAGAGACACGGGCGTGTGTCTCAGCCGTGTGTGACACACGGCCAGACGACACAACTGTGTGTCCCCTATAGTTTTCAAAGGGTTGCAAGTCAGGCTGTTACATAGTCTAGTACACGGCCAGGCACACGGGCATGTGAGGTTATTTCGAAGGGTACACGGCCTAGCACACGGGCGTGTGGCTTGGCCGTGTGACCAAGTCAGTGAGTTACACGGGCACAGACACAAGCTGGGACACGGCCGTGTATTGCTACTTCAAATGCCCACACGACCGTGTGACCCATGGAATGTTGAAAATTTTCATTACTTTTTGAAAATTCTTTGAGTTTCCATTTTAGTCCCAACTTGTTTCTAACGTATATTTAAGGCCTTGAGGGCTTGTTTAAGGGACAATATGTATGTTTTGACTTGGATTTAATGCGTTTATTATTATGATATGAAATGTTTGAAATTTCTGTCCGTTTGTATTGTAAACTCCGGTAATGCTCTGTAACCCTGTTCCGGCGACGAATATGAGGTAGGGGTGTTACAAAGGTGTAGTAAAAAAAATCAAACTAGGTCTAGTATCCAAATGTTTGGATGCTTTCTAAAAAGTTCAAAAGAGTTTTCTATTCGTGATTGACTGGGTGGACTACGTAGAGGCCGAGACACTTTGTTATGGCTAGATTAACATCGTGCAGAGGATTTCAACCAACATCATTATTCGTCAATTTCAGTTTGAAAAGGTATATCTTTAACCCTATTTCAACTTGATTCATTCCTTGTACAAGGATTTGTGGTTGACGATCGTCAGAATAATTTTTCTGCTGTGCCACGGGGCGTATCGACGATCCAACAATATATACATTCAGTTACCTTTAGTAGAACCTTACAAGTGTCTATTTTAACCAGAATCTGTCCTAATAAATGACCTACAAAATCCGGGTGAAATATAAATTAGAATCCTGTTCAAATATTATTTGATCAGTCAATCTAGTTGATTTCTAACCAGATCACATTAGAAAACCCAATTAGCACAGTTTTCAGACAAATTGAGCATACTATGCTTTTGACGGTAACTCACACCAGGCTTACTCTTCGCTTACCACACTCATTTCTTAAATAGCAGAATAACTTAAGATAAATTCTTTAATTACTTACATGGCAGAGACTTTATGCCAACTCTTATTCGCCAAAAGAATGCAAATGGGCAGACTACACTATGCCAAACAGATAACTTCACATCTACACGTCTTCTAATCAGGTCCACTAGGTTTGGGGTGTGACAACTCTCTCCCCTTTAAAGAAAATTTTGTCCTCGAAATTTTTCTAACTTGAGAATTTTCACTACAAAGAATGTGTAGATAAATCTCTACGCCAGGCATGTAACATTAATTGGCGGATTGCCCACAAACTTAAGACAACTACTCTTCAGAGACGTATACTTTAGGGATCCCCTACTGGTGAAAATTCTAATAGTCTACTCCAATTGGCAGATTCAATACTTGGCAGGTGCTCTCGTGATTTTAAATGTTATTTAGCGTACTCTTTGACAAATGTTGAATTTATATTAGAGAACCCGAATAGTTACCATGAATTAAAACTTCTTGCACACATTTGGTTCTCTATAAAACTGAAACTTAAACACCCCTTTCAAACACCTTGCTGAAATATCGGAACCGTAATTTCATTTCTATCTAAGCTTTTTACTTCATTTGTCTTCAGTTCTCCTCTTTCTCAAAGGAAATATTTACTCTTCTTTTCTTTCTATTTCATTAAAATAAAATGGTTAGGACCACCACACGAGGGAGGGGCTAAGGCCAGAGTAATCGAAACGTCAATCTCTAAAGTCCAACCATCTTCGGACATAAAGGTCCCGGTGGCACACCCCCTTGTACAGAGGCTCAGATGTAGGAATGTAGCACTACCCAAGATGAATTACATTGGTATTTAGGAACCCGGGGCATTCTCCATCCAAACTTTGCTTATGATTTTCAACAACCAGAAGGGTGTCGCCTGAGCGATAATACCAGAGGTTTTACCCTTCCTTTAATCTTGTTGGATGCCAGCTTCCACTTGCTGCTCTATCCTTTCTTCTATGCGGTGCTTAATGAGTACGACATCACACTAGGGTAGTTATCAGCCGTATCCTGGTGGATCCTGGTAGCTTTGTTTATTAATTGCTTCATGCATAATGAGCCATCGGTGCTGGGTGTATTCCAAAAATTTTACCAGTTGAAGATAAAAAGACAAGGAGCCTCAATTGGCAATGCCCACTTTAGTATATACCCAGGCTACAAGCTCGTAATGTAACACCCATAACCTGTATCCATCACCAGATTAGGGTTATGGAGTATTACCGTACAACTCAGAATAATCTATAACAAATAACATCAAATCTACCAAATTAATTAACAATTTCATAAATAATATAGATTGAGGTAGAACATACATTTACGGGCATTAAATCGAGCTTACGAGGCCTTAAAATAGTTTAGAAATAATTAGGGACCAATTCGAAACAAATTAAAAAATTTAGGGAAAAACTAAAAATTTTCAATACAGGGGTCACACGACCGTGTGTCCAGGCCGTGTGGCTCCAGATATGGCTCTGTAGCTATCTAAACACCCGTGTGACTTGTAACACCCCTTACCCGTGTTCAAAGCCGGAACCAGATACGAGGTATTACCTAATTCAACTTGCTTAAACATACAACATCGGACCATAAAATTTCATTTCAACTTAAGACTCTTCATTCCTACTCATAATGTCCCTATTATGGGCCTACGAGACCTAAAACTTACACCCGGAATGATTCAGAACTAAACCGAAAACTTCGAAACACATAGACAATTTGGCTTAAAGCAGGGCCACATGCCCGTGTGAAGGATGGGACACGCCCGTGTGGAATATCACATGCCTGTGTTCCACACCCGTGTGGATTTATTTCTCAATTCAAACCTACAGGGGTTTTCACACGGCCGGACACACGCCCGTGTCCCTGACCCGTGTCCCTCACACGGCCACGACACGCCCGTGTCTTAGCCCGTGTGTAAAAACCTTGGCATTCTATTTATGATGTCATCACCTCATTAAGGTCACACGGCCAAGGCACACGCCCGTGTCCTTAGACCGTGTGTCGAATTAAATTCCAAATTTTAGGTGCAGACTTCACACGGCCTGGGTATACGCCCATGCCCATGGCCGTGCCTCCCACACGGCTGAGACACACGGCCGTGTCTCTGCTCGTGTGTTTACTACTGAGCATACTGACTTGTAAACCTAGCATGCAAGGGGACACACGGCCAATCAACACACCCATGGGGCTGGCCATGTGTCACACACGGCCTAGACACACGCCCGTGTGACTACCCGTGTGGACATTTGAAAGGCTATCTACCAAGCCAAATGCCACCTTACACAGCAAACATACTTATACCAATTACATCCAACATGTATCATGACTATAAAGCACTTCTAGAGACTCAAAATCAAGACAACCATACAAGCATACACTTAATAAATTTCATCATCATTGAATATATAAACTTGGCAAGTATTGGCCCATTTCCAATGACCACTTAAAAAATGAATTTAACAACATTCAAAGCCAACACTTTGGCTAACAAATATGACATAACAAAATGACCAAGTCCTATACATTCCATATTCAAAATAAATCTAACTTTGCTATACCAAAGAGAAGTTGATAGTGTGATTTCCAAACTCTGGCGTTCCACGAATTCTCGAGCTAACTTGGCAATGCTACAAGGAAAAGGGAAATGAGAGGGGTAAGCATAAAGCTTAGTAAGTTTGCATGAATAAATAGCAATATAAAGACTCGTAATGCCATCCAACCATTATATTGAATAAACACAAAGTCTCGAGCACATTTGCCATAACTTACTCATACTTACTCTTACCATTTACATATCAAGTCTCATATTGTAACATTTCTCGTGAATTACTCACATGCACCTGTATCACTTCATCACATAACTTTAGTACTAATTTCGTCTCTATTTTAAGCTTAACTACTTATCCCATTGAATCACTTGGGATACTCAAAAATACATAATCATCATCTTATACACAAACACAACGCCATTGCCACATCCCAGATGCGGTCTTACATGGGATCACATTTCGATGCTGATGCCATATCCCGGATATGGTCTTATATGGAATCTCATTTCAGTGTCGATGCCATATCCCGAATATGGTCTTATACAATTTTCATATTCAATACTGATGCCATATCCCAGATATGGTCTTACACGGGGTTTTATTTCGGTGCCGAGGCCATATCCCATACATGGTTTTATACGGGACCTTACCCATCTCAAGTCTTGATGATAATATTCTCTCATTTATTTAAGTCCAACCGGGACTTCAACATCATAGATTTTCATTATTTCATAATTCAACATCATTACTCAAATTCATTGAAACAATATACATCATGTAATGCCCCAAAAATGATGGGTTAGTAATTTTGCATAATTTCCATGTTGTGCATGAACGGGTAGCTATTTGAGAGTATTTGGGTGTTCTAAGGTGGCCTGGGTTTGAGTCGAAGCTATGGAAAAATTTTAGTTTTTGGCTCTTGGGAGAAAGGAGCTGTAAGCAGTGGGACTTATGTATACATAGGGGCACTTAAGTGACACAAAATGAGCTTGGGATCTAGTGGCTGTGGCGTCTATGGGATAACAAGGAGGAGTGGGGTTCGAATCCCATGAATAGCAAAAGGGGGACTTTTATTTTATTTCTTGAGGGAGCAAGAGGTAGAGTTTGGATCAAACTCTGCAAGGGAAGTTGAAGACTTGGTCAAAAATTTTGAATAGGAGGCTGAGAGTGTTTCATGGAGGATTCAGTGTAGGGAATCAAGGAGATGGATGTGTGAGGGAGTGTTGGCCGAATGTGGGGAAGGTTGAGTAGGGAATTTCGGCCAAGGGTTGTCATTTGGGGAGTGCATATTCAGTTTGTGATAGGGTGAGAATGCCAAATTTTCTCTGGATTTTTCGGGGAGTGTTTGCATTTTGGTACTTTTGGACGTTTCATGTCTTTCTTTTCATTGTTGACCTCTGCCGAATTCACCTCTTCTTCATCTTTTCTCCCTCCTTCATTTTTCTGGCTAATTGCTGAATTGATAAGCCTCTACCTTCACCTTCTTTTCTTCCTTCTTCTCATTATTCTTCTTACTTTTCATTATCATCTCGCGGTTACTGCTCACTTGCTGCCGAATCCCTTTTCTCCTTTCGGTTCTCCTTGGCCGAACACAACCTCTCTTTCCCTCTTGTTGCTCCTCTCTTCACTTTGCAAAGCTAGCCGATTCGTGTAGGCCGAATCTATTTCCTTTCTTTGTTTCTAATCTTTCCGAATCCATTCGATTTTGTGGGACTCGCTTTTCTTAACCAAGGAGTCGGCTAATTACCCTTCCCTTGTAGGAGATCTCTTGATTGGTGGTGCTTAATCTTGGGAGCTTCAACCTACAACCCCAAACAAGTGTGTAATCGTACTCCCATGCTGTTACTGTAAAGTAATGAATGAATGTGTGTATTCACACCCGGATTAACTGTGAATCGGCTGAAGCCAAAAATTGATAAGCCGAAACTTCGACAACTGTGGGCTCTCGAGCGTGTGAGCGCTCGTAAAGATAACTTGTGCCAAAATCGTTGGCAATAGACCATTGAGGCCACAACGAACATTCTCGTGGTCTTAGGTCGTAGTGGGCCTCGTGGGGCCGAGATGGGCCATTGGGCCCATGCGCTCTATTTGGGTAAGACTTACGAAAGTGATTAATAAGGAATTGGGTTGCGATATTTGCATAGCCGTCGCTCGAGACAACTGTAGGTAATCGAAAAGGCCGATACCGAAATAACCTCGATGGGTAAATTACCGAAATACCCTCAATGGGTGAAATTACTGAGATACCCTCGATGGGTAAATTACCAAAATACCCTCAATGGGCAAAATTGCTGAAATACCCTCGATGGGTAACATTACTAGAATACCCCTGAGGGGTGACATTACTGTTTTACCCCAACCGACTAAGTGACCGTTACACCCTTAGTGGTAGTATCAGTGGTGTATGTGTAATATTTCTATGATTGATTATGATTGTGATGCACTGCATATATGGGCTATTTATGACATGACATACTGCATTGGGTTGGGTTATGGATTTTGGAGGAAGCATTGTACTGGTGGCTCTGCCACGTTTTACTGAACTAGTGGCTTTGCCACGTATACTAATTTTAGTGGCTCAGCCACGTATACTATTATAAGCAGCTTTGCTGCGTTGTATTAGCAGCTAGTCTGCGTTATTGGTGTGCTAGTTGGGTGGGTTGACTTGGTCCCCACATGGTGTGTTGGTTGGTACGGGTGGTGTGTTGGCTGGACTGGGTTGGGTTACATGTTTGTTTTGCATTGATATGATTTTGGGCTTAGGCCTGCATCGGTATTCTTGAATAGGGTTTAGGCCCGCATCGATACCGCATGAGCTTGGGCCTGCATCGTGGATCGTAATGGGGATTACACACTGAGTTCTCGTAACTCACCCTTTCCTTTAACTGTACAGGTAATCCCCAGCCTTAGTGGATTTGGAGCTGCGAGGGACTCAGAGGTGGCCACACGTCTGATATGTTTTAAAGTTAAACTTAGCTACTTTAATTTAATTTATTTTATTTTAATTTACTGGGCTAATATTTATGTAATAAGGCCATTTGGGGAATTTTTATTAACTTTTATATGGTGTTCTCTTTAATCTCAACCTGCTAGTCTATTAAACATGGGCTTTTAAAACAATGACTACTGTTTTCAAAATATCACGTTTCCGCAACTATTTTGAATTAAGCTTCCGCAACAAATAAGGTTTTAAGTATAATAATATTTTGTAAGAGAACGACTGTGAGCAAATCTTGTTTTGAAATTAAGCAACGAAATTTGAGGTTTTAAATAGTAGAAAGTTTTAAATTAAGCATGATTTTCAAACGACATGTGATGTGACACGTCAGATCCGGTTGTAACGTTTAGGTCGGGTTCGAGGTGTTACATTTAGTGGTATCAGAGCCAGGTTGCAAAACTCGACTGTGGAATGGGTTTTGAAAATTTTTCTGATCTGTTTAAATTTTGGTTTGGAAAGTAATGTTGTTACTGAAAGTGTGGCACACCGAGTCTCCAGCACCAAATCTGTAACTTCTCTGACACTGTACTCTGTTATACACTGAAATAATTATACTGAGAAACTACTAGGGATAGTAGTAGTACATTAAAACTTCTTAGTTAGAGAAACTGAGACTATAGGAGACTGAAAACTATAGTGAGAATTCGATCTGCGAAAACAACCCTAATTACTGTTTGTCATAAAATATCTATTAATAATTATGAGAATTATAAGCTGATTTATAAAACTCTTAAAACAGATAAATACGCTACATCGATATGAGCACAATAAGTCGTGGAAGGGGTACACGTGGCCGTGGTAGAGGTCGAGGTGCTAGGGCTGGGTCGTCAGCATCAGGACACATGCCTGATAGGGATGCACCAGCCTCACCAGTGACTGAGACGGGGTCTCATGACTGAGCCGGTGGGGATGATGCCCTGTCCCAAGCGATGTTGCGGGTTCTTTAAAGGGTTACTGGAGCGAGTATTGGGTCAGTGGGCCGAGGGTCAATTTCTGAACGACTCCGGTCGAATGGGGCGAAAATTTTTAGGGGCATCTCTAGTGCAGCCCCGAATGTGGCAGAATATTGGTTGGAGGCTTTTGAGCGAATAATGGATGACCTCGATTGTACGGTGGAGCAAAAACTGAAAGGAGCAGTGTCTTTACTGCGAGATGAGGCATATCAATGGTGGCTTACCGTGAGAGAAGGCACGCAGGCCGACCATTTGACATGGGACTTCTTTAAGACGACCTTCCAAGGAAAATATGTTGGGGCGAGTTATGTGGATGCCCGGAGGAAGGAATTCTTGAGCCTGATCCAGGGAAATAAGTCTGTAGCAGAGTATGAGGCAGAGTTTTTGCGATTGAACCTGTATGCTCGGGGCATAGTTGCGACTGAGTATGAGCACTGCGTGTGTTTCGAAGATGGTCTCTGGGATGAGTTGCGGGTACTGATAGCCCCGCAGAGGGAAAGAGACTTTTCTGCCCTGGTTGAGAAGGCAAAGATTGCCGAGGATGTGAAACGCTCAGAGCGTCAAAACCCTGAGAAAGATAGGGGCAGTAATAGGAGGGATTTTGGGCCCTCAAGTTCTTGTGGTGGGCCTAAGAAGAGGCCTAGGTTTGATGGGCCAGCCCGAGCTGGGGTTCCTGTTGTTGGTGTCAGACCGCAGCCTTGCACTAAGTGTTGGAGATCTCATCTGGGAGAGTGCTGGAAAGAAACTGGGGCGTGTTCGAGATGTGGGTCCAGGGATCATTAGGTTAGAAACTGTACTCAGAGGCCCGTTCAGATGCAAGCTGCAGGTCAGGGCTATGTGCAGTCAGGGAGAGGTTGTCAGCAGCCACCGAGAGGTCGTGGTCCTGCCAGAGGGGGAAATGGTTTGGGACGAGGTCGTGGAGCACTGGGCAGAGGTGCTGGTAACACAGAGGCGAGACAGCCAACGTTGGTCTATGCTACTCGGCACCGAGAGGATGGCGATGCTCCTGATGTCATAACTGGTACGTTCCTCATTCATAATGTACCATATACCGCTTTAATTTATATTGGGTCTACGCACTTGTATGTTGCATGTACTCTGTCTGGAACATTGGGCATACAGTTCAAAATTACTGATAGGGAAATGTTAGTGATTAGTCCACTGGGACAGTCGGTTAGAGTGAATAAACTGTTTAGAGATGTGCCCCTAGAGGTCTGAGGGGTTGTCTTTCCGGCAGATTTGATGGAACTGCCGTTTGGCGAATTCGATCTCATTTTGGGCATGGATTGGTTAGTGAAACACCGTGCGAATTTGGATTGCGCTGCTAAGCGTATGGTATTAAAATCTTCAGAGGTTGAGGAGGTGGTCGTGATAGGGGAGCGAAGGGATTATTTGTCTAATGTAATCTCGACACTAAGGACCAAGAAACTGGTTTGCAAAGGTTGCGAGGCGTTCCTAGCATATGTCAGCTTATCTGATTTTAAAGGTTCGTCTGTTGGGAATGTCAAAATGGTAAAGGAGTTTTCGGATGTATTTCTCGAAGAGCTTCCTGGGTTGCCTCCAAACCGTGAGGTCAAGTTCGGCATTGAGCTCCTATCGGGAATGGCTTCGGTGTCCATTGCCCCTTATAGGATGGCGCCGAAAGAGCTGGTAGAATTAAAGGCTCAGATTTAAGAGCTACTGGATCGGGGATTCATTTGGCCGAGTGTGTCTCCATAGGGAGCACCAGTGCTATTCGTGAAGAAGAAGGATGGGTCCATGCGCATGTGCATTGATTATCGTCAACTGAATAAACTGACGATTAAGAACAAGTACCCGTTACCAAGGATAGACGATCTATTTGACCAGCTACGAGGAGCTTCGGTTTTCTCCAAGATAGATCTTAGATCGGGGTACCATCAGCTAAGGGTTAAGGAGGCGATGTGTACAAGACGACATTCAGGACTCGTTATGGACACTACGAGTTTCTGGTCATGCCGTTTGGGTTAACAAATGCACCAGCTGCTTTCATGGATATGATGAATTGGGTCTTCCAACCCTATTTGGACCGGTTCGTGGTGGTGTTTATAGATGAAATTCTGGTGTATTCAAGAACCGAGGAGAAGCATGATTCGCCTCTCTAAATTGTTCTGCAAATACTGAGAGAAAAGCAGCTTTATGCCAAGTTCAGCAAGTACGAGTTTTGGCTGCGAGAGGTGACATTTTTGGGTCATATAATATCTGCCGAGAGGATTAGAGTTGATCCTCAAAAAATTGAGGCCGTATTAGACTAGAAGCCACCAAAGACGGTATCTAAGATTCGAAGTTTTCTGGGTCTGGCCGGGTATTACAGACGGTTCGTTGAGGGCTTTTCACTGATTGCTGCACCCTTAACTAAGTTACTGCACAAAGGGGTACCATTTAATTGGACTGATAAACGGCAGGAGAGTTTTGAGAAACTTAAAAAGATTCTGACTGAAGCCCCGGTATTAATACAGCTAGAGGCTAGGAAGGAATTCATTGTCTACTGTGATGCATCGCACACGGGTTTGGGTTGTGTGCTGATGCAAGAGGGTAAGGTGGTGGCTTATGCGTCTCGTTAGCTTAGGCAGCACGAGGTGAATTACCCCACCCATGACTTAGAGTTAGCTGCACAAGTTGAATTACCCCACCCATGACTTAGAGTTAGCTGCAGTAGTATTTTCACTAAAGATTTGGAGACATTACTTATACGGGGAAAAGTCGATCATTTATACCGACTACAAAAGCCTCAAGTACCTCTTTACTCAGAAGGAGTTGAATCTTAGGCAACGAAGATGGGTAGAGTTGCTTAAGGATTATGATTGCTCGATTGAGTACCATCCGGGAAAAGCTAATGTAGTAGCGGATGCACTGAGCCATAAGGTTGTATCTGATCTAAGAGCAATGTTTGCTCATCTCAGCCTGTTTGAGGATGGTAGTCTGTTAGCTAAACTTCAAGTAAAACTGACTTGGATTGGTCAAATTAAAGAGAAGTAGTTGCTGGATGAATCGTTGGTTCCTCGTTTCCAACTGGTGAAGAAGGGAGAGACTGTGGACTTTGGGCTGAATAGTGAGGGAGTATTATGCTTCTGTGGGAGAGTTTGTGTACCGAGGGATTCTGAGTTAAGGCAGTCTATACTGCGGGAGGTGCATAGTAGCCCATACGCTATGATCCTGGTGGAAACAAGTTATACTGAGACCTAACTGTACTGGTGGCCA
This sequence comes from Gossypium sturtianum, assembly GCA_025698515.1. Lineage (NCBI taxonomy): Eukaryota > Viridiplantae > Streptophyta > Magnoliopsida > Malvales > Malvaceae > Gossypium > Gossypium sturtianum. The sequence continues at coordinate 67,829,620 of CM046946.1, read as the reverse complement.
AGACTTAAGCGTGAAGTTACCGATTTAGTAGGTAAGTGTTTGACATGCCAGCAAGTGAAGGCTGAGCATCAGCTGCCTTCTGGATTACTGCAACCTGTTAAAATTCCACTCTGGAAGTAGGAGAGGGTAATCATGGACTTTGTTAGTGGGCTACCCCTGACGCTTACTAAGAAAGATTTGGTATGGGTAATTGTTGATCGACTGACTAAGTCCGCCCACTTTATACCGGTTTGCACTGATTACTCGTTGTAAAAGTTGGCCAAGTTATACGTGGCGGAAATTGTGAGGTTACATTGGGTACCAGTGTCTATCATTTTGGACAGGGACCCTAGATTCACATCACGGTTTTGGAGGGTGTTACACGAAGCTTTGGGTACAAGGTTAGATTTCAGCACGGCATTTCATCCGCAGACTGATGGTCAGTCGGAGAGGGTAATTCAGATTTTGGAAGACATGTTAAGAAGCTGGGTAATTGATTTCAAGGGTAGTTGGGAAGACTATTTGCCATTAGCAGAATTCGCTTATAACAATAGCTACCAATCCCGTATTCAGATGGCACCGTACGAGGCATTATATGGTCGTAGGTGTCGTACCCCTACTTGTTGGACAGAACTGGGTGAGCGGCGAATTTTGGGGCCAGAACTAGTTTCTGAAACTGAGGAGAAAGTAAAATTTATTCGTGATCGGTTAAAAGAAGCATCTGATAGGTAGAAGTCGTACACTGATTTAAAGCGTAAAGGGATTGAGTACGCAGTGGGAGATTATGTATTCTTAAAGGTCTCACCGTGGAAGAAGAATATGAGATTTGGGCGAAAAGGCAAGCTGAGCCCTAGATTCATCGGACCTTACCAGATATTAAAACGTGTGGGACCGGTTGCCTATCAGCTGGAACTGCCTCTTGAGTTAAATCGTATACATAATGTGTTTCACGTCTCTATGCTGAGGCGATACCGTTCTGATCCCTCGCATATAGTGCCGGTGGAGGAGATCGAGGTTAGACCTGATATGACCTTTGAGGAAGAACCAGTGCAGATACTGGATCGTGATGTTAAAGTGTTAAGAAGAAAATCTGTCCTGGTAGTCAAGGTGCTTTGGCGTAATCACGGTTCAGAGGAAGCCACGTGGGAGCCTGAGGAGGCAAAGCGACAGCAATACCCTCACCTCTTCTGACCAGGTAAATTTTGAGGACGAAATTTCTTTAAGGGGGTAGAGTTGTAACGCCCCAAAAATGAGGGGTTAGTAATTTTGCTTAATTTCCATGTTTTGCATGAAGGGCTAGCTATTTGAGAGTATTTGGGTGTTCTAAGGTGGCCTGGGTTTGAGTCGGAGCTATGGAAAAATTTTAGTTTTTGGCTCTTGGGAGAAAGGAGATGTAAGCAGTGGGACTTATGTATACATAGGGGCGCTTAAGTGACACAAAATGAGCTTGGGATCTAGTGGCTGTGGCGTCTCTGGGATAACAAGGAGGAGTGGGGTTCGAATCCCATGAATAGCAAAAGGGGGACTTTTATTTTATTTCTTGAGGGAGCAAGAGGTAGAGTTTGGATCAAACTCTGCAAGGGAAGTTGAAGACTTGGTCAAGAATTTCGAATAGGAGGCTGAGAGTGTTTCAAGGAGGATTCGGTGGAGGGAATCAAGGAGATAGATGTGTGAGGGAGTGTTGGCCGAATGTGGGAAAGGTTGAGTATGGAATTTCGGCCAAGGGTTGTCATTTGGGGAGTGCATATTCGGTTTGTGATAGGGTGAGAGTGCCGAATTTTCTCTAGATTTTTTGGGGAGTGTTTGCATTTTGGTACTCTTGGACGTTTCAGGTCTTTCTTTTCATTGTTGACCTCTTCCGAATTCACCTCTTCTTCATCTTTTCTCCCTCCTTCATTTTTCTGGCTAATTGTCGAATTGATAAGCCTCTACCTTCACCTTCTTTTCTTTTTTTTTTCTTATTATTCTTCTTACTTTTCATTATCATCTCATGGTTATTACTCGCTTACTGCCGAATCCCTTTTCTCCTTTCGGTTCTCCTTGGCTGAACACAACCTCTCTTTTCCTCTTGTTTCTCCTCTCTTCACTTTGCAAAGCTAGCCTATTCGTGTAGGCTGAATCTATTTCCTTTCTTTGTTTCTAATCTTTCTGAATCCCTTCGATTTTGTGGGACTCGCTTTTCTTAACCAAGGAGCCGGCTGATTACCCTTCCCTTGCAGAAGATCTCTTGATTGGTGGTGCTTAATCTTGGGAGCTTCAACCTACAACCCCAAACAGGTGTGTAATCGTACTCCCATGTTGTTACTGTAAAGTGATGAATGAAGGTGTGTATTTACACCCCGGATTAACTATGAATCGGCTGAAGTTGAAAAACCGATAAGCCGAAACTTCGGCAACTGTGGGCTCTCGAGCGTGCGAGTGCTCGTAGAGATAACCTGAGCCAAAACCGTTGGCAATAGACTGTTGAGGCTACAACGAACATTTTCATGGGCTTAGGTCGAAGTGGGCCTCATGGGGCCGAGATGGGCCATTGGGCCCATGCGCTCCATTTGGATAAGACTCACGAAAGTGATTAATAAGGAATTGGGTTGCGAGATTCGCATAGCCGTCGCTCGAGACGACTGTAGGCCATCGGAAAGGTCGATACTGAAATACCCTCGATGGGTAAATTGCCGAAATACCCTCGAAGGGTAAAGTACCAAAATACCCTCAATGGGTAAAATTACTGAGATACCCTCGATGGGTAAATTACCAAAATACCCTCAATGGGCGAAATTACTGAAATACCCTCGATGGGTAAAATTATTAGAATACCCCTGAGGGGTGACATTACTGTTTTACCCCAACCGACTAAGTGACCGTTACACCCTTAGTGGGAGTATTAGTGGTGTATGTGTAATATTTCTATGATTGATTATGATTGTGATGCACTGCATATATGGGTTATTTATGACATGACATACTGCATTGGGTTGGGTTATGGATTTTGGAGGAAGCACTGTACTGGTGGCTCTGCCACGTTTTATTGATCTAGTGGCTTTGCCACGTATACTGATTTTAGTGGCTCAGCCGCGTATACTATTATAAGCAGCTTTGCTGCGTTGTATTAGCAGCTAGACTACGTTATTGGTGTGCTGGTTGGGTGGGTTGACTTGGTCCCCACATGGTGTGTTGGTTGGTATGGGTGGTGTTTTGGCTGGACTGGGTTGGGTTACATGTTTGTTTTGCATTAATATGATTTTGGGCTTAGGCCCGCATATTCTTGAATAGGGCTTAGGTCCGGATCGACATCTTATGCGGGCTTGGGCCTGCATCGTGGCTGTAATAGTGGATTACACACTGAGTTCTCGTAACTCACCCTTTCCTTTAACTGTACAGGTAATCCCCAGCCTTAGAGGATTTGGAGCTGCGAGGGACTCGGAGGTGGCCACACGTCCGATATGTTTCAAAGTTAAACTTAGCTATTTTAATTTAATTTATTTTATTTTAATTTACTGGGCTAATATTTATGTAATAAGGCCATTTGGGGAATTTTTATTAACTTTTATATGGTGTTCTCTTTAATCTCAACCTGCTAGTCTATTAAACACGGGCTTTTAAAACAATAACTACTGTTTTCAAAATCTCACGTCTCCGCAACTGTTTTGAATTAAGCTTCCGCAACAAACAAGGTTTCAAGTATAATAATATTTTGTAAGAGAACGACTGTGAGCAAATCTTGTTTTGAAATTAAGCCATGAAATATGAGGTTTTAAATGGTAGAAAGTTTTAAATTACAAGAAGGGTTTCAATTGAAAGCATGATTTTCAAACGACATTTGATGTGACACGTCAGATCTGATCGTAACATCTAGGCCGGATTTGGGGTGTTACACATCGTCATTAATATCAAACATTTTAAGGCTTAATAATATGATGATGAATTTATTACACACAAACTTTCCTCGATTTCAAAATAGGCCAATTTGTCGATCTAGTCCGATACCTTGCCCTTTCCTCGGTCAAGGTTAATTCCTCGTTCTTCTTGATTAGAAAGGTGAGGAGCTTGCTGAAATTTTTGGGTTTTCAAACCACTATTTGCTGCTAATTTTTGGTGGAAGAAGATGAGTGAATAGAAGGATATCATCTTTTCTTTATTTTATTCTATTTCATCAATTTAATCCACCTACTACACCAACTTTGACTAATTTTGACTTCCTTGTCCCCCTATGGCCGGCCACCCTATATCTAAGGGTCAATTTGCACATTAAAGGCCTCCAATTAATATTCTATGGCTATTAGGCACCTTTAACTTGTAAAATAGAACTTTCGCACTTTATGCGATTTAGTCATTTTTCGCGATTAAGCATGAAATCGCTAAAATTAAAGCACTAAAATTTTCATGCACCCATATAATCATGCTATAACTCAAAATGAATATTAAAAATGAATTTCTTCAACTTTGAATTAGTGGTTCCAAAACCATTATTTCGACTAGCCCCTAAATCGGGCTGTTACAATTCTCCCCTTAAGGATTTTCGTCCCCGAAAATCCTACCGGTGAAAAGGTTGGGATATTGATTTCTCATAGTCTTTTCAGGCTCCCAAGTAGCCTCTTCTACCCCATGTCTTTGCCATAGCACTTTCACAAGGGCTATACTTTTGTTTCTCAACTGTTTGACTTCTCGTGCCAAAATCTTAACCGACTCTTTGCCATAAGTCATGTCCGGTCTAATCTCTACCTCTGATGGTACAATCACATGCGAAGGGTCTGATCGGTCGTGACGTAACATAGACACGTGGAAGACATCGTGAATCTTTTCCAACTCCGGTGGCAAAGCCAAACGATAAGCTACCGGCTTTATCCTCTCGGTAATCTCATAAGGCCCGATAAAACGCGAACTCAATTTGCCTTTCCGACCAAATCTGAGGACTTTTCTCCATGGTGATACTTTTAGAAACACTTTATCACCTACTTGGAACTTAATCTCTTTCCTTTTTAAATCCGAATAGGACTTTTGTCTATCTGAGGCAGCTTTTAGACATTCACGTATCACCTTTACCTTCTCTTCAGTTTCTCTGACTAAATCGACCCCGTGAATCTGGTTTTCTCTGAGTTCTGTCCAATACAAGGGCGTTCGGCACTTACGTCCATACAACGCCTCATAAGGCGCCATCTTCAAACTTGACTGAAAGTTGTTATTGTAGGCGAATTCCACCAACGGTAAGTATTTCTCCCAAGTACCCTGGAATTCCAAAACATAACATCGAAGCATGTCCTCAAGTATCTATATTACTCTCTCCGACTGCCCGTCGGTTTGCGGATGGAAAGCTGTAATGAAGCTAAATTTTGTGCCTAAGGCCTCTTGCAACTTTTTCCAAAATCGTGACGTAAATCTCAGATCTCTATCCGAAATAATCGACAACGGTACTCCGTGAAGTCTTACTATTTCTGACACATACAAATCTGCCAACTTGTCAAGCGAGTAGTCGACCCGTATGAAATGGGCTGACTTCGTGAGTTTATCCACTACGGCCCATACGAAATCTTTCTTTTTCGACGTCAACGGTAAATCCGTCACGAAGTCCATAGTAATACGGTCCCATTTCCACTCGAGAACCATAATAGGTTGAAGTAGACCCGAAGGTACTCGATGTTCAGCCTTCACTTGTTGACAAATTAGACATCTCGATACAAACTCAGAAATGTCTTTCTTCATGCTCAGCCACCAATACCATTTCCTCAAGTCATTATACATCTTCGTGCTGCCTGGATGTACAGACAAACATCCACTATGTGCTTCATGCAGAATCTTCCGAATAAGTTCACCATTTCTGGGTACACAGACCCTATCTCGGAACACCAAACACCCATCTGGACTTATCCGAAAGTCTGACTTGACTTTTGACTCACATTGAGCTCTTTTAGCTTGAAAATCATTTTCGCCTCCCTGGGCTTCACAAATCTCTTGAAGAAACATTGGTCTAGCCCTCAACTCGGCTAGAATAGAACCATCATCTGACAAAATCATCCGTGTGTTCATGGCTCTCAGCGCAAACAAGGATTTCCTGCTCAAGGCATCGACGACCACATTCGCCTTACCAGGATGGTAGTCGATCACTAGCTCATAATCCTTTATTAGTTCTAACCATCTTCTCTGCCTTAGGTTCAAATCCTTTTGAGTCATCAAGTACTTTAGGCTCTTATGATCAGTGAACACCCGACATTTCTCACCATACAAATGGTGCCTCCATATCTTTAGTGCAAATACAATTGTAGCCAACTCCAAATCGTGGGTCGGGTAATTCTTCTCGTGCGGCTATAATTGTCTAGAGGCATATGCAACCACCTTACCCTCTTGCATGAGTACACAACCCAATCTATTCAGGGATGCATCGCTGTAAACCACAAATTCTTTTCCTGGTTCGGGTTGTACTAGAACTGGATCCTCAGTTAACAACGCCTTTAGTTCCTTAAAACTCTATTGGTACTTTTCGGTCCATTCAAACTTTACATCTTTTTGAAGCAACCTCGTTATCGGAGTAGCTATCACGAAAAATCCCTTGACAAAACGTCTATAGTAGCCAGCTAGGCCCAGAAAACTACTAACTTCGGTTACATTCCTTGGTGGCTTCTAATCTACAATTGCTGAGATCTGACTCGGGTCGACTCTGATTCCATCTCCCGAGACAATGTGCCCCAAAAACCCAACTTTCTTAAGCCAAAATTCACTTTTACTAAACTTGGCATACAATTGTTTATCTCTCAAAATTTGCAGAACCGTTCTCATTTCATCCCGAGAGTAGATCAATATATCATCGATAAAAACTACTACAAATTTATCCAAATACGACCGAAAGATACGATTCATCAAATTCATGAAAACTGCAGGGGCATTTGTTAAACCAAAAGGCATGACTAAAAATTCATAGTGGCCATACCTTGTCCGGAATGCAGTTTTCGTCACATCCGAGTCCTTGACTCTCAACTGATAATATCTGAACCTCAAGTCTATCTTGGAAAATACCATGGCTCCCTTCAATTGATTAAATAAATCATCGATTCTTGGCAACGGGTACTTGTTCTTCATAGTTACCTTATTGAGCTGCCGATAATCTATACATAATCTCATAGGACCATCATTTTTCTTCACAAATAATACGGGAGCACCCCACGAAGAATAACTCGGTCTTGCGAAGCCTTTATCCATTAATTCTTGCAACTATACGTTCAGTTCTTTTAGCTCGGTAGGAGCCATTCTGTATGGAGCAATAGAAATGGGGGCAGAACCAGGAGCTAGCTCAATCCCGAATTCAATCTCTCTAACTAGAGGTAGCCCCGACAATTCCTCCGAAAAAAAATTGGATACTCACATACTATGGGCACTGATTCAATTCTTAACTCAGTCTCCCTAGCATTCATCACAAAGGCAAAGTAAGCTTTGTACCCCTTTCTTAGATATTTCTGAGTCAGCAAGGAAGATATCACTTCTGGCAATCTGTCTTGCTCATCTGATTCAACACGAATAAGATCTCCACTTTCACATTTTAACTCAATAAACTTCCTTCCACAGTTCACTATCACATCATGAATAGTTAACCAATCCATCCAAAGGATGGCATCAAATTCATCAAACGGCAATAGCATGAGATTAGCAGGAAAATAATGACCCCTAATAATCAAAGGGCAACCTTTGCATACTCTATCGACCAACAGACATTTGCCTAGGGGATTTGACACTCTTATCACAAATTCAGTAGACTTTATAGGCATACTCATGCTAGAGACTAATTTCATGCAAATATACAAGTGGGTAGATCCCGGATCAATCAATGCTATAACATGAGTATCATAAAGAGAAAATCTACCCGTAATCACGTCAGGGGAAGAAGCCTCTTCGCGAGCACGAATGGCATATGTTCTAGCCAGTGCTCTACCCTCAGCTCTTGTTGTCTGCTCTCTAGATGTATTCTTGCTACTCATTTCATTTCCTGAGTTTCTCTGTGGTCTTCCCCTAGCAGTACTTCCCGGTCTTGCATTCGGAGGCTTCTCTTTCTTACCCACCTCAGGGCAATCTCTGATAAAATGGTCTAGAGATCCACACTTGAAACAAACATTTTCATTTGCTCGACACTCACCGGGATGACATCTGCCACACTACGAGAATTCTGATCTACTTGGTCGAGCATTGCCAACACTAGCAACCGAAGTGGTCTGAGCTTTAGACCCCGAGTACTGTCTACCTTACTTCTACTTAAAAATCCAGCTGGAGTAGCTGATCGAATAGTAAACTCTCTTGAATTCTTGGACAAGGATTGGAATGACTTGCCTAACTGTCTCTTATTCGAGTCGCGAGACTCAATTTTAGCTTTCTTTTTCTCTTTGACTAGCTCCTCAGCCTTACAGGCTCGATCTACCAGCACCACAAACTCTTTTAGTTCGAGGACACCAATAAACAAACGAAAATCCTCATTTAACCCATCCTCAAATCTTTTGCACATGATGGCTTCTGCCGATACGCACTCTCGAGTGTATTTGCTGAGCCTTACGAACTCACGCTCATATTCAGCCACCGTCATTCGACCTTGCTTTAGCTCCAAGAACTTCTTTCTTTTCTGGTCGATGAACCTTTGACTAATGTACTTCTTCCAGAATTCCTCTTGGAAGAATTCCCAATTAACTCTCTCCCTTGGTACCACCGACACAAGGGTGTTCCACCACTGATAGGCCGAATCTCTCAAGAGAGATATCGCACACTTTATGCACTCCTCAGGCGTGCACGACAACTCATCGAATACCCTGATGGTATTCTCAAGCCAGAATTCCGCCCTCTCCGGATCATCATCCTTGCTAGCCCAAAATTCCTCTGCTCCTTGTTTTCGGATCTTATCGACCGGAGGCCTTTCTCTTCTTACTACCTCTACCACTTGAGGAGCTACAGGAGCGGTTTGAGGAATTGGTGAGGGTGGAGGGGGTTGAGCATTAGGATTCGCTCGAATATACTCGGTGTACCAATTGCTCATCATATGGAGAAAGGCTTCTCGAGCCTCTTCTCCCTGACCCAAAGTCTCGGGTCTACTCTCTACTGGCGCAGTCCCTTACGCGGGAGCCGGCGCATTACTCGCAGTATCATCGATTATAGTTCGATCGGGATCCATTACTATATAAAAATACAATTTAAAACGTCAGGAGTCGTCACACTATCATTATGGAAATACACATACATATGGCATGTATAGCTAGACTCGTACTTACGCTATGTTAGTCCGAGAATTGACTAAACCATAGCTCTGATACCACTAAATGTAACACCCCTTACCCGTGTTCAAAGTCAAAACCAGATACGAGGTATTACCTAACTCAACTTGCTTAAACATACAACATCGGGCTATAAAATTTTGTTTCAACTTAAGACTTTTCATTTCTACTCATAATGTCCCTATTATGGGCCTACGAGACCCAAAACTTACACCCGAAATGATTCGGGACTAAACCAAAAACTTCGAAACATATAGACAATTTGGCTTAAAATAAGGCCACACGTCCGTGTGAAGGATGGGACACGCCCGTGTGGAATATCACATGCCCGTGTTCCACACCCATGTGGATTTATTTCTTAATTCGAACCTGCAGGGGTTTTCACACGGCCGGACACACGCCCGTGTCCCTCACACGGCCATGACACGCCCGTGTCTTAGCCCGTGTGTAAAAACCTTGGCATTCTGTTTATGGCGTCATCACCTCATTAAGGTCACATGGCCAAGGCACACGCCCGTGTCCTTAGACCGTGTGTCGAATTAAATTCCAAATTTCAGGTGCATACTTCACATGGCCTGGGCACACGCCCATGTCCATGGCCGTGCCTCCCACACGGCTGAGACACACGGTCGTGTGTCTGCCTATGTGTTTACTACTGAGCATACTGACTTGTAAACCTAGCATGCAAGGGGACACATGGCCAATCAACACGCCAATGGGGCTGGCCGTTTGTGAGACACACGCCCGTGTGACTACCCGTGTGGATATTTGAAAGGCTATCTTCCAAGCCAAATGCCACCCTACACAGCAAACATACTTATACCAATTCCATCCAACATGTATCATGACTATAAAGCACTTCTAGAGACTCAAAATCAAGACAACCATACAAGCATACACTTAATAACTTTCATCATCATTGAATATATAAACTTGTCAAGTATTGGCCCATTTCCAATGACCACTTACAAAATGAATTTAAAAACATTCATAGCCAACACTTTGGCTAACAAATATGACATAACAAAATGACCAAGTCCTATACATGCCATATTCAAAATAAATCTAACTTTGCTATACCAAAGAGAAGTTGATAGCGTGATTTCCGAACTCCGACGTTTCACGAATTCTCGAGCTAACTTGGCAATGCTACAAGGAAAAGGGAAATGAGAGGGGTAAGCATAAAGCTTAGTAAGTTTGCATGAATAAATAGCAATATAAAGACTCGTAATACCATCCAAACATTATATTGAATAAACACAAAGTCTCAAGCACATTTTCAATAACTTACTCATGCTTACTCTTACCATTTACATATCAAGTCTCATATCGTAACATTTCTTGTGAATTACTCACATGCATTTGTATCACTTCACCACATAACTTTAGTACTAATTTCGTCTCTATTTTAAGCTTAACTGCTTATCCTATTGAATCACTGGGGATACTCAAAGATACATAATCATCATCTTACACACAAATACGACGCCATTGCCACATCCTAGATGCGGTATTACATGGGATCACATTTCGATGCCGATGCCATATCCCGGATATGGTCTTATACGGAATCTCATTTTGGTGTCGATGCCATATCCCGGATATGGTCTTATACGATTTTAATATTCAATACCAATGCCATATCCCAGATATGGTCTTACACGGGGTTTCATTTCGGTGCCGAGGCCATATCCCAGACATGGTCTTATACGGGACCTTACCCATCTCAGGTCTTGATGATAATATTCTCTCATTTATTTAAGTCCAACCGGGACTTCAACATCATAGATTTTAATTATTTCATCATTCAACATCATTACTCAAATTCATGGAAACGATATACATCATCATTAATATCAAACATTTTAAGGCTTAATAATACGATGATGAATTTATTACACACAAACTTACCTCAATTTCAAAATAGGCCAATTTACCGATCTAGTCTGATACCTTGCCCTTTCCTCGGTCAAGGTTAATTCCTCGTTCTTCTTGATTAGAAAGGTGAAGAGCTTGCTAAAATTTTTGGGTTTTCAAACCTCTATTTTCTGCTAATTTTCGGTGGAAGAAGATAAGTAAATAGAAGGATATCATCTTTTCTTTATTTTATTCTATTTCATCAATTTAATCCACCTACTACACCAACTTTGACTAATTTTAACTTTCTTGTCCCCCTATGGTCGGCCTGTAACATCCTTAAATTAGGGGTCTGGCATTTTTGTGTTGTTGCATGCGTTTAGCTCGCATAGCTTGTTATTTAGGTGTGTTTAGGGGCCCTGGAGAGGCTCGGGTTCGAGCCAGAGCTTTGGTGAAATTTTACTTTTTGGGCACTTAAGGGGGGAAGGCTGTTGGCGGCAAGGGTTAAGAGAAAACGTTGGTAAATTGCTAGCACAAGTGAGCACAAGGTGGAGTGGATGTGGCGTCACTAGTAGAGAAAAGGGGAAGGAGTTTGAACCCCATCTGCTGCATCATGGAGCTTTATTTTTTGTGCTCAAGGTGGAGAATAGGTGGCTTTCGGCTGAGACTCTACCAAGGAGGAGTTGAATGGGTCAAACGGGTTTGAATGGATGGAGGAGAGGAGTTTGGGGAGTTTGAATCGGTCAACCATTTCAAATGGTGGATGGAGAGTGAGTGGAGGAGAGAATCAAGGGATTTGGCGTGTGGAAGGAGTTGGCTGAAAATGGGAAGTGTGTGTGGGGAGTAAATTCGGTCAAAAGGGCGAAAAGAGAGAAGAGTCTTTTGAAGCATTTTCAGTTTTGGTTGGTGTGAGTGTGCCGTTTTCTTTCAAGAGTGGCTAGTGTGCATTTTCAGTCTTAGCATTTTGGGGAAAATATTGCTTTCATTTTCTTTACCGAAATCTTGAGTGGCTATTCTCATTGTTCTCATTTTTCTCTCTTGACCATTATAGCCGAAACCTCAACCTTCCTATCCTTCTCTTCTTTTTCTTTCTTTTCTACTTTTTCTTCTTCACCACAAGCTGAACTCTCTTGAATGTGATTCTTTACTCATGCATTTTCTTTGTTTGTCACCTAAACAACAGTGAGCCGAAACTTTTCTTGTCATCTCTCTCTAGCTACTCTTTTCCGAACTATCCTCTTACCATTCCTCTCTTGAGTTTCACCATAGTTGAAACCCCCAGGTCTTTTTCTTTGCTTCTCTATATTTTATTTTTCTCCATTGATCAAACCTTCACTCTTCTCTTTTGGAATCGGTTATTCTCTTCTTTAATCAATAGCCGAACATTTTGTAGACTGAGGCTTGAGGGTCCGTTGTTTGCTGAATTATATCTTTCCATTCGGTTCATCATTGGTGTTAAGTGTCGAATCTCCTATTCCTGTTCAACTCATCTCTGATCTAAGGTTAGTGGTGCCATTCTGCTAGATTCGTGTGTTGTTCACTTCTTGTCTCTATTTTTGGAAGCTGAAAATCTTACTCTATTCTTTTGTCTAAGGCCGAATTGGAAGAGTGTTGGCATACACTCTCCTCATTCTTCTAGCTCCTAGTTTTCGGAAGTGTGTTGGTAAGTAAGGTAAAGAGTTCTCTTCTTGGTTTCATTTCACTTTCTCCTTTCGTTTTACTCTGCCATAACCAAGCCTTTTTGTTAGCCAACCATTGTTTCTGTAAAAACCCAAATATGACCCTAACCGGAACGGTGGTTTTGAAACCCCGAATCCGAGTCAGAAATCTCTTAATAATTATATATTTGATGTGCTATGTGTGTTAAATTGTGTGAATGTGTTTGTTGATATGATTGATTTAAGAGAAAGGATCTAATCGATAAAGTATAAAAGTGGCATTAACTAATTGAAAGGGGCTAATTTAAGTGTAATATGAAAAGAAAGGGATTTGCATGTCAAGTAACCCAAAAGTTTGGGTAGTGGACGGCAATGATGGGAAAAATATGAATAAAATAATTAAAGTATGTTAGTGGGAATTTAAATGAATAAATTAAGTAATGAAAATGATTAAGGTTTAATAAAATAAGAAAATACATTTTTCTTTCTTATTTTTAAAAATTTTATTTTTCTCTCATCTTCCTCACCACTCTACGAAACAAAATGAGAAGAAGAGGAAGCTATTAAAACCTCCATGGCCGGACCTTGCATGTGTTTCTAAGGTGAGGTATCAAGCTCCATTTTGATAAATTTTTGCTTGGTTATGTTGGTAATCTTGAATACTATCAATTTCATGTATAAATTTTGAGTCTAAAGCTTCTCCTAGGTTCGGCCATGAACTAGTACTATGGCTTTATCATGTTAGATGAAGAAATATTGATTATGGTTGGTATATTAACATGTTAAATAGGGAAAATATGTATATGTTATGGTTTGAATATTTTGGAAACAATTGGTTGGAAGCTAAATTGTATGAACGAATGGTTTTATGAACTTAGGAAGGAAGGAATAAGGTTCGGCACTTAAGGGGATTAGTCTAAATTTCATGAAAATTTAGCAATTTTGTTTAGGGACTAAATTGTAAGGAAACCAAAAGTAAAGAGGGGTAAATTGCAATTAAACAATTTTGTAAATATGGATGGGAATGACTTATACGTAGTAATGAAAGATTGAATTGTATGAATTCTTTTAGTAGTAAAGGGCATTCGGCCATGGGGAATTTGAATTATAAACAAGTATATTGTTTGTGAATGGTATGTTTGAGACTTAATTGAATAGGGTGTGAAATTATAGGGGTAAATTCGTAATGATTATATAATCTTGCAGTTGAATTGATTTGATTTGAATTAATTGGAAATGAATTGAACCAATGTTATTTGACATTTCTTAGATCGTGATCAAAAAGAAAAGGAGCTAGATCGGGGAAAAGCCAAAGTGAACGAATAGTCGGGAAATTCGAATTCATTGAATCTCAAGTAAGTCCCTAAGCAATCGAATTAATGCGAAAGTTCTTTATGCACATGTATATATATTTTGGAAATATAAATACCTCCATTTTTATCTTGGCCGAATGTGGTATAAAGTATTTTACACGGTAGTTAAATTACTATGGAATTTCAAATTCATACTTATATGCAATCGTGTCAGGAAGATGAATACACAACATTTTGGATATATGAAAATCTTACAAATATGGAATTATAATGATACACGTACATATATATATTTATGCCTATATGTACATTCTTGAGAAAGTCAAATGAGATAGGTTGATATTATATGTGATGGCCGAATGTGATAATATCATGTGGATGTGTTTATATGTATAAATGTATATTTATATATATGGATGGTTTAGATGATTGAGATAGGTTTAATGACATGTTGCCGTAGGTATAAAAGTGCAGGTATTCGGGTTAAATATATATTTGGGTTGATTTGTGGGTGATTAAAAGAAATAGGATATAAAGGAAGAATTAGTGATCGAATATGCATTAGTATGTATATTAATCGTTATAAGATATGAAATTGTATATTATGTTTAATTGGGATTGTTAATTTGGCACTTTGTGTGTGCGAAGAATAAGTAAATTGGCTCTAAGTGAGTGATACGTTATTTAAAGGTTAGCACTGTGTGTGTGCGAAGAATAAGTAACGGCTCTAAGTGAGCGATACGTTATTTAAAGGTTAGCTTGTGTGTGTGCGAAGAATAAGTAACGGCTCTAAGTGAGCGATACATTACGAAAGGTTGGCACTATGTGTGCGAAAGTGTAAGTAATGTGCTCTGTGTGAGCGATACGTTTACGGGATCGATATAACATGTATGAATACTTTGATCTAGATAAGTTATTTTGAGTTCCAATACGTAGCATGTAAATATTCCGTTTTATTTTGATCGGTAAGTAAGTACTAAGATAGTAAATGATGGCTGAATGTATGTTATTGATATGGAAGGCTATTAAAAAAAATAGTTGTTAAATCATTCAGTAGCTAAAATTTTTTTTTAGGACTTACTAAGATTTATATAGCTTACCGTTGTATTTTGTTGATTGAGTATAGATTCTTGAAGCACGCTCGCACTCGGGGATCCTTGTCGAAGTTAAGCATATTATCACCTACTTTTGGTATTAATAGTATTAGCTTTTAACTTTTGAAATTATGGCATGTATAAGCTTAGACACTTTATAGTTTTCTTTTGGGTTGTAATGTATATAGAAATCTTGTAAAGATGACTACATTAGGTCCTATGAAACTCATATGAATTATGTCATGGTTGAATTTTAGTATAAGTTATATGACTCGATGAATGGTATGCAATATCACTTGGTATTATGATATGATACAAGTATCTATAGAATTTTGAATGGGAATAGAAATTTTGGTATGCTGTTATGAGAGTAGCGAATTGGCTAGGTACAAATTGGTAGGATTTTATACTTGCATGCTAATATCATTATAGGTTCGGTTTTGGTTGTTAAAGAAGTATTCATTGTAACGAAATGAGTTTGAATAATCATATATATACAAGTGATAATGCCGATTTTAACCTAAGTAATGTTGAAATGAGTTCATTGTTTTGATTATAAATATCACTTGTAAGTAAATGGGAAAAGTTTGTAAATGGAAGTGAAACCTATTTATGCAAATGTTGGAAGTTGGAATGCATTGATAAATTAATTCTGTTTACAAACGATGTAGTTAGTTAAATAGGTAAATTACTTTTGGTATAATCAAATAAAGACCGGTAGGTGTGATTTGGAGCACTTTTCGGGTTGGGTTAATTTAGTGATGCCTCTTAACCCAAATTCAGCGACGGATACGGGTTAGGGGCGTTACATTTGATTGGTATCAGAGCTACGGTTTAGTCGGTTCTTGGACTAACGTAGCGCGTAAAGGTCTAGCTATACATGCCATATTTTGTGATAAGATAATGTGATGACTTCTGACAGATAT
The DNA here is from genome assembly GCA_025698515.1 of Gossypium sturtianum. NCBI lineage: Eukaryota > Viridiplantae > Streptophyta > Magnoliopsida > Malvales > Malvaceae > Gossypium > Gossypium sturtianum. Next base: position 67,813,557 of record CM046946.1, on the reverse strand, counting down.
ATGTATTTGTTTCTTCCATATAGTAATGGATCCGGATCCCGAGCAAGCATTAGCTAATGATGTCGAGAGTGTGGCGCCTGTTCCCGCGCAGGGGACCGTGCCGGAAGAATCTCGACCTGCTGCGAGTGGCCCAGATGAGAGGGTAAAGCAGGCCTTTCATAATATGATGAACGATTGGTTTAGTCATTACTTACGAACCACTCCGGCTGTTCAACCATCTCAAGATCCGAATGTACCCCCAGTAACACCGGTTGTACCTCCAGTTGCTAATCTTGACAGAGTGACTAAACCTCCGATTGACCGTACTAGGAAACACGGAGCTCAGGAATTTAGAGCCGAGGATGACGACGATGCAGAGAGAGCTGAATTACGGCTTGATAACACCATTCATGTATTCGACGAACTGTCCTGCACCCCCGATGAATGTTTGAAGTGTGCTATATCCTTGTTACGGGATTACGCCTACCATCGTGGAATACGCTCGTGTCAGTTGTCCCGAAAGAAAGGGTTACCTGGGGCTTCTTTCAAGTAGAATTTCGTAAGAAATATATAAGCCAGCGCTTTATTGACTCTAAGCGCAAAGAATTCCTCGAGCTCAAACAGGGCCGCATGACTGTATCCGAATATGAGCGCAAATTTGTGCGACTTAGTCGCTATGCTTCGCGAGCGCGCTTCGGCCAAGTCGTGTTATGTCTTTGGAGATTCAAGATGGTTTAAACGAGGATATAAAGCTTCTGGTTGGTATTCTGGGAATTAATGAGTTTGTTGTGCTGGTTGAACGAGCTTGTAAAGCTGAAGAACTGGGAAATGAAAAACAAAAAGCCGAGTTTGAATCTAAAGACACTCGGAAGAGGTCCGCAAGCAAATTTTCACAGATGTCTATGAAGAAGTTTAAGAATGACGGTGGTCAATTCAAGCCTAACACCGGGATTTCTATACGAGAATGGCCGCCAGTGAGTTCTCGAGATACATCAGTTGCAAGTGTGGATAATGAGAAATTGAGCAAACTTGAGTGTGAGCAGTGTGGCAGACGACATCATGGAAAGTGTTAGGGTAAATCTATTTCTCGCATGTGTTATAAGTGTGGCTCATAGGATCATTTCATTCGAGATTGCCCGGAGACTGCTAGAAGAGGTACTGTTCAGAATGCGAGACCGAGCGGCGCTACGGCTCGAGGTAGATCATCTCGTTTTGGGGGAGGTAGGAGTGGTGCACAGAGGGGGGCTTCAGATGCGCTTGTTTGATCAGATGCTCGTGTACCCGCTAGAGCTTACGCCATCCGTGCTAGAGAGGAGGCTTCATCCCCCGATGTCATTACCGGTATTTTTACTCTTTTTGATACTAATGTAACTGCCTTGATTGATCCCGGCTCGACTCACTCTTATATGTGTGAAGCATTAGCATCCAGTAAGACTCTACTTGTTGAGTCTACTGAGTTTGTAATTCGGGTTTCAAACCCTCTGGGTCGGTGGGTATTAGTTGACAAAGTGTGTAATAACTGCCCATTGAAGATTCGAGACATGTGCTTTCTGGATGATCTGATGCTATTGCCTTTTGATGAGTTCGACATCATTCTCGACATGGATTGGTTGACAATTCATGATGCGGTAGTAAATTGTAGACGAAAGACTATTGATTTGAGATGCCAGAATAATGAGAGGATCCGAATTGAATCTGCGGACTTGAATGGACTACCTACTGTGATATCTTCAATGTCGGCTCGAAGATATTTGAGAAAGGGTTGTGGAGCTTATCTTGCGTACGTGATTGACACGAAAGTAGCAGAAAAGAGGATTGAGTCAGTGCCAGTGGTTAGTGAATATACGGATGTATTTCCGAAAGAATTACCGAGATTACCACCAAAACGCGAAGTGGAATTTAGTATTGAGCTAACGCCAAGGACTACACTGATCTCGATAGCTCCGTATAGAATGGCACCGACTGAATTGAGAGAATTGAAGATTCAGCTACAAGAGTTGACGGATAAAGGTTTTGCCCGACCGAGTTTCTCTCCCTGGGGTGCGCCCGTTTTATTTGTGAGAAAGAAGGACGGAACTTTGAGGATGTGCATTGATTATCTGCAGCTCAATAAAGTAACCGTGAAGAAAAAATATCCGTTGCCACGGATTGATGATTTATTCGACCAGCTTAAGGGAGCCTCGGTATTTTCAGAAATTGATCTGAGGTCGGGATACTACCAGCTGCGAGTTAGAGAATCAGACATACCAAAGACTGCCTTTCAGACAAGATATGGCCACTATGAGTTTTTAGTGATGCCTTTCGGACTCACTAACGCCCCTGCCATTTTTATGGATCTGATGAATAGAATATTCAAACCCTATCTAGATCGATTTGTTGTGGTATTTATTGATGATATACTGATCTATTCGCGAGACAAAACCGAGCATGCTAAGCATTTGAGGCTAGTACTACAAATTTTGCGTGAAAAACAATTATACGCAAAATTCAGCAAATGTGAGTTTTGGTTGAACGAAGTTAATTTCCTGGGACATGTTATTTTAGCAGCAGGCATTCGGGTTGATCCGAGTAAAGTTTCAGCCATACTCGATTGGAAACCCCCTCGGAATGTTTCCGAGATTCATAGTTTTCTTGGACTTGTCGGGTATTACAGACGCTTCGTAAAAGGGTTTTCTATGATAGCATCCCCAATGACAAAGCTACTTCAGAAGGATGTGGAATTTGAGTGGTCAGAAAGGTGTCAAAAGAGTTTTGAACAACTGAAGACCCTGTTAACGGAAGCTCCTGTGCTCGTCCAGCCAGAATCGGGTAAAGAGTTCATTATTTTCAGTGATGCATCTCTAAATGGGCTGGGTTGTGTATTGATGCAGGAAGGTAAAGTTGTAGCCTATGCTTCGAGATAGTTGAAGCCACACGAGAGGAATTATCCAATGTACGACCTTGAATTGGCTGCTATAGTCTTTGCTTTGAAGATCTGGCGTCACTACTTATTCGGTGAGAAATGCCACGTCTTCTCGGATCATAAAAGTTTGAAGTATTTAATAACTCAAAGAGATCTGAATTTGAGGCAGCGGCGGTGGTTAAAATTGTTGAAGGACTATGAACTCGTGATTGATTATCACCCAGGAAAGGCGAATGTGGCCGCGGATGCACTTAGCCGGAAGTCGCTGTTTGCTTTACGTGCTATGAATACAGAGATAGACATAACCGAAGATGGTACGATCAATGCTGAGTTGAAAGTGAGGCCATTGCTTGAACAGCAAATTCGAGAAGCTCAAGACGTTGATGATGTTTTGAAAGCAAAGAAAAGCCAATGTGGTTCAGGTGAGGATTCAGACTTTCAAGTAGATATGGAAGGATGTTTACGGTTCAAGAACCGAATTTGTGTACCGAAGAATCCTAAATTGATTAGAATAATTTGTGACGAAGCTCATAGTAGTAGATTTTTGGTTCATCCGGGTAGCACAAAAATGTATAACGATCTAAAACAATTCTACTGGTGGCACGGGATGAAACGTGACATTTTGAATTATGTGTCGAAGTGCTTGATATGCCAGCAAGTGAAAGCTGAACATCAAGTGCCATCGGGATTACTTCAACCGATCATGATACCAGAATGGAAGTAGGATCGGGTTACGATGGATTTTGTATCGGGTTTGCCCTTGACATCGAGTAAAAAGGATTCAATTTGGGTAATAGTTTAATGATTGACGAAATCGCCCATTTTATCCCGATGACGCATTTAAATTTTCCCTTGATAAGTTGGCGGAGTTATACATATCACGCAGATCGTGCGATTGCACAGAGTACCTATTTCTATTATGTCGGATAGAGACCCGAGATTCACATCGAGGTTTTGGAAGAAATTACAGGATGCCTTGGGTACTAAACTACATTTTAGTACTACTTTTCATCCGCAATCTGATGGTCAATCCGAGCGTGTTATCCAAATACTCGAGGATATGTTAAGATGTTGCATTCTCGAGTTCGGAGGTACGTGGGAGCGATACTTGCCTTTGATTGAATTCGCTTATAATAATAGCTTTCAATCTAGTATCAAAATGGCTCCCTATGAAGCTTTGTACAGTCGTAAGTGTCGTACACCATTGTTCTGGACCGAGCTCGGTGAAAACAAGATACACGGAGTTGATCTGGTCAAGGAAGCCGAGCAGAAAGTGGCCGTAATTTGTGATAGTTTGAAGGCAGCATCGGATCTCCAAAAATCTTATGCGGATTTGAAACGTAAGAATATTGAGTTTCAAATTGGTGATAGGGTGTTTTTGAAAGTTTCGCCATGGAAAAAGATAATTAGATTTGGCCGTAAAGGAAAATTGAGTCCGAGATTTATTGGGCCGTATGAAATTGTTGAGCATATCGGGCAAGTGGCATATAGATTGAAGTTACCCTCTGAGCTGAACAGGATCCATGATGTGTTCCATGTATCGATGCTTCGACGATACAGATCCGACCCTTCTCACGTGATTAGTCCAGTAGAAATTGAGATTCAGTCTGATTTGACTTATGAAGAGGAACCGATTCGCATATTAGCTCGTAAAGTGAAAGAATTGCGGAATAAGAAAATAAAGCTAGTTAAAGTGCTGTGGCTTAAACACGAGGTTGAGGAAGCAGCCTGGGAGACTGAAGAATCTATGAAAGAACTCTATCCGCACTTATTCGTCGGAAAGATTTTCAGGGACGAAAATTTCTTTTTAGGAGGGGGAGTTGTAACAGCCCAAATATGACCCTAATCGGAACGGTGGTTTCAGAACCCCGAATCCGAGTCAGAAATCTCTTAATAATTATATATTTGATGTGCTATGTGTGTTAAATTGTGTGAATGTGTTTGTTGATATGATTGAATTAAGAGAAAGGATCTAATCGATAAAGTATAAAAGTGGCATTAACTAATTGAAAGGGGCTAATTTAAGTGTAATATGAAAAGAAAGGGATTTGCATGTCAAATAACCCAAAAGTTTGGGTAGTGGACGGCAATGATGGGAAAAATATGAATAAAATAATTAAAGTATGTTAGTTGGAATTTAAATGAATAAATTAAGTAATGAAAATGATTAAGGTTTAATAAAATAAGAAAATACATTTTTCTTTCTTATTTTTAAAAATTTTATTTTTCTCTCATCTTCCTCACCACTCTACGAAACAAAATGAGAAGAAGAGGAAGCCATTAAAACCTCCATGGCCGGACCTTGCATGTGTTTCTAAGGTGAGGTATCAAGCTCCATTTTGATAAATTTTTGCTTGGTTATGTTGGTAATCTTGAATACTATCAATTTCATGTATAAATTTTGAGTCTAAAGCTTCTCCTAGGTTGGCCATGAACTAGTACTATGGCTTTATCATGTTAGATGAAGAATTATTGATTATGGTTGGTATATTAACATGTTAAATAGGGAAAATATGTATGTGTTATGGTTTGAATATTTTGGAAACAATTGGTTGGAAGCTAAATTGTATGAACGAATGGTTTTATGAACTTAGGAAGGAAGGAATAAGGTTCGGCACTTAAGGGATTAGTCTAAATTTCATGAAAATTTAGCAATTTTGTTTAGGGACTAAATTGTAAGGAAACCAAAAGTAAAGAGGGGTAAATTGCAATTAAACAATTTTGTAAATATGGATGGGAATGACTTATACGTAGTAATGAAAGATTGAATTGTATGAATTCTTTTAGTAGTAAAGGGCATTCGGCCATGGGGAATTTGAATTATAAACAAGTATATTGTTTGTGAATGGTATGTTTGAGACTTAATTGAATAGGGTGTGAAATTATAGGGGTAAATTCGTAATGATTATATAATCTTGCAGTTGAATTGATTTGATTTGAATTAATTGGAAATGAATTGAACCAATGTTATTTGACATTTCTTAGATCGTGATCAAAAAGAAAAGGAGCTAGATCGGGGAAAAGCCAAAGTGAACGAATAGTCGGGAAATTCGAATTCATTGAATCTCAAGTAAGTCCCTAAGCAATCGAATTAATGCGAAAGTTCTTTATGCACATGTATATATATTTTGGAAATATAAATACCTCCATTTTTATCTTGGCCGAATGTGGTATAAAGTATTTTACACGGTAGTTAAATTACTATGCAATTTCAAATTCATACTTATATGCAATCGTGTCAGGAAGATGAATACACAACATTTTGGATATATGAAAATCTTACGAATATGGAATTATAATGATACACGTACATATATATATATTTATGCCTATATGTACATTCTTGAGAAAGTCAAATGAGATAGGTTGATATTATATGTGATGGCTGAATGTGATAATATCATGTGGATGCGTTTATATATATAAATGTATATATATATGGATGGTTTAGATGATTGAGATAGGTTTAATGACATGTTGCCGCAGGTATGAAAGTGCAGGTATTCGGGTTAAATAGATATTTGGGTTGATTTGTGGGTGATTAAAAGAAATAGGATATAAAGGAAGAATTAGTGATCGAATATGCATTAGTATGTATATTAATCGTTATAAGATATGAAATTGTATATTATTTTTAATTGGGATTGTTAATTTGGCACTGTGTGTGCGAAGAATAAGTAACGGCTCTAAGTGAGCGATACGTTACGAAAGGTTAGCACCGTGTGTGTGAAGAATAAGTAGCGGCTCTAAGTGAGCGATACGTTACGAAAGGTTAGCACTGTGTGTGCGAAGAATAAGTAACGGCTCTAAGTGAGAGATACGTTACGAAAGGTTAGCACTGTGTGTGCGAAGAATAAGTAACGACTCTAAGTGAGCGATACGTTATTTAAAGGTTGGCACTATGTGTGCGAAAGTGTAAATGTGACTCTGTGTGAGCGATACGTTACGGGATCGGTATAACATGTATGAATACTTTGATCTAGATAAGTTATTTTGAGTTCCAATGCGTAGCATGTAAATATTCCGTTTTATTTTGATCGGTAAGTAAGTACTAAGATGGTAAATGATGGCTGAATGTACGATATTGATATGGAAGGCTATTAAAAAAAATAGTTGTTAAATCATTCAGTAGCTATAAATTTTGTTTAGGACTTACTAAGCTTTATATAGCTTACCATTGTATTTTGTTGATTGAGTATAGATTCTTGAAGCACGCTCGCACTCGGGGATCCTTGTCGAAGTCAAGCATATGATCACCTACTTTTGGTATTAATAGTATTAGCTTTTAACTTTTGAAATTATGGCATGTATAAGCTTAGACACTTTATAGTTTTCTTTTGGGTTGTAATGTATATAGAAATCTTGTAAAGATGACTACATTAGGTCCTATGAAACTCATATGAATTATGTCATGGTTGAATTTTAGTATAAGTTATATGACTCGATGAATGGTATGCAATATCACTTGGTATTATGATATGATACAAGTATCTATAGAATTTTGAATGGAAATAGAAATTTTGGTATGCTGTTATAAGAGTAGCGAATTGGCTAGATACAAATTGGTAGGATTTTATACTTGCATGCTAATATCATTATAGGTTCGGTTTTGGTTGTTAAAGAAGTATTCATTGTAACGAAATGAGTTTGAATAATCATATATATACAAGTGATAATGCCGATTTTAACCTAAGTAATGTTGAAATGAATTCATTGTTTTGATTATAAATATCACTTGTAAGTAAATGGGAAAAGTTTGTAAATGGAAGTGAAACCTATTTATGCAAATGTTGGAAGTTGTTGATAAATTAATTCTGTTTACAAACGATGTAGTTAGTTAAACAGGTAAATTACTTTTGGTATAATCAAATAAAGATCGGTAGGTGTGATTTGGAGCACTTTTCGGGTTGGGTTAATTTAGTGATGCCTCTTAACCCAAATTCGGCGACGGATACGGGTTAGGGGCATTACAGTTTCTCTCTGAAAGTACTTTGCTGATCAAGACTCTCTTCATGGATGTGAGTGCTAGCCGTTCTAAGGAGGTATCGACAAAGGAGCCTGAGGGGAGTGGATTTGTAGCCTCTGCTCCTAAGTTCAAACGGCGTAGAGTGTCAGCCATTCGGGATTTCCCACCGGGTTGTGGGAGAGGGGCGACATCGGATCTGAATAGACAGATCGTAGTTGTTCGTGATTGTGAGGGTAACGACGATCAGGAGTGTTTAGTTCTTCGTGTAATCAGGTGTGTAATCTCACACCTTTATTTTGTTTTGTTTCATATTATACTATGTGTTGGCTAAGAGCCGAAATACTTTAACGGGCATGCAGTTGAGATACCCAAGTGGGTAAGATTGGAGATATACCAGGTACGTAACCTTTATGACTATACCATTTGGATAAATTAGTATGATTGTACGTGTGTTCTGATTATATGATGTACATTGATATATGTATGCATGCACCACATTATGAGGATATAACATGTTGCATGGGGTGGGGATATGATATTGATGAAAGGGGAAGTGTATTTCGGTGGCTCTTCCATATATTTTGGTGACTCTGTCACATTATTTCGGTGGCACTGCCACAATTTTGGCGATGAGCAGCATGACTGCCATCAAGGTGTGTAGCGGATGAGGGTTGATTGTAGAAATCCCCACTGGTGTGTTTTGGCTAGAACGGGTGGTGTGTAGCGGATGGATTATTAGGTTGGGCTGGGTTGCATTGCATGCATTTATCTGTTTTACCATGCTAAAAGGGCTCAGGCCCAGTTCGTTTCCGTAAGGGCTTCGCCCAGTTTGATTTCGTAAGGGCTAAGGCCCAATTTGTATCTGCATGGGCTCGGGCCCAGTTAGTGTTTGTTTCAGGGATTACACACTGAGTTCTCGTAACTCACCCTCTGTTTAACTTTGCGGGTAATCCTTAGCTTTGAGGATTTGGGCCGAGAGCAGACACTGTGGTGGCCATACAAACATTTCCTTAGTAAATTCCGTTTCATATTGCTTTAAATTTCCTTATAGTTGGATTTATGTTTTGTAATAAGGCCTTTGGTATTTTATTTGGTTTTAGTTTTTGATTTGATTATTGCTTATTAATAAATGTTCAATACGGGATTTTCTTAAAACATTAACAACTGTTTTTCCAAAATGTTAACGAACAATTTACAAGTTATAATTGATAAAAGTCTGGATTTTCTTAACAATGATAACTCTTTTCAAAATAACCATTTCTCCTCGAATTCATTGAATCGATTGTTTATAAACAAAGTCATCGAAAAACACATCAAGGATGTTTTTGCAAGAGAACTATAAAACAAGTTGGATTTTTCATAAGCAACAAAACTCGAAGTTTTTATCGAACGCGAAGTTTCTTTAATAACCCTTCCATGTGACATGCCAGATCCGGTCGTAACGTCTAGGCCGGGTTTGGGGTGTTACAAGGCCACCCTATATTTAAGGGTCAATTTGCACATTAAAGGCCTCCAATTAATATTCTATGGCTATTAGGCACCTTTAACTTGTAAAATAGAACTTTCGCACTTTATGCGATTTAGTCCTTTTTCGCGATTAAGCATGAAATCGCTAAAATTAAAGAACCAAAATTTTCATTCACCCATATAATCATGCTATAACTCATAATGTAATATTAAAAATAATTTTCTTCAACTTCGGATTAGTGGTTCCGAAACCACTATTTCGACTATCCCCTAAATCGGGCTATTACATGACTACCCCACGCGCCCGTGTGCTCACCCATGTGTCTGCCCGTAGAACTCACTGACTTGGGTCACATGGCCATGTGAACCCTGCACCTAACACTTTCAGGCTACACACTCATGTGGGTTGCCCGTGTGGCACACACGGTCGCGTGATAGCCCCTTCCCCAGGTCGTGTGTGCCCAAAAATGACTCAAAACTTGGCCATTTCACATCCAATAGGTTACGTACCTAAACATAATCAATAGCACATGTTCTAAAGACTTTAAAGAGCTTTCAAAATCACTCAAAACTTGCCAAACCATCAACCTAAAGTCTAACCAATGTGTCATCAATGACAACACAATTCAATCACTAAGCATTTAACTATCTTAGCTACATTATACAAGCCACATCACATACTCAAAACAAATTACGTTCAATTCAAACATACCATATCTAAATCATATCAAACTTACCATTTCATGCTTGCTCACTTATGCTTAAACTTGGTATTAAACAATGCATACCACATTTAGTTACTCATATCATCATATTAAATACACAAAACACACATTATAAGTACTTAGGAACATTTACAAACATAACCAAATACTCCTATTACATGCCATATAAGCTAAATGTAATTTAAAATCTACCAAAAGATCCTTGGATAGTGTGATTCTTCAACTTGATTCGATCTCCAAATTTCAACAAAATATATCGAATTAAACCTAATAATTCAGTTACAAGATAAGTAAATAGAGTTCCTGACATTCATAGTTTACAACAGATGAGTACTACTCAAACAACAATGCAAATCCATTTCCACATTTCAACAACATTCAAATATCAATAAAACATTGCTCGATGAATGGTATATGGATATGAGTACACAGTTAACCATCCAGAACACACCAAACGCTCATACAATCAAATCCAACCAATAACACACCTCGACACTAAGTGCCTAGCCCGTAGGCTATCATCCTCCCCTGTAACACACCAGAAAAACATTGTAATATAACATGATAGTCTGCAACAATTACAGGACCTCGATATATTTAGTGAATAGAAAATATGCAGAAGCCATCATCACATCTCATACCAATCCCGTACCACAGGTAGAATAACCTATTGGCATGCCAATCGTACTCTATCCTACGTTCATCCAGCTCAGGGCATTTCATTAGTGATTAAGCGATAATAACTCATTAATTCTATTTCCATCTACAAGAATTAATTGATTAATCAACATTCAATAACTGAGTCTATATAACAAGCATTTAAAATTGTATTACAATTAAACCGAACGAATTTACCAGACTAAACTGTAGCGATGTCAAAAGTACATGGACTATTCTGTAACTTTCTCTTTTCCATGATTATCAACTCGTTCTTGACCTAAAATAATAATTTCATTTAATTAACTAATTTTGACATCAAAATTAAATCATTTCGTACAATTAAGTCATTTTTGACATTTTTACAAAATTACCCTCAATATTTTACTTTTATGCAATTTAGTCCCTAAGTCTAAAACATGCAATTAAACCATTTTCATCCTAAACCTAGCTTAGCCAAACCATGTAGGAGTTACAGACCATATTTTCTATTAATTCAATCAAGTACAAGCAATTTTACTATTTTTAAATCTTAGTCCTTGAACGTTAAAATCATTAAAAAAATGTTTTACAAAATAGTCCTAATTCACAACCAAGCTTAATAATCTAACAAAAATCTTCAAAAACAACTCGAACTCATCAATGACATAATACACAACATTTGATAGTTTTACAAATTAGTCTTTGGGTTAGCTAGGTTAAGCTAATACGAGCTCAGAAACATAAAAAATACTTAAAACGAGCTAGAATTCACTTACCAACTCAAGCTTCAAGGTTGAAAAGATAAAACCCTAATTTCCTTTAGTTTCGGTCGTGGAGAAGATAGGTAAAGAATATGATGCAAAAATATCATCTTTAGTTTCTTTAATTTAATTTATATACCTTGGTTTTATTGTAATTATTAAGACTTTTTAAATTATACTTTAATTAACCTAACATTAAGCTTAATTAGGTTTTATTCACATGGATAGTAACACTTTAATTCACTAAATTAACACACATTGGTCCAATTATTCATTTAGTCCATTTAATTAATAGAACTCAACTTTTACAGCTTTTACGATTCAGTCCTTTTTACTTAATTAACTATCCAAACGATAAAATTTCTGAACCAAATTTTAATATGACACTAATGAGCTCGTAAATACTAAAGAATTAATATTTATGGACTGACACGTTGGAGTTGTGGTCCCGAAACCACTATTTCTAACACCATTAAAAAATAGGCTGTTACACGTAATCCAGAACATGATTTCGAATCTACACTTAAGGAAGGATAAATACGTAAGAGTTATCTACAAAATCGAGAATGGATTTGGCTTTCCCACATGATGGTCCCTTCCTCAGGAAAGTGTTTGTGCACAATGTCAACTAGTTGACTTCCAAGTTGCCTGGAAGCAATACAAATGAATGAGAAGAGGGCGTGTGTTGGAGTTGGTGGAAGTTGATTCAGTTAGAAACATATTTCAATATTGCTTACAAGATTTGAGCCCAAACAGTAATCGGGAAAATGACCCCATAAATTGATTGGATGATTTTAATATTCCTTAAACTTCAGTGGCCTGGCCTCATAATGCAAGTAGGGATCTAGCACAGGTTTTGACAGGGTGTATAAGGGAACCTCCCTTATTATTTTACAAAAATTGTGGATTACATGCACACAGTTGGAATATTACACATCCTGGTATTCATTCTTCTTCCTCTTCAAGTCAGGCTAATTTTCATGTTGATGGTGCAGTGTCTTCTTTGAATTCTCATACTATGCTCGTTCCAGCCTCAAACATGAACATCATAGCAATTCTAGGTAAGACTCGTGTAAAAGAAAGGGCTACTGTTTCTCCCTCAAGAAAAAATAGCAATGAAGAAAACTAAAAAAGAGGCCTAGGGTGGAAGAAAGCACCCAAGAAACCGAGGAAAGTGAGTGCCCACAATTAACATGGTGTAGACTCAACAAAGGGCTTGTTTACAGTAGAAACTTATACCTATCTAGTTCCAACCTGACTTGAAGCTCTTGCTCTGCCAGCGGAGTCCGCCCACTTTACAAACTCTCCCATTGATACCATTGATCCTCCACTGGTTGAGGTTTAATTAGAAACATTAAATTCATATAAGCCAGTGGTCCTTTCCAGTTCTCAACCTCTCAACACTTCCTCTAGCGAAGCTGAGGAATTCTTTCCATGACATGATCTGTTAAAGTTAAGGCTATCTCCTATCTCGCTGGGCTCTATTTTTTAGCAACAAAGTAACTAAATGCCTCAGCAGGTAAAAGAGGTCGTCACTCCCTATCTCTCTTCATATCTTAAGTTACCTCCTCTATCACTTTTGGAAAAGTCTTCATAAGCCTTATCTATGGAGTATGAGATTTGGAGTTGGGCCCTTTAAGAAACCAACAATTTTTATTGTGCTAAAGGAGCGAGTTTAGAGGAGGCTGTGAAGGCTGGTGAACAATCCTTGGCCCATCTACGTCGAACTAGTCAAATTTATCATAACAAGATTGAGCAACTTGACTCCTGTGTCCTAGCCTAAAAGACTAAGTTCAAGGAAACAAACACTAAATGCACATAACTGGAGAGGGAGAATAACCTGCTGAAAGATAGGGTGTCCTCTTGGGAGGAGAAGCTTAAGGATTAAGAAGAGTGCCACAAAGAAGATCTAGAAAGTCTACGCAAATCCAGTGGTGAAGCTTTAAGAAAGTATCAAGAGGATACCAGGAAGAATCTAACTGAGGCTTTGCCTAAGCTAAGGTCTAACCTGGTTCTTCATGCACAAGTGGCTGTTGGCCCTCTAGATCTGAGTCAAGTAGACTTAAACTTCCTTCAAAACATATCTACTGAGTCCTTAAGCTTTAATGTCTATCACTTTGAAGGTGAAGACTGGGAAAATTTTCAAAGGAAATGGAAGCAATCAACTGGCTTCTTCATTCCCACTACGCTTGAAGTAGAAGATGAAGAAGAGGATTTGTAAGGCTCTATTGATTTGGAGAAAGCCCTGAGAAAAACCACCAAATAGAAAAGGTCCCTACTAAAACCAATGACCAACTTGGTTAAGTGTTTTGTTGTAAGTACCTATAATTCTACTGCATGAAAGTAATTTAAGCTTATGTTTTATGTTTTATATGGTGGTGTAATGGAAGATAGGTTGGGTTTTAATGGAGAGTCACTTTGGTAGCTCATGTGGCATTCCATAGCTCAGGTTTAACGATTGAACTGGGTATGGAGAGTTACATTTATTGGTATTAGAGCTCGCCAGGTTTGGTAAGGTTCACCAAGTTAGCTAGCTGGGCAAGTTTGCAAGGCTAGCTAGTTCAACAGGATTGTTGGTTACTTAGGGTAGGGTTGGGAAATAAACATTGCCTTTGTCCAAATGCTCTCTTTTCAGAAAAATGCTTTGGATCATCCTCTGCTACTCACCTTTTTAAGTAAGTTGTACCACGAATGCACCATGGCAAATTGTATTCACCTATGTATTCTAGCGAGATGTGCTCGCCCATGTGTCTGGTAAATTAAGTTTTTAAATATGTTTGTTACGCCTAGGATGAGAAACTGTAAGTACTTAAGATTGTGTCTTATGTTCACTAGAGTAAGTAATATGCCTCCTAGAAGAGTCAATGTGAACCGTGTTAATGGAACTGCAAACCCTCCAGAGGGTGATAGGACTTCAACAAAACCAGTGTGACCTCACAGGGTAAGTGGTCTGGCTGAGAGTGTCAAACAATTGGTACAAGCTATACTTGGAGTATTTCAATGATATGTTGGTGCGAACCAAGCTCTTGCCAGCTGAGGGCTGCCACTGGAGCATTTGCGAGCTTTGGGTGGTAAGAAGATTAGTGGGGTAAGAGGAGCTAATCCTACCAAGGCTGAATATTGGCTTGAGGGAATTGAAAAAATCCTTGAGCAAATTGCGTGCACAGAGGAAGAGAAGTGGGGATGTACAATGTCCTTGCTAACTGGCGAAGCCCATCACTGATGGAATACTACGAAGCAATAGACTACTATGAACAGATTGACTTGAGATTTCTTCCTGGGGACATTTAGGAAGAAATTCATGGGCGAGAAGTACATGGAAGCTCGTAGGTGAGAATTCATCAATTTAGTGCAATGCGAACTGACTGTAGTTGAGTATGAAGCATAATTTGCAAGATTGAGCTAGTACACAGCTGAAATGGTTTCGCAATAAAGGGATCAATGCAAGAGGTTTTATTTTGGATTGTATCGTGATATCCAACTATATCTGGTAGCACATGACATGGTGAGCTTTGATGAGTTGGTTGACAAAGCTAAGGCAACTGAGGAAATAAGAGAGAAGCAATTGTTCGTCTCTATTTGGTTGCCCCCAAGGCACCATATGAACTATCCTGTTTGAAATATGGATTTTCCTAAACTCACTATCGTGTGAGGTTTTCCCATCATTGCCCTGAGACACGCAAAAACCCTAGTAGATAAACGTCGCTCACCCATCCATTCCAAAACATGCCATGGACATGGTCATTTCTCAGAATTTTCGTACCGAAATTCCTTTTTAATGTCCCGATGGACTTCATCAAATACTATCACGGTGTCAAAATTCACATCCCATAGTTTTGTGACATTCCATTAGCCCCCAATTCTCCAACATTTTCAATCATGCATCATAATTCTAACATAAATACACATTCATATAGGCTATACTCATATTCATAATCGAGTCATGCCCCTTTAGATGCTTAACACACATCAACAAAATCAGGCATCGCAATATACGTTCCATATACACACATATGGTTGCTACACAGGATCACATGCACACATATAGGCAACACCTCACACACTAATTCTTACACAATTACTATATGAAGATCACATATATACGCTTAGCAGTCACTCAAGGATTCATGCATAATTACTAGAACATCAACCATACGAAAAAATTCCTAAAATGACGTGTAGGAGTCGAGACTAAGGACTCACCTGATACTCACCTATACCGTAGCTTGAAATTTCAAACTCAAACACCCTTCTCAAACCAACAGCAGCAACGACTGCTTAAAGAACATGGAACCATCATTAGAACCGATTTATAGCCAAATCGCTAACATCTCAATTATTGATGTAACACCCCTAACCCGTATCCATCGCCGAAACAGGGCTACGGAGTGTTACCAAAGTTTTCAGTACATTTACAGATAATTCATGTCAAATTCAATTCATTTTCTGAATATTATTCATATCGTCCCTTAAATGGACCCTCGAGGCCCAAAATGAGTATTAGAATCAAATCGGGACTAAATCGGGACTAAATCGGGAACTCAGAGAATTTTTCACGAAATTTCAAAAATTTTCCAAGATACAGGGTACACACACCCGTGTGGTCCAAGGGACACACCCGTGTGACCCTAGGACACGCCCATTCTTCAGGCTGTGTTCAACCCTATGTAACTCTTTGACTTGTGCCACACGGCCGGCCACACGCTTGTGTGCTAGGCTGTGTAACACACACGGTTGAGATAGACGCCCGTGTCTCTGCCCGTGTGCTCAATTTTGAGCATTCTGTTTCTCAAATTTAAGGTGCAGGGGACACACGGCCTAACCACATGCCCATGTACCAGGCCGTGTCTCACACACGGTCAAGACACATGCCCGTGTGTCTACCCGTGTGGACAAAATAAAGCCATTTTCTAGCTTTATTTCTCACCCAAACTTTGCCAATAACCTACACCAAAACTTTCATTAATATACCAACCAATTCAAGCATCATAAT
This sequence comes from Gossypium sturtianum, assembly GCA_025698515.1. Classification (NCBI taxonomy): domain Eukaryota; kingdom Viridiplantae; phylum Streptophyta; class Magnoliopsida; order Malvales; family Malvaceae; genus Gossypium; species Gossypium sturtianum. The sequence goes on along the minus strand of CM046946.1, from coordinate 67,797,125 downwards.
TTAGTTAATTTTAACATCTAAGATGGTACATCATTACATGCATTCATGTTTATAATCTTACCCTTTTGTGAACATACATGTTAACATAATTTAATCAACCACACTAATTACATGGATATTCTTCATGGTATAACCTTATAATTTTACCAAAACAAATCTTTTCTAGCCATTCTAAATGGCTAGATTACAATCAACCCTTTTACACGCCAATATGGCTAATTAACCTATACATGCCATTATAACCATAACTAATTTACCATATGTACCAAAATGAGCTGATGGATAGTGTGAATGATCTCCGCCAAGCTTCCAAACCAACGAGCTTTCGATTTACTATAAAACAGGGAAATAAAACTAAGTAAGCATATAATGCTTAGTAAGTTCGTATAACATGGTACTTAACTTACCATTTATTCTATTTCAAGATAAACATGTAAGGCATATTCAATCAATTTGAACTCAAGCCCTACACATATCCTCATTGCCCTTGTTAGTAATATATTCCATAATAACACCAAGAAACATATAGAGGTTCAACAACAATCAGGTTTCCAGGCACATATGCTTTCCACAACACATATTCATTTAACATGTTTAAATCATATCTTTATATTACAAGTATATTTTCTTAATAATTCATCTCGAGTTCAGATTATTTCATGTCAGAACTTTGCTCATACAATTCGAAATATCAATGCCACACAAGTAGTACACTCAAGGTGTACAAATCTATAATCAAGGATGAACATATTCATCAAATAAATTCCATGTACAAATATCATCATCTCATATTTCCATGTATCAATTATCATATATCATCATTTTCATGTATTTTAGGCAGATACGTGTAATAACTTATTTCTTATTCATATCTTTTCATATCAGGATTTTTACTCATTAAATTTATTTGAAATATCGATGGATACTCAGGTAGTACACACGAGGTGTACAAAACAAGATCCGTCAATTCATTTTCAGGGGTACCCATTTAGGGCATATAATCAGGGAGCACACTCTCGTTCCACATATCAGAATTCTCACAAAGAGCTACAGTAGTGTGCAACATATGCAAAACCACTACCATTCAGGATGTTTGCAAGAACTTTATAACAGGATGCAGGATTACTCGTCCGAGCTAAATCCCGTCTGCAACTTATGCTCAAGAGAGAGCTTAATCAGGATTACCCGTACGGGCTAAATCCTATCTATAACATATACTCGAGAGGGCCCATATCAGGATTACCCGTTCAGGCTAAATCCTATCTGCAACTTATGTAGAATCATATTCATTTCAGGAAATCATGTATCCATCAAGTTTCATTTATTCAAACGGGAATTTACACTCTTCAAGCATTACCAAGCTTGTAACTATTTCATACATTTACAATGTTCATATAATTCAAATTATCATATTCTACATTCATTTCAAGCATAAAAGTAACATTTTTATTATTTATCATTTATTGAGCATTCTCATTTATCAGACTTATCGGATATGTGATCATCTCATATATTTAAGACATTATACAATTAACATAAACACATTCAATGCAAGGATATAAATATAAACAATTTAGTTACACGAACTTACCTCGACAAATGTCCGTGTACGTAAAATCTACTAATTCAACATTTTTCTCTTTTCCTCGTTATAGCTCCGAATTTGGTCTATCCGGATCTATACGAGTAAATTTAACATCAATTTAATACAATTTAAACTCAATTCAATCCAATTTACATCTTAGGCAAAATTACCATTTTGCCTCTAAACTTTAAATTAATGACGATTTCGTCCCTAGGCTCGGAAAATGAAATTCATGCAATTTAATTCTTATTCCAAGCCTAACCAAAATTTCAATATAAAATTTACAGCACATGTATTCTATAAAATTCAGAAATCTTCTTCAATTTACACAACTTTAAAATTTAGTCCCTAAATCATGCTTTCATCAAAAATCACTTTGTAAAAGTTGTTTATCTATCATCAACCTTTCATATTCTACCATAAATTTCAAATTTTCAGCATATTTGGAAACACAAAAATTTATATACTTTTTCATGCCCTTTTTGACCCAAATTCATGCGGTTTCGAGTAAATTCTTGTCGGAAAATAATTAAATATTATAAAATAATTAAATTGTGCTAAAAATATGAACATGATGAATTTTAATTAATTTTATAGTTGATTTTGATTTATTTTGACTATTTTAGACAGATTCGCACAAAGGGCGAAAATTGGCTCGGCGAACCTTAATCGTCGAAGAATAAACACGAGAAGCAATTTGAAGTATCGAGGCGAATTTATTTCCAGCCCAAAATGGTCCAATTATGAATATTTAATCATAACATAATTAATTTTAATTTATTCCCAATTTAACTTGAGTTAAATAAATTAATCTTAATTAATTATGAAAAAGGCCCAGTTGAACCGCATTAGTGAACCAAACCAGTTGAACCGAACCAGCCACTAATTGGGCAGCCCAAACCGTCCACATTGCTGGCCCAAATCAGCTTATCATTTGATTAACTAAGCTTGCAAAGAAGCCCTTGAAGACCTTTCAAAATTGCATTCAAACCCCTCCAAAAATTATGGCTTTGTAGATTTGCCCCATGCTATTTTTAGCAAAGTTGAATCCATCAACTTTGCCACATAGGTGGCCGGCCAAGGGAGGCCTCTTTTGCTGCTGCTATTTGCTATTTTTAGCAGCCTTGATCAGCTATAAATACACCCCCTTGCTGCTCATTCAAAACACATCTCAAGCATCCAACATTCTCTTCTCTCACTTTCTCTCAATTTCCATTTTTTCCATTTTCCCTTTGTGTGTTCTTGTGCCGATTTCTCCTCTTGGAAAAGAGGTATTTTTCCAGCCATTTGGAGCAGTAATTGGAGTGTTCATAAGCCACCTTGATAGCCGAGGCCAACGAAGAACAAAGAACGGAGCAATCAGTCAAGCCACGGAGAAACACCGGATTTGCTTCTTGTTCCCTATCTCTTTTAATTTTCATTGTTGTTTTAACAAACATGTTTATGAATATTTATGCTTTTGGAATGATTAATTTAATCAATTTAGCTTGAATTTAATTTGTTTTGGGTTGTTTTCATTTCGTCCTATTAAATTATTAAAATTGTGTTTATACTGTTAAAAGGCATCGGTAAAATGCTTGATTAAGTAAAATCATGTTTAAGTTATCTAGCATTCTAATTGTTTAGATAGCTAATGAATTAATTATTTAAACGCATTGGAATTGTAATTAATGGACACAATACTTAATCTGTGCATGTTTAATTCTTCTAAGGTAGCTGAAGATTAAATTAGCATTGTATTTGGAGATACATATGCCTTGCATAACTTGCAGGATTTTTGTGATTAAGTGTTTCAAGGTAAAATTACTTTGTTAACTCGCATGATCTTTTATATGCTTATTAGGTTGAATTAATCAGTTGAATCACATAGGAATATGTGAGAGATTGTTTAATTTAATAAGCATGTATGTGCAATAACAGGTTTACTTTTAGAAGTCTGTTTAATCGATCGAATTTGCATAGAAATATGTACAAGAGATGAATGGATTTTTATTTGTAAGTATGTTCATAAGTTAGCAAATTACCGAGTTGCCATGTTTTAATAAGTATAAACACGAGTTTAATAATTCTAAGGTAAGAAATGTGATTAATCCAACACAATTATATCATCTTGATTAAAACCAGCTTTTGAAATCGTGCACTAGAACTTTGCTTTATTTTATTTTACTTTGTTTCTTTTTAGTTTTTTAAATTTTTATTAAATCCAAATATTTTCCCTTCACCAAAGTGTTTAAAATCATTTTTATAAATAATTCTTTTACAGTCCCTGTGGGTACGATAACTCGACATTTACTTGTCACTTTATTACTTGTTACGATTGTGTACACTTGCACATTTCCACTGTTCCAAGTTTTTGGCACCGTTGCCGGGGACTGTTTTTCAAAAGCCATTATTTGTGAATTTTTAGTCTTACATTTTGGTTTATTTATTATTATATTAAAATTTTTACTTACTCAATTTTTCTGTGATTATTTCAGGTGTTTATGAGTATTGACCAGATTATTGACTTACTCCCCGTGGACCCTGAAATAGAATGAACCTTTCGACAACGAAGAAGACAAGCAAACCAGAGAAGGACCGAAAAGATGAACTTCGAGAATATGAACCAAGGAAACGTAGTAAACCCTGCTCAGAATCCTATCCTTATTGCTGATGATAGGGATAGAGCCTTAAGACAATATGCTGTGCCAGTATTTAACGATCTTAATCCGGGTATTAGGAGACCCAAAATTGAGGCACAGCAATTCGAGCTGAAGTCAGTCATGTTTCAGATGCTTTAGACAGTGGGCCAATTCAGTGGAATACCTACTGAAGATCCTCATCTTCACTTAAGACTATTTATGGAAGTGAGCGATTCTTTCAAGTTAGCCGAAGTTTTCAAAGATGCCTTACGATTGAAGTTGTTCCCATATTCGTTAAGGGACAGAGCTCGTGCCTGGTTGAATTCATTGCCACTGAACTCCATTTCAACATGGCAAGAGTTAGCCGAGAGATTCCTCATGAAGTATTTTCCTCTAAACAAGAATGCTAAGCTGAGGAACGAGATCACTGCTTTCCACCAAATGGATGACGAGTCCTTGTATGAGGCATGAAAAAGATTTAAAAAGTTATTACGAAAATGCCCTCATCATGGAATCCCTCATTGCATTCAACTTGAGACATTCTATAATGGTCTCAACGCCCATACAAGGATGGTAGTGGACGCCTCTGCTAATGGTGCTCTCCTTTCTAATTCTTATAATGAGGCTTATGAAATTATTGAGAGGATTGCCAGCAACAATTATCAATGGCCAACCAGTCGTGCAGCATCAGGAAGACGAGTCGCTGGAATTCATGAAGTAGACGCTCTTACTTCACTCGTATCTCAGGTATCATCGATATCCTCAATGCTTAAAAATCTTACTACTAATGGGTCTAATAGTTTTGCAGCACAACCGTCTAATCAAATTAAAAATATAGCCTGTGTTTACTGTGGGGAGGGACATTTGTTCGAAGAATGTCCGTCGAACCCAGAGTCTGTATACTACATGGGTAATCAGAACCAAAACCGAGGAAGGCAAGGGCTGAAATCAAATTTTTATAACCCATCGTGGAACCACCCAAATTTCTCCTGGAGTAACCAAGGGGCTGGAACCAGTACCACTTACACTCAACCCAGACCAACCCAGCCGCCTAACTTTCCGCAACAAGTTCAGAAACCAATTCAAGCTGAGGCATCCAATATCCTGGAGAGTTTGCTAAAGACATACATTGCAAAGAATGATGCCTTGATCCAGAGCCAAGCAGCTACATTGAAGAATTTGGAGAATCAAGTGGGCCAGCTTGCAACTGAACTTAGAACCTGACCACAGGGTACCTTACCCAGTGATACGAAAAATCTGAGAAATCTGGGAAAGGAGCATTGCAAAATGTTGACATTGAGGAGCGGAAAGATAGTAGAGCCCAACACTGTCGAAATTGAAAAGGAGCAAGCTGATGCTCAAGAAGAAGTTCAACCAAGTGTTAAAACCCCAGTTTCACCAGAACCGAAATCTGGAAAACCATGCAAAGTAACCTCAAGACCAGTCAATTCTGATCAACCAACAACTTCATTAGATGCAGAATTACCGCCAAAGGCGAATCAACCAGAATCATTTCCAATAATGAAACCACCACCACCCTACCCTCAAAGACTTCAGAAGCCGAAGCAGGAGATTCAATTCAAGAAGTTCCTTGACGTACTCAAGCAACTTCACATCAACATTCCATTGTTCGAAGCACTTGAGCAAATGCTGAACTATGTCAAGTTCATGAAAGATATCTTGTCTAAGAAACGAAGGCTTGGAGAGTTTGAGATGGTAGCTCTGACGAAGGAATGTAGTGCATACCTTCAGAACAAACTACCCCCAAAACTGAAGGATCCTGGATGTTTCACCATTCCATGCAATATTGGATCAACATATTGTGGTAAAGCATTATGTGACTTAGGCGCAAGTATCAACTTGATGCCTATGTCAATATTTAGGAAGTTGGGGATAGGAGAAGTTAGACCAACTACAGTTACACTTAAACTAGTAGATCGATCCTTAGCGCATCCAGAAGGAAAAATCGAGGACGTATTGGTACGTGTAGATAAATTTATCTTCCCTGCTGACTTTGTAATTCTAGACTTTGAAACAGACAAAGAAGTGCCAATTATCCTAGGAAGACCATTCTTAGCAACTGGAAGGCCCCTTATTGATGTGCAAAAAGGCTAGCTGACTATGCGTGTTCAGGATGGACCATAGCCGATATTCGCGGTATTGGCCCATCTGTATGCATGCACAAGATCATATTAGAAGATGGCGAGAGAGGAACGATTGATGGACAATGGAGACTGAACCCCATCATGAAAGATGTAGTGAAAAAGGAAACTATCAAGTGGTTGGATGCGGGTATAATTTACCCCATCTCAGACAGTTCATGGGTGAGTCCATTCCAGTACGTGCCGAAGAAAAGAGGTATCACGGTCGTAGAGAACGAGAACAACGAGTTGATACCAACGAGGATAGTTACGGGATGGAGAATCTGTATCGATTACCGGAAGCTGAACAATGCGACTAGGAAAGATCACTTTCCTCTACCGTTCTTGGACCAGATGCTGGATAGACTCGCAGGACGAGATTACTACTGTTTTCTCAATGGATACTCAGGGTATAATCAGATTACAGTAGCACTGGAAGATCAACACAAAACGACATTCACCTGCCCGTACGGTACATTTGCATTTAGACGCATGCCATTTGGTTTATGTAATGCACCAGCTACGTTTTAAAGATGTATGATGTCTATTTTTACTGACATGGTTGAGAAGTACTTGGAAGTTTTCATGGACGATTTCTCAGTATTCGGAGATACTTACGTGTATTGCTTAGCCAATCTAGCTAAGGTACTGAGGCGATGTGAAGAAACGAATCTCGTACTCAATTGGGAAAAGTGCCATTTTATGGTACGAGAAGGAATTGTTCTAGGCCATCGGATAACGAGACATGGGATCGAGGTGGACAAAGAAAAAGTAGACGTTATCGAGAAACTCCCACCTCCAACATCTGTAAAAGGTGTTAGGAGCTTTTTGGGCCACGCCGGTTTCTATCGAAGATTTATCAAGGACTTCTCCAAAGTGGCTAAACCTTTATGCAAGCTATTGGAGAAAGACTCGGTATTCAAGTTTGATGAGGAATGTTTAAAAGCCTTCAACAATCTGAAGAGTCGTTTAGTCACGGCAGCCATCATCGTCACACCAGACTGGGATTCGCCATTCATATTGATGCGTGATGCAAGTGACTTCGCCATTGGAGCTGTCATGGGCCAGCAAAGGAACAAAGTTTTTCATCCCATCTACTACGCAAGTAGAACTCTAACCGGAGCTCAACTGAACTATACGGTAATAGAAAAAGAGTTACTTGCTATTGTGTTTGCCTTCGACAAGTTTCGATCTTATCTTGTAGGTACCAAAGTGCCATTCATATTGATGTGTGATGCAAGTGACTTCGCCATTGGAGCTGTCATGGGCTAGCAAAGGAAAAAAGTTTTTCATCCCATCTACTACGCAAGTAGAACTCTAACCGGAGCTCAACTGAACTATACGGTAATAGAAAAAGAGTTACTTGCTATTGTGTTTGCCTTCGACAAGTTTCGATCTTATCTTGTAGGTACCAAAGTGATTGTCTATACGGACCACTCCGCAATTAAGTACTTATTAGCCAAGAAAGATGCTAAACCGAGATTGATCCGGTGGGTGCTTCTACTTCAAGAGTTCGATCTAGAAATTCAAGATCGAAAGGAGTAGAAAACCAAGTAGCGAGATCACTTATCCGATTAGAGCCGCAAGAGGGAAATTCTCCACTTTTACCGATCCAAGAAACGTTTCGGATGAACACATATCGAAGGTAAATCATGTCCATGATATTCCGTGGTTTGCTTGATTTTGCTAACTATTTAGCTGTGTGGTTTGATGCCGATTGATAAAACGTATTAGCAAAGGAAAAAGTTTCTTCACGATGTGAAGTACTATTTCCGGGAAGAGCCATATTTGTTTAAAAGTGTGTAGATCGGATGATTAGGAGATGTGTGTGAGAAGATGAAATATCAAGATTTTATACCACTTGTCATTCGGCTCCAAGTGGGGACACTTCAAGGTACTACTCGTACAACGGCCAAAGTATTGCAAGCCGGATTCTTTTGGCCAACACTATTCAAGGATGCATACGCTTACGTAAAGAATTGTGATCGATGTCAGAGGGTTGGAAATGTCACTAACAGAAATGAGATGCCTCGAACAAATATCATTGAGGTAGAATTGTTCGATGTTTGGGGTATTGACTTTCTTGGTCCTTTCCCTCCATCTTTTGGTCACAAATACATATTGGTAGCAGTAGATTATGTGTCCAAGTGGGTCGAGGCTGAAGCTTATCCGACGAACGATGCCAAGGTTGTGATGAAATTCTTGCAGAAACATGTGTTCACAAGGTTCGGAACCCCAAGAGCTATTATCAGCGATGAAGGGACCCACTTTGTGAACAAATGGTTAAAATGGTTGCTAGATAAACATGGAGTGAAACACAAGGTTGCTACAGCTTACCATCCGCAGACAAATGGGCAAGCTGAGCTAGCAAATAAGGAGATCAAAGGCATACTTGAGAAGGTAGTTTGCCCGAACCGATGAGATTGGTCCAAGAGACTAGATGATGCTTTATGGGCTTACAGAACAGCATACAAGACACCCTTAGGAATGTCACCCTACAGGTTGGTCTTTGGGAAAGCATGTCATCTACCTCTGGAGTTAGAGCACAGAGCTTACTGGGCTCTTCGACAACTCAATTTGGATCTCAAGCTTGCTAAAGAGAAATGAATGCTCCAACTCAACAAGCTAGAGGAATTTTGAATGTTCTCATATGAAAATGCCAAATTACTCAAAGAAAGACTCAAGAAATGGCATGACAAGCATATCTGAGTTTGGGAGTTTGAAGCAGGTCATCAAGTCTTATTATTTAATTCCAGATTGAAGTTCTTTCCAGGTAAGTTAAAATCACGTTGGTCCGGTCCATTTACGATTCATCGTGTCTATCCATACGGAGTTGTTGAACTCCAAGGTAAGGGAGGTAATTTTCGAGTCAATGTTCAGCGTTTGAAACACTACTACGGAGAAAAACCTAAACAGGATAAAATCTCGTTCAGTTTATCTGACCCTTAGATTTTCTTACTTTCAATAAATTATTTAGGGTATATTTTCAGGTTTATTATGTTCAAATAAATTCTGTCTAGGAGATTGGAACTTAAGTGGGACCGCTTGTGACCCCTCCAATCTTTCCTGGGAATTGATTTTTACATAATTTTCCAAGAAATTAGCCCCTAAATGACAAAATAAAATTTTGGTTGTTCAAATAAAAAGGTCAATTTTGACCCAAGTCTTAAATTGAAACTCAATTTCAAATTTTCATTAAGTCTAGGGACTTAATTGAATTATTTTCAAAATTTGGTTGCTATTTTCGTAAATAATAAAAACTAGGTGCCTCTCTTTGTAAATATTTTTAAAAGGGCATCTAGAATAAATATTTTTATTTAATATCATACTTATAAATTATTGATAAACTTTAATATATAATTATATTCATTATAATTTATATATTAACTTTTATCAACTTAGCTTAGGATTAGAATTAATTTTTATATTTATCTTGGCAATTTAATAGCAATTGATAATTTTATACATGTATATTTAATTATTAATTGTTGTTAATCTTGAGTAAATTTAGAATTGGACTCTTATTTTTAATTCTTTAATTGTTCTAAGAGTTCTACTCTAATTCATACTTCTCCCTCTATAAATTGCACCCTTGTTCTCCCCATTTACTCATCATTCAAATCCCCTATCACCAAAACACCAAAGTGCCGCAAGTCCCTAGCCACAGCAACCATTCGGCCAAAGACTGCCTCAAAGACACGCCGCACGCCGCCGGCGCCAGACTACCTGTGTCGTGGCCTTCACGTCTCGCGCCTTTCACCGTGTGCTTGCTGCGCACCATCGCCCCACACACCCGACCAGCCCGTGGCCTACCTGCCGCAAGGCCTTGCGCGCCGCCTGCTCGCAGCCCCTCGCACCTTGCTGCCTTGGGCGCCTATGCGCACACTCCTCCTTCACCCAACCTAAGCCAAAAGCCTTCTTTAATTTCCCATATTTTGTTCATTAGTTATTTTATTTTAAGAGTTCTTAAATTTTACGAGGAAGGTGGTAAGAAATTTTTTTCCTTAAAGTTTATTTTTTTATTTAATTTTTCAATTTATTGAAATATTAATAATTTGTATTAATTAAATTTTTAAGAAACTATTTTTTTTCTTTCCATCTTATGTTCAGGTTAATCATGACTCGCAAAAGAACTCGTGCCTCCGCTCAAATTGACAAAGCACAAAGTAAATTTCATTGTGAAGAAGCCAAAGTAATATACGAAAGTATTTTCAAAAATCAACAGATGCATCCTGAGAAAGGCTTCACATTGAAGGAAAGCAACTACAGAGACTTTATGACACGTATTCGTCAAGTTGCTGAAGCCCTCAATTGGGAATTGTTTTGTGAAAAGAGACCAAGTGTGGATGAGGAATTAGTTCGTAAATTCTACGCGAGCTTAACTTCAAGCGAATTGACTGAAGTTCCAGTTCACGGAATCAAGGTACCAATAAATTCTAATGCTATTAATGAGTTCTTTGAATTACCTGATTTCGACAACGACGAATATTCCTCTCTGTTGAGCAACATTAAGCCTGAAAATCTACAAGAAATCCTCGAAGAACTCATAGTTTCAGGTTCTAAGTGGACTGTGTCAAAGCAAGTAATCCACACGTGTCGAAGAGAGTATTTGACACCACTTGCGAAGGTATGGTTCTATTTCATTCGTTTCAGCCTTATGCCTAGTTCGCATGGGACTACAATCTCATTAGAGCGAATGGTCTTATTATATTCGATTCTAACTGGAAAGACCATTGATGTGGGCAAAATCATTCTGAGAGAAATGCGAAATTGTGCCGTTAGACACTCTGGCCCAGCCTATTTCCCCTTTACGATCACAAGTTTGTGCTTAAAAGCAAAACTCCTAGCGGACGTAAAGAAAACAGAGTATAGTCAAGGCACAATCACCGATTGGGACCTTTACCGAGTAGCCAGAGATTCTATTCTTCAGCAACGAATTGAAGAGAGAGAGGATCCCGAAGAGGCAGAAGATGATCCCACAGAAATCCAGCCAGAGCAATCAACTGAAGTCCCTAATGAGGCAGAAGCAATGAAACCAGAAGCTGAACCTGATATCGAACCCTCAATGTTTGGAGCTCAACCACCTAGCCCAGATCTTCGTGATGAGCTGTTAAAGTTGATGGACTTAATGCAACACATGCAATGGCAGCAACAAGCCTACTAGAGATATGCAAAAATAAGAGATGACTCGATGAGGAGTGCCCTAAAGAAAATTTATAATGACCCATTTATTTTTGTGCCTGAGTTTCCAGATTTCATATTTGAACCATGGGTGTCATCATCAAAGAGGGAGCAAGGCGATTCATGCAAAGATGATACTAATGGAGCAAAAGATGAGTCAAATTCGGAAGGATCGGCGAACAAATAAAAAAGGGGGAGGACTTCAACTTTCGTTTATTTCTTTCTTAAGTATTTTAGGATTAGGTTAATTAGGAATTTTTATTTTTGCACAATAAAATAAGAGATAGGAATCATGAATAAAATCTGAACAGGTGACAAAGGCTAAAGTGTGGCAATAGATATATACATGTCTAGGATTGGATTTTAGAAAGAGCCTGGTACTTAAGCAGTCAATTTGACTCACCTCCTCTTTGTAATTATCCTACCTGGTGTATAGTATCTATTCACTTTAAACAATGAGAACATTGTTCACTTTCAGTAGGGGGGACCAAAAATTTGAATTGATTCCACTCAGAATAAAATTTTCTTTTAATTATGATTAAGATATATTTTGTTCAATAATTTGAAATTTTGTTAAGTATGCTGAACTTCAGTATTAATAAAGTTCTATTATTTCAATAATTTATTATGTTAGCTTAATAAAGATATGAATGTATTTTTAATAAAGCATGTAAATTCGTACCATAAAATTTTTAATTCCCTACGAAAAAATTAGGCATGCATGAAAGTTTAAGTCTTTAGAATTGACTTAGTAATTTCTTGAGGCGAAATCCTAGGAAGCATGGAATGTTGAAAATGATTTAGGCAACTGTTGTTTGGACCGTTTGAGCCTTTCAAGCCGACCCTGATAAAATTATCCTTTGGAACCCAACTTTGAGACTATATGGCCTAATTTTATTTGGACCTATGCAATATTTAGCCATCAATTTTCTCTTCATTACTTCTAAAATTGTCCCAAACACTAGACTCAGTACTATTCAGAAGATCATTTGAAAATAAGTTTGGGGGAGTTGAAAAGGAGTATCAATTGCTAGAAAAAAATTGTAGTACATGAAGCAAGTGCTCGAATGTGAGCTTGAAAAATCGAATTTAAAAAAAAAAAACATGTACTCGAAATAAATGGTCGAAAGAGCAGAAGTTGGTGTATCAAGGGTGAAAATTTCGAAGGTTCGATTTTAAGCTGAGTCTAGGGTTTTTAAGCCAAAAATTTGTCTATCTTGTACCTACCCTTAAGCCCAGCCACGTTACAACCGTATTAAAGATCTATTGATTCAAAATTCCAATGTTACCTACATTAGTGGAGAGAAATTGCTCTATTCAACATATGAAGACATTAGTTAAGCTTAATGATTGTAGTTTACTTTTTGAATAAGGAATTAAAATCAAATTGGTAGCGAGTAACATGTCTTTATTAAGAAACATTTAAGTCTAATTTTGCTAGTATAATAATTGTTGGAGGTAATTTGAACGATATGAATGCTTAAGTAGCATAACTATCAAATTTCTTATTTTCGAGCATAAGCATATCAAATTCATAATTTTGAGAAAAAAGTTGTTCTGAAAGAGTTTTTCAAAGGTGTTTCCGAGAAAATTCTTTCCAAATTTGTGCATTACTCGGGACGAGCAATGAATTAAGTTTGGGGTGTGGAAACACAGAAATTTATATACTTTTTCATGCCCTTTTTGACCCAAATTCATGCGGTTTCGAGTAAATTCTTGTCGGAAAATAATTAAATATTATAAAATAATTAAATTGTGCTAAAAATATGAACATGATGATTTTTTATTAACTTTATAGTTAATTTTGATTTATTTTGACTATTTTAGACAGATTCGCACAAAGGGCGAAAATTGGCTCGGCAGACACTGCTCGAAGAATAAACTCGAGAAGCAATTTGAAGTATCGAGGCGAATTTATTTCCAGCCCAAAACGGTCCAATTATGAATATTTAATCATAACATAATTAATTTTAATTTTTTCCCAATTTAATTTGGGTTAAATAAATTAATCTTAATTAATTATGAAAAAGGCCCAGTTGAACCGCATTAGTGAACCAAACCAGTTGAACCGAACCAGCCACTAATTGGGCAGCCCAAACCGTCCACATTGCTGGCCCAAATTAGCTTATCAGCTGATTAACTAAGCTTGCAAAGAAGCCCTTGAAGACCTTTCAAAATTGCATTCAAACCCCTCCAAAAATTATGGCTTTGTAGATTTGCCCCATGCTATTTTTAGCAAAGTTGAATCCATCAACTTTGCCACATAGGTGGCCGGCCAAGGGAGGCATCTTTTGCTGCTGCTATTTGCTATTTTTAACATCCTTTATCAGCTATAAATACACCCCCTTGCTGCTCATTCAAAACACATCTCAGACATCCAACATTCTCTTCTCTCACTTTCTCTCAATTTCCATTTTTTCCATTTTCCCTTTGTGTGTTCTTGTGCCGATTTCTCCTCTTGGAAAAGAGGTAATTTTCCAGCCATTTGGAGCAGCAATTGGAGTGTTCATAAGCCACCTTGATAGCCGAGGCCAACGAAGAACGAAGAACGGAGCAATCAGTCAAGCCACGGAGAAACACCGGATTTGCTTCTTGTTCCCTATCTCTTTTAATTTTCGTTGTTGTTTTGACAAACATGTTTATGAATATTTATGCTTTTGGAATGATTAATTTAATCAATTTAGCTTGAATTTAATTCGTGTTGGGTTGATTGCATTTCGTCCTATTAAATTATTAAAATTGTGTTTATACTGTTAAAAGGCCTCGGTAAAATGCTTGATTAAGTAAAATCATGTTTAAGTTATCTAGCATTCTAATTGTTTAGATAGCTAATGAATTAATTATTTAAACGCATTGGAATTGTAATTAATGGACACAATACTTAATCTGTGCATGGTTAATTCTTCTAAGGTAGTTGAAGATTAAATTAGCATTGTATTTGGAGATACATATGCCTTGCATAACTTGCAGGATTTTTGTGATTAAGTGTTTCAAGATAAAAATACTTTGTTAACTCGCATGATCTTTTATATGCTTATTAGGTTGAATTAATCAGTTGAATCACATAGGAATATGTGAGAGATTGTTTAATTTAATAAGCATGTATGTGCAATAACATGTTTACTTTTAGAAGTCTGTTTAATCGATCGAATTTGTATAGAAATATGTACAAGAGATGAATGGATTTTTATTTGTAAGTATGTTGATAAGTTAGCAAATTACTGAGTTGCCATGTTTTAATAAGTATAAACACGAGTTTAATAATTCTAAGGTAAGAAATGTGATTAATCCAACACAATTATATCATCTTGATTAAAACCAGCTTTTGAAATCGTGCACTAGAACTTTATTTTATTTTATTTTACTTTGTTTCTTTTTAGTTTTTTAAATTTTTATTAAATCCAAATATTTTCCCTTCACCAAAGTGTTTAAAATCATTTTCATAAATAATTCTTTTACAGTCCCTGTGGGTACGATAACTCGACATTTACTTGTCACTTTATTACTTGTTACGATTGTGTACACTTGCACATTTCCACCATTCCAATATTCATCAATGAAATAATTTCTATACTTTGGTAACTTTTCAAATTAATCCCCCAAATAGATAGATTAGACTATCCCGGTTTCAAAAATATAAAAATTACTAAAAATAGGGCTTGAATACTTACCTAATTTGGCCAAGAAAGCTTGCTTTCTCTTTCCTAGGGTTTCCATGGAATATTTGGGGAAGAAGATGACATAAAATGATTTTTATTTCTATTTAATTATTTATCATCTTTTAATTTTATCACTTTCCAATTTAGTCCTTGGCCTTTTTCTAATTTTCCATGGGTGAATCATCTAAAAATGTAACATGCCAAAATTGGGCCTAGTAGAATTGGACCTATTGGGCCCATTGGACCTTGAGCGTAGAAGCGTTTTGAAATTCATGGGAATTTGAGAACGGCATTATTTCAAGTTGGACTTATTAGGAAGGTGATTTTGGAGAGTTACGAGGTTTCTAGGAAGTTCCGGGTTCAAGTTAAGTTATAGGAAAAAAATTGTGTTTAAGCACTTTAAGGAGAGATAGTAAGTGGCATCAAGGCTTATGGAAATAAGAGAGTAATTTGCTTGCATAAATGAGCAATTGGTAAAGAGGATATGATGCCACATGAAGGACTTTAAGGGAAGAGGTTCAAATCCCACCAAGTGCAAATATTTTGGATTAAATTTTTGTACTAATAAGGTAAGTGTCGGCCAAGGCTTTAATATGGTATGGAAGACTTTTTAATTTTGGAAGGGAGGCTAAGGAATATGGTAAGGAGGAAGATAAGGGAAAAAGAGGGGAAAGAAATAAAAGAAAAGGAAGGATAAGGGAACATGTTGACATATAGTGTGGAAGGTGTTTTGGAAAGATTTTAATTGGTTAATGTTCATCTTTTGGAAAACATGATAATGGTTTTGGAGGGGGGTTTGTGATAGCCGAATTTTCTATAGGAATTTGCAAATTTTTGGTGCTTGAAGAGGTTGTTTTCTCCTCAGCATTTTGGTGTCTTTTGCTTTCTCCAATTTTTCCCTCTTTGCCAAAACTCCAAAGCCAAAAAGAGAGGATCTTTTTCTCTTGTTTTGACCGAAACCCTCAAGGCATCTTTGCTTCTTTTCCCTTTGATAGCCGAACCCATTATCATCCTATTCCTTCATCATTTTGTTCACCATCGTGTGGGAAAAAACTCTTCTTAATCAAATCGGTAAGAGACTCTATTCTATCATTGTATTTTTTTTTCCTCAATGCCGAATTTTGTGCCCTTGTCTTGGGATGGTTTTCTTAACCGAAAACATCATTTCTTCTATTCTCTCTAAGCGTGATCATCTTTCCTTTCATAGTGTTCTAGTGTGTAGTCGTAAAGGACATTCTTGTTGATCCCTCTCTAGTCTTGAGTCAAACGATTGAAGTCGGATCTATCATCATTAAGGTAAGGGGTTCATTTTCGAATTTTTCGTTATATCTCTATTTGGCTATGTTGCAAATCGGATTGAAGTTTCGACTAATCGATTATGTTTTAGGGACGAAATCACTCGATATATTCTATTTGCAAATTCTTCGGATATAGTGGTAAGTGATTCAAGTGTAAGCAATGCGTTGAGTATGAATCTTTTGGAAATCCGAGGCTAACTTTTGGTTGGTATTGTTCTAGGATCAACGGAGAGTGGTTCTTTAGGAAATCAAAATAAGGTCTGTAATCCCGTACCCTTCCGAATACATGTTTGAAATGGTGTGTGTTCTCACATCTCTCTGATTGTTTGCATGAAATGTTCTGTGATTTGGTCGTAATACCAAAGAAAACTGGAAACCGGCTTCCGTGATCACTCGGGCGTGCGTAGGTTCATAGTGGTAACCATATTTTTGTAATGAAACAGTTTTGGTCAGCAGCAGTAACGTGATTTTGAAAAATCATGAAAAATAGGAGAAATGGAATTAGAAAGTGAATAAGATATCGAATTAAAGCTTACTATGTCTATTTTGATATGGAAGAAATGGAGAGGGAAAAGAAATTTTATATTCTGAGATATCTTAAATTTAGTGAGACTGATTCTGATGGACTTCGTGGTTCCCTATTCTATCTTGGAAAAATCGTATAAAATTGTAAAAAGTAAATTAAGAGTTATAATTAATATATATGGATTCCTTATTGAACCTATTTTTAATAGAAACAAGTGGGAGCAGCATATGAAAACCGTACAGTAAGATATTTGAAATTAAGATAAGAGAGGTCAGAATCGTTGGACAGTGAAACAAGGGAAACTTTAAGGAATGAACTTTACTAAATGGTTAAGTCAAAAATTCTAGAAAAATTATCGTAAGAAGATATATGAGTTTAATTTCACGGAAAATTTACGGATCTAAATTTCGAGTTTCCTAATCCGAGTTATGGTCAGTTTAGCTTGATGATGACACGGATGGACAGTTTCAATTTTTATGCCCCAAATTAGTAGTTAAGTCCAGGTTTGAAATTACCATAATACCCTTAGAGGGTAAATTACCGAAAAACCCCTGGGTTGAGAGATTACCAAATTACCCTTAGTGGGTAAGATTACCGAATTACCGAAATGTCCTTATGGACCGATTTATCAAAATGCCCTTATGGGCCGAATTACGAAAATGCCCCTAATGGGCCGATCTGATGTATTGTTAATGGGCCGATTTGATATATATTGTTTTTTGGGCCGATCTGATATATTGTTTAATGGGTCAATTTGACATATGGCTTAATGAGCCAATTTGATATAATGCCCTAATGGGCTGATTTTGCAAAGTGTTAATGGGCCAAATTGTTTGTAATAAATCTCTGAGTTATTAATTATCGTGGTTACATTGTAAATATCATGATTTACTATGTATGTTGCATTTACATAAGTTGCATGGGATTGGGATATTGATGATCGGGAAGTGAAATTTGGTGGCTCGCCACATAATACAGTGTGACTCTCACACATTTTGTGCAGTGGCTAAGCCACGTATATTCTCGTTATTCCGTGGCTTGTCCACAATTCAAATTTGATATAAATGGCTAAATGCCTATGATTAGTGTGTTGGCGGGGTGGGTTGACAAAAGATCCCCACAGGTGTGATGGATGGTACGGGTGGTGTGTAGCGGATGGATATCTAGGTTGGGTTGGGTTGCATACATTCATACATTTGCTTCATTTTAAGATTGTTATGCAAAAGGGCTTAGGCCCAAGATGATTGCTATATGGGTTCGAGCCTAGTGGATGACGGTAAGGGGATTTCACATCGAGTTCTTGTAACTCACCCCTTTTCTTAACCCTTGTAGGTAATGCTCATGGCGAGGACTTGGGCCCATGGATGACTCGGTGGAGGCCATACTTGAAATGGTGTTATTGAATTTTAAATTTCTATTTCCGTTTATTTTATTATTTTTCTATTTTGGTTTAAGTTGTAATAAGGCCTCTGGAGTATTTTATTATCGCTTTATGGTTGATATACTTATTATTTTGCTTAAATTGTTTAAAACGAGAATTTTTCTAAAACTTAAATAAAGGTTTCCAAAATCGATTAACAAATGGATTTCATAATAAACTTTATAAATATTTTAACACGGAAGTTATTTTCTCGAACTATCAAACAATATTTTCAAAAGTCACAGTTTAAGTTCACTACCTTGATTGTTGACTCATCAATCAATCTCTCAAAAATATTTGTATTTTATCTACGTTTCAAACGATTTGAATACTACGCAACTCTATTTCTAACATCACATTTTTGTAAATTGTTTATCTCAAATATGCTTTTGCCACCAAAAAGGTTTTAAAGATAATTACGTTTTCAAGTAGTTAATAAATTGCTTAAGTGTTTTGGGTTTTAACAAAGAGGCTGAAATTTTCAAACGAGTTTTTTTGTGTGACACGCCGTGATTCGGGCCTAACTTCCGGGCCGGGTTTGGGGTGTTACATTTTATAATATCGAGCCGGTTGCAAAACTCATTGTGGTTTGGGTTCAAACAAGTTTTCAAAGTGTTTAAAATTTTAAATTATGTATGTTCCAAAGGAAGTATGGCACCATGGTACCCAGCACCAAGTCAAGTAAGTATATGTTATCATTTTATGATTATTGTGTTAGTATCTTGTGGTAAGAAAATTCCACAAAATAGAATACTCTAGAACTTTTAGTCTTAGGAGTGAAACTATAGAGATTGAGACTATAGGATGCGTACTACTAAAAACAACTTTACTTCCTATACTCCATAAGACATTGTTTAATAAATATTAGAACTATAGACTGATTCATAAGACTTTTAATAAGATTAAATTGACATTAGTGAACATGAGCGCTAGAGGACGTGGACGCAGTAGACGTGGACGTGGTAGAGGCCGAGGTGCTAGGGCTAGATTTTTAGCATTGGGGCATGTATCCTAAAGGAGGCGTTGGCATCGCCGATGAGCGAGACTGAGTCTTATGACCGAAATTTGGAATTGATGAGGTGACTCAGCTAGTTAGGGAGCTTGTGGAGGAGGTTAGAGAAATTGGTCGAACACTTCGAGTTGGGCGTGTGGACTGTAAGAAGAAATTTGATCGCGGTTCTCTAGGGCCACAGTCTCGTTCTGTGAAGCGTGTTAAGGCACGTCCAAACTTTTCGGCTTGCGATTATTGCGGAAGACGTCATCCGGGAGAATGCTGGAGGAGGTCAAGAGCATGCTTGAGATGCGGGTCTAAGGAGCATAAAGCCCGGGATTGTTTCATCACTATCAAGTCAGGTATGTTTTGGTTGGACGTGATGATTGAATGTAGAAAATTTTAGGTATAAGTGGTAGATAACTGCTTGCTTCTGTGGTTAGATGTTTGGTTGTGTGAAAGAGGATTCAAGATTATGTTAAAAGTACATTAGTGTAATTAAGATTAGAGTGTGCAGCGAAAGCATAGTGGTATGATTTAAGCGGTGCGGTTAGTAGTTGGTTGGAAATTTCGAGGACGAAATTTCTATAAGAGGGGTAGAATTGTAACATCCCAAAATTGGGCCTAGTAGAATTGGACCTATTGGGCCCATTGGACCTTGAGCGTAGAAGCGTTTTAAAATTCATGGGAATTTGAGAACGACATTATTTCAAGTTGGACTTATTAGGAAGGTGATTTTGGAGAGTTACGAGGTTTCTAGGAAGTTCCGGGTTCAAGTTAAGTTATAGGAAAAATTTTGTGTTTAAGCACTTTAAGGAGAGATAGTAAGTGGCATCAAGGCTTATGGAAATAAGAGAGTAATTTTCTTGCATAAATGAGCAATTGGTAAAGAGGATATGATGCCACATGAAGGACTTTAAGGGAAGAGGTTCAAATCCCACCAAGTGCAAATATTTTGGATTAAATTTTTGTACTAATAAGGTAAGTGTCGGCCAAGGCTTTAATATGGTATGGAAGACTTTTTAATTTTGGAAGGAGGCTAAGGAATATGGTAAGGAGGAAGATACGGGAAAAGAGGGGAAAGAAATGAAAGAAAAGGAAGGATAAGGGAACATGTTGGCATATAGTGTGGAAGGTGTTTTGGAAAGATTTTAATTGGTTAATGTTCATCTTTTGGAAAAGATGATAATGGTTTTGGAGGGGGTTTGTGATAGCCGAATTTTCTATAGGAATTTGCAAATTTTTGGTGCTTGAAGAGGTTGTTTTCTCCTCAGCATTTTGGTGTCTTTTGCTTTCTCCAATTTTCCCTCTTTGTAGAAACTCCAAAGCCAAAAAGAGAGCATCTTTTTATCTTGTTTTGACCGAAACCCTCAAGGCATCTTTGCTTCTTTTCCCTTTGATAGCCGAACCCATTATCATCCTATTCCTTCATCATTTCGTTCACCATCGTGTGGGAAAAAAATCTTCTTAATTAGATCGGTAAGAGACTCTATTCTATCATTGTATTTTTCTTTTCTCCATGCCGAATTTTGTGCCCTTGTCTTGGGATGGTTTTCTTAACCGAAAACATCATTTCTTCTATTCTCTCTAAGCGTGATCATCTTTCCTTTCATAGTGTTCTAGTGTGTAGTCATAAAGGACATTCTTGTTGATCCCTCTCTAGTCTTGAGTCAAACGATTGAAGTCGGATCTATCATCATTAAGGTAAGGGGTTCATTTTCGGATTTTTCGTTATATCTCTATTTGGCTATGTTGCAAATCGGATTGAAGTTTCGACTAATCGGTTATGTTTTAGGGACGAAATCACTCGATATATTCTATTTGCAAATTCTTCGGATATAGTGGTAAGTGATTCAAGTGTAAGCAATGCGTTGAGTATGAATCTTTTGGAAATCCGAGGCTAACTTTTGGTTGGTATTGTTCTAGGATCAACGGAGAGTGGTTCTTTAGGAAATCAAAATAAGGTGTGTAATCCCGTACCCTTCCGAATACATGTTTGAAATGGTGTGTGTTCTCACATCTCTCTGATTGTTTGCATGAAATGTTCTGTGATTTGGTCGTAATACCAAAGAAAACCGGAAACCGGCTTCCGTGATCACTCGGGCGTGCGTAGGTTCATAGTGGTAACCATATTTTTGCAATGAAACAGTTTTGGTCAGCAGCAGTGACGTGATTTCGAAAAATCATGAAAAATAGGAGAAAGGGAATTAGAAAGTGACTAAGATATCAAATTAAATCTTACTGTGTCTATTTTGATATGGAAGAAATGGAGAAGGAAAAAGAATTTTATATTATGAGATATCTTAATTTTAGTGAGACTGATTCTGATGGACTTCGTGGTTCCCTATTCTGTCTTTGAAAAATCGTATAAAATTGTACAAAGTAAATTAAGAGTTATAATTAATATGTATGGATTCCTTATTGAACCTATTTTTAATAGAAACAAGTGGGAGCAACATATGAAAACCGTACAGTAAGATATTTGAAATTAAGATAAGAGAGGTCAGAATCGTTGGACAGTGAAATAAGGGAAACTTTAAGGAATAAACTGTACTAAATGGTTAAGTCAAAAATTCTGGAAAAATTATCGTAAGAATATATATGAGTTTAGTTTGAAGGAAAATTTACGGATCTAAATTTCGAGTTTCCTAATCTGAGTTATGGTCAGTTTAGTCAGTATGACACAGATGGACAGTTTCAATTTTTATGCCCCAAATTAGTAGTTAAGTCTGGGTTGCGAAATTACCATAATACCCTTAGAGGGTAAATTACCGAAAAACCCCTGGGTTGAGAGATTACCAATTACCCTTAGTGGGTAAGATTACCGAATTACCGAAATGTCCTTATGGACCGATTTACCGAAATGCCCTTATGGGCCGAATTACGAAAATGCCCCTAATGGGCCGATCTGATGTATTGTTAATGGGCCGATTTGATATATATTGTTTTGTGGGCCGATCTGATATATTGTTTAATGGGCCAATTTGACATATGGCTTAATGAGCCAATTTGATATAATTCCCTAATGGGTTGATTTTGCAAAGTGTTAATGGGCCAAATTGTTTGTAATAAATCTCTGAGTTATTAATTATCGTGGTTATATTGTAAATATTATGATTTACTATGTATGTTGAATTTACATAAGTTGCATGGGATTGGGATATTGATGATCGGGGAAGTGAAATTTGGTGGCTCTGCCACATAATCTGGTGACTCTGTCACATTTTGTCTGGTGGCTAAGCCACGTATATTCTGTTATTCTGGTGGCTTGTCCACAATTCGAATTTGATATAAATGGCTAAATGCCTATGATTGGTGTGTTGGCGGGGTGGGTTGACAAAATATCCCCACAGGTGTGATGGATGGTACGGGTGGTGTGTAGCGGATGGATACCTAGGTTGATTTGGGTTGCATACATTCATACATTTGCTTCATTTTAAGATTGTTATGCAAAAGGGCTTAGGCCCAAGATGATTGCTAAATGGGTTCAGGCCCAATGGATGATGGTAAGGGGATTTCACACCGAGTTCTTGTAACTCACCCCCTTTTCTTAACCCTTGTAGGTAATGCTCAAATGGCGAGGACTTGGGCCCATGGATGACTCGGTGGAGGCCATACTTGAAATGGTGTTATTGAATTTTAAATTTCTATTTCCGTTTATTTTATTATTTTTCTATTTTGGTTTAAGTTGTAATAAGGCCTGGAGTATTTTATTATCGCTTTATGGTTGATATACTTATTATTTTGCTTAAATTGTTTAAAAGCGAATTTTTCTAAAACTTAAATAAAGGTTTTCCAAAATCGATTAACAAATGGATTTCATAATAAACTTTATAAATATTTTAACACGGAAGTTATTTTCTCGAACTATCAAACAATATTTTCAAAAGTCACGGTTTAAGTTCACTACCTTGATTGTTGACTCATCAATCAATCTCTCAAAAATATTTGTATTTTATCTACGTTTCAAAACGATTTGAGAATATACGCAACTCTATTTCTAACATCACATTTTTGTAAATTGTTTATCTCAAATATGCTTTTGCCACCAAAAAGGATTTTAAAGATAATTACGTTTTCAAGTAGTTAATAAATTGCTTAAGTGTTTTGGGTTTTAACAAAGAGGCTGAAATTTTCAAACGAGTTTTTTTTGTGTGACACACCAGATTCGGGCCTAACTTTTAGGCCGGGTTTGGGGTGTTACCAAAAATATCTACTAACTTTTCATTAATGGTCTAATTACCATATAAGAACCTGAAGTTTTGAATTCCATAGCTATTTGATCCTTCTAGCTACTAGAATCTAACTTTTACATTTTATGCGATTTAGTCCTTTATCAAATTAAACATGTAATCGGTAAAATTTCTTTACGAAATTTTCACACAATATTATTATCATACTGTATATCATAAAATAGTATTAAAATAATTTTTCTTTTCGGGGTCGGATATGTGGTCCCGAAACCACTGTTTCGATTTTATAAAAAATTGGGCTGTTACAATTGACGACCCCATGTAGGGCCTCTTATTCATAACCTACTATTCATATTCTTCTTAACAGCCTTATTATTTCAAAAACTTAACATGTAAAGCTATCACACTTACCAGGAGGTGGAACATCCACTGATTAACTTAAAAGCCTTAGCTTCCAGCTTAATAAAGAAGAACAGAATATATAATTTTAAGAAAAATAACCAGAGAGTAATGTTGGAGGAAGAAAAAACCCGGACAAACCCTTCTCGCCATATATACACATCTAGTTCCCTTTAGTGGAACTTGACAAGTATCGATTTTAACTATAATCTACCCTAATAAATAGCCTAAAAATCCGAGTTAAATATAAATGAGAATCTTGTACAAATATTATTTGACCAGTCAATCCAATTGACTTCAAACCAGATCACGTTACAAAACCCAATTAGCACAGTGCTCACACAAACCAGGCGTACTATACTTTTGGCGGTAACTCACACCAGGCTTACTCTTCGCTTGTCACACTCATTTCTTAAATAGCAGAATAACCTAAGATAAAATCTTTAATTACTTACCCAACGGATACTTTATGTAACAACCCAATTTTAGTGAAGTCGGAATAGTGGTTTCGTAACCACAAATCCGAGTCGGAAAGATAAAATATTTTTAATATTATGAAATGATTAGTAATGTGATAGAATGATTGCATGAGGATTTTGATTAGAAAATTTTATCAATTAGGTGCTTAATAGTAGAAAGGACTAAATTGCATAAAATGTTAAATTTGAATTCTAGTAGCTATAAGGATTAAATAGCTATGGAATTCAAAACTTGAGGTCCTTAATTGATAATTAGACCATTGATGAAAAATATGTAGATATTTTTGGTGAATCATCCATGGAAAAATTAGAAAAGGCTAAGGACTAAATTGGAAATGAGAAAAATTAAAAGATGATAATTAATTAAATAAGATGTCATCCTATTTCCATATCACCTTCCCCAAATATTTCCATGGAAACCCTAGGAAAGAGAAAACAAGCTTTCAAGGCATAAATTAGTAAGTTCCTATGTCCCATTTTTAGTAATTTTTATATTTTTTGAGATCGGGAAAGCTTAATTTCTCTATTTGGGGGTTAATTTGAATAGATATCAAAGTATAGAAAATTTTCCATGGACGAATGTAACGCATAGGTTTGTGCAAGTGTACATAGTCGTTATCAAGTAATAAGTAAGTGTCGAGTTATCGTCTCCATAGGGATTGTATTTGTGCTAAGTCAATTAATTTGTAAAATTATATTAACAATGTGGTAAATAAAAACACAATATAGTTGAGAAGTGGTGATTAAAATATATTAAACTAAATGCAATGATCCCTAATGCAAATTATCCTATGTATGCAAACTATATGAATGAAATAGATTTTAGTAAAATTAAACACAATTTGCAGCAATTATAACATAAATAAACTAGGACAATTACTTTAATTAAACTCAATTTATTATCAACATGCTTAATAACATTCGGAAAAACATTCCATGGCAACTCGATCTTTCATGAGTTTGGAAACCACATTAGGTCCTTTAGGAATCCTTTACTTAGTAAATACGAATTTTACTGATCCTTATTTACTAAGGGTTTCTTAGCATTCGTGTGAGGTAACAGGGACGTGTCAGGTTTGAAACAGTTTAATCACACAAATCTAAAAACTATGCAGATAACAGAGCTTGGTCAGAGTTGTTATGCAACCTACAATCGGGTTAGGATCTAAATTGAGCATGCACATTTCAATTATGTGTCCATTAGTCGTCGTCTGGTTAGGATCGCTCAGCTAATTCAGGTGCATTTCAATCACGTAAGAATGAAATACAGACTTGATTTTAATTGAAAACATGATTGATTGAGGCACAAACATTATAAGCATGAATCAAATAAATATTATTTAATCAAAGCAATCATCCTAGCTTAAATGAAATTAAGCTAACATTGTTGTAAACAAGAACAAAGAACACATAGCAAACATCTTTATATTAAATTAAAGAAAAGAAATATTAAACCCAATTCAGAGTGGCTGTCACCTAAGACTCTGACTGACGAGGCTCCTTCGTTCCTTTGCTTTGCTCCTTTGCTGATGGCTCTCCAAGGTGGCCAATCAAGGGTTCTTTAAGAGGCTTAATTGATAAAATCTCTATGAAGAGATTATGTGTAACATCCTGAATTTGGGCCTAGTAAGACTGGGCCCAATGGGCCTTGGGCGTAGTAGCGTTTAAAATTTTTGAGAACAAGAGAACGGCTCTCATGCAAGTTGGACCTATTAGGTGAGTGATTTTGGAAGGTTAGGGGGGCCTTCTATGAAGTCCCGGGATTAAACTTGAGCTTTAGGAAAATTTTGGTTTTATGTGAAAAAAACCCTGGGAGTTGGTAGGTATGCTTTAAGAATAAAATGTGGAGAAAAATGACACAAGTGGAGTGTGTGGTGTAGTGGCAAAGTGACGCCACTTAGAGGCAAGGGAGTGACGCCACAGGGAAGGAAGGAGGTCCAAGGTTCAAGTCTTGGCTCTTGCATTTTGGTTTTCTTTTTAAATGGACTTTATAATTTGGCTATAGATTTATATTTAGTTGCGCATGATTTTAGACACAAAAGAGCTTGTGGCTTGGTGGCAAGTGGCGTGTTGAGTTATTGAAGGGAGCCTGGGTTCGAATCTCATGAAAAGCAAGGGAGTATTTATTTTGCGAATTGGACGGCAAGAGTTTGAGTTGGATTTAAACTCTACTGACGAAGGGATCCCACATCAGAAAGATACAAAGAAGGAAGGTGAGAAGCTAGCTATATATAGAGCATTCTATGATGGGAGGAAGGATACCATGGAGGGCGTTTGGGCACAGGAGTGGTCGGAGCGCGGATTAGCACCAGATTCCTATCAGGTGTGCAACTCTCTCAACTCTAGTTGTAGAGCGGCAAATGCCGAAGTGCCGGTCACGGCAATAGTAGCCACACGAGCGTGCGAACGCATGTGTGGGGCTTCAACGCGATAGTTGAGGCCATCAGTAGTATTCTTGTGGGTTGAGGCTGCTTGGGCCACGATGGGTCGAAGTGGGCCCAATGGGCCCGTGGGCCCAATTGAATAAAATGTATGATGGTGTAGTATATAGTGAGGTGAATCTCATATACGTGGCTAGATTTGTGTTAGGTGGGTCACACGAGCGTGTGGGCCCGAATGGGCCGAAATCAGGTTTTAGGCCCCATAATCCGATGCATTTAACAGGAAATGGTAGTTGAGTCGCTCGAGGCGACATTAGGCCTTTGGAAAGGCCATTGCAAAGTCGAAATTACTAAAATACCCTTGGTTTACAAAATTACTGAAATACCCTTGGTTTACAAAATTACCGAAATACCCCCGATTTGTAAAATTATTGAAATACCCCCGGTTTGTGAAATTACCGAAATACCCCCAGTTTGCAAAATTATTGAAATACCCCCGATTTGCAAAATTACAGAAATACCCTCGATTTGTGAAATTACTAAAATACCCTAATTTGCGAAATTACCAAAATACCCCCGATTAGCAAAATTACCGAAATACCCCGGTTTGTGAAATTACCAAAATACCCCCGGTTTGTAAAATTAGTGAAATACCCCCGATTTGCAAAATTACTGAAATACCCTCGGTTTGCAAAATTACCGTTTTACCCCTAAACGACAAAATGACCGTTGTACCCTCGTGGTAGTACTAGCGTTTTATGTGTTAATTGTATGATTGATTATGTTTGAGATGCACTGCATACAGGAATTAGTTATGAGTAGAATTATCGAACTACCCTTGAAGGGTAGGATTATCGAAATACCCTTACAAGGTAAAATGGTGATTTGCCCTTGTAGGTAAATCGATTGGCTTGTGTTATGATATGACCGATTTGGTTGTGGTTGTATGGTGATATGCTTTTATTACATGTTTAAATGATTGTTAATGAGCATGGCCATTCTCGCATACATGAGTAATGATTGAGCATGACATACAAGACATATTGCATGGGATTGGGATATGATATTGATGAAAAGGGGCAAGTGTATTTGGTGACTCTGTCACACTATTTTCGGTGGCTCGCCACATATTTGATGGCTCGCCACATTCTATATAATGGCTATGTGCCAACCTAAATATGGCTCCGTGCCATCTTGATTATGGCTTTGTGTCAATCGTATTTACCCAAGGTCGTGGTGCCGATTATATTACCGTCGCCGATGGCTATGTGCCAAACATAATACGATTATTGATAACTCGTGTCTATCATATTTACCCAAGGTCGTGTGTGCCGATTATATTATTATTTGGTGGTGGCTCTGCCACATATTTTGGTGACTTTGTCACATTATTTGGTGGCACCGCTTACAATTTCTTCGCGATGAGCGCGTGGATCGCAGCATGACCGCCATCGATGGTGTGTAGCGGATGAGGTTGATTGTAGAAATCCCCATTGGTGTGTTTTGGTGGAATGGGTGGTGTGTAGCGGATGGATAATTAGGTTGGGTTGGGATGCATTGCATTGCATTGCATTCATTATCCGCTATACCATGCTAATAGGGCTAAGGCCCGTGATTGTTTCGTAAGGGCTAAGGCCCATTCGTTTCTGTATGAGCTTCGCCCAATGTGATTTCGTAAGGGCTAAGGCCCAGATGGTATTTTAATGGGCTCGGGCCCAGTTATGGTTCATGTGGGGAATTACACACTGAGTTTTCGCAAACTCACCCCCTCTTTTTATTAAATGTTTCAAGTAATTCCCAGCGATAGAGGATTGGGAGCCGTGGAGGACTCGGGGGTGGCTATACATCGGAGATACTACTCGTGAACTTTAGTAATTTTGATTTTTACCTTATTTTAAGATTATTTATTTTGGGTTAATATTTTGTAATAAGGCCATTGGTTTATTTTTTTCTAAGTTTTCATTTATAATTGTTAAACTTATAAATACGGGGCTTTCTTAAAACATTAGCAATCGTTTTCTAAAATATCATGTTTACGCAACGATGCAAGTTCAACTTTTATAACAAAACAGTTTTTCAAAATAATAACAACTTTTAAACGGTCATTTAGCAAATCACGTTTTTCCTCAAACAAACAACGAACTCGGAGTTCAAAAATCTGATAAAACTTTTCTAAACAATCGCTTAGCTTTTCAACTTCCTTCAATGTGACACGCCAGATTCGGGCCTAACTTCTAGGTCGAGTTTAGGGTGTTACAATTATGGTATCGAGCACAGGTTGCAAAACTCTACTGTGGAATGGGTTCGAAAATGTTTTTTTAGAGTTATTTGAAATTTGGTTTAAAAAAGTATCTTTATTGGAAGTATGGCTTTTGAGTCTCGGCACCAAATCAGTAAGTCCCCTTACTTATTATATGCTATAATGACTGTATTTATTCGTGTGTATGTTTTGGATGTGATGTTTGAATGAAATTTTTTATGTATGAGTGTTAAATATCTGCTTGCTTCAGTATTAGATATTTGGTTGTGTGAAGAGGTTGCAAGCTTAAGTTAGAAAGTGTATTACTGTTTTAGAATCAGAGTGCGCAGCATGAGTGTAGTGTTGTAGGTTAGGATGTGCGACTGTTTCTATAGTTGGAAATTTTGAGGACGAAATTTCTTTAAGGAGGGTAGATTTGTAACATCCTGAATTTGGGCCTAGTAAGACTGGGCCCAATGGGCCTTGGGCGTAGTAGCGTTTAAAATTTTTGAGAACAAGAGAACGGCTCTCATGCAAGTTGGACCTATTAGGTGAGTGATTTTGAAAGGTTAGGGGGCCTTCTATGAAGTCCCGGGATTAAACTTGAGCTTTAGGAAAATTTTGGTTTTAGGTGAAAAAAACCCTGGGAGTTTGTAGGTATGCTTTAAGAATAAAATGTGGAGAAAAATGACACAAGTGGAGTGTGTGGTGTAGTGGAAAAGTGACGCCACTTAGAGGCAAGGGAGTGACGCCACAGGGAAGGAAGGAGGTCCAAGGTTCAAGTCTTGGCTCTTGCATTTTGGTTTTCTTTTTAAATGGACTTTAGAATTTGGCTATAGATTTATATTTAGTTGCGCATGATTTTAGACACAAAAGAGCTTGTGGCTTGGTGGCAAGTGGCGTGTTGAGCTATTGAAGGGAGCCTGGGTTCGAATCTCATGAAAAGCAAGGGAGTATTTATTTTGCGAATTGGACGGCAAGAGTTTGAGTTGGATTTAAACTCTACTGACGAAGGGATCCCACATCGGAAAGATACAAAGAAGGAAGGTGAGAAGCTAGCTATATATAGAGCATTTTATGATAGGAGGAAGGATACCATGGAGGGCGTTTGGGCACAGGAGTGGTCGGAGCGCGGATTAGCACCAGATTCCTATCAGGTGTGTAACTCTCTCTACTCTAGTTGTAGAGCGGCAAATGCCGATGTGCCGGTCACGGCAATAGTAGCCACACGAGCGTGCGAACGCACGTGTGGGGCTTCGACACGATAGTTGAGGCCATCAGTAGTATTCTTGTGGGTTGAGGCTGCTTGGGCCACGATGGGTCGAAGTGGGCCCAATGGGCCTGTGGGCCCAATTGAATAAAATGTATGATGGTGTAGTATATAGTGAGGTGAATCTCATATACGTGGCTAGATTTGTGTTAGGTGGGTCACATGAGCGTATAGGCCCAAATGGGCCGAAATCAGGTTTTAGGCCCCATAATCCGGTACGACTAGAAATGGTAGTTGAGTCGCTCGAGGCGACATTAGGCCTTTGGAAAGGCCATTGCAGGTGCGAAATTACTAAAATACCCTTGGTTTACAAAATTACTGAAATACCCTTGGTTTACAAAATTACCGAAATACCCCCAGTTTGTAAAATTACTGAAATACCCCCGGTTTGTGAAATTATCGAAATACCCTCAGTTTGCAAAATTACCGAAATACCCCTGATTTGCAAAATTATAGAAATACCCTCGATTTGTGAAATTACTGAAATACCTCAATTTGCAAAATTACCAAAATACCCCCGGTTAGCGAAATTACTGAAATACCCCCAGTTTGCAAAATTACCAAATACCCCGGTTTTAGAAATTAGTGAAATACCCCGATTTGTAAAATTACCTGAAATACCCCTCATTTGCAAAATTATCGCTTTACCCTAAACGACAAAATGACCGTTGTAATTCTCATTGGTAGTACTAGCGTTTTATGTGTTAATTGTATGATTGATTATGTTTGAGATGCAATCGCATACATGAATTAGTTATGAGTAGAATTATCGAACTACCCTTGAAGGGTAGGATTACCGAAATACCCTTACAAGGTAAAATGGTGATTTGCCCTTGTAGGTAAGCGATTGGCTTGTGTTATGATATGACCGATTTGGTTTGTGGTTGTATGACAGATATGCTTTTATTACATGTTTAAATGATTGTTAATGAGCATGGCCATTCTCGCATACATGAGTAATGATTGAGCATGACATACAAGACATATTGCATGGGATTGGGATATGATATTGATGAAAAGGGGCAGTGTGTATTTGGTGACTCTGTCACACACTATTTCGGTGGCTCGCCACATATTTCGTGGCTCGCCACATTCTATATAATGGCTATGTGCCAACCTAAATATGGCTCCGTGCCATCTTGATTATGGCTTTGTGCCAATCGTATTTACCCAAGGCTGTGTGCCGATTATATTACCGTCGCTGATGGCTATGTGCCAAACATAATATAGTTATTGATGACTCTGTGTCTATCATATTTACCCAAGGCTGTGTGCCGATTATATTATTATTTCAGTGGCTCGCGCCACATATTTTGGTGACTTTGTCACATTATTTGGTGGCCATGCCACAATTTCGGCGATGAGCAGCGTGACTGCAGCATGACTGCCATCGATGGTGTGTAGCGGATGAGGGTTGATTGTAGAAATCCCCACTGGTGTGTTTTGGCTGGAATGGGTGGTGTGTAGCGGATGGATAATTAGGTTGGGTTGGGATGCATTGCATTGCATTGCATTCATTATCTGCTATACCATGCTAATAGGGCTAAGGCCCAGATTGTTTCCGTAAGGGCTAAGGCCCGATTCGTTTTTCTGTATGAGCTTCGCCCAATGTGATTTCGTAAGGGCTAAGGCCCATATGGTATTTTAATGGGCTCGCCCGGTTATGGTTCATGTGGGAATTACACACACGAGTTTTCGTAAACTCACCCCTCTTTTTATTAAATGTTTTGTAATTCCCAGCGATAGAGGATTGGGAGCCGTGGAGGACTCGGGGGTGGCTATACATCGGAGATACTACTCGTGAACTTTAGTAATTTCGATTTTTACCTTATTTTAAGATTATTTATTTTGGGTTAATATTTTGTAATAAGGCCATTGGTTTATTTTTTTCTAAGTTTTCATTTATAACTGTTAAACTTATAAATACGGGGTTTTCTTAAAACATTAGCAATCGTTTTCTAAAATATCATGTTTACGCAACGATGCAAGTTCAACTTTCATAACAAAACAGTTTTTCAAAATAATAACAACTTTTAAACGGTCATTGAGCAAATCGCGTTTTTTCTCAAACAAACAACGAACTCGGAGTTCAAAAATCTGATAAAACTTTTCTAAACAATTGCTTAGCTTTTCAACTTCCTTCAATGTGACACGCCAGATTCGGGCCTAACTTCTAGGTCGGGTTTGGGGTGTTACATTATGTTAGGCGTGGGAATTGAAAAGGCTAAGAGAATTTGGAGAGAAGAGAGAATGAATGAGGAATGATTGAGGGATCATTGAAGGATCATTGAGGGATGATGAATGAGGGAATGAGAGGGTCTTATTTATAGGTGATGAGAGGGGGATAGTTTGCTAAAATTAGCGGATGTTAACCTCTTAAAATCTCCTCAAATTGTGGCTGGCCATGCTTAGTGGCTTTTGACTTTATTTTTGCTTGATTTTTAAGAAATTTTGGATGCCACACGACTCAGGACTGAGACTCGGTCAGTCATAAATCTTCGGGCAA
Organism: Gossypium sturtianum; assembly: GCA_025698515.1. Lineage (NCBI taxonomy): Eukaryota > Viridiplantae > Streptophyta > Magnoliopsida > Malvales > Malvaceae > Gossypium > Gossypium sturtianum. The sequence continues at coordinate 67,764,236 of CM046946.1, read as the reverse complement.
ATCTCTAATTTCTTCAACACTGCAAGGACCTTGTGTAATTAAACCAAAGAATGGTTTAAATGGACAGCCATGTGTAGCCGAATATTGGGCTAACTTGGTCTCCAATTTGGACGATTTTGTAATCTAGCAAAGCTATCAGACCTGTCCAGAATAAATCAACAAGTTAGAGGACCAAAGAATAAAATTTATCCAATTTAATTAATTAATTAAAACCCAAATTATTAATGAAATATTTTAAAATGAATTATTAAATATAATTTTATATTTTATTATTTAATTTAATCATGCAGGGGCCACTTTATGTCTTACAAAATATAATATATTCAAATTAATATAAAATAAGCCATTTATTGCATGAAAACTATATAATAAAGCATAAAATCACATTTTAATAATTTCTATGTCCTAATTTCATATTTTCACATATTTCATTAATTTATTAAACAATTACATAGTTTTAACAACGGATTTAAGTAAAAAGGTGATAAATTACTTAGAAAAAATCCTATATATTTTTCCGTTTACACACCCCCAAACTTAAATCATTCCTCGTCCCAAGTAATGTTTATGCACAACAAAAGGTCTTGCTATGGCAAAATTGCTAATTGTGTAAGCAGCATCAATCTTTGTCCCATAATCATGCATTAATAACTTCATGCTTATCGATCTTCTTTATTAATAAGTAATTCATAAGCAAACATTCCTTAAGATTATACTAAGCTTTAAAATAAGCCAACATGAATCATAGTTTGCATGTATGTCACAGCCATAGATAACATTCTTCATTCAACATAATTTCCTATCAATCAAGCAAACAATCACAAGGCTTATTTATGATCTTCATATGTTGAACTCAGGACTTCCTCTCCACTAATGTAGGTGACATAATCATCAAATCAATAGGTCTTTTATAAGGTTGTAATGGTGTTCGGTTAAAGGTAGGGATTTTAAGAGATGAGACATTTCAGTTTTAAAAATCTTAACCTTTAACTTTGTCTTGGTTTTCTCGTAATACAACCTTTTTCTTTAAGTGAACCTTTGGAACACCTCCAAACTTATTTTGAACTCAAGCTCATACATTTTTCCTTTTTGGAGACTGAGCAAACTTTTCTTCGCTCTTTTTTTTTAAGCATGAGCATATACATCTTTATGAAAATTTCCTCAAATGTTGATTCCCAAGACAACTTTAGTTAAGATAGGTGCACAAAATTAGGATAACTTCAAAAAGATGGTAATTGGCTTAAATGCAGGTTCATTGCAAAAAACAGGCCTTAAAGCTTAAAATTACAGTTTCAAGGGTCTAATATCATAGGGTTGGCTTGAAAAGGCCCAAACGGTGTAACACCCCTTACCCGGGTTCTACGCCGGAACCGGGCCCGAGGCGTTACCGAACTCAAACCACTTGATCGCCACTTAGGCTTGTCGTAACTACTCTCTTAAGTCATTCTCGACTTACGAGGCCTCACTCATACACACGAGGGCTCTCGAGACTAAACCAGAACTTTTTCCAATCTTAAAAATTTTCTTTTGAACAGGCTCACACGCCTGCGTGTAAGGTACAACACGCCTGCAGTGTGAAGTCACACACGCCCATGTTCCCAAACCGTGCTTAAAAACCCAGCATTCTGCCAATGCCCCACGGCCAAGGCACACGCCCGTGCTTACCACCCCTGGTGCACACTGACTACCTTAACACGGCCTAGAGTCTAGACACTCGCCCGTGTAGCTAGCCCGTGGCAAACACTGATTAATCCCACATGCCCTAGACACACGCCCGTGTGGCTAGTCCGTGGTCTATTCTGATTTAAAATACTAACATGCAGGGGACACACGGCTAAGTCACACGCCCGTGGGCTGGCCGTGTGTCACACACGGCCTACATACACGCCCGTGTGTCTATCCACATGGACAAGAACAAAGCTATGTGCCAAGTTCTTTTCACCCCTCTAGCATACACAACATATACTCATCTAACACAATCATAATCAACTCAAATTGAATTGCAATCTCACATAGACAACTATAACCTTTCATATAACATAAAATAGCCAACAACTATGGCATTATACAAAATAAGCTATCCATCTAAAGGCCAACACATCTTAGCCATTTACAACAAAATTCACTAACTTGTCTAGCCCCTGTACATGCCATATACAAAACATTGAGTCTCATGTACCAGTGTCTTTGATAGTGTGGGCGATCTTCCAATTGATCCTCGTATCTCGGTTCAACACTTTTACTCTATAAGACAAGGGAAAAGAAAAGGAGTAAGCTTTGAGCTTAGTAAGTTTACACATAAACAAATTAAGCTTCATAGTATAAGCTAAACAACAATAAGCATTATACTACAAAAAGTAATGAACAACTATGCTTACTCTTTCTAACCCTTACCACATTTCCAACACATCATGAGTCACATACTCATAACCATCGAAATGCACCCCTGCAATCAATGTCACATTTACACAATATACAACACATCATTATTTCTCCATAATTCATTCACACAGCTAATTAACTTAATAATGCATCCACACAGCTTCTTTACTCAATAATGCAATCACATGGCTAATCCACACAGTTAACCCACACAGCAAATGTCTCGGTGGTTTCGCACTTAGCGCACCACAGTCAATTAATAAGGTAGTATCGCACTTAGCCCACCACAAAGGTAATCATAGGGGTTTCTCACTTAGCCCACTAAACGATATACCTAACGATAGCATCGCACATAGCCACCTATTGGCAATTAGCAATTAGGATGGTATCGCATTAGCCTTGCCATCTAGCATTATCACTACACATTCACATGTCTACTTACTCAATTAAACATCCATTCACAATTCTACTACATTCATTCTACTTGAACCACATAGGTTCTCAATCAATCTCGAACAAGCTACACACTAGCTATCATCAATAAATTGTAAGTATGAATGCATTGTTTATGCATAGACTTACCTCGGTACTCAAAAGTATTGAGACTTGCAATTTAGTCCACCACATTGCTTTTGCCTCGGTTTCGATCCGGGCTTTGCCTTTCTTGATCTATAATGAATAAATCAGCTTATTCAATACACATTGACCAGATTGACCCTTATCTCATACTTTAGCAAAATTACTATTTTGCCCCTAAACTTTCTCATATTTACACTTTAGCCCCAAAGGCTCGTAAAGTGATTTTTATTCAACTTTCTAGTCTTTCATGCTTAGTCGAACCACTTATTCAACTAAAGCTATCATCAATTCTCACTAAAACACACATGTATGACCAAACTTAAGATTTTCACAATCAAGTCCCTACATGCATTTTCATGGAAAATCACTTAACAAAAGATGTTTCTACTACATCAAGCTTTCATAATCTTCCATAAAATATCAACATACATGCATGTCATACATGACCACATTTTTGAACATCCATTTTAGCTCATCAAATAGCTAAAAATAGCTTACTCATGCTACTAGGACTTAAAAAATACAAAGAATATCAAAAACGAGGCTAGATGCACTTACTAGCAAGCTTGAAAAATTTGAAGAACCCTAACAATGGCTCTTGGAATTTTCAGCAGCCTTGGGGAAGAAGATGAATGAATTTTGTCATCTTTTCTCCTATTTTAATCACTTATTTGATAAATGACCAAAATGCCCTTTTTGATAAACTCTCTATTTTAACTCATCCATGCCCAATTTTGTCCAAATATTAGAATTTTGATAAATTTCTATTTAAGGACCTCTAATTAATAATCTAAAGCTATTTCACACATATAGCTTCTAGAAACACACATTTTGCAACTTTTGCAATTTAGTCCTTTTGGACAATTCAACCACAATTTCACAAAATTGCTTCATGAAACTTTCACACTAGCATGCATACAAGGCATAAACTTTAAAAACTCATTTATAACCCTCGAATTTGTGGTCTCGCACCACTATTCTGACTAGGCCCTAAACCGAGATGTTACAACTCTCCCCCTTTAGAGATTTTCGCCCCCGAAAATCTTACCAGTAAAGAGGTTTGGATGTTGCTCTCTCATAAATTCTTTCGTTTCCCACGTAGCCTCTTCCACACCATGTTTCTGCCATAACACTTTCACTAGTGCTATGCTCTTATTTCTCAACTGTTTCACTTCTCGAGCCAAGATCTTAATCGGCTCCTCTTCATAAGACATATCCGGTCTTATCTCAATTTCCGTCGAAGGAATCACATGTAAAGGATCGGAGCGATACCGTTGCAACATCGACACATGGAACACATTATGAATCTTTTCCAACTCTACCGGCAAAGCCAACCGGTACGCTACAGGCCCAATTCTGTCTGTAATCTCATACGGCCCTATGAATCTTGGACTCAATTTCCCTTTTCGTCCAAATCTCATAATCTTCTTCCACGGGGACACTTTCAAAAACACTTTGTCGCCCACTTTAAACTCAATTTCTTTTCTTTTCAGATCCGCGTACGACTTCTGTCGGTCCGAAGCAACTCTCAGACTATTACATATTATTTTCACCTTCTCTTCAGTTTCTTTCACTAGATCGACCCCATGGATCCACTTCTCACTAAGCTCGGTCCAATACAAAGGAGTCCGACACTTACGACCATACAAAGCCTTATACGGTGCCACCTGTATACTCGATTGATAGCTATTGTTGTAGGCGAATTCGACCAAAGGTAGATATCTCTCCCAACTACCTTCGAATTCTAACACACAGCATCGAAGCATATCTTCAAGAACTTGAATCACTCTTTCAGACTGACCATCAGTTTGCGGATGGAACGCAAGATCGAATTCAATCTCGCACTCCATGGCCTCTTGCAACTTCTTCCGAAATCTCAAGTAAACCTCCGATCTCTATCCGATATAATAGACACAGCACACCATGCAACCTCACTATCTCTCGACACATACAACTCACCTAACTTGTCCAAAGTGAATAATCAACACGCATCGAATAAAGTGAGCCGACTTCATCAATCTATCCACAACAAGCCACACATCATCTCTCTTTTCTGAGTCATCGGCAACCCCGTTACAAAATCCATGGTAATCCGATCCACTTCCATTCGGGTACCATTAATGGTGAAGCAATCCGAAGGCACTTGATGCTCGGCCTTCACCGTTGGTAAATCGGACACTTTGTCACAAACTCAAATATCTCTTTTCATACCCGCCCACCAATACAACTTCCTCAAGTCGTTGTACATTTTCGCATCGCCGGATGTCTTGAAAAACATCCACTGTGGGCCTCATGCAAAACCTTTCGAATCAACTCCTCATCTTTAGGACACAAATTCTGTCACGATACATCAGACAACCATTCAAATCCACTCGAAAATCAGAATCACTTTCTGATCCACACTTAGCTCTCTTAGCTTGCATCTCACTGTCATACTTCTGATCCTCATATATCTGTTGAACAAATAGTGGCTTAGCTCTCAACTCTGCCAAAATAGCACCATCATCAGACAATGCTAAACTCGTCCTCATAACTCTTAGAGCATACAAGGATTTCCTGCTCAGGGCATCCACAACCACATTTGCTTTTCCCGGGTGGTAGTCAATGACTAACTCATAGTCTTTCAACAAATCAAGCCACCGTCTCTGTTGCAAATTCAGATCCTTTTGATCCATCAAATACTTCAAACTCTTGTGATCCGTAAAGATTCGGCACTTCTCACCATACAAGTAATGTCGCCAAATCTTTAACACAAAAACAATCGCCGCTAACTCCAAATCATGAGTCGGATAATTCTTCTCGTGCGATTTTAGCTGCCTCGAGGTGTAAGCGACTACCTTACCCTCTTGCATCAACACGCAACCGAGACCATTAAATGACGCGTCACTATAGACCATGAACTCTTTTCCCGATTCTGGTTGAACTAAAACCGGCGCCTCAGTCAATAATGTCTTCAGTCTCTCGAAACTCTGTTGACATGTCTCAGTCCATTCAAACTTGACATCTTTGTGCAACAACTTCGTCATCGGAGTAGCAATCACGGAGAACCCCTTTACGAAACGTCTGTAATATCCTGTTAATCCCAAGAAACTTTTGATTTCAGACACGTTCCTCGGCGGTTTCCAATCTACAACAGCCGATATCTTACTCGGGTCAACTCTGTCACCATCACCTGACACCATGTGTCCTAGGAATCCGATCTCTCGGAGCCAAAACTCACTCTTGCTAAACTTAGCATACAACTGCTTATCTCTCAAAGTTTGCAAGACAATTCTCAAATGCTCTTCATGATCGTTCTCATCCCGAGAATAGATCAATATGTCGTCAATGAAGACAACTACAAACTTGTCCACATATGGTCTAAAAACACGGTTCATCAGATCCATAAAAATCGCAGTGCATTCGTCAAACCAAACGGCATAACCAAAAACTCAGAATGGCCATACCTTGTCCGAAATGCGCTTTTCAACACATCTTGCTCTTTCACTGAAATGATAATAACTGGACCTCAAGTCTATCTTGGAGAACATTGTAGCTCCTTCGGTTGATCAAAAGATCATCAATCCTTGGTAAAGGATACTTATTCTTCACCGTCACCTTGTTCGGGCTTGTCTATAGTCTATACACAACCTCATAGACCAATCTTTCTTCTTCACGAATAATACCGAGCACCCCACGGTGAGTAGCTCGGTCTTGCAAAACCCTTATCTCATCAACTCTTGCAATCGAACCTTCAGTTCTTCTTTCAACTCTACAGTGCCATTCTATATGGAGCAACTGAAATAGGTGTCGTTCGGAACCAACTCAATTCCAAACTCGACCTCTCTCACTGGAGGTAATCCAGGTAACTCTTCCGAAAATACATCTGGATACTCACATACCACTGGCACTCTACTCCAACCTCCCGAGTATTCAACACAAAAGCAAGATAGGACTCACATCCTTTTCTCAAACATTTCTCAGCCACTAGGGAGGAAATCATCACTGGTAGACTATCTGATCCACCTGATTCAACCCGAACCACATCTCTACTCTCACATTTCAATTCAATAAACTTACTACCACAGTTCACTAAGACACTATGGGTAGTCAACCAATCCATGCCTAGGATTAAATCAAACTCATCAAATGACAACAACATTAGGTTTGCCGAAAAACAATGATTCTCAATCAATAAAGGACAATTCTTACACACTCTGTCCACTAACACATGCTTTCCTAACGGGTTTGACACCTTAACCACTATGTCCATAGACTCAACGGTCATACTCAAACTAGATGCTAATCTCATGCAAATATAAGAATGAGTAGACCCTGAATCTATTAAAGCAATAACAAAGGTGTCAAAGAGAGAAAAAGTACTCGTTATCACATCAGGGGAGGATGCTTCTTCGCGAGCGCGAATAGCATACATCCTTGCAGGTGCCCGACCCTCCGGTCTCATAGCAGAGCCTCTGGACGCACCCCTACCACGATTCCCACCTCTAGGGTTTCTTGGTGGTCTACCCCTTGCAGACACATCACTAGGTCTCATCTCTTGCTTCTCTTCCTTTTCATCCCTCTCGGGGCAGTTCCGGATAAAGTGGTCAGGGGAACCACACTTATAACATTTCTGACTATTTCCCCAACACTCTCCGGTGTGATATCTACCACAACTTGGACACTCTGGTTTGCTCTTCGTATTGCCCACACTTTCCATCGAGGGGGCTTGGACTCTCGAACCTGAGCGAGTATTGCCCAAGTCTCGATGCGAATAACCCACTGGTGCCATCATCCGAGGATTCACTTCCTTGGATCTTTTCGACTGGGCTTGGTATGACTTGCCCATCGGCCTCTTTCTAGCATCTCGGGCTTCACTCACACCCCTCCTCTTTTCTGAACTCAGCTCTTCGGCCTTACTTGCCCTCTCAACTAATACCACAAATTCTTTCAACTCCAAAATGCCCACTAGGAGTTTGATGTCCTCATTCAGCCCATCTTCGAACCTCTTACACAAGATGGTCTCAGTCGATACACATTCTTAAGCGTATTTGCTAAGCCTAACAAACTCACGCTCATACTCTGCTACTGACATCCTTCCTTGCTTCAACTCAAGGAATTCCTTCCTTTTTCGATCAGTAAATCGTTGGCTTATATACTTCTTCCGAAACTCTTCCAGAAAGAAGTCCCACGTCACTCGCTCTCTCGGGACTACCAACGTTAGTGTTTTCCACCAATGGTATGCTGAATCTCTCAGCAAGGATACGGCACACTTCAAGCTCTCCTCAGGCATACAGGAGAGTTCATCGAACACCCTCATCGAGTTCTCCAACCAGAACTCCGCCCTTTCTGGGTCATCATCTACCTTAGCTCTAAACTCCTCAGCCCCGTGCTTCCTAATCTTATCCACCGGGGGTTTCGATATCCTCATTACATCCATACCTTGAGGAGCCACTGGATTTGGCTGAGGTATAGGAGGAGGAGGTGGAGGAGGTTGAGCATTAGAGTTCGCTCGAACATAATCCGAGTACCAATTGCTCATCATCTGGAGAAAGGCTTCCTGTGCCTCTTCCCCTTGACCCCTAGCCTCGGGTCCACTTTGAACAGGCACGGTTCCTTGCGCAGGAGCCGGCGTATTACTAGTTGCTTCATCAGCAGTCAATGGATCAAAATCCATATACTATATAAAACAAGATTTAAAATCATCAGAAACCACCACACTATCATTGTCCACTTATGGCATGTATAACTAGACTCTTACACCTGCTACGGTATTCCTAGAACCGACTAAACCATAGCTCTGATACCACTAAATGTAACACCCCTTACCCAGGTTCTACGCCGGAACCGGGCCCGAGGCATTACCAAACTCAAACCACTTGATCGCCACTTAGGCTCGTTGTAACTACTCTCTGAAGTCATTCTCGACTTACGAGGCCTCACTCATACACACGAAGGCTCTCGAGACTAAACTGAAACTTTTTCCAATCTTAAAAATTTTCTCATTTGAACAGGGCTCACACGCTCGTGCAAGGTACAACACGCCCGTGTGAAGTCACACACGCCCATGTTCCCAAACCGTGCTTAAAAACCCAAAGATTCTGTCAATGCCCCACGGCCAAGGCACACGCACACGCGTGCCACACACTGTGGTGCACACCGACTACCTTAACACGGCCTAGAGTCTAGACACACGCCCGTGTAGCTAGCCCGTGGCCATCTTCGATTAATCCCACATGCCCTAGACACACGCCCGTGTGGCTAGTCCGTGGTCTATTCTCGATTTAAAATACTAACATGCGGGGACACACGGCCGTGAGTCACACGCCTGGTCGGGCTGTTTGTGTGTCACACATGGCCTAGACACACGCCCGTGTGTCTATCCAAATGGACAAGAACAAAGCTATGTGCCAAGTTCTTTTCACCCCTCTAGCATACACAACATATACTCATCTAACACAATCATATTCAACTCAAATTGAATTGCAATCTCACATAGACAACTATAACCTTTCATATAACATAAAATAGCCAACAACTATGGCATTATACAAAATAAGCAATCCATCTAAAGGCCAACACATCTTAGCCATTTACAACAAAATTCACTAACTTGTCTAGCCCCTATACATGCCATATACAAAACATTGAGTCTCATGTACCAGAGTGTGCTGATAGTGTGGGCGATCTTCCAATTGATCCTCGTATCTCGGTTCAACACTTTTACTCTATAAGACAAGGGAAAAGAAAATGAGTAAGCTTTGAGCTTAGTAAGTTTACACATAAACAATTAAGCTTCATAGTATAAGCTAAACAACAATTAGCATTATACTACCAAAAGTAAAGAACAACTATGCTTACTCTTTCTAACCCTTACCACATTTCCAACACATCATGAGTCACATACTCATAACCATCGAAATGCACCCCTGCATTCAATGTCACATTTACACAATATACAACACATCATTATTTCTCCATAATTCATTCACACAGCTAATTAACTTAATAATGCATCCACACAGCTTCTTTACTCAATAATGCAATCACATGGCTAATCCACACAGTTAACCCACACAACAAATGTCTCGGTGGTTTCGCACTTAGCACACCACAGTCAATTAATAAGGTAGTATCGCACTTAGCCCACCACAAAGGTAATCTTAGGGGTTTCTCACTTAGCCCACTAAACGATATACCTAACGATAGCATCGCACATAGCCAGCTTATCGTCAATATGCATTAGGATGGTATTGCACTTAGCCTGCCATCTAGCATTATCACTACACATTCACATGTCTACTTACTCAATTAAACATCCATTCACAATTCTACTACATCCATTCTACTTCAACCACATAGGTTCTCAATCAATCTCGAACAAGCTACACACTAGCTATCATCAATAAATTGTAAGTATGAATGCATTGTTTATGCATAGACTTACCTCGGTACTCAAAAGTATTGAGACTTGCAATTTAGTCCACCACCTTGCTTTTGCCTCGCTTTTGATCCGGGCTTTGCCTTTCTTGATCTATAATGAATAAATCAGCTTATTCAATACACACATTGACTAGATTGACCGTTATCTCATACTTTAGCAAAATTACTATTTTGCCCCTAAACTTTCTCATATTTACACTTTAGCCCCAAAGGCTCGTAAAGTGATTTTTATTCAACTTTCTAGTCTTTCATGCTTAGTCGAACCACTTATTCAACTAAAGCTATCATCAATTCTCACTAAAACACACATGTATGACCAAACTTAAGATTTTTCACAATCAAGTCCCTACATGCATTTTCATGGAAAATCACTTAACAAAAGATGTTTCTACTACATTAAGCTTTCATAATCTTCCATAAAATATCAACATACATGCATGTCATACATGACCACATTTTTGAACATCCATTTTAGCTCATCAAATAGCTAAAAATAGCTTACTCATGCTACTAGGACTTAAAAAATACAAAGAATATCAAAAACGAGGCTAGATGCACTTACTAGCAAGCTTGAAAAATTTGAAGAACCCTAACAATAGATCTTGGAATTTTCGGCAGCCTTGGGGAAGAAGATGAATGAATTTTGTCATCTTTTCTCCTATTTTAATCACTTATTTGATAAATAACCAAAATGCCCTTTTTGATAAACTTTCTATTTTAACTCATCCATGCCCAATTTTGTCCAAATATTAGAATTTGGATAAATTGCTATTTAAGGACCTCTAATTAATAAACTAAAGCTATTTCACACATATAGCTTCTAGAAACACACATTTTGCAACTTTTGCAATTTAGTCTTTTTGGACAATTCAACCACAATTCCACAAAATTGCTTCATGAAACTTTCACACTAGCATGCATACAAGGCATAAACCTCAAAAACTCATTTATAACCCTCGAATTTGTGGTCTCGCACCACTATTCTGACTAGGCCCTAAACCAGGATGTTACAAACGGTCCAAAGAAATAGTGCCTATATCATTTTAGATTTTTATGTCCCCTAGGATTTCGCCTCAAGAAAGTTACTAAGTCAATCCTAAAGATATAAACCTTCATGCATGTCTAATCTCAAAAGAAACTAAGTTTTCATGGCAAACATTACTAAGGCTAAGATCATACAAGCATTCCATTCTTCATGATAACATACTTTCACTTAGATAAAATCATCATTCATACTTGCATACAAACTATCTCAGTAACAAAAATATTTCTAAACATTCATTTATTAAAACATACTTATGAAAGAAATGATTAAAACATACTTGAAAATTTTAAAAGTTTGAGCAATTTATTTGCCTTACCCCCCTTTAAAAAGAAGTAATGTCCTCATTACAAGAACAAAGTAATGAATGAAAACTGAACACCATGTGGGGTTGTAAAGAAAGAGAGGTGAGTCATTAAGAAAGCTTAAATACCAAGTCTTCCCTAATAACCCAATCCTAGACATGTTCATTCCCATTACCACATCACTTAGTCTTATTCTTTCTAAAGAAGTGTTAAGTTTGTTCATGCTTGCTATGTTTTATTCTGCAGAAATTAAATCCTAATTATGAAAGAAATAAATTCCTAAGGACCTAAAAATAATTAAATAAATAACAAGACAAGAATCCCCCCTTTTATTTTTCTAACTCATTCCCCTTGTCTTCTTTAGCTCCATCTCCGCTTGCATCGTCAGTATCTTCCATCCATGTCTCAAAGATAGCATCTGGGAACTCAGGAACAAAAGTATTAGAGATATTCTTAAAAGCATTTCGAATTGAGTCATCTCTAATTTTTACATATTTCCAGTAAGTTTGTTGTTGATTGTGCATGAACTTGCACATATCCATCAAAATTGACAAATCTGATTTCCTTGAAGTACTTGCAGAAGTCGGCATGGGAATTGTATATTCAGGTTCAACACTTAGCTTGACTGGTTCTTCTTCTGGCTCAACCCTTGGTTCAAGAATGTTCGGTTCCTTATCAGATTCTTGCTCTTCAGTGTCTGTAACTGAATTAGCTTCAGTTTCAGTTCCATCTGTTGATCCCTGGTATTCGGCTCAGTTGGCTCTTCTTGCTCGCCTTGATTCAGCTCATGCACCCTCTCTACTAATGTTTCAAGATCATAATTTGCAATGCATCCTTGAACATATCGCCCCTTCAGATTTGCTTGTGTTTTAACACGGGCCTTTAAGTAGAGTGAAGTGATTAATGATGGGAAATAAGCACTTCCTACCTTCTTTTTAGCACAATCGTGAATCTCCTTGGGGATAATTTTCCCAACATTAATGGACTTTTCTGTCAAAATTGCATATAACAAAAGCATCTGTTCCATCGAGATGGTGGAACTAAGTGAGATAGGTATAAAACTGTAGCGAACGAAAAAAAACCATACCTTTGCTACTGGTTTTAAGTATTCTCTTCGACAAGAATGTCTCCCATACTTTCTTATAATCCATTGGGATCCCGGATTTGTCACAACATCAAGCACTTGTTGAAGAAAATCCCAGTTGATATTGTTCATCATAAGGTAGTACTCATCTTCTTCAACATCAAGTAAATTAAACAAATCATTGATGGACTTAGAAGTAAGAGGTACCTTTTTCTTTCGAACGATGACTTCAGTAGCATCTTGCATAGTCAAACTAGCAAAGAATTCTCGAACTAGTTCATCATCGGGAAGTGAACGAGCATCACAAAATCGTTCCCACTTGAGAGCATTGATTTACTTTCTAATCGGTATAGGAACAACCATCAAATCATTACTTTTCAAGTCAAAACCTTTTTCTGGCATCATAGGTTGATGCTTGAAGATTGAATCAAATCTCTCTTTCACTTCTTCATCGATCAAAATCGGGTTTTTAGGAGTAGCCTTTGAAGATCTGGTTTCTTGCGAGACATGGTATCTTTTCTCGAAAATTTGGCAAAGCTTCTACACAAGAGAGAAAAGAGAAATCGGCAAAGTGGGTAGAACTTGCTACGGAAAGTATCTTGCGATGGCAAGGATGGTGCGGCGGCGATAACGACGTACGATAGTAGGGGCAGTGACAATGACATGCGACAGCAACGGAAGTGCTTCGACAATATCTTTGCGGCAGAAATAGGGAATTTCGACAAAAATGGAAGAGAATTAGGGTTTCTTTCGGGATTTGAGGTTGACGGCACAAAATAGAGATTTAGGGATTTTTAGGGTGTAAGCAAATTTCTTTGAGGGATATGAAAATTAGTAGAATGGAGAGGGGTTTATATAAGGAAAAATTAGTGCAACATATAGCAAAAATTTAGCTAAATTAGGGTTACTTGGGCAGCAAGCAATGGGTGTGACGGCAAGGCATGGATTTTTCCCTCCTTTTTGCTGTCTTGGGCCTCAAACTCAGACTGCATCTTAAAAAAAACTTATTAGTACTTGGGCCAAATTTGACCCCTTTTATTAACATAAAAATTTAAAATTTAAACAGAACAAATGAAACTTAAAAATTTTAAATCTTAATTAGAAAATTTCTTCATAACAAATTACATTAAATTAATTCCCAGGAAAGGTTGGAGGGGTCACAGTGGTCCCGCTTAAGTTCCAATCTCCTTAGATAGAATTAATTAAATGTAATAAGTTAAGAAAATAAGTTCTAATTTTTTATTTATTTACAAAATGAGTTCATGAAATATTAAGGGTCTGTTAATTTGAACGAGGATTCAACTCGCTCAACTTCACCATCCCAGTAGCGTTTGAGACGTTGACCATTAACTTTAAAAGTACCTCTATAATTGTTGTATAATTCAATAGCTCCATAAGGATAAAATCGGTAGATGGTATAAGGTCCTTTCCATCGGGATTTAAGCTTCCCAGGAAATAACTTCAACCTTGAATTAAACAACAAAACCTTCTGACCTTCTTTAAACTCGCGAGGTTGTATATGACTATCATGCCATCTCTTTGATCTTTCTTTATACATTTTGGCATTATCATAGGAAAACAACCTCAGCTCTTCCAACTCATCAAGTTGTAACATCCTTCTCTTACCGGCTTGCTTAAGATCAAAGTTCAACTGCTTCAAAGCCCAATGAGCTTTATTCTCCAACTCTAATGGCAAATGACATGCCTTTCCAAAGACTAACCGATAAGGAGTCATTCCTAACGGTGTCTTAAATGCTATTCGATAGGCTCATAATGCATCATCGAGCCTTCGAGACCAAACTTTTCTGCTAGGGCATACTACATTTTCAATGATACCTTTGATTTTGCGATTCACTCTTTCAACTTGCCCATTAGACTGGGGGTGATAGGCAGTAGCAATCTTGTGCTTCACATCATATTTGTCAAGCAACCACTTAAGCCATTTGTTCACAAAGTGAGAACCTTCATCACTAATAATAGCTCTTGGTGTCCCAGATTGTGTAAACACATGCTTATGTAGGAATCGCATGACTACCTTAGCATCATTTGTAGGGTATGCTTCAGCTTTAACCCACTTGGATACATAGTCCACAACAACTAAGATGTATTTGTTCCCATACGAAGAAGGAAACGGGCTTAAGAAGTCAACGACCCATACGTCGAACAATTCAATCTCCAAAATTTTTGTCAAGGGCATCTCATTCCTCATTGATATATTTCCAATCCTTTGGCATTTATCACAGTTCTTCACATAAGCATAAGCATCTTTAAAAAGTGTAGGCCAAAAGAAACCTGCTTGCAAAATCTTTGCTGCAGTACGTGAACCACCAAAGTGTCCCCCACTTGGATATGAATGGAAATGATACAAGATCTCAGCAATCTTGCTTTCAGCTACACACTTTCAGATTATATTATCTGCATATTGTTTAAATAAAAACGGATCCTCCCAAAGATAATACCGACTATCATGAAGGAATTTTTTCCTTTGTTGGTATGTCATTTCTCGAGGAATTATTCCACATGCAAGATAATTGGCAAAATCAAGAAAACGGGGTATTTCATGAATTGATTTACCTCAAGTAAGTGTTCATCTGGGAAATTCTCGTTGATAGGCACACATGACTGAGTTACCTCATCTTGCTCCAACCTCGACAGATGATCAGCTATTTGATTTTTGACACCTTTTCTGTCTTGGATCTCAAGGTCAAATTCTTGGAGTAAAAGTATCCAACGAATTAGCCTCGGTTTTGCATCTTTCTTCATGAGCAAGTATTTAATGGCCGCATGGTCAGTAAATACTATAACTTTGGTACCTATAAGATATGAGCGAAATTTTTCCAAAGCAAAAACTATAGCAAAGAGTTCCTTTTCAGTTACCGTATAATTGTGTTGGGCTCCTGTCAAAGTTCTACTTGCATAATAAATAGGGTGAAACACTTTGTTTCTTCTTTGACCCATCACATCTCCAATGGCATAGTCACTTGCATCGCACATCAACTCAAAAGTTGAGTTCCAATCAGGTGTAACGATTATTGGGGCTGAGATTAACCGCTTCTTTAGATCTTTAAAAGCTTCCAAACATGCTTTTTTGAAATCAAACAATGTATTTTTCTCTAACAACAAACACAACGGTTTAGAAATTTTCAAGAAATCTTTGATAAACCTTCGGTAAAAATCGGCATGGCCTAAGAAACTTCTGACTCCTTTCACATTCATTGGGGCGGTAATCTTTCAATTACATCCACCTTTGCTTTATCGAATTCAATTCCTTTCTTTGAGATATTATGACCTAAGACAATCCCTTCCTTGACCATAAAATGGCATTTTTCCCAATTAAGGACAAGATTCGTCTCTTCGCATCTCTTCAGTACCTTAGCCAAATTACTCAAATAGATATCATAAGTGTTGCCAAAAATAGAAAAATCATCCATGAAAACCTCAACAAAATTTTCAACCATATCAGTAAATATTGCCATCATGCATCGTTGAAAAGTTGCAGGTGCATTGCATAAACCAAAAGGCATTCGTCTAAAAAAAATGTATCGTATGGACAAGTAAAGGTTGTTTTATGTTGGTCCTTCAGGGCTATAACTATTTGGTTATATCCCGAATAGCCATCTAAAAAACAACAGAATTCATTACCTACCAGTCGATCTAACATCTGATCCATAAAAGGCAACGGAAAATGGTCCTTCCGAGTGGCTTTGTTCAACTTTCTGTAATCAATACAGATTCTCCAACAGGTAACAGTTCTCATTGGAATTAACTCGTTACGCTCATTTTCAACAACCGTGATTCCACCTTTCTTCGGCACACACTGCACCGGACTTACCTACGAACTATCTGAAATAGGATAGATGATTCCTGTATCTAACCATTTGGTCACTTCCTTTCTCACAACTTCTTTCGTAATAAGATTGAGCCTCCTTTGCCCATCAATTCAAGCTCTTTCACCTTCTTCTAAAATGATTTTATGCATGCAAAAAGAAGGGCTTATACCTCAAATATCAGCTATGGCCCAACCAATTACTTTCTTAAATTTCTTTAGAACAGCAATTAGTTGGTCCTCTTGATCTTTCGTCATTTTCGCTAAAATAATCACAGGCAAAGTAGAACAGTCACCTAAATAAACGTATTTCAAATGGGAAGGAAGTACCTTTAGTTCAAGTTTAGGTGGTTCTTCAATTGACAACTTGGGTTGCACAAATTCTCTAACTTCTATCTCCAACAGTTCAAACAGTGTGGATTGAATAAAATTTCTCGGATTGGCTTCCATCAAAGCCATGTTTTCTTCACCTTCTTCATCCTCCAAAGGGTCAAGATCTAAGGCTTTCTCTAATGGATCTTCTTCAAAATTGCTTTCCATAGAAACCAAGGTTTCTATCTCTTCCATAACTGAACACTCTTCTGCCGAATCGGGAAATTTCATCGCTTTAAGAATGTTAAAGGTTACCTGATCGTCTTGAACTCGCATGGTGAGTTCACCTTTCTGCACATCAATTAACGTTCTTCCCGTGGCTAAGAAAGGTCTCCCAAGGATGATCGGCACTTCCTTGTCTGCTTCAAAATCTAACAATGAAATTAGCAAGAAAAATAAAATTTGTCGACTCTTACCAAAACATCCTCGATCTTTCTTTCGGGATATGCTAAAGATTAATCTGCTAGCTGAAGCGTCACAGTTGTAGGTCTTACTTCACCTATCTCTAACATCTTGAAAATAGACTTAGGCATCAAATTGATATTCGCTCCTAAGTCACACAGATTCACCAATGTTACAAGGTATAGTAAAGCTTCCTGGGTCTTTCAATTTCGGTGGCAGTTTGTTCTGTAGGAACGCACTGCACTCATTTGTCAAGGCAATAGTCTCATACTCACTCAGTCGTTTCTTCTTAGACAGTATATCCTTCATAAACTTCACATAATTCAGTATTTTTTCTAAAGCCTCCACTAATGGAATATTGATGTGTAACTGCTTCAGGACATCCAAAAACTTCTTAAATTGCACCTCTTGTTTCTGCTTGTGTTACTACAATCTTTGCGGATATGGAGGTGATGGAA
This sequence comes from Gossypium sturtianum, assembly GCA_025698515.1. Lineage (NCBI taxonomy): Eukaryota > Viridiplantae > Streptophyta > Magnoliopsida > Malvales > Malvaceae > Gossypium > Gossypium sturtianum. The sequence continues at coordinate 67,746,364 of CM046946.1, read as the reverse complement.
CTTTCAGTTAAACCGGACAACTTTTCTGAGTAGGTAAATCTGCATCCAAAAAAGATGTTAAAATATCTGAATTCACTAAGTCAGGGTTTACCTTATCAGACATTGCAGATTCTGATTCTTTTGGTGTAGGAATTTCAACAGCTGGTTGATTCTTCTCAACGGGCTTATCTTCGACATCAATCAATCGGGGTTCCAAAATTTTACCACTTCGCAATGCCACTGCCTTGATATGTTCTTTACCCAAATTTCTTGGATTCTCAGTATCGCTCGGCAAGGTTCCTTATGGTCTATTACGAAGCTCCGTATCTAACTGACCCATTTGGTTTTCCAAATTTTTTAGTGTTGCTACTTGGCTTTGGATTAAAGCGTCATTCTTTGCCATGTATGCTTTCAAGAAGTTCTCTAAACTATTTGATGCCTCAGCTTGAGGTGGTTTTGGAGCTTGCTGATTAAACCCTTGAGATTGGTTGGGTCTTTGCTCCAATAAGTTGTTGTTCGGTCCATTTCCTTGGTTGCTCCAAGAAAAGTTAGGATGATTACACCATGAAGGATTGTAGAAGTTGGACTGGGGTCCTTGTCCACTCCTATTTTGATATTGGTTCCCCAAATAGTACATTTACTCGAGATTTTATGGACAATTCTCAAAAGAATGACCTTCCCCATAGTAAACACATGAAACTACTTCAAACGGACTTGGTGGCTGAGCTGCAAAATTATTAGCACTATTAGCGGTAAACTATTTTAAAATAGAGGAAATAGACGATACCTGAGCTGATAACGAAGTGAGGGCGTCAACTTTATGAACTCTGGATACACGTCTTCTTGAAGCTATTCGATTTGTTGGCCATTGATAGTTATTACTTGCGATCCTCTCGATGATCTCATAAGACTCATTATAAGACTTAGACAAAATTGCACCATTCGCAGAAGCATCTACCATCAATCTTGTATATGCGTTGAGACCATTATAGAATGTCTCTAACTGGATACAATGAGGAATCCCATGATGAGGACACTTACGAAGTAACTCTTTGAATCGCTCCCAAGCCTCATACAAAGACTCGTCATCCAATTGTTGGAAAGTTGTGATCTCGTTCCTCAACTTAGCATTTTTGCTAGGTGGGAAATACTTAACCAAAAATATTTCTGCTAATTCTTGTCATGTAGATATGGAACTTGGTGGCAATGAATTGAGCCATGCTCGTTATCGATCTCGCAACGAGTACGGAAACAACTTCAACCTCAGTGCGTCTTCAGTCACACTGGCTATCTTAAATGAATCACTCACCTCCATAAACAATCGGAGGTGGAGATGTGGATTTTTTGTGGGCATACCACTAAATTGGCCCACTGTTTGTAGCATTTGATACATCACTGGTTTCAATTAAAATTGGGTTGCCTCAATATCTGGCCTTCTAATTCCTGAATTTAACTCACTGAAAAGTGGCACAGCATATTGTCTGATGCATCGATCCCTACCATCGGCAATGAGGATGGGATTTCGTACATGATTGGCTTCATTACCTTGGTCTTGATTCTGATTTCCAAGGTCCATCTCGACTTGTCTTTGAGCTATTCGTTCACGTCTTCTTTGTCTGAAAGTTCGCTCAATTTCAGGGGCTACAGTGAGTAAATCAATAATTTGATCTATGCTCATAAACACCTAAAAAAATCAAAAAAATAAAAAGAATAAGTTAGTTATGTTAGAAATGAATCAAATTGAAAATAAATAATTTCACGAAAAAAATGACTATGGCAACAGTTGACAATCCCCGGCAACGCCGCCAAAAACTTGTAACGTGTAGGTTTGTGCAAGTGTACTGTAACACCCTGAAAATTTGAGTAATTTATTTTCTATGTGTGCTTTGAGTAATTATTCTAGAAAGTAAAATTTTCTGATTTATTTTCGTGGTTAGTATAGTCTTGAAGAAGGGTTTAAAATTTTTTTTAGAAGGAATAATATTAATTTTGAGAATTTATGGAAATAGACTAAGTGGCATTGACACATAAATTAATTTAAGTGTCAATGTGTAGCATAAGATGAGTAGTTGGACAAGTGGTGTTGGCGCATGAGCTAGTACATGGGGGTGAAGGTTGAATCCCTAAATAGCATCTAGGTGAATTTTATTTTTGATTTTTACGCCCATGTATAGCAAGTGTCGGCCAAGAGCATATATGGAAGGTGTTGACTTGTTATTTTTGGTTAGTATATCAAAGGAATAAGGAAAATTTGAACTTAAGGAAGGGTATCAAAAGAATAAGGAAAATGTGAGGATATGAGGCATGAATCAAGGAGTTGTTTAAGGAAACAATATCTTGGCCTAAAGACCAAGCATATGGACGGCATTATATGGCTAGGGGAGCCGAATTTTGGTGATAGTTTGGCTAGGAATTTTAGTCTTTGGTTTTGGTCATTTTGTTTAGTTTGTGCAAGTTTTGAAAATTCTCTCAAACTCTCTTTTCCTTGGCGAAATTGTGCACTTGGTAAGCCTAGTTTCTTTTGTCAAATTGGTCATTTTGTTTTACACTTTGGTGTCAATTTTGTGCCTTTCTCTTTGTGCCGATTTTACCAATACCTAAAGAGACCATTCTTTTCTTTTCTTCTCCCCATTGCCGATTATACATTGCTCTCAAAACTTATCTTTTCTTTCTTTTCTTTTCCATTCTATTTGGAAACCGAAACATCATCACCATCTCTCTCCTATTTGATTTCTTTCAATCGAAATTCTCTCCACCTACACTTTCATGGCGAATGTTAAAGTGCCTATAACCGATTTTATTTTCTCTTTTTCTTTGTTTCTTCATAGCCGAATTCTTCTTAGATCCATATTATTCTCAAATCCTATCTTTTCGACGTGGAAATAGGTAAGAATCCTTTTCGTTTCGATTAGTTAATAGTGGTTATAGCCGAATATTGATGATGGTTTGAAAGCTTTATTAGATCAAAATAAACGTTCCTTCTTTTAACGTTTATTTTGTTATACTTTAGTGCGATAACGGAAGTTTGGAATCAAGAAGTCGTGGGTGACAAAACGTTGGAATCAATTTTGTGGTAAGGAAATCATATCTTTAAAACCTTAGGATTATTTTGATATCATTGGATTAACCTTCCTTTGTCTTGAAAGACATTCAAAATAGGGAAGAAAAGGGCGGTGTTTAGCCTTCGGAAGAAGGGAGGTTCTGTTATTCCCCCTAAGTACAAGCAAAGGACTATTTCGGGAATCCGGGATTTTCCACCGGGTTGTGGACGTTCAACCGAGGAAAATCAACTCGCTCAAGTCGTTCGTACTCCCGAACCATTATTTGTTCGTGGATTCGATTCGGTTAGCGAACCATCGATCGGAGAAAAATCGCAAGTAGAAGTCTTACGAAAATCCGAGGGTAAATTTCTAGATCGCTATAGTTAGATCGGTTTTATTATAGATTATAGTGTTTTAATTAACACAATACGTATAGGTGTTGAAGAGCGGGAAAGTTTAGTTCTCTCCATAACCGTGTGTGTAACTTCACACTCATTTTGGGTTGGACATCATGTTGTAAGTTCCGTGATAAATTCGTAAAATAGTAAAAACGGAAAAATACGTAGTAACTCATATTTTGAGTAAATGCATGAAAACGGTTAAAACCGAGAAAATAAAATCCGATAATACTCTAGTTTGATAAATAAAATCCGATAATACTCTAGTTCGATAAAATGGGCCGATAATACTCTAGTTCGATAAAATGGGCGATAATACTCTAGTTCGATTAAATGGGCCGATATTACTCTAGTTCGATTAAATGGGCGAAAATATACTGTTTCGATAAATTGGGCTAAAATGGGCCAAAGTCACTAAACTACTAAATGGGCTAGTTGATAAATTGTTTATATGAGCCTAATGAAAGGTTAATTGATAAGCCCACCGATGATATGGATTAATGAAAATCATGTTATATGATTATATTTGTTATATACGCATGATTGCATGGGGTGGGTTATATGAAGAGAAGAATAGCCGATTGCCACAAATTTGGCTCATTGCCTCTAGTTCGGTGGCTCTGCCACAATATGGCAATGCCTCTAGTTCGGTGGCTCGCCACAAATTCGCTAAATGCCTCTAGTTCGGTGACAATGTCACAATCTAGTTGATGAGTGCACTACAAAATTATTTAAGGGCTTTAAGCCCATGATTGGTGTGTTTGGCGGGGTGGGTTGACTGGATCCCCACAGTGTGTTGGTTGGTACGGGGTGTTAGCGGATGGATACTAGGTTGGTTTGGGAAATTCATATTTCATGCATTCTTCTCTTTAAATTATGTTACTTTACGATGTATGGTTGAAATCTGTTAATGGGCTCAAGCCCGGCATGATATCTTGACGATTTGACCTAAAAAAAATGGTGGTAAGTGAGTTGCACACTCGAGTTCTTTGTAACTCACCCAAATTTTATTAACCATTTGAGGTAATGGAAATTGACGTGGACTTGGGCCGGAGATGACTTGGTGGAGGCCATACTACAAACTTGGGTTTTTAATAAACTATGACTTTATTTAAGTTTTTATTTTAATTGCTATTATTGGGTTGATGTAATAAGGCCTCTTATATGTTTTTATGGATTTTATTGTGTGGATGGTTTAAATTTTATTTCTAAACTTTTAATATGGTTTTATCTCAAATATGTTAAGTTTTCTTAAGAACATTGGTTTTATAACAAAAAGTTTTGTAGCACTATTTTATCTTAACCCTATGAAAATAAACGAATGTATGATTGGTGTGACAAACCAAATCTTGTCTAAACGCATAGACCGGGTTTGGGGTGTTACATTTAGTGGTATCAGAGCCCGGTTCAAAACTCGGCTGTGGTTTGGGTTCAATAAAGAAATTTGTTTGAAAATAATTTCTAGAGTTTTGATTAAAGGTAGTATGGCACCATGAGCATCCCGCGCCAAGTCAAGTAAGTATCTCACGTATCTTTGTATGTTTATTATCATTGTGATATGATTATAAGAAACACTCTAGAACTTCTAGTTTTAGGTGTTAAAACCGTAGAGATTAAGACAATAGGATATTGATGCGAAAAACACTCTATCTCTTCATATCATAAGATATCGTTAATAAACAATTGAAATATTATTCGATTCATAAAACTCTTAATCGATTAAATCGAATTATTCGCCATGAGCACTAGAGGACGTGGGTCGGACGCGTAGGCGTGGCCGTGGTAGAGGACGAGGTGTTAGGGCGCAATCGATGTGCCAAAGTTATATGTCGGAAATGGATGCACTGCGCCACTCGAGAGTGAGACGGGATCGCACGACCATATGGAAGAGGATAATCCGTGACACGAGCAATGCCGCGAGTACTTGAAAGGGTCGCTGGATCCAATCGACCAACCGCTCGTGGGTCGATATCGAGCGGCCCGAAATCCAAAGTGGAGCCGAGGTTTCGAGAGGTGTCTCGTGTAGCTCCCAATGTCGCTGAATATTGGCTTGAGGCGCGAGAGCGAATTATGGACGATCTTGAGTGCACCTGTGGAACAAAAGTTAAGAGGAGCGGTATCTTTGTTGAGAGACGAAGCTTACCAATGGTGGCTTACTATCCGAGATGGCATCGATGTCGCTTTGATTAATCGGGAATTTTTCAAGGCTTCCTTTCAAGGGAAATATGTGGGAACAAGCTATGTGGATGCCCGAAGGAAGGAATTCTTGAACTGGTGCAAGGAAATAAGACGGTGGCGACATATGAGGTCGAGTTCTTACGTTTGAGTCGCTATGCTCGAACGATAGTGGCAACGGACCATGAGCGTTGTGTGCGCTTCGAGGACGGTTTGAAAGGCGAGTTGCGCGGTTACGATAGCCCCACAACAAGTTAGAACTTTTGCCGCTCTTGTGGAGAAGGCCAAGATAGCCGAAGAGGCTAAGAACTCGAACGCCAAAATCGGGAGCAAATTCGAGGCAAGAAAGATCTCAAGCATTCGGGTTCTTCGAGAAGATTCTCAAGAGGCCGGAATGAGGAACCAGCTCAAGGAAGAGCACCGATAGTCGTTAATCGTAGTCGGGATTGTCTTTGAATGTGGGAAAAGACATTAGGAGAATGTTGGAGGAAAACGGGTGCTTGCTATAAATGTGGATCGACGGAGCATCAATATAGGAGTTGCCCTCGACGTATGGATACAACTCAAGAAGTTCGTGCATCGATGCACCACCGGCAAGAGGAGTTCAAAGCAACCACCGAGAGGTCGGGGACCGTGTCGTGGTGGTAATGGGGCTGGACGTGGTCAAGGTGCGTGGTCGAGGCAATGGTCCTAGAGGCAACGCGGATGCAAGACAACGAGGATTGGTGTATGCGGTCGACGTCGTGAGGATGGCAATGCACGATGTGATAAGCGGCACGTTCTTCATTTTCGATGTACCCGTTATTGCCTTGATAGATATTGGTTCTACTCATTCGTACATTGCTAGCACCATAATCGGAAACTTGAAATTAGACTCAAATTTCCGATAAAGAGATGAGGTGATTAGTCCCTTAGGTCAGTCGGTGGTGGTTAATAAACTGTTTAGAGACGTGCCCTTAGTTATTCAAGGAGAAACATTCTTGGCAAATTTGATGGAATTGCCTTTTGGCGAATTCGATATCATTCTGGGCATGGATTGGTTGGTTAAGCACCGGGCGCAATTGGACTGTGCTGAAAAGCGGATGTTGATAAGAACTGCGGAGGATAAGGAGATAGTTATGATAGGCGAGCGGAGAAATTTCTTGACAAACGTGATTTCTGCGTTAAAGGCGGAGAAGTTGGTACGAAAAGGATATGGAGCATTTTTAGCATTTATTAGTGCTTTAGATGCCAAAGAGCTATCAGTGGAAGATGTGAGAACGGTGAAGGAATTTTCGGATGTTTTTCCTGAAGAACTTCCTGGTGTACCTCCAGATCGGAAATGGAATTTGGTATTGAGCTTTTGCTTCGAATCGCTCAAAGTGTCCATTGCTCCTTATAGAATGGCACCGAAGGAGTTGTCTGACTTAAAGCCCAAATTCAAGAACCGCTAGATCGGGGTTTTATTCGACCGAGTGTGTCTCCGTGGGGAGCACAGGTTTTGTTTGTTAAGAAGAAGGATGGGTCAATGCGTATGTGTATCGATTATAGGCAATTGAATAAGCCGACGATCAAGAATCGGTATTCTCTGCCGAGGATTGACGACTGTTTGATCAATTGAAGGAGCTTCGCATTTTCTCCAAGATTGATTTAAGGTCGGGTTACCACCACTTTAAGGTGAAAGAAGCGGATATTCACAAGGCAGCGTTCCGAACCCGTTACGGACACTATGAGTTTTTAGTGATGCCGTTTGGGTTGACCAATGCACCACCGCATTTATGGATATGATGAACCGGTCTTTCAACCATTCTTAGATCGGTTTGTGGTGGTATTCATAGATGACATTCGGTTTATTCGAGGAGCGAAGAAGAACATGACTCGCATTTGCGGATTGTATTGCAAGTGCTTCGAGATAATCAGTTGTATGCCAAATTCGGTAAATGTGAATTTTGGTTAAGAGAAGTGACTTTCTTGGGTCATGTGGTATCACCGAAGGAATAAGGGTGGATCCTCGGAAGATTGAGGCGGTATTGGATTGGAAACCACCAAGTCGGTGAGTCGATTCGGAGTTTCTTGGGTTTGGTGGATATTATAGGACGCTTTGTTGAGGGGTTCTCATTGATTCTTCGCACCTCTAACTAAGCTTTTGCGGAAGGGAGTGTTGTTTATATGGTGATAAGCAGCAAGAAAGTTTTGAGCGATCAAGAAGGTTTTAACTAAGCGCCGGTATTGATTCAACTCCGAGGTCGGGAAGGAGTTTACGATTTATTGTGATGCGTCACATACGGGTTTAGGCTGCGATTGATGCAAAGTGGGAAAGTTGTAGCTTACGCTCTCGTCAATTGAGACCGCACGCAGTGAACTACCCTACTCATGATTTGGAGTTAGCAAAGCAGTGGTGTTTGCCTTAAAGATTTGGAGGCATTACCTCTATGGTGAAAAGTCTATCATCTATACGGATCACAAGAGTCTTAAGTATCTTCTTACTCGGAAGGAGTTAAACTTGAGACAACGAAGATGGGTGGAGTCTGTTAAAGGACTATGATTTCTCAATTGAGTATCATCCCCGAAAGGCTAATGTGGTATGACGCATTAAGTCGTAAGGTGGTATCGATTTGAGAGCTATGTTTGCCCATTTGAGTTTGTATGAGGATGGTAGTTTGATAGCGGAATTTCAAGTGAAGCCTATGTGGTTGGAACAAATTAAGGAAAAACAGATTTTAGATGAGAAGTTGAGACTTTTATTTCAGCAAGTGGAAAATGGTGAAATTGAGGATTTTGGAATAAATTCAGAAGGTGTATTGTGTTTTCGTGAAAGGGTCTGTATGCCTAAGGATTCAGATCTGAGGCAAATGATTTTGCGGGAGGCGCATAGTAGTCCTTATGCTATGCATCCCGGAGGAAATAAGATGTATCGGGATCTTCGTGAACAGTTTTGGTGGCCTGGATTGAAACGTGAGATTTCAGAATTTGTGGGAAAATGCTTAACTTGTCAGCAAGTGAAGGCGGAGCATCAATTGCCGTCAGGTCTTTTGCAACCAGTTAAGATTCCTCTTTGGAAATGGGAGCGGATAACAATGGATTTTGTTAGTGGGTTACCTTTAACACCTACTAAGAAAAATTTCGTTTGGGTAATTGTTGATCGCTTGACGAAGATCGCTCATTTTCTACCAAAGCGCGTCACGGACTACTCGCTGCGAAGTTGGCGGTCGTATGTATCCGAAATCGTGAGGTTGCATGGGGTACCAGATCGATTATATCGGATAGGGATCCTAGGTTTACATCTCGATTTTGGAAAGCTTTGCATGAAGCCTTGGGTACAAAGCTTAATTTTAGTACGGCTTTTCATCATCCTCGATCGATGGTCATCGGAGAGAGTGATTCAGATTCTGGAAGACATGTTAAGGGGATGTGTAATCGACTTCAAAGGTAGTTGGGAGGATTTTCTACCGTTAGCGGAATTTGCGCACAACAACAATGACTACTTGTCTAGCATTCAGATGGCACCCTACGAGGCATTGTATGGTCGTAGGTGTCGTTCTCCTATTTGTTGGACTGAGTTGGGTGATCGGCGGTTGTTAGGACTCGAGATGATTTCAAGCGGAAGAAAAAGTGAAAGTTATTCAGGCACAGTTAAAGGAAGCTTCGGATAGATGCGAAGTCGTATGCGGATCCAAGCGTAAAGAGATCGAGTATGCCGTAGGAGATCAAGTCTTCTGAAGGTCTCACCTTGGAAAAAGATATTCAGATTCGGAAGAAGGGCAAGTTGAGTCCTAGATACATTGGACCGTATCGTGTGGTGAAACGAGTTGGTCCGATGGCCTATCGATTGAGTTACCTCCGAATTGAGCCAAATTCATAATGTTTTCCACGTGTCCATGTTGAGGCGCTATAGATCGGATCCTTCGCACATAGTACCGTAGAGAAGAAGTGGAGTTGAATTTGGATTTGTCTTTTGAGGAGGAACCGGTGGAAATCTTAGACCGAGACGTGAAGGTGCTAAGAAAGAAGACTCGTGCCGTTGGTCAAAGTGTTGTGGCGTAACCACGGAGTGGAGGAAGCTACGTGGGAGCCTGAGGATGCAATTCGGCAACAATACCCTCACCTTTTTTCAGCTGTGTAAATTTCGAGGACGAAATTTTCTTTTAGGGTAGAGTTGTAACACCCTGAAAATTTGAGTAATTTATTTTCTATGTGTGCTTTGAGTAATTATTCTAGAAAGTAAAATTTTTCGATTTATTTTCGTGGTTAGTATAGTCTCAAGAAGGGTTTAAAATTTTTTTAGAAGGAATAATATTAATTTTGAGAATTTATGGAAATAGACTAAGTGGCATTGACACATAAATTAATTTAAGTGTCAATGTGTAGCATAAGATGAGTAGTTGGACAAGTGGTGTTGGCGCATGAGCTAGTACATGGGGTGAAGGTTCAATCCCTAAATAGCATCTAGGTGAATTTTATTTTTGATTTTTCCGCCCATGTATAGCAAGTGTCGGCCAAGAGCATATATGGAAGGTGTTGACTTGTTATTTTTGGTTAGTATATCAAAGGAATAAGGAAAATTTGAACTTAAGGAAGGGTATCAAAAGAATAAGGAAAATGTGAGGATATGAGGCATGAATCAAGGAGTTGTTTAAGGAAACAATATCTTGGCCTAAAGACCAAGCATATGGACGGCATTATGGCTAGGGGAGCCGAATTTTGGTGATAGTTTGGCTAGGAATTTTAGTCTTTGGTTTTGGTCATTTTGTTTAGTTTGTGCAAGTTTTGAAAATTCTCTCAAACTCTCTTTTCCTTGGCCGAAATTGTGCACTTGGTAAGCCTAGTTTCTTTTGTCAAATTGGTCATTTTGTTTTACACTTTGGTGTCAATTTTGTGCCTTTCTCTTTGTGCCGATTTTACCAATACCTAAAGAGACCATTCTTTTCTTTTCTTCTCCCCATTGCCGATTATACATTGCTCTCAAAACTTATCTTTTCTTTCTTTTCTTTTCCATTCTATTTGGAAACCGAAACATCATCACCATCTCTCTCCTATTTGATTTCTTTCAATCGAAATTCTCTCCACCTACACTTTCATGGCGAATGTTAAAGTGCCTATAACCGATTTTATTTTCTCTTTTTCTTTGTTTCTTCATAGCCGAATTCTTCTTAGATCCATATTATTCTCAAATCCTATCTTTTCGACGTGGAAATAGGTAAGAATCCTTTTCGTTTCGATTAGTTAATAGTGGTTATAGCCGAATATTGATGATGGTTTGAAAGCTTTATTAGATCAAAATAAACGTTCCTTCTTTTAACGTTTATTTTGTTATACTTTAGTGCGATAACGGAAGTTTGGAATCAAGAAGTCGTGGGTGACAAAACGTTGGAATCAATTTTGTGGTAAGGAAATCATATCTTTAAAACCTTAGGATTATTTTGATATCATTGGATTAACCTTCCTTGTCTTGAAAGACATTCAAAATAGGGAAGAAAAGGGCGGTGTTTAGCCTTCGGAAGAAGGGAGGTTCATTATTCCCCTAAGTACAAGCAAAGGACTATTTCGGGGGATCCGGGATTTTCCAGGGTTGTGGACGTTCAACCGAGGAAAATCAACTCGCTCAAGTCGTTCGTACTCGAACCATTATTTGTTCGTGGATTCGATTCGGTTAGCGAACCATCGATCGGAGAAAATCGCAAGTAGAAGTCTTACGAAAATCCGAGGGTAAATTTCTAGATCGCTATAGTTAGATCGGTTTTATTATAGATTATAGTGTTTTAATTAACACAATACGTATAGGTGTTGAAGAGCGGGAAAGTTTAGTTCTCTCCATAACCGTGTGTGTAACTTCACACTCATTTCGGGTTGGACATCATGTTGTAAGTTCTGTGATAAATTCGTAAAATAGTAAAAACGGGAAAAATACGTAGTAACTCATATTTTTGAGTAAATGCATGAAAACGGTTAAAACCGAGAAAATAAAATCCGATAATACTCTAGTTTGATAAATAAAATCCGATAATACTCTAGTTCGATAAAATGGGCCGATAATACTCTAGTTCGATAAAATGGGCCGATAATACTCTAGTTCGATTAAATGGGCCGATATTACTCTAGTTCGATTAAATGGGCCGAAAATACTCTGTTTCGATAAATTGGGCTAAAATGGGCCAAAGTCACTAAACTACTAAATGGGCTAGTTGATAAATTGTTTATATGAGCCTAATGAAAGGTTAATTGATAAGCCCACCGATGATATGGATTAATGAAAATCTGTTATATGATTATATTTGTTATATACGCATGATTGCATGGGGTGGGTTATATGAAGAGAAGAATAGCCAGTTGCCACAAATTTGGCTCATTGCCTCTAGTTCGGTGGCTCTGCCACAATATGGCAATGCCTCTAGTTCGGTGGCTCGCCACAAATTCGCTAAATGCCTCTAGTTCGGTGACAATGTCACAATCTAGTTCGGTAGTGCACTACAAAATTATTTAAGGGCTTTAAGCCCATGATTGGTGTGTTTGGCGGGGTGGGTTGACTGGATCCCCACGGTGTGTGTTGGTTGGTACGGGGTGTTAGCGGATGGATACTAGGTTGGTTTGGGAAATTCATATTTCATGCATTCTTCTCTTTAAATTATGTTACTTTACGATGTATGGTTGAAATCTGTTAATGGGCTCAAGCCCAAAGCATGATATCTTGACGATTTGACCTAAAAATGGTGGTAAGTGAGTTGCACACATCGAGTTCTTTGTAACTCACCCAAATTTTATTAACCATTTGGGTAATGGAAATTGACGTGGACTTGGGTAGGAGATGACTTGGTGGAGGCCATACTACAAACTTGGGTTTTTAATAAACTATGACTTTATTTAAGTTTTTATTTTAATTGCTATTATTGGGTTGATGTAATAAGGCCTCTTATATGTTTTTATGGATTTTATTGTGTGGATGGTTTAAATTTTATTTCTAAACTTTTAATATGGTTTTATCTCAAATATGTTAAGTTTTCTTAAGAACATTGGTTTTATAACAAAAAGTTTTGTAGCACTATTTTATCTTAACCCTATGAAAATAAACGAATGTATGATTGGTGTGACAAACCAAATCTTGTCTAAACGCATAGACCGGGTTTGGGGTGTTACATGTACACTATCGTTATCAAGTAATAAGTAAGTATCGAGTTATCGTCTCCACAGGGATTGTATTTGTGCTAAGTCACTTAATTTGTAAACTTATATTAACAATTTGGTAAATAAAAACACAATATAGTTGAGAAGTGGTGATTAAAATATATTAAACTAAATGCAATGATCCCTAATGCAAATTATCCTAAGTATGCAAACTATATGAATGAAATTTTGTAAAATTAAAAACAATTTGCAACAATTATAACATAAATAAACTAGGACAATTACTTTAATTAAACTCAATTTATTATCAGCATGCTTAATAACATTGGGAAAAACATTCCATGGCAACTCGATCTTTCATGAGTTTGGAAACCACATTAGGTCCTTTTGGAATCCTTTACTTAGTAAATACGCATTTTATTGATCCTTATTTACTAAGGGTTTCTTAGCATTCGTGTGTGAGGTAACAGTGGACGTGTCGGAGTTTGAAACAGTTTAATCACACAAATCTAAAAACTATGCAGATAACAGAGCTTGGTCAGAGTTGTTATGCAACCTACAATTTAATCGGGTTAGGATCTAAATTGAGCATGCACATTTCAATTATGTGTCCATTAGTCGTCGTGCAGTCGGGATCATTTCAGCTAATTGTGTGCATTTCAATCACGTATGAACGAAATATAGACTTGATTTTAATTGAAAACATGATTGATTGAGGCACAAATATTATAAGCATGAATCAAATAAATATTATTTAATCAAAGCAATCATCCTAGCTCAAATAAAATTAAGCTAACATTGTTGTAAACAAGAACAAAGAACACATAGCAAACATCTTTAGATTAAATTAAAGAAAAGAAAGATTAAACCCAATTCAGAGTGGTTGTCACCCAAGACTCTGACTGACGAGGCTCCTTTGTTCCTTTGCTTTGCTCATTTGCTGATGGCTCTCCAAGGTGGCCAACCAATGGTTCTTTAAGAGGATTAATTGCTAAAATCTCTATGAAGAGATGATGCTAGGCGTGGAAATGGAAAAGGCTAAGAGAATTTGGAGAGAAGAGAGAATGATGAATGATGAGAATGAATGAGGAATGATTGAGGGATCATTGAGGGATGATTGAGGGATGATGAATGAGGGAATGAGAGGGTCTTATTTATCGGTGATGAGAGGGGGGTAGTTTGCTAAAAATAATGGATGTTAACCTCTTCAAATCTCCTCAAATTGTGGTCGGCCATGCTTAGTGGCTTTTGACTTTATTTTTGCTCAGGACTGAGACTCAGTCAATCGTAAATCTTCAGGCAAACCTCTAATTTCTTCAACACTGCAAGGACCTTGTGTAATTAAACCAAAGAATGGTTTAAATGGACAGCCATGTGTAGCCAAATATTGGGTTGACTTGGTCTCCAATTTGGACGATTTTGTAATCCAGCAAAGCTATCAAACCTGTCCAGAATAAATCAACAAGTTAAAGGACCAAAGAACAAAATTTATCCAATTTAATTAATTAATTAATACCCAAATTATTAATGAAATGTTTTAAAATGAATTATTAAATATAATTTTATATTTTATTATTTAATTTAATCATGCATGGCCCACTTTATGTCTTAAAAAATATAATATATTCAAATTAATATAAAATAAGCCATTTATTGCATGAAAACTATATAATAAAGCATAAAATCACATTTTTATAATTTCTATGTCTTAATTTTATATTTTCACATATTTCATTAATTTATTAAACAATTACTTAGTTTTAACAACGGATTTAAGGAAAAATGTGATAAATTACATAAGAAAAATCCTATATAATTTTCCATTTACAATGAATATGCTGAAATTTAAAAGTTTATGGTAGAAAATGAAAGGTTGTTTATAGATAAATAACTTTTACAAAGGGAAATTTGATAGAAATTGATTTAGGGACTAAATTGAAAAATGGTAAAACTCATGAAAAATTCTGAAATTTTCAGAATACATGTTCTCTAAAATTTATATTAGAATTTTGGTTAGGCTTGGAATAAGGATTAAATTGCATGAATTTCAATTTTCGAGCCTAGGGACGAAATTGTAATTAATTAGAAGTATAGGGGCAAAATGGTACTTTTGCCTAGATTGTAAATTGAGTTCAATAGAATATGAAATGGATTGAATTGATGATTAAATTCATTTATATAGATCCGGAAATACCAAACAAAGAGCTAGATTGGAGAAAGCAAAAGATTTCGGATTAGTAGATTTTAGATACGAACAAATATCAAGGTAAGTTCGTATAACTTAAATGAGTATAGAAATGTATTGATTTGAATGTTATATTATATTGATTATGTTATATGAAATCATGTATGTGAATTACTTAAATATGATAATGATTGAAATGATACATGTTTGGTAAATTATTGAAAAAGGATTGAATTCCTTGAATATTGAATTCCAATGGATAAAAAGATGATTTCCCTGATAAAACTGCATGTGTTGCAGAATGGATTTAGCCCGGACGGGTAATCCAAAATGAGCCTCTCGAGTATATGTTTCAATTAGGATTTAGCCTGGACTGGTAATCCTAATTGACTGGATTTAGCCTGGACTTGAAACACCCCAAACCCGGCCCACAAGCCCGACCGGATATGGTATGCTTCTTAAGAAAAACTCATTTTTTTGTCGTTTTGTAATAAGATGTGATTTTTGGGGTAAAAGAATAAATTTAAGTACGAACTTGATAAAAACCGTTTTTAATACGATTATTGAAAATATTTAATTGATTAGTTGAAATTGATCGAGCAGAATATAAATTTAAAACGTAAAAGTAACATAACTAATGGCGTACGTATTACAAAAACATATCCCAAAAAAAATCCCAAATATATATAAGAAAACGTAGTAAGTTTAATAAAAAGTGAAAATTTCAATTTACGGAGTTGAGCAATGGCCACCACGCGATCCTCTTTGACCCGGTCCAAAATCATTGTGTATCACCTGAAATAGTTATCCCACGAAGGGTGAGTCAACAGACTCAATGTGTAACATTATACTAAAAGTCCAATCGATCATAGTAACAAAGTTCATAATATAACAAATCAATAATAATATGATTAAATCACATATACATATAAATGAAATGCAATCCCGAACCCAACTTAGATATCCATCCGCTACACACCACCCGTACCTACCAATCACACCGTGGGGATTTCTAAATCGACCCTCCATCCGCTACACACCATCGAAGGCAGTTGCTGCAGTCAACTAGCACATCGCCCTTATAAATTGTGGCATAGCCACCAGATAATTGTGACAGAGTCACCGGATTTATAGTATATGACCGAAGTCACCGGATTCATAATATCGTGACCGAAGTCATCGGATTATGTGGTAAAACCACCGGAACACTTCCCCTTTCAATATTGCCCATATGCCCATGCAATAACATATTATTTCAATATCATGTCATATACCCCATAATCATATCGGAATCGAACACATTTCATATTATGCATATAGCATTATTTATGATATAAATATCATGCCTTTGAATCATAATCCCAAAATCATAATCAATTATCGAATATGTTTCATATTAAAAACTTACATAGTACGAAGGAAAAACGTACCTCAATTCATCGTACCATTGAGTGGTACCCAAAGCTATAATCGTTTATATTTCATTATAAACACATCTATATAAATAAAGCTACTAATCAATTAGATGTTTAGTATAAGTTACACACCTTGCAAACACAAAGAGCGATAGAAACTTTAGGATTTCCGACTCTTGCCTACACGTCGACAGAACCTACATATCACTATGTGAGAAATCGGTTATCACTAAAAGATATGGCCTTTGGCCGAATATCATTGTCCCTTACCTTGGATTATTCAAATTTGAATGATCTCTTCCTAACGTTGATTACAAGACAACCCCGAAAATCTTCCTTCAGAAGTTTAGCCACGGAGAAATAAGAGGATTAGATTCCTAAAATCGATTAATCCAAAGAAAATAAAGAAAAAAACCATTGATAGAAAAGCCTTACCCGAACACGATGATCGATTAACCCTTATTAGAACTATCAAGAAATTCGGCCTTAACAACTTAAAAGAAAAAGAATGATAATTTCGGCTTTAACAAAAGAAAGAAAAGGAAGGAAAATAATGATGAAAAAGGTATAGGATAATTTTTCGGTTATGATAGGAAAAGGGAAGAGAGGAAGAGAATGAAAAGAAAATAAAAGAGAATGCTTTTGGTGTAAGATGGATTCGGCACTAGAGAGGAAGAAAAGAATGGTAAATGTCTTCAAAGATGACAATATTTTGGTTCCAAAAGAAAGTAAACTTGAGAGGAAAAGAAGAAATAAAAGTATCTATTTGGTCAAAATGCAAAGGCCAAAACAAAGCAAACTTTTTACCAAATGCCTATTGATAAATTCGGTTAAGAGAAATATTTTTGGACAAAGGAAAAATGCACAAATTGACAACTTTTGGTCAACTAAAACCTCCCAAATCCCAAACCAAAAATTTGGCCAACACAATAGCCTACACAATCCCCCTTTTTCCTCCTTAATTCTTCCCTATCAACCCCATAATTTCCAACACAATTAAACCACTCCCTTAGCCCCTTATGCCGTCTAGGTTCATGGTCACATGACCATGAAAAAGCTTCCAAAACAACACCCACTCTTCAAGCCTCTTGTCCCCTAAACTTTCCTTATCCACTTGATTCCTTACCATAACTCCTAACTTGCCTTTTCCTATTGGTCTACTATCCAAAAATAAAAGAATAGTCCATCTATTAAGGATAAGGTTTGACCGACACTATAGGGAAGAAAACAAAAATTAAAATTCCTCCCAATTGCTAGCTAAAGGATTCGAACCTCTCACCTCATGCATTCACCCATGCACCTTCACCACTTTACCAATAGCTCAACTTATGATCAAAACATCAAATTAATTCTCTTAAGGCCAAACTTGCTTAGTTCCCCTTCTAAGATTAAAATCTAATATTTTCTAAGGCAATCCTTTACATTCTAAAATTCCCAAAGTCCCTAGAACTCATACAAAGAGCACATAACAACAATGCACACATTCAAGCGAAAATTTTCATAACCCCTAAATCCGGGATATTACAGTTCTACCCTCCTAAAAAAAATTTCGTCCCCGAAATTACGACAAGAATAAGTGAGGATATTCTTTGTCGCATAGCCTCCTCGGCCCCACTAAGCTTCTTCCGATCCATGATTGCGCCATAATACTTTGACGAGAGGAACTGATTTCCTCAGTAACACCTTCACATCTCGATCTAGAATTTGAATCGGCTCCTCTTCATAGGACAAATCTGGTCGTAATTCTACCTCCTCAGCGGCACTATATGAGATGGATCCGACCGTAACGACGTAACATCGAAACATGAAACACATCATGCATTTGATTCAACTCGAAGGTAACTCTAACTCGATATGCCACCTGGTCCAACCCGCTTCAAAACCCGATAAGGTCCTATAAACACGGGCTTAACTTTCCTTTGCGACCAAATCTCATCAACTTTTTCCAAGGCGAAACCTTTTAGGAACACTTGGTCTCCCACAACAAACTCTATGTCCTTTCGTTTCAAATCTACGCACGACTTTTGCCTATCCGATGCCTCCTTCAACCGAGCCCGAATTACTTTAACCTTTCTTCTGGATTCAGCCACAATCTCTGGACCCAAAACTCGACGTTCCCCTAATTCGCGTCCAACACGTAGGAGTCGCGACACTTTCGTCCATATAGCGCTTCATACGGTGCCATCCGAATCATGGCTTGGTAATCGTTGTTGCACGCAAACTCGCTAAAGGCAAAAATTCTTCCCGACTTTCCTCGAAATCTATCACACATCCCTTAACATGTCCTCTAATACTTGGATTACTCGCTCAGACTGGCCATCAGACTGTGGATGAAATGCCGTACTGAAGTCTAATCTGGTGCCCAAAGCCTGATGTAATGCTTTCCAGAATCGAGACGTAAACCTCGGATCCCTATCCGATATAATCGACACTGGCACTCCATGCAATCTTACAATCTCTGCCACATACAACTTCGCCAATTTCTGCAAAGAGTAATCAATTCGTACATGAATGAAATGTGCAGACTTCGTCAATCGATCCACTATCACCCACACCGAATCTTTCTTGGTAGGCGTAAGGGGAAACCCACTAACAAAGTCCATGGTGATACGCTCCCACTTCCATTGCGGAATCTTTATTGGTCAAGCAGGCCCGATGGAACTTGGTGTTCAAACCTTAACTTAGCGACACGTTAAGCACTTCCCCACAAACTCCGTAACTTCTCGCTTAAGACCAGGCCACCAAAATTGATCCGAAGATCCTCAGACAACTTACTACCTCCGGATGCATCGCATAAGGACCACCATTCGATTCCTGAAGAATTGTTTGCCTAAGCTCCTCATCCTTCGGCATACAGACCTTACCCTTGAAACACAAAACTCCATCGCTGTTAACACCATAATCTTCCAAATCTCCATTTTGCACTTGCCGCAGCTTAACACTTAAATCATCATCTACCAACTGTTTTTCTTTCACCTGACTCAACCACATCGGCTTTACTTGTAATTACGCCAACAAGCTTCGTCGTCATAAAGACTAAGATGTGCGAACATCGCTCTTAGATCCGACACCACTTTCCTACTTAGGGCATCTGCCACTACATTCGCCTTGCCCGGGTGATACTCTATCGAACAATCGTAGTCTTTCAACAACTCCACCCATCTTCGTTGTCTCAGATTCAGCTCCTTCAGTCGTCACAGATACTTAAGACTCTTGTGGTCCGTGTAGATTCTGACTTTTCTCCATACAAATAATGCCTCCACACTTTAAGAGCAAAGACTACGCTGCCAACTCCAAGTCATGCGTCGGGTAGTTAACCTCGTGAGGCCTCAATTGCCGAGATGCATACGCAACCACCTTCCGTCTTGCATCAAAACACATCCCAATCCAATGTGAGACGATCACAATACACCACAAAGTCCTTCCCCGCCTCAGTGAATCAACACCGGAGCTTGGTCAAAACCTCTTAAGCTTCTCAAAGCTCTCTTGTCGCTTATTCGCCCACACGAAAGGTATCTCTTTTCTCAACAACGTCACAAAGGTGCCGCTATCGAGGAGAATCCTTCGACGAACCTTCAGTAGTAACTCTGCTAATCCCAAGAAACTAAGAACTTGTGTACAGACTTAGGTGGTTTCTAATCTAACACCGCCTCAATCTTTCGAGGATCCACCCTTATCCCTTCCGCAGACACCACATGGCCTAAAAACGCAACTTCTTTCGGCCAAAATTCGCACTTATTTGAATTTGGCATAAAGCTTCTTTCTCTCAACACTTGCAACACTATCCGAAGATGCTCATCATGTTTGTAACTCGGACTTGGAATACACAAGAATGTCGTCTATAAACACAACAACAAATCGATCCAAGTAGGGTTGAAAACCCGATTCATCATATCCATAAACGCAATTTTGGGCGTTTCGTCAATCCGAACGGCATTACCAAAAATTCATAATGCCCATATCTTGTTAGGAAAAGTCGTCTTATGGATATCCGCTTCCTTCACCTTGGTGATGATACCCCAACCTTAGATCTATCTTTGAGAATACCGCACTCCCTTAAGTCGATCGAACAAGTCGTCTATCCTTGGCAAAGGATACTTGTTCTTGATGGTTAGCTTATTCAATCGCCGGTAATCTATGCACATACGCATAGTCCCGTCCTTCTTCTTCACGAACAAGACCGGTGCTCCCCATGGAGACACACTAGGTCGGATAAACCCACGATCAAGCAACTCTTGAATTTGGGCCTTAAGCTCAACCAACTATTTTGGTGCCATTCTATACAGAGCGATAGATACGCGCGCGTTCGTGCAATAAGTCAATCCCAAATTCCACCTCCCGATCCGGAGGCAACCACGGAAGTTCTTCCGAAAAGACATCCACGAATTCTCTCACTGGCCCCGACCTCTTCAACAGCTTGCCTCTTTAGCCTCCAAGGCTTCGCCCAACATAAGAAAAGCCAAACAACCTTTCCTAACCATCTTTTCGCGCTTTAAGAGTGGATACTACATTTGATAAGTAGTTCCGTCTCTCGCCCATTACCACAACTTCCTTATCGTCCATAGACCTTAGTGACATCCGCTTAGCAAAGACAATCCACATTCGCACGATACTTCACTAGCCAATCCATGCCTAGGATCAAATCAAATTCTCCAAATGGCAACTCCATTAAATTAGCGGAAATCTGCGTCCCTTGAACTTCTAAAGGCACTTCCTTAAAGAGCTTATCTACTACTGATCGTCCTAAAGGACTAAATGCGATCATCTTCCTAGGATACAGATCTGAGTTCACATGTAGAGTTCCAGATACTTCACTAGCGATGTAAGAATGAGTTGACCCTATATCTATCAAAGCAATAAAGGGCAACCCAGAAATAAGAAACGTACCCGTGATAACATCAGGTGCATCACTATCTTCCCTCCGACGAACCGCATACACCAAACCAGGGCCGTCTAGCCTCGGTGCTACCTGCTCGCCTCGCCCGAGTCCCACGACCTCTACGAGAACCATTACCTCGCCACTCGAACCACGACCCCTCATTGGCTGCTTTGTCCACCTCGCCACTGATTAGAACCCCGACCTCATCGAACGATTCTCTCTCAAGATCCAATGGACAAACCCTAATCATATGATCCTTGGATCCGCACTTAAAACATCCCCGTCTTCTTCCAACATTCTCCCTGTGCATTTTTCCACACCGAGCACAAGTACAAGATCTTTGTCCTCCCTTAGCATCTTGTCAAGTCGCGCCCTCAACTCTAGGTTTCTTTTGGAAATTCCCGGATGACCTCAAGATCCATAGCTCCTCTTATTCTTATTTCGACCTCGATCTCTGCTTACGTCTCTCTGGTCCGCTTGACTTCTTCACTATCCTAGCTCTATCCACTAAAAGCGCAAAATCTCTCTCGATGCGGTGCAATCATCACTCGCACTCATCTCGCAACCCATCCTCAATCGACACACCGCTCATAATCGGTAGCTACAATCCCTCCGGCATAACGGCTTAATCGCGAAACTCCGCTTCATATTCAGCTATCGACTTATTTCCTTGTACCGCATTCGGGAACGCCTTTCTCACGAGAGTCAATGTAACTAGCTCCAACATATTTCCCTTCAAACTTGATCTTAAAATACCCCAATCTACTCGATCCCAGAATACTCTCTTTTGTGATGAGCCACCATTGATACGCCTCTCGTCACGAAGCAACGAAACAAAGCACCTTTCAATTTCTCCTCGGTGGTGCGGTCTAAATCATCCATGATCCTCTCTACGCCTCTAGCCAAGACTCGCTACATTCGGAGCTACCCAGATACTCCCTAAAACCCTCACTCAGTTAGATCTAAGTCTCTCACCACCGACTTTCGCGCTCCATTACTCATACTAGCTCCCGCTACTCGTTCTAGGACTCGCAACATAGCTTGCGATACAAAAACGTCATCTCCTCTAGTTTGCTCTTAAAATTCCACTCCAACGGTGGTGGCGGAGCTTCATTTTGGAACCCCGACTGGACCTAATCGGTTCCGAAAGCATGCCATTCTCTGCTTCTCTACACGCGACCACGGCGACCTCGCCCCTAGAACTCATGTCTACTTAGCGTCTTATCCGATTAAGAAGTTTTATGCATTAGTATTTTGTTTCACTGTTTATCCACGAGCAAATTTTATGAAAAGGAGTTTTTAAGTAGTTCTTTCGATCAATCAAAATTTCTAGTTCAAGATCACTATTCTAATTCAAAGAATCACACATTCACATCAATTGAGACACATTCACTCATCCACAACATTCAACACACTTCTATGAGCATTTCTGTCTGTTCCCAACCTGTGGGTAAATTCGTCATTTTCCTACAGGTATTTTTGTAATTTCGTAAGTCGAAAATACTTTGAGAAATATCTTCAAAATAGTTTGTACAGATCAAAAGGGTAATTTAGTGATTTAAAAACTAGAGTTTTTATAAAACTGCATGGCTAGTCCTTTTCGGGTTTTAATTATCAAGTTTAGCCCGTGAATAAGTCCTCTTGGTTAGGGTGAACCGTAGCTACGCACCAGGTAGGATTGGAGTAAAGAGGAGGTGAGTCGCTAGGACTGCTTAAATACCAAGCTCTTACTGAATCCACTCCTAGACATGCGCACAATGGTTGCCACACCGTAACTCGGCGACTTACTTCACAGGTTTGTTCAGTTGATTTTAAGTCTTATGCCTATGTTTGAGTGCACTAGCCCTAGGGTTTAATAGATCCTAGTTCTCTAATCTACGAGCCCAAGTATGCCATATAACAATCATATAATAATTCACTCAATAATTTGAGGTACTTACCTGGTGGACTTCGGGTCAAGAACTCGGGTGCCATGCTTCCATAAAACCATTTTTAACCAAAAATTTTCAAAATCATTCATTTGGGCCAAATTTTGAAAACGTTGTGGACTTCAAAACCCAAGGCCGAGTGTTTAAAATTGGGCTCTGATACCAAGTTGAAACACCCCAAACCCGGCCCACAAGCCCGACCGGATATGGTATGCTTCTTAAGAAAAACTCATTTTTTTTTGTCGTTTTGAAATAAGATGTGATTTTTGGGGTAAAAGAATAAATTTAAGTACGAACTTGATAAAACCGCTTTTAATACGATTATTGAAAATATTTAATTGATTAGTTGAAATTGATCGTAGCGTAATATAAATTTAAAACGTAAAAGTAACATAACTAATGGCGGTAGTATTACAAAAACATATCCCAAAAAAATCCCGAAATATATATAAGAAAACGTAGTAAGTTTAATAAAAAGTGAAAATTTCAATTTACTGAGTTGAGCAATGGCCACCACGCGATCCTCTTTGACCCGGTCCAAAATCATTGTGTATCACCAAATAGTTATCCCACGAAGGGTGAGTCAACAGACTCAATGTGTAACATTATACTAAAAGTCCAATCGATCATAGTAACAAAGTTCATAATATAACAAATCAATAATAATATGATTAAATCACATATACATATAAATGAAATGCAATCCGAACCCAACTTAGATATCCATCCGCTACACACCACCCGTACCTACCAATCACACCGTGGGGATTTCTAAATCGACCCTCCATCCGCTACACACCATCAAGGCGATTGCTGCGATCCAACTAGCACATCGCCTTATAAATTGTGGCATAGCCACAGATAATTGTGATGAGTCACCGGATTTATAGTATATGACCGAAGTCACCGGATTCATAATATCGTGACCGAAGTCATCGGATTATGTGGTAAAACCACCGGAACACTTCCCCTTTCAATATTGCCCATATGCCCATGCAATAACATATTATTTCAATATCATGCCATATACCCCATAATCATATCGGAATCGAACACATTTTATATTATGCATATAGCATTATTTATGATATAAATATCATGCCTTTGAATCATAATCCCAAAATCATAATCAATTATCGAATATGTTTCATATTAAAACTTACATAGTACGAAGGAAAACGCACCTCAATTCATCATACCATTGAGTGGTACCCAAAGCTATAATCGTTTATATTTCATTATAAACACATCTATATAAATAAAGCTACTAATCAATTAGATGTTTAGTATAAGTTACACACCTTGCAAACACAAAGAGCGATAGAAACTTTAGGATTTCCGACTCTTGCCTACGCGTTACAGAACCTACATATCACTATGTGAGAAATCGGTTATCACTAAAAGATATGGCCTTTGGCCGAATATCATTATCCCTTACCTTGAATTATTCAAATTTGAATGATCTCTTCCTAACGTTGACTACAAGACAACCCCGAAAATCTTCCTTCAAAAGTTTAGTACGGAGAAATAAGAGGATTAGATTCCTAAAATCGATTAATCCAAAGAAAATAAAGAAAAAACCATTGATAGAAAAGCCTTACCCGAACACGATGATCGATTAACCCTTACTAGAACTATCAAGAAATTCGGCCTTAACAACTTAAAAGAAAAAGAATGATAATTTCGGCTTTAACAAAAGAAAGAAAAGGAAGGAAAAGAATGATGAAAAGGTATAGGATAATTTTCGGTTATGATAGGAAAAGGGAAGAGAGGAAGAGAATGAAAAGAAAATAAAAGAGAATGCTTTTGGTGTAAGATGGATTCGGCACTAGAGAGGAAGAAAAGAATGGTAAATGTCTTCAAAGATGACAATATTTTGGTTCCAAAAGAAAGTAAACTTGAGAGGAAAAGAAGAAATAAAAGTATCTATTTGGTCGAAATGCAAAGGCCAAAACAAAGCAAACTTTTACCAAATGCCTATTGATAAATTCGGTTAAGAGAAATATTTTTGGACAAAGAAAAATGCACAAATTGACAACTTTTGGTCAACTAAAACCTCCCAAATCCCAAACCAAAAATTCGGCCAACACAATAGCCTACACAATCCCCCTTTTTCCTCCTTAATTCTTCCCTATCAACCCCATAATTTCCAACACAATTAAACCACTCCCTTAGCCCCTTATGCCGTCTAGGTTCATGGTCACATGACCATGGAAAAGCTTCCAAAACAACACCCACTCTTCAAGCCTCTTGTCCCCTAAACTTTCCTTATCCACTTGATTCCTTACCATAACTCCTAACTTGCCTTTTCCTATTGGTCTACTATCCAAAAATAAAAGAATAGTCCATCTATTAAAAATAAGGTTTGACCGACACTATAGGGAAGAAAACAAAAATTAAAATTCCTCCCAATTGCTAGCTAAAGGATTCGAACCTCTCACCTCATGCATTCACCCATGCACCTTCACCACTTTACCAATAGCTCAACTTATGATCAAAACATCAAATTAATTCTCTTAAGGCCAAACTTGCTTAGTTCCCCTTCTAAGATTAAAATCTAATATTTTCTAAGGCAATCCTTTACATTCTAAAATTCCCAAAGTCCCTAGAACTCATACAAAGAGCACATAACAACAATGCACACATTCAAGCGAAAATTTTCATAACCCCTAAATCCGGGATATTACAGGACTGGTAATCCAGAATAAACTCTATAGGGAATTCTTTGTCATATAAAAGATTTAGCCTGGACTGGTAATCTGACAAATCCCTTAGAGTATATGTTCTGACTAGAATTTAGCTGGACTGGTGTATTCATTTGTGTGATATGTGGCTCGAGAGTGTACCTATAAGGTACTATTGGATACGAATTGACGGAAAATGGAATTGTACGCCTCGAGTGTACTACTTGAAATATCCATCAGAAATTCAATGATTCAACAGATAAAATATGTATATGGCATGATGAGCTCGTCTATGCATAATGGTATATTTATGACTAATGTGTTGGTTAAATGTATGTGAATAGGCAAATTGCCAAATAGTTTGAAAGTATGTTTTGTATGGTTAATATATGGAATGAAATGGTAAGCTTAGTTTTTTGCTATACGAGCTTACTAAGCATAATATGCTTACTAGGTTTTATTTTCCCTGTTTTATAGTGCTCAAAGCTCGGGAAGGTTGGAGATTAGTCGGAGCAAATCATCACACTATCAACCTATCATTTTGGTATAAATGAAAATCTTATTTTGTTAATGGCATGTATAGGCTAACTAAATTAAAAGATGTTGTGTAAGTAATGAATGAAACTTAGCCATTAAAATGGCTAATACACTTATGTTTTGATATATGTTATGGTTGAATCAATACATTAACTAAAATGAAAAGTATGAACATCTAATGTTGCAAATTATGTAAATGACATAAAGGTAAGTTATTAAACACAAATATATGATGAAATGTATTAGTTGGATGATAGAAATTGAATTGATTTATACTTGCAATTGGTTGGATTATACTTGTAAATATTGGTGCAAGAAGATAGTAAAATTTGGGTGAGAAATGAGGCTAGGAAATGGCCTTATTTTGTCCACACGGGCGTGTGTCTAGGCCGTGTATGACACACGGCCTGGTACATGGGCGTGTTGTATAGCCGTGTGTCCCCTGCATTTTAATTTTGAAAAACAGAATGCTCAAAATTGAGCACACGGGTAGAGACACGAGCATGTGTCTTAGCCGTGTGGGTGACACGGTCTTGAACACGGACGTGTGTCATGGCTGTGTGAAACCTGCACCTAATTCGAATTAAATTAATTAACCACACGGCCTAGCACACGGGCGTGTGGCATGGCCGTGTGGCGCAAGTTAGAGAGCAACCTAAATTGAACACGGACTGAGGCACGGGCGTGTCTAAGGGTCAAATGGGCGTGTCCCTTGGACCACACGGGCGTGTGAGCCCTGCACCTTAGAAAA
The DNA here is from genome assembly GCA_025698515.1 of Gossypium sturtianum. Classification (NCBI taxonomy): domain Eukaryota; kingdom Viridiplantae; phylum Streptophyta; class Magnoliopsida; order Malvales; family Malvaceae; genus Gossypium; species Gossypium sturtianum. The sequence continues at coordinate 67,719,294 of CM046946.1, read as the reverse complement.
ATTTTGAAATTTTGTGAAAATTCCTAGAGGTTCCGAATAAGTCTCGACTCGCTTCTAATGTTCGTATTGGGCCTCGAGGGTCCATTTAAGGGACGTTATTAACAATCTCGGTCAATGAATAATGATTTACATGGTTTATTTGAAAATGTTCTGAAAAGTTCTAGTAATGCTCTCTAACCCTGTTCCGGCGATGGATACGAGTTAGGGGTGTTACATTTATTGGTATGAGAGCTACGGTTTATTCGATTCTCAGACTAACGTAGCAAGTATGAGTTTAGCTATACATGCCATTATATAATTGTGATAGTGTGATATCTCCTGACCATTTTTAAATGTATTTTTCATATAGTAAATGTCTTCCGACCGAGCTAGAGTTGATCCTGAGGAAGCTGAGAGTACTACTCAAGCTTCCGTACAAATAGCTACATCTAGTAGTAGAAGGCCGGAGTCTGAGGGCTGAGATGATGAGGGAAAAGTTGCATTCTTTCAAATGATGAATGAATGGTTTACACAATATATAAGAACAAATCCTGTTGTTCAGCAACCTCCCCCACCTGCTCCTCAACCAATTCCTGAGACACCACGGGGTACTGAATCAGTTAAAATTGGTAAGGCTCCGGTTGATAAAATCAGAAAATATGGGGCTAAAAGGAATTCAGAGCTACTACAGATGATGATGCAGAAAAGGCTGAGTTTTGGCTGGAGATTACTATTTGGGTATTAGATGAATTATCTTGTTCACTAGCTGATTGCATGAAATGTGCAGTTTCTTTATTAAAGGATACAACCTATTATTGGTGAAAAACTATAACTTTTGTCGCTCCAAAAGAAAACATTACATGGGAGTTCTTTCAAATAGAATTTAGAAAGAAATATATAAGTCAGAGATTCTTGGATCAGAAAAGAAAGGAATTCTTAGAACTTAAACAGGGGAATATGACATTGTTAGAATATGAACGGGAATTCGTTCGACTGAGTAAATATGCTCAAGAATGGGTTCAAACTGAGGCTGAAATGTGCAAACGATTTGAGGAAAGGCTGAATGAAGATATTAAATTGTTTATTGGTATTCTTGAAATAAGAGAATTTGCAGTTTTGGCTGATCGAGCATTAAAAGCAAAAGAACTGAGCAAAGAAAAGAAACAAGGTGAAAGAGAAGCTCAGATTTCTGGTAAGAGACCTATGGGAAAATCCCAATCATCTGTTTCGAAGAAATTAAAGAGATACCAGGATCGTTTTACTGCATCTACCGGATATTCTGGAAAAGAGCGGGGTTCTCAATGCTCTAACCCAAGATCATCGTCCCCATCAGTAACCAGTGTTGGTAGTGTCGGCAATCCAAAACCAAAATGTAACTACTGCAATAAGTTTCATTTTGGGGAATGTCGTCCAAAAAGTGGGGCTTGCTACCGATGTGGTTCTTTTGATCATTTCCTCAGAGATCCGGAAAGAGGGGAAAAAGAGGTTGAACAGATTTCAAAGCCGAGTAATACTGTCTCTAGAGGTAGACCACCTCGACACCCTGCAAATGTTGGTGGTAGCCGAAGTGCTGCAAAAGATTCAATAGCTAAATCTGAGGCACGAGCACCGACGAGAACTTATGCTATATATGCCAGAGAGGATGCCTCTACCTCAGACGTCATTACTGGTATGTTTTCTTTACTTGGCACTGATATTATTACTTTAATTGATCCCAGTTCCACACACTCATATATATGTACAAAATTAGTAAATGTTAAAAATTTACCGGTTGAATTCACTGAATTTGTGGTGGAAGTTTCAAATCCTCTGGGTCAATGTGTGATGGTGGATAAAGTTTGTAAAGACTGTCCATTGATGGTAAAGGGTAAATGCTTCTCAGCTGATTTGATGTTATTGTCTTTTGATGAATTTGATGTAATTTTGGGAATGGATTGGTTAACCCAGCATGATGCAGTAGTGAATTGCAAATAGAAATACATTGTGTTGAAATGTCAGAATGGTGTGTTACTCCATGTTGAATCTAATAGATTAGATGGGTTGTCTAATGTGATTTCAGCAACAACAGCAAAGAAATGTATTAGATAGGGATATGATGCTTATCTTGCTTATGTGTTGGACACAAAGGTAACTGAGTCAAAGATCGATCAAGTCTTGGTGAGTGTGTGAATTTCGGATGTGTTTCCGGAAGAATTACCTGGTTTTCCACCGGTTAGAGAAGTGGAGTTTTCTGTAGACCTTATTCCGGGAACAACACCAATATCAATAGCACCTTATAGAATGGCTCCAGCTGAGTTGAAGGAGTTGAAGGCACAATTACAAGAATTAATTAATAGAGGCTTTTCTCGACCTAGTTTTTCACCTTGGGGTGCACCGGTTTTATTTGTGAAGAAGAAAGATGGATCTCTGAGGTTATGTATTGATTATAGGTAGCTAAATAAAGTTACAATAAAGAATAAGTACCTGTTTGCCTCGAATAGATGACTTATTTGATCAGTTAAAAGGGGCTACTGTATTTTCAAAAATTGATCTTCACTCGGGTTATTATCAATTACGGGTAAAGGACTCAGATGTTCCAAAAATAGCGTTTAGAACCAGGTATGGCCACTATGAGTTTTTAATGATGCCATTTGGGTTGACTAATGCACCAGCAGTGTTTATGGATCTGATGAATAGAATTTTCAGACCATACCTAGACAGGTTTGTGGTGGTATTCATTGATGATATTTTAGTTTATTCCCGAGATGAAAAAGAGCATGTTGTATTTCTTGGAGAAGCAAATGTGTGCCAAGTTCAGTAAATGTGAATTTTGGCTATGGGAAGTTGTATTTCTTGGACATATTGTATCTGCTAAAGGTATCAGGGTAGACCTGAGTAAAATTTTAGCAATTGTCAATTGGAATCCACCAAAGAGTTTGTCAGAAGTCAAAAGTTTTCTGGGTTTAGCTGGATATTATCGAAGATTTGTTAAAGGGTTTTCGATGATAGCCTCTGTAACGCCCCGAATTTTGGGCCTAGAAGTTTTGAGCTTTGAGCATAAGGACAGTGGGGAGATTGCACATATGTGTTTAATTATGCAATTTAGTGACAAGAATGGGCCTGCTGGTCTAGTGGTTGTGTGAGTGTTAGCATACCTTGAGGTTCCAGGTTCGAGTAGCTGGATGCGCAGTTGTAGAGAGTCTTTTATTTTGTTCCGCTTTAGTATTAATTATAAATGTTTATTTATTATATTATATTATATTATTTATTATTTTTTTATTTGTTGATTGTTATTTTGGGTATTGTTTTTATTTCTGTTAACTCCTTTCACGTTTTTCCCCTCTTCTCGTTCTTTCTTCCTCTCTGGGTTCTTTTACTTTTTATTTTTCGAACGGTTTCGACTTGTGAATTCGAGAAGTCGCTCCTCTGTCATTTTCTCTGTCATCGTATAGCAAGTGTGGGATTCAAATCTGGTTACTACTTTCTGTTTTTAGATCGATAGTTATCTTGTTTTAAGAATTCCTTTCCTTCGGCTTTTTGTAGTTATGCATTACCCCTTTGTTTTTTATTTTTCAGACGATAGAAGTGAAGGGAAATCATTTTTTTCTAATATATGTTGATGGGGTAGAGGTTAGGGACTGTTACGGTGGCCAAAATGGTATTCTTGGGGCTGAATTGGGGTGGTTTCGTAGCCTCTCCGACGGCCACACGGGCGTGTGCCGAGGCACACGACCTTGTGGATTTGTGAATTAGGGTTTCCGACTGATTTTGGGTGCCACACGCCGATTTGGGGATTTTTGTTGGAATCCACACGGCTGTGTCCTCTAAGCACACGGGCATGTGAGTTTGGGGAATTAGGGATTTGGAGTCACACGGCCGTGTGACAGATTTGGGAAAATTCGGGTTCCTACACGGGCGTGTGCTTCGGGACACATGGCTGTGTGACTAATTTGGGGCCTAGAGATTCTACACGGGTGTGTGTTATGGGACACACGGCCGTGTCTGATGGCCACACGGGCGTGTGAAACCTTCACACGGCCGTGTCCCTGCACCACACAGGTGTGTACCTCTGTCACACGGCCGTGTGCCACCCCTCATACGGGCATTTGGATCCCCACACGGCCTGGATTGCTCCACACGGCCAGAGCACACGGGCGTGTGGCCCTAACTCACCAAATTTTGATTTTAGGGCAAATCGAATGCCATTGTGAGTCTATGTGTTCCAACCCCTCGACTAAGCTTACTGAGGGTGAATACAATTATGTTCTGACTTCGAATTACGTACTGCTTGTAAGTGAATCTATGCTATGCTAGGTACTGAATCTGAGTGCATAAGTGTGCACGTTCAGAATCGATTGATCGATCGTAGTGATCGCTTCAATGAATGGTATCAAATTGTATTCGAATTGGTGCATCTGCATTCATACATCTGCATACATATATTTGCATACATACATCTGCGCATATAAAGTATTTTGGGTTGGGATTTTGAAGAGAATGAAGATTTACGATTTGGCGCTTTAATCAAGATATCTGAAGCCCCTAATACCCAAGGGGTCTAGAGGCGATTCTAATAATACGAGGGTCGTGGGCGATTTGACTGTACTACGGATTTCTGTACTACACTATATAGCACATACGTCAGCATCGCTGTGTATCATTGACTGATCTGGCAGTTTTACTGCAACTCATCGGTATAGCGGATTACCGCATTGCACTGTACCGCATGCATTGTAACACCCCAAACCCGGTCCATACACCACGACCGGATCTGGTATGTTACGGGAAAAAATGTATTTGAGAGGTGTAGGTTTCTGGTTAAAAGTTTGATGCAAACTCTTTGTATTTTGCACATTTTGTTCTTGTAGAAATCTTGGGCATGATTGCTTAAAAACTCCTATTTTATTTTGAAAGCTTGGGTGCTTAAAAACTTAGTTGGACCCATAGATAAAAACCATTTCTCTATTTTGTGTCATTTAGAAATCAAGTGACTCTTTTGTTGCTTCAAAACTTTCTGAACCTAGGGTGGAAAATCTTAAGTTTGAAAAAAAAACATCTGGGTTTCGTTCATCTTAAATTTCAGTGGTGATACCCGATGGTAGAGTTTAAAACGTTTAGCTTTGTAGTTTGAAAACCTTATCTTTCCAAGTTTTAGCCAAATTTTACCCATTAATTTGTTAAGGCATATTTAAAATCCAATACAAGCATGTAAATAACAAAACATAAAGTTAAAAGGCCTTTTACAATCCAAATAAAAACCCAAGTGAAAATAAATAAAATATAGTACCAAGTTTTAAAACAATTGCAACCTCGATTTTTATTCATGGCATGAGCACCTCGAGTCCACCCTGGCTCCATGTCCGTAACTAAGTGTCACTGAAATGATAAGGGAGAAGGTGAGTCGCAAGACTCGGTGCATAAATCCCCCTCCGGTATATGCAACATACCAACACACATCATACTAAAGCAATACAATCAATGCACCCGATCCCAACCATCCATATCACCTTTCTACCCGTGTGGTACCAAACCACCGGTGGTGCCAAACCACTGGTGACCCAAAGTCACGATATCCATCAATGTGGTGCCAAACCTTTGGTGACCCAAAGTCACGAATAATCCAATGATGGGGCCAACCCATCGTGGTGATACCAAATCACCGGCGTCAATCCCAGTATCTCAAGCGTGGGGCCAACCCGCGTGGTACGGCCACGGGACGACGACGCTATGAGGTGCCAAACCTGCGGTGTCCCAAAGACACAATGTGATACCAAATCACCGTGACCGAAGTCACGAATCCAATGATGGGGCCAACCCATCGTGTGATACCAAATCACTTGGCGTCAATCCCATAATATCAACCGTGGGGCCAACCCACCGTGGTGCTAAGCTTTGGGACGAGACGACGAGGTGCCAAACCTCTGGTGACCCAAAGTCACAAAATATCATCTGTGGTACCAAAACCTTTGGAGGTGCCAAACCTCTGGTGTCCCAAAGACACGGATATCATATTCCCCCTCTCTCATATCATCCATACATGTCATCTTGATGCAAATCATGTAAATCATGCGATCATGCCAATATGTTTAATATCGCATCTCATATCACATACCTCAAAGCAATCATGATATCATATACCATTAATAGAACTCGTAATGAAACGGACTTACCCGGATCCGTACACATACCCCATTGGGTACCATATCCATCAACCATATTGTTTTGATCTTAATAGGCAAACAGGTTATTAAACATATCACTAAGTAGATAGTGTGTTAGTCTACACACCTGTTCGAACACAAGCTTTAACCAAAGAACCGATCTAAGACCCTCGATAGCCTCGACAACCTTGCTCCTATAATCGGCCAAACAGGAGATTAGCACTTATACCATTCGGCCAGAATAGATAAACCAAAGGGTTAACATTAAACCCTTACCTCGCAAATGGTTTGGTTTCCTACCAAACCGAACCAAACAATGGTTCCTCGACAATCGGCCTCACCCTAAAAAGAAAGCGGTTAATCCTTTAATAACTTGGCTTAATGAAAACTAAATGAATAGACTAAAAGAACCAACTCTTACCACCACTTACCAATTGCTTACCCAAAGATAATTGCTTTGCTTGATCGCTTCACAATCCCGAATGTCCTATACAAAATGGTTTCCAAACAAGAGGTTAACTCCTTTCAACCACACGAGAATCGGCTCTTAACCAACCCACAAACGACAAAGAACAAGGAGGAGGAGAAATGGCCATTCGGCCAAGCACTTACCTTCTTCTCGAACTCAAATGAAAACCGAACTAGAAGAGGTCTACACCACCCAACTATTCGGTCAAGATGCAACTAAAGAAAGAAGAGAAATTTCGGCAACACCGGGGAGGATTCGGCTATAATCTAAAAATAAAGCAAAAGAAATGTGGTTCAAGAGAAGAAGAGAAATCGGCCAAAAGTTGAAGAAAAAATTGGCTCAAGTAGGAATGAGAAGAAATAAATGGAGAATTCGGCTAAGAAGCAATGTGATGTAAACACAGGTGTTTCAAAGAGAAGAGATGAAAATATAAGAAAAAGAGAATACTAGTTTAGAAGCTTATGCAAGTGAAAAAGAAAAGAAATGCAAGAGTGCATTCGGCTACCCAAGAGAACTAAGAAGAACAAAGCAAATTCGGCAAAGGTTGTCTCAGACTTTTCGGTTTCAAGAAAGAAAATGAAAAGAGAAATCAATTGGAATTCCGGCTACTATTGACAAAAGAGAGGAATTTGGTTTGACACAAAGTGACTAAAAATGCACAAAAGTGCCTAAGTGAATTTCGGCTATCACCCCTCCCCACTTACCAAAACCGGCCACTCTCTCCACAAACTCCCCAACATTCGGCCACTACCAACAATTACTCCAAGCCACACATTCAAACTAGTTGAACTAGTCAACCTCCACAATTTACTCCCACCCACCATTCAAACACTTGACTTGGTCCAACCTCAACCACCTTGGCGTCAAAATGGAAGAAAAATGTGGGACTTACGCAACTTGAACTCGGGACCTCTCCCCGCAAGTGGCGTCACACACACAAGCCTCAAGTGGCGCCTATCCCGCCACTCCACCAGCTCATTTCTTGTGCTTTCAATCACCAAATAATATTTATAAACCCCCTGACTTCTTGACTCCCCTCACCTAAGCCTAAAAACTAAAATTTCCCCACCTACTCAAGCTTACACCTAGCTTACAACTAAGCCCCTACAACATCAAAACAAACAACATAGCACACGGACCCATGCAACCAAAGTCATAACAAAATAGCCCCTATCCTGGATATTACGGTTCTACCCCCTAAAAATAATAATTTCGGCCTCGAAATTACCCGATCAAAAGAGTTGAGGGTACCTTTGTCTCATCACATCCTCGGGTTCCCACGTAGCTTCTTCCACGCCATGGTTCCGCCATAGCACCTTTACGAGAGGCAGCGACTTCCTACGCAAAACCTTTACATCCCGATCTAGGATGCGCACGAGTTCCTCCTCCATGGTCAAATCCGGATTCACCTCGATCTCTTCCTTTGCTACGACATGCGATGGATCGAACGATAACGCCTAAGCATCGAAGCGTGAAATACATCGTGAATCGACTCAACTCTGGCAACTCAAGTGTAAGCCATCGGTCCCACTCGTTTGGTACCTTATACGCCCAATAAACCTCGGACTTAGCTTGCCTTTCCTTCCGAATCTCAATACTTTCTTCCACGGCGAGACCTTCAGAAAACTTGATCCCCACGGCCAAACTCTATATCTCTCCGCTTGAGATCGGCATAAGACTTACGCCTATCGAAGCTTCTTTCAATCGAGCTGAATCAACTTAACCTTGTCTTGGTCTCGCAACCAACTCTGGTCCCAACAATTGGCGTTCACCCAACTCCGTCCAACATGTAGGTGAGCGACACTTCCTACCATACAACGCCTCATAAGGTGCCATTTTGATGCTTGCTTGGTAACTATTATTGTAGGCGAACTCGGCTAATGGCGAAACTCCTCCCAACTACCTCGAAATCCAGAACACAACCTCTTAGCATATCCTCTAAGATTTGTATAACCCTTTTCGATCGCCCGTCGATTTGCGGATGAAAAGCCGTCTTTGAAATCAAGCGCGTACCCAAAGCCCGATGCAACGCTTTCCGAACCTTGACGTAAATCGGGATCCCTATCCGAGATAATCGATCTTGGCACACCGTGCAATCTCACTATCTCTCGCCACATACGACCGCCAACCTCCAAGTGAGTAATCAACCCTTACCGGAATGAAGTGAGCTGATTTAGTCAGACGATCCACAATTACCCAAACCGCGAGTCTTTCTTACTCGGCGTAAAAGGTAATCCAGCGAAATCCATAGTTATTCTTTCCCACTTCCATTGTGGAATCTTCATCTGGTGAAGCAACCCCGACGGCAAGCGATTCTCGGCCTTGACTCGCGACATGTCGGCACTTCCTACAAACCCCGTCACTTCTTTCTTGAGACCGGCCACCAAAATTGCTCTCTTAGATCTCTATACATCTTGCTTCCTCCGGGATGCATACCGTATGGGCCGCTATGTGCGTCTGAAGAATCCTCCTGCGCCTCGACTCAACGTCTTTCGGCATACAAGCTACGGCTTGAAAACACAACACTCCATCACTAGATAAAGCGTAACCCTCCAAACCACCATCCTGCACGAGACCTCTGCACACTCAAAACCTCATCTTCCATTGTTGCTTTCTACGATCTACTCAACCCAAGTAGGCTTAACTGCGCTCTGCGAGAATACTTCGTCGTCATACAATCTCGGATGGGCAAACATCGCTCTTAAGTCCGAAACAACCTTACGGCTCAGCGCGTCGCCACCACGTTAGCCTTGCCGGATGATATTCAATCGAACAATCAAAATCCTTGAGCAATTCAATCCATCTCTGCTGCCTCAAATTCAAATCCTTTTGAGTCAAAAGATACTTTAGACTCTTGTGATTTGTGTAGACTATCGATCTCTCCCCGTACAAGTAGTGCCTCCAAATTTTTAAGGCGAAGACTACAGCGGCTAACTCCAAGTTGTGCGTCAGATAATTGACCTCATGTGGCCTCAACTGCCGAGATGCGTAAGCCACAACCTTACCTTCCTGCATCAGCACACAACCCAATCCCGTATGTGATGCATCGCAATACACTGTGAATTCCTTCCCAGCCTCAGGTTGAATTAAAACAGGAGCTTCAGTCAAAATCTTCTTTAGTTTGTCGAAACTCTCATGCTGCTTCTCAGTCCAAACAAATAGAACCCCTTTCCTTAACAACTTGGTCATTGGCGCTGCGATCAATGAAAAACCTTCTACAAATCTTCGATAGTATCCTGCCAAACCCAGAAAACTCCGAATCTCACCATCGACTTAGGCGGCTTCAATCCAAAAGCGCCTCAATCTTGGGGATCTACCCTAATCCCCTCAGCCGACACTACATGACCCAAGAATGTTACCTCCCTGAGCCAGAACTCGCACTTACTAAATTTTGCATAAAGCTATTTTTCCCTCAAAATCTGCAGTACTATTCGCAAGTGCGCATCATGCTCCTCCTCTGTCTTTGAGTGTACTAAGATGTCGTCAATAAAAACCACTATGAATCGATCCAAATCTTCTTTGAAACACCCTATTCATCATATCCATGAATGCCGTAGCGTTAGTCAACCCAAATGGCATTACGTAAATTCGTGAGTGCCCATACCGAGTACGTAAACATTTGTCTTGTGGATATCCACCTCCTTCACCTTCAATTGGTGATACCCGGACCTTAAATCAATTTTCGAGAATACAGAAGCACCCTTTGGTGATCAAACAAGTCATCTATCCGCGACAGCGGATACTTGTTTTTGATCGTCGACTTGTTCAATGGCGGTAGTCTATACACATCCGCATGGTACCATCTTTCTTCTTAACAAAGAGTATGGCGCTCCCAAGGTGAAACACTTGGCCTAATAAAGCCTCGATCCAACAACTCACGGATCTCGAGCCTTTAATTCCACTAACTCCTTTAGCGCCATCCTATACGGAGCAATAGACATCGGGCGCGATTCGGGTAGTGAGATCTATCCCGAACTCTACCTCACGATCCGGTGGCAAACCCGAAGCTCCTCAGAAACACATCCGCAAATTCCCCAACCTGTCCGAACTTTCTCTACAATGAGACTCTTTAGCCTCCAAGGCATACACATGAACCACATACGCCTCACGACCTTTTCGACCATTTTCTCACCTTCAGAGCGGATACCACATTAGATAAGTAATCTCTCCTATTACCTATCATAACCACTTCATCACCCTCCGACGCTTTAAGAACCATGCGCTTAGCGCGCGCAATCCAACCTCGCTTTGGTACTTAACCAACGGTCCATCCCATGAATCGATCGAACTCCCCAAGCGGCGGTTCCATCGAGATCAACCAAAAACACTACCCCTTGGAGTTCTAGGGGTACATCCTTAAATGACTTATCTACAACTACTGAGTGACCTAGAGGGCTAATTACGGTCATCCGCCTAGGAGTAGTTTGAGTCTAAGTCCATGGTCTCTACTATACTACTAGCCACGTAAGAATGCGTCGAACCCACATCAATCAAAGCGGTAAATGGAGAACCAAAGATCAAGAACGCACGGTTATGGCGTCCGGTCGCCGCGCCCTCTCTCGGCGCCACGCATACACTAACCAGCCGTGCGGCCTCGGTACTACGCACCTCCGCGGTGTTCCACGGCCCGACCGAACCATTACCTCCTCGCCATTACCACGACCCTCTGCGGTGGCGATCCATTATTCGAGGCCCGAGTACGACCACGACTCTCGGGTGAACCCTAGCCAACCTACGCGGACGGTCCCTCACACGATGATCCAATGAGCCACACTCGAAACACCCTTTTCCACCGGTCCAACATCCTCCCCAATGATATTTCCCACAACGGTTACACTGCGGTGGTCACGACTAGCGATAACAAACCTACTGATCGATTCGCCCACTCGCCTAGCCCTTTTCTCGAGGATTACCCGATGACCCGGAAGATCCAAAACTCCTCTTATGTGCATTCCTATCCATGCCCCGCCTTACCGACTCCTTCACTCCCTCGCCTACCTTAGCCTTCTCAACCGGGACAAAGCAAACTCACGCTCCTGCCGTGGAGCAATCAACAACCTCAACTCGTCTCTCGGACCATCCTCAAAACGAACACACCTCTCGTGTTCGTGAGCCACAATTCCCCTAGCATACCGACTCACCTCAGAACTTCGGCCTCGTACTCGACACGGACTTACTCCCCGAACTAACCTCGAAATGCTTTTATTTTGCGTCGATGTAGCTAGCTCCAATGTACTTTTTACGATAAGCGACCTTGAAATAATCCCACGTAAGATCTTTCATCGCAAAGATCTTCCCGAACCGTGAGCCACCACCGGTATGACTCATCCCGAAGAAGCGATACTATGCCCTTGACTTCTCCTCGCGATCGAGTCTAAATCATCCATGACCCGCTCACGTCGCCTCCGCCAATAATACTCGGCCGTGGCGGAGCAACACCGAAACACCTCGAAATACCTCGGCCGCGTCGCGCCGAGTCGCTCGAGCACTGATTTCACGACTCCTGCGCCTCCACCTACTCGGCTACCCTTTCCAAAACCCGCAACATCGCTCCTGTGACATCGCATCATCCCCGTTTGATCTTGAAACTCACCACCTCTCGGTGGTGGCGATGCCGTATCTCATTCTCGACCACGACCGGATCCTACGGGTTCAAAGCGTCATCCTACCATGACCTCGTCCACGACCGCATCCATCTCGAGCACTCATGACTAAAATCTCTACGTATTCGATTTAGGAGTTTTATGCATCGATAATTATTCCATCGTTTTAATAGCAAAGTCTTATGAATATTAAAGAAGCTTTGTTTACTGAGTTCACAGAATCCTACAGTTTTGATTTCTCAATAATCCACTATTGCTAATCATACAATCCCATCAATATCAAAATCACAAGCAATAGTAAAGTGGGTACTTTACTCGCGAAACCAGTGCTAGGAGACTCGGTGCCATGCCTTTTCAACCACATATTTAAAAACAAAACTCTTAAAACAACTTTTCAAAACATTTTGGGCCTCGGCCCACAGTAGAAACCTTTGAACTTGGCTCGATACACAATTGTAACAACCCAAACCCGGTCCATACACCACGACCGGATCTGGTATGTTACGGGAAAAAATGTATTTGAGAGGTGTAGGTTTCTGGTTAAAAGTTTGATGCAAACTCTTTGTATTTTGCACATTTTGTTCTTGTAGAAATCTTGGGCATGATTGCTTAAAAACTCCTATTTTATTTTGAAAGCTTGGGTGCTTAAAAACTTAGTTGGACCCATAGATAAAAACCATTTCTCTATTTTGTGTCATTTAGAAATCAAGTGACTCTTTTGTTGCTTCAAAACTTTCTGAACCTACGGTGGAAAATCTTAAGTTTGAAAAAAAACATCTGGGTTTCGTTCATCTTAAATTTCAGTGGTGATACCCGATGGTAGAGTTTAAAACGTTTCGCTTTGTAGTTTGAAAACCTTATCTTTCCAAGTTTTAGCCAAATTTTACCCATTAATTTGTTAAGGCATATTTAAAATCCAATACAAGCATGTAAATAACAAAAACATAAAGTTAAAAGGCCTTTTACAATCCAAATAAAAAAACCCAAGTGAAAATAAATAAAATATAGTACCAAGTTTTAAAACAGTGCAACCTCGATTTTTATTCATGGCATGAGCACCTCGAGTCCACCCCGGCTCCATGTCCGCAACTAAGTGTCACCTGAAATGATAAGGGAGAAGGTGAGTCGCAAGACTCAGTGCATAAATCCCCCTCCCGGTATATGCAACATACCAACACACATCATACTAAAGCAATACAATCAATGCACCCGATCCTAACCATCCATATCACCTTTCTACCCCGTGTGGTACCAAACCACTGGTGGTGCCAAACCACTGGTGACCCAAAGTCACGATATCCATCAATGTGGTGCCAAACCACTGGTGACCCAAAGTCACGAATAATCCAATGATGGGGCCAACCCATCGTGTGATACCAAATCACCGGCGTCAATCCCGTATCTCAACCGTGGGGCCAACCCAGCGTGGTACGGCCCACGGGACGAGGACGCTATGAGGTGCCAAACCTCACGGTGTCCCAAAGACACAATGTGATACCAAATCACTTTGGTGACCGAAGTCACGAATCCAATGATGGGGCCAACCCATCGTGTGATACCAAATCACTGGCGTCAATCCCATAATATCAACCGTGGGGCCAACCCACCGTGGTGCTAAGCCACTGGGACGAGACATTTGAGGTGCCAAACCTCGTGACCCAAAGTCACAAAATATCATCTGTAGTACCAAACCACTTGAAGTGCCAAACCTCACGGTGTCCCAAAGACACGGATATCATATTCCCCCTCCTCTCATATCACCCATACATGTCATCTTGATGCAAATCATGTAAATCATGCGATCATGCCAATATGTTTAATATCGCATCTCATATCACATACCTCGAGTAATCATGATATCATATACCATTAATAGAACTCGTAATGAAACGGACTTACCCGGATCCGTACATACCCCATTGGGTACCATATCCATCAACCATATTGTTTTGATCTTAATAGGCAAACGGGTTATTAAACATATCACTAAGTAGATAGTGTGTTAGTCTACACACCTGTTCGAACACAAGCTTTAACCAAAGAATCGATCTAAGACCCTCGATAGTCTCGACAACCTTGCTCCTATAATCGGCCAAACAGGAGATTAGCACTTATACCATTCGGCCAGAATAGATAAACCAAAGGGTTAACATTAAACCCTTACCTCGCAAATGGTTTGGTTTCCTACCAAACCCGAACCAAATAATGGTTCCTCTGACAATCGGCCTCACCCTAAAAAGAAAACGGTTAATCCTTTAATAACTTGGCTTAATGAAAACTAAATGAATAGACTAAAAGAACCAACTCTTACCACCACTTACCAATTGCTTACCCAAAGATAATTGCTTTGCTTGACTACTTCACAATCCCGAATGTCCTATACAAAATGGTTTCCAAACAAGAGGTTAACTCCTTTCAACCACACCAGAATCGGCTCTTAACCAACCCACAAACGACAAAGAACAAGGGAGGGGAGAAATGGCCATTCGGCCAAGCACTTACCTTCTTCTGAACTCAAATGAAAACCGAACTAGAAGAGGTCTACACCACCCAACTATTCGGTCAAGATGCAACTAAAGAAAGAAGAGAAATTTCGGCAACACCAGGGAGGGATTCGGCTATAATCTAAAAATAAAGCAAAAGAAATGTGGTTCAAGAGAAGAAGAGAAATCGGCCAAAAGTTGAAGAAAAATTCGGCTCAAGTAGGAATGAGAAGAAATAAATGGAGAATTCGGCTAAGAAGCAATGTGATGTCGGCACAAGTGTTTCAAAAGAGAAGAGATGAAAATATAAGAAAAAGAGAAGACTAGTTTCGGCTTATGCAAGTGAAAAAAGAAAAAAGTAATGCAAGAGTGCATTCGGCTACCCAAGAGAACTAAGAAGAACAAAGCAAATTCGGCAAAGGTTGTCTGTACTTTCGGTTTCAAGAAAGAAAATGAAAAGAGAAATCAATTGGAATTCCGGCTACTATTGACAAAAGAGAGGAATTTGGTTTGACACAAAGTGACTAAAAATGCACAAAAGTGCCTAAGTGAATTTCGGCTATCACCCCTCCCCACTTACCAAAATCGGCCACTCTCTCCACAAACTCCCCAACATTCGGCCACTACCAACAATTACTCCAAGCCACACATTCAAACTAGTTGAACTAGTCAACCTCCACAATTTACTCCCCACCCACCATTCAAACACTTGACTTGGTCCAACCTCAACCACCTTGGCGTCAAAATGGAAGCAAAATGTGGGACTTCTGCAACTTGAACTCAGGACCTCTCCCCTGCAAGTGGCGTCACACACACAAGCCTCAAGTGGCGCCTATCCTGCCACTCCACCAGCTCATTTGTTGTGCTTTCAATCACCAAATAATATTTATAAACCCCAGCTTCTTCAGCTCCCCTCACCTAAGCCTAAAAACTAAAATTTCCCCACCTACTCAAGCTTACACCTAGCTTACAACTAAGCCCCTACAACATCAAAACAACAACATAGCACACCAGACCCATGCAACCAAAGTCATAACAAAATAGCCCCTATCCCTGGATATTACATGCACGTTAGCTATGCTATGTACCACTATCTGATCTAGCAGTTCATACTGCATGTCTGTACTACGGTTTACCGTATTGCACAGTATAGCTTATACGCTAGCTTTGCTGCGTAATATATGAGACTGGCATTTTATCTGCACACTATTAGCCCCAATTCCCAGAGGGTCGAGGGCGGTCCCAATTCCCTGAGGGTCGAGGACAATGCTGATGATCATCATTGCCAGGTAACCCGGGATGACATCCTATGGAGTATAAGGTTGGATGGGCTTTTCGAGGTCCTACTCAGAGTGCAGGGATGGGTGGGTTGATTAAATCCCCACAGTAAGTGTAGGGTTGGACGGAGATGGTGTGTTGGCTAGATGGGTGGGTTATTTCATAACTCATTTTTACTCATATGCATCTGAATGAATCTATGTGACTGAATGTGACTGTACTATTCGACTGAAATGTCTGACTGAACTGTTATTGTGATAGTGTGACTGACTTATGAACTGTTGCTATTGTATTTGAATAGCTCGTGAGGTTAGGTGTGTCTGTTTGTTCCGTATGACTGTAAGGTGCATATGGTGTGTGTTTGATGTTGGGCGAACTCGCTTAATTGTTATCTGTCTGTAAGTGTGTTCTTCTTTTGAACTTCTTCTAGTTCTCTGTTTCTGCTTCTGTAGTTTAGCTGGTTTGATCTCACACTGAGCTCGTGTAGCTCACCCCCTCTTCTATTTCCCCTTTTCAGGTACAATTTTGGATTCTAGATGCTGGACTCAGTACGCGAAGGACTCGGACAGTCTTGGTGGAAATGAGTTATAAGCTTTTATTTTTCAGGTTTAATTGTTATTCGGTTAAGTTGAACTGTAAAGTTTCATAATATTTTGGTACGACTTTTGTTTTAAGTTTTCATTCGTAAGTGTTATACTATTGAACTTACTAGGTACTTTAAATGATTAAACGTTTTTGAATTGATTCGGGATAAATGTTTCGGAATTAAATTTTTAAACGACTTGATTTGTAAAATTTTCTCACGATCACTTCAGTGATCAATGTAGCGTTCTGAATTCAGCCTAGACTTCTAGGTCGGGTTTAGGGTGTTACAGCCTCTCTAATGACTCGACTGTTGCAGAAAGATGTGAAGTTCGAGTGGAATGATAAATGTCAACAAAATTTTGACATGTTAAAAGCTTTATTAACTGAAGCACCTGTGTTGGTACAGCCTGAATCGGGTAAGGAATTTGTGATTTATGGTGATGCATCTTTAAATGGTTTAGGTTGTGTTTTGATGCAAGAAGGTAAAGTAATTGCCTATGCTTCAAGACAACTAAAACCACATGAAAAGAATTACCTGATACATGATCTTGAATTAGCAGCTATTGTGTTTGCATTAAAATTTTATATGGTGAAAAATGTCATATCTTCACTGATCACAAAAGTCTGAAGTATTTGATGACACAGAAAGACTTGAACTTGATACAACGTAGGTGGCTTGAATTGTTAAAAGATTATGATCTTGTGATTGATTATCATCCGGGTAAAGCCAATGTAGTTGCTGATGCTTTGAGCAGGAAATCTTTATTTGCTTTACGAGCAATGAATACTCGGTTGTCTATTTTTTTTGATGGTTCTATTATGGCTGAGTTGAAAGTTAGACCAGTATTTTTGCAACAAGTTTTTGAAGCTAAGAAAAATGATGTTGAGTTACAGGTAAAACGGGAACAATGTGAATCGAATCCTGATCCGGAGTTTTAGATTGGGTCTGATGGTTGTTTGTTGTTCAGAGACAGATTGTGTGTGCCGAAAAATTCAGAGTTGGTACAGAAGATTTTATATAAAGCTCACAATGGTACAATGTTTGTTCATCCCGATAGTAATAAAATGTATAATGATCTGAAAAAGATGTATTGGTGGCCGGAAATGAAAAGAGATATTACTGAATTTGTATCCAAATGCTTGATATGTCAGCAAGTGAAAGCTGAGCATCAGGTACCTTCAGGGTTGTTACAGCCAGTTGTTATACCTGAGTGGAAATGGGAAAGAACTACAATGGATTTTGTGTCGGGATTATCATTGACTCCGAGGAAGAAATATTCTATTTTGGTGATTGTCGACCGGTTAACAAAGTCTGCACACTTTATACCAGTACGTATGGATTTTTCTTTAGATAAATTGGCTGAATTATATGTCTCTGAGATTGTTAGATTACATGGGGTGCCATTTTCTATTATTTCTGATAGAGATCCCTAGTTTACATCCCGATTTTGGAATAAATTACAAGAAGCATTGGGTACACGGTTGCATTTCAGCACTGCATTTCATCCTCAGACAGATGGCCAGTCTGAACATGTTATACAGATTTTGGAGGATATGTTACGGTGTTGTGTACTTGAATTTGAAGGTAATTGGGAAAAAATATTTACCTTTGATTGAATTTGCTTATAACAATAGTTATCAATCTAGTATTAAAATGGCACCGTATGAAGCTCTGTATGGTCGAAAATGTAGAACACCGTTGTATTTGACAGAGCTTAGTGAAAAGAAGATTCTTGGAGTTGATCTAATTCGGGAAACAGAGGAAAAGGTAAAGGTGATTCGAGATAGTTTGAAAGCAGCCTCTGATAGACAAAAGTCTTATGCCGACCTTAAAAGAAAAGAAATAGAATTTGAAGTTGGTGATAAGGTATTTTTAAAAGTGTCACCTTGGAAGAAAGTTCTTCATTTTGGATGGAAAGGAAAATTGAGTCCAAGATTTATTGGGCCCTCTGAAATTATTGAAAGAATTGGACCGGTTGCATATTGATTGGCGTTACCACTAGAGCTTGATAAAATCCATAATGTTTTTCACGTATCAATGTTACGATGGTATCGATCAGATCCTTCACATGTTATTTCTCCGATAGAAGTGGAGATTCAGCCTGATATGACATATATTGAAGAACCGATCAAGATTCTGGCACGGGAAACAAAAGAGCTGAGAAATAAAAAGGTGGCATTAGTAAAAGTTCTTTCGCAAAAACATGGTATTGAAGAAGCTACTTGGGAGCCAAAAGATACCATGAGAAAGTAGAACCCTAATCTCTTTACTGGTAAGATTTTCGAGGATGAAAATCCTTAAGGAGGAGAGTTGTAACAGCCCAATTTCAGTGAAGTCGGAATAGTGGTTTTGTAACCACAAATTCGAGCCGAAAAGATAAAATATTTTTAATATTATGAAATGATTAGTAATGTGATAGAATGATTGCATGAGAATTTTGATAAGAAAATTTTATCAATTAGGTGCTTAATTGTAGAAAGGACTAAATTCCATAAAATGTTAAATTTGAATTCTAGTAGCTATAAGGATTAAATAGCTATGGAATTCAAAACCTGAGGTCCTTAATTGATAATTAGACCATTGATGAAAAATATGTAGACATTTTTGGTGAATCATCCATGGAAAAATTAGAAAAGGCTAAGGACTAAATTGGAAATGATAAAAATTAAAAGATGATAATTAATTATATAAGATATAATCCTATTTTCATATCATCTTCCCCAAATATTTCCATGGAAACCCTAGGATATAGAAAACAAGCTTTCAAGGCATATATTGGTAAGTTCCTATGTCCCGTTTTTAGTAATTTTTATATTTTTGAGATCGGGAAAGCTTAATTTCTCTATTTTGGGGGTTAATTTGAATAGATATTAAAGTATAGAAAATTTTCCATGGATGAATTTGCTGAAATTTAGAAGTTTATGGTAGAAAATAAAAGGTTGTTGATAGATAAAAAACTTTTACAAAGGGAAATTTGATGGAAATTGATTTAGGGACTAAATTGAAAAATGGTAAAACTCATGAAAAATTCTAAAATTTTTAGAATACATGTGCTGTAAAAGTTATATTAGAATTTTGGCTAGGCTTGGAATAAGGATTAAATTGCATGAATTTCAATTTCCAAGCCTAGGGACGAAATTATAATTAATTAAAAGTATAGGGGCAAAATGGTACTTTTGCCTAGATTGTAAATTGAGTTCAATAGAATATGAAATGGATTGAAATGATGATTAAATTCATTTATATAGATTCGGAAATACCAAACAAAGAGCTAGATCGAGGAAAGCAAAAGATTTCGGATTAGTAGATTTTAGATACGAACAAATATCAAGGTAAGTTCGTATAACTTAAATGAGTATAGAAATGTATTGATTTGAATGTTATATTATACTAATTATGTTATATGAAATCATGTATGTGAATTACTTAAATATGAAAATGATTGAAATGATACATGTTTGGTAAATTATTGAAAAAGGATTGAATTCCTTGAATATTGAATTCCGATGGATAAAAAGATGATTTCCCTGATGAAACTGCATGTGTTGCAGAATGGATTTAGCCAGGACGGGTAATCCAAAATGAGCCTCTTGAGTATATGTTTCAATTAAGATTTAGCCTGGGCTGGTAATCCTAATTGACTGGATTTAGCCTGGACTGGTAATCCGACAAAGCCCTTAGAGTATATGTTACAGCTAGAATTTAGCCTGGACTGGTAATTCTGCTGTGTGATATGTGGCTCGAGAGTGTACCTATAAGGTACTACTGGATATGAATTGACAGAAAATGGAATTGTACGCCTCGAGTGTACTACTTGAAATATCCATCGGAAATTTAATGATTCAACGGATAAAATACGTATATGGCATGATGAGCTCATCTATGCATAATGGTATATTTATGACTAATGTGTTGGTTGAATGTATGTGAATAGGCAAATTGCCAAATAGTTGGAAAGTATGTTTTGTATGGTTAATATATGGAATGAAATGGTACGCTTAGTTTTTGGTTATACGAGCTTACTAAGCATAATATGCTTACTATGTTTTATTTTCCCTGTTTTATAGTGCTCAAAGCTCGGGAAGGTTGGAGATTGGTCGGAGCAAATCATCACACTATCAACCTATCGTTTTGGTATAAATGAAAATCTTATTTTGTTAATGGCATGTATAGGCTAACTAAATTAAAATATTTTGTGTAAGTAATGAATGAAACTTAGCCATTAAAATGGATAATACACTTATGTTTTGATATATGTTATGGTTGAATCAATACATTAACTAAAATGATAAGTATGAACATCTAATGTTGCAAATTATGTAAATGTGTAACAGCCTGATTTTGGGGCTAGTCAAAATAGTGGTTTCGGAACCACTAATTTGAGGTTGAAGAATAATATTTTAATATTAATTAATGTGCTATAGTATGGTTATAAGGATGCATGAAAATTTTGGTGCTTTAATTTTAGCTATTTTATGCTTAATTGCGAAAAAGGACTAAATCGCATAAAGTGCGAAAGTTCTATTTTACAAGCTAGGGGTGTCTAATAGCCATAGAATATTAAAGTGGAGGTCCTTAATGTGCAATTAGGCCATTTAGGAAGTGATGGCCGGCCATAGGGACAAGGATATCAAATGTGTCAATTGGTTAGGTGAAATTTGGTGACTAAATTGCTTTTTAAGCATAAAATAAAGAAAATGGTGATATCATATTTTCTTCACCACCTTCATCACCGAAAATACCAGCAAAAAGGGGGGTTTTGAAAGCTTTGAAATTTCAGAAACTTATCCTCTTACAAGTAAGTGATTTTGGTGGTTTTATTTGATAATTTTTGTACTTTTGGAACCCCCAAAGCTTAAGTTAGCTAATGAGGGGACTATTTTGCAAAATGGTTGAAAGTTTAGGGACTTTCGATGAGAGTGTTCATGTTTTTTGCTGAGTTCTTATGAAAGAAAATGAATGTTAGTGAGTTAAGGAACAACTTTTGTGAAAGGTGTTACCATGAAAACACCTAAATGGGATTTAGTTGTAAATGTTGTAATTTAGTAATAAATGCATGAAATAATTGGTTTTGTGAGTTGTTGTAAGAGGAATAAATGTTCAGCTAGGCTTGTTTAATGAGAAAATGTGATGAAAAATGATTTACGAGCCTAGGGGCAAAATCATAATTTTGCCAATGTATAAGGGCAAAATGGTCATTTTTGCCTAAGTAGAAATTTTGATGTATCATGAATTATAAAGTGATTAAACGAGTGAATTTTATTATTATAGATCAAGAAGAGCGTGGAAACAACCTTGACCGAGGAAAAGGCAAGGTTACGGACTAGACCGTTGATTAATACGTTTTGCACCGAGGTAAGTTTATGTGTAAACGATACATCTATAATACATATGTTATTACTTATTGGTGCATTGTATGAATGAGATCATTTATGAATGAGATTGATTGGAATTGATAGATAGTGAGTAATTCCCTTATGAACCTCGAAAAGATATGTAAGTGCGGAAAAATATCCGTAATAATCATTTGGTGGGCTGTGTGCGATACCACCGTAATTATTCTTTTGGTGGGCTGTGTGCGATACCATCGTTTATATTATCATTTGGTGGGTTATGTGCGATACCACCCTATTATTGATTAATGGTGAGCTGTGTGCGAAACCACCGGGTACTTAGTATTATTCTGAGGGGTTCATCGAGAATTTGTATAAGTGAATGTTTCATGTTGCTTCGTGGTATTGAGTGCAGGGAATGTGTATAAGTGAATGTGAGCAATATAATTATTATATGTTGGAATGTGGTAAGAGATGAAATGTGTAAGCATGATTATGGAAATGTGAATTGTTCTTGCATAGTATGTAATGTTATTGATTGATTAGCATATGTTATGATGCTTATTGTTTACATGTAAACTTACTAAGCTTAAAGCCTACTCCCTTTCCTTTCCCTTGTTTTATAGGGTCAAAGAGCCAGTTCGGGATACGAAGATAATTTGAAGATCATCCACACTATCAGCTCATCTCGGTATATTTAGACTTAGCAATTTACGTATGGCATGTATAGGGGCTAGACTAGTGATATGTTTTGTTGTTTTGGCCAAGGATGTTGGCTCTTTTAAAGATGATCTTTTTGTAAATAGCCATAGTTGATGGCTATTTATTATCAATATATGAAAAGTTGAGGTTATTCATGATTGTGTAAGATGCATGATTGGGTTGTTTAATTGATGGTTGAATGTGGTTTATGTTGTAGGAGTTTGGGTGATAAAAAGAGCTTGGCAAATAGCCTTGTTCTTGTCCACACGAGTAGGCACACGGACGTGTGTCTAGGCCGTGTGTGACACACGGTCAGTCCCATGAGCGTGTGACCAGGCCGTGTGTCCCCTGCATGTTAATGTTTCAAGTCAGTGTCGACCACGGGCTAGACACACGGGCGTGTGCCTAGGCCGTGTGCCCCTTAAGAGGTTGCTGGCGTCATAAATAAAATGCTAAGGTTTTCACACACGGGTAAGGACACGGGCGTGTCTAGGCCGTGTGAGGGACACGGGCCACTGATGTAACGCCCCAAATTTGGGCCTAGAAAGAATGGGCCTTGAGCGTGGGATCAGCTAGGAGACTACACATAAATATTTATGTGTGCAAGAAAATGACACAAATTGCTTGTTTGTTTTAATGGCTAAGTGATTTAGGAAGTGTTGGGAGTGTTGGAGAAGTTCTGGGCTCAAACCTGGGCTTTAGCAAAATTTTTGATTTTTGCTCTTAAGTGAATCTTGGCCTTAGCTTGAAGGCTTTATAAATATTTTTGGTGAAATCATGGCACAAAGAGTCTGCTGGTAAAGGTGGAAAGTGGCGTGTGGAGTGTACTAGTGGTCTGAGGTTCGAATCCCTGCTTATGCTAATGGAGATTATTTTTACTGTTGGCCATGTGAGGAGGTTTTGATTGACCGAAACACCAGAAGTTTGAACAGATTTGAATGGGGTTGTTGTTAGCCGGATTTGGGGAGTGAAAAGGGGGATTTTCGATTGTTGTGGTTTGTGAACAGGAGTGATTTTAGGAGGAAAAAGGGGAGTTTAAGGTTGAGTGGGTTTGTGCCGAATTTGCTGAGAAGAACTCATAGTTTCGGCTTTGGGGGGTGTGTTTTCATTTCAGTTATTGAGAGCATTTTGGGGTCTTTCGGGATTTGTTTGTGTTTCCTCTCTAAAGCTGAGCTAGCATTTTGTTTTGGGGAGTGTTTTATTGTTTTGGTTTTGGCACTTCCTCTTCACTGCTCAGCCGAATACATCTCTTCCCTCCTTCACCATTCTTTCATTCAGTATTCTCTCCATAACTCCCTCTATCGGATTTTTATTAGTTTTCTCCCCCTATCGGTTTTGAACTGACATTATTTGCTCTTGTGAAGTGGCCGATTACCTCTGTCTCTTCTCCTCACTTTCTTTTCCTTCTTCTCCATTTTCTCTTCCTAGGCCGAATACAATTCTTTTGCCCTCTTATTGCACCTTGATTTTGTGGAGCCGTTTTTACTACTCCTTTCTCAACTCTATTGTGCTCTTGTAACATCCCCAAACCCGGCCCATTCACTACGACCGAATCTGGTTATGTCACTGGGAAAAGACGGTTGAAAATCTTCTTAATTTAAAATAAAACATCGTAGTTTGCTGAATTTTGGAAAACATATCTTTGGAATAAAACTTTGCTATTAAACTCATTCATTTTCAAAACTTTAGTTTATAATATCCAATTTGAATAAATAGGTTGCAAACCATAAATCATTTTCACGTAGCAATTTAATTTAAATAAACCATAGTTAAAGTAATACCAAAAACATAAAATGGCCTTTATTACAACCCAACAATTCAAATAAAGTACTTATATCAAAATCAAGCATGGAATAATTGAACATCATCTTGGCATGGGCCACCTTGTCCTCTCCGATCCCGGCCCGACTTTATGCACTACCGAAATGGTTAAGGAAAAGGTGAGTCACCCGGACTCGATGTGCTACCCTTTTTCCGGATTAGCAAAATATCACATACAAACATAATCATGATCATCATGCATCCCAATCATATGCACCCAATCCTAACCGTCCATACACCTTTTCTACCCGTGTGGTACCAAACCCTTTGGTGGTGCCAAACCACCGGTGACGTATAGTCACAATGTGTGTTACAAAACACTGGTGACCGAAGTCACAAATCCAATGATGGGGCCAACCCATCGTGTGATACCAAATCACCGGCGACAATCCCGTATCTCAAAAGTGGGGCCAACCCACGGTGGTGTTAACCATGGGACGAGTCGCAATGAGGTGCCAAACCTCACGGTGTCCCCAAAGACACAAATGTGGTACCAAACCATGGTGACCGTAGTCACGATAATCGAGTGATGGGGCCAACCCATCGTGGTGATACCAAATCACCGGCGTCAATCCTCAATACCGCCTTGTGGGGCCAACCCACGTGGTGCAAAACCACGGGGACGAGACGGCGAGGTGCCAAACCTCTGGAGGTGCCAAACCTCTCGTGACCGTAGTCACAAAGTCGTGTTACCAAAACACCGTGCTCACAAAGCACAAAATATCACCGCCTTCTCCACTCATATCACCCATCATCATACCAACTCATGTATAGTATTCAAATCATGCAAACATGTTTAACGTTGCATCTCATAGCACATACATCATAAATCATGACATCATGTATCAATAACAATACTCATAATGAAACGGACTTACGAATCCGTGCACATACCCCATAGGGTATCATATCACTCAACCATACTATTTCGGTTTTACCAATCAATCGCTTTATCAAACATATACAAAGCAAGAAGTGTGTTAGCTTACACACACGATTACTAATGCGACTATCAAATCCCGTAGATCAAGATCTAACGCACTAGATCCCCATTCCTTAACACTTTTCGAGCACTAGCCACAACCCGAGATATGCGAGATCAAGCCTTCCCTACAATCGGCCAAAACTAAACAACATAATCATGCTAATCAACCTTTAAGGGTAAAATCGTAATTTTACCTACTAAGGGTATTTTAAGTAATTTACCCACCAAGGGTATATCGGTAATTCGTCAGCACTGGAATGGCCTTTCCAAAGGCCCCAGTGTCACCCCGAGCGACCCAACTACCATTTCAGGTTGAAATGGACTATTGGGCCTAAAGCCCAATTTCGGCCCATCGGGCCCACACGCTCGTGTGGCCCACCTAACACAAATCTAGCCACGTATATAAGTTCCACCTAGTCTAGTTCAACATATACTAACCAATCATGCAATTTACTCATATGGGCCCACGGGCCCATTGGGCCCACTTCGCCCATCGAGGCCCAAGCGACCCAACCCACAAGAATACTACACGATGGCCTCAACTATCGCGTCGAAGCCCCACGCGCGCGCTCGCGACGCTCGTGTGGCTACTATTGCCGTGATCGGCACCGGCATTTGCCGCTCTCTGACTAGAGTAGAGAGAGTTACACACCGATAGGACTCGGTGCTAATCCGCGCCCGATCACTCTTGTGCCCAAACGCCCTTCAAGATGTGTTTACTCTCCTCCTAGGATGCTCCTTATATAGCTAGCACTTCACCTTCCTTCTTTGTATCTTTCCGATGTGGGATCCTTCGTCAAGAGAGTTTAAATTCAATGAAACTCTTCCCGTCCGGACCACAAAATAAATACTCCCTTGCTTCTCATGAGATTCGAACCTGTGCTCCCTTGCAACATAATCCACGCTGCTAGCCACTTGGCCACAAGCTCCTCTTGTGTCTTAAACCATGCGCAACTAAATATAAACTATAGCCAAATTCCGAGGTCCAAGTAAAAAGAAAACCAAAATGCAAAAGCCAAGACTTGAACCTTGGACCTCCTTCCTTCCCTTGTGGCGTCACCCCTTGTCTCTTATGTGGCGTCACTTTGCCACTACACCACACACTCTACTTGTGTTATTTTCCTCCATATTTTATTCTTAAGGCCTACACCGCCAACTTCCAGGTTTTTTTTCACCTAAAACCAAAATTTCCCCAAAGCTAATATTTGATCCGGGACTTCATAGAAGCCTTCTAACCTTCCAAAATCACTTATCCAATAGGTCCAACTTGCATTTAAGCCGGTCTCTTGTTCTCCAAAAATTTAAACGCTACTACGCCTAAGGCCCATTGGGCTCAATTCTCCTAGGCCCAATTCCTTTTTACCCTAAAAATCTAAATTTTCCAAAGCCTTCCCTTCTCATCCCAACATTCTTAGAGCCTCTAAAACTCAACCAAGCACTCCCAAAACCCACTAACACTTGATTTATACCCCATAT
Organism: Gossypium sturtianum; assembly: GCA_025698515.1. Lineage (NCBI taxonomy): Eukaryota > Viridiplantae > Streptophyta > Magnoliopsida > Malvales > Malvaceae > Gossypium > Gossypium sturtianum. Next base: position 67,692,439 of record CM046946.1, on the reverse strand, counting down.
GCACAGCCCCTAAACCGTGGTGTTACAATTCTACCCTCCTTAAAATAATTTCGTCCTCGAAATTACTTGTCTAAACTAACACCAATTCTCTCCACTACGCTATCATCGCGCACTCACGATCTCCAAGAGCTAACATACTTTACGAGCAACAAAATAAATAAATACCAAAATCGCCTCTACCACGCCCACGAGAAGTACGACCACGCCCCAGAACTCATATCTAGCGTCGCGATTTAATCGATTAAAAGTTTTATGCATTAGAAATTTTGTTCCACTGTTTAATCCACGAGCAAATTTTATGAGCGAAGTTTCGGAAGTCGTTCTTTCGAGCAATCAAAGTTTTGATTCTAAAGTAATCCACTATTGCAATCATCCGATCACATCAATAACTCACAAGCAATAGTAAGGGTACTTACCGTGGACTTCGGTCTGAGGTACAGTGCCATGCCACCTAAACTGAAAACCTTTTCATAAAAACCCATATTTTTGAAAAGCCCACTTTGAAAATGTTTTTGGGCCCAAAACCCTCAAAGCCGAAGTTTTGAACCAGGGCTCGATATTAAATCAGTAACATCCCCAAACCCGGCCCATTCACTACTTAACCGAATCTGGTTATGTCACCGGGAAAAGACGGTTGAAAATCTTCTTAATTTAAAATAAAACATCGTAGTTTGCTGAATTTTGGAAAACATATCTTTGGAATAAAACTTTGCTATTAAACTCATTCATTTTCAAAACTTTAGTTTATAATATCCAATTTGAATAAATAGGTTGCAAACCATAAATCATTTTCACGTAGCAATTTAATTTAAATAAACCATAGTTAAAGTAATACCAAAAACATAAAATGGCCTTTATTACAACCCAACAATTCAAATAAAGTACTTATATCAAAATCAAGCATGGAATAATTGAACATCATCTTGGCATGGGCCACCTTGTCCTCTCCGATCCCGGCCCGACTTTATGCACTACGAAATGGTTAAGGAAAAGGTGAGTCACCTGCACTCGAGTGTGCTACCCTTTTTCCCGGATTAGCAAAATATCACATACAAACATAATCATGATCATCATGCATCCCAATCATATGCACCCAATCCTAACCGCCCATACACCTTTTCTACCGTGTGGTACCAAACCACCGGTGGTGCCAAACCACCGGTGACGTATAGTCACAATGTGTTACCAAAACACCGGTGACCAAGTCACAAATCCAATGATGGGGCCAACCCATCGTGTGATACCAAATCACTTTGGCGACAATCCCCGTATCTCAAAAGTGGGGCCAACCCACGGTGAGTGTTAACCACGTGGACGAGTCGCAATGAGGTGCCAAACCTCCGTGTCCCAAAGACACAAATGTGGTACCAAACCACCGGTGACCGTAGTCACGATAATCGAGTGATGGGGCCAACCCATCGTGTGATACCAAATCATTTGGCGTCAATCCTCAATACCGCCTTGTGGGGCCAACCCAACGTGGTGCAAAACCACGGGGACGAGACGACGAGGTGCCAAACCTCCGAGGTGCTAAACCTCTCGGTGACCGTAGTCACAAAGTCGTGTTACCAAAACATCGGTGCTCACAAACACAAAATATCACCGCCCCCTCCACTCATATCACCCATCATCATACCAACTCATGTATAGTATTCAAATCATGCAAACATGTTTAACGTTGCATCTCATAGCACATACATCATAAATCATGACATCATGTATCAATAACAATACTCATAATGAAACGGACTTACTCGAACGTGCACATACCCCATAGGTATCATATCACTCAACCATACTATTTCGGTTTTACCAATCAATCGCTTTATCAAACATATACAAAGCAAGAAGTGTGTTAGCTTACACACGATTACTAATGCGACTATCAAATCCCGTAGATCAAGATCTAACGCACTAGATCCCCATTCCTTAACACTTTTCGAGCACTAGCCACAACCCGAGATATGCGAGATCAAGCCTTCCCTACAATCGCCAAAACTAAACAACATAATCATGCTAATCAACCTTTAAGGGTAAAATCGTAATTTTACCTACTAAGGGTATTTTAAGTAATTTACCCACCAAGGGTATATCGGTAATTGCAGACTGGAATGGCCTTTCCAAAGGCCCCATGTCACCCCGAAGCGACCCAACTACCATTTCGGTTGAAATGGACTATTGGGCCTAAAGCCCAATTTCGGCCCATTCGGGCCCACACGCTCGTGTGGCCCACCTAACACAAATCTAGCCACGTATATAAGTTCCACCTAGTCTAGTTCAACATATACTAACCAATCATGCAATTTACTCATATGGGCCCACGGGCCCATTGGGCCCACTTCGCCCATCGAGGCCCAAGCACCCCAACCCACAAGAATACTACACGATGGCCTCAACTATCGCTAAGCGAAGCCCCACACGCGCGCCGCACGCTCGTGTGGCTACTATTGCCGTGATCGGCACCGGCATTTGCCGCCTCTACAGCCTAGAGTAGAGAGAGTTACACACCGATAGGACTCTGGTGCTAATCCGGCGCCCGATCACTCTTGTGCCCAAACGCCCTTCAAGATGTGTTTACTCTCCTCCTAGGATGCTCCTTATATAGCTAGCACTTCACCTTCCTTCTTTGTATCTTTCCGATGTGGGATCCTTCACAAGAGAGTTTAAATTCAATGAAACTCTTCCCGCCCAGCACCACAAAATAAATACTCCTTGCTTCTCATGAGATTCGAACCTGTGCTCCCTTGCAACATAATCCACGCTGCTAGCCACTTGGCCACAAGCTCCTCTTGTGTCTTAAACCATGCGCAACTAAATATAAACTATAGCCAAATTTCGAGGTCCAAGTAAAAAGAAAACCAAAATGCAAAAGCCAAGACTTGAACCTTGGACCTCCTTCCTTCCCTTGTGGCGTCACCCCTTGTCTCTTATGTGGCGTCACTTTGCCACTACACCACACACTCTACTTGTGTTATTTTCCTCCATATTTTATTCTTAAGGCCTACCGCCAACTTCCAGGTTTTTTTCACCTAAAACCAAAATTTCCCCAAAGCTAATATTTGATCCGGGACTTCATAGAAGCCTTCTAACCTTCCAAAATCACTTATCCAATAGGTCCAACTTGCATTTAAGCCGGTCTCTTGTTCTCCAAAAATTTAAACGCTACTACGCCTAAGGCCCATTGGGCTCAATTCTCCTAGGCCCAATTCCTTTTTACCCTAAAAATCTAAATTTTCCAAAGCCTTCCCTTCTCATCCCAACATTCTTAGAGCCTCTAAAACTCAACCAAGCACTCCCAAAAACCCACTAACACTTGATTTATACCCCATATGCACAGCCCCTAAACCAGGGTGTTACAGCTCTGGTGAGTTCACATGATTCTCTTCTAGTACTCTTGTTTATTTCTTATTTTTTTTTCATGGTTTAAGCCAAGTATTTCGATCTTTTGTGACTGATTCTTTGTCCCTTCTTTTATGACTTTGTTCTTTGGGTTTCAAAACTTGCGATGAGTAAAGGATTTTACGATTGTACAGTAAGCGTAGATTATATTTTACTCTAAATGGAGGTTTCCGATAATATGTTGCGTAAGGAGATATCAATGGTGGCGAGTAGTAGCCATTCTGAGGGAGGATCAGGAATGGTGGCAGCTGAGAATGGGCACGTAGCCCCTGCCCCCAAATTTAAGCAGCGTAAAGTGTCAGCTGTTCGGGATTTTCCGCCCCAGTGGTGCGGCAGGTGGTCGCACCAATCTCTGGATCAAGTGGGCAAACCACAACCGATCGATCTAGTCAAGCGCGAGGTAACTGCTGGACAAGTATTTTTCAGAGAGGTCGTTTTTGATAAGTTTATTGGGATTCGATTAACTCGATTGACAAGTGATTAATGGATTGCCTTGATTGAATTTAGGTTGGAGTTCTCGTTGGTCATTCACATTTCGCAATCAGGTGTGTATCCACACTGTCTTAACTGTAAATCGGCAAAAGCCGAAAAGCCAGAAAATGCGGCACTAGATGCCACACGGGCGGGCGATCGCACGTACGGTAATCCGAGCCCATAAAACATGGGCGTTTGACTGTAGAGCCCACTATGAACAATCTCATGGGCTTAGGCCGTTTTGGGCCTCATTGGGCTAAAATGAGCCGTGTGGGCCCAATGGGCTCGTGGGCCCCACACGGATAAAATCCACAAAAAAGTGGCAGATACTGGACTGGGCTATGTAGTTCGCATAGCCGTGACTGAATTTGGGCTAAATGGGCCACACGAGCGTGCGGGCCCACTTAGGCCGAATATTTGGCTTTGGGCCCATTTACACTGTTTCGACCATATATGTTATTTGTGTCGCTCGAGGCAATTGTAGACCTACGGGAAGGAATAAAATGACCGTAATACCCCTATAGGGTAAAATGACCGTAACGCCCCTGTAGGGAAAAATGACGGTAATACCCCCATAGGGTAAAATGACCGTAATGCCTCTGTAGGGTAAAATGACCGTAATACCCCCATAGGGTAAAATGACTGTAATGCCCCTGTAGGGTAAATTAACCGTAACACCCCCATAAGGTAAAATGATCGTAATGTCCCTGTAGGGTAAAATGACCGTAATGCCCCTGGAGGGTAATTGACTATTTTGCCCCTCGAGGGTAAATGACTGATTTGTGCTACGATTTGACTGATTTGACTGTGATTGTATGACTATGATTTGACTGACTTAACTGTGAATGATATGACTGATTCTGATCATGGCATACTGCATGTAGGAAGCCCATTTTGCTCGGGCCCTCCAGATTAAACCAAAGAATAAAACATTAAAAAATAAATATCATTCCATAGTCCATTTACAAGGGGGCCCAAACTAGGACCCAAATAAATAAACTAAATCCTAACCTAACAGTAGGCCCAATTGGCCCAGATACTAAATAAACCACTACCCGTTTTCTACATGCCTAACCCACTAACAACCAAGCCCAATCTGCAAACTGGCCCGAATGGCCCAAATAATTTCAGCAAGTCAAACCCTAGAGGACTTCAGATGCTTCCAGCGCGCGGCGCGTGCCTCCACACGCGCCTCCATGCGGCCTCTGTACTGTCAGCGAGCCTCCGTACGCCACGTCCGCCCTCCGTACCTGCAATTAAATGGCAGAGAAACAGCAAAAAATAGAGAGCAACAATGTATTTTTCTATTATTCTTCATTTTTATTCGAGATTCGACTATAAAAAATCGGAGAAAACATTGTAATCAGATACGCATACAGAATATACAAACAGAAAAATTCAGAGAAATCAAAAGTTTTTCCTTGAAAGGTGATTTTTGACTTTCAATACTCTTTTTCTTTCATTTTTTTTCTTATGAGACTTTTGTTTTGTTTGTTCGTATGAAAGTCTGAAAAAAGGGGACTTACCTCCGAAAGTTGAATCGACAGTCTGCCTTCTTCTCCGAAATCGAAGCAAGGGCGGTCATCGAGGTTAGGATCGGGTCTAGTTTGAAAGAGGTCGGTTGATCAGACCTGACTGGGCCACTAATCGCCGATTGCTGTGGCGTTGTGGTAACCAAAAGAGGGATTTCTTTCTGCGGCTGAGGGAGAAAGTAAAGAAGGGATTAGGGTTTCGATTAAAACAAGGGCTAATGTGCCTTTAAACTCGGGCTTAATTCATTGCAAGAACGGCGTCGTTTAGGCTCATTTCATTAGCCTCAAAACGTTTCCGTATGAAGCCGACCCGACTTGACCCGATCCAGCGCCCATAGGATCCGCGTGTTTTCGCGGTGATGGGGATAATTACGCGCTCAGCCCCTCTTGTTTCGTGTTAAGCTTTGATTGGGTGCTCTTTTACTTCTTATGTTTCTTTAATTTTGCCCAAGGATCTGTGCGCTTTTGCAATTCAGTCTAGTCTATGCACTGCGTTTTGAATCACAAAAATATTTGTTGGTTCGGTCCTTTATTATTTATGCGCATTTTAATTTAGTCCTCAACTCTGTTTAAATTTTTTTAGAAAGTAGCCTGCTAATTCTATTCATATTTCAATTAAGTTTTTTTCTTAATTTATAAAATTTATTCATTTTAGAACCTGTTTTAATAAATTATTTTGAACTATTTTACAGATTTTACAATGATTTAATTTGTCTTATCTTCTATTTATATGTGCTTTCAATCTATTATACATTTAATTTTAAAATGTTCCTTAGTATGTTTTTTTGTTGTTGTTTTAAAGATTCATAATTTTTAATTTAAATGTGATTATATGCTATTACTTTGTACATATATACGAATATAATAATAAATTTTTTTTGTGTAAATTATTCCATTTTTAAATAATTTCATAAATTGTTGATTTCAAGATACATTTTCTTTATTTATTTTAAACACGTTTGTTAGCATTCAAAATTTTGTCTTATGTTAATTTGCTATCATAAATCTTGTAGAATTACTACTGATTGTTAATATGTCCTTATAACCATGCGATTATCGTTATTGTATATTTGTGCGTTAAATTATTTCTATAATTATATCCATTTGTATCATGTTGAGTTTGTATGTTATCTTATGATTAATGCCATACTTGTGTTACTTGTTGTTACTTTATGTTCTAAACTCCAATATATTCAAGCCTTTATTAAATGTTTCATTTCATTAAAAATTATATATATTTTAAGATTACGTATTTGAAAATTTTCAAGATAAGGCAATATTTGTATGTTTGGAAGTTCGGAAAATTACACCCTAACGTCATCGGGTGTCAATTTTTTGTTCAACCAAATAACCAAATACCCTTTTAATTGCATGTTTTGAAGATCAAAGATGATCTCGGTGTCGAAGTATAAATGTGTTATATCTTAACGTATTGGATATGATACTTTTATTACTTTGAAACGAGTTAATCTCGAGATTCAATTCAAAACTAATTAACCTTCCTTAAAAAGAATTATATCTTAAGCATTTTCAAGTTTTCAACGCAAGGACATTAATTAATTGTTTGATTGGTTTTTTATAGATTATTTTGAATTAACTTATTAATTTTTAATATGTTTCAAATTATTTATATGTATTTTATTATATGGTCTATTTTCTTGTATATAAAAATGTTTATTTTTAATTCTTCTTTTAAACATTCATACGATTCAAAATTAATATAATTTGGACTATAAATATTTTCATTATTATATTACATGTACAAATGTTTTTACATAAATTTCTATTTTCCTTTTATGTATATATGGTTTTATGTATATACTTATATATTGTCATTTTTTTTACATGTATATCATGCCTTAGAAATACTTAATTTTAAATTATCTTTTATTTATTGTAAATATTATTTATATATGTAAATATATATTTGTTTGTATTAAATTTTTCTTCAATATAGATTTATTATTGTTATATATATTTTATTTTAAACTTATCTATATAACTTTAGTTAAATAATTTGTATATTTTAATGTTTTAACCCTATTCGTATTTGTGTTTATTTTGATCACATATAAATTGTTTAAGTTTATGTCATATGTATATTAATTTGGTTTCTTATTATTTTTATATAAATTTTTATATTATTGTTGCCATGATTCCATGCATAACTCTATATCTTATTGTTAATAATAGAGCAAATTCCAGGTTAATTTAGTTGATCTTTTCCTCAAATAAAATGCACTTTGTTTACACAAAAGATTTTCAAAATAAAGTGATATTTGGTGTTTTGGGAAATCCGGGAAATTGTACCCTAACGTATTGGGTCGCGGTTTCTTTGTTTGACCAAAAAAAACACTTAATATCCTTTTTTAAATCACATGATTCTGAAATTATAAGATGATCTCGACTTTGAGGATCCAAGATATTATATCCTAACGTACTGGGTGTAGTATTTAGTTCCTTTAGAGCGAATGAATCTTATGTTTGGAATATTCCACTCGTTTTTCAAAGAAGTTGCATTTTCAAAACTTTTCAAATTTTCGACGATAGGACATCATTTAATCAATATTGGTACCAATTTTGGGCGTACGAGGATGATAACTCTTCCTTATACGTAACCGACTTTCGAACCCGTTTTTTTATTTACGCAGGCCAAAATTATATTTTTACAAAGAGGATAAAATATTTTACGAGGTGATCCGATTACACCTAAACCAAAAGATCGGTGGCGACTCCATTACCGTATTTTTAAAGTCGATCCCCGTTTTTTCAAAACTCTTAAAAAATGGTTTCGACAGCTTGGCGACTCCACTGGGGACATTGAGAGTCAGGCCATAGATTGATTAAGTTTTGTCCTTTTAATTGAAAACTTGGAAAAGTGTTTTGAAAAATCACGTTTCTTTTAATGCATTTATTGATGTTATGATTAAAATCTCGTAGAATACTCTAGCATTGCATGACCGTTGTGGTTACACCTGTAAATGGGAGTGAGAAACTATGCCTTCATGAGGTTTTCACCTCCGTATGGGCTAGTAGACTGCTTTCGGAATATATCTGTACCTATGTGCTTCGTGAGATTTTCATCTCCGCATGGCCATAGGGAAATGTATTCCCCTGAACCGAACTCGATCCATATGAGCCTATAATGGGTGAGGATTGAGGAATCTGCTAGTTCAGGTACCCTCTCTTTAGAACCAAACCACATATAGTGAACCCTAAGAGCCCCCCTAGGTAGAGCTATTCCGAATTATAGTGGTTACCCGAATGGAGGTTTGATAATATTTTACTCATTTGGATTTTTATTATGCGATACTGACTTGTTGTGTTTTGATTTGTTTTCTTGTTTGCATGTCATTTCATATTAAAGAGGTGTCGATTCCTGTTCGGTTGCTAAGATAGAAAGTTTGCAATGGAAAATGAATTTCTTGATAAGGTAGAGGACAATGCGGCTGTTCGCACGTGGACAGAAGAGTTGCAATTAGAAAAATGGGATAGTTTAGTTGAAGAATACACGTCAGAGCTGTGGGACTTCACCCGCATTAGTGTGACGCAAAATGAGCTGCAAGAACTGAGGGATATTTGGACTCATTGGGAGGATGAGACTAAACAGATGTTCTACCGCAATTATGGTGATTGTAACACCCCAAACCCGGCCCATGCGTTATGAGCAGATTTGGTATGTCACACGAGCAAAACATGTTAAACCCTTTTTATTCGCACTAAAATATTGCTTTGTTAAAAATCAAGAAAACAAGTTTGATTTGATAAAATACTACTAACCTCAAAGATTTGATTGATAAATCGATAAATTTGAACTAATGATCTTACAAAACCGTGACTTTTGAAAACGACGTTGAAAATTAGAAAGAGAATCCAAGTCTTTCGAAAATATCGTTAATAGTTCAAGAGAAAGTATCCGTGTTAAAAATAATTGTAAAAGTTTATTTTGAAATCCATTTGTTAATCGATTTTGGAAACCATTGTTTAAGTTTTTAGAAAATTCCCCTTTTTAAACAATTTAAGAAAAATAATAAAAACATCCCAACCAAAAAGCAAAAATAAAAATAGTCCAGAGGCCTTATTACAACATTTAACCCAAAATAGTAAAGTAATAAAATAAACGAGAAAGAAGTCTAAAGTCCAAATAAACCATTTCTGAAGTATGGCCTCCCTCGAGTCATCCATAGCCCAAGTCCATATCATCAAGCATAACCTACAAGGGTTAAGAGAAAGGGGGTGAGTTACAAGAACTCAGTGTGAAATCCCCTTACCGTTATTCATTGGGCCGGAACCCAATTAGCAATATTTTGGGCCTAAGCCCATTTACAAAAACAATAATGTATCAAATATAATATGCATATGATATGCAATTCCTAAACCAAACCTAGTTTTCCATCCGCTACACACCACCGGTACCAACCAGCACACCTATGGGGAGCTTTAGTCACCCACCCCGCCAACACACCAAACGTAGGCATTAAGCCGATTATATCAAATTTGTGGATAAGCCACCAGATTAACAGAATTTACATGGCATCTCCATTTTTCATATTTGTGGCAGAGCCACCAGAATTATGTAGCAGAGCTACCAGAACTTCTCTTCATCATTATCCCATCCCATGCAAATCATGTATATAATGCATAACAAAATCACAATATAATAACAGTAATTTATTCGGATATTTATTACAAAATTATGGCCCATTATAACAATTAATCAAAAGGCCCATTAAGCAAAATATCATATTTGGCCCATTTAGCAAAATATCAGATTGGCCCATATAGCAAAATATTCGATCGGCCCATTTATCAAAATATCAGATTGGCCCATTTATCAAAATATCAGATTGGCCCATATAACAATTTCGTAATTCGGCCCTTTAGGGGCATTTTCGTAATTTTGACCCATAAGGGCATTTTCGTAATTTCGATAATTTACCCACTAAGGGTAATTCGGTAATTTCGCAACCTAGACTTAACTACTAATGTAGAGCATAAAAATCGAAACTGTCCATCTGCGTCGTACTGACTAAATTGACTATAACTCGAGTTAGGAATCTCTAAATCTAAATCCGTAAATTTTCCTTGAAACTAGACTCATATATCTTCTTACTACTATTTTTCCAGAATTTTTGGCTTAACCATTTAGTACAGTTTATTCCTTAAATTTTCCCTTGTTTCACTGTCCCATGATTCTGACCTCTCTTACCTTAATTTCAAATATCTCAATTTACAATTTTCATATACTGTTCCCACTTGTTTCTATTGAAAATAAACTCACTAAGGAATCTGTACATATAAACTATATCTCATAATTCACTTTTTACAATTTTATACGATTTTTCCAAGACAGATCAGGGAACCACAAAGTCATTCAGAACCAGTCTCACACAAATTAACATATCTCTGAATATAAAAATCCTTTTCCTTCTCCGTTTCTTCTATATTAAAATAGACACAGTAAGCTTTAATCTTATATCTTCTTCACTTTGTAATTCCTTTTCTCCTATTTTTCGTGATTTTTTAAATACACGTCACTGTTTCTAACCGAAACTGTTTATTACAAAATACGATTACCACTACGATCATACGCACGCCCGAGTGATCACGGATGCCGGTTTTTGGTGTTCTTTGGTATTTTGACCAAATCACAGAACATATCATACAAACTTTCAGAGAGATGTGAGATTACACACCATATCAAACATGTATTCGGAAGGTACGGGATTACACACCTGATTTTGATTTCCTAAAGAACCACTCGTTGATGACCTAGAACAATACCAACCAAAAGTTAGCCTCGGATTTCCAAAAGATTTCGTATCACTTACACTTGAATCACTTACCACTATATCCGAAGGTAGAAATATATCGAGTGATTTGTCCCTAAAACATATAGTCGATTAGTCGAAACTTCAATCCGATTTGCTACATAGCCAAATAGAGATATAACGAAAAATCTAGAAATGAACCCCTTACCTTATCGATATTGGATCCAATTTCCACCGCTTGACTTGGCTAGAACAATACACGGTCTCCCACTTAAAGCACTACTTAAAAGAGAGTGATTAAGACATGAAGAAGTGGAGGATAACACCATTTTCGGTTACGATCACGATTTACAACCGAATAGTGATAATTACCTATTCGGCTAGAAAGAAAAGAATATGAACATAGAAAAGAATTCACTTACTGATTCAATCGAAGAAAAGAGTGTCAACCCACTTGAGAAAATGATAAAGAAGAGATGAATGAACAAATTTTGGTCTCAATGGTTTGGGTACATTCGGCAACAAGAAGAAAGGAGGAAGAAAATATGTTCTTTAGTGGCTTGTAATTTCGGCACAAGGTAGAAAGAAATTTGGAGAATACCAAATAGTGCAAAGGGAAAGGTTTTGGCCTAACAAGCACCAAAAATTCAATCAAAAAGGCAAAGGAGAATTTGGCTATTAAGGAAGGTGGAAAGAAAATGAGTATGTGACCAAACAAAAGAGAAAAACAATGCACTATTGTGCTAATATGTTTCGGCAAGGAGGGTTGCAAATTGGGAGAAATGACACAAAGTTGCCAAAGGGAATTTTTGCCAAAACACTACTAAGTCTTTACCAAATGCCAACTAAAAATTCAGCTACCTATTCTCCCCAAAACTGTCCACATGCATCCCCCCTAGGATAAGAGTTTGGCCACCCAAGCTTTCCAAAACATCACCCACGAAATAAGCCTCATGTCCCCCTTTCTTTCCTATTTCCCTTGATTCCTTTCCCCAACTTCAACCTTGCCTTATTCATATAGCCACCTTACCAAAATAATGAAGTCAACCTTGCCATGAATGCCTCTTGGCCGACACTTAAGGAAAGGGTGCAAAAATAAAGTCAAAATTTGCACACAAAGTGATTCGAACCTCTTCCCTCAAGGTACTACATGTGGCGCCATAACCCTTTTACCAATTGCTCATTTATGCTAGCAATTTACTCTTTTATTTCCATAAACCTTGATGCCACTTACTATCTCTCCTTAATAGGCTTAAACACAAAATTTTACTAAGGCCCAACTTGAACCCAGAACTTCATAGAAACCTCGTAACTTTCTAAAATTACCTTCTTAATAAGTCCAACTTGAAATAATGCCGTTCTCTTGTTCTCAAAATTTTAAAACGCTTTTACGCTCAAGGCCCATTGGGCCCAATTCTACTAGGCCCAATTTTGGGATGTTACAATTCTACCCTCCTTAAAGAAATTTTGTCCTCGAAATTTCCAACCAACTACTAAACGTATCGCTCAAATCACACCACTAAGCTTTCGCTGCGCACTCTGATCATAATAACACTAATGTACCTTTAACATAATCTTGAATCATCTTTCACACAACCAAACGTCTAACCACAGAAGCAAACAGTTATCTACCATTTATACTTAGAATTTTCTACATTCAATCATCACGTCCAACCAAAACATACCTGACTCGATGGTGATGAAACAATCCCGAGCCTTATGCTCCTTAGACCCGCATCTCAAGCATGCTCCTAACCTCCTCCAGTATTCTCCCGGATGACACCTTCTGCAATAATCGCAAGCCGAAAAGTTTGGTCGTGCCTTAACATGCTTCACGGAACGAGACTGCAACCCAAAAGAACCGCAATCTCTTTTCTTCTTACAGTCCACAGACCCAACTCGAAGTGTTTCGTTGATCTCCTTAACCTCCTTCAATACCTTCTTAACTATCTGAGTCAGCTCATTAACCCCAACTCGATCATGAGATCCCGTCTCAGCCACTGGCGATGCCAACTCCTCCCTTTCGGGCACACGCCCCGATGCTAAAGATCTAGTCCTAGTACCTCGGCCTCTAGCACGTCCACGTCTACTGCGTCCACATCTTCTAGCGTTCATGTTCACTAAGTCGATTTAATCTTGATTACGAGTTTTATGAATCAGTATACTATTCGATGTTTATTAAACGATGTTTTATGGAGTATGAGTAGAAAAGTTGTTTCCGAGTGTCAAATCCGCATCCTAGAGTCTCAATCTCTATAGTTTCAACTCCTAAAGCTAATAGTTCTAGAGTATTCTATTTCGTAGAATTTTCGTACCACAGTAATAACACAATAATCATAAAATGAAAACAATTACTTACTTGACTTGGTGCCGGATACTCGTGGTGCCATACTTCCTTTAGAACATATATTTATAAATCAAAATTCTAAACAGCTTTGGAAAATGCTTTTGAACCCAAACCACGGTCGAGTTTTGCAACTGGGCTCTGATACCATAAAATGTAACACCCCAAACCCGGCCCATGCGTTATGAGCAGATTTGGTATGTCACACGAGCAAAATATGTTAAACCCTTTTTGTTCGTACTAAAATATTGCTTTGTTAAAAATCAAGAAAACAAGTTTGATTTGATAAAATACTACTAACCTCAAAGATTTGATTGATAAATCGATAAATTTGAACTAATGATCTTACAAAACCGTGACTTTTGAAAACGACGTTGAAAATTCGAAAGAGAATCCAAGTCTTTTGAAAATATCATTAATAGTTCAAGAGAAAATATTCGTGTTAAAAATAATTGTAAAAGTTTATTTTGAAATCCATTTGTTAATCGATTTTGGAAGCCATTGTTTAAGTTTTTAGAAAATTCCCCTTTTTAAACAATTTAAGAAAAATAATAAAAACATCCCAACCAAAAAGCAAAAATAAAAATAGTCCAGACGCCTTATTACAACATTTAACCCAAAATAGTAAAGTAATAAAATAAACGAGAAAGAAGTCTAAAGTCAAAATAAACCATTTCCGAAGTATGGTCTCCCTCGAGTCATCTATAGCCCAAGTCCATATCATCAAGCATAACCTACAAGGGTTAAGAGAAAGGGGGGTGAGTTACAAGAACTCAGTGTGAAATCCCCTTATCGTTATTCATTGGGCCGAAACCCAATTAGCAATATTTTGGGCCTAAGCCCATTTACAAAAACAATAATGTATCAGATATAATATGTATATGATATGCAATTCCCAAACCAAACCTAGTTTTTCATCCGCTACACACCACCCGTACCAACCAGCACACCTGTGGGGAGCTTTGGTAACCCACCCCGCCAACACACCAAACGTAGGTATTAAGCCGATTATATCAAATTTGTGGATAAGCCACCAGATTAACAGAATTTACATGGCATCACCATTTTTCATATTTGTGGCAGAGCCACCAGAATTATGTAGCAGAGCTACCAGAACTTCTCTTCATCATTATCCCATCCCATGCAAATCATGTATATAATGCATAACAAAATCACAATATAATAACAGTAATTTATTCGGATATTTATTACAAAATTATGACCCATTATAACAATTAATCAAAAGGCCCATTAAGCAAAATATCATATTTGGCCCATTTAGCAAAATATCAGATTGGCCCATATAGCAAAATATCAGATCGACCCATTTATCAAAATATCAGATTGGCCCATATATCAAAATATACGATCGGCCCATTTATCAAAATATCAGATTGGCCCATTTATCAAAATATCAGATTGGCCCATTTATCAAAATATCAGATTGGCCCATTTATCAAAATATCAGATTGGCCCATATAACAATTTCATAATTCGGCCCTTTAGGGGCATTTTCATAATTTCGACCCATAGGGGCATTTTCATAATTTCGATAATTTACCCACTAAGGGTAATTCGGTAATTTCGCAACCTAGACTTAACTACTAATGTAGAGCATAAAAATCGAAACTGTCCATCTCCGTCGTACTGAATAAATTGACTATAACTCGAGTTAGGAATCTCGAAATCTAAATCCGTAAATTTTCCTTGAAACTAAACTCATATATCTTATTACTACTATTTTTCCAGAATTTTTGGATTAACCATTTAGTATAGTTTATTTCTTAAATTTTCCCTTGTTTCACTATCCAACGATTCTGACCTCTCTTACCTTAATTTCAAATTTCTCACTGTACGGTTTTCATATACTGTTCCCACTTGTTTCTATTGAAAATAGACTCACTAAGGAATCTGTACATATAAACTATATCTCATAATTCGTTTTGTACAATTTTATACGATTTTTCCAAGACAGATCAGGGAACCACGAAGTCATTCAGAACCAGTCTCACTCAAATTAACATATCTCTGAATATAAAAATCTTTTTCCTTCTCCGTTTTTTCCATATTAAAATAGACACAGTAAGCTTTAATCTAATATCATATTCAGTTTGTAATTCCTTTTCTCCTATTTTTCGTATTTTTTAAATACACATCACTTTTTCTAACCGAAACTGTTTATTACAAAATACGATTACCACTACGATCATACGCACGCCCGAGTGATCATGGATGCCGGTTTTTGGTGTTCTTGGGTATTTTGACCAAATCACTGAACATATCATACAAACTTTCAGAGAGATGTGAGATTACACACCATATCAAACATGTATTCAGAAGGTACGGGATTACACACCTGATTTTGATTTCCTAAAGAACCACTCGTCGATGACCTAGAACAATACCAACCAAAAGTTAGCCTCGGATTTCCAAAAGATTTCGTATCACTTACACTTGAATCACTTACCACTATATCCGAAGGTAGAAATATATCGAGTGATTTGTCCCTAAAACATATAGTCAATTAGTCGAAACTTCAATCCGATTTGCTACATAGCCAAATAGAGATATAACGAAAAATCCAAAAATGAACCCCATTACCTTATCGATATTGGATCCAATTTCCACCGTTTGACTTCGGCTAGAACAATACACGGTCTCCCACTTAAAGCACTACGAAAAGAGAGTGATTAAGACATGAAGAAGTGGAGGATAACACCATTTTCGGTTACGATCATGATTTACAACCGAATAGTGATAATTACTTATTCGGCTAGAAAGAAAAGAATATGAACATAGAAAAGAATTCACTTACTGATTCAATCGAAGAAAAGAGTGTCAACCCACTTGAGAAAATGATAAAGAAGAGACGAATGAACAAATTTTGGTCTCAATGGTTTGGGTACATTCGGAAAAAAGAAGAAAGGAGGAAGAAAATATGTTCTTTAGTGGCTTGTAATTTCGGCACAAGGTAGAAAGAAATTTGGAGAATACCAAATAGTGCAAAGAGAAAGGTTTTGGCCTAACAAGCACCAAAAATTCAATCAAAAAGGCAAAGGAGAATTCGGCTATCAAGGAAGGTTGAAAGAAAATGAGTATGTGACCAAACAAAAGAGAAAAACAATGCACTATTGTGCTAATATGTTTCGGCAAGGAGGGTTGCAAATTGGGAGAAATGACACAAAGTTGCCAAAGGGAATTTTTGCCAAAACACTACTAAGTCTTTACCAAATGCCAACTAAAAATTCAGCTACCTATTCTCCCTAAAACCGTCCACATGCATCCCCCCTAGGATAAGAGTTTGGCCACCCAAGCTTTCCAAAACATCACCCACGAAATAAGCCTCATGTCCCCCTTTCTTTCCTATTTCCCTTGATTCCTTTCCCCAACTTCAACCTTGCCTTATTCATATAGCCACCTTACCAAAATAATGAAGTCAACCTTGCCATGAATGCCTCTTGGCCGACACTTAAGGAAAGGGTGCAAAAATAAAGTCAAAATTTGCACACAAAGTGATTCGAACCTCTTCCCTCAAGGTACTACATGTGGCGCCGTAACCCTTTTACCAATTGCTCATTTATGCTAGCAATTTACTCTTTTATTTCCATAAACCTTGATGCCACTTACTATCTCTCCTTAATAGGCTTAAACACAAAATTTTACTAAGGCCCAACTTGAACCCGGAACTTCATAGAAACCTCGTAACTTTCCAAAATTACCTTCTTAATAAGTCCAACTTGAAATAATGCCGTTCTCTTGTTCTCAAAATTTTAAAACGCTTCTACGCTCAAGGCCCATTGGGCCCAATTCTACTAGGCCCAATTTTGGGATGTTACAGTGATATTTCTTATTTTCTTGATGTCAAAGTAGATAAACACTTGTTTCGGGCTATGGTTCAATTCTGGTATTCTGCATATAGTTGTTTCACTTTTGGGAAGGTAGATCTGGTGCCTACTATAGAGGAATACACTACTTTAGTTCGTTGTCCAAGAGTCCAAGTCGATAAAGTTTATACTAGGGCTGCTAATGTTCCTTCTTTCGTAAAGAGGTTGATGAATATTACTGGAATGAGCGAGCAGTGGGTTTCAGCTCGAATTCAGCAAAAGGGTGAGGGAAAATGTATTCCTTGGGTAAATTTGAGAGATTTGATCTTGGTGCACCCTGATGTAAAGAGAAAAGTGGATATCTTTGCTTTGAGCATTTACGGATTAGTCATTTTTCCTAAAGCTCTAAGGCACATAGATGAAGCAGTTGTGGATTTGTTTGATCGATTGAATAAGCAAGTTACACAAGTTCCTGCAATTCTTGCTGAGACCTTCAGATCTTTAAATGCATGTCGAAGAGCTGGAGAAGGTAGATTTATCGAATGCGCACAATTATTGATAGTATGGTTTCATGGTCACTTCTGGAGGGTAGATAAGGTTTCTTACCGACCTTTCTGTGAGAATTATTCACCTTTGAAAGAAGAAATGGCTGCACAAAGGCGGGAGGATATATCAGAAGAAAGGTGGATGGCAATTTTGCAGAATCTTCAAGAAGAAGATATCGAGTGGAGAGCTCCATGGATGATGCCTGACAAGATACTTTACAGATGTGGAAGTTTTGATTGGGTCCCTTTACCTGGAATTTGGGGAGCCATTGGATACGCTCCTTTGCTTGCAACAAGACAGTATAAGTCCAGACAGTTTGTACCAGTGACACACGGGTTGGCTCAAAGTGAATTTTCCTATAAAGGGGAAAATTATAAGAAAAGGATTTGGGAGATTGCTATTGCTTGGATGCAAACTCGTCGGATGAAGAGAGTAAGCGTGGGCGAAATGACAACTCCTGAGTATAAAGTGTGGTTAAGTAAAAGAGTTAACGATAATGTTCCGGGACCATCTTCAGATGATGCTCGATCAGTGGAGGAATGCTTGCGGGTAGTCCCGACAGAGCTGGAAATTATAAAACAGGATTTCGAAAAGCAAAATTCAGAGTTTGGGAAGAAAATTGAGCAGTTAGAGGAAGAAAAAATGCACCTGAGATTAGATGTGGAAATACAGAAATCAGAAGCTGAAAAGTTAAGAAAAGGGAAGAATAAAGCTGAAGCGGATCTGGATAGCCTAAAGATAGACTACAAGAAGATGCGTCTATCAATGAGAACCGCTGGGCTAGGAAAAACTTCAGATTAATGGCGACAGGAGGTGCAAGGGGAAAAAGCTAAGGCTGAGTAGTGGGAAAAGAAATTTCAAGAAATGAAAGCCTAGAATGAGATTTTAGAAAGGCAAGTGTTAGAAAGCCAAAATGGAAGAAATGAACTAAAGTCTAGGGTGGCGGAAATGGAAAGGTCTCTCTGTCATCATCGAAACTGTAATTCTGTGATGGAACTAAAAGCAAGTTTGAGCAAAATCGAGGAAATGAAAAAAAAATTGAAGAATTAGAAGTGGCATTGCAGAATTGTCAAAACCGTATTGGGTCCCTAGAGGTGAATGAAGAACGATGGAAGGAGGAGCTTCACTACTCTTAGAATCAAGTTAGAAATAGAGACTACATCATGGGAGAAGCCATAACCCAAATTCGAGAGGTAGCTGACTACTTGCAGACTTTGGCAGTGCAAGCAGATGTACTAAGCATGCAATTTGAGTCGCGGTCAGATCGTGGACAGGAGTTAGCTTCACTACTTAGGAAAATTAAAGATTTGGGCATTAAGGCCAAGCCATATCTGTAATCTATTTTATGTAAAGAATCTTGTTTTCTAATAAAGTTTTCTATATGGAATTGAATCAGAACCGACACCTTCTTTGCATTCATGCACTTGCATTCGTTTTCATTTCATATGCATTAAAAGTCATGAAAGGATTCTAATGGATTAAAAATTATTTCAGCATTAACCTGGACATCGGTAAAACCAAACATCCCTACGGTACCCGAACCAAGACGAAAGATATGGATCAGAGATTAGAAAAGCTTGAACAACTCCAAAAGGAGATGTAGGATAAACTTCAGCTGCAAATACAGGAGCAGCTGGCTAAGATCCAACAGGATATGATGGATCGGATGATGGAATCACAAAAAGACATGATGTCTCAATTAACTCAGTTACCGGTGGGAGGAATAGACAAAGGGAAAGGCCATATGGATAATATCACAGAAAGTAATCAATATCCTCTTAGTTTTACTCCAACGCACGTACATGCACCACCAGAGATGAGTCCACAAAGGCCATCTATCTCTATCAGGCCACAATAGACTCAGGTCGAAGCCCCGATACCGATGAATTTCTAGGCTGGATCAGGCTCTAACCCTGGTCATAATCCAAACAATCCAATCGTTCCTGACTTGGATGAAGTGATAGGAGAAGAAAGAGTAACGAAAAAATTACCAAAGCAGCTAGAAGATAGATGTAAATGGTTGGAGGAGAAGTTTAAGGCAATAGAAAATGCTGATTACTGTTATGGAATCAATGCCAAGGATTTAAGCTTGGTCCCAGACTTGGTGCTCCCATACAAATTCAAGATGCCTAAATTCGAGAAATACAATGGGACAAGTTGCCTCGAGGCCCATATTACTATGTTTTGTAGAAGGATGACGGGATACATTAACAATGACCAACTGTTGATTCATTGCTTCCAGGATAGCCTGGTGGGAGCCGCAGCCAAATGGTATAACCATTTGAGTCGTGCCAGAATTGGTTCATGGAGAGATTTGGCTCAAGCATTCATGAAACAGTACAGTCATATGACAGACATGACTCCCGATAGGATTACTCTTCAAAACATGGAGAAAAAAGGAAATGAGAGCTTTAGACAATACGTACAGAGGTGGAGGGAGGTTACCATCCAAGTCCAGCCACCACTTCTGGAGAAAGAGACCACAATGCTCTTTATCAATACACTGAAGGCCCCACTTATCACGCATATGCTAGGAAGTGAAACCAGGAGTTTCTCGGACATTGTAATGACTGGAGAAATGATCGAGAATGCCATAAAAAGTGGAAAGATTGAGGCAGGGAAAAGTAACAAAAGAACGACCACAAGGAGGAAAGAAAGTGAAGTAAATAACGCAAGCATAGGGTACTCGAAGTCGATCACCGTTAATCAGCCAAAAGCAGAGGCTACGGGGCATCTGGGTTCGTCCAGGAAAGAATCTGGCACCACAAGACAAAGCAATGAGAAACTCTAATTTACACCGATCCCAATGACGTACAAGGAGTTGTATCAAAACCTATTCGACGCGCATGTTGTGTCTCCTCACTATCTAAAACCAATGCAGCCTCCGTATCCCAAATGGTATGACTCGAATGCACAGTGTGAGTACCATGCAAGGATCACAGGGCATTCAATAGAAAATTCCCTTACCTTTAAGAAATTGGTAGAAAGATTCATCAATATGGGTGTTGTGAAGTTAGATGACGCGCCAAACGCAGAAAATCCATTGCCCAATCATGTTAATAACGGGGTCAATACAATTAGTGAAAGTTCAGAGAAAAGAATCAAAGTAAGTGTCACAGAGATTAAGACTACTTTAAGAGTGGTCTGGGAAGAAATGGTCAAACAGAGACTAGTTGTGGCAGAAGAGGGTCAGAGGAGGTTGATAAATTATTGCGAGTATCACCATGAAATGGGACATGAGATTCAGAATTGTAAGGAATTTAGAACTTTGGTACAAAATTTGATGAACAATAAAGAAATTAAGTTTTGTGAAGAGGGCGCGGAAGAGAAGAGCATATGTGCGTCAGAGTCAACAACAAAGAGCTCAAAGGTCAACTTTCCAGTAATCGTTATTCCGCGACCCAAAAGTAATAGAGCTAGAATACAGACAGCACCGAAAGTGATAATACAGAGGCCCGCAGCCTTTGCTTATAAAGATAGTAAGAGGGTTCCCTGGAACTATGAGTGTAATGTGGCAGTTCCAGGGAAGGAGAATTCGGCTAGTGCTTCGAAGGAGGATTTATATGTAGGTTCTCATACCCGTAGCGGGAGACGCTATGATTTGACAAAAGGGAAAGCTCCAATGGTAGAGCAGGAGAAAGAAAAATTAGTCGAGCTTGAGTCGCCTATCAAGGAATCAGTGAAAGAGTAAGAAGCTAAGGAGTTCCTAAAATTTTTGAAACACAGTGAATATTGTGTTGTAGAACAGCTGCACAAATAGCCGGTGCGCATATCAGTGTTAGCTTTGCTTCAGAGTTCGGAGGTACATAGAAACGCATTGATGAAAGTTTTGAATGAGACTTACGTGGCCAACAATATCTCAGTTAATAAACTGGATCGATTGATTGGTAACATAAGTGCTGACAACTTCATTTATTTCAATGACGACGAGATACCACCAGGTGGTAGAGGATCCACCAAGGCTTTGCATATTACCACTAGATGCAAAGGGTACACGCTACCAGGGGCCTTGATAAACAACGGGTCAGCATTAAACGTATTACCCTTGTCAACTCTAAATAGATTACCGGTGGACAGTTCGCACATGAAAGAGTGCCAGAGCATAGTGAAGGCGTTTGATGGCACCCAAAGAAGAGTCATGGGGAGAATTGAGATACCCTTACTAATTGGCCCGACTTTTTATGAGGTGGATTTCTTGGTCATGGATATCAAGCCATCCTATAACTGCTTACTAGGAAGACCGTGGATACATTCGTCAGGAGCAGTACCTTCATCATTGCATCAGAAGTTGAAGTTGGTGACGGATGGCCGGCTAATAACAATAAAGGCTGAAGAGGATATTATTGCAGCTGTGACTAGTGATATGCCGTATTTGGAGATAAACGACGAGACAACTGAATGTTCTTTTCGGTCCTTAGAATTCATGAATGCAACTTTCATTACGGAAGGAAACAAAATTCTGGTGCCGAGAATCTCTAAAACCACAAGAATGGGATTGCAGATGACCGTAGGAAAAGGAGCTTCGCCTGGAAAAGGGCTTGGAAAGTATCTTCAGGGGAGAATTTTGGCCCCAATATTGAAGGAAAAGCAAGATCGCTTTGGCTTAGGGTTTAGGCCAGATGCAAAACAAAAAAAGAAAGAATTAGAAAAAAGGCAAGAAAGAAGACGTGCTCGTTTGAGTGGCGAAGAAACCAAGTGGGAACCCATGATAATTCTGCACATATCCAAAACCTTTGTGTCAGGAGGGGTAATTCATGCTGAGCCAAAGGCGCCGAAGGGAGAAGACATTGTAGTGATGTTGGGCAATGTCTGCATTAATGCCATATCCGAGGAGGCAATTGAAGAAGGGACCTTATCAGATATTTGACCTTACGAACCGGGAAGCATTTTAGACAATTGGACTGCAGAGGAAATTCCTGTAGTATTTAAAGCTTATTCAGAGTAATGTTCAGAACGCACTTATTGCTTTAAGCCTAGAAGCGATAAGATTTCTTTTGTGAAATAGGCGCATGTTCAAACATTATTATATCAATGAAGTACATCTTTGCTATCATTTGAAGCAAACATTCTTCCATTCTTTTCTTTATTTTGTGGTTCCCTCAAATCATTCTTTCATAATTATTCATAATTATACATACAAATAATCGTTCATAAATTCATTCATTCTTTCCATATTCTTTTGAACTTACAATAGGTCCCCGGATATCAATGACATGAGTGACGCTGCCAGGGACTCAGAATATCCTTTTGAGAAAGACATGTGTTTAGAAGGATCACAGGATTTTGAAGATGACACGGACGGTGACTTATCTCCTGACTTGTTAAGAATGGTAGAGCAGGAAGAGAAACAAATTCTACCTCATAAGGAAACAGTAGAGACTGTGACATTGGAGGAAGGGAAAGTAGTAAATATTGGAACATGTATAGCCGAAGAAACGAGGCAGGATCTTGTCGAGTTGATACAGGAATTCAAGGATGTCTTCGCATGGTCATATAAGGATATGCCTGGTTTAAACACCGACATTGTAGTACACCGCCTGCCTATAAAAGGGGATTGCAGGCCAGTTCAGCAGAAGCTCCGAAGGATGAGACCGGATATTGTGCTAAAAATAAAAGAGGAGGTTAAAAGGCTGTTTGACGCCGGATTCTTGCAAGAGATCAAATATTCGGAATGGGTAGCCAACATCGTGCCTATCCCTAAGAAAGATGGGAAAGTGCGGATGTGTGTAGATTATAGAGACCTAAATAAGGCGAGCCCAAAGGATAATTTTCCTTTACCTCATATTGATACTCTGGTGGATAACATAGCAGGCTATTTGTTGTTTTCATTTATGGACGGATTCTCGGGGTACAATCAGATAAAAATACATCCTGAAGATATGGGAAAGACTACCTTCATAACATTGTGGGGTACGTTCTGTTACAAAGTAATGCCATTTGGGTTGAAAAATGCGGGGGCTACATACCAAAAAGCTATGGTAACCTTGTTCCATGACATGATGCACAAGGAGATTGAAGTCTACGTTGATGATATGATTGCAAAATCCTGAACAGAGGTTGAACATATCCAAGTTTTGAGAAAATTGTTCTTGATACTGAGGAAATTCCAGTTAAAGCTCAATCCCACAAAATGCACTTTTGGAGCTAGATCGGGAAAATTGTTAGGCTTCATAGTCAGTGAGAAGGGAATTGAGATTGACTCAGATAAGGTCAGGGCTATACAAGAATTGCCTCCACCGCGCACTCAAAAAGACGTTCGAGGTTTCCTTGGAAGGTTAAATTACATTGCTCGATTTATTTCACAGTTAACCGAAAAATGTGACCCCATATTTCGTCTTCTGAAGAAACATAATCCGGTGTGTGGGATGATGAATGCCGAAAGCTTTCGATAGGGTCAAAGCAAGACTTGTCAAATCCTCCAGCCTTGTCACCCCCTTGCCCAGATAGGCCACTAATCCTGTAACATCCTGGAAAGGGCCTATGCATTTTTGGTTTAATTGTACGAAGTAACATGTTTTATGTACTAAGAATAAATTTTGAACAATTTTGGAAACCTAAAAATGTATGGAAATGTTAAGTTAAAAAAATGGAAAGTGAACATTTTTGGAAACTTGGAAATGATTTGGAAATGATTCAAAATAGGAAAGTGCACATTTGGAAACTTGGAAATGTAAGAAAATGTCAAGTTTCTGAGCCGAACGAAAATTTTTGGAAACTTAGAAATGACTTAGAAATGTCGAGTTTTAAAGTTTAAAAGAGGAAATTAAGGCAAGGTGGCCTTAAAGGAAAAAGTTTGTGAAATTTGACACACAAAGCAGGCTTGGAAAAGTGGCTGAAGATGCCACTTAGGGCCTCTGGAAATGGCGCCACATGCAAGGTGTTGGGCACAGGTTCGAGTCACTTGGGAAGCAAATAAAAGAAGTTTTATTTTTGCTTCCGAGAAGCTCGAGGTGGATGGCACAAGCCTTCTAGAAAGGAGGAGTTTTATTCTCTTTAATATTCGATTAATAAGGTGATAAATAAGGGATTTAATTTGGATTATTTTTGAAGAGATAATAAAGGATTATTCTCTAATTATTTTAAATTAAGAGATAAAGCTATCAAATAAAGAAGAGTGGTGGCCAAGTAAGGGATTCGAGGAGTAGTTTCGGCTATAAAAGGAAGGAAATAGGGCTACTCATCAATTTTTCTTCCTCCTCCTCTCTCCGACAATTTCGAGTGCTCTCTCTCTCTTCTCTTCTCTTTTTCTTTTGTCAAGCCGAATCTATAGTCCACCATTGCCAAAATTCTCAAGTTTCTTTTCCTTATTTTCGTGGAAACCAAATACCTCAAGAGAACCTCTAGTCGACTTCTCCATTAAATCCCAAAAGCCAAAACTTTATCATCTAGTCATCAAGGCCGATTCTTTAAGGGGCTTTTAACAAGGGTGCTACCGATTTCTTAAAAAGGGTAAGATCCAAAGTTTGGTTTCAATTCTTTTATATTTTAAACCTATCTAAAATTTAGGGACTAATCTCTATTATGGATTTTGGCCGAGTTATGGAAAGGTGTTTTAGGGATTTAAGAAATTGTCAACTACAAGAAGGTATCTTTGAACTTCTAAGATCTAAGGTAAGTTATGAATACCATTGGCCATAAGCTATATTATTATGATTTAATGTTAGATTGGATCTAACATGGGTACATAGGGATTTCGACAGCAATAAAGAAGCAAGGATCCAATTCGGGATTTAAGATTTGGAAGGTAAGAACAAAGTTAAATTCGGCCAAGGCCTATTTTAGTAGTAGATCTATTATTATGTGTTTTAAGTGAAAACTAACCAATTCAAGGGATTTAGTGACTAGCCGATTTCAAAGGGAAAAATACAAGTTTCGGGATTTGATTAAATCATCAAATCGACACCAAGGTAAGCTTTAAGAATACAAATCCTACTAGGATTTGGTTTTCTAGCCGAATAGGCTTTGTGCTAAATAGTAAGTGATTAATCAATTGTAGGAACTTGAGATCTAAGGCGTGAGATCGATTTGGGATTTCAGTGAAGTGGTTAAGCAAATCAGTGTGTACCCCACACTACTTCATAATATGTTTTGTGGCTATGTATAATTAATATATGTGATATTAAGAATATGAAAGTGGCTAAGGTACCATGTTATGGTACAAAGTACTCAGGTACGTTTCCTACTCCTACTAGGATTATGAACTATGTTAATTGTAACATAAGAGTAAGAATAAGAATGTGAACTCTGGCATATTTATGCATATTATTATATGGGGCATATGGGTTATTAAAAAAGGGGAAGTGAATGTGGTGACCTAAGACCACGAACACGGTGACCTAAGATCGTGGTATCTGAATATGGTGACCTAAGACTACAGTAATCTGAATGCGGTGACCTAAGACCGCGATATCTGAATGTGGTGACCTAAGACCGCGATATGGAGTGTAGCGGAAGGAGGGTCGACTTAGTAGTCCCCATGGTGTGCAGGTTGGTACGGGGGAGTGTAGCGGATGGCTAATTACGTTTGGGTTTGGGAATGCATCATAATTTGTATGCTATGATATGAATGTGTAACATTTGTATGCCTGATTCTATTTTGATTTAGTGTTTGTGTACACATTGAGCCTGTTTGACTCACCCCGTTGTGGGACCATGTTTCAGGTGATGAACAGTGATGGACCGGGACGGCAGAACTTGTGGTGGCCATGCTCAACATGAAGTTTTTATTTTATGAACTACTATTTCTATTTAAGTACTTGAATTACTTGGAAATTATTTGATGTAATAAGGCCATAAGGCCATAGTTGAATTGTTTTCCATTTATTTCTATTTATTATGATTATGAGTTTTACCTATTAAAGTTTAAGTAAAATTTTTAATATAAAGAATTGAATTCGTTTTCAACACAAGCCCAACCCACAAACAAACTTTCTTCAAAACCCACAGTTTTTCAAAGGTAATAAAGGAAATGTGAACTGGTTTTCTTCAAGGAACATACCAGATCCGGTCAAGGCTCGTGGGCCGGGTTTGGGGTGTTTCAAATCCTGTACTTGACAGTGTTTGATTACTCTATGGGGTGTGTACTGGGTCAGCATGATGACTCGGGGAGAAAAGAAAAGGCGATATATTACCTCAGCAAGAAATTCACTGAATGTGAGATGAGATATCCGGCAATTGAGAAATTATGTTGTGCCTTGATCTGGACAACTTGGAGGTTGAGGCAGTACATGTTGTACCATACGACCTGGTTAATCTCGAAACTAGATCCTCTTAAGTACATGATGGAGTCAACCGCCTTGAATGGAAGAATGGCCCGATGGCAAATTTTGCTCTCGAAATTTGACATAGTCTATGTGAGCGTAAGCGTGAAGGGAGTGCAATAGCGTGATTTTCTAGCCAGCAGAGCACTAGACGATTATGAACCCTTGAACTTTGATTTTCCCAATGAAGATCTAATGTTTGTAGCAGCTACTGAGGAAGATACCCTAGAAGATTGTCCTTAGAAGTTGAACTTCGACGGAGCGTCAAATGCCGTTGGTAATGAAGTTGGGGCAATTCTGGTATCCCCAAATGGAGATCATTACCCATTCACTTGCAAGTTGGATTTCGATTGCACAAATAATATGGCAGAATACGAAGCTTGTATCATGGGAATTCGAGCAGCCATAGACCGTAGAGTCAAGGTGCTAGAGGTATATGGAGATTCCGCATTGGTGATCTATCAGCTCAAAGGAGAATGGGAAATGAGGGATCCCAAATTGATCAGTTACCGAAAGTTAATTTTGGAGTTAATTGAGGAGTTTGATGATATCACATTCTTTTACCTCCCGCGTGATGAAAACCAGATGGCTGACGCCTTGGCCACATTAGCTTCTATGATCAGAGTAAATGAGCAGGAAAGTATGAAGCCCATCCAAATGAGTATCTGTGAGGCTCCGGCTCACTGCTGTAATATTGACAAAGAGGAGAGGAGAGATGATCATCCTTGGTATCATGAAATTCTGTGATATGTGAAGAACCGTGAATACCCTGATCAAGCAACAGAAAATGACAAAAGGACATTGAGAAGGTTAGCCTGTGATTACGTCTTAGATGGGGAGGTCCTGTATAAAAGAAGAAAGGATCAAGTACTTTTGAGGTGTGTGGATGCTATTGAAGCTAAGAAAATTCTGGAAGAAATCCATGAGGGTGTCTGTGGAACTCACGCTAATGGCTTTACAATGGCCAGATAGATTATGAGATTCGGATACTATTGGTCAACCATGGAAGGTAACTGCATCAACTACGCCAAGAGATGTCACAAATGCCAGATTTATGGGGACAAAATTCATGTACCTCCTTCACCCCTGCATGTTATGACTTCTCCATGGCCTTCCTCTATGTGGGGCATGGATGTCATTGGACCAATTTCACCGAAAGCGTCAAACGGGCATCGGTTCATTTTTGTAGTCATTGATTACTTCGCCAAGTGGGTAGAGGCTACTTCATACGCTAGCGTCACTAAATCGGCAGTTAGCAGATTCTTAAAGAAGGAAATTATATGCCGATATGGGATGCCTGAGAAGATTATATCTGGTAACGCACTCAACCTGAACAACAGTATGATAGCGGAAGTATGTAGTCAGTTCAAGATCAGACACCACAACTCGTCGCCGTATTGTCCAAAAATGAATGGTGCAGTAGAAGCGGCTAATAAAAACATTAAGAAAATTGTAGGAAAGATGACAGAAACTTATAGAGATTGGCTCGAGAAGTTGCCCTTTGCTCTATATGCCTATCGGACATCTGTCAGGACTTCTACTGGGGCAACACCTTTCTCGTTGGTCTATGGGATGGAGGCAGTTTTACCTCTTGAAGTAGAGATGCTTCCCTCCGAGTTCTGTCAGAGCTAAAGTTAGATGAAGCAGAATGGATCCAGTCTCGATATGATCAATTGAACTTGATTGAAGAAAAAAGGCTAAGGGTTATCCAGCATGGCAGATGTATCAAAAATGAATGATGCGAGCTTACGATAAAAAGGTCCGCCCGAGGGAATTTCATGAGGGAGACTTGGTATTGAAAAAGATTCTCCCTATACAAAGAGATTTCAGAGGAAAATGGATGCCAAATTGGGAAGGACCTTACGTGGTAAGGAAGGCTTTCTCTGGAGTGGCACTAATTTTGGCCGAAATGGATGGGAAAAACTTGCCCAATCCTATAAATTCAGATTCAGTCAAGAAGTACTACACGTGAAGAAGGAAAAGGCCAAGGTGAAAACCCGCAAAGGGCGCTTTGAGACCAAAGGGGAATTTAAGTTGAAAACCCAAAAATGGCAGCTCAAATTATGACATTTGGTGATCCTGCTATACTTAAGTTAACAAGGAAGGGATATGTCACGGCTTGGTGCATCAACAAAGTACTCGAGATCTCCTAAACACATGTTAAACTCAAAACTGTCTTCCAAACGCTCGGGCAGAGAAGCTTATGTTGCAATATCTAGAGGGTGCATAGCATTCGTTTTTATTGAATGTGCTATCTTTGAATACTTTGTTCTTTTCAAGATGTGCATTTTTGATTAATTTCTTTTGTTAATTTATCTTAAGCTTTACTTCACACCAATTTTATTCTCATCTATTGTTATTACCTCTATGCAAGCATGTTGCATTGAAATAATGATGGAGGAACTAATAATGCTTTCATAGAAGAAGTTCCGCATATTACTCTAGAGGTTTCTAAATAATACAAGAACCTAAAACAGGACTATTGTTTAGAACTCACCAGATCTAAAGGCTTGATAATATTTGAGAAGGAGGTGTCTAAATAGTGATGATCTCTTCGTTTTTAAAGTACCACGGCAGAGATGAGGCTTTAACAAACAAACAATAAGAAGGAGACTGTTCTTAAGGATGAAATTCTGTGTTCAAGCTTAACACTCAGAGAATGGTGTAACAGATTATTCGGGATCCTATACACTTGAGTCACGACGAGTGACAGTGCAATAATACAAACCTTGCGCCTTCGAGGTATGATGGTATGGACCTTGAAGTTACAATGGGGGCAAATCAGTTGAGCAAGGTATAATTGTTCCTTCGGGTTTTGGGTGAAAATACCAGCCAAACAAGGACAACATGATGTGAGCAAGGATGCCCTTAAACATTTGAAAAGGATCATTCTCATGAAATTCTGCATTCATGCAAGATACATTTAGTTAGGAGCATTCGATTCACCCTGATCACTGCATTCTAATCATTGTAAAAAAATCATTCTCATGACATTCGGCATTTATGTGAATACATTTAGTTAGGAGCATTAGATTCATTCCGATCATTGCATCCTAACCATTTTGCATAAGCATAAACACAAAACCAATTTTACAGGACAGGTCCCCCAAAGGACGGTGTCGCAACATCGGTGAATTCGAAGATCTTGCCTTCCTGAGTGAAGCGGATCGAAGATACTAGTCTGGCGTCCCAGAGTTTGCAGTGGAGTAGATTGAAGATAGAGGATCTTGCCTTCCTGAGTGAAGCGGATCGAAGATACAAATTTCATCACCTCGAAGTCCCAGTGGAGTAGGTTGAGGCTACAAATCCCTCCTCCCTGAGGTTATTGAGGATCAACCTTTATTTCTGAGAAGTTTCAGTGAGAAGATCGAAACTACAAATCTCTTCTCTCTGGATTCTTATCACCTCGAAGTCTCGGTGGAGTAGGTTGAGGCTACAAATCCCTCCTCCTTGAGGTTATTGAGGATCAACCTTTATTTTCGAGAAGTTTTAGTGAGAAGATCGAAACTACAAATCTCTTCTCTCTGGATTCTTATCACCTCGAAGTCCCGATGGAGTAGGTTGAGGCTACAAATCCCTCCTCCCTGAGGTTATTGAGGATCAACCTTTATTTCCGAGAAGTTTCAGTGAGAAGATCGAAACTACAAATGTAACACCCCTTACCCGGGTTCTACGCCAGAACCGGGCCCGAGGCGTTACCGAACTCAAACCACTTGATCGCCACTTAGGCTCATCGTAACTACTCTCTTAAGTCATCTCAACAACCTCATTCTCGACTTACGAGGCCTCACTCATACACACAAGGGCTCTCGAGACTAAACCGGAACTTTTCCAATCTTAAATTTTTTCTCTTTTATACTGGTCTCACACGCAGTACAAGATTAGACACGCCGTGCATGGACACACACGCCCATGTCCCCAAACCGTGCCTAAAACCTCGGCGATTACGCCAATGCCCTACGGCCAAGGCACACGCCCGTGCTTACCACCCGTGGTGCACTGCGACTACCTTAACACGGCCTAGAGTCTAGACACACGCCGTGTAGCTAGCCCTGGCCAACATCGATTAATCCCACACGCCCTAGGCACACGCCCGTGTGACTAGTGCGTGGTCTATTCTCGACTTAAGATACAAATGTGCGAGTGGTGCACACGGCCTAGACACACGCCCGTGTGCCCATCCGTGTGGGCACTTAGAGGCTATTTACCAAGCCAATTGCCACCCTGAAATTAAGACCAAACTCATGCTCAATTCAGCAACTCAATTATTACATCTAACATGAACAATGATGCATACTTCATTGATAGATTAAAACATACATACTTAATCATTCATGACTCATCCCTTTGGCCATATACAAAAAGAATACTAAGTTTGATAGCCAACACTTTGGCTAGTTTTAAAACATAACTCAGAATGAAATGTTTCCTATACATGCTATACTTAATATAAACAACTTGGCTATACCAAAATAGCGATTGATAGTGTGCTCCGAGCTCCGGTGACGATGATCCACGAGATTAGCTTGGCGGGACTACATGGAAAGAAAGAATAAAGGACGTAAGCATTTAGCTTAGTACGTATGCATGTAATTCTCATAGCAATATATTTGCTTAACATTAACCATTCATCATAAACAATGGCATTATGAGGTCTCAAGTATTTAAGCTTACTTACTCTTACTGATTCTTACATATCTCATGGTACTTACTATTCTCATGCTCGTATGGTAACAAGATACCTGTATCACTTGATCACATAGATCAGTATACTTTACTATGATAAGCATAATCTCAACTTCATCATTCATATCATGAATAATACTCTTAATTAACTCTGACTAGCATAACTTGATAATAACTTTACTTACTTAACTTTCTTACTTTCTCATTTAATCTTTACTCTTTTGCCCGATGAATTACTATGAATAATACTCTTAATTAACTCTGACTACCATAACTTGATAATAACTTTATTTACTTAACTTTCTTACTTTCTCATTTAATCTTTACTCTTTTGCCCGATGAATTACTATGAATAACAGAGGATACTAAATCTCAAAACACATGTGTCTTGATGCCAATGCTATATCCTTGATATAGTCTTACATGGGATCTCTTACTTGGTATTGATGCCATGTCTTGACATGGGCTTACACGAAGTCTTCCTTATGAGTTCCCTTGGGAACATACCATTGCCATGTCTCGACATGGTCTTACTTGGTATCTTTACTTGTCAATGCCGAGCCTTGGCTTGGACTTACATGAAATCTTTCTTGTTACTCACCAATGCCATGCCTTGGATTGGACTTACATGGGATCTCTATCTCTTTATAGCTTTTCAATGCTAAGACTTGTCTTGGACTTACATGATAACTTTGCTTGGAGACTCACCAATGCCATGCCTTGGCTTGGGCTTATATGGGACTTCATCTCATAATAACTCTTCAATGCCAAGACTTGTCTTGGTCTTACATGATAACTTGCTTGATTGCCGATGCCATGCCTTGGCTTGGTCTTATACGGACTTTCTCATTTCATGTGATAGATCGAGTATCCTAAGTAATTCAACTTCAATCGGGACTTTCTCATGCTTGATCTCATTGATTTCTTTGTTTAACATAGCATTAAACAATCTCATGGAATTTAAAATATATTCTACATTATACTAAGCAATTTAATGATATTAATCATAAAGCTTAGAAAACATACAAACTTACCTCAATATACAAAATGTGTGTAGATATGCAATTTAGTCCTCGACTTTGTTCTTGCCTCGGTTTCAATCCGGGCTTCGTTTTTCTTGATCTATAATAATTAGATCATTTATTACTCACATTGACTAAATTGACTCTTAACTCATACTTTGGCAAAATTTCTATTTTGCCCTTCAACTTTCTCATATTTGTACTTTTGCCCCTAGGCTCGTAAAATGATTCTCATTTAACTTTCTTAAACATCATGCTTAGCTGATTCATTTTATCTACTATAACAATCATCAATTCTCACTATTTCTAATAGGTATGACCAATTTCATAACTATTACAAATTAGTCCATACTATCATTTTTCATGAAATTCACTAAGGAAAAGATGTTTATCTAACATCAAACTCTCATAAACTTCCATAAAATATCATTTTACAAGCATGTCACTATTGGGTAGATTTTTGAACATGCATCTTAGCTTATTTTATAGCTAAAAATAGCTAATTCACAATACGAGAACTTCAAAAATACGAAGAATATTAAAAATGGGGCTAAGATGAACTTACTAGCAAGCTTGAAAGATGAACAAACCCTAGCTATGGGGTTCTTCAAATTTTTGGCACCAAGGAAGAAGATGAATGAAATTTTTATCATCTTTTTCCTATTTTAATCATTTAATTGGAAAATGACCAAAATGCCCTTCTCTTTAAAAATTTACAAACTACTAACTCATGTCCATTTTTGTCCAATAATTATAATTTGGGAAATTTGCTATTTAAGGACTTCTAATTAATATTCTAAAGCTATTTCATACAAAAAGCTTCTAGAAACTCATATTTTGCAACTTTTGCAATTTAGTCCTATTTGATCATTCCATGTCAATTTCACAAAATTTCTACATGGAACTTTAATACTATCATGCAAACATGTCATAAACCTTAAGAACTCAATTTACTAACTTCATTTGTGGTCTCGCACCACTATTCCGACTAGGCCCTAAATCGGGGTGCATTACAATTCTCCCCCTCTTAGGAATTTTCGTCCTCGAAAATCTTTCTAGCAAACAGGTTTGGATACTGGTTTCTCATGCTCTTTTCTGGTTGCCACGTAGCTTCTTCTATTCCATGTCTTTGCCACAATACTTTTACCAGGGCAATACTTTTATTTCTTAGCTGCTTGACTTCCCGAGCTAAAATCTTAACTGGTTCTTCACCATAAGTCATGTCAGGATGAATCTCTATCTCTGACGGGGTAATTACATGTGAAGGATCTAATCGGTAGCGTCGCAACATGGACACGTGAAACACATCGTGAATCTTTTCTAACTCTAATGGCAAAGCCAATCGATAAGCTACCGGCCCAACTTTCTCGGTAATCTCATACGGTCCAATAAAACGAGGACTCAACTTGCCTTTTCGGCCAAATCTGAGAACTTTTCTCCATGGTGACACTTTCAAGAAAACTTTATCTCCGACTTGATACTCTATCTCTTTTCTCTTTAAGTCTGAATAGGACTTCTGTCTATCTGATGCAGCTTTTAAACATTCTCGTATCACTTTCACTTTCTCTTCAGCCTCTCTAACCAAATCAACCTCGTGAATTTGGTTTTCCTTGAGTTCAGTCAAAAATAAAGGCATTCTGCACTTACGCCCATATAGAGCCTCATAAGGCGCCATCTTTAAACTCATTGAAAACTATTATTGTAGGCAAACTCTACCAATGGGAGAAACTTTTCCCAAGCGCCTCGGAATTCAAGAATACAACATCCGAGCATATCCTCGAGTACTTGAATTAACCTCTCCGATCGACCGTCGGTTTGAGGATGAAAAGCGGTACTAAAGTTCAACTTTGTACCCAAGGCCTCTTGCAACTTCTTCCAAAATCGGATGTGAACCTTGGATCTCTATCCGAGATAAGCGGCAATGGAACAACTGTGAAGCCTTATTATTTTCGACACATACAAGTTTGCCAACTTGTCTAGTGAGTAATCAACTCGTCTGAGTAAGAAATGAGTGACTTCGTGAGTCTATCAACTACAACCCATACTGACATCTTTCTTGCTCGGAGATAATGGTAAACCCGTTACAAAATCCATAGTAATACGGTCCCATTTCCACTCGGAACCAAAATGGGTTGAAGCAAACCCGAAGGTACTTGGTGTTCACCTTTACTTGGCGACAAATCATGCATTTGAAACAAACTCGAAATATCTTTCTTCATTCTCGCCACCAATATTTTGTTGCTTTAAGTCATTAAACATTTTGGTACTACCGGATGTACTGAGATAAACATCCGTTATGTGCCTCATGCAAAATTGTTTGAATAAGCTCGTCTTTTCTCGGTACACAAATTCTATCTTTGAACATCGGACTTCCATTGGGACTAATCCAGAAATCGGACTCAACATCTGTCTCACACTGAGCTCTCTTGTCTTGAAATTCACTATCTTCTTTCTGAGCCTCAAAAATCTCTTAAAGGAATACTGGTCTAGCTTTCAACTCAGCTAGAATAGAACCATCAGTGGATAAAGTCATCCGTGAATTTATTGCCCTTAATGCAAATAGGGACTTTCTACTCAAAGCGTCGGCGACCACATTCGCCTTTCCGGGATGGTAGTCAATGACCATATCATAGTCTTTTATCAACTCTAACCATCTCCGCTGCCTTAAGTTCAACTCTTTCTGCGTCATCAAGTACTTCAAACTTTTGTGATCGGTGAAAATCTGACATCTCTCACCATATAGGTGGTGTCTCCATATCTTCAATGCGAAGACTATGGCAGCCAACTCTAGATCGTGGGTCAGATAATTCTTCTCATGAGGATTCAACTGTCTTGAGGAATAAGCAATCACTTTGCCTTCTTGAATAAGTACACAGCCTAATCCATTTAAGGATGCATTGCTGTAAATCACAAATTCTTTCCCTGCCTCAGGTTGTACTAAAACTGGAGCTTCTGTCAACATCGCTTTCAGCTTCTCGAAACTTTGTTGGCATCTTTCTGTCCACTCAAACTTCACATTTTTCTGTAACAATTTAGTCATCGGGGTTGCAATAATAGAAAACCCCTTGACAAATCGTCTATAATAGCCGGCTAGGCCTAGGAAACTTCTAACCTCAGAGACATTCTTGGTGGCTTCCAGGTCCATAATATAGAAATCATCTGGGGTCTACTCGAACTCCTTCTCCCGAGATAATATGTCCCGTAAATCCTACTTCCTTGAGCCAAAATTTGCTTTTCTTGAACTTGGCATACAACCGATTTTTCGTAGAATCAAAAGCGTCGTAGGTGCTCGGCATGCTCATTCTCATCTCGGGAATAAATCAGTATGTCGTTAATGAAAACGACTACAAACTTGTCGAGGTATGGTCTAAAAATGCGGTTCATTAAGTCCATGAATACCGCAGGAGCATTGGTCAAACCAAAAGGCATGACTAAAAATTCATAATGCCCATACCTTGTTCGAAAAAGTTGTCTTAGACACATCCGATTCCTTTACTCTCAACCGATAGTACCTAATCTCAAGTCTATTTTGGAGAAAACAGTGGCTCCTTTCAATTAATCGAACAAATCATCGATCCTAGGCAATGGGTACTTGTTCTTCACCATCACTTTATTAAGCTGACGGTAATCTATGCACAATCTCATGGTGCCATCTTTCTTTTCACAAATAAAACTGGAGCACCCTGGGGAGAACAACTTGACCTAGCAAAGCCTTTATCATCAACTCTTGCAAGCTGTGACTTGACTCCTTTAACTCCGTTGGAGCCATTCGTAAGGAGTAATAGGTATTAGTGCGATCTGGGAGCCGGTTCAATGCCGAACTCAATCTCTCTTCTTGGGGTAGTCCCGGAAATTCTTGGGAAAAACATCCACGTACTCACATACTATCAGTGATTGACTCAATCTTTAACTCTGTTTCTTTATCATTCATCACAAAGGCCAAATATGCCTCGTACCCCTTTCTTATGTATCTCTACTGTGCCGTCATATGAAAAATCATTCTTTGGTGATTTACTTTGCTCATCTCGATTCTATATGGAGAATATCCCCATTCTCACATCTCGTCTCAATATATTTCTTCCCACAATTAACTATTACATCATGAGTGGTCAACCAGTCCATACCAAGAATGATGTCAAACTCATCAAATGGTAGCAACATAAGATTTGCTTTAAAGTAATGACCTCTAATCATTAATGGACAATCTTTACATACTTCATCAACTAACACACTCTT
The DNA here is from genome assembly GCA_025698515.1 of Gossypium sturtianum. Lineage (NCBI taxonomy): Eukaryota > Viridiplantae > Streptophyta > Magnoliopsida > Malvales > Malvaceae > Gossypium > Gossypium sturtianum. Next base: position 67,655,345 of record CM046946.1, on the reverse strand, counting down.
GCCTAAAGGATTAGACACCTTAATCGTAAATTTGTAGAATCTATAGGCATATTCATCTTTGGATACTAGTTTCATACAAATGTAAGAGTGTGTGGATCAAGGGATCTATTAAAGCAATAACTTTAACATCATGAAGAGAAAAGGTACCGTAATAACATCGGGAGAAGATGCCTCTTCGCGGCCGCGAATGGCATAAGTCCTCACAGAGCGCCCTACCCTCGGGTCTCATGACCTACTCTCTAGGGTTACCCCTTCCACTTGCCCCACTTCACAGGTTCCTTTGCGGTCTTCCTCGACTACACTCCCGGATCTCGGGTTCGGAGCTCTATCTTCTTTCATTGTCTTTGGACAATCTTTTATGTAGTGGTCCTGGGAACCACATCTGAAACATGCATTTTCATGTGCTCGACATTCTCTAAAATGACATCTGCCACACTGTGGGCATTCGGGCCTATCCGATCGGATGTTCCCCACACTAGCAACTGAGGTTGTCTGTGCCTTACTTCCCGAATACTGCTTACTCTTGTCCTTCCTTGAAAACCCAGTGGAAGTAGCCGATCGGGTGGAGAAATCTCTTGACTTCTTGGATGTGGATTGGAATGACTTACTCCACTATCTCTTTTTAGAGTCACGAGACTCTATTTCAGACTTTCTCTTCTCTTTTACTAGTTCTTCGGCTTTACAAGCCCTCTCTACTAGCACAACAAATTCCTTCAGTTCTAGGACAGCAACAAACAATTTGATGTCCTCATTTAGCCCATCTTCAAATCTCTTACTCATGATGGCCTCGGTGGACACGCATTCTCGAGCGTATTTGTTGAGCCGTACAAAACTCATGCTCATAATCAGTCACAGACATCTTGCCTTGCTTTAACTCTAGAAATTCCTTTCTTTTCTGGTCCACGAACCTTTGACTGGTATACTTTTTCTTGAACTCTTCTTGGAAGAATTCCCATGTGACCTTTTCCCTCGATACCACAGACAGCAATGTGTTCCACCATTAATAGGCAGAATCTCTTAAAAGAGAGACTACACACTTCATGCATTCCTCAGATGTGCATGACAACTCATTAAATACCCTGATGGTATTTTCTAACCAGAATTCAGCTTTTTTCGGATCATCATCTTTTGTAGCCCGAAATTCTTCTGCCCCATGTTTCCTGATTCTATCAACTGGAGGCTTCTCTCCTCTTACCACCTCTACTACTTAAGGGGCTACTGGGATAGGTCGAGGAATAGGTGGGGGTGGAGGGGGTTGCGCATTCAGGTTCATACGAACAAACTCCGTATACCATGTATTCATCATATGGACGAAGGCTTCTCTAGCCTCTTCTCCTCCTTCTTGACTCACCGTAGTGGGTCTATTCCCATTCTCGTTAAGACCGTCCCTTCCCGTCCTTGATGGTGGCGCGCATTACTTTCTACGTCATCTGCCACAACTCTATCGGGATCCATTTACTAAATGTATAAACATAATTTAATTCGTCAGGAGTCATCACACTATCATTATAAAAACATTCTTACGTATGGCATGTATAGCTAGACTCGTGCTCGTGCTACGATAGTCCTAGAACCGACTAAACCATAGCTCTGATACCACTAAATGTAACACCCCTTACCTGGGTTCTACGCCGGAACTGGGCCCAAGGCGTTACCGAACTCAAACCACTTGATCGCCGCTTAGGCACATCGTAACTACTCTTTGAAGTCATCTCAACAACCTCATTCTCGACTTACGAGGCCTCACTCATACACATGAGGGCTCTCGAGACTAAATCGGAACATTTTCCAATCTTAAATTTTTTTTCTCTTTTATACAGGTCTCACACACCCGTGCAAGATTAGACACGCCCGTGCATGGACACACACACCCATGTCCCCAAACCGTGCCTAAAACCTCAGCATTCTGCCAATGCCCCACGGCCAAGGCACACGCCCGTGCTTACTACCCGTGGTGCACACTGACTACCTTAACACGGCCCAGAGTCTAGACACACGCCCGTGTAGCTAGCCCGTGGCCAACACTGATTAATCCCACACGCCCTAGGTACACGCTCGTGTGACTAGTCCGTTGTCTATTCTGACTTAAGATACAAAGGTGCAGGGTGCATACGGCCTAGACACACGCCCGTGTGTCCATCCGTGTGGGCACTTAGAGGCTATTTACCAAGCCAATTGCCACCCTATAATCAAGACCAAACTCATGCTCAATTCAGCAACTCAAGTATTACATCTAACATGCACAAGGATGCATACTTCATTGATAGATTAAAACATACATACTTAATCATTCATGACTCATCTCTTTGGCCATATATAAAAAGAATACTAAGCTTGATAGCCAACACTTTGGCTAGTTTTAAAACATAACTCAAAATGAAATGTTTCCTATAAATGCCATACTTAATATAAACAACTTGGCTATACCAAAATAGCGATTGATAGTGTGCTCCGAGCTCCGGTGATAATGATCCACGAGATTAGCTTGGCGGGACTACATGGAAAGAAAGAATAAAGGACGTAAGCATTTAGCTTAGTAAGTTTGCATGTAATTCTCATAGCAATATATTTGCTTAACATTAACCATTCATCATAAACAATGGCATTATGAGGTCTCAAGTATTTAAGCTTACTTACTCTTACTGATTCTTAAATATCTCATGGTACTTACTATTCTCATGCTCAAATGCGGTAACAAGATACTGTATCACTTGATCACATAGATCAAGATATACTTTACTATGATAAGCATAATCTTAACTTCATCATTCATATCATGAATAATACTCTTAATTAACTCTGACTAGCATAACTTGATAATAACTTTACTTACTTAACTTTCTTACTTTCTCATTTAATCTTTACTCTTTTGCCCGATGAATTACTATGAATAATACTCTTAATTAACTCTGACTAGCATAACTTGATAATAACTTTACTTACTTAACTTTCTTACTTTCTCATTTAATCTTTACTCTTTTTCCCGATGAATTACTATGAATAACAGAGGATACTAAATCTCAAAACACATGTGTCTTGATGCCAATGCTATATCCTTGATATAGTCTTACATGGGATCTCTTACTTGGTATTGATGCTATGTCTTGACATGGGCTTACACGAAGTCTTCCTTATGAGTTCCCTTGGGAACTTACCATTGCCATGTCTCGACATGGTCTTACTTGGTATCTTTACTTGTCAATGCCGAGCCTTGGCTTGGACTTACATCAAATATTTCTTGTTACTCACCAATACCATGCCTTGGCTTGGACTTACATGGGATCTCTATCTCTTTATAGCTTTTCAATGCCAAGACTTGTCTTGGACTTACATGATAACTTTGCTTGGAGACTCACCAATGCCATGCCTTGGCTTGGGCTTATATGGGTCTTTATCTAATAATAACTCTTCAATGCCAAGGCTTGTCTTGGTCTTACATGATAACTTGCTTGATTGCCGATGCCATGCCTTGGCTTGGTCTTTTACGGACTTTCTCATTTCATGTGATAGATCGAGTATCCTAAGTAATTCAACTTCAATCGGGACTTTCTCATGCTTGATCTCATTGATTTCTTTGTTTAACATAGCATTAAACAATCTCATGGAATTTAAAATATATTCTACATTATACTAAGCAATTTAATGATATTAATCATAAAGCTTAGAAAACATACAAACTTACCTCAATATACAAAATGTGTGTAGATATGCAATTTAGTCCTCGACTTTTTTCTTGCCTCGGTTTTGATCCGGGCTTCATTTTTCTTGATCTATAATAATAATTAGATCATTTAATACTCACATTGACTAAATTGACTCTTAACTCATACTTTGGCAAAATTTCTATTTTGCCCCTCAACTTTCTCATATTTGCACTTTTGCCCCTAGGCTCGTAAAATGATTCTCATTTAACTTTCTTAAACACCATGCTTAGCTGATTCATTTTATCTACTATAACAATCATCAATTCTTACTATTTCTAATAGGTATGACCAATTTCATAACTATTACAAATTAGTCCATACTATCATTTTTCATGAAATTCACTAAGGAAAAGATGTTTATCTAACATCAAACTCTCATAAACTTCCATAAAATATCATTTTACAAGCATTTCACTATTGGGTAGATTTTTGAACATGCATCTTAGCTTATTTTATAGCTAAAAATAGCTAATTCATAATACGAGAACTTCAAAAATACGAAGAATATTAAAAACGGGGCTAAGATGAACTTACTAGCAAGCTTGAAAGATGAACAAACCCTAACTACGGGGTTCTTCAAATTTTCGGCACCAAGGAAGAAGATGAATGAAATGTTTATCATCTTTTTCCTATTTTAATCATTTAATTGGTAAATGACCAAAATGCCCTTCTCTTTAAAAATTTACAAACTACTAACTCATGTCCATTTTTGTCCAATAATTATAATTTGGGAAAATTACTATTTAAGGACTTCTAATTAATATTCTAAAGCTATTTCATACAAAAAGCTTCTAGAAACTCATATTTTGCAACTTTTGCAATTTAGTCCTATTTGATCATTCCATGTCAATTTCACAAAATTTCTACATGGAACTTTAATACTATCATGCAAACATGTCATAAACCTTAAGAACTCAATTTACTAACTCAGATTTGTGGTCTCGCACCACTATTCTGACTAGGCCTTAAATCGGGTTGTTACAATAAATCTCTTCTCTCTGGATTCTCATCATCTCGAAGTCCCGGTGGAGCAGGTTGAGGCTACAAATCCCTTCTCCCTGAGGTTATTGAGGATCAACCTTTATTTTCGAGAAGTTTCAGTAAGAAGATCGAAGCTACAAATCTCTTCTCTCTAGATTCTCATCATCTCGAAGTCCCAGTGTAGTAGGTTGAGACTACAAATCCCTTCTCCCTGAGGTTACAGTTGAGCAGATTGAAGCTACAAGTCTGGAATCGAAGCGCTAGTTCCCGGGCCCTTGAAGATGCAGTGGGATGGAATGAAGCTACTCGAAGAAGGAAAACACCGAAAAGTCGAAGATTTGAAGACCGGGCAAAAATGGTCCTTTTGAAATCTTTGCTCCATTCTCGTTACATGATAACGAGCAAAGAGGGGCTGCTGTAGGAAGCCCATTTTGCCCAGGCCCTCCAGATTAAACCAAAGAATAAAACATTAAAAAATAAATATCAGTCCATAGTCCATTTACAAGGGGGCCCAAACTAAGACCCAAATAAATAAACTAAATCCTAACCTAACAGTAGGCCCAATTGGCCCAGATACTAAATAAACCACTACCTGTTTTCTACATTCCTAACCCACTTACAACCAAGCCCAATCTGGAAACCGGCCCAAATGGCCCAAACAATTTCAGCAAGTCAAACCCTAGAGGACTTCCAGATGCTTCCAGCGCCGCGCGCGTGCCTCCACGCGCACCACCACGGGTGCCTCCATGCAGCCTCCGTACTGCCAGCGAGCCTCCGCACGCCACGTCCGCCCTCCGTACCTGCAATCAAATGGCAGAGAAATAGCAAAAAATAGAGAGCAGCAATGTATTTTTCTATTATTCTTCATTTTTATTCGAGATTCGATTATAAAAAGTCAGAGAAAACATTGTAATCAGATACGCATACAGAATATACAAACAGAAAAATTTAGAGAAATCAAAAGTTTTTCCTTGAAAGGTGATTTTCGACTTTCAATACTCTTTTTCTTTCGTTTTTTTTTCTTATGAGACTTTTGTTTTATTTGTTCGTGTGAAAGTCTGAACAAAAAGGGACTTACCTCCGAAAGTTGAATCGACAGTCTGCCTTCTTCACCGAAATCGAAGCAAGGGCGGCCGTCGAGGTTAGGATCGGGTCTGGTTTGAAAGAGGTCGGTCGGTCAGACCTTACTGGGCCACTAATCGCCGATTGCTGTGGCGTTGTGGTAGCCAAAAGAGGGATTTCTTTCTGCGGCTGAGGGAGAAAGTAAAGAAGGGATTAGGGTTTCGATTAAAACAAGGGCTAATGTGCCTTTAAACTCGAGCTTAATTCATTGCAAGAACGGCGTCGTTTAGGCTCATTTCATTAGCCTCAAAACATTTCCGTATGAAGCCGACCCGACTTGACCCGATCCAGTGCCCATAGGATCCGCGTGTTTTCGCGGTGATAGGGATAATTACGCACTCAGCCCCTCTTGTTTCGTGTTAAGCTTTGATTGGGTGCTCTTTTACTTCTTACGTTTCTTTAATTTTGTCCAAGGATCTGTGCGCTTTTGCAATTCAGTCTAGTCTATGCACTGCGTTTTGAATCACAAAAATATTTGTTGGTTCGGTCCTTTATTATTTATGCGCATTTTAATTTAGTCCTCAACTCTGTTTAAATTTTTTTAGAAAGTAGCCTGCTAATTCTATTCATATTTCGATTAAGTTTTTTTCTTAATTTATAAAATTTATTCATTTTAGAACCTGTTTTAATAAATTATTTTGAACTATTTTACAGATTTTACAATGATTTAATTTGTCTTATCTTCTATTTATATGTGCTTTCAATCTATTATACATTTAATTTTAAAATGTTCCTTAGTATGTTTTTTTGTTGTTGTTTTAAAGATTCATAATTTTTAATTTAAATGTGATTATATGCTATTACTTTGTACATATATACGAATATAATAATAATTTTTTTTGTGTAAATTATTCCATTTTTAAATAATTTCATAAATTGTTGATTTCAAGATATATTTTCTTTATTTATTTTAAACACGTTTGTTAGCGTTCAAAATTTTGTCTTATGTTAATTTGCTATCATAAATCTTGTAGAAATACTACTGATTGTTAATATGTCCTTATAACCATGCGATTATCGTTATTGTATATTTGTGCGTTAAATTATTTCTATAATTATATCCATTTGTATCATGTTGAGTTTGTATGTTATCTTATGATTAATGCCATACTTGTGTTACTTGTTGTTACTTTATGTTCTAAACTCCAATATATTCAAGCCTTTATTAAATGTTTCATTTCATTAAAAATTATATATATTTTAAGATTACGTATTTGAAAATTTTCAAGATAAGGCAATATTTGTATGTTTGGAAGTTCGGAAAATTACACCCTAACGTACTGGGTGTCAATTTTTTGTTCAACCAAATAACCAAATACCCTTTTAATTGCATGTTTTGAAGATCAAAGATGATCTCGGTGTCGAAGTATAAATGTGTTATATCCTAACGTATTGGATATGATACTTTTATTACTTTGAAATGAGTTAATCTCGAGATTCAATTCAAAATTAATTGACCTTCCTTAAAAAGAATTATATCTTAAGCATTTTCAAGTTTTCAACGCAAGGACATTAATTAATTGTTTGGTTGGTTTTTTATAGATTATTTTGAATTAACTTATTAATTTTTAATATGTTTCAAATTATTTATATGTATTTTATTATATGGTCTATTTTCTTGTATATAAAAATGTTTATTTTTAATTCTTCTTTTAAACATTCATACGATTCAAAATTAATATAATTTGGACTATAAATATTTTCATTATTATATTACATGTACAAATGTTTTTACATAAAATTCTATTTTCATTTTATGTATATATGGTTTTATGTATATACTTATATATTGTCATTTGTTTTTTTTTACATATATATCATGCCTTAGAAATACTTAATTTTAAATTATCTTTTATTTATTTTAAATATTATTTATATATGTAAATATATATTTGTTTGTATTAATTTTTTCTTCAATATAGATTTATTATTGTTATATATATTTTATTTTAAACTTATCTATATGTATATATTTTTATAACTTTAGTTAAATAATTTGTATATTTTAATGTTTTAACCCTATTCGTATTTGTGTTTATTTTGATCACATAAAATTGTTTAAGTTTATGTCATATGTATATTAATTTGGTTTCTTATTATTTTTATATAAATTTTTATATTATTGTTGCCATGATTCCATGCATAACTCTATATCTTATTGTTAATAATAGAGCAAATTCCAGGTTAATTTAGTTGATCTTTTCCTCAAATAAAATGCACTTTGTTTACACAAAAGATTTTCAAAATAAAGTGATATTTGGTGTTTTGGGAAATCCGGGAAATTGTACCCTAACGTATTGGGTCGCGGTTTCTTCGTTTGACCAAAAAAAACACTTAATATCCTTTTTTAAATCACATGATTCTGAAATTATAAGATGATCTCGACTTTGAGGATCCAAGATATTACATCCTAACGTACTGGGTGTAGTATTTAGTTCCTTTAGAGCGAATGAATCTTATGTTTGGAATATTTCACTCGTTTTTCAAAGTTGCATTTTCAAAACTTTTCAAATTTTTGACGATAAGACATCATTTAATCAATATTGGTACCAATTTTGGGCGTACGAGGATGATAACTCTTCCTTATACGTAACCGACTTCCGAACCCATTTTTTTATTTACGCAGGCCAAAATTATTTTTTTTTTAAAAAGGATAAAATATTTTACGAGGTGATCCGATTACACCTAAACCAAAAGATCGGTGACGACTCCATTACCGTATTTTTAAAGTCGATCCCCGTTTTTTCAAAACTCTTAAAAAATGGTTTCGACACTGCATACACGACATACTGCATGGGATTGGGATCTTGTATTGGAGGAAGTGATTGATATGTGATGGTTGCACGGGTCGTATGATACGACTGTGGACCCACCGACGGCTTTAAGCCGATTATGTGATTGGCAGCTCTGCTACAATATTGGTTAGTGCCGCAACCGGTGCTACATAAAGAGTGTAGGGATGGGTGGGTCGATTTAATCCCACAGGAGTGCAGGGTTGGACGGGAGATGGAGTGCAGGGTTGGTATGGGTATTTATGCATTGCATATACTGCTTCTGATATTGAGATGGGCTTAGGCCCAGATAGATGTGATATGTGACATTTGTTATGGGCTAAGGCCCATCCGAGGCTGATGGGGGCTAAGGCCCAATTGCCACCGTTACTGTAATGGGCTAAGGCTCACACTGTACTGTTACTGTTAAAGGGCTCAGGCCCAAATTGATTCTGTTTCTGTATACTGACTGTTTCTTTAATAAGGGGATCACACACTGAGTTTTCATAAACTCACCCCATTTTTAACCTTTCAGGTAATCCCCAGCCTTAGACGATTTGGAGCTGCGAGGGACCCGGAGGTGGCCACACGTTCGCTGATGGTTGTTTTAGACTTATATATTTCTTTTATATTGGGCTATTGATTTTAGTAATAAGGCCTTTGGTGGATTTAATTTTCTTTTTGATTGGGTTTTTAATTTCTTATTTTGAACTGCCAACCTGATACAAACAAGTTTAAAAAATAATAATAATAATAACTGTTTTAAAGACAAACACGCATTTTCAAACTGCAAGATGATTTTAATTAGAGTAGCTTCCGCGAATTTTAATTAACTAATAAACAAACGGTAACAAACATGGCAATCGTTTTAATAAGCGATTTTTTTCAAACTTAATAACTTTTTTAATAAACCACGATTGAAAATAAACAAACGCAAACTGAGGTTTTGTACAAGTTTTGAATGGCAAGAAGTTTTAAATTTCAAGAAGGGTTTTCAATGAAAACATGGTTTTCGAAAAACACTTTAATCTGACACGCTAGATTCGGCCATAACATCTAGGCCGGGTTTGGGGTGTTACAACTGACACGGGCGTGTGTCCGGCCGTGTAAAAACCCCTGTAGGTTCGAAATGAAAAATAAATCCCACACGGGCTGGGGACATGGGTATGTGTGACCACACGGCCTGCCCACACAGGCGTGTCCCATTTCACACGGGCGTGTGGTCCCTGTTTAGGCAAAAAAATTAAGTGCTCAAAAGTTCTCGGTTGGGTTCTGGAACCCTCCGTTTGCATGTTTAAGGCCTCGTGGCCCATTATGAGGTTGTTTTGAATGTAGATGGGAAGTTTTAAGCTGGAATGAAATCTTATAGCCTAAAGATGTATGTTCAAATGAGTTAAGTCTGGTAATGCCTCGTACCCGGTTCCGGTGTTGAATACGGGTAAGGGGTGTTACAAAATGACATAAAGGTAAGTTATTAAACACAAATATATCGTGAAATGTATTAGTTGGGTGATATAAATTGACTTGAATTATACTTGCAATTGGTTGGATTATACTTGTAAATATTGGTGCAGGAAGATGGTAAATTTTGGGTGAGAAATGAGGCTAGGAAATGGCCTTATTTTGTCCACACGGGTAGACACACGGGCGTGTGTCTAGGCCGTGTGTGACACACGGCCTGGTACATGGGCATGTTGTCTAGTTGTGTGTCCCCTGCATTTTAATTTTGAAAAACGGAATGCTCAAAATTGAGCACACGGGCAAAGACACGAGCGTGTGTCCCAGCCGTGTGGGTGACACGGTCTTGAACACGGACGTGTGTCATGGCCGTGTGAAACTTGCACCTAATTCGAATTAAATTAATTAACCACACGGCCTAGCACACGGGTATGTGGCAAGGCCGTGTGGTGCAAGTCAGAGAGCAACCTAAATTGGACACGGCATGAGGCACGGGCGTGTCTAAGGGTCACACAGGCGTGTCCCTTGGACCACACGGGCGTGTGAGCCCTGCACGTTAGAAAAATTTTGAAATTTTGTGAAAAATTCCTAGAGGTTTCGAATAAGTCCCGACTCATTTCTAGTGTTTGTATTGGGCCTCAATGGTCCATTTAAGGGACATTCTTAACAATCTCGATTAGCGAATAATGATTTACATGGTTTATTTGAAAATGTTTTGAAAAGTTCTAGTAATGCTCTCTAACCCTGTTCTGTCGATGGATATGGGTTAGGGGTGTTACACTTTACGCCAACTCTTATTCACCAAAAGACTTCAAATAGGTGGACTCCACTATGCCAAACAGGTAACTTCACATCTACACGTCTTCTAATCAGGTTCGTCAGGTTTGGGTGTGACAGGAAGTGTTATGGCATCGTTGTGGTACAGAAAAGGCTATGTGGGAGCTAGAAGAAACCATGAAATCATAGTACCCTAACCTATTCTTAGGTAAAAATTTCAAGCACAAAATTTCTTAATGGAGGAGAGTTGTAACAACTTATTTTTCAATGGTATTGAAAACGGTAGGTTACGAACCTCATTTCCAATGTTCGAGTCCATAAATATTATTATTTAATATTTACGAGGTTATTATAAAGGTTAATTGAAATTTGGTCCCTTAATTTTTTAATTGGATAGTTAATTGTGGTACAAGGACTAAATTGTAAAGTGGTAAAAGTTAATCGCTATATATTTCTAATTAATCAAAGGACCAAATGAGAATTTGACCCTTTTTATTTGTCACAAACGGGAGACAACTAGTATCCACCAACTTTGTTAATTGTCCTTAAGGTTAGTTAATTAAGTTTATTTAAATTAATTAAGATCAATTAGATTCAATTAAAGTATGTAAGTTAGAAAATGAAAAGAAAAATATTTTCTCTTCATCATATCCTTCAAACTCTAGGAAAGAAATAAAAACCCTATTTTTTGAAGCTCAACTTTTGGTCCATTATTATTGAGATTTGAACCAAATCGAGGATAATCAGGGGAAAGGCAAAATTACCGATTAGTTATTGCAATTCAACTTGTTTGTTTATTCGATCAGGTAAGTTGATATGGTGTGTTGTGTATAAATTTTTATGTATTTAAAATTATGAATAATATATGTTTAATTGAAATTTAGATTATTTACGATTTGGTACAAAATGTGAGATTTGGACTCAACTATAAAAAAAATGAATATGAACTTATATGCTGGAATTACCCTGATGAACTTAGTAAAGGTATTGTACACATGGACACATGTTGAATATCAATGAGTACTGAGATCCAGCATTTGCTGAGGACTCAAAGATACATGTGAGACAAGTTTAGCTTAGACGAGTAACCTGATGTCGTTTTAAAGGTTTAGCCCGGATGGGTAACCTGACATGTATATTGACAGCTTTGGCCAAGCTATTTTATGTGTCAATATAAATGTTTAGTCTGGATGGGTAACCTAACATGAAAATATGTTCAGCTCGGACGAGCAACAGATGTGGTATGTTATTTCCTGAGTTCATTTCGGCCAAGCTAGTGTATTCAAGTTCATTTCCTGAGTTCCATTGGGTAATACTGTTAATATGGAATGAGAAAACGAGATGACACAAAATGCATTTGATGTTCAAATATGGTATTAGTGAATGATTTGGGTATAAAGCTTCGGTTTACATGTATGATTACTTATATGATATGAATTGGTATGTTATAAATTTGGTACATTACATGATTGATTGTATACTAAAGCTTACCTTGTTACTGTGATATGATATGTTAGGCAAACTTTGTCAAGTTAAATAGTTTAATATGTTAAATTTTAAATTGAGGTAAGTTTCTCGTGTAAGTACCTATGAACTTACTAAGCATTCGAAATGTTAACCAGATGTTTTTCCCTTTCCTTGTAGATTGCCAATTTACGGAACGTGTTGATTGGGTCTACAAGAAGCTCACACTATGCTATTGAATCGGTAGCCTTTTGATCATTTTGAGGCTTGGTTATGTGGCATGTACCTAGGTGGTTGTTTTGGTTAACTCTGTATAATGCTATAGCTTGAAATCTATGTTTGGTATGACTTTGCAACATAGTAAAGCTTATTGGTATAATATGCTTTTGGTGAATGGAATGAGTTAGGTGAATGGCATATATGGGTATGAATTAACATGGCTAAATTGATGGTTTTGAATAAAAAATTGCATGTTTGAACGGTTGTGAATCAACAAGTTGAATTGTTAGGTTTTGATGTCAAATTATGGAAATGTTGCATTGGATGGCTTCAAATGGTTGAATATGGTGTTTTGGTATGTCTTTGAAATGGTTTTGTGCAGAAAAATGTTGTGCAAAATGCACCAAATGGTTGGTTTGAAAGGTTGACATGAAATAAGTACCAAATAGCCTAGTTTATACCAAAAATAGAGTCATCATCCCGACGAGAAACTCTCCTCATCAAAACGTCAATTGACAGTTTGTGTAACACCCCTAACATATCTCTGTTGCCAGTGTAACGGCTCGAATTTTTGGGCCTAGAAGTGTCAGGCCTTGTGCATGGGAGCCGCTAAGAGACTGCACATAAAAGTTTAGGTGTGTAAGAAATATCACAAATTTCTTGTTTGCCTTAGTGGCTATGTGATTTAGGAAGAGTTGGGATGTTGGAGAAGTCCTGGGTTCAAGCCTGGGCTTTAGCAAAAATTTATGTTTTTTCTCTTAAAGGAGCCTTGATATTAGTGGGTAGGTTTTAAGAATATTTTTTGGATAATTTATAACACAAGGAAGCATGTGGCCTAGTGGTTGTGGCGTCATTAAGGTTGTAAGGGAGCCTGGGTTCAAGTCTTGGCTCTTACAGAATTTTTAAATTTTGCTCTTAAAAGATTCTGGATACTGGCACATAGGCTTTATAAATATTTGCGCATGTTTTAAGTCACAGAAGAGCTTGTGGTCTAGTGGCAAGGTGGCATGTGGAGTAACCTTGAGGTCTGAGGTTCGAGTGTTGGCACAGCATAATGGGGTATTTATTTTGCAGTTTGGGACGGCTGGAGTTTGTGTTGCATTGGAATTCTGATGGATGAGGTTGTTGTGGAGAGAATCATGGAGTAGATTGTGGAGAGATTAAAGGAGTGATTTATGGAGGAAAAATAGGAATTTGAGTGGGAAGGGAAGTGTGTGCTAATTTGGTCTCTAGACTTTAGGGAGTTCGGTTTTGGTAGAGGTAGAATTAAGCATTTTTCCTAGTAAGCCGTTGGTGTCGTATGGTGTAGCCGTACAGTTTGCCGAATTCTTTTAGTGCAACCTTGGTTTTTCTTTTGTGGGGAGATTTGTGCAATTGAGGTTCTTTCCCTTTTCACCGAATTTTACTTCTCTGTCACTCTACTGAATCATTTTTCTATCTTTCTCTCTACCCTTTTCTCTGCGTTGGTAAATACATCTTCCTCTTCTTTTTCTCCAATATTCTGTCGGTGCTTCTTTCAATAACTGAATCTCCCTTTGTTTTTTCTTCTCTCCTTTTCGTTTGCTTTACTTGGCCGAATGCATCATCTTCTCTTTCCCAAATTCTCTTTCCCCTTCTTTAGTCTGTTTCAATCCGTATCTGTTGTCACCCCTTTTCTGTGGGAGGCTAGCCGAATACTGCATTCTTTTCACCTTTACTTTCGTCATTGATTCAGCAACTATCATCTGGCATTCGGTCGGAATCTCCTTGTCTGACGTTGAGTTCAAGTAAGGGATTTCTCAAAACTTCCTGTTGTCAATCGATCGTATAGTTGGGGTAAGTTGATTCGTTGGCCGATTGCCCTATGATGTTGGTATTGGGATTTTAAGTCATATTCTAGAAATAGTTTTGTTTAATAAGACTCATTGCTTAAGCAGATATTCATTGAGGGGTCTGTAATCCTCTTTCGTCGGCGATCTAAGTAGGTTCAATCCATGCTCGTTCAAGCAAGGCGTGGTAGGTAATCTTTTGAATGGGTTTCGATTAATGGCTCTTTCAATTCATGTGTTAAGGTTTTAACCGAAGTTACTGTTATGATAGGTTCGACATTCGGGGGTTTTTGCGCTATTCCAAAAAAGGTGTGTAACCACACTCCTTCTGATTGTAGATCGACAAATGCCGAAAAGTCGAAATACTGACGAATGATGCCACACGAGCGTGCGATCGCACGTGTGGTGGACCGAGCCCACGAGCATGGGCGTTAGTCTGTAGAGGCCACCACGAGCGCTCTCGTGGTCTTGGGCCGAAATGGGCTATGTGGGCCCACACGGATAAAATGCATGAGTGTTGTTTGGACTATGACGTTTGTATAACTGTGACCGTTTCTGGGCTAAATGGGCCACACGAGTGTGTGGGCCCACTTGGGCCGAGTAATGGGCCTTAGGCCCATTTACACCGTTGTGACTGTTTAGGTTACTTAAGTCGCTCGAGGCGACGGTGGAACTTCTGTTGGGTCGCTGCGACCCCGATTTGCAAAATTACCGAAATACCCTTGATTTGTAAAATTACCGAAATACCCTTAATTTGTAAAATTACCGAAATGCCCTCGGATTGTGAAATTACCGAAATACCCCTGATTTGTAAAATTATCGAAATACCCTTGATTTGTAAAATTACCGAAATACCCTCGGATTATGAAATTACCGAAATACCCCTGATTCGTAAAATTATCGAAATACCCTTGATTTGTAAAATTACAGAAATACCCTCGAATTGTGAAATTACTGAAATACCCCTGATTTGTAAAATTACCGAACTGAAATACCGTTGATTTGTAAAATTACCGAAATACCCTTAGATTGTGAAATTACCGAAATACCCTTATAGGGTAGGATTACCGAAATGCCCTTATAGGGTAAAATGACTGTTTTGCCCTTGTGGGTAAATGACTGACTTAGACTATGAATTTGACTGATTTGACTGTGATCGTATGACTGTGTTTTAACTGACTTGACTGTGGTCGTGTGACTAATATGCTTTTATTATATGTTTAAATGACTGTTACTGAGCATGCCCATTTTGCATATACGTGTAATGATTGAGCATGACATACACGACATATTGCATGGGGTTGGGACATTGATACGGAAGAAGTTCTGATAGGGTCGCACGGGTCGCATGAGACGACTGTGGATCCACTATTGATCCGTTAAGGTCGCACGTGTCGCATAAGACGACTGTGGGCCGACGGACGGCTTAAAACCGCATAATCTGATTATGGCTCTGTGCCAACCTAAATATGGCTCTGTGCCATCTTGATTATGGCTTTGTGCCAATCGTATTTACCCGTGGCTATGTGCCTAACTTATATATTGATGACTCTGTGTCGATCATAATTACCCGTGGCTGTGTGCCGGTTATATTACCGTAGCTGATGGCTATGTGCCGATCTTATTATAGTTACCGATGGCTATGTGCCAATTATGAGACCATTACTGAAGGCTTAAAGCCGCATAAATACTAGCAGCTATGCTACGATTTTGGTTAGTGCCGCAACCGGTGCTAACATTGGGAGTGTAGGGATGGCGTGGGTGATTTATTCCCCGCAGGTAGTGCAGGGTTAGACGAAGGCAAGTGCAGGGTTGTGTGGGATAGGTTAGCATGCATCACACATTATGCATATGGAATTCATTCTGATAAGGGCTGAGGCCCAAGTGAAATTGTACTGGGCTTAGACCCACACACACTGCTCATATCGCATGGTGGGCTCCGCCCCAGATCGTTCTCAATTTCATGCTGCTTTACTAACTGTTTTAGTTAGGAGGGGATTACACACTGAGTTTTCGTAAACTCACCCCGTTTTAACTGTGCAGGTGATTCCCAGCGTTAGGAGGGTCGGTGCTGCGAGGGACTCGGAGAAGGCCACACACTGCTTATGTTTTCTGTTTTGACTATTTACTTTTAAATATTTTGATTTGGGTTGTAATAAGGCCTCTTTAAGGTTCTGGATTTAACTTGGGTTTTTTTTTATTTACTTTGAATTATATCCATTAGAAGTAAATCACGGTTTTCCAAAATGTTAACTGTTTTTAAAACAACACTATGTTTTTGCAACACTTTCGAAATGGTTTCGCAACTTAATCTTTTTCGTAAATCAATTACTCTCAAAATTAGCTTCCGCAACTTAAAAGATGTTTGGGAATAAAACTAATAATTTTTCAATGTGCCACGTTTTAAAAATAAACTAACGTAACTGAGATTTTACTTAAGCTTTTTAACAAGAAGGGTTTTTAATGAAAACATGGTTTTTGAAAAACACTTCAATGTGACACGCCAGATTCGGGCCTAACTTCTAGGCCGGGTTTGGGGTGTTACAGTCAGATTAAGGTTACAAAGTATTACTAAGAAAAACATAACTTTTAACTTCACAACAGAAACAAATATACAAAATTAACGTTAACATATAACAATTGAATCTAATTATGGAAAATATACACTTATAGGCCTTAAATCGAGCCTACAGGGCCCTAAAAATAGTTTTGGAACAATCTGAGACCAAATCGAAACAAAATAGAAAATTTTGGAAAATCATGCAAATTTGGAAAACAGGGGTCACATGGCCGTGTTGCCAGGCCGTGTGATATAGCCCAGATCATGTAGACATTCGAAGTATGGTCACGCGGCTGTGTCTCAGTCCGTGTGTCCACCTATGTGGGTATTCAAAATAGGGCCACATGGCCGTGTCACAAGCCGTGTGCCAAACCGTGTGTGTATTCAATGATGGGTCACACGGTCGTGTCGCAGGTCGTGTGCCAGACCGTGTTACATACTGACTTGAGACATACAACCATGTTGCAGGCCGTGTCTTAAACCGTGTGAATCCTGTACCCTAAAACATTAAAGACACATGGCCGTGTGGGGTGACCGTGTGTGGCACACGGTCATGTGACAGCTTGTGTCCTAGGTCGTGTGCTCCAATTTTAGCCCTAAAACAAGCCATCTCAAAACCTATTCTTGCACATCAAGACACACCATTTCCACTTATATTCATATGATCAAAACACACTCCAAACACACTCAAAACATAACAAATCAATCATCCTATAAGTTCTAACCAGTATGCCATTCATTGGCACCATAATTCACACACCAAAACTATTCAAGAACAAAATTACAATATCAAACTTAAATCATATAACATGGATACTAATAGACAATTTCATCTCAATCCATACCATCACAACTTACCACTTTAGATAGGCATCACCAAAATGACCATATCCAAATGAGTTTAAACATATACAAGCCAAACCAAAACCATATATACAACTAGGTACAAGTAAAGCTGAAACACACAATATGATCAAACTAATCTAAAGTACCTATTACATCAAAGTCTTATACATGCCATTTAAAACCGTTTGTAAAAATAGCCAAAAACTACCAAAATGGTCAACGGATAGTGTGATAGAGCTCCAAAAAAATTCCAATCGATTGACCTTTCCGAAGATCTACAAGATAGAGAAAAACAACTTCGTAAGCAACTAGTGCTTAGTAAGCTCGTATAAGAGAAACTCAAACTTACCAAATAAATAATTACATGATTAAACTATTCAAGCATTGTTTATTCCCTATATGCACATTTCTTCCTAATCACACCACTTCACAAGTTAGTAACTATACACATATATAAGAACATATTAATCATAACATGAAATATATCATGCACAAGATTTTAATATATAAATCATCAATCATACATTCAATCATCTTCCTTTTCAATTCAAATGTATATAACCATTCCATATCACATAACAAACCTATACTTAATAATTCATTCCATGATATCCTTTTCAAATACATTTTTTTAATTTGTTATCCTTTTTTAATAACATCCTTTTCAACCTTTTCATTGATTTGGAAATACCGAATGTAATGCCATGGTATCTGTAACACCCCAAACCCGGCCCAAACGCCATGTAACACCCCAAACCCGGCCCATTCACTACGACCGAATTTGAAATGCCACTGCGGAACACGTTCGAAAATATTCTTACTTAAGAGTAAAAACCGTTAAAAAATTTGTTGCCTTTAATAAAACATTTTTGTGACTTAAAATATTCTAAGTAAAAATTAAATTGTTATAAAAATACAGGATTCAAAACTTTATTATACATACTTAAGAAAATAAAATCATTTGCAATTAATATTTAAAGTGTCAATCCATAATAGAACATAATAATAAAAATACTTAATAAAAATACTTAAACACACTTTAAATACTTTTAGGGGCCTTATTACAATAATTGAATAATCAAAGTACTGAAAATATAAATGCTTAATTAATTAAAAATATCTTTCTGCATGAAAATCTGCTTCTGCATGGCCACCTTTGTATCCACTCCAACCCGGTCCAATCACCACGAATCATCTGCGATGTTTAATAAAAATTGGGTGAGTCATACGCACTCAAGTGTGTAATTAGTCCATCGAATTCCACCCACATGTTAACCACATATTAACCCATATATCGGATATCAATTATCAAATTCACATGTTATCACATTCTGGGCTTGGCCCATATTCATATCACATTCATCTAATAGGGTAGCTAACCACATAATTTCCACATACTGGGCTTGACCCATTTCATCATCAACCCATACGACAGATAATGAGTTTATGCAAAATGCACCCAACCCAACCTAGGGTCCATCCGTTACACCTACCTTAGCAGACTCCCTGCCCAAGGCCGTGGCTAATCCACCGATCAACTAAGTGATCCCACATATCTTACCTTGGCAGACTTGCTGCTCAAGGCCGTGGCTGAGCCACCGATCACCTAAGTGATCCCACATATCTTCAGTCCACGGTGATGCACACAGCTATCAACCGCCGAGGTGGGCACCTAGCCAACACCTCCCTTGATGAAGCACATAGCTAACATCAAGCGCTAACGTAGCACAAGGCTAACATTAGACCACGTACATAAAGTACACCCTTTCCTTCGATAGTCACATTCATATCCCATCCCATGCACATGCAACATATGATAATGTCATAACATAGTAAAATAATGCATGCACATGCTATTCGGCATACAAACATATTCTCATTGGCATATTCACATTCTAAATAATTAACACTCGACTGATTTCCGATATACCCTTAAGGGTAACCATTCACAATCGCCATTGCACATATTAGCATTTACACAACACATACAATATACCATAAACCCGGAAACGGTGGGTTAATCACACACGATCACTTGGAGAACTATGCTTTCGACATCGATGCTATCACTAGGCGATACTACGGCTATTTGCCTACTTTCTTGTTCGACGCTGGTCCACATCCCGTGGCCAATCCTAATCGCAGTAAACAGATCTCTTCTTAAACTTGGGGACAGAGACCTTCCCTTTCCCTTCTTGAATGGTATTCGCCTCCATCAACACACTTAATCGTAACAATCGATTTAATCATCAATATACGAATTCTTAACCAAATATCCACAACTTATCATACTTACCGAAAGGGTCTTGAAATCCCGAAAAGCTTGATCTAATGCTTGGATCCTTAATCCCTACATTTGATTAATCACCTACTACTTAAATAAAAAGCCATTCGGCCATAAATCCAAATCCTAGTAGGATTAGTATAGTTAAACTTACCTTGTTGCCGTTTGACTTAAGAATCAAGTCTTGAAATCTGTTATACTCTTCTTGCATTCGCCAAGCATTGAATCAATTAACTTGGTTAGTTTTCGCTTTTGAATAATTAATGAACACATATATTTACCAAACATGGCCTTGGCTGAATGCTATAGACACTTACCTTGTGGATTCTAAATCCCGAAACTCACCGAATAACTAGGGAACACGTGACCTATGGTGTACCTTCGGGAAAAGAACTTCTCCTTCCTTGTAGTCGACACTTAGTAAATCCCGAAAGATCTCTTCAAAGTTACGGCAACAAGATATTAATGGGGTTAGTCCTAGATTTGGCAAATCTTAAGAAAAAGGATGAAACCGAATGAGATCTTACCCTTACTTGAAGAAATCGATTGCACCTTCACTTCAACCTTCAGAGATTCGGCTATGGCTAGATGATGATCTCACAACTTTCGGCTTTTGGGGGGATTAGAAAGAAAAGAAAAGGAAGAATAAAGATGGAGGATTCGGCTATGGCTTTTAATGGAGAGGAAAATATTCGGCTAGGTTCCAACAATTACTTAATCTCGACTTGACAAAAGAAAAGAAAGAAAAAAAGAGAAGAGAGCACTAAGAATTCGGCAGAGAAAGGAGGAAGCACAAATTGATGAGTAGCCCTCCTTCCTTCCTTTTATAGCCGAAATTATCATCTAAGGAGTCCCTTACTTGGCCACCACTCCTCTATCTGATAACTTTATCCTTTAATTATCACTTAAATTAAAAGATAATTCAGCAACTATCCTTACTTAGCCGAAATTATTAAACTCAAAGTCCCTTACTTGGCCATCACTTCTCCCTTATTTTCCTCTTTATCTCTTTATTCAAATTAAAAGAATTTAATCCAACAATTATCTCTTGAAAATAATGATAAATAAATCCCTTATTTATCCACTATTTATAAAATAATAAAAGCTCCTAATTTATAGCCATGTGCCGTCCACTCTCTCTGCTCCTTGTAGCAAAATAAAATTTCTTTTATTTGCTTCCCATGTGACTCGAACTTAGGCCCATTCCTCTTGCATATGGCGCCATTTCCATAGGCCCTAAGTGGCATCTTCTGACCACTTTTCCAAGCCTGCTTGTGTGTCAAATTTCACAAACTTTTTCTTTTAAGGCCACCTTGCCTTAATTTCCCCTTTTAAACCTTAATACTCGTCATTTCTAGGTCATTTCTGAGTTTCCAAAAATTTTCGATCGGCTCTGTAAACTTGACATTTCCTTACATTTCCATGACATTTCCTTACAAGACATTTCCTTACATTTCCAAGACATTTCCTTACATTTCCAAGGTTCTAAAAATGTTCACTTTCCTCTTTTAAACTTAACATTTCCATACATTTCAGGTTTCCAAAAGTGTTCAAAATATATTCATAACACATAAGATATGTCATTTCGTACAATTAAACCAAAAATGCATAGGCCCTTTTCAGGATGTTACACGCCACGACCGGATCTGGTATGTTACGGCTTAAAGTTTAAAAACTTTGCTTTGAAAGGATTTGAAATCTCTGTTGATTTGTAGAAGTATTCGTTAAATAAGTGTTATTTGAAGAAAACCTTTGTAATATTTTTATTTCTTCTATACAAATTACTTGTTTGAAAATCCCATTTTTATTTCTTTTTATAAATAAAGCTTCGAACATACATTCATAAATGTAAACGTCATCAAATATAAATCAAAACACTAAGCTAGGGAGGCCTTATTACAAAAGAATAGTCCCAAATTCAAACTTAAAGAAAAACCAGAAATAGTTTAAGAAATTAAATGGCGTGATGGCCCCTCGAGTCCACCTCGGCTCCCATGTCCACGATCTACTGCTCATCTGAAAGAGTAGAGAAAAATGAAAGGGTGAGTCACCAAGACTCAGTGTATAAATCTCGAAACACACAACGACCTGAGGCCCACAAACACATTATGGGCCTTGGCCCATACGTTATGGCAACAATCACACAGACATATTAAATGATGAATGGTAAATGGCCCAACCCATCCTAAAAGTCCATCCTCTACACACCAACCCGTACCAGCCAACACACCTCGGGGATTTCTATAATCAACCCGCCAACCGCTACACACCATATCGACAGCCGTACTACGTATTCCTATTAATCAGAAATCATTTAAGTATGGCTTTGCCACCGATCACTATGTGACCTAACATTTGAATTCGTGGTTTAACCACCGATCACCAAGTGACCTATCATGCTCTTCCCCTTCATTATCATAATCCCACCCCATGCATACACACATGAAAAATTGAAAACATCATACCATCTTTAAGGGAACAGGCTTTCATATGTATCGATACCCATAGAGAGATTTCTATGATTACGTACCTGGCATCTTTTGCCTAACCCTTTTCGGGTTTTATTCGACTGTCTACACAGCCTCTTTCCGGCTTTTTAGCCCACAACATATATATTACAGATAACTAGTGTGTTAGATATCTACACACCTGTTTACCGATAAAACGATTCTTTCTATGTCGATGCTGTCCGTAGCCGACACCACTGCTATCTGCCTAAGGTGTTGTTCAGAAGCCGGTCCACAACCCGATGGCCAATCCCGAACTGCTGACACCGCTCGTTTCTTAAACTTAGGGATTGGGTTGACAGATCCAATCCCCTCCTTCACCTGATCGATATTTGATTCCATCAAAAAGGCCTTATTAATCACAACATATGGTTAAGATTGTGATTTCAATATCGAATCTAACGAGAACCTAGAGAGAATCCCTTACCTTGAAATTCCTGAAAAGTGATATGAGATTCAGGGACTAGTGTTTTCGACTTTTAGATCTAAGAGATCTACTTCAATTCCCGAATGTCGCCCAACAAGAGAATACATAAAACCATTAAACCATTAGCTTTTCGGCTTTGTCTCCCAAAAATCGAAAGAGAAAGTGAAGAGATAGGAAAATCAGCACTCACCTTAGCACAAAGAATTCGACTACCCCTTAGAGATTCCGGCTTTTGAGAAGATCGGAAGAAAAGATGATAGGAAGAAGTCTATGTAGATTCGACTTTAGTGAAGAAATCGGAAAAAGGGAATAGGAAGTATTCGGCTATGGAGATGAGAATAGAGTTCAGAGTTTCGGCTTTTGAAAGAAAAGATGTTGAGAAAAATTGGGAGGTTTCGGCTTTTGAAGAAATCAAAAGAAAAGAAATTGCAGAGAATGACTGAGAGTTTTGCACAGAGAATGAAGAAAAGAATAGGGTTCAAATGCCGGAATTGAAGAGATACTACCCCTATTTATAGAGACCTTTCGGCACTTACTTATCAAAAACTGAAAGTGCCCTTCTTGCTAACTAACAACTCATCAAATAATAGGGAAATTTCGGCACCCCTTTGCCATAAAGAAACCGATTTCTTCCCTCCTCTAGGTGATGGAATTTCGGCCAACACTGCACTCAGCAGATAGCTCCTATCTTTTCTCCTTTAACTTAATCTATTCATACCTTTAGAAGAAGCCTAGATAACACCACCTCTTCCTTCCTTTATCAGCTCATTATCCCCATTATCCATGTCATTTAATCCACCTATTTTCTTGCCCCAATGCCGTCCCAACTAGCTCCCATTTAATTGCCGAAAATGGCCCAAATACATGGGCTCCTTGCGGCCAACACTTGGGCTCTCTCTCCATCTACTAGTGACGTCACCCTCTAGCTCCTTTGCAGCGCCACCTAACACTGGGCCACAAGCCCACTTTGTGTCCTAACTTCCAGATAATATCTTTTAAGCCCTATCTTATTAGGCTTTCCACTAAAGTGTTCAAACAGAAAATTTAATCAAGGCCTCGACCCCATCCTGAGTCCAATTTGGACCCCTAACACTTAAATTACACATTAAACATATCCCCACACTAAACGCATAAGCCCATTAATTCAGGATATTACAGTTCTACCCCCTTAAAGAAATTTCGGCCTCGAAATTACCTGATCAGAAAAGATGGGGGTATTGCTGCCGCATCGCTTCCTCTGGTTCCCAAGTAGCCTCCTCAGAACTGTGATTCCACTATAGAACCTTGACCAACGGAACCGTCTTCCTACGCAATACCTTGACATCACGGTCCAAGATTTCCACTGGCTCCTCTTCAAAGGATAGGTCGGGTCTCACTTCGATTCCTTCCACTGGCACCACATGGGATGGATCCGAACGGTAACGTCTTAACATAGAGACATGGAACACGTTGTGAATCTGGCTTAGCTCAGAAGGTAGCTCTAGCTGATAAGCTACTGGTCCCACTCGTTTCAACACACGATAAGGTCCGATGAATCTGGGACTTAATTTACCCTTTCGACCAAACCTTAATACTTTCTTCCACGGCGACACCTTCAAGAAAACTTGGTCACCCACTGCAAATTCTATGTCCCTACGCTTTAAATTAGCATAGGACTTCTGTCTGTCCGACGCTTCCTTTAATCGAGCCCGAATTAACTCTACCTTCTCCTCGGTCTCGGTAACCAACTCCGGATCCAAAATCTGACGTTCCCCTAATTCCGTCCAACAAGTAGGTGTACGACACCTCCGCCCGTACAATGCTTCATAGGGCACCACCTGAATACTTGACTGGTAGCTATTGTTGTACGCAAACTCCGCCAACGGTAAGAACTCTTCCCAACTACCCCTGAAGTCAATGACACATCCTCTTAACATGTCCTCTAAAATCTGAATTACCCGCTCAGACTGTCCATCGGTCTGAGGATGAAATGCCGTACTAAAATCCAACTTCATACCCAACGCTTGATGCAACGCCTTCCAAAATCGTGAGGTGAACCTAGGGTCCCTGTCTGATATGATTGATACTGGTACCCCATGTAACCTCACTACCTCCGCTATGTATAGCTTAGCCAATTTTTGCAGAGAGTAATCGACACGTAGTGGTATTAAATGAGCAGACTTCGTCAAGCGGTCAACAATCACCCAGACCGAATCTTTCTTAGTAGGCGTGAGGGGTAGCCCACTAACAAAGTCCATTGTAATCTTTTTCCACTTCCATTGTGGGATCTTCACCGGCTGCAACAACCCTGATGGTAACTGATGTTCCGCCTTCACCTACTGACAGGTCAAACACTTCCCCACAAATTCGGTCACCTCTCGTTTTAAGCTCGGCCACCAAAACTGTTCTCGCAGATCCCGATACATCTTACTCCCTCCAGGGTGCATAGCGTATGGACTACCATGCGCTTCTTGCAAAATCCTACGCCTCAACTCAGGATCTTTCGGCATACACACTCTTCCTTGAAAGCATAAAAACCCTTCCTCATTCACACTAAATTCTGTTGATCCTTCACTTGAGCCTACCGAAAACTTCTCCTTTAGCAACTCATCAGTTTGCTGTTTCTCCTTAACCTGACTGACCCATGAGGCTTTTACTTGGAGTTCGGCTACTAACCTCCCATCATCGTATAAACTGAGGTGAGCAAACATCGCTCTCAAGTCAGAGATTACCTTACGACTTAGAGCATCCGCCACCATGTTGGCTTTACCTGGATGGTACTCGATCGAGCAGTCATAATCCTTTAACAACTCGATCCACCTCCCTTGCCTCAGATTCAACTCCTTCTGGGTCAACAGGTATTTCAAGCTCTTATGGTCGGTATAAATGATAGATTTCTCCCCGTACAGATAATGCCTCCAGATCTTCAAGGCAAAAACCACCGCCGCCAACTCCAAGTCATGTGTGGGATAGTTTGCCTCGTGCGGTCTTAACTGCCGAGATGCGTACGCAACAAACTTTCCACCTTGCATCAACACGCATCCTAGTCCCGTGTGTGAAGCATCACAGTAAATCACGAATTCCTTTCCAGCCTCCGGCTGAATCAACACCGGGGCCTCCATTAAAATCCTTTTTAACTTCTCGAAACTCTATTACTGCTTACTAGACCAAATAAATGGAACCCCTTTCCGTAACAACTTAGTCAATGGTGCCGCAATTAAAGAAAATCCCTCAACAAACCTTTGGTAGTACCCAGCCAGACCAAGAAAACTCCAGATTTCCGCCACAGACTTAGGCGGCTTCCAATCCAACACCGCCTCAATTTTCCGAGGGTCCACCCTAATCCCCTCTACCGACACAACATGACCTAGAAATATAACTTCACTTAGCCAAAATTCGCACTTACTGAATTTGGCATACAACTGCTTCTACCTCAAAATCTGCAAAACCTCTCGCAGATATGAATCATGCTCTTCTTCCGATCTTGAATAAACCAGGATGTCATCTATAAATACTACGATAAACCGATCCAAGTAGGGTTGGAACACTCGGTTCATCATGTCCATGAACGCTTTGTGGCGTTGGTCAACCCAAATGGCATCACCATAAACTCATAGTGACCGTGAAGCGAGTCCTAAAAGCCGTCTTATGAATATCCGCCTCTTTAACCTTAAGCCGATGGTACCTCGACCTCGAGATCTATCTTTGAAAAGACCGAGGCTCCTTCAACCGATCGAACAAGTCATCGATCCTCGGAAGCGGTATTTGTTCTTGATCGTCAATTTGTTCAATCGACGATAGTCAATGCACATACGCATTGATCCATCCTTCTTCTTAACGAATAACACCGGCGCTCCCAAGGCGACACACTTGGTCGAATAAAACCTCTATCCAAAGAACTCCCCGAATCTGCGCTTTCAATTCGACCAACTCCTTTGGCGCCATCCTATACGGAGCAATAGATACTGGCGCTGTTTCCAGAAGAAGATCGATACCAAACTCCACTTCACGATCTAGGGGTAATCCCGTAAGCTCTTCTGGGAAAACATCCGAAAATTCCTTCACCGTCCTAACATCTCCGACAGTTAGTTCCTTGGCTTCTAGAGCCCGAACAAACATTAGAATTGCCTCGCATCCTTTCCTCACCATTCTTTCTGCCCTTAAGGCAGACACCACATTTGACAAACAATTCCCCCTTTCACCTATCACCAACACTTCACCACCATCGGAGTTTTTAACACCATACGCTTGGTCGCACAAACCCAAGTTCGCTTGATACTTCACTAACTAATCCATTCCTAAGATCAAATCGAACTCCCCAAATGGCGTTCCATCAGATCACCCAAAAGCTACCCTTGAACTTCAGGTACATCCTTATACGATTTGTTCACCACTACTGATTTGTCCTAGAGGGCTTACTACGTCATCTCCTAGAAGAAGTCTCATAATCTAAGTTCAAAGTTCCCGCTATAGTACTAGCAACATAAGAGTGCGTCGAACCAATATCAATCAAGGCGGTGTAAGGTAAACCAAAAATTAAAAACGCACGGTTATAACATCGGTGTGTCGGCCTCCTCTCGACGTCTGGCAAAGATAGACTAACATCTATTTGTCTCGCCTCGGTGTTTCCTCCGCCTTGGCTCGGTGCTCCACACCCGACGGAACCATTACCACCTCGGGTGGACTACGACCTCTCTCGTGGTGCGACCACCGCTTCTTGGTTGTGCATTCCCTTGGCGTGGGCCCTTCATCGCCTGCTGCGGCGGACGGTTTCTAACTTAGTGGTCCGTAGATCCACACCTAAAGCACTTTCCACTGCCTGCCCAACACTCGCCTACATGGAATTTACCACATCGAGCACACTTCTGTGTCTGACCAACAGCAGCAGGTCTCTTTTCCCGCCTCGACCCGTCTGACCTAGGCCTTTTCTGAGTACGTCCAACTGCCCCTGACGATCCAAAATTCCTCTTACTTCCACCCCTATCTCTATCCCGATTTAGTTTCTCTGTCCGCTTCACCTCTTCAGCTATCTTAGCTTTTTCCACAAGCACAGCAAATTCCCTCTCCCGTTGTGGAGCTATCAATACACGCAAATCATCCCTCAGACCATCTTCAAATCGAACACAATGTTCATGGTCTGTGGCCACCATTCCTCGAGCATAACAGCTAAGGCGTAAGAATTTTGCTTCATACGCAGCCACCAACCTACCTCCTTGCACCAAATTCAGAAATGCTCTACGCTGCGCATCCATATAACTTGTCCCAATGTATTTACTCTGAAACGCCGTTTTGAAGAAATCCCAAGTGATACGGTCAGCCACCGTACCATCCTTAACCGTAAGCCACCATTGATAAGCTTCGCCCCGCAGGAGAGATACAACCCCTTTCAACTTCTCCTCCTCCGTGAAATACAAATCATCCATTATGCGCTCAACCGCCTCCAACCAATACTCAGCTGAACCCGGGGCTATACCGAAATTCCCTAAACACTACGCTCGCCCTATTAGCTCTAAGTCGCCCGACACAGATTTTCGGCCCTGTGCCCATGCTCGCCCTGACAACCCTCTCTAGAACCCTTAACATTGCCTCGAGATACCGCATCATCTCCGTGTGCCTGGGTCTTAAAATTCCTCTTCCGCATGGTGGTGGTATCAAGATTTTGTTTCAGATCCATGGCGGACCTACCGGTTACGACATCGTCATCCTACCCTACCACGGCCACGCGGCGGGCGTCCACGACCTCTTGTACTCATTCTACCGATTCGCATTTATCTGGTTAGAAATTTTATGAATTATTAATTTCTTCCACTAATTAACCACGAACAATCTTATGAACAGTAGTTTTAAGAGTAGTTCTTTCGAATTCGAAATTATATCTAGAGGTTCCAGTCTCAAGTTTGTCTCCTAGTTCCAAGAACCACATACATTCAACCATCATACATCAGCATGGAAATAGCATCCATGAGTTCTCGTTCATCAAGTAAGAGTATTTTTCATCGTTTCACTACCAAATGGTACTTTCGTAATTTTATCCTACAGGGGTATTTTCGAAATAGTTTTTTTTTTTTAAATAGGACATCTTGGTAATTTTATGAAATAGGGGTATTTTGGTAATTTTACATTTCGGGGGTATTTTGGGTAATTTTCCAAACCAGGGGTATTTTGGTTATTTTACAAATCAGGGGTAATTTAGTATTTTTTCTACAACCCAGGGGTATTTTGGAAAATTTTCAAAATTAGGGTGGCTGGTCCCTTTCGGGTTTTAATTGTAAATTTTGGCCCGTCAACAAGTCCTCATGGCTAAGGTGAACAGTCACTACGCACCAAGTAGGATTCTAGCGAAGAGGAGGTGAGTCACTAGGACCGCTTAAGTACCAAGCTCTCCCTGAATCCAATCCTAGACATGCGTATGCCTGTTGCCACACCCTGACCCAGCGATTTGTTCACAGGTTTGTTTGGATAGATTAAGTCTTATAAATTTATAGAGTTGTTTAAACTAAGCCTAAGGTCCATCAATGCCTAACATACTAGTCTACGTCCATCAAGCCCATCAAGCCCAATCATGCATATCATATCGAAGTTAGAATACTTACTGCGTGGATCGGTGCCAGAGACTCGAAGGCCATATCTTTATCCAAGACATTTTCTCAAATTCACATCAAATTTTCAAAACACTACTAGACCCATTCACAGCCCGAGTTTTGAACTGGGCTCTGATACCAAAATGTAACACCCCAAACCCGGCCCAAATGCCACGACGGATCACGGTATGTTACGGCTTAAAGTTTAAAAAACTTCACTTTGAAAGGATTTGAAATCTCGGTTGATTTGTAGAAGTATTCGTTAAATAAGTGTTATTTGAAGAAAACCTTTGTAATATTTTTATTTCTTCTATACAAATTACTTGTTTGAAAATCCCATTTTTATTTCTTTTTATAAATAAAGCTTCGAACATACATTCATAAATGTAAACGTCATCAAATATAAATCAAAACACTAAGCTAGGGAGGCCTTATTATAAAAGAATAGTCCCAAATTCAAACTTAAAGAAAAACCGGAAATAGTTTAAGAAATTAAATGGCGTGATGCCCCTCGAGTCCGCCTCGACTCCCATGTCCACGATCTACTGCTCATCTGAAAGAGTAGAGAAAAATGAAAGGGTGAGTCACCAAGACTCAGTGTATAAATCCCGAAACACACAACGACCTGAGGCCCACAAACACATTATGGGCCTTGGCCCATACGTTATGGCAACAATCATATAGACATATTAAATGATGAATGGTAAATGGCCCAACCCATCCTAAAAGTCCATCCTCTACACACCAACCCGTACCAGCCAACACACCTCGGGGATTTCTACAATCAACCAGCCAATCGCTACACACCATATCGACAGCCGTACTACGTATTCCTATTAATCAGTAATCATTTAAGTGTGGCTTTGCCACCGATCACTATGTGACCTAACATTTGAATTCGTGGTTTAACCACCGATCACCAAGTGACCTATCATGCTCTTCCCCTTCATTATCATAATCCCACCCCATGCATACACACATGAAAAATTGAAAACATCATACCATCTTTAAGGAAACAGGCTTTCATATGTATCGATACCCATAGAGAGATTTCTATGATTACGTACCTAGCATCCTTTGCCTAACCCTTTTCGGGTTTTATTCGACTGTCTACACAGCCTTTTTTTGACTTTTTAGCCCACAACATACAGATTACAAATAACTAGTGTGTTAGAGATCTACACACCTGTTTACCGATAAAATAATACTTTCTATGTCGACGCTGTCCGTAGCCGACACCACTGCTATCTGCCTAAGGTGTTGTTCAGAAGTCGGTCCACAACCCGGTGGCCAATCCCGAACTGCTGACACCGCTCGTTTCTTAAACTTAGGGATTGGTTTGACAGATCCAATCCCCTCCTTCGCCTGATCGATATTTGATTCCATCAAAAAGGCCTTATTAATCACAACATATGGTTAAGATTTTGATTTCGATATCGAATCTAACGAGAACCTAGAGAGAATCCCTTACCTTGAAATTCCCGAAAAGTGATATGAGATTCAGGGACTAGTGTTTTTGGCTTTTAGATCTAAGAGATCTACTTCAATTCCCGAATGTCGCCCAACAAGAGAATACATAAAACCATTAAACCATTAGCTTTTCGGCTTTGTCTCCCAAAAACCGAAAGAGAAAGTGAAGAGATAGGAAAATCAGCACTCACCTTAGCACAAAGAATTCGACTACCCCTTAGAGATTCCGGCTTTTGAGAAGATCAGAAGAAAAGATGATAGGAAGAAGTCTATGTAGATTCGGCTTTAGTGAAGAAATTGGCAAAAGAGAATAGGAAGTATTCAGCTATGGAGATGAGAATAGAGTTCAGAGTTTCGGCTTTTGAAAGAAAAGATGTTGAGAAAAATTGGGAGGTTTCGGCTTTTGAAGAAATCAAAAGAAAAGAAATTGCAGAGAATGACTGAGAGTTTAAGCATTGAGAGAATGAAGAAAAGAATAGGGTTCAAATGTCGAAATTGAAGAGATACTACCCCTATTTATAGAGACTTTCGGCACTTACTTATCAAAAACCGAAAGTGCCCTTCTTGCTAACTAACAACTCATCAAATAATAGGGGAAATTTCGGCACCCCTTTACCATAAAGAAACCGATTTCTTCCCTCCTCTAGGTGATGGAATTTCGGCCAACACTGCAATCAGCAGATAGCTCCTATCTTTTCTCCTTTATCTTAATCTATTCATACCTTTAGAAGATGCCTAGATAACACCACCTCTTCCTTCCTTTATCAGGTCATTATCCCCATTATCCATGTCATTTAATCCACCTATTTTCTAGCCCCAATGTCGTCCCAACTAGCTCCCCTTTAATTACCAAAAATGGCCCAACTACATGGGCTCCTTGCGGCCAACACTTGGGCTCTCTCTCCATCTACTAGTGACGCCACCATCTAGCTCCTTTGTAGTGCCACCTAACACTGGGCCACAAGTGTAACATCCTGAATTTTTGGGCCTATGAATTTAATGGGTGAATATGTGTAATGAGTTAATTTGAGCATTAGGGGTCCAAATTGGGCTCAGGATTGGGCTGAAGCCTTAGTTAAATTTTTGTTTGGGCACTATAGGGTTTAAAAGGTGGTATCTGAGTTTAAAATATCAAAATGGACTTGTGGCCCAGTGGTCAGTGGCGCCACTTAGGGAGCAAGGAGGTGACGCCACACAAGGGAGTAAGGGGCCCAAATTTAAGTTACATGGAGCCCAACTCTTTTAATTTAAGTTAGCTAAATTTCAGCATTAGGGTTAGGTAGAGTGGACGGTAACAAGGCTCAAAAATAGGAGGATTTATGTGAATGGGATAATGTAGATAATATAGTTGATAATATGGAAGGAAACAAAAAAGGAGAAAAGATAGGAGCTATCTACAAGGCTAGGAGTTGGCCGAAATTCCATCACCTAGAGAAGTGAAGAAATCGGTTTCTTTATGGCAAAGGGGGTGCCGAATTTTCCCTTTTTATTTGATTAATTTTTAGTTATCAGGAAGGGCACTTTCGGTTTTTCATAGGTGAGTGCCGAAATTTCTATAAATAGGGAGGGTTCTCTTCTTATTTTTCGGCATTTAGGGTTTCCACCTTTTATTTCTCTTCTTTCTTCTAAAAGCCGAAAACTCCATTATTCTCTTCTCTTCTTTCTTCTAAAAGCCGAAAACTCCATTATTCTCTTCTTCAACTAAAAGCCGAAACTACTTAGATTTCTTCCTATCATCTTTTCTTCTAATCTTCTCAAAAAGCCGGAATCTCTAAGGGGTAGTCGAATTCTCTGCGTTAAGGTGAGTGCCGATTTTCCTATCTCTTCAATCTCTCTTTCGTTTTTAAGAGACAAGACCGAATGGCCACTTGGTTGTTAAGGCTGCCGAATGAAGCTAATATTTCCTCTCTTTTGCGTTTGGGTGGCATTCCGGGATTTGAAGGAAACCTGATCATCTAGATTTAAAAGCCGAAAATCACTAGTTCCTGAATCTCATATCACTTTTCGGGATTTCAAGGCAGATAGCGGTGGTGTTGGCTACGGATAGCGTCGACTTAGAGGGTCTCGTTCTAACTAGTGAATCAGGTGTGTAGTTCTCTAACACACTAGTAATCAGTACTAAATATATGTTATGGGCTAAAAGTAGAAAAAAGAGCGTATAGTAATCTATACTAAATATATGTTATGGGCTAAAAGCGGAAAAAAGGTGTATAGTGTCTGTACTAAATATATGTTATGGGTTAAAAGCCGAGGAAAAGGTGTATAGTAATCTGTACTAAATATATGTTATGGGCTAAAAGCCAGGAAAAAAATTTGTATAGACAGTCGGATTACCCAAAAAGGGTAGGCAAGGGATGCCAGTACGTAATCATAGAAACTTCTCGTGTATCGATGTATGTGATAGACTCGTGAACTTTTAGGTAGTATATTGTTTTGATTCTGCATGTATGTATGCATGGGATGGGATTGATATGATGAAGGGGAAGAAGGTCGCATAGCGATCGGTGGCTTTGCCACATAGGTCACATAGTGATCGGTCTTTATGACAAAATTTCAATGGGTGTCGAAATACTACGATGTATTATTAAGGTCGCATGGCGATCGGTGGCTTTGCCACATAGGTCACCTGATGATCGGTCTTTAAGATAGGCGGACACGGTTGTCGATATGGTGTGTAGCGGTTGGAGGGTTGATTGTAGAAATCCCCAAGGTGTGATGGTTGGTACGGGTTGGTGTGTAGAGGACGGATTTCTAGGTCGGGATGGGCCATGATGCATATATAGTTACCCTTGTATACGGGCCAAGGCCATAATGTGTTTGTGGGCCAAGCCTTTGATGTGTTTTTGGGATTTACACACTGAGTCTTGGTGACTCACCCTATTATTTTTCCCTAACTTTACAGATGAGTAGTAGATCGTGGACATGGGAGCAAAGGCGGACTCGAGGGGCCATCAAGTTTTTATTCCTATAGATTATTTCGGTTTTTCCTTAAGTTTTTAATTTTGGAAACATTTATGTAATAAGGCCCCATAGTTTATACTCACTACTTAGTTTTTCATATTTGCAACTTATGGAACTTTGTCAAAGGTTTTATTATTCAAAATAATAATAATACAAGGTTTTTTTTTTTCAAAAGTCACTTGTTTATTCGAATTTTGCCTAATAACTTATGATTTACTAAAACCAACTTAGCAAAAGTTTTCAACGTACAACCCGTAGCATACCAGATCTGGTCGAAACTTATGGGTCGGGTTTGGGGTGTTACAACAAGCCCACTTTGTGTCCTAACTTCCAGATAATATCTTTTAAGCCCTATCTTATTAGGCTTTCCACTAAAGTTTTCAAACAGAAAATTTAATCAAGGCCTCAACCCCATCCTAAGCCCAATTTGGACCCCTAACACTTAAATTACACATTAAACATATCCCCACACTAAACGCATAAGCCCATTAGTTCAGGATATTACAGTATCGTTCAACCATGGTCTTTTTCCTTTTCAAGTATAATATCATGATGTATTTCAATCATAGTCCTTTCCTTTTCTCAAATCAAGGCAATCTTAAACATCAATGCATAGATACATATATAAAGATATCAATTAATCTTATAAATTCAAATGTAATATTTTAAAATGAAATATGAACTTACCTCGATTAATACGGTGGTAAAAGCAGAGACGATGATTAATCTGACACCATCGCCTTTCCTCGATTCATGTCTAGTTGATTCGATTCTTGATCTAAATAGTAATTTAACTCAATTAATTAATTCAAATAGCTTAACTTCTTATATTCTAACTTATAACCCATTTTAATATGAAACTATGAATTTACCCCTAACATTTTAACTTTTATGCAAATTAGTCTCTAAACCCGAAACTAACAATTTAGACATAATTAATAAAAATTTCATGCTAGCCGATTTTCATAGGGTTCCCTAACAATCTATATTTATCAAAATTTCACATTAACAGCTATGATTTTACTCTTTTAAAAAATTAATCCATAATACTCAAATTCACTAAAAATCTCTTAACAAAATAAGCTTATTCCTCAATCAAACTTAATATTTCATCAACCAAATTCACAAACACATGTAACTCATTCATGGAAAGTCCCTAAACATTTAACAGTTTTACAAATTGACCCCCGGGCTAGCTAGATTAAGCTAATGCAAGCTTAAAAACATAAAAATCACTAAAAATGGATAAAAAATTCATACTATGCAAGTCACTAAAGATTTGCCGAAACTTTCTTCCTTCTCTAATGGTGAAGTCGGCTTTGGAAAAGCAAATTAGGAAAGATAATAGTTTTTTTTTACCTTTGTTTTGTTTATTTTTTTTAATTTAATTACTAAATTACAATTGTAACCTTTAAAATCATTAAATTTTACACAAAAACCAATCCACCAACATCCACTAACTTAAAATATGGTATTATTACCATATAAGTCCTTTAGTATATTTTTAAAACCATTTAACCTCTTTAACTAATAGAAACCCACTTTTGTAACCTTTACGATTTAGTCCTTTTTACTAAATTAACTAACTAAACATTAAGATTTCTTAACGACAATTTCATACGACCCTAATAAATACTCATAAACATTAAATAAATATTAAAATACTAACTCACTGGTGGTCGAAATCGTGGTCCCGACACCGCTATTTTCGACATCACTGAAAATGGGTTGTTATAATTTGTGACGTCTCGATGTCGAGTGGTTAGACGTTGTAACGTGACAAATTGTTTGGTGGTGTGATGACGTGGAGGAGGTGACGTCACGATGTCAGTCTTGAATTTTTAAAACTTTACAATTTGGTCCTTGATCTACAACGAATTACACTATTATTTACATCCTTTTTACACATAACTTTAGCTTGTTTAATAGTTAAATAAAAACATATTAATATATATTTAGGTTTTCATGCTTAAAGTAGTAATTTATACTTTTTAGTAGTTTTTATTACATTTTATATATCTAAATAAGGTTACATGGTCTTGTAGGACAAATCGGGATCTAAAGATGCATATTTGGGCCAAAACCAATGCCTATGTCGCGACACCAAGACACCAATGTCGAAACATCAAAGACAGAAGCAAAAACAAAGCCTTGGACTAAAATTGCCTTCTATGTCGCGATACCAAATTCGATGTTGCAACACTACATTCCTGTGTTGCAACGCCGCCCCTGCGCAGCCCAAAAAGTCCCTGCACGAGATAACTGCACTTTTTAGGTAAATTAGGAGTATTTGTCTTAGTCAAACTCTAAGGACTTCAAGAATAATTTTGGAACTTTAATATTCCAAGTTTAGCCTATATAAAGGCCATTATAATCAGTTTAAAAAAACAATTTTAGGGAGACAAAAACTATTATTAGGTTTTTTATTTCGTTCTTAATTTTTACTTAGGGTATGTTTGTTTCACTGAAAATGGTTTCCGAAAAATGATTTCTAGAAAATGATTTACTTTCCTGAAAAAGTTAATATTTTTCGGTGTTTGGATGAATTTGTGTAAAATATCTGTTGTTTGACAAATTTCTTAAAAATATTTCATAAAAGTTGTTTTCAATGAAACAAACATGAGATTTTCTTATCTTTTCTTTGTTTAATTGAGTTTATTTTATGCCTATAACTTTATATTTTACATTGTTTTTGCATATATTAAAAATATTTCGTTAAATTCAGGTTCATTACAACGTCATTTTTTAGTTACATGACTACCAAGTGAGTTTTTTTTATTTAAAAATGTGACATCAACAAACTTGACAAAAAAAATTTAACAATGTCAACAATTGGACTTGATTTTCAAATCTAAAAAGTAGAGGATTAAATTCTTGAAAATAAAAGTACGAAGACCAAATTGCAAATTTGTAAAGAGTACATAGACTTATGTCATATTTTAACCTTTATACTACAAAATATTTATTATTAATAAATTTATAATTGTAATAAATATTTATTATTAAAATATTAATATTGAATGTTTTCAATAATATGTGAAGAATATTATTTAAAATCATTATTTTTCAAATTTATTATTAAAATAAAATTAAAACGTTAAATAATTTATTAAAATAATACATTATATTAATTATATTAATAATTTATTATATGACTAAATATTAATAATTAAATATTTATGTTTAATAATATTGAAAAATATAATATTTTATATTAATAATTTTAAATATTTTTAAATATAAAAAAATTATTATCAATATAATAATATTAATCTTGATTTAAGTTAATTTTTATATAAAAATAAAAATACCTATAGAGGAGCACTTTTTCGGAAAATGACTTACGCTTTTAAAAAGGGTACGTCATTTTACAAGAAAAATGACTTATTTTACGTTGACCTGTAAGTTATTTTCCGTTGGCCAAGCTGTTTTCTGTGAAACAAACATAGGAAAATATAGAAAACATTTTCTATAAAACCTTTTACATGTAAACAAATGGACCCTTAGTTTATTTTATGTTCTTGTAATCAAAAGATCCTTTTCGGAAGTGAGACTTTCGTGATGGGAGATTGTTTCGGAGCCACGCTTTCATTAATAAATCCATGAGCATCTCTTTTCCTTTATTCTATTCTTTATATCTCTTTTTTTTAACATTGTTTAATTGGATGTTTGTGTAAAGATTAGAATCAATTTATGCTTTATACATATCTCGCATGTTTTAACTGTTCTAATCTTATTAATTGATTGATTGATAGAGTTCATTTGGATTGGTTTGATTTGGTTAATTGTTATTAAACCCTAGGACTGACAACCCTAGGGAGTCATCTAGGTAGAAATTAACCCGAAATTGGTATTGCCTACCAAGCATCACTTAGCAGATCAATGGTTAGGGAAGGAAGAACTTAAACCCTAGGTTTTACGACCCTAGAAAGTCATTTAAGTGGGAATTAACCCGAAACTAATATTGCCTATCCATGAAAACCTTACCCTATCCCGGTCTGTACTACATCATCGAGAGGTAAGTAGTCTTGCCATCTAGTTAGGTTAGTAGAAGGCTGAGAATCCCTACTAGGTTAATTAGAAACCAACCACTTAGAACCCTACATCAATAATTAATTAGGTAAAACAATTGGATCTAGGCTAAAAGAACTTGCTAAATGTAACACCCCAAACCCGGCCTAGAAGTTAGGCCCGAATCTGGCGTGTCACATTGAAGTGTTTTTCGAAAACCATGTTTTCGTTGAAAACCCTTCTTAATATTTTAAAACTTCTTGGCATTTAAAACTTGTGTAAAGCCTCAGCTTGCATTCGTTTATTTTCAAAACGGGGTTCGTACAAAAAGATTGTTCACTTTTAAAACGTTATTGATTTCCTTCAGAATCTCCTTCAACTGCGGAAGTTTTTTTTTAAACGTTGCAGAAACGTGATAACCGAAAACAGTAGTTGTAATGTAGTGTTTTGAAAACAGTGATCATTTTGGAAAAACCGCGAT
Source organism: Gossypium sturtianum (assembly GCA_025698515.1). Taxonomy (NCBI): domain Eukaryota; kingdom Viridiplantae; phylum Streptophyta; class Magnoliopsida; order Malvales; family Malvaceae; genus Gossypium; species Gossypium sturtianum. The sequence goes on along the minus strand of CM046946.1, from coordinate 67,616,934 downwards.
TTACTTCTAACAGATATAAATTAATATAAAACCAAACCTAAAATTTAAAATCCGAAAACTTCAAGAGGCCTTATTACAAACCAAACCAAAACAAAGTACTTATGAATAACTTAATGGAAAAACAGAAGCAGTTGTGTGGCCATCTCCGAGTCCCTCACAGCTCCGATCCGTCTAAGGCTGGGGATTGCCTGCACAGTTAAAAACGGGGTGAGTTTACGAAAACTCAGTGTGTAATCCCCTAATATAAAAACAGTCAGTCAGATAGATAGAATTCAGAAGTAGTCTGGGCCTGAGCCCTATTCAGTCACAGTACAGTTTCAGTGGGCCTAAGCCCATCGCAAAATCGTTTGGGTCTCGGCCCATAACAGAATCGTTTGGGCCTAGCTCATATCAGTATCGGATCTCATAAATAGAAATGCAATAGTGTACGAATGCACCCCACCCCAATCCAGCCAGCACACCACCCGTACCAACCAACACACCATGTGGGGATAAAATCGACCCACCCAGCCAGCACACCAATATTAGCACCGATTGCGGCACTAAACGATATCGCAGCAGAGCTACCAAAATATAAGCGGCTTAAAGCTGTCGGTAGATCCACAGTCGTCTCAGACGACCCGCGCGACCCTAACAATCAAATCGGTGGATCCACAGTCGTCTCGGGTGACCCGTGTGACCCTAACAGATCAATCACTTCCTCCAATTACAAAATCCCAATCCCATGCAGCATGTCATGTATGCAAAGCACATATATATAAATCACATGGCATACTCAAGAAAGACAGACAAATCATAGCTCAGGTCAATCGAAACATAGCATAAAACAATCATTTATCCACGAGGGCAAAATAGTCATTTTACCCTATAAGGGTATTTCGGTAATCCTACCCTTCAGGGGTATTTCAGTAATTCTACCCTACAGGGGTATTTAGGTAATTTTGCAAATCGGGGGTATTTCAGTAATTTTGCAAATTGGGGGTATTTCGATAATTTTAAAAATTGAGGGTATTTCGGTAATTTCACAAGTTGAGGGGTATTTTGGTAATTTTGCAAATTGGGGGTATTTTGGTAATTTTACAAATCGGGTAATTTTGGTAATTTTGCAAATCAATGGTATTTTGGTAATTTTGCAAATTGGGGTATTTCAGTAATTTTGCAAATCGGGGGTATTTCGGTAATTTTGTAAATCAGGGGTATTTTGGTAATTTTGCAAATCGGGGGTATTTCGGTAATTTTTCATATCGGGGGTATTTCAGTAATTTTGCAAATTGGGGGTATTTCAGTAATTTTACCCTTCGAGGGTATTTCGGTAATTTTACCCTTCGAGGGTATTTTGGTAATTTTACCCTTCGAGGGTATTTCAGTAATTTTGCTCCCTAGGGGTCTCGGTACAGTATACGACCTTTCCAAAGGCCTACCGTCGTCTCGAACGACTCGGATAACTTATATGGCCAAAACAGTGTAATTGGGCCCAAGGCCCAAAACTCGGCTCAAGTGAGCCCACACAATCGTGTAGCCCGTTCAGCCCAAATTCCATTATGGCTATACGAATTTCACTACCCAATCCATTATTATTCGCTTACCATGGATTTTACCCATGTGGGGCCCATGAGCCTATTGGGCCCACATGGCCCATTTCGGCCCTACGAGGCCCACTACGACCTAAGCCCACGAGAACGTTCGTGGCGGCCTCTACGGTCTATCGCCAACGGTTTTGGCTCGATTTGTCCCTACGAGCGTTCGCACGCTCGTGAGCCCTCAGATGCCGAAGTTTCAGCTTTTCGGCTTTTCAACTTTTCGGCTTTTGTCGATTCACAATTAAGCAGGGGTGTGAATACACCCCTTCATCCATCGTTTTGACAGAAACAACATTGGGTGTACGATTACACACCTTTTTCGCAGCTCATACAAGCAACCCACGAACGCCAAACCTACATCCATCAACGGTTTTCCTTCGGTTAATATCAATATCTAATACTAACGTTCAATCCCAACGAGCATGGAATTGATACTCACCTTCCCCCAAGAATGCTGTCCAACACACTTATTGTAACGCCCCGAATTTGGGCCTAGAAGAATTGGGCTTTGGGCTTTGGGTCTCAAAAAATTTTTAAGTGAGCGAGAAAATGACAATTGGCATGTGAGCTTTGAGGGTTAATGAATTTGGAGTGTCTAGGGGTGTTAGAGATGTTCTGGGATCAAGTAAGGGTATAGGAAAAATTTTAGTTTTAGCCCAAGGGAGCTGTAACTTCAGATAGTAGGCCTTTTAAATAAATGAAGAAGAAAAAGGACACAAGAGGAGCTTGTGGTGTAGTGGCAAAGTGGCACCACATAGGGAGCAGGGAGGTGGCGTCATTAGCAGGCAAGGGAGTCCAAGGGTCGAGTAGTGGCATGGTATTTTGTTGGGGATTTAATTTTTGCCTTCTAGATGGTTAGTAGTGGCATTGGATGTGAACTCTGAAGGAAGTGTTCATAAGAGAAAATTAAGGAAGGGATAAAAGAGCTTATCTTAGAGAAAATTTAGGATGAGATTGAGGAGTTATCAGGGAGAAAAGTTAGGAGCTGAGAAGTGTGAAGAGTTGGTGCCATTTTGGGAAGTGGGAAGTGTATAAATTCGGCTTAGGAGGGTAAGTGAGTGTCGTTTTTGGGTCTTTAGGGGGTATTACGAATTTTCATTGTGGCTTTCAGCATTTGGAGAGTTTTGCAAATAGGTCAGTCTTTCTTTTTTTGACCGAATATCCTGTAGTTACCCTCACGCAAGCACATTTGATCTTTTCTTTTCTCCCCCTCATTCTGTTTCTTCCATTGCCAAAAAACCATCATTCCTTTTTTTCCAAAATCCCTATTGGTGTTGCGTTCTTCTTCTTTCTCTGAAAGCCGAATACTCCCTTATAATCGAATAGCCCTATCTTTTTGTCGATTCCTAGTTGTTTTTCCTCCATCACAAATCGGTTGTTATCTACTCTCAGTCAAGTTTAAAAGCTGGATCTTGTTCAGTAGCTATCTAGGCCGCAGGATCAAAGGAGGGTTTCGGTAAGTACTCAGTTAACCTCTTTTGTACGTTTTGCTAAAAGTCGAAAGGATATCAAACTGTCTTGTCGTTAACTTTGTGATAACAAGGATAAGGTTCAAAGATCGCAAGCGTGGCAGGATCGTTAGCAAGGGTAAGTGTACTCAACTCGATTGTGGTTTAAGTGAATGGCCGAATGTGAGTTTGATCTATAGGGGTGACTTGTGTGGATTATGAGTCACTCGAATCTTGATGGTGTGTGTGTGAGTGCAGATCTAGGGGATACTCCTGATTAGTAGCTAAGGAAGGGCTATTAGAACCTGGTAGCACACGGTATGGTTACGGTAAGGTTTCGGCTTTTGGTAGATATTTTGTTTAAGTATGGGTGATTGATTGAAGGTTGGTTGGTTGTAGGTTCAAGACCAAGGATAGTATAGCACGTCGCAGTAACCAGGTGTGTACAAACACTACACACACGATATTAGCAATGCCGAAAAGTCGAAAAGCCAAAAGTGGCTAAATGGGCCCGGTGGGCCCTGAGGCTAAGTTTGATGAAATGGTTTGGTTGGTTATACGGATTGAGTTAGTCATGCATGATACATGATCTGGATTTGTTTTGGGCCTAATAGGCAATATGATGAGATTTGGGCCTAATGGGCCGTAAGGATGTGATTTGGGCTTGATGGGCTTATGGGGACGTAGACAAGTATGTTAGGGTTAATGGACTTTAGGCCTAGTTTGAACAACTCTTAAATTTCATAAGACTTAATCTAATTAAACATGTCCGTGAACAAGTCATTTGGGTTAGGGGTGTGGCAGCGGGCATACGCATGTCTAGGATTGGATCTAGGGAGAGCTTGGTACTTAAGCGGTCCTAGTGGCCCACCTCCTCTTCTCCGGAATCCTACCAGTGCGTGAGTGTCTGTTCACTTTAGCCGCGAGGACTTGTTGATGGGCCAAAGTTCATAATTAAAACCCGAGAGGGACCAAATACCCCTATATTTGTAAAATTACTAAAATACCCTTATATTTGTAAAATTACTAAAATACCCTTATATTTGTAAAATTACTAAAATACCCCTGTTTTGCAAAAGTACCAAAATACCCCTGTCTTGAAAAATTACCAAGATACCCCTATTTTGCCAAATTACCAAAATACCCCTGTAGGGTAGAATTACGAAAATACCCCTGGGTAGTGAAATGACGAAAATACCCCTATGTGACGAATATGAGTTTATGGATGTTACTCGTGTGTTTGATGCATTCATATGATATTCTGCTTAGGATGCATATGGGTGGGATTTATGGTACGGAGGAAGATTTGAGGATCGCATAGTCGTATGGCCATGGATCCACCGGTGGCTTTAAGCCCATTATATGATTAGCAGCTTTGCTGCAACGTTAGGTAGTACCGCAACCGGGCTACCTTTGGTGTGTAGAGGATGGGTGGGTTGATTTAGAAATCCCCACAGGTGTGTAATGGTTGGAAGGGAAATGGTGTGTGTAGCGGATGGATTATTGGGATGGGTTTTGCATTAACTTGTTTGTATATGATACAATATGATGTGATATGAGGTCATGGTGGGCTAAGGCCCAAGACCACCGATTTTGATAGGGCTTAGGCCCAATGTGAATATTTGTATGTGATTTGATTGCCAAGGGTTGTACACACTGAGTTTTGAAACTCACACCCTTTAATTTAATGTTTCAGGTAATCCTGAATAGACGGCTCGACGTGGGAGAGGACTCGGAGATGGCTACACTACAAGCTGATCAAATGTTTTAATTTGTTCAAATGAATCTATTTTTAATACTTTGTTTTTTCATTGGATTGTAATAAGGCCATGTAACTCCTAATTGACTTTAGATTTTGGGTTTATTATTATTGTTATTGTTTCAACTATCCGCTTAATAAATTTCATAAAATTATTAAAGTTAACTTGGTTTTCGAAATAACTTAACATATGAACGTTTTCCTAAAATGTGGGCTTTTCCTCTTAACTTAACATGTAACAAGGGTTTTGGGCTTTTGGACCTTAAATTTTTACTTAGCAAAATCATTTTGAGTTATGCCTTTGATGTGACATTCCTAGATTCGGCCATAACGTCTGGGCCGGGTCTGGGGGTGTTACACTTATGATGCTAACCGAAAATGTCTATACCCCTATCCTGCCGAAATGCTGCATTAATCAAAAGAATCCAACACAAGAGAAAGGTCCAAGAGTTAGCAACCTTAAACCGAATCATTCGGCTTTGTCAGCGAAGAGCCATCAAAAAGGGACCAAGAACCGAATAGGGACAAGGAATACTTACCAAAATTAGTCGATAGAAACAGTAGAATAAAGCAACAATCGGCCACTTGACAGAGGTTAGCGTCACAACGGAAAGAGACTAATCGGCTGAGGGATTCAAGAGAGACAAGGAGTTAGATACGGCCAAAGGAGAAAACCAAGAGAAGAAGAAGATGAATTAGATTCGGCAGAGAGAAAGATATAAAGAAAGGTAGGCTTCAGTGAAGAATTCGGCAATTGGCAATTGGTATTGTGTTTGACAAAAATGAATGACAATTGAGAGAAAAAGAAAGTAGAAGGAAGAAAGACCCGAATGGTCAAAAATGTTGCACAAGATGCCACGAAAGAAGTAAATCCCGAAATGAAAAAGAGAAAAACCCGAAATTGCAGAGAGGTTTTCGATTTCTATCCTCACACAAAGCTGCCGAAAATGCACAAATGAAACCGCCTTGGACAAAATCCCCCTACTCAAGCTCTTCCATTTGGCCAAGACTCCTTTCTCATTCAAATTCCCTAAAAATCTCCACTGATTGCTCATTGATTCACTCCACACCCCCCATTCAAACTTGATGACCAAGTCTCCAACCTCCTCTGCAGAGTTTGAATCAAACTCTACCTCTCACGCCACAGAGATAAAAAAATGAAACCTCCCACTTGCATGCCATGGGATTCGAACCCCCTCCCTCATGCATGCCCAACACGCCACTTGCCACCACAACACAAGCTCACTTGTGTCCTAAAACAACACAACTTAATATATAAACCCTTTAAGCTAACATCCAGGTTTTAATTCACCAAAAACCAAAATTTTTGCTAGAGCTCAGGTTTGAACCCAGGACTTCTCCAAGACCCCAAACACTCCAATATTGCTAACCCGGCAGTACTAACATGCATTTGTGTCGTTACCTTGCTCTTAAGAAGTTTAGGCGCTCCCAAGCCCAAGGCCCAATTCTTCTAGGCCCAAAATTCAGGGCGTTCAACTTGCGTAGTTGAAACAATCAATAGGAAAAGCCGATACATGAACCTAAGAGTAGATTTAGGTTTAGTTAAAGTTATTTAGTTTATTATTAGTATTATCATCTTGCTTCTTGATTAACACTACTAATTCATGACTCGATATGATTAGTAATTATTTTTTGTAATTGGCTTAATAGCAGTTTTCCCCAAACTACAATCCTTTGGTACAATCCTCGGAATACTTACCAAGTGTTTCATTCTAAACAAGATATATTACAACCTGACTCGTATACTTGTGGACACTGCCTCAATTCGATATATTTTGTAGCAGTATTCACACCATGGGCGGTCAGTCGTATTTCGTGCTCAGGTTAACAAAAGAGCTTTCATAAGCTCGGTTAAGGCTCGAACTTAATTATGTATCATAATGAGAATGTGTTTAAGACATGATTGAATGTTTGATTGATTTATTTATGGTTTATTTGATAGTAGTTGCTCCAGCAACAACTGTAGCACCTTGTAGCTCGGGCCCGGTGATAGGGTCGAGCAAGGGGTGTTACAGATTAAGTATGAAATAAATTTGTTATGTAATTTCTTACGAAATGTGAATCTCATATTCTTTAAAATATTGAATACCCTATTAATAGTCTTGGATAAATTCAAGTATAGTTGGCATGCCATAGGATTGGAGTATGAGATTTTACTTCAGTTTATACCAATGAGGCATGGAGCACATTATACTTCGGACGTACTGATGAGATGCTAGGCACATTTATATATTTTCTTTGGTTTATACCGATGAGGCGCAGAGCACATTATTCTTTGGAGGTATCGATGTGGCACTGAGTGCCAGATATATTGGTATGATGGTTTGTTGATTCGTATATCCGTATTGAGTCTGTGTTCAATTAATAGGGATTATGAAACATGTACTTTACTTACTGACATTGGATATTGAATTGTGTAATTGCAGATTGATGCTTAAGTAATAAAAGATGGTATGTGAAAGATCATGTGCTCTAGTTAATACGAGCCCCGAGGGTAGATACAGTTATAAAATGAATCAGTAAGTTCAAGAATGTAATGAGAAAGTGAAATGTTTCTTGTGTTATGCTATAATGTGGATATAGTTGAGATATGATGATAAATGAATTAAATGTTGGTATATGATATGATAATAAGGATATGGTATGATTTTGAATACATGAGATAAGATTAGAAAATATGATTTAGCTAATAGTTGAACTTATATCAAATGTATTTGGTCTCTTGCTTATATTTGATTATTGTCTAAATCATGTTAGCACCGCTAGGCCCTATTGCTCCACGTACGATTTTGTTTATTTATGTGTGTAGGTATCCTTAGATCTTGAGGTCTCAAGGTGATCGACAGCATCCAGCACTCAACCCTCGGATCAGCATAATTTGTAAAGTTTTTGTTACGCTTGTAGCAAATGGCATGTACTTAATGTCTGAAGTTGGTCCTGAGGTTCAATTTGTTATTTTGGTACTTGTGGCAAGAAATGTTTTCATTTTGATTGTGACCATATATGCTTGGTAGTATATATATGTACTAATCTAGTGGTAAGATTGTATACTTGCTTATTTGGTAATTTCATGCTACGAATTAAGATATTTCTTGCATGTCAAGTGAACAAGTATGATGCATGAATCTAAAATAAATAGATATATACCTGTGATAATGTATTTATAGGTGTTTGATATGCCTAGGATGATAAATCGGTATTTGTGTTAATGCCTATAATATTATGAGATAAGTTTTTAGGTCATAATAGACCAAATGAGATTGAAACTTAATAGGCTTGTAAGAAATGATGCAAAATCGAGAAAACTGTCTTTATAGTCGCGACATTCCCCTATTGCAGTCGTGCCATCAAGTTATTACTTTCAAAGTCACGACATACCTTGGTAAAGTCATGACACTAAGAGTTATTTGCCCTCATTGTCACGACATACATCCTTTGATGTCGCGATAAGACCCTTGTATTTAATCGTATTTGTGTTTTGGTCCCTCAATTGTTACCAATGATTCATAAGAGCTTTTGTAAGCTTACTTAGAACCCAAATATGAATGAATAATGTTTTATTTCATTGAAGGTGTGATTAAATTAAATTTGTTCATATGATTCTTCTTTTGGATATTGAATAAGATCGTAGTTGCTTCGACAACGAATGTGATATCTCACCTCTCGAATCCGACAATCGGATTGGGTGTAGGGTGTTACAAGCACACCCTAGATTATAACACTAGGGTTGCCACCCTCTATTGTAATATGGGGGGATTTGGGCCTCTCTTATATTGGATCCAATTATATTTACTTTCTGGAATTTTGACCCATCACTTTATAATTTAATCCAAACCAATACATATTTTTTCTATTTTCCAAAATAAATATTATTTATAGATTAATTTAATAAGATAAATTAATTTTTCAATTAAATAATTTTCTCAACACAATTTTAATTTCGTTAAAGTCACAACAATTTTATTGTAAAAGAATCTATGAAGAAATATATTTAATTTCCACATTAACTGAGTTCATAATGACTAATTAATTTAATTCCATTTTTTAACTTCAATTATTTAATTATTAATTCAAAAACCTTAAATTAATTCTCAATTCATTTTTACACTTAGTGAGAAAATGTATTCATTTGTTAATGTAACTCATTTCTCTAACTTCTTCATTTCCATTCATTTTTGTTCATTTGATTATACATACAATTCATTTATGGTTTCAATGAGCGAATGAAGGGACTGATTGGACATATATAATTAACGCTCAAATAATTTATAATTAAGTTCTACCTTTTTTCCGATTAATTAGAAACTTATTTAGTCATGAAAAGTATCATGATTGAGCTTTCCCTAATTACATACCATTACGAAAGCTACTTAACAAGTGTTCGTCCAATTACCTTGTCATAAATGTGTTACTCTCATAGGATATCCTTAATCTCTTTGGGATAAATTTGTTCTCCCAATATGATCCTATTTTATCTCATGGTAATGATTACTTCTTCATTAATTAAAAGTCTGTAACACCCCAAACTCGGCCTAGACGTTATGGCCAAATCTGTAATGATATAAAGGGGTTTTAAAAACAGTGCAAATTCATTGAAGCTTTGTAACCCATTATCATTATTATAACTTTTATTGAAAATGTTATTTAATTAATTTACTTGTCAAATCATACTTTACAGCGGAAGTCTTCAAATAGTTATATTTTGGAAATCCAACTCGTATTTTCAGACAAATATTTGTTTTCGTAAAACCGAGAATTCAGTCAGACATCGCGATAAAAGAATAAAAATGCATCCAAAACCAAATTAAAAACCAACAATCCGGAGAGTCCAATAAATACAAAACTCCCAGAAATAGTCCTTAATTTAATTAAAACCAATATTTAAGGTCAATTTACGATCATGTGGTCACCGAGAGACTCCGCCGCACTGATCCGCCTAAGTCTGTGGACTACCTGAACAGAACAGACAAACAAACATGAGTTTTCGAAAACTCAGTGTGTAACCCAACAGAAATAGACATGCATTACAAACAGATATCACATACACGGCCAGATTCATATTCAGACTCGGACTAAAGTCCTTTACAGATACAGATACAGATAGCAGATAAACAGAACAGATACAATGAGTCCTACCCCCATCCTCTACACACCATATCCGACCATCCCATTACACCATGTGAGGCTAAAAACACCCACCCATCCCTACACACCATATAGTGTCGATGCGACACATTACAGATAATATGTAGTCAAGCTGCTAGAATATAGGCGAAATGTCGCCATACAGATCACTTCCTCCACATATACAAACCCCACCCCTAATACAGATACAAAATATGGAATCAGTATACAGATACAGAAATATCATGCTTGGCATGCTCACATTCATATATCAAATATATATAAGTAGCAGAATAATCAGACATGCATATCAGTGTCCTACTCAGAACAAACTATCACACTATCGGTTCACATGAACTACGGTTTGGTTAGCCCTTAATGACCCTACGGTAGGCCCACAATCGATCGAAACGACCCGTGCGACCTTAGGGAAAATTTTAGAATTACGGGCCCAAATGCCCGTGTGGCTTGCCCGTGTGGCCCAATACCCACACGCCTGTGTGGCATGCCCATGTGGGCCCACACTCCCGTGTGGCCCACATGCCTAACTTGGCCTAGCCCGTGTGGCTCACATGGCCACACTCAAGCAACCACACGGCCGTGTCTTGCGCACGGCCATGCCTTCGTCGACCAGACGGCCATGTCTTGCAAACGACCAACCACATGGCCAGCAACACGCCCGTGTGGCATCGACAGAATAGTCTTTCAGCTTTTGCTGAAGTTTGATTTTCGGCATTTCGGGTACACACCTATTACGGTTTTGATGCAAAACTAGCCCCGAGACCACCAGCACCACCGGAAAATGACTACACGCGAAAGTTAAACCTTCAGAGCGAAAATGTAATATCCTGAAATTGGGCTTAATAGGATTGGGCCGATTGGGCCTTGGGCTTTAGGAAAAATTTGAGTATCATATTGTTGCTTGAGTTAATTCAGGTATGATTTTATTGTGTGCTTAATATAGTCTTGTGAAGGCTTGGAATTAATTGGTTTAGAATAATTTTTAGTATGGAGAATCTAGTGAAGTGGATCAAGTGATTATGATGCTTAAGTTAATTTAAGTGTTTAATGTTAGCATAAGTGAGCAAGTAGTAAAGTGGTGTTGGCACATGAGTAATTGTATGAGGGAAGAGGTTCGAATCCCATGGATGACAATAAGGTGACTTTTATTTTTGCATTGTATAGCATGTGTTGGTCAACTCTAATTAAGATAAGGTTGGACTTTATCATTTATGGATAGTAGACTAAGGAATAAGGCAAGTGCTTATTTATGGTATGGTATCAAGGTGTTATGGTATGATAAGGGGACATAAGGCTTGGATTAAGGGATGAGGTTTTGGAAAGTTTGGCATGACCAACTTGTCCATGAATGTGGACGGCATTATGGATAAGGAGGACTAATTTTTATGTCAAGATGGTTAGTAGTTTAGGTAAGCTTGAATTTGGGGAAAAAAATTATTTTTGATTAAGGAATGATGAGGGAACACAAGGCATAATGTAAGGTTATTGCTATGGAAAGTTTTGTGTGGAAAACTTTGGCTTTGGAGTTCATGAACTTGGACAGATTATTAGGGGCTAGGGGATGGTAAATTTTTGGTTAGCTTTTGGTATGGTATGGTGCTCGTTTTTGGTAGAATTAAGTGATAGATGAGCACATCTTTCTTTTGGCTATTTTGTGTTTCTCTCTAATCTTTTTCTCCTCTTAGCCGAATGTATTTTGGCCAAAAGGTAACCATTTTCTTTTCTTTTGGCCATTTGAGTTTTGACCATTTTGGTTTTTAGTTGTGCTTTCTCCCCTCAAGTCCATTCCTTCTTTCTCTTCTTTTTTGTGACCAAAACTACAAAACCATCAAAGACCATTTCTTCTCTTTTTCCCTTATTGCCGAACACACTTTGACTCAAAGTTCTTCCTTGATTCATCTTCTATTCTTGAGAACCCGAAACCCAAACTCCTCATTTCTATTCTTCTTTTCCTCTTTGTTTTCCACAAGAGACTTTCAACATTATTCTCTCCCTAATTCTTCACCATAGCTGAATCTTCTACTTCTTTTTAGTATTATTTTTGGCCGAATATTCAAGGGTAGACTCTCCTTGGTTTTCTTCTATCGATTTTGGATAAAAAGGGGTAAGTGTTCATGGACGTTTTTCTTTCTTTTCTTTCTCGTTTCTATGATGTTTTCTTGTGGACAAAGGCCGAACCTTTGGGCATTGTTTTGCAAGGTTCTGACCATTTTCTTTAGGATTCGATTATTCTCTTAGGCTCATTGGGATTTCGGAAGCAATCGATTTAAGCCATTCCTTTAGCAAATCGAAGTGATTTTGGGGCAATCAAGAATGGGTTCGAAGAGAGCAGTTAATAGTGTTTGGAAGAGGGGTGGTTTTGCTATACCCTCAAATTTCAAACGAAGGGCTGTGTCGGCAGTTCAAGACTTTCCACCGGGTTGTGGACCCTTTGCCAGCGAAGATCGATTATTTGAAGTCGTACGTACTCCCGAGCCATTGTTTGTTCGTGGTTCTTCATCAGGTTATGAACCATCAATTGGAGTGAAATCGCATATAGTTGTTGTTCGGGATTCCGAGGGTAAGGATTTAGATTACTTATCAATTGTATAGTTTTATGAATGTTAGTGTTCTAATCAAGAGTGATAAATATTTAGGTATCGACGAGCGGGAAAGTATAGTTCTCACTGTTATCAGGTGCGTAGTTATCGCACTGTCTCTTGATTGTGTGTATGTGTTATATTTATGTATATGTGATTTGATGTTAATGGTAGCCGAATTAAGGGCTAAGATTGTGAATACCCGTGGTGGGTGATCGAATACTCAGGTCAGTGAATTACGATATTAAATGATCATTGATGAATATATGAAATGTGATGGCATGTGATGCATTATTGTTCAAGTGATATGTTGCCATGATACACATATATATATGCATGGGACTTGGGATGTGACTATCGAAGGAAAGGGTGTACTTTATGTACGTGGTCTGATGTTAGCCTTGTGCTACATTGGCGCTTGATGTTAGCTATGTGCTTCATCAAGGGAGGTGTTGGCTAGGTGCCCATCTCGGCGGTTGATAGTCGTGTGCATCACCGTGGATTAATTGTTATGTGGGATCACTTATGTGATCGGTGGCTTAGCCACGGCCTTGAGCAACAAGTCCGCCGAGGTAAGTTATGTGGGATCACTTAGGTGATCGGTGGATTAGCCACGGCCTTGGGCGCGGTGTGTGCCGAGGTTGGTGTAATGGATGGAACTAGGTTGGGTTGGGCTTCATTTTGCATAATTTTGTATGTGGACTGTGTGGATATGGGCCAAGCCCATATGTGGGGACATGTGTATTAACTATGCACTGAGTCTGTTGACTCACCCAATTTTTCTCAAACCTTACAGGTGATGCATAAAGCTTGGACCGGGTTGGAGTGGATACAAGGTGGCCCATGCAGAAGATGTTTTCACTTAATTTATGCATTTTATATTATCAGTATTTTGAATGATTATTTCATCGTAATAAGGGCCACTTAAAGTATTTATGGACTTTTATTATGTTTTAAGTTGGATTATCGATTATATTATTATTTGAAAATGTTTTATTTTAAACAACTTAATTTTATTTGGAACTTTAATTACACAATGTTTTAGTAAAGACAACAAAATTTTATGTTTTCACTCTAAGTCAAAATATTTTTCAAACGTTTTCCGCAGTGGCATTCTAAATTCGGCCGTGGCGCATGGGCCGGGTTTGGGGTGTTACAGTTTGGTATCAGAGCCCGGTTCAAAACTCGGCTTTGAGGGTTTTGGGCCCAAAAACATTTTTTTAGATGGGCTTTTCAAAGATTTGGGCTTTCATAAATTTTTCAGTTTATTCGGCATGGCACCTATATCTCCAACCCAAGTCCACTGTAAGTACCTCGACTATTGAAGTGATTTATATATGTGAATGTTATGGGCTTATTTGGGCTCGTAGATTAGAATATTAATACTATTGGACCGTAGGGCTAGTGCACTCAAACACATGCATAAGACTTAAGAACAATCAAACAAAACTCGTGATTAAGTCGCCGAGTTAAGGTGTGGCAACCACTTGTTACGCATGTCTAGGAGTGGATTCGAGTGAAGAGCTTGGTATTTAAGCAGTCCTAGCGACTCACCTCCCCTTTATTCGAATCCTACCTGGTGCGTAGCTACGGTTCACCCTAACCAAGAGGACTTATTCATCGGCTAAACCGATAATTAAAACCCGAAAGGGACTAGCCATACTGTTTTATAAAGATCTTAGTTTTAAATTTATCAAATTACCCCTCTGATTTATAAACTCCTTTTAGACTTGAGAATTTTCCGAAATACACTCGATTTGCAAACTTACAAAAATACCCCTGAGAGGTAAAATTACGAAAATGCCCCTGGTTTATAAAATTACCATGTTACCCTTGACTTTTATGAAAATATTCTTACTTTACAAAATACCAAAACCCTGTTTTGCAAAATGCTAAGATACCTTGATTTGGAAAATTTACAAAATAACCCCGATTTCTCAAATTTTTGCAATACCATTGATTGGAAGAATTTTCAAAATAACTTCGAGATTTGTATATTTTGCAATGCCTTTGATTTGTAAAGATTATTTTCGAGTTAACCTCGATTTATTACGAAAATATCCTTGTAGGAAAAATGATTTAAATTACCCCTGGGCTCGGAATGGTCGAAATACCTATAATGATGTGTTGAATGTTGTGGATGAATGTGAGTGTGATTCTCTGAATTAGAATAGTGAACTTGAACTAGAAATTTTGATTGATCGAAGAACAACTTCGAAAACTTTGTTTCATAAAATAGTTAGCGATAAACAAGTGGAACAAAAGTATTAATGCATAAAACTTCTTAATCGATTAAATCGCGATGTTAGATATGAGTTCTAGGGGATGTGGTTGTAGTGGACGTGGTAGAAGCAAAATGGGTGTGTCGGAACCATCGCTAGTGAAGTATCTAGAACCTTGAGTGTGAACTTGAGATCAGACTTAGAAAGTATATTGGTTTTATTAAGATCAGAGAGTGCGCAGCAAGAGCATAGTGTGGTGAGATAGGATGTACGATTGTTCGTTAGTAAGTAATTTCGAGGACGAAATTATTTTTTTTAGGAGGGTAGAATTGTAATATCCTGAAATTGGGCTTAATAGGATTGGGCCGATTGGGCCTTGGGCTTTAGGAAAAATTTGAGTATCATATTGTTGCTTGAGTTAATTCAGGTATGATTTTATTGTGTGCTTAATATAGTCTTGTGAAGGCTTGGAATTAATTGGTTTAGAATAATTTTTAGTATGGAGAATTTAGTGAAGTGGATCAAGTGATTATGATGCTTAAGTTAATTTAAGTGTTTAATGTTAGCATAAGTGAGCAAGTAGTAAAGTGGTGTTGGCACATGAGTAATTGTATGAGGGAAGAGGTTCGAATCCCATGGATGACAATAAGGTGACTTTTATTTTTGCATTGTATGGCATGTGTTGGTCAACTCTAATTAAGATAAGGTTGGACTTTATCATTTATGGATAGTAGACTAAGGAATAAGGCAAGTGCTTATTTATGGTATGGTATCAAGGTGTTATGGTATGATAAGGGGACATAAGGCTTGGATTAAGGGATGAGGTTTTGGAAAGTTTGGCATGACCAACTTGTCCATGAATGTGGACGGCATTATGGATAAGGAGGACTAATTTTTATGGCAAGATGGTTAGTAGTTTAGGTAAGCTTGAATTTGGGGAAAAGAATTATTTTTGATTAAGGAATGATGAGGGAACACAAGGCATAATGTAAGGTTATTGCTATGGAAAGTTTTGTGTGGAAAACTTTGGCTTTGGAGTTCATGAACTTGGACAAGATATTAAGGGCTAGGGGATGGCTGAAATTTTTGGTTAGCTTTTGGTATGGTATGGTGCTAGTTTTGGTAGAATTAAGTGATAGATGAGCACATCTTTCTTTTGGCTATTTTGTGTTTCTCTCTAATCTTTTTCTCCTCTTAGCCGAATGTATTTTTGGCCAAAAGGTAACCATTTTCTTTTCTTTTGGCCATTTGAGTTTTGACCATTTTGGTTTTTAGTTGTTCTTTCTCCCCTCAAGTCCATTCCTTCTTTCTCTTCTTTTTTGTGACCAAAACTACAAAACCATCAAAGACCATTTCTTCTCTTTTTCCCTTATTGCCGAACACACTTTGACTCAAAGTTCTTCCTTGATTCATCTTCTATTCTTGAGAACCCGAAACCCAAACTCCTCATTTCTATTCTTCTTTTCCTCTTTGTTTTCCACAAGAGACTTTCAACATTATTCTCTCCCTAATTCTTCACCATAGCCGAATCTTCTACTTCCTTTTAGTATTATTTTTGGCCGAATATTCAAGGGTAGACTCTCCTTGGTTTTCTTCTATCGATTTTGGATAAAAAGGGGTAAGTGTTCATGGACGTTTTTCTTTCTTTTCTTTCTCGTTTCTATGATGTTTTCTTGTGGACAAAGGCCGAACCTTTGGGCATTGTTTTGCAAGGTTCTAACAATTTTTTTAGGATTCGATTATTCTCTTAGGCTCATTGGGATTTCGGAAGCAATCGATTTAAGCCATTCCTTTAGCAAATCGAAGTGATTTTGGGGCAATCAAGAATGGGTTCGAAAAGAGCAGTTAATAGTGTTTGGAAGAGGGGTGGTTTTGCTATACCCTCAAATTTCAAACGAAGGGCTGTGTCGGCAGTTCGAGACTTTCCACCGGGTTGTGGACCCTTTGCCAGTGAAGATCGATTATTTGAAGTCATACGTACTCCCGAGCCATTGTTTGTTCGTGGTTCTTCATCAGGTTATGAACCATCAATTGGAGTGAAATCGCATATAGTTGTTGTTCAGGATTCCGAGGGTAAGGATTTAGATTACTTATCAATTGTATAGTTTTATGAATGTTAGTGTTCTAATCAAGAGTGATAAATATTTAGGTATCGACGAGCGGGAAAGTATAGTTCTCACTGTTATCAGGTGCGTAGTTATCGCACTGTCTTTTGATTGTGTGTATGTGTTATATTTATGTATATGTGATTTGATGTTAATGGTAGCCGAATTAAGGGCTAAGATTGTGAATACCGTGGTGGGTGATCGAATACTCAGTCGATGAATTACGATATTAAATGATCATTGATGAATATATGAAATGTGATGGCATGTGATGCATTATTGTTCAAGTGATATGTTGCCATGATACACATATATATATGCATGGGACTTGGGATGTGACTATCGAAGGAAAGGGTGTACTTTATGTACGTGGTCCGATGTTAGCCTTGTGCTACATTGGCGCTTGATGTTAGCTATGTGCTTCATCAAGGGAGGTGTTGGCTAGGTGCCCATCTCGGCGGTTGATAGCTGTGTGCATCACCATGGATTAATTGATATGTGGGATCACTTATGTGATCGGTGGCTTAGCCACGGCCTTGAGCAGCAAGTCTGCCGAGGTAAGTTATGTGGGATCACTTAGGTGATCGGTGGATTAGCCACGGCCTTGGGCGGCAGGTGTGCCGAGGTTGGTGTAATGGATGGAACTAGGTTGGGTTGGGCTTCATTTTGCATAATTTTGTATGTGGACTGTGTGGATATGGGCCAAGCCCATATGTGGGGACATGTGTATTAACTATGCAATCGAGTCCGTTGACTCACCCAATTTTTCTCAAACCTTACAGGTGATGCATAAAGCTTGGACCGGGTTGGAGTGGATACAAGGTGGCCCATGCAGAAGATGTTTTCACTTAATTTATGCATTTTATATTATCAGTATTTTCGAATGATTATTTACTGTAATAAGGGCCACTTAAAGTATTTATGGACTTTTATTATGTTTTAAGTTGGATTATCGATTATATTATTATTTGAAAATGTTTTATTTTAAACAACTTAATTTTATTTGGAACTTTAATTACACAATGTTTTAGTAAAGACAACAAAATTTTATGTTTTCACTCTAAGTCAAAATATTTTTCAAACGTTTTTCGCAGTGGCATTCTAAATTCGGCCGTGGCGTATGGGCCGGGTTTGGGGTGTTACAGAAAACTACAGATTCACCGCCTTCACCAAAACCGCGCGAAGAACAATAATAGTGAATAAGAAAATTGAAAGGAATAGAGGAATAGGGATTACGCCAGAAAGAGGAAGAACAAAAAAATTGACAGAAAGAGGATGAACAAAAAAATTGACAGAAAGGTAGAGAGAGAGCAGAAACTGACGTTAATTTTGGAAGAAGGAGAAACTAATTAAAATTTGAAAAAAAAAGAAAGAAAAAAGAAGATATGCCAACATAATCCCTTAATTATCTCCCACTAACCCACTACTCATAAATCCTTCAGAATTTTAACTCAACCGAAACTCTATCAGAAAACCGAGCAAAAATTAACAACCACGCTTGCGCCAGGATTCGAACATAGGACCCCCAACATACAAACTCCCTTACCACTCAAATCAGCAGGCTCATTCTGATATAAAATAGCATTCAACCTTATATAAGCCCACTCAACAAGGGTAAGGCTAGAATTAGAAAAATAACAGAATTTGGAAAAGGTGAGACTTGAACCCAAGACCTCACAGACACACCAGAACACTTAACCACTGAAGCAGATACACCTTTGTGTCAAAAATTTACAGAATTAGAAATAAATTATTCAGGGCGTTACAACTCTACCCCCTAAAAGAAATTTCGACCTCGAAATTTACCTAATCAGAATAGATGAGGATACTACTGACGCATCGAGTCCTCAGGTTCCCACGTGGCTTCCTCAGTGCCATGATTCCACCACAGAACCTTTACTAACGGAATGGACTTCCTCCTCAAAACCTTAATATCACGATCCAAAATATGAACCGACTCCTCCTCAAAAGTCAAATTCAGTCTTATCTCGATCTCTTCAACAGAGGTAACGTGAGATAGATCAGACTGATACTGCCTCAACATCGAGACGTGAAACACATCATTGATATAGTCCAACTCTGGAGGTAGCTCCAACTGATAAACGACCGATCTCACACGCTTCAGAATCCGATACGGCCCAATAAACCTAGGGCTCAACTTTCCCTTACAACCAAACCTCAAAACTTTCTTCCACAGAGAAACCTTAAGAAAAATGAAGTCCCCCACAGAGTACTCAATATCTCTCCTCTTTAAATCTACATAAGACTTCTCTCTTTCTGAAGCCACCTTCAGACGATCCCGAATCAATCTAACTTTATCTTCTGTCTCAAAAACTAACTCAGGACCCAAAACCAGACGCTCACTCAACTCCGTCCAACATCACGGAGTACGACACTTACGGCTATACAAAGCCTCGTAAGGTGCCATCTGGATGTTAAACTGAAAACTATTATTGTAGGCGAACTCAGCTAGCGGCAGATAATCCTCCCAACTACCTCAGAAATCAATCACACAACTTCGAACATAACTTCCAGTACCTGAATCACCCTCTCAAATTGACCATCAGTTTGAGGATGGAACGCAGTACTGAAGTCCAATCTCGAACCAAGAGCCTCATGTAAATTCTTCCAAAACTAAAAAGTAAGCGAGGATCTCTATCAGAAATTATCGAAATAGGAACCCCATGCAGTCTTACAATCTTAGAAATATAGAGCTTTGCTAACTTTGGTAGCGAGTAGTCCGTTCAAACCGGAATAAAATGAGCGGACTTGGTCAATTGATCCACGATAATTTTAACAGTTCAGTTTATACCCTAGTCGGAACAGTGGTTTTGGGACCACAAATCCGAGTCTGTATAATATTTTAATATTATTTTTTGTGCCGTTGATAATTGATTAAGCATGTGCTAAATTTCCGTAAGTTAATTTGCTCATCTGTGTGTTTAATTTGACAAAAGGATTGAATTGCATTAAATGTGAAAGTTGCATGCTAATTGTCAAAGTACCAATGTGTTGTGGCTTTGTTAAGTTGGAGGCCTTATATGGCAATTAAGCCATTCATAAGGTTAGTGGACGGTATATGGTCTAAAATGACATTAATTTATATGTTATATATGTTTTATTATAAGGACAATTTTGTAATTAGGTTAATAATATGATAATTAATAAAATTTAGCATGAAAATGAACATTCATTCATGCATTCTCCACCGAAAACAAAAAGAAAAGAAAAAGGTTGTAGGGTATTCGGCTCTTGTTCATCACAATTAAGGTATGATTTTGATATGGTTTTTGATAATTTTTACGTTTTTACAATCGTTTCTTAGTCTACTATCAAGCCCATGTCTCAATTTTGTGTATTGATGATGTTCATGAGATATACCATTGATGATATGTTAAGCTTTGTGACGAGTTTAGTTGTTAAATGAAAGATTTGAGCTAGATGAACATACTTTGTTCTTGAATTTTTGATGAAATTAGCTAAATAGGGCTAAATTGAGAAAATAGCAATTTGAAGGACTAAATTGCAAATTTGATGGAAAATATGGGCTTGTATGAGATGTATGAATATTCGGCTAAGCATGAGTATGTGATGATTTTGTGAATTTGATGTTTTGAGAAAAATGGACTAAATTGATAAATTGTGCAAATGTGAGGGTTAATTTGCAAATAGCCCTAAATGTGTGTCCTTGGATTGAATTGAATGAGTTAGAGAATAAAAGGGTTAATTCTGAATATGTATAGATCAAGAACCGAGGAAAATGGACTTAGATCGCGGGAAGGCGAAAGTAACTGAGTAGCCGTTTCCATTTCCGATAAATCGAATCCGAGGTAAGCCATATTGCAAATAAATGTACTTGTATTGAATTGAATATATTCACATGACTATTGGTGGTAATGAAAGCTTATGAGATGCTATATACATGAATTTCGAAATAAGATTTCTTAGTGACAATGTCCGAGAAGTCTCGTACGAACCTAGGAATAGATAGGATTAGCTATGTCATGACATAGGTATCTGTTCTGTTTTATCATGTAAGACCACGTCTGGGATGTTGGCGTTGATTTGAGATTTCGTGTAAGACCACGCCTGGGACGTTGGCATCGATATTATCTTTACGTGTAAGACCACGTCTGGGACGTTGGCATCGATATTATCTTTATGTGTAAGACCATGTCTGGGACATCGGCATCGTATTGATTTGTGTAAGACCCTGTCTGGGACAGTGGCATCAATATATGAGTGCATGTAAGACCTCGTCTGGGACGTTGGCATTGTACAAATATTCCGAGCTTTCTGGGTATCCTATTAGGTTCCTAACGGTTCAATGGGCAAGTCTGTGATACGAATGGCTAAGTGAATTGTATATTCGTTTCAGGTACGTTGAATTATACACTAAGTGTGTATATAAGGTAAGTACCTATGTGATCTTACTATGATGATTATGTATATTGGAATAACAATATGATATGTGAAAGTAAGCATGAATGAGCTATGTTTATATAAGACTTTTGAATTGATGAATGTGACAAATATGGCCAAGTACATGGACCAAAGCATATATGTGATAGTTTGCTAAGTCATTAAGATGTGCCAATGTACCTATGTGCATATATGCCTTTCATACTAAGTTTGTTTGTATTATGACTTACTAAGCTTTTGGAAAGCTTACTCTGTGTGTGTGTTTTCTCTGTTTTATAGGTCGTCAAAGCTCATCAAGGCTCGGGGACCGTCAAGGATTGTCATCACACTACTAAACTCATTTTGGTACACTTTGGAAATGTATATAGCTAGATATGGCATGTATAGGCTAGTATTTGTTATAAGTTTGTTATATGAACTAAGCCATGTGATTTGGCTAGTTATGAGTTGAGAATTTGCTTGAATGAATGTGATATGTGAAGTATGTTTTTGGCATGGATATTTTTGGCATGGTTATTTGATACATGAAATGGTCAAGTTTTGATTAAGCAAATGAATGAATTATGCTTGTGATGAGATGAGTTTTAGTCTTGTAATTTGGATTGTTATTTTGGTATATTCTTGGTTTCCAAATAGGCATGAGATGTCTTGATGATTTTGCTTGTAGGTAAGACCCATGTGGGTGGCATTTTGGCCTTGCAAATGGCCTATTTTGCCACACGGTTGTGGCACACGGGCGTGCCTAGTGACCGTGGGGCTAAGTCAGTAGCTAGCCTAGGAGCACACGGCCAAGACACACGGGCGTGTCTAGTAGCCGTGTGAAAAAGTCAGTATATGGCCTATGAGTGCACGGCCTTAGCACTCGGGGGTGATTGGTAACCGTGGAGCCAAAATAGATTCGACCACGGCCAAGGTACACGGGCGTGCTTGGTGGCCATGGATGTAAAGTCAGATTTGACCACGGGAGGACACACGGTGTGTGTCCGTGAGCGGGAGGCACACTACCCGCCTACACGGGCGTGTAACCCACGAAACTTAGAAAAGTTTTAAATTTCAGTGAAATTTTGTATGTGTTCCGGTTTAGTCCCGACCCGGTTTATAAACATGTTTTAGGTCTCGATGACCTACTAAGGGGACACTATGTTTGAGGTTGATATACAATTGTATGACATTTTTGTAAATGTTTCCTATCTGTCCGGTAACGCCTGTAACCCTAGTCCGGCGACGGATTCGGGTTAGGGGTGTTACAATAACCCAAACAGAATCCTTCTTATTGGGTTCCAAGAGCAACCCACTAACGAAATCCATCGTTACTAACGAAATCCATCTTAATGGGTTGTAGCAAACCCAAAGGCAACTAATGCTCAGCTTTAACCTGTTGGCACGTCAAACAACGAGCAACGAAATCTGCAACCTCACGTTTCAAACCCGGCCACCAGTACAGCTCACGAAAATCGCGATACATTTTTTTACCACCAGGATGCATAGCATAAGAGCTATTATGCGCCTCCCTCAGAATCGACTGTCTCAGATCAGAATCATTTGGCACAAATCCGACCTCGAAAAAATAGAACTCCATCATTATTCAGCCCAAAATTCGAAGTACTGCCACTCTCAATCTGACAAAACTGCAAACCCAGAGACTCATCCCCTAACTGCTTATCCCGAATCTGATCAATCCAAGTAGGCTTAACTTGCAACTCGGCTAACAGACCACCATTATCAAACAAACTAAGATGAGCAAACATCGCTCTCAAATCAGTCATTGCTCTATGACTGAGAGCATCGGCCACCACATTGGCCTTACTAGGATGATACTCTATCGTGCAGTCATAATCTTTGAGCAGCTCAATCTACCGACGTTGTCTAAGGTTCAACTCCTTCTGAGTAAGGAGGTACTTGAGGCTCTTGTGATCAGTGTAGATGATACACCTTTCACCGTACAGATATTGCCTCCAAATCTTTAACGCAAAAACCACGGCAGCTAACTGGAGATCATGCGTCGGATAATTCCCCTCGTGTGTCTTAAGCTAAAGGGACACATAAGTCGCAACCTTACCATCTTGCATCAGAACACAACCCAAACCAACATGCGATGCATCACTGTAGACCACAAACTCTTTACCAAATTCAGGCTGTATCAAAACAAGAGCCTGAGTCAGAACAAACTTGAGCTTCTTGAAGCTCGATTGCTGCGCATCATTCCAAACAAAAGGAACACCCTTACGCAGAAGCTTAGTGAAAGGAGCTGCAATCAGAGAGAACCCCTCGACAAATTGCCGATAATAACCCACAAGACCCACAAAACTGCAGATTTTAGATACGTTCTTGGGCTACTTCCAATCAAGCACCGCCTCAATCTTTCTAGGATCAACTCGGATCCCCTCAGCAGAAACCATGTGCCCCAGAAAAGTTACTTTACGTAACTAGAACTCACACTTGCTCAACTTAGCGTAGAGCTGCTTCTCTCGGAGTATCTGAAGCACTACTCTAAGATGCTCATCATGCTCATCCTCAGTCTTAGAGTAAACCAAAATATTGTCGATGAAGACCACAACGAACTGATCTAGATATGGCTAAAAGACTCGATTCATCAGATCCATGAATGCAGCCGGAGCATTCGTCAGACCAAAAGGCATAACTAGGAACTCGTAATGTCCATAACGAGTCCTAAATGCAGTCTTATGAACATCCACCTCTTTAACTCTCAGCTGGTGATACCCAAAATGAAGATCAATCTTCGAAAACACTAAAGCCCCTCGAAACTAATCAAACAAATCATCGATCCTCGGAAGTGGATACTTATTCTTCACAATCAGTTTATTCAACTGTCGATAATCGATACACATCCTCATGGTGCCATTCTTTTTCTTCACAAACAGAACCGGTGCCCCCACGGAGACACACTAGGGTAGATGAAACCACGATCTAGAAGTTCCTGAAGTTGAGCCTTAAGATCTGTAAGCTTATTTGATGCCATTCGGTATCGAGCGATGGACACTAGAGTTGTACCCGGTAGTAGCTCAATGCTGAACTCAACTTCTCGATTCAGAGGTAAACCCGATAACTCCTTAGGAAAGACATCTGGAACATCCCTCACTATTCTGATATCTCCGATAGAAGAGTCCTAAGAAACAGAAACACTGAATTAAGCCAAATACGTCTCACACCCTTTTTGTACCAATTTCTCAGCCACAAGAGCGGAGATCATATTGGACAGATAATCTCGATGCTCACCGATCACAACCACCTCCTTATCATCCTCAGTTCTTGGAACAACCCTCTTAGTCGCGCAATCCAAGCTAACTCGTTGCTTAACCAACTAGTCCAGACCCAGAATTATGTCGAACTCCCCAAACAGAAGCTCCATCAGATTTGCCAGAAATATGGCCCCTTGCACCACTAACGGAACATCCCTAAAAAGTTTATTGACCTGAATAGACTGCCCCAATGGACTTAATATAGTAACATCACTAGAAGTGCTCTCAACAGAAATCCCCAGGTTTTCAGAAACGGAACTAGCTACATAGGAATGTGTAGAACCTATGTCTATCAGTGCAGTATAAGGTACATCAAAAATAAGAAACGTACTGGTAATAACATCAGGAGCGTCTCTATCCTCTCAGCATCGTGTAGCATACACCAGCGCAGGCTGCCTCGCCTCAGTCTGACTAGCACCTCTACCCGGTGCTCTCTGCCCTCGGCCCACACCATTACCACCTCTAGCCGGTCCACGACCCCTAGGTGGCTGCTGAACTGCCCTTTGAGGCTGTACGAAACTCAGTCCTAAAGCTTGCTTCTGATCAGCCCACTGTGGACACTCTCTAATACGATGCTCCAAGGACCCACATCTCAAACAAGCCCCTAACCTCCTCCAACACTCGCCCGAATGGTGCCTACCACAATCTCCATATAGCTGAATCCCAGTAGGAGAAACAGGAACACCCACTCTAACCGGCCCATCAGGCTGGCCCGTTTTTTAGGCCTCTGAACAGAACTAGAGGGCTCTGACTCCCTCTTATTCTTGTTTCTCTCTCGGTCCCTATTCTAGCGCTCCACGCGCTTAACCTCTTCGGCAATCTTCACCTCATCTACCAGAACTGCAAACTCTCACTCCCTCTGTGGAGCAATCAGAACCCTCAGACTATCTCTCAAACCATACAAAAACTGGACACACTTCTCATACTCAGATGCCACCATGCCTCGAGCGTAGCGGCTCAACCTCAGAAACTCGGTCTCATACTCGGCCACTGATCTATCACCTTGTGTGAGATTCATGAACTCACGCCTACGGGCATCAACGTAGCTCACACCCACATATTTCCCCTGAAATGCAGTCTTTAAGAAGTCCCAGTTCAGACGGTCCGACTGAGTACCCTACTCAACCGATAACCACCACTAATATGCCTCGTCGCAAAGCAAAGAGACTGCACCCTTAAGTTTCTGCTCAATAGTACAGTCTATGTCGTTCATGATCCTCTCGGTGGCCTCCAACCAATACTAGGCCACAGTAGGGGCGACTCCAGTGACACCCCTACACAGCTCAGCACCATTGGACTGGAGTTGTTCAGTTACCGACCCACGGCCCCCAGATCCAGAATGGAGTCCAGCGACCCTCTCCAATACCCTCAACATGGCTTGGGACAGTGCGTCGTCCCAAGCTGAACGACTTTGAAACCCAGTCTCAATGGCAGGTGAAACCAGTTTCTCACTCGTGTCTAAATTTGGCATACTTCCCAGAGAAGAAGACTCAGCTTGAGCCCCCTACAGCTTCTACCACGACCACGAATACCACGTCCGCGAGTTCCACAAGTGCTCATTGTGTATTCCAATTTTTTTATCTACATTATAAAGTTTTATGCATCAGTTCCAGTGTTTATTAGCAGATGTTTTATGCGTAATTTATCAGAAGTTCATAAATGTTTTCAGAGGTTTCAGCCTCTAACTATTTCAGTACAGTTTCAGAAAGTACTATCTACAGTGTTTTCAGAATATTCTATCTAAAGTTCAGAAATACTTACAGGATCGGCGCCGGAGACTCGGTGTACCACATACTTTCTCAAATTAGACAATTTGTTTAAAAACCTATTCTTTTTGAAACACAATTTTAGAACCCAAAATTCACAGCCCGAGTTCTGCAACTTGGCTCTAATACC
The DNA here is from genome assembly GCA_025698515.1 of Gossypium sturtianum. Taxonomy (NCBI): domain Eukaryota; kingdom Viridiplantae; phylum Streptophyta; class Magnoliopsida; order Malvales; family Malvaceae; genus Gossypium; species Gossypium sturtianum. The sequence goes on along the minus strand of CM046946.1, from coordinate 67,590,497 downwards.
ACTAAATGTAACACCCCAAACCTGGCCTAGGCGTTATGGTCGAATCTGTAATGATACAATAAAGGGGTTTTAAAAACAATGCAAATTCATTGAAGCTTTGTAACCCATTATCATTATTATAACTTTTATTGCAGACGTTATTTAATTAATTTACTTGCCAAATCATAATTTACAGCGGAAGTCTTAAAATTGTAATATTTTGGAAATCCAACTTGTATTTTCAGAAAAATATTTGTTTTCGTAAAACTAAGAATTCAGTCAAACATCGCGATAAAAGAATAAAAATGCATCCAAAACCAAATTAAAAACCAATAGTCCAGAGAGTCTAATAAATACAAAATTCCCAGAAACAGTCCTTAATTTCATTAAAACCAATATTTAAGGTCAGTTTACGATCTTATGGTCACCGTGAGACTCTGTCGCACCGATCCTCCTAAGTATGTGGACTACCTAAACAGAACAGACAAACAAATGTGAGTTTTCGAAAACTCAGTGTGTAACCCAACAGAAATAGACATGCATTACAAACATATATCACATACACGGTCAGATTCAGATTCAGACTCGGACTAAAGTCCTTTATAGATTCAGATACAGATAGCAGATAGCAGATAAACAAAACAGATACAGTGAGTCATACCCTCATCCTCTACACACCATCTCCGACCATCCCATCACACAATGTGGGGTTAAAAACACTCACCCATCCCTACACACCATATAGTGTCGATGCGACACATTACAGATCATATGCAGTCAAGCTGCCAGAATATATGCGAAATGTTGCCAGAATTTATGCGAAATGTTGCCATACAGATCACTTCTTCCACATATACAAACCTTTCCCTAAATACAGATACAAAATACAGAATCAGTATACAGATACAGATATATCATGCTTGACATGCACGCATTTAGATATCAGATATATATATAAGTAGCAGAATAATCAGACATGCATATCAATGTCCTACTCAGAGCAAACTATCAGAGTATTGGTTCACGTAAACTAGGGTTTGGTTAGCCCTTAACGACCCTACGGTAGGCCCACAGTCGATCGAAACAACCCGTGCAACCCAACAAAAAATTTTAGAATTATGGGCCCACACACCTGTGTGGCCCACACGCCTAGATTGGCCTTACCCGTGTGGCCCACACAGCCTGGCCCAATACCTACACGCCCGTATGGCATGCCCGTGTGGCCTACATGCCTAACTTGACCTAGCTCGTGTGGCCCACATGACCACACTCAAGCCACCACATGGACGTGTCTTGCGCACGGCCATGCCTTCGTCGACCACACTACCGTGTCTCGTATACGGCCAACCACACGGCTAGCTACACGCCCGTGTGGCGTTGATAGAATAGTCTTTTGACTTTTGCTAAAGTTTGATTTTCTGCTTTTTGAGTACACACCTCTTACGATTTTGATGCGAAACTAGCCCCGAGACCACCAGCACCACTGCAACACGACTACACGCGAAAGTTAAACCGTCGGAGCAAAAACTACAGATTCACTGCCTTCACCAAAATCACGCGAAGAACAATAATAGCGAACAAGAAAATTGAAAGGAATGGAGGAATAGGGATTACACCAAAAAGAGGAAGAACAAAAAAAATTGACAGAAAGGTAGAGAGGGAGCAGAAACTGACATTAATTTTAGAAGAAGGGATAAACTAATTAAAATTCGAAAAAAAAGAAAGAAAAAATAAAAAAAAAAGAAGATACGCCAACATAATCCCTTAATTATCTCCCACTAACCCACTACTCATAACTCCCTCAGAATTTTAACTCAACCGAAACTCTATCAGACAACTAAGCAAAAATTAACAACCACGCTTGCGCCGGGATTCGAACACAGGACCCCCAACACACCAACTCCCTTACCACTCGAACCAACATGCTCATTCTGATATAAAATAGCATTCAACCTTATATAAGCCCACTCAACAAGGGTAATGCTAGAATTAGAAAAATAACAGAATTTGGCAAAGGTGAGACTTGAACCTAAGACCTTACACACACACCCAGAACACTTAACCACTGAAGCAGATACACCTTTGTGTCAGAAATTTACAAAGTTAGAGACTAATTATTCAGGGCATTACAAAGTCAGTTACTATCAAATAGTAATCAAGTAATTTATCACAAAGGCAAACGACCTATGGCCACATTTATTTGTCATCTATCATGTAAAGCCAATGGGAAGATATCATCTACCCATTAGTTGGGCTATGAAATTTACTATTATGAATGATGCTACATACAACAGAAGTCATATCCTTAACACACTAGCTTTCGGTTCCTTATCTATTTGAACCCAAGCTTTTACTTGCATTAAAGTATGCGAGTCATGCATACATAGTCCATCATCCACTCAAGATTAAGGTATGCCACACTATGAATGTCACAAGTGAATAAATCCATTAATGGATCTAGGATCTATTCGAATTGCGTCATGTCCTGTAACAACCTGGTTTTAGCTAAATCAGAATAGTGGTTTCAGAACCACAAATTTGATGTCAGAAAATTATTTTAATATTATTTTATGTGTTTACAGTATGATTTTATGAATGTGTGAAAACTTCGTGAGTTGATTTTATCGTTTAATAGCTCAATTTGAGAAAAAGGACTAAATCGCATAAAATGCAAAAGTTACATTCTACTTGTTAAAGGTGTCAAATAGCTATGGTTTATTAAAGTTAAGGTCCTTATGTTGTAAATAGACCATTATAAGGGTGAGTGGACAAATATGGACATGCATAAATGAATTTTAATGGTTTTTATTAAAGGTTAATATGGCAATTTGGTTATTAATGTATTATTAATAAAACAAAAGCCATTTTTATTCTCTCATTATCATCTAGCCGAATTTCGAAGAAGAAAAAGAAAGCTTCCATGTCCATCTAGGGCTCAGCACATTCTTGGTTTGATTAAGGTACGGTTTTAGCTCAGTTTTTGATGATTTCTATGTTCTTGTAACCGTTGCTTCGTATTTTAGCTAACCCGTGCCTTAATTTTTGAATTTGTTCATGATTTTATGAAGTTCCATTGATGAATATTTGATCTTTTGAATGTTTGATAATGGAAAATGACTATTTGTTGATAGATTTAAATGTTTTGTAAAGTGATTTTAAGTAAAAATGCATTTTAGGGATTTAATTGTGAAAAGTGTAAATTGAGGGGTTGAAATGTGAAATAAATGAAAGTTTAGGGTTGCTAAGGACCCTATAGAAATTTGGCACTCATGAATTTAGAAAGAAATTGTGTAATTTGTGTTTTTATGTGATAAGGACTAAATTGTAAAAATGTGGAACTTTAAGGGCTAAAGTGTAAAAATGCCTAATTATGTGCTTGTGGACTGAATTGAATGAATCAATGAATAAATGAGTTAATTTTGAATTCATATAGATCAAGAAAGAAAGAATTCAAATTTAGATCGGGGGAAAAGCAAGGTTATCGAGTAATCGATCTGATCCGTCAATTCCGAATACGAGGTAAGTTCGTATAATTGAACTTCAATGTGTATCTATTTATTGAATGTATGAAATTGAGATAGTATTTATTCTATTGGATGAATGTTGAGATATTAAATGAAATGTACAAGTTGAGTAAGGCAAGTTGTTGAATAAGACCATAGCCGGGCTATGGCAACCGAATAATAAGACCATAACCGGGTTATGGCATGTGAATGAAAGACCACGGTAGGGCCTTGGCAATGTATGTGAAAGACCATAGTTGGACTATGGCATTGGAAAAATTGACGAATTTGTATCGAAAGTATTTGTAAACCGGAGTGGTTTGATAAGAGTATGGATGAGAAATAGAAATGTATCGATACAGGTATGTACGGAAAACTATTCAAGTATTGAGATAGATGAAGTTAAGAACTCATGAATGAGGACATGGATAAGTTTTATGTTAATTCATGAATTGATGCTATAAATGTTAATGATATTATCTATTTTGAATTGTTATATGAATGTTGTGATTATTTCATGTTCACATACAAACTTACTAAGCTTAAAGCTTACTTTATTTAATTGTTTCTATGTTTTATAGTTCTACAAAGCTAGCTCGGATTCGGGAATCGTCAGAGACTTCATCACACTATCGATCATCTACTTTGGTACTTTTGAAGCTATGTATATATGGTATATGGCATGTATAGGCTTGAGTCATTTTGGTATGTTTGATGAATGTGTAATTTGGCCATTTGTGTTGGCATAAAATGATGAACTTGATGATGCTTATGAATATGCAAATTGATCTACTTTTAATGTTTGGTAATAGACCTATAATGGATGAATGAGATTGTTGTGGTTATGAATGTTTGGATTAGCCTTGCCAAATGAATTACACAATGTGAATTATGCTTAGAAAAGCAAGTTAAATTGTTTAGTATTTGAATAGGTAAATGATATGAAATTGAGTATTGAAATGGTTGAAATGGATTAGGTATGGTTTTGTATTGGTTGATGACTTTTGGCTGCATATTTGTGTCTTAAAATGATGCCATTTGAGCTTGTGTAGGTATGTGTAAAAAGGGTGGCAAAATGGCTTTGCAAATGGCCTATTTTTGTCCACACGGGCAGAGACACGGGCGTGTGTCTCAGCCGTGTGTGACACACGGTCATGATACACGACCGTGTGTCCCCTGGTGTTGAAATTGAAGTGAAGTCAGTATACTCCACACGGTCTCACACACGGGCGTGTGACTGGCCGTGTGGTATTAGTCAGTATACCCCCTAAATGGCACACAGCCTAGCACATGGGCGTGTGTGGCCACTTCGAAGGGCACACGGGCGTGTGGTTGGCCGTGTGACCCAAGTCAGTATACTCTCCAGATTTCACACGGCCTGGCACATGGGCGTGTCTTCGGCCGTGTGATGCAAGTCTGTATGTATACCCTGTTTTCACACGGCCTAAGACACGGGCGTGTCTACTAACCGTGTGAGGCACACGGCTTGTTCACACGGGCATGTGACCCTTATATGATTGAAAAATTTCTAAGTTTTTCGAAACTTTCGTAAGTTATCGGTTTAGTCTCGAACCACTTCTAAAGTATGTTTAAGGCCTCGTAGGCCCTTATAAGGGAGATTGTGATTATGATTAAATGGTGTTTGAGAATGGATGCATAAATGTATGAGTTATGTATGTTAAATGATATGTATTGGTAAGTAATACCTCGTAACCCTATTCTAACCATGAATACGGGTGAGGGGTGTTACATGTCCAATGTACTGCCAATTCAGCCAATCACATCTATGTCTGTAACACCCTTAACCCGTCTCCGTCACCGAGTTAAGGTTACAAAGCATTACCGTACAATCAGAAATATTTAAACATCATATCATTCAATAATTTAAAAATATCATAAACCATTCATTCTCATACATTTCATCACTAAATCGAGCCCTCAAGGACCTAGAAATAGCTTAGAAGCAATTCGGGACTAATTTGAAATAAATTGGAAAGTTTAAGGAAAAGATGCAAAAATTGCAAAATAGAGGTCACAAAGCAGTGTGGCCAGGCCGTGTGACATAACCCCAGGTCGTATAACTTTCGAACCAGGGACACACGGTCGTGCCACATGCCCGCGTGCTAGGCCGTGTGCTAGGTCGTGTAATTCACTGACTTGAACCTTAAGAAATCCTCAGATGACACACGGCCGTGTGCCTCACACGGCTAAGTCACACGCCCGTGTCCCAAGCCATGTGAACCCAAAATTTACTTAAAATCAAATCATTTCAAAACCATTTCATGCATAAACATTCAATCCAATTATACACACTATCAAGGGGCCAAAACATCATCCAAGCACACATATAATTACCAGTATCAAGACCCTAATTTAACTAACCAATATGTCATTCAAAGGCACCACAATTAGCATCCAAACATCACTTACCTAAAAATGTTCACATGCCTCATTTCATGCATACAAACCTAGTCCATTTAGGTACTAAAACAAATAAAACAGGAGCACCCCAAAGAGAAAAAATGGGCCGAACAAAACCTCAATATGTCAACTCTTACAACTGTGCTTTTAACTCTTTCAATTCTGTAAGTACCATTCTATACGGAGCTATTGATATCAGAGAATTTCCCAATACTAGCTCAATAGCAAACTCAACCTCTCTAAGCTGCGATAACCCTGGTAACTCCTCTAGAAACACATATGAAAACTTACATACAGTCAGAACATACTCTAATTTCAATTCTGAAACCCTGGTATCAAAATGTAAGCTAGATACACTTCACAGCCCTTTCTAACATATTTCTGTGATGTCATAGCTGAGATAACATTAGATGTACCATCTAATATATCTAACTCAATTCGAATCCTTTCACCATTTTGACATTTCAACACAATGTGCTTTCATCTACAGTTTACAACAGCATCATGCAGAGTTAACCAGTCCATACCTAGAATCACATCAAACTTATCAAATGAAAACAACATCAAATCAGCTGAAAAGTTGCAATTTTGAATCATCAAAGGACAGTTTTTACAGACTTTATCAAATAACACATACTGACCTAAAAGATTTGTTACTTTAACCACAAACTCAGTAGACTCAAAAGGTATTTTCTTATCTGACACTAAAGTTGTACATACATATGAGTGAGTTGACCCCAGGTCAATCAAAGCATTAACATTAGTATCAAAGATAGAAAATGTACCAGTGATCACATCAGGTGTTGAAGTTTCCTTTCAAGCAAGAACTGCATAAGCCCTAGCTGGTGCCCGTGCCTCAGATCTAACAGTAGAACCTTTCGTTCCACTTCGAGTATTACTCGTATTTCCAGCATTTTAGGGTGGTCTCCCTCTCGTAGTCGTATTACTCGAACTAGTATTCTGAGCTTTTTCCTTTTCTGATCTTTCAGGGCAATCTCTAAGAAAATTATCATAGGAACCACATTTGAAACATGACCCGTCTTTTAATCAACATTCTTCGAAATGTTGTCTATTACATTGTTGACATTCAGGTTTGTTATTTTTGACACTACCCACACTCGCTACAGATGTAGCCTGAGGTCTTGAACTCAAATGCTGCTTTCCTTTGTCTCTTCCCAAGAAACCTACTGAAGCTGATGAACAATTGTGAAATTCCTTTGATTTCTTTGATGGTGATGAGAATAACTTTCCCATAGGTCATTTTCCTGTATCATGAGCTTCAGAATTTGCTTTTCTTTTTACTTTACTGAGTTCTTCGGTCTTGTGTGCTCTATCAACTAAAACTACAAATTCTTTCAGCTCTAGAATCCCAACTAGCAACTTGATATCTTCATTTAGACCATCCTCAAACCGGGTACACATAACAGCCTCTGAGGGTATACACTCTTGAGCATATTTACTGAGTCGTACAAAATCTCTCTCGTACTTGGATACTGTCATACGACCCTATTTCAATTCTAGAAACTCTTTCCGCTTTTTATCAAGAAACCGCTGGCTAACATATTTCTTTCTAAACTCTGTCTAAAATAATTCCCAATTCACACGGTCTTTAGGTACTACTACAATCAAGTTGTATTAAAAAATCTGTTAATTCCCAATTCCCAATACTCTGAGTCTTTCAACAGAGAAACAACACACTTTAAGCATTCAACCGGTGTACAAGTTAATTCAATAAAAAATCTCACTGTATTTTCAAGCCAAAACTCAGTTTTTTCAGGATCGTTTTTAGTTGTGCCACAGAACTCTTCGGCCCCATATTTTTGAATTTCATCAACTGGAGGCTTGCTTGCACGTATTGGTTCCAAACCCCGAGGAATAACGGAAACAGCTTGGGGTATGGGTGGGGGTGAAGGTCGTTGAGCCAATGGGTTCGTTCTCACGAACTCTGTAAACCATTCAGACATCATCTAGAAGAAGACTTATTTAGCCTTATCTCACTGGCCCTCAGCTAGGGGCCCACTACCACCAGAAGCTACTCCGTAAACGGAGGCTTACGCATTACTTTCTACCTCATCAAAATTGGCTCGGTTGGATGACATCTTATCTATATGAAAACATAGTTCAATTTGAGTCAGGAGTTATCATACTATCACAGGTTATATAATGGCATGTATTTCTAGACTCCATACATGCTACGTTCAATCCAAGAATCGACTAAATCGTAGCTCTGATACCACTAAATCTAACACCTCTAACCCGTCTCCGTCGCCGAATTAAGGTTACGGAGCATTACCATACAATTAGAAATATTTAAACATCATATTATTTAATAATTTAAAAATATCATAAACCATTCATTCTCATACATTTCGCCCCTAAATCGAGCCCTCAAGGACCTAGAAATAGCTTAGAAGCAATTCGGGACTAATTTGAAACGAATTGGAAAGTTTAAGGAAAAAGATGCAAAAATTGCAAAACATGGGTCACATGGTCATGTGGCCAAGCCATGTAACATAGCCCCAAGCCGTGTAACTTTTAAACCAGGGACACACGGCTGTGTCCCAGCTCGTTTCCTCACCCGTACAACTCACTGAGTAGGGTCACGCGCTCGTGTGCCAGGCCGCGTGCTAGGCTGTGTAACTCAGTGACTTAAACCTTTAGAAATCCTCAGATGACAAACAGCCATGTGCCTCACACAGCTGAGTCACACGCCCGTGTCCCAGGCCGTGTGAACCCAAAATTTACCTAAAATCAAACCATTTCAAAATCATTTCATGCATAAACATTCAATCCAATTATACACACTATCAAGGGACCCAAACATCATCCAAGAACACATATAATTGTCATTTCCAAAACCCTAATTCAACTAACCAATATGTCATTCAAAGGCACCACAATTAACATCCAAACATCACTTACCTAAATATGTTCACATGCATCATTTCATGCATAAAAACCTATTCCATTTAGGTATTAAAACTTACCACATTTAACCATTTCCAAACCATTCAAATCATACCATAAGAGCCTTATTTAGAAGCCTTAACAAGTAAGCAAAAATGACAACATTTGATAAACATAAAAGTTCACCAACCAAATATAATCATTAAGACCTAAACATATCAAAGCACCATTACACAACATCCTATACATGCCATTATAAACCTTGGCAAAAATTCTCAAAAACTATCGAATTAACTGCTGGATAGTGTGATAGATCTCTGACAAGCTTTCAACCAAATTGAGCTTCCGATAATCTGTAACAGCCCGAATTAGACCCTAGTCGGAATAGTGGTTTCGAGACCACAAATCCAGGGTTGGAATAATAATCTAATAATATTTTCTGTGTGAATAGTATGTGTTATAGCCTGTGTGAAAATTTTGTGTGGTAATTTTATTAACTGTATGCCAAATTAAGAGAAAAGACTTAATTGCATAAGGTGTAAAAGCTGTGTGCTGATTGTTAAGTGTCTAATTATTGATGGCTTTTTATAGGGGAGGTCTTATGTTGTTATTAGTCCATTTTTAAGATAATGGGATGTTAAATGACAAGATAACCATGATGATAATTTATTTTATATGTTTAAAGAATGGATAAAATGGTAAAATGTAATTAGGTATTAATAATAAAACAAAAGCATAAAAAATTTATGAGTGTTCATCTTTCACCCACCAAAAATTAGAAAAGAAAAGAAGGGAAAAAAGCTTTGAAATTTCAGCTAGAGTTGAGCTTGATTCAAGGTATGTTTGAGCTCAGTTTTTGATAATTTCTATGTTTTGTGATCGCTTCTTAATGCTCTTTAAAACCCATGCTTAAATTTTATGAATTGATGATGTTTATGAAATATGCCATTGATGAAATGGTGAGCTTTGTGATAAGTGTTGGTGTTAAATGAAAGATATGGGTTTAATGAACATGTTTTGTTCTTGAATTTTTGATGAATTTAGCTAATTAGGGTTAAATTGAGAAAATAGCAGTTTGAAGGATTAAAATGTGAAATAAATGAAATGTATGGGCTTGTATGAATATAGTGAGAATTCGGCTAGGCATGGGTGCAAGCTAATTATGTGTATTTGATGATTTTATGAATTAAGGACTAAAGTGTCGAAATGTGAAAATGTGAAGCCTATTTTGTAAAATGCCCTAAATATGTGTGTTTGGACTAAAATGAATGATTTGGTGATTAAATGGATTGAATTTGAATGTGTATAGACCAAGAAAGGAGAGGTTCGAATCGAGGTCGAGGCAAAGATAAAGTGCTCGATTAATCGACTGTTTTGATAGTTCGACATTCGAGGTAAGTTCGGATATAATAAATGTTATTAAGATATGTTTTAGTATTATGGAATGAATAAGTATATGATTATGAGATTTGAGATGTTATGTGCAAAAATTAAATTGGATGGCACTAAGTGTGCGAAATCGAAATCGAAACAGAGATGAATAGCACTGTGTGTGCGATGTTATGAAAGCTTCGGCTTATTGGTTTGGCACTGTGTGTGTGATACCGAGATAAGTCGGTTAAAAGAATAGGCACTAAGTGTGCGATGACGAATATGCTTCAATCATGTATATGGCACTGGGTGTGCGATTAAACTAGACGAATATCAGAGGATGATCGACGTGTAATATTGAGCATTAAATAACTATGTGTTAGCTAAGTGCCAGCAAAGCTAGCTCGGAATTGGGAATCGTCAGCACATCTATCACACTATCGGCAATCTAATTTGGTACTTTTGGAAAGTTGTAAATAGATGAAATATGGCATGTATAGGCTAGAAGTTATGGTATGTTTTGGGAATGTTTAATCCTTGCCATGTGAGTTGGCTTGGAAGTGAAATGATGTTAACTTATGAATGAGTTATGTTTATGATATGTGAAGTACATTTTGGTATTGCTTGGTGATAATGATATGTTTTTAAGTATGGTAAGATTAGTGAAGAATTGATGTCATAATAATATAATGATTTTGTGGATGAGTCATGCTTGATAATGTATGTGATTTGGTTGAGCAAGATGGTATATAAGTTGACATATTTAGTAATGAGGTTTTAAGTGATGATATGATGATCACTTGACATGAAATTGGTTGCTAAATTGTGTGTGGGATTATGCTTAAATGTGCTTGTAGGATTGACCCTTGTGTGGGTGGCAAATTGGCCTTGTAAATGGCCTATTTTGTCACACGGTTGTGGCACACGGGCGTGCCTAGTGACCATGGGGCTAAGTTAGTAGCTGGTTAAGAGTACAAGGCCTTGGCACACGGACGTGCCTGGTAGCCGTGTGATTTCAACAGGATCGACCACAGCCAAAGTATAAGGGCGTGCTTGGTGGCCATGGAGCCAAGTCAGAATTGACCACGGCCAAGGTACACGGGCGTGCTTGGTGGCCGTGGAGTAAAGTCAGGTTCGAACATAGGGAAGACACACGGGGGTGTCCATCAGCCGTGGGAGGCACATATCCTACCCACACGGGCGTGTAACCCCTGAAACTTTGAAAAGTTTTAAAAATCTGCGAATTTCTGTATGTGTTCCGGTTTAGTCCCGATCCCTTTCTAACACGTGTTTAAGGTCTCGAAGACCTCCATAAGGGGCTATATACTTATGAATGAATATGTTTGATTGATGTTTGACTTTGTGTCGTGAAATAGTAATGAAACGTTCTGATTGTTTGGTAATGCATCTTAACTCTATTTCGGCGACGGTCTCGGGTTAGGGGTGTTACATTTTATTGGTATCAAAGCTACGGTTTAGTCGATTCTCAGACTAACGTAGCGTGTGTGAGTCTAGCTATACATGCCATATATGAAATTGCGATAGTGTGATGAATTCTGACAGTTATAAATGTGTTTTCGTATAGTAATGGATCCCGATCGAGCAATTGTTGATGATGTAGAGAGTAACGCGCCTGCTCTCGCTCAAGGGACAGTGCCGGCCACCTCTAGGCCAAATGAAAGTAGTGAGGGAGGAGAGGCTAAGCAAGCTTTCTTTCGTATGATGAGTGAGTGGTTTTCGGAGTTCGTTCGAATGAATCCGGCTGCTCCACAACCTCCACCCCCACAAGTACCTGTTGTGCCACAAGTGATAGATCCGATTCGATTGAATAAACCTCCTGTGGATAAGATTTGGAAGTATGGGGCCGAAGAGTTTAGGGCCACAGCTGACGACGATGCTGAGCGAGCTGAGTTTTGGCTCGAGAACACAATTCGGGTATTTGATGAGATGTCGTTAACCCATGATGAATGTATCAAGTGTGCAGTTTCTTTGTTGAGAGATACGACTTATAATTGGTGGAAAACACTAACATCTGTGGTTCCGAGAAGAGAATCACTTGGGATTTCTTTCAAGTTGAGTTTAGAAAGAAGTATATCAGTCAACGCTTCATTGATCAGAAACGTAAAGAGTTCCTTGAACTGAAACAAGGTCGTTTGTCCGTTATTGAATATGAGCGAGAATTCGTAAGATTGAGTCAATACGCGAGAGAATGTGTTTCGACCGAAGCTACTATGTGCAAACGCTTCATAGAGGGATTGAATGAAGATATTAAATTGTTGGTTGGAATACTTGATATAAATGAATTTGTTGTGTTAGTTGAAAGAGCATGCAAAGCTGAGGAGCTCAGTAAAGAAAAGAAGAAAGTTAATTCTGAAGCTCGTGATGAAAGAAAAAGATCGATGAATAAGTTTCTCAACCTTCGATGAAGAGATTTAGAGATGCAAGCAATCGTTCAAATGCTTCGTTTGGACATCCAAGTAGAGATCGTTCGAGACAAAGTGTTGGTCCACGAACTCAAGCTCCGATTGAATCAAGTGTTGGCAGCGTTAAGAGTAACAAACCTGAGTGCAGACAGTGTTGAAGGTGACATGTGGGAGAATGCTGGGGCAAGTACAATAATAGAGTTTGTTATAAATGTGGATCCCGAGATCATTTTATTCGAGATTGCCCAAAAATGGTCAAAGAGGAAAATGTTCAGAATGAAAGACCAAGTAATGTGACGGCTAGAGGTAGACCACCCAAAAACACCAGAAATGTGAATGGAAGCCAAAGGGGGACTACTGACACAACTGTGAGGTCAGAGGCAAGAGCACCTGCCCGAGCCTATGCTATACGTGCATGAGAGGAAGCATTATCTCCAGATGTCATCTCTGGTACTTTCACTTCATTTGATACTGATGTCATTACATTGATAGATCCAGGATCTACTCATTCATATGTGTGTGTGAATCTAGTATCAAGTAAGACTCTACCTGTTGAGTCTACTGAATTTGTGATTAGAGTATCGAATCTCTTAGGCAAGTGTGTTTTGGTGGATAAGGTGTGCAAGACTTGTCCATTGATGTTTCGGGATGTTTGTTTTCCGGTTAATTTGATGTTACTACCATTCAATGAGTTTGACATAACTCTGGGTATGGATTGGCTTACTCTGCATAATGCCATCGTGAATTGTAAAAGAAAGAGTATTGAGTTGAAAAGTCAGAATGGTGAGCTAGTTCGAATAGAATCCAATGATATAACAGAATTACCAGCTGTTGTATCTACGATGAAAGCTATGAACTATGTGAGAAAGGGTTGTGAAGCTTATTTGGCGTACATGATTGATACAAAAGTGTCGGAAAAGAAAGTTGAATCTGGGCCTGTGGTATGTGAGTTTCCAGATGTGTTTCCTGAAGATTTGCCGAGATTACCTCTGATTCGTGAAGTCGAATTTGGTATTGAATTAGTGTCGGGGACCACTCCCATTTCGATAGCTCCGTATAGAATGGCACCAACAAATTGAAAGAGTTAAAGTCTCGATTTGCAGGAGTTGGACTCGACAGAGGATTTGCACGATCGAAGTTTCTCACCCCGGGAGCTCTGTGTTATTTGTGAAAAAGAAAGATGGAACTATGAGAATGTGTATTGATTATCGACAGTTGAACAAAGTAACGATAAAGAACAAATATCGCTTGCCTCGTATTGATGATTTGTTTGATCAGGTGAGAGGAGCTCTGTTGTTTTTAAAGATAGATTTTAGATCAAAGTTACTATCGGTTAAGAGTTAAAGAAGAATGATGCCAAAATCGCTTTCGAGAATGAGGTGCGGACATTACGAATTCTTAGTGATGCCTTTCAGACTAACAAATGCTCCTGCATTGTTTATGGATCTGATGAATCGGATATTCAGACCGTATTTGGATCGCTTTGTAGTGGTGTTCATTGATGATATTTTGATCTATTCGTGTGATGAGACGCAGCATACCGAGCATTTGAGAACCGTGCTACAAACTCTGTGTGAGAAACAGTTGTATGCTAAGTTTAGTAAATGTGAATTTTGGTTGCGTGAAGTTGGTTTTCTGGGGCATATTGTGTCAGCTGCTGGGATACGAGTTGATCCTAGTAAAATCTCTACTATATTAGAATGGAAGCCTCCAAGAAATGTGTCTGAAGTCCGTAGTTTTCTGGGACTAGCGAGATATTATAGAAGGTTTGTGAAAGGCTTCTCGATGATTGCGACTCTGTTGACGAAGTTGCTACAGAAAGATGTTAGATTCGAGTGGTCAGAAAAATGCCATCAGAGTTTTGAACAATTGAAAGTGTTGTTGAAAGAAGCACCAGTGTTGGTTCAACCTGAATCGGGCAAAGAATTCATAGTTTACAGTGATGCCTCGTTGAATGGTTTGGGTTGTGTGCTGATGCAAGAAGGTAAAGTCGTTGCTTATGCTTCGAGGCAACTAAAGCCGCATGAAAAGAACTACCCAACGCACGACCTTGAATTGGCCGCGATTGTGTTCGCATTGAAAATATGGCGTCATTATTTATTTAGTGAGAAGTGTCATATCTTTACAGATCACAAGAGTTTGAAGTACTTGATGACTCAGAAAGAATTGAATTTGTGACAGATAAGATGGTTAGAGTTGTTGAAAGATTACGAACTTGTGATAGATTACCACCCGGGTAAAGCTAATGTTGTAGCTGATGCTTTGAGCCGAAAGTCCATATGTGCTTTGCAAGCAATGAATGCTCAGAAAGATCTGTGTGATGATAGTACGGTTATGGCTGAGTTGAAAATAAAGCCGATGTTTGTACATCAGATTTGTGATGCTCAGAAAAGTGATGTTGAAATGATGGCTAAACGAACTCAATGTGAATCGAATGCTGAATCAGAATTTCGAGTTGATAGTGATGATTGTTTGAGATTTAGAGATCAAATTTGTATTCCGAGAAATTCAGATTTGATTCAAATGATTTTGAAAGAGGCTCATAATAGTCGATTAACTGTCCATTCTGGGAGTACGAAAATGTATAATGATCTGAAACAGTTTTATTGGTGGTATGGTATGAAACGAGACATCTCTAACTTTGTGTCGAAATGTTTAATTTGTCAGCAAGTTAAAGCTGAACATCAGGTTCCGTCTGGATTGTTGCAATCGATAATGATTCCTGAGTGGAAATGGGAAAGGATCACGATGGACTTTGTGTCGAGATTGCCTTTATCTCCGGGAAAGAAAGATGCAATTTGGGTGATAGTTGACAGATTGACGAAATCAGCTCATTTTGTTCCGGTGAGAACATATTATTCACTCGATAGATTGGCTGAAATGTATATTACTGAGATTGTGAGATTGCACGAGGTGCCGCTATCTATTGTATCTGACAGAGATCCGAGACTTACCTCGCGATTTTGGAAGAAATTGCAAGAGGCTTTAGGCACAAAATTGCATTTCAATACTGCGTTTCATCCGCCAACGGATGGTCAGTCCGAGCGGATCATTCAGGTTCTTGAAGATATGTTGAGATGTTATATTCTTGAATTCAAAAGTGCGTGGGAAAAGCATTTACCGTTGATTGAGTTTACGTACAACAATAGTTTTCAATCTAGTATTAAAATGGCACCATATGAGGCTCTCTACGGTCGAAAGTGTCGAACTCCATTGTATTGGACTGAGCTGAGTGAGAATAAGATTCACGGGGTTGATCTTATAAAAGAGACCGAGCGAAAGTGAAAGTAATTCGTAGCGCTTGAAAGCTCTGGTCGTCGTAAGTCTTATGCGATTTGAAACGAAAAGATATTGAATTTGAGGTGGGTGATAAAGTGTTTTTGAAAGTATCTCCGTGGAAGAAGATACTTGAATTGGTGGAAGGGCAAGCAAGTCGAGTCCGAGGTTCATTGGACCGTATGAGATTATTGAACGAAGTTGGCCTTGGTTGCTTACAGAGTGATGTTGCCACCGAGTTAGAAAAGATTCATAATGTGTTTCATGTGTCAATGCTTCGACGCATGACAGATCGGATCTGCCTCATGTGATTGCTCCTACTTAGGTTGAGATCCAATGACTTGTCGATAGTGAAGAACCGATCCAAATTTTGGCACGAGAGACCAAAGAGTTGAGAAATAAGAAAATCTCTTTAGTGAAAGTATTGTGGCACAAGCACGGAATTGAAGAGGCTACGTGGGAGCCTGAAAATGTTATGAGAGAGCAATATCCACAGCTATTCACCGGTAAGATTTTCGGGGATGAAAATCCCTAAAGGGGGGAGAGTTGTAACAGTTCGAATTAGACCCTAGTCAGAATAGTGGTTTTAAGACCACAAATCCAGGGTTGGAATAATAATCTAATAATATTTTCAGTGTGAATAGTATGTGTTATAGCCTGTGTGAAAATTTTGTGTGGTAATTTTATTAACTGTATGCCGAATTAAGAGAAAGAACTTAATTGCATAAGGTGTAAAAGCTGTGTTCTGATTGTTAAGTGTCTAATTGTTGATGGCTTTTTATAGGGGAGGTCTTATGTTGTTATTAGTCCATTTTTAAGATAATGGGATGTTAAATGACAAGATAACCATGATGATAATTTATTTTATATGTTTAAAGAATGGATAAAATAGTAAAATGTTTAATAAGGTATTAATAATAAAACAAAAGCATGAAAAATTTATGAGTGTTCATCTTTCACCCACCGAAAATTAGAAAAGAAAAGAAGGAAGAAAAGCTTTGAAATTTCGGCTAGAGTTGAGCTTGATTCAAGGTATGTTTGAGCTCGGTTTTTGATAATTTCTATGTTTTTGTGATCGTTGCTTAGTGCTCTATAAAACCCATGCTTAAATTTTGTGAATTGATGATGTTTATGAAATGTGCCATTAATGAAATGGTGAGCTTTGTGATGAGTGTTGGTGTTAAATGAAAGATATGTGTTTAATGAACATGTTTTGTTCTTGAATTTTTTATGAATTTAGCTAATTAGGGTTAAATTGAGAAAATAGCATTTTGAAGGATTAAAATGTGAAATAAATGAAATGTGTGGGCTTGTATGAATATAGTGAGAATTCGGCTAGGCATGGGTGCAAGCTAATTATGTGTATTTGATGATTTTATGAATTAAGGACTAAAGTGTCGAAATGTGAAAATGTGAAGCCTATTTTGTAAAATGCCTTAAATATGTGTGTTTGGACTAAAATGAATGATTTGGTGATTGAATGGATTGAATTTGAATGTGTATAGACCAAGAAAGGAGAGGTTCGGAACGAGATCGAGGCAAAGATAAAGTGCTCGATTAATCGACCGTTTCGATAGTTCGACATCCGAGGTAAGTTCGGATATAATACATGTTATTAAGATATGTTTTAGTATTATGGAATGAATAAGTATATGATTATGAGATTTGAGATGTTATGTGCAAAAATTAAATTGGATGGCACTAAGTGTGCGAAATCGAAATCGAAACAGAGATGAATAGAACTGTGTGTGCGATGTTATGAAAGCTTCGGCTTATTGGTTTGGCACTGTGTGTGTGATACCGAGATAAGTCAGTTAAAAGAATAGGCACTAAGTGTGCGATGACGAATATGCTTCAATCATGTATATGGCACTGGGTGTGCGATTAAATTAGACGAATATCAGAGGATGATCGACGTGTAATATTGAGCATTAAATAACTATGTGTTAGCTAAGTGCCAGCAAAGCTAGCTCGGAATCGGGAATCGTCAGTACATCTATCACACTATCGGCAATCTAATTTGGTACTTTTAGAAAGTTGTAAATAGATGAAATATGGCATGTATAGGCTAGAAGTTATTGTATGTTTTGGGAATGTTTAATCCTTGCCATGTGAGTTGGCTTGGAAGTGAAATGATGTTAACTTATGAATGATTTATGTTTATGATATGTGAAGTACATTTTGGTATGGCTTGGTGATAATGATATGTTTTTAAGTATGGTAAGATTAGTGAAGAATTGATTTCATAATAATATAATGATTTTGTGGATGAGTCATGCTTGATAATGTATGTGATTTGGTTGAGCAAGATGGTATATAAGTTGACATGTTTAGTAATGAGGTTGTAGGTGATGATATGATGATCACTTGACATGAAATTGGTTTCTAAATTGTGTGTAGGATTATGCTTAAATGTGCTTGTAGAATTGACCCTTGTGTGGGTGGCAAATTGGCCTTGTAAATGGCCTATTTTGTCACACTGCCAGGCACACGCAGCGCGTGCCTAGTGACCGTGGGGCTAAGTCAGTAGCTGGTTAAGAGTACACGGCCTTGGCACACGGACGTGCCTGGTAGCCGTGTGATTTGAACAGGATCGACCATAGCCAAAGTATAAGGGCGTGCTTGGTGGCCGTGGAGCCAAGTCAGAATTGACCACGGCCAAGGTACACGGGCGTGCTTAGTGGCCATGGAGTAAAGTCAGGTTCGAACACGGGGAAGACACACGGGGGTGTCCATCAGCCGTGGGAGGCACACGTCCTACCCACACGGGCGTGTAACCCTGAAACTTTGAAAAGTTTTAAATTTCTGAGAATTTTTGTATGTGTTCCGGTTTAGTCCCGATCCCTTTCTAACACGTGTTTAAGGTCTCGAAGACCTCCATATGGGGCTATATACTTATGAATGAATATGTTTGATTGATGTTTGACTTTGTGTCGTGAAATAGTAATGAAACGTTCTGATTGTTTGGTAATTCCTTTTAACTCTATTCCGGCGACGGTCTCGGGTTAGGGGTGTTACATAATCTATAAAATATAAGAAAGAAACTACGTAAGCAACAAGTGCTTAGTAAGCTCGTATAAACCAAAACTTAACTTACCATTTCATTTGCATAATTTAAAGCATAAATGTAATATCAACAAAAAACCATAAGCTTGGCATAAGCCTATACAACATCATCAAATTTATAAATTAACACACTTGTAATTGATCCAAATGAATTTAACCATAAGATAAGTATATTTCCATATGAAATACATCATTGAATTCATAAATCCTTTCCATAAGATTATGTTAAATTCCATTTGAATACTTACCAATTCATTCCCTTTTCTTGCCCGTTGAACCGTCTAGAATTACGTCAAATACACGGGAAAGCTCACACGAAGTGTGCCTTTACATATTGTAACATCCGGGAATTAGGGGCTTTGCATTTGCTATGTTTTTGTGTGGTTGGTATGCTTTATCTGTTAATTTGCTGTGTTTGGGGGTCCTAGGAAGGCTCGGGGTTAAGCCTGAGCCTTGGTGAAAATTTTCTTTTTAGGCTCTTTAGGGGGGAGAGCTAGCAGAGGCATGTCTTAAGAATAAATATTTGGGTTTGTTGACACAAGAAAAGAGGTGGTAAAGTGGTAAGGAGACGCCACCTTGATGCATGGAAGTGGCGTCACATGGGAGCTGTGGGGAGAAGGGGTTCGAGTCGCGTTGTCAGCAATTGGAAACTTTATTTTTGCGCCTGGGGAGTTTGAGTGGTGGTTTCGGAAAGGGCTCTTCATGGATGGGGGTTGAACGAGTCAAATGATTTGAAAGTGTGGCCATGAGTGAAAGGTGGAGTTTGAATTATTCAAACCGATTTGAATGATGGGAGGAGAGTGAATGTAGGAGAAAAGTGTGGGATTTGAGGCTTGGTGAGGATGTTGGCCGGTTGTGGAAGCTTGTTAGGGGGAGTTGGATTCGGGTTAGTGATAGCTAGGGGTGTGCCGAAACCTTGCCTAGTTGCTTTTGACATTTTCGGTTTGAGGGGGTAGATGTGCCGTTTTTGGGTGCACTTTGGGTAGCTTAAACCTTGAAGGTGCCGAATGTCCTTAACCTTTCTCATTTTCGGCAGAGCATTCTTTTCTTAGCAAGCATCACTTTTTTTTCTATTTTCTCTCAAATTGAAACATCTTTTGGTGGCTAGCCAAATTCCTTCATACTATTTCGGTTTCCTGCTTTTACAATCCTCTTTTTCTTTTGTTTCATACTCATTCTACACTTCACTTCCCCTTAGCCGAACCCTCCTATCACCTTCTCCTTTGTCAAGTCGAAATTCTCCCTCCCCTCTACCATTTTCTTTTCTAGTCGAACATAAGAGTGGTGTTTGGTGCCTTCTCCATTTCATTTGTTTTTTTTCCATTTGTTTCTTCATAGCTGAATCTTCCTTGTGTGTTTGTTCCTCTTCGCTCGTTCTTGTTCCTTGGATTGCCGTCACTCATACTCCTAACCTTCTCAAATCGGCTTCTTCTTATTTGGTAGTAAGTGTGCTTCTTCTCTTTTGATTCTTTCTTTTCCCTTGCTGGTTGTTAAACCGAAGGGGTTAACTTGGTACTTTGGATGCTTTAGCTGAATGTAGGAAGGGCTTTGTGTTCGTATTCTTTTCTGCATCTAGCCTACGGTTGGAAGATTCTTGGGACTTAGCCGATTTCGTAATCCAAGCTCTGAAAGCTTTTTTTTCTGTCAATCTAGGTAAGAAACCTCTTCGTTTGAGCGTGTGCTCTTACTTTTATCTTCTTCAGCGCCTTAACCCAGTCTTCTGACCAATATCTTTTTCATGGATTCGAATACCAGCCAAGTAAAGGAGGGGGTTAGACTCGTAGTCCCTACCCCTAAGTTCAAAAAACGTGTGGTATCGGCAGTACGAGATTTTCCACCGGGTTGTGGACCGGCTTCCGAGCGGGATAGGCAGATCGATGTGATCCCTGCGAGTAAGGGTGTTAACGAGATTGATAGCTTAGTTCTCTGTGTTTACAGGTATGTAGTTCTCACACCTTCTTCTGTCGTTTTATTCAAACATATATATATATATGCTTTATTAAATGCCGAAACTTTGGCATATGCTGCTTTTACCCATGGAGGGTAAAATCAAGACATCAGGTTAGTGATTTCTGATTATGTTATATATGCGATTATGCTGACATGATTATACGTACACTCTGATCATATGATATATATGTAATATCCCGGGTTGGGGGGCTATTTTGTTGTTGCATGATATTGCATCTGTTGGTGTGCTATGTTGCTATTTCTATGTTTTAGGGGCTTAGTTGTAGGCTAGGGGTATGCCTGAGGGAATGGGAAAAATTTAGTTTTTGAGCTTTAGGTGTAGGGAGCCGATGGAGCCGAGGGATATGTATTTTATTTGGTGCTTGTTGCACAAGTGAGGAGTCGGCAAAGTGGCAAGGCATGCGCTACTTGGGAGCTAGGTGTGGCGTCAATCGCATGAGGTGGAGGTCTTGTGTTCAAGCCGCAAAGACCTACATTTTGGCTTCCATTTTGACTGGCATGGAAGGAAGAGTTTGTAGGCGTTCAAACTCGCCTTGGACTTGGTCTACCCATTTGAATGGTGGGTGGAGAGGATTTAGGAGTAAGACTTGGTAAACACATTTGAAATGTGTGGTTGGGAGCTATTGGGGGATTATGGCGAATTTGAGGGAGTTTGGAGTGGGGAGTGGACGGCTTGGTAGTGTGGGTGTGGGGTAGTGCCGAAATCCATTTTGAGTTTTGGTGTTTTTGGTCAAAATCTTTAGAAGTAAATTTTCTCTTTTGCCATACCAAAACCGAAAGTGTAAGCTCTCAATTGCCGAACTCGTGTTGCCTTTTGAGAAGGTGTTAATAAATTCATCTTGGTATTTTTGGGCATTTTTATTCGGTCACTTTGTTTCAAAACAAAGTTCTTTCTTTTGTCAAGAGCCTAAGCCGAATTTCCTCCAAGTAAGTCTCTCTTTCCTTTTCAAAATCGAAAGCTTTAAGCAACTTCATCCTTGCCGAATTTGGCTTTGTGTTTTCTCTCAAAATCCCTTGTTGTTTCTAACCTAGCACCCCACTTCCATTTCTTTTCTCTTTGAAACCTTGTGTCTAAACTCCACCTCTCCAAAACACCTTTTCTATCTTTATTTCCCTTCTTTTCCCTAAACCCAATTGCCGATTCCTCCATTTCTTTCCACCTCTATTTCTTCTTTCCTTTTACATTCAAAGCCGAAAGTATGAGTGTTAAACACCTAGGGCCGAATATTGGTGTAGTGTTGGTGTTCATCCTGTGTTGGGCAATCGGTTAGTGAAGGTGAGTATTTGGCCGAAAGGCTATCTCTTCTCCCCCTACTTCTCTAACGATTTTGGTAAGGCAAAAGGATGATTTTCGGCTTCTGTTAGAAGAGAACTAATCTCTTGTGTAACCAACTTCTTTTTAGGGCCTTCGGGATTCGAAGCAGTCAACAAGGCCGTTATCTGAACTCGATTGATTGGTAAGTGATGGTGAGAGGTTGTTCATGGTTTATTCGTTCAGTTCTATTAAGCCAAGTTATTAAAGGTGTGACTGTTGTTGTTATAGGAGTTGGCCACTGCTTGGTTCGAGATTTGGTAGGAAACCAAATCAAATATTAGAAGCAAGTAATCAAGGGGCCTTAGATCGATTCTTTTGGTACTAAAGATTGCGTTTTAACAGGTGTGTAAACTAACACACTTATGTTTGGTAATATGATTGATAACCTAATTACTTATTAAAGTGAAACAATATGATTGATGGATTTGGTACCCGATGGGGTATAAGCACGGATACGGGTAAGTCCGTTTCATTACGAGATCTGTAGTGATATATGTGATAACATGTTTTATGATGTAAATACCATGAGATGTCATTTGAGCATGATAGCATGATTGCATGTTTTATATCATTGGCATTAGTATGACATGTGTGGGTGATATAAGAGGAGGGGAATATGATATCCGTGTCTTTGGGACATCGTGTCTTTGAGACACCGTGAGGTTTGGCACCTCCGGTGGTTTGGTACCACAGTTGATTTTGTGACTTCACCACCAAAGTGATTTGGTATCACATTTGTGTCTTTGGGACACCGCAGGTTTGGCACCTCATAGCGTCTCGCCCCGTTGGTTTAGCACCACCGTGGGTGGGCCCACGCGATTGATTATACGGGATTGACGCCGTGATTTGGTATCACACGATGGGTTGGCCCCATCATCGGATTTTGTGATCGCGGTCACCAAAGTGATTTGGTATCACATCGTGTCTTTGGGACACCAGAGGTTTGGCACCTCATTGCGACTCGCCCCCGTGGTTAACACCACCGTGGGTTGGCCCCACTTTGAGATATGGGATCGTCTGCGCTAGTGATTTGGTATCACACGATGGGTTGGCCCCATCATTGGATTATTCGTGACTTTGGGTCACCAAAGTGGTTTGGCACCACACTCATGGATATCGTGACTTTGGGTCACCAAAGTGGTTTGGCACCACCAGTGGTTTGGTACCACACGGGGTAGAGAAAGGTGATATGGATGGTTAGGATCGGTGCATTGATAATGTTGCTATGATATGATGTGTGTTAGCATGTTGTTTTATCGAGAGTGGGATTTATGCACCGAGTCTTGCGACTCACCCTCTCCTTTGACATTTCAGTGACACGAGACGCGCGGACATGGAGCCTGGATGGACTCGAGGTGCTCATGCCATGCTTTAATAAAGATTTGCTCAGACTTTACAAAATTTGGTACTTTAGCTTATTTATTACTATTTGGTTTTATTTTGGGTTGTAAATGGCCTTTAAATTAGGTTTTACTACGTTTATGCTTAAAGTAGCTTTCAAATATGCTTTAACAAATTAATTGAGTTAAAATTGCTAAAAACTTGGAAGGTCAACGGTTTCAAAACTATAACGCAATGTGTTTTAAACTTTACCATCTGTATCACTCTAAAACATTAAAATATGACAAAGCAATCATGCCAAGATTTCAAAAGTATAAAATATGACAAGGAGTTTCTCATCGAATCTTTAACCGTAAACCTAACCCTTCAAATGCGATTTTCCCAGTAACATGCCGATTCGGCCGTGGTATATTGTCCGGGTTTGGGGTGTTACAATTGTGGTATCGTGAGCCAAGTTCAAAGGTGTTTACTGTGGGCCCGAGGCCCAAAATGTTTTCAAAAGTCTGTTTTAAGTGTTTTGTTGAAATAAATGGTTTGAAAGGCATGACACCCAGTCTCCGGCACCATCCGCCTGTAAGTACCCCTTACTATTTCTTGTAATTTATTGATGTGATTGGATGATTGCAGTAGTGGATTACTTTAGAAATCAATCGATAGGATTCTCGTGAACTCGCGAAAACAAAGCTTCTTTACTATTCATAAGACTTTGCTTTAAAATAGTGGAATAAATATCGATGCATAAAACTCCTAAATCGAGCACGTAGAGAATTTAGTCATGAGCGCTAGAGGTGGACGTGGTCGTGGACGCAGGTCGTGGTAGGATGACGGTTTTTCGAACCCGTGAGGGTCCGTCGTGGGTCGGAAAATGAGATACCTGCATCGCCACCACCGGAGGTGGTGAGTTTCAAGATCGATCGGGGATGACGCGCAAGTGTCACGAGCGATGCCGCGAGTGTTGGAAAGGGTAGTTGGAGTAGGTGGTGGTGCGGGAGCTAGGAAATCGGCGCTCGAGCGACTTCGGGCAAATGGGGCTGAATTCGCTCGAGGTGTTTCGGTGTTGCTCCAAAGATCGCCGAGTATTGGCCGGAGGCAACGGAGCGGATCATGGATGATCCGACTTGATCGCCGAGGAGAAGTCAAGGGCATAGTATCGCTTCTTCGGGACGAGTTATACCGATGGTGGCTCACGGTTCGATGCAGTGTGGCAAAGCAGAGGATCCGACATGGGATTATTTCGTGGTCGCATTTCGAGAAAAAGTACATTGGAGCTAGCTACATCGACGCGCAAATAAAAGCATTTTTTGAGGCTAGTCCAAGGAGTAAGTCTGTTTCCGAGTATGAGGTCGAAGTTCTTGAAGCCGAGCCGGTATGCTAGGGTATTGTGGCTACCGAACACGAGAGGTGTGTTCGCTTTCGAGGATGGTCCGAGAGACGAGTTGAGGTCGCTGATTGCTCCTCAACAGAGCGTGAGTTTGTCGTCTGGTTGAGAAGGCTAAGGTAGCCGAGGGTGTTAAGGAGTCCGTGAGGCGGTGGCATGGACAGAGCAGCATAAGAGGAGCTTTGGGTCTTCGGATCGCGGGTAATCCTCGAAAAGGGCTAGACAGAAGCAGGGCCGAATCGGCCCTGGTAGGTTGTTTGCCGCTAGTCGTGGACCGCCGCGGTGTAACCATTATGGGAGATATCATTGGAGAGGTCTGGACCGGTGGAAAAGGTTGTTTTGAGTGTGGTTCTCTCGATCATCGCGTGAGGGACCGTCCGCGTAAGTTGGCCAGATTCGGCCCGAGAGTCGTGGCCGCACTCGCTTTAGGAATAATGTACCGCCACCGCAGAGGGGCCGTGGTAATGGCGCAGGTAGTAATGGATCGGTCGGGCCGTGGAGCACCGGCGCGGGTGCGGGTAGTTCTAACGCCAGCATACTGGGTTAGTGTATGCGCGAAGGCGCCGAGAGGAGGGCGACGCACCGGACGCCATAACCTGTGACGCTCTTGATCTTTGGTTCTCCTTTTATCGCTTTGATTGATGTGGGTTCGACGCATTCTTACGTGGCCGTGAGTATAGTAGAGACCATGGACTTAGACTCGAGATATCTTCTAGGCGGATGACCGTAATTAGCCCTTTAGGTCACCGTGGTAGTAGATAAGTCGTTTAGAGATGTACCCCTAGAACTACAAGGGTAGTGTTTGCTGTTGATCTGATGGAACTGCCATTTGGGGAGTTCGATTTGATTCTTGGGATGGACTGGTTGGTTAAGTACCAGGCGAAGTTGGATTGCGCGGTTAAGCGCATGGTTCTAAGGAACAAGTGGAGTGTGTGGTGTAGTGGCAAAGTGACGCCACATAAGAGACAAGGGGTGACGCCATAAGGAAGGAAGGAGGCCACATGAGGTCAACTATCCGACGCACGATCCGGAGTTAGCTACCGTAGTCTTTGCGTTGAAGATTTGGAGGCACTACTTGTACGAGAGAGATCAATAGTCTACACCGATCATAAGAGTCCAAGTACCTCTTGACTCGAAGGATTTGAATTTGAGGCGCCAGATGGGTTGAGTTGCTTAAGGATTACGATCGCTCGATTGAGTATCATCCGGCAAGGCTAACGTGGTGGCGTACGCGCTGAGCCGCAAGGTTGTTTTGGACTTAAGAGCGATGTTTGCCCATTTGAGTTTGTATGACGACGGAGTATTCTGGCGAGTTGCGATTAAGCCTACTTGGGGTTGAGCAGATCGAGAGAAACAAATTAGAGGATGAGGTTCCGAAAGCGCGGAGGTTGCGGTGCACAGCAGTGGTGGTTCGGAAGGTTACAACTTGTCTAGTGATGGGGTGCCGTGTTTTCAAGGTAAAGCTTGTATGCCCAAGGATGTTGAGTGAGGCAGAGGATTCTTCAGACGCACATAGCAGCCCTTATGCTATGCATCCCGGAGGTAGTAAGATGTATAGGGATCTCGTGAGAGCGCTTTTGGTGGCCCGGTCTCAAGAAAGAAGTGACAGAGTTTGTTGGGAAGTGTCTCGACATGTCGCAGGTCAAGGCCTGAACATCGATTATCGTCGTGGTTGCTTCACTGTGAAGATTCCTCGATGGAAGTGGGAAAGGATAACCATGGATTTCGTCGCTGGGTTACCGCTATGCCAAGCAAGAAGGATTCAGCTTTGGGTAATTGTGGATCGACCGACTAAATCCGCTCATTTCATTCCGGTGAGGGTTGACTACTCACTTCAGAGGTTGGCGGTCGTATGTTTCGAGATAGTGAGGTTGCACGGTGTGCCAAGATCGATCATCATGGATAGGGATCCCGATTTACGCTCAAGGTTCGAAAGCGCTGCATCGTGCTCGGGTACGCGGCTGGATTTCAAAGACGCTTTTCACCCGCAAATCGACGGACAATCGAAAGGGTTATTCAGATCTTGGAGGATATGCCGAGGGGTTGTGTTCGGATTTCAGAGGTAGTTGGGAGGAGTTTCTACCATTAGCTAAGTTTGCCTACAACAAACGACTTACTGCGAGCATCAAGATGGCACCATATGAGGCGTTGTATGGTAGGAAGTGTCGATCACCACGTGTTGGACGGAATTAGGTGAACGCCAGCTTGTTGGGACCCGAGTTGGTTATCGAGACCAAGACAAGGTTAATTTGATTCAGCTCGGTTGAAGGAAGCTTCGACCGCAGAAGTCTTATGCCGATCTTAAGCGGAGAGACATAGAGTTTTCTCGTGGGGGATCAAGTTTTTTCAAGGTCTCGCCATGGAAGAAGGTTTTGAGGTTCGGAAAGAAAGGCAAGCTAAGTCCGAGGTTTATTGGGCCGTATAAGGTTTTGAGACGAGTGGGACCATGGCGATCAACCTGGAGTTGCTACAGAGCTTAGTCGATTCACGACGTATTTCACGCTTCGATGCTTCGACGCTATCGCTCGGATCCGCCGCATGTGGTAGCAAAGTGGAAGAGATCGAGGTAAATCCAGATTTGACTTTGGAAGAAGAACCCGTGCGCATTCTTGATCGGGATGTGAAGGTTCTCGCGTAGAAAGTCTGTGGCTTTGGTTAAGGTTCTTTGGCGGAATCATGGCGTGGAAGAAGCCACGTGGGAACCCGAGGATATGATGAGACAGCAGCACTTCGCAACTCTATTGATCGTAATTTCGAGGCCGAAATTATTTTAAGGGGGTAGAACTGTAATATCCCGGGTTGGGGGCTATTTTGTTGTTGCATGATATTGCATGTGTTGGTGTGCTATGTTGCTATTTCTATGTTTTAGGGGCTTAGTTGTAGGCTAGGGGTATGCCCGAGGGAATGGGAAAAATTTAGTTTTTGAGCTTTAGGTGTAGGAGTCGATGGAGTCGAGGGATATGTATTTTATTTGGTGCTTGTTGCACAAGTGAGGAGCTGGCAAAGTGGCAAGGCATGCGCTACTTGGGAGCTAGGTGTGGCGTCAATCGCATGAGGTGGAGGTCTTGTGTTCAAGCCGCAAAGACTCACATTTTGGCTTCCATTTTGACGGCATGGAAGGAAGAGTTTGTAGGCGCTCAAACTCGCTTGACTTGGTCTACCCATTTGAATGGTGGGTGGAGAGGGATTTTAGGAGTAAGATTTGTAAACACATTTGAAATGTGTGGTTGGGAGCTATTGGGGGATTATGGCCGAATTTGAGGGAGTTTGGAGTGGGGAGTGGGACGGCTTGGTAGTGTGGGGTGGGGGGTAGCCTTGAAATCCATTTTGAGTTTTGGTGTTTTTCGGTCAAAATCTTTAGAAGTAAATTTTCTTTTGCCATACCAAAACCGAAGTGTAAGCTCTCAATTGTCGAACCTGTGTTGCCTTTTGAGAAGGTGTTAATAAATTCATCTTGGTATTTTTGGGCATTTTTATTCGGTCACTTTGTTTCAAAACAAAGTTCTTTCTTTGTCAAGAGCCTAAGCCGAATTTCCTCCAAGTAAGTCTCTCTTTCCTTTTCAAAACCGAAAGCTTTAAGCAACTTCATCCTTGCCGAATTTGGCTTTGTGTTTTCTCTCAAAATCCCTTGTTAGTTTCTAACCTAGCACCCCACTTCCATTTCTTTCTCTTTGAAACCTTGTAACCAAACTCCACCTCTCCAAAACACCTTTTCCATCTTTATTCCCCTTCTTTTCCCTAAAACCCAATTGCCGATTCCTCCATTTCTTTCCACCTCTATTTCTTCTTTCCTTTTACATTCAAAGCCGAAAGTAGGAGTGTTAAACACCTAGGGCCGAATATTGGTGTAGTGTTGGTGTTCATCCTGTGTTGGGCAATCGGTTAGTGAAGGTGAGTATTTGGCCGAAAGGCTATCTCTTCTCCCCTACTTCTCTAACGATTTTGGTAAGGCAAAAGGATGATTTTCGGCTTCGTTAGAAGAGAACTAATCTCTTGTGTAACCAATTTCTTTTAGGGCCTTCGGGATTCAAGCGACCAACAAGGCCGTTATCCGAACTCGATTGATTGGTAAGTGATGGTGAGAGGTTGTTCATGGTTTATTCGTTCAGTTCTATTAAGCCAAGTTATTAAAGGTGTGATCGTTGTTGTTATAGGAGTTGGCCATCGTTGGTTCGAGATTTGGTAGGAAACCAAATCAAATATTAGGAGCAAGTAATCAAGGGGCCTTAGATCGATTCTTTTGGTACTAAAG
Source organism: Gossypium sturtianum (assembly GCA_025698515.1). Taxonomy (NCBI): domain Eukaryota; kingdom Viridiplantae; phylum Streptophyta; class Magnoliopsida; order Malvales; family Malvaceae; genus Gossypium; species Gossypium sturtianum. The sequence continues at coordinate 67,561,294 of CM046946.1, read as the reverse complement.
ATGCGTTTTAACAGTGTGTAAACTAACACACTTCTGCTTGGTAATATGATTGATAACCTAATTACTTATTAAAGTGAAACAATATGATTGATGGATTTGGTACCCGATGGGGTATAAGCACGGATACTGGTAAGTCCGTTTCATTACGAGATCTGTAGTGATATATGTGATAACATGTTTTATGATGTAAATACCATGAGATGTCATTTGAGCATGATAGCATGATTGCATGTTTTATATCATTGGCATTAGTATGACATGTGTGGGTGATATGAGAGGAGGGGGAATATGATATCCGTGTCTTTGGGGCATCGTGTCTTTGGGACACCGGAGGTTTGGCACCTCCAAAGTGGTTTGGTACCACGCTTGATTTTGTGACTTTGGTCACCAAGTGATTTGGTATCACATTTGTGTCTTTGGGACACCGTGAGGTTTGGCACCTCATAGCGCCTCGCCCCGTTGGCTTAGCACCACAAAGTGGGTTGGCCCCACAGCTTGATTATACGATTGACGCCAAAGTGATTTGGTATCACACGATGGGTTGGCCCCATCATCGGATTTGTGATCGCGTCACCAAAGTGATTTGGTATCACACTGTGTCTTTGGGACACCAGAGGTTTGGCACCTCATTGCGACTCGTCCCTGTGGTTAACACCACCGTGGGTTGGCCCCACTTTGAGATATGGGATCGTCTGCTAGTGATTTGGTATCACACGATGGGTTGGCCCCATCATTGGATTATTCGTGACTTTGGGTCACCAGTGGTTTGGCACCACACTCATGGATATCGTGACTTTGGGTCACCAGTGGTTTGGCACCACCAGTGGTTTGGTACCACACGGGGTAGAGAAAGGTGATATGGATGGTTAGGATCGGGGTGCATTGATAATGTTGCTATGATATGATGTGTGTTAGCATGTTGTTTTATCGGGAGTGGGATTTATGCACTGAGTCTTGCGACTCACCCTCTCCTTTGACATTTCAGTGACACGTAGACGCGACATGGAGCCGGATGGACTCGAGGTGCTCATGCCATGCTTTAATAAAGATTTGCCTTGACTTTACAAAATTTGGTACTTTAGCTTATTTATTACTATTTGGTTTTATTTTGGGTTGTAAATGGCCTTTAAATTAGGTTTTACTACGTTTATTCTTAAAGTAGCTTTCAAATATGCTTTAACAAATTAATTGAGTTAAAATTACTAAAAACTTGGAAGGTCAACGGTTTCAAAACTATAACGCAATGTGTTTTAAACTTTACCATCGGGTATCACTCTAAAACATTAAAATATGACAAAGCAATCATGCCAAGATTTCAAAAGTATAAAATATGACAAGGAGTTTCTCATCGAATCTTTAACCAGAAACCTAACCCTTCAAATGCGATTTTCCCCGTAACATGCCAGATTCGGTCGTGGTGTATTGACCGGGTTTGAGGTGTTACAATATATGTCGATATCTGTTGCATTCATACACCATGATGTCATGTTCGCATAGTGGATGGGTATATGCTATGAAATGAAGGGGAAGTGTATCCGTAACTATGTCACATTAACTCGGTGGCTTTTGCCACACTCGTTTCTCGTGGCTCGCCACACTGCTCGTGGCCATGCCATTTCGGTCCCGTGACTCGTCACAATTTGACGATGAGCGACTAATCGCGCATGACCGCCATTGATGGTGTGTAGCGGTGAGGGTCGATTGTAGAAATCCCCATTGGTGTGATTGGCGGCGTAAGGGTGGTGTGTAGCGGATGGATAACTAGGTTGGGTTGGGATTTGCATCATAATGCATTAATTTTCGATTATCCGCTATTCTCTCGCTAAATGGGCCAAGGCTCACCGACTCGTGTGGGCTTCGCCCAAAGTGATTTGTAAGGGCCGAGGCCCAACTATGGTGATTGATGAGTAATTGCACACAGAGTCTTCTTGACTCACCCTCCGCTTAAATGTTGCGGTAATTCTTAGTTCAATGGACATGGGCCTGGGATCGACTCGAGGTGGCCATGCACTTTATGTTTAGTAAAATTTTGCTTTTCTCCTCTTAGACTTATTTACTTTTAATTTTGGGATTTTGTTATGTAATAAGGCCGCTTTAATTTGGTTTAATTTCGATCTAAACTCTGGACGTTTTGAATACAAATAATCGATAAGACTTTTTTTCAAAATGAAAATTTGAAGTTTCTCTCACAACTTAATTAACGATTTTACAGACGGATTTTTACGACAAACTTCTAGCTTAATCTAGTGTAACAACATGCATTTTCAAACGTCACCTAAACACAAGAATTGGGCTAACGAAAAATTTTCCTTAAATGATTATTGGGCTTTCAAACGAACTACTGATCTGGAGTTTTTAAAAAAGGAATTTAAAAGTTTTTCTGAAGTTCGCGTGGTTTTACGAATTCTTCCCAAGTGACATACCAGATCCGGTCGTGGTGTTTGGGCCGGGTTTGGGGTGTTACACATATAACCAGAACCATTCCTTTACATCATTGCTCACATGAGTTGTGAAATGGGCCTACTCACACGAGCTGTGGGTCAGAATGTAAGCTACACGATGCTCCTCACATGAGCTGTGGAGAATCCGCAACAAATGTAGGACCTCAGCCATCGGTAGGACATTCAAAACCAGCACCCAAAACATGAAATCCCTAATAACGTGTCATTTGTATCCTAAGAATTCCTAAGGTTCAATCGGGACTCGATATCCGTCAATTCATCATAGCATTTATACATTTGTATATATATAAGTTCATTTATATCAAATCAACATAACTAATTTAACTAGCATAAAAATAGTTATAGTTCATAGGAACCTACCTCAATAACTAGGGTGTAGAAGTAAGATCGAGCTAATCTGAAGCTTTAGCTTTTCCCCGATCTAAGTCCGAACGTGGTTTATCTTAAACTATATAGATAGTTTCAATCAATTAGATACTTCTAGTATTCAATTTAATCCAAAGTTCATATTTATGCAAAATTACCAATTTGCCCCTAACATTTTAACTTTTCACAATTTAGTCCTTGAGTTCATAACTTAAAATCTAACCAATTGAACTAAATCCATATTAACCATAGATCCAATGGACTTTGAAACAACCCATATTTACCATCTTTTCATAACAAAACCCTAGCATTTGTACCTTTAACAATTTAATCCTTAATTCCAAAATTAATCAAAAACCGCTTAACAAAACTTGTTTATTTTTCAACAAGGATTCATAAACTATCAATTAACATCAAAACCTAACCAAAAAATTCATGATAACTCCTTCAACCTTTAATAATTTTGCAAATTAACCCCCGGGCTAGCTAGATTAAGCTAAAACGATCTCAAAAACATAAACATCATTAAAAACGAGGTTGAAAATCATACCATGCAAGAGAAACAAGTCTTGGCCGAACTTTCCCCTCATTTAATGGCTAAAATCAGTTTTGGCGTGAAGAAAGCAAGAAGATGATATCTTTTACCTTTTAATTTACTTAACATATTAACTTAATTGACAATTTACCAAACTAACCTTTTAAAATCATTAAAATCTATCCATGCATATCCACTAACTCATTAAATGGTTTATTTACCATTCAAGTCCTTTAGTTTAAGGTTTCATAGCCATTTGACTCCTTTAACTAATAGAACTCAACTTCTTATCCTTTTACGAATTAGTCCTTTTCACCTAATTAATCATGCAAACATCAAAATTTCTTAACCAAATTTTAATGTGACCTTAATATAATTCTGTAGAAATTAAAATAGCAATAGAATAATAACTCGTTCATCGAAATTGTGGTCTCGAAACCACTGTTTTCGACATCACTGAAAATGGGCTGTTACAATGTCTCTATCTTTTGGGAGTCATTTGCTTCGATATTCAAGACAAAGAATCTCCCCAACTGGACTTGATAGACGACATATTAGTCTTTCAATCAGTTTGCTCATTTCTGATTAGACTAAGGACATGTTCAGGTTTATCTACTAATACAAAGTTATATTTCCGTATTACGATCCGATCACATAATACCGCTTAGAATAAGATAGTGGTAGAGTTTGATTGAGCACCACTGAGCTTTGAGGAAAGCTCAACGTGTTTAATTCATTATTTCCATGAATAGGCCGTGGATCATTGGTGAGCATATATTGTACAAAAAGCTGTGAACTCGAAGAGTCACCCACCATTGTTATAAATGCTTTGATTTGGCATTTTATAGATTTGTGGCATGCAGAATAAGTTTATATATTGATAGTTTGTTATTTGTGAATATAAGCCAAGCCTTAATGTGATGGTTGCTTGGAAAGGCATATAACCTAGCTTTAGAAATGACCTATTTGTGTAATGATTTACAGTTGCATAGTGAAACTATGCTAGTATTTGTACGTATGAATGACCGCACTCAAGTGTGCGTATGTCGGGGCTTAGAAATATGCAATTAATTATGGAGGTGAAGTGCGGTATTTGCAAGCAAACATTTCAAATTGTAATATAGATTGTACAACGAAATACCAGAAGTATTCCGAGGATTGTACCCAAGGGAGGTTTGTCTAAACTAAATTAACAATAATGATGAACACACTAACCTATGTCTAAATAGCTACTAATTTACTAATCAAATTACGATTAACACCAAAATTGAGAATTTGCATAAAAAGACAAAATTGCATAAAAGATGAAATACCAACTTAACAATTAGACTAAGCAGACAGAAGGGTGATTAACTTTCGTGTTCATGATTAACTTAGATTTAGGGGTTTTTACTAATTAGCTAATGATTAACCTAATTAATACCTTTCAGCCTATAACTAAATTAATTAATCGACTTAACTTTTTTATCTTTTGACCTGGTGAATTAAACTGGGCTAGGTTGAACTAGTGCTAAGTAGAATACCCTTTCAGTCTTATATACCTAAATTACTTCCAAGAGTTGTCAATTCTGGGGTTTGATCACATTCAACCTAATCCAACTGACCAATTTAGGAACTTTAAATCCAAGCTAACAACTCCCACTTCAGTCAACCAGCCTTCCTATGGTTTAGTTACCAGCCATTCTAGATTCAAACATTTCTACCCAATTATCACACATTCAAATAAATGCAAAATAAAAAGAAGGAAAAGAGTTGCTCAGGAATCCGAGAATATTGACTGAATGATCGATTGCTTGAACCCACAAATGATGGTTGTTGATTTGGAGGAAATTATAACAGAAGAATAAAGTAAACAAATAAAACTAAAAATAAACTTCAATCAAAAATAGCGAAGTGTTTTAACAACTGAAATAAATCTAAAAATTGTATTCTAAAACCCTAAACAATCTTGTAAAGAAATAAGAATAAACTAAAAATTACATGCTAATTTGTTCTCTTGAGCTAATATTTATAATGTTAATGTATTATGACCTATTTAGGTGAATTACGTAACACCCTTTACCCGGTTCAATCGCCAGGCCCGAGCTACAGGATGCTACTATAGTTACCGGAATGGTCACATACAATTATAACAATTAATACCAATTAACATGAAATCATTTCATAAATTCATTTACACTAACATTTAAAAACAAAAATGGAACTTAATTGGCTTACACATTTATAAAATCGATCTAAGCATGAAGAAGGACCAAATTGAAAACATTTCAAAGTTTGAGCATGGGTACCGATACAAGATTTAGGTACTGATATTTAAGCCATATTTATCGATACTAAAATCAAGTATCGATACAAATTTTCATTCTGTCAATTTTAAAACATTGTTCATTTGGTAAAGTACCGATGCCATAGCCAAAGGTATCAATACTTCCTAAGTAAAGTCCAAGAATATGGCATTCAAGTACTTTTCATGCTCAAACCTAATACAAACATAATAGAGACTTTCTGACACACATTTAAACTGTACAATTCCATTCAAAATCTACCCAAAAAGGCCACACATCAATAATACCAATCAACTTCATCAATATACCATGAATCAACCAAATCTAAACAATTATGCTAGCATGTCACAAAGATACTTACATATACAACTTCCATATCAATATTAGCTATTGACTAATACAATTTTAAAACATTACCATTCACCTACTAGTCCAAGCATGCCATTTTCCTTACATGACATTACTTAAGTCATCACACATCCATTTAGTACTTATCACCATCACTATTATGCTTACCATTCCAACATCAACTTTATCATGCAACCACGTTAGCTAAGGCTTAGCACATGACTAATGTACATTTAGCTAAATGTCCAAAACTAAGAAAGATTAAGCATTTGCTAAGGACCAAAGTCACCATCATTCAACATTGACACGCACATATACATATAAAAACTTATATACTTAACATATATATATATTCAAAATAGGCATATAATAAGACCATTTCATCATCATTCAAGATAAACACTCATCCACATTAAACCTATACACATGCCACATAACTGGGTTTAGAACGATTTAAAAATCTACCAAGATTGAAGCTGGATAGTGTGATCTGATCAACATGTTCCACAAGTCAAAATCTACAGGAAAAGAAAAGAAACGAGGTAATCATTACAGAATGTTTAGTAAGCTTATATATATATAAACGATTAACTTACCTTATATAACAAGTACATAGGTTAAACTAATATGTATAATCAAATTTACCTAACATATCTAAACACAATCACAACCAAGTGAGCTTGAATCATGTTCCATCGTGTAACATATCAATACTAAGCATAACATTTCATTTTTTTGAAATCCAATTCATCCACATTTTGATCACATATGTATACTCAAACTTGTTATTAAGTCTTCTACTTTACTACTTTTAATCATTAGCACATAACATGTTATTCAAATCCTCATTTCACATATTATAATTTACCTGATGAAACATTGTAAAAGAATTCGAATACATGGGTACTAATAACCTTTGGTGCTCGTCTGAGCTAAACATCTTCATTTGTGTCAAGTTACCCGTCTGGGCTAAATCTTGAATATACACATCAAATAGTTTGACTAAAATTGTATATAAATGTAAGGTTACGAGTCCAGGCTAAACCTTTAAATCAACAATAGATTACCAGTCCAAGCTAAATCTGCGTCACATGTATTTTGAGTCCACAAAAAATGCTGGAATCTTGGTAATCATCGACAATTAACCACATCTGTTGCTCGTCTGAGCTGATCATATATTCATGTCACGTTACCCGTCCAAGCTAAACCTTTATATTGACACATCAAATAGCTTAGTCAAATTTGTATATACATGTAAGGTTACCAGTCCAGGCCAAACCTTTAAATCGACAACAAATTACTAGTTCAGGTTAAATCTGTGTCATGTATCTTTGAGTTCGCAAAAGATGTTGGATCTCGGTATAATCGAAAATCAACCTGTAACTATGTGTACGATATATTTACAAAGTTTCATCGGGGTAATTCCATCATGTAAGTTCATATTTAACTCTTTTTCAATTTAGTCCAAATCTCATTGTTTAATGCTAAATCAAAATTAATTCAAGGTTTGACAAAACATACATAGATCACAATATAAAATTTATAATGATTTAAATGTAATTACCATATGAACTTACCTGGCAAAAACAACAACCGATAAGGTGTCAAGGATTAATCCGTAATTTTCTCTTTTTTCTCGATTATCCTTCGATTAGTTTAAGTCCCGATCTATATCATAATTTACAATTATCAATACCAAACATAATTTAATAGCCTACTATAGTCATGTATCAGTTGAATCTCATTTATCAAATATTCCCTCAAGTTTTGCATTTTATTCAATTTAGTCCCCAAAATTAAAATTTCAAAATCTTTCACATTTGAGCCTTGATTTTGAAACTGATATCAATTTCATCCTTCTATAGCTCTTTATTATCAATAATTACAGTAATTTCATGTCAATTTTGAAATATTTACACTTTAGTCCTTATGGTCAAAATTAACAATTTTCACTTTACAAACTAGTCCTTTTTCATATTTAAGCTTCAAATCTAACATTTTAACATAAAAAAAACTTCAAGCATTCATTAATGGGAACATTTAGGAACTTTAACAGTTTAGAAAAATAACCTACGTGTTAGCTAGATCGAGCTACCACGACCTCAAAAATATAAAATTTACAAAAAACTGATTCAGTTTGATTTACCATGCTAAGGCGAAAGTTTGCTTGAAGTTTAGATATGGCTTCTTCACTTTTCTTTTCTCAAAACAGTGAAGATGATACAAAATAAGCTTTTAATTCTTTTATTTGTTTATTATTTTAACATTTTATATTAATTTAACGAAAATTTCAACATAAAAATCACATAATACATGCACTAACCATCCGGCACTATTAAGTATGGTCTAATTGCCACTTAAGTCCTTGAATAATTACCATCTAAGCCTTTCTAACTAATAAAAATCAATAGCGATTAACTTTTATGGTTTTTACGATTTATTCTTTGTACCACAATTACCCACTAATTTGACTGTAACCACAATTAACCATCTAAGTCTTTGTATCACATTGTCCCTTATAAGGGCTTACGAGGCCTTAAATATGCTTTAGAAGTGGTTCGGGACTAAACTGATAACATAGAAATTTTTTGGAAAACTTAGAAATTTTTCATCCATACAGGGGTCACACGCCCGTGTGAACAGGCCGTGTGCCTTACACGGCTTCAGACACGCCCGTGTCTCAGGCCGTGTAGAAACAGGGCATACATACTGACTTAGGTCACACGGCTGACCAATATCCCGTGTGTCTAGCCCGTGTGCCCTTCGAAATGGCCACACACACCCGTGTGCCAGGCCGTGCCAAACCTGTAAGGTATACTGACTATTCAACACGGCCAAGTCACACGCCCGTGTGCTAGGCCGTGTGCCATTTAAGGGGGTATACTGACTTGTGACACACGGCCAATCACACACCCGTGTGTGAGGCCGTGTGGAGCATACTGACTTCAATTTAATTTCAACACCAGGTGACACACGGCCGTGCAATATGACCGTGTGTCACACACGGCTGAGACACACGCCCGTGTCTCTGCCCGTGTGGACAAAAATAGGCCATTTGTATAGCCATTTTTCCACCCTATTTTACATGCATACACAAGCATAAATTGCAACATTTCACAACTCAATTGGCAGCCATTACATGACATTTCATACCCATATTACACCCATTTCAACATAGTATTCAAATGCCTAATAAATCACATACATTTTTCATTCATATACTAACCACATATCAAGATAACATTTGCATATTTCCATTCCATCTATTACTAGCCAAAACATACCATATTTGAGTACTTAAACACAACCAAAATATTATACCAAGTTAGGCCAAATCACATGGCTTCAACTCATACCATAACATGTACCAAAATCAATATCTCAAGTAACCTTAACTATCATTCTTATAACTAGCCTATACATGCCATATTTACATATATCCACAAATTCATAAGTACCACTGGATAATGTGATGCGTAACTCCGACTTTATCCGAATCGAGCGAGCTACCGAACCTCTATAATACACGGAAAAGAAACAGAGTAAGCTTTATAGCTTAGTAAGCCCGTATAATTTAGAAATAATCTTACCATTTGTTACAAAATCAAACCATTAAACAAAGTAAATCAAATTCACTTGCCAAATGCCTAAACACAAGCAATCCACTAACTCCTCAACTTAGGTTGTTGTCTTACACACTCAATCAACTTGTTAGATCTTTCTTAAGCCCAAATCAGCCAAAATGTCATAAAACAACACAAAAGATCAATTTTATTCAATTTAAACTTAAAACCAAATAATTCTAAAAATAAACATAAAAGACATAAAATCACTTGAATACAAGCTCCTTCAGTGGTGAAAAGAGCTTAATTTGCCACAATAAATTATGGTAGATAAATGAACTGGTTCAAAATAAGCCCTAGCATAGCCTTGTAGTTTAGTTTTGGTTGCCCCAATAGATATGCTTATATAAGGTGTTAAAATGAGACCATTTAGGTCTTAGAATGATTATTTTGTTAGCTTAGAGTGTTGCCAAAGTCGTTATAGGACTAGTTTGTGAGAAAATGAACCATTAGAAAGCCTTCCTTGAGTGTTACTGTGCCTATGTATTGATACCTTACATAGGGGTTTCAATAACTACAAAGTCAATATCTAATGACATTTGAGAGTGGTTTTGTATTGGTACCTACCCTCTAGGTAACAATACTTGAGGTCCTTGTATTGATACCTCTAGCTAAGGTATTAGTACAAGCAAACATCAAAACAATATTTGGAAAATACGGGATCCTAGTATCGATACCCAATAAATGAGTATTGATACCAATAGGTTGCAAAGTATCGATACTCTTCATATGGATATTGACACTTCATACCCATTTTTAGTGACATAGAGATTGCATAGTTGGTCCCGAAATCATATATAACTAGCACAAATTGACCATATGGTAATATCAGAATTGCCCCGATCATTAGATAGACCGTTCATTGATAAGATAACTTGAGATGCCTCCAGGCCTCGTGTAACACCCCTCACCCGTATTCACCATCAGAATAGGGTTACGAGGTATTACCGATCAATTCATAACATATAGCATACATTTATCAAACATAAAGCATTCATTCTCATAAGTCGTTTAATACAGTCACATTGTCCCTTATAAGGGCCTACGAGGCCTTAAATATGCTTTAGAAGTGGTTCGGGACTAAACCAATAACATACAAAAAATTTGGAAAACTTAGAAATTTTTCATCCATACAGGGGTCGCACGGCCATGTGTACAGGCCGTGTGCCTCACACGGCTTTAGACATGCCTGTGTCTCAGGCCGTGTGGAAACAGGGCATACATATTGACTTGGGTCACACGGCTGACCACACGCCCGTGTGTCTAGCCCGTGTGCCCTTCAAAATGGCCACACACGCCTGTGTTCCAGGCCGTGTACTAGGCCGTGCCAAACCTGTAAGGTATACTGACTTATGCAACACGGCCAAGTCACACGCCCATGTGCTAGGCCGTGTGCCATTTAGGGGGGTATACTGACTTGTGACACACGGCCAATCACACACCTGTGTGTGTGGCCGTGTGGAGCATACTGACTTCAATTTAATTTCAACACCAGGGGACACACGGCCGTGCAATATGACCGTGTGTCGCACACGGCTGAGACACACGCCCGTGTGGACAAAAATAGGCCATTTGTATAGCCATTTTGCCACCCTATTTTACATGCATACACAAGCATAAATTGCAACATTTCACAACTTAATTGGCAGCCATTACATGACATTTCATACCCATATTACACCCATTTCAACATAGTATTCAAATGCCTAATAAATCACATACATTTTTCATTCATATACTAACCACATATCAAGATAACATTTGCATATTTCCATTCCATCTATTACTAGCCAAAACATACCATATTTGAGTACTTAAACACAACCAAAATATTATACCAAGTTAGACCAAATCACATGGCTTCAACTCATACCATAACATGTACCAAAATCAATATCTCAAGTAACCTTAACTATCATTCTTATAACTAGCCTATACATGCCATATTTACATATATCCACAAATTCATAAGTACCAATCGGCAACTGGATAGTGTGATGCATAACTCCGACTTTATCCGAATCGAGCGAGCTATCGAACCTCTATAATACACGAAAAAAGAAACAGAGTAAGCTTTATAGCTTAGTAAGCCCGTATAATTTAGAAATAATCTTACCATTTGTTACAAAATCAAACCATTAAACAAAGTAAATCAAATTCACTTGCCAAATGCCTAAACACAAGCATTCATCAATGTGTTAGTCTCATAAGTACATATATTCAACCTTTATCCCAATTTCATACTAAATTCATGTAACATATAAAACACATGTAACAATTCATTCACATTCATATAATCAACAACCCATAATATAAACAGTAATTCATTCGATAACAGTAACTCATTCGTATAAATAGTACTTCATCCATATAAATAGAATTTATGCCCGTTGAACCCATTAGAACTTCAAAGGATACTTGGGTGATATACTTCAGTAATTCGTCAATTCATTATCATTTCCACTCTTTCGAGCTATGATCAGTAAGCTCCTCCTGAGCTGATGGACAGTAAGCTCTATTGAGCTGAAACGGTAAGCTCTTACGAGCTGAAAATAGTAAGCTCTTACGAGCTGATATATCGGTAAGCTCATATGAGCTGTGGTGAGTCCGCAACAAATGCATGAGCTCGACCAAAATGGTAACCCTAGTGACATGTCACTCGTATCCTACGAATTTATACAGTTCAAACGGCACTCGGTAACCATCAGTCTATATCAAATAGGCATTCATATTTCAAGCATATCAATTACTCAATTATATACATACATTTCAAATAAATACAAGTATTTAAAAGTTCGATTCTAATTATACGAACTTACCTCGAGTATGAAAACGGTGAAATGAGTTAATTACTCGATAATCTTGCCTTTCCCCCGATCCGATTCCAGATTCCTCTTTTCTTGATCTAAATATACTCAAAATTAACTTATTTATTCAACCATTTATTCAATTTAGTCCAAAACACATATTAGGGCTATTTTACACATTTGCCCATAAACTTTCACATTTTTACAATTTAGTCCTTATCACATAAAATTGCAAATTCATGCAATTTAGTACAATTTCATGCTAGCCGAATATACTACATGTTACTAGCAGCCCATATTTTCAATTTATTCACACTTTTACCCACCTAATTTTACATTTTCTCAATTTAATCCTTTTTTGACATTTTTGTTAAAAATCACTTTACAAAACTATTAAATCTATCAATAAACTTTCATAATCTATTCTCAATATCAATTTACTCTAACATTCAACAATGGCAACATGTTAAATCTTTAACAATTTCGAAATCTAAGGTACGGGCTAGCTAAAATACGAAGCAATGATCTCAAAAACGTAGAAATCATTAAAAACCGAGCAAAAATGGACTTACAATTGAAGCATGCACTAGCCAAACCTTTAAAACTCAACAATGGCTTCCTTTGTTTCTTATTTTCGGTTGGAGAAGAAAGATGGACACCATTTTCTTATTTTGTTTTTATTAAACTTAAAATTATTACCACTTTACTAAATTAACCTTAGTAACTATACTTTAAAATCACAAATTACAAGTCCATAAATGTCCACACAATATCATATTTAAAAGTCAAATCTAATTGAAACCATTATCAAGTAGAATGTAACTTTTACATTTTATGCGATTTAGTCCTTTTTACCGAATTAAGCAATTAAACGATAAAATTAGCTCACGAAATTTTCACACATATCCTATAACATACTGTAAACACAGAAAATAATATTAAAATAATTTTTTGACATCGGATTTGTGGTCCCGAAACCACTATTCCGATTTGACCTAAAAATGGGCTGTTACACATTGGATGTAGCATTGCCTAATTGTGATTGTCATTAGTCTAGGTTAGGTGTGTTACTGTAACAGCCCGTTTTCAGTAAAATCGGAACAGTGGTTTCGTGACCACAAATCCGAAGTCAGGAAAAATTTTATTTTATTATTATTTTATGGTCTACAGTATGATAGAAATACCGTATAAAAATTTCGTTAAGAAATTTTACCGTTTACATACTTAATTTGATAAAAGGGACTAAATTGTGTAAAATGCAAAAGTTGAGTTCTAATAGCTAAAGGTATTAAATAGCTACAAAATTTTAAATTGGAGGTCCTTATATAGTAATTAGCCATTAAAGTTGTTAGTGGATAAGCATGAATAGTCATCATTGGAAATTGAATGAAATATTAAGGTTAGTTTTGGAAATTAGTGATTAAAGTTATAATAAATTAAATAAAATAAACTATTATAATCCATTCTCATCATCTTCCACCAAAATAAAAAAGAAAATAAAAGAAAACCTAGCCATGGAAGCTTGAAATTTAGGCAAGCTTATTTTGCTCAATTAGGTATGAATTTTTGTCCCATTTTTTTTATGAATTTTGTGTTTTCAAGATCGTAGTAGCTTAATCTAGCTAGCTCGGGGATTAATTTGCAAAACTGTTAAAGTATTAGGGTTTTGTCATTGATAAACATACTTGAGTTTTGAAGTTTGATGATAGAAAATGAATGGTTGTTGTTAGATAAACAACTTTTGTAAAGAGAATTTTGATGAAATCATCAATTAGTGGCTAAATTGAAAAAGGTGATAAATTTATGGTAAAATTTGTGAAATTGTGAAATATATGGGCTGCTATTAATATGTATAAAAATCGGCTAGGCTTGAGTAAGGATTAAATTGTATGAATTTCATTTTTCGAGCTTAGGGACTAAATTACAAATGAATTAAAAGTATTGAGCAAAATGGTAATTTTGCCAAAATTCCATGTTGGATTAAATTGAATGGGAATTATATTGAAATGAGTTAAATTTATTCGTATAGATCCTGTCAGGCCTCGTACAGATTTAGATCAAGGTAAAGAGAAAATATCGGATTAGTCGCCTCCGTGTTTACATACACTCATCGAGGTAAGTTCGTGTAATTAAATTGAGTATTTATATGTTTTAATTGAATCATATGTATTTGATTTGTATAATTGCTATGTATAAATACCGATCGCATATCCGACGATTACTGAGTCCTGTTTGAACCTTAAGAATTCGTAGGATACAAATGACATGTCATTAGGGTTACCGATTTGATTGGGGTCCTGCATGTGTTGCAGACACACCACAGCTCATATGAGCTTCCCGATTTGCAGCTTGTATGAGTGAAACACCCCAAACCCGGCCCACGAGCCTTGACCGGATCTGGTATGTTCCTCAAGTAAAACGGTTCAAAACTTTTTGAGCACTTTAGAAAAATTCGGTTGGTTTTGAAAGAAAATTTTTAATTTGTGTTAGGCTCGAGTTGAAATCAAGTTTATCTATTTGAAATCTAGGTTTTTTTAAAACTATATTACTCCATTTCAAAATTTGTCCTAAATTAAAAAAAAAATCATTTGAGTTCAATTAAATAAAATCGTATCAAAATAAAATAACTTAAAAGACATGCATCAACAGTTTAATATTAGTGGCCTTATTACAAACGAAAACAATACCCAAAATAACTCCAAAAATATAAAATATAAAAGTCCCAAAATTAAATAAAACTTCAAGCTGAGCATGGCCACCACTAAACTCCCGCCGACCCGGCCCATCACCGATCACACCGAAGAAAATGTTTCAACAACGGGTGAGTCAAACAGACTCAATGTGTAACCAACACTAGACCTCAATAATTCTGCATATCATATTAATTCATAAATATATATAACAGATAAAAGTAGTGATGCAAACCCAACCCAATCCTAGATACCATCCACTACACATCACCCGTACTCAACCCGCACACCGTGGGGACTACTAAGTCAACCCTCCATCCGCTACACATCATCGGGCGATCGCCGCAGACGACATGCTCATCGCCTTATAAATTCGTGGCATAGCCACACCGATAATTATTATGTGACCGAAGTCACCACATTCGAGATAATGTGACCGAGGTCACCACATTCACTTCCCCTTTCATAATCACCCATATTCCCATGTCATACATATCATGCAAAAATCATGCCTTATTTCACATTCTTATCATGTTCACATATGCCATATCAGTTCATTTCATACTCATAATAGGAGTAGGAAAACGTACCTGGGTACTTTGTACCATTACATGGTACTTTAGCCACATTCACATTATTATAAGCATACATATTAATTTAAGCCGTAATCTAATAGAGTTTAGTGTGGGGTACACACCTGATATACTTAACAAATTCGCTGAAAGCCCCAAAAAATCCCGAAAAATCCCGATCTACTACTTTAGATCCTTGATTCCTATATTCGGCCAACACTTAGATCAATATCATAGGCCATTCGGCCAACAACAAACCTTAGTCTCAAAAGCCTTCGGCTTTTCAACCACTAAAAGAATAATGAACTAACATAGATCCTTACCACTTGATTTACCAAAATTGATTGTCAAAGAAAAGAGGCTTAGATTGATCTGCTTCCAAAGTCTTGAAGAACCTAGGAGAAATTGATTCCTATGAATGGTTAGAATCTTGCTAACAATTGCCCGAAAATCGGCTTTTGCTCACATGAAAATCGATGAGAGAAGAATAAATGAACAAAGAAATCCGGCCAACACTACTTACCCTTCTCAAAACCGATTGAAGAAGAACCCAAAGAGATTAACCCTTGTTGATATTCGGCCAAGACAAATCAAAAGGAAAATGGGAAATTTCTGCAAAGTGGTTGAGTGATGAAGGAGTTTCGGCTATGGTTGATTAAAGATAACAAATAGAATTCGGCTAGAGTGAAAAGAGAAAGAAAAAGAAAATAAAATGGTAGAGAGAGATGGGAGGTTTAAGGTGTTGCGGCAATGGTTGGATTGGGAGAGAAAAGTTTTGGCCTTAGCAAGGTAAAAGAGAAGAAGATGCACAAATGGTTTTGGCTTTAGGTCAAGAAAGAAAATAGTGCACAAGTGATCTCCTATTTCGGTTTCCAAAGAAAAACACACAAGCTTTCTAGACAACTAAATTGCACAAAAAGAATGCCCAAACCTCACTATGCATATTCGGCCAAGAGGAAAAGATGAGAGAAACACTATTGCTTTTGGGAGAGCAAAAGGCCAAAATGAAATTTCTCCCAAGCTACCAACTTTTCCCAAAACTTACCACAAAAATCAGCTCCTCCCTTTGTCCACAAAACCATCCATGTTCATGGACAAAATGCCATTAAAAAGTTTCCAAACCTCATCCCTTAATCCATGCCTTATGTCCCCTTATCATTCCAAAAGCTTAGGATTTCATTCCTTAAGTTAATCACTTGCCTTTTTCCCTTAGTCTACTATCCATAAAAGAAAATAGTCCAACCTTACCTTAATTAGAGTTGACCGACACATGCCATACACATGCAAAAATAAAAGTCACCTTATTACCATCCATGGGATTCGAACCTCTTCCCCACCATTTTACTACTAGCTCATTTATGCTAACATTAGACACTTAAATTTACTTAAGTGTCAAGATCACTTAATCCACTTCACTAAATTTTCAATACTAAAAAAAATTTTATTCTAGCTTCATTAATAATTCCAAGCCTTCACTAGACTATATTAAACACACAATAAAATCATACCCGGCTAACACAAGTAACAAGATGATACTCAAATTTTTAGGATATTACAATTCTACCCCCTTAAGAAAATTTCATCCTCGAAATTACCTAATCAAAAGAGTTGAGGAAATCATTGTCTCATCACATCCTCTCGTTCCCACGTAGCTTCTTTCTCGCGCCATGGTTCCGCCATAATACCTTCACTAATGGAACCGACTTCTGCGCAACACTTTCACATCTCGATCTAGAATCGTGACCGGTTCCTCTTCCACCGTCGATCGGGCTCACCTCTATTTCTCTATTGCTACGACATGCGATGGATCGTAACGATAGCGTCTAAGCATGGAGACATGGAACACATCATGCAACCGCTTCAACTCCCAAGGCAACTCTAACTGTTATGCCACTGGTCCAACCCGCTTCAAAACCCGATAAGGTCCTATAAACCTGGGACTTAACTTTTCCTTGCGACCAAATCTCACCACCTTCTTCCAAGGTGAAACCTTTAGGAACACTTGATCCCCCACAGCAATTTCTATATCCTTCCGCTTAAGGTCTGCGTACGACTTTTGCCTGTCAGATGCCTCCTTTAACCGAGCCCGAATTACCTTAACCTTTTCTTGGATTCACCACCATCTCGGGACCCAAAACTTGACGTTCCCCAATTCGTCCAACACGTAGGAGTGCGACACTTCCGTCCATATAGTGCTTTCAGACGGTGCCATCCGAATACTCGCTTGGTAATCGTTGTTGTAAGCAAATTCCGCTAAAGGCAAAAATTCTTCCCACTTCCTCTCAAGTCTATCACACGCCCCTCAACATATCCTCTAACACTTGATTACTCGCGCTCGATCGGCCGTCGATCGTGGATGAAATGCCGTAGTGAAATCCAATTTAGTGCCTAACGCCTGATGTAGCGCTTTCCAAAACCGAGAAGTAAACCTTGGGTCCCTATCTGAAATGATAGATACCGGCACTCCATGCAACCTTACAATTTCCGCCACATATAATTTTGCCAACTTCTGCAAGGAATAGTCGACTCTTACCGGAATAAAATGTGCGAACTTGGTCAAACGGTCCACTATTACCCATACCGAGTCCTTCTTGGTAGGCGTAAGGGGAAGCCCACTAACGAAGTCCATGGTAATTCTCTCCCACTTCCACTGTGGAATCTTGATTGGCTGAAGTAACCCTGACGGAACCTGATGTTCAGCCTTAACTTGCTGACATGTCAAACACTTGCCAACAAATTCTGTAACTTCCCGTTTTAGACCAGGCCACCAAAGCTGTTCCCCTTAGGTCTCAGACAACTTAGTCCCTCCGGATGCATAGCATAAGGGCTACTATGCGACTCCCGAAGAATCTTCTCGCCTAAGCTCCTCACTCTTGGCAAGATAGACCTTTCCTTGAAACACAATATTCCATCACAGGACATACTGTAATTCTCTAGACCACCATTACGCACTTGCCGCATCTTAGCACTTAAATCCTCATCCGCTAACCGACCCTCTTTTACCTCATTTAACCATGTCGGCTTGACTTGCAACTCGCTTAGCGAGACTTCCATCGTCATACAAACTCGGATGTGCAAACATCGCCTTAGAATCGACACCACTTTTCGACTTAGGGCATCCGCCACTACATTCGCCTTGCGGGTGATACTCTATGGAACAATCATAGTCCTTCAAGTAACTCCACCCACCTTCGTTGTCTCAAGTTCAACTCCTTACGAGTCAACAGTACTTAAGGCTCTTATGGTCGAGTGTAGATCACCGACTTTTCTCCATAGAGATAGTGCCTCCATACTTTAAGAGCAAAGACCATCGCCGCCAATTCCAAGTCATGTGTCGGATAGTTAACCTCATGAGGCTTCAATTGCCGAGACACATAAGCAACTACCTTTCCATCTTGCATTAACACGCATCCCAATCTGTATGAGAAGCGTCACAATACACCACAAAATCCTTCCCTACCTCAGTGAATCAAACTGGAGCTTCAATCAACACTTTCTTAAGCTTCTCAAAGCTCTTTTGTTGCTTATCCGTCCATACGAAAGGTACTTCCTTCCTTAGCAACTTTGTCAAAGGTGCGGCGATCGATGAGAACCCTTCTACAAACCTATACGTAGTAGCTTCGCCAATCCCAAGAAGCTACGAATCTCACCATGGACTTAGGAGGTTTCCAATCTAGCATCGCTTCAATCTTCCTAGGATCCACCCTTATTCCTTCAGCAGACACCACATGTCCTAAGAATACAACTTCCTTAAGCCAAAATTCACACTTGCTGAATTTGGCATGAGTCTGTTTCTCCTCAACACTTGCAACACAACTCGAGAGATGCTCATCATGTTCCTCCTCCGCCTTGGAATACACTAGGATGTCGTCGATGAACACAACGACAAACCGATCCAAGTAGGAATTTGAAAAACCGGTTCATCATATCCATGAACGCTACCGGGCGTTCGTCAACCCAAACGGCATTACTAAGAACTCGTAGTGCCCATATCTTGTTCGGGAAAGCCGTCTTATGGATATCACCTCCTTCACCTCAAGCCGATGATATCCCGACCGTAGATCTATCTTTGAAAATACTGCCGCTTCTTCACGGTGATCGAACAAGTCATCTATCCTTGGCAAAGGATACTTGTTCTTAATAGTCACTTATTCAATCGGCGATAATCTATGCACATACGCATAGTTCCGTCCTTCTTCTTCACAAACAGACCTGGTGCTCCCCACGAGACACACCTTGGGTCGAATAAATCCACGATCAAGCAACTCCCGAACCGAGCCTTGAGCTCAACCAACTCCTTTGGTGCCATTCGGTGAGGGCAATTGACACGGGAGCTGCATTTCACGGTAGCAAGTCAATTCGAATTCCACTTCCTATCCGGGGTATTCTGTAATTCCTCCGAAAACACATCTTCAAAATCCCTTACGGTTCTAACTCCACTAACACCTTCTTCCTTTGCATCCAACGCACTAATGAAAGTCAAGAAAGCCTTGCACCCTTTCTCGAACCATCTTTACTGACCTTAAGTCTTTGAAACTACGTTAGACAAGTAGTTTCTCCTTTCTCCTATCATGACTATCACTTCGTCCTCCGGGTCCTTAACTCCACTCGCTTAGTTTGCACAGTCCAACACACCCGATGTTCCACTAGCCCATCCATACCAAGTATAAGATCGAATTCCAGAGAAGGGTAGTTCCATTAAGTCACAGGAAAGTTCACTCCACGAATCTCGAGAGGTACACTCAGAAAGATTTTATTCACCACTACTGATTTGGCCTAGAGGGCTTACTACATCATCTCCCTATCGAGAAAGTTCAGAGGCTATGTCTAGAGTTTCAACTACTCTACATGCAACATAAGAATGGGTCGAGCCCACATCAATCAGAGCAACATAAGGTTTACCAAAAATAAAGAACGTACCGGTTATAACGTCCGGTGCGTTTCCATCCTCCCTTCGACGAACCGCGTACACTAGACCCGGCTGTCTTGCCTCAGTATTACTCGCACCTCGGCCCGGTGTTCCTCGCCCTCCGCCAAAGACCGTTACCTCTACCATTCGGACCATGACCTCGGCCGAGGTCTTGCTGTTTACCTCTACCTCTGGCTTTGATTAATATTACGCCCGTTAGGCGGCTCCCGTCTATCTTAATGGGACAGTCCTTAATCATATGGTCCTTAGACCCGCACTTAAAGCATCCGCCCGTCTTCTTCCAACACTCTCCTAAATGCATCTTCCCACACTGATAACATGTACGATACTGCCCTCCTGTACCAGCTTGCTGACCACGCGGGCCCTCAGCTCTAGGCCTCTTTTGAACATTTTCACGACGATGCCGACGATCCAAAACCTCTTTTTCGCTTATTTGGATCCGAGTTCTGCCTTACAGTGTTCTTGATTCCTTCGGCCACCTTAGCCTTCTCTACCAACGCGGCAAACTCACGTTCTTGATGTGGGGCTATCAGTAACCTCAGATCATCCCTTAGTCCGTCTTCAAACCGGACACACCGTTCATGCTCTGTAGCCACCACTCCTTGAGCATACCGGCTCAAACTCAGAATTCACCAGACTCGCCACGGACTTGTTCCTTAAACCGACCCTAAAAAGCCTTTCTCTGTTCATCAAGATAACACGCGTGCCGACATACTTTTTACGATCACGCCGCCTTCACGTACTCCCAGGTTAGATCCTCAGCTGTGGCGCCATCCCGAACTGTAAACCACCATTGATACGCCTCATCGCATAATAGCGCCATCATTCCTTTCAACTTCTCATCAGGGGTCAAGTCGAGCTCATCTATAATTCACTCTGTGGCCTCCAACCAATACTCGGTGTCTTTGGGTGCCACACCGTGATACGCCACGGAATACCTCGGCCCGTTGGCTCTCGAGTCGCTCGAGTCTGGACTTGAGTTCCCATATTTCCACCAGCTCCACCACTATTTCCGTAACTCGCAAAGATACTGCTGATACTGACATCATCCCCGTCGATCTTCTTCATTGCCCGCACCAACAACAAAGCGGTGGTGGTGGCGATGGTACCTCATTTTTAGAACCTTGACCCGACCTAACGGGTTACGACACGATCATTCGACCTCGACCGCGTCCTCGTACGTTACGACCACATCCCCTAAAGCTCATCTCTACTATCGTGCTTTAATCTGATTAAGAAATTTTATGAATTTAGTCATTGTTTCACTGATTATTCGCGAAGAATTTTTTTTTTTTGAATAGAAGTTCAATAGTGGTTCTTTCGATCAATCAAAGTTTCAAGTCTTCTATCCTAATTCAGAGGAACACATTCATTCAATATTCCTACCACACACATTCATTATTCAAACCTTTTCAGTCTATTCCTATCCCAGGGGTATTTTCGTCATTTGTCCTACAGGATATTTTGGTAATAAACCGAGGTCAAATTGAAAATCTTAATAAATCAAGGGTATTTTCTAAAATTTGCAAAACTTGGAGTTATTTTTGAGAATTTGTTTTCCAAATCGGTGTTGTTGCAGGAATTTTGAAAATCGGGGGTCATTTTGGTAATTTTGTAAAACAAGGGTAATTTCGTAAAATTTCCAAATTGAAGTATTTTAATATTTTGCAAAAATAGAGTTTTGAACATTTTATAAAGTAAGGAAATTTTAATGAAATCGTGAGTAGTATGGACATTTTATAAACTAAGGGCATTTTTGTAATTTTATAGCCAAGGGTATTTTAGTAATTTGTAAATCGGAAATATTTTGGAAAAATTTTCAAGCTAAATTCTGCTACCATTTAAAAGGGTAATTTGGTGATTTAAAACCAAAGTTTTTATGAAAATACTGACTAATCCCTTTGGGTTTTAGTTATTGAGTTTAGCCTATGTTGAGTCCTCTTGGTTAGGGTGAACCAGAAGCTACGCACTGCAGGGATTCAGCGAAGAGGAGGTGAGTCACGAGGATCGCTTAAGTACCAAGCTCTTTTCGGATCCAATCCTAGACATGCGCACAAAGGTTGCCACAACCTAACTCGGCGACTTAGTTCAAGGTGTTTGTTTAATTAGGCACTTAAGTCTTATGTGATTGTTGGGGTAAACTAGCCCTAGGGTTTAAGTACCTATCATGCTATTCTACGTTCCATTTCTACCCCTTCTACAGTTCATGCTATAAATCACCCAAATGAAATAGAGGTACTTACTGGTGGACTTCTGGTCGGAGACTTGGGTGCCATGCACGAAAACTGCTCTTTTCAGAAAAGTTTTTCTCAAGACTTGTTTGGGCCTTATTTTAAAAACATTGTGAGCTTTATACCCAAGGTCGAGAGTTTAAACCTTGCTCGATACCAAATGAAACACCCCAAACCCGGCCCACGAGCCTTGACCGGATCAGTATGTTCCTCAAGTAAAACGGTTCAAAACTTTTTGAGCACTTTAGAAAAATTCGGTTGGTTTTGAAAGAAAATTTTTAATTTGTGTTAGGCTCGAGTTGAAATCAAGTTTATCTATTTGAAATCTAGGTTTTTTTAAAACTATATTACTCCATTTCAAAATTTGTCCTAAATTAAAAAAATTAATTTGAGTTCAATTAAATAAAATCGTATCAAAATAAAATAACTTAAAAGACATGCATCAACAGTTTAATATTAGTGGCCTTATTACAAACGAAAACAATACCCAAAATAACTCCAAAAATATAAAATATAAAAGTCCCAAAATTAAATAAAACTTCAAGTGAGCATGGCCACCACTAAACTCCGCCGACCCGGTCCATCACCGATCGTCACTTGAAAGAAAATGTTCCCCAACGAAGGTGAGTCAAACAGACTCAATGTGTAACCAACACTAGACCTCAATAATTCGGGCATATCATATTAATTCATAAATATATATATAATGAGATAAAAGTAGTGATGCAAACCCAACCCAATCCTAGATACCATCCGCTACACATCACCCGTACCAACTCGCACACCGTGGGGACTACTAAGTCAACCCTCCATCCGCTACACATCATCGAAGGCGATCGCCGCAGACGACATGCTCATCGCTCTTATAAATTCGTGGCATAGCCACCGGATAATTATTATGTGACCGAAGTCACCACATTCAGATAATGTGACCGAGGTCACCACATTCACTTCCCCTTTCATAATCACCCATATGCCCATGTCATACATATCATGCAAAAATCATGCCTTATTTCACATTCTTATCATGTTCACATATGCCATATCAGTTCATTTCATACTCATAGTAGGAGTAGGAAAACGTGCACTGGTACTTTGTACCATTGCATGGTACTTTAGCCACATTCACATTATTATAAGCATACATATTAATTTAAGCCGTAATCTAATAGAGTTTAGTGTGGGGTACACACCTGATATACTTAACAAATTCGCTAAAAGCCCCAAAAAATCCCGAAAAATCCCGACCTACTACTTTAGATCCTTGATTCCTATATTCGGCCAACACTTAGATCAATATCATAGGCCATTCGGCCAACAACAAACCTTAGTCTCAAAAGCCTTCGGCTTTTCAACCACTAAAAGAATAATGAACTAACATAGATCCTTACCACTTGATTTACCAAAATTGACTGTCAAAGAAAAGAGGCTTAGATTGACTGCTTCCAAAGTCTTGAAGAACCTAGGAGAAATTGATTCCTATGAATGGTTAGAATCTTGCTAACAATTGCCCAAAAATCGGCTTTTGCTCACATGAAAATCGATGAGAGAGAAGAATAAAGGAACAAAGAAATTCGCTAACACTACTTACCCTTCTCAAAACCGATTGAAGAAGAACCCAAAAGAGATTAACCCTTGTTGATATTCGGCCAAGACAAATCAAAAGGAAAATGGGAAATTTCGGCAAAGTGGTTGAGTGATGAAGGGAGTTTTGGCTATGGTTGATTAAAGATAACAAATAGAATTCGGCTAGAGTGAAAAAGAGAAAGAAAAAGAAAATAAAATGGAAGAGAGAGATGGGAGGTTTAAGGTGTTATGCAATGGTTGGATTGGGAGAGAAAAGTTTCGGCCTTAGCAAGGTAAAAGAGAAGAAGATGCACAAATGGTTTTGGCTTTAGGTCAAGAAAGAAAATAGTGCACAAGTGATCTCCTATTTCGGTTTCCAAAGAAAAACACACAAGCTTTCTAGACAACTAAATTGCACAAAAGAATGCCTAAACCTCACTATGCATATTCGGCCAAGAGGAAAAGATGAGAGAAACACTATTGCTTTTGGGAGAACAAAAGGCCAAAATGAAATTTCTCCCAAGCTACCAACTTTTCCCAAAACTTACCACAAAAATCGACTCCTCCTTTGTCCACAAAACCATCCATGTTCATGGACAAAATGCCATTAAAAGTTTCCAAACCTCATCCCTTAATCCATGCCTTATGTCCCCTTATCATTCCAAAAGCTTAGGATTTCATTCCTTAAGTTAAATCACTTGCCTTTTTCCCTTAGTCTACTATCCATAAAAGAAAATAGTCCAACCTTACCTTAATTAGAGTTGACCGACACATGCCATACACATGCAAAAATAAAAGTCACCTTATTACCATCCATGGGATTCGAACCTCTTCCCTCATGCAATTACTCATGCGCCAACACCACTTTACTACTAGCTCATTTATGCTAACATTAGACACTTAAATTTACTTAAGTGTCAAGATCACTTAATCCACTTCACTAAATTTTCAATACTAAAAAAAAATTATTCTAGCTTCATTAATAATTCTAAGCCTTCACTAGACTATATTAAACACACAATAAAATCATACCCGGCTAACACAAGTAACAAGATGATACTCAAATTTTTAGGATATTACAATGAGCTTCCCAATTTGCAGCTCTTATGAGCTTACCGATTCACAACTCGTGAGAGCATACCGATTCATAGCTCGCATGAACATACATGTACATGAATTGACGGATTATAGTTCAGTACACCTCGTGTGTACTACCCGTGTATCCAACAATATTTTAAACAGTTCAACGGGCAATGTTCTGTTATGAGACAATATGAGTTCGATACGAACTATTACAGGTATATACATGAAATACATGGAAATGATATTGCATGATATATTGAAACATGAAATGGATGATACATGTATATGAAACTTGCTTAGTGGTTATGTTCATCCATGTTTATTGGCTATTATATGTGTTTTACATGGCTAACATGTTGAGGATATGTGTTTAGGCTTTTGGCCAAATTGGTTTGGATATGTTTTGTATACTTACCTTAAATGTGATTAAATGGTAAGTTAATTTCCTTGTTATACGAACTTACTAAGCTTAAATGCTTATTTCGTGTTATTTTCCGTGTTTTATAGTAATTCAAAAGCTCGTTTGGGTTGGAAGCTTGTCGGAGCTATTTCACACTATCCATCGGCTCTTTTGGTACTTTCAGTAAATTAATTCCGGTTATAATGGCATGTATAGGTTAATTTGGCCAATGTTGGCATATAAGTGTTTTGTTGAGATTAGCCACTTAAATGACTTATGTTTGGTATATTTTGATGTATATATATATGTGGTCTTATCATATTGATGTTTGTTAGAATGGGATATTTGGTACCATTTGGGATTATGCATATATGTATTTGGTTATTTAGGTAAGTTTGGATACTTGGTTGACATGTTTTTAAGTTGTCATTTGAGGTGCCTAAGGGCATATTGGTTGTATGTGGTAATATTTCATGTTTAAGACTTGATTTTGGCTTGTTTTGAATGCCTTGTTATGGCTTGTTGATGTGCAAAAATGTTGAGTTAGGTTGGTGTCAAATTGGGTGAGAAATGTGGCTTGGAAATTGGCCTATTTTCGTCCACACGGGCAGAGACACGGGCGTGTGTGACACACGGCCAGGTGACACGGCTGTGTGTCCCCTGTATCTTCTTAAGAATGCAAGTCAGTATGCTCACACGGCTTAGCACACAAGCGTGTGACTCGGCCATGTGACCCAAGTCAGAGAGTTACACGGGCACGGACACGGGTTGGGACACGGCCGTGTGTCCCTATTTTGAATGCCCACACGGCCTGAGACACGGGCGTGTCTCCTGACTGTGTGAGTCACACGGCACAGCACACGCAGCGTGTGACCCCGCAGACTTTGAAAATTTTCAATGTTTTTCGAAAAATTCTTTGAGTATCCGATTTAGTCCCGACTTGTTTCTAACGCGTATTTTGGGCTCCGAGGGCTCGTATAAGGGACAATATGTTTAATTTCGATTGGTTTCTGACATGAACGTATATGATATGAAATGTTTGTTTATTTGATCTGTAAACTCCGATAATGCTCCGTAACCCTGTTCCAGCAATGGATACGGGTTAGGAGTGTTACAGTTACATTTTCCTTCTCTTATTTTCTGTTTCTTCAATGATTATCTTTTTCCCAATAAAGACAAAACTTAAAAAAAAAAAAAACTCTAAACTCCATCAATGGAACCTAAGTCATGATAATGACAAAGAATAATCCATTCACATTAAAAAAAAAAAAACATAAAAACCGTAGTCAAAGAAACCCACAACTAGAATTCAAATTTTAGTTAAAAAAATGGGTTTATAATGGAAAAAAAAAAGAAGATAAAAGAGCTTGAAGAGAGGAATAGTTGTTAATGCATCCCATTTTAAACCCATTTTTGTATCTGAATTTTGAATCTTGGATGTGGAATAGTAGCCAAAAATCAAAATTTTTAGGTTCTTCATTTTTCTTTTATATTTCCCTTGTATACCTAATAGTGTATCTGAATTTAGAATTTTGGATGTGGATTTTTTCTTTAATTACGGGTTGTTATATATATATATATTTTGAAAATGTTAAAAGGGTTATTTTTTTGCCATCATAGTGACTTAAGTTCCATTAATGGAGTTCACAGAAATGTTTTGAAGCTTTGTCTATAGCGGGAGAAAAAATGGTAGCCATTGAAGTACGCGAGAAAAGAGAAAGGGAGAAGAAGAGAAGGAAAATAAAGAAATAAAAGGAAAAAATAGAAAAAAAATAAATTTGCTCAAAAGGAAAAAGTATAGGGGCTAATTATACAATTTAACTTAAAATTTCATCTGAAATGATTACATTAACATGCCATATTAGCTTATTTTTACACCTTTAATAACTAATGTGATCATAATATAACAAATCGATAATGTTAGTGGTTATGTAATAATTTTTAAAAGTTTATTGACCAAAACATATTTTTTAGAAAATATAAGTGACTAAACTTGTAGTTTACCCTTACATATATAGATTATTATAAATTTAGTCCTCAACTTTTACATTTTTTTGTCAATTTGATTTTTAATTTTTTAGCTAAATTTGGTTATTAACATTTAAAAAAGAGTAAAATCAATTTTTTAAACAGAAATGCTGACCAAAACATTAACTTTTCATTGATGTTAACGTGACAACCCGCGTGAGAGTCTGTGTGTACTTCATGCTAACATTACACTATTTATCTTACGTTAACAAATAATTTAAAAATTTAAAAATAAAAATAAAATTATAAAAAGTTAAAAAAAAATAGTATGAAATAAACACGAATTGTCATGTTTAAAAATTTAACGATTTAGTGAATATTTTCGTTAAAAATAGTAATTCAACTCTTTTTGAAAGGTTGATTACCAAAATTGACTCTTTTTAAACAGATTAGAAGCAAATTTAGCTAAAAAAAGAATTATGGTCAAATAGATAAAATATATAAATATTAAAGGCTAAATTTATCATTTTTACTATATAAAAACTAAATTATGAATAGGCTAAAATATGCCATAAGTCCCTATACTCTTCAAAAATTTGCAATTTAGTCCATATACTTCTCTTTTTAGGAATTTAATCCCTCTACTTTTCATATTTTAAAATTTAGATCCAACTATTAACCGTGTTAAAATTATTTTGTTAAATTTATGTTAATTACAACACCATTTTTTTAGTTATATAGCTACTAAGTGAATATTTTATTTTAAAAATGTCACACCAATAAGTTTAATAAAAAAATAATAATATTAATATTTGGAACTGAATTTTGAAATCTGAAAAGTAGGACTAAATTCCTAGAAATAAAGCTAAAAGGACTAACTTCTTAATTTGTAAAGAGCACAGGGACTTGTGACATATTTTAACCATCTAAATATTACTTAAATGTAACTGAGGTCGAAGGATCAAATTAGAAAAATCTTGAAATCTCCATAGGAAAAAAGAAAAGTTTTGAAATCTGAAGGTATTTAATTTCAACTAGTAAAACCTTGTTCTAACTCCGCCTTCCCTCTCTGGTTCAAGGTCCGGTTTGGCCACAAAATAAAAACTGAACCCCCTTTCAACCAGAACCAAACACTCTTTAATCGGCGGCGGGGGTTTAGAAATCAAATCCAAAACCCTAAAAATCTTAAACAAACCCAAATCCAGAATTTTTCTTCAGATTTTCATGTCCCCTCATTAATCGGACCCGAAGATCGATAAACTAACACCCTAAACCAAAATGGGTCGACCCGAGCCCTGCGTTCTGTTTTCTCAGACTTTCGTTCACACTCACTTGGACGAATACGTCGACGAGGTATCTTGTTTTCTTGGTGTGGATTCTTTCTTTCCTTTTTGGCATTTTATGAAATGGGTTTGCAAGGAATAATTAAATGATATTTTTTTGTGGTAATCCAGGATTTTATTGGAATGTTTCGTTGGTTCTTGGTTTATTGATTGAAT
The DNA here is from genome assembly GCA_025698515.1 of Gossypium sturtianum. Taxonomy (NCBI): domain Eukaryota; kingdom Viridiplantae; phylum Streptophyta; class Magnoliopsida; order Malvales; family Malvaceae; genus Gossypium; species Gossypium sturtianum. The sequence continues at coordinate 67,531,929 of CM046946.1, read as the reverse complement.
GGAGTATTGCATTTTCTTTTATAAGAATTTAATTTATGGGTTTCGGGTTGTGTTTTGATTTTGATTTCTTGTTTTTCTCAGGTATTGTTTGCTGAACCAGTTGTTATAACTGCGTGTGAGTTCCTTGAACAGAATGCGTCCTCAGCTTCTCAAGCTGTATCGCTTGTTGGGTATGTTAAGCTAGTAAGCTTCCTACAGTTTGTAGGGTTATTTTTCTCATGGGAACTGTTCATGTACATGATAATGTTGGTGTTATAATTTTGTTTTCTTCACACGATATTATTGAATTATGGTCATTAGAAGCTAGGGAGGTATGTATACAATTGACATATCCGTCTCCTGAAATATATTATATGTTGTTTTGTTGGTATGATGTAGTTCAGTAGTGGAGGTTTTAATTTGGCACTTATATTGTGTTTCGTTGGAGGGAAAGAACAGCAAAAGAATAGGAATGGTAAGCAGGGGTTAATTGGTGGGACTTGTTCCTCCTTTAGACGAGTCAAAATAAATTTAAGGAAAATGATTGTTGATTGATAAATTGATTTGAATTGTTTTAATATGTTGAGATGAGACTTCTCCTCTTTCTTTTCTTCCTATTGATTGCCAATTCTTTATTTTTCTGCCTTATCCAATTTCTCTCAAGAGTGGCAATGTTTTTCTCTCCCTTTCTTCGTTTCCTAGCAATCTTTCTTTCTTCTTGCCTTCCTATCAAATCGGCTTTGAAAAGTCAAACCCAATTCTGCCAAAATTCGTGATGAGCAAAAGCAAGAATGAATCTGGCATACCTTTCATCTACTTCTCTCACTTCTCTTATGAACTTGATGGTGAAGATCATCTACCTTTTTCATTCTTAAAAGCAGCTTCTTTCTTAGTAAATGTTAGAACCAAATTCATCTAATTCACCTCAAGCAACAACAACTTCTTAAACAGGCGAGGAAGTCGAAGTCTCTTGCACCTGCTTTATCATGGCCTAGATTGAGTGCTTTCAAACCCTTGCATCTTACCATGATTTTTTCATCCAGCTGAGCGAGGAATGTGGAGTTCTGAATTTGTTAATTGACAGATTCGAAATCTGAGACTTTGTTGATTATAAACAGTTATTGCTGCATCACAAATATGTTCTTTTGTATATGGTTTAATTAGTATGATACGTTATTATATTAATAACAAATTTAAGAATGTGTTCCATTGTTGGGGTTAGGCGCAAGCTAGTAGAAAGGATATACATTATTTTAATTGATGCCATAAATTTGGCTAGTGTGCTTCTCAGTTATTGGAATATTGAGGTTTCTGAAAACCTAATTTTCTATGCTGTAATTTATACAGGGCAACTTCACCCCCTTCATTTGCTTTGGAGGTGTTTGTTCAGAGTGAGGGAGAGACAAGATTTAGGCGCCTCTGCCAGCCTTTTCTATATTCTCATTCTTCATCAAATGTGCTTGAAGTTGAGGTGATTCTACCATTCCTATACCATTGGGATTTATTTGAATTCCAAATTTGAACTTTTTCAGGTTATGTTGCCTCACTTTATGCATTGGTTTATGTAAGCCTGCACTTTTATCCATATATATGCATTTATGTACACCTATAGGTTGATTGCTGCATAATAAAATGTTTTAAAAAGAATGAATTAACAAATTTTTTTGGGAATTTGCTAGCATTAGCAATTTGATTGATGCGATGTGCAATTAAACAGTTTGTTGAGGCTGCAGAAAACATTTTAACATCTTTAGCATAAGATAGCTCTGCTTATCTTCTCATCTCCCGTTTGTAGTTATCTCTCCTTTATTTAAAAGTATTTTATGCTTCCTATCTGTCCACCTGGTGTGTCTTTATTTTGGGAAAGCTATATGTGGACACCGAGTTTGTTTAAAATTGTACTGTGATCTTTTGCAGGCAGTTGTAACCAACCATCTAGTTGTAAGAGGTAGCTACCGGAGTTTAAGTTTGGTCATATATGGAAATACAGCAGAGGATTTGGGGCAGTTCAACATTGAATTTGATGATAGCTCTCTAACTAATCTTGTTAGCTCTGCTGACGGAAAGCTTGAAGACCTACCTCTTCCCTTACGCGCATTTAATCGGACATTTGAGGAATCATTATCTTCTTTAAATGTTTTATCTTTACCAGTAGTCACACTAGATTTGTCAGTAGAGGTTAAGCAATTACTGCAGCAAATGTTGAAAATTTTGGAATTGCCAAACCTTGGTCACGAAGTACATAAAGTTGTTCATACTCTAGCATTAGCGGCTGCTTCATTTGTAACCTTTGACTTAGATTCTAATGCAATCAATCAGAAGCATCTTACATCAGGAAGAAACAAAGATTTTAAGGAGTTGAACCATGGTATAAGTGAGGCCAGAAAAGAGCTGCTTGAGCTCTATGAGACTCTTCAACGTAAATCCATGAACGAGTCCTCTGAATCATTGACAGAATGTATCTTTATGGAGTCTGATGCTGATTTGGCTTCTTCCAAACAGTTGGTGGAAATGCTATCACCATGTTTTCATTTCAATAGGAGCTCCTCTAGTTTTGGGCATGGCCAGCTACCAGAGGTGATTGAGATAGAGGCTGTTTTCCTTGTTATTTATATTATATTGCATTCCTTTTTGAATTTAAAGATATAAAATTACTTCGGTATGAAATTAATACTTATCCATATTCATATGCTAATCTCAATTTACAGAGTAAGAATGTCATCTTGGGGTTGAATGTGGCTCTTTTCTTGTGCTCCACTAAGGAGAGCTGCTTTCACTTTGTCAACTGTGGGGGAATGGATCAGCTTGCATATCTTTTTGATCACCAGATGCAGAACTCGATTACCATTACATTGTTGCTACTTGGAGTTATTGAGCAGGCAACTCGACATTCTGTTGGATGTGAGGGATTTCTTGGTTGGTGGCCTCGTGAGGATGAAAATATCCCTTCTGGCACTAGTGATGGTTACAGTTACTTGCTAAAGTTGTTGCTGCAAAAACCACGACATGATGTTGCTTCTCTAGCAACTTATATCCTTCATCGACTAAGATTTTATGAAGTTATTTCGAGATATGAGGTATGCTTATGAAGTTGGTCTTGCCATTTTGCTTGGGCAATTGGTTTATATCCAAAACTAGCTTAAAATTCTTGGCTTGTAATTTTATTCTTTACCAGTCTGAAATCTTATCCATACTGGGTGGCCTTTCTGCTACTACTAAAGGGACAAATGTTGCTTCAAACAAGCTCAGAGGTGTTGGATCACTACTTAAAAAGCTTCTGGTGAGTTGTCAATCTTTCAACTGCGTTAATTTTCTTGTTTTCGAAATATGTGGTGGCTGCTCTAAATGTAATTTTATGATGTTTGTACTCAATGTTAATGCAGCATTTGGTAATTTCACATGGCCCAATTGAAGATCCATCTCCAGTGGCCCATGCAAGCAGATATTTTATTCTTGGTCAAACTGATGGATTAGTATCGTATAAAGCAACCAGTGGGTTGATTGCTTCTTCAAATTGTTGCTTCTCAGATTGGGAAATTGACTTGCATTTGCTGGCACTTCTTAAGGTAGGTTGCTCAGTTAGCTCTTATGAACTTTTTGAATGTTCCATATCCATGCTTGTTGCTTTTGCAAATTTGATTTCAGCTTATAGCAGATGATCTGTTCTGAGACTTGTTTATCCATCTTTTAGAAGTGTTATGATATAAGACGTAAATAAACTTTAACACAATCAGTGTCATTGCATCATTATTTTATTTCTTTTAGGATAGATTTGGTACGAAGATGATGAAATGGTTACTATAAGGTTAGAAAGTGGACGATTGTATCACACCTTATGCTGGTTTTTGCAAGATGAAGAGTAGAATATGATAATTTTTATTGTATGCCATGTTTGTTGCTGATATGATTGAATTATACTGATAGAGAGAGAACACTAAAACTCTATTAAACTGACAAATTACTACACTCATGATCTACTGACCACAAAGCGCACTATCCCCTGGACTAATAAAGACATTGTTGATGAAGGACCAGTGACCTTAGCCATTGGCTTGGGAAGGGGGATAAACTTTATCTACGATTTTCCATAAGAATCCCTCTTGGTATCCCTAACTTTTTTTTTTCTTTTCTAGTTATTGTGATGATATATGGAGCGTCTATTATTTTTTGTTTTGTAGGCGTAATGCAACTCTGCAAGAAATCTATTATTTTCCAAATTCTTTTTGGATGAGTTGGTCGGGTGTGATCAAATTATAGTGGTTCTATTATTTATCTCAATATTGTCTCTTTTGAAGCAGGATCGAGGATTTCTTCCTTTATCAGCTGCGCTGTTGTCAACTACTATTTTGCATTCTGAAGCTGCAGATGTTGTGGACACTTCTTTGGAGATTGTGTCATCCATTGGATCCATAATTCTCTCCCTACTGTTTTGTCGCTCAGGTGTTGTTAATGACTCCGCAGCGAAGATAGCATTGTATTATTAAGTCAATTATGGTTGTGATTGATGCTGTGTTACCTCTGTTTCAGGCTTAGTTTTTCTCCTACATCAGCCTGACCTTACTGCTACACTAATTCATGCCCTGAAGGGTGCTGATGCTATGAACAAGGAAGAGTGTGTTCCTCTTCGGTATGCTTCTGTTTTAATATCTAAAGGATTTACTTGCAATCCACAGGAAGTTGGAATCATTGTTGAGACACATTTGAGGGTGGTTAGTTCCTTTTCTTGGTTGATATGAATATTGATAACCTCCTTTTTTTTTTTTTTTTTGAATTTCACTAAAAATTTTGACTGAATATGAGTTATTTGTGGGTATCTTATTGTAGGTTAATGCCATAGATCGTTTGCTTTCAGCAACTCCACAGTCTGAAGAATTTTTATGGGTATTGTGGGAGCTTTGTGGTCTTGCTAGGTGAATTAGTTGATCTATTTCTTTTACCTTGGAATTGAACTACATGGGTGGTTCTGACTGAAACTTCTTTTATGTTTGGCAGGTCTGATTGTGGACGCCAAGCTTTATTGGCCATGAGTTTTTTTTCGGAGGTATTGACAAATGTTCTGTACGGTTAATATTCTTTATGGCGTGCGGAGACTTGGCTTCTATTTGATAACCGACATATGTTCATGTCAATGCTATTATTTTCCCCCTTTTTTGTCAGGTGCTTTCAGTTTTGATTGAAGCTTTGCATTCTGTCAAGGAATCAGAGCCTGTCATCAAGAATAGTGGTACTGTTTATTTTGTGGTTAGGTTAAATTAGTTGAAAAGCTTCTTGTTTAATTGCATAATATAAATGACCTCATATTTGCAACTTTCTGGATATGCAGGTGCTTCACCTCTTAATCTTGCAATTTTACACTCAGCTGCTGAGATTGTTGAAGTCATTGTTACTGATTCAACTGCAACGTCTCTTTCCTCTTGGATTGGACATGCTATGGAACTTCATAAAGCTTTACATTCTTCTTCCCCTGGGTCCAATAGGAAAGATGCTCCTACACGGCTATTGGAGTGGATTGATGCTGGTTTAGTTTATCATAAAAATGGGGCTGTTGGTCTTCTAAGATATGCTGCTGTTTTGGCTTCTGGAGGAGATGCTCACCTTACCTCAACCAACATTCTAGTTTCTGATTTAACAGATGTTGTTAATAATATTGTTGGAGAATCTTCTAATGCTTCTGACATTAATGTGATGGAGAATCTTGGAAGCATTATCTCTATGAAGTCCTTTGAGGGTGTTAACCTCCGTGACTCTTCTATAGCCCAGCTGACAACTGCATTTCGAATTTTGGCATTCATTTCAGAGAATCCAGTATGCAATTTGATACTATAATGTCTAATTTAAAACTAAATTGATTTGACTTGTAATGTATAGTTTTTCATTGTAGACTGTTGCTGCTGCTTTATATGATGAAGGTGCCATTACAGTTATCTATGTGGTTCTTGTCAATTGTAGCTACATGCTTGAGAGGTCCTCAAACAGTTATGGTAAGTTGATATTTATTGTTGTTGACTGGGCTGCTAGTCTGATTTAATTGTACTGTATCTAGGGGTGAGCAATTTTTGGTTACAACTGAATTAGTCAAATTAACTGAAGCAATTTGGTTAAAATGTTTCTATTCAGTTAAATTCGGGGTTAGACTTGGTTAATTTGATTAATTTGGTTGCTTATGGTTTTGTCCCTTTTTAATAAGTTTTATGTTAACCAATTTGACATTTATACATTTACTTTTTCAATAAGCTATAACTCTTCAAAGATAAAGCTCAATGTGTCATTTATATAGCTCAATAAACAGGCTCACCATGTTGTAAGAGCTACTGGTGCCATGCCTTTAGTTAAATTCTAGCTAAACTAGTTCAAGAAAATGTAAAATTTAATGTAGGAATTTAGGCTTAAAGCTTTTGATTTGATTTTAGTTAATTTGGTTAACCAACCAAGTTAACTGATGCAATTCTGTTATTGGTTAATTCATAAAATTCAGTCAATAAAATATATAACTTAATTTGGCTTTTAAAAATTTCTAACTGAATTAACTGATTTCTCACCGGTAATCGCTGCATATAAATGGAAACTGATGTCTCTGTAATTTATATGGTTAAAAGTTAATATGAACTCATTGGGATCTTATTCTGAATTCAATCAGCATTGAAACATTCATCATCTAATAATATGGTAAAGCTTTTGGTTAATGTTTTAACCATTCCCTTAGCTTTTTGGGCTTACTCGTTGTCTCAAACCTCTCTCTCTCTCTCTCTCTAAAGTGAACCTGAAGCTTTAAAGGATCTCAATAGGATCAAGCTTTATTGGTCTCTATTATAGCATGTTTTTGTCCGTATTTTATCACCTGTGATTTGTATTATGTGAATTGCTTGTTAACCCTTTCAAAATTATGTTGTTTTATGCATGTTTACATTTCTGCAATGTCTGTCTTTAACAGATTATCTTGTTGACGAGGGTACTGAATGCAATTCTACATCTGATTTATTGCTGGAACGCAATCGTGAACAGTGCTTAGTTGATCTTTTGATTCCGTCACTTGTATTGCTGATCACACTTTTGCAGAGATTACAGGTTTGTTGCTTGTTTGTCAGACTGTATCCTAATGAATCATCTTTTGGTTCAATATGGAAGATAACTTCCTGCAAAAAGCATCATGAAAAGTTTAGTGAATTAATGGTGAGACTGAAGATGCTATGTTCCCACCTTCTTTAGATCGGAATAGTTGCTAGTGGAGGAGGATTTAATTGGTTCTTTCATAAACTTCTGAAAAAGGTTGCTACCTTTTTGCTGTTTCGAGCATTAATTCTTCCTCCTAATTTAGAAAAGACTGAAGCATTAGTTGTGAAGTTCATTAGATACTGATGCCCCTAACATCGGACTCTTTTCATTCATTTAATAATTAACTGCATTTTTTAGTGTACTTAACCTTTTTTAATCCTTTACCATCTTCCAAATTTGAGAATTGAATTGTCTTGTCCTCTATGTATAGGAAGCTAAGGAACAGCACAAGAATACAAAACTGATGAATGCATTGTTACGATTGCATCGAGAAGTTAGGTAATTAATATTTCCCTATGGAAACTCTTGCATACCATGCTCATTTATGGAGTTAATGGTGCTAAGCATATTGCTATCTTGCAGCCCAAAGCTTGCAGCTTGTGCAGCTGATTTATCTTCTCCCTATCCTGATTCTGCACTTGGTTTTGAAGCTGTCTGCCATCTTTCTGTGTCAGCTCTTGCTTATTGGCCAGTATATGGTTGGAGTCCTGGCCTCTTCCACACTATTCTTGCCAGTGTTCAAACTACTTCATCCCTGGCCTTGGGTCCAAAAGAGACCTGCAGTTTACTTTGTCTTTTGGTATTTCAAGTTTTCTTTTCTTTAATACTAATAGCACCCTGGTCTCCTTACTGATATCAAGAAATTTTTACCTGGTTATGTTTTGTTGTTGCTTATATCGTATCTATGTTGGTAATTATTAAGGAAGTGTTTTTGACCAGGACTGCTTGTTGTTTACCTTTCTCTTTTGTTTTCTATATCCCAACCTGGAAAACAATGAATTCCAAATTTGGATACTGTGCTTACTTTGTTTGCTGCTTTTCTTAATAACACTTTTCTGTCATCAGGAATGGAAGACCCTTCTCTCAACTTAAGAAATGTTTTTGCTCCAATGGGCATTTCCTTAATTGCAGCATTAACTGGTTTCTTTTGCCTTTTGATTGCAAGAATGATCTATTTCCTGAAGAAAGTATCTGGCGTTGGAAGAATGGAATGCCCTTGTTGAGTGCCCTTAGGTCACTGGCTATAGGGACTTTACTGGGACCTCATAAGGAGAGACAGGTTGATTGGTATCTAGAGTGTGGTCACCTTGAGAAGTTGTTCAACCAATTAACACCACACCTTGACAGAATTGCACAGATTATCCAACATTATGCCATCTCCGTATGTGCTCTTTCATTGGCATGCTACTTTGGTTTTCTTATCATCTGAAATCTCTGATATTGCAGGAATGTAGAAATGGTTGGGGCAGGGTAGTTATTCTATTTTGATAAACTTGCTTTATATCATGTGCCTCTACTAATATATCCCTTTTAAGCAGGCATTGGTAGTCATACAAGACATGCTTCGAGTTTTTATAATTCGCATTGCTTGCCAAAAAGCTGAACAGGCTTCTAAACTTCTGCGGCCTATATTGTCATGGATACATGATCATACCTCTGACTTATCATCTTTATCTGACACAGAGGCTTACAAGGTGATAACTGCTAAGTTTTTTTTGCCCAAATTACCTTTTTTTATTTTTTTTGTGGTTGTTTAGACTGTTATACCTAATAATTTCCTTTTCCCTTGGCAGGTTTATAGATGCCTTGATTTTCTCACTAGCTTACTGGAACATCCATATGCCAAGGTTTTTCGATCTGTCTATGGATTTTTTTCTCCCCCCCCCCCCTTCTTGATTTGAAGTTTATTGTGCTCATGGTGCTTCCTATCTCAGGTGCTTTTGGTAGGCGAGGGTTTTCCTCAGATTCTAACAAGAGTGTTGGAGAGTTGTTTTGATGCTACAGATTCAGACGGGAGGCAGGCTTCAGATTGTAGGGATTCTGCTAAATATGGGTTTGCTTTGATTAGTTTGTGCATCCCAGTTTTTAAGTCTATCTCACTACTATGCAGTTCTCGAACATTCTCCCAATATGATGAGAGACATGAAATGTGCGTTGATTACTTGTATTGACATTCTCTGTTTTTTCTATTATATATTTATAATTTATTTGAAATGCAGATTGGACATGATATTTACTGCTTAATGATGGTTTCACTTAAAATCATTGTTGTTACTAGGCACAAATTTGACAGTTTGAGCCCCAAAGATTGTTCGATATTTATAAATCAACTCTTGAAGTTTTGCCAGGTAATTGGAAGACTTGAAAACTTTTAGAGATAGACTACTGAATTCTGTTATCGAGACCTAGTCTAGGATCACAAGATAGCTAATCTTGTAATCGAAATGCGTTTTTTTCCCCACAGGTCCTACCAGTTGGAAAAGAATTAGTGTCTTGCCTTGCAGCTTTTAGAGACATGGGTTCTTGCACAGAAGGGCGTAATGCTTTGCTGTCTGCTTTGCTATATAGCAGCAGTTCTCATGATGAACTTGAATCAGAGAGAGGAAATGAAAAGAATGTGAATTTTCATTTCCTTAATGAATCTGAATGGAGAAAATCTCCCCCATTGTTATGTTGCTGGATAAAATTATTGAAATCCATTGATTCAAAAGATCATTTACCACCTTATACACTTGAAGCTGCTAATGTGTTGTCTTTAGGTACTTTGGGCTTTTGCATGGGTGGGAATAGGTAAGATACACACATCTATCACCAATTTCTTTCATAATGTTGCTGCATTACTTAACATAGACTAGAGGATAGTGGTTAATATTTTTTTGTTGCTAGGGCTTGTCATTTCATTGTTTTAGACCATCTTAAACTTGTTAACATAATCTTATGGCTTAAGTATGTTTTTCAGGAAGATGTGATGTGTTTGTTTTTAAGAGTAGTGGTTTCCCCTTTTTTCATAGGAAAGAGAGAACTCCTGCAAAAACTCTTGGTGATTAAAAGAGAGAAAGAGTTTTAGAAAAGTCAGCTCCAATTATGGAAGAAAATTGAGAATGATTCAAACATGTTTCACTATTTTCTATAGAGAAAGGAATACACTGTATTCTTTCTCACAAAATGCTTGTACTGGGATTGGAGAAAAGAAACAGGACTTTTGGGAATCAAAACAGAAAAAGAAAGCTGAAATCTTTTTGAAACCCAAATGCAACCTAGCTTTTTATTTCTGTATTCTCAAAGGCTTTGTGATATGTTAAGCTTGGTTCATGTTTGATCCCATATAATGTTTGCATCTGCATGTTAGTTTATTTGCTAGTCTGCTCATTGGAAGAGTATTAGTCACTAAATTATGGTGTGCTCTTGTATCAGTTTGAACATGAATTCTGTTGTAGCATTGAAATTCCTCTTTGGGCTTCCTGATGATACGGCTGGGATAGGTGGCTTCCCAGAAGACAACATAAAATATATTCAGGAATTTTCTACCCTGTTAAGTTCAAGGATTGATAATGATGAGGACTATCAAACTTCATCCGATATTCATATCTCCATGCATCAGGTATAACTAAGTATGATTGCATCTTTCGTTTCCCTGACTTGTTTTTAAAACTTGAACTTATCTCTGATGCACAGGTTTCAGAGTCTGTGAAGTCATTGTTGTTACTCTTCCAAAACTTGACTGCTGCTGTTGAGGTGGATGATGCTATTCTCTATGGAAGTCTTCCTTTTCCACAAAACAATGTTCAAGTTCCTTCTGGAATTCAGCACTTTGGACAAGGGCTTGACGGAAAGGCAGATGACAGCCTTTACTCGGGAGGGTTTGAAGACAAGTTTTCATGGGAATTGCCTGAAACATTACCTGGTAGATTGTTACAGACAGCTCTTCCTACAAGAAGGAAACTGCAAGCAGCTGACAGTGCAAATAGGAGTGCCAGAGGAGACAACTCTGTGGCTGAGATAACAAATCCAACTGCATTTCAACGGGGATTGGGTCCATCTACAGCCTCTTCTGGTACTACTCGAAGGGATAGCTTTCGACAGCGGAAACCGAATACGAGCAGGCCTCCATCAATGCATGTGGATGATTATGTTGCACGAGAAAGGAGTGTTGATGGTGTTTCTAATTCTAATGTAATAGCTGTTCCGCGAGTAGGATCTTCTGGGGGTAGACCTCCTTCAATTCATGTCGATGAATTTATGGCTAGACAGAGGGAGCGTCAAAATCCTGCTGCATCAGGGACTGAGACTGCTACACAATCTAAGAATGCAGCTCCTATAAATAGCCCAGATAATGAAAAAGTAAACAAGTCTAAGCAGCTGAAGTCTGATCTCGATGACGATCTTCAAGGAATTGATATAGTGTTCGATGGTGAGGAATCTGAAACAGATGATAAGTTGCCGTTTCCGCAGCCTGATGATAATCTGCAGCAGCCTGCTCCTGTAATTTTTGAGCAAAGTTCTCCGCAGTCTGTTGTTGAAGAGACTGAAAGTGATGTTAATGGAAGTAGTCAATTTTCTCATATGGCTACACCTTTAGCATCTAATGCTGATGAGAATGCCCAAAGTGAGTTTTCTTCAAGAATGTCAGTTTCACGTCCTGAAATGTCTTTAACTCGAGAACCTAGTGTTTCTTCAGATAAGAAATTTTTTGAGCAATCTGACGACTCAAAGAATGCTGTTTCAATTAAGAACTCTAGTGGGTTTGATTCTGCATCTGGGACAAATAGTTCAGGATTCTCTGCCCCTATTTATAGTAATACACCTGCAACATCAGTGCAGTTGCCACTGGATTCAAGAATAACTCCACAAAACTTCTATCCAAAGAGCAGTGCACAGTATGCTGGTAACATTCCTGTGGCAGCTGGATCTCGAGGAATGTATGAGCAGAAAGTTCTGCCAAATCAACCACCTTTACCCCCAATGCCTCCCCCACCAACAATTTTGCCAGTAAGTTCTCTTATTAGTTGTCCTCATTTATTAGTTTTATGCTTGACATAGGCCTCACAACTGACAGCCTTTCTAAATAAGATTTTTGTTTTTCACTGCTTTAGCTTGATAGTTTACTTACACTTTCTAAATGTTCACTTTTCTTTGCTGCAGGTCCAATCTGATTATTTATCTTCAGTTAGTGGCAGTCCTTCCCTGTTGCAATCTTCCATTCCCGTGTCAGATTCCAAGTTTATGAGAACTTCTATGCCTTCGCCTAGTGGAACTACTAGGCCTCCACCACCCCTTCCTTCAACACCGCCTCCATTTGCATCTAGCCCATATAATTTAGCTTCCTTAAATACTTCTGCTTCCCAACCAGCACTGTACAATCAGTCTGGTATGGGGAAAACCGAACTTCCTCAGGGTTCTATTGGACCTACTATTGATGCTCGACTTCCTATTTCATCTGCTGGCTTGGCTTCATATCCCCCTCCACCATTGATGCAATCTTTAGTTTTTAATAGGCCTCCTTCGATCCCTGTTACACCTTATGGAACCTCTCCTGCACTGCATCAGGGTGAGAACCACCCTCCTAGCATCTTGCAAAACCCCTCAATACCTCAGTCTTCTATGCAAACAATCCATTCTCTTAATCAGCTGCAGAAGCTTCAACGTCCGTTGCAGCCAACTCAACATCTTAGGCCATCCATGCAATCATCACAGCAGTTGGAGCAAGTTGTGTCTTCGCAAACCCCTGTTCAGATGCAAATACAGTCGTTACCGATGATGCATCAAGCTCATATTTCTCCTGTTAATCCTTATTATCAGCCCCAACAGCCTGAATTTTCAGCAGCGCAACAACAGATGCAAGTTGAGCTTGCTCAACAACAAGCACCTCCACAAACTGGTGGTACGTCACAGCAACAAGATTCTGGAATGTCCTTACATGAGTACTTCCAGTCTCCAGAAGCTATTCAGGTAAGTCTTGTGCATGTATAACCTCATGAAGAGGGAATGCCATCTGCTTGACATCTTCTGTATCATAATTTTATCTTTACTTTTCCTAAATGCAGTCTTTGTTGAGAGATCGAGAGAAACTTTGCCAGCTATTGGAGCAGCATCCGAAGTTAATGCAGATGCTTCAGGTTCAGTTTCTACATTAATTCTTGTTTGTCTCAAGGAGATTTAATTATGTAGTGGTAACATCTCTGATCAACAAAGTTTTTAACTTCTAAATTGCTCTGCTGAGGAGCTATTCAACTTGTTCTATATTATATGGCTTGTATACATATATGTGCATCAAACATTGATGCATATATACATTAATCTGATTTTGTTACTCGGACTTGGGTTTGTGTTAGATATGGGTATGCGTCTGTCACCAGTATGTTTAAAATTTTTAAAGCATTTTCATATAGTTGGAGTATTCTTAAAGTTTCATGTCCCTCTAACTCTGAATATGTTGGACATGAGTACTTCTAGGAAAAAATAAGGAGTTGGAGTAACATAGTTATGATATGCTTAAATATTGCTTGCTATTATATTCTAAACATGGTTGCTTCTCATGTTCTCTAACAGGAAAAGTTAGGTCAGCTGTAGCAAAAGATGATAATGGGATTGTACGGGTGCTTTATTCTATTTTCTGTAGCATATTTCAGACATGTAATCATTGATCCAAGACTCTGAAGTACAATTCTTGAGCCTCGGCCTTAGGTCGCCATGTTTCAAGCTTCAAATGCAGTTGCCTGATTAAGCCTGTTGCACTAAATTTTGTATCAGTTTGGACCATATGTACATTATATTCCATTTACTATTACAACTTGCATTTTTTTTCATTGTTTTATAATCTATTTCATGTGTAGGGGAAAATTTTCCTTCCCTGGTTAGTTCCCTTGTATGTTAAGCCGATGTTGATATGTCAACTCCAACTCTGTATATATGCTTTATTGTCTGTTCTATTAAGTAGCAATGGTTTTGGCCAAAAAAAGAAAAAAACTCCGCCATGGGTTGACGAGATTCTGGAGTTGCTAAAAGTTGTCTGGGGTTTGAATCCGATATTAGACGTCAACTTTTGACTTGAATCAACACGGTTTTTTTTGCCAGGGTTAGGGTTTGTTTAGAATTGCATCTCAAAGTAGCATTTGATGCTGAACCATGTTTTTTTTTATTCATAAGCAATTTTAAACAATCCACCATTCAAGTTAAATCAAATTTTCAAATTGGGATTTAAACTAATCTATTATGCATAAACTTCAGCTTTTGAATTTTTCAAAACCCCACATTTAGGCTTCAGGCTTTTTGGTTTTCCTGAAATCCCTCATTTCCCGGTTTAGGCTTTTTTTTTTTTTGATGGGCAGTAAGATTTTCCTCTTTTAGGTTTTTTTTTTTTTTTTTTTTTTTTTGGATTAGTAAGATTGGTTTTAGTGAGATTAAAAATGATGGTGGTGTATGAGATTGACTTCAGTGAGATGAAAAATAACGGTAGTGGTGAAATTAGTTATTGTAGCAGTGAGATTGAATATGGTAGTAATGAGATTAAAAATAGCATTTTGTTTAGATTAAAATGTAGTTGTAGCGGTGAGGTGAAAATAGAAAATGGCTATTAAAGACATTAATATGAAATTTTGATATGGTGATGAATTATTTTTACATATATATTTAAAATTTTCAAAAATTATATTCTATTATTTTATATTTATAATAAATATTATTTTCAACAAAAATAACAATATAGATTTGTCATAATTATTATAAACGTAAACATATAAAAAACACAAATTAACATAATATAAAACAAAAATATAATACACTATAAAAAAAAAACATAATATATATTATGTAGTGCATAAATCATAAACGTATGCGTATAAAAGGGCACCATTAGAGGCTACACCTCAGGGGATTTGCTTAAGTGTGTCTGTAGTGAAGTCTTAGGCTTCAAGTTAATGTAATTAATTATTCATGCTTGCTAAGGAGAATTGTACGTAAGAAGTGTAGAACTGGTAGAAAGTTAAATTGTAGTTCTGTTTTGAAACCTGTTGTGAATAAAAGACATCATATTTAATTGGTAAATTCGAATTAATCATGGTGTACTTAAAGCTGTTAATAGAATAAGTAGATTTTTAATTAAGCAACTCAGATTATTAAGAAATACTTGGTACCTGGACTCGGTGATCGGGTCGAGTAATGGGTGTTACAAACTTCCTATGTCATGATTCGTAATACGTGAAACATGTATGTTCTGGAATATTGATTACTCTATTTGTAGCGCCCCAAATCCAATCGGGATGGTCCGACCCGAATTCGAAACGTCACATTAGTCACTTACGTGACTACATCATAAACCACCATTCACACCACAACATTTTCACACATAATTAGCAATTAAATCGTTCAGGATAATCATACAAATCCTATAAATCACGCTTATCTAACAAATTATCAAAAGTCATTCAAGGGCAAAATCGTTAGTTTGCATTCATCATATGAATCACTCATAAATAACAATTTTAAAAATAAATTTCAAATCTATAGGTATGTTAAAAACAATATTCAAAGAATCAATTTAAACCAATTAGTAATCCTCGATTAATTTTAAAAAATAAAGGTTTTAGGGACCCAATCGTAAAAACAACAAATTATATGAAGTAACCATTTTACAAAATTGTAAGTAGCACCACAAAATTAACCATCAAAACCTCATTCATGCAAATTTTTAAAGCATTTTATTGCATTTTGGACTCCGATTTCATTTCCTAAAACTTGGGACTAGATTGCAAAGGAAGCAAAACAAGGCATATGCACTCGGTGTGCCACGTCGTGACGACACGATTGTCACGACGACATGACTTTGGGTGTCGCAATATTGATCCCTCGTCGCAACGTCGTTCAAATGTTGGTGCGACGTCATATGTAATTTCTGTAGAAACAACCCATCAACCTGCATTTGTCAGTTTGACTCATTACCAAACATACAATTTTGTTCATTTAGGCCTATTTCTCTATTCTAACATGTCATATTACAAGCATACATAATTCAAAACATGCTCTAATACATTTTAATACACCTTAGCAAAATTTGACACTCCAAGTAATTTGTTATGCTAGCATACAAGTCTTTAACTTCACACTCAATCAGACAACATACCATAACAACAATTCATGCTTTCCTAAAGATCCTAAATGCTTATTTTAGACTTATTTGGTCATTTAAAAACCGTTAAACCATTTTTGTCACATTTTTGTCCAAGATTCAAGCAAACCTTTAACACAAAACTTCAATAAGCAATCATGCATCATCAAAATCATCATTCACAAGCAATCAAAAGATCACAACCCAAGTTTAAAGTTCTTCACAACATTCCTTAAAGTCCGTTTTACAGTACCAACATTGAAATAGTATAGTCCCATAAAAACTACCCACATTGCCTTTGTTAAGGAGTTCAAAAACCTTAACACATACTCAACCAAATAGCCTTGAATGGATCACTTTGCTTGCCCACTTCCTTCTTCTTGACTGAGCCATCTCTCTGCAAAATATTTAAACACGAGTGTGAGCTTTACAAAGCTTAGTGAGTGCTCAAGAATGCCACAATAAAACACAATATCTGAGGTTAAAGGAAAGCATACTAAGGCAATCAATTATTGCACTTTTAAGCATAATTTAATCAATTCACAATTGATATATTGGCTACTTGTGATTTGAAAAACATATATGCAAACATATCTCATAGGATAAACGGATCTCCAACACATCAATGACTCAAAGAGTCTAACATGTCACATATAAGTTTAGCATAAGCTATCACTCTCCAGTACACTAACATGTCCCATTGAATGGAGTCAAAGCTCAACTTTCCCTTTTCTCTCCAACATATCCTGGGGCCTCAATGCCTATATACAAAACACGTGTGAGTACTCAAATCTTATGACATGCCAACTATATCCAATGATATCAAGAGATCACAAGGCCAACATATCCATATAAACACAATTATTTATTGTTTTATGCACATTCTTGTTTGTCCACATTCACAACACTATCACATCACATGTACTGCACTTTCAAGTGCCAACACAATGCTCTTTGAGCCACAAACACTATAATCTCATATGTTTGCATAAAACCAACAAATCATAAGTCATATATTGATATAAACACATCACATTTTGTTATAAACTCATTATAAATCACATCTCACAACACACAAGCATTATTTGCAAGGTAAAACAAGATTGAGTAAGAAGGCTTACACTCGGAACTTAGGATAGGTCTTTAGGCTAACCTAAGCTCTCAATTAACTCTATGAATCGTGCTTACATGTAGCACTTTAGATCACTCACTGATTTAGCTTTTGCTCGATTGTCGAAAGCTTAAACGAGCTTTTCCTTGCCTTTCGCCTGACTTGTAGAGGGATTCAACGGATCCAAAACTTCGTATACAAATTAAACACAAGGTAAAATAATCATTAGCATCCACAATCACATTTAAACATCAACAAAAACGCAGATACATCTTCTCCCCTTTTAAACCGAAAGTTTGACTAGATTTACTGAAATAATTAATTCCCTTAATCAATTCTTATTTCTATTACTTAAACATGATTCTAAATATCTCATATATCATATTAAATATTTCTAAACCATTTTAAACGCCTACCAACTCAGATTTCAATTTTTCGAAAAAATAATTACATGTGAGCATTCGAGAGGGAAAATCATCAATTCTCTAAAATCTTTTAATAATATGTTAAATTGAGTTTAAAAACCTTTTAATCATATTAAAATAAGATAAAAATCATTTAGAAACAATAATTTAACTTAAAAATATGAATTTCACCATTTTCAAGTTGATTTTCAACTTAAAACTTTAGATCCATAGAAATCTCATTATAAGTGATCAAATATTGATTTGTAAAAGCAACATACTTAAAAATGTCATCAAGAATCAGAATCTAACCTTTATTAAAGAAGAAAAATGAGTTGAAGCTTTAGTTGCTTGAAAAGCCTTTGGAGAAGAATGAAGAAATTAAGGAAGAATTTGAGTGTTTTCTTTAAAATTGAGAGAAAATCTAGTGTTTGGGAGGTGAGAAAATCAGAATGATCTATTTATTTGGAGAGAAAAATGTTTAGATTGGTGTTTGGAAAAAATTCAAATGAGAAAATGGAGGAGGAAAGAAAGGTGAATGGGTTTTATATTTGCGCACAAAAAATTGATTTTTAAAACTTGTATTAATTGCTTTTGGGCAACTCTTAAGTTTGACCCTTTTACAAATTAGTTATCTTTTAATTAAAACACTTTTTTCTTAATTCTTTTTAAATCCGATTTTATTTTTAAAAACCATGTTAAAGTAATCATTTTCGGACCACTTAATTCTAAATTCCTTAACCAAATTTTAGACCACTATTATTTTATAATTATTATTCCCAAATTTAATTCCTAGACTCAAATTTAATTCCTAGACCCGAATCGGCTACCCGGTCCACTAACCCGAATCTACTAGACCAAATTTTGGGATGTGACACTATTAATAGTCTCAGGTCGAGTGGGGTATAGTTGGCATGTCATAGGATTAGTGTACGAGATTTTAGTTCAATTTATATTGATGAGGCATAGAGCACATATTATACTTCGGACGTACTGATGAGGTTCTAGGCACATTTATATACTTCGGTTTATACCGATGAGGCACTGGGTGCCGGTTATGATGGTGTGATGGTTAGATTATCTGTGTATCTATCTTAAGTCCATGTTCGGTTAATAGGGATTATGAAAATATGTATCTTGTCTATTGATATTGGATATTAAATTGTATAATGGTATCTAGATTTTTAAGCATTAAAAGTATGGCATGTGAAAGATCATATGATCTGGTTATTACGAGCCCTGAGGGCCGATTCAGTTGTAAAATGAATTAGTGGATTTGAGATAGTAATGAGAAAATGGAATGGATTTTGTGATATGCTATGCCATATATGTAATTAAGATATAAAGGTAATAGGAAATTGATGTTCCTGTATGAAATGTTAAATGACGTATGATATGAGGTTATGCATATGAGACATGAAATGAAAACTTGATTTAGTTGATAGTTGGATCACAATTTGGTTGCATTTGATATCTTGCTTCTATTTGATTATTGTTTAAATCATGTTAGCATCACTAAGCCATATTGCTCAGTGTACGGTTTATTTACTTCTGTACATAGGTATCATTAGATCTTGAGAATACAAGGAGTACGACAACATCCAAAATTCAACTCTCAACTCAGCTAAGTTTGTATAGTTTTTTTTTTTTTTTATGTTTATAGCAAATAGTGTGTACCTAATGTTTGAGTTGGTCCTTGGGTTCAAATTGTCCTTTTGGTACATATGATAGGAAAGGTTTGCTTTTTGAGCATGACCATATACATTTGGTGATATGTATATGTATTCATCTAGTGAGTTAATGGTTTACTTGCCTAATTGGCCATGTTATGCTTGTGATTTAGTTGTTCTTGCTTGCCAAGTAAATGAATATGTTTATGTACTTGTGATCATGTATTGATCGGTGTTTGATATGTCAAGGATGGTAATTTGGCATTTGTGTTAATACGTACAAAGTAATTAGTTGAATTTTTGGGTCATTTGGATCAAATGAAATGGATGCTTGGTAGGGTTGAGGAAAAAGATGCAAAAATTCAGGGAACTGCCTTCATTATCGTGACATTCCTTAGCTGAAGTCGCGACATTAAGCCCTCCACTTTCAATGTTGCGACAGGCCCTAGTTGAAGTCGCGACATCGAGTTATTGTCTTCATGGTCGTGACTCATCCCTATTGAAGTCACGACATCAAACTACTGCCCTCAGTGTCGCGACATTCATCCTTTGATGTCACATCAACACCTCTATATTAGTCAGTTTTACATTTTAGTCCCTTATTTATTACCGAAGATTCGTAAGAGCTTTCATAAGCCTACTTATAACCCGGATTTGAATAATTAATGTTTTTAGAAGTTTTAATACTCAATCGTTTGCATGATTTGTCTTTTGAATACTGAAATGAAATTGTAGTTGCTTTGGCAAAGAATGTAACATCTCACATCTTGGATTCGACAATTGTGTTGGGTGTGGGGTGTTACAAATAACATGGAATATTATATAAATTGAAAGGTTAACCTAAAGCTTGTTAATATGTGATTCAATGATTTCTACCTATGTTGCTTAATTTAGTTTCAATTTATTTATATATTGATTTCAAATTATGTTAGCACCACTAAGTATTCAATACTCAATGTTTTGTTATGTTTGTTTCCGTACATAGGTCTTGAGCAGGTTTTTAGTAGATCAAAGTCGAAAAGCATACAATGTCAGTGGCTCAACTCAGCTCAAATCAACTTTGTGTTCTTTTGTATGTATATAATGTTATTGGCATGTACCTAGGTTGAGTCTTGTGACATGGTGTTTATTTTGATGGTTTGGTATATTTTGCTAATTTGGAGCTATACAGTTTTATGCAATAGATTTCAATGCTTGAATTAGTAGGTTGATATGCATATTTATAATTAAGTTTTCTTTTAGTTTTCATTAAGCCTGGAAATTTAGAAATAATTGATGGATTAAATTGAAAGGAGACATAATTTAGTGACCTCTATTGGAAAATCGAGGGGAGGAAGTAACCAATTTAGGATTTGGTTGAAATATAAGGCCAGTTTGGTTGGATTTAAACTAGTTGACTCGTAAGTGGGAAACATAATGATTTTTAAAGGGTGGATTTTACACGGTTGGAGACCGTGCAAGAAGGGCTATAAATAGCTGAGAGGTGACTTCGGAAAAAGGATTCGTCTCAATTCTGCCTCATTTTCTTCCCTTATTTCATCTTATTCGTTGCTTCAAAGGAGAGATAGTTGTGGAAGCTCTGTAAGGAGCAAATGTAACAGCCCGTTTTAAGTGATGTCGGAAATAGTGGTTTCAAGATCACGATTTTGACAAGCGAGCTTTTATTTAATTATTTAATATTTACGAGTCAAATATAATATTATAATAAATTGTGTTTTGATAATTTTTGTTATTTGAATGAATAGTTAAGTTCAAGTGGTTTGTTCCTCATGTCAAGTGGCTCTAAAAAATGAGGTTTCGAGACCTCGTTTCTTTAACTCGAGCCATAAATATTTTTATTAAATATTTATGGAGTTAGCATATGGGTGTATTGAAGTTCAGTCCACAAAAATTAGTGTTTTGTTAGTTAATTAAAGAAAAAGGACTAAATTGTAAAAGATGTAAAACTTAATCTCTATTGATTTTATTAACTAAAATGCATGACTAAAATTAGTTTAAGGATTTAAATGGTAATTATACCATTTTCAATAGTGAATGGACGGTAGTGGAAGGAATTCTTTAACTAAAATGTATTATATTATAATTATTATTATATTATAATGAATAATAGTTAAAGAAAAATAAACAAAAAGGAAAACATTTCATTCCTTTCATTTATCATTTCTTCCCACGAAAAGAAAAGAAAAGAAAAGAAAAGCTAGGGTTGGTTTTAAAGCTTTCGGCCAATCCTTTGTGGTTCAAATTGGTGAGATTTTCTAGCTTGTTTCTTGTAATTTTTATGTTTTTGGAATGTCAGAAGCTGCATTTAGCTAGCCCAGGTACTACTTCGTGAAACTGTAAAGTTTGTAGAAGTTTCCATTGATGAATTGGTGATGTTTTTGAAGTTTTATGATAGATTTTGAGTTTGATAGTTAAATAGGATAACTTTGTAAAGTAAATTTTGTATTTAGGGACTAAGTTGTTAAAATAGTAAAATTACATGAAGTTCTTGTGAAAAATGTAATAAATATGGGTTGTATAGGGACTATGGAAAATTCGTTCAGCATGATTTGAGTTTAATTATGTTAAATTTGAAGTTTAGGGTTTAGGGACTAAATTGAATAAAAGGTGAAAGTTTAAGGTAAAAGTGTAAAATTTTGATAAAGGGTAAATTACATGAATTTTAGTATTTTAAAGTATTTTAATTGGACAATTAAATTAAATTAAATTAATATATATATATATATAGATCACGAAACAAATCAATCGATGGACAAATGCGAAAAAGGAAAAAATGCTAATTAGTCCTTGGAGTTGTGTTTGCTGCAAAATCAATTTAGTTAAGTTCAGAAATGTACATATTTATATATATAATGTTTACTGTTTATTTGTGAATGTATATATATGATGTTTAATTTTTGAGTTGGGAATTGAAATATTATAACTGAATATAAGGTGAGAAAGGACTTATTTGAAAATTGTTGAATATTTGTGAAACATGGTATATTTGATTTTGGAATGATTACGGTTTGGTTACAACATGTGTATTGAGAAACATGGAAGTGCCCCTGATTTATGAAAGTTACAAATTTTGTTAAATTGCCCGTTTGGACATAGTAAAAAATTAGGATATGATTGGCATGCCAATAGGGTTAGTACGCGCGCTTGTACGGGATCACACTTTGGTGCCTCTGTTTGCACTTTGGTGCCTCTGTATTTGCACTATGTGCCTCTGTTAGCATTTCGATGCTCTCTGGTGTGTTTTGGGGGAAAACCCGAGTATCCGAGTAAATTTGCTATAGTTCAACGGGCCATGGAATTTTACGTTTAAATGTTAAATTACTCTGAGTTGGATTTATGTATAATGAAATATTTGTGTATATATGTATACGTGTAACACCCCAAAATAGGGTTTAGGAGTTTTAGGGGTATTTTAGGAATTTTAGGTTTAGAGTGTTCGAAATTTTGTGACATGGCATACCAGTAATGTTTTCAATTATTATTTTTAGAAAATTAAATCAATTTCTGAAAAAGAGTTTTAAATACCTTTAATTTTGAAAATAGGACTGACTTGTAAAAGAGCCAAAATTGAGATTTTTATAAACCTATTTAACCAGATTTTAAAATTCAAGCTAAAAAACCCCATTCTCTAAATTATTTCACGTAAAAACAACCCCCAAAACTAGTGTTTGTCGTCCCTTGTTCTGTCTTGCTATTCCAATCAATTTTGAACTCCAATTCCTAATTCGCTTTGATGTCTATCACCTTTGAATCATAAACCTCTATAAAAACCAAGAAAAGCACCCAAAAACTTCATCATCTATATCATCTTCTCCAAACGTGGGTTTTTCAGGATTTGCATCAAAGCTCATTTTTCTTCCACCGAAGGTAATCATTCGACTTTCTATAAGTTTTAAATGATATCTAGTCACTTAAACTGAATTTGTAGCCATTGAAACACATGTTTTAAATAAAAGCCAAAAATCGGGTCGTTAATGGTGGATTTTGGGATTTTGCATAAAAACGTGATTTCAAAGTGTTTTTCAACTTGTTTTAACATGATTAGAAGTTTTCTAAACTTACTTTGAAGTTTTGTTAAAGAATTTTTGAGATTTAATGAATTTTAGGAAAATAGCCATAAAACATGTCAAAAAAGTTGATACTATGAATTTAGTATTTTATTGTATTTTAAAGGTTGGGAATTAGTCGTAGGTGAATTATAAGATGAACGGAATCGGTTTTAGGCGAAAATATTGAGTATAGATCAAGATATTTGAGTTTTAAGTTGGCTATATTAAAGGTTTCAGTTACATGAGAACTTAGTTTAGGCTTATGTTTTGTATGCTTGTAATGAGTCCTTGACTAATTTTTGGATGTATTGTTGTGTGAATTTGTTGTGTTGAAGTTTCAGATTTGATAGAACCTTCTACGAGTAGAGATAAAGGCAAGGAAAAGCTAGTTTGACCTTTCGGCTTTTCGGCGAAAGCGTAATTGGTGAGTGTTTGGAATAATTGCTTGTGGACATGATTCAATGCGTTACTTGGGAATTTAGTAGTAGCCTAAACCCCTACTTTAAATTCCATGTGTAAGCTTTCTCATACCTATGTTTTCTTGTGAACTATGTGGTTATGTGTTTGTGAATATGTGAATTGAGATGAGATGCTATAACATGTAATATGTGGTTACGATAACTGTTGTGAAAGTGCAAATGTGTACATGTTATGTATATGTTAAATGTTAGTGACAGTGTTTTTGCTAAAGATGCAAATATGTAGTGATAGTGCACGAATAATCGGTAAGTGATATGTGTTTGATTTTAGATATTTTGGCCTTGTGATCTTGAAATCGTTAGATATAGTTGACATGCCATAGGATTGTGAGTACTCACCTATATGGACAGTGATTTTGGGCGTTGAGGCCTTGGGACATGTTGGAGGGATAAGGGAATATAAGCTAAGCTCCATTCAACAGGACATGTGAGGGGAAATAAGGAGAGTATTAGCTTTATGCTTCACTTTTGGGACATGTTTGACTCTATGAGTCTATGTGGTGTGTTGGAGATCTGTGTATCTGATGAGTGATGGTAGAGCTCACTTTTATGTTTCATAGCTCAAGTGCCAAATTATCTTAAATTATGAATATGTGTGTATTGTGATATGTGTTTATATGACGTGTGACCATTATGTAATTTATCTAAAAAGATGCTTTGAATTTTGTGATATATGCTTGAACTTTAGGTGATTATATGTGTAATAGGATATCTGCTTAAAAGTGAATATGTTTACCATGTAAAAGAACTAATAATAATTTACGAGTAAGTATATTATGACACTAAAGTTGGAACTGTTAAGGCTATGCTATATGGTTGTTTCGTTAATGCTTGATGAACTGTTTGCATGGTAGTTGTTCTAGGCATCCACTGAGCTTGTTAAGCTCACTCACTCCCTTCTTTAACCATTGCATATTAGTTATGTGCCGGTGTGAGCGGTGTGGTTCCGAGAGGTGATCCAACCAAGACTTTTGCATTATTTTCATAGGTGTTCTATATTTATTTATGTTTTGGGGAATAAGGCAATGTGGTAGACTTGTTTATGGCCATGTTAACTTCTAGGCAATTTGCTGGTTTTGGTTTGGTTTATAAGGATTACATGTTATTGTTATGCTTTGGTTCATGAACTTGAGGATGGATTGTCGTTATTTGTTCGAACACGATTTTGCGATATTGACCTGTTAATTAGGCCATTGAATGATTATTTGTCAAGGTAATTGATGCATGATGTTTAGGAACTAAATTGGAATGGGTTAATTACTTATATATGCTGCATTTTTTAGGTCTAGAGCAAAGGTATCGATAATCAGGTTTTAAAATCGATACCTCTGTGTTTTGAAACGTTCAGGAAGTCATAATAAAGATTTGGTATCGATACTTTGGCCCGAGTATCGATACTCGTGGTGTAATTATCGATACCTTGCGAAAGATACCGAGATTTTTTGGTGTTTTGAAATTTGGCGAGAAACAGAATGCAAGTTTGGTATCGTTTTTACAGGTGGTATTGATACCATTTAAAGAAAATATTGATACCTCAATATTAGTATCGATACCTATGGACCTGGTTTGAGAATTTTGCTGAATGGACCTTATGCATGTTTTAATATGTTTATAAGACTATTTAATGTAAGTTTAGCACGTGACAATGATAACTAGCTAGTATAATTAACTTAAAACCCATACGGATGATGATATGAAAGACGTTTCTTTTAGAATAAACTTTTACTTGTTGTATATGACATGAGACAGTGATGCGACATCTCTATATTCGGCCTGGCGTCCAGGCCAGGTATGAGGTGTTGCAATATGTGTCTAAAGCTTGGATTGCTTTAGTTTGAACCATTGTGTATATTGAATTATATAAGATGAATGTTTTGATTAGTATAGTTTGGTAATGAATATTAATGCCTTGGTGTAATTATATGTTTTATATGTCTATAAATATGTTATCTAGTTATGTTTGTGGTGTGTTTAGAGAATTAAATGGTTATATGAGTATTTTCCGAGTATTCGAGGTTGTTTCATTTGGTTCAATGGGTAAATAAAGCTTTAAAAGGTATGTGATTACATGAAATGAACTATGATTTTTGAGTAATTATGATGAAATGTGTAATTAAAAGGGAAAGATGGTTTAGTGTATATGTATGAGTGGTGAATTATGAAAGTGGAATGTTAGATATGTTTTATGCCATGCTTTGATTGGATTTATATGTGCAATGTTACACCAACTCACCTTGTGAGGTGGTGTGTATAGGAAAGGAAAGTTGGCTTATGACATAATGAAATTATGCTTGGTTGTTTAACTTAAAATGTTCGGTAAGTTTAAGTTTCCTTTATACGAGCTTACTAAGCATTAATTGCTTACATAGTTATTTTCCTGTAAGTGTATTGTACGCTATAAATGAATTGTGTAAATGATTGTTATAATTTAAATTGAAAAAATGTTCTGTCTGAAATCAAATGTTCTGAATGTTCTTAATTGTACTGTAATACTATGTAACCCTAATCCGACGACGAAGAAAGCATTAGGCGTGTTACAGCAGAAGTTAGGAGGCCTAAGTTAGAAAAATAGAGAATCCAGTAAGCTGCTTCTAGGAGTATGAAAGCTTTGGTGCTTAGAAAAGCTAAGCGGATGAGGCGAAGAAGCAACATGTGAGTTTTTGTACTCAAGCCTTGAACTGCTAAAGTTGTTGCATGATTGCATGTGTTTATGATTATCCACCATTCTATTCAAAATGCATGATATGGAGGGGAAATTACAAGAGGGAATAGAAGAAGCTAGGATCTGGGAAATGTGACCTTCTGTTAGATACCACCATACGGTGTTGCTATGTGCATTTGTGATGTGCGAAGCTCTGGGCCTTGCGAAGGGGACACTGTGGTGTTTGAACATCAATGTTAGGACGATGAAGGAGGAATGGATGGGATGCAATAGGAAAAGCAAATAGAAAGATCATGGCTAGGCCATGTGTCCGACCGGAGGCTATATGCCAAATCTGAGTAAGACCAAAGCTGAAAGATGTTATGGTATCATGTGAAAGTAAGCCAGAGCGACTAAATAGAGTGAAGACTAGAGCTAATAGATGTTATGACATCCTTTGGTAGTTCACCGGGACAGTAAACACGAGGTTATATTGTGTAAGACTATAGTTGAAAGATGTTACAACATCAAAAATAGTCCGATGGGTGATCTACCGCAATTCGTTATAGTGTAGTAGGTAGGTTTGTACAAGTGTACACAGTCGTTATCAAGTAATAAGTAAGTAAAAGAGTTATTGTGTCTATAGGGATTGTGTATGTTACTCAATCAATTACAAAATTGAAGTTCTACAAATTGGTGATAAGAACACAATATTTCGAGTGATGGATGATTAAACTAAATTAAATTATCTAGATGTAAGATGATCCCTAATGCAATTTAATTTAAGTATGACAAAAATGTATGAATGAATTTAATAGCAAGAACACAAAATTCAACAATCAATAACATGAATAGGCTAGAACAATTGCATCATTCAACTTAATTCATTTTTCTCATGTTTAATAGTGTTCGGAAAATATTCCATGGCAACTCGATCTTTCATGAGTTTGAAACCAAATTAAGTCCTTTCGAAATCTTTTGCTTAGTAAAACATGCATTTTACTGATCATATTAAACTAAGGGTTTCTTAGATTTCATGTGAAGTAATAAGGACGGGTTAGGTTTGAAACAATTTAATCACATAAACCTAAAAGCTATGAAAGATACTAGAGCTCGTTAAAGTTATTATGAACCTTTAATTCAGTCAGGTTAGGATCTAAATTAAGCATGCACTTTTCAACTATTGTGTCCATTAGCCGTCATTTGGTTAGGATCGCTCAGCTAATTCCAATGCATCCAATCACGTATGAATGAAATACAAACTTGAGTTTAATTGAAAACATGAATGACTGAGGCACAAACACTATAAACATGATTTAAACTAACTTCATTGAATTGATGCAATCATCTTAGCTAAACATATTTAAGCTATCATTTTTGTTGACAAGATAGCAAATCACATTGCAAACATGATTAAAATCAAAGTAAAAAGTAAAGGAAGAATAAACTCTGTTCGAATCATCAACCTTGTGAACTCCGATTGAAGAAGTTTCCTTCCGTCCTTGTGTTGCTCCGTTACTAATGGCTCCTCAAGGTGGCTAGCCAAGAGATGATCTTATCAAGGTTTTGCTTGCTAAGAAAGAAAGAAAATATGGGACTCTATGCGTGGGAATGAAGAGAGGGAATGAGAGAATAGAATAGAAATGTTAAATGAAGGATGAAGGATGAATGAGAGATGCAGGGATGCTTTGAAATGGAGAATGGAGGTGGGTATTTATAGTGGAGGTTGGTGTATGAGTTTACTAAAAATAGTGTGAAAAAACCCCCCATTTACTCCTTTGCTTGGCCGACCACATATTGTGGAAGAGAGTGGATGTTGATTGCTTGATTTAAGCAAGAAATCATGCTTGAATCAAGCAAGGGTTGGACGATTTCTTGGGCAAAATTGGTGTGCTGATTTTTAATTAATTTCCAAGTGTACAAACCTCCGACTAATTGTCCGAAAAGTCAATTTTTGGCTTCCCAAATATCCTTGCCAAATTGGGCTTCTCTTATCCTTGTTTGGACGATTTTGTGACCCATTAAATAGTCAGACTTGTCCACCATGTAACACCATTTTTAACTGGGCCAAGGTAACATCTTTATGATCCAATTTGCATGGTTTTGCCGTCCAAGTAGGGTAGAATTGCTCATGTCCATGCAAAAATTATGATAAGCTCTTTATTAAATCAACTTCATGGTCCTACTGCATAATTAAATATAACAAATTAATAAATAACATGAAATAATTTAATTTATGCACAAAATTAATACAATAAAGCACAAATTTGCATATTTTTATAAATTCATGTCCATTGTCGGAATATAAGCAAAATTCACTTAATTAATTAACAAATACTCGGGATTGGTATTATTCTTAAGTAAAAAGGTGGTAAAAACTACTAAAAAAACCCTATATAAATTAGAGTTTACACACCTCCAAATTTAATCCATTGCTCGTCCTGAGTAATGTTTCATGCAAAGCAAAACTTTTGCTAAGGCAATCTTGCAATATGTTTAAGCAGCATCAATATTTGTACATAATTATGCATTAACAAAATCATGCTCACAAGCTCTTTTTATGGATAAGTCACTCATATGCAAACATTATTTCAAAATTTTATTCTAAGTGTAAAAAAAATGCTAGCATAAGTCTTAGAGTGCATGCTTTTCAAGATCATTCATAACATTCACCATTCAATCAAAGTTTATCAATCAAACTAAACAATCACAAGGTTTAATTTATGGTCCTCATATGTTGAACTTAGCAATTCCTCTCCACTAATGTAGTTAGCATAATTATAAAAATCAATAGGTCTTTCATAAGGTTGTAATGGGGCTAGGCTCAAGGTAGGGATAAAGAGAAGTAGATTTTAGGTTCAGTAATCTTAACCTTGACTTTTCCTTGGATCAATTCGAGGTACATCCTTCCTACCAATGGGTTTTACCCCCCCAAACTTAAATTTGAAGCGTATGCCCAACAATATTTCTTAATACTTTGAGTATTTATTTTGCTCTTTTTGCTTGATATTTGAATAGAGCTTTTTTTTAAACACACGAAGAATATGTACATCTTTTTGAATTTTTCCTCGATTTTTGCTTACCACGACAAGTGCAGTTAAGATGGGTGCACAAGTATGATAAAATTTAAAAAGATGGTGGCATGGATTATGATGTTGGTAAATGACAATAAAATAGGTTGAAAGGCTCAAATTACGATTTCAAGGGTGAAATTCATATGGTAGGCTTGAAAGGCTCAAACGATCCAAAAAAAAAGTGCCTAAATCATGTTTAGATCTTCTGCTTTCTAGGATTTCGCCTCAAGAAAGTTACTAAGTCAATTCTAAGGATTTCAACCTTCATGCATGTCTATTTCTAAGGAAGTTCAATTTTCATGGTAAAAGGCTACATAAGACCTAAGAACATATAAGCATTCCATAACTCAAGATAACATAAAAAAACTTAGATAAAATCATAAATCATGCTCGCCTTTGAGCTAACTTATAAACAAAAATTTTCTCTGAACATCATTTTATTTCAGTATACTCATGTGAAAGCATTGAAACATACTTCAAAAAAAAATTTAAAATTCATGTTAATATTGCCCTACCCCCACCTTAAAAAGAAGCAATGTCCTCATTGTGTAAGTAAAGTAATGAATGAGAACTGAACACCAGGTAGGATGGCAAGAAAGAGAGGTGAGTTATGAAGACTGCTTAAATACCAAGTCTTTCTCAACAATGCAATCCTAGACATCTTCATTCACATTACCACATTACTTTTCTTTTTATTAGATAAGAGGCATTGAGCTTATTTTATTCATGTTTGCAATTTTTAGGGTGTGAAAGCAAAATACTAACTATGAAAATTATAAATGCCTAAAAATAAATAAATGCTAAGAAAAATAAATTTTCCCTTTTTTATTCGCGTCATCCTCCATGTCTTTTTCTTTTTCCCTTCTTTGTTGCACTTGATCCCACAATCTCCTCTTGCCTTGTTTCGAT
Source organism: Gossypium sturtianum (assembly GCA_025698515.1). Lineage (NCBI taxonomy): Eukaryota > Viridiplantae > Streptophyta > Magnoliopsida > Malvales > Malvaceae > Gossypium > Gossypium sturtianum. The sequence goes on along the minus strand of CM046946.1, from coordinate 67,501,457 downwards.
GATATGATCTGGGAATTCAGGAACAAAAGTGTTAGCGATATTCGTAAAAGTATTTCATATGTAATCATCTCTTATTTTTGCATATCTCTAGTAAGCTTGTTGTTGGTTGTGCATGAATAGTCAACTCAGGATTAACACTTGGCTCAACTGGTTCAACAAAATTTGGTTTCACCCTCAGTTCAGGGCTGTTTGGTTCCTCTTAAGTTTCTGCTTCTTCTGTGTCATTTATTGAGTGAGCTTCCAGTTCAGATTTGGTTAATGACTCATAAGGTTCTAGTTTGTTCAGTTTATTTGGCTTAAGTTTGTTCAACAGTTCAACATTCTCCACTAAACTTTCAAGGTCATGCCTTGTTATGCAACCTTGAAGATAACGGTCCTTCAAGTTTGCCTTTGATCTTACTTGGGCCCTTAAGCAAAGTGAAGTAATCAATGATGGGAAGTAGACACTTCCTGCCTTATTTCAAGCACAATCCTGGATCTCTTTGAGAATAATTCTCCCAACATTGATAAACCTTTCTGTCATAATCACTTATAACAAAAGCATTCGTTCCATCGAGATGGTGGAACTATGTGAGATAGGCATGAAGCTATATCGAATAAAGCAGAACCATACCTTAGCCACTGGATTTAAATATTCCTTTTGGAAAGAATGACTACCATACTTTCTTATAATCCATTAGGATCCCAGATTTGTAACCATATTAAGAACTTGTTGAAGAAAATCCCAATTTATGTTTGTCATCATGGCAATGTAACACCCCTTACCCGTATTCTACGCCAGAACTGGGTACGAGGCGTTACCGTACTTAACTCACATGGTCAAACAACTTTAGGTTATCAAATTTCATTCCAAATTAAAACTTTTCCATTCAAATATCTAACATCCTTATAATGGGCCTACAAGGCCTTAAACATACTTTCGGAAGGTTTCCAAATCAATCTGGGAACTTTTACTCACTTAGAAAAATTTTGCCTGAACAGGGGTCACACGCCCGTGCTGCTCAAGGGACATGCCCGTGTACCCCTAAGACATTCCCGTGTTCTCCACCTGTGGTCGACACTGACTTATTTGACACGGCCAGACACACGCCCGTGTCCTTAGCCCGTGTCCCTCACACGGCCTCGACACGCCCCTGTCTTAGCCCGTGTGCCAAAACCTTGGCATTCTGTTTATGACATCATCATCTCACTATGGTCACACGGCCAAGGCACACGCTCGTGTCCTTAGACCGTGTGCCGAATTAAATTCCAACTTCAAGGTGCAGACTTCACACGGCCTGGGCACACGCCCATGTCCGTGGCCGTGCCTCCCACACGGCTGAGACACACGGCCGTGTCTCTGCCCGTGTGTTTACTACTGAGCTTACTAACTTGCAATTCTAACATGCAAGGGGACACACGGCCTTATCACACACACATGCAATTGACCATGTGTCATACACGGCCTGGACACACGCCCGTGTGCCTACCCGTGTGGACAAGAACAAGGCTATTTGCCAAGCTCTTTTTATCACCCTAGCTCACACAACATAGTCCCATTCAACAAATCACTAGATAACCCAAATTTGCAACATACACTTCTATGAATAACTTCTCCTTTTCATAAATTAGTAATAATGAGCCATCAACTATGGCAATATACAAAAGAGTTCATCTTTAAAGGAGCCAATACATACTTGGCCAAAACAACAAAACAATTCACCTAGTCTAGCCCCTATACATGCCATACTCAATATACTAAGTCTAGATATACCGAGATTGAGCTGATAGTGTGGATGATCTTTCAATTATCTTCGTATCCCGACCTGACTCTTTGACTCTATAAGACAAGGGAAAAGAAAGGGAGTAAGCTTTAAGCTTAGTAAGTTTACATGTAAACAGTAAACATCATAAAATGTGCTAATCAATAAATAACATTTCATAATAAGTAAGAACAATCCACATTCCAAGATCATGCTTACTCATTTCATCTCTTACCACATTCCAACCATACCACAAGCCAAATGCTCATATTATTTAACATACATCCCTGCACTTGTCACCTCATGATCACATAAAAAAACACATCACAATTTCACAATAAACCATTCATAGTAATACCAAACACTCGGTGGTTTCGCACTTAGCCCACCATTTATCTTTATCAGGGTGGTATCGCACATAGCCCACCAAATAGTAATATAAACGATGGTATCACACACAGCCCATCGTGAATAAGTAATAAGGTGGTATCACACATAGGCCACCAACAAAAATAATTAAGGTGGTATCGCACACAGCCCACCATTATTTGCTACGAATAATATTCCACACCTACATTTCTATTTCAACATTTATACTGAAATTTATTCATTTTCTACCAAATCCAATCCAATTAAATCATAAGTGTTCTCAATCATACAATACACCAATAAGCAACATGTGTATTTAAGATGCATCATTTACACATAAACTTACCTCGGTGCAAAACGTGTTAATTTGCGGTTTAATCCGTAACCTTGCCTTTTCCTCGGTCAAGGTTGATTCCACGCTCTTCTTGATCTATAATAGTGAAATTCACTCATTTAATCAGTTTATAAATCTTAATACATCATAATCTCTACTTAGGCAAAAATGACCATTTTGCCCTTGTACTATGGCAAAATTATGATTTTGCCCCTAGGCTCGTAAATCATTTTTCATCACATTTTCTCATTAAACAAGCCTAGATGAACATTTATTACTCTTACAACTACTCAAAATTCCAACTATTTCATGCATTTATTACACAATTTCAACTTTTACAACTTAGTCCCATTTAGGTGTTTTCATGACAACATCTTTCACAAAAGTTGTTTCTCATCTCCCTAACATTCATTTTATTCCATAAAAACTCAGAAAACAACATAAACACTCTCATGGTAAGTCCTTAGACTTTTAACCATATTGCAAATTAGTCCCCTCATTAGCTAGCTTAAGTTTTGGGGGTTCCAAAAGTACAAAAATTATCAACTAAAACGATCAAAATCACTTACTTGCAAGGAGATAGTTTGGATGATAATTTTGAGCTCTAAATCCTCTATTTATCTTCAATTTTTGGTGGAGAAGAAACTTGAATAGTGAAAGATGATATTTCTTCTTTTTATCATATTTTATTCATTTTTTTATCACCTAATGTCCACCAAATTTGACCAAAATTTAATGTCTTGTCCCCCTAGTCTCTATAGCCTGCCAACACACCTCTAATGGCCTAATTTCACTTTAAGGACCTCTAATTTGATATTCTTTGGCTATTAGACACCTCCACCTTGCATAATAGAACTTTCGCACTTTATGCGATTTAGTCCTTTTTCACAATTAAGCATACAATTGCTAAAATTAAAGCACCAAAATTTTCATATAGCCATATATTAATGCCATAACACATAAAATAATACAAAAATAATTTTATTCACCCTCGGATTAGTGATCCCGAGACCACTATTCTGACTAGCCCCAAAATCGGGCTGTTACAGGCAAGGTATTCATCTTCTTCAACATCAGGTAAGTTAAACAAATCATTAATGGACTTAGAAGTTAGGGATTCCTTCTTCTTGCGAACAAGAACTTCAGTAGCATTCAATTTAGTCAAATTGGCATAGAACTCTCGAACTAACTCCTCATTGGGCAATGATCGTGCATTTCCAAAAGAATTCCAATTGAGGGTATCAATTGTCTTTCGAATCGGCAAAGACACAACCATCTTATCATTTCTTTCCAAGTTGAAACCTTTTTCCGGCATCATAGGTTGATTCTTGAAGATGGAATCAAACCTTTCTTTCACTTCCTTATCTTGAATCAATGAGATTTTCGGCAGAGATCTTGGAAGATCTAGTTTTTTTTCGAGACATGGTGATTCTTCCCGAAAAATAGGTAGAATTTTGGCAATGGATGAAACAAGGTGGTTTGCAGCGACGATAGGCATGTAGCGGCAATAAGCTAAGGTTATAGGCAAAAAGATGAAGTTAGTTATAATTTATGTGAGCCCTGATTATATATGTCCAATCGATCTCTTTGCTAGCTCGAGATAACTAGAAATGAATTGCATATATAAACAATAAATAGAAATGAATGGAAACAATGAAGTAAGAGAAATATATCGCATGTATCATTGTTCATATTGAATGCATTTTCTCACCAAGTACAAAAATGACTTGAAAATTAATTTGAGGTTTTTTGAATTATTATTTAATTAATTGTAATTAAATAATTTAAGTTTGAAGATGGAATTAAATTAATTAGTCATTATGAACATGTTGAATAAGAAAATTAAATATATTTTCCTCATAGATTCTATTACAGTAAAGTTGCTATGACTTTAACAAAATTAGAATTGGGTTGAGAAAATTATTTAATTAAGAAATTAATCTAATTAATTTTATTAATTTAATTAGTTGATTAAATAATATTTACTTTGGGTAATAGAAAATATATATTAGGTTGGATAAAATTATAATTGTTAGATTAGAAGTTCAAGAAACACACAGAATTTGACCCAATACATGAGAGGCCCAATTAGGCCTTTTGTAATACATGAGGGGTGGCAAACCCTAGTATAACTAGGGGTGTGTCGCTGCCCCCTATACTCTAATTAGAGTAGTTTTCTATTTATATAATATGATTTTGACTGCCTCCGAATGTACCGACGTCTAGTGTAGAAATTCTGTACAAAATATATTAAAAAGGCAGTTTCAACAAGTATACGGGTCAGGTTGTAATATAGTTACGGCGGAGTAGGTGAGTACTCCGAAGATTGTACCCAAGGGAAGCAAGCACTAAGTTAACTCTAACTCAAACAAAAATATATCTAATTAGTGCTTTTGATAGATTATATTATGATGAAATATATAGAAAAGTTTTTGGGATTTGTAATAATAATAGTAAATAGAAGAGAAATAAATAAACAACAAGAAATCAAATAGCAGAACCTGTCAAATCCGAGCATGGGTGATTAGCTCGCTTCGGTAATCATAACCAACTGTTGCTTCAGGTTTTCTTGTTCAATCAACTAGCCGATACCCTAGCTGGATCTTTTGATCTTCCACTAGAATAATGAGTCAGGAAGAACTATTTATCTCTCGACCTCACAGTCCAGACCAGTTCGGGGTTAAATTGTTCACGGATAGGTGTAAACTCAAAATTATATAGGATTTTTCTATATATTTTTACCACCTTTTGACTTAATAAATATGTTAATGAGTAATTATTATTAAAATAAGTGAATTTTACTTAATTATTAATATTGGACATGAATTTATAAAATATGTGAAATTATGCTTAATTACAATATTTTTGTACATAATTTATATTATTTTCATGTTAAATATTAATTTGTGAATTTTCACTATGAATGAGGACCATGGAAGATGTGATTAACATAAATGATGCATGGACATGCACACATCCACTTCATTTGGATGGCAAGACCATGCAAAACTGGGTCATAAATGTGTTAATTTGACCCAGTAAAAGATGTGCTAAAATATGGACATGTCCAACAAGGAGGAGTTAAAGCCCAATTTCGGCACAAGAAAATGGCTGCACAAAAATAAGCTTTGGGATATTTTCTTGGAGGTCCATGCAGTTGGAAAGACATAAAAAATCAGCACACAAGTTTACCCTTTGAAATCGTCCATCTTATGGCTATTAATAACATTGTTTTGAATTCAAAAACAAGCAGCCAAGTCATCCCCTTTTCCACAATTTGTGGCCGACCATGTATGAGAGAAAAGAAAGGGATTTTGAATTCTATTTTTAGCAAACTCCACCCTTTCCTTCACCTATAAATACCATACAAATCCCACTTCTCAGATCATCCCTTAATTCATTCATTCACTAGCATTCTCTCATTTCTTCTCTTGTCCCCTTCTCCCCACGCCCAGCCTTCTCATTTCCCTTTCCATTCTTTAGCCAACAAAAGCTTTGTCAAGGCATTTCTTTGGTCGGCCACCTTAGGAAACTCTTAGCAAAAGGAGCATCGAGCTGAATGGAGGAACACATCTGTCAGAAAAGAATTGAAAGGCTGCTGAACTGAAATAGAGTTTACTCTTTCCTCTTGTTATTTAATTTACTTATGTTTGCTATGTGTTTATTTTTTTTGACATCAACGATGATTGTAACACCACAAACCCGGCCTAAATGTTACGACCGAATCTGACATGTCACATAGAAGGATTAAAACTACATGTCCGGTAAACCTTGAGATCTTTTGAACCTTCGAGTCTAGGTTGGTCGTTTTAAAAACTTAGTGTTTATTTTCCTTAAAAACTTGTAATCAACTTAGATACTGTCTTTGTTATAGAAAACAAGTTTGCTCTATTATCGTTAGGTGACATCTTGGATCTATTAGTTATTTATTATTGTTTGGAAAGTCGTTTGTTACATTTTAGAGAAAAAAAAAGTCATTCATACTGTATTAGGAAACTACCATACCAATTATTTCTTAACTTAGAGCATGTAAGAAAAGTTTAAAACAATATTAATCTAGTAGTGGCCATATTACCAAAAACAAAGTCCCAATTTAAAGTAAATAAGTCTAAGGAAAAGAAAAACAAGGTTTTACTAAACATAAAGCGCATGGCCACCTCAGAGTCGATCCCGACCCATGTCCATTGAACTAGGAATTACCGCAAAAAATTTAGCGGTGGGGGTGAGTCAAGCGGACTCGGTGTGCAATTACTCTTCATACACCATAAGCGGGCTGAGCCCATTCTTTTGTCAATCGACCTTAACCCTCACAAATCATTTTGGCGAAGCCCATCTGAAACAGATGGGCCTTAGCCCTTTTAGCGATTATAGCGGACAATCCGATATAAGTGCAATATGATGCAAATCCCAACCCAACTTGATTATCCATCCGCTACACACCACCCATTCACGCCAACACACACGGTAGGGGATTTCTACAATCGACCCTCACCGCTACACACCATCGATGGCGGTCATGCTGCGATTAGTTGCTCATCGTCAAAGTTGTGACAGAGTCACGATTATGTGGCATGGCCACGCAGAAGCGAGTGTGGCGAGCCACCGGATCGATTGTGCTAAAACCACACGAATAATGTGACATAGTCACGGATACACTTCCCCTTCCATTAATAGCATATGCCCATCCCCATGTGAACATGTAATCATGGTGTATGGATGCAACATAAATCAACATATAAAAGATGTTCAGAGTATACATATAATCATGATAACATAATCGTTTATATAGCATAGTCAGAAATCGCTAATCTGATGTCTCGGTTTTACCCTCTACGGGTAACTCAACAGCCAATGCCGAAGTTTTGGCATTTAAAAATGCATGTACATATTAATACAACAAGAAAAGGTGTGAGAATTACACACCTGAAAACGTAAAGAACTATACTCTCAACATCGTTGACACCCTCACTCGCAGGTACGGCAGCGATCTGCCTATCCCAAGCCGACGTCGGCTCTCTCCCACACCCTGGCGGGAAATCCCGAACTACCGACACCGCCAGCCTTTTGAAATTAGGATTCGGGACTACGAGTACACCTTCCCCCTTCGATTGACTGTCACTTGCATCCATGAAAGAATCTTGATCAATACCGAACTATATTGGAAACAAGGGTTATCTAACAACGATATTTAACTTAAGTAGAGAACAACAAAAAGAGAGACCAATCGAAAGACTAAAGAGAAAACCCCTACCTTTGCTACTAACGCGAGCAAACAAGACCGCTTGGAAAAGAGTTTCGGCAACCAAAGAAGCCTTAGCACTTCTCCTCTTGATATTCGGCTTGGATTAATGATGAAAGACGTGATACGTACAAAGAATAGGTAATCAGTTACGAAAGAAACCCCTCTTCGGTTTAACACACCACAAGAGTAAGGAAAAGGAAAAATAATAGAAGAAAAAGAATCCTTACCAGAACAAGGATATGCCGATTGGAAGGGTCAGAAGGGTGTGTTTGCACTCATAAATTCGACCTTAAGGAGAATAACAGTGTAAGTCTATCGGATCATAAGGCGAAGAAGATAGAAAGAAAAGAGAAAACAAAAGAATTTTACCTTTCAAATAACAACTATCAACACAGAGAAAAGAAAATGGTCGGCCCTCTTCCAAACGAGCAACTCTTTGGGATATGTGGTGGCTATCCAACGGAGAAAAGAGAAGAGTTAGGGAGTAGAAGAGGATTTGGCAACACAAAACACAAGTATGAGATGAAATGGAAAGGGAAATGGGAGCTATGAGGATTCGGCAAAAGGATGGAAGCTTGAGAAATGAAGTAAATGAGAGGAAAAGAAAAAAAAAAAGAAAAGGGAAAAAAATACCCAAAAGGTTTCGGCTTTTACCAAATAAAAAGATGAACCAAAATAGTCTTAGGGGTTTTCGGCAAACAGAGAAAAAGTTGAAAGGAAGAGATGCACCAAATGCCGAAAAAAGAAAGCTCTCAACACAAAATTTTGCCAAAACACATCAGAATTCGGCACCTAAACCCCTTCCCAAAACCGAATGCCCCTCTCCATCCAAGAGACTTCACTTTGACCGAATTCCTCCCCCAACACTTCCCAAAATTCAGCCAACACCCCTTCTCACCTCAATCCCCTTATTTCCTCCTTGATTTTCTCCTTAATCCCCTCTCCCTCACTCATTCAAATGCATTTGAATGAGTCTTCAACTCCTCCACAAGAGTCCCGCCGAACTCTCCCACCTTCACCTGACCAGTACCAAAAATTAAACAGATTGTGCTGCAGGTGGGATTCGAACTCATCCCTCTTAACTCTGGCAAATGACGCCACACCACCTTACTACTAACTTCTCTTGTGCTAGCATTCTTCCACTTAATCCCTTATGACCGACGCCACCTACCTTCTCCCACTTAAGCCTTAACACAAATTTTTTTTCCAAGCCCCGACTCAACCCCAGGCCTTCTTAGGACCCCCAAACACACATAACCAACACACCAAGTAGCCTAAAACCTAAAATAATGCCAAAAAAACAAAAACTGAATTTCAGGATGTTACAGTTCTACCCCCTTAAAGAAATTTCAGCCTCGAAATTTACCTGGTCAAAAGAGGTGAGGGTATTGCTGTCACATCACATCTTTCGGCTCCCACGTGGCTTTCTCTGCTCCGTGATTTTGCCATAACACTTTGACCAAAGGGACTGATTTTCTTCTTAAAACCTTAACATCTCGGTCCAAGATCTGCACTGATTCCTCTTCAAAAGACAGGTCTGGCCTTACTTCAATTTCTTCCACGGGCACTATGTGAGATGGATCCGAACGATAACGCCTTAGCATTGAGACATGGAATACGTCGTGCATCTGACCCAATTCCGGAGGCAACTCAAGCTGATAAGCCACTGGTCCTATACGTTTCAACACCCGATAAGGCCCGATATACCTGGGACTCAATTTGCCTTTCTGACCAAACCTTAAGACCTTCTTCTAGGGTGAGACTTTTAGAAAGACCTAATCACCCACTGCGAACTCTATGTTCTTACGCTTCAAGTCTGCGTACGATTTCTGCCTGTCGGAAGCTTCTTTCAACCGAGTTCGAATTAACTTAACCTTTTCCTCAGTCTCTGAAATCATTTCTGGACCCAACAACTGCCGTTCACCCAATTCTATCCAACAGGTAGGAGTACGGCACTTACAACCATATGGTGCCTCGTAAGGTGCCATTTGAATGCTGGATTGGTAACTGTTGTTGTATGCAAACTTTGCCAATGGTAGAAAATCTTCCCAACTACCGCCAAAATCAATAACACAACCCCTCAACATGTCTTCCAGGACTTGAATTACCCTTTCAGACTGACCATTAGTCTGTGGATGAAATGCCGTACTGAATTCCAACCTCGTACCCAATGCCTGATGTAACACCTTCCAGAATCGCAACGTGAACCTAGGGTCTCTGTCCGATATGATGGACACTGGTGCCCCGTGCAACCTTACAATCTCTGCTACATATAGCTTAGCTAACTTCTGCAATGAATAGTCGACACGAACAGGGATAAAGTGAGCAGCCTTTGTCAACCGATCGACAATTACCCACACTGCATCCTTCTTACTAGGCGAAAGAGGTAGCCCACTAACGAAATCCATCGTTATCCTTTCCCATTTCCATAGTGGAATCTTCACCGACTGTAACAACCCCGAAGGAAACTGATGTTCTGCCTTCACTTGCTGACACGTCAAGCATCTACTCACAAACTCAGTAACCTCTCGCTTGAGACCCGGCCACCAAAATTGCTCATGCAAATTCCGATACATCTTACTTCCACCGGGATGCATAGCGTATGGGCTACTATGCGCTTCCCTCAAAATCTTTTGCCTCAACTCGGAATCCCTCGGCATACAGACTTTTCCATGACAACACAACACCCCTTCATTATTCAGACTAAAATCCCCTATCTCACCATTCTGTACTTGCTAAAATCGAGAACTTAACACATCATCCAGTAGCTGTTTTTCTTTAACCTGACTTACCCACGTCGGCTTTACTTGCAGTTCCGCTAGCAGACTACCATCCTCATACAGACTAAGATGAGCAAACATTGCCCTCAAGTCAGATACTACCTTACAGCTCAATGCATCCGCCACTACATTAGCTTTACCCGGGTGGTATTCAATCGAGCAGTCATAATCCTTCAATAGCTAAATCCACCTCCGCTGCCTTAAATTTAATTCCTTCTGGGTAAGGAGATATTTCAGACTCTTATGGTCCGTATAGATTACTATCTTCTCTCCGTACAAGTAGTGTCTCCAAATCTTGTGGGCGAACACTACCGCAGCTAACTCCAGGTCATGAGTGGGATAATTAATCTCATGCGGTCTTAATTGCCGAGACGCATACGCAACTACCTTGCCCTCTTGCATTAATACACACCCCAACCCCGTGTGTGAAGCATCGCAATAAACAACAAACTCTTTTCCAGCCTCAGGCTGTATTAATACCGGAGCCTCTGTCAAAATCCTCTTTAAATTCTCAAAGCTCTCCTGCTGCTTATCAGTCCACACAAATGGTATCCCTTTTCGTAACAACTTGGTCAAGGGCGCCGCAATCAAGGAGAAACCCTTGACAAATCTTCTGTAGTACCCAACTAACCCAAGAAAACTTCGAATTTCAGCTACAGACTTTGGCGGCTTCCAGTCCAGGACATCGTCAATCTTCCGGGGGGTCAACCCTGATCCCCTCGGCGGACACGACATGCCCTAGGAAAGTGACTTCCTTCAACCAAAATTCACACTTGCTGAATTTTGCATATAATTGCTTTTCCCTCAATACTTGCAGAACAATCCAGAGATGCGAATCATGCTCTTCTTCCGTCATTGAATAAACCAATATGTCATCTATAAATACCACGACAAACCGATCCAGATAGGGTTGGAATACCTGGTTCATCATATCCATGAATGCAGCTGGTGCATTCGTTAACCCGAATGGCATCACTAAAAACTCATAGTGCCCATAGCGAGTTCGGAAAGCCGTCTTATGGATATCCGCCTCCTTGACCTTAAGCTGGTGATACCCAGATCTCAAATCTATCTTCGAAAATACCGCTGCTCCCCTTAACTGATCAAATAGATCATCAATTCTTGGCAACGGGTACTTGTCTTAATTGTCAACTTGTTCAGCTGGCGATAGTCGATGCACATACGCATTGACCCATCCTTCTTTTTCACGAACAACACCGGCGCTCCCCATGGTGATACACTGGGTCGGATAAAACCACGGTCCAACAACTCCTGGATCTGAGCTTTGAGTTCCACTAGCTCCTTCGGTGCCATTCTATATGGGGCGATGGACACCGGAGTTGTTCCCGGAAGTAGTTCAATTCCAAATTCCACTTCACGGTCTGGAGGTAACCCCGAAAGCTCTTCTGGAAAAACATCAGAGAACTCTTCCGCCGTCTTGACATCTTTTACTGACAATTCTTTTACGTTCAACGCACTGTTGAAAGCTATAAACGCCCTGCACCCTTTTCGCACCATCTTACTAGCCTTTAACGCAGAAACCACATTGGACAAATAATTCCTTTGCTCCCCTATCACAATTACTTCCTTGCCTCCCGAAGTTCTCAACACCATACGCTTAGCAGCGCAATCCAGATTTGCACGATACTTAGCTAGCCAATCCATGCCTAGAATAAGGTCAAACTCATCGAATGGCAACTCTATCAAGTCTGCCGGAAATATTACTCCTTGAATTTCTAAAGGCACGTCTCTAAACAACTTGTTTACTACTACGGATTGTCCTAAAGGGCTAACCACAGTCATTTCCCTAGCAGCAATCTCAGATTCAAGGCTCATAGTCTCAGACACATTACTAGCAACATACAAATGGGTCGAACCAATATCAATCAAAGCAATAAACGCTTTATCAGCTATGAGAAATGTACCGGTTATGACGTCCGGTGCGTCGCCATCCTCCCGCTGTCGAGCTGCATAAACTAATCCCGGTTGTCTTTAATCTGTATTACCGACACCCCTGCCCGGTGCTCCTCGACCCCAACCAAAACCATTTCCTCCTCTAACTGAGCCACGACCTCTCGGCGGTTGCTGACCAGCCCTCCTGAACTGATCAAAACCCTGTCAAATTGGCCGCACCTTGTCCACTTGCGGACAATCTTTAACCATATGATCCATAGATCCGCACCTAAAACATCCACCGGTTCTCCTCCTACACTCACCAGAATGCATTTTCCCACACAGAGCACATGGTCGAAACTGGCCCATTGCCACAGGCCTCCCAACTCGAGCTGGCCCATCGAACCTAGGCCTTTTTTGGAAACCTCCAAACGATCCCGACGACCCAAAACTCCTCTTATTTTTACCCTTATCTTTCTCCCTATTTTGAGTCTCAGTTCGCTTAACCTCTTCAGCTATTTTAGCTTTTTCAACCAGAGTGGCAAAATCTCTCTCCCCATTGCGGAGCTATCTCGATTAGACTGCACTCGTCCCGTAACCCATCTTCAAACTGTACGCAACGTTCATAGTCAGTCGCAACTATCCCTCGGGCATAGCGGCTCAATTGCAGAAATTCCGCCTCGTACTCAGCCACCGATTTACTCCATTGAACCAAATTTAAAAATGCTTTTCTTTGGGCATTTACATAACTTGCTCCAACATATTTTCCCTGAAACGCTATTTTGAAGAAATTCCATGTTATACGATCCGCTGAAGTACCCTCTCTTACTGTGAGCCACCATTGATACGCCTCATCTCGGAGAAGAGACACCGCTCCCTTCAATTTCTCCTCAACTGTACAGTCCAGATTGTCCATAATCCGTTCAACTGCCTCCAACCAATATTCAGCTACGTTTGGGGCCACACCAGAAATACCCCTGAATATCTCTGCCCCACTTGCTCGAAGTCGCTCAGGAATAGACTTCTGAGCTACCGATCCAGTGTTTGCCCCGACAACCCGCTCCAGAACACGTAACATCACTTGGGACAAAGCATCGTCCCTACCAGTTTGATCCTGATATCCCGACCGCCACGGGAGATCTTTGGTACTTTCGCCTTCCGGCTCATGTCCTGCTTCTGAGAACTCAACCTCCACCTCTCGTCCTCTACCACGGCCGCGTGTGCCCCGTCCACGTCCTCTAGAACTCATGTCCACTAACTTGTCTTAATCTGATTACGCAAATTTTATGAATTAGCAATTCTTTCACTGTTTATTACCAGGTAATCTTATGAATGAGAGTTTAGAAGTGGTTTGTCGCAACACATAACATACACCTAAAAGTTTCAATCTCCAAAGTTGGGTTTCTTAATTCTAGCATCCACAGCATAATATATTCACTTCATGCAAATGACCCAACAGTCAGAAGACTTACCTTGCGGACTTGGTGCCGGAAACTCGGGTTCCACACTTAAAATAAAACATATACATCTATTTTCAAAATAGAACTTTTGGAAAATGTTTTTGAACCCACAACCCCCACAGTCGAGTTTTGCAACCTGGCTCTGATACCATAACTGTAACACCCCAAACCCGGCCTAAACGTTACGACCGGATCTGACATGTCACATAGAAGGATTAAAACTACACGTCCGGTAAACCTTGAGATCTTTTGAAACTTCGAGTCTAGGTTGGTCGTTTTAAAAACTTAGAGTTTATTTTCCTTAAAAATTTGTAATCAACTTAGATACTGTCTTTGTTATAGAAAACGAGTTTGCTCTATTATCGTTAGGTGACATCTTGGATCTATTAGTTATTTATTATTGTTTGGAAAGTCGTTTGTTACATTTTAGAGAAAAAAACAGTCATTCATACTGTATTAGGAAACTACCATACCAATTAATTCTTAACTTAGAGCATGTAAGAAAAGTTTAAAACCATATTAATATAGCAGTGGCCTTATTACCAAAAACAAAGTCCCAATTTAAATTAAATAAGTCTAAGGAAAAGAAAAACAAGGTTTTACTAAACATAAAGTGCATGGCCACCTGAGTCGATCCGACCCATGTTCATTTGAACTAGGAATTACCCGCAAAAAAATTTAGCGGTGGGGTGAGTCAAGCGGACTCGGTGTGCAATTACTCTTCATACACCATAACTGGGCCTGAGCCCATTCTTTTGTCAACTAACCTTAACCCTTACAAATCATTTTGGGCTAAGCCCACACAGAAACAGACTGGGCCTTAGCCCTTTTAGCGATTATAGTAGACAATCCGATATAAGTGCAATATGATGCAAATCCCAACCCAACCCGATTATCCATCCGCTACACACCACCCATTCCGCCAACACACGGTGGGGATTTCTACAATCGACCCTCACCGCTACACACCATCGATGGCCGTCATCTTTGCGATTAGTGCTCATCGTCAAAGTCGTGACAGAGTCACAGATTATGGCATGGCCACTAAATGAGAGTGTGGCGAGCCACGGATCGATTGTGGCAAAAACCACGAATAATGTGACATAGTCACGGATACACTTCCCTTCCATTAATAGCATATGCCCATCCCCATGTGAACATGTAATCATGGTGTATGGATGCAACATAAATCAACATATAAAAGATGTTTGAGTATACATATAATCATGATAACATAATCGCTGATATAGCATAGTCGAAATCGCTAACCTGATGTCTCGGTTTTACCCTCTACGGGTAACTCAACAGCCAATGCCGAAGTTTCGGCATTTAAAAATGCATGTACATATTAATACAACAGGAAAAGGTGTGAGAATTACACACCTGAAAACGTAAAGAACTATACTCTCAACGTCGTTTGAAACCTCACTCGCAGTAAGGCGATGATCCGCCTATCCCAAGGCGGCGTCGGCTCTCTCCCACACCCTGGCAGGAAATCCTGAACTGTCGACACCGCTCGCCTTTTGAAATTAGGATTCAGGACTACGAGTACACCTTCCCCCTTCGATTGACTGGCACTCGCATCCATGAAAGAATCTTGATCAATACCAAACAATATTGGAAACAAGGGTTATCTAACAATGATATTTAACTTAAGTAGAGAACAACCAAAAGAGAGACCAATCAAAAGACTAAAGAGAAAACCCCTACCTTTGCTACTAACGCGAGCAAACAAGACCGCTTGGAAAAGAGTGTCGGTAACCAAAGAAGCCTTAGCACTTCTCCTCTTGATATTCGACTTGGATTAATGATAAAAGACGTGATACGTACAAAGAACAGGTAATCAGTTACGAAAGAAACCCCTCTTCGGTTTAACACACCACAAGAGTAAGGAAAAGGAAAAATAATAGAAGAAAAAGAATCCTTACCAGAACAAGGATATGCCGATTGGAAGGGTCAGAAGGGTGTGTTTGCACTCACAAATTTGGCCTTAAGGAGGATAACAGTGTAAGACTATCGGATCATAAGGCGAAGAAGATAGAAAGAAAAGAGAAAACAAAAGAATTTTACCTTTCAAATAACAACTATCAACACAGAGAAAAGAAATGGTTTGGCCCTCTTCCAAACGAATGACTACTGGAATATGTGGTGGCTATCCAACGGAGAAAAGAGAAGAGTTAGGGAGTAGAAGAGAATTTGGCAACACAAAACACAAGTATGAGATGAAATGGAAAGGGAAATGGGAGCTATGAGGATTCGACAAAAGGATAGAAGCTTGAGAAATGAAGTAAATGAGAGGAAAAGAAAAAAAAAAGAAAAAAAGGGAAAAAGTACCCAAAAGGTTTCGGCTTTTACCAAATAAAAAGGTGAACCAAAATAGTCTTAGGGGTTTTCGGCAAACAGAGAAAAAGTTGAAAGGAAGAGATGCACCAAATGCCGAAAAAAGAAAACTCTCAACACAAAGTTTTGCCAAAGCACATCAGAATTCGGCACCTAAACCCCTTCCCACAACCGAATGCCCCTCTCCATCCAAGAGATTTCACTTTGACCGAATTCCTCCCCAAACACTTCCCAAAATTCGGCCAACACCCCTTCTCACCTCAATCCCCTTATTTCCTCCTTGATTTTCTCCTTAATCCCCTCTCCCTCACTCATTCAAATGCATTTGAATGAGTCTTCAACTCCTCTACAAGAGTCCCAGCCGAACTCTCCCACCTTCACCTGATCAGTACCAAAAATTAAACAGATTGTGCTGCAGGTGGGATTCGAACTCATCCCTCTTAACTCTGGCAAATGACGCCACACCACCTTACTACTAACTTCTCTTGTGCTATCATTCTTCCACTTAATCCCTTATGACCGACGCCCCCTACCTTCTCCCACTTAAGCCTTTACACAAAATTTTTTCCAAGCCTCGACTCGACCCCAGGCCTTCTTAGGACCCCCAAACACACATAACCAACACACCAAGCAGCCTAACACATAAAGTAATGCCAAAACACAAAAACCAAATTTCAGGATGTTACAATGATATTTTAAATCTTATTTGCTAGAATGATTATGTTAATTCAATAAGATTTATTTGATTCATGTTTAACATGTTTTTACCTCAGTCGATCATGTTTTCAATTAAAATCAAGATGTATTCCATTCATACGTGATTGGGTGCATTCAGATTAGCTAAGCGATCCTAACTAGATGACAACTAGTAGACACATAATTGAAAAGTGAAATGCTCAATTTAGATCATTAAACTCGACTAAATTAGAAGTTCATAATATCTTTAGTTAGCTCTATTATCTTGCATAGTTTTTAAGTTTATGTGATTAAATTGTTGCAAACATAAATGTCCCTGTGATCTCGCATAAATACTAAGAAACCCTTAGTTTAACATGATTAGTAAAATGCATATTTCACTAAGTAAAAGATCCAAGAGGACTTAATTTGGTTTCCAAACTCATGAAAGATTAAGTTTCCATGGAATACTTTCAGACATTGTTAAGTATGATGAAAATGAATTGAGTTGATTAATATAATTATCCTAGCCTATTTTATGTTGATTGTTTTTATTGCTAAAGCCATTCATTCATACATTTAGATAATTTGCATTTGGATTAAAATTGCATAGGGATCAAACTTTGAATCTAATTAACCTCACTTCGTTTAATCATCACTAACCAAATTATTGTGTTTTTTTTATACCAAATTGTGAATTTATAATTTTACAAATAATCGATTAACATACACAATCCCTATGGAGACGATAACTCATTCTACTTATTACTTGAACGACTGTGTACACTTGCACAAACCACGTTAGATTAGGCCATACCAATTTTGGGTTAATTCCCACCTTAACGACTTCCTATGGTATTCAAGCCTAGGGTTTAAATTCTTCATTTCCCAAATAGCTGATCTTCTAAGAGAATCCTCAAAAATAGTTAATTAATCGTACTTCCACTCGCTAATCGCCACAGGAGGATTAGTTTCTCATGGATCTCATAATCCCCATAGGAGGAAAAATCCGCGTGCCAGGCCGTGTGCTAGGTCGTGTAACTCATTGACTTTCATACAAAGGAACCCTCAGATGACACGCGATCGTGTTGCTGGGCCGTGTACCACAAAGGGCTGAGTCACACGCCAATGTCTCAGGCTGTATGGACATAAATTTTCCTAAGAACAGGCCATTTCCTATACCATTTCATGCATAAACACTTGAACAATTTGTGCACAGCTACAAGGCATCAAACCATACTTAAACATGCATATATTTGCAATTCCAAAAGTCCTAATTTAATTAAACAATATGCCATTCAAAGGCACCTCTCACACACACAAAAACACTTACCTAAACATGCATATTTTACCACATTTCAATCATCAATTACTAGTTCAAAACTTACCAAACATGCCACAAGTTGACCATTATCATACCAATTCAAAACATACCATATGAGCCATTCAAACATACATCACAAGTTAACCAAAATGAGAAAATCCAATAAGGTATCAAATGGTACCAACCAAGATAACTTACACAACTTAACCATACCAAATCATCAAATAAACATTCAACTAAACATCATTATAAGTCCACCTATACATGACATTATAACATTGGCCAAAACATAAAAAAACTACCGGTATTTATGCTGGATAGTGTGATAGATCTCCGATGAACTTTCAAACCGATTGAGCTTCCAATAATCTATAAAACATAGGAAAGAAACTACGTAAGCACTTAATGCTTAGTAAGTTTTTAGAAAACAAAGCATAATTTACCATTTCATTTACATAACAATAAGTATAAGCACAATATAATCCCAAACCACAAGCTTGGCACAAGCCTATATATCATTATCAATACACAAGTTAGTGCATTTATACATAACTCATTTGAATCAACCATATGATAAGTCATTTTCATATGAAAAGACATCATTGATTCATACATCCTTTTCATGAGCATATGCACAATTCCACTTGAAAACTTACCATTTCAATCCCTTTTCTTGCCCGTTGAACCATCTAGAATATCATCGGGTACTCAGGAAAACTGACATGAAGTGTGCTTAAACATATATCCGTAACCTTTCCTTTACATCATTGCTCACACGAGCTGTGAAATGGGTCTGCTCACATGAGCTGTGGTTCAGAATGTAAGCTACACGA
The DNA here is from genome assembly GCA_025698515.1 of Gossypium sturtianum. NCBI lineage: Eukaryota > Viridiplantae > Streptophyta > Magnoliopsida > Malvales > Malvaceae > Gossypium > Gossypium sturtianum. Next base: position 67,482,465 of record CM046946.1, on the reverse strand, counting down.
TGCTGCTCACATGAGCTGTGGAGTATCTGCAACAAATGTAGGACCTCAGCCATCGGTAGGACATTCAAGATCAACACCCGAAACATGAAATCCCTAATGACATGTCATTTGTATCCTATGAATTCCTAAGGTTCCACCAGGACTCGATAACTGTCATTGCATTGATTTATTTATACATTGATCAATTCACATGATAAATAACATATTAACATACGATTTGAAATATCATTAAAACAATAACTATTTACACGAACTTACCTCTACAATTAGGGCATGAAGGTGAAATCGAGCTATTCTGAAGCTTTAGCTTTGCCTCGATCTAAGTCCGTACGTGGTCTATCTTGATCTAAATAGAAAATTTAAATCCATTTAATACTTCTAGTATTCAATTTAGTCCACATTTCATATTTATGCAAAATTACTATTTTGCTACTAACATTTTAACTTTTCCCAATTTAGTCCTTAAGCTCATAAATTGAAATCTAAGCATTTTAATCCCCCATTCAAGCTAACCGGATTCATTAGGGACTTATATCACCCATACAAACCATTATTTCATAAATTTTCCATGAACTTTTACTATTTTTACAAATCAATCCCTAAATGTAAATTTCATCAAAAATCACTTTACAAAACTTGTTTATGTATCAACAAGGATTCATAATCTACCATTTAAAATCAAGAATCATACAATAACATTCATGGCATAGCCGTCAACCTTTAACAGTTTAACAAATTGACCCCCGGGCTATCAAGATTAAGCTAAAACTACTTCAAAAATACAGAAATCATTAAAAATGGGGTTAAAAATCATACCATGCAAGCAAGGGAGCTTAACCGAATGTTCAAACTTCAACAATGGGGTTCCTATCCCTAATTTTGGTGGAGAACAAACTAAAGAAGATGATGATATTTTCTTTTCTTTTGTTTTAATCTTAATTACCTAATTACCATTTTAACCTTTAAGAACTTTAATAATTTTATCAAAACCATGTCCATAAACATTTACTATCACCTCAATTGGTCTAATTACCATCGAAGTCCTTTAGTTTAAAGTTTCATAACCATTTGACCCTTTTAACTAATAGATCACTACTTTTACACTTTTTACGATTTAGTCCTTTTCACTTAATTAATCATACAAACATCAGAATATCTTAACGAAATTTTAACACGACCCTAATATAATCCCGTAAACATTAAAATAATAATAAAATAAAAATTTACTCGTCAGATTTGTTGTCCAAAACCAGTGTTCCGATTTAACTAAAACGGGCTGTTACAACTCTCCCAACTAAAGGAATTTTCGTCCTCGAAAATCTTACCAGAAAATAGGTTTAGGTATTTCACTTTCATAGCTTCTTCCGATTCCTAGGTAGCCTCTTCTATTCCGTGTCATTGTCAGAGAACTTTAACTAAAGCTATACTTTTATGTCTCAATTCTTTAACTTCTCGAGCTAGAATTCTGATCAGTTCTTCACTGTACGTCATATCATATTGAATTTCAACATCAACTGGGGATATTACGTGTGAAGGATCTAATCAATACCGTCGTAACATCGATACATGGAATACATTATGAATCTTTTCTAACTCTAATAGCAAAGCTAACCAATTAGCTTCAGGTCCAATCCTCTCAATGATTTCATTCGATCTGATAAACTACGGACTAAGCTTTCCTTTCCGGCCAAATCGAAGAACTTTCTTCCAAGGCGATACTTTCAGAAATACCTTGTCACCGACTTGAAACTTTATATCTTTTCTTTTCAAATCTGCATAAGATTTTTGACAATCAGAAGCCGCTTTCAAACTGTCACGTAGCACTGTGACCTTTTCTTCAATTTCTCGAATCAAATCAACACCGAATAACTTTTTCTCGCTCAGCTTAATCTAGTACAACAGAGTTTGAAATTTTCAACCATATAAAGCTTCGTACGGTGCAATTTTATTACTTGCCTGATAACTGTTATTATATGCAAATTCAACCAACGATAGAAGTCTCTCCGAGTTGCCTTTGAACTCTAAAACACAACATCAAAGCATATCTTCGAGTATCTGAATTACTCACTCAGACTGACCATCGGTCTGTGGATGAAATGTTGTACTAAAATGCAGTCGAGTACCTAGATCTTCATGTAACTTGCTCCAAAATCGAGACGTAAACCATGGATCCTTGTCAGAAATAATAGAAACTAGCGCACCATATAGTCTAACTATCTCAGAAACATACAACTCTACCAATCTCTCAAGTGAAAAATCCGTACGCACTTGATTGAAATGTGCAGATTTCGTCAAATGATCTACAATGACCTACATAACATCTTTTTTTCTTGGAGATAGAGGCAATCCTGATACAAAATCTATTATAACACGTTCCCATTTCCACTCTGGAATCATCATAGGTTGTAATAAACCAAAAGGTACCTAATGCTCGCTTTAACTTGTTGACAAATCAAGCATTTTGACACGAACTCTGAAATCTCCCCTTTCATACCTGGCCACCAGTACATCTATTTCAAATCACCATACATTTTATTGATACCAAGATGTATTGATAAGGTACTACTATGAGCTTCCCATACAATCTTCTAAATGAGATTAGAGTTTCTCAGAACACAAATTCTGTTTTTGAAGTACAAACTGTTGTCTGAACCAACATGAAAATCTAAATCAAAGGTCCACTCAATCTATTTTCGTTTAGTGATAAATTCAACATCACTTTTCTGAGCTTCACAAATCTATTGCAAAAACGTTGGTCTAGCTTTTAATTCAGCTAAAATTGAACTGTCATCAATCAAAGTCAACCGTGTGTTCAATGCTCATAGAGCAAACATAGATTTTCTATTCAAAGCATCGACAACAACATTAGCCTTTCCCGGATGATAGTCAATAATCAAATCATAATATTTCAGTAACTCAAGCCACATACGCTGTCTCAAATTCAAATTTTTCTATGACATCAAATACTTCAAGCTTTTATGATTCGTGAAGATGTGACATTTTTCTTCGTACAAATGGAGTCGCCAAATCTTTAAAGCAAATACAATAGCTACAAGCTATAAATTGTGAGTCAGATAATTCTTTTCGTGCGATTTTAACTGACGAGAAGCATACGCTATCACTTTGCCATCTTACATCTAAACACAACCTAAACCATTCAATGAAGCGTCACTATAAATTACAAATTGTTTACTGGACTCTGGCTGAACAAACACAGGTGCCTTGGTTAACAAAACTTTCAATTGATTAAAACTTTGCTGACATTTTACAGACCATTTGAACTTAACATCTTTTTGAAGCAGTTTCGTCAGCAGCGTAGCAATAAACAAAAATCTTTTGACAAATCTTCTATAATACCCGACTAAACCCAGAAAACTTCTGACTTCTGAAACATTTCTCAGAGGTTTTCAGTCTACTACAACTGAAATTTACTTGGATCAACTCTAATACCGTCTTCCGGTACCATATATCCCAAAAATACAACTTCTCGAAGCTAGAACTAACATTTGCTAAACTTAACGAATAACAATTTTTCACGCAAAGTTTACAAAACAATTCTCAAATGTTGGGCATGCTCTGTCTCATCTCAGGAATAGATCAGAATGTCATCAATGAACACAACAAAAAAATCTGTCTAAGTACGGTCTGAATATTCTATTCATCAAGTCCATAAACACAGCAGGTGCATTAGTAAAATGAAATGCCATAACAAGAAACTCATAATGTCCGTACCTGGATCTGAAAGAAGTTTTTGACACATCTGAGTCCTCAACCAATAACTGATTATAACTAGAACGAAGGTCAATCTTTGAAAACACTGTCGCACCTTTTAGCTGATCAAACAAATCATCAATACATGGCAAATGATATTTTAAGCTGTCGATAATCGATACATAGTCATTGACCCATCCTTTTTCTTAACAAACAACATAAGAGCACCCCAAAGAGAAAAGCTGGGCCGAGCAAAGCCCCTATCTGTCGAATCTTGCAACTGCGCTTTCAACTCTTTTAATCCAGTAGGTGCCATTCTATACGGAGCTATAAATATCGGAGATGTTCTCGGCATCAATTCAATAGAAAAGTCAACCTCTCTAATTGGTGGTAACCCTTGTAATTTCTCTGGAAATACATCTGTAAACTCACACATAATTAGAACAGATTCTAACTTTAATTTCGAAGCCCTGAAATCAAATATATAAGCGAGATACGCTTCACAACCTTTTCTAACATATTTCTATGTCGACATAGTTGAAATAACATTAGATGTACCACCCAATCTATCTAATTCAATTCGAAGCTTTTCACCATTCTGAATCTTTAATATGATATGCTTTTGTCTACAGTTCATAACTGCATCATGCAGAGTTAACCAATCCATACCCAGAATCACATCAAACTCATCAAAGGGTAATAACATCATATCACCCGAAAAGTTGCAACCCCGAATCATCAAAGGACAGTTTTTACAGACTTTATCGACTAATACATACTGGCCTAAAGGGTTCGTTACTCTAACCACAAACTCAGTAGACTCAAAAGGTATTTTCTTATCTGACACTAAAGTTGTGCATACATATGAGTGCGTTGACCTTAGGTCAATCAAAGTATTAACATTAGTATCAAAGATAGAAAATGTACCGGTGATCACATCAAGTGCCGAAGCTTCCTCTCGAGCACGAATTACGTAAGCCCTAGCTGGTGCCTGCGCCTCAAATCTCACAAAAGAATCATTCGTCCCACTATGACTGTTATCCGCATTTCCAGTGTTTCGGGGTGGTCTCCATCTAGCAGCCGTGTTAACCGAACAAATGTTTTGAGCCTTTTCTTTATCAGACCTTTTAGGGCAGTCTCTGAGATAATAATTATTAGAACCACATTTAAAACACGACCCGTCTTTCAGTTTGCATTCACCAAAGTGTCGTCTATTACATTGCTGACATTCATGCTTGTTATTTTTTACACTGCCCATGCTTATGACAGATGTAGCCTGAGGTTTCGAACTCGAATGCTACTTTCCTCTATCTCTTCCAGAATAACCCATCGAAGCTGATGAACAACTATGAAATTCTTTCGATTTCTTCGATGGAGATGAGAATTTTTTGCCCATAGGACTTTTTCCCAATAACAAGCCTCAGAATCAACTTTTCTCTTCGCTTTGCTAAGTTCATCGGCCTTATGTGCTCTACCAACTAAAACTAAAAATTCTTTTAACTGAAGAATCCTGACTAACAGCTTGATATCCTTATTTAGGTCGTCTTCAAACCGAGTGCACATAGCAACTTCTGTTGGTACACATTCCCAGGAATACTTACTGAGTTGCACAAATTCTCTCTCGCACTCAGCTATTAACATACGACCTTGGTTCAACTCAAGAAACTCTTTGTGTTTGTAACACCCCTAGCCCATATCCGTCGCTGGAGTAGGGTTACGAGGTATTACCAATCGTTACACATCATTTAACATAAAATGCTCATACATCTATGCATTCATACTCAAATACCATTCAACACAATCATATTATCCCTTATAAGAGCCTACGAGGCCTTAAACATGCTTTAGGAGCAGTTCGGGACTAAACCGGTAACTTATAAAAATTTTGGAAACTTGGAAAAATTTCAAACATACAGGGGTCACACGCCTGTGTGAACAGATCGTGTGCCTTACACGGCTTCAGACACGCCCGTGTCTCAGACCGTGTGAAAACAGGCCATACATACTGACTTGGGTCACACGGCCGACCACACACCTGTGTGTCTAGCCCGTGTGCCCTTCGAAATGGCCACACATGCCCGTGTGCCAGGCCATGTACTATGCCGTGCCAAACTTGTAGGGTATACTGACTTATGCAACACGGCCAAGTCACACGCCCGTGTGCTAGGCCGTGTGCCATTTAGGGGGATATACTGACTTGTGACACACGCCCAATCACACGCTCGTGTGTGAGGCCGTGTGGAGCATATTGACTTCAATTTAATTCCAACACCAGGGGACACATGGCCGCGCAACATAACCGTGTGTCACACACGGCTGAGACACACGCCCGTGTCTCTGCTCGTATGGACAAAAATAGGCCATTTGTAAAGCCATTTTGCCACCCTATTTTTACATGCATACACAAGCATAAATTGCAACATTTCACAACTCAATTGGCAACCAATACATAACATTTCATACACATATTGCTCCCATTTCAACATAGAATTCAAATGCCTAATAATCACATACATTTTCCATTCATATACTAACCATATATCAAGATAACATTTGCATATTTCCATTCCATCTATTGCTAACCAAAACATACCATATTTGAGTTCTTAATCACAACCAAAATAGTATACCAAGTTAAGCCAAATCACATGGCTTCAACTTCTACCATAAAATGTACCAAAATCAATATTTCAAGTAACCTTAACTAGCATTCTTATAACTAGCCTATACATGCCATATTTACAAATATCCACAAATTCAAAAGTACCAATCGGCAACTGGATAGTGTGATGTGTAACTCTGACTTTATCCGAATCGAGCGAGCTATTGAACCTCTATAATACACAGAAAAGAAATAGAGTAAGCTTTATAGCTTAGTAAGCCCGTATAATTCAGAATTAAACTTACCAATTGTAATATAATCAAGACAATAAATAAGGTAATCTCAACTCAATTTCCAAATGCCTAACAAAAGCATTTATCAACAAATTAGTCACATAAATACATGTAATCATCCATTATCTCAATCTCAATAATCAATACATTGTATCATACCATATTCATATATCATATATATCATATTCAACATTTCACTCTCAATCATATAATCAATAATTCATTCAATAACAGTACTCATCTGTATAAACAATATTTATGCCCATTGATCCCATTAGAACTTCAAAGGATACTCGGGTGATATACATCAGTAATCCGTCAATTCATTATCATTTCCGCTCTTTCGAGCTATGATCAGTAAGCTCCTCCTGAGCTGATGGACAGGAAGCTCTATTGAGCTGAAACGGTAAGCTCTAACGAGCTGAAACAGTAAGCTCTTACGAGCTGATATATCAGTAAGCTCATACGAGCTGTGGTGAGTCCGCAACAAATGCAGGAGCTCGACCAAAATGGTAACCCTAGTGACATGTCACTCGTATCCTACAAATTCATACGGTTCAAATGGGGCTTGGTAACCATCAGTCTATATCAAATAGGCATAAATATTCCAAGTATATCAATTTCTCAACTATACACATGCATTTCAAATAATTACAAGCATTTAAAAGTTCGATTCTAATTATGCGAACTTACCTCGTATCGCTCGGTTAGCAATTATCGGGTATTCGTCCACTTTTCTTTTTCCCCGATCTAATTTTGATCTCGACTTATCTTGATCTATGTGTTATAAATTTTAAAACATTCAGTATTCAATCTATTCAATTTAGTCCAAAACACATATTAGGGCTATTTTTCACATTTCCCCTAAACTTTCACATTTTTACAATTTAGTCCTTATCACATAAAATTGCAAATTCATGCAATTTAGTACAATTTCATGCTAGCCGAATATATTACATGTTACTAGCAGCCCCTATTTCTAATTTATTCACACTTTTACCCACATAATTTTACAATTTCACAAATTAACCCCTTTTCGACATTTTTGTCAAAAATCACTTTACAAAACTAGTTTAACTATCAACAAATATTCATATTTCATCATTAAACATCAAAGAACTCATAGATTCAACAATGGAAACTCTCAAAATCTTTAACAATTTTGAAATTAAATGTACGGGCTAGCTAGTATACGACGCAACGATATCAAAAACGTAAAAATATTAAAAATCGAGTCAAAATGACTTACCAATTTTGCTTTCAAATGACCGAACCCTAGAAAAATTTCTATGGTTTCTTATCCCTTGAATTTTAGGCTAAAGAAGATGAGTATAAAGCCTTATTTTGTTTTTATTTTATTTAACATATATTTATTAACATTTTTACTAAATTAACCTTAGTAATTAACATATATAAACACATAATGGATGTCTATAATTGTCCACTTACACTACCAATGGTCTAATATCATCATAAGGACCTTTGATTTAATAAATCATAGCAATTAAACACCTTTAACAAATAGAATGCAACTTTTGCATTTTACGCGATGAAGTCTTTTTTCTCAAATTAAGCAATCAAACAGTAAAATTTCTTTACGAAACTTTCACATAATAATTCTATCATGCTGTAAACTTCAATAAAATAATAAAATAAATATTTTGGCCTCGGATTTGTGGTGCCAAAACCACTGTTCCAATTTGACCTAAAAACGGGCTGTTACAACTCTCCCCTATTAGGGATTTTCGTCCTCGAAAATCTTACAAGTAAATAGGTTAGGATAATGTTTTCGCATAGCTTCCTATGGTTCCCACGTAGCTTCCTCAGTGCCGTGTTTATGCCAGAGAACCTTTACTAGAGCTATGCGCTTATTTCTCAATTCTTTGATTTCACGAGCTAAAATCCTTATCGGTTCTTCGCTATACATCAAATCTGCCTGTATCTCAACATCTACCGGAGAAATCACATGTGATAGATCGGATCTATATTGACGTAACATAAAAACATGAAAAACATTATGAATCTTTTCAAGTTCTGACGATAAAGCTACGAATACGGGTTAGGGGTGTTACAGTGTTTCTTATCTAGGAACATCCGACTCACATATTTCTTTTTGAACACTGTCTGGAAGAATTCCCAAATTACTCGATCCCTCGGTACTACCACAATCAATGTATTCCACCACTGATAAGCCGAGTCTTTCAATAAAGAAACAACACATTTCAAACATTCAATCGGTGTATAAGATAATTAATCGAAAACTTGATAAACCGTAAAAGTAACATATTCTAAACCCATATTTAGTATGCTTTTGGATGATTTAAGCCCTAATTTATGTAAAAAGGTGCTCTTAATCCTTTCTTTTCATGTCTTATACTCAGGAAAGCACCCGAGGACGAAAAGAACGAGAAACGGGCTTAAAACGGACCAAGTGGGGCCAAGCCACGAAATCGACACGGCCTGAACTCCACTCCACACGGCCATGCCACCATTCCTAATAGAACACGGCCTTGCCCACAACTTACACGGCCGTGCCTCATTTAACAGTGTCAAACACGGCCTGGCCACGATTTACACGGGCGTGTGCCATGGCCGTGCCTCTGCTGTGGAGAAGAGTAATTTCATTCGGGAAAGGATACTTAGGGAGAAACAAACGTATTTCAAAAGCCTATAAATACACCCTAGGTACCAGCTGATAGGGGGGCGGAAAGCTAGGCTAAAAAGCCAAGCCGGAAAGGTGAGATTCGTGGGAATCACTCGAAGATAGCCAGTTGATCCATCTCAAGAAGCTGAAATTCTACTCAAGACGGAGGATCTCCTCTTCAATTCCTTCAGGGGGTTTTAGGGATTTCTTATGTTTTGTTTTATCTTTTCTCTTGAGATGTTTTCTTTTATTGTTATGAACTAAACCTTCGGATACCCGAAGGGAATGAAACCTATGACGAATCTTGTTATTTGATTTTTTGAATTATATGATAATAACTTAGTTTGTTCTTAATTGTGTGAACTTAATCCAAATCTAATGTGCTTAGGTGGAGGAGGAATAGACCCTGCCTAAGAGTAGATCCAACATAATTAAGCGGAGTTGATCGCACGCCTAGAGATAGGGTGACAAGATTTTGTCGGATTAGGGTGAAATGTAACACCCCAAACCCGGCCTAAACGTTACGACCAGATCTGGTATGTTACAGGGTGAAGAAAAACTAATTTTTTTATGGATTTAGGAAAAATACCGTAAGTTTGAAAACTTTTCGGTTGAGGTGAAGTCTTGAAAATAGTGGTATGTAGATTAAGAAAAATTCCCAATTTATGATAGTCGAACATTCGTTATACTTGTTGGCACTTTAAGGAAAAATGATTATTTTATGTTGCTCGTATTTTGAAAACTCCATTTCCACTTTAATGATTAAATTGTCATAGCATCGAATTTGAAATAAACAAATAAGAACAAAAACCAAAGATTAACTTAGAAAGGCCTTATTACATAACAAAAATCCCCAATTAAAAAAAAGTAAAGCAGTAATCAAGTTTACGAAAACAAACTTTATGGCCTCCACGAGTCCGCCTCGGCTCCTACATCCACGATCTATTGATTACCTGAAAGGTTAAGCACGGGGTGAGTCACCGAGACTCAGTGTGTAAATCCCCTATAACACATAAACGGCTCGAGGCCCACAATCGCATATTGGGCTTTGGCCCACTCAAGATGACGTAGAAATTAATGAATGCATCATGTCCCAGCCCAACCTAATTTTTCCATCCTCTACACGCCAACCCGTACCAGCCTATCACACCGTGGGGATTTCTACAATCAACCCTCCATCCGCTACACGCCTCATAGGTGGCTTAGCCACCGATCACTATGTGACCAAAGATAATATAACGTGGCTTAGCCACCGATCACTATGTGACCAAAATAATATAACGTGGCTTAGCCACCGATCACTATGTGACCAAAATAATATAACGTGGCTTAGCCACCGATCACCATGTGACTAAATAATCAGGCACTTCCCCTTCATATCATATCCATATCCCATGCATAATACACATGTCATAATGAATGCAACATGCTATCAACACAGTAAAATATTACCACATACATCCTTACACACAAGGAAAACGATATAGTCACGTACCTGGCATCCCTAGCCTTACCCACAAGGGTATTATGACTGTCTACACAACCTTTTCCGGCTTTTCAGCTCATACAATTAATATTACAGTTAAAATAAAGTGTACGAGGTTTTACACACCTGATAACACGTAAAATAATACTCTCTACGTCGACACTATCGATAGCAGAAATGACTGCTATTTGCCTACTACTCGCGAAGCGGTCCACAACCCGGTGGCCAATCTCGAGCAAGCGAGACACCGCGCTTTTTAAACTTAGGAAATTTGGGACTACGGGTCCAACCCCTTCCTTTGCTTGGCTAGCGTTTGAGTCCATGAAAAAGATCTTGGTCAATAGACTGGATTAAAGCATTGAACAGAACCAAATAAGAATATATGCTCAAAATGTAAAGATCCCTTACCTAGATCGACAAATCCCGGAGATTATAAGACTTGGATTAAGGCACCGATTGAATACCTAAATCGACTAAAACTGAACGTCCCTAAACACCCTTCAATCACAAATCAGATGCCGAAAGAACGCGAAGACAAAGCACCTCCACGATCAAAGAGAATCCGGTTGACAAAGTTGTGAAACAGAGTGACGACATTCCTCTGTGAGAAGGTGAGGGATATGTTTCGGCAAATGAAGAACAAGAAGAGAGGCTTAAGAGACTTGGCTAAAGCAAGATGAAATCAAAGAGATGAATGGGAGTAATGGAGGATTCGGTCAAGAAGAAGAAAAGAAGAATGAGGTTTCGGCTTTAGGTAACACAAATGACAAGAAAGAAATGAGAAGTAGAGAGGATGATAGGAGTTTCGACTAAACAAAGAAAAGGTTCCGAAGTTGTCAAAAAGAAGAACACCAAATGCCGAAAGGGAAAAGAGCTCTCAAACTCGGCTACTAGACACCTCCAAAATAATTCGGCACCTACAACCCAAAACTGAAAATGCACCTTTGAGAACTAAAATGCCTATGACCATAATTGCAATTCGGCACTCCCTAAACAAGCTAGAACCGATTCCTACACTCCCCCCAAGCATTCAAAATTTGGCCACTACCTTCACCACATGCTAATCCCTTACTTTTCTCCTTAATTCACTCCTGATCACTCATTCGAAATAGTTTGAATGATTCAAACTCCTCTTTCTTCTCTAAGCCACATATTTGAATTATTTGACTCAATCAACTCTCCCCTCTTGAAGTATCCTAGCAGAACTCCACCTCTGCTCCCCTTGACGCCAAAAAGAATTCCAAAATGAGCACCATGCAACTTGAACCTACTCCCTCTCTGCTCCTTTGTGGCGTCACCTACCTGAACCTTAAGTGGCGCCTCCTAGCCTCTTTCCCACTAAATTTCTTGTGTCTTCAAACACAAATAATATCCCTTAAGTCCTATCCCAGCTAGCTCTCCACTAAAGTGCCAAAACAAAGAATTTTGGCCAAGGCTTCGACTTAACCCCGAGCCTTTCCTGGACCCCTAAACACCCTAAACTAACACATTAAGCATAGCATACACACATGAGTACATCAAATGCAAAGCCCCCCAATTCAGGATGTTACATGAAACCTAATATGGGAGTCCACAGATCGATTTACTGCTATTCTAGGGGGTTATTATAAGCGAATGAGAGTTCCACTAATTAACCTAGGGTTAGACGTTATTCACCTCGAGAGAGGGTTTAATATACGTTAGGGAGTCTCACGGATCAAAATAAGTAAATAAATCATATGGTTCAAGGTTAAATAACAAGGGAAGTCTAGGTGGATTTTTCCTAAGGGTATCGCTTGAGTCAATTGAGTTTTTCCAAAAGTTGTTTCCCAAATTCATTCTTTTTGTTTTTGCGTTTTAGCTTAGTAAGTAGATTAATTTTAGTTTAAACAACCATCACTTTATATTAAGGCTAAATAATAAAAAGACGGTAAGTATTAGTACTTTTAGTTCCTTTGGGTTCGATAATCCGGTCTTGCCTAAACTATACTACTGTTCGATAGGTGCACTTGCCTTTAATCGTTGTCAGAGTTGGTTTCCAGGTTCGATCATTCTTTTAAAAATTTTAAAACTCTGATTTACAACGATCAAGTTTTTGGCGCCGTTGCCGGGGAACTAAAATATTAAGAAAGTCTTATTTTTATTACTTTAGCCAATTTTTTTTTCCGCACTTTATTTTTGGTTTATAGTTTAGTTTTCAATTTTGCTAATTTTATTTCTTTCTTTTCCTATCAGGTACCTCTAGTTTATGACTAGAAGAAACCCGAGAGGACCTTTAGAATACGACAGTGATATTGAAGCTACCGCTCGAAAAAATCATAGAGAAATTAGGCGAGCCCTAAATTACCAAGGAGAGCGAGAAGATAGATCCAATCCTCTTTGAAGGGATGGGCGAAAATAATCCACCACCACAAAGCGATGTGGCGGATCGAATGCTCCTCGTACTATGTATGATTATGCTAAACCACATTTACTTGAGAGCGAATCTAGTATTGTTAGGCTCGCTATAGCTGCTAATAATTTTGAATTAAAGCCTAATACTATTCAAATGATTCAACAATTTGTTCAATTTGATGGTTTGCGTAAGCGAAGATCCAAATACTCATATAGCTAACTTTTTAGAGTTACGTGATACCTTCAAAATAAATGGTGTTTACGATGATGCCATACGTCTTGAGTTATTTCCCTTTTCACTAAGAAATAAAGCTAAGCGTTGGTTAAACTTCGTTACACGAGGGTCAATCACTACATGGGAACAAATGACCGAAAAATTTCTATTAAAATATTTTCCACCGCCAAAATGGCCAAGTTACGTAATGATATATCTTCTTTTGTGCAGATGGATTTAGAAACATTATACGACGCATGGGAGAGATACAATGATCTCTTGAGGAGATGCCCACACCACGGATTACCATTGTGGCTCCAAGTCCAAACTTTTTACAATGGTGTGAATCCTTCAACGCGACAATTAATTGATTCAGCTGCCGGTGGAACCCTGAATAATAAAAATCCTGAGGTAGCCTACGAGTTTATTGAAGAGATGTCACTGAACAACTATCAGTGGCAAGTTACAAGAACAAGGCCAACAAAAACAGCCGGAGTTTACAACCTCGACGCAGTAACCATGCTATCAAATCAAGTAGAGTTGATGAATAAGAAGATTGATAGTTTGTGTTCCTCGCAGGTAAATCCAGTGATGCAGTGCGAAGCAGGTGGAACCGTGGCGAATCCTGAGTACCCACCATACCAACCAGAGAGCGAACAGATGAACTATATAGGTAATAATTTCAGATCCAATAATAACCCATATAGTAATAATTATAATCCAGGTTGGAGGAACCACCCAATTTTTTCGTGGGGAGGACAAGGAAGTCAAGGAATTCAAAGACAACAACCGTCTCAAAATTTCCAAAATCAGCCCTATCCACAGGAAAAGAAGCCGAGTCTTGAAGAGATGTTGAACAAATTCATAGCATCCACAGAAGCCCGTCTCCAAAAAAATGAGGTAACGCTCAACACCCAGCAAACATCGATCAAAATGATCGAGAACCAAGTTGGAGGACTTACAAAGGCAATCGGGGAAATTACCCAGTCAGTCGGAGAAATTGCAAAGCTATTATCCGAGCGTCCGCAAGAGGCGTCTACCAAGTAACACCGAAATTAATCCTAAAGAGCGGATCAAGCCATAACGGCTCGAGGAAAATACAAGGGTAGATGAATCCATCTCAACACAAGGAAACGAGGTAGAAAAAGGTAAAGTTGAGGTAACACAAGACAAGCCAAAGCCGGTAATCAAGGAGTACCAACCTCGCATACCTTATCCCGAAGCGTTGAAGAGAGACGACATAGAGGAACAGTTCGGTAAGTTTCTTAAACTCTTAAAGAAATTACACATTAACTTACCACTCCTCGAAGCTCTTTCATGAGATGCCGAATTCAGAAATTCTTAAAGAAGCTTACGACAAACAAGCGAAAACTAGATGAAGATTTGCATGTGGAACTCAACGCAAAGTGCTCAGCAATCTTGCAAAATAAGCTACCATAGAAACTAAAAGATCCAGGGAGTTTTACAATTCCATGTTTAATTGGTAGACTTCTTTTGTTGATAATCGTTAGTGATTTAGGGGCAAGCATAAATGTCATGCCTTATAAATTTTTTTATACAATTAGGTCTAGGGAAACCCAAACAAACTAGGATGAGCATTCAATTAGCTGATAATACTGTTAGAATTCCTAGGGGTATTATCGAAGATGTTCTTGTAAAAATTGACAAATTCGTTTTCCCAGTAGATTTTGTTGTCTTAGATATGGATAAGGATAATTCGATCCCCCTAATTTTAGGAAGACCCTTTTTAGCCACTTCCAGGACTAAAATTGATGTTGATGCAGGAGAACTCATACTTTGTGTAGGTAATGAGACCGTCACCATCAAGGCTCTCGATTCGGCTAGAACATCGAGTAATCAAGGTGAGAACAAAAATTTTCCTAATAACCAGGCGATCAACCCTTCTTTTCAGGAAACACCACCAAAGAATACAACTGAACCCGATCCTGACCCCAACCCCAACAAAGAAATAATTCGTAAAGATCGAGGAATTCAGATCGATGATCTAGACGAGTGGAAGACACACTTCAAGGAGAAATTAGGGATACACGACGAAGAACCAGAACCACACGAGGAAAAATCAAAAAAGCCCCCAGAAGAGCTTATAGGAACAACAAACCACTTCAAAATAGGGGACAAGGTACTGTTAGATCATGCAGATCTTTGAATATCTCCTCCTGACCCTAGCATAAACAAAGAAATATCTTTTAGGGTAACCAGTGTTTTCCCATCTGAAACAGTCGAGGCAAGTAATCCTATTTTTGGTACTTTTACTATAAACGCATCTCAACTTAAATTTTTTCACGAGGATACAGATAATAATGTGAGGAAGGACTTCCAACTCCACAAACCACCCTGAAGATGCGAACGAGAAGAGAGTCTAGCTTAAGACTATAAACGAGCGCTTCTCGGGAGGCAACCCGAGCACTAACATAACTTATTCTCACATTTTGCTTTAAATTAAATTTTCTTTTCTTTCTGAAAACGTAGTTATAAACTAACAAGGGATGCAGAATTCCAAGACACACGGCCTTGCACACGGCCGTGGCCGTGGCCGTGGCCGTGTGTACCTCAAGAATCTTGGTACTAACAGGGCAGGACGATACAAGTCAGAATGACCTAATTTCTGGCAATCATGGACTCAACCACTCTTCCATGGGTACCAAACAAGTGACACGGCCGTGCTTGACGGCTGTGTGAGGCTACTGACTTGCCAACCACTGGCTAAACACGCCCGTGCCAGATAACCGTACTAATATACTGACTTGTCGAACACAGGCTAGACACGAGCGTGGGGAATCAACACGCCCTAGAACACGGCCGTGCGAGAAGGCCGTGTGAATTGACACACCCTCAACCCACGGGCATGGGAGAACTGCCAGACCTGAAATTTTATTTAAAAACCATACCCTCTCCTTTCTCTTCTTAACCCACTTCTTTCTTCTTTCCTTCTTCCATTCTTTCCTCTCTTTTTCCTTTTTCCTTTTCCTAATAAATCCTTAGACTCTTGAGCTACACCAAAATCATATCCATGGCAAAGAAGCGTAAGAGGCCAATCCCCCCAAGTGAGACCGATTCACATGAGTTCATGCCGGCAGCTTCATTTGAACAACAAGCTAAGGATATTTGAGGCTATTTAGTTTTTATTTCATCTTTCTCTTTTGCTCAAGTTTCCTTATCTACACTTCTCTTCCGCTTAAATTATTTTATTCTATCTTAGTTTCCTTGACTTAGGAGCTAAAGGCCGCTTGGGAATCACGCCACTTCCACCACCGCCAGCACCTCCGTGACCGTAGAAGTCACATCCACCTCGTAAACCATACACCAATAAGGATTCTCAAGCCCCTTTATCTTTTAACTTTATTTCATTTACATTTTTGTTTCCTCTTTCTTTACTTTTCTTTTCTTTAATTATATATTTAGTTTATTTTAAATTTGTCTTAATAAATCCTGGCTAATCCTCCACGAGTTCCCCAATTTCTTCATCTAGCGCAGAACTCGTGAGCATCCACCACATCCAAAAATGAGCCCTCCAACATATCTTTCACCACGACCACTGCCAACTCTAGGAAATCATCCAATTCAGGGAGTGTCACTCTCTCCCCTCTCTTTTGATTTTACATATTAATTGTCATTATATATCTTTGTACATTGAGGGCAATGTACATCTTAAGTGTGGGGGGTGAACAACCTAAAAAGATACCTAACAAAAACCCTGAATTTAGTCTTGTTCTTAAGTAATTTACTCATTTTGCTAATTAGGATGAAATTTCTGATGATTTATGACTTTTATTGATATGTTTTAGATTAAGTCATTGATAATTGTGCATTGATAATTAAATTTGAAGAATACTAGAGAATCAAGCATGATAAGTCTAATTTTTAGGAATTAAAATTTTTTTCTAGGTTGTCGAACTGAGCTTAAATATTACCTTGAAGTTTGAAATTTACAAGGTTGACATCAAAATACCCATAATTTTTGTGAGTTTTTGAGCCTTATAGAGCATAAATTCTTTTTCTTGCTCACTTTATTGATTATGAGTATGTCAACACTGACTTGTTATTCTAGAACTTGGATCGATTATACATGTCGAGACCACATTTTTTTTTGATTTGAAACACAGAGATGATAAAGGCACCTAGAATCTAACCCACTTACTCCATAAAAAGCCTACCTTCACAATTAACCCCTAGTGAACCCCTTTTAATCCTAACAACCCTATTTATTGACTTACCCATTAACCCAGAACCCCTTTGTTTTTGTTATCACCATTCATCTTGATTACCTTTATATCGAGATTTGATTTGATTAATAGCCTAACTATGATTTCTATTTCAGTTATGTATTTATAGTTTGTTCTTAAAAAAATATTCAAAAGTATATTCATTATTCAGTATCAGTTGTGATTAAGCGAGCTTATACGCTTGAATCCCAGATATCGAAGAAGCTCGTAGTGTTAGTATTATTAGTTTTCAATTGATGTAATTATTATTAGTTCATTAGTTCTTAGTTAGGTAATTTGTCAATTTAATCTCGATTCTAACCCTCTAATTCAGCCTTATTCTACACCTTAACCCTAGCCCCGTTACAACCCTAACAAAGACCTTTTGATTTGTGTTTCATCTCATATTTCAGTGGTGGAAATTTGATTTTCATGCAAGCCTATGGGATTAACTCTTCATGTTTGACTTTTGAGTGCCTAAATTCTGAACCTTAAACACTTTGAGTGATTTGAGTGAATCTTTTGTAAGGATGTCTATCCTTTTCGATTTCAAATTAAAGGTAATTATTTAGATGAAAGGAGACGCCTAGGTTTTCGAGCTACAAAATCTATGACTTATACTGTTTGAATTTTTAGGACACTTTGAATTGAATTATCCAGGTATAAATTATCTATGAATTATGATGAGACACTATCAATAGGAATTATGAATTGAGGAAAGTTCATTTTAATTATAAGTTGAGAATTTTGCTTGAGGACAAGCAAAAGCTTAAGTGTGGGGGTATTTGATAAACCGTAAAAGTAACATATTCTAAACCCACATTTAGTATGCTTTTGGATGATTTAAGCCCCAATTTATGTAAAAAGGTGCTCTTAATCCTTTCTTTTCATGTCTTATACTCAGGAAAGCACCCGAGGACGAAAAGAACGAGAAACGGGCTTAAAACGGACCAAGTAGGGCCAAGCCACGAAATCGACACGGCCTGAACTCCACTCCACACGGTCGTGCCACCATTCCTACTAGAACACGGCCTTGCCCACAACTTACACGGCCGTGCCTCATTTAACAGTGTCAAACACGGCTTGGCCACGATTTACACGGGCGTGTGCCATGGCCGTGCCTCTGCCGTGGAGAAGAGTAATTTCATTCGGGAAAGGATACTTAGAGAGAAAGAAACGTATTTCAAAAGCCTATAAATACACCCTAGGTACCAGCTAATAGGGGGGCGGAAAGCTAGTGTAACATCCCCAAACCCGGCCCATTCGCTACGACCGAATCTGGTTATGTCACTAGGAAAAGACGGTTGAAAATCTTAAAATAAAACATCGTAGTTTGCTGAATTTTGGAAAACATATCTTTGGAATAAAACTTTGCTATAAAACTCATTCATTTTTAAAACTTTAGTTTATAATATCCAATTTGAATAAATAGGTTGCAAACCATAAATCATTTTCACGTAGCAATTTAATTTAAATAAACCATAGTTAAAGTAATACCAAAAACATAAAATGGCCTTTATTACAACCCAACAATTCAAATAAAGTACTTATATCAAAATTTAGCATGGAATAATTGAACATCATCCTCGGCATGGGCCACCTTGTCCTCCGATCCCGGTCGACTTTATGCACTACCCGAAATGGTTAATGAAAGAGTGAGTCCACCGACTCGGTGCGTAACCACAACACATATTTCCATCCGTATGGGCTTGGCCCATACCCACACTGACCATCGAAACAAATCATGCAAGAATGCATCTCGCCCAACCTACTATCCAACCGTGACACCAACCTTAGCGGACTCACGCCTAAGGCCGTGGCTAATCCACCGATCACAACCGAGTGATCCCACATATGTTACCTCGGCGGACACTGCTGCACAAGGCCGTGGTGAGCCACCGATCACATCGTGATCCATAAATCTTACCTCGGCATTCTCATTTGCCGAGGCCGTGGTGAGCCACCGATCAACCAAAGTGATCCAAATATCGTAATCGTCTACGGTGATGCACATAGCAATCAACCGCCGAGATGGGCACCTAGCCAACACCTCCTTGAGGTAGCACAAAGCTAACCCTCAAGCGCTAATGTAACTGAGCTATCATTAGACCACGTACATCCTGTGTACACTTCTTCCTTCTTCAATCCAATCCCATGCCCATGTGTCAATAAATCATGCAAGAATATCATATAGAATGAGTATTTATCACTTATCACTACCACATTGTACATATATAAATGTATATCAAGATTAACTTACCATCACCGGTTATTCATCACTTATGCCATTATAAGCGGCTATTACACATAATACACATATAAACATGTTAGCAAACCAAACCACGAAATAGTGCGATGATTACGCACCTAAATGATACCAAACCCAAACGCGCCATACCTCGCGCACGCACAGACTAACGGACTTACAAAAGGTTCCCAATGACATGGCTCTTCTTCCCTACAATCGGCCTTGGCATAAAAACAATGAACACTTAGGCCATTCGGCCAAGACAAAAACTATAGCACAAAGAAAACTAACACGCCCCTACCTTGCTAATCAACCTTTAAGGGTAAAATCGTAATTTTACCTACTAAAGGCATTTTCGTAATTTACCCACCAAGGGTATATCGGTAATTTCGTACCTGGAATGGCCTTTCCAAAGGCCAGTGTCGCCTCGGCGACCCAACTACCATTTACGGTCGAAATGGACTATTGGGCCTAAAGCCCAATTTCGCCCATTCGGGCCCACACGCTCGTGTGGCCCACCTAACACAAATCTAGCCACGTATATGAGATTCACCTAGTCTAGTTCACTATATACTACACCATCATACAATTTACTATATTGGGCCCACGGGCCCATTGGGCCCACACTTCCGGCCCATCGCGCCCAAGCGACCCCAACCCACAAGAACACTACTATGGCCTCAACTATCGCGTGAAGCCCCACACGCGCGCTCGCACGCTCGTGTGGCTACTATTGCCGTGACCGCACGCCGGCATTTGCCGCTCTACAACTAGAGTAGAGAGAGTTACACACACGATAGGACTCTGGTGTTAATCCAGCGCTCCGATCACTCTTGTGCCCAAACGCCTCCAAGATGTGTTTACTCTCCTCCTAGGATGCTCCTTATATAGCTAGCTCTTCACCTTCATTCTTTGTGTCTTTCCGATGTAGGATCCTTCCGTCAGAGAGTTTAAATTCAATCAAACTCTTCCCGTCTGCATCGCAAAATAAATACTCCCTTGCTTCTCATGAGATTCGAACCTGTGCTCCTTGCAACATAATCCCACGTGTTAGTACTTGGCCACAAGCTCCTCTTGTGTCTCAAACCATGCGCAACTAAATATAAACTATGGGCCAAATTCTAAGGTCCAAGCAAAAAGAAACCAAAATGCAAAAGCCAAGACTTGAACCTTGGACCTCCTTCCTTCCCTTGTGGCGTCACCCCCTTGCCTCTTAAGTGGCGTCACTTTGCCACTACACCACACACTCCTTTTGTGTTATTTTTCCCCACATTTTATTCTTAAGGCCTACCTGCCAACTTCCAGGTTTTTTTTTTTTTTCCACCTAAAACCAAAATTTCCCCAAAGCTAATATTTGATCCCGGGACTTCATAGAAGCCCTCTAACCTTCCAAAATAACTTACCTAATAAGTCTAACTTGCATTAATGCCGGTCTCTTGTTCTCCAAAAATTTAAACGCTACTACGCCTAAGGCCCATTGGGCTCAATTCTCCTAGGCCCAATTCCTTTTTACCCTAAAAATCTAAATTTTCCAAAGCCTTCCCTTCTCATCCCAACATTCTTAGAGCCTCTAAAACTCAACCAAGCACTCCTAAAAACCTACTAACACTTGATTTATACCCCA
This sequence comes from Gossypium sturtianum, assembly GCA_025698515.1. Classification (NCBI taxonomy): domain Eukaryota; kingdom Viridiplantae; phylum Streptophyta; class Magnoliopsida; order Malvales; family Malvaceae; genus Gossypium; species Gossypium sturtianum. The sequence goes on along the minus strand of CM046946.1, from coordinate 67,461,047 downwards.
TATGCACAGCCCCTAAACCGGGGTGTTACAGCTAGGCTAAAAAGCCAAGCCGGAAAGGTGAGATTCGTGGGAATCACTCGAAGATAGCCAGTTGATCCATCTCAAGAAGCCAGAATTCTACTCAAGACGGAGGATCTCCTCTTCAATTCCTTCAGGGGGTTTTAGGGATTCCTTATGTTTTGTTTTATCTTTTCTCTTGATATGTTTTCCTTTATTGTTATGAACTAAACCTTCGGATACCCGAAGGGAATGAAACCTATGACAAATCTTGTTATTTGATTTTTTGAATTATATGATAATAACTTAGTTTGTTCTTAATTGTGTGAACTTAATCCAAATCTAATGTGCTTAGGTGGAGGAGGAATAGACCCTGCCTAAGAGTAGATCCAACATAATTAAGCGGAGTTGATCGCACGCCTAGAGATAGGGTGACGAGATTTTGCCAAATTAGGGTGAAACCTAATATGGGAGTCCACAGATCAATTTACTGCTATTCTAGGGGGTTATTATAAGCGAACGAGAGTTCCACTAATTAACCTAGGGTTAGATGTTATTCGCCTCGAGAGAGGGTTTAATATACGTTAGGGAGTCTCACGGATCAAACTAAGTAAATAAATCATATGGTTCAAGGTTAAATAACAAGTGAAGTCTAGGTGGATTTTTCCTAAGGGTATCGCTTGAGTCAACTGAGTTTTTCCAAAAGTTGTTTCCCAAATTCATTCTTTTTGTTTTTGCGTTTTAGCTTAGTAAGTAGATTAATTTTAGTTTAAACAACCATCACTTTATATTAAGGCTAAATAATAAAAAGATGGTAAGTATTAGTACTTTTAGTTCCTTTGGGTTCGATAATCCGATCTTGCCTAAACTATACTACTGTTCAATAGGTGCACTTGCCTTTAATCGTTGTCAGAGTTGGTTTCCAGGTTCGATCATTCTTTTAAAAATTTTAAAACTCTGATTTACAGCGATCAAAACCCTACTTGTGTTTTCTAACCAGAACTCAACTCTCTTTGGATCGTCTTCGATAGTACCACGAAACTCTTTAGCCCCATACTTTTAGATTTTATCAACTAGAGGCTTACTCACTCGCACTGGTTCCAAACCCTAAGGAATTACATGGATCGATTGGGGTACGGGTGGGGGTGGAGGTCGTTGAGCCATAGGATTTGTTCTCACAAACTCAGTGAACCATTCAGACATCATTTGGAAGAAGGCTTCTTTAGCCTCTCCTTCCCAGCCCTCAGATACATGCCTACTACCACTAGACGCTGCACTGTGAACGGAGGCTTGCGCGTTACTATCAACTTCATCGGAATTAGCTCGGTTGGATGACATCTTATCTACATGAAAACATTGTCCAATTTGAGTCAGGAGTTATCACACTATCACAGGTTATATAATGGCATGTATTTCTAGACTCAATATATGCTATGTTCAGCCCAAGAACTGACTAAATCATAGCTCTGATACCACTAAATGCAACACCCTTAACCTGTATCCATTGCCGGATTAGGGTTACCGAGTATTACCGTACAATCAAAGCATCAAAACATAATATCATTCAATATTATAAACATATCATAAACCAATCATACATACACATATTGTCTCTAAATCGAGCCCTCGAAGCACAAGAAATACCTTATAAACAATTCGGGACTAAATTGAAATCATTTGGAAAGTCTAGGAAAAAGTTACAAAAAGTTGGATACAAGGGTCACACGGTCATGTGGCCAGGCCGTGTGCCTCACACGACGGAGACACACGTTCGTGTCTCAGGCCATGTAACCTTCAAACTAGGGACACACGGCCGTGTCCTAACCCGTGTAACTCTCTAACTAGGGTTACACGGCCATGTCACATGCTCGTGTGCCAAGCTGTGTGCTAGGTCGTGTAACTCACTAACTTGCATACAAAGTGTAACAACCCATTTTTAGTAAAACCAGAATAGTGGTTTCGAGACCACAAATCCAACGAGTAAATATTTATTTTATTATTTTAATATCGACAGTATGTTAGTAGGGTCGTTTAAATTTTTCGTTAAGAAATTTTGACGTTTGCATGCTTAATTAAGTGAAAAGGAGTAAATCGTTAAAAGGTGTAAAAGTAGAGCTCTAGTAGCTAAAGGTATGAAGTTGCTATGAAATTTTAATATGAGTAGACTTAAATTGTAATTAGACCATCATTATTATTAGTGGACAAAAATGGACACATTATTAAGTAATTTTGATGTTAAAAGACAAGGTTGATTTTGTAATTAATAAAATTAACTTAAAAAAATAAAGAAAAACCAAACTTATCATATTTTAGTTCTTTCCCCCACCAAAAATGTAACGCCCCAAAAATTGGGCCTAGAATAAATAGGTTTCCTGTGTCGAGAGAATGGATTTTTGTCGTTCGAAAAAAAAGGGAATAATGAATTAAGTGTGTAAAAAAAAATTTTGATTGCATGTTTAGTTTAATTTTTAGGTGATTTAGGAAGGGTTGGTAGTGTTGGAAAAGTTCTAGGCTCGATCTAGGGCTTTAGCAAAAAAATTTTTTTTACCCTTAAGTGAGGTTGGTGGTAGTCAGAAGGCTTTTAAAATATTGTTGGGTTAAAAGATAGCACAAGGAAGTAGGTGGTCTGGTGGCCTAGGGCGTTCTAAATAAGTTGGTGGTCAAAGGTTCAAGTCTTGGACTTGGAAATTTTTTTTTATTGCGCATATGTTAGTATGAAGGCCAGAGTTTAGGCTTTATAATTAGTTGGGGTTGATTCACGACACAAAGAAATGCCTGGCCCAGTGGCAGAGGCGTTAGGAGCAGGAGGGGGAGCAAGGTTCTAGTCGCGGCGTGCGCTAAATGTTTGTTTTTTTTAAGTAAACTTGGAGCGCGGAAGAAAGGTTTATAATTAATTGGGGAGGAATTATGACTCAAATAAAAAGCGGGCGCAGATGGCAAAGGCGTGTATCAGTGAAGAGGTTGGAGGTTCGACGCTGGGTGTTGGCAATTATTTTTTAGATTTTTTTGGATGATTTGGTCGCTGGGAAATAGGCCTTAAAAGAAGTTGGGAATGGAATATATCACAAGAAGAGTTGTGGTGCAGTGGCTGGTAGCGTGTGGTGGTGCCTAGAGGTCTTGGTTTCGAGTTGCCTTGTGCACAACAAATTGCTATTTTTGCTACTGGCGTGGGGAAGGTATTTGAAGTGGATCGAAACACCAAATGGCTGTTGTTCAGGGAAAGCAATTTGAATGTAATTCAAATTGAATTTTTGGCTAAGTAAAGGAATTTTTGGATGAGGATTAAGATAAAATTTGGAGAAAATAAAGGAATTTAATTGGTGATAAGTTTTAGTCAACTAAGGAGTGTAGGTTTATTTTATTTATTTATTTATTTTAGTATATATATGGGCGTCGAATTAAGTTCCTAGGTTAATGCTAAATTTTTGCTTTCCTTCTTGCCGAATTTCTTCACTTGTGTGAGGCTCAGACGTTTTTTCTTTTTCTAAGGGTGCCATAGCCGAATTCTTCACACTCTTCCTTCTCAAAATTCCTTTTGGTTCACCAACTCGGTTTTAATTTGAATCACCTTCTTTTTCTTACTCTCCTAGTGTTGCCGAATTACCTCTGTCACCTTTCTAGTCTCAAAAGCCGGACTTAAGCGCGCAGGATCAAAGGAAGATTTGGTAAGAGCTTAGTTGAATTTTAGTGTGTTTTATTGTAAGCCAGAAGGGCTATCTAACCCCTCTTTTCCGTTACCATGTATTAGCAAGGGTGAGGCTCGTGCAATCGCATAAGCGCGTTGGGTAAGGATTGTTATTAAGGCAGTAAGCATTCTCGGTTCAGTTAGAGTTTTAATAAGTGACTGAATTTATTGTGGCTCATAGGGGTGACTTATGATCAATATGGGTCACTTGATTTTGACAATATAGGTGTTTGGGTGCAGATCTAGAGGATAATCGCCAATAGTAGCAAAGGAAGGGCTAACAGAACGTGAGGCACACGGTAAGGGTACGGTGAGGTTTCAGTTTTTGGTCAGTATGTGTTTAAGTTTTGGTTAATCGCTAGTAATGTCAATTGTAGGTTTGTGACTAAGGAGTTCGCAGCACGCAAGGTTACCAGGTGTGTACAAACACAACACACACACGATATCGGCAATGCTAAAAAGTCGAAAAGTCGAAAGTGGCTAAATGGGCCCGGTGGGCCCTGAGGCTAAGTTTGATGGAATGGTTTGGTTGTTATACGAATTGAATTAGTCTTGCATGATACATGATCTGGATATGTTTTGGGCTTAATAGGTCATATGGTAAGATTTGGGCCTAATGAGCCGTAAGGTTGTAATTTGGGTTTGATGGGCTTTATGGGGACGTAAGCAGATATGCTAGGGTTTATGGACTTAGGCCTAGTTTGAACAACTCTTCAATTTCATAAGACTTAAGTTAATTAAACATGTCTATGGACAAGTCGATTAGTTAGAGTGTGGTAACCGACATATGCATGTCTAAGATTGGATCTAGTGAGAGCTTGGTACTTAAGCGGTCCGAGTGACCCACCTCCTCTTTTCTGAGATCCTACCTGATGCATAGTGTTTGTTAACTTTAACCACGAGGACTTGTTTATGGGCCAAAGTTCATAACTAAAACCCGAGAGGGACCAAATACCCTTATATTTGTAAAATTACTAAAATACCCTTATATGTGTAAAATTACTAAAATACCCTTATATTTGTAAAATTACTAAAATACCCTTATAATTGTAAAATTACTAAAACACCCCTAGATTTGTAAATTACCAGAACACCCCTATTTTCAAAATTACCAAAATACCCCTGTAGGGTAGAATTACGAAAATACCCCTGGGTAGTGAAATGACGGGAATACCCCTATGTGACGAATATAAGCTTATAGATGTTACTTGTGTGTTTGATGCATTCATATGATATTCTGCTTAGGATGCATATGGGTGGGAATTATGGTACGGAGGAAGAATTGAGGATCGCATAGTCGCTTGACGACTGTGGATCCACCGGTGGCTTTAAGCCCAATATATGATTAGCAGCTTTCTTTGCAACGTTGATAATCGCAACCAGGCTACCCATGGTGTGTAGCGGAAGGGTGGGTCGAGCTAGAATTCCCCACAGGAGCCATAAGGTTGGAAGGGAAATAGTGTGTAGCGGATGGATTTTTGGGGTGGGTTTTGCATTATCTTGTTTGTATATGATGCGATATGATATGATATGAGGTCATTGTGGGCTAAGGCCCAAGACCACCGATTTGATAGGGCTTAGGCCCAATGTGAATATTTGTATGTGAATTGACTGCCAAGGGTTGTACACACTGAGTTTCGAAACTCACAGCCTTAATTTTAATTGTTTCAGGTAATCCTGAATAGACGGCTCAACGTGGGAGAGGACTCGGAGATGGCCACACTACAAGCTATTCAAATGTTTTAATTTATTCAAATGATTCTGTTTTAAATACTTTGTTTTTTTTATTGGATTGTAATAAGGCCATGTAACTCCTATTTGACTTTGAATTTTGGGTTTATTATTATTATTGTTTCAACTACCCACTTAAGAAATTTCATACAATTATTAAAGTGTTAATATGGCTTTCGAAATAATCTTTTGTTTTGGGCTTTTGGGCCTTAAATGGTTAACTAGTAAATTGTTTTGAAGTGCGCCTTTAATGTGACATTCCAGATTCGGGCCTAACTTCTAGGCCGGGTTTGGGGTGTTACAAAAAATAAGAAAGAAAAACACCATTGAAGGGTGCTTGAAGGTTCGGCTAGTTCATCCATTGCATGTGAGTAATTTGTGATATCGTTTTTAATGATTTTTATGTTTTCGGGCTCGTTGTAGCTTAATCTAGCTAGCCCAGTGACTAATTTGCAAAACTATTAAAGGTTTAGGATTTTTCCATGAACATGTTGTATGGATTTTGAAGTTTAATTAAAGATTATGAGTCTTTGTTGTTTAATAAACAATTTTTGTAAAGGGATTTGTGATGAAATTATCATTTAGGGGCTTATTTGTAAAAGTAGTAAAATATCATGGTAAAATTATGAAATGATGGTTTGTATGGGTTGATATAAGTCCTTAGGTAATTTGGCTAGCATGAAATATGGATGAAATTGCATAAAATTCAATTTATGAGCTTAAGGACTAAATTGTAAAGAAGTTAAAATATTAGGGAAAAAGTGTAATTTTGAAAAAGTATGAATTTTGGACTGAATTGAATAGTATGAATATTAAATGGACTGAATTTGCTTATTTAGATCTAGATAAACCTCGTACGGATCTAGATAAGCCTCAAATTAGTTGATCTTGTTTCGACATCTTTGTTATCGAGGTACGTTCGTATGTTTAAATAACGTTTTAATGTTATTTTGATATATATGTTATTATGCTATTTATTATGTAAAGAAATGATAGAAACCCAACAATGTTACGACAAATATCGAGCCCCATTTGAACCTTAGGAATATAAGTATACAAATGACATGTCATTAGGCGAAGGAAGCCTTCTTCCAGATGATCAATGAGTGGTTTACCGAGTTCGTACGAACGAACCTGATGACTCAACAACCTCCACTCCCACCTGTTCCCCAATCGGTCCCCGTAGTTCCTCAGGGTTTGGAACTAGTTCGATGGAGCAAGCCTCCAGTCGATAAAATCCGTAAATTGGGGCTGAAGAGTTTAGAGGTACATCTGAAGATGATCCGGAAAGAGCCGAGTTTTGGTTGGAAAATACGATCAAAGTTTTTGATGAATTATCCTGTACACTGGTGGAATGTGTGAAATGTGTAGTATCATTATTGAAAGATTCAGCCTATCGGCAGTGGAATACTCTAGTTTCAGTTGTGCCAAGAGCTCGGATTGATTGGGAGTTTTTCTAGACAGAATTTCGAAAGAAATATGTGAGTTAGAGGTTTTTTGACAAGAAACGTAAAGAGTTTCTCGAGCTAAAATAGGGTTAGATGACAGTATCTGAGTACGAGAGGGAATTCGCTTGATTGGGAAAGTATGCCCGAGAATGTATACCAACAGAGTTTGCTATGTGTAAAGGGTTTGAAGATGGGCTGAACGAGGATATCAAGTTGTTAGTCGGGATGCTCAAATTGAAAAAATTTATTGTTCTGGTTGACGGAGCACACAAGGCTGAAGAATTGAGTAAAGCTAAGAGAAAAGCTGATTATGAGGCTCGTGATTCGGGTAAGAGATCAGCGGAAAGATCATATCAATCGCTTTCAAAGAAGTCAAAAAGAATATCATGGTTGTTGTCAGCTTCAGTGGGTTATTCTGGTAGGGATCGGGGAAAACAACATGCGACTTCAAAACCTCAGGCTACGTCCGTAGCGAGTGTGGGCAGTGTAAAAAATAATAAGGCTAAATTTCAGCAATGTGGACGACGACACTTCGATGATTGCAAGATGAAAGACAGGGCATGTTTAAAATGTGGTTCATATGAACATTTTATCAGAGATTGCCCGAAAAGGTTCAAAAAAGAAAATGCTCAAACAAATCTACTGAGTAACACTGTTGTGAGAGGTAGACTGCCACGAAACACTTGAAATGTGGGAAATAGATGTAGTGGGACAAAAGACTCTACTGTGAGATCCAAGGCATGAGTGTCGGCTAGAGCTTATGCGATCCATTCTCGAGAGGAAGCTTCAGCGCCAGATGTTATCACTGGTACATTTTCTATCTTTGATACTGATGTTATTGCTTTGATTGACCCGGGGTTAACATATTCATATGTATGTACAACTTTAGTGTCAACTAAGAAATTACCTTTCGAGTCTACTGAGTTTGTGGTTAAAGTGACGAACCCCCTAGGTCAGTATGTATTAGTTGATAAAGTTTGTAAAAATTGTCCTTTGATGATTCGGGGTTGTAACTTTTTGGTTGATTTGATGTTATTACCCTTTGATGAGTTTGACGTGATTCTGGGTATGGACTGGTTAACTCTGCATGATGCTGTTGTGAACTTTAGACGAAAGCATATTGTGTTGAAATGTCAGAATGGTGAAAAGCTTCGAATTGAGTCAGATAGACTGGATAGTGTAACTACTGTTATATCGGCTATGTCAGCACATAAACATGTTAGAAAAGGCTGTGAAGCGTATCTCGCATATATATTTGATTCTAGAGTTTCAGAATCAAAGCTAGAATTTGTTCCAATGGTATGTGAGTATTCAGATGTGTTTCCAAAGGAGTTACTTGGGTTATTGCCAATCAGAGAGGTTGAGTTTGCTATTTAATTAGTACCGAGGACATCTCTAATATCGATAAATCCTTACAGAATGGCACCTATAGAGTTCAAAGAGTTGAAAACACAGTTGCAAGAGTTGACATATAGGGTTTTTGCTCGACCCAATTTTTCTCCTTGGGGTGCTCCTGTGTTATTTGTTAAGAAAAAGAACGGATCCATGCGATTATGTATTGACTATCGACAGCTCATCAAAGTCACGATCAAGAACAAGTATCTATTGCCACGTATTGATGATCTGTTTGATCAGTTGAAAGGTGCAACAGTGTTCTCAAAGATCGATCTTCGTTCTGGTTATTATCAGTTCTGAGTTAAGGGCTCAGATGTGCCAAAAACTGCATTTAGGACCAGGTACGGACATTATGAATTTCTTGTGATGCCATTTGGTTTGACTAATGCACCTGCAATATTTATGGACTTGATGAATAGAATCTTCAAACCATATTTAGACAGATTCGTTGTAGTATTCATTAATGATATTCTGATCTAGTCACAACATAAAATAGAGCATGCCGAGCATTTGATGATTATTTTGGAAACTTTGCACGAAAAAACAATTATTCGCTAAGTTTAGCAAATGTGAGTTCTGGCTTCAGAAACCCGAATTTTTGGGACTTGCTGTATCGGTCAACGACATTAGAGTTGATCAAAGCAAAATTTCAGCTGTGGTAGATTAGAAGCCTCCGAGAAATGTGTCTGCGGTTAGAAGTTTTTTGGGTTTAGCCGGATATTAAAGAAGATTCGTCAAGAGATTCTCGATGATTGCTATGCCATTGACAAGATTGTTTCAAAAAGATGTTAAGTTCGAATGGTTAGAGATGTAACATCCTGGAAAGGGCCTATGCATTTTCGGTTTAATTGTACGAAGTAACATGTTTTATGTACTAAGAATAAATTTTGAACAATTTTGGAAACCTGAAAATGTATGGAAATGTTAAGTTAAAAAAAAATGGAAAGTGAACATTTTTGGAAACTTGGAAATGGATGGAAATGATTTGGAAATGATTCAAAATAGGAAAGTGCACATTTCTGGAAACTTGGAAATGTAAGAAAATGTCAAGTTTACAGAGCCGGACGAAAATTTTTGGAAACTTAGAAATGACTTAGAAATGTCGAGTTTTAAAGTTTAAAAGAGGAAATTAAGGCGAGGTGGCCTTAAAAGAAAAAGTTTGTGAAATTTGACACACAAACAGGCTTGGAAAAGTGGCTGAAGATGCCACTTAGGGCCTCTGGAAATGGCGCCACATGCAAGGTGTTGGGCACAGGTTGAGTCACTTGGGAAGCAAATAAAAGAAGTTTTATTTTTGCTTCTAGAAGCTCGAGGTGGACGGCACAAGCCTTCTAGAAAGGAGGAGTTTTATTCTCTTTAATATTCGATTAATAAGGTGATAAATAAGGGATTTAATTTGGATTATTTTTGAAGAGATAATAAAGGATTATTCTCTAATTATTTTAAATTAAGAGATAAAGCTATCAAATAAAGAAGAGTGGTGGCCAAGTAAGGGATTTTGAGGAGTAGTTTCGGCTATAAAAGGAAGGAAATAGGGCTACTCATTAATTTTTCTTCCTTCTCCTCTCTCTCTGCCGAATTTTACGAGTGCTCTCCTCTCTTCTCTTCTCTTTTCTTTTGTCAAGCCGAATCTATAGTCCACCATTGCAAAAATTCTCAAGTTTCTTTTCCTTATTTTCGTGGAAACCAAATACCCTAAGAGAACCTCTAGTCGACTTCTCCATTAAATCCCAAAAAAGTGAAACTTTATCATCTAGTCATCAAGGCCGATTCTTTAAGGGGCTTTTAACAAGGTGTGCTACCGATTTCTTAAAAGGGTAAGATCCAAAGTTTGGTTTTAATTCTTTTATATTTTAAACCTATCTAAAATTTAGGGACTAATCTCTATTATGGATTTTGTAGGAGTTATGGAAGGGTGTTTTGGGGATTTAAGAAATTGTTAACTACAAGAAGGTATCTTTGAACTTCTAAGATCTAAGGTAAGTTATGAATACCATTCGGCCATAAGCTATATTATTATGATTTAATGTTAGGTTGGATCTAACATGGGTACATAGGGATTTCGACAATGACAATAAAGAAGCAAGGATCCAATTCGGGATTTAAGATTTGGAAGGTAAGAACAAAGGTAAATTCGGCCAAGGCCTATTTTAGTAGTAGATCTATGATTATGTGTTTTAAGCCGAAAACTAACCAATTCAAGGGATTTAGTGACTAGCCAATTTCAAAGGGGAAAAATACGAGTTTTGGGATTTGATTAAATCATCAAATCGACACCAAGGTAAGCTTTAAGAATACAAATCCTACTAGGATTTGGTTTTCTAACCGAATAGGCTTTGTGCTAAATAGAAAGTGATTAATCAATTGTAGGAACTTGAGATCTAAGGCAATAGATCAGATTTGGGATTTCGAGTGAAGTGGTTAAGCAAATCAGTGTGTACCCACACTACTTCTTAATATGTTTCATGGCCTGTTTTATTAAAATATGTGATATTAAGAATATGAAAGTGGCTAGGGTACCATGTTATGGTACTAAGTACTCAGCACGTTTCCTACTTCTACAAAGAATATGAAAAAGGTCATTAGTAACATGAGAATATGATAAGAATGTGAACTCGGCATATTTATGCATATCATCATTATATGGGGCATATGGGTTTGTTTGAAAGGGGAAGTGAATGTGGTGACTTAAGACCACGAACACGGTGACCTAAGACCGTGATATATGAAAGTGGTGACCTAAGACCATAGTAATCTGAAAGTGGTGACCTAAGACCACGATGAATCTGAGCGTGGCGACCTAAGACCACGAATGCGGTGACCTAAGACCGCAATTTGGAGTGTAGCAGAAGGAGGGTCGACTTAGTAGTCCCCACGGTGTGCATGGTTAGTACGGGGGAGTGTAGCGGATGGCTAATTAGGTTTGGGTTTGGGAATGCATCATAATTTTTATGCTATGATATGAATGTGTAACATTTGTATGCACGATTCTATTTTGATTTAGTGTTTGTGTACACATTGAGTCTGTTTGACTCACCCGTTGTGGGACCATGTTTTAGGTGATGAGCAGTGATGGACCAGGGACGGCGAGAACTTGTGGTGGCCATGCTCAACATGAAGTTTTTATTTTATGAACTACTATTTCTATTTAAGTACTTGAATTACTTGGAAATTATTTGATGTAATAAGGCCATAAGGCCATAGTTGAATTGTTTTCCATTTATTTCTATTTATTATGATTATGAGTTTTACCTATTAAAGTTTAAGTAAAATTTTTAATATAAAGAATTGAATTCGTTTTCAACACAAGCCCAACCCAAACAATGTTTTTTTAAAATCGCACAAGTTTTCTCTAGGTAACGAAAGAATTTTAAACCGGTTTACTTGAGGAACATACCAAATTTGGGCAAATCTCGTGGGTAAATTTGGGTTTGGTGTGTTTTGATTTGGTATCGAGCCGAGTTTTAAAACTCTCGGCCAGAGGCCAAGGCCCAAAACGTTTCAAAGCGAGCCCAAATGAGTTTTTTTTTTTTGAAAATATTTTATGAAACAAGCAGGTTTTCCGGCATGGCACCTAAAGTCTCCGACCCCATGATCCACGAGTAAGTACCCTAACTATTTGTGTGATTATGTGTAATGAATATTAGAAGGGTAAAAAGGAATGGAACGTTGAATAGCATGATAGGAACTTGAACCCTAGGACTAGTCTACTCAAACACAAACACATAAGACTTAAGGAACGTTAAACAAACCCATGGCTAAGTCACTAAGTTAGGGTGTGGTAACCCACATGCGCATGTCTAGGATTGGATCCGAAAGAGCACAGTATTTAAGCGATCCTAGTGACTCACCTCCTCTTCGCAGAATCCTGCAGTGCGTAGCTTCTTGGTTCACCCTAACCGAGAGGGCTCGGTGAGGTGTGGCAACCTCTGTGCGCATGTCTAGCAATGGTTTCGGTGGGAGCTTGGTATTTAAGCGGTCCGCGTGACTCACCTCCTCTCCACTCGAATCCGCTGATGCGTAGCTTTGGTTCACCCCCGACCAAGAGGACTCGGTCATAGGCTAAACACAATAACTAAAACCCGAAAGGGAATTAGCCGTGTTTTTTATAAAAACAACAAAATCCTAGTTTTAGAACTCTTAAAACTTTCTTCTAAATTCATGAAAACCATCTTTACAAAATTTTCTGAAAGATTTTCGATTTATACAAAAATGCCCCTAGTGGTAAAATTACCAAAAGACCCTTGGTTTATAAAATGACCAACTACCCAACAATTTTGCCAAAATTTCATTATTTTATCAATGTTCAAAAACCCTAATTTGCAAATTATCAAAAATACCTTGAATTTTGGAAATTTCAAAATTGCCCCTAACTTATAAAATTACCAAAATGACCCTGATTTCCAAAATTTTTGCAACATCACCGTTTTGAAAAGTACAATTCTCAAAAAGAACCCTCAAAGTTTTGCAACCTTTGAAATATCCCTGATTTATAAGATTTTACAAATTTACCCGGCTTGGAAAAAAAAATCACCAAAATACCCCGAGGTCCAAAATTACCGAAATACCCTGGATTTCAAAATTTTTCAAAATACCCGAAAATTTAAAAATACCAAAATACTTTATGACAAAATCACCAAGGAACTTTTTCCTTTTGAAAAATTACTAAAAATACCTGTAGAGGATGTAATACGAAAATACCCCAGGTAGTGGAAGAAAAAAAACAATAACAATGAAAACTACAACCTTTCTCCGAATGAGCGAGAGTTCATGATTGTTTGATGGATGTATGTATGAATGAATGGAAAGAGCTGTGTGCATACTGAAAGAACCACTCCTAAAACTCTTTTCATAAAATTTCTTCGCGGGTAATCAAGTGAAACAAAGACTAATTCATAAAACTTCTTAATCAGATCACGACGTTAGAAATGAGCTCTAGAGGACATGGTCGTCGTGGACGAGGTAGAGGAAGGATGACGGTGTCGAACCCGTTAGATCGGGTCAAGGGTCCGACAATGAGATACCACCGCCACCACCACCCCATTTGTTGGTGTTGAGCGACAAGCTCAGACGGGGATGATCTTTGTGCCACAGTCGTGCTCTACGAGTTTTGGAGTTGGTGGCTGGTGCAGGAGGAAATTCGGGAACCCGTAAGTTTGTGCCTGAGCGGCTCCGAGCTAATGGAACTGAAATGTTTCGTGGAGTATCGGGTGTGGCACCCAGTTCAGCTGAGTACTGGTTGGAAGCAACAGAGCACATCATGGATGAGCTTGACTTGACCTCTGAGGAGAAGTTAAAAGGAATGGTGGCACTGTTACGCGATGAAGCGTATCAGTGGTGGTTGACTGTTCGGGATGGTGCCACGGCTGAGGATCTGGCCTGGGAATATGTTAAGGAAGCATTTCAGAAGAAGTATGTGGGAGCCAGGTATACTGATGAGCAAAGGAAGGCATTTCTGGGGCTGGTTCAAGGGAACAAGTTCGTGGCGGAGTATGAGGCTGAATTCCTGAGGTTGAGCCGATATGCTCGAGGAGTAGTGGCAATCGAGCATGAGCGCTCGTGTCCGTTTTGAGGACAGGCTAAGGGATGATCTCGAGGGTTGATAGCACCGCATCGGGAGCGGGAGTTTTCTGCTTTGGTAGAAAAGGCCAAGGTGGTGAGGAATCAAGGATTCTACAAAGCAAGGCTATGGATAGGAATAGGCCCAAAAGAGGTTTTGGAACGTGCGGAAAGGTTCATAAGAGGCCTAGAGTTGATGGGCGCGAGGTCGACAAGTTGGTTGAGAAGAGGCGGTATCGACCTTGTGATGTGTGTGGAAAGAAGCACTTAGGAGAGTGTTGGAAGAAAAGCGGGAGGATGTTTTAGATGTGGGTCCAAGGAACATGTGATCAAGGATTGTCCTAAGCAATCGGATGAAAGTCGACCAACACTCGAGAATGTTAGTCGGTGGTAGAGGAGGACCGCTGACCTCAACGAGGTCGTGGTTCGAGTAATAGAGGTAATAATGGTCTTTGCGAGAGGCCGTGGAACACAAGGCGAGAGGTGCTACTAATGCTGAGGCAAGGCAACCAGGTTTGGTTTATGCGGTTCGCCGGAGGGAAGATGGAGACGCGCCGGACGTTATAACCGGTTCGTTCTTTATTTTTGACAAGCCCTATTTTTCTCTAATCGATGTGGGCTCGACCCATTCCTATGTTGCATGTAGTGTAGTGGAAACACTAGGCCTAGACTACGAACCTTCCGATGGCGAGAGGATCGTAGTAAGCCCATTAGGCTTAAGCGTAGTGGTGGATAAGATCTTTCGGAATGTACCCCTAGAGATTCAGGGAGTGAACTTTTGGTGACTTAATGGAACTACCTTCGGGAGTTTGAACTTATACTTGGAATGGATCTGGCTAGTAGAGCACCGAGCCATGTTGGATTGTGCTTGGCTAAACGAATGGAACTAAGGACCCCGGAGGATGAAGTAGTAGTAATGATTGAGAGAGAAGAAACTACTGTCCAACGTAGTTTAGGCGTTGAAAGGTCGAGAAAATGGTTAAGAAAGGGTGCAAGGCATTCTTAGCCTTCGTAAGTGCGTTAGGTGGAAAGGAAGAAGGTGTCGAGTGGCGTTAGAACGGTGAAAGACTTTGAAGATGTATTTAGGAGGAATTACCAGAATACCCCGGATAGGGAGGTGGAGTTTGGAATAGACTAACTCACGGGAACAGCTCTGTGTCAATCGCTCCATACCGAATGGCGCCAAAGGAGTTAGTTGAGCTCAAGGCTCAAATCCAAGAGTTGTTGGATCGTGGGTTCATACGACCCAGGTGTGTCTCCATGGGGACCACCAGTCTTTGTTTGTAAAGAAGAAGGGCGGAACTATGCGTATGTGCATAGATTATCGTCGATTGAATAAGTCGACCATCAAGAACAAGTATCCTTTGCCAAGGATCGATGACTTGTTCGATCGGTGAAAAAGGGTCTGCAGATATTCTCAAAGATAGACTTAAGGTCGGGATATCACCGATTGAAGGTGAATGAGGCGGATATCCATAAGACCGCTTTTAGGACAAGATACGGCCATTTTGAGTTTGTGGTGATGCCGTTTGGATTGACAAACGCTCGGCCGCGTTCATGGATATGATGAACCGAGTTTTTCAACCCTACTTGGATAGGTTCGTTGTTGTGTTCATCGACGATATTTTGGTGTATTCTAAGTGCGAAGAGGAGCATGATGAACATCTCGAGTGGTGCTACAAGTGTTAAGGAGAAGAAGCTCTATGCCAAATTCAAAGCAAGTGTGGATTTTGGCTTAAGGAGGTGGCATTCTTAGGGCATGTGGTATCCGCAGAAGGAATAAGAGTGGATCCTTGGAAGATCGAGGCGGTGTTGGATTGGAAACCACCTAAGTCGTGTGGTGAGATTCAAGTTTCTTGGGATTGGCGGGCTACTGAGAAGGTTCAGAGAAGGATTCTCGCCAATAGCCGCGCTTTGACAAAGTTACTAAGGAAGGAAGTACCCTTTGAATGGTCCGATAAGCAACAGAAGAGCTTTGACAACCTTAAGAAGGTGTTTACGGAGGCTCCGGTGTTAATTCGGTAGGAGGTGGGAAGGATTTTGTGGTGTCTTGTGACGTCGCGCATACGGGATTAGGATGTGTGCTAATGCAAGAAGGAAAAGTAGTCGCTTATGCGTCTCGGCGACTAAGGCCTCATGAGGTTAACTACCCAACTCATGACTTGGAACTGGCAGCAGTGGTTTTCTCCCTTAAGGTTTGGAGGCACTACCTCTATGGAGAAAGGTCAGTGATCTACACAGACCACAAGAGCCTTAAGTATCTGTTGACTTAGAAGGAGTTGAACTTGAGGCAACGAAGGTGGGTGGATTTGTTGAAGGACTACGACTGTTCGATAGAATATCATCCGGGCAAGGCGAATATGATAGCTGATGCCCTAAGTCGAAAGGTTGTGTCGGATCTAAGGGCTATGTTCGCTCACTTAAGTTTGTACGATGATGGAAGCCTGTTGGCAGAGTTGCAAGTCAAGCCCATATGGCTGAAGGAGGTGAAAGAGGGACAGTTGGTTGATAAGGATCTAAGTGCTAAGTTACAGCAAGTGCAAAACGGGGAATTAAAGGATTATGGCGTTAATGATGAAGGAATATTGTGTTACAAAGGAAAAGTCCAGATGCTTAGAAGGACAAGGAGTTAAGACAAAGGATTCTTCAGGAGGCGCATAGTAGCCCTTATGCTATGCATCCGGAGGCATTAAAGGCATGCAGAGATCTAAGGGAACAATTTTGGTGGTCCGATCTTAAGCAAGAAGTGACCGAATTTGTGGGGAAATGTTTGACGTGTCGACAAGTTAAGGGTGAACACAAAGTTCCATCAGATTGCTTCAACCAATCGAGATTTCGCAATGGAAGTGGGAGAGAATTACCATGGATTTCGTTAGTGGGCTTCCCCTTACGCCTACTAAGAAGGACTCGGTATGGGTGATAGTGGACCGTTTGACTAAGTCCGCGCACTTCATCCGGTAAGAGTTGACTATTCTCTTGAGGAAGTCGCTAAGTTATATGTGGCGAAATTGTGAGGTTACATGGTGTACCGATGATCGATCATCTCCATGCAGAGACCCAAGGTTTACGTCTCTGGTTGGAGGGCACTTCATCAAGCTTTAGGCACTAAGTTGGACTTCACTACGGCTTTTCATCCACAATCGACGGGCAATCTGACGCGAGTTATACAAGTGTTGGAGGATATGTTGAGAGGTTTGTGTGATGGATTTCGAGGAAGTTGGGAAGACTATTTGCCTTTATTTGAGTTCGCCTATATAACAACGGCCTATCGGGCTAGCATTCGGATGGCACCATATGAAGCATTGTATGGTCGGAAGTGTAGAACTCCTACTTGTTGGGTGAGTTAGGAGAACGTCGAGTTTTGGGTCCGAGTTAGTGGCCAAAGCGAAGAGAAGGTTGAGATGATTCGAGCACGGTTAAAGGAAGCCTCGATAGGCGTAAGTCGTCGACGCGGAGACCTTAAGCGGAAGGAAATAGAATTTGAAGTGGGAGACCAAGTGTTTCGAAAGTCTCGCCTTGGAAAAAGGTAATGAGGTTCGGTCGCAGAGGAAGTTAAGCCCAAGGTTTATAGGGCCCTATCAGTCATCAAGCGAGTTGGAGCGATGGCATACCAATTGGAGTTGCCACCGAGTTGCAGCAGATGCACGACGTATTCCATGTATCCATGCTACGTCGTTACCGATCGGATCCGTCTCATGTGGTACCTGTCGAAGAAGTAGAGCTAAGGCCAGACTTATCCTACGAGGAAGAGCCGATTCGGATATTGGAACGTGATGTGAAAGTGCTACGGAGGAAGTCAGTTCCTCTAGTCAAGGTGTTATGGCGCAATCATGGATCGGAAGAAGCTTCGTGGGAACCGAGGAAGAGGCAATGCGACAACAATACCCTCAATTATTTTAGTTAGAAAATTTCGAGGACGAAATTATTTTAAGGGGGTAGAATTGTAACATCCTGGAAAGGGCCTATGCATTTTCGATTTAATTGTACGAAGTAACATGTTTTATGTACTAAGAATAAATTTTGAACAATTTTGGAAACCTGAAAATGTATGGAAATGTTAAGTTAAAAAAAAATGGAAAGTGAACATTTTTGGAAACTTGGAAATGGATGGAAATGATTTGGAAATGATTCAAAATAGGAAAGTGCACATTTCTGGAAACTTGGAAATGTAAGAAAATGTCAAGTTTACAGAGCCGAACGAAAATTTTTGGAAACTTAGAAATGACTTAGAAATGTCGAGTTTTAAAGTTTAAAAGAGGAAATTAAGGCGAGGTGGCCTTAAAAGAAAAAGTTTGTGAAATTTGACACACAAACAGGCTTGGAAAAGTGGCCTGAAAATGCCACTTAGGGCCTCTGGAAATGGCGCCACATGCAAGGTGTTGGGCCTGGGTTCGAGTCACTTGGGAAGCAAATAAAAGAAGTTTTATTTTTGCTTCCGAAGCTCCGAGGTGGACGGCACAAGCCTTCTAGAAAGGAGGAGTTTTATTCTCTTTAATATTCGATTAATAAAGTGATAAATAAGGGATTTAATTTGGATTATTTTTGAAGAGATAATAAAGGATTATTCTCTAATTATTTTAAATTAAGAGATAAAGCTATCAAATAAAGAAGAGTGGTGGCCAAGTAAGGGATTCGAGGAGTAGTTTTGGCTATAAAAGGAAGGAAATAGGGCTACTCATAAATTTTTCTTCCTCCTCCTCTCTCTAGAATTTCGAGTGCTCTCCTCTCTTCTCTTCTCTTTTTCTTTTGTCAAGCCGAATCTATAGTCCACCATTGCCAAAATTCTCAAGTTTCTTTTCCTTATTTTTCGTGGAAACCAAATACCCCAAGAGAACCTCTAGTCGACTTCTCCATTAAATCCCAAAAGCCGAAACTTTATCATCTAGTCATCAAGGCCAATTCTTTAAGGGGCTTTTAACAAGGGTGCTACCGATTTCTTAAAAAGGGTAAGATCCAAAGTTTGGTTTCAATTCTTTTATATTTTAAACATATCTAAAATTTAGGGACTAATCTCTATTATGGATTTTGGCCGAGTTATAGAAGGGTGTTTTTGGGATTTAAGAAATTGTCAACTACCGAAGGTATCTTTCGGAACTTCTAAGATCTAAGGTAAGTTATGAATACCATTCGCCATAAGCTATATTATTATGATTTAATGTTAGGTTGGATCTAACATGGGTACATAGGGATTTCGGACAAACAATAAAGAAACAAGGATCCAATTCGGGATTTAAGATTTGGAAGGTAAGAACAAAGGTAAATTCGGCCAAGGCCTATTTTAGTAGTAGATCTATGATTATGTGTTTTAAGCCGAAAACTAACCAATTCAAGGGATTTAGTGACTAGCTGATTTCAAAGGGAAAAATACGAGTTTTCGGGATTTGATTAAATCATCAAATCGACACCAAGGTAAGCTTTAAGAATACAAATCCTACTAGGATTTGGTTTTCTAGCTTGAATAGGCTTTGTGCTAAATAGAAAGTGATTAATCAATTGTAGGAACTTGAGATCTAAGGCGATGTAGATCGATTTTGGGATTTTGTTGAAGTGGTTAAGCAAATCGGTGTGTACCCCACACTACTTCTTAATATGTTTCATGGCCTGTTTTATTAAAATATGTGATATTAAGAATATGAAAGTGGCTAGGGTACCATGTTATGGTACTAAGTACTCAGTGCACGTTTCCTACTTCTACAAAGAATATGAAAAAGGTCATTAGTAACATGAGAATATGATAAGAATGTGAACTCGGCATATTTATGCATATCATCATTATATGGGGCATATGGGTTTGTTTGAAAGGGAAGTGAATGTGGTGACTTAAGACCACGAACACGGTGACCTAAGACCGTGATATCTCGAAAGTGGTGACCTAAGACCACGATGTCCCGAAAGTGGTGACCTAAGACCACGAAGAATCGAACGTGGCAACCTAAGACCACGAATGCGGTGACCTAAGACCGCAATTTGGAGTGTAGCGGAAGGAGGGTTGACTTAGTAGTCCCCACGGTGTGCATGGTTGGTACGGGGGAGTGTAGCGGATGGCTAATTAGGTTTGGGTTTGGGAATGCATCATAATTTGTATGCTATGATATGAATGTGTAACATTTGTATGCGTGATTCTATTTTGATTTAGTGTTTGTGTACACATTGAGTCTGCATTTGACTCACCTCGTTGTGGGACCATGTTTCGGTGATGAGCAGTGATGGACCGGGACGGCGAGAACTTGTGGTGGCCATGCTCAACATGAAGTTTTTATTTTATGAACTACTATTTCTATTTAAGTACTTGAATTACTTGGAAATTATTTGATGTAATAAGGCCATAAGGCCATAGTTGAATTGTTTTCCATTTATTTCTATTTATTATGATTATGAGTTTTACCTATTAAAGTTTAAGTAAAATTTTTAATATAAAGAATTGAATTGTTTTTTTCAACACAAGCCCAACCCAAACAATGTTTTTTTTTTTTAAAAATCGCACAAGTTTTCTCTAGGTAACGAAAGAATTTTGAAACCGGTTTACTTGAGGAACATACCAAATCTGGGCAAATCTCGTGGGCTGGGTTTGGGGTGTTTCAAGAGAAATGTCAACAAATCTTTAATAAATTGAAAGAATTGTTAACTGAGGCACTGGTGTTTGTTCAGCCAGAATTGGGTAAAGAATTTGTGATTTATAGTGATGCATCGTTGAATGGTTTGGGTTGTGTTCTGATGCAAGAGGGCAAAGTGATAGCATATGCTTCTAGACAGTTGAAACTGCACGAAAAGAATTATCTGATGCATGATTTAGAGCTTGCAATGATTGTATTTGCCTTGAAGATTTGGCGACACCATTTTTACGGAGAAAAATGTCATATCTTCACGGATCATAAAAGTTTGAAGTACTTGATGTCATAGAAAGATTTGAATTTAAGACATCGCAGATGGCTCGAGTTATTGAAAGACTACAATTTGATCATTGATTATCATCTGGGAAAGGCTAATGTTGTTGCTGATGCTAAGAGTAGAAAATCTATATTTGCTTTGCGAGCTAGGAACACGCAGTTGACGTTGATTGATGACGGTTCGATTTTAGCTGAGTTGAAAACTAAACCAATGTTTTTGCAACAAATTTTCGAAGCTCAGAAATGTGATGATGTGTTAATAGCTAAATGAAAATAGGTTGAGATGACACCTGATTCAGATTTTCATGTTGGTTCTGTTGGTAGTTTGTACTTCAAACGTAGAATTTGTATTCCGAGAAATTCTAATCTCATTTAGAAGATTTTACAGGAAGCTCACAGGTAGCTTGTCTATTCACCCTGGTAGCAATAAAATGTACTGTGATTTGAAACAGATGCAATGGTGGCCAGGTATGAAATGAGAGATCTAAGAGTTTGTATCGAGATGTTTAGTCTGTCAACAAGTTAAAGCCGATCATCAGGTACCTTCTGGTTTGTTACAACCGGTGATGATTCCAAAGTGGAAATGGGAACGTGTCACGACGGATTTCGTGTCGGGATTGCCTATGTGGCCAAAAAAGAAAGATGTTGTGTGGGTCATTATTGATCATTTGACGAAATGCACGCATATCATTCCGGTGCGTATGGATTTTTCACTTGACAGACTAGTAGAGTTGTATGTGGCTGAGATCGTTAGATTTTATAGTGTGTCAGTTTCTATTATTTCTGACAGAGATCTGAGGTTTACATCTTGATTCTGGGGCAAGTTACATGAGGCTCTAGGTACTCGTTTACATTTTAGTACCGCTTTCCATCCTCAGACCGACGGTCAACCTGAGCGAGTGATTAAGATACTCGAGGATATGCTTCGATGCTGTGTTTTGGAGTTTGAAGGTAATTGGGAGAAATTTTTACCGTTGGTTGAATTTGTGTACAACAATAGTTATTAGTCGAGCATTAAAATGGCACCGTATGAGTCTTTATATGGTTGAAAGTGTCGAACTCCAATATACTGGACTGAGCTTAGTGAGAAAAAGCTTCTTGGGGTTGATTTGATACGAGAAACCGAAGAAAAGGATAAAGTGATATGAGACAGTTTGAAAACAACTTCAAATCGACAAAAATCTTATGTGGATTTGAAAAGAAAAGACATCGAATTTCAAGTCAGTGACAAAGTGTTTTTGAAAGTGTCGCCCTGGAAGAAAATTCTTCGATTTGGTCGTAAAGGAAAGCTTAGTCCATGGTTTATCGGGCCGTATGAGATCACTGAAAGAATCAGGTAAGTAGCTTACAGATTAGCTTTACTGTCAGAGTTAGAAAAGATTCACAATGTATTTCATGTATCTATGTTATGATGGTATCGATCAGATCCTTTAGATGTGATTTCACCTGTTGATGTTGAGATTCTGCCTGATATGACGTATGGTGAAGAACCGATCAGAATTCTATCTCGTGAGGTTAAAGAATTGAGAAATAAAAGCATAGCTTTAATGAAAATTATTTGGCAATGACACGGAATAAAAGAGGCTAACTGGGAACCTGAAGAAGCTATGAAAGTGCAATACCCGAACCTCTTTTCTGGTAAGATTTTCAGGGACGAAAATTTCTTCAGGGGGAGAGTTGTAACAACCCATTTTTAGTGAAATTGGAATAGTAGTTTCGGGACCACAAATTCGAAAAGTAAATATTTATTTTATTATTATTTTAATGTCTATGGTATGTTAGTAGGGTCGTATAAAAATTTCGTTAAGAAATTTTGACGTATGCATGCTTAATTAAGTGAAAAGGACTAAATCGTAAAAGGTGCAAAAGTAGAGTTGTAGTAGCTAAATGTATCAAATTGCTATGAAATTTTCATACGAGTGGAATTAAATGGTAATTAGACCATTATTATTATTAGTGAACAAATATGGACACATTATTAAGTAATTTTGATGTTAAAAGACAAGGTTGATTTTGTAATTAATAAAATTAACTTAAAACAAAATAAAGAAAAACCAAAGTTATCATCTCTTAGTTCTTTCCCCCCCAAAAGTAAGAAATAAAAACACTATTGAAGGGTGCTTGAAGGTTCGGCTAGTTCATCCATTGCATGTGAGTAATTTTTTATCTCGATTTAATGATTTTTATGTTTTCGGGATCGTTGCAGCTTAATCTAGCTAGCCCAGAGACTAATTTGCAAATTTTTTAAAGTTTTAGGGTTTTTCCATGAACATGTTTGTATGGATTTTGAAGTTTAATGAAAGATTATGAGTCTTTGTTGTTTAATAAACAAGTTTTGTAAAGGGATTTTTGATGAAATTATCATTTAGGGACTTATTTGTAAAACTAGTAAAATATCATCGTAAAATTATGAAATGATGGTTTCTATGGGCTGATATAAGTCCCTAGGTAATTCGGCTAGCATGAAATGTGGATGAAATTGCATAAATTTCAATTTATGAGCTTAATGACTAAATTGTAAAGAAGTTAAAATATTAGGGGCAAAAGTGTAATTTTACAAAAGTAGGAATTTTGGACTGAATTGAATAGTATGAATATTAAATGGACTGAATTTTCTTATTTAGATCTAGGTAAAACTCGTACAGATCTAGATCGAGGAAAACCTAAAGCCTCAGATTAGTTGATCTTGTTTCGACATCTTTGTTATCGAGGTAAGTTCGTATGTTTAAATAACGTGTTAATGTCATTTTGATATATATGTTATTATGCTGTTTTTTATGTAAAGAAATGATAGGAATCCAACGACGTTACGACAAGTACCGAGCCCCAATTGAACCTTAGGCATATTTAGGATACAAATTACATGTCATTAGGGTTATCATGTTTCGGGTGTTGGTCCTAAATGTCCTACTGATGGCTGAG
The DNA here is from genome assembly GCA_025698515.1 of Gossypium sturtianum. Classification (NCBI taxonomy): domain Eukaryota; kingdom Viridiplantae; phylum Streptophyta; class Magnoliopsida; order Malvales; family Malvaceae; genus Gossypium; species Gossypium sturtianum. The sequence continues at coordinate 67,437,423 of CM046946.1, read as the reverse complement.
GTCCAGCATTTGTTGTAGATACTCATCAGCTTGTGTGAGCAGCATTGTGTAGCTTACATTTCGACAGTCAGCTTGTGTGAGCAGACCCATTTTACGGCTCGAGTGAGTAATGATGTAAAGGAAAAGGAAAGGAAAGGTTATATGTTTAGCACACTTTGTGTGAGCTTTCCCGCGTATCCGATGTTATTCTAAATGGTTCAACGAGCATGAAAAATGAAGGAATGGTAAGTGTTCCAACAAACTATGTTATGAACCTATGGAAAGGTATGAAATGATGATGATCAATGAATGCATATCTATGTTTATGAAAAGTATGAATTCAATGACATTATGTTCATTAAATCTACCTTACCATGTGATAATTACATTGAGTTATGTGTTAAAGCATTAACATGTGTTTTTGATGATGCTTAGGCTTGTGCCAAGCTTATGTTGGATTGAATCATGTTTAAATTATAAGGTTTTTCATTGAAATGGTAAGTTATTCTCATGATCTACGAACTTACTAAGAATTATATGCTTACTTAGTTTTCTTTCCTATGTTTTATGGATTATCGAAATCTTGACCGGTTTGGAAGCTTGTTAGAGACCTATCACACTATCCAATGAATATATCAGTAGTTTTTGATGTTTTGGCCAAGGTTATAATGACATGTATAGGTAGACTTATGTTTAAAGTTTGGGTTGAATGCTAATTGTTGATTTTGGTATGTATATATATGTTGGTTGTTTGGTACCATTTGGAAATGGTTGGTTTGGGTCATTTATGTGATTTTGATGCATGGGGGAATGGTCCAAATGGTATGTTTATAGTGAAATGGTATAGGTCAAGTAGGTATTCTTTGAAATGGTAGCAATGTGATCAAATATGCATATGTTTAGGTAAGTTATAGTTGAATGTATTTGAGGTGCCTTGTTGGCATATTGGTTGGATGGATTTATGGTCAAATGAATTGGTCATTTTGTACATTTTTTGGTATGTTTTGATGCCTTGATCAAGGGTGCAAATGGTTTGTAGGTACATGCTTGAAATGGGTGATGGACATGGCTTGATTTTGGCCAAACTCATGTCCACACGGCCTAAGGCACGGGTGTGTATCTCAGCCGTGTGTGACACACGGCCATGCGACACAACCGTGTGTCCCCTGTAGGTTTTAATGATTTCAAGTCAGGTAGTTACATGGCCTAGCACACAGCCTGACACATGGGCGTGTGGCTTGGCCGTGTGACCCAAATAAGAAAGTTACATGGGCGCGAACACGGGCTGGGGCATAGCCGTGTGTCCATATTTTGATTGTTACACGGCCTGAGACACGGCCATGTGTCTCAGTTGTGTGAGTCACACGGCCTAGCCACACGGCCGTGTGACCCCTGAAGTTCAAAATTTCTAACTTTTTCGTCAATGTTTTAAATGTTCCCGATTTAGTCTTGAATCGTTTCTAAAGTGTTTCTAAGGCCTCGAGGGCTCGATTAAGAGATGATATGCATGTATATGAATGAATTATGCTATGATTACGTTAACATTTGGAAATTTATGTTTTTATGTCACGTTTATACTGTAATGATTCATAACCCTATTCCAGTGACAGGTACGGGTTAAGGGTGTTACACAAAGGAATCCTCAAATGACACATAGTCGTGTCGCCGGGCCATGTACCACACACGGCTGAGTCACACACCCGTGTCTCAAGCCGTGTGGACATAAATTTACCTAAACACAAGCCATTTCCTATACCATTTCATGCATAAACACTTGAACAATTTGTGCACAGCTACAAGGCATCAAACCATACTTAAACATGCATATATTTTCCATGCCAAAAGTCCTAATTCAACTAACCAATATGCCGTTCAAAGGCACCTCACACACACAACAACAACACTTACCTAAACATGCATATTTTACCACATTTCAATCATCAATTACTAGTTCAAAACTTGCCAAACATGCCACAAGTTGACCATTATCATACCAATTCAAAACATACCATATGAGCCATTCAAACATACATCACAAGTTAACCAAAATGACACAATCCAACAAGGTATCAAATTCTACCAACCAAGATAACTTACACAACTTGAACATACCAAATCATCAAATAAACATTCAACTAAACTTCATTATAAGTCCACCTATACATGCCATTATAACCTTGGCCAAAACATCTAAAAACTACCGATATTTATGCTGGATAGTGTGATAGATATCTGATGAGCTTCCAAACCGATCGAGCTTTTGATAATCTATAAAACATAGGAAAGAAACTACATAAACACATAATGCTTAGTAAGTTCGTAGAAAATAAAACATAACTTACCATTTCATTTACATAACAATAAGTATAAGCACAATATAACCCAAACCACAAGCTTGCCACAAGCCTATACATCATCATCAATGCACAAGTTAGTGCATTTATACATAACTCATTTGAATCAACCATATGATAAGTCATTTTCATATGAAAATACATCATTGATTCATACATCCTTTTCATGAGCATATGCAAAATTCCACTTGAAAACTAACCATTTCAACCCCTTTTCTTTCCCGTTGAACCATCTAGAAAATCATCGAATACTCGGGAAAGCTCACACGAAGTGTGCTTAAACATATAACTGTAACTTTTCCTTTACATCATTGCTCACACGAGCTGAGAAATGGGCCTGCTCATACGAGTTGTGGGTCAGAATGTAAGGTACACAATATTGCTCACACAAGCTTTGGAGTATCCGCAACAAATGCAGGACCTCAGCCATTGGTAGGACATTCAAGACCAGCACCCGAAACATGAAATCCCTAATGACATGTCATTTTTATCCTACAAATTCCTAAGGTTAAACCGGGACTCGATAATCATCATTGCATTGATTTATTTATACATCGATCAATTCACATGATAAATAATACATTAACATACGATTTGAAGTAGCATTAAAACAATAACTATTCACGTGAACTTACCTCGACAATTAGGGCGTGAAGGTTAAATCAAGCTATTCCGAAGCTTTAGTTTTTCCTTGATCTAAGTCCGTACATGGTCTATCTTGATCTAAATAGAAAATTTCAATCCATTTAATACTTCTAGTATTCAATTCAGTCCACATTTCATATTTATGCAAAAATACTATTTTGCTCCTAACATTTTAACTTTTCACAATTGAAATTTAACAATTTTAATCCCCCATTCAAGCTAACTAAATTCATTAGGGACTTATATCTTTCAAACTGCTTATATAAATCATCTCCTAGTAGTTTCTTTGGAGGATTCATCTCTTTATCCAGCCGCTTCATAGGTAGTACTGCTCTTTTACACAACTCTGTTATCAGATGCGGGAAGAATATTCCTTTTTTTTGATTTCGCACACAATCAATCATGTTTCGATATATCCATGTACCAATGCATACTTGCTTCTTTTTCAAGATGACATATACTAGAATGCTTGGATCGGGCTGATATTAGAAAGATCGACTGTAGGAAAAATTCTTGAACATAAAAATTTCATCCATAATTTTGCTTTCGGAGTCATCAGTGCTTGGTTGAATGTCTCAGGTATTCCTGTTCCTGTTTGATATGTCCAAACTTCTTTTCCTTCTACCAAAAATCTCAAAATCTCTTCCATATCTACGTTTTTAAACTCTTTGAGATCTATTTTGTACAAGTTATCGCGGTAATAAATTGGGGCATCATAAAATTGACAGATATTTCTTTAGTTACCAAGACATTGACCCCTCTAACTTTGACGAATGTTCGTAGCTCATAGAACGGTGTTGTCGCTTCCCTCTCTTTCAACGCAAGATAGAATTCCTGCACCGCGGGTATTATTTTTAGTTCTTTAGGTGGAAAAAAAATCTAGTCCATTCTCTTTCCATTGCAATTTCCTATACTCTTTTACAATTTCTCATTAATGGATCAAATCTTTGTTCCTGGATGAATGTGTAGGGCTACAGCTGTTGTAGATGTAACACCCCTAACCAGAATCCGTCGCCAGAATAGAGTTACGGGGCATTACCGAGTTTACAGAATAAATAACAAACATTTCATAATTCTTTATTATTCATATCATATTCCAATCAAATTTCATCATATAGTCCCTTACATGAGCCCTCGAGGCCTAAATCGTGCATTAGAATCAGGTCAGGACTAAACCGGGTACTCAGAAAATTTTTCGTGAAATTTTAAAAATTTTTCTTGGTGTAGGGGTCACACGCCCATGTGGACAGGCCGTGTGGCTCACACGGCCAGGGACACGTTCGTGTCTTAGGCCGTGTAACTCTTTGACTTGGGTCACACGGCCAAGTCACACGCCTGTGTGCTAAGCTGTATGTAGGTGCAGGGGTCACACGGCCAAGCCACATGCCCGTGTCCCAGGCTATATGATCAATTCTGAGCATTTTGTTTTGAAATTTTAAAGATGCAGGGGACACACGTCCAGATCACACGCCCATGTTCTAGGTAGGTGTGTCACACGCAGTCGAGACACACGCCCAGTGTCTCTGCCGTGTGTGGACAAAAATAGGCTATTTTCAAGCCACATTTCTGACCCCAAATTTTCATCCACCTATACCAACAATTTAACATATTCACAAGTCAATATAGGTCATTTAAACCAACTTAAAATCCAAGTCATATACATGATATTATACCTCATATAACCAAGTATACAAATTTACTTAAATTGCCATGTTCACTTATATACATATTTTTATCAAATATGCTAACTTAATTCGATCATCAATATGCCAATATAATTTTTATCAATCAACCATTTCAAGCATATACCATACATGTCCATCACTAGCCATTCCAATGGCTAGTTATAACCTAAATATTTACATGCCAACATTGGCTAATTAACCTATACATGCCATTATAACCATAATTAATTTACCATATATACCAAGATGGGCCGATGGATAGTGTGAGTGATCTTCGCCAATGCTTCCAATCCAACGAGCTTTCGAATTACTATAGAACAGGGGAAAATAAAACAGAGTAAGCATATTATGCTTAGTAAGTCCGTATAACATGGTAATAAACTTACCATTCATTTAAATTCAATATAAACATACAAGGCATATTTAGTCAACTGAATCACGAGCCCTAACACATATCCTCATCACCCGTGTTAGTTATACATTCCACTATAACATCAAGAAACATATATGGGCTAAAAAATAATCAGATTTCCATATTCATATGCTTTTCACATCATGTATTCATGTAACATGTACAAATCATATCCCTGTATTTCAAGTTCAATTTCATAATAATTTATCTCGAGCTCAGATTATTCCATGTCGGAACTTTATTCATTAAATCATTCGAAATATCAATGTCACACAAATAATACACTCAAGGTGTACAAATCTATAATCATGGATGAACGTATTCATCAAATAAATTCCATGTACATATATCATCATCTCATATTTCCATATATCATGTATCATCATTTTCATGTATTTCAGCCAGAAACGTTAATAATTCATTTCCTATTCATATCTTCTCATGTCAGGATTTTTACCCATTGAATTTATTTGAAATATCGATGGATACATAGGTAGTACACTCAAGGTGTACAAATCAGGATCCGTCAATTCATATTCAGGGGTGCCCGTTAGGGCACATAACTAGGGAGCACACTCTCGAGTCACATAACAGGATGCTCAGATGAGCCATGTAACCATGCAACATGACACTTATCCGGGCTAATCAGGAAACTCATAAGAGTTTTACTCAAGAAGCTCATAGATCTTATCAGATATCTCTGAAGAGATACTATCAGGAAGCACCAGATAAGGTAGTAGAGAGTTCAAGTGAGCTTAACAGGACGCTCATGAAGAGCTGCGTTTGTGTCCGCATTATATGCAGGATCACAACCGATCGCATATCAGGACACTCACAAAGAGCTTCGGTACTGCGCAACACATGCTAAATCACTACCGATCAGGATGCTCGCAGGAACTATATAACAGGATGCTCGAGAGGGCTTATATCAGGATTACTCGTCCGAGCTAAATCCCATCCGCAATATATGCATGACCATAATATTAATATGGGAAAATAATGTATCCATCGACTTTCATTTATTCAAACAGGATTTAACATTTTTCAGGCATTATCAGGCATGTGATTATTTCAGACATTTATAATATTCACAATACTTAAATAAACACATTTCACATTCATTTCAAGCATAAAAAGTAACATTTTTAATCATTTATCATTTATCAGGCATTATCTTTTATAGGGTTTTGTCGGATATGTTTTCAATATCATACATATATTATATTTATACAATTCACATACACAACATCTAATTCAAGCAGATAAATATACACAATTTAGTTACACGAACTTACCTCGACAAATGTTCGTATACATAAAATCTACTAATCCGACATTTTCCTCTTTTCCTTGTTCTAGCTCCGAATTTGGTCTATCCGGATCTATAAGAGTAAATTTAACATCAATTTAATACAATTTAAACTCAATTTAATCTAATTCACATCTTAGGCAAATTTACCATTTTGCCCCTAAACTTTTAATTAATGACGATTTCGTCCCTAGGCTCGGAAAATGAAATTCATGCAATTTAATCATTGTTCCAAGCCTAGCCGATTTTTACATGTAACATTTACAGCCCATGCATTTCATAAAATTCAGAATTTTTTTCATGATTTTTACAACTTTTCAATTTAGTCCCTAAGTCATGTTTTCATCAAAATTCACTTTGTAAAAGTTGTTTATCTATCAACAACCTTTCATATTCTACCATAAATTTCAAAATTTCAGCATATTCATCCATGGCAAAACATATTCATCCATGGCAAAATTTTCATACTTTGATAACTTTACAAATTAATCCCCAAAATAGCTAGATTAAGTTGTCCCGATCTCAAAAATATAAAAAATACTAAAAACGGGACTTGAATACTTACCTAATATGGCCAAGAAAGCTTGCTTTCTCTTTCCTAGGGTTTCCATGCAAAATATTTGGGGAAGGTGATGATAAATGATAATATTTTCATCTTTTTATTATTTATCATCTTTATTTTTCATCTTTCCAATTTTGTCCTTTTCTTTAATTTTATTTTCCATGGATGAATCATCATCCTTAACAACTAAGTATTATTTTAATAGTCTAATTACCATATAAGGACCTCCAATTTAAAGTTATATAACTATTTAATCCCTTTAGCTATTAGAACTCAACTTTTGCACTTGGTGAAATTTGGTCCTTTATCAAATTAAACAGGTAATCGATAAAATTTCTTTACGAAATTTTCACACAATATTATTATCATACTGCAGATCATAAAATAGTATTAAAATAATTTTTTTCTGGACTCGGATCTGTGGTCCCAAAACCACTGTTCTGATTTTATCGAAAATGGGCTGTTACAACTCTCCCCCCTTAGAGAATTTTCGTCTTCAAAAATTTTACCAAGAAAGAGATTCAGATATTGCTTTCTCATAATTTCTTCCACTTCACATGTCAGAATTTCAATCAATCCCTCACTGTAAGTCATGTCAGGCTGAATTTAACATTTATCAAAGTAATAACATGTGATAGATCCGATCAATACTGTCGTAACATATATACATGAAAAACATTGTGAATTTTGTCGAGCTCTGGTAATAATGCCAATTAATATGCAACAGGTCCGATTCTTTTCAATGATCTTATATGGCCCGATAAACCGCAGACTTATTTTGCCTTTACGGCCAAATCGGAGAACTTTCTTCCATGGCAAAACTTTCAAAAAAAAAATATTTTGTCGCCAATTTAAATTCTAAAACATAGCATATCTTTCAAAAAATCTGAATCATACGTTCAGATTGACCATCTATCTGAGAATGAAATGCGGTACTAGAATGCAATCGTATACCCAGAGCTTCTTCTAACTTGTTTTAGAATAGAAATATGAACTATAGATCTCTATCAGAAATAACAGAAAGTGGCACATCATGTAATCTGATAATCTCAAAAATAGATAATTCAAACAATCTATTAAGTGAAGAATCCATTCATACCAGGATAAAATGTGCAGGCTTCGTCAAACAATCAACAATTACTCAAGTAGTATCTTTCTTTTTCATAGACAGGGATAATCCTGATATAAAATTCATAGAAATTTTGTCCCATTTCCATTTCGGTATCGTTGCTGGCTGTAACCATCCTAAAAGTATCATCTTTAACTTGCTGATATATCCAACATTTAAATACAAATTTAGAAATATCACATTACATTCCGGGTCACTAGCACATCTTTTTCGAATCATTGTACATTTTTTTTATTCTTTAGATGACAAATATATTACTATTATAAGCTTTGTGCAAAAATTTCTGTACAAGCTCTGAACTCTTCAATACACAGGCTTTGCCTCTGAATAACAGACAATTATCAAATCCATTCTGAAATTCTAAATCAGAAGTTGACTCACTCTGTACCCATTTAACTTGCAACTCATTATCACTTTTCTGAGCTCCATAGATCTGTTGTAGAAATATCGGTTTAGCTTTAAGCTCAGCTAAAATTGAGTCATTATCAGACAATTACAATCGGGTTTTCACTGCTCATATGACAAACAGAAACTTCCTATTTAAAGTATCCACAACAACATTTGTTTTTCCCGGATGATAATCAATTACCGAATCAAAATCTTTTAGTAATTCAAGTCATCTACACTATCTCAAATTCAAATCTTTTTGCAACATCAGACAATTTAAACTTTTATGATCAATACATATATGGCATTTTCATCAAACAAATAGTGTCGCCAAATTTTTAGTGCAAACACAATAGCTGTCAATTTTAGATCATATATCGAGTAATTCTTTTCATACAGTTTTAACTGTCTGGAAGTATAGGCTATTACTTTTCCTTTCTGCATCAAGGCAAAATCTAAACCATTTAATGATGAATCACTATAAATCACAAATTCCTTACCCAATTCAGCCTGAACCAGAACTGATACTTCAGTCAACAAGGCTTCCAACTGGTCAAAACTTTACTGACATTTATGGATCCATTCAAATCTTATATCTTTTCTGTAATAACTGTGTCATCAATGTAGCTATTTCAATTATTATCCTCAAAACTCTAGATTTTTTTGAAACCACACCTATCAGATAGATTAAAACCATAGTGCTATAATATGACCGACGTTGCAGTCGTATAGATAAAACAATACCTCAACATCAATAGTGTACCTCAAATTAGAAGAGGAAAATCAAAAGTGGCCCCAATAATAACCAATGCAGTAATACAGTTTCTATAATTTGTAATCCCTATCACCAAACTTCATGATCGAGTCAATATTTATAACAGTAATAAATGTAATTACCTTCGGCCGATGAATATCTTTCACAGATAAACTATGTTTGAATAATAAAGAAATTGATGATATCTCAGAGAAAATCCAGAAGAGTAATATTGCACATACGTAGTGGAAACAACTGTAATAAAGACAATATAAAATGCATATTCACAATTCAAGACTTCAACTAGTAGAAGTAGAAAATAGTATCATATGAGTCTTATCATCAGATCTTCTATCTAACATAATAGTTTTAGAAGACCAGAAGAAGATAGAGCAATGTCAATCATAAATCAACCAGACTAACAATAATTCTGTCTAATATCATGATTCGCCAATCTTTCTATATGATAAATATCGCATCTGAACATGAACAATTTCATATGCCTCTAAGAATAACATAACATGTAGAATACCCAGAAGAGATTACTATAATATACCCGATTATAACAGTTGCATTCAAATATCTTTGCAATTTCATCACTATTCCACTGACTAATAAAGTCATCAATAATCTTACATTATTCAGTTCACTAAAGGAGCCAATTTAGAAGAAATTTTCAGTTAATCCGTTCTGTAGATACCATACCTGAATAAGTCGATTACTCATGAATAACTTCTTCCTTAACAGTGACATTGCGTATCCCGAATAATCTTCAGAAAGATTTGATATCTCTTTTAAAACCATCTTTACTTACTAACCCATTCTCAACTCTAACTGCATTATTAATCATTCAGCCACTGAACTCTTCAGTTTCACACTTGTGAATTTAATCAATATAAATCTTATGAATTTCATTGTATAGAATTGTATTGGTGAGGGGGTGGAGGTCGTAAAGCCTTAAAATTTAACTTTCATAAATACACACATATAATATAACATTTATCATCAACATGTTCACTATAAAACATTTATTTCATACCTTTATGAGTCCCATTTCATCATAAGCAACATTTTTACTCAGACATGTGAGTATCACTTTCAGTATTATTGGAATTAGCTCGGTTGGAAAACATCTCTGTCTATTTGTAATACAATTTCTCATCAGAGTTGGGAGATATCACACTATCACAAGTTATATAATGGCATGTATAGCTAATCTCGTATACGCTACGTTAGTCCGAGAATCGGCTGAACCGTAGCTCTGATACCAATAAATGTAATACTCCGTAACCCTATTTCGACGACAGATTCGGGTTAAGGGTGTTACAGTAGATACTTGTCTATGTTGTTTTTTAGGAATTCAACAGATGGATTCATGATAGTATACCAGAATTTCTAACCTTTTAGACTTAGATGGACTGTAGTATTTCTCTCTGGAATTATTGAGCTTTTGATCAGTGATAGTGAAATATTGTTCCTTCCTCGGTTTTAGGTGATATGGTGAGTGATGTGACCTATTTGTCTTTGAATAAAATAATAATACACTTAAGAGTTATAATTATATTAGAAAAAATGTTCCTGATCAGTAAAGGGTTAAAGAGTTCTAAATCTACTGAGTTCAGCTATATAGACGTCAAAGGATAGTTAAAATTTGGACCGCAGATTATGTAAGTGTATCGTTACATCCTCCAGGGTTGTCGTAGTGTCAAAGGCAGTTTACTTATGCTGAATTCCATTCAATTTCGTGACATGAAGTTCTGGTGTCGCGACACTGAGGCTAGTTTCTGTCGCACTCTTTCCGTGTTTTAAGGTATTTTATTACGTCACTTTCTTCATCAGTTTCCCATTCCATTTCCACTATGTTCTCGTTTCCACCTTGACTCTATAAGGTTTTGCATTGTAAGGCTTGTGTGTCAATTACTTCCTTCGTTGTCCCTCCAAAATAATGTTTTACTCTCTGTCCATTTACAAGAAAAAATTGTCCTCCCTTTCCAATAAGTTCTATCACCCCGTAAGGTGTCACCTGGCTTATAGTGTATGGGCCAGTCCATCTTGATTTCAGCTTGCCAGGGAATAATTTTAATCTCAAGTTAAATAACATAACTTTTTGTCCAGGAAAAACTTCTTGTTTCTGAATCTTTGCAATATGTCAGATTTTGCTCCTTCCCTTTCCAATGAGTTCTATCACCTCGTAAGGTGTCACCTGGTTTATAGTGTATGGGCCAGTCCATCTTGATTTCAGCTTACCAAGGAATAATTTTAATCTTGATTTAAATAACAAAACATTTTATCTAGGCAAAAATTATTGTTTCTAAATCTTTGCATCATGCCGGAGTCTGCTCTTTTCCTTGTACAACTTAGTATTTTCATAAGCCATGAAGTGAAATTCTTCCAATTCTTGTAATTGAAATAGTCTTTCCTTCTTGGATAGATTTGTATCCAAGTTTAGTTCCTTAATTGCCCAATATGCTTTCTTTTCTACCTCAATCGGTAGATGGCAGTTTTTCTTGTAAACTAATTTGTAAGGAGATATACCTAACGGAGTCTTATATGTTGTTCTGTAAGCCTATAATGCATCGTCTAATCTTGCTCCCCAATCTTTTCTACTTGGATTTACCCTTTTTTATAGAATTATTTTAATCTCTCGATTGGACTGTAACACTCCTTACCTGTATTCAACGCCGGAATAGGGTACGAGGCATCATTGGACATAAACACATGCAAACATACAAAATCGAGACGTAATTTCCATCCAAATTTAAAACTTTTTGCATACATTCATATCGTCCCTAAAACAAGCCTACAAGGCCTAAAACATAAATTGGAAGTAGTTCGGGACTAAATCGAGAACTTTAGAAAATTTTACGAAACTTAGGAAATTTTTCATGTTCCAGGGCTCACACGCCCGTGTGGTCTAAGGGACACGCCTGTGTGACCCTTAGACACGCTCGTGCTACAGGCCGTGTGAAAAATAGGGTGCTCTCTGACTTGTGCCACACGGCCGTGCCACATGCCAGTGTGCTAGGCTGTATGGTCGATTTAATTTTCATAATTTTTTCATAAAATAGGTGCAGACTTCACACGGCCAGGGCACACGCCCGTTTCCAAGGCCGTGTAGCACACACGACTGAGACACACGCCTGTGTCTCTGCTCGTGTGCTATATTCTGGACTTTCTATTTTGGAACAATTAAGGTGCAGGGGACACAAGGCCGGAACACACGCCCATGGGGCAAGCCGTGTGTCACACACGGCCTAGACACACGCCCGTGTGGACAAAATAAGGCTATTTACCAAGCCATTTTGTTACCCTTCCGTGCACATACCTACACAAAAAAACATAGCACCAATCCAAACATATACATTCGACCAAATCAGCCACAACCAAGACATCAACACTCATTCATATGTTACCATCTATCACATACAACCATCACATACTTATCAACTCAAACCATGCAATTTCCCACATCCATGAAAAGCATCATCATATGCATATATATACTTAAACCAATATTAGCCAATTTCAATGGCCAATTACAAAATGAATTATCAGCCAACATAATCCAACACATTTGGCTAAATCAATTATGACACATAACAAAATGACCAAGTCCCTATACATGCCATAACTCAAAATACTTGATTTCATTGGTACCAAAATAATCGTTGTAGATAGTGTGAATAGATCTCCGACAGTTTCCAATCCCCGATGTAACACCCCATACCCGAGTCCGAGGCTTAGATCGGATACGAGATATTACTATGCTTTAACTTGCTTAATCATGCACTTACGGGCTATAAAATTTTGTTCCGAATTAAAAACTTTTCTTTCTCAGTCTAATCATACATTTCATGGGCCTACGAGGCTGCGTATATAAAAACTTTTAGAACTTAATCGGAAACTTTTCTTTAAAGCAGAGGTCACACGCCCATGTGGTTTGGGAAACGCCCGTGCACCCCTTTACACGCCCATGTCTTCCGACCGTGGTCGACACTGACTAATTACACACGGCCTGGACACGCCCGTGGACTTAGACCGTGTACTATACCTTAATATAATGAATTATTACACACGACCGGGGCACACGCCCATGTTCTAACCGTGTGTCATGCACGGCTTCAACACACGGCCGTGGGATTAACCCGTGGCCTATTCTCCGACTTATGACACTAAGGTGCAGGTTACATGACGGCCTAGACACACGCCCGTGTGTCTAACGAGTGTGGGCACTTAGAAGCTATCTACCAAGCCTTTTCTTACTCTCAATTGCATACATTCATATACTTCTTCAAAACATTCTCAAAACATCAATTGAAACACATAAATTAACACGTTTGGTTCATGAAAATAAAGTTTTCCTCTCATACACTTGAGAGAATTGTTCCCACAACATTTACAACAACTTAAACCATCATAAATGGCTATACACAACCATACTATGAATACTCTTTGGCCAACAACATTTGCCTACCACAATTAGACTTCATCAACTTTAAACGAATCCCTATACATGCCATGACTCTTAAGGACTTGATACCTCATACCGTGTGTCTGCTCGATAGTGTGAAAACATCTCTGGCAGTCTCCAACCCGAGCTAAGTAATAAAACCTATAAGAGATAAGAAAAGTAAAGGAGTAAGCAATAATGCTTAGTAAGTTCATCTGTATAATTTGACAAATATTGATATTCACTGAATATACATAACTCCAAGGCAATATGTTGAGTTTTTCTCATCAACTCATGGTTACTTACTCACCCATTCTTGAAACTTACTCATTCAATCTCTTACCACATTCTTACCATATCACAAGCCAGTTCGCTCGTTTAATTAGCATACGTTCTCGTGACCGATCGTCACAAGATCATATATAACAACACATCAAGCATTTTCAATAAGCCGCTCATGCTACTAATATCTCGGTGGTTTCGCACTTAGCCCACCATTGAATCTCTAATAGGGAGGTATCGCATATAGCCCACCAATCATTTATAAGTGATGGTATCACACATAGCCCATCGATCAATAATCAATAAGGTGATATCGCACATAGCTTACCGTTATTTACATTCATGGATAATAATTCACAAGTATATCTCTATTTCAAATGTTCATTCAAGAACATCCTCACATGTTCCCATTTTTACTTAACTTTCTACGATACTCGTTGTCATTCACACAGTGCCTCAAATACACATACCTCACTAGGGGTTCATCATTTATTGAATTCATCTCAATTCAATTCTACACATACTAGTGCTACTCATGGTACCACCACATACATTCACATATACATTGAATCATTCGAATTGTTAAATAACTCTCTTGAGTCTCATGCACATAGTTCTCGTTGTCACGCTACCCCAATTTGGGTTTTACATACTCTAACATATCAATGCCATGTCCCTGACATGGTCTTATACAAATTCTTACTCCGAGGCCATATCCCAATATGGTCTTACTCGAGCCTTTAACCATCGTCCTATCGTGCTATACACCTTTCCCATTACTCTAAATTCAATTCTGTTGACATCTCATCAAGAGACATTTCATACATTCATATAATAATATACATTCCATACAACATTGGAATACTAAATAAGCTCATACGTAATTTCAACATTTGCACATGAACTTACCTCGATGTCGAAAGAGTCGAAAAGGACTTTTTGCCCACATTTCTCTTTTCATCCGTTCTAGGTCCGAAACTTATTTTCTTTGATCTAGAACAATGAAATTTACTCATTTAATCACTTAATGATCGTATTACAACATAATCTCTACTTAGGCAAAAATGACCATTTTGCCCCTATACTTTGGCAAAATTACGATTTTTCCCCTAGGCTCGTAAATAAATTTTCATCACATTTTCTTGTTAAAAAAGCCTAGCTGAACATTTAATCCTCTTACAACTATTCTCAATTCCATCAATTTCATGCCTTAATGAACAAATTACAACTTTTGCATTTTAGTCCCAATTAGGTGTTTTCATGACAACACCTTTCACAAAAGTTGTTTCTCATCATCATATCATTCATTTTCTTTCATAAAACTCATCAAACAACATAAACTCTCTCATGGAAAGTCCCTAGACTTTCAACCATATTGCAAACTAGTCCCCTCTTTAGAAAGCTTAAGCTTTAGGGGTCACAAAAGTACAAAAATTAACATCTAAAGCCATCAAAATCACTTACTTGAGTGAAGAGAAGCTTGCTAAAATTTTCAAGCTTTCAAAGCCCTCCCATGGCTGATATTTTCGATTAAAAGAGAAGAAATAAAAAGATGATAGCTTTTTGGCTTATTTCATCTTATTTTATTTCTTTTTAAACACCTAACATGACCACATTTAATGTTCTTGTCCCCTTAGCTTACTATGGCCGGCCAACTCACTTAGACAAGGCCAAATTTCTCATTTGGGACCTCCAATTAGTAAGCCATAGCTATTTGGTACCTTTAGCCTATAGAATGGAACTTTTGCACTCTATGCGATTTAGTCCTTTTTCACAATTTAGCTAGAAATCGTTAAAATTAAGGCACCAAAATTTTCATGCATCCTCATAAACATGTTATAACACATAACATAACATGAAAATAATTTTCTCTAACCTCGAATTAGTGATTCTGAGATCACTGTTCTGACTAGGCCCTAAATTGGGCTGTTACAATTCTCCCCCCTTAGGGATTTTCGTCCCCGAAAATCTTATCAGAAGGGTTAGTTACCAACATTCTTAAAATGTTTCCATCTAATGTTCAAAATCGCAAATCCACTTATCCTTAAATTCCTCTTGCTGATAACTCTTAAGCTGTGATACATAAGATCGAAACGAAACTTGAGACCTAGGTTATTCTTCCTCTGGGGCTTATACTATATCCAGAAATCCACTAATTTGGAACTCCGTACATGCCTAAATGATCGTTCGGATCTTCACTGGTTGATTCACTACAATTCGAATGACATCCCCTTCTTAGGGAATCTTGTCGAACTGAATTTGAAATCTATAAGGTTTTACCTCACTTTCTCATTAAAGCATTCACCGATTGTAATAGTCTTGACTTATACGCTTTGAAAACTTCACTTTTAGTGGTCAACTATTTACGACCATAATCTCAACCATATCGTGAAATGTACTCTATTGTCAAAACATTTGTGCACATAATCGTACTTTCTTTTTCTTGCATTAGTAGATATGCTACCATCGAATCCCATACCAAAACTTTCGTATAAGTTCGATTTATCATCATTCAAATCCTATCTCGAGGAATCATCGACAAATGTAAAACTTATACGACTTTTATTTTATCATCTCAATAAACTCATTCAGAGCTTATTTAAAATACCACTTACTATCTCATTTTTCAACCCTTTTGTTTCAAAAGAAAGCTCGCTTCTTGTCATTAACTTTGCTGAAACCGGGATATTCCGGCTAAGATCAACCGAGTAACTAGCTCGCATTGCTTAACATGGATCTTTCGTGAACATCTAACTTACAACAAGGACACGTATGATCGTCTGGGATCACTAACTCATCAACTCTTTCTCTCGATTGCATCGATTTTGAAGACTAGAACTTTCAAATAAATAGTTCTTTTTATAGCTTTCGACTCAACTATCACAGTTTGAACATTCAGATGAGCATACCCTTGTATCATGCTCCCTACTCACGTACACACAATTTTATTCTCTTTATTGATTCATGCGTGAATATACACAAAACTTGAATCATATCTCAATACATTAATCTACTCTTTTCTCCACATAGAGAACATATTTCTAGCACACTCTCATTTGAGTTTCTCCTGCTGTACTAATCTAAAACCTTTACTAACATCATATCTCATGATAGCAGGGGCATTTAGGTCAAATTCATTAACTCTATTCGGCTTACTCGAAACTCATCATACAACGTGAAACTTGTGATTTCACTTCTTATACTAGAATCATCACCAACTTCCTCCTCATAGTACCCGAATAGGGTTACAAAGAGATAAAGAAATGTCGATTTCAGTTAACTAAATCGACAACCGTTTTGTCTGATTTTTACTATTAGCTAACATTCTCACATAGTTACAGTTCATGAAAAGAACAACCACAACCGCTCTGAAAGGCAACAGATAATAGTACACAATACTCAAGGGGATTATTATAATCCATCTATGGCATCAACTAACCATGCACAATCTACAGGCTTCAAGCAACCTTACTCAAACTTGCCATTTATTTAGCACATATCGTGCCACACATCGCACCTGCTTTTTCATGATTCATTCACGAATATCTGTATTCACTCCTTCACATGACTTTAGTACTAGTCTCATTTCTATTTCTAACTCATCTACCTGTCCCTTCGATCACTAGGGATAATCAAAGATGCATATTCATCGTCACACATATAGGTACGACACCAATGTCACATCTCCAAGGTGGTCTTATATGGAGTCACCTTTAAATGCCAATGCCATTTCCCGGATAAGGTCTTATATGGGCTTCCACATCAAGTATCGATGCCATATTCTGAATATGGTCTTATACGGAATCATAACTGTAACACCCCAAACCCGGCTCAAACACTACGACCGGATCTGGCATGTCACTAGGAAAGACTGCTAAAAGAGTTACGAGTCTTAGAAGGTCTTTAATTTAAACTTTTTTAAAAGCCTCAAGTTCCGTGGTTCCATTGCAAGCCCAATATTTATTTAAGATAAAACTTTAATTAATCAAACCTTTTGTTTTAAGTGAAAGTTGAAAACACCTATCGTTACTAGATTAAACCCAAAGTTGGTGGCAAAATCTCTTTTTGTTTTTAAAAGAAGTGTTGTTTGTCAAATTGAGAAGAAAACTTTCTTTCGTATTTTATAAAAACATTTTGTCGAGTAATTTATATTAAATACGTCCAAAGATTAAAATTAAAAATTTACCCAAATTAGAAGTGGCCTTATTACATTTCCAAAATCCCAAAAATTTAAAGAAAATAACGTTCTATTTAAAAAAGAAAGAAACCGTGCGTGGCCACCTCGTAGTCCCCTCCGGCCCGGTCTGCTGAACTAAGTGTTACCTGTACAGATGCTAAACAAATAGAGTGAGTCAAAAGACTCACTGTGCAATAACCAAAAAACCCTTATTGGGCTCAAGCCCATTAGAACAGATTGGCCTTAGCCCCCACAGTGCAGAATAGCACAATAACATATGCATGATGATGCAGAACCCATTCCAACCTAAACTTCCATCCGCTATACACCATTGATGGCGGTCATGCTTTGCTCATCGTCGTAAATTGTGACGAAGTCACCAGGCTAAAATGGCACAAGCCACCGGATTATCGAGTTGTGTGAGTCACGGTGAAATGGAACAAGCCACCAGATTATCAGAATTGTGACATATTCACCAGGCTGAAATGGCACAAGCCACCAGATACACTTCCCCTTCTATTCATGGCATATTTTCCCCCATGCAACATGAAATCATGGTGTGAGCATGTAACATATCTCAACATGTATCAAATGTAACATAAACTCATGTCAAAATAATCGCATAATTATCACAAATACAAATCACTAACCTGATGTCTCGCTTTTACTTACCATATATATAAGAACTACTAATGCCATTATTTCGGCATCTCACCGTACATACACATACTTAAAAGTAACAACAAAGAGGTGTGAATATTACACACCTGAACACGAGGAGGACTAAGCTCTCAACACCATCGAAACTCTCAGAAGAGGGAACGACTGCGATCTGCCTATTCTGTTCTGACGTCGGTCCACAACCTGATGGCGACCCCGTCATCGCCGATCATCGCACGTCGCTTAAACTTAGGGGCTGGGACCATCGGTCCAACCTCTCCTTTGATTATTTGGAATTTGATTCCATGTAAGAGATCTTGGTCAGAAGATACTATAATAAAACAACGGTTGTTTACCAACAACGTTGGGTTAAGGCAGTGAATAACGAAAGGAGAAACCAATCTCATAACAAGAGAAGAATCCCTTACCTTAAGATCCCGAAAAAGAGAGATAGGATTCGGAGATTGGCTATTCCTCGGACTTGGAACTTAAATGGTTCAGCTTCACAACCAAACCGATGAAAGATCTGAAGCAGATGCCTAGCACTTGTCCCACAGTATTCGTCTTAACACAGAGGACCCGAACTACATCCAAGAAAATTTGGCACAAGTTACTATAACAGAGAAGATTCGGCAATGATCAAGAGTGGAAGAGAATGAAATGGAAGCACCAAAATAAGAGAAAGGGAGATTCAATAAAGGCTCAAGGGTTTCGGCAACACAATAAGAAGAAAGGAAAGTTTTGGAGAAAAGAATGATGAGGGAAAAATAGGGAAATAAGAACAAAGATGGAGTGCAACAGGTTTCGGTTTTAGAAGGTGAGTAGAGAAGAAGAAGGAGAAAACAAAAGATTGCAAGGGAACGGTGTGGTGCTTTCGGTTGTAAAGTTTAAGAGGATGAGTAGGGAGAAAAAGAAGATGAAGAAAAGATACACTAATGGTCTCCTCACCTTCGGCTATAGGTCAAAAGAAGAAAAAAAGAAAATTGGCTAGGCACATTCGGCATATAGGTACTAAGAACCCGAAGAGAACGAAGGAGCTTCAAGAGAACCTACCAACATCGGCACCATCTACTTCCCTAGTGACCGAATGCACTACAAACGAACAAAGAAAACTTAAAACCCTTACTAACTTTCGGCACCCCTGCCAACAAAACAAAACCGACCTTTTCTCCCCCTACATCAAGCATCCAAACATTCGGCAACCTACCTCACCAACACCAAATCCCCAAATTTTCTCCTAACTTCACTCTTGGTCACATATTTGAATCAATTTGAATTATTCAAAATCCCATTTTTACTCTTGTCCATCCTTTTGAAATATTTGATTAAGTCCACGTCCACTTTTCAAGGCTCCTAACCGAATCCATCATCCAAGCTCCTTAGGCGCATAAGCAAAAATAAAATTCCACATTCTCGACGACCTTGAGTCGAACTGTTCCCTCACCGCTCCCCGAGGCGTCACTTACCTACACCTTAAGTGGCGCCTCCTGCCACTTTACCATTTAAATTCTTGTGTCAACAACCACAAGCAATAACCCTTAAGTCCTGCCCCAACTAGCTTTCCTAAAGTGCCCAAAATTGAAATTTTGGCCAAGGTTCGACTTAACCTCGGGCCTTCCTGGGACCCCAAACACACACAAACAATAGATAAGGCAAACCAAACACATGAAGCATAAAAGATGCATAGCCCTAATCCGAGGATGTTACTGACTCTACCCCCTTAAAGAAATTTTGGCCTCGAAATTACACAGTCGTCGAAGAGGTGAGGGTATTCTTTGTTGCATTGCATCCTCGGCTCCCACGTCGCCTCTTCCATACCGTGATTTTGCCACAAGACTTTAACCAACGGGACCGATTTCCTTCTTAGCACCTTGACGTCTCGTTTCAAGATCTGGATCGGTTCCTCCTCATAAGACAAGTCTGACCTTACCTCAATCTCCTCATCGCACGACGTGAGACGGATTGAACGGTAGCGTCTTAACATTGAAACATGGAACACATCATGTATCTATTTCAGTCGAAGGTAACTCCGGTGATACGCCCTTGGTCCCACACGTTTCAAAACCCGATAAGGCCCAATAAACACGGGACTTAGCTTGCCCTTCCGCCCAAACCTCACCACCTTCTTCCACGCGATTGAAACTTTCAAGAAAACTTGATCACCTCTCAAAACTCTATCTCCTTTCGCCAGATCGTGCATATGATTTTTGCTCGCCGGACGCTTCCTTCAATCAAGTGCGAATCAACTTAACCTTCTCTCTGCCTCGCAACCAATTACGGACCCAACATCGACGCTCACCCAATTGCCGTCCAACGGGTAGGAGTACGACACCTCCGCCCATATAACGCTTCATAGGGCGCCATCCGAATACTAGATTGGTATTTGTTGTTGTATGCGACTTCGCCAAGCGGTAAGAACACTTCCCAACTACCCACAAGTCGATGACACAACCTCTCAACATATCCTCCAAGATCCGATTACTCTCTCGCATGACCATCGTCATGCGGATGAAAAGTCGTGCTAAAGTCCAATCTTGTACCCAATGCACGATGCAAAGGCCCTCCGAACCGCGATGTAAACCTAGGGTCTTTATCTGATATGATCGATACTGGTACCCCATGCAACCTCACAATTTCTGCCACATACAGCTTAGCCAACCTCTGAAGAGAATAGTCGACACGAACAGGTATGAAATGAGCGGACTTCGTCAACCGATCCACGATCACCCATACCGAATCTTTCTTCGTAGGCGTAAGCGGTAGCCCACTAACAAAGTCTATAGTGATCCTTTCCCATTTCCACTGTGGAATCTTCACTAGCTGTAATAACCCCGAAGGCAACTGATGCTCCACTTTTACTTGCTGACACGTTAAACACTTTCCCACAACCTCCGTAACTTCTCGCTTTAATCCAGGCCACCATAACTGTTCACGCAGATCCCGGTACATCTTATTCCCTCTAGGATGCATAGCGTAAGGGCTACTATGCGCTTCCTGAAGAATCATCTGCCTCAACCCGACATCCTTCGGCATGCAAACCTTCTCACGAAAACATAAAACCCCATCACCGTTCAAATTATAATCTTCTACCCCACCATTCTGAACTTGCAGAAGTCGAGCACTCAAGACATCATCCGATAACTGCTTCTCTTTAATCTGATTTACCCACGTCGGTTTCACTTGAAGTTCAGCTAACAAACTTCCATCATCAAACAGACTGAGATGAGCAAACATTGCCCTTAAATCTGTTATTGCCTTCCGACTTAACGCATCCGCCACCACGTTAGCTTTTCCCGAATGGTATTCTATTGAGCAGTCATAGTCCTTCAACAGCTCCACCCACCTTCGCTGCCTTAAGTTCAACTCATTCTGAGTTAGAAGATATTTCAAACTCTTGTGGTCGGTGTAGATAACGGACTTCTCTCCATACAGATAATGTCTCCAGATCTTCAGAGTGAAAACTACCGCAGCCAACTCCAAATCATGCATGGGATAGTTCATCTCATGCGGTCTTAACTGCCGAGATGCATACGCAACAACCTTCCCATCTTGCATTAACACACACCCTAACCCCGTGTGTGAAGCGTCACAATAAACTACGAACTCTTTTTCGGCCTCAGGCTGAATCAAAATCGGAGCCTCTGTCAAAATCCTCTTCAGCTTCTCAAAGCTTTCCTGTTGCTTGCCAGTCCAAACAAATGGTACCCCTTTCCTCAGCAACTTAGTTAAGGGTGCCGCAATTAAGGAGAAACCCTCAACAAATCTTCTGTAGTAACCTGCCAATCCCAAGAAACTTCGGATCTCCGCCACAGACTTAGGCGGTTTCCAACCTAACACAGTTTCAATCTTTCGGGGATCAACCCTAATCCCTTCTGCCGATACCACATGTCCCAGAAAAGTAACTTCCTTCAACCAAAACTCGCACTTGCTAAATTTGGCGTACAGCTGCTTCTCCCTCAAAATCTGTAAAACAACCCGAAGATGCGAATCGTGCTCCTCTTTTGTCTTAGAATATACCAAAATGTCATCTATGAACACTACAACGAACCGGTCCAGATAGGGTTGGAAAACCCGGTTCATCATATCCATGAACGCAGCTGGTGCATTTTTCAACCCAAACGGCATCACCAGGAACTCATAGTGACCATAACGAGTTTGGAAAGCCGTCTTGTGAACATCCGCTTCCCTGACCTTAAACTGATGATATCCCGACCTCAAATCTATCTTTGAAAAGACCGAAGCCCCTTTGAGCTGATCAAATAGGTTGTCTATCCTCGGCAGCGGGTACTTGTTCTTAATTGTCAACTTATTCAACTGGCGGTAATCAATGCACATTCGCATGGACCCGTCTTTCTTCTTCACAAATAGCACCAGCGCTCCCCACGGAGATACACTAGGTCGGATAAAACCACGATCTAACAGCTCCTAGATTTGAGCTTTAAGTTCAACCAGTTCCTTCGACGCCATCCTATAAGGGGCGATGGACACCGGAGCCATCCCTAGAAGTAGCTCAATTCCGAACTCCACCTCACGATCCGGAGGCAACCCTGGAAGCTCTTCAGGAAAGACATCCACAAATTCCTTTTATCGTTTCTAACCTCATTCACGGTCACCTCCTTTACATCCAATGCACTGACAAAAGTTAAGAAAGCCATGCACCCTTTTCTCACCATTCGTTCCGCCTTTAGAGCAGACACTACATTGGACAAGTAGTCTCTCCTTTCGCCTATCACCAAAACTTCATTATCCTCAGGAGTCCTTAACACATTGCGCTTAGCAGCACAATCCAAGTTTGCTCGATACCTTACCAACCAATCCATGCCTAAGATCAAATCGAACTCCCCGAACGGTAGTTCCATCAAATCAGCTGGGAAAACTGACCCTTGTACTTCTAGAGGCACACTTCTAAAAAGTTTGTTTACCACTACAGATTGTCCTAAAGGACTAAGTACAGTTATCTCCCTAGAAGCAGTTTCAGAGTTCATGCTTAAAGTTCCAAACACCACACTAGCAACATAGGAATGTGTCGACCCAACATCTATTAATGCAGTAAAAGGCAAACCAAAAATGAGGAACGTACCCGTTATAACGTCTGGTGCATCACCCTTTTCTCGGCGTCTGGCTGCATAAACTAACCCGGGCTATCTTGCCTCCGTATTCCCAGCACCTCTGCCCGGTGCTCCACGACCCAGACCTAAACCATTCCCTCCTCTAGCTGGACCACGACCCCTCTGTGGTTGCTGACCACTCCTCCTGAACCGATCAAAACTTTGTCCCACTGGCCGCTCCTGCTCTACTTGTGGACAATCCTTAATCATATGATCCATAGATCCACACCTGAAACATCCACCGGTTCTCCTCCTACACTCTCCCAAATGCCTGCTCCCACACAGAGCACATGATCAAAACTGACCCATCGCCGCAGGCCTCACAACTCGAGCTGGCCCATCAAACCTAGCCCTCTTTTGGAAACCTCCCGATGACCCAAAGCTTCTCTTATTCTTACCCTTGTCTTTCTCCCCTGCTGCGGATCTCGGTCCGCTTCACCTCTTGACTATTTTTTCTTTTTCAACTAAGACAGCAAAGTCTCTGTCTCGCTGCGGAGCTATCAACACTCTCAACTCATCCCACAGCCCATCCTCGAACCGCACGCAATGCTCATAGTCAATCACCACTATGCCTCGGGCGTTGCGGCTCAAACGTAGAAATTTCGTGTCATATCCAGCTACCGATTTACCCCATTGTACCAATTTCAAGAATGCTTTCCTCTGAGCATCCACATAATCGCCCCAACATATTTCCCTTGAAATGACATCTTAAAGAAATCCTAATCAATTCGCCCACGGAGTACCCTCTCTACGGCGAGCCACCACCGATATGCCTCATCCACGAAGTAGAGACACCGCACCTTTCGGCTTTTCCTCTGTAGTGCGATCCGGATCATCCATAATCCTCTCGACTGCCTCTAGCCAATACTCGGCCACATTTGGAGCCACCCCAGAAATACCCCTAAACATTTCAGATCCATTAGCTCGGAGTCGCTCAGGGATGGACTTCCGAGTTCTTTGTTCGAGTGCTTGCCCCAGCCACTCGCTCCAACACATGCAGCATTGCTTGAGACAGGGCATCATCTCCACCGATTACGTCTTGCGATCCGCTTACGCCACGCAGTCTTTGCGGCGGGTGCTTCGCCCTCAGGCTCATTTCTCGCTTTCAAGAGTTCAACCTCGGTACCCTGGCCTCTCCCACGGTCGCGTGCAACACGTCCACGTCCTCTACCACTCATGTCTATCGCTCCATCTTACTCTGATTACAAATTTTATGTGTCAGCATTTCTTTTCACTGTTTATCAACGAGTAGTTTTATGAGGATAATGTTTATAAGTAGTTCTTTCGTAAGGCACATGCATACCTAAGGGTTTTCATCTCTACAATAGAGTTTCTAAATTCCAACATCCATGACGAGATATCTATATCATACAACTACCTCATGCAATTCACTTAACAATTAGAAAACTTACCTGGCAGACTTGGGCTGGAGACTCGGGTGCCATACTTCTAGAAAACAGGTCCATATGTACTTTTCTTTTTAAACCGTCTTAGACACAAAATTTGGAAAATGTTTTGAACCTAAAACCCAAGGCCGAGCTTTTAAACCTGGCTCTGATACCAAAATGTAACACCCCAAACCCAGCTCAAACACTACGACTGGATCTGGCATGTCACTAGGAAACACTGCTAAAAGAGTTACGAGTCTTAGAAGGTCTTTAATTTAAACTTTCTTAAAAGCCTCAAGTTCCGTGGTTCCATTGCAAGCCCAATATTTATTTAAGATAAAACTTTAATTAATCAAACCTTGTGTTTTAAGTGAAAGTTTAAAACACCTATCGTTACTAGATTAAACCCAAAGTTGGTGGCAAAATCTCTTTTTATTTTTAAAAGAAGTGTTGTTTGTCAGATTGAGAAGAAAACTTTCGTTCGTATTTTATAAAAACATTTTGTCGAGTAATTTATATTAAATACGTCCAAAGATTAAAATTAAAAATTTACCCAAATTAGAAGTGGCCTTATTACATTTCCGAAATCCCAAAAATTTAAAGAAAATAACGTTCTATTTAAAAAAGAAAGAAACCGTGCGTGGCCACCTCGTAGTCCCCTCCGGCCCGATCTGCTAAACTAAGTGTTACCTGTACAGATGTTAAACAAACAGAGTGAGTCAAAATATTCAGTGTGCAATAACCAAACACCCCTTATTGGGCTCAAGCCCGTTAGAACAGATTGGCCTTAGCCCCCATAGTATAGAATAGCACAATAACATATGCATGATGATGCAGAACTCATTCTAACCTAAACTTCCATCCGCTATACACCATTGATGGCAGTCATGCCGCTGACATCGCCGAAATTGTGAAGTCACCAGCCGAAATGGCACAAGCCACCAGATTATCGAGTTGTGACAGAGTCACCAGCCGAAATGGCACAAGCCACAGATTATCGACATTGTGACATAGTCACGGTGAAATGGCACAAGCCACCAGATACACTTCCCCTTCTATTCATGGCATATTTTCCCCCATGCAACATGAAATCATGGTGTGAGCATGCAACATATCTCAACATGTATCAAATGCAACATAAACTCATGTCAAAATAATCGCATAATTATCACAAATACAAATCACTAACCTGATGTCTCGCTTTTACTTACCATATATAGAAGAACAACTAATGTCGTTATTTCGGCATCTCACCGTACATACACATACTTAAAAGTAACAACAAAGAGGTGTGAATATTACACACCTGAACACGAGGAGGACTAAGCTCTCAACACTATCGACACTCTCGGAAGAGGGAACTACTGCGATCTACCTATTTTGTTCTGACGTCGGTCCACAACCCGGTGTGGATCCGTCATGCATCGCCGTCATCAGACGTCGCTTAAACTTAGGGGCTGGGACTACTGGTCCAACCCTCTCCTTTGATTGACTGGCATTTGATTCCATGTAAGAGATCTTGGTCAAAAGATACTATAATAAAACAACGGTTGTTTACCAACAACGTTGGGTTAAGGCAGTGAATAACGAAAGGAGAAACCAATCTCATAACAAGAGAAGAATCCCTTACCTTAAGATCCCGAAAAAGAGAGATAGGATTCAGAGATTGGCTGTTCCTCGGACTTGGAACTTAAATGGTTCAGCTTCACAACCAAACCGATGAAAGATCCAAAGCAGATGCCTAGCACTTGTCCCACAGTATTCGTCTTAACACAGAGGACCCAACCTACAGCCAAGAAAATTTGGCACAAGTTACTATAACAGAGAAGATTCGGCAATGATCAAGAGTGGAAGAGAATGAAATGGAAGAACCAAAATAAGAGAAAGGGAGATTCAATAAAGGCTCAAGGGTTTCGGCAACATAATAAGAAGAGAGGAAAGTTTTGGAGAAAAGAATGATGAGGGGAAAATAGGGAAAGAAGAACAAAGATGGAGTGCAACAGGTTTCGGTTTTAGAAGGTGAGTAGATAAGAAGAAGGAGAAAACAAAAGATTGCAAGGGAAATGTGTGGTGCTTTCAGTTGTAAAGTTTAAGAGGATGAGTAGGGAGAAAAAGAAGATGAAGAAAAGATACACTAATGGTCTCCTCACCTTCGGCTATAGATCAAAAGAAGAAAAAAGAAAATTGGCTGGGCACATTCGGCATATAGGTACTAAGAACCCGAAGAGAACGAAGGAGCTTCAAGAAAACCTACCAACATGGGCACCATCTACTTCCCTAGTGACCGAATGCACTACAAACGAACAAAGAAAACTTAAAACCCTTACTAACTTTCGGCACCCCGGCCAACAAAACAAAACCGACCTTTTCTCCCCCTACATCAAGCATCCAAACATTCGGCAACCTACCTCACCAACACCAAATCCCCAAATTTTCTCCTAACTTCACTCTTGGTCACATATTTGAATCAATTTGAATTATTCAAAATCCCCTTTTTACTCTTGTCCATCCTTTTGAAATATTTGATTAAGTCCACGTCCACTTTTCAAGGCTCCTAACCGAATCCATCATCCAAGCTCCTTAGGCGCATAAGCAAAAATAAAATTCCACATTACTGACGACGCGAGTCGAACCTGTTCCCTCACTGCTCCCCCTGAGGTGTCACTTACCTGAACCTTAAGTGGCGCCTCCTTCCCACTTTACCATTTAAATTCTTGTGTCAACAACCACAAGCAATAACCCTTAAGTCCTGCCCCAACTAGCTTTCCCCTAAAGTGCCTAAAATTTAAATTTTGGCCAAGGTTCCGACTTAACCCCGGGCCTTCCCGGGGACCCCAAACACACACAAACAATAGATAAGGCAAACCAAACACACAGAAGCATAAAAGATGCATAGCCCCTAATCCAGGATGTTGCAATAACTTGGTGCCGAGGCCATGCCTCGAACATGGTCTTATACGGGACCTTATCTATTTCATATCTCAATGATAGCCTTTTCATTATAGTCTCCCAGGACTTTAACCTCATGTTCAACAGCAATTATTCTATCTAGTAGAGTATCATGCATTAATGTGATACAAAGCATTCTCAAAATGCTAACATAAATACTGTATTAATCACATACAAACTTACTTAATTTGTCTCTCATAACATTTCATCATAATTCAACAGTGGTAAGGAGGGTGAGGTCACAGAGACTCTTAACTTGACCCTCGTGACTACATACATATGATTTAATATTCATCATCAATGAAACATCATCATAGTCACATAACTCATCTCAAGTGAGTTTTCACGTTTATCACGTTACAATTATTTCTATCACTCATACTTTCGAGCTGTAACTTTAATAACTCAAGTTTCACATTAATATCTACTCGAGTACTTAACATTTAACTCAACTTTTTCTTACTATTGCTTATTAATCTAGAGAATGTCTTATGGTTTGAGTACGTCATTTACTTGATCGCCATAGTCCAACTATGGTCTTACTCGTATCACAACATCATAGTTCAGCTATTGCTTTACATGTCGTCACGATGCCATAGCCTCGCTATGGTCTTACACGAAATCTCATATCAATACCAATGCCATATCCTAGATACGGTCTTACATGGAAACTCATGTCGATGCCGATGCCATATCCCAGATATGGTCTTACACAAAATCTTATACCGAAGCCAGGTCCCAGACGTGGTCTCACACGGGATTACTATTTGATGCCGATGCCATATCCCTGATATGGTCTTAAACGGGATCTCACCATAACTATCGATGCCAATGCCATGCCCCAGACATGGTCTTATATGGAATCACATGTACCGCCATGGTCCTACCATGGTCTTATTCATTATTTTATCATTGAACGACCGTACTCATCTCCTGCATTCTACTTAGTCAACTTTTCAGTTTTAACCTCCACACCATAATATGTGTGGCTTCATAACAGAGTCATAAAACAAAACATCATGCATTCTTTACTTTAACGGTCACATGTGAGATTTAACCACGTGGACATATTTATCATAAACAATGGCATCACAAATCTCAAATGCTTACTTACTCTTACTGCTTCTCACATACATCATGGTACGTACTAGTCTCATGTTTGTAAGGTAAACAAGGTACCTGTAACACTTGATCACATAGATCAGTATACTTTACTATAACAAGCATAATCTCAACATCATCATTCATAACATGAATTATACTTGTTAGTCGACCTTCACTAGCATGACATAATATCAACTTTACTACTAACTTTCTTGCTATCTCATTTAAACTTTACTTGTGTGCCCGATGAATTTCCATGAATAACCGAGGATATTGAATCTCATCTCACATGCTCGATGCCAAAGCCATATCCCAGATACGGTCTTACATGGAATCTCTCTTCTTGGTTTCGAGGCCATGTCTTGACATGGGCTTATACGAAGTCTTTCTCGTTCTCACCAATGCCATGCCTTGGCTTGGACTTACATGATAACTTTTTCAATGCCAAGCTTGCCTTGGACTTACATGATAACTTGTTCAATGCCAAGCTTTCCTTGGACTTACATGATAACTTGTTCAATGCCAAGCTTGCCTTGGACTTACATGATAACTTGCTTGATTGCCGATGCCATGCCTCGGCTTGGTCTTATACGGACTTTCTCATTTTATGTGGTAGATCGAGTATCCTGGGAAATTCCATCTTCAATCGGGACTTGCTCGTATTTAATATCATTTATTTCTTTGTTTAGCAAAACATTAATCATTCCATGATAATAATGTACATTATACTAAGCAATTTAATGATAGAAATCATAAAGCTTAGAAATCATACAAACTTACTGAAATTAGCTCGATTGGGAATCATCACTCTCTTAACAAAACAATTTCGTTAGAGCCGGGAGACATCACACTATCACGATCCACATACGACATGTATAGCTAGACTCTTACTCACGCTGGGTTAGTCCTAGAACCGACTAAACCATAGCTCTGATACCACTAAATGTAACACCCCATACCCGAGTCCGAGGCTTAGATCGGATACGAGATATTACTATGCTTTAACTTGCTTAATCATGCACTTACGGGTTGTAAAATTTTGTTCCGAATTAAAAACTTTTCTTTCTCAGTCTAATCATACATTTCATGGGCCTACGAGGCCTTATACGCGTATATAAAAACTTTCAGAACTTAATCGGAAACTTTTCTTT
Organism: Gossypium sturtianum; assembly: GCA_025698515.1. NCBI lineage: Eukaryota > Viridiplantae > Streptophyta > Magnoliopsida > Malvales > Malvaceae > Gossypium > Gossypium sturtianum. Next base: position 67,406,938 of record CM046946.1, on the reverse strand, counting down.
AAAGCAGAGGTCACACGCCCATGTGGTTTGGGACACGCCCGTGCACCCCTTTACACGCCCATGTCTTCCGACTGTGGTCGACACTGACTAATTACACACGGCCTGGACACGCCCGTGGACCTAGACCGTGTACTATACCTTAATATAATGACTTATTACACACGATTGGGGCACACGCCCATGTTCTAACCGTGTGTCATGCACGGCTTCAACACACGGCCGTGGGATTAACCCGTGGCCTATTCTGACTTATGAGACTAAGGTGCAGGTTACGCACGGCCTAGACACACGCCCGTGTGTCTAACCGTGTGGGCACTTAGAAGCTATCTACCAAGCCTTTTCTTACTCTCAATTGCATACATTCCTATACTTCTTCAAAACATTCTCAAAACATCAATTGAAACACATAAATTAACACGTTTGGTTCATGAAAATAAAGTTTTCCTCTCATACACTTAAGAGAATTGTTCCCACAACATTTACAACAACTTAAACCATCATAAATGGCTATACACAACCATACTATGAATACTCTTTGGCCAACAACATTTGGCTACCACAATTAGACTTCATCAACTTTAAACGAATCCCTATACATGCCATGACTCTTAAGGACTTGATACCTCATACCGTGTGTCTGCTCGATAGTGTGAAAACATCTCCGGCGGTCTCCAACCCGAGCTAAGTAATAAAACCTATAAGAGATGAGAAAAGTAAAGGAGTAAGCAATAATGCTTAGTAAGTTCATCTGTATAATTCGAAAAATATTGATATTCACTGAATATACGTAACTCCAAGGCAATATGTTGAGTTTTTCTCATCAACTCATGGTTACTTACTCAACCATTCTTGAAACTTACTCATTCAATCTCTTACCACATTCTTACCATATCACAAGCCAATTCGCTCGTTTAATTAGCATAAGTTCCTGCACTGATCGTCACAAGATCATATATAACAACACATCAAGCATTTTCAATAAGCCGCTCATGCTACTAATATCTCGGTGGTTTCGCACTTAGCCCACCATTGAATCTCTAATAGGGAGGTATCGCATATAGCCCACCAATCATTTATAAGTGATGGTATCACACATAGCCCATCGATCAATAATCAATAAGGTGATATCGCATATAGCTTACCGTTATTTACATTCATGGATAATAATTCACAAGTATATCTTTATTTCAAATGTTCATTCAAGAACATCCTCACATGTTCCCATTTTTACTTAACTTTCTACGATACTCATTCTCATTCACATAGTGCCTCAAATACACATACCCCACTAGGGGTTCATCATTTATTGAATTCATCTCAATTCAATTCTACACATACTTGTGCTACTCATGGTACCACCACATACATTCACATATACATTGAATCATTCGAATTGTTAAATAACTCTCTTGAGTCTCATGCACATAGTTCTCGTTGTCATGCTACCCCAATTGGGTTTTACATACTCTAACATATCGATGCCATGTCCCTGACATGGTCTTATACGAATTCTTACTCCGAGGCCATATCCCAATATGGTCTTACTCGAGCCTTTAACCATCAACCTATCGTGCTATACACCTTTCCCATTACTCTAAATTCAATTCCGTTGACATCTCATCAAGAGACATTTCATACATTCATATAATAATATACATTCCATACAACATTGGAATACTAAATAAGCTCATACGTAATTTCAACATTTGCACATGAACTTACCTCGATATCGAAAGAGCCGAAAAGGACTTTTTGCCTACATTTCTCTTTTCATCCGTTCTAGGTTCGAAACTCATTTTCTTTGATCTAGAATAATGAAATTTACTCATTTAATCACTTAATGATCGTATTACAACATAATCTCTACTTAGGCAAAAATGACCATTTTGCCCCTATACTTTGGCAAAATTACGATTTTTCCCCTAGGCTCGTAAATAAATTTTCATCACATTTTCTTGTTAAACAAGCCTAGCTGAACATTTAATCCTCTTACAACTATTCTCAATTCCATCAATTTCATGCCTTAATGAACAAATTACAACTTTTGCATTTTAGTCCCAATTAGGTGTTTTCATGACAACACCTTTCACAAAAGTTGTTTCTCATCATCCTATCATTCATTTTCTTTCATAAAACTCATCAAACAACATAAACTCTCTCATGGAAAGTACCTAGACTTTCAACCATATTGCAAACTAGTCCTCTCTTTAGAAAGCTTAAGCTTTAGGGGTCTCAAAAGTACAAAAATTAACATCTAAAGCCATCAAAATCACTTACTTGAGTGAAGAGAAGCTTGTTGAAATTTTCAAGCTTTCAAAGCCCTCCCATGGCTGATATTTTCGGTTGAAAGAGAAGAAATAAAAAGATGATAGCTTTTTGGCTTATTTTATCTTATTTTATTTCTTTTTAAACACCTAACATGACCACATTTAATGTTCTTGTCCCCTTAGCTTACTATGGCCGGCCAACTCACTTAGACAAGGCCAAATTGCTCATTTGGGACCTCCAATTACTAAGCCATAGCTATTTGGTACCTTTAGCCTATAGAATGGAACTTTCGCACTCTATGCGATTTAGTCCTTTTTCACAATTTAGCTAGAAATCGCTAAAATTAAGGCACCAAAATTTTCATGCATCCTCATAAACATGTTATAACTCATAACATAACATGAAAATAATTTTATCTAACCTCGAATTAGTGATTTCGAGATCACTGTTCCGACTAGCCCTTAAATCAGGCTGTTACACCCGAGCTGGCTTGGCGACTCTATAAGACAAGGGAAAAAGAAAAGGGGAGTAAGCTATATAGCTTAGTAAGTTCCTATGCAAATAATAAGCATTATAATCACACATGTATCATACAATTAAACATGATGAACTTGGCATAAATAGTATCAAGATATTCTAATCATAACTTACTTATTCATAACCTTACCGAGGGATTCATCACATATCGAGCTCATTGGTAGATGAGTTTTATGTACGTACCTGTACCAACTCGCAACATAATCATAGCCTTTCACAACTTTGACATACTCATTAAATTTCCCATTGAACCACTTGGAATACTAAAGGATACTCGAGAATTTCGCACACACAATACCATACTAATGCCATATCCCAGATATGGTCTTACATGGGATCTCTTATCGATGCCAATAGCCCAGCTATGGTCTTACACGTAATCTCAAATAACCCTAATGTCATGACATTCGTATCTTACCTATTCCTAAGGTTCAACCGGGATTTTCTCACTTGTCAAACTTTATCGATTACATCCAAGGAATCAATCATTATTCATACAATATTAAAGCATTTAAAACATAAATAAAACAATGCATTATTTACATACGAACTTACCTTGGTACAAAATAGTAGAAATGGGACCTAATCGTCAAACACCTTGTTTTTCCCTCTATCTAGGTCCGAACCTCGTTTCTCTTGAACTATAATAGCAAATTTAACTCATTTGTTATCCACATTTCTCAATTCAGTCCAAAAATTACATTATGGGAAAATTACATTTTTGCCCCTAAACTTTGACATTTTTACATTTTGGTCCCTAGGCTCGTAAAATGAAACTGTTCAATTTATTTAATGTATAAGCCTAGTCGAACCATTTTTATAACTATAACAGCCCCCAATTTCCATTAAAACACACTTTTACTACATATTTTATAACTTTTACAAATAGGTCCTTTTAAGCATTTTCATCAAAAATCACTTAGTAAAAGTTGTTTATCTAACACCAAACATTCATTTTCTACCATTAGACATCAAAATACACAAATTTATAACATGTATCAAACCCTAGACCTTGATTATTCCTTAAATTAATGGTAGAAATAGATAGATCGAGTGATAACGACTTCAAAAATGTAAAGAGCATTAAAAACGGGGCAAGAACGGACTTACAATCGAGCTTGAGAGTTGGAAAAACCCTAGCTATGTCTTCCTTCTAATTTTCGGCACAAGGGGGAGAAGATGGAAAAGATTTTGGCTTGATTTTCCCTTTTTATTCATTTATTTACCAAATGCCCAAAATGCCCTTCACTTAAAATTTTGAAATTTTATCTCACCATGTCCATTTTTGTCCACTATCTTAACAAATGGTCTAATTACTATCTAAGGACCTTCAATTTAAAATTTCATAGCAATTAGACACCTTTAGCATGTAGAACTCAACTTTTGCACTTTTTACAATTTAGTCCTTTTTGCTAAATTGAGTGCTCAAACGTCGAAGTTTTCGAACGGAATTTTCACAAAACTATTCTGTAAAACTGTAGACTATAAAATTATAATAAAAATAAATTTTACTACGTTGGATTTGTGGTCTCGAAACCACTGTTCCGACTAGACCCAAAATCGAGCTGTTACATGGACACCTCCGCTTGTCGATTAGCTTGTGGATGGTATGATGTTGTCCTCCGATGTCTCACACTGTACTTGGCTAAAGTTACTTCAAACTGTTTACTACAAAAGTGGGATCCTTCATCACTTACCAACGCGAGGGGTATCCCAAATCTAGCGAAGATGTTATTCCTTAAGAATCAAACTACGATTTTTGTATCATTGGTAGGTAATTCCACTGCTTCAACCCACTTGGAGACATAATCAATGGCTAATAGGATGTATTGGTTCCCAAGAGAACTTGGGAAGGGTCCCATGAAATCAATTCCCCAAACATAAAATACTTCTACATCGAGTATCCCTTTTTGTTGAATTTCATCCCTTATTGATATACTCCTAATTCTTTGGCATCTATCGCATCCTTGTATGAATTCATAAGCATCTCTATTCATAGCAGGCCAATAAAATCCTGATTGCAGTACCTTTTGAGTTGTTCTTTTCCTGCCAAAATGTCCACCACATAGATATGTATGACACCCTTGCAAAAATCGTTTACTTATTCTTCTACAACAGATCTTCGTACTAATTGATTTGTTCATTGTCAGAATACATACGGGTCTTCCCAAATATAATTTTTTGATTCGTGCATGATCCTCTTCTTTTGTTGCCACAGTAATTTTGGTGGAAAAATGCCTTAAGCAATATAATTCACATAATCTGCATATCATGGTGTGCTGCTATTTTTGAACCACGTCTGATGGATGTCTACCCTAAATAATTGCTCATCTATGAATGTCTCATTGATTTCTTCAGAAACTTGCTGCTCTAGATCATTTTCTATTTTGGATAAATGGTCCACGATTTGATTTTCTGTTCCTTTTCTGTCCATTATCCATAGGTCAAATTCTTGGAGAAATAATACCCATCTCATTAATCTAGCTTTTGTTTCCTTTTTCTTCATGACATATTTTAGTGCTGAATGGTCAATGTAAACATAAACTCTATTGGCCATTAAATACGAGTGAAATTTTTCATAAGCAAACACGATAGCGAGCATCTCTTTTTCGATAGTAGTGTAGTTGCATTGCGTTGGATTAAGTGTCTTACTTGCATAATGAATAGCTACAAATATGTTGTTTGTCTTTTGTCCCAACACTACACCTACAACATAATCACTAGCATCGCACATAACAATAAAAGGTTTTGACCAGTTCGGAGTAATAATTATATATGCAGAAATATGTTTTTCTTTTATTACCACAAAAGCCTTGATGCAGTCCTGGTCGAATATAAAAGGTGTCTCCTTCTGAAGGAGTTCATTCAGCGATTTAAAGATATGAGCGAAATCTTTTATGAACCTCTTGTAGAATCCAGCATGGCCTAAGAAATTTCTCACTCCCCGAGTTGTTGTAGGGTTCAGGAGATTTTTTATAACTTCGATCTTAGCCTTATACACTTCTAGACCTTTCCTTGATATTTAATGTTCGAGCACCAACCCTTCTTTTACCATGAAGTGGAACTTCTCCCAGTTGTGTACTAGGTTGGTTTCTTCGCATCTTTGTAGAACCTTTTTAAGGTTTTCAAGCATTCTTGGAAGGAATCTCCATATACTGAGAAATCATCCATAAACACATCCAGGCCTTGTTCCAACATATCAACAAAAATAGCAATCATGCACCTCATAAAGGTTGTTAGGGCATTGCATAATCTGAATGGCATTCGTTTAAAAGCATATGTGCCAAAAGGACATGTAAAAGTGGTTTTTTCTTGATCATTCGAATGTATTGGAATTTGATGATATCCCAAATAGTCATCAAGGAAAAAATAATAATCTTTCCCAACCAATCTAACAAGCATTTGATCAATAAACAGAAGTGGTAAATGATCTTTTTTCGTTGCATCCTTTAGTTTCTGATAGTCTATATATACCCTCCAACCAATGACTGTCCTTGTTGGAATTAACTCACTCTTATCGTTCTCAATCACTGCTAATCCTCTTTTCTTCGAGACGCATTGCGTAGCATTAACCCATTCACTGTCAAAAATTGCATGGACAATACCTGCATCCAGCCATTTAAGCAATTCTTTCTTTACCACCTTTTTCATTGCTGGATTAAGCTGATGCTGAGCATCTACCACAAGTTTTCTTTCCTTCCTCTAACCTAATCTTGTGTTGACACAACACAGGATTAATTCCCTTAATGTCAATGATCGTCCATCCTATGGCTTTTTTATGTGTTTTTAAAATACTTAACAAGGCATCTTCCTATTCTGAACTTAGCTCAGCAGCTATAATCATAGGTAACATATTATGTTCCCCCAAACATTCGTACATTAAATGTTCTAGTAATGGCTTTAGCTCTAACTCAGGAGGGTTGATAATGGAGGATACCAGTTTCATTCTATTTGGGACAATTTGCTCTGGTTGTCCCTTACTCTAACGCCACCAATCAAGCTGAAGAGCAGTCTTGTCATTTTCCTATTCGGTATCGTCTCATTTCTCTTCTTTTGATTCATATTCATGTTCGACCAAATTTGCTTTAATCGAGTCCAGTTTATTACACTTTTTCTTTTCTGGCTTAAATATTTCTAGTTCCCCAGCTTCTAACTCTCGATGTTTCCTTAGGTAAATTCATTTTCACTAAAATTTTCCAGTATTTCCATGACTTCCTTTTCTGTTTTCTTCCAAATACTCCCCTCAGTCATGGTATTAAACTTTTGCCTATTTTGACTATCCAATCTGTCATAGAAATGTTGGATTTGAACCGCAAAATATATGCCTCCATCCAATACTGACCTGAGAAGAGTTTTAAATCTATCCCACTCTTGCCCTAATGTTTCAGTAATATACTGTTTGAATTGAAATAATTTTACATAAATGCTAAGTACCTGAGTCATAGGCAAGACCTGACGAAGGAATAACTACACAAAATCAGTCCACGTAGTAATAGTATCAGGTGAGAGTGCATCTAACCAAGCTTTCTCTTTCTCGTCCAATACAAAAGGGATTAATAGTAATTTGATAGTGTTTGGCAGAACTCCAACGTAAGCGACAGTGCTAAATATATATATTCAAATTGTCGTAGGAAGGCTATGGGATCCTCTATTTTATGATCTTAAATATGAAATTACTAGAAATCCACGTTAGTAAGGATTTAACTCAAAATGCAGATTATGAATAATGGGACGAGTGATACTAGATCGCAACCAGTCCGTATAAAAAAAATGTTTCAAGTGCTTGCATCATGCTACCTACGGTTTCTTATAGGCAGGCAAATTTTGTTCCCTCGTAAGTTGTGTTTTGTACCTATCAGAAGAACTTTAGACGTTTAGTTCTCTCAATTACGTAAAGATCTTCCTATATTCTGAAGTCAGAAGAAATAAAGAAATGTTAATAACCTGAAATTTAAAATTCATATATATAATGTATCAATTTCCTAATTATTCTATTAAAATGCTAAAATTAATATCAATCTAGTGATGTTGCCTCCTCAACAATGACGCCAACAACTTGACCGCCTCCAGACATGCCAACGTCTAGAGAAGAAATTCTGCACAAAATATATTAAAAAGGCGGTTTCCACAAGTATACGGGTCATGTTGTAATTAGTTACAACTGAGTAGGTAAGTACTCTGAGGATTGTACCCAAGGGAGGCGAGCACTGAGTTAAATCTAACCTAAGCACAAATAGATCTAATTAGTAATTTAGATTGATTATATTATGATAAAATATAGAGAAAGGTTTTTGGGATTTACAATAATAATAATAAAAGAAAATAAATAAATAAATAAGAACTCAAATAGCAGAATCTGTAACACCCCTAGCCCGTATCCGACGCTGGATTAGGGTTAAAGGTGTTACCAGACAGATCAGAAATAATCTACAGAAATTCATACATTCATTCATCATTCTCAAGCATAGTGTCCCTTAATACGGTCATCGAGACCTTAAACATACTTATAAACCGAGTCGGGACTAAATCGAAACACTTACAAAATTCCATGGAAAATTAAAACTTTTCTAAAGTACAGGGGATACACGCCCGTGGGAGGAAACCGTGTGCCCTCCACGACTGCTAGACACCCCCGTGTGTCCTCCCCGTGGTCAAATCTGAATTATGCTCCACGACCACCAAGCACGCCCGTGTGCCACGGTCGTGGTCGATCCTGTCAAAAACCACACAACTACTAGGCAACAGGCACGTCCGTGTGCCACAACCGTGTGACATTAAGCTAGCTACTGACTTGTGCCCCACGGCTAGTGGACACGCCCGTGTCGAGGCCGTGTACTACTAGGCTAAATCCTGATATTCTCCCATGGTCCCTAGGCACGCCCGTGTGCCCTGGCCGTGTGACATTATAGGTCATTTACAAAATCAAAATGCCACCCACTTGGGTCATACCTACAAGTATTATTTACCAACACATATCATGCATATATGGCAGCCAAAAACATGCTAAATATCCATTCAATCTATGCATCCAAACCCAATTCCAAACATACCAATTTGCATGACTAAATCTCAAATATGCCCAAGCACCATTCATCTATATACTTACCATTTCATATATCAACTAATCATACCAAAACAAACTTCACATACCACATTCATTTAAGCATATTACCAAAACATAACTTGCCAAATCACATGGCTAAGTTCACATAACAACTCATACTAAGGACTAGTCTATACATGCCATATCTAGCCATATACATTTTCAAAGTGTACCAAAATGAGTTTAGTAGTGTGATGACAATCTGTGACGGTCCCGAGCCTTCAGTAGCTTTGACGACCTATAAAACAGAGAAAACATATGCAGAGTAAGCTTTCCAAAAGCTTAGTAAGTCATAATACAAATAAACTATATATGTAAGCATATAAGCATATAAAAACATAAACACCTTTCTTATACTTAACAAATTTCTCACATATATGCTTTGGTTCATACTTTTGGCCACATTTGCTACCATCATAAATTCAAGAATCATATATAAGTACTTAGCTTTTCATGCTCACTTTCACATATCAATTTGATATCCCAATATACATAATCATCATAATAAGATCATATAGGGACTTACCTTATATAAACACTTAGTGTACAAATCAACGTACCTGAAACGGATTCATTATTTACATAGCCATTCGTATCATAGACTTGCCCGTTGAACTGTAAGAAATCTAGTAGGATACTTGGAAAGCTCGGAATAATCGTACAATGTCAACATCCCAGACGAGGTCTTACATGTAATCGGATATCGATGCCACTGTCCCAGACAGGGTCTTACACGAATAATTACGATGCCAATGTCCCAGACATTGTCTTACACGTATAAATCATATCGATGCCAACGTCCCAGACGTGGTCTTACACGTAATACTCATGTCGATGGCTACGTCCCAGACGAGGTCTTGCACTAAATCTCAAATCAATGCCAACGCCCCAGACGTGGTCTTACATGATATACCAGAATAGAAACCTATGTCATGACATAGCTAATCCTACCTATTCCTAGGTTCGAACGGGACTTCTCAGACTTAGTCACTATATCGAACTTATCTCGGAATTCATATGCATAACCTCTCATAATCATCATTTATCAAAATTAGTCATATGAACAGTTATAATTTCATACAAGTATGTTTATTTGCATAATGACTTACCTCGGATTAGTTTTAACAGAAACGGAAACGGCTACTCGGTTATTTTCGCTTTCCCGTGATCTAAGTCTATTTTCCTCGGTTCTTGATCTAAACATATTCAGAATTAACCCTTTTATTCATCAATTCATTCAATTCAATCCAAGGACACACATTTAGGGTAATTTGCAAATTAGCCCTCATAATTGCACAATTTATCAATTTAGTCCATTTTCACAAAACATCAAATTCACATAATTTGTTCACACCCATGCATAGTCGAATCTTCCTATGGACTATATAAGTCCATATGTTTCATCAAATTCACAAATTAGTCCTCCAAAATAATATTTTCACAATTTAGCCCTATTTAGCTAAATTCATCAAAAATTCAAGAACAAAGTATGTTCATCTAGCTCTAATCTTTCATTTAACACCATAAATCATCAAAAAGCTTGACATATCATCAATAGCATATCACACAAACATCATCAATTCACAAAATGAATACATGGGTTTTGTAGCTCTCAAAGCAATGATTGTAAAAACGTAGAAATTATCGAAAACCGAAACCAAATCATACCTTAATTTTGGCTTGTAAGTGCCGAATGCCTTAGCCAAAGTTTCTTTCTTTTTCTTTAGTGTTTTTCGGTGGAGAATGGATGAATGAATATCCACTACCACTTTTGTTTCTTTTCTTATAACATAATTATAACTTATAAAATAAATATAATATAACTTTAATTTATAAAATTTATAAATATAAAAACACACATATATATATATATAATCATTTCATTACCTAATGCCATCCACTAACTTTTAAAAAAAATGGTTTAATTGCCATATAAGGCCTCAACCTTTACAAAGCCACAACACATTGATACTTTAACAAATAGCATACAACTTTCACATTTAATGCAATTCAATCCTTTATATCAAATTAAACACACAAATAGACAATTTAACTTACGAAAATTTACCACATACTTAATCACTTATCAACGGCACAGAATATAATATTAAAATATTATTCAGACTCAGATTTGTGGTTTCGAAACCACTATTCCGACTAGGGTATAAACCGGACTGTTATAATTCTCCCCCTTAGGGATTTTCGTCCCCGAAAATCTTACTGTTAAACAGATTCAGATATTGCTGTCTCATTGAATCTTCGGCTCCTCGTAGCCTCTTCTATTTCGTGTTGATTCCATAGTACTTTTACTAACGGAATTTTCTTGTTTCTCAACTCTTTCACTTCACGAGCTAAGATACAGATCGGTTCCTCTTCGTATGTCATATCAGATTGGATTTCAATTTCAGATGGGGCAATTACATGTGATGGATCGGATCGATATCTACGAAACATCGAAACATGAAATACGTTGTGTATCTTTTCTAGCTCAGAGGGCAATCTTAATCTATATGTAACAGGCCCAACTCGTTCAATGATCTCATACGGTCCGATGAACCTTGGACTCAATTTGCCTTTACGTCTGAAACGGAGTACTTTCTTCCACGGTGACACCTTCAGAAATACTTTGTCGCCGATCTCGAATTCTATATCTTTTCGTTTCAAGTCTGCATACGACTTCCGGACGATCGAATCTTTGCTTTTAAATAATCTCGGATCGGTTTCACTTTACCGCTCGAGTCTTTTATCAAATCAACTCCAAGTAACTTCTTTTCACCGAGCTCGGTCTAATCTGAGAGGTGTATACGACATTTACGTCCGTATAAAGCTTCATAAGGTGCCATTCTGATGCTCGACTGAAAACTGTTATTGTATGCAAATTCAATCAAGGGCAGATATTATCCCCACGAACCATTAAACTCAAGTATACAACATCTTAACATATCTTCGAGAATCTGAATAATCCGCTCAGAGTGACCATCGTTTGCGGATGAAAAGTCAGATCTTGAAATGCGACCGTGCCTAAAGCTTCTTGCAATTTCTTCCAGAACCTCGATGTAAATCTCGGATCTCTATCTGACACAATGGATAGTGGCACTCCGTGCAATCTAACAATCTCAGAAACATAAAGCTCGGCTAATCTATCAAGTGAATAGTCAGATCTTACCGAAATAAAATGGGCAGATTTCATCAATCGATCAACTACGAGCCAAATCGCATCTTTCTTTCTCGGAGTCTGAGGCAATCCAGAAACAAAGTCCATCGTTACTCTATCCCATTTCCATTCAGGAATCAAAATCGGTTGTAGCAACCCAGACGAAACTTGATGTTTAGCTTTCACTTGCTGACAGATTAAACATTTTGAAACAAAGTAAAAAATGTCTCGTTTCATACCTGACCACCAGAAATGTTGCTTCAAATCATGATACATTTTAGTACTCCCCGGATGAACAGATAAACGAGTATTATGGGCTTCACTCAAAATCAACTGAATCAACTCTGGATTTCTCGAAACACAGATACGATCTCGGAATCTCAAGCAATCATCAATAATTTGAAATTCAGATTCAGAATTCGAATTACACAGAACCCGTTTCGCTAACATTTTGTTATCAACTTTCTGAGCATCACATATCTCCTGAATAAATAACGATTTCGCTCTTAATTCAGCTATCACAGAACTATCATCAGATAAATCTAACTGAGCATTCAAAGCACGTAGTGCAACCAATGATTTTCTACTCAATGCATCAGCAACAATGTTTGCTTTTCCCGGATGATAATCTATCACAAGTTCATAATCTTTTAACAGCTCTAGCCACCTTCTTTGATGCAGATTCAAATCTTTCTGAGTCATCAGATATTTCAGACTTTTATGATCTGAAAACACATGACATTTCTCACCATATAAATAGTGGCGCCAAATTTTAAGTGCAAACACAATTGCCGCTAACTCGAGGTCGTGCGTCGGATAGTTCTTCTCATGAGGCTTCAATTGTCTCGAGGCATAAGCTACAACTTTGCCTTCCTGCATCAGAACACATCCCAGACCATTTAACGAAGCATCACTATAAATTACAAATTCTTTACCCGATTCGGTTGTACCAAACACTGGAGCTTACATTATGAGTTTTCAACTGATCAAAACTTTTCTGACATCTATCCGACCATTCAAATATAACATTTTTCTGAAGTAATCTAGTCAATGGAATAGCTATCATCGAAAAGCCTTTTACAAATCTGCGGTAATAACCAGCTAGGCCCAGAAAGCTACGGACTTCAGAAACGTTCCTCGGAGGTTTCCAATCCAAAATAACAGAAGTCTTGCTCGGATCAACTCGAATTCCAGAAGCTGACACAATATGCCCCAGAAAACTAACCTCGTGTAACCAGAATTCACATTTGCTAAATTTTGCGTACAATTGCTTTTCTCTCAGAGTTTGCAACACAATCCACAGATCTTCAGCATGCTCTGTATCATCCCGTGAATAAATCAAAATATCGTCTATGAACACCACAACAAATCAATCTAAGTACGGTCTGAAAATTCTGTTCATCAGATCCATAAAAATAGCAGGTGCAGTGGTTAGTCCAAATGGCATAACTAAAAATTCATAATGCCCGTACCTTGTTCTGAAAGCGGTTTTTGGAGTGTCTGAATCTTTCACTCTCAACTGATAGTATCCCGACCTCAAATCAATCTTAGAAAATACAGTAGCTCATTTTAACTGATCGAACATATCGTCAATTCTGGGCAACAGATATTTATTCTTTATTGTCACTTTATTCAATTGGCGATAATTAATGCACATTCTCATCGTGCCATCTTTCTTTTTCACAAACAGAACAGGAGCACCCCAAGGCGAAAAACTCAGCCTAGCAAACCCTCTATCGGTCAATTCTTGCAACTGTGATTTTAACTCTTTCAACTCTGTTGGTACCATTCTATACGGAGCTATCCATATAGGTGTAGTACCAGGCAACAACTCAATACCAAATTCAACTTCACGAATCAAAGGCAAACCCGGTAATTCTTCAGGGAATACATCAAAAAACTCATAGACAACAGGCACTGATTCAATTTTCTTTTCCGACACTTTTGAGTTAATCACATAAGCAAAATATGCCTCATAACCCTTTTTCACATAACTTTGAGCTTTCAAAACAGATATCACGGCAGGCAATCCATTCAAATCATTAGACTCCACTCGTACAATCTCATCATTTGGACATCTCAAGTCAATAGTCTTTCTTTTACAGTTCACAACAGCATCATGCAAAAACAACCAATCCATACCCAGAATAATATCGAACTCATCAAATGGCAAAAGCATCAGATCAGCAGGGAAATAGATATCTCGAAACATTAACGGATAATTCTTGCATACTTTATCAACAAGAACACTTTTACCTAAGGGGTTCGATACTTTTATAGCAAACTCAGTAGACTCTACAGGCAAAGTCTTACTGAATACTAAATTCATGCATATATACGAATGCGTAGAACCAGGGTCTATCAATGCAATCACAGAAGTATCATAAAGTGTAAAAGTACCAGTTATAACATCAGGTGACGAAGCTTCCTCACGAGCTCGGATAGCATACGCTCTAGCAGGCGCTCTAGCTTCAGATCTCGCAACATTGTCTCTCGTAGTTCTCTGACTATCACCAATATTTCTTACATTCTTCAAAGATCTACCTCTCACAGGTGCATTATTAGATCTCAGATTCCGAACAGTCTCTGGCTTGACAGATTCAGGGCAATCACGAATAAAATGATCAAGTGATCCACATCTGAAACAAGCTCTGTCATTTAATCTATAGCTTCCCGGATGCTTTTTTTCCATAATATTTACATTCAGGTCTCTCGGATTGTACATTTCCAACACTTGCCACTGAAGTTGCTGGAGCTTTGGAGCTCATTTGCAGTCTAGATTGATTTCTATTCGAATGACCCAATTTATCTCTGTAACAACTTTGATTATCTCGGAATCTTTTTGGAGTAGACTGAAATGATTTACTCTGAAATCTCTTTCTCATATCTCGAACTTCTGACTCAGCTTTTCTTTTATCTTTTCCAAGCACCTCAGCTTTGCACGCTCGGTCAACGAGTACAACAAACTCTTTTATCTCTAAAATTTCGACTAGCAAACGAATGTATTCATTAAGCCCATCTTCAAACCTTTTGCACATTATAGCTTCAGATGATACACATTCTCGAGCGTACTGACTCAGTCTCACGAACTCTCGTTCATATTCCAAAATAGTCATTCGGCCTTGTTTTAGTTCCAGAAATTCCTTTCGTTTCTGATCTACGAATCTCTTACTGATATATTTCTTTCGAAACTCGCTCTGAAAGAAGTCCCATGTAACTCGCTCTTTCGAAATAATAGATATCAGAGTTTTCCACCATTGATACACTACATCTCGGAGCAATGATACAACACACTTTATGCATTCTTCCAGAGTAAGGGACATTTCGTCAAATACCCGGATAGTATTTTCTAACCAGAATTCGGCCTTTTCAGCATCATCATCATTGGTAGCTCGGAATTCTTCAGCCCCATACTTGCGAATCTTGTCAACCGGAGGCTTATTCAACAGATTTATACCCATCACCAGAGGCACAACTGATGTCTGAGGGGGATTAACCGGGGGCGGGGGTTGTGGAACGATCGGGTTATTCTTACAAATTGAGTGAACCATTCACTCATCATCCGGAAGAAAGCTTCTTAGCTTCTTCCCTTGACCGCTAGTAGCCGGTCTCGGATCGAAAACCTTTGTCCCTTGCGCGGGAGTAGGCGCATTACTTTCTACGTCGTCAGCTACGGCTCTTTTGGGATCCATTACTATACAGAAATCACATTTTACATGTCAGGTCTCATCACACTATCACAATTCAGATATATGGCATGTATAGCTAGACTCTGACACGCTACATTAGTTTGAGAATTGACTAAACCGTAGCTTTGATACCAACCAAATGTAACACCCCTAGCCCGTATCCGATGCCGGATTAGGGTTAAAGGCGTTATTAGAAATATCAGAAACAATCTACAGAAATTCATACATTCATTCATCATTCTCAAGCATAGTGTCCCTTAATACGGTCATCGAGACCTTAAACAAGCTTATAAACCGAGTCGGGTCTAAATCAAAACACTTACAAAATTTCATGGAAAATTAAAACTTTTCTAAAGTACAGGGGATACACGCCCGTGGGAGGAAACCGTTTGCCCTCCACGGCTGCTAGACACCCCCGTGTGTCCTCCCCGTGGTCAAATCTGACTTATGCTCCACGGCCACCAAGCACGCCCGTGTGCCATGGCCGTGGTCGATCCTATCAAAAACCACACGACTACTAGGCAGCAGGCACATCCGTGTGCCACAACCGTGTGACATTAAGCTAGCTACTGACTTGTGCCCCACGGCTAGTGGACATGCCCGTGTCGAGGCCGTGTACTACTAGGCTAAATCCTGATATTCTCTCACGGTCCCTAGGCACGCCCGTGTGCCCTGGCCGTGTGACATTATAGGTCATTTACAAAATCAAAATGCCACCCACTTGGGTCATACCTACAAGTATTATTTACCAACACATATCATGTATATATGGCAGCCAAAAACATACTAAATATCCATTCAATCTATGCATCCAAACCCAATTCCAAACATACCAATTTGCATGACTAAATCTCAAATATGCCCAAGCACCATTCATCTATATACTTACCATTTCATATATCAACTAATCATACCAAAACAAACTTCACATACCACATTCATTTAAGCATATTACCAAAACATAACTATCCAAATCACATGGCTAAGTTCACATAACAACTCATACTAAGGACTAGTCTATACATGCCAAATGTAGCCATATACATTTTCAAAGTGTACCAAAATGAGTTTAGTAGTGTGATGACAATCCGTGACGGTCCCGAGCCTTTAGTAGCTTTGACGACCTATAAAACAGAGAAAACATATGCAGAGTAAGCTTTCCAAAAGCTTAGTAAGTCATAATACAAATAAACTATATATGTAAGCATATAAGCATATAAAAACATAGACACCTTTCTTATACTTAACAAAATTCTCACATATATGCTTTGGTTCATACTTTTGGCCACATTTGCCACCATCATCAATTCAAGAATCATATATAAGTACTTAGCTTTTCATGCTCACTTTCACATATCAATTTGATATCCCAGTATACATAATCATCATAATAAGATCATATAGGGACTTACCTTATATACACACTTAGTGTACAAATCAACGTACCTAAAACGGATTCATTATTTACATAGCCATTCGTATCATAGACTTGCCCGTTGAACCGTAAGAAATCTAGTAGGATACTTGGAAAGCTCGGAATAATCGTACAATGCCAACATCCCAGACGAGGTCTTACATGTAATCGGATATCGATGCCTTGTCCCGCACGGTCTTACACGAATAATTACGATGCAAATGTCCCAGACATGGTCTTACACGTATAAATCATATCGATGCCAACGTCCCAGACGTAGTCTTACACGTAATACTCATGTCGATGCCTACGTCCCAGACGAGGTCTTACACTAAATCTCAAATCAATGCCAACGCTCCAGACGTGGTCTTACATGATATAACAGAACAGAAACCTATGTCATGACATAGCTAATCCTACCTATTCCTAGGTTCGAACGGGACTTCTCAAACTTAGTCACTATATCGAACTTATCTCAGAATTCATATGCATAACCTCTCATAATCATCATTTATCAACTTTAGTCATATGAACAGTTATAATTTCATACAAGTACGTTTATTTGCATAATGACTTACCTCGGATTCATTTTAACGGAAATGGAAACGGCTACTCGGTTATTTTCGCTTTCCCGCGATCTAAGTCTGTTTTCCTCAGTTCTTGATCTAAACATATTCAGAATTAACCCTTTTATTCATCAATTCATTCAATTCAATCCAAGGACACACATTTAGGGTAATTTGCAAATTAGCCCTCATAATTGCACAATTTATCAATTTAGTCCATTTTTCACAAAACATGAAATTCACATAATTTGTTCACACCCATGCATATCCGAATCTTCCTAGGGACTATATAAGTCCATATGTTTCATCAAATTCACAAATTAGTCCTCTAAAATAATATTTTCACAATTTAGCCCTATTTAGCTAAATTCATCAAAAATTCAAGAACAAAGTATGTTCATCTAGCTCTAATCTTTCATTTAACACCATAAATCATCAAAAAGCTTGACATATCATCAATGGCATATCACACAAACATCATCAATTCACAAAATGAATACATGGGTTTTGTAGCTCTTAAAGCAACGATTGCAAAAACGTAGAAATTATCGAAAACCGAAACCAAATCATACCTTAATTTTGGCTTGTAAGTGCCAAATGCCTTAGCCGAAGTTTCTTTCTTTTTATTTAGTGTTTTTCAGTGGTGAATGGATGAATGAATATCCACTACCACTTTTGTTTCTTTTCTTATAACATAATTATAACTTATAAAATAAATATAATATAACTTTAACTTATAAAATTTATAAATATAAAAACACATATATATATATATATATAATCATTTCATTACCTAATGCCATCCACTAACTTTTAAAAAAAATGGTTTAATTGCCATATAAGGCCTCCACCTTTACAAAGCCACAACACATTGATACTTTAACAATTAGCATACAACTTTCACATTTAATGCAATTAAATCCTTTATATCAAATTAAACACACAAATAGACAATTTAACGTACGAAAATTTACCACATACTTAATCACTTATCAACGACACAGAATATAATATTAAAATATTATTCAGACTCGGATTTGTGGTTCCGAAACCACTGTTCCGACTAGGGTATAAACCGGACTGTTACAAAATCTGTCAAATCCGAGCATGGTTGATTAGCTTGCTTCAGTAATCATAACCAATTGTCGCTTCAGGTTTTCTTGTCCAATCAACCTGTCAATACCCCAACAGGATCTTCTGATCGTTCACTAGAATAATGAGTCAGCAAGAACTTCTTATCTCTCGACCTCACAGTCTAGACCGATTCGGGGTTAAGGTGTTCTCAGATAGGCCATACCAATTTTGGGTTAATTCCAACCTTAATGAATTCCTAGGGTCGTCAAGCCTAAGGTTTAAGTTCTTCATTTCCTAAACAGTTGATCCACTAACAGAACCCTACAAAACAATTAATAATCATACTTCTACTCGCTAATCCCTTACAGGAGGATTAGTTTCTCATGTATCTAATAAATAGTATAGAGTTGATATATAAAATAGACATGAATAACAATTCAAGAATATAAAGTTTAGAATAAGCCTGATTTGAATTGGATAAAATGTCGAATCCTCTCAGAGTTTGATCAAGTTCACAAATTTGATCTCTTCCCCAAAAGCAAAGAAAAAAACTGAAATAAACCTAAAGCTTTAAGAAAAGAGAAAGACAAAACACTAAAACTAAGAAGAAAATTATACAATATGAAAAGTTGTCCAGAACATGTGTTAAATGAGCCTATTTATGGAATTAGAGTGGTCATCATCCTTAACCCTAGGTCAGCTGTCGTTCTTGTGCTTAATGTTTGATTGTGCAGGCCAAAACGCCCCTAGCTTGTAATTATTTCCCATACAGAGTTGCTGTCATGACACACCAGGTCCTGTGTTGCAACATGGAAGGCAATATGCTCATTCTTCAAGGTATCTTCAGGGGTGTGACGCAACATCCTTAGGCTATGTCGTGACACCAAAGGCAGTCTTTAGAATTCTTCTATTCTGCTCCCTTTGTTGCGACATCCAACTCTCCATGTTGCAACACAGCGACTAATAATGAGTTAGCACACCTTCTAATGGTCTCATGCACACTCACAAAGCATATTAGCTCACCCTTAGACCTCATTTGGCTCCTAAGGTCAATAAAAGACTCAAATTACACATTTTATTGAATTTAAATAAAGTAATTAAAACTTAACCAAAATCTAACTAAAGTGCTTGTATTCAAGCTCCTCAAATACGAAACCTAGTTTAATTTGTTACACCGAATTATGAAAAATCAAATTTATTCACAACTTATTCAACCAGAACTCTTGTTTTCTCTATAATTAGAGAGCACCGGATGAGATATTAATAGGAATTTTTCATACAATGTCATTCTGCCAAAAAAATAGTGGTAATTTATTTATAAAGAATAAACTTCATTTTTAGGGAACCACGAATTTTATCAACTTATAGAGTTATTTTAC
The DNA here is from genome assembly GCA_025698515.1 of Gossypium sturtianum. Taxonomy (NCBI): domain Eukaryota; kingdom Viridiplantae; phylum Streptophyta; class Magnoliopsida; order Malvales; family Malvaceae; genus Gossypium; species Gossypium sturtianum. The sequence continues at coordinate 67,386,754 of CM046946.1, read as the reverse complement.
TTTCCTACTGAAAGTAAGTAAATCATTTTTTTCTGTGATTTGGTTTGTGTTATTCAAGCCCACACTCAACACAATTCGTTATTTGAGGACAGTGAAGACGTCATTCGATTGAAAGCCAAGATTGACTTGAGTTCGCCTCACACAAAGCATAGGTACAATTTTGGTTTAGGTTTATTATTATAAATATCACAGCAGCTCGATTTTAAGAAAATTTTTAAACTTTTGTTGTAACTAAGTAATTGTTTTGTCTATAAGCAAATGATCCACAAAACGTATTTTATCTTGTCAAGAATCAAGGTGATCAAATTTGGTAGAAGTGAAGATTGACATGTCTTATCCCATTACGCTTATAATTATCCTTATCTTTATCCTTTAAGCTATTTAATTGATGATTAAGTTAGTTTATTTATCTTGAATAATAAGGCTTTATTTTTTAGATAATTATTGGAGACAATTTCAAGAGATAAATTCAGAGTTTTACCTTATCAAAATTACTTGGAGAAGCTATTGATTTCTATAAATTGGTTGCTATGCTGCACATATGGGTGTCCCTTTGGAGTGCTTTTGGCTTTTTTTGTATATTTTACTTGGATTTTTTGCACTCTTGTGTTCGATTTTTGTTGAAGAGTTATTTTTATTTGTGAGTGAGGTTTTTGGGATGAGTGGTTTGTAACAATTAAGTTCATTGCTAGGCTGCAATTACTTCTTTATGTAAGGGTAGATTGAGCTTTAGCCAATAGGTGATCTGACCATTTTTGAATAAAATCATTCACTTAGTGAGGCTACAAAGTGATCCTTAATGCAGGTTAACCTAAATGCAAATGAAATGAATGGTTAAAATGGATGAGATGGATTTAGCAATAGAATTCACAATATTTTAACAATGATAACATACATAGGCTAGAATAATTACATTATTTAACTTAGTTCATTTTTTTAAAAAGTAGAATGGCTGGATTTCGTTCAAAATAAAACAGAGCCCAAAAATTAGTAAAGGCCCAAAACACACAATAATAAAATATCCAAAAACAAAAAGAGAAGGCCCAAAAGTTACCATAAAACAGGAAAAAATTTAAAAAAAAAAAAAACAAGAACATGAAAAGATGAAAAACCAAAGGACTAAGCAGATAGACATCACTCAACAAAGCAATAAATGAACCATAGAAAACAACAAAACCCAACCACCCAAGTAGACTATCCAGATTCCAAAGCAGTTGATACACAGACCTCTTCAGATGCTTATAACGAAGCAATAAAAACCTCCAAAAAACTGCTAAAACACCACAAAAACTTGAAAGGGGTCCTTCCTGATTCAACGAAAATTTCTCACAAACACAAAACCTGAAAGAGACCCAACGTTAAAACTTCGATTTCTTGACCAAAGAAGTTGAATCTTCGCCATACAGGTCACAAGGAGCACAAATGTCGTAGATTCGTCTCAACTGCCTTCTGCACAAAGAAAGGAACCCCTCTAAAAAGATAAGTATCTTCTCTTTTTAATCCCTCTGTAGCCAAAGAGTGTGTTGCACCATTTGCATGTTTTGGTACATGAAGGAAAACACATTTTTTATATTGTTCGCATATTGTCTTTATGTTGGAAATGTAAACCCCTATCACTGATCTTTCAATTCCTTCTGTTTTCAGTTTTCGGATCACAGCCAGAGATTCACCCTCAATGTCCACTCTTGGAAAACCCAACTGTAAACCCATCTCTGCCGCTTCAACACACACCATCGCCTCCACTGTAAAAGGAGAAGGTATATTGACATGCATTATAGCTTTTAACCAAAGAACAATACCAGAATCATCCCGCAAAATAATCCCTGAGCACAATTTGTTATTTTGTTGACAAAATCCTACATCAAAATTTATTTTGATAGAATGTTTTTGTGGCAATTTCCAGTAAATAAGAGGAACCTGACAGGTTGTTGGTTTTTCTTTCACACCATCCACTTCACCCAAATTTTTTTTATAAAGCTCACACCCTCTGATGCTATAGACTTTTGACCTTCATGCAATAGCTTGTTGCACATAGTCCATATCACCCACATTGCACAGCAGAACACACGACAAAAATACATAGAGTTATGGCCAAATAACTGGTAAACCCAATCTATAATTAATATCTCAGTCGTCATTGTTTGTCTCGCAATACCAAGCTGAAACCAAATTTCCTTTGAATGCAGGCAATCCTGGAACACATGTTCCACAGTTTCGATTCCATTATGGCACCTGGGCAGCCTGCAGAATCAAGTAACCTCCTGTAATTCAAATTAGAATAAGTAGGAATGAAATTGTTAATAATCCTCCATATTGTTATTCTAATTTTGGAGGGCAGGTCTATTTTCCACAATCTTTTGTACAACGTTGTATAGGGTTGGGTAGTGCCATCAGTAGAATTCCAGTGATTATTATGTAATAACCACCTATAAGCACTACGCACAGTATATTCACCTGTTGCTTCCTCACTCCAAACTCAAAAGTCATCATGTGGAAAAAGAGGCAGAGGAATAGATAAAATTCGCCTGGCATCATCTTCAACAAAGGTAGAAAGAATATGGTCCTCCTTCCATTTCCTTGTATCAGAATCAATTAAATCTACTACTGTTTGGATAGAATTATTCTGTAAGAAAGACTGTATTTTCTAATTTGGATTCCCAGGTACCCAAGCATCCGATCTCACCAGCACATTCGACCCATTGCCAATCCTCCAACACAGGCCAGCCTCAAGGATACCTTTTGTAGCCCAGATGCTCTTCCAGGTATAAGAAGGTAGATGCCCTAAACTCGATTCCAAAAAACTCGTACTAGGAAAATATTTTGCCTTTAAATTCCTCGCTAATAACAAATTCGGATAACAAAGCAACCGCAAACCTTGCTTTGCAAGTAAGGCTAGATTGAATTTTGATAAAGATCAAAACCCCAATCCCCCATAATCCTTTAACTCACAAAAACACTTCCAACTACACTAATGAATGCCATGCTTATTACTACTTTCACGCCACCAAAATTGAGCAATGGTACTTTCAAGATCCGCACATAAAGCATTTGGTAATAAAAGAACATAACATTGAATAAATAGGAATTGCTTAGAGAACAAATTTTATAAATACCTCATTTCCTCCTTGAGAGAGATGCCAAAAACTCCAGCCACTAATTTTAGATTTCATTCTATCCTTTAGTCCTTGAAAAGCCTTTTGTTTTCCCCCGTTGACCACATTTAGTAACCTCAAATATTTCTCAGGCTTAGTAGACACACGAACATTTAGCAGTTGAGAAATCAAGTCCTTACATTCATTAGAAGTATTAGAAACATTCATTAGAAGTATTAGAACTGAAAAATGTTGTAGATTTATCAAAGTTAATACACTGCCCTGAAATTGTTTCATACTCCTTTAGGATACTTTTGAACACATTTGCACTTACTTTTAGTTGCATCCTCAAAAATAATGCAATCATCAGCAAACATCAAATGAGGGATTAAATGAGGGATTTGTAGTCCTCTTCTGCAAATTCTCGCTCCTTGAACAATACCATTCTGATTCTCTATATGCATTAAAGTCGAAAGCCCCTCCCCATAGAATAAAAATAAATAGGGACTTAAAGGGTCCCCTTGTCTTAAACCCTTTGTAGGTTGAAAAGACTGACTTGAATTCCCATTGATGACAACTGAATAAGAAATTGAATTGACACATTTCATAATAAAATCCACCCAAGATCTTGCAAAAACCCATTTGTAACATAATCTTCTCAATAAAAGGCCATTCAACCCGATCATAGGCCTTGCTCAGGTCAAACTTTAAAGCCAAAACTTTAAAGCCAGATGCCCTTTCTTACCAGTTTTTTTTTTTTAAAAGCATGCAGTACCTCATAAGCTAGAAGAACATTGTCTGTAATAAGCCTACCAGGCATGAACGCACTCTATGCCTCATTGATACAAGAGTCAAGAATTTTTTGAAGCATGCTAGCTACTATTTTTGTAATGATCTTGTACAGTACTGAACACAGACTTATTGGTTGAAAGTCTTTCAAATTGGTGGGGTGATCAATTTTTGGAATCAAAACAATATTTGTTTTGTTTATTCTTTCCATGGATGAGCCTTTATTTAAAACCTCTAAGTAAAAATCAGTAACATCTTTTCCAACAATGTTCCAATACCACTGGTAGAACAGAGCTGGAACACCATCTTCTCCTGATGTTTTCGTCAGACCCATTGTCTTCAACACTCCATACTTCTTGTAACATCTCGATTTAGGGCCTAGTCAGAACAGTGGTGCGAGACCACAAATCTGAAGTAGTAAAATGAGTTTTGAGGTTTAAGATATGTTTGCATGATAGTATGAAAGTTTCATGTAGAGATTTTATGAAATTATCATTGAATGGTCCATTAGGACTAAATTGTAAAAGTTGCAAAATTTGTGATTCTAGAATCTTTTAGTATGAAATAGCTTTGGATTATTAATTAGAAGTCCTTAAATAGAATTTTGCCCAAATTATAATTTTTGGACAAAAATGGACATTAGTTAGAAATTTTGAAAGTTTAGTGAGAAGGGTATTTTGGTCATTTATCAATTAAATTATTAAAAAGGGAAAAAGATGACAAAAATTTTATTCATCTTCTTCCTCTTGTGCCGAAAATTTGAGAGACTCCATAGCTAGGGTTCTTCAATTTTTTGAAGCTTGCTAGTAAGTGCATCCTAGCCAGTTTTTAATATTCTTCGTATTTTTGGAGTCCTCAGATTATGAATTAGCTATTTATAGCTATAAGTTGAGCTAGAATTCATGTTCATAAATCTACTCATGTATGACATGCTTGTAAAATGATGTTTTATGAAAGATTATGAGAGTTTGATGTTAGATAAACATCTATTCCTAAATGAATTTCATGAAAAATGCTAGTAAGGACTAGTTTGTAAAAGTTGTGAAATTTGTCATACATGATAGAAATAATGAGAATTGATTGTTGCTATAGTTAAGAGAATGAATCAGCTAAGCATGAAGTTCACGAAAGTTGAATAAAAATCACTTTACGAGCCTTGGGGCAAAAGTGTAATTATGAGGAAGTTTAGGGATAAAATGGTAATTTTGCCAAAGTATGAGTTAAGAGTCAATTTAGTCAATGTGTGTATTAAATGAGCTAAATTATTATTATAGATCAAGAAAAACGAAGCCTGGATCGAAACCGAGGCAAGAACAAAGTCGAGGACTAAATTATATTTCTACATACATTTTGTACATTGAGGTAAGTTTGTATGATTTCTAAGTTTTATGATTAATATCATTGAATTGCTTAGTATGATGTAGAATATATCTTAATTCCATGAGATTTTTGATGCTATGCTAAACAAAGAAATCAATGAGATTAAGTATGAGAAAGTCCCGATTGAAGTTGAATTACTTAGGATACGATCTATCACATGAGACAAGGAAGTCTGTATAAGACCAAGCCAAGGCATGGCATTGGCAATCAAGCAAGTTATCATGTAAGACCAAGACAGGTCTTGGCATTGAAGAGTTTATGAGATGAAGACCCATATAAGCCCAAGCTAAGGCATGGCATTGGTGAGTCTCTGTGTAAAAATGTCATGTAAGTCCAAGATAAGTCTTGGCATTGAAAAGTTATCATGAGATAGAGATCCCATGTAAGTCTAAGCCAAGACATGGCATTGGTGAGTAACAAGAAAGATTTCATGTAAGTCAAAGCCAAGGCTCGGCATTAACCCGTTCATGAGTAAAGATACCAAGTAAGACCATGTCAAGACATGACAATGGTAAGTTCCCAATGGAACACACAAGGAAGACTTCGTGTAAGTCCATGTCAAGACATGGCATCGATACCAAGTTGAGAGATCTCATGTAAGACCATATCTAGGGTATGGCTTTAGCATCGAGATATTTGTGAGATGAGATTCAGTATCCTCGGTTATTCATAGTAATTCATCGGGCAAAAGAGTAAAGAATAAATGAGAAAGCAATAAAGTTAAGCAAGTAAAGCTATCATCAAAGTATGTTAGTCATAGTGAACTAAGAATGTTAGTCATAGTGAACTAAGAGTATTATTCATGTTATGAATGATGAAGTTAAGATCATGCTTATCTTAACAAAGTATGCTAATCTATATGATTAAGTGATACAGGTACCTTGTTTACCTTACAAACACGAGACTAGTAAGTACCATGATAAGTGTAAGAATCATTAAGAGTAAGTAAGCTCAAGCATGTGAACTTAGTAATGCCTTTGCTTATGATGAATGAGTATGTTAAGTATATATATTTATATACGTTGTTATATGCATTACAGCAAACTTACTAAGTGAAATGCTTACGTCTTTAATTCTTTCTTTCCATGTAGTCTCGCCAAGCTAATCTTGTGGTTCATCGTCATCGGAGCTCGGAGCACACTATCAATCGCTATTTTGGTATAGCCAAGTTGTTTATATTAAGTATGGCATGTATAGGAAGCATTTCATTTTGAGTTATGTTTTAGAATTAGCCAAAGTGTTGGCTATCAAGCTTAGTATTCTTTTTGTATATGGCCAAAGAGATGGGTCATGAATGATTAAGTATGTATGTTTTTATCTATCAATGAAGTATGCATCCTTGTTCATGTTAGATGTAATACTTGAGTTATTGAATTAAGTATTGGATTGATCTTGATATCAGGGTGGCAATTGGCACACCCCAAACCTGGCCTAGACGTTACGACCGGATCTGGCATGTCACATGGAAATGTTGTTAAAGAAACTTTGTGATCGTTTAAAAATTTCGAGTTTTGTTTCCATTTTGAAATGTAGGTGTGATTCAATGATTTTCTTGCAAAATGTACCTAATAATACCAACCACCGAAAACTTGTTTTGTGATACGAAAAAAAACCCAAAATTAGTGGACTTCAGAAACGTGACATTTTGAAACAATTTTTTTGTAATTCTAAGAAAAACCCGAGTTTAATTATTTATTGCTTATGATCTGTTTGTTAATATTCTGGAAAAAAGATTGTTTATAAAGTTTTTTTAGAAAAAAAACTTCGTATTTAACATTTCATAATATAAAATAACCGTATTAAATAAAAAACCAAATTAAATCCCGGAGGCCTTATTACATAACAAATTCTCAAATTTAAAATAAGTTTAAATAAAGAAAACACAGTTTACGAAAGAAGTAACGCATGGCCACCACAGAGTCCTCCTCGGCTCCAAATCCTCGAACTAGGGATTACCTGCAAAATTAAGCAGAGGGGTGAGTTACGAGAACTCAGTGTGTAATTCCCCTTACGAACGAAATCTGGTCTAGGCCCACGGAAACAAATTGGGCCTTAGCCCTCACAATCACAAATTTGGCCGAAGCCCATACGTATCGAATTGGGCCATAGCCCTAACAACATGGAATATCAAATAGTGAATGCAATGCAACCCAACCCAACCTAGTATTCCATTCGCTACACACCGCTCCATATGTCCAACCTCAACATACCTGTGGGGATTTCTACAATCAACCCTCCATCCGTTACACTCCTCATTGCGCGAATCTTTGTGGTCATCTGCCGCTCAAAGGCGATATAATGTGACAGAGTCACCGATATAAGTGGCTTAGCCACCGAAACAATGTGACAGAGTCACCGATATATATGTGGCCTAGCCACCGAAACAATGTGACAGAGTTACCGATATACACTGCCCCTTTTCATCAATATCATATCCCAATCCCATTCAACATATAATCATAATGTGATGAGTGCAACATATATCAATGTACATCGAATAATCGGAGCATACACATATTCATGCTGAGTTATTTAAATGACATAACCAAAAGGTAACTAACCTGGTATCTCCGATTTTACCCCCAAGGGTAATTCACCAGCCGTTATAGATATTTCGGCTTGTAAAAAATCCACATATTTATTACTAATCAAACAAGGAAAGGTGGTAGAATTACACACCTGATTACGCGAAGAACTAAACACTCCTGATCGACACTACTCTCACTAGCGGGAATAACCACTATGTAACATCCCAAAATTGGGCCTATTAGAATTGGGCCTAATGGGCCTTGAGCATAGTAGCGTTTAAAATTTTTGAGATAAGAGATCGGCATTAAGGCAGGTTAGACATAGTAGGTGATTGATTTTGGAAGGTTAGGGGGCTTCTATGAAGTCCTGGGATCAAACTTGGGCTTAGGAGAAATTTTGGTTTTAGGTGGAAAAAACCCTGAGAGTTAGTAGGTAGGCTTTAAGAATAAAATGTGGAGGAAAATGACACAAGTGGAGTGTGTGGTGTAGTGGCAAAGTGACGCCACTTAGGGAAAAAGGGAGTGACGCCACAAGGAAGGAAGGAGGTCCAAGGTTCAAGGCGTGGAACTTGCATTTCTTTTAGATTATTTTATTAAATGGGTTTTGATCTTGGCCATAGACTTATCTTTAGTTGGGCATGTTTTAAGACACAAGAGGAGGTTGTGGCCTAGTGGCAAGGTGGCGTTATAGCTGGCAAGAGGTCTGAGGTTCAAGTCTCGGGATCAGTAAGGGAGTATTTATTTTGCGGATTGGACGGTCAGAGTTTGAGTTGGATTTAAACTCTGCTAGCGGAGGGATCCCACATCGAAAAGATACAAAGAAGGAAGGTGAGAAGCTGGCTATATATAGAGCTATCTATGATGGGAGAGGAGGCATACCTGGTTGACGTTGGGCATAAGAGCATTCGGAGCGCGGATTAGCTTCAGACTCCTATCAAGTGTGTATTCTCTCTACTCTAGTTGTAGAGCGGCAAATGCCGAATGCCGGTCACACGGTGATAGTAGCCACACGGGCGTGCGAGCGCACGTGTGGGGGCTTCGACGCGATAGTTGAGGCCATCGTTAGTATTTTTGTGGGTTGATGTTGTTTGGGCCACGATGGGTCGATAGGGGCCAAATGGGCTCAATAGGCCCGTAGGCCCATATGAGTAGATTGTATGATTGTGTAGTATTTATTAGACTGGACTAGGTGAATCTCATATCTGTGGCTAAATTTGTGCTAGTTGGGCCACACGAGCGTGTGGGCCCGAATGGGCTGAAATCGAGTTTTAGGCCCAATAGTCCGGTAACGATCGAAAGTGGTAGCCGAGTCGCTCGGGGCGACATTAGGCCTTCGAAAAGATCATTTCAGGTGTGAAATTACTGAAATACCCTCGATAGGTAAATTACGAGAATACCCTTGGTAGGTAAAATTACTGTTATACCCTTAGTGGTTGATTAGCTTGATTACGTTGTATTCTGTTTATCTGATTAAGATGGTAATCCATGTTATACGTTATATTTGATATATGTTTTGCATACATGGCATACTGCATACACGAATTATTATGTCATATTGCATGGGCTTTGGGATATGATGCGAAAGGGGAAGTATTTGAGACTATCACGGTGGTTTGGTACCACGAGTGGGTTGGCCCTACATATAACTGATTCAGTGACCATGTCTCGGTGGCTTGGTGCCACGGTGGTTTAATACCACGTATATATATGATGATTTAGTGACTCGTCCTAGTGGTTTGATACCACAGTGGGTTGGCTCCACATATATTCTTCAGGGATTGTCACGGTGGTTTGATACCACGGTGGGTTGGCCCCACGCATGATAATAGTGACTTTGTCACGGTGATCTAGTATCACGGTGGTCTGGAACCACGAGTGGCTTGGTGCCACGTATGAGGCGTGTAGCGGATGGAGGGTTGATTGTAGAAATCCCCAGGGTGTGTTGGGTTGGTACGGGTGGCGTGTAGAGGATGGAAAATTAGGTTGGACTGGGCTGCATTGCATACATGTGATATACGCTATATTGAATGGGCTAAGGCCCAATGTGCATCTCTGGGCTTAAGGCCCAGATTTCGTTTAATGGGGATTTACACATTGAGTCTCTATGACTCACCCCTCTGCTTTAACTTTTGCAGGTAATCCCTAGCTTAAGGATTTGGAGCTAAGGTGGACTCTGTGGTGGCCATACGTTGTCACTTTAGTAAATTAAGTGTTATTTCCTTTTAAATTTCATTTTAATTCGGGATTATGTTCTGTAATAAGGCCACTGGGATTTTAATTTGGTTTTTGTTTTAATGCGGTTATTATCTATGATGAAATGATCAATACGGAGTTTTCCTAAAAACACAAGTAACTATTTTCCAAAATATTAATGAACGGTTCACAAACTACTGATAATCAAAACTCGAAATTTTTAAAAGGTCACGAATTTTTTTAACTACCTTTCCTTGTGACATACCAGATCCGGTCGTAACGTGTAGGTCGGGTTTGGAGTGTTACAATTATGGTATCAGAGTCAGGTTGTAAAACTCGGCTTGTGGAATGGGTTCGAAAATGTTTTTCAAAATTCATTTGAAATCTGGTTTGGAAAAATATGTCTTTTTGGATGTATGGCTTTGAGTCTCGAAAACATAGAATCAAGTAAGCTTCTTTTTACACTATAATCTATTATATGCTGAAATGTCTGTATTGTTGGTATTTATTCTGTGTGTTTGGTTTGGATATGATATTGAATATAGAAACTGTGTGCATATGTGGTAAGATCCGTTTGCTTCTGTGTTAGATATTTGGTTGTGTAAAGTGGTTCCAAGATTAAGATAGAAAACGAATTAGTGTTATTAAGATCAGAGTGCGCAGCGTGAGCGTAGTGTTGTAGGTTAGGATGTACGACTGTTGGTTAGTTGGAAATTTCGAGGACGAAATTTCTTTAAGGAGGGTAGATTTGTAACATCCCGAAATTGGGCCTATTAGAATTGGGCCCAATGGGCCTTGAGCATAGTAGCGTTTAAAATTTTTGAGATAAGAGATCGGCATTAAGGCAGGTTAGACATAGTAGGTGATTGATTTTGGAAGGTTAGGGGGCTTCTATGAAGTCCTGGGATCAAACTTGGGCTTAGGAGAAATTTTGGTTTTAGGTGGAAAAAACCCTGGGAGTTAGTAGGTAGGCTTTAAGAATAAAATGTGGAGGAAAATGACACAAGTGGAGTGTGTGGTGTAGTGGCAAAGTGACGCCACTTAGGGAAAAAGGGAGTGATGCCACAAGGAAGGAAGGAGGTCTAAGGTTCAAGGCGTGGAACTTGCATTTCTTGTAGATTATTTTATTAAATAGATTTTGATCTTGGCCATAGCCTTATCTTTAGTTGGGCATGTTTTAAGACACAAGAGGAGCTTGTGGCCTAGTGGCAAGGTGACGTTATAGCTGGTAAGAGGTCTGAGGTTCAAGTCTCGGGATAAGCAAGGGAGTATTTATTTTGCGAATTGGACGGTCAGAGTTTGAGTTAGATTTAAACTCTGCTAGCGGAGGGATCCCACATCGGAAAGATACAAAGAAGGAAGGTGAGAAGCTGGCTATATATAGAGCTATCTATGATGGGAGAGGAGGCATACCTGGTTGGCGTTGGGCATAGGAGCATTCGGAGCGCGGATTAGCTTCAGACTCCTATCAGGTGTGTATTCTCTCTACTCTAGTTGTAGAGCAGCAAATGCCGATTGTCGGTCACACGGTGATAGTAGCCACACGGGCGTGCGAGCGCACGTGTCGGGGCTTCGATGCGATAGTTGAGGCCATCGTTAGTATTTTTGTGGGTTGATGTTGTTTGGGCCACGATGGGCCGATAGGGGCCAAATGGGCCCAATGGGCCCGTGGGCCTATATGAGTAGATTGTATGATTGTGTAGTATATATTAGACTGGACTAGGTGAATCTTATATCTGTGGCTAAATTTATGCTAGTTGGGCCACACGAGCGTGTGGGCTCGAATGGGCCGAAATCGGGTTTTAGGCCCAATAGTCCGGTAACGACCGGAAGTGGTAGCCGAGTCACTCGGGGCGACATTAGGCCTTCGAAAAGATCATGTAGGTGCAAAATTACTGAAATACCCTCGATAGGTAAATTACGAGAATACCCTTGGTAGGTAAAATTACTGTTATACCCTTATTGGTTGATTAGCTTGATTACGTTGTATTCCGTTTATCTGATTATGATGGTAATTCATGTTATACATTATATTTGATATATGTTTTGCATACATGACATACTGCATACACGAATTATTATGTCATATTGCATGGGCTTTGGGATATGATGCGAAAGGGAAGTATTTGAGATCATCACGGTGGTTTGGTACCACGAGTGGGTTGGCCCCACATATAAGCGATTCGATGACCATGTCTCGGTGGCTTGGTGCCACGGTGGTTTAATACCACGTATATATATGATGATTTAGTGACTCGTCCCAGTGGTTTGATACCACAGTGGGTTGGCCCCATATATATTCTTCAGGGATTGTCACGGTGGTTTGATACCACGGTGGGTTGGCCCCACGCATGTTAATAGTGACTTTGTCACGGTGATCTAGTATCACGGTGGTCTGGAACCACGAGTGGCTTGGTGCCACGTATGAGGCGTGTAGCGGATGGAGGGTTGATTGTAGAAATCCCCACGGTGTGTTGGGCTGGTACGGGTGGCGTGTTGAGGATGGAAAATTAGGTTGGGCTGGGCTGCATTGCATACATGTGATATACGCTATATTGAATGGGCTAAGGCCCAATGTGCATCTCTGGGCTTAAGGCCCAGATTTCGTTTAATGGGGATTTACACACTGAGTCTCGATGACTCACCCCTCTGCTTTAACTTTTGCAGGTAATCCCTAGCTTGAGGATTTGGAGCTGAGGTGGACTCTGTGGTGGCCATACGTCGTCACTTTAGTAAATTAAGTGTTATTTCTTTTTAAATTTCATTTTAATTCGAGATTATGTTCTGTAATAAGGCCAGTGGGATTTTAATTTGGTTTTTTTTAATGCAGTTATTATCTATGATAAAATGATCAATACGAGTTTTCCTAAAAACAAAAATAACTGTTTTCCAAAATATTAATGAACGGTTCACAAACTACTGATAATCAAAACTCGAAATTTTTAAACGGTCGCGAATTTTTTTTAACTACCTTTCCTTGTGACATATCAGATCCGGTCGTAACGTGTAGGCCGGGTTTGGGGTGTTGCACACTATCTGCCTATCCCACACGGATGTCAGCTCTCTACCACAACCCGGCGGAAAATCTCGAACCGCTGACACAGCTCGTCGTTTGAACTTGGGAGTAGAGACTACAAGTCCACTCCCCTCAGGATCCTTTAACGCACCCTCCTTGGATCGGCTAGCACTCGCATCCATGAAGAGAGTCTTGATCAGTACAATATTTTCAGAGAGAAACGATGGTTGTCAAACAGGGAGGTTTGATTATGGCGGAATAAAACGGATAGAGTCTAATCGCAAAGAACTAGAGAGGAACTCCTTACCTTGGTTAACAAGAAGTCGTACAACACCAGATTCGGCTATGGATTATACCAAAGGAAACCTTAAAGTCGACTGAAGAGAGATTCGACCCTTGCAACAAGCAGAAACTGATTGAAGAGAGACTTTCGGCAGACAAAAGATCCTAGCACCTTGCTTCTTGATGTTCGGCTAACAGCAGAAGATGAAAGAATGGATTTAGTTCGGTACAAGGGGGGATTCGGCTAGCACAAGAAAATGATTATAGAAAAGAATGAAGAAGTATAGAAGGAGAACACAATTTGGCTTTGGAGAAAAACTAAACAAAACAAAGGAGTAGGGGTTTTGGTTTAATGGAGAAAATAGAGAAGTAAATGAGAAGAATGAAGGTTCGGCTATGGTGAAAATCAAAAGTGGATGGTAAGAGGATGGTTTGTCAAAGAGTGGCTTCAAGAGAATTCGGCTTGTGGTGAAGAAGAAAAAGTAGGAAGGAAAGAAAAAGAAGAGAAGGATGGGAAGGTTGAAGTTTCGGCTACACAGCTTGAGAGAGAAAAGAAAAGAGATGAAAACAAAGAGAATAATCACTCCAGGTTTCGATAAAGGAAAGAGAGCAATGTTATCCCCAAAATGCTATAACCGAAAATGCTAAGGAAACAAAACTCACCTAGCCACTCTTGACACAAACGGCACACTACTCTCCCATTACCAAAAATGCCACCCAAAATCTCCTACACTCCCTTACACTTTGACCGAATTTTCCCCTTCTCAAGTCTCCCACTTTCGGCCAACTTCATCCCTCCACCACATCCCTTGATTTTCTCCACAATTCACTCCACCAAGTCCTCTCCATCCATCATTTGAATTTATTTGACCAATTCAAACTCTTCTTAGGAGAGTCCAACGCTAACTCCACCACTCTCCCTTCCTGGCACAAAAAGAACTCTAAAAAACAACATGTGGGATTCGAACCCACTCCCCCTTCCATGCTCCCTTGTGATGCCAACCACTAAGCCACCTTGCTCCTTGTGACCTCAAATTACAACCAAACATACTTAAGGCCTGCATCCACTAGCTCTCCCCCTAAAGTGCCCTAAAAAGCAAAATTTTACCAAAGTTTTGGCTCAAACCCGAGCCTCCCCAAGACCCCCAAACACACCAGAACAACAAGCATAGCTAACCGAATGCATGAAATAGTGCAAAATGCAGAACCCCTAATTCTAGGATTTACAATCAGTGAAATTCAGTGCCTAATGGTGCAGACCAATTTTGTAAGACATTCACTAATTTGACAAAGTTTGGTAAGTGTTACATGGAATTATGTGATATAAGGAAATACGAGTTGATGAGACATGAACATAAATCTTGGTTGATGAATGAGTTCATTTGTGATTATATATTTGTACACCTTGAGTGTATTATCCGTATGAATTGGTATACCAAATGAGTTAATGAGAAAAGTTCTAATATGAAATAATCTGAATTTGAAATGAAATATTATGAAAACGTACTTGAAATACATTGGTATATTTTGTATATGTTATTTGAGTTCATAATGTGGAAAGTAAATGTATGTGAAAATTTGAGATGATGATATCTGTACATGGAATCTATTGGTGGATACGTATATCCAAATTTATATGATAGATTTTAGTGAACATTGAAATTGGACTCAATAAGAGATTTGTCAATTTAAATTGTGATTGGCAGGAAGAGTTAGTGAGTTGCATGTCTATGAATTGTTACACGTATTTGTCTGAAATACGAGGAAATGATGGTACTTGATACATGAATATATGAGACTGTGATATATAAAAACACGGAATATGTTTGATAAATGTATTTATTCATAATTATAGAACTATACACCTCAAGTGTACTATTTGTGTAAAGATAATGATTTCAAATTATCTGTAAGTGTTCTGTACTCCTTGGTAATGCCTCGTAACCCTGTTTTCGCGACAGATACGGGTTAGGGGTGTTACAGCTGCTCACACAAGCTGTCAGGTATCCACAATACATGCCGGATTACCCAGCCACTGGTAGAACTTATGAGACTAGCACCCGTTTCACATAGTTACAATCTCGGGTCTGCTCACACAAGCTATCGGTCATGACAAAACTACACGGTGCTGCTTACACAAGCTGTCGAGTATCCGTAACACATGTCGGATAACTCAACCACCGGTAGAAACGTCTGGACCAAAGACCCGGATCACTTATTTCACTTAGATTTCACATAGGTTTCTAGTGAACATGTCACTCGTATCCATTTTTATTCCTAAGATTCAACCGGGAAATTTCTCACTTGTCGATATTTTGTCAATTACATCAAATATTCAGCCAAAATTCATTCCATTTATCAAAATATGAAAACGTAAGTAAAAACGATGCATTATTTACATACAAACTTACCTCGGTAGCACAATCGGTGAAATTGACTTATTCGTCATATTCTTTGTTTTTCCCCCGTTCTAAGTCCGAATCTCGTTTTCCTTTATCTATAACAACACATTTAACTCATTTATTCATGCTGCTACTCAAATTAGCCTAAATTCACATTTTGGAAAAATTACATTTTTGCCCCTAAACTTTGTCATATTTACACTTTTGCCCTTAGGCTCGTTAAATGATTTTTATTCAATTTCCTTGTATTTTAAGCCTAGAAGAACAATTTTCATAACTATAGCAGTCCACAATTTCCATTTATTCACACACTTACACACATTTTACAACTTTTTACAAACTAGTCCTTTTTGACAATTTCACCAAAAATCACTTAGTAAAAGTAGTTTATTACACACCGAGCATTCATATTCTACCATTAAACATCAAAACACAAGCATTTCTCATATGGGTAAATTTTCAAACATCAACCCTAGCTCAAATAAATGGTAGAAATAGAGAGATCGTGTTACGGGGATTTCAAAAACGTAAAAATCATTAAAAACGGGGCTAGAACGGACTTACAATCGAGCTTGGAAGCTTGAAAAACCCTAGCCATGGTTTCATCATGCAACATTCGGCCATATCTTGAAGATGGACACCATTTTTCTTTAATTTTGGCTTTTTTAATTCTTTTAATTACTAAATGACCAAAATGCCCTTAACTTAAAAATATACTATTTCACTTATCTCATGTCCATTTTTGTCCAACAATTTAACCAATGGTCTAATTACCATTTAAGGACCTCCAATTTAAAACTTCATAACAATTGGACACTTCTAACATGTGGAACTCAACTTTTACACTATTTATAATTTAGTCCTTTTGACTAAATTGAGTGCCCAAATGTCGAAATTTTCGAACGAAATTTTCATGAAATCTTTCAGTGAAATCGTAGACCATAAAAATATAATAAAAATAAGATTTTCCTCGTCGAATTTGTGGCCCCGGAACCACTGTTTCGACTAGGCCCAAAATCGGGCTGTTACAAAATCCCGCTCCATTACTGAAAGAACAGCCCAGAACATACAAGAACAGATAGATAAAGCTAAACAAGAAACTCAGAGATCCTTGCAAACACTCCAAAAAAATTGGAAAAAAAAACTAAAACAAATTAAACTTGAAGACGCTTAAAAACATGTCATAGAGACAGACTAGAGCATGTCATAGAGATAGACAAAAATACAATTAACTTAGTTCATTTTCATCATGCTTACAATGTTCCGAAAAACTAATCCAAGGCAACTTAATCTTTCATGAGTTTGAAACCAAAATTAAGTCCTTTCGGAATCTTTTACTTAGAAAAACATGCATTTTACTGATCATATTCAACTAAGGGTTTCTTAGAATTCATGTGAAGTAACAGAGATGGGTTAGGTTTAAAACAATTTAATCACATAAACCTAAAAGCTGTGCAAGGTAATAGAGCTCGATCACGTTATTACAAACCTTAATTTATTCTGAGTCAGATATAAATTAAGCATGCACTTTTCAATTATTGTGTCTGTTAGCCACCATTTGGGTAGGATTAAGAAATTAGATCTAATGCATTCAATAACATTTTAATGAATGAAATACATGCATGATTTTAATTGAAAATGGTCAACTGAGGCATAGAACATCATAACATGAGATAAATAAACTTTATTGAATTGATGCAATCATCCTAGCCAAATAGAATTAAGCAACCATTGTTGATGAAAAAACAACAAAGTAATTTGCAAACATATTGAATAATTAAGAAAGATAAAAAAAAGAAGAAGAAACTCTTTGATAAGTGTGGTGACTAATCGTGGAGGCTCCCTCCAATTCTCACAGCCGCTCTTCCACAAACTGCTCCTCAAGGTGGCTGGCCAAGAGAAAGTTTTTCTCTAGGAATTACTTAGCTAAATAAGAAAATGGGATGGGTGGAAAAGAATGAAACTTAGAGAGAAATGAGAGGATGGATGAATGTGTGTTAAAGGATGAAATGAAGAATGATTGGGGATGATTGTTCAGGGGTGTAGAAGATAGTATTTATAGTGGATGGATGGCTACTATGTTTGCTAAAATAGCTTAAAACCCCTTAGGTTTCTCACTCCCATGGACGACCATAATTTGTGGAGATAGGGGGTTATTTAGTTGCTGGATTCAAGCATGATTTCATGCTTGAATCAAGCAAGATGGTGGACGGTTTTAAGGGTAAAGTTTGTGTGTTGATTTTTTATTTATTTGCAATTGTAGGGACCTCCAATAAATCTCCCAAAAGTGAATTTTGAGCTTCCCAAATTCCCTTTCCGAATTGGCTTCATTCTTCCTTATTTGGACGGGTTGATGACCCAAATGCTTGCCAAACTTGTTCATCAATTACACCAACTTCAATTGGATCAAATTAATGTCATCATGACCCAATTTTCCTTGCCTTTGTCGTCTATGTAGAGTGAAATTGGCTCATGTCCATATAGCTTTCATAAATAAGCTATGCATAAGTCTTTGTTCCAACTACAACAAATAAATCAATATTAGTATGTATCATAAAATAATTAAATTATGCACAAATTTAAAGCAAAATAGCACAAAATTGCATTCTTTATTAAATCATGCACATTATCTTAATATGAACAAAATTCACCCAATTAATTATTAAATACTCGGAATTAATATTAATTTTAAGTAAAAGGGTGTCATAAACTACTAAAAAAACCTATATAATTTAAAGTTTACAATTACTACCTTTATTTTTTCCACACACTTGTTCAAACATCTTTCTAAACATCAAATTGGATAGAGAGCGGTATGGGGTTCTAACAACTAATATACTTTGTTTAGTTGGCTATTAGTTTTTTATTGGTTAAAGAGCAGTTAGATCTTAGTGATTACTATAAATACTAAGGGGATTTGGTGGAGAGAATAGCTTTGGAGAATTCATTTCATTTCTCAATTAAATCCTCTATGTTTCGTTACATGTTTCTTCTTCTTTACATTTTCTTCTTCTATTTCTTGTTTTGTTCAGATTGTTACTAGTTTAAACTCAAATCTGGTAGCTTCAATACTGTTGGTGTTAACTAAGAGAGAAAACAAAAAACATATGAAAAACAACAGTAAAGGAAGCAAAAACCTTATCTATATTCATTCCACCAAAAGTTACATCATATATGGTCAAATAGTTACCGAATTTCAACCACTCCCACTAAACATTATGGAAACTTGTTTAAAGGTAACTTGTACATAAAGAGAACTAAAAAATAAAGTCAATCAACACCTAAACATCAGTGCATTAGGAAACTAGAGTTAAAACTTAACAAAATTAAGTTACAAACAAACTAACCAGAACTGGCATACAAATAAACAGAATCTGGATGCACCAAGGCTCCTTCAGTTGCATGGTTGGCCAACTTGTAACACTCTTCCTTGGCCTCTATGCATCAAACACCAATGTTGTTTTTGAAGTCCTCGAATCTGGTAGTTCATAGGGACTTTGTTAAAATTTCTACAAGCTAGTCTTTAGAACTGCAATGAACCAACTTCATTTCATTTGATTGTTCAACCCCTCTTACAAAATGATACTTTATCTTGAAGTGCTTTGTCTTACCATAGAAGAAAGGGTTTTTTGCAATTGCAATAGCAGATTGGTTGTCACAATAAATCTCTATTGCTTCCCCTTGATTCAAGTTCAAATCATACAATAACTTTCTAAGACAAATGGTTTGGTTTACAACTGTTGCAACTGTAACATACTTTGCTTCAACTGTTGAATGTGCCACTAATTCTTACTTCTTCGAGCTCCAAAAAAAAAACCTGAGCCAATGTAAAAAAGTAGTCTGCGTTGCTTTTCATATCTTCAACAAATCTTGCCCAGTCACTGTCTGTGTAGCCAACCAGCTTCAGCTTGTTAGACTTCATGAATTTCACTTCATAGCTTAGAGTTCCTTTGACACATCTTAGGACCCTCTTAGCTGCCTTGAAATGAGTCACATTGTAGCAATGCATAAGCTTGGATAAGAGACTAACAAAAAACATAATGTCAAGCCTCGATGCTTTCAAGTAAAGTAAGCATCCAACAAGGCTCTTATAGCCTTTTCATTTACTCCCTCAAAGTCACCCTTGCTGGTGAATTTTTCTCCTTGAGCAACAAGAGTGCATGTTTCCTTGTAGAACTTGTTTAAGATCTTCAAGGCAAAAGTCATTTAACTTATGAATATGCTTTGTTGAGTTTGTGACACTTCCATACCAAGTAAGTAAGTCATCTTACCTAAATCAGACATTTCAAACATGTCTTGCATTTTCTTCTAAAATTCAACAAGAAATTCATCACAGCTGCTTGTCACCAGTAAGTCATACACATATAGGAAGACTATTAGTAATGTTTCTTTCTCAGACTTCTTCACATACAAGGTTGGCTTACTGGTGCTTCTTTCAAATCCCAAACTTGACAAATTTTTGTCAATCCTATCATACAAAGCTCTTGGAGCCTGATTCGGGCCATACAAGGCTTTTTTTTCCAACTTGTACACCTTGGTTTCATCTCCAGCTTTCATGAAACCTTGAGGTTGTTCAACATAGATATCCTCTTTCAAAAAGCTATTCAAAAAAGCAGATTTTACATCAAGTTGATGTATTTTCCACTCCCATTGAGCTGTCAAATCCAATAACAACCTTATAGTGTCCAACCTTACAACTGGTACAAAGGCTTTAAGATAATCCGCTCTATATTGTTGGTTGAATCCCTTCACAACCATCCTAGCCTTCAGTTTGTTCACTGATCCATCAATATTTAACATTGTCAAAACACCCATTTCACTCCAATGACCTTCTTGTGGATTGGTTTGTCAACCAGCTCCCAAGTCTAATTCTTGTCGAGCATGTACATTTTAGCCTCCATAGCTTCCTTCCAAGCATTTTCCTTGGCCGCTTTTTCAAAACAAACATGTAACAACCCATCTTTAGTGGTGTTAAAAGGAGTGGTTTCGGGACCACGATTGTAACACCCCTTACCCGTATTTAACGCCGAAATAGGGTTACGGAGCATTACCGGACTTACAACACACTTGTACATACTTTTAGCATATACTTTGTCAATTAAATCATTCATCATTCAATCTCAATTCAATATGTCCCTAGTACGAGCCTACGAGGCCCTAAACATGCATTGGGAGTGGTTCGGGACTAAACCGATAACTTTTAAAACATTTGGAGCACTTAGAAAATTTTTCTCAAAACAGGGGACACACGCCTGTGTGGCCAGGCCGTGTGTCTCACATGACCACCAGACACGCCCGTGACACAGGCTATGTGGACATTCGAAATGGAAGCACATGGCCGTGTCCCAGCCCGTGTCCAAACAAGTGAGCTTACTGACTTGGGTCACACGGCCAACCACACACCCGTGTGTCTAGCCCGTGTGCCCTTCGAAGTGGCACACATGCCCATGTGCCAGGCCGTGTGCTAGGCTGTGCCAAACCTGTAGGGTACACTGACCTGTGCCACACGGCCAAGTCAAAAGCCCGTGTGTGAGGCAGTGTGGAGCATATTGACTTGATTTCAATTTCAACACCAAGGGACACACGGCCGTGTACTTAACCGTGTGTCACACACGGGTGAGACACATGCCCGTGTCTCTGCCCGTGTGGACAAAAATAGGCTATTTACCAAGCCATTTTGCCACCCTATTTTGTGCACACTTACACCACTCATATGGCACAAAATATAGCATCAATTGGCTTATAATTCAATTCCAAATCAAGCATGATTTATACCAATTCAAACACCAACCAATACAAAACATAAATACCATATTATGCCATCTAAGTTCATACCAATCTTTACTTCTTTAAACATCTAAACGGCTAAACTCAAGTATGCATTGTTTAGCCTAATTTCACAAGCATACCATTATCCACAACCAAACTATTTGTCATTCATTATATCTATAGATATCAAGCATCACACAACCAACCTCAATTTACATAAAAAAGACTATAAGCATATACACATATACACAAGCAAATTAACTCAAATTAAGCCAACTCTCATGGCTATTAGATACAAACCAAGACTATACATTTACAAGCCAAATCAAATAGCCAAAATCATTACCAAAACATAACCAACATGACCAAAGTCCCTATACATGCCATATACTCAAATTACCAAGTTCATAGATACCAAGATATAGGTGGATAGTGTAAAGCGATCTCCGACGATCCCCGAATCCGAGCTAGATTCGATATCACTATAAAACACGGGAAAATACACAAAGTAAGCTATAAAGCTTATTAAGCTCGTATGAACTAAACTTAATGCAATCACATAAATATAATTCAATAATTTGAATATACCAACATGTAGCTTATATTAGCTAACAAACCTTTCAAATACTCATTCTCAAAATTATATACTTTCATCATCATTTTCTCGATTCAATGTTAAAATAGTTTATACACATACCTGTACCATCTCGTACAAATATCATACACAGTCTCGTCTTTCATTTACCCGTTGAACCATTCGGAATAGAAGTCGGATACTCAAGGGTCTCACACGATAAGTACTTATACCATGGCCCGAAGCCAAATCAAGGTAACTTATCCGAAATACTGATATCATGGCCCGAAGTCAAATCAGTTGATATGCAAGGCCCGAAGCCAAATCGTTTTATCTCACACCCGAAGTGCTATATCATGGCCCGAAGCCAACTCAAAGTATCCCTAATGACATGTCACTAGCATCCTAAACTATTCCTAAGGTTGAACCGGGATTCCAACTGTCGAATCATCGTCGAATCATTTCCAAACTTGTCCGTAGTCACATAATCAAAATTTATGCAATATCAAAGCATATAGAATGCATTTGAAATAAAATTATAACTTACGAACTTACCTCGATTCAAAAATGATGAAATCATCGATTAATCGAATACTTTATCTTTTCCCCGATTCAATTCCAAATTCCGCTTTTCTTGATCTATATAATATCAAATTCATTTCATTTAATCATCCATTTATTCAATTTAGTCCAATTTATACATTAGGACTATTTTACACATTTGCCCCTAAACTTTCACATTATTCACAATTTAGTCCTTATTTCATGAAATCACAAATTAATGAAATTCAAAATAAACCCATGCTAGCCAAATTACTATTATGCCCCTAGCAGCCCACATTTTTCATTTATTCACACATTTAACCACACAATTTCAACTTTTCTCAATTTAATCCCTATTTGGATATTTTACTAAAAATCACTTAAGAAATGTTGTTTATCTAACAACAACCTTGCATTATCTACCATTAAACATCAAAATACTCATAGATTCATCAATGGGAAAACCCTAAACCTTTAACATTGTTGCAAAATAGTCCTTGGGCTAGCTAGTACTAGTTGCAACGATCACAAAAACATAGAAATCATTAAAAACAGAGTCAAAATTACTCACCAATTAAAGCTTGAAATGGCCGAACCCTAGCTTATTCCCATGGACTTTTTTCTTTGAAAAATCGGTGGAAGATGGTAAATTAAAAGATGATAGCTTTGTGGTTTTTGTTATTTTACTTATTTAATTATCATTTACCATTTGAACCTTAATATTAAACCATTTAATTCACATAATGATTGTCCATAATTGTCCACTCATGCTATTAGTGGTATATTTACCACATAAGGACCTTTAAATTAAAATTCCATAGCTATTAAATACCTTTAGCTAATGGAACTCCACTTTTACACTTTATGCGATTTAGTCCTTTTTATCAAATTAGCCATCTAAATGATAAAATTTCTTATCGAAAATTTCACACAAACATATTCTCATGCCACGGACATTAAAATAATAATAAAATAATTATTTTGACTATGGATTTGTGGTCCTGAAACCACTATTTCAATTTGACTAAAAATGGGCTGTTACAACTCTTCCCCCTTAGGGATTTTCGTCCCCGAAAATCTTACCAGTGAATAGGTTAGGGTACTGTTTTCTCATAGCTTCCACGGGTTCCCATGTAATCTCTTCGACATCGTGACGTTGCCAGAAGACTTTCACTAAAGCTATGCTTTTATTTCTCATCTCTTTAATCTCAGTGTCATAATTCGGATCGGTTCTTTGTTATTTGACATGTCGACTAAGTCTCAACATCTGTCGGAGAAATTATATACGAGTGGTCTGATCGCAACATATATAATTAAAACACATTATAAATTTGTTCTAACTTTGATGGTAATTCATGTTGGTATATCACTGGCCCTCTCTCTCAATAAACTAATACAGCCCAATAAATTACAGAGTCAACTTCTCTTTGCAACCACAACAAAAAATCCTTGTAATATCCCGAAATTGGGCCTAGTAGGATTGGGCCAATTGGACCTTGGGCATTAGGAAGAATTTGAGTATTATTTGTGTTGGTTCGGGTATGAATTTTTGTGTGTTAGCATAGTCTTGTGAAGGCTTGATTCTATTTAGGAAGCTAGAATAATTTTTAGTATGGGTTATTTAATGAAGTGGATTAAGTGAGCTTAGCACTTAAGTTAATTTAAGTGTTAATTAAAGCACAAGAGGAGTTAGTGGCAAAGTGGTTAGGATGCTTGAAGGTTGCTTGAGGGAAGTGGTTCGAGTTGCTTGGAAAGCATTTTGAAGACTTTATTTTTTTGTATCCTAGCATTGATGGACGGTCAAACTCTAATTATGATAGGTTGGACCTTAAGTTTTTGGTAAGTTGAATATTGGTTTAAGGAAAGCTTGAAATTGGGGATAAGAATCTTAAAGTTATGGAAGGTTGGGGAGACATAAGGCTTGGTTTTAGGAGGATGTTTTGGAAAGTATTCCTAGGCCTTTAGAGCATGTATGTGGACGGCATGTAAGGCTAGGGGGGTGGTCGAATTTTGATAGGTAGCTTGGGGGGGGATAGTTGGCCAATTTTTTTCTTTTGTGCATCTTTTTACATTTTTGTTTTTCCTCTCCAAAAACTTCCACCTTGGCCGAATGTATATTGTGCAATTTGTGCAAATTTTGCTTTTATTTTAGCCTTCATTTTGTTGAACCAAAAATGCTATTTCCTTTCTTTCATCTTTGCTTTTGAAACCAAAAGTTCATTTTGTCAATTTGTGCACTTTTCTTTTTGGCAAACAAGGAGTTGGCCGAATATCTCAACCCCATTTTCTCTCTTATTCTTTTTCTTCCTTTTTGGCCGAATCTCTCTCTTCTCCAAACTCATTTTTCTTTCTTCCATTGTTGCTAAAAATCGAATTCTCTCTCTTTTTCTTCTCTTCTACTTTCGTATTTCATATCCTATTAGACTCAAATCAATTGTTTTCTTCTCTCATAAGCAAATAGCCGAATCTTCTACTTCCTTTTAGTTTTAGTTTGGCCGAATATTCAAGGGTAGACTCTCTTTGGTTTCTTCAATCGATTTTGGTTAATAAGTAAGTATTCTTGGCCGATTTTTCTATTATTTCTTTTCTCCTCTCTATGTTATTTTCTTGTGGACAAGGGCCGAACCTATGGGCATTTGTTGCAAGGTTTTAACCATTTTAGGAATCGATTTCTTTTAGGCTCCTCGACGCGTTGGAAGCAATCAATCTAAGCCTCGTATCTTTATCGATCGTTTTGGGTAAGCCTTTAGGTAAGATTGGTATTTCGAAGGATAACTCTTTGGGATTTTGATGTTGGCCGAATGGCCTTTGTTCATAATCTTAGTATTGACCGATTGTAGGACAAGGTGATCTAGTGCGGTAAATCAGATTTTTCGAAGTTAGTTCTTGCGTTGGTGAAAGGTGTGTATCTTACACACTTTATAACTCGGTTTTGTATATGTTTTTATAATATTAAGTTACTAATCATATTATTAAAGTGGGAAAACGATGAGATCTAAATATGATACCATGATGGTAAGAATGAGGATTCGGGTAAGTCCGTTTCTATATGTTGTTAATACATGTGGATTGAAATCATGATCTACGATTTATGATATATTTGTTATGTGTTTCATAATAAAGTATGTTGACATGATTTGTTTATTTATTGCATTGGTATGGGCAATATGAGAGGAGGGGGAAGATTGATATTCGTGTCTTCGGACACCAGAGGTTTGGCACCTCCAGTGATTTGGTATCACATTTGTGTCTTTGGGACACCAGAGGTTTGGCACCTCATAGCGACTCGTCCCTGTGGTTTAACACCACCGTGGGTTGGCCCCACTTTTGAGATATGGGATCGTCGCCAGTGATTTGGTATCACACGTGGGTTGGCCCCACAGATGGATTATTAGTGACTTTGAGTCACCAGTGATTTGGTATCACATTTGTGTCTTTGGGACACCAGAGGTTTGGCACCTCATAGCGACTCGTCCCTGTGGTTTAACACCACCGTGGGTTGGCCCCACTTTTGAGATATGGGATCGTCGCCATTGATTTGGTATCACACGTGGGTTGGCCCCACACTTGATTATTCGTGACTTTGGTCACCAGTGATTTGGTATCACATTTGTGTCTTCGGACACCAGTGGTTTGGTACCACACGGGGTAGAAAAGGAGTTACGGATGGCTAGGTTGGGTGCATCATATATATACATTGCTTGGTTATAATTTGTGTAAGTATGTGGCATTTACCCGGGAGAGGGAATATGCACTGAGTCTTGGTGACTCACCTTCTCCCTTATCTTTTCAGATGATTCGTGAGATCGCGGATGTGGAGCCGGATGAACTCGAGGAGGCCATGCAATAAAATTTGGTTTTACATGAACTTCCATTTGGGTACTTTATTTTAATTTGGTTTTCATATTTTATGGATTTGTAATAAGGCCTGTTTAATTATGTTTTGGATTATTTTTATGTTTTGAATATATTTAAAATATGGCTTATAAATTACTTGGTTAATCTAATAATTGAGCTCAAAGTTTTCTAAACTAAAAACTCGCAATGGTTTTAAAAATCTTACCATCGGGTAATATGAATAGTTCGATAGAAAAATTACAAGATAAGTGTTTTCAACAAATTAAGTGATTTCCAAAATTCAAGTTTCTATACTCAATTGCAAACGGATTTTCAAAGTGATATTTCAAATTTTCTTAAAAAGATATAAATGTTTTCTGTCCTATGATTTATCAATTAAGTTTTAAAGTTTTATGTAATTCAAAGTAAATCTCAGTTTTAACTTATTTTCGACAAATAAAGAATTTCAAAGAGTTTTTCATAAAATTTAATTGTTAATTCTATTATTTCAAAAATATTTTCCTTAGTGACATACCAGATTCGGTCGTGGCGTATTGACCGGGTTTGGGGTGTTACAATCCTCTTCGAGGGGGATACTTTCAGAAATACTCTGTCGCCGATCTGAAATCCAATATCTTTACGTTTCAAATCTGTATACCATGATGTCTATCTAAAGCTGCTTTCAATTTTCATGAATCACATTCATCTTTTCTCCAGAATCACAAATCAATTCAACCTCGTGTATATTTTCTCACTGAGCTTCGTCCAATATAATAGAGTTTGTCATTTACAACCACATAAAATTTCACACAATACCATCTTATACTCCACTGAAAATTATTATTATACGTGAATTCGACCAATAGTAAACATTTTTCCCAGTTACCTTTGAATTCTAAAACATAGTAACGAAGCATATCATCAAGAATCTAGTCACTCTCTCATACTTATCATCAATATGAGGATGAATTGTAGTGCAAAAATGCAATTGCGTACTCAGAGCTTCTTGTAGCTTTCTCCTTAATCGCAATATAGACCTCGAATCTCTATTCGAAATAATGGAGACTGGCACTCTGTATAACCTGACAATCTCAAAAACACATAACTCAGCAAATCTACCACGTGAGAAATTTATACGTATTGGAATAAATATGCAGATTTCGTCAACCGATCAATAACAACCCAGATAGCATCTTTCTTTTTCAGAGATTAGGGTAACCTCGATACGAAGTCTATCATAACTCTATCTCATTTTCCACTCCAGTATCATCATTGACTGTAATAGTCCTGAATGCACTTGATATTCGGCTTTAACTTGTTGACAAATCAAACATCTGAACACAAAATCAAAAATATCACTTTTCATACCCGACCATCAGTGCTTCTACCTCAAATCACTGTACATTTTATTACTCCTCTGATGAATAAACAAGCTACCACTATGAGCCTCGCGTAAAATTTTCTGTATAATCTCTAGATTCTTCAATACACAAATTCTATCTCAAAATAATAATAATAGTCATCAGGTCCAACCTAAAATTCAGAATCAGAAGTCTATTCACACTATACTCGTTTTGCTTGCAATTTACTATCATATTTCTGAGCTTCTCAAGTTTGCAATGAAGACATCGGTTTAGCTTTTAACTCAGCTAATATTGTACCATCATTACAAGGTCAATCATGTAACCATCGTTCATAAAGTAAACAAAAATTTTCCAGTCAAACATCGGCAACTATATTTGCTTTTCCCCAAAGGTTAATCAATAACTAACTCACAATCTTTCAATAGCTCGAGCCGTCAACGCTGTCTCAGATTCAAATATTTTTGTGACATCAGCTACTTTAAGCTCTCGTGATCAGTAAGTATATGACATTTTTCGTCGAACAAATGATGTCATCAAATTTTCAACGCAAACACAATAGCAGCCAACTCTAAGTCGCGTGTCAGATAATTCTTCTAATATGGATTTAACCGTCTGGGAGCATAAACTACCACTTTACAGTATTGTACTAAAACACATCCCAATCCGTTCAATGACGCATCACTGAAAATCACGAATTCTTTACCCGATTCAGGCTGAACCAGAACTAGTGTTTCGATTAACAATGCTTTCAACTGTTTAAAACTTTGTTAACAAGTATCAGACCATTCAAACTTCACAAGCACGATAACCTTATCAATCAGAACAACTTTAACTCATAATAACGCCTTTCAATGAAAACAAATCTAATAGATATATTTCTATATCATGTTTTCTAGAACATGAATTCTTCATTCAAACTGTCAGTCTATTTACCCATGAATGCACAAAATTATTTCTATACCCGAGGATAAACTTAAATGTATATAACTCAAATTATTCTTCAACTAGTTAACCCGCTCAGATTTGAAGCAACTGAATCGATCTTATCTATCAGATAATAACATTTCAAAGTAAATCTTCTTCATGTTGTTAGAGCAACTCAAATATACAATCTTTCATAATTCCCTCAACATACTAGTCAAAGATCTTTACAAATTGCATCAGCTCAACCAATCATAATATCCCGATTTAACTCATTAACCTTAATCAAACTTATTTGAGAAAAGAAAACCATTATACAAATTTGAGCTTGAGCTTCCACCATTTATACTTTTGCCGATGTCAACCCCTTTCACGAAAACTAGAAAAACCTGAGATCAGCATCATCATGCTCCCAAGATCAGACTAGAAATTATAACCATAATAAATATAATTATTTCCAATCACTGAATATCCTTTACAGATGAGCCATATTTGATACATTAAACAGTAAGAACGCTAAGAAAACCGAGATAATGAAATCCAAGATGTGAAGCTATACTGAATTTTTGAGAGTACAACCCATATTTGATGATGAAGATCTCGATGATATCCTAGAGAAAAATCCAGAAGAAAACCACCACTCATACGAACTGGAATCAATTGTGACAGAAGCAATATAATTTTCATACATATAATCAGAGCAACAACAAGTAGAAACAGAATACTAGCATCATATGGATTTTACCGTCAAATTTTCTACCAAATTTAATGGAATAGAATACCAAAGAAAGATAAAGCAATGCCAATCATAAACCAACTAAATCAACAATTCTTTCATCTAACAGTATGGTTAGTTAGCGTTCTCATAGAAAAAAGAATCTCATCTGAAAATGAACTGCTACATATATATTTGAGAATGAATGATCACATAGAATACCCAGAAGAGTTCATCATAATCTACTCAACTATAACCACTACACTCGGATATCTTTACAATTCAAACATGATTCCACTGACTATTACAGTCATCACTAATTCCACATTATTCCATTCACTAATGAAAAGCAATTCAGAAGAATTTTTAGTTAATACATTCTTTAGATATTATACCTGAATGAGTCGATTAGTCGAGATTAACTTCTTCTTTAACAGCATCATCGCGTAATCCGAATAATCTTCATAACAAGCTGATATCTCTTCTGGAACTGTCTTTACTTGCTAACCCTTTCTTATCTCTAACTGCATTAATAATTATTCCACCACTGAACTCTTTAGTTTCACATTTGTGAGCTTATCCAATCTAAATCTTGTGAACTTTATTGTATGACACTATACTGCTGAGGTGGTGAAAATTGTAAAGCCTCAAAATTTGACTCGCATATATACACACATATAATACAACATTTATCATCAACACAAAATTAGGAACTTTTATTCATACCTTTATGAGTTTCAACTCCTCATAGACACATTTTTACTCAGATGCTTGAGTATCATTTTCAGTAACATCGGAACTAGCTCGATTGGAAAACATCTCTGTCTAAGTAAGACAAATCTCATCAAAGTCGGGAGAGATCACACTATCACATTTTATATATGGCATGTATAGCTAGACTCTCACATATGCTACGTTAGTCCTAGAATTGACTAAATCGTAGCTCTGATACCAATAAATGTAACACCACTCACCCGTATTCAATGCCAAAATAGGGTTACGGAGCATTACAGGACTTACAACACACTTATACATACTTTTAGCATATATTTTGTCAATTCAATCATTCATCATTCAATCTCAATTCAATATATCCCTAGTATGAGCCTACGAGGCCCTAAACATGCATTGCGAGTGGTTCAGGAGTAAACCGATAACTTTTAAAACATTTGGAGCACTAAGAATTTTTTCTCAAAACAGGGAACACACGCCCATGTGGCTAGGCCGTGTGTCTCACATGGCCACTAGACACACCCGTGTCACAGGCCGTGTGGACATTCAAAATGGAAGTATATGGCTGGGTCCTAGCCCGTCTCCTCCCCCGTGTCCAAACAAGTGAGCTTACTGGCTTGGGTCACACGGCCAACCACACGCCCGTGTGCCAGGTCGTGTGCTAGGCCATGCCAAACCTGTAGGGTATACTGACTTATGCCACACGGCCAAGTCACACGCCCGTGTGTGAGTCCGTGTGGAGCATACTGACTTGATTTCAATTTCAACACCAAGGGACACACACACGGGGCTGAGACACACGCCCGTGTCTCTGCCCATTTGGACAAAAATAGGCTATTTACCAAGCCATTTTGCTACCCTATTTATTGCACACTTACACCACTCATATGGCACAAAATATAGCATCAATTGGCATATAATTCAATTCCAAATCAAGCATGATTTATACCAATTCCAACACCAACCAATACAAAACATAAATACCACATAATGCCATCTAAGTTCATACCAATCTTTACTTCTTTAAACATCTAAATGGCTAAACTCAAGTATGCATTGTTTAGCCTAATTTCACAAGCATACCATTATCCACAACCAAACTATTTGTGATTCATAATATCTATAGCTATCAAGCATCACACAACCAACCTCAATTTACATAACAAAGACTATAAGGACATACACATATACACAAGCAAATTAACTCAAATTAAGCCAACTCTCATGGCTATTAGATACAAACCAAGACATATACATTTACAAGCCAAATCAAATAGCCAAAATCATTACCAAAACATAACCAACATGACCAAAGTCCCTATACATGGCATATACTAAAATTACCAAGTTCATAGATACCAAGATATAGGTGGATAGTGTGAAGCGATCTCCGACGATCCCCGAATCTGAGCTAGCTTCGATATCACTATAAAACACGGGAAAATACACAAAGTAAGCTATAAAGCTTAGTAAGCTCGTATGAAATAAACTTAATGCAATCACATAAATATAATTCAATAATTTGAATATACCAACATGTAGCTTATATTAGCTAACAAACCTTTCAAATACTCATTCTCAAAATTATATACTTTCATCATCATTTTCTCGATTCAATGTTAAAATAGTTTATACACATACCTGTACCATCTCGTACAAATCTCATACACATTCTCATCTTTCATTTACCCGTTGAACCATTCTGAATAGAAGTCGGATACTCAAGGGTCTCACACGATAAGTACCTATACCATGGCCCGAAGCCAAATCAAGGTAACTTATCCGAAATACTGATATCGTGGCTCGAAGCCAAATCAGCCGATATGCAAGGCCTGAAGCCAAATCGGTTTATCTCGCACCCGAAGTGCTATATCATGGCCCGAAGCCAACTCAAAGTATCCCTAATGACATGTCACTAGCATCCTAAACTATTCCTAAGGTTCAACCGGGATTCCAACTGTCGAATCATCGTCGAATCATTTCCAAACTTGTTCGTAGTCACATAATCCCAATTTATACAATATCAAAGCATATGGAAAACATTTGAAATAAAATTATAACATACGAACTTACCTCGATTCAAAAACGATGAAATCGTCGATTAATCGAATACTTTATCTTTTCCCCGATCCAATTCCAAATTTCACTTTTATTGATCTATATAATATCAAATTCAATTCATTTAATCATCCATTTATTCAATTTAGTCCAATTTATACATTAGGGCTATTTTACACATTTGCCCCTAAACTCACATTTTTCACAATTTAGTCCTTATTTCATGAAATCACAAATTAATGAAATTCAAAATAAACCCATGCTAGCTGAATTACTATTATGCCCCTAGCAGCCCACATTTTTCATTTATTCACACATTTAACCACACAATTTCAACTTTTCTCAATGTAATCCCTATTTGGATATTTTACTAAAAATCACTTAACAAAGGTTGTTTATCTAACAACAACCATGCATTATCTACCATTAAACATCAAAATACTCATAGATTTATCAATGGAAAAACCCTAAACCTTTAACAGTTTTGCAAAATAGTCCCTAGGCTAGCTTGTACTAGTTGCAACGATCACAAAAACATGGAAATCACTAAAAACGAAGTTAAAATTACTCACCAATTAAAGCTTGAAATGGCCAAATCCTAGCTTATTCCCGTGGCCTTTTTCTCTTTGAAAAAGCGGTGGAAGATGGTAAATTAAGAGATGATAGCTTTGTGGTTTTTGTTATTTTACTTATTTAATTATCATTTACCATTTTAACCTTAATATTAAACCATTTAATTCACTTAATGATTGTCCATAATTGTCCACTCATGCTATTAGTGGTATATTTACCACATAAGGACCTCTAAATTAAAATTCCATAGCTATTAAATACCTTTAGCTAATGGAACTCCACTTTTACACTTTATGCGATTTAGTCCTTTTTATCACATTAACCATCCAAATGATAAAATTTCTTAACGAAATATTCACAAAAATATATTATCATGCCACGGACATTAAAATAATAATAAAATAATTATTTTGACTTCAACTTTGTGGTCCCGAAACCACTATTCTAATTTGACTAAAAACGGGCTGTTACAACGATTCTAACAAGTGAGTTATTATTTTATTAGCTATTTAATATTTATGAGTATTTATTAGAGTCTTATCTGAATTTGGTTAAGAAATTTTAAGGTTTAAATAATTAATTTAGTAAAAAGAACTAAATTGTAGAAGATGCAAAAGTTTTTTTCTAATAGTTAAATGGGTCAAATAGATATGAAAAGATGAATTAATTGATTTAGATGATAAATAAACCATATAGGTGGGTAGTGGACAATTATGGACATGTTTTGTTAATTATAAGTTAATAGTTAAAAGAGTAAACTAGTAATTTAGTAAATAAGTAATAAAACAAAGTTTAAACTAATCATCATCTTCTCCAATTTTGCTATACACAAACTGAAAACCATTGTTGAGAATAGGAAGCTTTCGGTTATGGTGTTTTTACATGCATGGTAAGTTTTTTAGTTACATTTTTAATGATTTTTATGTTCTTGTGGTCTTTTTAGTTTAATTTAGCTAGCCCAAGGGTCAATTCGTAAAACTATTAAATGTTTAAGGACTTTCCATGAACTAATTGGAGGTGTTTATGAATTTAGTTGATAGATTATTAAGGTTGGTAGTTAAATATAAGTATTTTGTTAAGTGATTTTTGAGGATTTTAATGTTTAGGGGCCTATTTGAGAAAATAGTAAAATTCAATGGAATTAGGGTGAAATGATGAAAGATGTGGGCTATATTGGACCCCCTAAGAAAATTGGCTAGCATGGGTTCTCTTTAAAAATGGTAAAATTTCAAGTTTCGGGTTTAGGGACCAAATTGCATAAAGGTAAAAATGTTAAGGGTAATTTTGTAAATTTATATTTTAATGGGTTATAGGCTTAAATTAATTATTTTAAATTTTGGAATTGGATTAATTGAATAAAAATATTTATCTAGATAAAAAAATAACTCAAACGGACAAAAATCGCGAAAAGGCCAAAATATCGGAGTAGTCGTCTATTCGTGTTAGAAGTCGCTTTTGGGTATAGGTAAGTTTGTATAAGGATTAAATATGTTATTTTCTAATTTGGATAAAATGATAATGAATATTAATGATATGTATAGTTTAGATTGAAAATGTGCGATATTATGATATTACGGATTAAATTGCGAAATTAATCAAATTAGAAGTTATGTTTGGAAATGTGCAGTTCTTGAAAGTATATTGAAATGGTCTAATGGAAAGAAATGAAAGGTTTTGGATGAATAAATGTCTCATTTGAACTGACGTGATCCGGCTCGGTAGGTTGAGTCGAGTCGACGTAATTGCCCGATCGTCGTCGAGGAAGTATCGTTCGGTTTGAACAAAGGGTGTATTTTGGCTAAGTAAAAGCGGAAGTTGACAAGGAATTAAAAGAAAAGTTAGATATGAATGAGATAGGTTCAGTTTAACAAGAAGGAGGGATTGATAATTCGATAGACAGTGGAGTGGAAAATAGAACTCAAGCTTCAAGAACGATTCGATACCATAACAAGTATCGCCCCGGGACTTATATCGCTTAAAGTGGTTGGTGATGATGAAAAGGTGGACCTTGACCCTTTTAGGAACCAAAGGTATAAATTGATGGATGAACGCCACACCAAAGATTGTGATAAGTTCGGGAAAGAGTTCGGGTTGACACCATTAGCATACTAGATAAGTCACTCGAGACTCGTACAAAAATAGAGAGGAAGAAACCTCACGAGAACAATAGTTCATTCAATAAAATGGCAAAAGTCCCTAATACATGAAATGAGCAAACTATTTATAGCTTACAAGAAATAGCCAAATGGACAAAATGAACAAGCTTAAAAGCTAAGTAATTCGGCTATAAATGTGCTGGAATAATCTAGAAAATATTCATTAATAAGCTAAGTCTATATTCGGCTGAATGGAGCACCAAAAGACAGCTTCTTGATGAAGGAAAGTGACTTGGGTGAAGATGAATGCATAGGAGACCATTAGCCATGTCTAGGTTCGGCTAGGGGCTTTAATGAGGCCTTCATGTTGTGGTGTTTGGCCGAAAAGGTGTGTGCCTTAATGAGGGTCTTTAATAGCCATTTGATGTGTAAACAAAGAGCTTGAGACGTCTCTTTTGTGTGAACAAGACCAGCCGATTGGTCACTAGGTGTGAACACCAAATGTGAATAGCTTGAAGGTGCTTTGGGGAGGTGGTCGGCCAAACTTGGGAAATTAAGGTTGCTAGTGTCTCTTGGCCGAATGGACACCTTGGGGAAGCCAATGAATCAGCCACCACTCTTGAATTTGGCCATACATGCATCCTTGCATACTTTGAACCAAGCCGTGCATGAACATCATTTAATGCTCCTCTCACATTCGGCTGAACCTACATAGCATATGAACACATTAAACCAATTATAGATTCGGCTGAACATAATCAAAACATCATCTAGACAAATTAAATAACATACTAGGATAAATTAAAACACTTAATTATGGACTAGCTAGTATATTAAATTCGGCTAGCTCAAAAATAAGTGAAAATACTTAATGAGCTGAATTGAGCTAGGGAATTCGGTCTTGAGCTGTATCAATTTAATTAAAATGAAACTAATACTTAATTTATTAAAATGATGAAAGGAATGAGCTGGAAAGAAACTAAATCAAGCTCAAACGAGCTGAATTAAGCTCAAGTGACCTGATTTGAGCTAGATGGAGCTCGAAAAGCTAGTGATTAGCTGAGATCAGCTTGCAATAAGATGAAAGGAGCCTTTAATGAGTTGGCCCGAACTTCTCCTTTAATATGGAGCTCGTTTTCATTCCAAAGTTGAGTAAATAAAGCTGAAACAGCTTCTTGAAGGCACTTAGCTCGAGCTCGAGTCATGGGTCCTTTAGGGAGCTCGATGGGATCGAGATTAGAGCTTGTTGAGCTTCGGGGTGTGGTCATGTCATGAACCTTGTGAATACTTAGGATACAAATGACATGTCATTAGGGGTTATACGATTTTGGGTGCTGGTCTTGGATATCCTATCAATGGCTGATGTCGTGTATTTGTTGCGGATTCTCCATAGCTCGTGTGAGCATCATTGTGTAGCTTAACATCCTAACCCATAACTCATGTGAGTAGGCCTTGTAACACCTCTAAACCGTATCCGTCGCCGAAATAGGGTTACATAGCATTACCGTAAAAGCGTAACTTAAAAACATTCATTTCCAAACATTTTATAAATCATAGCATAATTCATTCAGACATAAGCATATTGTCCCTTATTTGAGCCCTCGAGGCCTTAGAAACACTTTAGAAACAATTCAGGACTAAATCGAGAACATTTGAAATATTAAGGAACAATTTAGAAAATTTCATACTGTAGGGGTCACACGGTTGAGACACACGCCCGTGTCTCAGGCAGTGTAACATTCAAAATAGGGACACATGGATGTGCCCCAGCCCGTGTCTGTGCCCGTGTAACTCTTTGAATTGGGTCACACGGCCAAGCCACACGCCTGTGTGCCAGGCCGCATAACTTTTGAAATGGCCTCACACGCCTGTGTGCCAAGCCGTGTGCTAGGCCATGTAACTGCCTGACTTTAAACCTTTAAAACCTACAGGGGACACATGGCCGTGTGTCACACATGGCTGAGACACACACCCGTGTCTTAGGCCGTGTGGACAAGAAAATGTACAAAATCAAGCCATTTCTTTCACCCATTCAAACATAACCTACAAGAAACTTGTACATTTAACCAAGACCTTAAAACAAGTCCATATTGTGCATAATAGAACCAATTCATTAG
Source organism: Gossypium sturtianum (assembly GCA_025698515.1). NCBI lineage: Eukaryota > Viridiplantae > Streptophyta > Magnoliopsida > Malvales > Malvaceae > Gossypium > Gossypium sturtianum. The sequence continues at coordinate 67,349,773 of CM046946.1, read as the reverse complement.
GCTATTTCAACATCCAACCAATATGCCATATAGGAACCAAAAACACATACATTAAACATACCTAAGCATGTGCATATTTAACCATTCATCAACTAACTTATTTCCATACCAAGACATATCACAATTGACACATTTCAAACATACCATACTAGATCAATGCCATATCAAAATAACCTTACCATTTGGACAATTTCTTACATCCATCAAAACCATCTAAATGACACAAAACTAACCATTTCCAAAGTGTACCAAAACAACTATCATATATATACATACCAAATTCAACACTTAGCATTCAACTCAAACTTTAAATGTAACAGCCCGATTTTGGGTCTAGTCGGAACAGTGGTTTCGGGACAACAAATTTGATGAATAAAAATTTATTTTTATTACATTTTTAAGGTCTACAGTTTCATGGAACGATTTCGCGAAAATTTTGTTCGAAAATTTTGACGTTTGGGCACTCAATTTAGTCAAAAGGACTAAATTGTAAAAAGTGAAAAACTTGAATTCTATATGTTAGAGGTGTCCAATTGCTATGAGATTTTAAATTAGAGGTCCTTAAATGGTAATTAGACCATTGGTTAAGTTGGTGGACAAAAATGGACATGGTTTGGTATGTTTTCAAAGTTTTTTCATTAAGGGCATTTTAGTAATTTGGTAATTAAAATTAATTAAAAAGCCAAAATAAATCCAATTTTTGTCCATCTTCCTCCCATGGCCGAAATTCACAAGGGGAAACCATGGCTAGGGTTTTCAAGCTTCCAAGCTCGGTTGTAAGTCCGTTCTAGCCCCGTTTTTAATGCTCTTTACATTTTTGAAGTTGTTGTAACTCGATCTTTCTATTTCTACCATCAATTTGAAGAGATGTCAAGGTCTAAAATTTTACCCATGATGGATGCTTGTGTATTTTGATGTCTAATGGTAGAAAATGCATGTTTGGTGTATGATAAGCGACTTTTGCTAAGTGAATTTCGGTGAAAATGCCTAAAAGGACTTGTTTGTAAAAGTTGTAAAATATGTTGTAAAAATGTTAATAAATGAAAATTGTAGGCTGTTATAAGCATTTATAAGGTTAGGCTAGGCATGGGTTATAACGCCCCAGAAATTAGGCCTAGAATAAATGGGTTTCCTGTGTCGAGAGAATAGATTTTGTCGTTCGAAAAAAAAGGGAATAATGAATTAAGTGTGTATAAAAAAAATTATGATTGCATGTTTAGTTTAATTTTTAGGTGATTTAGGAAGGGTTAGTAGTGTTGGAAAAGTCTTAGGCTCGATCTAGGGTTTTAGCAAAAATTTTGTTTTTTACCCTTAAGTGAGGTTGGTGGTAGTCAGAAGGCTTTTAAAATATTGTTGGGTTAAAAGATAGCACAAGGAAGTAGGTGGTCTGGTGGCCTGGGGCTTTCTGAATAAGTTGGTGGTCAAAGGTTCAAGTCCTGGACTTGGCAAATATTTTTATCGTGCATATGTTAGTATGAAGGCCAGAGTTTAGGCCTTATAATTAGTTGGGGCTGATTCACGACACAAAGAAACGCCCGCCCAAAGCAAGCGCAGGCGTTAGGAGGCGAGAGGGGAGCAGAGTTCTAGTCGCGGCAAGGCGCTAAATGTTTGATTTTTTTAAGTAAACCTGGAGTGCGGAAGAAAGGTTTGTAATTAATTGGGGAGGATTTATGACTCAAATAAAGCGGGCGGCGCAGTGGCAAGGGGCGTGTATCATAGTGAAGAGGTTGGAGGTTCGACGCTGGGTGTTTACAAATATTTTTAGATTTCTTTGGATGATTCAGTCGCTGGGAAATAGGCCTTAAAAGAAGTTGGGAATGGAATATATCACAAGAAGAGTTGTGGTGCAGTGGCTGGTAGCGTGTGGTGGTGCCTAGAGGTCTTGGTTTTGAGTTGCCTTGTGCTCAATAACCTGTTATTTTGCTGCTAGCGTGGGGAAGGTGTTTGAAGTGGACCGAAACACCAAAGGATGGCTGCTGTTTGGGGAAAGCAATTTGAATGTAATTCAAATTGAATTTTTGGCTAAGTAAAGGAATTTTTGGATGAGGATGAAGATAAAATTTGGAAAAAATAAAGGAATTTAATTGGTGATAAGTTTGATTTGACTAGGGAGTGTAGGTTTATTTTTTTTTTAGTATATATATGGGTGCCGAATTAAGTTCCTGGAGTAATGCCGAAATTTTGTTTTCTCTCTGGCCGAATTTCTTCACTTGTGAGATGCCCAAACACCCTTTTTCTCTCTAAGTGTTCAGAAGCGGAATCCTCCATACTCTCCCTTCTCAAATTCCCTTTTTGGTTCACCGTTTGGTTCTAGCCAAATCACCTCTTTTCTTATTCTCCCTAGTATTGCTGAATTGCCTCTGTCACCTTACGAGTCTAAAAGCCGGACTTAGGCCGCAGGATAAAAGGAAGATTTCGGTAAGAGCTTAGTTGAATTTTTAGTGTGTTTTATTAAAAGCCGAAGGGCTATCTAACCCCTCTTTGCCGTTACCATGTATTAACAAAGGTGAGGCTCAGCAATCGCAAGCGCGGTAGGTAAGGATTGCTATCAAGGTAGTAAGTATTCTCGACTCAGTTAGGGTTTTAGTAAATGGCTGAATCTTATGTGGCTCATATGGGTGACTTATGATCAATATGGGTCACTTGGTTTTGACGATATGGGTGTTTAGGTGCGGATCTAGAGGATAATCGCCAATAGTAGCAAAGGAAGGGCTACTAGAACGTGGGGCACACGGTAAGGGTACGGTGAGGTTTCAGTTTTTGGTCAGTATTTGTTAAAGCTTTTGTTAATCGCTAGTAATGTCAATTGTAGGTTCGTGACTAAGGGGTTTGCAGCACGCGAGGTTACCAAGTGTGTACAAACACTACACACACGATATCGGCAATGCCGAAAAGCCGAAAAGCTGAAAGTGGCTAAACGGGCCCGGTGGGCCCTGAGGCTAAGTTTGATAAAATGGTTTGGTTGATTATACAAATTAAGTTAGCCATGCTTGATACATGATCTGGATATGTTTTGGGCCTAATAGGCCATATGATGAGATTTGGGCCTAACGGGCCGTAAGGACATGAAATGGGCTTGATGGGCTTATGGGGGCGTAGACAAGTATGTTAGGGTTAATGGACTTTAGGCCTAGTTTGAACAACTTTGTAATTTCATAAGACTTAAGCTAATTAAACATGTCTGTGGACAAGTCGATTAGTTAGAGTGTGGTAGCCGACATATGCATGTCTAGGATTGGATCTAATGATTGGTACTTAAGCGGTCCTAGTGACCCACCTCCTCTTTTCTAAGATCCTACCTGGTGCATAATGTTTGTTCACTTTAACCGCGAGGACTTGTTTATGGGCATAAGTTCATAACTAAAACCTGAAAGGGACCAAATACCCTTATATTTGTAAAATTACTAAAATACCCTTATATTTGTAAAATTACTAAAATACCCTTATATGTGTAAAATCACTAAAATACCCCTAGATTTGTAAAGTACCAAAATACCCCTGTTTTGTAAAAGTACCAAAATACCCCTGTCTTGCAAAATTACCAAGATACCCCTATTTTTCCAAATTGCCAAAATACCCCTGTAGGGTAGAATTACGAAAATACCCCTGGGTAGTGAAATAACGAAAATACCCCTATGTGACGAATATGAGTTTATGGATGTTACTTGTGTGTTTGATGCATTCATATGATATTCTGCTTAGGATGCATATGGGTGGGAATTATTGTACGGAGGAAGATTTGAGGATCGCATGGCCGTATGGTATGAATCCACCGGGGGCTTTAAGCCCAATATATGATTAGCAGCTTTGCTGCAATGTTCGGTAGTACCGCAACTGGGCTACCTATGGTGTGTAGCGGAGGGGTGGGTCGAGCTAGAATTCCCCACAAGAGTCATAAGGTTGGAAGGGAAATGGTGTGTGTAGTGGATGGATTTTTGGGGTGGGTTTTGCATTATCTTGTTGTATATGATGCGATGTGATGTGATATGAGGTCATGGGGGGCCAAGGCCCAAGACCACCGATTTGTTAGGGCTTAGGCCCAATGTGAATATTTGTATGTGAATTTATTGCCAAGGGTCGTACACACTGAGTTTCGAAACTCACACCCTTAATTTTTAAATGTTTCAGGTAATCCGGAATAGGCGGCTCGACGTGGGAGAGGATTCGAAGATGGCCACACTACAAGTTGTTTAAATTCTTTAATTTGGTCAAAGGAAATTGCTTTAAATACTCTTTTTTTGAATTGTAATAAGGCCATGTAACTCCTAATTGACTTTAGACTTTGGGTTTATTATTATTGCTCCAATTATTTGCTTAATAAATTCCATCAAGTTTCCAAAGATGACATGGTTTTAGAAATAGCTTAATACATGAACGTTTTACTAAAATGTGGGTTTTTCCTCTTAACTTAACAAAATATTGGATTTTGGGCTTTTGGGCCTTAAATTGTTAAATGGTAAAATCGTTTTGAATTATGCCTTTGATGTGATGTTCCCGGATTCGGCCATAACGTCTGGGCAGAGTCTGGGGGTGTTACATGGGTATTGAAGAAATTGAGTACATTTCATTTTACGAGCCTAGGGACTAAATTGTAAAAATGTCAAACTTTAGGGGTAAAAATGTAATTTTTACCATAATGCGATTTTGGGCTAATTTGAATTGTATAATGATTGAATAAGTTAAATGTGATATTATAGATCAAGAAAAACGAGGTTTGGACCTAGAACAGGGGAAAATGAGTATTTGACGATTTAGTCATTTTCGCCATTTTTATGTTGAGGTAAGTTCGTATGTTTAATAAGCATTAAATTATTTGTGTATAAATGCTTAGTTGATATAATTGTGGAAAATATTATATTATTGAAATGAAATGTGAATGCTATTGAGTACGATACTACGGAAATGACCGACAGAGATTTGGTACAGCGAAAGTCCCGGTTGAACCTTAGGAATAGATAGGATATAAATGTCATGACATTAGGGTTACTGAGATTATGTGTAAGACCATATCTGGGATATGGCATCAATATGAGACTTCGTGTAAGACCATATTAGGGATATGGCATCGATATGAGACTTCGAGTAAGACCATAGCTGGGCTATTGGCATCGATACGAGATTACATGTAAGACCATATCTAGGATATGGAATTGGTACGGTACTGTGTGTACGAGGCCCCCGAGTATCCTTTAGTATTCCAAATGGTTCAATGGGAAATTCAACGAGTATGTCAAAGAAGAGAAAGAGTATGTAAGTAATTACGAATCGGTACAAGTATGTACGTAAAGGTTATCTAGGATAAAAATGTCATTGTTCCGATTGAACATTGTATTTCGATGGATTATGGTGATTTTATGAAACGGATAAAATGTTTTAAATGTTGCAAAAAAGATTTAGCCCGGAACGGAAATCCTGAATTAGGCCCTCTCGAGCATATGTTATGAAATGGATTTAGCCCGGACGGGTAATCCAGAGTAAGCCTTTAGAGCATACGTTATCGAAAGGACTTAGCCTGAATTGGCAATCTTGTTATGTCATATGTGGCTCGAGAGTGTGCTCCATGAATATGTGTCAAAAGGGCACTTTTGAATATGAATTGACGGATTGTTGACATGCATACCTTGAGTATACTACTCAAGTATCCATCGAAATTACAATAGTTTAATGGGAATTATTCTTGAAATATGAAAGGTGAAATGAAATGAAAGTTTATATTGTGATAAGCTCATCTATGTTTATTTGGCATTCATATGATGTTATGTGCCTAATTTGTTTGATTAAGTGAATGTGATTAGTAAACTTACTCAAATTTATGGAATGTATGTATAAGTGCACTTGTTTGAATAAGATAATCGAAAAGTTCGTGTGACATAAATATGTATGTTAATTAGCTTGAAGTGAATTATATGATTGTGAAGATATTATGTTGATGATAAATGCTAAGTTATATGTGTATATTTATGAGAGTCGAGTTAGAGGCTTTACGACCTCACCCCCTTACCAATGTGGTATTTTATAACAAAATTTCACGAGATTTAAGTTGAATGAGCTCACAAGTGAGAGACTAAAGAGTTCAGTAGCGGAACAATTAATAATGTGGTCAGAGTTAAGAATAGTTTGGAAAATGAATACAGTTCTGGAAAAGATGCCATGTTATTCTAAAGATCATTCGGAATTCGCGATGTCACGGTTAAAGGAAAAGTAAATCTCGGCTAATCGACTCATTCAGGTATGATGTCTAAAGTATGTATTTGCTGGAATTTCTTCCGGATTGATTTTCATTAGTGAATGGAATAATACGGGATTAGTGATGACAGAATTAGTCAGAGAAATGATATTTGAATCGTAAAGATGTCCGAGTGTAACAATTGTAATTGAATAGATTATGATGATTTCTCCTGGGTATTTTATATATTCATTTATCCTCAGAGATATATATGTGATTGTTCATTTTCTGATGAAAATTCTTATCGTATGAGAATGCTAGCTGCTTATAATGTTAGAAGAGAGCACTGTGGATCTGGTTGGTTGATGAGCAGCATTTCTTATCTCTCTCTTTGGGATTCTATTCTATTATGTTTGGAAAAAAATAAAAGTTGATGGTGAAAATTTATGTGAGACTATTCTTCTATTTCTACTGGATATTGTTTTGTTTTATATATATATTTGGAAAATATCTTATCTCTGTTACAATTGATTCTAGAGCGTGTAATCATTGTTTTTCTTCTGGTTTTCTCTGAGGAATCATCAAGATCTTTACTATTTTCTTATGAGTTTTGTTCTTGGACTTTCGGTGTGGTATCGTATCTTGGATTTCTTTATCTCAGTTTTCTTATTATCCCTATTTCGTAAATTATCAATCATGACTCATCTCTAAAGTGTGTTCTTTGGCTTGTGATAATTATGTCTATTATAGTTGTATTTCTAATTCGATCATAGGAACGTGGTGATTCTGGTATCAAAATTTTTCTAATTTTCGTGAGAGGAATTGACATCGGCAAAGGTATATAGAGTGGAAGCTTAAGCTCAAATTGTATGATGGTTTTATTTTCTTAGGTAAGTTCGATTAAGGACAATGAGTTCAATCAGGATATTTTGTTTCCTTGAGCTAATGCAGCTGTAAAGATCTTTGATTAGCCTGTTAAGGGAATTATAAAAGATTGTATGTTTGAGTTGTTTAACAGCATGAAGAAAGGAGTATTTTGATATGTTATTATTTGATAGTTGAAATCGACTCAGTTGTTTTTATCTGAGCGAGCTGGTCAGTTGAAAGGTAATTTGATTTATATGCATTTAAGTTTATCCTCAAGTAAGAAAATAAAATCTTGTACATTCATGGGTGAATAGACGGACAATTTGAAGGAAGAATTCATATTCTAGAAGGTATGATACAGAGATATACCTATTAGATTTGTTCTAATCAAATGATGTTATTATGAGTTAAAGTTGTTCCGATTGATAAAGTTATCACATTTGTGAAAGTTTGAATGGTCTGTTTCATGTTAGCAAAGTTGAAAACAGTTGAAGGTGTTACTAACTGAAACACTGGTTCTGGGTTCTATTTGAATTGAGTAAAGAATTCGTGATTTTTCAGCGGTGCACTATCGAACGGATTGGAATGTGTTTTAATACGAGAATGTAAAGTGACAATTTATGCTTTCAGACGGTTAAAGTCTCATTAAAAGAATTGTTCGACGAGTGACTTAGAGTCGGCCGCTAGTATGTCTGTGTTGAGAAATTGAATATGGATGGTTTTAATTTGTACGCAAAATTTTATGACTCGGAATTGTGTGTTTGATTGTGTTTATGTCTGGTAATGCCTCGTACCCTGTTCCGGCATTGAATACGGGTAAGGGGTGTTACATTAAACATAAGTTTCCTATACATGTCATTATAACCGTGGCCAAAACATTGAAATCTACCGATATATCCATGGGATAGTGTGATAGGTCTCTGACAAGCTTCCAAACCGAACAAGCTTCTGATTATCTAAAAAAAACATAGGAAAGAAAACTACTAAGCATATAATGCTTAGTAAGTTTGTAAAACATAAAACATAACTTACCATTTCATTACAAAACATTAAATTTATGCATAATACAATCCAACCATGTAACAACCCGTTTTTGGGTCAAATCGGAACAGTGGTTTTGGGACCACAAATCCAAAGTAGAAATATTTATTTTATTATTTCTTTAAGGTCTACAGTATGATTGAATGATTGTGTGAAAATTTCGTTAAGAAATTTTATCGATAGAGTGTCTAATTTGACTAATAGGACCTAATTGCAATAGGTGCAAAATGTGTGTTCTAGAAGCTAAGAGTGTTTAATTGTAATGAATTCTTAAATTGGAGGTCCTTAAATGGTAATTTTGATAATTTTAATAAATTTTAATTCTTAAAATATTTTTTTATAAACAAACATTAACTTTTCTATCAATTCTGGAGTGATTTGATAAATAACATAAATTTAAATATAAAAAAAAGAAAAAAAGAAAAGGGATTAAAATAAATTTTGATAAAATTAGAGGGTCTAATGAGAGGAGTCCGTCTTTGTCCCGTTTTTAATGATTTTTACATTTTTGTGAATGTTGTAACTTGATCTAGCTATTCTAAGGACTAATTTGAAAGGAAATCAAAGTCTAAAATTTTACCCATGTTGAATAAGCATGTATTTTGAAGTTTAATTGTAGAAAATACATGTTTGATGATAGGTAAACAACATTTACAAAGTGATTTTTAATGAAAATGTCAAAAGGGACCTATTTGTAAAAAGTTGTAAAACGTGTGTTAAAATGTGAATAAATATAAAATGTGGGCTTTTGTGAGCATGAAAAAGATTTGGCTAGGCTTGGGTAATGAAGAAATTGGATGAAAATCATTTTACGAGCCTAGGGACTAAAATGTAAAATGTCAAAAGTTTAGGGGCAAAAATGTAATTTTTGCCATAGTATTTTTTTGGGTTGAATTAAATAATGTGATGATTAAATAAGATGAATTTGGTATTATAGATCAAGAAAAATGAAGTTCGTGTCTAGATCTGGGGAAAACCAAAGTAATTGACGAATAGACCCATTTAGCCGTTTTTGTAACCGAGGTAAGTTCGTATGTTAAATAAGCTTTAATATGATTGTATTTAAATGCTCTAATATTGCATGAACTATATGTTTGATTATGTTGATGAGTTTAATTCTATGGAGGAGTCCGACGACAATTCGACAAGTAAGAAATCCCGTTTGAACCTTAGGAATAGGTTAGGATACAAGTGACATGTCACTAGGGTTACCATGTGTTATGTGATTATGTGATCTGAGTGCTGGTCCTGTACGTCCTACCGGTGGCTGAGTACACTGGCATATGTTACGGTTACTTGACAACTTGTGTGAGCAGCACCGCGTAGTTACATCTTGACCGACAACTTGTGTGAGCAGGCCCATTGTTAGCTCGAGAGCGAGCAACTATGTGATATGAGATTTAGGTAGCATTAGCTACATATGTGGCACATAGTGCGCAAGATTCTCGAGTATCCAACATTATTATTCTGAGTGGTTCACGAGTATGTCAAAGACGCGAATATGTGTAAATTCATTTTGAGATGGTACAGGTATGTACTCAAAGCTTATGATTATTAATTCGTTAAATGATGATTTCAAGGTAAGTTTGTGGTGGAAGTGAAATATGATCATGAGATTATGGTAAACTACATTATCTTATGTTACATTACTTGCATGTTAATGTATGGTAGGGTTTGCTTATTTTTTTCATGCGAGCTTACTAAGCTATCTAGCTTACTCCGTTTACCTTCCATGTTTTTTTTTATAGTGTCGCCAAGCTAGCTCAAATTGGGGATCATCGGAGATTCGCCTCACACTATCAAAACTATCATTTTGGGTATTGATGAAATTTAGCATTTTGAGTATATGGCATGTATAGGGACTTGGTCATTATGTTGTATGTGTCATTATGATTTGGCTAAATGTGTAGGCATTGAAATTATTAAATGATTCATTTTGTTTAAGGCCATGAGATTTGGCTTACCTTAGTTAAATTGGTTATAAGTATATACATATTTATGTTTAAGTATGAATATGTGCCAAGGTCTTTTGTGATGTCGATTATAATTGCTCGTTAAATGGTTGATATGCTTGCATGGAATTGGTACATTTTAGTCTTGATTGTGGTTGTTTTAATTTTTATGAATATCATGGAATTGTGCCATTGAATTGGTGTAAGTTTAGGTGTAAATGAGGCTAGTAAATAGCCTTTATTTTGTCCACACGGGTAGACACACGGGCGTGTGTGACACACGGTCTGCCCCATGGGCATGTGTTCCGGCCGTGTGTCCCCTGTACCTAAATTTTTAGAAACAGAATGCTAAGAATTGAGCACACAGGCAGAGACACGTGTGTGTGTCTCAGCCGTGTGAGGGACACGGCCTCTGGCACGGGCGTGTGCCCTAGGCGTGTGAAGTCTTCACCTATTTTATGAAAATTAAATTACCCACACTGTAACAGTCTGGTTTAGACCCTACTCAGAAAAGTGGTTTCGAAACCACAAATTCGAGTCAGAAAAATATTTTAATATTATTTTCTGTGTTTACAGTATGTGATTAAGCATGTGTGAAAGTTTCGTGAAATAATTTATCCGTTTGTGTGCTTAATTTGATAAAAAGACTTAATTGCAGAAAAGGTAAAAGTGGCTTTCTATTTGATAAAGTATTTTAATGCTATGTTCTTTTAATAAGAAGGCCTTAAAAGGAAATTAGGCCATTATATTATGGCATGGATGGTAGTGGACATGCATTTTAAAGATTTTATAATGTTTCATTAAGGGTAAAATGGGAAATAGCTAATTAAGTTTAATTAAAATAAAACAAAAGCATGAAATTATGCCATATTATGTTCATCTAGCCGAAAACACAAAGAAAAAGAAAAAGAAGAAGTTTGTTAGGTTTCGGCACATGCAAAGCTTGATTTAGGTATGTTTTTGATATGTTTTTGATAATTTCTAAGTTTTTGTAATCATTGCTTCGAATACTTCAAAACCCATGCCTTAATTTTGTGAATTGATAATGATTTTGAAATGTGCCATTGATGAATTCATGAGTTTTGTGATGTTTGAGGATGAAATATGAAAGATATGTGATAGGTTAACATGGTTTGTCTTTGGACTTTTGATGAATTTGAGTAATTTGGACTAAATTGAGAAAATAATATTTTGAGTGACTAAAATGTGAAATAAATGAAAAATATGGGCTACTAGGGGCCTATAGAGAATTCGGCTATGCATGGGTTGAATTGAATTAGGTGTATTTTGTGACTTTGTGAAATAAGGACTAAAATGTCAAAATGTGAAAATATGAGGGCTAATTTGTAAATTGCCCTAAATGTGTGTTCTTGGATTGAATTGAACGAATTGGTGAATAAAAGAGTTAAATTTGAATATGTTTAGATCAAGAACCAAAGAAAACAGATTTAGACCGCGGAAAGTCGAAAGTGATCGAATAGTCGAATCCGTCTGTTTATCCGAATCCGAGGTAAGTTCATATACGAATAAACCTATTTAAGTTGAATTATTTATGTTCATTTGATATTGAATTGTGATGAATGGCTTTCGATGAAATACGTGAGAAATCCGAGAAAGTGTCGACAATGTATCAATATCCGAAAAGTCCCGTACGAACCTTAGGAATAGGTAGGATTCATATGTCATGACATAGGTTTCTAAAATATGTGATATCGTGTAAGACCACGTCTGGGACGTTGGCATCGATTCGAGATTTACGTGTAAGACCATGTCTGGGACATTGGCATCATATTTGATTCGTGTAAGACCCTATCCGGGACAGTGGCATCGATATTTGGTTACATGTAAGACCACGTCTGGGACATTGGCATTGTACGATTATTCTGAGTATTCTGAGTATCCTATTTGATTCCAAATGGTTCAATGGGCAATTACGAGAAATGAAATACTATGTGAAATGCGTAATCATCTCAGGTACGTTTGAGATGTACTCTATGTTTGAGTATGAAAGGTAAGTATATGTTAATTTGCTAATGATAAATATGCGTATAGAAATGTTGAGTTATAATGTGAAATATGTATAAATGTGTTATGATCCAAAGAAATGTATAGAGATGAGAATTGTTGATAAGCAAATGGTTAGATACCATTGAGCTAGAAAGGAGAAATATGAATAAGCTATTGAGATATGTTAAGTTCTTGTATTTGAAATGGTTATAAATGCTTATTATGTTAAGTTTATTTTTTATATGACTTACTAAGCTTTTGAAAGCTTACTCTGTGTGTGTTTGCATTGTTTTATAGATTGTTAAAGCTACGGAAGGCTCGGGGATCGTCGAGGATTGTCACCACACTATCAAACTTCATTTTGGTATCTTTTGAAAGTGTAAATATTTAAATATGGCATGTATAGTCTAGTTGAAATGGTTGATGTTTTGAGTTGTATAAATAGCCATATGATATGGCTAGGTAAGGAATATGATATGATTGAGTAATTCATGCTAAATGATGCATACTTTGATATGGTTTGTTGGCTAATGTTTGAGCTAATGAGATGGTCAAATTTTATGATAAGTTTTGTGATGAAAAGTTGGTATATTATTGATGAGAGGACGTCCTATGTAATGGTAAGATAATGGATGAATCATGCTTAGAAATGCTTGTGAATTAGTTGAACTGAATAGCACATAAGATGTTGTGTTTGAAATGTTCTTGAATGGGTAGAAAAGATGGTCAATTTGGTATGTTTTTGGTTGCCATAAGTGTTTGGATTGATGCTTGTATGTGCTTGTAGGGTTAGCCCAAAGTGTGGGTGGCATTTTGGCCTTTTAAATGGCCTATAATTGCCCACACGGTTGAGCACACGGGCGTGTAGCTCGACCGTGTCCTTCGTGGTTGTAATTCAAAACAAGTCAGGCTCGACCACGGGCTAGACACACGGGCGTGTGACTAGCCGTGTGATGCAAGTCAAGCTCGACCACGAGTGAGGCACACGGGCGTGTCTCAGGCCGCGTGGTCAAGTCAGTATGTATGCCCTGTTTTTCCACGGCTTAGACACACGGGCGTGTCTGAGGCCGTGTAAGGCACACGGCCTGCCCACACAGGCGTGTGACCTCTGTAACTTTGAAAAATGTTAAATTTTCAGAAAAGTTTTGTATGATCCCGGTTTAGTCCTGACCCATTTCTAATGCATGTTTAAGGTCTCGTAGGCCTCATTAAGGGACTATTTACTTGTATTCTGCTTTGATATGACAATGATATCCGTATTGATGTGTAATGTTCGTAAAAGTTTTCGATTGTCCGGCAATGCCTCTTAACCCTAGACCGGCGATGGTTACGGGTTAGGGGTGTTACATTTGATTGGTATCAGAGCTACGGTTTAGTCGATTCTAGGACTAACGTAGCGTGTAAGAGTCTAGCTATACATGCCATATATACGAACTGTGATAGTATGATGAATCTTGACGTATAAAATGTGTTTTCGTATAGTAAATGGATCCCGAAAGAGCTGTAGCTGACGATGTTGAAAGTAATGAGCCTGCTCCCGCTCAAGGGACTGCGCCATCTAATTCGAGACCGGCTACTAGCGGTTAGGAAGGAGAGGCTATACAACCCTTCTTTCAAATGATGAATGAGTGGTTCACTCAATACGTAAGAACAAATCCGGTTGTTTCACAACCTTCGCCCCCGCCTAATCCCCATCAGACTTCTGTTATACCTCCGGCAGTGAATCTGAATCTGTTGAATAAGCCTCTGGTTGACAAAATCCGTAAATATGGGGCCGAAGAGTTCAGGGCCACTAGTGATGATGATGCTGAGAGAGCTGAGTTTTGGCTCGAGAATACAATCCGAGTGTTTGATGAAATGTCATTAACTCCTGATGAATGCATAAAATGTGTCGTTTCCCTGTTACGAGATGCCGCTTATCAGTGGTGGAAGACTTTGATTTCTGTTGTTCCAAAAGAACAGATTACATGGGATTTCTTTTAGTCAGAGTTCCGGAAGAAATATATTAGCCAGAGATTTATAGATCAAAAGCGAAAAGAGTTTCTGGAATTGAAACAGGGTCGTATGACTGTCACCGAGTATGAACGAGAATTTATAAGGTTAAGTCAATATGCTCGGGAATGTGTTTCGACTGAAGCTATAATGTGTAAAAGATTTGAAGACGGCCTAAATGAAGATATCCGATTCCTAGTTAGAATTCTAGAAATAAAAGAGTTTGTTGTACTTGTTGATCGAGCATGTAAAGCTGAAGCACTTGGGAAAGATAAAAGAAAAGCTGAGTCAGAAGCTAGAGATGCGAGAAAGAGATTTCCGAGTAAATCATTTCAGTCTGTATCAAAGAAATTCAGAGATGAGCATAGTCGTTCAAAGGCTAATTTGGGATATTCAAACAGAGATCGTGTTAGATCGCAGTCGAACTCCAAAGCTCCAGCTACTTCAATAGCTAGTGTGGGAAATGTCCGAACCGAGTGACCTGAATGTAAGCACTGTGGTAAAAGACATTCGGGAAGTTGTAGATTGAATGATCGAGCCTGTTTCAGATGTGGATCATTAGACCATTTCATCTGGGACTGCCCTGGATCAGTTGAACAAGAGATTGCATAGAATTCGAAGTCAGATAATGCTTTAGCTAGAGGTAGACCTTCAAGAAACACAAGAAATGTCAGTGGTAGTCAGAGAGCTACGAGAGATACTGTAACATCCTAAATTGGGGCCTTTGCATTTTATCTAATTGCATGTAGGTGGTATGGTTGTCATGCTAGTTTAGGGTATTTTGGGGACCAGGCATGAGCTAGGGGTAGGCTAGAGCCTTAGCGAAAATTTTCATTTGGGCACTTTGAAGGGGGAGCTGAATGGGACAGGAGTTAAGGGTAGTTGGTGGTATGTTTTGACACAAGAAGTGCCTTGGTAAAGTGGCAAGGAGGCGCCACTTAAGGCTCAGGGAAGTGACGCCTCATGTGAGTGGATAGAGCCTTGGTTCGAGCTGCGGAAATCCCCTTTCTACTTGTTATTTTTGACGCCAAGATCAGGAGGAGTTGCACTCAGGATGGACTCTGGTGGATGAGTGTTGAAGGAGTCAACAGGTTCGAATGAGTGGAGGAGAGGAAATTTAGGAATTTGAAACATGCAAATAGATTTGAATGAGTGGTCAGGAGAAAATTGTGGAGAGAAGAGAGGGATGGACATGGGAGCTTAGAGTTGGCCGAATCTTGAACTCTGTATAGGAAAGGAGGGAATCAGTTTTTGGGTTTTTGGGTGAGGCTAGGTGTGCCGAAACTCACATTGGTCATAGGACCTTGTGATGCCGTTTCTTAGGTGCAATCTCAGGTCTTGAGAGGTGAGTGCTGAATTTGGGCTACTAAGGTGTGGTATTTTTGGCATTTAGGAGGGGTTCACTTCTCTGCTTAGTTTTTCTTCTCCCAATCTCTCTTGTGCTGAAAAACACTTAGACTTTTCTCCTCTATTTTTATCTTGTACCAAAGCCGAAACCATCACCCCTTCCTCTCTTTCGACTTCTTCTCTTCCTCTTCTTTTGGCCATAGCCGAATCTCTCCTACCCTTTTCTCTCCATCTTTTTCCCAAAGCCGAATCACCACTTTTCTTTCTTTTCCATCTTGTTATTCTTTTCACAACTCTTTGTTAGCTGAAACCCCTTGAATCTCATCACCTTAGTTTAAATCTTCTTTCAATCACTAAAAGCCGAAGATCACATTTTCTTTTGCTTGTAGCCGAAACCTCTTAGATCTCGAATTATTCTGCTTTTTTTTTTTTCCGAAGTTTCATCAAACCGAATCATCATCTTAGGGTTGAAGCCGAATATCCTCTGTGGTGTCTGCTTTGCTGAATCTTCTTCTCTTCTGTGCTAGTGTCGAATCCTCTTGGGTGTCAACGGGATCTCTTGCGTTAAGGTTAGTGATGATTTCTTTTGGATCGTTATCTTCTCTTTCGGGTTTCTTGCTAAAGCCGAATGGCTACTTGGGTTCATGTTGAATGCTTGGACGATTATAGGTGGAAGTGGTGGTGCATACTTCTGATTTGTTTGGATTGTGAATCAAGCCTAGAGCCTCGGGATCTATCGATTTAGGTAAGGGTTTTAACCTTGGGTCTTAGTTCCTTACGATTCGTTTTCCCTGCTTTAATCCGTTTAGTGATCAAGGTGTATTCATGGACTCTAAAGCCAGCCAAGCAGTAGGAGGGGTTAGATCTATAAACCCAGCCTCTAAGTTTAAGAAACGGGCAGTGTCAGCGATTCGGGATTGGCCACCGGGTTGTGGGCCGGCATCTGAGCAAAGTAGTAGCCAGATAGCGGTGGTGTCGATTAACGATAGTGTCGACATAGAGAGCATGGTTTTACGAGTAATCAGGTGTGTAACTATTACACACTTCATATATTTAATGTGCTGTTATTTGTGATATGTCAAAAGCCGAAATAACTGTAGGAATCGATAAGTTACCCTTGGGGGTAAAAGCGCGGACTCCGGGTAAGTCCATTTTGGTGGCTAACGTTAATTGCCTCTGTTAAATCTGCATATGCCATATTAGATTACTCCTAAATGTTAAGCATGATTATATTGTATTGAAAAGCATGTTCATGAGAATGGGTATGATGAGAGGAGGGGGAAGGTATGATTATCAGACTGTCACCAGTGGTTAGGTACCACATGTGGGTTGGCCACACATATTACTATCCTGTGACTAAGTCTCAGTGGTTTGGAACCACCAGTGGTTAGGTACCACATATGTTTATTTCTGTGACTCGTCCCAGTGGTTTGGTACCACAGTGGGTTGGCCCCACATATCGAGATAAGGGATCGTCACCAGTGGTTAGGTACTACAAGTGGGTTAGCCCCACACATGATTATTTGTGACTTCGGTCACCAGTGGTTAGGTACCACCAGTGGCTAGGTGCCACAATGGGTAGAAATGGGAGTTCGGATGGATAGGTTGGATGGATTGCATGACATACATGTTTGCATATGAAACTGTGTGAGAGCTTAACATCTTTTGGGATGGGGATTTATACACTGAGTCTCAGTGACTCACCCCTTTCGTTACATTTTGCAGATAATTCCTAGATCGCGGACATGGAGCCGGAGTGGACTCGAGGTGGCCATGCTCAATATTTCGGGTTTTTATTTTAATGATTATTTTGGATTTATTTTACCTTAAGTTTGGATTTCAGCTATGTAATAAGGCCATTTAGATTTTTATTTTGGGATTATTCATTTTGTTAAATTTCTTTAAACTGACGTTTAAACACTAAAGGCATGCCTAATAAACTCGTAAAATGGACGTTTTTAAAACTTTAACGAATTATCGGGATGTCCAAAATTTTTACCGTCGGGTATTCATCAAACACGCAATAATAACAAGGCAACACTGTCTTCTTTAAAACTAAGTTTCGGAAGAATTTTAACAAATGGCTTAACACAACTCGGGTTTTATAAAATCAAAAGTTTTCTTTTCAACATTGAGGCGATAACTTGTTTTCCAAAAATGTTTTCTTCCCTGTGACATGCCAGGTTCGGTCGTAGCATTTTGACCGGGTTTGGGGTGTTACAATTGTGGTATCAGAGCTTGGTTCAAAAGCTCGACTGTGGGCCTGAGGCCCAAAATGTTTCTATAAAAGGGGTTACGAAATGGTTGAATGAGGAACATGTTTTGGAACGCATGGCACCTGAGTCTCCAGGCACCAGTCCGCGACGGTAAGTCTCCTAACTACAGTTTATACGGTTTAAATGCTTGCACTATTAATGCTAGTAGTAGGACCTTTACTTTAGAGATCAAGGCGTAGAGATTTGTATGAACTTGCGAGAACAACTACTCTAACAAATTGCTCCTAAAGATCAGGCCGTAATAAATAGTGGAAGAAGCTAACTCATAAAATTTTTAAATCAGATTAAGACGTGAACGCTAGTCATGAGCACTCGAGGACGCGGGCATAATGTGCGTGGTCGTGGTAGGGGTAGGATTACCGTGTCGGAACCAGTAGGGTCTGGTCATGGGTCAGAGAATGAGGTGCCGTCGCCGCCAGCTGTGGGCACAAAATTTCAGGAACAAACGGGTGGTGATGACGCGGTGTCGCAGGCGATGCTACGGGTTCTGGAGAGGGTTGCGGGTGCAGGTGTTGGAGTGGGGGCTCGGAAATCTGTGTCTGAACGACTCCGGGCTAATGGAGCAGAAGTATTTAGGGTATTTCAAGTGTAGCTCCCACACACGGTGAGTATTGGCTAGAGGCGATCGAGCGCATAATGGACGATTTGGACTTTACGGTGAGAGAGAAGTGAAAGGGATAGTGTCTCTTCTCCGGGATGAGTCTTATCAGTGGTGGCTCACAGTCAAGGATGGTGCGATGGTCGATGATATCACTTGGGATTTCTTTAAGGCAGCTTACCAGAGGAAGTACGTTGGGTCTAGTTATATAGATGCGCCTTACAGTATGCGTTCTTGAATCTGGTCCAGGGGAGTAAGTTAGTATCTGAATATGAGGCGGAATTCTTAAGGTTGAGCCGTTATGCCCGGGGTATTGTGGCTACGAAACACGAGCGCTGTGTCAGATTTGAGGACGGGCTGAGAGATGAGCTGCGAGTGTTGATTGCTCCACAGCGGGAGAGAGAATTTGCTATCCTGGTGGAGAAGGCTAAGATAGCCGAGGAGGTGAAAAGGATCGAGAGGCAGAATCAGAACAGGAATAGGGATAAGAGGAGTTTTGGGCCATCAGGGTCCGCTAGGAATTCTCAGAAAAGGGTTAGATTTGGCGGTTCGAGTCAAGCTACAAAGCCTGCTGCTGCTACTCAGTGGCCGCCACAGTGCGCTCGATATGGGAAGCCTCATTCGGGGGAGTGTTGGATAGGAAACAGAGGGTGCTTCGAGTGTGGGTCGATGGATCACCGGATAAGGGATTGTCTGCGGAGGCCAGCTAGGACTCAGTCTGAGGGTCAAGGACGTACATAATTTAGATGAGATGGTCAGCAATCGCAGAGGGGTCGGGGATCAGCCAGGGGTGGTAACGGTAACAGACGAGGTTGTGGGGCACCGGGCAGAGGTGCCACGAATACTGATGTAAGACAGCTAGGGTTGGTCTATGCAGCGAGGTGTTGAGAGGAGGGCGACGCACCGGACGTCATAACCGATACGTTCTTAATTTATGAATTGTCCTATACTGCTTTGATTGATGTTGGTTCTACGCACTCTTATGTTGCCAGTAGTATAGCGGGAACTCTGAACTTAGCCTATGAGATTTCTTCTAGGGAGATGACTGTAATTACCCCTCTAGGTCATTCTGTGGTAGTGAATAAACTGTTTAAGGATGTACCCCTAGAACTTCAAGGGGTAGTGTTTTCGGCTGATCTGATGGAACTGGTATTTGGGGAGTTCGATTTGATTTTGGGGATGGAGTGGTTAGTGGAGTATCAAGCAAGTTTGGACTGTGTAGCCAAGCGCATGGTGCTAAGAACTGTCGAGGGTGAAGAGGTGGTGATGATAGGTGAGAGAAGGAACTACCTATCTAATGTGGTGTCCACTTTGAAAGCCGAGAAAATGGTGAGGAAAGGATGTAGGGCGTTTGTGGCTTATGTGTGTGCCTTGGAGGCTAAGGAGTCAACGGTGAGGGATGTCTGAATGGTGAGAGAGTTTTCTGATGTTTTCCCAAAAGAGCTTCCGGGTTTGCCTCCAGATCGCGAGGTTGAGTTTGGTATCAACCTTTTACCAAGAACCGCGCCAGTGTCTATTGCCCCATATAGAATGGCGCCGAAGTAGTTAGTGGAGCTGAAAGCGCAGATTCAGGAGTTGTTAGATCGGGGTTTTATCTGGCCAAGTATATCTCCTTGGGGAGCACCCGTGCTTTTTGTTAAGAAGAAGGACGGATCGATGCGAATGTGTATAGACTACCGCCAGCTGAATAAGTTGACGATTAAGAATAAGTATCCGTTGCCGAGGATAGACGACCTGTTCGATCAACTTAAGGGAGCATCAGTTTTCTCGAAGATAGATCTGAGATCGGGGTATCATCAACTTAAAGTTAAGGAGGCGGATATCCATAAGACGACGTTTCGTACTCGTTACGGTCACTATGAATTTTTGGTGATGCCGTTTGGATTGACCAACGCACCAGCAGCGTTTATGGATATGATGAATCGGGTTTTTCAACCGTATTTGGACCGGTTCGTCGTAGTGTTTATAGATGATATTCTGGTGTACTCGAAGTCCGAGGAGGAGCATGATGCACATCTTCGTGTAGTTTTGCAAATTCTGAGGGAAAGGCAGCTATTCGCAAAGTTTAGTAAATGCGAGTTCTAGCTAAGGGAAGTTACTTTCTTGGGTTATGTGGTGTCATTTGAGGGGATTAGCGTAGACCCTCAGAAGGTTGAAGCTGTACTGGACTGGAAACCACCTAAGTTTGTGGCAGAGGTTCGGAGTTTTCTGGGTTTAGCGGGGTATTACAGAAGGTTTGTGGAAGGGTTTTCCTTGATTGCAGCGTCGTTAACCAAGTTGTTGAGGAAAGGGGTTCCATTTGTATGGTCAGACAAACAACAAGAAAGTTTTGAGAAGTTAAAGAGGATTTTAACAGAAGCTCCGGTGTTGATTCAGCCTGAAGCAGGGAAGGAGTTCACGGTTTATTGTGATGCGTCGCATACGGGTCTAGGATGTGTGCTGATGCAAGAGGGGAATGTAGTGGCGTATGCTTCTCGACAATTGAGACCTCACGAAGTGAATTACCCGACGCATGATCTGGAGTTGGCTGCAGTGGTTTTCGCCCTAAAATTTTGGAGACATTACTTGTATGGGGAGAAGTCTATCGTGTACACGGATCATAAGAGTTTGAAATACCTGCTCACTCAGAAGGAATTGAATTTGAGGCAAACAAAGGTGGATTGAGTGTTGAAGGATTACGATCGCTCGATTGAGTACCATCGGGTAAGGCTAACGTAGTGGTCGACGCGTTGAGCCGCAAGGTGGTAGCGATTTAAGAGCCATGTTTGCCCACCTTAGGTGTATGATGACGGAAGTCTCATTAGCTGGAACCGCAAGTGAAGCCGACATGGGTGAACCAGTTAAGGAGAAACAGATTAGTGGATGAAGTCTTAAGTGCTCGATGTTTGCAAGTGCGTAATGGTGGATTAGAGGGGTATAGCTTGAGCAAATGAGGAGTGTTATGTTTTCGGGGAAAGGTTTGCATGCCAAAAGATGTGGAGTTGAGGCAGAGGATTCTTCAGAGGCACATATCGATCCATACGCTATGCACCATGGAGGTAGTAAGATGTACCAGAGATTTGCGGGGAGCGATTTTGGTGGCTGCCCAAAGCGAGAAGTAATCGAATTTGTGGGCAAGTGTTTGACGTGTTAGCGGTGTGAAGGCGAATATCGATTACCTTTGGGATTGTTGCAACCGGTAAAGATTCCGCAGTGGAAATGGGAAAGGATTATGATGGATTTTGTCTGTGGGCTACCCCTTACACCTAGCAAGAAGGATTCGGATGCAGGTGATTGTTGATCGTCGACAAAGTCCGCTCACTTCATACACGTGCGTGTGGATTACTCTCTTCGAAGTTAGCCGATTATATATAGAGATTGTGAGATTGCATGGGGTGCCGATGTGTCGATTATTTCAGACAGAGACCCTAGATTTACGTTAAGATTCTGGAAGGCATTGCATCAGGCATTGGGTACGAGGTTGGATTTCAGTACGGCGTTTCATCCACAGTTAGATGGGCGATCGAGAGAGGTGATTCAGATTACGGAAGATATGTTAAGGGGTTGTGTCTTGGATTTCGGGGTAGTTGGGAAGAATTTCTACCGTTGGCAGAGTTCGCGTATAACAATAGCTACCAGGCAAGTATTCAGATGGCACCGTATGAAGCGCTATATGGGCGGAAGTGTCGTACCCCTACGTGTTGGACGGAGTTGGGTGAACGGCAATTGTTGGGTCCAGAGTTGGTTGCTGAAACAGAGGATAAGGTTAAGCTGATTCGAACTCATTTGAAGGAAGCTTTAGATAGGCAGAAATCCTATGCCGACCTTAAGCGGAAGGATATAGAATTTGCGGTGGGTGACAAGGTCTTTTTGAAAGTGTCGCCGTGGAAGAAAGTGCTGAGATTTGGTCGGAAAGGCAAGCTGAGCCCAAGGTTTATCGGGCCTTATAGGGTATTGAAGCGTGTAGGACCAGTAGCTTATCAGCTCGAGTTACCATCAAAATTGAGTCAGATCCATAACGTGTTTCATGTTTCCATGCTTAGACGCTATCGTTCGGATCCGTCTCATGTTGTGCCAGTGGAGAAGATTGAAGTGAGCCCAGATTTGTCGTTTGAGGAGGAACCAGTGCAGATCTTGGATCGGGATGTCAAGGTGCTGCATAGGAAATCAGTTCCTTTGGTGAAGGTGTTATGGCGGAATCATGGAACAGAAGAGGCCACGTGGGAGCCAGAGGATGTGATGCGGCAGCAATACCCTCAACTCTTTCGACCAGGTAATTTCGGGGCCAAAATTATTTTTAAGGGGGGCAGAACTGTAACATCCTAAATCGGGGCCTTTGCATTTTATCTGATTGCATTTAGGTGGTATGGTTGTCATGCTAGTTTAGGGTATTTTGGGGACCAGGCATGAGCTTGGGGTAGGCTAGAGCCTTAGCGAAAATTTTCTTTTAGGCACTTTGAAGGGGGAGCTAAATGGGACAGGAGCTAAGGGTAGTTGGTGGTATGTTTTGACACAAGAACTGCCTTGGTAAAGTGGCAAGGAGGCGCCACTTAAGGCTCAGGAAGTGACGCCTCATGTGAGTGGATAGAGCCTTGGTTCGAGCTGCGGAAATCCCCTTTCTACTTGTTATTTTTGACGCCAAGATCAGGAGGAGTTGCACTCAGGATGGACTCTGGTGGATGAGTGTTGAAGGAGTCAACAGGTTCGAATGAGTGGAGGAGAGGAAATTTAGGAATTTGAAACATTCAAACAGATTTGAATGAGTGGTCAGGAGAAAATTGTGGAGAGAAGAGAGGGATGGACATGGGAGCTTAGAGTTGGCCGAATCTTGAACTCTGTATAGGAAAGGGGGGAATCGGTTTTTGGGTTTTTGGGTGTGGCTAGGTGTGCCGAAACTCACATTGGTCATAGGACCTTGTGATGCGGTTTCTTAGGTGCAATCTCGGGTGTTGAGAGGTGAGTGCGAATTTGGGCTACTAAGGTTTGGTTATTTTCGGCATTTAGGAGGGGTTCACTTCTCAGCTTAGTTTTTCTTCTCTCAATCTCTCTTGTGCCGAAAAACACTTAGACTTTTCTCCTCTATTCTCATCTTGTACCAAAGCCCAGAAACCATCACCCCTCCCTCTCTTTCGACTTATTCTCTTCCTCTTCTTTTGGCCATAGCCGAATCTCTCCTACCCTTTTCTTTCCATCTTTTCCCAAAGCCGAATCACCACTTTTCTTTCTTTTCCATCTTGTTATTCTTTTCACAACTCCTTGTTAAATGAAACCCCTTGAATCTCATCACCTTAGTTTAAATCTTCTTTCAATCACTAAAAGCCAGAAGATCACATTTTCTTTTGCTTGTAGCCGAAACCTCTTAGATCTCGAATTATTCTCATTTGTTTTTCTTTTCCCGAAGTTTCATCAAAACTGAATCATCATCTTAGGGTTGAAGCCGAATATCCTCTGTAGTGTCTGCTTTGCCGAATCTTCTTCTCTTCTGTGCTAGTGCCGAATCCTCTTGGGTGTCAACGGGATCTCTTGCGTTAAGGTTAGTGATGATTTCTTTTGGATCGTTATCTTCTCTTTCAGGTTTCTTGCCAAAGCCGAATGGCTACTTGGGTTCATGTTGAATGCTTGGACGATTATAGGTGGAAGTGGTGGCGCACACTTTTGATTCGTTTGGATTGTGAATCTAGCCTAGAGCCTTGGGATCTATCGATTTAGGTAAGGGTTTTAACCTTGGGTCTTAGTTTCTTACGATTCGTTTTCCCTGCTTTAATCCATTTAGTGATCAAGGTGTATTCATGGACTCTAATGCCAGCCAAGCGGTAGGAGGGGTTAGATCTGTAAACCCAGCCCCTAAGTTTAAGAAAGCAGCATTGTCGGTTCGGGATTAGCCACCGGGTTGTGGGCGAGATTCGAGCAAAGTAGTAGCCGGATAAGCGGTGGTGTCGATTAACGATAGTGTCGACATAGAGAGCGTGGTTTTACGAGTAATCGGTGTGTAACTCTTACACACTTCATATGTTTAATGTCTTTGTTATTTGTGATCCACAAAAAAGCGAAATAATCAGAGGAATCGATAAGATACCCTTGGGGGTAAAAGCGCGGACTCGGTAAGTCCATCTTGGTGGCTAACGTTAATTGCCTCTGTTAAATCTGCATATGCCATATTAGATTACTCCTAAATGTTAAGCATGATTATATTGTATTGAAAAGCATGTTCATGAGAATGGGTATGATGAGAGGAGGGGGAAGGTATGATTATCGATCGTCACCGTGGTTAGGTACCACACGTGGGTTGGCCCCACATATTACTATCCCGTGACTAAGTCTCGGTGGTTTAGAACCACCAGTGGTTAGGTACCACATATGTTTATTTCTGTGACTCGTCCCAGTGGTTTGGTACCACAGTGGGTTGGCCCCACATATCGAGATAAGGGATCGTCACCAGTGGTTAGGTACCACAAGTGGGTTGGCCCCACACATGATTATTTGTGACTTCGGTCACCAGTGGTTAGGTACCACAAGTGGCTAGGTGCCACAAGGGGTAGAAATGGGAGTTCGAATGGATAGGTTGGATGGATTGCATGACATACATGTTTGCATATGAAACTGTGTGAGAGCTTAACATCTTTTGGGATGGGGATTTATACACTGAGTCTCGGTGACTCACCCCTTCCGTTACATTTTGCAGATAATTCCTAGATCGCGAACATGGATCCGGAGTGGACTTGAGGTGGCCATGCTCAATATTTTGGGTTTTTATTTTAATGATTATTTCGGATTTATTTTACCTTAAGTTTGGATTTCAGCTATGTAATAAGGCCATTTAGATTTTTATTTTGGGATTATTCATTTTGTTAAATTTCTTTAAACCGACGTTTAAACACTAAAGGCATGCCTAATAAACTCGTAAAATGGACATTTTTAAAACTTTAACGAATTTTCAGGATGTCCAAAATTTTTACCGTCGGGTATTCATCAAACACGCAATAATAACAAGGCAACACTGTCTTCTTTAAAACTAAGTTTCGGAAGAATTTTAACAAATGGCTTAACACAACTCGGGTTTTATAAAATCAAAAGTTTTCTTTTCAACATTGAGGTGACAACTTGTTTTCCAAAAACATTTTCTTCCCTGTGACATGCCAGATTCGGTCGTAGCATTTTGACCGGGTTTGGGGTGTTACAGATACAGTAGTGAGATCTGAAGCTAGAGCGTATGCCATTCGAGCTCGTGAGGAAGCTTCGTATCCAGATGTTATTACGGGTACATTTACTCTTTATAATACTTCTGTGATTGCATTGATAGATCCAGGGTTTACTCATTCGTATGTATGCATGAACTTAGTATCCAGTAAGACTTTGCCTGTAGAGTCTACTGAATTTGTTATTAGAGTATCGAACCCCTTAGGTAAAGGTGTCTTGGTTGATAAAATGTGTAAGAACTGTCCGTTGATGTTCCGAGATGTTTGTTTTCTGACTGATCTGATGCTATTACCTTTTGATGAGTTTGATATAATTTTGGGTATGGATTGGTTAACATTGCATGATGTTGTTGTGAATTGCAAACGAAAGACTATTGATTTGAGATGTCAGAATGATGAAATAGTTCGGATTGAATCTAATGATTTGAATGGGTTATTGGCTGTGATATCAGTGTTGAAAGCTCAGAGTTATGTGAAAAGGGTTGCGAAGCCTATTTTTCCTATGTGATTGATTCAAGAGTGACTGAAAAGAAAGTTGAATCTGTGCCAGTTGTTTGTGAGTTCTCTGATGTATTTCCTAAAAAATTACCGGGATTGCCTCCGGTACGAGAAGTGGAGTTTGGTATTGATTTAGTGTCGGGTACAACTCCTATTTCGATAGCTCCGTATAGAATGGCACCAATAGAATTGAAAGAGTTGAAGTCACAGTTGCAAGAGTTGACCGACAGAGGGTTTGCACGACCGAGTTTCTCACCTTGGGGTGGTCCAGTTCTATTTGTGAAAAAGAAAGATGGTATGATGAGAATGTGTATTGAATATCGTCAGTTGAACAAAATGACTATAAAGAAAAAATATCCTCTGCCCAGAATCGATGATCTGTTTGATCAGTTGAAGGAAGCATCTGTGCTTTCAAAGATAGATCTGAGGTCGGGGTATTATCAGTTGCGAGTAAAAGATTTAGACATTCCGAAAACTACCTTCAGAACGAGGTACGGGCATTATGAATTTTTAGTTATGCCTTTCGGACTAACGAATGCTCCTGCTGTCTTTATGGATTTGATGAACAGAATTTTCAGACCGTATTTAGATCAAATTGTTGTTGTATTCATTGATGACATTTTGATTTATTCGCGTGATGAAATTGAGCATGCTGAACATCTGAGAATTGTGTTACAAACTCTACGAGATAAGCAATTGTATGTGAAGTTCAGTAAATGTGAATTTTAGTTGTGTGAAGTCGGTTTTCTGGGACAAATTGTGTCAGCATCTGGTATACGGGTTGATCCGAGTAAAATTTCAGCTATTTTGGAGTGGAAGCCTCCGGGAAATGTGTCCGAAGTCCGTAGTTTTCTGGGATCGGCTGGTTATTATCGAAGGTTTTTAAAAGGCTTTTCAATGATTGCTACTCCGTTAACTAGATTGCTTCAGAAAGATGTGAAATTTGAATGGTCCGATAAATGTCAGAAAAGCTTTGATCAGTTGAAAGCCCTTTTGACCGTAGCTCCAATTTTGATACAGCCAGAATCGAGTAAAGAGTTCGTGATTTATAGTGATGCTTCGTTGAATGGTCTGGGATGCGTTCTGTTGCAGGAAGGCAAAGTTATAGCTTATGCCTCGAGACAACTAAAGCCGCATGAAAAGGATTATCTGACACATGACCTTGAACTAGCTTCGATTGTGTTTGCCTTAAAGATTTGGCATCATTATCTCTTTGGTGAAAAATGCCATGTGTTTTCGGATCATAAAAGTCTGAAATATTTAATGACTCAGAAAGACTTGAATTTGCGACAGAGAAGATGGTTAGAACTGTTGAAAGATTATGAGTTGGTGATAGACTATCATCCGGGTAAGGAAAATGTTGTTGCTGATGCACTGAGTCAGAAATCACTGTTTGTATTGCGTGCTATGAATGCTTATTTAGACTTGTCTGATGATGGTTCAGTTTTAGTTGAGTTGAAAGCAAAACCGTTGTTTTTACAGCAAATATGTGATGCTCAAAAAGTTGATAATGAAATGTTAGCGAAACGAGCTTAGTGTGATTCGAACTCTAATTCTGAATTTCGAGTTGATGTTGATGATTGCTTGAGATTTCGAGATCAAATTTGTGTTCTGAGAAACCCAGAGTTGATTCATTTGATCTTGCATGAAGCACATAATAGTCGCTTATCTGTTCATTTGGGAAGTACAAAGATGTATCATGATTTGAAGCAACATTATTGGTGATCTGGTATGAAACGAGACATCTCTGACTTTGTTTCAAAATGTTTAGTCTGTCAGCAAGTTAAAGCTGAACATCAAGTGTAACATCCCAAAATTAGGCCTAGTAGAATTAGACCTATTGGGCCCATTGGGCCTTGAGCGTAGAAGCGTTTTAAAATTTATGGGAATTTGAGAACGACATTATTTCAAGTTGGACTTATTAGGAAGGTGATTTTGGAAAGTTACGGGGTTCTATGAAGGCTCGGGGTTGAATTGGGCCCTAGTAAAAAAATTTGGTGTTTAAGCCTATTTAGGAGAAATAGTAAGTGGCATCAATACTTATGAAAATAAGTATTCAATTTGCTAGCATAATTGAGCACATGGCAAAGAGGTTATAGCATTAAGTGAAGAGTATGGAAGGAAGAGGTTCGAATCCCCTTGATGCAAAATTTTGACTATTATTTTTGTATTCTTTCCCTAAGTGTTGGCCAAGCATGTAAATAAGGCAAGGTGGACTTTTTATTTTTGGCAAGATGGCTAAGGAAAATAGGAAAGGATGAAGGTGGGGAAAGAAATCAAGAGAAAGGGGAAAGTAAGGGGAACATGTGGCCTTTTTCAAGGGAAGTGTTATGGAAAGTGTGGTTGGCCAATTTTTGACCATTATGGTCATGAATGTGGACGGTTTTGTGGTAAAAGGGAGGTAGCCAAATTTTACTTGGCGTTTTGGTAAAACTATAGTGTTTGTTTTGGTCAAAAATACCTTTGGCTTCAATAGTGTCATTTTCTCCAAATTGCTACTCTTTGTGAGTTTTAGTTTTTCTTCTTTCTTTCTTCTTTGCGAAACCTCCTAGCACATTTGTGCAACATGTTCATCTCCTTTGATAGCCGAATCACCTAGCATCCATCCAACCTTCCATCCTTTTCTTTTAACCATTCCTCTAATCTTTTCTCTTCTCTAAATCGACACCACCATAAAATCACATTTTCTTGTTTGATTATCCTCCATAGCTGAATATCAATATTCATTTTCTTCTATAACCGAACCTTCATCTCTTTTCTATCTTTTCTTCTCATCCGTATTTACACTCAATCCTTGATTAATCGGTAAGTGTTCATCTCAACATTTCTTATTTTCTTTCTCTTAATACCGAATCTATGTTTTGGTTTGGGATGGTCATTTTGACCGAGACCATCACCTTATTCTCTCTCAAACGAGATTATTTTCCTTCTTCGTAGTGATATAGTGGAAGGTTTGAAACTTTGAATCTTCGAAGTTATCGTGACAATCGTTGGGAATCGGTCCTAAAATCTTCAAGGTAAAGGAGCACAAGTGATTTGTATTAACCAAATCATTATAAATCGACTCGTCAAGCAAGTGGGGTAAGAACGTTGTTATGAGATTTGTTTTGGCCAAAGGTGGGATAATTGCTAACAACTCTTTCGCTCACCAAATATTGTTAGGACGGGATTTCAGTAGTCAAAGGATAGGATCGATTCTTGGTGCACTGAGGGAGATCACATTCGTGGTAATTGGAGTTAGCCTAATAAAGTGTTTCTAGTTACGATTATCAAAGTTGAGACTAACCTTCTATCAACTATCATTATAGGTGTTGAAATCGGTAGAAAGCACAACTCGTAATCAAGGTGTGTAATCCAGTACCCTTCTGAATACATGTTTGAAATGGTGTGTAATCTCATACCTCTCTGAATGTTTGTATGATATGTTCTATGATTCGGTCGAAATACCGAAGAAAATCGGAAACCGGCATCCGTGACCACTCGGGCGTGCGTATATTCGTAGTGGTAACCATAGTTTGCAATGAAACAGTTTTTGGTCAGAAACAGTGATGTGATTTTGAAAAATCACGGAAAATAGGAGAAAAGGGATTAATAAGTGAATAAGATATCAAATTAAAGCTTACTGTGTCTATTTTTATATGGAAGAAGCGGAGAAGGAAAAGGAATTTTAAAGTCCGTGATATCTTAATTTTAGTGAGACTGGTTCTGATCGACTTCGTGGTTCTCTGTTCTGTCTTGGAAAAATTGTTTAAAATTATACAAAGGGAATTATGAGTTATAATTTATATGAATAGATTACTTAGTGAGCCTATTTTCAATAGAAACAAGTGGGAGCAACATATGAAAACTGTACAGTGAGATATTTTAATTTTGGATAAGAGAGGTCAGAACCGTTGGTCAGTGAAACAAGGGGAACTTTAAAGAATAAACTGTAGTAAATGGTTTAGCCAAAAATTTTGGAAAAATAGTAGTAAGAATATATATGAGTATAGTTTCAAGGAAAATTTACGGATTTAGATTTCGAGATTCCTAACTCGAGTTATAGTCAATTTAGTCAGTACGACGCAGATGGACAGTTTCAATTTTTATGCCCCACATTAGTAGTTAAGTTTAGGTTGCGGAATTACCGTAATACCCTTAGAGGGTAAATTACCGAAATACCCCTGGATTGCGAGATTACCAAATTACCCTTAGTGGGTAAGATTACCGAATTACGGAAATGCCCTTATGGGCCGAATTACAGAAATGCCCCTAACGGGCCGATTTGTTATACTGCCTTAACGGGCCGATTTGTTATACTGCCTTAATGGGCCGATTTGTTATATTGCCTTAACGGGCCGATTTGATATATTGCCTTAACGGGCCGATTTGATATATAGCCATAATGGGCCGATTTGATATATTGCTTAATGGGCCGATCTGATATATTGCTAAATGGGTCGATATGATATATGGTTTTATGGGCCGATTTGATATAATGCCCTAATGGGCCGATTTTGTAAAGTGTTAATGGGCCAAATTGTTTGTAATAAATCTCTGAGTTATTAATTATCGTGGTTATATTGTAAATATTTTGATTTACGATGTATGTTGCATTTACATAAGTTGCATGGGATTGGGATATTGATGATCGGGGAAGTGAAATTTGGTGGCTCTGCCACATATTCTGGTAACTCTGTAACATTTTGTCTGGTGGCTAAGCCACGTATATTCTGTTATTCTGGTGGCTTGTCCACAATTCGAATTTGATATAAATGGCTAAATGCCTGCGATTGGTGTATTGGCGGGGTGGGTTGACAAAAGATCCCCACAAGTGTGATGGATGGTACGGGTGGTGTGTAGCGGATGGATTATTAGGATGGTTTGGGTTTGCATACATTCATACATTTGCTTCATTTTAAGATTGTTTTGTAAATGGGCTTCGGTCCAAGTGTACATTAAATGGGTTTAATCCCAAAATATTGCTAATGGGTTCAGGCCCAGTGGATGACGGTTAGGGGATTATACACTGAGTTCTTGTAACTCACCCCCCTTTTTCTTAACCCTTGTAGGTAATGCTCCGTAATGAGGACTTGGGCCTATGGATGATTCGGTGGAGGCCATACTTCAGAAATTGTGTTATTGAACTTTAAATTTCTATTTTGGTTTAATTTATTATTTTGCTATTTTGGTTTAAGTTGTAATAAGGCCTCTGGGATATGTTTTAAATTGCTTTATGTTTAGTCGTACTTATTATATTTCTTGAATTGTTTTAACGGGGATTTTCTAAAATCATAAATAATGGTTTCCAAAATTGATTAATAAATGGATTTTATAGTAAACTTTTACAAATGATTTAACTCGGATTCTTTTTCAAAATTATCAACAATATTTTCAAAAGCCACGGTTTTAAAGTTCACTACCTTGATTTTCAACTCATCAAATGATCTCTCAAAAATACTTGTATTTTATCTACGTTTCCGCAACGATTTCAAAATGCTTCTGCAACTCTATTTCTAAACATCACATTTTTGTAAATTGTTCATTTCAAATATGCTTTCGCTACTAAAAAGGTTTTTAAAGATTATTATGTTTTCAAGTAGTTAACAATTGCTTAAGTGTTTTTGGTTTTAACAAAGAGGCTGTATTTCTCAAGCAAGTTTTTAATAATCGCAAAGATGGTTTTTACTTCCATGTGACACACCAGATTCGGGCCTAACTTCTAGGTCGGGTTTGGGGTGTTACATCAAGTGCCATCTGGTTTATTACAACTGATAATGATTCCTGAGTGGAAATGGGATAGAGTAACGATGGATTTTGTTTCAGGTTTGCCTTTGACTCCAAAAAAGAAAGATGCAATTTGGGTCGTAGTTGATAGATTGACGAAATCAACTCATTTCATTCCGGTACGATCTGATTACTCACTTGATAAATTAGCTGAGCTATACATTTCTAATATTGTGAGATTGCACGGGGTGCCACTATCTATGTATATCGCGAGAGATCGAGATTTACTTTACGATCTCGAAAGAAAGCGCAAGAGGCCTTAGGTACTAAATTGCATTTCAGTACAGCTTTTCACCCGCAGACGAATGGTCAACCCGAGCGAATTATTCAGATTCTCGAGGATATTTTGATATGTTGCATTCTTGAGTTTGATGGTACGTGGGAACAATATTTACCATTGATTGAGTTTACATACAATAATAGTTTTCAGTCAAGCATCAAAATGGCACCATATGAGGCTTTGTACGGACGCAAATGTCGAACACCTCTGTACTGGTCAGAACTCAGTGAGAATAAGATGCACGGGGTTGATTTGATCAAAGAAACTGAACAGAAAGTGAAAGTGATTCGTGATAGTCTGAAAACTGCCTCTGATCGTCAGAAATCTTATGCAGATTTGAAACGAAAAGATATCAAATTTGAGATCGGTGATAAAGTGTTCTTGAAAGTGTCTCCGTGGAAGAAAATACTCTGATTTGGACGTAAAGGCAAATTGAGTCCGAGGTTCATCGGGCCGTATGAGATCATTGAACGAATTGGGCCTGTTGCATACAGACTGTTGTTGCCACCGGAACTAGAAAAGATTCATAATGTATTTCACATATCAATGCTTCGTCGATACAGATCTGACCCGTTACATGTGATTTCCCCGTCTGAGATTGAAATCCGATCCGATATGACTTACAAAGAAGAATCGATTCGTATCTTGGCTCATGAGATTAAAGAGTTGAGAAATAAGAAGTTTCCGTTAGTAAAAGTATTATGGCATCGACACGGAGTAGAAGAGGCTACGTGGGAGCCCGAAGATTCTATAAGACAACAATATCTGAATCTGTTTAACGGTAATATTTTCGAGGACGAAAATCCCTAAGGGGGCAGAATCGTAACAGTCCGGTTTAGACCCTAGTCAAAAAAGTGGTTTCGGGACCACAAATCCGGGTCAGAAAAATATTTTAATATTATTTTCTGTGTTTATAGTATGTGATTAAGCATGTGTGAAAGTTTCATGAAATAATTTGTCCGTTTGTGTGCTTAATTTGATAAAAGGACTTAATCGCAGAAAAGGTAAAAGTGGCTTTCTATTTGATAAAGTATTTTAATGCTATTTTCTTTTAATAAGAAGGCCTTAAAAGGAAATTAGGCCATTATATTATGGCATGGACGGTAGTGGACATGCATTTTAAAGATTTTATAATGTTTCATTAAGGGTAAAATGGGAAATAGCTAATTAAGTTTAATTAAAATAAAATAAAAGCATGAAATTATGCCATATTATGTTCATCTAGCCGAAAAACACAAAGAAAAAGAAAAAGAATAAGTTTGTTAGGTTTCGGCACATGCAAAGCTTGATTTAGGTATGTTTTTGATCGGTTTTTGATAATTTCTAAGTTTTTGTAATCGTTACTTCGAATACTTCAAAACCCATGCCTTAATTTTGTGAATTGATGATGATTTTGAAATGTGCCATTGATGAATTCATGAGTTTTGTGATGTTTGAGGATGAAATATGAAAAATATGTGATAGGTTAACATAGTTTGTCTTTGGACTTTTGATGAATTTGAGTAATTTGGACTAAATTGAGAAAATAATATTTTGAGGGACTAAAATGTGAAATAAATGAAAAATATGGGCTACTAGGGGCCTATAGAGAATTCGGCTAAGCATGGGTTTAATTGAATTAGGTGTATTTTGTGACTTTGTGAAATAAGGACTAAAATGTCAAAATGTGAAAATATGAGGGCTAATTTGTAAATTGCCCTAAATGTGTGTTCTTGGATTGAATTGAATGAATTGGTGAATAAAAGAGTTAAATTTGAATATGTTTAGATCAAGAACCGAATAAAACGGATTTAGACCGCGGAAAGTCAAAAGTGATCGAATAGTCGAATCCGTCTGTTTATCCGAATCCGAGGAAAGTTCATATATGAATAAACATATTTAAGTTGAATTATTTATGTTCATTTGATATTGAATTGTGATGAATGGCTTTGGATGAAATACGTGAGAAATCCGAGAAAGTATCGACAATGTATTAATATCCGAAAAGTCACGTACGAACCTTAGGAATATGTAGGATTCATATGTCATGACATAGGTTTCTGATATGTGATATCGTGTAAGATCATGTCTGGGACGTTGGCGTCGATTCGAGATTTACGTGTAAGACCATGTCTGGGACATTGGCATCGTATTTGATTCGTGTAAGACCCTGTCCGGGACAGTGGCATCGATATTTGGTTACATGTAAGACCACGTCTGGGACGTTGGCATTGTACGATTATTCCGAGTATTCTGAGTATCCTATTTGATTCCGAATGGTTCAACGGGCAATTACGAGAAATGAAATACTATGTGAAATGCATAATCGTCTCAGGTACGTTTGAGATGTACTCTATGTTTGAGTATGAAAGGTAAGTATATATGAATTTGCTAATTAGAAATATGTGCATAGAAATGTTGAGTTATAATGTGAAATATATATAAATGTGTTATGATCCAAAGAAATGTATAGAGATGAGAATTGTTGATAAGCAAATGGTTAAATACCATTGAGCTAGAAAGGAGAAATATGAATAAGCTATTGAGATATGTTAAGTTCTTGTATTTGAAATGGTTATAAATGCTTATTATGTTAAGTTTATTTGTATATGGCTTACTAAGCTTTTGAAAGCTTACTCTGTGTGTGTTTGCATTGTTTTATAGATCGTTAAAGCTACGGAAGGCTCGGGGATCGTCGAGGATTGTCACCACACTATTAAACTTCATTTTGGTATCTTTTGAAAGTGTAAATATTTAAATATGGCATGTATAGTCTAGTTGAAATGGTTGATTTTTTGAGTTGTATAATTATCCATATGATATGGCTAGGTAAGGAATATGATATGATTGAGTAATTCATGCTAAATGATGCATACTTTGATATGGTTTGTTGGCTAATGTTTGAGCTAATAAGATGGTCAAATTTTATGATAAGTTTTGTGATGAAAAGTTGGTATATTATTGATGAGAGGACGTCCTATTGTAATGGTAAGTTGATGGATAAATCATGCTTAGAAATGCTTGTGAATTAGTTGAACTGAATAGCACATAAGATGCTGTGTTTGAAATGTTCTTGAATGGGTAGAAAAGATGGTCAATTTGGTATGTTTTTGGTTGCCATAAGTGTTTGGATTGATGCTTGTATGTGCTTGTAGGGTTAGCCCAAAGTGTGGGTGGCATTTTGGCCTTGTAAATGGCCTATAATTGCCCATACGGTTGAGCACACGGGCGTGTAGCTCGACCGTGTCCTTCTTGGTTGTAATTCAAAACAAGTCAGGCTCGACCACGGGCTAGACACACGGGTGTGTGACTGGCTGTGTGATGCAAGTCAGGCTCGACCACGGGTGAGGCACACGGGCGTGTCTCAGGCCGCGTAGTCAAGTCAGTATGTATGCCCTGTTTTGCCACGGCTTAGACACATGGGCATGTCTGAGGCCGTGTGAGGCACATGGCATAGCCCACACGGGCGTGTGACCTCTGTAACTTTGAAAAATGTTAAATTTACTGAAAAATTTTGTATGATCCCGGTGTAGTCGTGACCCATTTCTAATGCATGTTTATGGTCTTGTAGGCCTCATTAAGGGACTATTTACTTGTATTCTGCTTCGATATGACAATGATATACATATTGATGTGTAATGTTCGTAAAAGTTTTCGATTGTCCGGTTAACCCTAGATCGGTGATGGTTACGGGTTAGGGGTGTTACACACACGGCCTAGCACACGGGCATGTGACTTGGCCGTGTGACTTCAATTTGTTCATGCATTGCAAGTCAGAGAGTTACACGGGTTAGGGACATGGGCGTGTGTAACCACACGGCCTGCCTACACGGGTGTGTCCCAAAACCACATGGGTGTGTGACCCCTGTTTCTAGTATAAATTTTCAAAGTTTTATAAAAATTCCTTGAGTTCTCGGTTTAGTGCCGGACCACTACAAAAGCATGTTTTGGGCCTTGTAGGCTCGTATTAGGGACTTTATGATTGAATATGAATGGTTTTAATTTGGACGCAAATTTATGACTCGATTTGTATGATTGTTTGTGATGAAAGTTTGGTAATGCCTCGAGCCCTGTTCCGGCATTGAATACGGGTAAGGGGTGTTACGAACCATAAGCTTGGCACAAGCCTAAGCACCACCAACAACACATGTTAGCATACTCAAACATAATCCACATGAGTTTAACATAGGTAAGCCATTATACATTAACATAATTCATTTGAATTCATCATCTTCATTAACATAACATACTTTCAATGTACTCACCATTACAATTATTTCCATAAATACATATCATGGTTCATATTGAACACTTACCTTTTCCTTTCCTTTACATGCCCGTTGAATCGTTTAGAATATCATCGGATACAGAGGATAGCTCACATGAAGTGTGCTAAACATATAAACATAACCTTTCCTTTCCTTTACATCATTGCTCACACGAGCTGCGAAATGGGCTTGCTCACACAATGCTTCTCACACGAGCTATGGAGTATTTACAACAAATACAGGACCTCAGCCATCGGTAGGACATTCAAGACCAGCACTCGAAACATAAAAACCCTAATGACATGTCATTTGTATCCTACGAATTCCCAAGGTTCAAACGGGGCTCGATATACATCGTGGCATCGTTGGATTTTCACCATTCAATTTACATAGCATTTAACATATTAACATATCATTCATAATAACATTAAAGCGGTATTTAATCATACGAACTTACCTCGACGATTAAGGCGTAGAAACGGAGTCTACTAATCTAAAGTTTTAGCTTTACCCCGATCTAAATTCGTACAAGGTCTATCTTGTTCTAAATAAGTAAATTCAATCTATTTAATACACATACTATCCAATTTAATCCAGAATTCATACTTTTGTAAATTTACATTTTTGCCCCTAACATTTTAACTTCTTTATAATTTAGTCCTTAAGCTTGTAAATAGAAATTTATGCAATTTCATCCCTAAACCATGTTAGTCGAATTTATTATGTACACATATCAACTCATACAAATCATTACACAATTTCACCATGTATTTTACTATTTTTACAAATAAATCCCTAATTGACATTTTCATCAAAAAGTACTTTACAAAACTTGTTTATTTATCAATAAGGACTCATAATCTTTCATCAAAATTTATAAGTCATACAAATATTTTCATGAAAAAACCCTAATTCTTTAAAAATTTTGCAAATTAGTCCCTGGGCTAGCTAGATTAAGCTACAACGATCTTGAAAACATAAAAATCATTAAAAACAAACTTGAAAATCACTTACATGTACCCAAGAGAACTAGCCGAACCTTCTAATTGCAAAAATGGTGGTTTCACTCTTTATTTTCAGTGGAAAAATTCTATTAGGAAGATGATACTTCATTTTTCCATATTTTAGTTTTAAGTTATTTATGAAATTACAAATTTGACCTTAATTTTTAACATCAAAATCACCTAATTTAATGTCTATCAACTCTATGAATGGTCAAATTACCATTTAATTACTCTTACATTAAATTTCTATAGCCATTTGATACCTTTAGCTACTAGAACTCTACTTTTGCACCTTTTACGATTTAGTCCTTTTTGCTTAATTAAGCATGGAAACGATAAAATTTCTTAATGAATTTTTTATACGACCTTACTAACATATCGTAGACATTAATATAATAAAATAACTTTTTTACTCGTCGGTTTTGTGGTCCTAAAACCACTATTTTGATTCCACTGAAAACGGGCTGTTACAGGCCCGTTTCACAGCTCGTGTGAGAATTTCCCAAGTATCCAGTGATATTTCATTTGGTTCAACGAGTGATTAATGTTTAAGTCGAATATGTATGTATATGAAATTATTTAAGTTACTAAAAGATGAAATGGAAAATGTTGATATATGTACTTGAAATGAAAAGAGTTTCATTTGAATATATGAAGAATTAAATATATATTAAAATCTTGTTGTGATATGTTTCATGATTTGGTTTGATTACATGTACATTGATATACTTTCTAACCTTGTAAAGTGGTGTGTATAGGAAAGGATACTATGCTCATTGTTTAGTTAAAATATACTTGGTTTTTTTAAACATAATATGTTTCAGTAAGTTTAAGTTTCCTTTTTACGAAGCTTACTAAGCACTAGTTTCTTATGTAGTTGTTTTCTTTATTTTGTAGATCATCTGAAAGTTTGACCGATTGGAATCCTGTGGGAGCACAATCACACTATCCATCCGTTATTTTTGTAGTTTTGGTAGTTTTGGTTAATGGTTATAAATGGCATGTAATAGGTATTTTATGCTACTTGGTCAATGATTGGCTTGTAAATGTATATGTATATTTGTGTTTTGGTCACTTGTGAATGCCTTGTGAATGTAAATGGCTTATGGTCTATTGAAATGAGAATGAAATGGTTATATCGTGTGTGTGATAAATGTTTAAAGTATGGATTTTGGTATGAAATTGAATTGTTTTGGCATATGATTTGTGGTGCCAATGAATGGAACATTGGTTGAGCTTATAGGATGATTGATTTGGCATGTTTTGGAGTGTGTTTGAATGTGTTTTAGTCATATGATTGTGTGTGGGAATGGTTTGCTTTGGTGCCCAAGTAACTAGTTTTGAAATGGATTGCCATAGAGGTTATTTAAGGGTTACACGGCCTGAGACACGGGCTATCACACGACCGTGTGCCACACACGACCACACCACACGGTAGTGTGTCATTTAAATGTTTAAGTGCAGGATGAACCACACGATCACAAATAGTTACACGGCTTGGCGACACGGCCGTGTGACCAAACTTCAAAAGCACACACAGCCTGTAACACGACCATGTGACCCTATTTCGAATACCCACACAGGCGGACACATGAGCTGGGACACGACCGTGTGTCCCATACTTCAAATTGTACATGATTGGCCACACAATTGATCTACCATAATTTGGTGTAGCAGATTAAACTAGTTTTCAAATTAAATGAGCTTGAATACAAGCATTTTTGTGATGTTTTAGTTAAGTTTTTTTAGTTTTATTTATATTCAATAAAATGTGCAAATTGAGTCTTTTATTGACCATAGGGGCCAAATGAGGCCTAAGGGAGAGCTAACGCACTTTGTGAGTGTGTATGAGACTTTTAGAAGGCGTACTAAACTGATACTGGTCGCTATGTCACAACACAGGATGTTCGATGTCGTAACATAGGGAGCAGAATGTAGAAACTTTAAGACTACCTTTGATGTCGCAACACAGACTGAGGGTGTCACGACATACCCCTGAAGAGAGCTAAAGATGATTATAATAATTGCTATGTCGCGACACAGGTCTTGATGTGTCGTGACATCGACTCTGTGATAGAAATTAAACACGAAGTACGGGCATTTTTGTCTGCAAAATCAAACTTAAAGCTTGGAAATGTCAGCTAACCTAGGGTTAAGGAGGGCAACCATCTAAAGGCTATAAATAGGCTCATTTGTCACTTGTTATGGAACACCATTCCTTTACCCTAAATTCTCTGTGTAAAAAATAGTTTAGTATTTTCTTTCATTCTTAGGTTTTACATTTATTTCAATTGTTCTTGTTGATTTCAAGAGATTTGAATTGTGGAAGCATTCAAACTTTGTGGATTCACGAGTAATCTCAATACAATCAGGATCTTTCATTTACTCTATCTTGTTGATTTAATTTGCATGCTTTCTCTTTACATCGAGTCTATATTGTCTATGAAAGCCATGAGGAACTAATCCCTCTATGGGGGATTAGCAAGTGGAGGTATGATCTATTAACGATTTTGTTGGGTTACTCCATGGATCAGCTGTTTTGAAAAGGAAGAACGTGAAACAAACCCTAGGCTTGACAACCCCGAGAAGTCATCAAGGTGGGCATTAACCCAAAATTAATATGGTCCATCTGTGAACACCTTCACGCTAAGCCAATCTGGACTATGAGGTCGGAAGATAAGTAGTTCTTTCTGACTCATTATGTTAGTGGAAGATCAGAAGATCCTACTAGGGTAGCGACTTGTTGATTGACGAGGAACCCGAAACGATAGTTGATGGAGATTACCAAAGCGAGCTAATCACCCATAATCAAGATTTGATTTATTCTCCCTTTTCTATCTCTTGAAGTTTATTTTATGTTACTTTATCTTTATTATTATATAAACCCTAAAAATCATTTATTTTATATTTTCGTACTATAACTAATTTAAAAGTATTAATTATATCTTTTAGTGTTTAGGTTAGAATTGATCTAGCACTCACCTCTCTTAGGTACAATCCTCAAAGTACTCACATACTTCATTGTAAATCTATATTATAACTTGACCCATATACTTGGGAAAACCGCCTTGTCTTTCTATATTTTATTACAATATTCACACTCTGGACGCTAGTGCATCCGGAGGCGGTCAAGTTGTTGGCGTCGTTGTTGAGGAGGCAATGTCACTAGTTTAGTTTTAATTTTTGCATAAAAAAGAATAATTAGGAAAATTTTAAGTTGTAGATACGATTCGTATATAAATAACTAACAATATGTAGGTTTTAGGGACATTATTTGATGTAAACTGGTTTAGATTTAACATTTCCCGACCTGTCATCCATAGTTCACATTTTGAATTAAATCCTACTTTACTAACATGGATCTCTAATAATGTCAGATTTGATGACCATATAAACGAAGATCCCATAGTATTTTTGTAGAAATTTGACCATATATGCAGCACTTTTAGCTACGCGAGGATTCCAATGGAGACTATCAAATTATTATTGACCTAGGGGAAAGAAAAAAAATGTGGTTAGAGACACTTCCTATAACAACCCAAACCCGTCTCCATCCCTAAATTAGGGTTTTAGAGTATTACCAAGCAATTCCAACCAATTTACATCAAAATTTGTCATTCAAGGTTAATTAACAAAAACTCATTAAGAACCATTCAAAAATATGCAATTTGGGCCTTAAATCAGGCCTTCGAGGCATTAAAAATAGTTTAGAAACAATTCGTGACTAATTTGAAACAAATCTAAGGTTTTAAGAAAAAGTTTCAAAAATGTGAAAAGAGGGTCACATGGTCGTGTGGTTAGGCCGTGTGACATAGCCCAGGCCGTGTAACAATTGAACAATGGACACTCGGCCGTGTCCCAGCCCGTGTCCTCACCCGTGTAACTCACTGAGTAGGGTCACACGGCCATGTCGCAGGCCGTATGCCAGACCATGTAACTCTCTGACTTGCCACACACGGCCATGTGCCAGGCCGTGTGCACCAAATTTGACTAAAAAATCACGCTATTTTAAGACCAAGCCATACCTATTCTGTAACACCCCTTACCCGTATTCGACAACTGAACCGGGTACGAGGCATAACCGTACTAAACTTGCTCAAATAATAAAACCTTGATCCATAAAATTTCAATTTGAAATTAATCTATTCATTCAAGACCTTAATGTCCTTATTATAGGCCTACGAGATCCTAAACTTGCACCCGGAATGATTCGGGACTAAACCGAAAAATTTTGAACACATAGACAAATTTGACTTAAAATAGGGCCACACGCCCGTGTGAAGGGTGGAACACGCCCGTGTGGCATATCATATGCCCGTGTTCAACACCCGTGTGGATTTATTTTCTACTTTGAACCTACAGGGGTTTTCACACGGCATGACACATGTCCGTGTCCATAGCCCGTGTCTCTCACACGGCCATGACACGTCCGTGTCCTCTCCCATGTGTGAAAACCTTAACATTCTGTTTATGACGTCATCATCACAATAAGGTCACATGGTCAAGGCACGCACCCGTGTCCTTAGACCGTGTGTCAAATTAAATTCCTAATTTCAGGTGCAGACTTCACATGCCGGAGCACATGCTCGTGTCTCAGGTTGTGTCTCCCATACGGTCGAGACACAGGGACGTGTCTCTACCTGTGTGTTTACTACTGAGCATTCTGACTTGCAAACCTAGCATGCAAGGGACACACGACCTCTTCACACGCCCATGGGGCTGACCGTGTGTCACACACGACCTAGACACACGCCCGTGTGGCTACCCGTGTGGACATTTCTAAGGCTATCTACCAAGCCAAATGACACCTTGCAATGCAACCATATTTATACCAATTCAATTCAACACATATCATGACCAAAAGGCACCTCTAAGAACTCATAATTCAAGACATCCACACAAGCATACAGTTCATGAAATTCATCATCATTGGATATATGAACATGTCAAGTATAGGCCAATTTCCCATGACCATTTACAAAATGAATTGAACAACATTAATAGCCAACACTTTGGCTAACAATTATGACATAACAAAATGACCAAACCCTATACATGCCATACTCAAAATGAATCTAACTTGGCTATACCAAAAAGTAGTCGACAGTGTGATTTCTGAACTCCGACGTTCCATGAATTCTCGAGCTAACTTGGCAATGCTAAAAGGAAAAGGGAAATGAGAGGGGTAAGCATAAAGCTTAGTAATTTTGCATGAAATAAATAGCTACATAAAGCTCGTAAACCATTCTCGTTAATTACTCACATATACCTGTATCACTTCATGAAATAGTCTTAGCATTAATCTCATCTCTATCATAAGCTTATTTATTTACCCCATTGAATCACTTGGGATATTCGGAGATACATGATCCTTCCCATTCACATAATTACGATGCCAATGCCACATCCCAGATATGGTCTTACGTGGGGTCACTTTTAGATGCTGATGCCATATCCCAGATATGGTCTTATACGATTTTCATATTCAATGCCGATGCCATATCCCAGATATGGTCTTATACGGAATTTCAATTTGGTGCTGAGGCCATGTCCCGGACATGGTCTTATACGAGACCTTACTCATCTAAAATCTTGATGATATTATTATCTCATTTATTTAAGTCCAGCCGGGACTTCAACATAACAATTCTCATCATTTCCTCTTTCAACATAATTACTCAAATTCATAGAAATAATGTTCGTCATCACTAATATCAAACATTTTAAAACTAAATAACATGATGTTGAATTTATTACACACAAACTTACCTCGATTTCAAAATAGGCCAATTTGCCGATCTAGTCCGATACCTTTCCCTTTCCTCGGTCAAGGTTAATTCCTCGTTCTTCTTGATCTATATTAGCAAATTAGCTCATTTAATTATCACATTAATCAGCACATCTCAAAATTCATACTTTGGCAAAATTACCATTTTGCCCTTATACTTTCACCAAATGACTATTTTACTCCTAGGCTCGTAAATCAATTCTAATCAAATTTCTTCCTCTAATGAGCCTAGGTGAACATTTATTTCTCTTATGGAAACTCTCAATACTCATCATTTCACACATTTACCACATATTTTGCAACCTTTTGAGGTGATTTCATGATAACACCTTTCACAAAAGTTCTTCATCTAACAACTAGGACTCATATCCTTCCATAAAAATGCAGCAAACAACATAAATGCTCACATGGCAAAACCCTAGGTTTTCAACCATTTTGCAAAATAGTCCCCTCATTAGCTAGCTTAAGCTTTAGGGATTCCAAAAGTACAAATTTTATCAAGAAAGACCATTAAAATCACTTACTTGAAAGGTGAAGAGCTTGCTGAAATTTTTGGGTTTTCAAACACCTATTTGCTTCTAATTTTTGGTGGAAGAAGATAAGTGAATAAAAGGATATCATCTTTTCTTTATTTTATTCTATTTCACCAATTTAACCCACCTACTACACCAACTTTGTCTAATTTTGACTTCTTTGTCCCCCTATGGCCGACCACCCTATATCTAAGGGTCAATTTGCATATTAAAGGCCTCCAATTAATATTCTATGGCTATTAGGAACCTTTAACTTGTAAAATAGAACTTTCGCACTTTATGCAATTTAGTCCTTTTCCGCGATTAAGCATGAAATCGCTAAAATTAAGGCACCAAAATTTTCATGCA
The DNA here is from genome assembly GCA_025698515.1 of Gossypium sturtianum. Lineage (NCBI taxonomy): Eukaryota > Viridiplantae > Streptophyta > Magnoliopsida > Malvales > Malvaceae > Gossypium > Gossypium sturtianum. Next base: position 67,305,888 of record CM046946.1, on the reverse strand, counting down.
CCCATATAATCATGCTATACCTCATAATGTAATATTAAAATAATTTTCTTTAACTTCGAATTAGTGGTTTCAAAACCATTGTTCTCACTAGCCCCTCAATCGGGCTGTTACAATTCTTCCCCCTTAGGGAATTTCATCCCCGAAAATCTTACCGATGAAAAGGTTGTGGTATTGGTTTCTCATAGCCTCCTCAGGCTCCCAAGTAGCCTCTTCTACTCCATGTCTTTGCCATATCACTTTCTGATACGAACTCGTATCAGAATTGGAAACGAGTCGTAATGTTGCCCAATCGTAAATTAAGTAGCTCTCGTTTTAATTTTAACAAAAGGGAAAATTTTAGGAATTAAGTCAAATGGGCAGCGGTTTAAAAACAAAGATAGTTGATGGAAAGATGGATAGTTGGCTGAAAATAAGAAAGAACCCTTAATGACAAATTAAGGACCCGAATCTTATACGTTTTAAGGTGAAAGGATGAATAGTTGGATAGGACCGTGACCCACTATCTAGCAAGATAGGAACCAGCGGTATGGGTTTGAACGCCACACCCGAGTTGGTGATAAGTTTGAAAACAAAGTCAGATTAACGCCACTAGTTGCTAGATAAGTCAATTTAAACCTTGAAGAACAACGAGTGTGAATAACTCACAAATAGGAAATAATTTCATTCAGAAGCAGAAAAGAAAGTTCTTAAAATAAGTAACAATGGAGCTATTTATAAGCTCATTAGGGTCCAGCCGAATGGTCCTTTATGAATACAATTAATGGCTGAATTTTGACTAAGTTATCATCTTGGAAAAATTCATGGAATCATTTTAATGGTTGAGTGTCCATTTAGCTGACCGAACAGCCACTTAGTTTTCAGCTGAAAATTCATGAAGCATTTCAATGTTTGAATGGCCTTTGAGCTAACCGAACGGCCTTGAATGGTGACCATTGATGTGCACAAGGAGCCTTTTCTAGTGGTGTGCACGAAGGGACTTGACCTGGACAAAGTTTGATTCAGCTTATGGCATTGAAAGCTAGAATTAAATCCTACTTGAAGGTGCCGAATTCATGCACTCCTATTGAAAAAAAAAAAGGCACTCCATGGGACAAGGTGTGAACAATCGGCAATGAAAGGCCCTTGTGTGTGACCAGCCATAACCAAATGGTCATTAGAGTTCTTGGTTGTTCAATTGACAAAATTAATTCAGCAAATGCACCCCCCTTGCCGAATGGTCACCTAGAAAATTTGGAGAGTCCTTATTCAAATTCATGCATGGCTGAATGCATGTTCCTCATTAATTGTGTTCAATGCATCGACTGGTACATGCTCCTCCAGCAGCCACCTTAATCAACCTATTAAGACACATTAAAAATTCGGTTAATTCATCAAACACTATTAACACTCCTAATAAATATGTAATAGACTTAGGACAAAATTTGCTCTAATTTGGACATATTTAATGACCGAATGTAATGAACCAAGACAAATTAAATATGCAGCATATTAATATGAATTATTATGTAATAATTTAAACAAAGTGAATGACACAAAATTATTTAGACAACTAATTAAGCTGTATTAAACTAAATAAAAAAATGCATAATTGAAGTGTTCAATGAGCTCGCAGCCGAACTAGCTAGCTGAATAAAATTCGGCCTCAAATAAATTGTAAGTGTTCGGTACATCCTTGAACTCCTTCCTATCTTCATTCAAAGTTCGTTCCACCATATCTGAAATAGCATCTTTAAATTGCTTGGCACGGCCACGCGTAATCGGTCCACTAGGAAGCTTGATGGCGTCTTGGTTAGCTTCCATTCAGTTCATAGGTGAGCTCGTATAATCCACCCTCTTCAAAATGATTTGTCCTCAAATCGTCGCCTGCATTGAAAGGAGACAAATCAGAAACATTAAAACTCACGCTAACATTGTACTCACCAGTTAAGTCCAATTTGTAGGAATTTTCAGTTATCCGTTCAAGGACTTGAAATGGGTCGTCTCCTCTTGGGTGAAGTTTGGATCGCCTTTGCGCGGGAAACCTTTCCTTGCGCATGTCAACCCAAACCCAGTCCCCCGGTTCAAAAATAATGCATCTTCGACCTTTGTTAGCCCGTTGGTAGTACTTCTTGGTCTTCGCTTCGATATTGTCCCTAACCCTTTGGTGTAACTATTTAACATATTCGTCCTTGTGCTTTCCATCTACATTCACAAGTTGGTTAGAGGACAAAGGCATTAGATCAAGCGGTGTTAAAGGATTAAAGCCATAGACTATTTCAAATGGAGAATATTTAGTAGCAGAATGAACAGAACGATTATATGCAAATTCCACGTGCTGTAAACAGTCTTCCCACGTCTTTAAGTTTTTCCGAATAATCGCTCGAAGCAACGTAGAAAAAATCCGATTGACGACTTCGGTTTGGCCGTCCGTTTGCGGGTGGCAAGTCATGGAGAATAATAGCTTGGTTCCCAAACGCCCCCACAACGTCCTCCAGAAATGGCTAAGGAATTTTGCATCGCAGTCGGACACGATAGTCCTTGGCATGCCATGCAACCTAACCACTTCTTTGAAAAACAAGTTAGCAACATTTACAGCATCATCGATTTTATGACAGGCTATAAAATGGGCCATCTTAGAAAATCTATCCACAACCACAAAAATAGAGTCTTGGCCATTTTTACTTCTTGGTAAGCCTAGTACGAAATCCATAGGTATATCAGTCCAAGGAGTTTTAAGCACAGGTAAGGGTTTATATAAACCATGGGGCTTAATTCGAGACTTAGCCCTTTTACATACTAAGCATCACCCACAGAATCGTTCAATGTCTCTCCATATCTTGGGCCAATAGAAGTGCTCTTGGAGTGTGGCCAAGGTCTTGGCTACGCCGAAATGTCCCATTAACCCACCACTATGCGCCTCATCGAGCAATACTTCTCGTACGGATCCTTGTGGTACGTAAAGTTTTCCTTCTCGAAACAAATACCCGTCATGGCGATAGTACTTTTCATAAGCTCCCTTTTCGCAAAACCTGAAAAATTCACCAAAATCAGCATCGTTTGCATATAAATCCTTAAGAAATACAAACCCAAGTAATTTAGAATCCAAAACGTTTAATAAAGCATACCTCCGAGATAGTGCATAAGCCACTATATTATCTTTACCTTTTTTATATTTAATAATGTAGGGAAAAGATTCGAGAAATTCAACCCACTTGGCATGACATTTTTTCAATTTGTGCTGCCCCTTTAAGTGTTTCAAGGACTCATGATTGGTATGAATCATGAACTCTTTGGGCCATAAATAATGTTGCCAAGTTTCCAGGGCTCGAATTAGCGCGTACAATTCCTTGTCATACGTTGGGTAATTCAAAGCAGCACCATTGAGCTTTTCATTAAAATACGTAATGGGGCGTCCGTCTTGCATAAGTACCGCTCCAATCCCTAAACCTGATGCATCACATTCTAACTCGAAAGTTTTGTTAAAATTCGACAAAGCTAATAAAGGTGCATGGGTTAAACAATCTTTCATTTTCAAAAATGCTTTTTCTTGTTCTTCTCCCCAAATAAAAGTAGAGTTTTTACGGATTACCCCGGTTAATGGTGTAGCCATTGTGCTAAAGTTCGGCACGAACCGTCTATAGAAGCTGGCTAATCCGTGGAAACTCCAAACTTGGGAGATGCTCGTCGGTCGGGGCCAATCTTGGATCGCTTTGACCTTGTCTTGATAAACTTCAAGGCCTTCCGAGCTGACAACAAAACCTAGGAAAACAATTTTGTTAGTACAAAATGCACACTTGTTCAAGTTAGCATACAAGGTTTCTTTTCTCAATACTTCGAGAACGGACTTTAAATGCTTCACATGCTCGACTAAGGTTTTGCTATAAACAAGTATGTCATCAAAATATACTACACAAAATCTACCAATAAACGAGCGCAAAACGTGATTCATGAGTCTCATGAAAGTGCTCGGGGCGTTCGTTAAGCCAAATGGCATAACGAGCCATTCATAAAGTCCTTGCTTGGTCTTGAAGGTGGTCTTCCACTCGTCGCCTTCACGCATGCATATCTGGTGGTATCCGCTTTTAAAGTCTATTTTCGAGAACAAACAGGCTCCACTTAACTCGTCGAGCATATCGTCCAATCGCAGAATGGGATGTCGATATTTGATAGTAATCTTGTTGATGGTGCGGCAGTCCATGCACATCCTCCACGTTCCGTATTTCTTAGGAACTAACAAAACTGGCACGGCACAAGGACTAAGGCTTTCACGCACATAGCCTTTTTCAAGTAGTTCATTTACTTGTCTTTGAAGTTCTTTCGTCTCCTCGGGATTACTCCGATAAGTAGGACGGTTTGGAACGGTGGCTCCCGGCACGAAATCTATTTGGTGTTCAATCCCACGAATAGGCATCAATCCACTCGGGATTTCTTCCGGGAACACGTCTTGAAATTCCTGCAACAAAGATAACACAGGAGAAGGTAGATTGTTATCGAATTTGTTAGTGCCAAGCAGACTCTCTTTGTACAAAAGTACAAACAAAGGCTGCTCAATAACATGGATTTTTGAACATCTCTCTCTTTCACAAAGAAATTCTTTTTTTCATCTTTTGTTTCTATCTCTCTTTATTTGTGTTTCGTATTTTCTTTATTGTCACTCATTTTTTTGCCTTTCTTTTTTTCTGAACTCTTTTCTTTGTCTTTTTCAGTTTTCTTGTCTTGCTCATTTTCTCTCAATTTTTCAATAGAAGCTCTCATCTTTAATTGATCATTGTAAACTTGCTTCAGCGTAAGTGGGGCTAAAGTCACCGTTCATCCCAAGTGTTTGAAGGTGTATCGGTTGGTGTAGCCATCGTGAATAGCCCGCTTACCGAATTACCAGGGTCATCCTAGAAGAAGGTGCCCCGCATGCATCGGCATAACGTCACACAAGACTTCGTCTTGATATTTTCCAATCGTAAAAGAAACCAAAACTTGCTTTGTCACCTTTAGTTCTCCGCCGTCGTTAAGCCATTGTAGCTTGTATGGATGGGGATGTTTGGTGGTAGCCAATCCAAGTTTCTCCACCATCATTGTACTAGCCACATTAGTACAACTCCCTCCATCGATGATGATGCAGCAAATATTTCCTTGCACTTGGTAGCGCGTATGGAAGATGTTCTCTCGTTGTTGCTCATTTTCAAAACCTTATAAACTTAGACTTCTCTTCACAACTAGGATCTCTTCATTTTCGGCTTGTTCTAGTTCCTCCTTGTCGTGAGATGTTTCATTGGCATCATCCTCGTATTCGTTCTCAGACTGAATTTCACCATCTTCTCAGATATACATCGCGTTTTGGTTTGGGAATTGGCTCGTGATGTGCCCTCAACCGAGGCATTTGAAGCCCTTGATGTCTCGAGTCCTATTTGGGACGGCTTCCATCTTGCCTTTACCGGTCTCGCCACTTGGCTTATTAGGCTTCGCGGTGCCACTCACCTCCTTGGCTCGATTCGGAACATCTCGTTTGCTGGCCCCTTGCCCCCACTTTATTGTTGAGGAAGTGTTAGGGAATGATCGAGACGTACCTTTCCTTTTGAGTTGTTTCTCGACCTTTATGGCCATATGGATCATGTCAATAACCTCGACATAGTGGTGCAGCTCCACGATATTGGCAATGTCGCGGTTAAGGCCGGCGAGGAATCATGCCATGGTAGTGTCTCGGTCTTCCTCCACATCGGCTCTAATCATGGCCACTTCCATCTCCTTGTAATAATCTTTAATGCTTCGATGGCCTTGGGTCAAACTTTGAAACTTTTGATAAAGTTCACGGTGGTAGTAGGTTGGAATGAATCGCTTTCGCATGATCGCCTTCATTTCCGCCCATGTAGACATCGGACGTTCACCATTTCGTCGTCGACTCAAAGTTAACTGATCCAACCAAATTATGGCGTAATCAAAAAACTCGATGGCAGCAAGCTTCACCTTTTTGCTTTCCGAATAGTTGTGACATTCGAAAACTAGTTCCACCTTCTTCTCCCACTCGAGGTAGGATTCAGGATCTGACCGCCCTTGGAAAGCAGGTATCGCCATTTTGATATTTTTCAAGTCGTCATCGACTCGCTCTCGATCCCTTGGACCTCGCGCTCGTTGGCCTCTTCTCTGTTCACTTTGTCGGGAGGCTTGATCACTCTCCACGTCACTTGGCTCATACAAATCATTGTCATGATGCCAAGGCCATTCTCGTTCCCTTTTCGGAATTGGAGGGATGTTTGCTCGCTGACTACGTTCCTCCATTTGGTCCATACGCTCTTGGATGGAGTCAAATTGGGGCTGGAACAATCAGGATGTAACACCCAGAATTTTTGGGCCTAGTAGAATTGGGCCTATTGGGCCTTGGGCATGGGAGTGTTTAAAATTTTTTTGAGAATAAGAGGACGGCACTAATGTGAGTTGGACCTATTAGGCGAGTGATTTTAGAGTGTTTAGAGGGTACTACGAAGTCCTGGGTTCAAGTTAGGCCATAGGAAAAATTTTGATTTTTAGCCTTAGTGGAACCCTGATCTCTAATGGTATGGCTCATAAATAAATTAGGGTAAAATAAGACACAAAAGGAGTTGTGGTTTAGTGGCGAATGGTGCCACATGGGAGACAAGGAAGTGACGCCATAGAGGAAGCAGGGGGTCCAAGGTTCAAGTCGTGGCTCTTGAAATTTATTTTGGTTTCTCTTTTAAATAAATCTGGAAGCGAGTAGGTAGGCTTTATAGTTAAATGTGTTTGACTTATGACACAAAGGAGCTTGTGTCCTAGTGGTGGTGGCGTGACATGGCTATCGAGAGGACTTTGGTTCGAATCCCTTTGCACGCAAAGGTGGATTATTTTGCTAAGGAGTCAATTTTTGAGGATTGATAGAGAATCCCACATCGGGAAGCTAGCATGAGGATAGGCAAGAAGCTGGATTTAAATAGAGCAAACCATGAGGAGAGTAAGCATACCTCCCTTTCGCTTTGAGGCGTGCTCGTTTGGGTTAGGCGTTGGATCATTCGTGGATCTATATGTCGTTGGGTCGCGGTGGTGGTGACCGAAGTTGATCGACACACCCCTTGGGGGTCAAGGGTGCGATCATTGTTGGCTTCTGCGCAGAACAATGTTCAGAGCGCGGATTAACTTTAGATTCCTATCAGGTGTGTATTTCGCACTACTCTAGCTGTAGAGCGGCAAATGCCGAAATGCCGGTCACACAGCGATGGTAACTACACGAGCGTGCGAGCGCACGTGTGGGAGCTTCGACGCGATAGTTGAGGCCCTCATGAGTGTTCTCATGGGTTTAGGCTACCTTGGACCGAGTGGGCCCAATGGGCCTGTGGGCGCATGTGAATAAATTGTTTGATTGTGTAGTAGATATTGGACTGGTCTATGTGAATCTCATATCTGTGGCTAGATTTGGGCTGAATGGGCCACACGAGCATGTGGGCCCATTTGGGCTAAGAATGGGCCCTAGGCCCATTCGCATCATTATCTCTGTTTAGAATACTTTGGTTAAACTGGGCAAATCGCAGTTGATCACTCTAGTGAAGGTGACGATGCTCGTGATTATTTAGTACTCTATGTGATAAGGTGTGTATCCGTATACACTGTTCTGATTGTTGATCGGTTGAAAAGTCGAAGGTACGTATATTGTACTATTTTGACTATTGATCGACATTGTGCCGAAAAGCTGAAATACCGGTGAACGATGCCATACGAGCGTGCGATTGCGCGTGTGGTGAACCGTGCTCACAGAGCGTGAGCGTGTGATGAGAAAGGCCACCATGAGCGAATTCATGGGCTTGGGCCGTAGTGGGTCACTTGGGCTGGAATGGGCCTCGATGGGCCAATGGGCCGTAGGGCCAGCGAATGCAAGTCACACTGTTAAATGGGAAATAGATAGGCTTATCATGTTGCGCACATGACATAGGTGCTTTGGGTCGCGTTAGGCCGAAATAGGGCCGTGTGGGCCCAATGGGCTTGTGGGCCCACACAGACGAAATGTCTTTGATGTGATAAGTTATTGATTTGGGTTGTGCCGTTGCATAGCCGTGGTTATTTTTAGGCTAAATAGGGCACACGAGTGTGTGGGCCCACTTAGGCAGGGTAATGAGCCTTAGGCCCATCTTCGCCGTTAAGTCAAGTTAGATTTCCTAAGTCGCTCGAGGCGATGGTGGACCTTCTGTTGGGTCGTTAATACCCTCGGTTTGTAAAATTACAGAAATACCCTTAGTTTGTAAAATTACTGAAATACCCTCGGCTTGTAAAATTACTGAAATACCCTCGGTTTGTAAAATTACTGAAATACCCTCAGTTTGTAAAATTTTGGAAATACCCTCAGTTTGTAAAATTACTAAAATACCCTCGATTTGTAAAATTACGGAAATACCCTCAGTTTGTAAAATTACTGAAATACCCTTGATTTGTAAAGTTATTGAAATACCCCTAATTTGTGAAATTACCAAAAGACCCGTGAGTTATAAAATTACTGAAATACCCTCAGTTTGTAAAATTACTAAAATACCCTTGGTTTACAAATTACTAAAATACCCCTGTAGGGTAGAACTACCGAACTACCCCTATAGGGTAGAACTACCAAATTACCCCTGTAGGGTAGAATCATCGAATTACCCCTGTAGGGTAGAATCACCGAATTACCCCGTAGGGTAGAATCACCAAAATACCCTTGAGGGGTAAGATTAGCGAAATACCCTTATGGGGTAAATGACTGTTTTGCCTTGTGGGTAAATGACTGACTTGTGCTATGATTTGACTGATTTGACTATGATCGTATGACTGTGTTTTAACTAACTTGACTTTGGGCGTGTGACTGATATGCTGTTAATATGTGTTGAAATGACTGTTACTAAGCATGGCTATTTTGCATACACGTGTAATGATTGAGCATGACATACACGACATATTGCATGGGGTTGGGATTTGTAATTGGAGGAAGTACTGTACCAGTGGCTCTGCCACATTTTACTTCTCTAGTGGCTTCGCCACGTATACTGATTTTAGTGGCCTAGCCACGTTCACTGTTATTAGCAGCTCTGCTGCGTTAGTACTATGTACTAGTGGCTCTGCCACGTTTTACTGTTATAGTGGCATCGCCACGTAATATGATTTTAGTGGCTCACCACGATATCGTTATTAGCGCGGCTTTCTTTGCGTTGTTGTTAGCGGCTAAATTTGCGTTAGTGGTGTCTTTGGTGGGTGGGTCGACTTGGTCCCCACGTGGTGTGTTGGTTGGTACGGGAGGTATGCTGGCTGGACTGGGTTGGGATGCATCCTCATATTGTTGCATATCTGTTTATGAGATCTGTCGCTGTATTGGCATTAGGCCACTTGTTCTGCTATTGGTTTGGGCTAGGCCCCATTGATTCTGTTATGGGCTGTGACCCAAATGATATTGTAGTGGGCTTTGACTCACGTATGCTTTAAACTGACTGTACTATTACTCTTAAAGGGCTTTGGCCTGCATCGTTTGGTTTAGTCGTATAACGATTGTTGCTCTAGTGAGGGGATTACACACTTCGAGTTTTCATAAATTCACCCCGTTTTTAATCGTGCAAGGTAATCCTCACCTTAGACGGACGGATCGAGTCTGCGAGGACTCGGAGAAGACCACACACCGCTTATGCTTCTTTGTTTTGATTATTTTTAAATATTTTTATTTGGGTTGTTATAAGGCCTCTCTAATTTTAACCTATTATTTTTTATATTTATTTATGATGTTTTCTAACTGCTAAAAGTGGGATACTATTTCCAAAACGATAAACTGACTTCAAAACACTACGTTTCCGCAACGTTTTCAAAATGCTTCTGCTATTCAATTTTTAAACATCACGTTTTCAGTATATTATTTATTTTAAATATGCTTCATAGCAATGTATAAAGTTTTAAAAGTTAAATGCCCGCAAGTGGTTAACAATTGCTTAAGTGTTTTGAGTTTTAACAAAGAGGCTTTAACTCTCAAACAAGTTTTAACAAACAAGAAACATGGTTTTGAAAAACACTTTCCATGTGACACGCCAGATTCGGGCCTAACTTCTAGGCCGGGTTTAGGGTGTTACACGGGAAATTTCTCTTATGATGGCTTGCACTTGAAAGTCGGGTACTCCACCTCCGGGGACATTCCTCCGTGGTTGTAGGCCTCCTCCACCACCGGCAGCATTAGATGTGCCTCCGCTCACTAAGCCTCGTTCTGGGCTTCTAGACATGTTGGTTGAAATTAAAACATCACCACAAACCTCACGAAGTCACTCACAAAGAAAAGTAGAATAACGAACACTCCCACTCATGTTTCACTCAAATTCGGGTTTTTATTTAGTGAATTCACTCAAGCCTTTTACAACTCGAATCCACCTCTCGAAATTCTGGAAGGTTACCATAGACCTATTAGCAACTCGTAGGTCGGCTTCAAGGGGCTAAGCCAAGGGAAAATGTTGTAGGTAAGGGTGGGCTTGAAAAAAAAATTTTTTTTTTGTTGAATGTGGCTGAAGAGGGTTTAAGTTCAAAGATCGGGAAATAAAATCAAACTTTCAATTTTAAGAATCAACTCACACTTGTATATTCTTTTTTTTTGCACGATCCTCTTTCTTTTTATTTTTTTTAAATTCAAATTTTTTTCTATTTTTTTAAAAAACTTCTCAAAAATTTGGAAGTAACAAAAACATACCTAATTTAACCTTGCTCTGATACCAAAATGATACGAACATGTATCAGAATTGGAAACGAGTCGTAATGTTTCCTGATCGTAAATTAAGTAGCTCTCGTTTTAATTTTAACAAAAGGGAAAATTTTAGGAATTAAGTCAAATGGGCAGCGGTTTAAAAACAAAGATAGTTGATGGAAAGATGGATAGTTGGCTGAAAACAAGAAAGAACCCTTAATGGCAAATTAAGGACCTGAATCTTATACGTTTTAAGGTGAAAGGATGAATAGTTGGATAGGACTGTGACCCACTATCTAGCAAGATAGGAACCAGCGGTATGGGTTTGAATGCCACACTCGTGTTGGTGATAAGTTCGAAAATAAAGTCAGATTGACGCCACTAGTTGCTAGATAAGTCAATTTGAACCTTGAAGAATAACGAGTGTGAGTAACTCACAAATATGAAATAATTTCATTCAGAAGCAGAAAAGAAAGTTCTTAAAATAAGTAACAATGGAGCTATTTATAAGCTCATTAGGGTTCAGCCGAATGGTCCTTTATGAATACAATTAATGGCTGAATTTTGACTAAGTAATCAGCTTGGAAAAATTCATGGAATCATTTTAATGGTTGAGTGTCCATTGAGCTGACCGAACAGCCACTTAGTTTTCAGCTGAAAATTCATGAAGCATTTCAATGTTTGAATGGCCTTTGAGCTAACCGGACAGCCTTGAATGGTGACCATTGATGTGCACAAAGAGCCTTTTCTAGTGGTGTGCACGAAGGGACTTGAGCTGGACAAAGTTTGATTCAGCTTATGGCATTGAAAGCTAGAATTAAATCCTCCTTGAAGGTGCCGAATTCATGCACTCCTATTGAAAAAAATAAGGCACTCCATGGGACAAGGTGTGAACAATCGGCAATGAAAGGCCCTTGTGTGTGACCAGCCATAACCGAATGGTCATTAGAGTTGTTGGTTGTTCAATTGACAAAATTAATTCAGCAAATGTATCCCCCTTGCCGAATGGTCACCTAGAAAATTTGGAGAGTCCTTCTTCAAATTCATGCATGGCTGAATGCATGTTCCTCATTAATTGTGTTCAATGCATCGACTGGTACATGCTCCTCCAGCAGCCACCTTAATCAACCTATTAAGACACATTAAAAATTTGGTTAATTCATCAAACACTATTAACACTCCTAATAAATATGTAATAGACTTGGGACAAAATCTGCTCTAATTTGGACATATTTAATTACCGAATGTAATGAACCAAGACAAATTAAATATGCAGCATATTAATATGAATTATTATGTAATAATTTAAACAAAATTAATGACACAAAATTTTTTAGACAACTAATTAAGCTGTAGTAATTTAAACTAAATAAAAAAAATGCATAATTAAAGTGTTCAATGAGCTAGCAGCCGAACTAGCTAGCTGAATAAAATTTGGCCTCAAATAAATTGTAAGTGTTCGGCACATCCTTGAACTCCTTCCTATCTTCATTCCAAGTTCGTTCCACCATAGCTGAAATAGCATCTTTAAATTGCTTAGCACGGCCACGCGTAATCGGTCCACTAGGCAACTTGATGGTGTCTTGGTTGGCTTCCATTCGATTAGTAGGCGAGATTGTATCACTTTCACAAGGGCTATACTTTTGTTTTTCAACAGTTTGACCTCTCGTGCCAGAATCTTAACTGGCTCTTCGCCATAAGTCATGTCCGGTCGAATCTCTACCTCTGATGGTACAATAACATGCGAAGGGTCTGATCGGTAGCGACGTAACATAGACACGTGGAAGACATCGTGAATCTTTTCCAACTTCGGTGGCAAAGCCAAACGATAAGCTACCAGCCCTATCCTCTCGGGAATCCCATAAGGTCCGATAAAACGCAGACTCAATTCTCCTTTCCGGCCAAATCTGAGGACCTTCTTCCATGGTGATACTTTCAGAAACACTTTATCACCTACTTGAAGCTCAATCTCCTTCCGTTTCAAATCCAAATAGGACTTTTGTCTATCTGAGGCAGCTTTCAGACATTCACGTATCACTTTTACCTTCTCTTAGGTTTCTCTGACTAAATCGACCCCGTAAATCTAAATCTCTCTGAGTTTGGTCCAATACAAGGGTGTTCGGCACTTACGCCCATATAATGCCTCATAAGGCGCCATCTTCAAACTCGACTGAAAGCTGTTATTGTAGGCAAATTCCACCAACGGTAAGTATTTCTCCCAATTACCTTGGAATTCCAAAACACAACATCGAAGCATGTCTTCAAGTATTTGTATTACTCTTTCTGACTGCCCGTCGGTTTGCGGATGGAAAGCTGTGATAAAGCTCAATTTTTTTCCTAAGGCCTCTTGTAACTTTTTCCAAAACCGCGGAAATGTCTTTCTTCATGCTCGGCCACCAATACCATTTCCTCAAGTCATTATACATCTTCGTGCTGCCTGGATGTACAGACAAACATCCACTATGTGTTTCATGCAGAACCTTTCGGATAAGTTCACCATTTTTGGGTACACAGACCCTATCTCGGAACATTAAACATCCATCTGGACTTACCCAAAATTCTGACTCGACATTTGACTCACATTGAGCTCTTTTAGCTTGTAAATCATTATCGCCTATCTGGGCTTCACAAATATCTTGAAGAAATATTGGTCTAGCCCTCAACTCGGCTAGAATAGAACCATCATCTGACAAAATCATCCGTGTGTTCATGGCTCTCAGCGTAAACAAGGATTTCCTGCTCAATGCATCGGCGACCACGTTCACTTTTCCCGGATGGTAGTCAATTACTAACTCAAAATCCTTTATCAACTCTAACCATCTCTATTGCCTAAGGTTCAACTCTTTTGAGTCATCAAGTACTTTAGACTCTTATGATCAGTGAACACCCGACATCTCTCACCAAACAAATGGTGTCTCCAAATCTTTAGTGCAAAAACAATTGCGGCTAACTCTAAATTGTGAGTCGGGTAATTCTTCTCGTGCGGTTTTAATTGTCTAGAGGCATATGCTATCACCTTGCCCTCTTGCATGAGTACACAACCTAACCCATTCAGGGATGCATCACTGTAAACCACAAATTCTCTTCCCGGTTCAGGTTGCACCAAAACAGGAGCCTCAGTCAACAACGCCTTTAGTTTTTCAAAACTCTGTTGGCACTTTTCTGTCCATTCAAACCTTACATCTTCTTGTAACAACCTTGTCATCGGAGTAGCTATCATGGAAAACCCCTTAACAAAATGTCTATAGTAGCCAGCTAGGCCCAAAAAACTCCTAACTTCAGTTACATTCTTTGGTGGCTTCTAATCTACAATTGTTGAGATCTTACTCGAGTCGACTCTGATTCCATCACCCGAGACAATGTGCCCCAAAAACCCAACTTCTTTAAGCCAAAATTAACTTTTACTAAACTTGGCATACAATTGTTTATCTCTCAAAATTTGCAGAATCGTTCCCAAGTGTTCAGCATGCCCGTTCTCATCCCGAGAGTAGATCAATATATCATCGATAAAAACAACTACAAATTTATCCAAATACGGCCGAAAGACACTGTAACATCCCAGTTTAGGGCCTAGTCAGAATAGTGGTTCGAGACCACAAATTCGAGGGTTATGAATGAGTTTTTGAGTTTATATTATGTATGCATGCTAGTGTGAAAGTTTCATGAAGCAATTTTGTGAAATTGTGGTTGAATTATCCAAAAGGACTAAATTGCAAAAGTTACAAAATGTGTGTTTCTAGAAGCTATTTGTGTGAAATAGCTCTAGATTATTAATTAGAGGTCCTTAAATAGCAATTTACCCAAATTCTACTTTTTGGACAAAAATAGGCATGGATGAGTCAAAATTTGAAGTTTATCAAAAAGGGCATTTTGGTCATTTATCAAATAAGTGATTAAAATAGGTGAAAAGATGACAAATTCATTCATCTTCTTCCCCTTAGCTGCCAAAAAATAGAGAAGCCATTGTTAGGGCTCTTTCAACTTTTCAAGCTTGCTAGTAAGTGCTCCTAAGCCCGGTTTTGATATTCTTTGTATTTTTGAAGTCCCGGTAGCATGAGTAAGCTATTTTTAGCTATTTTATGAGCTATAATGGATGTTAAAAAATGTGGTCATGAATGACTTGCATGTATTTTGATGTTTTATGGAAGATTATGAAAGCTTGATGTAGTAGAAACCTCTTTTGTTAAGTGATTTTCCATGAAAATGCATGTAGGGACTTGATTGTGAAAAACTTTAGTTTGGTCATACATGTGTGATTTAGTGAGATTTGATGAATGCTTTAGTTGAGTAAGTGGTTCGGCTAAGCATGAAAGGATAGAAAGTTGAATAAAAATCACTTTACGAACCTTGGGGCTAAAGTGTAAATATGAGGAAGTTTAGGGGCAAAATAGTAATTTTGCTAAAGTATGAAATGTGGGTCAATTTAGTCAATGTGTGTATTGAATAAGCTGAATTATTTATTATAGATCAAGAAAGACGAAGCCCAGATCGAAACCGAGGCAAAAGCAAGGTGGTGGACTAAATTGCATATTTCCATACTTTTGAGTATCGAGGTAAGTCTATGCATAAATAATGCATTCATACTTACAATTTGTTAATGCTAGCTAGTGTGTAGAATGTTTGAGAACCTATGTGGGATGAATGTAATAGAAAATGTGGGATGAATGTATGATCGAGAATGATTAAGTAAGTAGACTTGTGCATGTGTTGTGATAATGCTAGATGGTGGGCTAAGTGCGATGCCATCCTAATGCATATTGACAATGAGCTAGCTATGTGCGATGCTATCGTGAGGTATATCGTTTGGTGAGCTATGTGCTGAATCACTATGAATACCTTTATGGTAGGCTAAGTGCGATACCATCTTATTAATCAATTGTGGTGTGCTAAGTGCGAAACCACTGAGATATTGGCTGAGTGGATTAACTGTGTGTATTAGTTGTGTGTGATAGCTGTATGGATTAATTACATGAATTAGCTGTGTGTAATAACTGTGTGGATTAGTTATGTGAACTAGCTGTGTAAATAGGCTATGTGGATAAGTTATGTGGATAAACTGTGTGGATTAGTTATGTGAACTAGCTGTGTGAATAGGCTATGTGGATAAGTTATGTGGATAAACTGTGTGGATGTATTACGAGAAATAATGATGTGTTGTTTAATGTGTAAACGTGACATAAAATGCAGGGGTGCATTTCGATGGTTATGAGTATGTGACTCATGATGTGTTGGAAATATGGTAAGGGATAGAAAGAGTAAGCATAGTTGTGAATTACTTATGTTGGTATAATGCTAATTGTTGCTTATCTTATACTATGTTGCTTAATTGTTTATGTGTAAACTTACTAAGCTCCAAGCTTACTCCTTTTCTTTTCCCTTGTCTTATATATTTAAAAGCGTTGAATCGAGATACGAGGATCATCAGAAGATAGCCCACATATCAGCACACTTTGGTACATGAAACTTAATGTTTTGTATATGGCATGTATAGGGGCTAGACAAGTTAGTGGATTTTGTTGTAAATGGCTAAGATGTGTTGGCCTTTAGATGGATATCTTATTTTGTATAATGCCATGGGTGTTGGCTATTACATTATATGAAAGAAAGATATAGTTTTCTATGTGAGAATGCACTTTAATTTGAGTTGATTATGATGGTGTTAGATGAGTATATGTTGTGTATGTTAGAAGGGTGAAAAGAACTTGACACTTAGACTTGTTCTTGACCATGTAGATAGACACACGGGCGTGTGTCTAGGCCATGTGTGACACACGGTCAGCCCACGGGCGTGTGCTGTGGCCGTACGTCCCCTGCATGTTAACATTTTAAATCAGGATAGTCCATGGGCTAGCCACACGGGCGTGTGACTAGGCTTTGAGGCCGTGTGTGTGAAGTTAGTGTGCACCACAGGTGGTAAGCACGGGCGTGTGCCTTGGCCGTGGGGCATTGGCAGAATGCTGGGTTTTTAGGCACGATTTGGGGACATGGGCGTGTGTGTCCATGCACGGGCGTGTCTAATCTTGCACGGGCGTGTGAGACCTGTATAAAAGAGAAAAATTTTAAGGATCGTAAAAGTTCTGGATTAGTCTCGAGAGCCCTCGTGTGTATGAGTGAGGCCTCGTAAGTCGTGAATAAGGTTATAAAGAGTAATGACGTTGAGCCTAAGTGGCGATTAAGTGGTTTGAGTTCGGTAACGCCTCGGGCCCAGTTCCCGGTGTAGAACTCGGGTAAGAGGTTTTACATTTAGTGGTATTAGAGCTATGGTTTAGCCGTTTCTAGGACTACCGTAGCGGGTGTAAGAGTCTAGCTATACATGCCATAAGTGTACAATGATAATGTGGTGGTTTCTGATGATTTAAAACTTGTCTTATATAGTATATGGATTCCGATCCATTGACTGTTGATGAAGCAGCTAGTAATGCGTCGGCTGTTGCGCAAGGAACCGGACCCGTTGAGAGTGGACCTGAGGTCAGGGGTCAAGGGGAAGAGGCACAGGAAGCCTTTCTCCAAATGATGAGTAATTGGTACTTGGATTATGTTCGAGCGAACCCTAATGCTCAACCTCCTCCACCTCCTCCTATACCTCAGCCAAATCCTGTGGCTCCCCAAGGTATGGATGTGGTGAGGATATTGAAGCCCCCAGTGGATTAGATTAGGAAGCACGGGGCTGAGGAGTTTAGAGCTAAGGTAGATGATGACCCAGAGAGGGCGGAGTTCTGGTTGGAGAACTCGATGAGGGTGTTCGATGAGCTCTCATGTACACCTGAGGAGAGTTTGAAGTGTGCCGTATCGTTTCTGAGAGATTTGGCATACCATTGGTGGAAGACGCTGACGTTAGTGGTCCCAAAAGAGTGGGTGACGTGGGACTTCTTTCTGGAAGAGTTCCGGAAGAAGTATATAAGCCAGAGGTTTACTGACCGAAAAAGGAAAGAATTTCTTGAGCTGAAGTAAGGAAGGATGACAGTAGCTGAATACAAGCGTGAGTTTGTTAGGCTTAGCAAATACGCTCAAGAATGTGTGTCGACAGAGACCATCTTGTGCAAGAGGTTCAAAGATGGGCTGAATGAGGATATCAAACTCCTAGTGGGCATTTTGGAGTTGGAAGAATTTGTGGTACTAGTTGAGAGGGCAAGTAAGGCCGAGGAATTGAGTGCAGAAAAGAGAAGGGCTGTGAGTGAAGCCCGAGATGCTAGAAAGAGACCGATGGGAAAGTCGTATCAAGCCCAGTCAAAAAGATCCAAGGAAGTGAATCCTCGGACGATGGCACCAGTGGGTTATTCGCATCGAGACTTGGGCAATACTCGTTCGGGTTCGAGAGTCCAAGCCCCCTCGATGGAAAGTGTGGGCAATACAAAGAGTAAATCGGAGTGTCCTAGTTGTGGTAGGTATCACACCAGAGAGTGTTGGGGAAACAGTCGGAAATGTTATAAGTGTGGTTCCCCTGACCACTTTATTCGTAGTCATTCCGAGAGGGATGATAAGGAAGAGAAACAAGAAGTGAGACCTAGTGATGTGTCTACGAGGGGTAGACCACCAAGGAACCCAAGAGGCGGGGCTAGTGGTAGAGGTGCGCCCAGAGATTCTGCTGTGAGACCAGAGGGTCGGGCACCTGCGAGGACGTATGCCATTCGCGCTCGCGAAGAGGCATCCTCCTTTGATGTGATAACGGGTACTTTTTCTCTCTTTGACACCTTTATTATTGCTTTAATAGATCCAGGGTCTACTCACTCTTATATTTGCATGAGATTAGCATCTAGTTTGAGTATGACCGTTGAGTCTGCGGACATTGTGATTAAGGTGTCAAACCCGTTAAGAAAGTATGTGTTAGTGGACAAAGTGTGTAAGAATTGTCCTTTGTTGATTGAGAATCATTGTTTTCCGGCAAACCTGATGTTGTTGCCATTTGATGAGTTTGATTTAATCCTAGGCATGGATTGGTTGACTACCCATAGTGTCTTAGTGAACTGTGGTAGTAAGTTTATTGAACTGAAATGTGAGAGTAGAGATGTGGTTCGGGTTGAATCAGGTGAATCGGATAGTCTACCAGTGATGATTTGTTCCCTAGTGGTTGAGAAATGTTTGAGAAAAGGGTGTGAGTCCTATCTTGCGTTTGTGTTGAATACTCAAGAGGTTGGAGTAGAGTTTGAAACAGTGCCAGTGGTATGTGAGTACCCAGATGTATTTCCGGAAGAGTTACCCGGATTACCTCCAGTGAGAGAGGTCGAGTTTGGAATCGAGTTGGTTCCGAGAACGGCACCTATTTTGATTGCTCCGTACAGAATGGCACCTGTTGAGTTGAAGGAACTGAAGGTTCAGTTGCAAGAATTGACAGATAAGGGTTTTGCAAGACCGAGCTACTCATCGTGGGGTGCTCCGGTATTGTTTGTGAAGAAGATAGATGGGTCTATGAGGTTGTGTATAGACTATAGACAACTGAACAAGGTGACGGTTAAGAATAAGTATCCTTTACCAAGGATTGATGATCTTTTGATCAACTGAAGGAGCTACTGATGTTCTCCAAGATAGACTTGAGGTGCAGTTATTATCATTTCAGTGAAAGAGCAAGATGTGTTGAATAACGCATTTGGACAAGGTATAGCCATTATGAGTTTTTGGTTATGCCGTTTGGTTTGACAAATGCACCTGCGATTTTTATGGATCTGATGAACCGTGTTTTCAGACCGTATGTGGACAAGTTTGTGGTTGTCTTTATTGACGACATATTAATCTATTCTCGGGATGGGAACGATCATAAAGAGCACTTGAGAATTGTCTTGCAAACTTTGAGAGATAAGCAGTTGTATGCTAAGTTTAGCAAGAGTGAGTTTTGGCTCCGAGAGGTCGGATTCCTAGGACACATGGTGTCAGGTGATGGTGTCAGGGTTGACCCGAGTAAGATATTGGCTGTTATGGATTGGAAACCGCCGAGGAACATGTCTGAAATCAGGAGTTTCTTGGGATTAGAGGGATATTACAGACGTTTCGTAAAGGGGTTCTCCGTGATTGCTACTCCGATGACGAAGTTGTTGCATAAAGATGCCAAGTTTGAATGGACTGAGACATGTCAACAGAGCTTCAAGAGACTAAAAATAATGTTGACTGAGGCACCGGTTTTGGTTCAACTAGAATCGAAGAAGGAGTTTGTGGTTTATAGTGATGAGTCGTTTAATGGTCTCGGTTGCATGTTGATGCAAGAGGGTAAGGTAATCGCTTACGCCTCGAGGCAGTTAAAACCGCACGAGAAGAATTATCCGACTCACGATTTGGAGTTAGCTGCGATTGTTTTTGCGTTAAAGATTTGGCGACATTATTTGTATGGTGAAAAGTGTCGGATCTTTACGGATCACAAGAGTTTAAAGTATTTGATGGATCAGAAGGATCTGAATCTGAGAAAGAGATAGTGGCTTGAATTGTTGAAAGACTATGAATTAGTCATTGATTACCACCCGGGAAAAGCGAATGTGGTTGCGGATGCCTTGAGTAGGAAATCCCCGTATGCTCTAAGAGTTATGAGAGCGAGTTTAGCATTGTCTGATGATGGTGCTATTTTGGCAGAGTTGAGAGCTAAGCCACTATTTGTTCAACAAATATGTGAGGCTCAGAGAAATGACAGCGAGATGCAAGCTAAGATAGCTAAGTTCGGGTCGGAATGTGATTCTGATTTTCAAATGGGTTTGAATGGTTGTTTGCTTTATCGCGACAGAATTTGTGCTCCTAAAAATGAGGAATTGATTCGAAAGGTTTTGCATGAAGCTCACAGTGGGTGTTTGTCAGTACATCCGGACAGTACAAAAATGTACAATGACTTGAGGAAGTTGTATTGGTGGCCGGGTATGAAAAGAGATATTTCGAGTTTGTGACTAAGTGTCCGATTTGCCAACAAGTGAAAGTGAGCATCAAGTGCCTTCGAGATTGCTTCAGCCAGTGATGGTTCCCGAGTGGAAGTGGGATCGGGTTACCATGGATTTTGTAACAGGGTTGCCGATGACTCCGAGAAAGAGAGATGCTGTGTGGGTTGTTGTGGATAGATTGACAAAGTCAGCTCACTTTTTTCCAGTACGTGTTGATTATTCACTGGATAAGTTAGCTGAGTTGTACGTGGCAGAGATAGTGAGATTGCATGGTGTATTTGTGTCTATTATATCGGATAGAGATCCGAGGTTTACATTGAGATTTTGGAAGAAGTTGCAAGAAGCCATGGGTACGAGATTGAATTTCAGTACTGCGTTCCATCCGCAATCCGATGGTCAGTCTAAAAGAGTGATTCAAGTTCTTGAAGATATGCTTCAATGCTGTGTGTTAGAATTCGAAGGTAGTTGGGACAGATATCTACCTTTGGTCGAATTCGCCCATAATAATAGTTACCAGTCAAGTGTACAGATGGCACCGTATGAGGCTTTGTATGGCCGTAAGTGTCGGACTCCTTTGTATTGGACCGAGCTTAGTGAGAAGCGGATCCATGGGGTCGATCTAGTAAAAGAGACCGAAGAGAAAGTGAAAGTAATCCGTAATAGTCTGAAAGCTACTTCGGACCGACAAAAGTCGTATGCGGATTTGAAAAGAAAAGAAATTGAGTTTGAGGTAGGCGACAAAGTATTTTTGAAAGTATCGCCGTGGAAGAAGATTTTTAGATTTGGACGAAAAGGGAAATTGAGTCCAAGGTTCATAGGGCCATATGAGATTCTGCATGTAATTGGGCTGTAGCTTACCGGTTGGCTTTGCCGGTAGAGTAGGAAAAGATTCATAATGTGTTCCATGTGTCGATGTTGCAACGGTATCGCTCCGATTTTTCACATGTGATTCCTTCAACGGAAATTAAGATAAGACCGAATATGTCTTATGAAGAGGAGCCGGTTAAGATCTTGGCTCGAGAAGTGAAACAGTTGAGAAATAAGAGCATAGCACTAGTGAAAGTGTTATGGAAGAAACATGGCGTGGAAGAGGCTACGTGGGAAACGGAAGAAGCTATGAGAGAGCAACATCCAAACCTCTTTTCTGGTAAGATTTTCGGGGGCGAAAATCTCTAAAAAGGGGGAGAGTTGTAACATCTCGATTTAGGGCCTAGTCGAAATAGTAGTTTGAGACCACAAATCCGAGGGTTATGAATGAGTTTTTGAGGTTTATATTATGTATGCATGCTAGTGTGAAAGTTTCATGAAAAAATTTTGTGAAATTGTGGTTGAATTGTCCAAAAGGACTAAATTGCAAAAGTTGCAAAATGTGTGTTTCTAGAAGCTATTTGTGTGAAATAGCTCTAGATTATTAATTTGAGGTCCTTAAATAGCAATTTACCCAAATTATAATTTTTGGACAAAAATGGACATGGATGAGTCAAATTTTGAAGTTTATGAAAAAGGGCATTTTGGTCATTTATCAAATAAGTGTTTAAAATAGGTGAAAAGATGACAAATTCATTCATCTTCTTCCCCTTAGCTGCCGAAAATTAGAGAAGCCATTGTTAGGGCTCTTTCAACTTTTCAAGCTTGCTAGTAAGTGCTCCTAAGCCCGGTTTTGATATTCTTTGTATTTTTGAAGTCCCGATAGCATGAGTAAGCTATTTTTAGCTATTTGATGAGCTATAATGGATGTTCCAAAATGTGGTCATGAATGACATGCATGTATTTTGATGTTTTATGGAAGATTATGAAAACTTGATGTAGTAGAAACATCTTTTGTTAAGTGATTTTCCATGAAAATGCATGTAGGGACTTGATTGTGAAAAACTTTAGTTTGGTCATACATGTGTAATTTAGTGAGATTTGATGAATGCTTTAGTTGAGTAAGTGGTTCGGCTAAGCATGAAAGGATAGAAAGTTGAATAAAAATCACTTTACGAGCCTTGGGGATAAAGTGTAAATATGAGGAAGTTTAGGGGCAAAATAGTAATTTTGCTAAAGTATGAAATGTGGGTCAATTTAGTCAATGTGTGTATTGAATAAGCTGAATTATTCATTATAGATCAAGAAAGATGAAGCCCAGATCGAAACTGAGGCAAAAGCAAGGTGGTGGACTAAATTGCATATTTCCATACTTTTGAGTATTGAGGTAAGTCTATGCATAAATAATGCATTCATACTTACAATTTGTTAATGCTAGCTAGTGCGTAGCATGTTTGAGAACCTATGTGGGATGAATGTAATAGAAAATGTGGGATGAATGTATGATCGAGAATGATTAAGTAAGTAGACTTGTGCATGTGTTATGATAATGATAGATGGTGGGCTAAGTGTGATGCCATCCTAATGCATATTGACGATGAGCTAGTTATGTGCGATGCTATCGTGAGGTATATCGTTTGGTGAGCTATGTGCTGAATCACAATGAATACCTTTTTGGTAGGCTAAGTGCGATACCATCTTATTAATCAATTGTGGTGTGCTAAGTGCGAAACCACCGAGATATTGGCCGTGTGTGGATTAAGCGTGTGTATTAGTTTGTGTGTGTTAAATTGTATGGATTAATTACGTGAATTAGCCGTGTGTGTAATAGTGTGTGGATTAGTTATGTGAACTAGCTGTGTGAATAGGCGTGTGGATAAGTTATGTGGATAAACTGTGTGGATGTATTACGAGAAATAATGACGTGTTGTATATTGTGTAAACGTGACATAGAATGCAGGGGTGCATTTCGATGGTTATGAGTATGTGACTCATGATGTGTTGGAAATGTGGTAAGGGATAGAAAGAGTAAGCATAGTTGTGAATTACTTATGTTGGTATAATGCTAATTGTTGCTTAGCTTATACTATGTTGCTTAATTGTTTATGTGTAAACTTATAAGCTCCAAGCTTACTCCTTTTCTTTTCCCTTGTCTTATATATTTAAAAGCGTTGAATCGAGATACAAGGATCATCAGAAGATAGCCCACATATCAGCACACTTTGGTACATGAAACTTAATGTTTTGTATATGGCATGTATAGGGGCTAGACAAGTTAGTGGATTTTGTTGTAAATGGCTAAGATGTGTTGGCCTTTAGATGGATAGCTTATTTTGTGTAATGCCATGGTTGTTGGCTATTACATTATATGAAAGAAAGATATAGTTTTCTATGTGAGAATGCACTTCAATTTGAGTTGATTATGATGGTGTTAGATGAGTATATGTTGTGTATGTTAGAAGGGTGAAAAGACCTTGACACTTAGCCTTGTTCTTGACCATGTGGATAGACACACGGGCGTGTGTCTAGGCCATGTGTGACACACGGTCAGCCCACGGGCGTGTGCTGTGGCCGTGCGTCCCCTGCATGTTAACATTTTAAATCAGGATAGTCCACGGGCTAGCCACACGGGCGTGTGACTAGGCTTTGAAGCAATGTGTGTGAAGTCAGTGTGCACCACGGGTGGTAAGCACGGGCGTGTGCCTTGGCCGTGGGGCATTGGTAGAATGCTAGGTTTTTAGGCATGGTTTGGGGACATGGGCGTGTGTGTCTATGCACGGGCGTGTCTAATCTTGCACAGGCGTGTGAGACCTATATAAAAGAGAAAAATTTTAAGGATCGTAAAAGTTCTAGATTAGTCTCGAGAGCCCTCGTGTGTATGAGTGAGGCCACGTAAGTCGTGAATGAGGTTATAGAGAGTAATGACGTTGAGCCTAAGTTGCGATTAAGTGGTTTGAGTTCGGTAACACCTCGGGCCTAATTCCCGGCGTAGAACCCGGGTAAGGGGTGTTACAGACACAATTCATCAAATCCATGAAAACTGCAGGAGCATTTGTTAAACCAAAAGGCATGACCAAAAATTCATAGTGGCCATACCTTGTCCGAAATGCGATTTTCGGCACATCCAAGTCCTTGACTCTCAACTGATAATATCCGGACCTCAAGTCTATCTTGGAAAATACTGTGGCTCCCTTCAATTGGTCAAACAAATCATCGATTCTTGGCAATGGGTACTTGTTCTTTACAGTTACCTTATTGAGTTGTCGATAATCTATACATAATCTCATAGAACCATCCTTTTTCTTTACAAATAATACGAGAGCACCCCACGGAGAATAACTCGGTCTTGTGAAGCCTTTATCCGTAAACTCTTATAACTGCACCTTAAATTCTTTTAGCTCGGTTGGAGCCATTCTGTATGGAGCAATAGAAATGGGGGCAGTACCAGGAGCTAGCTCAATCCCAAATTCAATCTCTCTAACTGGAGGTAGCCCTGGCAATTCCTCTGGGAAAACATCTGGATAATCACATACTATGGGAACCGATTCAATTCTTAACTCACTCTCTATAGCATTCATCACAAAGGCAAGGTAGGCTTCGTACCCCTTACTTAGATATTTCTGAGTCAACAAGGAAGATATCACTACTGGCAATCTGTCTTGCTCATCTGATTCTACACGAATAAGATCCCCACTTTCACATTTCAAATCAATAAACTTCCTTTCACAATTCACTATCACATCATGAGTGATTAACCAATCCATCCCAAGGATGACATCAAATTCATCAAACGACAATAGCATGAGATTAGCCGGAAAATAATGACCCCTAATCATCAAAGGGCAACCTTTGCATACTCTATCGACCAACACACATTTGCCTAGGGGATTCGACACTCTTATTACATATTCAGTATACTTTACAGGTATACTCATTCTAGAGACTAATTTCATGCAAATATACGAGTGGGTAGACCCCGGATCGATTAAAGCTACAACATGAGTATCATAGAGAGAAAATGTACCCGTGATCATGTCGGGGGAGGATGCCTGTTCGCGAGCACGAATGACATATGTTCTCGCCGGTGCTCTACCCTCAGCTCTTGCAGTCTGCTCTCTAGACGAATTCTTGCTACTCATTTCATTTCCCGGGTTTCTCTGAGGTCTTCCCCTAGCAGTATTTCCTGGTCTCGCATTTTGAGGCTTCTTCTTCTCACCCATCTCGGGGCAATCTCTGATAAAATGGTCTAGAGATCCACACTTGAAACAAGCTTTCTCGCTTGCTCGACACTCCCCGGGATGACGTTTTCCACACTGCAGACATTTCAATCTACTCGGTTGAGCGTTGCCAACACTAGCAACCGAAGTAGTCTGAGCTTTAGACCCTGGGTACTGTCTGCCTTTACTTCTGTTTGAAAACCCAGCTGAAGTAGCTGACCGAACAGTAAACTCTCTTGAATTCTTGGACGAGGATTGGAATGACTTGCTAACTGTCTCTTCTTCGAGTCGCGAGACTCAATTTTAGCTTTCTTTTTCTCTTTGACTAGTTCTTCAGCCTTACAGGCTCGATCTACCAGCACCACAAACTCCTTTAGTTCGAGGACACCAACAAACAAACGAACATCCTCATTTAACCCATCCTCGAATCTTTTGAACATGATGGCTTCTGTCGATACGCACTCTTGAGCATATTTGCCGAGCCTTACGAACTCATGCTCATATTCAGCCACCATCATTCGACCTTGCTTTAGCTCCAAGAACTCCTTTCTTTTCTGGTCGATGAACCTTTGACTAATGTACTTCTTCCGGAATTCCTCTTGGAAGAATTCCCAATTAAATCTCTCCCTGGGTACCACAGACACAAGGGTGTTCCATAACTGATAGGTCGAATCTCTCAAGAGAGATACCGCACACTTTATGCACTCCTCAGGCTTGCATGACAACTCATCGAATACCCTGATGGTATTCTCAAGCCAGAATTTTGCCCTCTCCGGATCATCATGCTTACTAGCCTGAAATTCCTCAGCTCCTTATTTCCGAATCTTATCGACCGAAGGCCTTTCTCTTCTTACTACCTCTACCACCTGAGGAGCTACAGGAGCGGGCTGAGGAATAGGTGGGGGAGGAGGGGGTTGAGCATTAGGATTTGCTCGAATAAACTCGGTATACCAGTTGCTTATCATATGGAGAAAGGCTTCTCGAGCCTCTTCTTCCTGACCCAAAGTCTCGAGTCTACTTTCTACTGGCGCGGTCCCTTACGCGGGAGCCGGCGCATTACTTGCAGCATCATCGGCTGCAGTTCGATCAGGATCCATTACTATATAAAAACGCAATTTAAAACCGTCAGGAGTCGTCACACTATCATTAATAAATACTCATATATATGGCATGTATAGCTAGACTCATACTTACGCTACGTTAGCCCGAGAATCGACTAAACCGTAGCTCTAATACCATTAAATGTAACACCCCTTACCCGTATTCGACACCTGAACCGGGTACGAGGCATTACCGTACTAAACTTGCTCAAATAATAAAACCTTGATCCATAAAATTTCAATTTTAAATTAATCTCTTCATTCAAGACCTTAATATCCTTATTATAGCCCTACGAGATCCTAAACTTGCACCCGGAATGATTCGAGACTAAACCGAAAACTTTTGAACACATAGACAAATTTGACTTAAAATAGGGCCACACACCCGTGTGAAGGGTGGAACATGCCCGTGTGGCATATCACATGTCCGTGTTCCACACCCGTGTGGATTTATTTTCTACTTCAAACCTACAGGAGTTTTCACACGGCATGACACACGCTCGTGTCCATAGCCCGTGTCTCTCACATGGCCATGACACGCCCGTGTCCTCTCCCGTGTGTGAAAACCTTGACATTCTGTTTATGACATCATCATCACAATAAGGTCACACGGTCAAGGCACACGCCCGTGTCCTTAGACCGTGTGTCGAATTAAATTCCTAATTTCAGGTGCAGACTTCACACGGCCGGAGCACATGCCTGTGTCTTAGGCCATATCTCTCACACGGTCGAGACATACGACCGTGTCTCTACCCGTGTGTTTACTACTGAGCATACTGACTTGCAAACCTAGCATACAAGGGGACACACGGCCTCTCCACACGCCCATGGGGCTGACCGTGTGTCACACACGGCCTAGATACACGCCCATATGTCTACCCGTGTGGACATTTGTAAGGCTATCTACCAAGCCAAATGACACCTTGCAATGCAACCATACTTATACCAATTCAATTCAACACATATCATGACCAAAAGGCACCTCTAAGAACTTATAATTCAAGACATCCACGCAAGCATACACTTCATGAAATTCATCATGATTGGATATATGAACTTGTCAAGTATAGGCCAATTTCCCATGACCATTTACAAAATGAATTGAACAACATTAATAGCCAACACTTTGGCTAACAATTATGACATAACAAAATGACCAAACCCTATACATGCCATACTCAAAATGAATCTAACTTGGCTATACCAAAAAGTAGTCGATAGTGTGATTTTCGAACTCTGATGCTCCATGAATTCTCAAGCTAACTTGGCAATGCTACAAGGAAAAGGGAAATGAGAGGGGTAAGCTTAAAGCTTAGTAAGTTTGCATGAAATAAATAGCTACATAAAGCTCGTAATGTCATCCATCCATTGCATTGAAATAAAACACAAGTCTCAAGCTCATTTCCATAACTCACTCATACTTATTCTTACCGATTACATATCATGCCACATATCGTAAACCATTCTCGTGAATTACTCACATATACCTGTATCACTTCATCACATAGTCTTAGCATTAATCTCATCTCTATCATAAGCTTAACTATTTACCCCATTAAATCACTTGGGATATTCTGAGATACATGATCCTTCCCATTCACATAATTATGACTCAAATGCCACATCCCAGATATGGTCTTACGTGGGGTCACTTTTAGATGCCGATGCCATATCCTAGATATGGTCTTATACGGGATCTTATATCGATTGTCGATGCCATATCCCGGATATGGTCTCATACGATTTTCATACTCAATGCCAATGCAATATCCCAGATATGGTCTTATACGAAATTTCAATTTGGTGCCGAGGCCATGTCCCGGACATGGTCATATAAGGGACCTTACTCATCTCAAATCTTGATGATATTATTCTCTCATTTATTTAAGTCCAACCATGACTTCAACATAACAATTATCATCATTTTCTCTTTCAACATAATTACTCAAATTCATAGAAATAATGTTCGTCATCACTAATATCAAACATTTTAAAACTAAATAGCATGATGTTGAATTTATTACACACAAACTTACCTCGATTTCAAAATAGGCCAATTTACTGATCTAGTCCGATACTTTGCCCTTTCCTCGGTCAAGGTTAATTCCTCGTTCTTCTTGATCTATATTAGCAAATTATCTCATTTAATTATCACATTAATCAACACATCTCAAAATTCATACTTTGGCAAAATTACCATTTTGCCCTCATACTTTCACCAAATGACTATTTTACCCCTAGGCTCGTAAATCAATTCTAATCAAATTTCTTCCTCTAATGAGCCTAGGTGAACATTTTTTTCTCTTATGGAAACTCTCAATACTTATCATTTCACACATTTACCACATATTTTGCAACCTTTACAAAAAGGGCCTTTGAGGTGTTTTCATGATAACACCTTTCACAAAAGTTGTTCATCTAAAAACTAGGACTCATATCATAAATGATCACATGGCAAAACCCTAGGTTTTCAACCATTTTTCAAAATAGTCCCCTCATTAGCTAGCTTAAGCTTCAGGGGTTCCAAAAGTACAAACTTTATCAAGAAAGACCATTAAAATCACTTACTTGAAAGGTGAAGAGCTTGCTGAAATTTTTGGGTTTTCAAACCCCTATTTACTACTAATTTTCGGTGGGAGAAGATGAGTGAATAGAAGGATATCATCTTTTCTTTATTTTATTCTATTTCACCAATTTAATCCACCTACTACACCAACTTTGACTAATTTTGACTTCTTTGTCCCCCTATGGCCGGCCACCCTATATCTAAGGGTCAATTTGCACATTAAAGGCCTCCAATTAATATTCTATGGCTATTAGAAACCTTTAACTTGTAAAATAGAACTTTCGCACTTTATGCGATTTAGTCCTTTTTCGCGATTAAGCATGAAATCGCTAAAATTAAAGCACCAAAATTTTCATGCACCCATATAATCATACTATAACTCATAATGTAATATTAAAATAATTTTCTTCAACTTTAGATTAGTGGTTCCGAAACCACTGTTCTGACTAGCCCCTAAATCGGCTGTTACATATTCCAACCACCCAAATTATGCACACATTCAATAGACCTAGCCACTACTCCAACACACCTAAATATACCAAATCAATAAATCTATTTCATTCAACCAATATGCCATCTAAAGGCACAACATATGTAACAGCCCGATTTAGGGGCTAGTCGGAATAGTGATCTCGGGATCACTAAAGTTATAACATGTTTATGAGGATGCATGAAAATTTTGGTGCCTTAATTTTAGCGATTTCTAGCTAAATTATGAAAAAGGACTAAATCGCATAGAGTGCGAAAGTTCCATTTTATAGGCTAAAGGTGCCAAATAGCTATGTCTTAGTAATTGGAGGTCCCAAATGAGCAATTTGGCATTGTCTAAGTGAGTTGGCCGGCCATAGTAAGCTAAGGGGACAAGAACATTAAATGTGGTCATGTTAGGTGTTTAAAAAGAAATAAAATAAGATGAAATAAGCCAAAAAGCTATCATCTTTTTACTTCTTCTCTTTCAACCGAAAATATCAGCCATGGGAGGGCTTGGAAAGCTTCAAAATTTCAGCAAGCTTCTCTTCGCTCAAGTAAGTGATTTTGATGGCTTTAGATGTTAATTTTTGTACTTTTGATACCCCTAAAGCTTAAGCTTTCTAAAGAGGGGACTAGTTTGCAATATGGTTGAAAGTCTAGGGACTTGCCATGAGAGATTTTATGTTTTTTAATGAGTTTTATGAAAGAAAATGAATGATAGGATGATGAGAAATAACTTTTGTGAAAGGTGTTGTCATGAAAACACCTATTTGGGACTAAAATGCAAAAGTTGTAATTTGTTCATTAAGGCATGAAATTGATGGAATTGAGAATAGTTGTAAGAGGATTAAATGTTCAGCTAGGCTTGTTTAACAAGAAAATGTGATGAAAATTTATTTACGAGCCTAGGGGCAAAATTGTAATTTTGCCAAAGTATAGGGTCAAAATGGTCATTTTTTCCTAAGTAGAGATTATGTTGTAATATGATCATTAAGTGATTAAATGAGTAAATTGCATTGTTTTAGATGAAAATGAGTTTCGAACCTAGAACGGATGAAAAGAGAAATGTAGGCAAAAAGTCATTTTCGGCTCTTTCGACATCGAGGTAAGTTCATGTGCAAATGTTGAAATGACGTATGAGCTTATTTAGTATTCCAATGTTGTATGGAATGTATATTATTATGCGAATGTATGAAATGTCTCTTGATGAGATGTCAATGGAATCGAATTTAGAGTAATGGGAAAGGTGTATAGCACGATAGAACGATGGTTAAAGGCTCGAGTAAGACCATATTGGGATATGGCCTCGGTGTAAGAATTTGTATAAGACCATGTCAGGGACATGGCATCGATATGTTAGAGTATGTAAAACCCAATTGGGGTAGAGTGACAACGGGAACTATGTGCGTGAGACTCAAGAGAGTTATTTAACAATTCGAATGATTCAATGTATATGTGAATGTATGTGGTGTACTATGAGTAGCACAAGTAGGTGTAGAATTGAATTGAGATGAATTCAATAAATGATGAACCCCTAGTGGGGTATGTGTATTTGATGCACTGTGTGAATGAGAACGCGTATCATAGAAAGTTAAGTAAAAATGGGAACATGTGAGGATGTTCTTGAATGAACATTTGAAATAGAGATATACTTGTGTATTATTATCCATGAATGTAAATAACGGTAAGCTATGTGCAATGTCACCTTATTGATTATTGATCGATGGGCTATGTGTGATACCATCACTTATAAAGGAATGGTGGGCTAAGTGCGAAACCACCGAGATATTAGTTGCATGAGTGGCTTATTGAAAATACTTGATGTGTTGTTATATATGATCTTGTGACGATCAGTGCAGGAACGTATGCTAATTAAACGAGCGAATTGGCTTGTGATATGGTAAGAATGTGGTAAGAGATTGAATGAGTAAGTTTCAGGAATGGTTAAGTAAGTAACCATGAGTTGATGAGAAAAACTCAACATAATGCCTTGGTGTTATGTATATTCAGTGAATATCAATATTTCTCAATTTATACAGATGAACTTACTAAGCATTATTGCTTACTCCTTTACTTTTCTCATCTCTTATAGGTTTTATTACTTAGCTCGGGTTGGAGGCCGCCGGAGATGTTTTCACACTATCAAGCAGACATACGGTATGAGGTATCAAGTTTTTAAGAGTCATGGAAAGTATAGGGATTCGTTTAAGGTTGATGAAGTCTAATTGTGGTAGCCAAATGTTGTTGGCCAAAGAGTATTCATAGTATGGTTGTGTATAGCGATTTATCATGGTTTAAGTTGTTGTAAATGTTGTGGGAACAATTCTCCCAAGTGTATGAGAGGAAAACTTTATTTTCATGAACCAAACACGTTAATTTATGTGTTTCAATTGATGTTTTGAGAATGTTTTGAAGAAATATATGAATGTATGCAATGGAGAGTAAGAAAAGGCTTGGTAGATAGCTTCTGAATGCCCACACGGTTAGACACACGGGCGTGTGTCTAGGCCGTGCGTAACCTGCACCTTAATCTCATAAGTTAGAATAAGGCACGGGTTAATCCCATGGCCGTGTGTTGAAGCCGTGCATGACACACGGTTAGAACATGGGCGTGTGCCCCGGCCGTGTGTAATAAGCCAGTATATCAAGGTATAGTACATGGGCTAAGTCCACGGACGTGTCAAGGCCGTGTGTAATTATTCAGTGTCGACCACGGTCGGATGACATGGGCGTGTAATGGGGTGCACGGGCGTGTCCCAAACCGCATGGGCGTGTGCCTTAACCGTGTGGCATTTGGCAGAATGCTTAGGTTTTTAAGCACGGTTGTTGAACATGGCCGTGTGTGTCTATGTAAGAGTATGCCCAAATATCAGTCATGAGATGGCTGTAATAACATACTTGATTTACCATGTTTATTAATATAAAGCGTTGTCATTATTATTTCAGTTTTTCTTTCTGTGTGTACAAATAAACTGTTTTATAATAATGTCCTGAGAATAATATGATTATTCTTAAAAGATCCTTAGTCAAGTATTATTGTTGACTAGGACAATGTAGT
Organism: Gossypium sturtianum; assembly: GCA_025698515.1. Classification (NCBI taxonomy): domain Eukaryota; kingdom Viridiplantae; phylum Streptophyta; class Magnoliopsida; order Malvales; family Malvaceae; genus Gossypium; species Gossypium sturtianum. The sequence goes on along the minus strand of CM046946.1, from coordinate 67,273,164 downwards.
TGATTGATGATAAAGAGTTGTCATTGATATGGAGTGTCAAAATCAATGCATGAATATGTGTGTTAGAGAACAACATATTGGACTGACCTGCTATGAGTATGTTTCTTGGATTATTATGTAATTGTCACAACATTACTCATAGTGATTAATATGTATATGATCCTCAGACTTGAGATCATCATCATCCCAACACCGTGAGTTGTATATTTTGATACAGTCAAACGTACACCATAACTGGTTGTTCTATAAAGGCTGATGTTGGATATACCACAATCTATGTAGAGGGATATGGTTGATCAATATAGGATAAGTCCCTCCTACATAATGGGAGTAATATCTTAGGCCACTTGATTGAGTGAGACTAGAAATGCATGGCCATGCTCAAATAAGTTGACATGAGATGTCATACTAATTTGTATATCATAGTCTACTCAAGATATCAAGAAACATGGGATGGACTATACAAGTGTGACTATTCCATGACTTGTGTCCATTCCAGAGATAAAGGACTTAAGGATTAATGCATGAAAGGTTAATCACAAAAAGGTTATGTCGAATCATGACTCCTTGTAACTTAGGTAGAAATGATGCATTGCTAGATGCCACTCATTATTTGTAACATTAGAATCGTTCTAGTATTACCGCTAACGTTACAAGAACCTCTGTGGTCACACCCTATGGTTGAAATGAACGGAATAAAACATAGTTGGTATTGTGTTTGATTGTCACATGAATTAAATTAATTAAAGAATTAATTTAAATTGGGCAATCAAATATTGAACATATTATATGTACAAGGATGTTGTACACATAATGAGAATTAATATATATGAATTTGGTTCGTATATAGATTTAAATAAATATAGTTTACCGAAATCCATGTTATAATTAATGCAATTATAATTTGTTTTTGGATATAATTAATGTAATTATAATTTTCGGTTAAAACATTATTATATTTATTTAATTTTATGATTCATTAAAAAGATACCGATTATAAAAGGTAATAGGTTATATATAGCTTATTAAGAGAAAAACCCTAAGTGATTGCTTTAAGTTCTAGCAGCCGTCAAGCAAGAAAAACCTCCAAAACAATTTTGGAGATTTCTTCCATTCATAGTCAAACCGGGTGGATTACGTAGAGGCTGACATCGGAAAAGGTTGTGGCTTGGTTCGACAGTGGATCAAAGTTCGTGTTATCGAGGCATTGCTGTCTACTCATATTGAAGTTTCGGTAATTTTGAAACCTTTATTTCACCCCGATTCGTTCCTCACACATGGATTCATGGTTTGGATTGCTAGAATTTAATTTTATTTTGCTGCGCCAAGGGGTGCCGGCGTTCCAACAGTGGTATCAAAGCCACTTGTGTGATATGAACTCGGGTTTAAATACTTGGGTGATGCAATTGTATGAGATGCATGCTTTAATTTTATTCCATTTTCGATTGTTTAAATCGTTTAAGCATAACCTGATAACTGTTCCTTTCGGTAATTGATTAAATGTTAATCATGGTGTTGTGGCCTATTCGATTTTATGTTATTATCTGTTAACTATTAACAAATCGTAATGATGCGACGGTGGTATTTACGATTTTCAAGAAGAGTTAATCGGCTAGTGGAACAAGGGTTGTTCCGATATGAAACCTCAAGGATTAAAGTCCACGAAAACACGATTACGTTGATAAAATTTATCAAATCGTGAGGTTTCATTTGACCTGGGGTATGCGGTTCGTCTGCATCACGGCCTCCGCCCGCACCATCGGGTCCATATCGTGGGCTCCGCACCCCCAGCCTTCTACTGCGTGACATTCCCTCTCCGCCATCGATGTTATTTTACAATCGTTCTTGGATAGCTACAGACTGGGATTTGTCCTCAATTTCAATATGAATGAAATTGACAAGACTCGCCACGCTTGCTCAAGATGTTACGAACTCGCTGAAGGCAACATGAAAAAGGTTGGACCCAAGCCCATACCGATGGTCCGTAATAACAAGGGAAAGGAAAGGCCAAAGTTCAAACAAAGCCCAAGGGCAAAGGTAAGCCTAAGCTTGGAAAAGGAAAGGTCTGATTGAAACTTAAAGGTGGGGTGTCTAAGGAAGGAAACTACTTTCATTGTGGTGTGATTGGACATTGGAAACATGAATCGCCCCATCTATCTTGAGGAAGTCAAGAAAGCTAAAGCAAGCGGAACATCCGCTTCTGTGGTATTTATGTTATTGATATTAATTTATCAACTACTACTTCTTGGGTATTAGATAATTTGGTTGTGGTTCTCATATTTGTACTACGCATGGGGACTACAAAGGAGTAGGACTTTGGCTAGAGGAGATGTGGACTGCGAGTTGGAAATGGAGCAAAAGTTCTTTGCATTAGTTTGTGGGAACATATACTTTATCTTTGCCTAGTGGAATTGATTTATGTTTAGAGGATTGTTATTTTGTGCCCAGTTTGACTAAAAACATTATTTCAATTTCTTGTTTAGACAAAATTGGTTTTGAGATAATTATTAAGAATAATTGTTGTTCCTTTTGTCTCAATAATGTTTTCTATGGTTGGCACAATTGATTAATGGCCTCTATATTTTAGATCAAACGAATCTCATTTACAACATAAATACTAAAAGATCTAAAATAAATGACTCAAATCAAACTTATCTTTGGCATTGTCGTTTAGGCCACATAAGTGAGAAATGCATATCCAAACTCCATAAAGATGGTCTCTTGAATTCATTTGTTTTTGAACAATTTGAAATATGTGAATCTTGCTTATTGGGAAAAATGACTAAATCTCCTTTTACTGGTAAAAGTGAACGAGCTAGTGATTTATTGGGCCTAATACATTTCGATGTATGTGGACCAATAAATACACTGAGCAGAGGTGGATTTCACTACTTCATTACTTTCACTGATGATTTCAGCAGATATGGGTATGTTTATCTCATGCGCCATAAGTCTGAGTCCCTTGAAAATTTCAAGGAATTCAAAAATGAAGTACAAAATCAAATAGGCAAAACTATCAAGTCACTTCGATCTGATCGAGGTGGAGAGTATTTGAGCCTAGATTTTGATGATCTTTTGAAGAAATGTGGGATTGTCTCACAACTTACTCCTCCTGGTACTCCTCAATGGAATGGAGTATCTGAAAGAAGAAATCGAACTTTGTTAGACATGGTTCGATCCATGATGAGTCATGCTGATCTACCGACTTTCTTTTGGGGACATGCACTTGAGACAGCTACTTTTACACTAAATTGTATTCCATCTAAATCGATTCAAAAGATGCCATATGAGATGTGGACTGGGAAACGTCCCAGTATGTCTTTTATGAAAATTTGGGGTTGTGAAGCTTATGTTAAACGCCAGACGTCTACTAAGCTTGAACCCAAATCTGAAAGGTGTATTTTTGTGGGGTATCCAAAACAAACCAAAGGATATTATTTCTTTAATCCCACTGAGAACAAAATGTTTGTTGCCCGGACTGGTGCCTTCCTAGAGAGAGAATTTACTTCTAGAAAAGGAAGTGGGAGTGTAACATCTTTAAATAAGGGCTATTGTGTTTGAACTGTTTACATGTGTATGGCTTGGTTGTGATGTTAATTGGGATGTTTTAGGGTCTAGGTATGAGCCAAGGGTAGGCCCGAACTATAGGAAAAATTTTGTTTTAAGCTTTGGTTAAGGGAGTGAAGGAGCTAGGGGTTAAGTATATTAAAGTGGTAAAGTTAAGCACAAGAATTGCCTTGGTAAAGTGGCAAGGAGGCGCCACTTAGGGCCTTGAGGAGTGACGCCACATGCAGGGAAGGGGGAGCTCAGGTTCGAGCAGCGGAGATCCCATTTTCTGCTTAGTATTTTGACACCAAGCTGAGGAAGAGTTGTGCTCAGCTCAAACTCTGTCAGATAACTGTTGAACAAGTCAAATTGATTTGAACGGGTGGCAAAGAGAGAATTTAGGAGTTTGAATATTTCAAACTCGTTTGAACGAGTGGCCAGGAGAGGTTTGAGAGTTTGCTGAAATTTGAATTGTGTGAGGAGGTGTATTCGGCTGGAAGACTTAGGAGGAGTGCTGAAAATCCTTAGTGAACATTTTCGGCTAGCAAAGCTCTGGTGCATTCGGTTGAGAAGCAAAACCGAAACCTCATTTGGGCACTTGTTGATTTTCCCTCTAGCAGAACAAGCCGAATCCTTTAGAACCATTTGAGATTTCTTTCTTTTTCTCCTTTGAAACCGAAAGCCAAAAGCACCCTAGACTCTTGCCGATTTCTTCCTTAGGCATTGAGCTGAATTTTCACTTGCATTCCTCTCTTATTTCTTTTGAAGCAGAAACACTACTCTCCCTAAACCTCATCTCTTTTTGCTCTCCATTCTTATTGGTTGGCTGAACCTTCTTCTTCCTCAAGCCGTTCTTTCAATTGTTTCTTTCATCTTCTTTTCACCATCACTCAAACCGAATACCCCTTCCATTCTCTCCTTCCATTTTGGCTGAATCTCATCTGCTTTTTCTTTTCTTAAGCCATAGCTGAATCTCCCTTGATCACTCAACCCCATTGCCGAAATCGCTCTCAACTCTCCCCTTCTTGTTTTAACTTTTGGCCGAATATCAACTAAGTATAGATCTCTCTTGTGTGATTTTCTCTAATCGGGTTTGAAGAGGGTAAGTGTTCTTGGCCAAAACTCTATCATCTTCTTCTTTTCTCTCTGTCGACATGTATAGAACAAAAGCCGAATTTCGACATTTGTCTTGACTCTTAATCAACTATGCAATCGGTTTCTCCTAGGTTCTTCGGGTTTAGAAGTAGTGGATCGTGGTCATCTACTTTCTCTGCCAATCGGTTTCGTTAGGACTGTGGTAAGGTCTCATGCCGATTCATTCTTTCTTTTATTCGTTTGAAAAGCTGAAGGCTATTGCTTTATGTGGTTGAATGTTGGCCGATTGTAGGGGAAGGCTGAGATCTCGCATATCTCGGGTTGTGGCTAGTATTTGAAAAGTGTTAAGGTAAGGAGGGTTGCTAGATGCGTTAACTTTTCGGGATTTACAAGTGAAGCCGAATGGCTTTTGCTAATGATCTTGGTTTGGCCGAATGTAGGTAAAGGGGATCTAGTGCGTTAGATCGGGATCTTCGGGATTCAGTGATCGCGTTAGTAACCAGGTGTGTAACTTACACACTTCATAATCGTTGTAAACTTGTTAATAAACTAAACTATGTTAAAAGTCGAAACTGTCTAGATTTCGATATGATACCTTTATGGGTATGAGCAAGGATTTCGGGTAAGTCCGTTTTGTTGAGATTACGGCACATGATTTACGATGATATTATCTATGTATGTTCGATATATGTCTAATGATTAAGCATGATGGCATGATTTGTATGTGCATTGCATTATTGTGGGTGATATGAGAGGAGGGGGAAGATTGATATCTGTTACTTTGGGTCACCAGTGGTTTGGTACCACAGTTGATTTCGTGTCTTTGGGTCACCAGAGGTTTGGCACCTCATAGCGACTCGTCCCAAAGCTGGCTTAGCACCACAAAGGTTGGCCCCACATTTGATAAAACAGGATTGTCGCTAGTGATTTGGTATCACAACATGGGTTGGCCCCACAATTGGATTATTCGTGACTTTGGGTCACCAGTGGTTTGGCACCACATTATTATTGATATCAGTGACTTTGGGTCACCAGTGGTTTGGCACCACCAGTGGTTTGGTACCACACGGGGTAGAAAACAGAGTTGTGGATGGCTAGGTTTGGGTGCATGATGTGTTTGCTTGATTATGATTTGTGTAAGCATGTTGCAATAATCGGGAGGGGGATTATGCACTGAGTCTTGGTGACTCACCTTCTCCCTTATCTTTTCAGGTGATTCGTAGATCGCGGATGAAGAGTCGGGTGGACTCGAGGTGACCATGCGATAATTGCTTCGGTTTTACATGAACACCTGATGTGGGAATTTTACTTTAAATTCTGGTTTTTATTTGGGTTTGTAACAAGGCCTTTAAATTATGTTTTGGATTATTTTATCTGCTTTGGATTTGGTTTTAAATATGACTAAGTAATTACTTGATTTGCTTTAAAAACCTGATAATCAAAGTTTTCAAACTAAGCTAAGCAACGAGTTTTCTAAACTCTACCATCGGGTAATACAATTCATATGATTTCAAAGCAACTGAACATTTTCCACTATACATACATCGGTTTTCCCCAAACACAAGCAATCGAAGAGTTTTCACCGAAAATAAATTGGTAACATGTTTTCTTCGAATCGTTTTCACTCTGTGACATGCCAGATTCGGTCGTGGTGTGTTGACCGGGTTTGGGGTGTTACAATCATGGCATCAGAGCCAGGTTCAACAGCTCGGCTGTGGGCCCGAGGCCCAAAATGTTTTAAAGTGTGGTTTTAAAAAGTGTTGATGGAAAAAAAATGTATGGTTTAGCATGGCACCGAGTCTCCGAAGATCGACCGCCTGTAAGTACCCTTAACTCGATGGTTACATATGATTATGATTATGATGATATATGTTATGGACGACTAGTGATAGTGGACTACCTTAGAGATTGGAACCTATATGACTCTGTGACTCGCGAAAACAAAACTTTGTAATAGAAACTGTTCATAAGACTGTGCCTTAATAATAGTGGAATAAAGACTGACGCATAAAACTTTTAAATCAGATAAGTCGAGACGTTAGACATGAGCACTCGAGGTCGGGGTCGTAATACGCTTGGACGCGGTCGGGGTAGGATGGCGTGGTCCGAACCGGTGGGATCCAGTCGGGGTCGAGAATGAGATGCCACCACCACCACTAGCTGCTGGTGTTGAGTACCAGGATCAGACAGGGGATGATGCAGTATCGCAGGCAATGCTGCGAGTTCTTGAGAGGGTGGCTGGAGCATGTGGAGGCTCGGGAGCTCGTAAGTTTGTATCTGAGCGACTCCGAGCCAATGGAGTCGAGGTTTTCCGAGGTGTTTCGTGTGGCGCCCAACACGGCCGAGTATTGGTTGGAGGCAACGGAGCGTATCATGGACGACTTGGATCCGATCTGGCGAGGAGAAACTAAAAGGGATAGTGTCGCCGGGATGAGTCATACGGTGGTGGCTCACGGTTCGGGATGGTACTCGCAATGGATGATCTCACGTGGGACTATTTTAAGGCGCCGTACGGAAGAAGTATATTGGGTCCGATTACATTTAAATAAAGTGGCGTTCGAGACCGGTTCGGGAGTAAGTCCCATCGTCGAGTCACGAGGCGTAATTCTTAAGGTTGAGCCGGTATGCTCGAGGTATCGTGGCTACGAGACGACCACGGCGATGTGTCGTTCGAGGACGGATTGAGGATGAGCAGAGATTGCTTGATTGCTCCACAAAGCAGGAGCGAGAGTTTACCGTGTTAGTAGAAAAGGCTAAGATAGCCGAAGGGGTAAAGGAATCGTGAGGCGTAATCGTGACAGGAATAGACATAAGAGAGGTTTTGGATCATCTGGGTCGGTCGGTAATTCTCAGAAAATGGCTAGGCATGGTGGGCCAAATCAATCCGGAGGCTCATTATCGCTAATCGTGGTCCGGTAGCAGATGTAATCGGTGTGGGAAATCTCATTGGGGAGAATGTTGGATTGGTGGAAAAGGATGCTTTGAATGTGGCTCGTTGGATCATCGTGTGAGGGATTGTCCATGGAAGTTAGCCAGGATTCAGTCTGAGGGCCAGGGTCATGCTCAGTTTAAGAATGAGGGACCGCAATCGCAGAGGGGTTGTGGTTCTAGTAGAGGAGGTAATGGTTCTGATCAGGGCCGCGGAGCACCGGGCAGAGGTGCAGGCAACACCGAGGCGAGACAGCCTGGATTGGTATATGCAGCGAGGCGTCGAGAGGAAGGCGACGCACCAGACGTCATAACCGGTACATTCTTAATCTTTGGATTACCACATACTGCTTTGATAGATGTGGGTTCGACGCATTCGTATGTTGCTTGTAGCATAGTAGAGACCATGAACCTAGACTTTGAGACTACTTCTAGGGAGATGACAGTAATTAGCCCTCTAGGTCACTCTGTAGAAGTAAATAAGCTGTATAGGGATGTACCCCTAGAACTCCAAGGGGTAGTGTTTGTGGCTGATCTGATGGAACTGCCATTTGGGGAGTTCGATCTGATTCTTGGGATGGACTGGTTGGTGAAGTACCAAGCAAGTCTGGATTGCACGGCTAAGCGCATGGTTTTGAAAACGGTTGAGGGTGAAGAAGTGGTGATGATAGGTAATAGAAGAGATTATCTGTCCAACGTGGTGTCTGCTTTGAAAGCTGAGAAAATGGTCAGAAAGGGTTATGAGGCGTTTATGGTTCATGTGTGTGCCTTGGAGGCCAAGGAGTCAGCTGTAGAGAATGTCCGAACGGTGAAGGAATTTGTCGATGTATTTCTAGAAGAACTTCCGGTTCTGCCTCCGGATCGGGAAGTTGAATTTGGTATAGATCTGTTACCTGGAACTGCGCCAGTGTCTATCGCCCCGTATAGGATGGCACCGAAGGAATTGGTAGAGCTGAAGGCTCAGATTCAGGAATTATTGGATCGGGGTTTTATCCGGCCAAGTGTTTCACCTTGGGGAGCACCTGTGCTCTTTGTTAAGAAGAAAGATGGTACAATGCGGATGTGTATAGACTACCGCCAATTGAATAAGCTAACGATCAAAAACAAGTATCCGTCGCCCAGGATAGATGACTTGTTTGATCAGCTTAAGGGTGCATCGGTTTTCTCAAAGATCGATCTAAGGTCAGGGTATCATCAGCTAAAGGTGAAAGAGGCTGATATTCACAAGACGGCGTTTCGTACTCGGTATGGGCACTACGAGTTTCTGGTAATGCCGTTTGGGTTGACTAACGCACCGGCAGCATTCATGGACATGATGAATCGGGTGTTCCAACAATTTTTGGACCAGTTTGTCGTGGTGTTTATAGACGACATTTTGGTGTACTCAAGGTCTGAAAAGGATCATGATGCGCATTTGCGGATAGTTTTGCAGATTTTGAGGGAGAAGCAGTTATTTGCCAAGTTCAGTAAGTGCGAATTCTGGCTTAAGGAGGTGACTTTCTTGGGTCACGTGGTGTCAGCAGAAGGGATTAGAGTGGATCCTCGCAAGATTGAGGCAGTGTTGGATTGGAAACCACCTAAGTCGGTTGTAGAGATTCGGAGTTTTCCAGGTCTGACAGGGTATTACCGAAGGTTTGTCGAGGGATTTTCTTTGATCGCAGCACCGTTGACCAAGTTACTTAGGAAAGGAGTTCCATTTGTGTGGTCTGAGAAGCAACAGGAAAGTTTTGACAAGTTAAAGAAGATTCTCGACCAAGCTCGATTTTGATTCACTGAGGCGGGAAAGGAATTTCACGATATCTTGTGATGCATCACATACTGGCTTGGGATGTGTGCTGATGCAGGAGGGGAAGGTAGTAGCATATGCGTCTCGATAGCTGAGACCGCATGAGGTTAACTATCCGACGCATGACTTGGAATTAGCTGCAGTGGTTTTTGCCCTGAAAATATGGAGGCACTATTTGTACGGAGAGAAGTCGATAGTCTACACGGATCACAAGAGTCTGAAGTACCTTTTGACTCAGAAGGATTTGAACTTGAGACAGCGCAGATGGATTGAGCTGTTGAAGGACTATGACTGTCCAATTGAGTATCATCCGGGCAAGGCTAACGTGGTGGCAGACGCGTTGAGCCGTAAGGTAGTATCAGACTTGAGAGCGATGTTTGCTCATCTTAGCTTGTATGACGACGGGAGTCTATTGGCGAAGTGCGTGTTAAGCCGACTTGGGTAGAAGCGATTAAGGAGAAACAGTTAGTGGATGAGGGTTTGAATGCTCGGAGGTTGCAAGTTCAGAATGGTGGGTTGGAAGGTTACAACTTGTCTAGTGACGGAGTACTGTGTTTTCAAGGGAAAGCTTGTATGCCGAAGGACGTCGAGTTAAGGCAGAGGATTCTTCAAGACGCACATAGCAGCCCATACGCTATGCATCCTGGAGGTAGCAAGATGTATCGAGATTTGCGAGAGCAGTTTTGGTGGCCAGGTCTGAAACAAAAAGTAACCGAGTTTGTGGGTAAATGTCTGACGTGTCAGCAAGTAAAGGCTGAACATCAGTTGCCGTCGGGTTTACTTCAGCCGGTGAAGATTCCACAGTGGAAGTGGGAAAGGATTACCATGGACTTTGTCAGTGGGCTACCCCTTACGCCTAGTAAGAAGGACTCAGTCTGGGTAATTGTGGACCGTTTGACGAAATCAGCTTATTTCATACCGGTAAGGGTTGATTACTCGCTTCAAAAGTTAGCTAAGCTGTATGTGGCAGAGATAGTGAGGTTGCACGGTGTGCTAGTGTCGATTATCTCGGATAGGGATCCCAGATTCACGTCAAGGTTCTGGAAAGCATTGCATCAGGCGTTGGGTACGCGGTTGGATTTTAGTACGGCATTTCATCCGCAGACATACGGACAGTCGGAAAGGGTTATACAGATTTTGGAAGATATGTTGAGAGGCTGTGTTTTGGATTTCAGAGGCAGCTGGGAAGAATTTCTACCGTTAGCTGAATTTGCGTACAATAATAGTTACCAAGCAAGCATTAAGATGGCACCATATGAGGCGTTGTATGGTAGGAAGTGTCGTACACCTACATGCTGGACAGAGTTGGGTGAGCGTCAGATGTTGGGTCCGGAGTTGGTTACGGAAACTGAGGATAAGGTCAAATTGATTCAGGCTCATCTAAAGGAAGCTTCAGACCGGCAGAAGTCCTACGCCGATCTTAAGCGGAGAGATATAGAGTTTGCCGTGGGAGACAAGGTCTTTTTGAAGGTCTCGCCGTGGAGGAAAGTGCTGAGATTTGGAAGAAAAGGCAAGCTAAGTCCAAGGTTCATTGGCCCGTATGAGGTGTTGAGACGAGTGGGACCAGTAGCTTATCAGCTCAAGTTGCCAGCAGAGCTAAGTCAGATACATGATGTGTTCCACGTCTCCATGCTTAGACGCTACCGTTCAAATCCATCGCATGTTGTATCGGTGGGGGAGATAGAGGTGAGCCCAGATTTGACTATGGAAGAGGAGCCAGTGCAGATTCTAGATCGGGATGTGAAGATTTTGCGTAAGAAGTCAGTTCCTTTGGTAAAGGTGTTGTGGCGAAACCATGGCATGGAAGAAGCTACGTGGGAACCACAGGATGTGATGATACAGCAATACCCTCAACTCTTTTGACCAGGTAATTTCAAGGCCGAAATTATTTTTAAGGGGGGTAGAACTGTAACATCCTTAAATAGGGGCTATTGTGTTTGAACTATTTGCATGTGTATGGCTTGGTTGTGATGTTAATTGGGATGTTTTAGGGTCTAGGTATGAGCCAAGGGTAGGCCCGAACTATAGGAAAAATTTTGTTTTAAGCTTTTGTTAAGGGGAGCTGAAGGAGCTAGGGGTTAAGTATATTCCCTGGTAAAGTTAAGCACAAGAATTGCCTTGGTAAAGTGGCAAGGAGGCGCCACTTAGGGCCTTGAGGAGTGACGCCACATGCAGGGAAGGGGGAGCTCAGGTTCGAGCAGCGGAGATCCCATTTTCTGCTTAGTATTTTGATGCCAAGCTGAGGAAGAGTTGTGCTCAGCTCAAACTCATCGAGAATAAGCTGTTGAACAAGTCAAATTGATCGAACGGGTGGCAAAAGAGAATTTAGGAGTTTGAATATTTCAAACTCGTTTGAACGAGTGGCGTGAGAGAGGTTTGAGAGTTTGCCGAAATTTGAATTGTGTGAGGAGGTGTATTCGGCTGGAAGACTTAGGAGGAGTGCCAAAAATCCTTAGTGAACATTTTTGGCTAGCAAAGCTCGGTGCATTCGGTTGAGAAGCAAAACCGAAACCTCATTTGGGCACTTGTCAATTTTCCCTCTAGCAGAACAAGCCGAATCCTTTAGAACCATTTGAGATTTCTTTCTTTTTCTCCTTTGAAACCGAAAGCCGAAAGCACCCTAGACTCTTGCCGATTTCTTCCTTAGGCATTGAGCCGAATTTTCACTTGCATTCCTTTCTTATTTCATTTGAAGCCGAAACACTACTCTCTCTAAACCTCATCTCTTTTTGCTCTCCATTCTTATTGGTTGGCCGAACCTTCTTCTTCCTCAAGCCATTCTTTCAATTGTTTCTTTCATCTTCTTTTCACCATCACTCAAACCGAATACCCCTTCCATTCTCTCCTTCCATTTTGGCCGAATCTCATCTGCCTTTTCTTTTCTTAAGCCATAGCCGAATCTCCCTTGATCACTCAACCCCATTCCCGAAATCGCTCTCAACTCTCCCCTTCTTGTTTTAACTTTTGGCTGAATATCAACTAAGCATAGATCTCTCTTATGTGATTTTCTCTAATCGGGTTTGAAGAGGGTAAGTGTTCTTGGCCGAAACTCTATCATCTTCTTCTTTTCTCTCTGTCGACATGTATAGAACAAAAGCCGAATTTTGGCATTTGTCTTGACTCTTAATCAACTATGCAATCGGTTTCTCCTGGGTTCTTCGGGTTTAGAAGCAGTGGATCGTGGTCATCTACTTCCTCTGCCAATCGGTTTTGTTAGGATTGTGGTAAGGTCTCATGCCGATTCATTCTTTCCCTTATTCTTTTGAAAAGCCGAAGGCTATTGCTTTATGTGGTTGAATGTTGGCCGATTGTAGGGGAAGGCTGAGATCTCGCATATCTCGGGTTGTGGCTAGTATTCGAAAAGCGTTAAGGTAAGGAGGGTTGCTAGATGCGTTAACTTTTCGGGATTTACAAGTGAAGCCAAATGGCTTTTGCTAATGATCTTGGTTTGGCCGAATGTAGGTAAAGGGGATCTAGTGTGTTAGATCGGGATCTTCGGGATTCAGTGATCGCGTTAGTAACCAGGTGTGTAACTTATACACTTCATAATCGTTGTAAACTTGTTAATAACCTAAACTATGTTAAAAGCCGAAACTGTGTAGATTTTGATATGATACCTTTATGGGTATGAGCAAGGATTTCGGGTAAGTCCGTTTTGTTGAGATTACGGCACATGATTTCTGATGATATTATCTATGTATGTTCGATATATGTCTAATGATTAAGCATGATGGCATGATTTGTATGTGCATTGCATTATTGTGGGTGATATGAGAGGAGGGGGAAGATTGATATCTGTGACTTTGGGTCACCAGTGGTTTGGTACCACAGTTGATTTCGTGACTTTGGGTCACCAGAGGTTTGGCACCTCATAGCGACTCGTCCCAGTGGCTTAGCACCATAGTGGGTTGGCCCCACATTTGATAAAACGGGATTGTCGCCAGTGATTTGGTATCACAACGTGGGTTGGCCCCACAATTGGATTATTCGTGACTTTGGGTCACCAGTGGTTTGGTACCACATTATTATTGATATCAGTGACTTTGGGTCACCAGTGGTTTGGTACCACACGAGGTAGAAAACGGAGTTGTGGATGGCTAGGTTTGGGTGCATGATGTGTTTTCTTGATTATGATTTTTGTAAGCATGTTGCAATAATCAGGAGGGGGATTATGCACTGAGTCTTGGTGACTCACCTTCTCCCTTATCTTTTCAGGTGATTCGTAGATCGCGAATGAGGAGCCGGGTGGACTCGAGGTGACCATGCGATAATTGCTTCGATTTTACATGGACACTTGATTTGGGAATTTTACTTTAAATTCTGGTTTTTATTTGGGTTTGTAACAAGGCCTTTAAATTATGTTTTGGATTATTTTATCCGCTTTGGATTTGGTTTTAAATATGACTAAGTAATTACTTGATTTGCTTTAATAACCTGATAATCAAAGTTTTCAAACTAAGCTACGCAACGAGTTTTCTAAACTCTACCATCGGGTAATACAATTCACATGATTTCAAAGCAACTGAACATTTTCCACTATACATACATCAGTTTTCCCCAAACACAAGCAATCGAAGAGTTTTCACCGAAAATAAACCGGTAACCTGTTTTCTTCGAATCGTTTTCACTCTGTGACATGCCAAATTCGGTCGTGGTGTGTTGACCAAGTTTGGGGTGTTACAGGGAGAAAGATTGAACTTGAAGAAATTCGAGAATCACAAGATACCACTGAACCAGAGATTGAACAACAGCAATTTCAACAACAAAATTATCGAAAAAACAGCTGCTGTAGAAACACAACTACTGCACAGATCTTTAAGAGAACGCCATGCACCTGAGAGATATGGATTTCTCATTACAACGCATGATGATGTTCTTATTATAGATCAAGATGAGCCTAGGACTTATCAAGAAGCGGTGACGAGCCGGACTACGAGAAATGGCTTGAGGCCATGAGATCGAGATGGATTCCATGTATGAAAACCAAGTATGGACTTTGATTGACCCACCGAAGGAATTAAGCCTATAGGGTGCAAATGGGTTTTCAAAAAGAAAACTGGCATGGATGCTAATGTACAAACATACAAAGGGCGATTAGTCGCTAAAGGTTTTCGTCAAATTCATGGTGTTGACTATGATGAAACCTTTTCTCCTGTAGCTATGTTTAAATCCATCGAGATCTTGCTCGCCATAGCTGCATTTCATGATTATGAAATCGCGGATGGATGTCAAAACGCTTTTCCTTAACGGGAAACTTGAAGAGGATGTGTACATGACACAACACGAAGGTTTTGTCAATCCAAAGGATGCTAGAAAGATATGTAAGCTACAAAGATCCATTTATGGATTAAAGCAAGCTTCTCGAAGTTGGAATCTTCGTTTTAACGATGCAATCAAAGAGTTTGGTTTTATCAAAAATGAAGATGAACCATGTGTTTACAAGAAAGTTAGTGGGAGCACTATCACATTCTTGGTACTGTATGTGGATGACATACTTATTATGGGAAATGACATACCTACCTTGTAGTCTATTAAGACTTGGTTGGGAAGTTTTTTTTCTATGAAGGACTTGGGCGAAGCCACTTACATCTTAGGAGTCAAGATCTATAGAGATAGATCAAGACAACTACTAGGTCTAAGCCAAAGTACATACATAGATAAAGTATTGAAAAGGTTCAGTATGGAAGAATCTAAAAGAGGATTCTTACCTATGAGACATGGTATTTCACTCTAGAAGGAAATGTGTCCTTCAACTCGATATGCTTCCGCTATTGGATCTATCATGTATGCCATGTTATGTACTCATCCAGATGTCTCATATGCCTTAAGTATGACGAGCAGGTACCAAGTAGATCCCAGTGAAGGTCACTGGACCATAATCAAGGATATCCTTAAGTACTTAAGAAGAACTAAGGATACGTTCCTAATATATGGAGGTGAGTAAGAGTTAAGTGTAAAAGGTTACACTGATGCCAGCTTCCAAACCGACAAGGACGATTCTCGATCGCAATCAGGTTTTGTGTTTTGCCTTAATGGTGGTGCTGTGAGCTGAAAGAGTTCAAAGCAAAGTACAGTAGCCGATTCTACAAAACAGGTCTGAGTATATTACGACCAAGTGAGGTAGCAAAAGAAGCGGTTTGGATCAAGAAGTTCATTACTGGACTAGGGGTTGTGCCTAGCATATCAGATGCTATAGAACTCCGATGTGATAACAGTGGAGCCATTGCACAAGCTAAAGAACCCAGATCTCACCAGCGATCCAAACATATACTTAGGCGCTACCATCTTATTCGAGAGATTATCGGTCGAGGGGATGTAGAGATATGCAGAGTACCTACAGATGATAACATTGCTGATCCCTTGACCAAGCCTCTGACACAGCAGAAGCATGATCGTCACACTAAGTCGCTTGGTATTAAATATATGAGTGATTGGTCTTAGTGCTAGCGGGAGATTGTAAGAGTATGCCCAAAGATCAATCATGAGATGGTTGTAATAACATACTTGATTTACCATGTTTATTAATATAAAGCGTTGTCATTATTCTTTCAGTTTTTCTTTCTGTGTGTACAAATAAACTGTTTTATAATAATGTCCTGAGAATAATATGATTATTCTTAAAAGATCCTTAGACAAGTATTATTGTTGACTAGGACAACAATAATGCATTAAGACTAACATGTAGTTGATTGATGATAAAGAGTTGTCATTGATATGGAGTGCCAAAATCAATGCATGAATATGTGTGTTAGAGAACAACATATTGGGTGACCACTTATGAGTATGTTTCTTGGATTATTATGTAATTGTCACAACATTACTCATAGTGATTAATATGTATATGATCCTCAGACTTGAGATCATCATCACCCCAACATCGTGAGTTGTATATTTTGATACAGTCAAACGTATACCGTAACTGGTTGTTTTATAAAGGCTGATGTTGGATATACCACAATCTATGTAGAGGGATATGGTTAATCAATATAGGATAAGTCCCTCCTACATAATGGGAGTAATATCTTAGGCCACTTGATTGAGTGAGACTAGAAATGCATGGCCATGCTCAAATAAGTTGACATGAGATGTCATACTAATTTGTATATCATAGTCTACTCAAGATATCAAGAAACATGGGATGGACTATACAAGTGTGACTATTCCATAACTTGTGTCCATTCCAGAGATAAAGGACTTAAGGATTAATGCATGAAAGGTTAATCACAAAAAGGTTATGTCGAATCATGACTCCTTGTAACTTAGGTAGCAATGATGCATTGCTAGATGCCACTCATTGTTTGTAACATTAGAATCGTTCTAGTATTACTTTGCTAACGTTACAAGAACCTCTGAGGTCACACCTTATGGTTGAAATGAAGCGGAATAAAACATAGTTGGTATTGTGTTTGATTGTCACAGAATTAAATTAATTAAAGAATTAATTTAAATTGGGCAATCAAATATTGAACATATTATATGTACAAGGATGTTGTACACATAATGAGAATTAATATATATGAATTTGGTTCGTATATAGATTTAAATAAATATAGTTTACCGAAATCCATGTTATAATTAATGCAATTATAATTTGTTTTTGGATATAATTAATGTAATTATAATTTTCGGTTAAAACATTATTATATTTATTTAATTTTATGATTCATTAAGAAGATACCGATTATAAAAGGTAATAAGTTATATATAGCTTATTAAGAAAAAAACCTAAGTGACTGCTTTAAGGTCTAGCAGCCGTCAAGCAAGAAAAACCTCTAAAATAGTTTTGGAGATTTCTTCCGTTCATAGTCAAACCGGGTGGATTACGTAGAGGCTAACATCGGAAAAGGTTGTGGCTTGGTTCGACAGTGGATCAAAGTTCGTGTTACCGAGGTGTCGCTGTCTACTCAGATTGAAGTTTCGATAATTTTGAAACCTTTATTTCACCCCGATTCGTTCCTCACACATGGATTCATGGTTTGGATCGCCAGAATTTAATTTTATTTTGCTACGCCAAGGGGTGTCGGCGTTCCAACAGTCTACACACAGGCGTGTCTCATTATACACGGGCATGTGGCCCCTGTTTTAAAGAAAAGTTTCCTTTAACTCGTAAAAGTTTCTGAACGCAAGTTTAAGGCCTTGTAGGCCCACGATACGAATGACTTAATTAAGAAAGAGAAGTTTTTAATTTGGAACAAAATTTTACAGCCCATAAGTGCATGATTAAGCAAGTTAAAGCATAGTAATATCTCGTATTCAGTCTAAGCCTCGGAATCGAGTATGGGGTGTTACATTTAGTGGTATCAGAGCTATGGTTTAGTCGGTTCTAGGACTAACCTAGCGTGAGTAAGAGTCTAACTATACATGCCGTATATGGATCGTGATAGTGTGATGTCTCCCGGCTCTAACGAAATTGTTTTGTTAAGACAGTGATGATTCCCAATCGAGCTAATTTCAGTAAGTTTGTATGATTTCTAAGCTTTATGATTTATATCATTGAATTGCTTAGTATAATGTACAATGTTATTATGAAAAATGTTTAATGTTATGTTAAACAAAGAAATTAATGAGATCAAGCATGAGAAAGCTCCGATTAAAGTTGAATAACTTAGGATACTCAATCTACCACATGAAACAAGAAAGTTCGTATAAGACCAAGCCGAGGCATGGCATCAGCAAGCAAGCAAGTTATCATGTAAGTCCAAGGCAAGCTTGAAATTGAGTAAGTTATCATGTAATTCCAAGGCAAGCTTGGCATTGAGTAAGTTATCATGTAAGTTCAAGGCAAGCTTGGCATTGAACAAGTTATCATGTAAGTCCAAGGCAAGCTTGGCATTGAGTATGTTATCATGTAAGTCCAAGGCAAGCTTGGCATTGAGTAAGTTATCATGTAAGTCCAAGGCAAGCTTGGCATTGAACAAGTTATCATGTAAGACCAAGGCAAGCTTGGCATTGAAAAGTTATCAAGAGAAAGAGATCCCATATAAGTCCAAGTTAAGGCATGGCATTGGTGAGAACAAGAAAGACTTCGTATAAGTCCATGTTAAGTCATGGCCTCGAAATTTAGATGAGATTTAGTATCCTCGGTTATTCATATAAAATCATTAGGCAAACGAGCTAAGCTCAAATGAGATAACAAGAAAGCTAAGTAAGCAAAGTTATTATCAAGTGAAAATGAGTATTATTCATGTTATGAATGATGAATCAGAGATTATGATTATTATGTTAAAGTATACTGATCTATGTGATCAAGTGTTACAGGTACCTTGTTTACCTTACAAGCATGAGACTAGTAAGTGCCATGATGTATGTGAAAAGCAGTAAGAGTAAAATGCAGGATATGAGTACGGTCGTCCAATGATAAAATGATGAATAAGACCATGGTGGTACATGTCATCCCATGTAAGACCATATCTGGGATATGGCGTTGGCACCTAGAGGAAATCCCATATAAGACCATGTCTGGGACATGGCATTGGTGATGATACGTGTGCTAGTGTAAGACCATGTCTGGGACATGGCATCGGCCACATTATGAGAGCCAGTGTAAGACCATGTTTGGAACATGGCATCGGCATTGATACGTGTGCTAGTGTAAGACCATGTCTGGGACATGGCTTCAGCACCAAAGAAAGATCTCATGCAAGACCATGTCCGGGACATGGCATCGACATCTAAGTATGATCTCGTATAAGACCATATCTGGGATATGGCATCGACATCGAGTTACAAGATCTCGTATAAGACCATATCAGGGATATGGCTTCGGTATTGAAAAAGTTAATCGGATAAGACCATATCTAGGATATGGCATCAATATTTGTTGTGAGATCCCGTACAAGACCATATCTGGGATATGGCATCGGCATCAAATAGTAATCCCGTGTGAGACAACGTCTGGGACCTGGCTTCGGTATGAGATCATGTAAGACCATATCTGGGATATGGCATCGATATCGAGATAAGATTTTGTGTAAGACCATAGCGAGGCTATGGCATCGTGATAACATGTAAAACAATAGCTGGACTATGATGTTGTGATACGAGTAAGACCATAGCTGGACTATGGCGATCAAGTAAACGATGTACTCAAAAACCGTAAGACATTCTCTAGATTAATAAGCAATAGTAAGAAAAAGTAGGGTTAAATGTTAAGTACTCGAGTAGATATTAATGTGAAACTCGAGTTATTAAAATCACAGCTCGAAAGTATGAGTTATAGAGATAATTGTAACGTGATAAACGTGAAAACTCACTTGAGATGAGTTATGTGACTATGATGATATTTCATTGATGATGAATATTAAATCATATGTATGTAGTCACGAGGGTCAAGTTAAGAGGCTCTGTGACCTCACCCTCCTTACCACTGTTGAATTATGATGAAATGTTATGAGAGTTAAGTTGAGTAAGTTTGCATTCGATTAATGCAATAATTATGTTAGTATAATTAAGGATGCTTTGTATCAAATTGATACATGATACTCTACTATATAGAATAATTATTTTTGAAAATGAGGTTGAAGTCCTTGGGGACTATAATGAAAAGGCTATCATTGAGATATGAAATAGATAAGGTCTCGTATAAGACCATGTTCGAGGCACAGCCTCGGCACCAAGTTATGATTCCGTATAAGACCATATTCAGAATATGGCATCGATACTTGATGTGGAAGCCCATATAAGACCTTATCCGGGAAATGGCATTGGCATTTAGAGGTGACTCCATATAAGACCACCTTGGAGATGTGACGTTGGTGTCGTACCTATGTGTATGACGATGAATATACATCTTTGATTATCCCTAGTGATCGAAGGGACAGGTAGACGAGTTAGAAATAGAAATGAGACTAGTATTAAAGTCATGTGAAGGAGTGAATACAGATATTCGTGAATGAATCACGAAGAAGCAGGTGCGATGTGTGGCACGATATGTGCTAAATAAATGGCAAGTTTGAGTAAGTTGGCTTGAATCTTGTAGATTGTGCATGGTTAGTTGATGCCATAGATGGATTATAATAATCCCCTTGTGTATTGTGTACCATTATCCGTTGCCTTTCAGAGCGGTTGTGGTTGTTCTTTTCATAAACTGTAACTATGTGAGAATGTTAGCTGATAGTGAAAATCAGACAAAACGGTTACCGATTTAGTTAACTGAAATCGACATTTCTTTATCTCTTTGTAACCCTATTCGGGTACTATGAGGAGGAAGTGGGTGATGATTCTAGTATAAGAAGTGAAATCACAAGTTTCATGTTGTATGATGAGTTTCGAGTAAGTCAATTTGAGTTAATGAATTCGACCTAAATGCCCCTGCTATCATGAGATATGATGTTAGTAAAGGTTTTAGATTAGTACAGCAGAAGAAACTCAGATGAGAGTGTGCTAGAAATATGTTCTCTGTGTGGAGAAAAGAGTAGATTAATGTATTGAGATATGAATCAAGTTTTGTGTATATTCACGCATGAATCAATAAAGAGAATAAAATTGTGTGTACGTGAGTAGGGATCATGATACAAGGGTATGCTCATCTGAATGTTCAAACCATGATAGTTGAGTCGAAAGCTATAAAAAGAACTATTTATTTGAAAGTTCTAGTACTAAAATCAGTCTGAATCGAGAGAAAGAGTTGACAGGTTAGTGATCCCGAGATGATCGCTTTTGTGTCCTTGTTGTAAGTTAGATGTTACGAAAGACCCATGTTAAGCAATACGAGCTGGTTACTCGGTTGATCTTAGTTGGTAATATCCCAGTTTCAGCAAAGTTAATGACAAGAGCGAGCTTTCTTTTCAGAACTAAAGGGTTCAGAAATGAGATAGTAAGTGGTATTTTAAATAAGCTCTGAACGAGTTTATTGAGATGATAAAATACAAGTTGTGTAAGTTTTCTATTGTAGATGATTCCTCGAGATAGGATTTGAATGATGATGAATCTAGAACTTATACAGAAGTTTTGGTATGAGATTTAGTAGCGGCATATCTGTTAATGCAAGAATAAGGAAATGCAGTTATGTGCATAAATGTTTTAACAATAGAGTACATTTCATGATACGATTGAGTTTATGGTCAGAAGTAGTTGATCGCTAAAAGCTGAGTTTTCAAAGCGTACAAGTCAGGACTATTACAGTCGGTGAATGCTTTAATGAGAAAGTGAGATGAAACCTTATAGATTTCAAACTTGGTTTGACAAAATTTCCAAGGAGGGGAATGTCATTCAAATTATAGGGAATCAACCAGTGAAGATCCGAATGATCATTTGGGCATGTACGGAGTTCCAAATTAGTGGATTTCTGGATATAGTATAAGCCCCAGAGGAAGAATAACCTAGGTCTCAAGTTACGTTTCGATCTTATGTATCACAGCTTAAGAGTTATCGGCAAGAGGAATTTGAGGATAAGTGGATTTGCGATTTTGAAGATTAGATGGAAACATTTTAAGAATGTTGGTAGCTAACCCTCCGATAAGATTTTTGGGACGAAAATCCCTAAGGGGGAGAATTGTAACAGCCCGATTTAGGGGCTAGTCGAAACGATGATATCGGAATCACTAATTCGAGGTTAGAGAAAATTATTTTCATGTTATGTTATGAGTTATAACATGTTTATGAGGATGCATGAAAATTTTGGTGCCTTAATTTTAGCGATTTCTAGCTAAATTGTGAAAAAAAGGACTAAATCGCATAGAGTGCGAAAGTTCCATTCTATAGGCTAAAGGTACCAAATAGCTATGGCTTAGTAATTGGAGGTCCCAAATGAGCAATTTGGCCTTGTCTAAGTAAGTTGGCCGGCCATAGTAAGCTAAGGGGACAAGAACATTAAATGTGGTCATGTTAGGTGTTTAAAAAGAAATAAAATAAGATGAAATAAGCCAAAAAGCTATCATCTTTTTACTTCTTCTCTTTCAACTGAAAATATCAGCCATGGGAGGGCTTGGAAAGCTTGAAAATTTCAGCAAGCTTCTCTTCACTCAAGTAAGTGATTTTGATGGCTTTAGATGTTAATTTTCATCTTTTGAGACCTCTAAAGCTTAAGCTTTCTAAAGAGGGGACTAGTTTGCAATATGGTTGAAAGTCTAGGGACTTGCCATGAGAGAGTTTATGTTGTTTAATGAGTTTTATGAAAGAAAATGAATGATAGGATGATGAGAAACAACTTTTGTGAAAGGTGTTGTCATGAAAACACCTATTTGGGACTAAAATGCAAAAGTTGTAATTTGTTCATTAAGGCAAGAAATTGATGGAATTGTGAATAGTTGTAAGAGGATTAAATGTTCAGCTAGGCTTGTTTAACAAGAAAATTTGATGAAAATTTATTTACGAGCCTAGGGGCAAAATCATAATTTTGCCAAAGTATAGGGGCAAAATGGTCATTTTTGCCTAAATAGAGATTATGTTGTAATACGATCATTAAGTGATTAAATGAGTAAATTTCATTGTTTTAGATCAACGAAAATGAGTTTCAGACCTAGAACAGATGAAAAGAGAAATGTAGGCAAAAAGTCCTTTTCGGCTCTTTCGACATCGAGGTAAGTTCATGTGCAAATGTTGAAAATACGTATGAGCTTATTTAGTATTCCAATGTTGTATGGAATGTATATTATTATGCGAATGTATAAAATTTCTCTTGATGAGATGTCAATGGAATCGAATTTAGAGTAATGGGAAAGGTGTATAGCACGATAGAACGATGGTTAAAGGCTCGAGTAAGACCATATTGGGATATGGCCTCGGTGTAAGAATTCGTATAAGACCATGTCAGGGACATGGCATCGATATGTTAGAGTATGTAAAACCCAATTGGGGTAGAGTGACAACGAGAACTATGTGCATGAGACTCAAGAGAGTTATTTAACAATTCAAATGATTCAATGTATATGCGAATGTATGTGGTTGTACTATGAATAGCACAAGTAGGTGTAGAATTGAATTGAGATGAATTCAATAAATGATGAACCCCTAGTGGGGTATGTGTATTTGATACACTGTGTGAATGAGAACGAGTATCGTAGAAAGTTAAGTAAAAATGGGAACATGTAAGGATATTCTTGAATGAACATTTGAAATAGAGATATACTTGTGAATTATTATCCATGAATGTAAATAACGGTAAGCTATGTGCAATGTCACCTTATTGATTATTGATCGATGGGCTATGTGTGATACCATCACTTATAAAGGAATGGTGGGCTAAGTGCGAAACCACCGAGATATTAGTTGCATGAGCGGCTTATTTAAAATTCTTGATGTGTTGTTATATATGATCTTGTGACGATCAGTGCAGGAACGTATGCTAATTAAACGAGCGAATTGGCTTGTGATATGGGAAGAATGTGGTAAGAGATTGAATGAGTAAGTTTCAGGAATGGTTGAGTAAGTAACCATGAGTTGATGAGAAAAACTCAACATAATGCCTTGGTGTTATGTATATTCAGTGAATATCAATATTTGTCAATTTATACAGATGAACTTACTAAGCATTATTGCTTACTCCTTTACTTTTCTCATCTCTTATAGGTTTTATTACTTAGCTCGGGTTGGAGGCCGCCGGAGATGTTTTCACACTATCGAGCAGACATACGGTTTGAGGTATCAAGTTTTTAAGAGTCATGGCATGTATAGGGATTCGTTTAAGGTTGATGAAGTCTAATTGTGGTAGCCAAATGTTGTTGGCCAAAGAGTATTCATAGTATGGTTGTGTATAGCCATTTATGATGGTTTAAGTTGTTGTAAATGTTGTGGGAACAATTCTCCCAAGTGTATGAGAGGAAAACTTTATTTTCATGAACCAAACGCGTTAATTTATGTGTTTCAATTGATGTTTTGAGAATGGTTTGAAGAAATATATGAATGTATGCAATGGAGAGTAAGAAAAGGCTTGGTAGATAGCTTCTAAATGCCCACACGGTTAGACACACGGGCGTGTGTCTAGGCCGTGCGTAACCTGCACCTTAATCTCATAAGTTAGAATAGGCCACGGGTTAATCCCACGGCTGTGTGTTGAAGCCGTTCATGACACACGGTTAGAACATGGGCGTGTGCCCCAGCCGTGTGTAATAAGTCAGTATATCAAGGTATAGTACACGGTCTAAGTCCACGGGCGTGTCAAGGCCGTGTGTAATTAGTCAGTGTCGACCACGGTCGGATGACATGGGCGTGTAAAGGGGTGCACGGGCGTGTCCCAAACCGCATGGGCATGTGTCTTAACCGTGGGGCATTTGGCAGAATGCTTAGGTTTTTAAGCACGGTTGTTGAACATGGCCGTGTGTGTCTACACACGGGCGTGTCTCATTATACACGGGCGTGTGGCCCCTGTTTTAAAGAAAAGTTTCCTTTAACTCGTAAAAGTTTCCAAACGCAAGTTTAAGGCCTTGTAACACCCCAAACCCAGCCTAGTAGTTAGGCCCGAATCTGGCGTGCCACATTGAGGTGCTTTTCGAAAACCAAGTTTTTTGTAGAGAACCTTTATTGTGAATAAAATCCCAGTTACAACGGTTTGTTACTAACATTATTCGAGATTTATTAATGAGCTATTACCCTCAAAACCTAGTTCATTGCGGAAGCTTAATTTAAAACAATTGGCTTATGAAAATGTGATATTTACAATTTTGTTGCGAAAGCGTGGTGTTTCGAAAACATATATTGTTTTGGAAAATCGCGATTCAATGTTTAGCAGTTTTAAAATATAATAAACTAAAAATCCCAAATTAAAAACCAGAATTTAAGAGAGGCCTTATTACAACCCAAATAGAAAACGATTTAAATAAAGTAGAATAAAATACTAAAATTTAAGCTGCTCGTAGTGTGGCCACCTCCGAGTCCTCCTGCACGTCGAACCGCCTACTGAGGATTACCTGAAAAAAATTAAAGAGAGGGTGTGAGTTTACAAAAACTCAGTGTGTACAACCCTCATCAGTAAGAACATGAATCACAACAATCCGGGCCGAAGCCTATTTCAGTAACGGTGGCAATTGGGCCTTAGCCCATAAAAGCCTCAGTTGGGCCTTAACCCATATCAAATGTTAAATATCATAATTATCTGGCCCTAAGCCCATCTCAATATTAAAAACCATATATGCAATGCATTAATGCCTATACCAACCCTGCACTCTCTCTCCTATCCAACCCTGCACTCCTGTGGGGATTTAATCGACCCACCCATCCCTACACTCCTTATGTAGCACCTGTTGCGGCACTAACTTATCGGTGCAGTAGGGCTGCTCGGTGGCTAAAAAGCCTCCAGTAGCGGTATTACAATTGGCACAAAGCCATCAGTCACTGTATTATGTTTGGCACATAGCCATCAGCGACGGTAATATAATTGGCACACACAACCTTGGGTAAATATGATCAACACAGAGTCATCAATATATAAGTTAGGCACATAGCCACGGTAAATACAATTGGCACCAAGCCATAATATCAGCATAAAGCGCATAATTACGGCACGAAGCCCATATTAATGGCACACAGCCCTCGGTAACATTATCGGTGCAGCATGGCTGCTCGGTGGCTAAAAAGCCTACGGTGCCTATAAAGCCTTCGGTAGATCCACGGTCGTCAAGCGACTATGCGATCCTCACATATCTTCCTCCATATCCATGTCCCAGCCCCATGCAATATGTCATGTATGTCATGCTCAATCATTACACGTGTATGCAAAATGGCCATGCTCAGTAACAATCATTTAAACATGTAATAAAAGCATATCAATCATACAACCACAGCCAAATTAGTCAACTCATTGCACAAGTCGGTCATTTATCTACAAGGGCAAATCAGTCATTTTACCCTATAAGGGTATTTCGGTAATTCTACCCTACAGGGGTAGTTCGGTAATTCTACTCATAACCAATCCATGTATGCAGTGCATCTCAACCATAATCAATCATACAATTAACACATACAACGCTAGTACTACCACGAGGGTACAACGGTCATTTTTCCATTTAGGGGTAAAACGGTAATTTCACCCTTAGGGGTATTTTAGTAATTTCGCAAACTGGGGGTATTTTAGTAATTTTGCAAACCGGGGGTATTTTGGTAATTTCGCAAACTGAGGGTATTTTGGTAATTTTGCAAACTGGGGGTATTTTGGTAATTTTGCAAATCGAGGGTATTTTAGTAATTTTACAAACCGGGGGTATTTTGGTAATTTCACAAATTGGGGTATTTTGGTAATTTTGCAAATCGGGGGTATTTTAGTAATTTTGCAAATCGGGGGGGGGGGGGAGGGTATTTTAGTAATTTCACAAACCGGGGGTATTTTGGTAATTAGCCGATTCACAGATATGAGATTCACATAGACCAGTCCAATATCTACTACACAATCATACAATTTATTCAATTAGGCCTACAGGCCCATTGGGCCCACTTCGGCCCATCGTGGCCCAAGCAGCCCCAACCCACAAGAATACTACTGATGGCCTCAACTATCGCGTCGAAGCCCCACACGTGCGTTAAATGCGCTCGTGTGGCTACTATTCTTTGTGGAATGCACTTCCGGCATTTGCCGCTCTACAACTAGAGTAGAGAGAGTTATACACCTGATAGGAATCTGGTGCTAATCCGCGCTCCGACCACTCCTGTGCCCAAATGCCCTCCAAGGTATCCTTCCTCCTATCATAGAATGCTCTATATATAGCTAGCTTCTCACCTTCCTTCTTTGTACCTTTCCAATGTGGGATCCCTTCGTCAGTAGAGTTTAAATCCAACTCAAACTCTTGCCGTCCAATTCACAAAATAAATACTCCCTTGCTTTTCATGAGATTCGAACCCAAGCTCCCTTCAATAGTTCAACACGCCACTTGCCACCAAGCCACAAGCTCCTCTTGTGTCTTAAACCATCTTGCAACTAAATATAAATCTATAGCCAAATTCTAAAGTCCATTTAAAAAGAAAACCAAAATGCAAGAGCCAAGACTTGAACCTTGGACCTCCTTCCTTCCCTGTGGCGTCACTCCCTTGCCTCTTAAGTGGTGTCACTTTGCCACTACACCACACACTCCACTTGTGTCATTTTTCTCCACATTTTATTCTTAAAGCCTACCTACCAACTCCCAGGGTTTTTTTCACCAAAAACCAAAATTTTCCTAAAGCTCAAGTTTAATCCCGGGACTTCATAGAAGCCCCCTAACCTTCCAAAATCACTCACCTAATAGGTCCAACAAGCCGTTCTCTTGTTCTCAAAAATTTTAAACGCTCCTACGCCTAAGGCCCATTGGGCCCAATCCTACTAGGCCCAACTTTGCGATGTTACAAATCTACCCCCTTAAATAAATTTCATCCCCGAAATTTCCAGGTAACAGGGTAGTCGTGTAACAACTACCCCACTACGCTACCGCTGCGTACTCTGATTCTAATATCCCTATCACATTTTAACTAGAATTTGGAACTCCCTACACATACTCAAAACACCTAACCATTAAAGCAGACATATATGTTATACGCAACCAATTTTTATATCCAAACATCACATCCAAACAAAACACATACAAAATAAATACCAAAAATACAGTCGTTACAGCACATAACAGAGTATAAGGTTAGGAAACTTACGGATTTGGCGCCGGAGACTCAGTGTACCACACTTTCAAAAATCGGTCAATACAATTTCAGAACTTTAAATATTTTCAAGCCTTTTTGAAACAATACTTTCAGAAATTCAATTTTGAAAACCCAATCCACAGCCGAGTTTTGCAACCTAGGCTCTGATACCACTAAATGTAACACCCCAAACCCGGCCTAGTAGTTAGGCCCGAATCTGGCGTGCCACATTGAGGTGCTTTTCGAAAACAAAGTTTTTTAGAGAAACTTTATTGTGAATAAAATCCCAGTTACAACGGTTTATTACTAACATTATTCGAGATTTATTAATAAGTTATTACCCTCAAAACCTAGTTCGTTGCGGAAGCTTAATTTAAAACAATTAACTTATGAAAACGTGATATTTACAATTTTGTTGCGAAAGCGTGGTGTTTTGAAAACAGATATTGTTTTGGAAAATCGCGATTCAATGTTTAGCAGTTTTAAAATATAATAAGCTAAAAATCCCAAATTAAAAACCAGAATTTAAGAGAGGCCTTATTACAACCCAAATAGAAAATAATTTAAATAAAGTAGAATAAAATACTAAAATTTAAGCTGCTCGTAGTGTGCCAACTCCGAGTCCTCCTGCACGTCGAATCGCCTACTGAGGATTACTTGAAAGAAATTAAAGAGAGGGGGTGAGTTTACGAAAACTCAGTGTGTACAACCCTCATCAGTAAGAACATGAATCACAATAATCCGGGCCGAAGCCCATTTCAGTAATGGTGGCAATTGGGCCTTAGCCCATAAAAGCCTCAGTTGGGCCTTAACCCATATCAAATGTCACATATCATAATTATCTGGCCCTAAGCCCATCTCAATATTAAAAACCATATATGCAATGCATTAATGCCCATACCAACCCTGCACTCCGTCTCCTGTCCAACCCTGCACTCCTGTGGGGATTTAATCGACCCACCCATCCCTACACTCCTTATGTAGCACCGTTGCGGCACTAACTTTATCGGTGCAGCAAGGCTGCTCGGTGGCTAAAAAGCCTCCAGTACCGGTATTACAATTGGCACAAAGCCATCAGTCACTGTATTATGTTTGGCACATAGCCATCAGCGACGGTAATATAATTGGCACACACAGCCTTAGGTAAATATGATCAACACAGACTCATCAATATATAAGTTAGGCACATAGCCACGGTAAATACGATTGGCACCAAGCCATAATATCGGCACAAAGCCTCCGGTATTGGCACAAAGCCCATAATTACGGCACGAAGCCCATATTAATGGCACACAGCCTTTGGTAACATTATCGGTGCAGCATGGCTGCTCGGTGGCTAAAAAGCCTGCGGTGGCTATAAAGCCTTCGGTGGATCCACGGTCGTCAAGCGACTATACGATCCTCACATATCTTCCTCCGTATCCATTCCCAGCCCCATGCAATATGTTGTGTATGTCATGCTCAATCATTACACGTGTATGCGAAATGGCCATGCTCAGTAACAATCATTTAAACATGTAATAAAAGCATATCAGTCATACAACCACAGCCAAATTAGTCTACTCATTGCACAAGTCGGTCATTTATCTACAAGGGCAAATCAGTCATTTTACCCTATAAGGGTATTTCGGTAATTCTACCCTACAGGGGTAGTTCGATAATTCTACTCATAACCAATCCATGTATGCAGTGCATCTCAACCATAATCAATCATACAATTAACACATACAACGCTAGTACTACCACGAGGGTACAACGGTCATTTTGTCGTTTAGGGGTAAAACGGTAATTTCACCCCTTGGGGGTATTTCAGTAATTTCGTAAACTGGGGGTATTTTTGTAATTTTGCAAACCGGGGGTATTTTGGTAATTTTATAAATCGAGGGTATTTTGGTAACTTTGTAAACTAGGGGTATTTTGGTAATTTTGGAAACCGGGGGTATTTTAGTAATTTTGCAAACTGGGGGTATTTTGGTAATTTCACAAATCAGGGGTATTTTGGTAATTTTGCAAATCGAGTGTATTTTGGTAATTTTGCAAATCGGGGGTATTTTAGTAATTTCACAAACTGGGGGTATTTTAGTAATTTCACAAATCGAGGGTATTTCGGTAATTAGCCGATTCACAGATATGAGATTCACATAGACCAGTCCAATATTTACTACAAAATCATACAATTTATTCAATTGGGCCCACTTCGGCCCATCGTGGCCCAAGCAGCCCCAACCCACAAGAATACTACTGATGGCCTCAACTATCGCGTCGAAGCCCCACACGTGCGTTCGCACGCTCGTGTGGCTACTATTGCCGTGACCGACACTTCGGCATTTGCCGCTCTACAACTAGAGTAGAGAGAGTTACACACCTGATAGGAATCTGGTGCTAATCCGCGCTCCGACCACTCCTGTGCCCAAACGCCCTCCAAGGTATCCTTCCTCCTATCATAGAATGCTCTATATATAGCTAGCTTCTCACCTTCCTTCTTTGTACCTTTCCAATGTGGGATCCCTTCGTCAGTAGAGTTTAAATCCAACTCAAACTCTTGCCGTCCAATTCACAAAATAAATACTCCCTTGCTTTTCATGAGATTCGAACCCAAGCTCCCTTCAATAGTTCAACACGCCACTTGCCACCAAGCCACAAGCTCCTCTTGTGTCTTAAACCATGCGCAACTAAATATAAATCTATAGCCAAATTCTAAAGTCCATTTAAAAAGAAAACCAAAATGCAAGAGCCAAGACTTGAACCTTGGACCTCCTTCCTTCCCTGTGGCGTCACTCCCTTGCCTCTTAAGTGGTGTCACTTTGCCACTACACCACACACTCCACTTGTGTCATTTTTCTTCACATTTTATTCTTAAAGCCTACCTACCAACTCCCAGGGTTTTTTTCACCAAAAACCAAAATTTTCCTAAGGCTCAAGTTTAATCCCGGGACTTCATAGAAGCCCACTAACCTTCCAAAATCACTCACCTAATAGGTCCAACAAGCCGTTCTCTTGTTCTCAAAAATTTTAAACGCTCCTACGCCAAAGGCCCATTGGGCCCAATCCTACTAGGCCCAACTTTGTGATGTTACAAATCTACCCCCTTAAATAAATTTCATCCCCGAAATTTCCAGCTAACAGGGTAGTCGTGTAACAACTACCCCACTACGCTACCGCTGTGTACTCTGATTCTAATATCCCTATCACATTTTAACTAGAATTTGGAACTCTCTACACATACTCAAAATACCTAACCATTAAAGCAGACATATATCTTATACGCAACAAATTTTTATATCCAAACAAAACACATACAAAATAAATACCAAAAATACAGTCGTTACAGCACATAACAGAGTATAAGGTTAGGAAACTTACGGATTCGGCGCCGGAGACTCGGTGTACCACACTTTCAAAAATCGGTCAATACAATTTCAGAACTTTAAATATTTTCAAGCCTTTTTGAAACAATACTTTCAGAAATTCAATTTTGAAAACCCAATCCACAGCCGAGTTTTGCAACCTAGGCTCTGATACCACTAAATATAACACCCCAAACCCGGCCTAGTAGTTAGGCCCGAATCTGGCGTGCCATATTGAGGTGCTTTTCGAAAACCAAGTTTTTTGTAGAGAAACTTTATTGTGAATAAAATCCCAGTTGCAACGGTTTATTATTAACATTATTCGAGATTTATTAATGAGTTATTACCCTCAAAACCTAGTTCGTTGCGGAAGCTTAATTTAAAACAATTGACTTATGAAAACGTGATATTTACAATTTTGTTGCGAAAGCCTGGTGTTTCGAAAACATATATTGTTTTGGAAAATCGCGATTCAATGTTTAGCAGTTTTAAAATATAATAAGCTAAAAATCCCAAATTAAAAGCCAGAATTTAAGAGAGGCCTTATTACAACCCAAATAGAAAACGATTTAAATAAAGTAGAATAAAATACTAAAATTTAAGCTGCTCGTAGTGTGCCACCTCTGAGTCCTCCTGCACGTCGAACCGCCTACTGAGGATTACTTGAAAAAAATTAAAGAGAGGGGGTGAGTTTACGAAAACTCAGTGTGTACAACCCTCATCAGTAAGAACATGAAGCCCATTTCAGTAACGGTGGCAATTGGGCCTTAGCCCATAAAAGCCTCAGTTGGGCCTTAACCCATATCAAATGTCACATATCATAATTATCTGGCCCTAAGCCCATCTCAATATTAAAAACCATATATGCAATGCATTAATGCCCATACCAACCCTGCACTCCGTCTCCTGTCCAACCCTGCACTCCTGTGGGGATTTAATTGACCCACCCATCCCTACACTTCTTATGTTGCACCGGTTGCGGCACTAACTTATCGGTGCAAAGCAAAGGTCGCTCGGTGGCTAAAAAGCCTCGAAGCGGTATTACAATTGGCACAAAGCCATCGATCCAACTGTATTATGTTTGGCACATAGCCATCGGTGTGGTAATATAATTGGCACACACAGCCTTGGGTAAATATGATCAACACAGAGTCATCAATATATAAGTTAGGCACATAGCCATGGTAAATACGATTGGCACCAAGTCATAATATCGGCACAAAGCCTCCGGTATTGGCACAAAGCCCATAATTACGACACGAAGCCCATATTAATGGCACATGACCCGGTAACATTATCGGCAAAGCATGGTCGCTCGGTGGCTAAAAAGCCTGCGGTGGCTATAAAGCCTTCGGTGGATCCACGGTCATCAAGCGACTATGCGATCCTCACATATCTTCCTCCGTATCCATGTCCCAGCCCCATGAAATATGTTGTGTATGTCATGCTCAATCATTACACGTGTATGCAAAATGGCCATGCTCAGTAACAATCATTTAAACATGTAATAAAAGCATATCAGTCATACAACCACAGCCAAATTAGTCAACTCATTGCACAAGTCGGTCATTTATCTACAAGGGCAAATTAGTCATTTTACCCTATAAGGGTATTTCGGTAATTCTACCCTACAGGGGTAGTTCGGTAATTCTACTCATAACCAATCCATGTATGCAGTGCATCTCAACCATAATCAATCATACAATTAACACATACAACGCTAGTACTACCACGAGGGTACAACGGTCATTTTGTCGTTTAGGGGTAAAACGGTAATTTCACCCCTTGGGGGTATTTCAGTAATTTCATAAACCGGGGGTATTTTGGTAATTTTTCAAACCGGGGGTATTTTGGTAATTTTACAAATCGAGGGTATTTTGGTAATTTTACAAACTAGGGGTATTTTGGTAATTTTGGAAATCGAGGGTATTTTAGTAATTTTATAAACTGGGGGTATTTTGGTAATTTCACAAATCGGGGGTATTTTGGTAATTTTGCAAATCGGGGGTATTTTGGTAATTTTACAAATCAGGGGTATTTTAGTAATTTCACAAATCGGGGGTATTTTAGTAATTTTGCAAATCGGGGGTATTTTGGTAATTAGCCGATTCACAGATATGAGATTCACATAGACCAGTCCAGTATCTACTACACAATCATATAATTTATTCAATTGGGCCCACGGGCCCATTGGGCCCACTTCAACCCATCGTGGCCCAAGCAGCCCCAACCCACAAGAATACTACTGATGCCTCAACTATCGCGTCGAAGCCCCACACGTGCGTTCGCACGCTCGCGTGGCTACTATTGCCGTGACCGGCACTTCGGCATTTGCCGCTCTACAACTAGAGTAGAGAGAGTTACACACCTGATAGGAATCTGGTGCTAATCCACGCTCCGACCACTCCTGTGCCCAAACGCCCTCCAAGGTATCCTTGCTCCTATCATAGAATGCTCTATATATAGCTAGCTTCTCACCTTCCTTCTTTGTAGCTTTCCGATGTGGGATCCCTTAGTCAGTAGAGTTTAAATCTAACTCAAACTCTTGCCGTCCAATTCGCAAAATAAATACTCCCTTGCTTTTCATGAGATTCGAACCCAGGCTCCCTTCAATAGTTCAACACGCCACTTGCAACCAAGCCACAAGCTCCTCTTGTGTCTTAAACCATGCGCAACTAAATATAAATCTATAGCCAAATTCTAAAGTCCATTTAAAAAGAAAACCAAAATGCAAGAGCCAAGACTTGAACCTCCTTCCTTCCCTGTGGCGTCACTCCCTTGCCTCTTAAGTGGCATCACTTTGCCACTACACCACACACTCCACTTGTGTCATTTTTCTCCACATTTTATTCTTAAAGCCTACCTACCAACTCCAAGGGTTTTTTTCACCAAAAACCAAAATTTTCCTAAAGCTCAAGTTTAATCCCGGGACTTCATAGAAGCCCCCTAACCTTCTAAAATCACTCACCTAATAGGTCCAACAAGCCGTTCTCTTGTTCTCAAAAATTTTAAACGCTCCTACGCCCAGGGCCCATTGGGCCCAATCCTACTAGGCCCAACTTTGGGATGTTACAGGCCTCGTAGGCCCACGATACGAATGACTTGATTAAGAAAGAGAAGTTTTTAATTTGGAACAAAATTTTACAGCCCGTAAGTGCATGATTAAGCAAATTAAAGCATAGTAATATCTCGTATTCGGTCTAAGCCTCGGCCTCGGGTATGGGGTGTTACAACATATATATACTAAACATTTAGTCTAAAAAATGCTCAAAAAACCTCTTTTATATGACTTTAAACAAATAAGCATTGCACTATGATTAAGGTGTTCATCTAGGCTTTATATATGTATACTTGTTTCATCAATACAAAACATACCCTAAGCAAAACACACATCTCATTCATAAACTACATCTATCAACATTTCAAAACCACAAATTTATCTATATATACCTGCCACTACCCAAAAGATACAAAAGCTACCAACTTAGATGGATAGTGTGAGCCGGTTGGTTTATCCTTCCAAAGAGTTAGCAACGGTTATCTACAAAACAATCCAAAAAAACCCATAAGCTTACATAGCTTAGTAAGGACATAGTATAACGTTTAATCTAAATATAATTAGACACGATTCACATATTATTTGATTACTAAAATTTCAAGAATACAAATGATGAGATTATGTAATGATATAATGTTCTCAAAGATACTAGAATAAAATCAGGAGCATGAATATGCCATCAGGAGTGCCAAAGTACTAATAGGGGCACATATGTGCATTCAGGGGTACCGAAGTACAAACAGGGGCACGTATGTGCATTCAGGGGTACCAAAGTACAAACAGGGGCACGCATGTGCATTCAGGGGTACCGAAGTACAAATAGGGGCACGTATGTGCATTTAGGGGTACCGAAGTATAAACAAGGGCACATATGTGCTTTCAGACAATAACTATCTATAATCATATAATCCAAAGAACAATAATATAATATTACAAGTAGAATTTCATTTACGTATTGAAATACTATGTACTTATCTACGATTTAATTCCCGGTCAAAACGCAGGGACTAATCCACTATTTTCCCTTTTCCTTAGTTATTGTCATTTTGATTCAAGTCTTGATCTATATAATGATTAAATACAATATATTAATCTCATACATATTTCACATTTCATTTCAATGAATATGACCCTCAACTTTTCATTAATTACATATTTTCCCTAAACTTTTACAATTTTTGTAATTTAGTCCTCTAACCCGAAAATAATCAAATTAACCATTTTCACAAGTCAAAATTTACAGCCAAATATTCAAGGATTCTAAACAGTCCACAAAACACCTATTATTCACCATTAAACCTTGAAATTTTTACTTTTTAACAATTTAATCCTTCAATCAAAATCTATCAAAAATCACTTTCCAAAACAACCAAATACCACAATCAAAGCTTCAAACAAATAGTTATCATAAAAAAACATTAAAGTTTCATCAATGGAAACTTCTAAAATTTTTAACAGATTCAAAAAAGAAGGTACATGCTAGTTGGACCTAGTTGCAATGATCTCAAAAACATAAAAATTACAATAAATAGATGAGAATTGAGCTCACATGCACAAGGAAAGATGAAACCAAAGCTTGAAGCTTCCTTCAATAGTGTTTCGGCATCAACATGAAGAATCGAAGAATAAAATGTTTTCATTCATAATTATTTTGTTTTAATTTTAAGTTTATTACAAATTTTCCATTAAAAATACATGTTATATCATTTTCTTTACATAATTCCATCCAACATTAATAACTAGGGACTAATTGATACATAAGTCCTTCCTTATTTAGTAATTAAGTTATTTAATCACTTAAATGCAATAATAACTAATTTATGCATACTTTTCAATTTAGTCCTTTTTCTTAAATTAACTATCTAAACATTAAAATCTCTTAACCAAATTTTAATATGACTCTAATAAATCCATAAATATTCTATAAATAATATTTACGAGTCGACACAACAGAAACTTGTGGTCCCAAAACCATTATTCCGTCACCACTAAAAAATAGGTTGTTACACTTCCTCCAAACACCATCACTTCGTGGACCGATTTCGTGTAGCTATTCCTTCGCCGAATGTTGCCTACGACTAAGTTACTAAATAGTTACACGCAGTTATTTTATTTCCAACAAGGTATCAATGAAACTTTGGGGCAAGCGTGGGAAAGGTTTAAGTCAATCCTTATATCTATATTAGGCGAAGGCATACATTTTGTAGTTCAAATAAAAAATTTTTACTACGAGTTGGGTAGTCAGAATAAATGAAATTTTGATATTATGACAGGGGGAAATATTTGGAAAAAAACCCAAGAGGAAGTGATGGAAATTGTAACACCCCTCACCTGTATTCAACGTCAGAATAGGGTTACGAAGCATTACCGGACTTACAACACACTTAAACAAACTTTTCTCATACATTTAATCAATACATACAATTATCAATCAATCTTAATCAATTTGTCCCTAATACGAGCCTACGAGGCCTTACACATGCATTGGGAGTGGTTCGGGACTGAATCGATAACTCGGGAAATTTTTCAACACTTATAATTTTTTTCTCTAAAACAGGGACATGGGGGCCGTGTGTCTCACACGGCCACCGGACACGCCCGTGTCACAGGCTGTGTGGACATTCAAAATGGGAGCACATGGCCGTGTCCCACCCCGTGTCCAAACAAGTGAGGTTACTGACTTGGGTCACACGGCCAACCACGCGCGTGTCAGCCCTGTGCCCGTGTGCCGCTTGAAGTGGCCACACACACCCGTGTGCCAGGCCGTGTCAAACCTGTAGGGTATACTGACTTATGCAACACAGCCAAGTCACACGCCCGTGTGCTAGGCCGTGTGCCAATTAGGGGGTATACTGACTTGTGCCACACGGCCGATCACACGCCCGTGTGTGAGACCGACTTCATTTCAATTTAAACACCAGGGAACACACGACCGTGTAATTTGACCGTGTAACACACACGGCTGAGACACAAGCCCGTGTCTCTGCCTGTGTGGACAAAAATAGGCTATTTACCAAGCCACTTTGTCACCCAAATTTGCATATACCTACGCAACCAAAATGGAAAAAATCATAGCATAAATAACATTCAATTCAACCACAATCAAGACTAATTCATAACTTATTTTGAACCAATTCACAAACATAACTCACATCTAATATCAACCATATATGCACATATATGCACATAACACCAATTCACCAAATTAAGCCAACTCTCATGGCTATATTTACAACTCAAAACATATACATTTACAAGCTACTACAAATAACAAAAATCACTATCAACCCATAATCAAAATGACATCAAAATACCTATACATGCCATATACTCAAAACATAGTTTCAAAAGTACCAAAGAGTCAATGGATAGTATGGTGAAGTCTCCGACGAACTCCAAATCCGAGCTAGATTTGAAATCACTATAAAACATGGAAAAGCAACAAAGTAAGCTATATAGCTTAGTAAGCCCGTATAATTCAGAATTAAACTTACCATTTATACATAATCAAGACAATAAAAAAGGTATACTCAATTCAATTACCAAATGCCTAAACACAAGCCTTCATCAACAAGTTAGTCACATAAGTGCATATAATCATCAATTATCTCAATTTAATACTCAATACATTGTATCATATCAAATTCATATATCACGTACATCATTTGTAACATTTCACTCTCAATCATATAAACAATAATTCATTCGATAACAGTAACTCATCCGTATAAATAGTACTCCATCCATATAAATAGTAATCATCCGTATAAACAATACTTCATCCATATAAATAGTAATTCATTCGTATAAACACATAGCTTTTTCACATAACCAATAACAGAATTTATGCCCGTTGAACCTATTAGAATATCGAGGGATACTCGGGTGATATACATTACGTGTATAAATCAGTAATCTGTCAATTCATTATCATTTTCGCTCTTTCGAGCTATGATTAGTAAGCTCCTCCTGAGCTAATGGACAGTAAGCTCTATTGAGCTGAAACGGTAAGCTCTGACAAGCTGACAACAGTAAGCTCTTATGAGTTGATATATCAGTAAGCTCCTACGAGCTGTGGTGAGTCTACAACACATGCAGAATCTCGACCAAAACGGTAACCCTAGTGACATGTCACTTGTATCCTACGACTTTCTACGGTTCAAATGGGACTCGATATTGAATAATTCTCATCAATTAGGCATTCAAACTCAGTAACACCATTTACTTAATTATATTTTCATTTCAAATAACTTACAAGTATTTAAAAAAATTGATTCTAATTATACAAACTTACCTCGAGTTGCTCGGATGGAAATTATCGACTATTCGTCCACTTTTCCTTTTCCCCGATCTAATCCCGATCTCGGCTTATCTTGATCTATATATTATCAAATTTAGCACATTCAACATTCGGTCTATTCAATTTAGCCTATAATTTACAATTTGGCAAATTTACACATTTTCCCCTAATGTTTTACATTTTCACAATTTAGTCCTTATCACATAAAATTGCAAATTCATGCAATTTAGTACAAACCCATGCTTAGCCGAATTTAATACATATTACTAGCAGCCCATATTTTCAATTTATTCACACTTTTAACCACCATGTTTTACATTTTCTCAATTTAATCCCTTTTTAACATTTTTGTCAAAAATCACTTTATAAAACCTTCCAAATCTATCATAAATCATCAAATTACTCAAGCATTCAACAATGGAAACATGATAAATCTTTAACAGTTTCACGGGCTAGCTAGAATACGAAGCAACGATCACAAAAACATAGAAATCATTAAAAACTGAGTAAAAATGGACTTACAATTGAGCAATGAAATGGCCGAAAATTTAAACCCTAAGAATAGCTTTTTCTTCTCTTCAATTTCGGCAAAAAGATGAAGATGATAACATTAAATTTGTTTGTTTTATTAAATTAACCTTTATTAACTAAATTACCATTTTAACCATACTAACAAACCATTAAAATCACATAATGCATGCCCATCTTTGTCCACTCACAATTAAAATGGTCTAATTACGACTTAAGTACTCTTACTTTAAGGCTCTATAGCTATTAGACACCTTTAGCTAGTAGAACACAAGTTTTACACTTTACGCGATTTAGTCCTTTTTATCAAATTAAGCATTCAAACAATAAAATTTCTTAACGAAATTTTCACACAATCACTCAATCATGATGTAAACATTAAAATATTAATAAAATAAATATTTTGACTTCAGATTTGTGGTCCCAAAACCACTGTTCCGATTTGACCAAAAATGGGTTGTTACAACTCTTCCCCCTTAGGGATTTTCGTCACTGAAAATCTTACCGGTAAATAGGTTAGGGTACTATTTTTGTATAGCTTCCTCGGGTTCCCACGTAGCTTCCTCGCTCCCGTGTTTATGCCAAAGAACCTTCACTAGGGCTATGCGTTTATTTCTCAATTCTTTAATTTCACAAGCTAAAATCCTAATCGGTTCTTCACTATACGTAAAATCAGTCTGTATCTCAACATCTACCGGAGAAATCACATGTGACATATTGGATCTGTATCGATGTAGCATAGAAACGTGAAAGGCATTATGAATCTTTTCAAGTTCTGACGGTAAAGCTAGTCGATACGCTACAGACCCTATTCTTTTGACAATCTCATACGGTCCGATAAATCGCGGAGTCAGCTTTCCTTTACGGCCAAATCGAAGAACATTTTTCCACGGTGACACCTTTAGAAACACTCAGTCCTCGACTTGAAACTCAATTTCTTTACGTTTCAAATCCGCGTATGATTTCTGTCAATCTGAAGCTGCTTTTAAATTGTCGCGAATCGTTTTCACTTTTTCTTTAGTTTCTCTGATCAATTCAACCCCGTGAATCTTTTTCTCACTTAGTTCAGTCCAGTATAACGGAGTTCGACATTGGTGACCATATAAAGCTTCGTACGGTGCCATCTTTATACTCGTCTAAAAACTGTTGTTAT
This sequence comes from Gossypium sturtianum, assembly GCA_025698515.1. Classification (NCBI taxonomy): domain Eukaryota; kingdom Viridiplantae; phylum Streptophyta; class Magnoliopsida; order Malvales; family Malvaceae; genus Gossypium; species Gossypium sturtianum. The sequence continues at coordinate 67,232,886 of CM046946.1, read as the reverse complement.
ACGTAAACTCAATCAACGGTAAGTATTTTTCCCAACTGCCCTTAAACTCTAAAATACAACATCTCAGCATGTCTTCGAGAATCTGAATAACTCTCTCGGTCTGACCGTCAGTCTGAGGATGAAAAGCAGTACTGAAGTTCAACTTTGTTCCCAAAGCTTCTTGCAGTTTCTTCCAGAATCGCGACGTAAATCTCGGATCTCTATTAGAAATAATAGATAGTGACACCCCGTGCAATCAAACAATCTCAAAAACATACAATTCAGCTAGCTTATTAAGTGAATAATCTGTACGTACCGGTATGAAATGAGCAGATTTCATTAGTCGATCAACGACAACCCAGATAGCATCTTTCTTTTTCGGAGTTAGGGGCAATCCCGACACAAAATCCATTGTAACTCTATCCCATTTCCACTCGGGAATCATCATAGGCTGCAGTAAACTCGATGGTACTTGATGTTCAGCTTTGACTTGCTGACAAATCAAACATTTAGAAACAAACTCTGAGATAGCTCGTTTCATGCCTTGCCACCAATAAAACTTTTTCAAATCGTTGTACATTTTGGTACTCCCCGGATGAATAGATAAGCAGCTATCGTGCGCTTCGTGCAAAATCTTGTGAATGAGTTCTAAATTTTTTGGTATGCAAATTCTATTCCGGAACCTTAAACAATCATCGGCTCCAATCTAAAACTCTAAATTAGGGATAGTCTCACATTGAATTCGTTTAAATTGCAATTCACGGTCATCTTTCTGAGCTTTACAGATTTGTTGAAGAAATACCGGTTTAGCTTTTAATTCAGCTAAAATAGACCCATCATCACAAATCATCAACTGGGTATTCATTGCTTGTAATGCAAACAAAGATTTTCGGCTCAGGGCATCAGCAACAACATTAGCTTTTCCCGGGTGATAATCAATGACAAATTCATAATCTTTCAATAACTTGAGCCATCTTCGTTGTCGCAGATTCAAATCTTTCTTTGACATCAGATATTTTAAGCTTTTGTGATCCGTATAAATTGGCATTTTTCACCGTATAAGTAGTGTCGCCAAATTTTCAATGCGAACACAATTGCAACCAACTCTAAGTCGTGCGTCAGATAGTTCTTTTCATGCGGTTTCAATTATCGGGAAGCATAAGCTATAACTTTTCCTACTTGCATCAAAACACATCCGAGACTGTTTCATCGCGCGTCACTATAAATCACAAACTCTTTCCCTGACTCAGGTTCAACCAAAACTGGTGCTTCAGTTAACAGTACTTTTAACTATTTGAAACTCTGCTGACATTTTTCTTACCCTTCGAATTTTACATCTTTCTGAAGCAGTCGTGTCATCGGTGTCGCAATCATCAAAAATCCTTTCACGAATCTTCAGTAATAGCCCGCTAAGCCCAGAAAACTATGGACTTCAGACACATTTCTCAGGGGTTTCAAGTCAACAATAGCAGAAATCTTACTCAGGTCAACTCTAATACCTTCAGCTGAAACAATATGCCCCAGAAATCCAACCTCTCGGAGCCAAAACTCACATTTGCTAAACTTTGCAAATAATTGATTATCACGTAGAGTTTCTAACACAATTCTCAAGTGCTAGGTATGTTCAGATTCATCTCGCGAATAGATCAGAATGTCGTCAATGAATACAACAATGAATCTGTCTAAATACGGTCTTAATATCCAGTTCATCAAGTCCGTAAAAACTGCAGGAGCATTAGTTAATCCGAAAGGCATAACAAGGAATTCATAATGTCCGTACCTCATTCTGAACGCGATTTTTGGCACGTCCAACTCTTTAACTCGCAACTGATAATAATCCGATCTCAAATCAATCTTTGAAAATACTATAGCCCCTTTCAACTGATCAAATAAATCATCAGTCCACGGTAGAGGGTATTTGTTCTTTATAGTTACTTTATTCAGCTATTTGTAATCGATACACATTCTCATCGTGCCATCTTTCTTCTTTACAAACAATATTGGTGCACCCCAGGGCGAATAACTCGGTCGTGCAAAACCTCTATCTGTCAAATCTTGCAACTGAGCTTTCAAATCTTTTAACTCTGTTGGAGCCATTCTGTACAGAGCTATCGATATTGGTGTTGTTCCCGATACTAATTCAATACCAAATTCAACCTCTCTAATCGGTGGTAAACCCAGTAATTCTTCTGGAAATACATCCGAAAACTCACAAACAACAGGTACATATTCAATCTTTGATTCAGACTCCTTTGTAAATAGTATGTATGCAAGATATGCATCACAGCCTTTTTTCATACATTTTTGTGCTAACTTAGATGATATCACAGTAGGTAATTCACTCGAATCATCAGACTCAATATGAAGAATTTCACCATTCTGACATTTCAATTCGATAATCTTTCGTCTACAATTCACAACTGCATCATGCATAGTCAGCCAATCCATACCCAGAATCACATCAAACTCATCAAACGGTAGAAGCATCAAGTCAGCCGGAAAACAGTAACCCTGAGTAATCAAAGGAAAATTCTTACAAATCTTATCAACTAAAATAGACTTGCCTAAGGGGTTTGATACTTTAATTACAAAATCTGTTGACTCGACATGTAAACTCTTTTTAAACACTAAATTTATAGAGATATATGAATGGGTTGATCCAGGATCTATCAACGCAATTATATCAGTATCGAAAAGAGAAAAAGTATCGGTAATAACGGTTGGCGATGATGCCTCCTCCCATGCACGGATCGCATAAGCTCAGGCAGGTGCTCGTGCCTCAGATCTCACAACAGAATCTCTCATAGCACCTCGGTTACCACTCGTATTTCCAGTGTTTCGGGGTGGTCTCCCTCTAGTAGCCGTATTACTTATTTTCGCCGGTTGATCTCTCTCAGCTATAGACTTTTCTGGACAGTCCCAGGGATAATGATCAAGAGATCCACATCTAAAACAAGCTCCGCTCATTATTCTACATTCACCGTAATGTCACTTATTGAAGTGCTTACATTCAGGTCCAACATTTCTAACACTACCACACTGGTAATAGATGTCGTCTGAGGTTTAGAGCTGAAATGTCTCGCATCTCTATCTTTGATCGAAATCCCTGCAGAAGCAGTGGAACAAGGATGATATTCTCTAGATTTATTTGATACTGACTGATGTGATTTGCCCGCAAATCTCTTTCTAAAGTCTCTAGCCTCAGAATCAGCTTTTCTTTTCTCTTTGCTAAGCTGTTCGGCTTTACAAGCTCTGTCAACTAGAACAACAAACTCTTTTAGCTCAAGAATCCCAACTAACAGTTTGATTTCTTCATTTAATCCATCTTCGAACCTTTTACACATTATAGCCTCGGAAGAAACTCATTCACGAGCATATTTGTTGAGTCGTAAAGACTCTTTTTCGTATTTTGTTACCAACATACGGCCCTGTTTCAGTTCAAGAAATTCCTTTCGTTCTGATCAATGAACCGTTGGCTGATGTATTTCTTTCTGAATTCAACTTGAAAGAATTCCCAAGTAACTCTTTCTCGCGGAACTATGGATATCAAGGTATTCCACCATTGATACGCAATGTCTCTCAACAGTGATACAGCACATTTTAAACATTCTTCAGGTGTGCAAGAAAGTTCATCAAATACCCAAATCGTGTTCTCAAGCCAAAACTTGGCTCTCTCAGGGTCATCGCTAACAGCGGCTCTGAATTCCTCATCCCCGTATTTTCGTATCTTATCAACAGGTGGTTTATTCAATCTCAAAGGATCCATACCTTGAGGAACTACAGGGATCGGTTGGGGAATAGGTGGGGGTGGAGGTTGTTGCGTAGCCGGATTAGCTTGGTCGTACTGCGTGAACCATTTGTTCATCATTTGGAAGAAGGATTCTTTAGCCTCTCCTCCCTGACTGCCCGTTATGGGTCTAGATTCAGACGCTCTGTCCCTTGCACGGGAGCAGGCGCATTACTTTCAACCTCATCAGCTATCGCTCGATTGGGATCCATTTGCTATATATATAAAAAAACACATTTTCAAATGCTAGGAGTCATCACACTATCACAGTTTATATATGGCATGTATAGCTAGACTCACACACACGCTACATTAGTCCTAGACTTCACTAAATCGTAGCTCTGATACCAATAAATGTAACACCCCTTACCTGTATTCAATGCTGGAATACGGTTACGAAGTATTACCGAACATATAAAACAATTATACATTCAACTATGCATAAATTTTAACATTTACAAGCAATCATCAATCAATTTCAATCACATGGTGACTATTATGAGCCTACGAGGCCCTAAACATGCTTTGGGAGCGGTTCGGGACTAAACCGATAACTCAGGAAATATTTCAACACTTATAAAATTTTTCTCTAAAATAGGGGACACACGCTCGTGTGACTAGGACGTGTGTCTCACACGGCCACCAGACACGCCCGTGTCACAGGCCGTGTGGACATTCGAAATGGGAGCACATGGCCGTGTCCTAGCCTATGTCCTACCCCGTGTCCAAACAAGTGAGGTTACTGACTTGGGTCACACGGCCAACCACATGCCCGTGTGTCTAGCCCGTGTGCCCTTCGAAGTGGCCACACACGCCCGTGTGCCAGGCCATGTGTTAGGTCGTGTCAAACCTGTAAGGTATACTGACTTATGCAACACGGCCAAGTCACACGCCCGTGTGCTAGGCCGTGTGCCAATTAGGGGGTATACTGACTTGTGCCATTCGGCTGATCACACGCCCGTGTGTGAGGCTGTGTGGAGTATACTGACTTCATTTCAATTTCAACACCAGGGGACACACGGCCGTGTAACATAACCGTGTGTCACACACGACTAAGACACACACCCTTGTCTCTGCCCGTGTGGACAAAAATAGGCTATTTGTAAAGCCATTTTGCCACCCTATTTTTATATACCTGCACAAGCATAATTTGCAACATTTTGTAACTCAATAGGCAGCCAATCCATAACATTTCATACACATATTTGAACACTTATATGCAACCAAAGCATTATACCAAGTTAAGCCAAATCAAATGGCTTTATCTTATACCACAACATGTACCAAAATCACTAGCTCAAGTAACCATAACTATCATCTTTATAACTAGCCTATACATGCCATATTTACATATATCCATGAGTTCAAAGGTACTAATCGACAACTGGATAGTGTGATGCTTATCTCCGACTTTATCCGAATCGAGCGAGCTATCGAACCTCTATAAAACACGGAAAAGAAACAGAGTAAGTTTTATAGCTTAGTAAGCCAGTATAATTTAGAATTAAACTTACCATTTATTCATAATCAAGTCAATAATTAAGGTATACTCAATTCAATTACCAAATGCCTAAACACAAGCTTCATCAACAAATTAGTCTCATAAGAGCATATAATCATCCATTATCTCAATTTAATACTCAATACATTGTATCATATCATATTCATATATCACATACATCATTTGTAACAATTCACTCTCAATCATATAAACAATAATTCATTCGATAACAGTAACTCATCCGTCTAAACAGTACTTCATCCATATAAACTGTAATTCATCCGTATAAACACATAGCTTTATCACATAACCAATAACAGAATTTATGCCCGTTGAACCTATTAGAATATCGGGGGGTACTCGGGTGATATACTATACGTATATAAATCAGTAATCCATCAATTCATTATCATTTCTGCTCTTTCGAGCTATGATCAGTAAGCTCCTCTTGAGCTGATGGACATTAAGCTCTATTGAGCTGAAACGGTAAGCTCTGATGAGCTAAAAACAGTAAGCTCTTATGAGCTGATATATCAGTAAGCTCTTACGAGCTGTGGTGAGTCCGCAACATATGTAGGATCTCGACCAAAACGGTAACCCTAGTGACATGTCACTCGTATCCTACGACTTTATACGGTTCAAACCGGACTCGGTATTCAATAATTCTCATCAATTAGGCATTCGAACTCAATAATACCATTTACTCAATTATACTTTCATTTCAAATAATTTAAAAGTATTTAAAGATTCAATTCTAATTATACGAACTTACCACGAGTTGCTCGGATGGAAATTATCGACTATTCGTCCACTTTTCCTTTTCCCCAATCTCAGCTTATCTTGATCAATATGAGCAATGGAAGCTTGGCTGAATATCAAGTATAAAAATGGCTTCTCTCCTTATCAAAATCGGTGGAAGATGATAGTTGAAGATGATGAGATATTTGTTTTATTTATTTTTATCATTAATAACCTAATTACTTAATTAACCTTCAAAACATTTAAAAATTACCAAATTTCCAAGCCAACACATTCCACTAACTCATTAATTGACTATTAACCACATAAGGACCTCCATTTTAGGGTTCTATAGCTATTAGACACCTTTAGCTAATAATAGAACACAAGTTTTACACTTTATGCGATTTAGTCCTTTTTATCAAATTAAGCATTCAAGCGATAAAATTTCTTAACGAAAATTTCACACAATCATACTATCATGCTGTAGACATTAAAATAATAATAAAATATATATTTTGACTTCGGATTTGTGGTCCCAAAACCACTGTTCAGATTTGACTAAAAACGAGCTGTTACAACGTTACAAGCCCAAAATTCCTATGTGACCTAATTATCCTTATACATGAATGGAAATCATACTAAACATACGCATAAACAACTATTTATATTTTGCTCGGATAATCAAAGTACTTGCACGATTTTTTGATGGACCTCTATAGGTGAGACCCTTGATGCTTTTCTATTTTGTAACATACTAAACTTGGATGTTTGTGATCAAAAGTGGTAAGTAATTTATTCATCATGTTAAAGTTGTTAGTAAGCATGAAATGCCTAAGTCATATGCTCTAAAGTCAAGACTTGTATCATATTTTCTCAAGGGTCATCATTTTTATTTTTCATTTTTTTATGTTGCTTGAGGACAAGTAATGACTTAAGTGTGGGGGAGTTTGATTTGTCGTAATTTGATGTAGCAGATTAAACTAGTTTTCAGCTTTATGGAGCTTGAATACAAGTATTTTTGTGATGTTTTAGTTAAGTTTTTGAAGTTTTATTTGTATTCAATAAAATGTGCAAATTGAGTCCTTTATTGACCTTAGGGGTCGAATGGGGCTTAAGGGAGAGCTAATGCACTTTGTTAGTGTGCAGGAGACTTTTAGGTGTACTAAACCAATATTAGTCTCTATGTCGCAACACAAGACGTTTGATGTCGCAACATAGGGAGCAAAATGGAGAAACTTCAAGACTACCGTCGATGTCGCGACATAGACTGAGGGTGTCGCGACATACCCCTGAAGATAGCTGAAGAGGAGTATATTAATTGCTATGTCGCGACATAGGTCCTGATGTGTCATGACATCGACTCTGTAACAGAAATCAAAAAGGAAGCAGGGGTATTTTGGTCTACGCAATCAAACTTAATGCTCAGGAGCGTCAGCTAACCTAAGGTTAAGTATGACGACCACCTAAAGGCTATAAATAGGCTCATTCGTCACTTGTTATGAACACCATTCCTTTAGCCTAGATTCTTTGTGTAAAATTTAGTTTAGTATTTTCTTTCATTCTTAGGTTTTAGATTTATTTAAGTTGTTCTTGTTGATTTTAATATATCTGAATTGTGGAAGCATTCAAACTTTGTGGATTCACGAGTAATCTCAATACAATCAAGCTCTTTCATTTGCTCTATCTTGTCAATTTAATTAGCATGCTTTCTCATTACATCAATTCTATATTGTCTATGAAAGCAATGTGGAATAATCCCACTATGGGGGATTAGCAAGTGGAGGTATGATCTGTTAACTATTTTGTAGGGTTACTCTACGAATCAGCTATTTGGGAAAAGAAGAATGTGAAACAAACCTAGGCCTAACAACCTCGGGAAGTCATCAACATGGGAATTAACCCAAAATTGGTATGACCCATCCGTGAACACCTTCACGCCAAGCTAGTCTAGACTGTGAGGTTGGAAGATAAGTAGTTCTTCTTGACTCGTTATGTTAGTGGAAGATCGAAATATCCTGCTAAGGTAGTGACTAGTTGATTGACGAGGAACCCAAAATGACAGTTGATGGAGATTACCGAAGCAAACTAATCACCCATAATCAAGATTTGATTTATTCTCCCTTTTCTATGTCTTGAAGTTTATTTCTTTTATGTTACTTTGTCTTTATTATTATAAAAACCCTAAAAATCCTTTATTTTATATTTTAATATTATAACTAATTTAAAAGTACTAATTAGATCTTTTAGTGTTTAGGTTAGAATTGATCTGGCACTTGCCTCCCTTGGGTATGATCCTCGAAGTATTCACTTACTTTATTGTAAATTTATATTACAACTCAACCCGTATACTTGCAGAAATTGCCTTGTCTTTCTATATTTTATTTCAATATTCACACTCTAGACGTTAGTACGTTTGGAGGCGGTCAATGGCCATGTTTTCAAGCCACACAGTTATTGATCCATGTTTCCAAAATTTTTAATTTTTTCCAAAATTTTCTGTTCTGTTTTAAATTAGCCCCTAAATGTTTCCAAACATTTTTAGGGCCCCATAGGTTCAATTTAAAGCCCATAAATGTATTTTTACTTTAAAAAAATATGTTTTTGAATGTTCTTATTTAATTTGAATAACTGTCTCTATTTGAAGTTAAATGTTCTTAATTGTTCTGTAATACTTCATAACCCTGATCCAGTGATGGAGTTGAGTTTGGGTTGTTACAAGGCAGGCCCCATCATAGTTACATCACATATTTGGTACACCTTAAAAAGAGGCATGGTGCCTCTAATGGGAAAGTCATTAAGGTCTTCATCTTCATGAGCTTCAACTTCAATAGGCTGCAGGTCTGTTTCATCCTAACCTTGTTCAAGTAATTCAGCTTCAATTGCATCTCAATTGCATGCACTACCTTCATTGAATTTTACATCTCTGCTCAAAAAGACTTTGTTGGTGAAAGGATCAAAGATCTTATATCCCTTTTTGTTGTTGTCATAGCCAACAAAGATGCCCGGTAGTGACCGTTTCTCCAATTTACTTCCCTTCACAGCTGGAACAAGTGCATAGAAAATGAAACCAAATACCTTCAATTGTGAGATTGATGGTTTGAATACAAACCAAGCTTCAAAAGGTGTCATGCCCTTAACAACCTTGGTTGGTAGCCTATTTAGTAGATACACAAAGGTATTTTATAACCTCTGCCCAAAAACTGTTTGGCAACTTCCTTTCAAATAGCAAACATCTTGCTATGTGTATCATTGTCATATTCCTCCTTTTACAAACACCTTCAACCGAGGAGTTTTGTAACGCCCAAAACCTAACCCAATTCACTGGGTTCAGATTTTGAGTGTTACTACACAAAGCTAAGCCATTAACGAAAACAATTTAGAATATCCCATTTCTTTAAGCCTTTTATTTGACATTTTAATCAAAAAACTGTAATCCTATTACAATAAACTCAATACAAATCCTTACAAAATGAAAGTTTATTTCAGAAAGACTCAAAAGGTGTATTCCTAAACTATGCCACAACTCCATTATATGCATAATAGCCCATTCCAGCACTACCTTGGTGTACTCCTAGCGTCGTCCCTCCAGGAAAAATCTCTTCTCAAATACCTGAAAAGAAATCACAATCTTGTATAAACTACTAGGTGTCAATCATTCTGCATCATTTATTCTTGCAAATACCATTACAGTTTACCATTCTCTTATGCATCAACTATCATACTCTTGTCATACTCAATCTTCCTTATCTAACTAAGTGAGGGATCCTTCCAAACATTTCATAAATATCTTATCCCACAAAAATTTCTTAACAGAACATACCTTCAGAAACCACTTACAACAATCCATGTCTTATCTCATACTCTTCTTTCAAACATTTGTTCACAATTTCTTAACAGAACATACCCTCAGAAACCACTTACAACAATCCATGTCTATCCTCATACTCTTCTTTCAAGAAGTTGTTCACAATTTCTTAACAGAATATACCCTCTGAAACCACTTACAACAATCCATATCTTATCTTATACTCTTCTTTCAAGCAGTTGTTCACTGACACTTATCACAGGCGGATACATATATGTTCGGTGAATAGTTACATAGAATTTAATACCATCAATTCACACTTAGACATACCCTAATTCAGTACCACACACATTCATACTGATAAATCACTGCATAGACCATTCTAACAAATTCCATATCGTTTTATACCAGAATCCCATAACTCAAGATAACACTATTTCAGATTCAGGATAATTCTAGAAGAAAATACAGTACCATTCACTTTCCATAATTAGAGATCATCATATCAAGTACCCTTGTTAATATATAGATACACATCTCATTTTCATGGAAACTCTTAAGACTTATTCACCCTTAACTCAAAACATATCAATACCTCCTCTTAATCATACTTATTATAGAACTAAAAGATTTTACTCCTATCTTACCATAGATATAGTGTAACACCCCTAACCCGTAACCGTCGCCGGTCTAGGGTTAAGAGGCGTTACAAATCATTTCCGAACATTTCACCACAATTTACAACACATAGTCAATCATCATCAAAACATATCAAAATATAAACATATAGTCTCTTATCGAGGTCTACGAGACCTTAAACACGTGTTAGAAAGAGGTCGGGACCAAACCGAACACATACGAAAATTCTAAAAAATTTAAACACTTTTCAAAACTACAGAGGTCACACGCCCGTGGGGGCAGGCCGTGTGCCTCACACGGCCTCGGACACGCCTGTGCGTCCAAGCCGTGTCAAAATAGGGCATACATACTGACTTGTCCACACGCCCGTGGACACACCCGTGTGCCTCACTCGTGGTCGCTACTGACTTGCACCACACGGCCAGTCACACGCCCGTGTGTCTTGCCAGTGGTCGAGTCTGAATTGCATCAATTTACCAACTTAAACAACACGGTCGAGCCACACGCCCATGTGCTCAACCGTGTGGGCAATTATAGGCCAGTTTCAAGGCCAAACTTGCCTCCCACACATTGATTCACCTACAAGCTTCAAATCTCATGCATTGATACCCTAATTGGCAACCAAAACATTCCATTTTATACTCCAATTAACCATCAACAATACCATCTATTCATATACACAATTCCTACTCAAATAAATCCATTCAAGCACTATGATCACAACTCAATTCATATAAGCCAAGCATTATGTAATTCTTACTACAAGTTCACATTTTATCCATCATTCTCATCAACCAAACCACATATATAACATACCATTTCCATTCTTACTATCTCATGCCATATTCATCATTTCCATAGCTCATATAAGTATCAACATCATTCAACTTCCAAGCCAAATCACATGGCAAGGTTCAAACATCACAAAATATACCATATCTACTAGCCTATACATGCCAAATATCATCTATATACAACTTTAAAAAGTACCGAAATAGATAGCCGATAGTGTGATAGAGCCACTGACGATCCCCGGATCCGAGCTAGCATTACCGACACTGTAAAACAGAGAAACAAATCACACAGTAAGCTTTCAAAAGCTTAGTAAGTTCGTAATATAATACAATTAACTTATTGAATCAAATCAATGTACAAATTGAACCATCACATAGATAATTTACCAATGATACACAAATTCAACTATATCCAATACTCACATAGCATTCCATTCATCTACTTTCAAATTCACCAACCACATAGGTATCATACATACCTTTGCCAACACATAGTTACTCACCAACCATGCTACTCAACTGCTCGACTTTACATTTCGATCAACCTTTGCTACTCTTTTGATTTATTCGCACACTTAGTGCCAATTTCGTAGTCGAAACATAATTGTCATCACACACTTAGTGCCTATACGTTAAACCGAGCTTATGTCGGTATCGCACACACAGTGCCAAATCAATAAGCCGAAGCTTCTATCGTTTCGCACACACAGTGCTAATCAACTCTGTCTCAATTCAATTACGCACAATTAGTGCCTCGTCACTCAATTTCATTCATTACATTTCTAATTCAATATCCATTATTCAATTCACATCACATAGAAAATAAATTAACAACTTGTACTATATCTGAACCTACCTCGGACGTCAAAATACCAAAATGGTCGATTAATCGAGCACTTTGTCTTTGCCTCGATCTCGATCTGAACCTCTCTTTTCTTGGTCTATACACATTTATATTTAACTCATTCAATCACCAATTCATTCGATTCAGTCCACACTCACATATTTAGGGCATTTTGCAAAATAGCCCTCACATTTTCATATTTCGACACTTTAGTCCCTAATTCATCAAATCACAAAATACACCAATTTTCTATTCACATAAGCTTAGCCGAATTCTTCCCATGCTCATACAAGCCCACTCATTTCATTTATTTCACATTTTAGTCATCCAATTTCTCATTTTCACAATTTAGCCCAAATTACTCAATTTCACCAAAAAATCCAAATACAAACTATGCTAACCCAACACTAAGCTTTCATATTCCACCAACTAACAACACAAAGCTCACATATTCATCAATGGCATATCTCAAAATCACCATCAATTTCTAAAATTTAAGCATGGGTTTGATAGTACACTAAGCAATGATCACAAAAATGTAGAAATTATCAAAAACTGAACAAAACTCTTACCTTAATCAAGCTCCAAACTAGCTGAACCCTAGTGCTCTTTTTCTTTTATTTTCTTTTCTATTTTCGGCACCAAGATGAACAAAGATGACCACTTTCATGCTATGGTTTCTTTAAATTATCATTTTAATTATTCATTTCCATAATTGCCCTTAGTAAACATTAATAATAACACCAAAACCATGCTATCATCTTCCACTGACTAACAAATGGTTTATTAACCTCATAAGGACTCCTCATTTAGAAAGCCATGACAAATAGACATTTAAACAATCAGCACACAACTTTTACATTTTATGCGATTAAGTCCTTTTTACTAATTAAGCACACAATCGATAAAATTTTCACACAGAACTTTCACACATGCTCAATCACATATTATAATCACCAAAAATAATATTAAAATATTTTTGACCTCGAATTTGTGGTCTCGAAACCACTATTCCGACTAGGGTCTAAACCGAGTTGTTACAACTCTCCCCCTTAGGGATTTTCGTCCCCGAAAATCTTACCAGTGAATAGATGTGGATATTGCTCTCTCATAACATTCTCAGGTTCCCACGTAGCCTCTTCAACTCTGTGTTTTTGCCACAACACTTTCACTAAGGAAATTCTTTTGTTTCTAAACTCTTTGATCTCTCGTGTCAAAATTCGGATCGGCTCTTCACTAGACGACAAATCTGACTGAATTTCAACCTCAGTAAGAGTAATCACATGAGAGGGATCAGATATGTACCGTCGAAGCATCGACACATGAAATACATTATGAATCTTTTCTAACTCGGGTGGCAACATCAATCTATAAGCAACTGGCCCAACTCGTTCAATGATCTTATACGACCCGATGAATCTCGGACTCAGCTTGCCTTTTTTGCCAAATCAAAGTATTTTCTTCCACGGAGACACTTTCAAAAACACTCTGTCACCAACTTCCAATTCAATATCCTTTCGTTTCAAATCAGCATAAGACTTCTGGCGATCTGATGCGGCTTTCAAACTGTCACGAATCACTTTCACTTTCTGCTCAGTCTCTTTTAATAAATCAACCCCGTGAATCTTATTCTCACTCAGCTCAGTCCAGTACAATGGAGTTCGACATTTTCGACCGTAAAGAGCCTCATATGGCAACATTTTAATGCTAGACTAAAAAATGTTATTGTATGCGAATTCAATCAACGGTAAATGCTTTTCCCACGTACTTTCAAACTCAAGAATACAACACCTCAACATATCTTCGAGAACTTGAATGATCTTCTTGGATTGTCCATCCGTTTGCGGATGAAATGCAGTGCTGAAATGCAATTTTGTGCCTAAAGCCTCTTGCAATTTCTTCCAAAATCGCGAGGTAAATCTCGGATCTCTGTCAGATACAATAGGTAATGGCACCCCGTGTAATCTCACAATCTCGGCAATATACAATTCAGCCAATTTATCAAGTGAATAATTTGTTCTCACTGGAACGAAAAGAGCTGATTTCATCAATCTATCAACTATCACCCAAATTGCATCTTTCTTTCCCGGAGATAAAGGTAACCCCGACACAAAGTCCATCATGATTCTCTCCAATTTCCACTCAGGAATCATAATCGGCTGTAACAAACCGGATGGAACTTGATGTTCAGCTTTAACTTGATGAAAAACTAAACACTTCGACACAAAGTCAGAGATGTCTCTTTTCATACCATGCCACCAATAAAACTGTTTCAAATCATTGTACATTTTTGTACTCCCCGGGTGAACAGTCAAACGACTATTGTGAGCTTCGTTCAAAATCAACTAAATCAACTCTGAATTCTTCGGAACACAAATCCGATCTCTGAATCTCAAACAATCATCACTATCAACTCGAAATTCTGAATTGAAATTCAAATCACATTGAGCTCGTTTAGCCATAATTTCAACATCAATTTTCTGGGCATCACAAATCTAACGTACGAACATTAGCCTTACTTTCAACTCAGCCAAAACTGAATTATCATCACATAGATATATCCGAGTACTCATAGTTCGCAAAGCACATAAAGACTTTCGACTCAAGGCATCAGCAACAACATTAGCTTTTCCCGGATGATAATTAATTACAAGTTCGTAATCTTTTAATAATTCTAACCATCTTCTTTATCGCAAATTTAATTCTTTCTGAGTCATCAGATATTTCAAGCTTTTGTGATCCGTAAAAACACGACATCTCTCACCAAATAGGTAGTGACACCAAATCTTTAATGCAAATACAATCGCGACTAATTCAAGGTCATGCGTCGGATAATTCTTTTCATGCGGCTTTAACTGCCTCGAAGGATAAGCAATAACTTTGCCTTCTTGCATCAACACACAGCCCAAACCATTCAACGATGCGTCACTGTAAACTATGAATTCTTTGCCCGATTCAGGTTGAACTAACACTGGTGCTTTCATCAACAACGCTTTCAACTACTCAAAACTCTGATGGTACTTTTCTGACCACTCGAATTTAACATCTTTTTGTAGTAACTTCGTCAACGGAGTCACAATCATCGAGAAGCCTTTCACAAACCGTCTATAGTATCCCGCTAGTCCCATAAAACTACGGAATTTAGACACATTTCTCGGAGGCTTCCAATCCAAAATAGCTGAGATCTTACTCGGGTCAACACGTATTCCCGCAGCTGATACAATATGCCCCAGAAATCCAACCTCACACAACCAAAACTCACATTTGCTAAATTTTGCATACAATTGCTTCTCACGCAGAGTCTGTAACACAATTCTCAAATGCTCGGCATGTTGCGTCTCATCATAGGAATAAATCAGAATATCATCAATGAACACCACAACAAAACGATCCAAATACAGTCTAAATATCCGGTTCATCAAATCCATAAACATTGCAAGGGCATTTGTTAGTCCGAAAGGCATTAACTAAAAATTCATAGTGTCCGTACCTCGTTCTAAAAGCAGTCTTTGGTACATCTAACTCTTTGACTCGTAACTAGTAGTAGCTCGATCTCAAATCTATCTTAGAAAACACTGTAGCTCCTTTCAGCTGATCAAACAAATCATCAATACGTGGCAACGGATATTTATTCTTTATCGTCATTTTGTTCAACTGCATGTAATCAATACACATCCTCATAGTACCATCTTTCTTTTTCACGAACAACACAGGAGCACCCCAGGGAGAGAAACTCGGTCGTGCAAATCCTCTATCGGTCAACTCTTGCAACTGAGGCTTCAACTCTTTCAATTCCATTGGTGCCATTCTATACAGGGCTATTGAGATAGGAGTCGTTCCCGGCACCAATTCTATACCAAATTCAACTTCTCGGATTGGAGGTAACCCCGGCAGTTCTTCAGGAAACACATCAGGAAATTCACAAACCACAGGTACAGATTCAACTTTCTTTTCTGACACTTTTGTATGAATCACATATGCGAGATAAGCTTCGCAACCCTTTTTCACATAATTCAAAGCTTTCATCGAAGAGATTACATTCGGCAACCCGTTCAAATCACTATATTCAATTCGAACCATCTCACCATTTTAACTTCTCAATTCAATACTCTTTCGCTTACAATTCACAACAGTGTTATGCAAAGTGAGCCAATCCATACCCAAAATCATATCAAAGTCATCGAATGGTAACAACATCAAGTTAGCCGGAAAACAAACATCCCGAAACATCAATGGACAGTTCTTGCACACTTTATCCACCAAGACACACTTGCCTAAGGGGTTCGATACTCTAATCACAAATTCAGTGACTCAACTGGTAGAGTCTTACATGATATTAGATTCACCCACACATAAGAATGAGTAGAACCTGGATCTATCAATGCAATCACATCAGTATCAAATAGAGTAAAAGTACCAGTGATGACGTCTGGAGATGACGCCTCTTCTCGCGTGCGTATAGCATAGGCTCGGGCAGGTGCTCTCGCCTCGGATCTCACAGTTGTATCTGTCGTCCCTATCTGACTTCCACTCACATTTTTAGTGTTTCTGGGAGGTCTACCCCTAACTGTTGTGTTACTCGGTCTCACACTCTGAACATTTTCTTCCTCAGCTAACTTTGGGCAATCTCGAATGAAGTGATCTCTTGATCCACACTTTTAACAAGTTCGATTATTATACTTGCCCCAGCATTCTCCCACATGTCGTCTTACACACTGTCTACACTCAGGCTTGTTGCTTTTAACACTACCAACACTTGATTCAATCGAAATTTGAGCTCTTGGTACAACACTTTGTCTCGCACGGTCTCTACCTGAATGTCCAAATGAAGTATTTGAATGATTTCTTGCATCTTTAAATTTCTTCGTCGAAGGTTGAGACGACTTACTCATCAATCTTTTTCTTTCATCTCTAGCCTCAGAATCGGCTTTCCTCTTTTCTTTACTAAGCTCCTCGGCTTTGCAAGCTCGTTCCACTAGCACAACAAATTCATTTATGTCAAGTATCCCAACCAGTAATTTAATGTCTTCATTCAACCCTTCAATGAAACGTTTACACATAGTAACTTTGGTCGAAACACATTGTAACACCCCTATCACGTATCCATCGCCAGATTAGGGTTAAAGGAGTTACCAGACAGATCAAAAACTTATTCAGACAATTCGTAATGTAAAACATCAATCACCATTATCATGTCCCATCTATAGGTCAACGAAACCTTAAACATGCTTTAGAGTAGGGCCGAGACTATGCCGAACACTTACAGAAATTCTCGGAAATTTAAAACTTTTCGAAGTTATACAGGACACACGCCCGTGTGGGTAGGCCGTGTGCCTCCCACGGCTGCTAGACACACCCATGTGTCTTACCCGTGGTTGAACCTGACTTGTCACCACGGCCACCAAGCACGCCCGTGTACCTTGGCCGTGGTCGATCCTGACTAAACCACACGGCTACCAGGCACGTTCGTGTGCCAAGGCCGTATACACTTAGTTAGCTACTGACTTACTCCCACGGTCATCAGGCACGCCCGTGTACCTTGACCGTGTAGGTAAAACAAGCCATATACAAGACCAAAATGCCACCCACATAGGGTCAAACCTACAAGCAAATTACCAATGCAACTCATGCACATTTGGCAACCAAAAACATATCAAAATAACCATTCAATCTCTATATTCAATCCATTTCCAAACATACCAATTCACACAACAAAAACTCAAGTATACACAAGCATAATTCATCCCTATTTACCTTTATGAACTCATTCTTTTGTTCAAACATATATGCTCAAATTTCATCCATATACTTATCATCAACTTAACCATTTCATATGCTATCAAACCATACTAAAACATTCATCATATAACATATCACTCATGCATATTTCCAATACATATAGCTAGCCACATCACATTGCTAAGATCATATCTCAAACTTGTTCCAAATAACTAGCCTATACATGCCATACTTAGTATATACATATTCAAAAGGTACCAAAATGAGTTTGAGTAGTGTGATGACGATCCTTGACGGTCCCGAGCCTTCAGTAGCTTTGACGATCTATAAAACAGAACAACACACACAGAGAGTAAGCTTTCCAAAAGCTTAGTAAGCCATATACAAATAAACTTAGCATGAAAAGCATATAATCATATAGGAACATTGGCATAATTAATTCTCATAGAAAATTTATCGCATGTATTCTTTGATCCATGTACTAGGCCACATCTTGCCGCATTCATCAACTCAACAATCTCATATATCCATGGCTCTTTTACACATATTTTCACATATCATTTCATAATTCCAACATACCTAATCATCATAATAAGTTCATATTGATACTTACCTTTCATACACACTTAGTGTACAAATCAACGTACCTGAAATAGATTTACGATTCACATAGCCATTCGTATCACAGACTTGCCCGTTGAACCGTTTGAAATCTAATAGGATACTCAGAAAACTCGGAATAGTCGTACAATGCCAACGTCTCAGACGAGGTCTTACATGTACTCAGATATCGATGCCACTGTCCCAGACAGGGTCTTACACGAACCAATACGATGCCAATGTCCCAGACATGGTCTTACACGTAAATCTCGTATCGATGCCAACGTCCCAGACGTGGTCTTACACGTAAATCTCGTATCGATGCCAACGTCCCAGACGTGGTCTTACACGAAATCTCAAATCAACGCCGACGTCCCAAACGTAGTCTTACATGATATCCTAGAACAGACACCTATGACATGACATAGCTAATCCTATCTATTCCTAGGTTCATACGGGACTTCTCGGACATTGCCACTATGTCGTTCTTATCTCAAAATTCACGTACACATCATCTCATAACCATTCATCGTTATCAATAATTATACGAACATATACAATTCAATACAAATACGTTTATTTGCATAATGATTTACCTCAGTTTCGATTTAACTGAAACGGAAACGGCTACTTGATTACTTTCGCTTTCCCGCGACCTAAGTCTGATTTCTTCGGTTCTTGATCTATACATATTAAAATTTAACCCTTTTATTTATCAACACATTCAATTTGATCCAAAAACACACATTTAGGGAAATTTGCAATTTAACCCTCACATTTGCACAATTTATCAATTTAGTCCATTTTTCTCAAAACATCAAATACACAAAATCATCACATACTCATGCTTAGCCGAATGCTTATGTATATCATACAAGCCCACATTATCCATCAAATTTACAATTTAGTCCCTCAAATTATCATTTTCTCAATTTAGCCCTATTTAGCTAAATTTATCAAAATTTCATGAACAAAACATGTTCATTTAACACGTATCTTTCATTTAACACTTAAACTTATCATAAAGCTCACTATTTCATCAATGGCACATCTCATGAACATCATCATTTCTTCAAATTACAACATGGGCTTGATAGTAGACTAAACAACAATCTCAAAAACATAAAAATCATCAAAAATCATACTCCACACATACCTTAATTTTGCAATACAATAACCGAATGCCCTAGCAAGTTTCTTCTTTTTCTTTCTTCAAACTTTCGGCACCCCAAAGATGATAACATTCATCTTTTCATTTGTTTATTTTATTACAAACATATTATTATGCATTTTACTATTTTATCCACTCATTAAACATATAAGACAAATAATAATAAGGTTATTTTGTCATTTAATTACCCACTATCTTATAATTGGCTTAATTTCCACATAAGGCTTCCTTATTTAAAAAGCCACAACACATAGGTACTTTAACAAATAGCATGCTAGTTTTACATTTAATGTAATTCAATCCTTTCATTAAATTAAACACACAGACGGACAATTTAACTTACGAAAATTTAACACATGCTTAATCATATATCATAGGCACAGAAAATAATATTAAAATATTATACGGACTCAGATTTGTGGTCTCGAAACCACTGTTCCAACTAGGGTATAAACCAGACTGTTACAATTCTCCCCCCTTAGGGATTTTCGTCCCCGAAAATCTTACTGTTAAATAGATTCAGATATTGCTATCTTATTAAATATTCGGGCTCCCACGTGGCCTCTTCTACACCGTGTCGATGCCACAACACTTTTACTAACAGAATTTTCTTATTTCTCAATTCTTTTATTTTTCGAGCTAGAATACGGATCGGCTCTTCTTCGTAAGTCATATCAGATCAGATTTCAATTTCAGACGGAGCAATCACATGTGATGGATCAGATCGATATCTACGGAGCATCGAAACATGAAATACGTTGTGTATCTTTTCTAACTCGGAGGGCAACAACAATCTATAAGCAACAGGTCCAACACGCTCAATAATCTCATACGGTCCAATTAATCTCGGACTCATCTTTCCTTTACGTCCGAATCGGAGTACTTTCTTCCACGGAGATACTTTCAAAAACACTTTGTCACCGATCTCAAATTTAATATCTTTACGTTTCGAATCTGCATAGGATTTTTGACGATCAGGCGCTGCTTTCAGACTATCACGGATTACTTTCACTTTCTGTTCAGTTTCTTTTATCATATCAACCCCGTGTAACTTATTTTCACTGAGCTCAGTCCAATACAGAGGTGTACGACATTTACGTCCGTACAAAGCTTCATAAGGTGCCATTTTGATGCTCGACTAAAAACTGTTATTATATGCAAATTCAATCAGTGATAAGTACTATTCCCACGTACCATCAAACTCAAGAATGTAGCATCTCAACATATCCTCAAGAATCTGAATGATCCGCTCGGATTAACCATCCGTTTGCGGATGAAAAGCTGTATTGAAATGCAGTTTTGTGCCTAAAGCTTCTTGCAATTTCTTCCAGAATCGAGATGTAAACCTCGAATCTCTATCAGACACAATGGATAGTGGCACCCCGTGCAATCTTACAATCTCAGAAATGTAAAGTTCAGCTAACTTTTCAAGCGAAAAATTAGATCATACCGGAATAAAATGGGCAGATTTCGTCAATCGATCAACTACAACCCAAATAGCATCTTTCTTTCTCGGAGTCAGAGGCAATCCAGAAACAAAATCCATCGTCACTCTATCCCATTTCCACTTGGGAATCAAAATCGGCTGTAACAAACCAGACGGAACCTGATGTTCTGCTTTCACTTGCTGACAGACTAAGCATTTGGGTACGAAATCAGAGATATATCATTTCATACCAGACCACCAATAGTGTTGTTTCAGATCATGATACATCTTTGTGCTTCCCGGATGAACAGATAGACGACTGTTATGTGCTTCACTTAGAATCAACTGAATCAATTTTGAATTTCTCAGAACACAGATACGATTTCAAAATTTTAAACAATCATCAATAACTCAAAATTTAGATTCAAAATTCGAATCACACTAAGCTCGTTTCGCTATCAATTCATTATCAACTTTCTGAGCATCACATATCTGTTGTAAGAACAACGGTTTTGCTTTCAATTCAGCTACCACTGCACTATCATCGGATAGATCTAATTGAGCATTCAAAACACGTAATGCAAATAATGATTTCCTACTCAGCGCATCAGCAACGACATTTTCTTTACCCGGGTGATAATCTATCACAAGCTCGTAGTGTTTCAATAACTCTAGCCATCTTCTCTGTCGCAGATTCAAATCTCTCTGAGTAATCAAATATTTCAAACTTTTATGATCTGAAAATACGTGACATTGCTCACCGAATAAATAATGGCGCCAAATCTTTAGGGCGAACACAATCGCAACTAACTCAAGATCGTGCGTCGGATAGTTCTTTTCATGAGGCTTCAACTGTCTTGAAGCATAAGCTATTACTTTGCCTTCCTGCATCAATACACATCCCAGACCATTCAACGAAGCATCACTGTATATTACAAACTCTTTGCCCGATTCCGGTTGTACTAACACTGGAGCTTCAATTAACAAAGTTTTCAACTGATCAAAACTTTTCTGGCATTTATCAGACCATTCAAATCTCACATTTTTCTGAAGCAATCTGGTCAACGGAGTAGCTATCACCGAAAAGCCTTTTATGAATCTGTGGTAATAACCAACAAGTCCCAGAAAATAGCGAACTTCAGACACATTCTTCGGAGGTTTCCAATCCAGAATAGCAAAAATCTTGCTCGGATCAACTCGTATTCCAGAGGCCGGTACAATATGTCCCAGAAAACTAACTTCACGCAACCAGAATTCACATTTACTGAATTTCGCATACAATTACTTTTCTCTCAGAGTTTGCAACACGATTCTGAGATGTTCAGCATGTTCAGTTTCATCCTGTGAATTAATCAGAATGTCGTCTATGAATACAACAACAAATCGATCTAAGTACGGTCTGAAAATTTTGTTCATCAAATCCATAAAAATAGCAGGAGCATTCGTTAGTCCGAAAGGCATAACTAAAAACTCATAATGCCCGTACCTTGTTCTGAAAGTAGATTTCGGAATGTCTGAGTCTTTTACTCACAACTGATGTAACCCAATCTCAGATCTATCTTTGAAAATACGGTGGCTCCTTTTAGCTGATCATACAAATCGTCAATCCTGGGCAACGGATATTTATTCTTTATAGTCACTTTATTCAACTGACGATAGTCAATGCACATTCTCATCGTGCCATCTTTCTTTTTTACAAACAGAACGGGAGCACCCCAAGGTGAGAAACTCGGTCTAGCGAACCCTCTGTCAGTCAATTCTTGTAGCTGTGACTTCAATTCTTTCAACTCTATTGGTGCCATTCTATACGGAGCTATCGAAATAGGTGTCATACCAGGCAACAGATCAATACCAAATTCAACTTTACGTATCGGAGGCAATCCCGGCAATTCTTCAGGGAATACATCAGAAAACTCACAAACAACTGGCACTAATTCAACTTTCTTTTCAGACACTTTCGAATCAATCACATAAGCAAAATAAGCTTCACAACCCTTTTTCATATAACTCTGAGCTTTCAACACAGATATCACAGCAGGCAATCCATTCAAATCATTTGACTCAATACGAACTATTTCACCATTCTGACGACTCAAATCAATAGTCTTTCTTTTACAGTTCACAACAGCATCATGCAATGTCAACCAGTCCATACCCAAAATGATGTCAAACTCATCAAATGGTAATAGCATCAGATCAGCAGGGAAACAGATATCTTGAAACCTTAACAGATAGTTCTTGCATATTTTGTCAACCAAGACACTTTTACCTAAGGGGTTCGATACTTTTATAACAAACTCAGTAGACTCTACAGGCAAAGTCTTACCGGATACCAAATTCATGTATATATACGAATGAATAGAACCAGGGTCTATCAAAGCAATCACAGAAGTATCATAAAGTGTAAAAGTACCAGTTATAACATCAGGAGATGAAGCTTCCTCACGAGCTCGAATGGCATACGCTCTGGCAGGCGCTCTAGCTTCAGATCTCGCAACAGTATCTCTCGTAGTTCTCTGACTACCACTGACATTTCTTGTATTTTGCGAAGGTCTACCTCTCACTGGAGCATTATCTGATCTCAGATTCTGATTAGTCTTTGGTTCAACAGACTCTAGGCAATCACGAATGAAATGATCTAATAATCCGCATCTGAAACAAGCTCGGTCATTCAATCTACAATTTCCCGGATGCCTTTTTCCATAATGCTTACACTCGGGTCTCTCAAAACGGACATTTCCAACACTTGGTACTGAAGTTGCTGGAGTTTTGGAACTCATTTTTGATCTAACCCGATCTCTACTCATTTGTCCCATATTAGCTCTTGAATGGTTTCGTTCATCTCTGAATTTATTTGATGTAGACTGGAATGATCTACTCTGAAATCTCTTTCTGACATCTTTAGCTTCAAACTCAGCTTTCCTTTTATCTTTCCCGAAGGCTTCAGCTTTGTACGCGCGATCAACAAGTACCACAAACTCTTTTATTTCCAGAATCCCAACAAGTAAACGGATGTCTTCGTTAAGACCATCTTTGAATCTTTTGCACATTATTGCCTCTATGGATACACATTCACGAGCATACTGACTCAGTCTCACGAACTCGTTCAGTATTCGAGAATGATCATACGCCCTGTTTCAAGTCCAAAAATTCTTTCTGTTTCTGATCGATAAATCTCTCACTGATGTATTTCTTCCGAAACTCAATCTGAAAGAAATCTCATGTCACCTTCTTTCGGAATAGCAGAAATCAAAGTTTTCCACCACTGATAGACCGCATCTCATAGCAAAGAAATCACACACTTTATGCATTCCTCGGGACTCAGTGACATTTCATCAAATACCCAGATTTTGTTTTCTAACCAGAACTCGGCTTTCTTAGCATCGTCATCATTGGTAGCCCTGAACTCTTCAGCCCCATACTTACATATTTCATCAATCGGAGGCTTGTTGAACAGATTCAGATACATTACCGGTGGCACAACTGTAGTCTGAGGGGGATTAATCGGGGGCGGAGGTTGCGAAAAAGTCGGGTTATTTTTTATGAATTGAGTGAGCCATTCACTCATCATCTGGAAGAAAGCTTGTTTAGCTACTCCCTTGTTTAGCTACTCCCTTAACTCAAAACATATCAATACCTCCTCTTAATCATACTTATTACAGAACTAAAAGATTTTACTCCTATCTTACCATAGAGATAGTGTAACACCCCTAACCCGTAACCGTCGCCGGTCTAGGGTTAAGAGGCGTTACAAATCATTTCCGAACATTTCACCAAAATTTACAACACATAGTCAATCATCATCAAAACATATCACAATATAAACATATAGTCCCTTATTGAGGTCTATGAGACCTTAAACATGTGTTAGAAAGAGGTCGGGACCAAACCGAACACATACAAAAATTCTTAGAAATTTAAACATTTTTCAAAACTACAGAAGTCACACACCCGTGTGGGCAGGCCGTGTGCCTCACACGGCCTCAGACACGCCCGTTCGTCCAAGCCGTGTCAAAATAGGGCATACATACTGACTTGTCCACACGGCCGTGGACACGCCCGTGTGCCTCACCCGTGGTCGCTACTGACTTGCACCACACGGCCAATCACACGCCCGTGGGTTTTGGCCGTGGTCGAGTCTGAATTGCATCAATTTACCAACTTAAACAACACGGTCGAGCCACACGCCCGTGTGCTCGACCGTGTGGGAAATTATAGGCCATTTTCTAGGCCAAACTTGCCTCCCACACATTGATTCACCTACAAGCTTCAAATCTCATGCATTGATACCCCAATTGGCAACAAAAACATACCATTTTATACTCCAATTAACGATCAACAATACCATCTATTCATATACACAATTCCTACTCAAATAAATCCATTCAAGCACCATGATCACAACTCAATTCATATAAGCCAAGCATTATGTAATTCTTACTACAAGTTCACATTTTATCCATCATTCTCATCAACCAAACCACATATATAACATACCATTTCAATTCTTACTATGTCATGCCATATTCATCATTTCCATAGCTTATATAAGTATCAACATCATTCAACTTCCAAGCCAAATCACATGGCAAGGTTCAAACATCACAAAATGTACCATATCTACTAGCCTATACATACCATATATCATCTATATACAACTTTCAAAAGTACCAAAATAGATAGCCGATAGTGTGATAGAGCCGCTGACGATCCCCGAATCCGAGCTAGCTTTGCCGACACTGTAAAACAGAGAAACAAATCATACAGTAAGCTTTCAAAAGCTTAGTAAGTTCGTAATATAATACAATTAACTTATTGAATCAAATCAATGTACAAATTGAACCATCACATAGATAATTTACCAATGATACACAAATTTAACTATATCCAATACTCACATACCATTCCATTCATCTACTTTCAAATTCACTAACCACATAGGTATCATACATACTTTTGCCAACACATAGTTACTCACCAACCATGCTACTCAACTGCTCGACTTTACATTTCGATCAACCTTTGCTACTCTTTTGATTTATTCACACACTTAGTGCCGATTTCGTAGTCGAAACATAATTTTCATTGCACACTTAGTGCCAATACGTTAAACCGAGCTTATGTCAGTATCGCACACACAGTGCCAAATCAATAAGTCGAAGCTTCTATCGTTTCGCACACACAGTGCTAATCAACTCTGTCTCAATTCAATTACGCACACTTAGTGCCTCGTCACTCAATTTCATTCATTACATTTCTAATTCAATATCCATTATTCAATTCACATCACATAGAAAATAAATTAACAACTTGTACTATATCCGAGCTTACCTCGGACGTCGAAATACCGAAACGGTTAATTAATCAAGCACTTTGTCTTTGCCTCGATCTCGATCCGAACCTCTCCTTTCTTGGTCTATACACATTTAAATTTAACTCATTCAATCACCAATTCATTCAATTTAGTCCACACTCACATATTTAGGGAAATTTGCAAAATAGCCCTCACATTTTCACATTTCGACACTTTAGTCCTTAATTCATCAAATAAAAAAATACACTAAATTTCTATTCACATAAGCTTAGTCGAATTCTTCCCATGCTAATACAAGCCCACTCATTTCATTTATTTCACATTTTAGTCCTCCAATTTCTCATTTTCACAATTTAGCCCAAATTAGTCAATTTCACCAAAAAATCCAAATACAAACTATGTTAACCCAACACTAAGCTTTCATATTCCACCAACTAACAACACAAAGCTCACATATTAATCAATGGAATATCTCAAAATAACCATCAATTTCTAAAATTTAAGCATGGGTTTGATAGTACACTAAGCAACGATCACAAAAACGTAGAAATTATCAAAAACCGAACAAAACTCTTACCTTAATCAAGTTCCAAACTAGCCGAACCCTAGTGTTCTTTTTATTTTATTTTCTTTGCTATTTTCGGCACCAAGATGAACAAAGATGACCACTCTCATGCTTTGGTTTCATTAAATTATCATTTTAATTATTCATTTCCATAATTACCCTTAGTAAACATTAATAATAACACCAAAACCATGCTATCATCTTCCATTAACTAACAAATGGTTTATTAACCTCATAAGGACTCCTCATTTAGAAAGCCATGACAAATAGACATTTAAACAATCAGCACATAGCTTTTACATTTTATGCGATTAAGTCCTTTTTACTAATTAAGCAGACAATCGATAAAATTTTCACACAGAACTTTCACACATGCTCAATCACATATTATAATCACCCAAAATAATATTAAAATATTTTTTTGACCTCGAATTTGTGGTCTCAAAACCACTGTACCGACTAGGGTCTAAATCGGGCTGTTACAGATAGGCATTCAGACTCAAATTGTACCAAGCACTCTTAACAGTTCACGCCACGTAGACCAAACAAAGCAAGCCATATAGGAAATCATATAAAATGTAACAGCCCATTTTCGGTGAGATCAGAACAGTGGTTTCGGGACCACAAATCCGAGCCGAAAATAAAATTTATTTTTATATTATTTTATTATTTGTAATATGATAGGAAAGTCATATGAAAATTTTGATTAGAAAATTTTACCAATTGTGTGTTTATTTAGGAAAAGGACTAAATCGCATAAAATGCAAAAGTTGGATTCTAGTAGCTATAAGTATCAAATAGCTATAGAATCCAAAACTTGAGGTCTTTATGTGGTAAATAGACCATTAATTAAAAGTTAGTAGATATTTTGAGATGTCTCATCCATGGAATTTTAGAAAAGGGTAGGGACTAAATTGGAATTGAACTAAATAAATTAATTAAAAAGATGAAAAGAAAATATCATCATATTTTCTCATCTTCTTCCCCAAAATATTCCATGCAAACCCTAGGAAAGAGAAAGCAAGCTTTCATGGCTAATTTGGGTAAGTATTCAAGCCTCGTTTTTAGTAATTTTTATATTTTTAAAATCGGGATAATCTAATCTATCTATTTGGGGGATCAATTTGAAAAGATAACAAAGTGTAGAAACTTTTCCAAGGATGCATATGCTGTAAATTTGAAATTTATGGTAGAAAATGAAAGATAGATGATAGATACACAACTTTTACAAAGTGATTTTTGATGAAAACATGATTTAGGGACTAAAATGAAAAATGGTGAAAACCCATGGAAAATTCTGAAATTTGTGAAATGTATGTGCTGTAAAAGTTGTATGTATATTTTGGCTAGGCTTGGGTAGAGGGTCAAATTTCTTGAATTTCATTTTCTGAGCCTATGGACAAAATGGGAATTTATGAAAAAGTTAGGGGCAAAATGGTAATTTTGCCTAGGATGTAAATTGAGTCCACTTGGATATGGAATGTATTAAATTGGTGTTAAATTTACTCGTATAGATCCGGATAGACCAAATTCAGAGTTAGAACGAAGAAAAGAGGAAAATGTCGGATTAGTAGATGTTTGTACACGAACCTTTGTCGAGGTAAGTTCGTGTAACTAAATTGTGTATATTTATATGCTTGAGTTAAAATTTATGTATGTGAATTGTATAAATGTTATGTATATGTATATATGACATTGAAGAAAAAGCCCGATAAACGATAATGCTCGAAATAAATGATGACGCCCAATAAATGATAAATAATAAAAATGTTATCTTATGCTTGAAAAGAATGTGGAATGTGATTATTTGAATTATATGAAAGTTACAGATGTATGAAATAAATACAAGCCTGATAATTTTGGATAAATGTTAAATCCTGTTGGAATGAATGAAAATCGATGGACAAAGGTGATTTCCTGAAATGAATGAGATCCCGCATATATTCCAGATAGGATTTAGCCCGGACGAGTAATCCAGATCAAGCTCTTTAGAGCATATGTCTTAAAAAGGATTTAGCCTGGATTGGTAATCCTGTTAAATATATATATGTGGCTCGAGAGTGCACACTCTGAAATAGTACCGTATGGGTACCATTGAACATGAATTGACATATTACTGATTTGTACACCTCGAGTGTACTACTTATGGATCCATCGATATTTTGAATAAATTCAACGGGTAAAAATCTTGATATGAAAAGATGTGGATAAGAAATGAGTTACTATATGTATTTGTCTGAAACACCTGAAAATGATGATACATGACAGTTGAAATATGAAAACATGAGAGGATGATATTTGAACAAGGAAATTCATTTGATAAATATGTTCATCCTTGAATGTAGACTTATACACCTTGAGTGTACTACTACTCGTGTGACCTTGATATTTCGAATGATATGAGTAAAGTTCTGATATGAAATAATATGAATTCGAGATGAGCTATTATGAAATTATACTTGTAATATGATGAGATGATATATATATATGTTAAATGATTACAAGTTGTGTAAGGCTGATGTGCATGGAAACTTGATGGTTGATGAGCCCATGTAACACCCCTCACCCGTATTCAATGCTGGAATAGGGTTATGGAGCATTACCGAACTTACAACACATTTTAACATACTTTTCTCATAAATTTAATCAAAACAAGCAATCATCATTCAATCTCAATCATTATGTCCCTATTACGAGCCTATGAGGCCCTAAACATGCTTTAGGAATGGTTCGGGACTAAACTGATAACTTAAGAAACTTTCAAGAACTTTGAAAATTTTTCTCAAAACAAGGGACACATACCCGTGTGGCCAGGACGTGTGTCTCACACGGCCACCAGAAACGCCTGTGTCATAGGCCGTGTGGACATTCGAAATGGGAGCACATGGCCGTGTCCCAGCCCGTGTCCTACCCCGTGTCCAAACAAGTGAGCTTACTGACTTGGGTCATACGACCAACCACACGCCCTTCTAAGTGGCCACACACGCCCGTGTGCAAGGCCGTGTGCTAGGCCAGGCCAAACCTGTAGGGTATACTGACTTATGCAACACGGACAAGTCACACGCCCATGTGCTAGGCCATGTGCAAATTAGGGGGTATACTGACTTGTGCCACACGGCCGATCACATGCCCGTGTGTGAGACTGTGTAGAGCATACTGACTTCATTTCAATTTCAACACCACGGGGCACACGGCCATGTACTAAACCGTGTGTCACACACGGCTGAGACACACGCCCGTGTCTCTGCCTGTGTGGACAAAAATAGGCTATTTACCAAGCCATTTTGCCACCCAAATTTAGGTACACCTACACCTACACCTCTCAAATAGCACACAATATAGCATCAAAAGGCATATATTTCAATTCTAATAAAGCATGATTTATACCTATTCCAACATCAACCAATACAAAACATAAATACTACATATTGCCATCTAATTTCATGCCAATCTTTGTCTTCTCAAAACATCAAAATGACCATTTACAATTATACATTATTATTCTCAATTCCACAAACATACCGATTCACAAATCATCATCTATTGACATTCAAAATTACATATTATCAATGAGCATTATGAATCCACTTCAATCACACAACATAGGTCAATTACCAACTCAAAACAAAAGCCATTTGCAGACTTATAAACACATCCAAATCAACCAAAACATGCCAACTTCATTGGCTATATACAAACCAAACATAGATGTTTATAAACCAAATCAAATGGCTACATCATTTACCAAAATTGACTCAAAGTCCCTATACATGCCATATGACGCAAAAACATAGTTTCAAAAGTACCAAAGTGTCAGCGGATAGTGTGATGAAGTCTCCAACGATCCCCGAATCCAAGCTAGCTTCGATATCATTATAAAACATGGAAAAGACACAAAGTAAGCTCTAAAGCTTAGTAAGCTCGTATGAAATAAACTTAATGCAATCACATAAATATAATTCAATAATTTGAATACAACAACATGTAGCTTATATTAGCTAACAAACCTTTCAAATACTCATTCACAAAACTGAATACTTCCTTCATCATTTTCTCAATTCAATACTAAATTAGTTTATACACATACCTGTACCATCTCGTACAATTCTCATACACATTCTCGTCTTTCATTTACCCGTTGAACCGTTCGGAATAGAAGTCGGATACTCAAGGGTCTCACACGATAAGTACCTATACCATGGCCCGAAGCCAAATCAAGGTAACTTATCTGAATACTGATATCATAGCTCGAAGCCAAATCAGCCGATATGCATGGCCCAAAGCCAAATCGGTTTATCTTGCACACAAAGTGCTATATCATGGCCCAAAGCTAACTCACTGTATCCCCTAATGACATGTCACTAGCATCCTAAACTATTCCTAAGGTTCAACCAAGATTTCGAATGTTGAATCATCGTCGAATCATTATCGTTCATATCCACAATCTCGTATTTGCAATTCATGCAATATTAAAGCATATAAAATACATTTATATTGAAGTTTATCACATACGAACTTACCTCGAAGGTGGAAATGACGAAATAAGTCGATTAGTCAATAACTTTCGTTTTTCCCCAATCTAGATCCGAATTCTACTTTTCTTGATCCAAATATATTCAAAATTAACTTATTTAATCATCTATTTATTCAATTCAATCCAAAATATACTTACGGCACATTTACACTTTTGCCTCTAAACTTTCACATTTTTACAATTTAGTCCTTATTACACAAAATCACAAATTCATTCAATTCAACCCACTTCCATGCTAGCCGAATTTTACTAATACATATATCAGCCCATATTTATCAATTATTTCACAATTTACTCACAACTTTTCACACTTCTCAAATAAATCCCTAATTGGGAATTTTTACCAAAAATCCCTTAACAAATGTTATTTATCTAACAACAACCATGCATTTTCTACCATTAAACATCAAAACACATGCTTATTCATCAATGAAAAAACCCTATACTTTTAAAAATTTCTCAAATTAGTCCCTGGGCTAGCTAGATTAAGTTACAACAATGCCAAAAACATAGAAATCATTAAAACCCAAGCAACAAAACACTTACATGTGTCAACAAGAGCTAGCCAAAATTTGAAGCTATTTAAATGGCTATTTACTCTTTAATTCTGGCAAGAATATGATGATAATGGGTGAGAATTTTGTTTTATTTAACTTATTATAACTTAATTACTCATTTACTATTTTAACCTTATTATAAACCATTTAATATCATCCATTTAATGTCCATATATGTCCAATCATGCTATTAATGGTCTAATTACAACATAAGGACCTCCTCTTTTAAGTTCCATAGCTATTAGGCACCTTTAGCTAATAAAACATCAATTTTGCAATTTACGCGATTTAGTCTTTTTTCTCAAATTGACCATTTAAACAAAAAAATTTCTTAACAAAATTTTCACACAATCATTCAATCATGCTGTAAACATTAAAATAATAAAAAATAAATATTTTTACCTCAAATTTGTGGTCCCGAAACCACTATTCTAATTTGACCAAAAACGGGCTATTACAGCCCAAATATGTTTTGATGTTATTATGGAATATATGACTAACAAGGGCAATGAGGATGTGTGTAGGGCTTGAGATCAAATTGATTGAATATGCCTTATAGGGTTGTCTTGAAATAGACTAAACGGTAAGCTAAATACCATGTTATACGGACTTACTAAGCATTTTATGCTTACCCCGTTTAATTTCCCCTGTTTTATAGTAAATCAGAAGCTCGTTGGATTGGAAGCTTGGCGGAGATCACTCACACTATCCATCGGCCTATGTCAGTACAGTATGGTAAATCAATTAAGGTTATTATGGCATGTGTAGGTTATATTGCTCATATTGGCATGTAAATGTAAATGATTATTGTAACCTAGCCATTGGAATGGATAGTGATGATCATGTTTTGGTACATGTATATATGTATTTAAGTTTATTTTATGGAGTTAACATAAGTGCTTATCATTGATTGATTGAGAAAGGTTAAATGAGTATGCTTATAAAAGATAAGATAAAAAACATGTTTGTATGTAATGGTATGCCATGATGAATGATAGAAATTGCTTAATTTGAATACTAGAATTGGTTAGCTTATGGATCTAAGTTATGGTGTAGGAATTTGGTATGATTTTGGGTAATAACTGAAGCTAGGAATGGCTTTATTTTGTCCACACGGGCGTGTGTCTAGACCGTGTGTGACACACGGCCGGGTACATGGGCGTGTAGTTAGGCCGTGTGTCCCCTGCATCTTAAAAATGAGAAACAAAATGCTTAGAATTGAGTACACGGGCAGAGACACGGGTGTGTGTCTCAGCCGTGTGGTTGACACGGCCTTGGACACGGGCGTGTTACATGGCCGTGTGAAAATTGCACCAAAATTTGGAAAATAAAATTCGCCACACGGCCTAGCACACGGGCACGTGACTTGGCCGTGTGAGTTTAATTTATTCATGCTTTGCAAGTTAGAGAGTTGCACAATTTAAGGACACGTGCGTGTGTAGCCACACAGCCTGACCACACGGACGTGTGGGCACTGTTCATAAGCAAAATTTTGAAATTTCGAGAAAATTTTTATCAGACCCTAATTTAGTCCCGATTCGATTCTAATGCTTGTATTGGGCCTCGAGGGTCCATTTAAAGGATGTTATGATTGATTCCAAAAAATGAATAGTAATTTACATGAATTATCTGAAAATGTTTTGAAAGTTTCGATAATGCTTCGAAACCCTATTCCGACAACGGATACGGGTTAGGGGTGTTACATTTAGTGGTATCAGAGCTACGGTTTAGTCGGTTCTCGGATTGAACGTAGCATATGTGAAGTCTAGAAATACATGCCATTATATAACCTGTGATAGTGTGACATCTCTCGACTCTGATGAAAATTATTTTGCAAATAGACAAAGATGCCTTCCTGTAATAGCCCGATTTAGGGCCTAGTCAAAATAGTGGTTGTGAGACCACAAATTTGAAGTAGAAATATGTGTTTTATGATTTTTAAGAGGCTTATGATATGTTTGCATGATTATGTGAAAATTTCATGAGGAAATTTTATTAATTAGTGATCAATTTGTCTATTAGGACTAAATTGCAAAGATTAGAAAATATGAGATTCTAGAAGGTTTAAGTATGAAATAGAATTATAAAAATTATTAGAAGTCCTTATTTAGCAATTAGACCAATATATGACAAGATGGACAAAAATAGACATGGGAAGGAAAAATCTCAAGAAAAGGCCTTAATGGTATTTTTGTCATTTGGTAAATAAAAGAATTAAAAGGGAAAATAAGCTAGAAATCATGTCCATCTTCATCCTCCATAGCCGAAAATTTCAAGGACTCCATAGCTAGGGTTTCTTCAACTTTCAAGCTTGACTGTAAGTACCTCCTAGCCTCGTTTTTAATTTTCTTCGTATTTTTGAGATCCTCGTAGCTTGATTTAGCTATTTCTAGCTATATTTTGAGCTAGGGTTTATGTTCAAAAGTTTACCCATGTATGGCATGCATGTATTTTGATAATTTATGGAAGAATATGAAAGTTTGATGTATGATAAACATCTTTTTCTAAGTGATTTTCATGAAAAATGCAAAAAAAAGGACCAAATTGTAAAAGTCATGAAAATGGTCATACATGAGTGAATTAGTGGAAATTGGGGGCTGTTGTAATTATGAAAATGATTCGGCTAGGTTGAATGAAAATCATTTTTCGAGCCTAGGGGAAAAGGTGTATGATAAACTGAAATAGTAACATATTTTAATCCCACATTTAGCATACTTTTGGATGATTTATCCCTTGATTTATGTAAAAAGGTGCTCTTAATCCTTTATTTTCATGTCTTATACTCAGGAAAGCACCCAAGAATAAAAAGAACGAGAAACGGGCTCAAAACGAACCAAAATAGGCCAAAGAAGAAGTCGACACGGCCTGGACTAAAGCCCACATGGCCATGCCTCCTCAAATATACTAGAACACGGCCTGATGTCGATCTACATGGCCGTGCCTCACTAACGGAGTCCAACACGGCCTGACCACGATTCAAACGGGCGTGTGCCATGGTCGTGCCCCTGCCGTGGAGGAGAGTAATTTCACTCAGAAAATGATACTTAGGGGCAAAGAAACACATTCCAAAAGCCTATAAATACACCCTAAGTATAACCTAAAAGGGGGAGTCGACGGGCAGTCAACTAGGCCAAGGAGCCGAGCCGAAGAGGTCAGATTTGTGGGGAACTCTCAAGGGATAGCCGGTTGATCCATCTCAAGAAGCCCAAATTCCACTCAAGACGGAGGATCTCCTCTTCAATTCCTTCAGGGGGTTTTAGGGATTTCTTATGTTTTGTTTTATCTTTTCCTCTAAGATGTTTTTCTTTATTATTATGAACTAAACCCTTCAGATACCTAAAGGGGGATGAAACCTAGATGAATCTTGTTATTATTTTCTGAACTATATGATAAATACTTGATTTGTTCTTAATTATGTGTGCTTAATTCTTGTGTTGATATTCCGCGGATATTAATTCAAGTTGAATGTGCTTAGGTGGTGGAGCAAAAGTCCCTGCTTAAGAGTAGATCTAGCATAATTAAGCGGAGTTGATCGCGCGCCTAGAGATAGGGTGATGAGATTTTGCCGGATTAGGGTGAAACCTAATATGGGAGTCCTTAGATCGATTTACTGCTATTCTAGGGGGTTATTAATGGGAAAGAGATTTCAATTAATTAACCTAGGGTTTGACGTTATTCGCCTTGAGAGAGGGTTTAATATATGTTAGGGAGTCCTACAGATCAAGTCAAGTGAATAAATCATCTGGTTCAGTGTTAGATAACAAGTGGAGTCTAGGTGGATTCTTCCTAAGGGTATCGTCTTAATCAACTGAGTTTTTCCCAAGTATTTCCCCAATTCATTCTTTTTATCTTTGCATCTTTTGCTTAGTAATTAGTTAATTTAGATTAATAAAAAACTTCACTTATTTTAGGCTAAATAATAGAAAGAAAGTTAGTATTAGTACTTTTAGTTTTTTTGGGTTCGACAATCCGATCTTGCCTAAGCTATACTACTGTTCGATAGGTGCACTTGCCTCAATCGTTGTCATAGTTAGTTTCCAGGTTCGATCATTATCTTTATAAATTTTAAAACTCTGACTTCATAGCGATCAAGTTTTTGGCGCCAGGTTATCTAATCAGTTAGAGATGATGAATAAAAAAATTGATGGTTTGAATAGTCTCTCGCAGGTACACCCAGAAATACATTATGATTCGAATTCAGGAGGCGTGGCGAATCCTGAGTACCCACTTTACGGATATGGCATAGAAAACGAGCAAGCTCAATATATGGGTAACTATTCTAGACCTCAAAATAATTTTTATAATGACACTTATAATGCAGGTTGGAGGTACCATCCAAATTTCTCGTGGGATGATCAAAGTAGCCAAGGACCGAAACTTCCTCCAAATTTTTAACAACCACCTTACCAACAGGAAGAGGAGTCGAACCTCGAGGAGATGCTACAAAATTCATGGCAGCCACAGATAACTGTCTCCAAGACACTGAAACCACCCTTAAGACCCAACAAGCATCGATCAAAGGGATCGAGAGCCAAGTTAGGGAAGTCACTAAGTCAGTTGAGGAAGTTTCTAAGTCAGTTGGACTACTTGCGAAGCTGATTTCCGAACAACTACAAGAAAGCTTGCCAAGCAACACTGAAACTAACCCAAAAGAGCAAATGCAAGCCGTAACAGCTCATGACAGTGAAAGGTTAGTGGAATCTGACCCAAGGCAAGAGCCTGTGGTGAGTGGAGGTAAGGTTGAGGTAAGCTAGGATTTACCAAACTCGGTAATTACAGAGTACCAAGCTCGTGCGCCATACCCCAATGCGACAAAGAAAGACCACACAGAGGAAGAATCCGGTAAGTCTCTTAAACTTCCAAAGAAATTTCAAATTAACTTGCCGTTTCTTGAAGCTCTTTCGCAGATGCCAGATCCTAGACCTCGTGTCAATAAAGAAGAAAATCATGAGGAACGAAAGCTTCGGATCGATGAACTAGACGAATGGAAGACACACTTTAAGGAGAGACTAAAAATACACGAAGTAAAAACGAGGCAACTCCACGAGAAACTTAACGATGGGACAACCCAGCTTAAGATAGGAGATCATGTACTCAAAATCTTCCCAAATGGAATAGTCGAGGTAACTAATCCTAAATTTAGCACTTCTAAGGTAAACACTACTCGACTTAAACTTTATATCCACAACCGAATTGATCGCATGAGAAAGGATTTTCACCTCCTCAAACCACCATGACCATACGAATCAGAGGTAAAGTCTAGCTTAAGACTATAAACAAGCGCTTCTCGGGAGGCAACCCGAGCACTAACCCCATTAATTTTTACATTTTTTTTTATTTTTACTTTTATTTTTCCTTTTAGGACCTAACCATAAACTAACCAAGGTACAGATTTCCATACCACACGGCCTTGCACATGGCCGTGGCCGTGGCCGTGTGGCCATCACAGGAAGGTACAAGGGCCGGGGCAACCACCAGATCCATAATCTCTATTTAGACCCCCCCCATTCTTCTTTTTTCTTGTTCAGTTGTCTTTCTTCTTTCATTTTCCATTATTTACTTTTATTCTTATTTTTATTTACTTCTATTTTTATTTTTATTTTTATTTTCTTTATTATTTTCTTCTTACCATTTAGATTTAGCTTAGGATACAGTAAAATCAGACCGGCTACCTTGAGGATTCAAGTTCAAATGGTTCGAGGCGCTTCCCCACGTTCACCTCCAATCCTAACCGGTTTCTTTTCATTAATTTCATCCATAATTCAGGAAATTTCACTTCTCCCCATATCTTATGATTTTAGTATTATTTTTTTATTATCTAACTTTGTACATTGAGGGCAATGTACATCTTAAGTGTGGGGGGGTGAATCTTAGACGCGCCTAACTTTTTTTCATTATTCTCAAAATCCTGAATTTAGTCTTGTTTTTAAGTAAATTCCTCATATTACTAATTAGGATGAAATTTCTAATGATTTATGATTTTTATTGATATGTTTTAGATTAAGTCATTGATAATTGTGCATTGATAATTAAATTCTAAGATACTAGAGAATCAAGCATGATAAGTCCATTTTTTTTCAATTAAAAATTTCTAGGTTGACTACCTGAATTTGAATATTACTTTGAAGTTTGAAATTTACGAGGTTGACATCAAAATACCCATAATTTTTGTGAGATTTTGAGCCTTATAGAGCATATATTCTTTTTCATGCTCACTTTATTGATTATGAGTATGTCAACATTGATTTGTTATTCTAGAACTTGCCTCATTTATACATATCGAGACCACACCCATGATTTGATATACAGAGATGATTAAGGCATCTAGGTTTTAACCCACTAACTCCATTAAAAGCCTACCTTCACAATTAACCCCTAGTGAACCCCTTTTAATCCTAACAACCCTTTTTATTTACATAACCACTAATATTAACCCAGAAACCCTTTATTTTTGTTATCCCTATTCCTTTTTGACGGCCCTTATATCGAGATTTGATTTGATTAATAGCCTAACTATGTTTTTTTATTTTAGTAATTTATCCTTTGTTATGTATTTATGATTTATTCTTAAAAAAAAAGAGAGAAAAATCAAAAGTATATTCATTATTCATTATTAGTTGTGATTAAATGAGCTTATACGTTTGAATTCCAAATATTGAAGAAGAAGCTCATGTTATTAGTATTATTAGCTTTCAGTTGATGTAATTACTTTTATTTAGTTCATTGTTTCTAGTTAGGTAATTTTTCAAATACGATCTCGATTCTAACCTTCTAATTCAGCCTCTATCCACACCTTAACCCTAGCCCCGTTACAACCCTGACAAAGACCTTTTGATTTGTACATCATCTCATATTATAGTGGTGGAGATTTGATTTTCAGGCAAGCCTATGGGATTAACTTTTCATGTTCGACTTTTGAGCGCTTTTTTCTGAACCTTAAACACTTTGAGTGATTTGAATGAATCTCTAGTGAGGATGTCAATCCTTTTTGGTTTTAAATTAAAGGTAATTATTTAGATAAGGGGAGACGCCTATATTTTCGAGCTACAAATCTATGACTTAGATTGTTTGAATCCTTAGGACTCTTTGAATTGAATTATCCATGTATAAATTATCTATGAATTATGATAAGACATTGTTGATAGGAATTATGAATTATTGAAGGTTCGTTTTAATTGTAAGTTGAGAATTTTGCTTGAGGACAAGCAAAAGCTTAAGTGTGGGGGTATTTGATAAACCGAAATAGTAACAAATTTTAATCCCACATTTAGCATACTTTTGGATGATTTATCCGTTGATTTATGTAAAAAGGTGCTCTTAATCCTTTCTTTTCATGTCTTATACTCAGGAAAGCACCAAAGAATAAAAAGAACGAGAAACGGGCTCAAAACGGACCAAAATGGGCCAAAGAAGAAGTTGACACAGCCTAAACTAAAGCCCACACGGCCGTGCCTCCTCAAATATACTAGAACACGGCCTGATGTCGATCTACACGGCCGTGCCTCACTAACGGAGTCCAACACGGCCTGACCACGATTCACATGGGCGTGTGCCATGGCCGTGCCCCTACCGTGGAGGAGAGTAATTTCACTCGGAAAAGGATACTTAGGGGCAAAGAAGCACATTCCAAAAGCCTATAAATACACCCTAAGTATAACCTGAAAGGGGGAGTCGACGGGCGGTCAGCTAGCCCAAGGAGCCGAGCCGAAGAGGTCAGATTTGTGGGGAACTCTCAAGGGATAGCCAGTTGATCCATCTCAAGAAGTCGGAATTCTTCTCAAGACGGAGGATCTCCTCTTAAATTCCTTCAGGGGTTTTAGGGATTTCTTATGTTTTGTTTTATCTTTTCTTCTGAGATGTTTTTCTTTATTATTATGAACTAAACCCTTGAGATACACGAGGGGATGAAACCTAGATGAATCTTGTTATTGTTTTCTGAACTATATGATAAATACTTGATTTGTTCTTAATTATGTGTGCTTAATTCTTGTGTTGATATTTCACGGATATTAATTCAAGTTGAATGTGCTTAGGTGGTGGAGCAAAAGTCCCTGCTTAAGAGTAGATCTAGCATAATTAAGCGGAGTTGATCGCGCGCCTAGATATAGGGTGACGAGATTTTGCCGGATTAGGGTGAAACCTAATATGGGAGTCCATAGATCGATTTACTGCTATTCTAGGGGGTTATTAATGGGAAAGAGATTTCAATTAATTAACCTAGGGTTAGATGTTATTCACCTCAAGAGAGGGTTTAATATACGTTAGGG
Organism: Gossypium sturtianum; assembly: GCA_025698515.1. Classification (NCBI taxonomy): domain Eukaryota; kingdom Viridiplantae; phylum Streptophyta; class Magnoliopsida; order Malvales; family Malvaceae; genus Gossypium; species Gossypium sturtianum. The sequence continues at coordinate 67,192,623 of CM046946.1, read as the reverse complement.
AGTCCTACGAATCAAGTTAAGTGAATAAATCGTCTGGTTCAGTGTTAGATAACAAGTGGAGTCTAGGTGGATTCTTCCTAAGGGTATCGTCTTAATCAACTGAGTTTTTCCCAAGTATTTCCCCAATTCATTCTTTTTGCCTTTGCGTCTTTAGCTTAGTAATTAGTTAATTTAGATTAATAAACAACTTCTCTTATTTTAGGCTAAATAATAGAAAGAAAGTTAGTATTAGTACTTTTAGTTCCTTTGGGTTCGACAATCCGGTCTTGCCTAAGCTATACTACTTTTCGATAGGTGCACTTGCCTCAATCGTTGTCATAGTTAGTTTCCAGGTTCGATCATTATCTTTATAAATTTTAAAACTCTGACTTCACAACGATCAGTGTAATTATGTGAAAGTTTAGGGGCAAAATCGTAATTTTTGCCAAAGTATGATTCATGGGTTAATTTTATCAATGTGAGTATTAAACAAGTGAAATTGCTATTATAGATCAAGAAACACGAAGCCTGGACCAAAACCGAGGCAAGAATAAGGTTGTGGACTAAATCGAACAATTATACGTATTTTGAGTACCGAGGTAAGTTTGTGTGAAATTAAAGCTACATAATGTTTTTTATATTTTTAATTGCTTGATATTATGTGAAATGAAAATTATTTCTATGGAATCGAATAATAATGCCTTGACGAGAGTATGATGAAAATATGTTAAGTTGAAGTCCCGGTCAAACATTCAGAATAGTAAGGATACTAATGTCACAACATGAGATAAGGAAGGTCCCGTATAAGACCATGTCTGGGACATGGCATCGGCACCGCAAGGAAGGTCACGTATAAGACCATGTCTGGGACATGGCTTCGGCACCGCAAGGAAGGTCCCGTATAAGACCATGTCTGGGACATGGCATTGGCACCGCAAGGAAGGTCTCGTATAAGACCATGTCTGGGACATGGCATCGGTACCGCAATGAAGGTCTCGTATGAGAACATGTTTGGAACATAGCATCGGCACCGCAAGGAAAGTCTCGTATAAGACAATGTTTGGGACATGGCCTCGGCACCAAAGAAAGATCTCGTGTAAGACCTTATCTAGGACATGGCATTGACATCTATATACGATCTTGTATAAGTCCATATCTGGGATATGGATCGACATCGAAATATGAGATCCCATGTAAGACCATATCTGGGATATGGCATCGGCATCAAGATGTGATCCTATGTAAGACCATATCTGGGATATGGCATTAGCATCGTGATACATGTATGATGAGATTGAGTATCCTCTGATATTCCGAGTAGTTCAACAAGAAAAAGAGCTAAGTGTATGTACAAATGACAAAGAACAAATTCTATGTTTAAAGAGTATAAAAGTGCTAAAGTTATGTGATGAAGTGATATAGGTACCCATGAGTAACTTATGAGAAATGAATGCAAAATGTGATATGAAATTGGGTAATAGTATACATGAGTAAGTTAAGTTGATGTGTTCGAGAACTTGAGTATTATCCAATGAGATGAATGGATGCTATTATAAGTCTTAATGTTGCTATTTATTTCATGCAAACTTACTAAGCTTTATGCTTACCCCTCTCTTTCCCCTTTTCCTTGTAGTATCGCCAAGCTAACTCAGGGATCGTAGGACGTCAGAGTTCGAATCACACTATCAACTATTCTTTTGGTATATTAAAGTTGATTTATTTTAGGTATGGCATGTATAGGAACTTGGTCATTTTGGTTATGTCATATTTGTTAGCCAAAGGGTAGGCTATTAATGTTATGCATTCATTTTGTAAATGGCCATTGGCAATTGGCCAATACTTGTTAAGTTTTATATATATCCAATGATGATGACATTTATGAAGTGCAAGTTCATGTAATTGATCAAGTAAAATGTGAAGCGAATACATAATGAATTAGTGATTCTTCATGGTATTATTGCTATGTTATGTGTTGCTTGTGGTGGTATAAGTGTGTTTGTTTTTCAGGGTGGCAATTGGCTTGGTAAATAGCCTTCTAATTGTCCACACGGGTAGGCATATGGGCGTGTGTCTAGGCCGTGTGTGACACACGGCCAGCCCTGAGGGCGTGTTGATAGGCCGTGTGTCCCCTGCATTTAATTTGCAAAAAATTCAGTTCGTCACAAGGGCCAGCACACGGGTGTGTGGCTTGGCCGTGTGCCCCTAATGATGTGCTGATGTCATAAACAGAATGTCCCTTATTTTGGACACGGCATGAAACACTGGCGTGTGATATGCCCACACGGGCGTGTCATTTTCCCCACACAAGCGTGTAGCCCTATCTTAGGCAAAAAAAATTTAAGTGTGCGAAAGTTTCCTGTTTAGTCCGGAACCATTCTGGATATACGTTTAGGGTCTCGTAGACCCATAATAGGGACATTATGAATATGAATGAAAAAGTTTTAAGTTGAAACAAAATTTTATGGCCCGATGTTGTATGTTTAAGCAAGCTAAGTTCGGTAATGCCTTATCTAGTTCCGGCGTTGAAAATGGGTAAGGGGTGTTATATTTAGTGGTATCAGAGCTACGGTTTAGTCGATTCTCGGACTAACGTAGCGTATGCATGAGTCTACATGCCATACCTATGAGTATTTACATAATGATGGTGTGACGACTCCTGACGATTTAAATTGTGTTTTCATATAAAAAATGGATCTCGATAGAGCTGTGGCGGATGATGTAGAAAGTAACACACCAGCTCTCGTCCAAAGGACGATGCCGAATGAAAATGAGAATAGACCAACGACTGTAAGTCAGAGAGGAGGAGAAGAGGCTAGGGAAGCCTTTCTCCACATGATGAATGCATGGTATACGGAGTTCATTCGTACGAACCCGAATGTGCAACCCTCTCTTCTCCCACCTATTCCTCAGCCTACCCCTGTAGCTCCCCAAGTGGTAGAAGTGGTAAGAAGGGAAAAGCCTCTGGTTGACAGAATCCGTAAACAAGGATCCGAGGAATTTCGAGCTAGTAAAGATGACGATCCAGAGAGTGCAGAATTTTGGCTTGAAAATACCATCAGAGTATTTGATGAATTATCTTGCACACTTGAAGAGTGCATGAAGTGTGTGGTGTCTCTCTTGAGAGATTTCACTTATTAATGGTGGAACACCCTTGTGTCAGTTGTACCAAGGGAGAGAGTTAATTGGGAGTTTTTCCAAGAAGAGTTTCGGAAGAAGTACATTAGCCAAAGATTTATTGATCAGAAGAGAAAGGAATTCCTTGAGTTAAAACAGGGTCGGATGACAGTAACTGAGTATGAGCGTGAGTTCGTAAGGCTTAGAAAATACGCTCGGGAGTGTGTATCCTCTAAAGCCATTATGTGTAAAATGTTTGAGGACGGATTAAATGAAGATATACGATTATTTGTTGGAGTCCTAGAATTGAAGGAATTTGTTGTGCTAGTGGACAGGGCTTGCAAAGCTAAGGAGTTTGTTAAAGAGAAAAGAAAAGCTGAAATGGAGTCTCGTGACTCAGGAAAGAGACAACTGAATAAGTCATTTCAGTCCTCATCCAAGAAGTCAAGAGACTTGCCTACCCGATCAGCCACTTCAGCTGGGTTTTTGAATAGAAGTAAGGGTAAACTGTACTCGGGGATTAAAGCTTAGACTACTTCAGTTGCTAGTGTTGGGAACGCTCGACCAAATAGACCGAAATGTTCACAGTGTGGCAGACGTCACCCCGATGAGTGCCGAGCTCATGAGAGAGCCTATTTTAAGTGTGGTTCCCAAGATTATTTTATTAGAGAATGCCCTGAGATGGTCGAAAAAGAGAAAATTTAGAGTACAAGATTGGGAAGTACTACTAGAGGGAGACAGCAGAGAAACTCGGAAAGTGGAACTAGTAGTAAGAGTACACCCAGAGAGCAGACTACAAGATCTGAGGGAAGAGCGTCTGTGAGGACTTATGCCATTTGTGCTCGCGAAGAGGCGCCATCCCATGATGTAATTACGGGTACATTTTCTCTCTATGATACTAATGTTGTTGCTTTAATTGATCCGGGATCTACCCATTCATATATTTGCATGAAATTAGTATCTAGTATGAGTATGCCTGTAGGGTCTACAGAATTCGTGGTAAAAGTGTCCAACCCCTTAGGCAAATGTGTATTAGTTGATAAGGTATGCAAAGATTGCGCATTGATGATTAGAGGTCATTATTTTAAGGCGAATCTTATGCTATTTCCATTTGATGAATTCGATATAATTCTTGGTATGGATTGGTTAACCACTCATGATGTGACAGTAAATTGTGGAAAGAAATACATTGAATTGAGATGTGAAAATGGGGACACTCTTCGTGTTGAATCATATGAACAGGACAAATCGTCTGTAGTGATTTCTCATATGTCTGCCCAGAAATATGTAAGAAAAAGGTATGAAGCCTATCTTGCCTTTGTGATGAATGACAAAGAAACTGGGTTAAGAATTTAATCAGTGTCGATAGTATGTGAGTATCTAGATGTATTCCCGGAAGAATTGCCAAGGTTGCCTCCAGTTAGAGAAATTGAACTTGACATTGAGTTAGCCCCTGGTACTGCACCTATATCGATTGCTCCATACAGAATGGCTCCAACTGAGTTGAAGGAATTGAAGGCACAGTTATAAGAGTTGACGGACAAAGGTTTTGGACGACCGAGTTATTCTCCGTGGGGTGCTCCAGTATTATTTGTGAAAAAGAAAGATGGTTCCATGAGATTATGTATAGATTATCGACAGCTTAATAAGGTAACCGTGAAGAACAAGTACCCATTGCCAAGGATCGACGATTTATTTGATCATTTGAAGGGAGCCACTGTGTTTTCCAAGATAGATTTGAGGTCCGGTTATTACAAGTTGATGGTCAAAGGCTCAGATGTGCCGAAAACCACATTTCGGACAAGGTATGAGCACTATGAATTTTTGGTCATGCCTTTCGGTTTGACAAATGCTCCTGCTGTGTTTATGGATTTAATGAACCGTATCTTTCGGCCATATTTGGATAATTTTTTTGTGGTTTTTATTAATGATATATTGATTTATTCTCGTGATGAGAATGAGCATGCTGAGCACTTGAGGACGGTTTTGCAAATTTTGCGAGATAATCAATTATATGCTAAGTTTAGCAAGAGAGAATTTTGGCTTAAATAAGTTGGGTTTTTGGGGCACATTGTCTCGGGAGATGGGATCCGAGTTGACCCGAGTAAGATTTTAGCTATTGTTGATTGGAAACCACCAAGAAATGTATCTGAGGTTAAAAGTTTTCTGGGCCTAGTTGGCTATTACAGGCAGTTTGTCAAAGGATTTTCCATAATAGCTACACCGATGACGAAGTTGTTACAGAAAGATGTAAAGTTTGAATGGACAGAAAAGTGCCAACAGAGTTTCAAGAAATTAAAGGCATTATTGACTGAGGCTCCAGTTCTAGTACAACCTGAACTGGGAAAAGAATTTGTAATCTATAGTGATGCATCCTTGAATGGATTGGGCTGTGTGCTTATGCAAGAGGGCAAGGTGATAGCATATGCCTCTGGACAGTTAAAGCGGCATGAAAGGAATTATCCAACACATGATTTAGAGTTCGCTGCCATTGTGTTTGCGTTGAAGATATGGAGACACCATTTGTATGGTGAAAAATGTCGGATATTCACCGATCATAAAAGCCAAAAGTACTTGATGACTCAAAAGGAATTGAACTTAAGGCAACGAAGATGGTTAGAGTTGATAAAGGACTATGAGCTTGTGATTGACTACCACCAGGGAAAGGCGAATGTAGTAGCCGATGCTTTGAGTAGGAAATCCTTGTTCGCATTGAGAACCATGAATACACAGATGACTTTGTCATATGATAGTTCTATCCTAGCTGAAATGAGAGCTAGACCGATGATTCTCTAAGAGATTTGTGAAGCTCGGAAAGGTGTTAGCGACTTGCAAGCCAAAAGAGTTCAGTGTGAGTCGGGTGTTGAATCAGATTTTCAGATTAATTCTGATAGATGTTTGATGTTCTGAGATAGAGTCTGTGTACCAAGAGATGATGAGCTCATTCGGAAAATTTTACACGAGGCACATAGTGGATGTTTATTTGTACATCCGGGTAGCACGAAAATGTATAATGACTTGAAGAAATGGTATTGGTGGCCGAGTATGAAGAAAGATATTTTTGAATTTGTATCAAAATGCTTGATTTGCCAGCAAGTGAAGGCTGAACACCAAGTACCTTCGGGTTTACTTCAGCCTATTATGGTTCCTGAGTGGAAATGGGACCGTATTACTATGGACTTTGTAACGGGTTTGCCATTGACACCGAGTAAGAAAGATGCCGTATGGGTTGTGGTAGATAGACTTACGAAGTCAGCCCATTTCCTACCTGTACGCGTTGACTATTCACTTGACAAGTTGGCAGACTTGTACGTTTCAGAGATTGTATGACTACATGGAGTGCCTTTGTCGATTATATCAGATAGATTCGAGATTCACATCCCGATTTTTGAAAAAGTTGCAAGAAGCTTTGGGCACAAAGCTGATTTTTAGTCTGACTTTCCATCCGCAAACCGATGCATACATCGGAGAGATTAATCTGAGATACTTGAGGATATGCTTCGGTGTTGTTTCCTTGAGTTTCAGGGCAGCTGGGAAAAGTACTTACCGTTGGTAGAGTTTGCATACAATAACAGTTTTCATTCGAGTTTGAGAATGGCGCCTTATGAGGCATTGTATGGGCGAAAGTGTCGAACGCCTTTGTATTGGACCGAACTCAAAGAAAATCAGATTCACGGGGTCGATCTGGTTAGAGAAATTGAATAGAAGGTAAAAATAATTCGTGATTGTTTAAAAGTTGCTTCGGATAGACAAAAGTCCTACTCGAACTTGAAACGGAAAGAGATCGAATTTCAAGTTGGTTATAAGGTATTCTTGAAAGTGTCACCATCAATGAAAGTTCTCAGACTTGGCCGGAAAGGCAAATTGAGTCCGTGTTTTATCAGACCATATGAGATTACCGAGAGGATAGGACCAGTAGCTTATCGATTGGCTTTACCATCCAAGTTGGAAAAGATTCATGATGTGTTCTACGTGTCTATGTTACGTCGTTATCGATCAGATCCTTCGCATGTGATTACACCGACAGAGGTTGAAATTCAACCCGACATGACTTATGGCGAAGAACTGGTTAAGATTTTGGCACGAGAAGTTAAACAATTGAGAAACAAAAGTATAGCCCTTGTGAAAGTACTATGGCAAAGACATGGGGTAGAAGAGGCTACATGGGAGCCTGAGGAGGCTATGAGAAATCAATATCCAAACCTTTTTACCGGTAAGATTTTCGGGGACGAAAATCCCTAAGGGGGAGAATTGTAATAGCTCGATTTAGGGCCTAGTCGGAATAGTGGTTGCGAGACCATAAATCTGAAGTAGAAATATGTGTTTTATGATTTTTAAGAGGCTTATGATATGTTTGCATGATTATGTGAAAATTTCATGAGGAAATTTTATTAATCAGTGATTAATTTGTCTATTAGGACAAAATTGCAAAGATTGGAAAATATGAGATTCTAGAAGGTTTAAGTATGAAATAGCATTATAAAAATTATTAGAAGTCCTTATTTAGAAATTAGACCAATATATGTCAAGATGGACAAAAATAGACATGGGAAGGAAAAATCTCAAGAAAAGGCCTTAAGGGTATTTTTTTCTTTTGGTTAATAAAAGAATTAAAAGGGAAAATAAGCTAGAAATCATGTCCATCTTCATCCTCCATAGTCGAAAATTTCAAGGACTCCATAGCTTTCAAGCTTGATTGAAAGTACCTCCTAGCCCCGTTTTTAATGTTCTTCGTATTTTTGAGATCCTCGTAGCTCGATTTAGCTATTTCTAGCTATATTTTGAGCTAGGGTTTATGTTCAAAACTTTACCCATGTATGACATGCATGTATTTTGATGATTTATGGAAGAATATGAAATTTTGATGCATGATAAACATCTTTTTCTAAGTGATTTTCATGAAAAATGCATAAAAAGGACGGAATTGTAAAAGTCATAAAAATGGTCATACATGAGTGAATTAGTGGAAATTTGGGGCTGTTGTAATTATGAAAACGATTTGGCTAGGCTTAAAATGCAAAGAAATTAAATGAAAATCATTTTACGAGCCTAGGGGCAAAGGTCTAATTATGTGAAAGTTTAGGGGCAAAATCATAATTTTTGCCAAAGTATGATTGATGGGTTAATTTAGTCAATGTGAGTGTTAAACAAGTGAAATTGCTATTATAGATCAAGAAACACGAAGCCCGAACCGAAACTGAGGCAAGAACAAGGTTGTGGACTAAATCGAACAACTATACATATTTTGAGTACTGAGGTAAGTTTGTGTGAAATTAAAGCTACATAATGTTTTTATATTTTTAATTGCTTGATATTTTGTGAAATGAAAATTATTTCTACGGAATCGACTAATAATGCCTCGACGAGAGTATGATGAAAATATGTTAAGTTGAAGTCCCGGTCAAACATTCGGAATAGCAAGGATACTAAGTCGCAACATGAGACAAGGAAGGTCCCGTATAAGACCATGTCTGGGACATGGCATCGGCATCGCACGGAATGTCCCGTATAAGACCATGTCTGGTACATGGAATCGGCATAGCAAGGAAGGTCCCGTATAAGACCATGTATGGGACATGGCATCGGCACCGCAAGGAAGGTCCCGTATAAGACCATTTCTGGGACACGGCATCGACACCGCAAGGAAGATCCCGTATAAGACCATGTTTGGGACATGGCATCTGCACCGCAAGGAAGGTCCCGTATAAGACCATGTCTAGGACATGGCCTCAGTACCAAAGAAAGATCTCGTGTAAGACCATGTCTTGGACATGGCATCGAGATCTATAGACGATCTCGTATAAGACCATATCTGGGATATGGCATCGACATCGAAATATGAGATCCCGTGTAAGACCATATCTAGGATATGGCATCAGCATCAAGATGTGATCCCATGTAAGACCATATCTGGGATATGGCATTGGCATCGTGATACATGTATGATGAGATTGAGTATCCTCCGATATTCCGAGTAGTTCAACGGGCAAATAGCTAAGTTTATGTACAAATGACAAAGAGCAAATTCTATGTTTAAAGAGTATAAAAGGGCTAAAGTTATGTGATGAAGTGATACAGGTACCCATGAGTAACTTATGAGAAATGAATGCAAAATGTGATATGAAATTTTGTAAGAGTATACATGAGTAAGTTAAGTTGATGTGTTCAAGAACTTGAGTATTATCCAATGAGATGAATGGATGCTATTATAAGTCTTAATGTTGCTATTTATTTCATGCAAACTTACTAAGCTTTATGCTTACCCCTCTCTTTTCCCTTTTTCTTGTAGTATCGCCAAGCTAACTCAAGGATCGTAGGACGTCAGAGTTCGAATCACACTATCAACTATTCTTTTGGTATATTAAAGTTGATTTATTTTAGGTACGACATGTATAGGAACTTGGACATTTTGGTTATGTCATATTTGTTAGCCAAAGGGTAGGCTATTAATGTTATGCATTCATTTTGTAAATGGCCATTGGGAATTGGCCAATACTTGTTAAGTTTTATATATATCCAATGATGATGATATTCATGAAGTGCAAGTTCGTGTAATTGATCAAGTAAAATGTGAAGCGAATACATGATGAATTAGTGATTATTCATGGTATTATTGCTATGTTATGTGTTCCTTGTGGTGGTATAAGTGTGTTTGTTTTTTAGGGTGGAAATTGGCTTGGTAAATAGCCTTCTAATTGTCCACACGGGTAGGCACACGGACGTGTGTCTAGGCAGTGTGTCACACACGGCCAGCCCTGAGGGCGTGTTGATAGGCCTTATGTCCCCTACATCTAATTTGCGAAAAATTCAGTTCGTCACACGGGCCAGCACACGGGCGTGTGGCTTGGCCGTGTGCCCCTAAGGATGTGCTGATGTCATAAACAGAATGTCCCTTATTTTGGACACGGCCTGAAACACGAGCGTGTGATATGCCCACACGGGCGTGTCATTTTCCCCACACGGGCGTGTGGCCCTATCTTAGGCAAAAATTTTCTAAGTGTGCGAAAGTTTCATGTTTAGTCCAGAACCATTCCGGATATACATTTAGGAGCTCGTAGACCCATAGTAGGGACATTATGAATATGAATGAAAAAGTTTTAAGTTGAAATGAAATTTTATGGCCCGATGTTGTATGTTTAAGCAAGCTAATTTCGGTAATGCCTCATATCTGGTTCCGGCGTTGAACACGGGTAAGGGGTGTTACACTTCCAACCGAGCTAAATCCAATATTGTTGAAAGTGATATTCACGTGCCTGAGTAAAAATGTTACTTATGATGAAACGAGACTCATAAAGGTATGAAATAAATATTTTATAATGGACATGTTGATGATAAATGTTATGTGATATGTTTGTATTTATGAAAGTTAAATTTAGAGGCTTTACGATCTCCACCCCCTCACCAGTACAGTTCTATATAATGTAATTCATGAGAATTACATTGAATAAGTTCATAAGTGTGAAATTGAAGAGTTCAGTGGTTGAATGATAAATAAAATAGTCAGAACTGAGAATGGGTTAACGAGTAAATATGGGATCTAAAGAGAGATAACAGAATTTTCTGAGAATTATTTGGGATATGCAGTACCACTGTTAAAGAAAGAAGTTATTTATGAGAAATCGATTTGTTCAGATATGGTATCTACAGAATGGGTTAGCTGAAAATTTCTTCCGAATAAGCTTCGTGAGTAAATTGAATGATGTGAGATTATTGATGACTATATATATGTTAATGGATTAATGATGAAATTGCAAAAAAAATATTTAAATACAACTGTTATAGTCGGGTATATTACAGTTGTAACACCCCTAACCCAAAACCGTCACAAAAATAGGGTTAAGAGGCATTACCTGTAACACCCCATACCCGAGTCCGAGACTAAGACTGGATACGAGAAATTACCATGCTTGAACTCACTTAAACATGTACTCACAGGCTATAAAATTTATTTCCGAATTAAAAACTTCTCTTTCTTAGTCAAATCAGACATTTCATGTGCCTACGAGGCCTCAGACTTACGTCCCGAAACTTTCGAAACTCATCTGGAAACTTTCTCTCGAACAGGGGTCACATGTCCGTGTGACTTGGGGCACGCCCGTGCACCCCTAAAACATGCCCGTGTCTTTCACCCGTGGTGGATACTGGCAAATTACACACGGCCTGGACACGCCCGTGGCCCCAAACCGTGCCTAAAACCCCAACATTCTGCCAATGCCCCACGGCCAAGGCTCACGCCCGTGCTTACCACCCGTGGTGCACACTGACTACCTTAACATGGCCTAGAGTCTAGACACACGCCCGTGTAGCTAGCCCGTGGCCAACACTGATTAATCCCACACGCCCTAGGCACACGCCCGTGTGACTAGTCTTGTTGTCTATTCTGACTTAAGATACAAAGGTGCAGGGTGCACATGGCCTAGACACACGCCCGTGTGTCCATCCGTGTGGGCACTTAGAGGCTATTTACCAAGCCAATTGTCACCCTGAAATCAAGACCAAACTTATGCTCAATTCAGCAACTCAAGTATTACATCTAACATGAACAAGGATGCATACTTCATTGATAGATTAAAACATACATACTTAATCATTCATGACTCATCTCTTTGGCCATATACAAAAAGAATACTAAGCTTGATAGTCAACACTTTGGCTAGTTTTAAAACATAACTCAAAATGAAATGTTTCTTATACATGCCATACTTAATATAAACAACTTGGCTATACTAAAATAGTGATTGATAGTGTGCTCCGAGCTCCGGTGACGATGATCCACGAGATTAGCTTGGCGGGACTACATGGAAAGAAATAATAAAGGACGTAAGCATTTAGCTTAGTAAGTTTGCAAGTAATTCTCATAGCAATATATTTACCTAACAATAACCATTCATCATGAACAATGGCATTATGAATCTCAAGTATTCAAGCTTACTTACTCTTACTGATTCTTACATATCTCATGGTACTTACTATTCTCATGCTCGTACGATAAACAATATACCTGTATCACTTGATCACATTGTGTCACATCCTTAAATCGGGGTCTCTGCATTTTTGTGTGTTGCATGTGATAATATGTTGGTTGTGCTAGTTTAGGGTGTTTTGGGGGTCCAGGCATGAGCTCGGGGAAGGCCTGAGTCATGGTAAAAATTTTTGTTTTGAAGACTTGGAAGGGGGAGCCAAGGGGGTTAGGTGATAAGAGGAATGGTTGGAGTGTCTTGACACAAATAAGCCAGTGGAAATGTGGCAAGGGAGGCGCTACTAAGGCTTGGGGAGGTGACACCACAGGGAGCTAAGAGGGCCTTGGTTCGAGCTGCGGAAAACTCTCTTTGTGCATTTATTTTTGACGCCAGGAGCAAGGAGGAGATGGACTCAAGAAGGACTCTGTTGGATGGATGTGGATTGAGTCAACAAATTCAAAATGTGGGGAGAGGAGGAATTATAGGAGTTTGACTCATTCAAATTTGTTTGAATGAGTGGAAGAGAGGAATTCAAGGAGGGATGAAGGGGACGGCATGTGTTTGAGGGAGTTAGGATGTGTTTAGCCAAAATTTTGAAGGTGTTGTGGGCAAGGGAAGCATTCGGCTTTGGGTTCCTTAGGTGGTGGCCGAATGTGCCTTGGGGAGTGGCTATAATCGGCTAGCTAGGGGAGTGCTTTTGGAACTCTTTCTTCCATTTTTTTCTTTGTGCAAGTCTTAGCCGAATTCTTTTCTCCTATCTTGTGTCAAACCGAAATTTCATAGCATCTTTGCGCATTTCATTTCTCTCAAAGGTCAAGTCGAATTCTCTCTACTTTCTTTTCTCTATTTTGCTCAATAGCCAAAATCAACATTCTTTTCCCCATTCGATTTCTTTCTTTTCCTTCAATCTCATTGTGCCGAAATACACAAATCTTCTTCTTTTCTTCTATTCGAAACCATCATCCCTCTCCCTCTTGCGATTTCTTCTTTTCTTCTCTTTTGTATCCATAGCCGAATCTTCCTGGTGAGTATTGTTTCTTCTTCTTTTCTTCAACCGATTCAGCTAGTGCCGAAATCTCACTTACCATTTTCTCTACTTTCATTTCTCTATTCTTTGTAGACAGAAATCTTAAACTCTCTTTATTTGTTCTATTTTGTGAAGTAGCCGAAATCCCTAAACATCTCTAGTGTGTACCAAATCTTGCTGGTTGGTGGCCGAATCTGTCAGTCTAAGGTAAGGGAGACGATCTCTTTTGGTTCAAGTTATTTTATTTTGGGATTTATGTTGATGCCGAATGGCTATTGGATCTATGGTGATGAGTTTGGCCGATTGTAGGAAGGAGTGTAGCCGCATTCTGTGGATCTCCGGGATTTGGGTGGCTTGTGATTTAAGCCTAAAAGCTCGGGTATTGTCGATCTAGGTAAGGGTGGTTATCTCTATGCGTTATATCCTTCGGGATTTCTTGGTTAAGCCGAATGGTTCTTGGTTAATGATATGGTGTTGGCCGAATGTAGAAAGGGTGAAGGCAAGCAATTGGATTTCTGGGATTCTCTCGATTCGTGGGTAGATCTTAGTTTTCGGGATTCGTTAGACTCGCGACTAACCAGGTGTGTACCACTTACACACTCCATTAGTTAATTTGCTAATTGTGTTTACTGTTAAAAGCCGAAATAACTTTTGAAATCGGTGTGTTACCCTTGTGGGTATGAGCGTGGACTCCGGGTAAGTCCCTTGTTGATTGATTATCGATATAAGTAGTTATACCATTTGATTATGCTATGCTATGTGATATTTGCATTATAAACATGTCAATATGCCATGGAAAATGTGTTCATGATGATGGGTATGTTGAAAGGAGGGGGAAGGATGATTTAGACTGTCACCAGTGGTTTTGACCACACAGTGGGTTGGCCCCGCTTTCCATATGATTTGTGACTAAGTCTCAGTGGTTTTGACCATACATGGATTATTGTGACTCGTCCCAGTGGTTTGGTACCACAGTGGGTTGGCCCCACATGTTGATTACGGGATTGTCATCAGTGGTTTTGACCACACGGTGGGTTGGCCCCACCATATGATTTGTGACTACGGTCACCAGTGGTTTTGACCACACTTATATTATTTGTGACTACAGTCACCAGTGGTTTTGACCACCAGTGGTTTTGACCACACGGGGTAGACACAGGAGTTCATATGGTTAGGTTGGGTTGCATGATTTGCATATTGACTTATGAATTGTGTAAGTGCCTTGTTATTATCGGGATGGGGATTTATGTACTGAGTCTCGGTGACTCACCCCTTCCCTTACATTTTGCAGATGAGGTATAGATCGCGGATGTGGAGCCGGGTGGACTCGAGGTGGCCATGCGCTATGTTTTCGGGTTTTATTTCAATTACTATTTTGGGTTAATTTACTTTTAAATTTGGTTTTGGATTTGTAATAAGGCCACTAAATTTTATTATCTCGGGTCTTGATTTTCTGCTTTAAGTTTTATCATACTGTGCTTAAGTTAATAACATAGCATGCTCAAATAACCTGTAAAATCAACGTTTTCGAAAATTATACATCTTATTGGGATTTTCCAAACTTTACCATCGGGTAATAACAAACAAATGAAGAAACAAACTAACTCAGACTTTCTCCAAATTAATTTTTTCTCTATGTTCAAATACAAAACTGTTTTTAACTTTACTATTTTAAACTCACTCAGGATTTCATGAAATCAAACGGTTTTCCAAAACAAGGATCGACAAATGACTTTTCTCAAAAGAGTTTTTTTCTTTTACCCCTGTGACATGCCGGGTCGGTCGTAGCGTGTTGACCGGGTTTGGGGTGTTACAATTTTGGTATCGAGCCGGGTTTAAAAGCTCTATTTTTGTGGGCTCGAGGCCCAAAAATGTTTAAAATGGGTTATGAAAGGTTTTGGGAAAGGTACGGTTGGGAAAGCATGGCACCGAGTCTCCGGCAGACCGATCCATGAGGTAAGTACCCTAACTATTGTTTATATGCTTGTAATGATGATGCTATGACTAATAGTAATAGGAATCACTTGAGAGATGGAACCTTAGGATTGTGTGTGAACCTACGGAAACAATCCCCGTACTAAACTATTCATAAAGGCGTGCTTTATAATAAAGTGGAATAAGTCTAACGTATAAAACTTTTAAACGAGATCAATTCGTGAATGATAGTCATGAGTGCACGAGGGCGTGGGCATAATACACGTGGACGAGGTACAGGTAGGATGACAGTGTCAGAACCGGTAGGGTCTGGACATGGGTCAGAGAGCAAGGTGCCACCGCCGCCAGTTGTGGGCGTGGAATTTCAGGATCAGACGGGTGGTGATGACGCAGTGTCGCAGGCGATGCTGCGGGTTCTGGAGAGAGTCGTGAGTGTAGGCGTTGGAACGGGAGCTCAAAAATCTGTGTCCGAGCGACTCCGGGCTAATGGCGCGGAGGTATTCAGAGGTGTATCTGGTGTGGCTCCCAATACAGCAGAGTATTGGCTGGAGGCGACAGAACGTATCATGGACGACCTAGATTTTATGACTGAGGAGAAGCTGAAGGGTATAGTATCTCTTCTCCGAGATGAGTCATATCAATGGTGGCTCACGGTTAGGGATGGAGAAATGGCGGACGACATCACTTAGGATTTCTTTAGGGCAGCTTATCAGAGAAAATACGTCGGGGCTAGTTACATCGATGCATAGCGTAAGGCGTTCCTGAATTTGGTTCAGGGAAATAAGTCAGTATCGGAATATAAGGCGAAATTTCTTCGGTTAAGTCGGTATGCACGGGGTATTGTGGGCAAAGAACATGAGCGCTGTGTGAGATTTGAGGATGGGTTGAGAGATGAGCTGCGGATATTGATTGCTCCACAGCAAGAGAGAGAATTTGCAGTCTTGGTAGAGAAGGCCAAGGTTGCTGAGGAGGTAAAACAGTCAGTGAGACGGAACCAGGATAGGAGTTGGAATAAGAAGAGTTCTGGGTCATCAGGGTCTGCCGGGAATCTGCAGAAAAGGGCTAGATATGGTGGGCCGAATCAAGCTGCGAGGCCTGCTGCTGCTGCTACTCAGTGGCCGCCACAGTGTGCTCGATGTGGGAAGTCTCACACGGGGGAATGTTGGACCAAAAACAGAGGGTGCTTCGAGTGTGGGTCAATGGGGCACCGAGTGAGGGATTATTGGTAGAGGTCAGCTAGGCTTGACCGGGGATCGTGGTCGCATACGCTTTAGAAGGGATGGTCGGCAGACCACGGAGGGGTCGCGGTTCGGCCAGGAGAGGTAATGGTTTGGGACGAGGCCGCGGAGCACCGGGCAGAGGTGCTGGAAGCACATAGGTGAGATAGCCTGGGTTGGTCTACGTAGTAAGGCGTCGAGAGGAAGGCGACGCACCGAACATCATAACCGGTACGTTCTTAATTTTTGGACTGCCTTATACTACTTTGATAGATGTTGGTTTGCCTTTTCGTATGTTGCCGTGAGTATAGTGGAAACTATGAACTTAGACTTTGAGATTACTTCTAGGGAGATGACAGTTATAAGCCCTCTAGGTCACTCAGTAGAAGTAAGTAAACTGTATAGGGATGTACCCTTAGAACTCCAAGGGGTAGTGTTCTTGGCTGATCTAATGGAACTGCCGTTCGGGGAGTTCGATCTGATTCTCGGGATGGATTGGCTAGTGAAGTACCAGGCAAGTTTGGATTGCGCGGCTAAGCGCATGGTTTTGAGGACAATTGAAGGTGAAGAGGTGGTAATGATAGGTAATAGAAGAGATTACCTATCTAACGTTGTATCTGCTCTGAAGGCTGAGAAAATGGTGAGGAATGGTTGTGAGGCGTTCATGGTGCATGTGTGTGCTTTGGAGGCCAAGGAATCAGTTGTGGGGAATGTCCGAATGGTGAGGGAATTTGCCGATGTATTCCCAGAAGAACTTTTAGGGCTTCCTCCGGATCGTGAAGTTGAGTTCGGTATAGATCTGTTACCCGAAACCGCACCAGTGTCTATTGCCCCGTATAGGATGGCGCCGAAGGAATTAGTGGAACTGAAGGCACAGATTCAGGAATTGTTGGACCGGGGTTTCATTCGACCAAGTGTATCACCTTGGGGAGCGCCTGTGCTCTTTGTTAAGAAGAAAGACGGCACAAGATGTGCATAGACTACCGCCAGCTGAATAAGTTGACGGTCAAGAACAAGTATCCGTTACCGAGAATAGACGACTTGTTTGATCAGCTTAAGGGTGCATCGGTTTTCTCTAAGATAGATCTTAGGTCGGGGTATCATCAACTCAAAGTGAAGGAGGTGATATTCATAAGACGGCGTTCGCGACTCGTTATGGGCACTACGAGTTTTTGGTAATGCCGTTCGGGTTAACCAATGCACAAGCGTTTATGGACATGATAAATCGGGTGTTTCAGCCGTACTTGGACCGGTTCGTCATGGTATTTATAGACGACATTTTGGTATACTCGAAATCTGAGGAGGAACATGATGCGATCTGCGGGTGGTTCTCTGATTCTCGAGGAGAAGCAACTATTCGCCAAGTTTAGTAAGTGCGAGTTACGGCTTAAGGAGGTAACTTTCTTGGGTCATGTGGTGTGGTGAGGGATTAGAGTGGACCTCGGAAGATTGAGGTGGTGTTAGATTGGAAACCACCTAAGTCGGTAGTTAAAATTCGGAGTTTTCTGGTTTGGCAGATATTACGTAAGATTTGTGGAAGGGTTTTCTTTGATTGCAGCGCCGTTGACCAAGTTGTTGAGAAAAGGGGTTCCATTTGTGTGGACGGATAGACAGCAGGAAAGTTTCGACAAGTTAAAGAGAATTCTGACAGAAGCTCTGGTTATGATACAGCCTGAAGCGGGGAAAGAGTTTACGGTTTATTGTGATGCATCGCATAATCGGCTTAGGATGTGTCTTTGATGCAAGAGGGGAAGGTAGTGGCGTATGCGTCTCGGCGATTGAGACCTCACGAAGGTAATTACCCGACACATGATCTGGAGTTGGCTGCAGTGGTTTTTGCCCTGAAGATTTGGAGGCATTACTTGTATGGGGAGAAGTCGGTAGTCTACACAGATCACAAGAGTCTGAAGTACCTCTTGACTCAGAAGGATTTGAATTTAAGGCAGCGGAGGTGGATCGAGTTGTTAAAGGACTATGACTACTCGATTGAATACCATCCGGGTAAGGCTAATGTAGTGGCCTACGCGTTGAGCCGCAAGGTGGTAATGGATCTGAGGGCGATGTTTGCTCACCTTAGTCTGTATTACGACGGGAGTCTATTGGAAGAATTACAAGTAAGGCCGACTTGGGTAGATCAGGTTAAGGAGAGACAGCTGGCGGATGAGGTTCTGAGTGCTCGAAGGTTGCAAGTGCAAAATGGTGAATTGGAAGGTTACAGTTTGGGCAGTGATGGAGTGCTGTGTTTTCAAGGGAAAGTATGTATGCCAAAGAACGTTGAGTTGAGGCAGCGAATTCTTCAGGAAGCTCATAGCAGCCCTTACGCTATGCATCCTGGGGGTAGCAAGATGTATCGGGATTTGCGGGAACAACTTTTGTGGCCGGGTCTTAAGCGGGAAGTAACTGAATTCGTGAGTAAGTGTCTGACATGCCAGCAAGTTAAAGCTGAGCACCAATTACCGTCGGGTTTATTGCGTGCCGTAAAGATTCCATCTTTGGAAGTGGGAAAGGATTACGATGGATTTCGTCGGTGGGCTACCCTTACGCCTAGCAAGAAGGATTGATGCAGGTAATTGTTGATCGTCGACAAAGTCGGTCCATTTCATACCGATTCGAGTTGATTATTCACTGCAAAGGCTGGCTAAGTTGTATGTAGCAGAGATAGTGCGATTACATGGGGTGCCAGTGTTGATTATTTCAGATAGGGATCCCAGATTCACGTCAAGGTTCTGGAAAGCATTGCATCAGGCATTGGGTACGAGGTTGGACTTCAGCACGGCTTTTCATCATGAGACGGACGGACGATCGAAAGGGTAGTTCAAATCCTAGAAGATATGTTAAGGGGTTGTGTTCTGGATTTCAGCGGTAGTTGGGAGGAATATCTACCATTGGCGGACTTCGCGTACAACAACAGTTATCAAGTGAGTATCCAGATGGCACCATATGAGGCATTATATGGACGGAAGTGTCGTACTCCTATGTGTTGGACAGAACTGGGTGAACGGCAGGTGTTGGGTCCGGAGTTGGTTGCTGAAACAGAGGATAAGGTTAAGGTGATTGGGCTCAAATGCGAAGAAGCGTCTGACAGCGCGAAGTCTTATGCCGATCTCAAGCGTAGGGATATAGAGTTCGCAGTGGGTGACAAGGTCTTTCTAAAGGTATCGTCGTGGAAGAAAGTGTTGAGGTTTGGTCGGAAGGGCAAGCTAAGCCCTAGATTTATCGGGCCGTATACGGTGTTGAAGCGAGTGGGACCAGTAGCTTACCAGCTCGAGTTGCCGTCGGAGTTAAGTCAGATTCATGATGTATTTCATGTCTCCATGCTTAGGCGCTATCGATCAGATCCGTCGCATATTGTGCCAGTGGAGGAGATAGAGGTGAGCTCAGACTTGTCTTTCGAGGAGGAACCAGTGCGGATTTTGGATCGGGATGTCAAAGTTCTGCGTAAGAAGTCAGTTCCTTTGGTGAAAGTATTATGGCGGAACCATGGTGCGGAGGAGGCCACGTGGGAACCAGAGGATGTGATGCGACAGCAATACCCTCAACTCTTTTGACCAGGTAATTTTGAGGCCGAAATTATTTTTTAAGGGGGGTAGAACTGTAACATCCTTAAATTGGGGTCTCTGCATTTTTGTGTGTTGCATGTGATAATATGTTGGTTGTGCTAGTTTAGGGTGTTTTGGGGGTCCAGGCATGAGCTCGGGGAAGGCCTGAGTCATGGTAAAAATTTTTGTTTTGAAGACTTGGAAGGGGGAGCCAATGGGGTTAGGTGATAAGAGGAATGGTTGGAGTGTCTTGACACAAATAAGCCAGTGGAAAAGTGGCAAGGGAGGCGCTACTGAGGCTTGGGGAGGTGGCGCCACAGGGAGCTAAGAGGGCCTTGGTTCGAGCTGCGGAAAACTCTCTTTGTGCATTTATTTTTGACGCCAGGAGCAAGGAGGAGATGGACTCAGGAAGGACTCTGTTGGATGGATGTGGATTGAGTCAACAAATTCAAAATGTGGGGAGAGGAGGAATTATAGGAGTTTGACTCATTCAAATTTGTTTGAATGAGTGGAAGAGAGGAATTCAAGGAGGGATGAAGGGGACGGCATGTGTTTGAGGGGAGTTAGGATGTGTTTAGCCGAAATTTTGAAGGTATAGTGGGCAAGGGAAGCATTCGGCTTTGGGTTCCTTAGGTGGTGGCTGAATGTGCCTTGAGGAGTGGCTATAATCGGCTAGCTAGGGGAGTGCTTTTGGAACTCTTTCTTCCATTTTTTTCTTTGTGCAAGTCTTAGCCGAATTCTTTTCTCCTATCTTGTTTCAAATCGAAATTTCATAGCATCTTTGCGCATTTCATTTCTCTCAAAGGTCAAGCCGAATTCTCTCTACTTTCTTTTCTCTATTTTGCTCAAAAGCCGAAATTAACATTCTTTTCCCCATTCGATTTCTTTATTTTCCTTCAATCTCATTGTGCCGAAATACACAAATCTTCTTCTTTTCTTCTATTCGAAACCATCATCCCTCTCCCTCTTGCGATTTCTTCTTTTCTTCTCTTTTGGATCCATAGTCGAATCTTCCTGGTGAGTATTGTTTCTTCTTCTTTTCTTCAACCGATTCAGCTAGTGCTGAAATCTCACTTTCCGTTTTCTTTACTTTCATTTCTCTATTCTTTGTAGACCGAAATCTTAAACTCTCTTTCTTTGTTCTATTTTGTGAAGTAGCCGAAATCCCTAAACATCTCTAGTGTGTGCCGAATCTTGCTGGTTGGTGGCCGAACTGGCTACGAGTCTAAGGTAAGGGAGACGATCTCTTTTGGTTCAAGTTATTTTCTTTTGGGATTTATGTTGATGCCGAATGGCTATTGGATCTATGGTGATGAGTTTGGTCGGTTGTAGGAAGGAGTGTAGCCGCATTCTGTGGATCTCCGGGATTTGGGTGGCTTGTGATTTAAGCCTAAAAGCTCAGGTATTGTCGATCTAGGTAAGGGTGGTTATCTCTCTGCATGCGTTATATCCTTCGGGATTTCTTGGTTATGCCGAATGGTTCTTGGTTAATGATATGGTGTTGGCCGAATGTAGGAAGGGTGAAGGCAAGCGATTGGATTTTCGGGATTCTCTCGATTCGTGGGTAGATCTCGCCGGGATTCGTTAGACTCGCGACTAACTGGTGTGTAACACTTACACACTCCATTATTTAATTTGCTAATTGTGTTTACTGTTAAAAGCCGAAATAACTTTTGAAATCGGTGTGTTACCCTTGTGGGTATGAGCGTGGACTCCGGGTAAGTCCCTTGTTGATTGATTATCGATATATGCAGTTATACCATTTGATTATGCTCTGCTATGTGATATTTGCATTATAAACATGTCAATATGCCATGGAAAATGTGTTCATGATGATGGGTATGTTGAGAGGAGGGGGAAGTGTAACACCCCAAACCCGATCAATACACCACGACCGAATTTGGTATGTCACAGGGGAAAATGTTTTGAGGAAAAACGAGTTACCGATTAAATTTTAGTGAAAAACTCTTTGTTGTTCTAAGTTCGTAGAAATCAGGTGTATAATAAATTAAAAAAAAACTGATAATTTATTTTGAAATCCCGAAAATAAATCTTTAAAACTTAGTTGCAGCTTAGATTTGTAAACCTTTTATAAATTGAAAAGAAACTAAAGCGATTAGGTTGAAAACCGTATCTAATAGAAATTTGGAAACTGGAGTTCTGGAAAATAGTATGAGTTATCAAAAATACTTAAGTTGTTAAATACTATCAATTGATTTATGTTACCCGATGGTAACGTTTTAAAAACCATCGCGTTTAGTAGTTTAGAAAACTTTAGCTCAATTATTAAATTAATCAAGTGATATACTTAAACATGTTTAGAATAAAACCCAAAGCATATAAATAATCCAAAACCATAATTAAAGAGGCCTTATTACAAATCCATAAAATATGAAAAACCAAATTAAAATATAATAAGGTACCCAAATGGAAGTTCTTGTAAAATCAAATTTTATTGCATGGCCTCCTCGAGTTCATCGGCTCCACATCCGCGATCTCACGAATCACCCTGAAAGATAAGGGAGAAGGTGAGTCACCAAGACTCAGCAGATATCCCTCTCCGGGTAAATGCCACGTACTTACACAAATTATAACCAAGCAATGTGTATATATATATATATGATGCACCCAACCTAGCCATCCGTAACTCCTTTTTCTACCCCGTGTGGTACCAAACCACTGGTGTCCCAAAGACACAAATGTGATACCAAATCACTGGTGACCAAAGTCACGAATAATCAAGTTGTGGGGCCAACCCACGTGTGATACCAAATCACTGGCGACAATCCCATATCTCAAAAGTGGGGCCAACCCACGGTGGTGTTAATCCACAGGGACGAGTCGCTATGAGGTGCCAAACCTCTGGTGTCCCAAAGACACAAATGTGATACCAAATCACTCGTGACCAAAGTCACGAATAATCAAGTTGTGGGGCCAACCCACGTGTGATACCAAATCACTGGCGACAATCCCATATCTCAAAAGTGGGGCCAACCCACGGTGGTGTTAATCCACAGGGACGAGTCGCTATGAGGTGCCAAACCTCTGGTGTCCCAAAGACACAATTGTGATACCAAATCACTGGAGGTGCCAAACCTTTGGTGTCCGAAGACACGAATATCAATCTTCCCCCTCCTCTCATATTGCCCATACCAATGCAATAGATAAACAAATCATGTCAACATACTTTGATATAAATCACATAACAAAATATCATAAATCGTAGATCATGATTTCAATCCACATGTATTAACAACATATAGAAACAGACTTACCCAAATCCTCATTCATACCATCATGGTATCATATCTAGATCTCATCGTTTTCCCACTTTAATAATATGATTAGTAACTTAATATTATAAAAACATATACAAAACCGAGTTATAAAGTGTGTAAGATACACACCTTTTACTAATGCAAATACTAACTTCCGAAGATCCGATCTACCACACTAAATCACCTTGTCCTACAATCGGCCAAATCACAATATTTTAATGAAGACCATTCGGCCAACAACATATCTTAATCCAAATAACCTTAGACTTTTCTCAACCAACTTTAAGAATATTGAATCCTTACCACTTGACTTACCAACTTCGATTGCTAATGGTATGGTTTAAATCGATTGCTTCCGAAATCCCAATGAGCCTAAATGAATAATCGAATCCTAAAAAAAATGGTTAGAACCTTGCAACAAATGCCCATAGGTTCGGCCCTTGTCCACAAGAAAATGATATAGAAAGGAGAAAGAAAAGAAGGAAAAACGGCCATGAACACTTACCCTTTTTCAAAACCGATTGAAGAAAACCAAAGAGGATCTACCCTTGAATATTCGGCAAAAATAACCCCAAAAGAGAGGAAGAAGATTCGGCTATGGTGAAGTAAAAAAAAGAAAAGAGAAATAGAATGGAAATGGATGAAAAAGAAATGGAACTTGAGAAGGAGAAGGATTCGGCCAAGAGAGAGTAAAAAAGAAAATGTGATTATGAACCAATATCAAAAGAAGAAAAGAGAGATATGTGAGAGAGAGATTCGGCCAAACACTTATTTGCCAAAAAGAAAATGCACAAAAGCCAAGTGAGGTTTCGGTTTCAAGAGTAAAGATGAGAGAAAGGAAATAACATTTTTGGTTCAAACAAAATGAAGGCTAAACCAAAAGCAAAATTTGCACAAAATGCACAAAAATATTCGGCCAAAGAGGGGAGTTTTTGGAGAGAAAGAAAACAATGCCAAAAGATGCACAAATGCCAAAGGTTGACCAAATATCCTCCCCCAAACCACCTAACAACATTCGGCCACCCCGCTAGCCACACTTGCCGTCCACATACATGCACTAAAGGCCTTGAAAGAGTTTCCAAAACATCTTCCTTAAGCCAAGCCCTTTGTCTCCCCAACCTTCCATAACTTTAAGATTCTTATACCATATTTCAAGCTTTCCTTAAACCAATATTCAACTTACCAAAAACTTAAGGTCCAACCTATCATAATTAGAGTTTGACCGTCCATCAATGCTAGGATACAAAAAAAAATAAAGTCTTCAAAATGCTTTCCAAGCAACTCGAACCACTTCCCTCAAGCAACCTTTCAAGCTACTTATCCACTATGCTACTAACTCCTCATGTGCTTTAATTTAACACTTAAATTAACTTAAGTGTCAGGTTCACTTAATCCTCTTCACTAAATTTTTAATACTAAAAATTATTCTAGCTTAGCTAATTATTCCAAGCCTTCACAAAACTATACTAAGTACACAAACAATCCTACCCGAGCTAACACAAATAACAAGATGATACTCAAATTTTTTTTTTAGGATGTTACAATTATTTGTAACCCCTAATTCAGGATATTACAATTCTACCCTCCTTAAAGAAATTTCGTCCTCGAAATTTCCAACTAACTAACAGTCGTGCATCCTCACTCACCACACTACACTCTTGCTGCGCACTCTGATCTTAATAAAACTAACATACCTTCTATGAACAGTCTCAAAGTTTACAGTCAAGGTTCCATACATCTCACTAGCAACACAAGAACGAACTAGCTCTATAACAAACAAGGCAATAAAGGGTATTCCAGAAATAAGGGACATACATGTTGTCCCATCTGGCGCATCACTATCCTCGTGACGCCTGACTGCATAAACTAACCTTGGCTGTCTCGCATCTACACCCTCAGCACCCCTGCCTGATGCTCCACGACCTCGGCCAGAACCATTACCTCCTCTACCATTACCATGACCACTTTGCGGTGGCGGTCCCTCATTCCTGAACTGAGCACGACCTTGACCCTCAGACTGATTCCTGGCTAACTTACGTGGATAGTCTCTCACACGATGATCCAGCGAACCACACTCGAAACATCCTTTCCCTCCGGTCCAACATTCGCCCCAATGAGATTTTCCACATTGATTACACTGTGTTGGTCCCTGATTAGTAGCAACAGGCCTTCCAGATTGATTCGACCCCCCATGCCTAGCCCTCTTCTGAGAATCTCCGGCCGACTCAGATGATCCAAAACTTCTCTTATGTTTATTCCGATCGTGACTATGTCTTACAGATTCCTTTATCCCTTCGGCTATCTTAGCCTTTTCAACTAAAGCAGCAAACTCTCGCTCCTGATGTGGAGCAATCAGCAATCTCAGCTCGTCTCTCAAACCGTCCTCAAACTGGACACATCGCTCGTGCTCCGAAGCCACGATACCTCTAGCATACCGGCTCAATCTTAAAAATTCCGCCTCATATTCTAATATGGACTTATTACCTTGGACCAAACTCAGAAATGCCTTACGCTGAGCATCAATGTAACTCGACCCAACATATTTCTTCTCATATGCTGCCTTAAAATAATCCCAAGTGAGATCTTTTGCCGCAGCACTATTCCGTACCGTGAGCCACCACTGATATGACTCATCCCGAAGAAGCGACACTATCCCTTTCAGCTTTTCCTCAGCATTCAGATCCAAGTCATCCATGATTCGTTCCGTCGCCTCTAACCAATACTCTGCCGTACTGGGAGCCACACCTGAAACACCTCGAAATACCTCAGCTCCATTGGCTCGTAGTCGCTCAGATACGGATTTCTGAATTCCCGCGCCTCCACCTATTCCAGCTACCCTCTCAAGAACTCATGAGATCGCTGAGACAACTGCGTCATCCCCCGTTTGGTCCTGATGCTCAACTCCAACCGCTGGTGGTGGGGGTAGTGGTACCTCATTTTCGGATCCTTGACCAGACCTCACTGGCTCAGACACAGCCATCCTACCCCGACCATGTCCACGAGTAATACGACCCCGACCTCGAGTACTCATGTCTAAAGTCTCGACTTATCTGATTTAAAAGTTTTATGCATTAGTCAATATTCCACTTTCTTTAAAGCAAAGTTTTATGAAAAGTTTTAATAAGAGGTTGTTTCGCGTGTACACCAAACCTATAGTTTTGGGTCTCTAGAGTAGTTCCTACTACTATACAGTCATGTCAACATCATCATATCATATCATCAAAATCAACAGTTTGATGTACTTACCAGGGCGGATTGATGTCGGAGACTCAAGGCCATGCCTTTCCAACCATACAATTTTCAACAAAATCATTTTAAAACCATACTTTAAAACATTTTGGGCCTCGGGCCCACAGTCGAGCTTTTGAACTTGGCTCTGATACCAATTTGTAACACCCCAAACCCGGTCAATACACCACGGCCGAATTTGGTATGTCACAGGGAAAACGTTTTGAGGAAAACGAGTTACCGATTAAATTTTAGTGAAAAACTCTTTGTTGTTCTAAGTTCAGTAGAAATCAGGTGTATAATAAATTAAAAAGCGATAATTTACTTTGAAATCCGAAAATAAATCTTTAAAACTTAGTTGCAGCTTAGATTTGTAAACCTTTTATAAATTGAAAAGAAACTAAAGCGATTAGGTTGAAAACCGTATCTAATAGAAATTTGGAAGGCTGGAGTTTTGGAAAATAGTATGAGTTATCAAAAATACTTAAGTTGTTAAATACTATCAATTGATTTATGTTACCCGATGGTAACGTTTTAAAAACCATCGCGTTTAGTAGTTTAGAAAACTTTAGCTCAATTATTAAATTAATCAAGTGATATACTTAAACATGTTTAGAATAAATCCCAAAGCATATAAATAATCCAAAACCATAATTAAAGAGGCCTTATTACAAATCCATAAAATATGAAAAACCAAATTAAAATATAATAAGGTACCCAAATGGAAGTTCTTGTAAAATCAAATTTTATTGCATGGCCTCCTCAAGTTCATCCGGCTCCACATCCGCGATCTCACGAATCACCTGAAAAGATAAGGGAGAAGGTGAGTCACCAAGACTCAGCGCATATTCCCTCTCCCGGGTAAATGCCACATACTTACACAAATTATAACCAAGCAATGTATATATATATATGATGCACCCAACCTAGCCATCCGTAACTCCTTTTTCTACCCCGTGTGGTACCAAACCACTGGTGTCCCAAAGACACAAATGTGATACCAAATCACTGGTGACCAAAGTCACGAATAATCAAGTTGTGGGGCCAACGCACGTGTGATACCAAATCACTGGCGACAATCCCATATCTCAAAAGTGGGGCCAACCCACGGTGGTGTTAATCCACAGGGACGAGTCGCTATGAGGTGCCAAACCTCTGGTGTCCCAAAGACACAAATGTGATACCAAATCACTCGTGACCAAAGTCACGAATAATCAAGTTGTGGGGCCAACCCACGTGTGATACCAAATCACTGGCGACAATCCCATATCTCAAAAGTGGGGCCAACCCACGGTGGTGTTAATCCACAGGGACGAGTCGCTATGAGGTGCCAAACCTCTGGTGTCCCAAAGACACAAATGTGATACCAAATCACTGGAGGTGCCAAACCTCTGGTGTCCGAAGACACGAATATCAATCTTCCCCCTCCTCTCATATTGCCCATACCAATGCAATAGATAAACAAATCATGTCAACATACTTTGATATAAATCACATAACAAAATATCATAAATCGTAGATCATGATTTCAATCCACATGTATTAACAACATATAGAAACGGACTTACCCAAATCCTCATTCATACCATCATGGTATCATATCTAGATCTCATCGTTTTCCCACTTTAATAATATGATTAGTAACTTAATATTATAAAAACATATACAAAACCGAGTTATAAAGTGTGTAAGATACACACCTTTTACTAACACAAATACTAACTTCCGAAGATCCGATCTACCACACTAAATCACCTTGTCCTACAATCGGCCAAATCACAATATTTTAATGAAGACCATTCGGCCAACAACATATCTTAATCCAAATAACCTTAGACTTTTCTCAACCAACTTTAAGAATATTGAATCCTTACCACTTGACTTACCAACTTCGATTGCTAATGGTATGGTTTAAATCGATTGCTTCCGAAATCCCAATGAGCCTAAATGAATAATCGAATCCTAAAAAAAAATGGTTAGAACCTTGCAACAAATGCCCATAGGTTCGGCCCTTGTCCACAAGAAAATGATATAGAAAGGAGAAAGAAAAGAAGGAAAAACGGCCATGAACACTTACCCTTTTTCAAAACCGATTGAAGAAAACCAAAGAGGATCTACCCTTGAATATTCAGCCAAAATAACCCCAAAAGAGAGGAAGAAGATTCGGCTATGGTGAAGTAAAAAAAAAGAAAAGAGAAATAGAATGGAAATGGATGAAAAAGAAATGGAACTTGAGAAGGAGAAGGATTCGGCCAAGAGAGAGTAAAAAAGAAAATGTGATTATGAACCAATATCAAAAGAAGAAAAGAGAGATATGTGAGAGAGAGATTTGGCCAAACACTTATTTGCCAAAAAGAAAATGCACAAAAGCCAAGTGAGGTTTCGGTTTCAAGAGCAAAGATGAGAGAAAGGAAATAACATTTTTGGTTCAAACAAAATGAAGGCTAAACTAAAAGCAAAATTTGCACAAAATGCACAAAAACATTTACCAAAGAGGGGAGTTTTTGGAGAGAAAGAAAACAATGCCAAAAGATGCACAAATGCCAAAGGTTGACCAAATATCCTCCCCCAAACCACCTAACAACATTCGGCCACCCCCCTAGCCACACTTGCCATCCACATACATGCACTAAAGGCCTTGAAAGAGTTTCCAAAACATCTTCCTTAAGCCAAGCCCTTTGTCTCCCCAACCTTCCATAACTTTAAGATTCTTATACCATATTTCAAGCTTTCCTTAAACCAATATTCAACTTACCAAAAACTTAAGGTCCAACCTATCATAATTAGAGTTTGACCGTCCATCAATGCTAGGATACAAAAAAAATAAAGTCTTCAAAATGCTTTCCAAGCAACTCGAACCACTTCCCTCAAGCAACCTTTCAAGCTCCTTATCCACTATGCTACTAACTCCTCATGTGCTTTAATTTAACACTTAAATTAACTTAAGTGTCAGGTTCACTTAATCCTCTTCACTAAATTTTTAATACTAAAAATTATTCTAGCTTAGCTAATTATTCCAAGCCTTCACAAAACTATACTAAGTACACAAACAATCCTACCCGAGCTAACACAAATAACAAGATGATACTCAAATTTTTTTTTTAGGATGTTACAATTATTTGTAACCCCTAATTCAGGATATTACAGGAAGGATGATTTAGACAGTCACCAGTGGTTTTGACCACACAGTGGGTTGGCCCCGCTTTCCATATGATTTGTGACTAAGTCTCAGTGGTTTTGACCACACATGGATTATTGTGACTCGTCCCAGTGGTTTGGTACCACAGTGGGTTGGCCCCACATGTTGATTACGGGATTGTCATCAGTGGTTTTGACCACACAGTGGGTTGGCCCTACCATATGATTTTTGACTACGGTCACCAGTGGTTTTGACCACACTTATATGATTTGTGACTACAGTCACCAGTGGTTTTGACCACCAGTGGTTTTGACCACACGGGGTAGACACAGGAGTTCCGATGGTTAGGTTGGGTTGCATGATTTGCATATTGACTTATGAATTGTGTAAGTGCCTTGTTATTATCGGGATGGGGATTTATGCACTGAGTCTCGGTGACTCACCCCTTCCCTTACATTTTGCAGATGAGGCATAGATCGCGGATGTGGAGCCGGGTGGACTCGAGGTGGCCATGCGCTATGTTTTCGAGTTTTATTTCAATTACTATTTTGGGTTAATTTACTTTTAAATTTGGTTTTGGATTTGTAATAAGGCCGCTAAATTTTATTATCTCGGGTCTTGATTATCTGCTTTAAGTTTTATCATACTGTGCTTAAGTTAATAACATAGCATGCTCAAATAACCTGTAAAATCAACGTTTTCAAAAATTATACATCTTATCGGGATTTTCCAAACTTTACCATCGGGTAATAACAAACAAATGAAGACAACAAACTAACTCAGACTTTCTCCAAATTAAGTTTTTCTCTATGTTCAAATACAAAACGGTTTTTAACTTTACTATTTTAAACTCACTCAGGATTTCATGAAATCAAACGGTTTTCCAAAACAAGGATCGACAAACGACTTTTCTCAAAAGAGTTTTTTTTCATTTTACCCTGTGACATGCCGGATTCGGTCGTAGCGTGTTGATCGGGTTTGGGGTGTTACACATAGATCAGTATACTTTACTATGATAAGTATAATCTCAACTTCATCATTCATATCATGAATAATACTCTTAACTAGCATAACTTGATAATAACTTTACTTACTTAACTTTCTTACTATATCATTTGAGCTTTACTCTCTTGCCCAATGAATTTCTATGAATGATCGAGGATACTGAATCTCATCCCACATAACTCGATGCCAAAGCCATATCCTCGATATGGTCTTACATGGGATCTCTCATCTTGGTATTGATGCCATGTCTTGACATGGACTTACTCAAAGTCTTCCTTGTGTGTTCCCTTGGGAACTTACCATTGCCATGTCTTGACATGGTCTTACTTGGTATCTTTACTCATGAACTGGTCAATGCCGAGCCTTGGCTTGGACTTACATGAAATCTTTCTTGTTACTCACCAATGCCATGTCTTGGCTTGGACTTACATGGAATCTCTATCTCATGATAGCTTTTCAATGCCAAGACTTGTCTTGGACTTACATGACATCTTTGCTTGGAGACTCACCAATGCCATGCCTTGGCTTGGGCTTACATGGGTCTTCATCTCATAAAAACTCTTTAATGCCAAGACTTGTCTTGGACTTACATGATAACTTTCTTGATTTCCGATGCCATGCCTTGGCTTGGTCTTATACGGACTTTCTTATCTCGTGTGGTAGATTGAGTATCCTAAGTAATTCAACTTCAATCGGGACTTTCTCATGCTTAATCTCATTAATTTCTTTATTTAACATAGCAATAAGCATTACTATGGTAATAATGTACATTGTACTAAGCAATTCAATGATAATAATCATAAAGCTTAGAAATCACACAAACTTACCTCAATATACAAAATGTATGTAGATATGCAATTTAGTCCTCGACTTTGTTCTTGCCTCGGTTTCGATCCGGGCTTCATTTTTCTTGATCTATAATAATAATTAGATCATTTAATACTCATATTGACTAAATTGACTCATAACTCATACTTTGGCAAAATTACTATTTTGCCCCTAAACTTTCTCATATTTGCACTTTTGCCCCTAGGCTCGTAAAATAATTCTCATTCAACTTTATTAAACATCATGTTTAACTGATTCATTTTCTCTACTATAACAATCATCAATTCTCACTATTTCTAATAGGTATGACCAATTTCATAACTATTACAAATTAGTCCATAATATCATTTTTCATGAAATTCACTAAGGAAAAGATGTTTATCTAACATCAAACTCCCATAATCTTCCATAAAATATCATTTTACATGCATGATACACATGGGTAGATTTTTGAACATGCTTCTTAGCTCATCTTATAGCTAAAAATAGCTAATTCATAATACGAGGACTCCAAAAATACGAAGAATATTAAAAACGGGGCTAGGATGACTTACTTGCAAGCTTCAAAAATTTGAAGAACCCTAGCTATGGAGTCTCCCAATTTTCGGCACAAGGAAGAAGATGAATGAAATTTTTATCATCTTTTTCCCATTTTAATCATTTAATTGGTAAATGACCAAAATGCCCTTCTCTTTAAAATTTTACCATTTACTAACTCATGTCCATTTTTTTTCCAAAACTTATAATTTGGGCAAATTTCTATTTTAGGACTTCTAATTAATATTCTAAAGCTATTTCATACAAAAAGCTTCTAGAAACTCATATTTTGCAACTTTTGCAATTTAGTCCTATTTTATCATTTCATGTCAATTTCACAAAATTTCTACATGGAATAATACTATCATGCAAACATGTCATAAACCTTAAGAACTCAAATTTCTAACTCAGATTTGTGGTCTCGCACCACTATTCCGACTAGGCCCCGAC
This sequence comes from Gossypium sturtianum, assembly GCA_025698515.1. Taxonomy (NCBI): domain Eukaryota; kingdom Viridiplantae; phylum Streptophyta; class Magnoliopsida; order Malvales; family Malvaceae; genus Gossypium; species Gossypium sturtianum. The sequence goes on along the minus strand of CM046946.1, from coordinate 67,160,387 downwards.
CTGGTGTTACAATTCTCCCCTCTTAGGAATTTTTCGCCTCGAAAATCTTACCGATAAACATGAGTTTGTATACTGGTTTCTCATGATTTCTTCTGGTTCCCACGTAGCTTCTTCTATTCCATGTCTTTGCCACAATACTTTTACCAGGGTGATACTTTTATTCCTTAGCTGCTTGACTTCCCGAGCTAAAATCTTAACTGGTTCTTCACCATAAGTCATGTCGGGATGAGTCTCTATCTCTGACGGGGTAATTACATGTGAAGGATCTAATCGGTAGCGTCTCAACATTGACACGTGAAACACATCGTGAATCTTTTCTAACTCTGATGGCAAAGCCAATCAATAACCTACCGACCCAACTCTTTCAGTAATCTCGTATGGTCCGATATAACGTGGACTCAACTTGCCTTTATGGCCAAATCTGAGAACCTTTATCCATGGTGACACATTCAAGAAAACTTTATCCCCGACTTGGTACTCTATCTCTTTCCTTCTTAAATCTGAATAGGATTTTTGTCTGTCTGAAGCAGCTTTTAAACTTTCTCGTATCACTTTCACTTTCCCCTCAGTTTCTCTAACCAAATCAACCCCGTGAATTTGGTTTTCCTTGAGTTCAATCCAATATAGAGGCGTTCGGCACTTACGCCCATATAAAGCCTCATAAGGCGCCATCTTTAAACTCGACTGAAAACTATTATTGTAGGCAAATTCTACCAATGGGAGAAACTTTTCCCAACTGCCTCAGAATTCGAGAATACAACATCTGAGCATATCCTCGAGTACTTGAATTAACCTCTCCGACTGGCCGTCAGTTTGAGGATGAAAAGCGGTACTAAAGTTCAACTTTGTACCCAAGGCCTCTTGTAACTTCTTCCAAAATCTGGATGTAAACCTCGGATCTCTATCAGAGATGATTGACAACGGAACATCGTGAAGCCTTACTATTTCTGAAACGTACAAGTTTGCCAACTTGTCTAGTGAGTAATCAACTCGTACAGGTATAAAATGGGCTGACTTCGTAAGTCTATCAACCATGACCCACACAGCATCTTTCTTGCTCGGAGAAAATGGTAAACCCGTTACAAAATCCATAGTAATACGGTCCCATTTCCACTCTGGAACCAAAATGGGTTGAAGCAAACCCGAAGGTACTTGGTGTTCAGCCTTTCCTTGCTGGCAAATCAAGCATTTGGAAATGAACTCTGAAATATCTTTCTTCATTCTCAGCCACCAATAATGTTGCTTCAAGTCATTAAACATCTTGGTACCACCCGGATGTACAGATAAACATCCGTTATGGGCCTCACGCAAAATTCCCTGAATAAGATCTTCCTTTCTCGGTACACAAACTCTATCTTTGAACATCAGACTTCCATTGGGACTAATCCAGAAATCAGACTCAACATCTATCCCGCACTGAGCTCTCTTGACTTGCAATCCACTATCTTCTTTTTGAGCTTCAATGATCTCTTGGAGGAAAATTGGTCTAGCTCTCAACTCAGCTAGAATAGAACCATCGTCGGATAAAGTCATCCTTGAATTCATTGCCCTTAATAAAAATAGGGACTTTCTACTTAAAGCGTCGGCGACCACATTCGCCTTCCCGAGATGGTAGTCAATGACCAATTCATAGTCTTTTATCAACTCTAACCATCTTCGCTGCCTAAAGTTCAACTCTTTCTGCGTCATCAAGTACTTCAAACTTTTGTGATTGGTGAAGATCCGACATCTCTCACCATATAGGTGGTGTCTCTATATCTTCAATGCGAAGACTATGGCAGCCAACTCTAGATCGTGGGTCAGATAATTCTTCTCATGTGGCTTCAACAGTCTTGAGGCGTAAGCAATCACTTTGCCTTCTTGCATAAGTACACAGCCTAATCCATTTAAGGATGCATCGCTGTAAATCATAAATTCTTTCCCTGTCTCAGGTTGTACTAAAACTGGAGCTTCTGTCAACATCGCTTTCAGTTTCTCGAAACTTTGTTGGCATCTTTCTGTCCACTCAAACTTCACATTTTTCTGTAACAATTTAGTCATCGGGGTTGCAATCATAGAAAACCCCTTGACGAATCGTCTATAACAGCCAGCTAGGCCTAGGAAACTTCTAACCTCAGAGACATTTCTCGGTGAATTCCAGTCCATTATTGCCGAAATCTTACTTGGATCTACTCAGACTCCATCTCCCGAGACAATATGTCCCAGAAATCCTACTTCCTTGAGCCAAAATTCACTTTTACTGAACTTGGCATATAATTGATTTTCTCAAGAGTCTCAGAAAGCTGTCCGTAGGTGCTCAGCATGCTCATTCTCATCTCGGGAATAAATCAGTATGTCGTCAATGAAAACGACTACAAACTTGTCGAGGTATGGTCTAAAAATGCGGTTCATTAAGTCCATGAATACCGCAGGAGCATTGGTCAAACCAAAAGGCATGACTAAAAATTCATAATGCCCATACCTCGTTCGAAAAGCGGTCTTGGATACATCTGAATCCTTTACTCTCAGCTGGTAGTACCCCGATCTCAAGTCTATCTTAGAGAGCACGATGGCTCCCTTCAATTGATCGAAAAAATCATCGATCCTTGGCAATGGATACTTGTTCTTTACTGTCACTTTATTAAGTTGACGGTAATCTATGCACAATCTCATGGTGCCATCTTTCTTTTCACAAATAAAACGGAGCACCTGGGGAGAACAACTTGACCTAGCAAAGCCTTTATCACAACTCTTGCAACTCAATTCAGCTCCTTCAACTCCGTTGGAGCCATTCTGTAAGGAGTAATAGATATTGGTACAGTACCGGGAGTTAGCTCAATGCTGAACTCAACCTCTCTAACTGGTGGTAGTCCTGGTAATTCTTCGGGAAAAACATCCACGTACTCACATACTATCGGTACTGATTCAATCTTTAACTCTGTTTCTTTATCATTCATCACAAAGGCCAAATATGCCTCATACCCCTTTCTTACGTATCTCTGTGCCGTCATGTGAAAAATCATTACCGGTGATTTACTTTGCTCATCTGATTCTATATGGAGAGTATCCCCATTCTCACATCTCATCTCAATATATTTCTTCCCAAAATTAACTATTACATCATGAGTGGTCAACCAGTCCATACCAAGAATGATGTCAAACTCATCAAATGGTAGCAACATAAGATTTGCTTTAAAGTAATGACCTCTAATCATTAATGGACAATCTTTACATATTTCATCAACTAACACACTCTTGCCTAAAGGATTAGACACCTTAATCATAAATTCTATAGAATCTATAGGCATATTCATACTGGATACTAGTTTCATACAAATGTAAGAGTGTGTGGATCTGGGATCTATTAAAGCAATAACTTTGATATCATAAAGAGAAAAGGTACCCGTAATAACATCAGGAGAAGATGCCTCTTCGCGAGTGCGAATGGCATAAGTCCTCACAGGCGCCCTACCCTCGGGTCTCGCAACCTACTCTCTAGGGTTACCTCTTCCACTTGCCCCACTTCCTGGGTTCCTCTGCGGTCTTCCTCTGACCACACTCCTGGATCTCGGGTTCTGAGCTCTATCTTCTTTCATTGTCTCTGGATAATCTTTTATGTAGTGGTCCTGGGAACCACATCTGAAACATGCATTTTCATGTGCTCGACATTCTCCAAGATGACGTCTGCCACACTGTGGGCATTCGGGTCTATCCAATCGGATGTTCCCCACACTAGCAACTGAGGTTGTCTATGCCTTACTTCCCGAATACTGCTTACTCTTGTCCTTCTTTGAAAACCCAGTGGAAGTAGCCGATCGGCTGGAGAAATCTCTTGACTTATTGGATGTGGATTGGAATGACTTATTCCACTGTCTCTTTTTAGAGTCACGAGACTCTATTTTAGACTTTCTCTTCTCCTTTACTAGTTCTTCGGCTTTACAAGCCCTCTCTACTAGCACAACGAATTCCTTCAGTTCTAGGATAGCAACAAACAATTTGATGTCCTCATTTAGCCCATCTTCAAATCTCTTACTCATGATGGCCTCGGTGGACACGCATTCTCGAGCATATTTCTTTGAAATTTTGTACAAACTCACGCTCATAATCAGTCACAGACATCTTGCCTTGCTTTAACTCTAAAAATTCCTTTCTTTTCTGGTCCACGAACCTTTGACTAATATACTTTTTCTTGAACTCTTCCTGGAAGAATTCCCATGTGATCTTTTCTCGAGATACCACTGACACAAGGGTGTTCCACCATTGGTAAGCAGAATCTCTTAACAGAGAGACTACACACTTCATGCATTCCTCAGGCGTGCATGACAACTCATTAAATACCCTGATAGTATTTTCTATCCAAAACTTAGCCTTTTCCGGATCATAATCTTTTCTAGCCCGAAATTCTTCTGCCCTATGTTTCCTAATCCTATCAACCGGAGGCTTCTCTTCTCTTACCACCTCTACTACTTGAGGGGCTACTGGGATAGGTTTAGGAATAGGTGGGGGTGGAGGGTGTTGCGCATTTGGGTTCGTACGAACGAACTCCGTATACCATGTATTCATCATATGGAGGAAGGCTTCTCTAGCCTCTTCTCCTCCTTCTTGACTCACCATAGTGGGTCTATTCTCATTCTCGTTCGCTAAGTCCCCCTGGCGGGGGCGGTAGCGTTACTTTCTACGTCATCCGCCACAGCTCTATCGAGATCAATTTAATAAATGTATAAACATAATTTAAGTCGTCAGTAGTCGTCACACTATCATTATAAAAACATTCTTACGTATGGCATGTATAGCTAGACTCGTGCTCGTGCTACGTTAGTCCTAGAACCGACTAAACCGTAGCTCTGATACCAGTAAATGTAACACACCATACCTGAGTCCGAGACTAAGACTGGATACGAGACATTACCATGCTTGAACTCACTTAAACATGTACTCACGGGCTATAAAATTTTGTTCCGAATTAAAAACTTCTCTTTCTTAGTCAAATTAGACATTTCATGGGCCTACGAGGCCTCAGACTTACGTCCCGAAACTTTCGAAACTCATCTGGAAACTTTCTCTCGGACAGGGGTCACACGTCCGTGTGACTTGGGACACGCCCGTGCACCCCTAAAACATGCCCGTGTCTTTCATCCGTGGTGGATAATGGAAAATTACACACGGCCTGGACACGCCCGTGGCCCCAAACCGTGCCTAAATCCCCAGCATTCTGCCAATGCCCCACGACCAAGGCTCACGCCCGTGCTTACCACCCGTGGTGCACACTGACTACCTTAACACGGCCTAGAGTCTAGACACACGCCCGTGTAGCTATCCCGTGGCCAACACTGATTAATCCCACACGCCCTAGGCACACGCCCGTGTGACTAGTCCGTGGTCTATTCTGACTTAAGATACAAAGGTACAGGGTACACACGGCCTAGACACACGCCCGTGTGTCCATCCGTGTGGGCACTTAGAGGATATTTACCAAGCCAATTGTCACCTTGAAATCAAGACCAAACTTGTGCTCAATTCAGCAACTCAAGTATTACATCTAACATGAACAAGGATGCATACTTCATTGATAGATTAAAACATACATACTTAATCATTCATGACTCATCTCTTTGGCCATATACAAAAAGAATACTAAGCTTGATAGTCAACACTTTGGCTAGTTTTAAAACATAACTCAAAATGAAATGTTTCCTATACATGCCATACTTAATATAAACAACTTGGCTATACCAAAATAGCGATTGATAGTGTTCTCCGAGCTCCGGTGACGATGATCCATGAGATTAGCTTGGCGGGACTACATAGAAAGAAATAATGAAGGACGTAAGCATTTAGCTTAGTAAGTTTGCAAGTAATTCTCATAGCAATATATTTACTTAACATTAACCATTCATCATGAACAATGGCATTATGAATCTCAAGTATTCAAGCTTACTTACTCTTACTGATTCTTACATATCTCATGGTACTTACTATTCTCATGCTCGTACGGTAAACAATATACCTGTATCACTTGATCACATAGATCATTATACTTTACTATGATAAGTATAATCTCAACTTCATCATTCATATCATGAATAATACTCTTAACTAGCATAACTTGATAATAACTTTACTTACTTAACTTTCTTACTATATCATTTGAGCTTTACTCTCTTGCTCGATGAATTTCTATGAATGACCGAGGATACTGAATCTCATCCCACATAACTCGATGCCAAAGCCATATCCTCGATATGGTCTTACATGGGATCTCTGATCTTGGTATTGATTCCATGTCTTGACATGGACTTAAAGTCTTCCTTGTGTGTTCCCTTGGGAACTTACCATTGCCATGTCTTGACATGGTCTTACTTGGTATCTTTACTCATGAACTGGTCAATGCCGAGCCTTGGCTTGGACTTACATGAAATCTTTCTTGTTACTCACCAATGCCATGTCTTGGCTTGGACTTACATGGAATCTCTATCTCATGATAGCTTTTCAATGCCAAGACTTGTCTTGGACTTACATGACATCTTTGCTTGGAGACTCACCAATGCCATGCCGTGGCTTGGGCTTACATGGGTCTTCATCTCATAATAACTCTTCAATGCCAAGACTTGTCTTGGACTTACATGATAACTTGCTTGATTGCCGATGTCATGCCTTGGCTTGGTCTTATACGGACTTTCTTATCTCGTGTGGTAGATCGAGTATCCTAAGTAATTCAACTTCAATCGGGACTTTCTCATGCTTAATCTCATTAATTTCTTTATTTAACATAGCAATAAGCATTTCTATGGTAATAATGTACATTGTACTAAGCAATTCAATGATAATAATCATAAAGCTTAGAAATCACACAAACTTACCTCAACATACAAAATGTATGTAGATATGCAATTTAGTCCTCGACTTTGTTCTTTCCTCGGTTTCGATCTGGACTTCGTTTTTCTTGATCCATAATAATAATTAGATCATTTAATACTCATATTGACTAAATTGACTCTTAACTCATACTTTGGCAAAATTATTATTTTGCCCCTAAACTTTCTCATATTTGCACTTTTACCCCTAAGCTCGTAAAATAATTCTCATCCAACTTTATTAAACATCATGTTTAGCTGATTCATTTTCTCTACTAAAATAATCATCAATTCTCACTATTTCTAATAGGTATGACCAATTTCATAACTATTACAAATTAGTCCATACTATCATTTTTCATGAAATTCACTAAGGAAAAGATGTTTATCTAACATCAAACTCCCATAATCTTCCATAAAATATCATTTTACATGCATGATACACATGGGTAGATTTTTGAACATGCTTCTTATCTCATCTTATAGCTAAAAATAGCTAATTCATAATACGAGGACTCCAAAAATACGAAGAATATTAAAAATGGGGCTAGGATGACTTACTTGCAAGCTTCAAAAATTTGAAGAACCCTAGCTATGGAGTCTCCCAATTTTTGGCACAAGGAAGAAGATGAATGAAATTTTTATCATCTTTTTCCCATTTTAATCATTTAATTGGTAAATGACCAAAATGCCCTTCTCTTTAAAAATTTAGCATTTACTAACTCATGTCCATTTTTGTCCAAAACTTATAATTTGGGAAAATTGCTATTTAAGGACTTCTAATTAATATTCTAAAGCTATTTCATACAAAAAGCTTCTAGAAACTCATATTTTGCAACTTTTGCAATTTAGTCCTATTTTATCATTCCATGTCAATTTCACAAAATTTCTACATGGAATAATACTATCATGCAAACATGTCATAAACCTTAAGAACTCAAATTTCTAACTCAGATTTGTGGTCTCGCACCACTATTCTGACTAGGCCCTGAATCGGGCTGTTACATTACCGAACAATCAGAACATTTCACAACCATTTTACAACACATAGTTAATCATTATTAAAACGTATCACAACATAATCATATAGTCCCTTAATGAGGTCTTCGAGACCTTAAACACATGCTAGAAAGGGGTCGGGACTAAATCGAACACTTCTGAAAATTCTCGGAAATTTAAAACTTTTTCAAAGTTACAGAGGTCACACGCCCGTGCAATTAGGCCGTGTGCCTCACACGGATACCAGACACGCCCATGTGTCCAGGCCGTGCCAAAACAGAGCATACATACTGACTTATCCACACGGCCACCAGACACGCTCGTATGCCATGGCCGTGTGAAATTAGGCTAGCTACTGACTTGGTCACACGGCCACAAGGCATGCCCGTGTGCCACGGCCGTGTAACCTGTCCAGGTACACTTCGAAGTGGCCCTTGAGCCACACGGCAGAGACACACGCCCGTGTCCCTTGACCGTGTATGCAAAATAGGCCATTTGCAAGGCCAATTTGCCACCCACACAAGGGTCATCCCTACAAGCACAATTATACATCTTTCCATGTATTAATAGCAACCAAAAACACATCAAAATATTCATCATATCAACCCAATTCCATCTCATTACTAGCATACCAACTTATATGCTAAATAGTTTGACCAATTCACATATAAAACCAAAACATGATTCATCCACAATTTCACTAAATCACTATGGCATCAATCCATCAATAAATTTACCATTCCTAAAACCATTTCATTGCCACCAAGCCATACCAAAACATACTTCATATACCATAATCATTCATGCATATTACCAACATTTATCTAGCCACCTCACATGGCTATTTACACATCTCAAACATGTTTCAAAACAACTAGCCTGTACATGCCATATTCAAATATACACATCTTCAAAGGTACCAAAATAGATTGCCGATAGTGTGTTTGAGATGCTGACGATTCTCAGATCCGAGCTAGCTTTACTGACACTGTAAAATAGAGAAACAAATCACACAGTAAGGTTTCAAAGCTTAGTAAGTTTGAAATACAATACATGTAACTCAGCAATTCACATCTATACACAATTAAACCATCACATAGATAAATGCACAATTAGGTTCATCTTCAATCTCAACCATATGTTCAAGTATCTACTCATTCAACTTTTAAGGCTACCATCAACCACATAGGTTCACACGTACCTTGCTCAACACATAGTTACTCACCAATCTTGCTACTCAATTTCTCGATATTACCTCTCGTTCAACCTTTGCTATTCCATTGATTTATTCGCACACTTAGTGCCAATTTCACAATCGAATCATAATCGTCATCGCACACTCAGTGCAAATATGTTAAACCGAACTTATATCAGTATCGCACACACAGTGCCAATTTGATAAGCCGAAGCTTCTATCATCTCGCACACACAGTGCTAATCTTCTCTATTTCGTTTCTAAATTCGCACACTTAGTGCCCTCTAATTCAAATCCACACATAGCATTTCTAATCTCATAGTTATATACATTTATTAATTCAAATTCACATCACAAAGATATAGTTTACAACTAGTATTATATCTGAACTTACCTCGGACGTCGAAATACCGAAACAATCGATTAATCGAGCACTTTGTCTTTGCCTCGACCTCGACCCGAACCTCTCCTCTCTTGGTCTATACACATTTAAATTCAATACATTCAATCACCAATTCGTTCAATTTAATCCATACACACTTATTTAGGGAATTTTACAAAATAACCCTTACATTTTCACATTTCGACACTTTAGTCCCAAATTCACAAAATCACAAAATACACCAAATTTCTATTCACACAAGCTTAGCCGAATTCTTCCCATGCTATTACAAGCCCATACATTTCATTTATTTCACATTTTAGTCCTTCAATTTGCACTTTTCTCAATTTAGACAAAATTACTCAATTTCATTAAAAATTCAAAGACAAAACATGTTCATCCTTCACATATCTTCCATATTTAACTATCAACTAACACATAGCTCAAGCATTCATCAATGGCATATCTCAAAATCACCATTAATTTCTAAAATTAAAGCATGGGCTAGCTAGAGCACAAAGCAACGATTACGAAAACGTAGAAATTATCATAAACAGATCAAAACCTAACCTTGAATCAAACCAAAACCATGGCCGAAACCCTTGCTTGTTCTTTTCTTTATTTTTCTTTGGTATTTTTGGCTAGAATGGATGAGCACATCCACTAGCCTTTTCATTTGTTTTATTATAACCATTATATTTATTAATCCATTTACAAAAATAACCTTTCAATTAACATATAACACATATATACATTAAGGGCATTAATGTCCTTTATCCATCCACTAACTTGTAAAGTGGTTTAATTTGTAAAGTGGGTTAAATCCTAGGTGCCTTCATCATCTCTGTAATCAAAGGTGTGGTCTCGACATGTATAATCGATGCAAGTTCTAGAATAACAAATCAATGTTGACACACTCATAATCAATAAAGTGAGCAAGAAAGAGAATATATGCTCTATAGGGCTCAAAATCTCACAAAAATTATGGGTATTTTGATGTCAACCTTGTAAATTTCAAACTTCAAAGTAATATTCAAATTCAAGTAGACAACCTAGAAAATTTTTAATTTCTGAAAAATAGACTTATCATGCTTGATTCTCTAGTATCCTTCAAATTTAATCATCAATGCACAATTATTAATGACTTAATCCAAAACATATCAACAAAAAATCATAAATCAGGGAAATTTCATTCTAATCATAATATAAGAAACTTACTTTAAGACAAGGCATAATTCAGGGATTTTCAAATAATACTATAGTTAACCCCCCACACTTAAGATGTACATTGCCCTCAATGTACAAAGATAGATAATGATCATATAGTAAGAAAATCAAAAGGAGGAGAGAAGTGAAACTTCACGAATTTTGGATGGAGTTAATGAAGAGAAACGTAGGGAGTGCCTCGAGCCGTTTGAACTTGAATCCTCAAAGTAGCCGGTTTGGTTTTATTGTATCCTAAACTAAATCTAAATGGCATGAATAATAAGAAGAAAATAATAAAGAAAATAAAAATAAATAAAAATAAAAAATAAAAATAAAAATAAAATAAAAATAAAAATAAAAATGAAAATGAAAATAAAAATAAAAATGGAAATAAAAATGAAAATAAAAATGAAAATAAAAATAAAAATAAAAGTGAATAATTAAATAGTGATACAGTCCACGCCCATGTGCCGACCCGTGGTGTTCACACGGCCACGGCCACGGCCATGTGCAAGGTCGTGTGGGTATGGAAACCTGCGCCTAAAAAAAAGAAATAAAACTAAACTAATTAGTAGGGTTAGTGCTCGGGTTGCCTCCCGAGAAGCGCTCGTTTAAAGTCTTAAGCTAGACTTTACCTCTCATGCGCGTAATCATGGCGGTTTAAGGAGATGGAAATCCTTTCGCATGCGATCAATTCGGTTTTTGATATAAAGTTTAAGTCGAGTAGTGTTTTCCTTAAAACTGCTGAATCTAGGATTAGTTACCTCGACTGTTCCATCTGGGAAGATTTTGAGTACCTGATCTCCTACCTTAAGCTGGGTTGTCCCATCGTTAAGTTTGTCGTGGAATTGCCTCGTTTTTGCTTCGTCTATTTCTAGTTTCTCTTTGAAGTGTGGCTTCCATTCATCTAGTTCATTGATCCGAAGTCTTCGTTCTTCATGAATTTCTTTTTTATCGCCACGAGGTCTAGGATCTGGCATCTGTGAAAGAGCTTTAAGAAACGGTAAGTTAATATGAAATTTCTTTGGAAGTATAAGAATTTTACCGAATTGCTCCTCTGTGTGGTCTTTCTGTATTGCATTGGGAGACGACATACGTGGTTGGTACTCTGTAATTACCGGGTTTGGTTTATCATGGCTTATCTCAACCTTACCTTCCTCTACAATATTCTCTTGCGTCAATGTTGGTTCATCTAAACCTTCATTATCATGAGAAATTATTGTTTGAGGTTGCTCTCTTGGGTTAGTTTCGGTGTTACTTGGCAGGATACCTTGTGGTATTTCTGAGATCAGCTTAGCAAGTTGCTCAACTGACTTAGTAAGTTGCCCTAACTGGTTCTTGATCCCTTGAATTGATGCTTCTTGATTTTCGAGTTCTGTTTCAGTGTTTTGGAAACGTGTTTCTGTCTCTTCCTGTTGGTGAGGTGGTTATTGAAAATCTGGAGAAAGTTCCGGTCTTTGGCAATTTTGATCATCCCACGAGAAATTGGGATGGTACCTCCAACCTGCATTATAAGTGTCACTATAAAATTTATTTTGTGGTCTAGAATAGTTACCCGTATAGTGAGCTTGCTCGTTTTCCATGCCATATCCGTAGGGCGGGTACTCAGGATTCGTCATGCGTCCTAAATTCGAGTCATATTGCATAACTGGATGTACCTGCGAAGAACCACATAAACCGTCCATTTTCTTTCTTAAAAGCTCTATCTGGTTTGATAACATGGTTACTGGATCGAGGTTGTAGATATTGGCTGCTTTTGTTGGCTTTGTCCTCATAACTTGCCACTGATAGTTATTCAGTACCATCTCCTCTATAAACTAAAATTACCTGTCAAAAGCAAATAAAAAAATTAGCAAAATAAAAAATTAATTGCAAAAATAAAATATGGCTAGAGTAATAAAAATTGAGCGTTCTTAATATTTTAGTTCCCCGGCAACGGCGCCAAAAACTTGATCGTTGTATTTCAGAGTTTTAAATTTATACTGATCGATCCTGGAACTAACTATAACAACAATTGAGGCAAGTGCACCTATCGAACAGTAGTATAGCTTAGGCAAGACCGGATTGTCGAACCCAAAGGAACTAAAAGTACTAATACTAACTTTCTTTCTATTATTTAGCCTAAAATAAGTGAAGTTGTTTATTAATCTAAATTAACTAATTACTAAGCTAAAGACGCAAAGACAAAAAGAATGAATTGGGGAAATACTTGGGAAAAACTCAGTTGATTAAGACGATACCCTTAGGAAGAATTCACCTAGACTTCACTTGTTATCTAACACTGACCCAGACGATTTATTCACTTGACTTGATCCGTAGGACTCCTTAATTTATATTAAACCCTCTCTCGAGGTGAATAACGTCTAACCTTAGGTGGATTAATTTAAATCTCTTTCTAATTAAAACCCTAGAATAGCGAAAGAAATCGATCTATGGACTCCCATATTAGGTTTCACCCTAATGCGGCAAAATCTAAATCACCCTATCTCTAGGCGCGCGATCAACTCCGCTTAATTATGCTAGATCTACTCTTAGCAGGACTTTTGCTCCACCACCTAAGCACATTCAACTTGAATTAATATCGCGAAATATCAACACAAGAATTAAGCACACATAATCAAGAACAAATCAAGTATTTATCATATAGTTGAGAAAACAATAACAAGATTCATCTAGGTTTCATCCCCCTCAGGTATCTGAGGGTTTAGTTCATAATAATAAAGAAAAACATCTCAGAAGAAAAGATAAAACAAAACATAAGAAACCCCTAAAACTCCTTGAAGGAATTGAAGGAGAGATCCTCCGTCTTGAGTAGAATTAGAAAGCTTCAGAGATGGATCAGCTGCTATCCCTTGAGAGTTTCCCACAAATCTGACCTTTTCGGCTCGGCTCCTTGGCCTAGCTAACCGCCTCTAAATGATAGCTTTGGGCTCCCCTCGAAAGAGGGTTTGTGTCGAACTCCCCTCTTAAGTTGCCCCTTAGGATGTTTATATAGGCTTGGAGATGCCTTACTTGGCCTCCAAGTATCCAAATCTAAGTGAAGTTCCTATTTGGGTGTTTAATTAGACTTTGGAATGTGTTTCTTTGCCTCCAAGTATCCAAATCCGAGTAAAACTCCTCTTCCACGGTAGGGGCACGGCCATGGCGCACGCCCGTGTGAATCGTGGCTAGGCCGTGTTGGACTCCGTTAATGAGGCACGGCCGTGTAGATCGACTTCAGGCCGTGTTCTAGTATATTTGTGGAGGCACGGCCGTGTGGGATTTAGTCCAGGCCGTGTCGATTTCTTCTTTGGCCCATTTTGGTCCGTTTTGAGGCCGTTTCTCGTTCTTTTTATTCTTGGGTGCTTTCCTGAGTATAAGACATGAAAAGAAAGGATTAAGAGCTCCTTTTTACATAAATCAAGGGATAACTCATCCAAAAGTATGCTAAATGTGGGATTAAAATATGTTACTATTTCGGTTTATCAAATACCCCCACACTTAAGCTCTTGCTTGTCCTCAAGCAAAATTCTCAACTTACAATTAAAACGAACTTCCTCGATTCATAATATTTATTAATAATGTTTCGTCATAATTCAAGGATAATTCATACATGGATAATTCAATTTAAAGAGTCCTAAAGATTTAAACAGTCTAAGTCATACATTTGTAGCACAAAACATAGGTGTTTCCCCTCATCTAAATAATTACCTCTGATTCAAAACTGACAAGAATTGACATCCTCACTAAAGATTCACTCAAATCACTCGAGGTGTTTAAAGTTCAGAATTAGGCACTCAAAAGTCGAACATGAAGAGTTAATCCCATAGGCTTGCATGAAAATCAAATCTCCACCACTATAGTAACATATTTTAATCCCACATTTAGCATACTTTTGGATGATTTATCCCTTGATTTATGTAAAAAGGTGCTCTTAATCCTTTCTTTTCATGTCTTATACTCAGGAAAGCACCCAAGAATAAAAAGAACGAGAAACGGGCTCAAAATGGACCAAAATGGGCCAAAGAAGAAATCGACACGGCCTGGACTAAATCCCACACGGCCGTGCCTCCTCAAATATACTAGAACACGGCCTGATGTCAATCTACACGGCCGTGCCTCATTAAGGGAGTCCAACACGGCCTGGCCACGATTCACACGGGCGTGTGCCATGGTCGTGCCCCTGCCGTGGAGGAGAGTAATTTCACTCGGAAAAGGATACTTAGGGGCAAAGAAACCTATTTCAAAATCCTATATAAAGACCCTAGGTATAACCTAAAAGGAGGCGGTTAGCTAGGCCAAGGAGCCGAGTTGAAAAGGTCAGATTTGAGGGAAACTCTCAAGGGATAGCCAGTTGATCCATCTCCAGAAGCCGTAATTCTACTCAAGACGAAGGATCTCTCCTTCAATTCCTTCAGGGAGTTTTAGGGATTTCTTATGTTTTGGTTTATCTTTTCTTCTGAGATGTTTTTCTTTATTATTATGAACTAAACCCTTCAGATACCTGAAGGGGGATGAACCCTAGATGAATCTTGTTATTGTTTTCTGAACTATATGATAAATACTTGATTTGTTCTTGATTATGTGTGCTTAATTATTGTGTTGATATTTTGCGGATATTAATTCACGTTGAATGTGCTTAGGTGGTGGAGCAAAAGTCCCTGCTTAAGAGTAGATCTAGCATAATTAAGCGGAGTTGATCGCGCGCCTAGAGATAGGGTGACGAGATTTTGCCGAATTAGGGTGAAACCTAATACGGGAGTCCATAGATCGATTTACTGCTATTCTAGGGGTTTTAATTAGAAAGAGATTTCAATTAATAAACCTAGGGTTAGACGTTATTCGCCTCGAGAGAGGGTTTAATATAAATTAGGAGTCCTACGGATCAAGTCAAGTGAATAAATAAATGCAGTTGGTGTTAGATAACAAGTGAAGTCTAGGTGGATTCTTCCTAAGGGTATCGTCTTAATCAACTGAGTTTTTCCCAAGTATTTCCCCAATTCATTCTTTTTGTCTTTGCGTCTTTAGCTTAGTAATTAGTTAATTTAGATTAATAAACAACTTCACTTATTTTAGGCTAAATAATAGAAAGAAAGTTAGTATTAGTACTTTTAGTTCCTTTGGGTTCGACAATCCGGTCTTGCCTAAGCTATACTACTGTTCGATAGGTACATTTGCCTCAATAGTTGTTATAGTTAGTTTCAGGATCGATCATTATAAATTTAAAACTCTGAAATACAACGATCAAGTTTTTGGCGCCGTTGCCGGGGAACTAAAATATTAAGAAAACTCTTTTTTTATTACTTTAGCCATTATTATTATTATTATTATTATTATTATTATTATTATTTTACTTTGCTAAATTTTCTTTTATTTTATTTTGGCATATAGAGGAGATGGCACTGAATAACTATCAGTGGCAAGTTATGAGGACAAAGCCAACAAAAGCAGCCGATATCTACAACCTCGACCCAGTAACCAGGCTATCAACCCAGTTAGAGATGTTACATAAAAAATTTGATGGTTTATATAGTTCCTCACAGGCACATCCAGTTATGCAGTGTGAAACAAGCGGAGGCGTGGCGAATCCTGAGTACCCACCCTAAGGATATGGCATGGAAAACAAACAAGTCCACTATATGGGTAACTATGCTAGACCTCAAAATAATTTTTATGATAACACTTATAATGCTGGTTGGAGGTACCATCCCAATTTCTCGTGGGATGATCAAAGTAGCCAAAGACCGGAACTTCCTCCAAATTTTCAACAACCACCTCATCAACAGGAAGAGGAGTCGAACCTTGAGGAGATGCTGACAAAATTCATGGCAACTACAGATAACCGTCTCCAAGACACTGAGACCACCCTTAAGAATCAACAGGCATCAATCAAAGGGATCGAGAGCCAAGTTGGGGAACTTACTACGACAGTTGGACAACTTACTAACACGGTGGGACAACTTGCAAAGATAATCTCTCGAACAACTACAAGAAAGCACGCCAAGCAACACTGAAACTAACCCAAAAGAGCAAATTCAAGCCGTAATGACTCATGACGGTGAAAGGTTAGTGGAATCGACCCAAGGCAAGAGCACTGTAGTAAGTGAAGGTAAGGTTGAGGTAAGCCATGATTTACCAAACCCGGTAATTACAGAGTACCAAGCTCATATGCCATACCCCAATGCGATAAAGAAAGACCACACAGAGGAACAATTCAGTAAATTTCTTAAACCTCCAAAGAAGTTTCTTATTAACTTGCCGTTTCTTGAAGCTCTTTCGCAGATGCCAGATCCTAGACCTCGTGTTAATAAAGAAAAAATTCATGAGGAACGAAAGCTTCGGATCAATGAACTAGACGAGTGGAAGATACACTTCAAACAAATACACGAATCAAAAACGAGGCAACTCCACGAGAAACTTAACGATGGGACAACCCAGCTTAAGATAGGAGATCAGGTACTCAAAATCTTCCCAGATGGAACAGTCGAGGTAACTAATCCTAAATTCAGCACTTTTGAGGAAAACATTACTCGACTTAAATTATTTATCAAAAACTGAATTGATCGCATGAGAAAGGATTTTCACCTCCTCAAACCACCATGACCATACGAATGAGAGGTAAAGTCTAGCTTAAGACTATAAACGAGTGCTTCTCGGGAGGCAACTCGAGCACTAACCCCATCAATTTTTACATTTTTAATTCTTCTTTTACTTTTATTTTTCCTTTTTAGCACCTAACTATAAACTAACCAAAGTGCAGATATCCAGACCACACGGCCTTACACACGGCCGTGGCCGTGGCCGTGTGGCCATCACAGGAAGGTACAAGGGCGGGGGCAACCACCATATCCATAATCTCTATTTAGACCCCCCTTCTTCCTTTTTCTTGTTCAGTTGTCTTTCTTCTTTCATTTTCCATTATTTACTTTTATTCTTATTTTTATTTTCCATTATTTACTTTTATTTTTATTTTTATTTTTATTTTTATTTCCTTTATTATTTTCTTATTATTCTTCATACCATTTAAACTTAGCTTAGGATACAATAAAATCAGACCGGCTACTTTGAGGATTCAATTTCAAACGGTTCGAGACGCTTCCCCACATTCACCTCTGCTTAATTCCTATCCGGTTTCTTTTCATTGACTCCATCCAAAATTCAGGAAGTTTCACTTCTCTCCCTATCTTATGATTTTATTATTATTTTGCTATTATCTATATTTGTAAATTGAGGGCAATGTACGTCTTAAGTGTGGGGGGGTGAACAACCAAATTAGGTGCCAAACTTTTTGCATTATTTTCAAATCCTGAATTATGTCTTGTTTTTAAGTAATTTCCTCATATTACTAATTAAGATGAAATTTCTAATGACTTATGATTTTTATTGATATGTTTTAGATTAAGTCATTGATAATTGTGCATTGATAATTAAATTTTAAGATACTAAAGAATCAAGCATGATAAGTCCATTTTTTTCAATTAAAATTTGCTAGGTTGTTGAACTGAATTTAAATATTACTTTGAAGTTTGAAATTTACGAGGTTGATGTCAAAAATACCCATAATTTTGTGAGTTTTTGAGCCTTATTGTAACAGCCCGATTTAGGGGCTAGTCAGAATAGTGATCTCAGAATCACTAATTTGAGGTTAGAGAAAATTATTCTCATGTTATGTTATGTGTTATAACATGTTTTTAAGTATGCATGAAAATTTTGGTGCCTTAATTTTAGCAATTTCTAGCTAAATTGTGAAAAAAAGACTAAATCGCATAAAGTGCAAAAGTTCTATTCTATAGGCTAAAGGTACCAAATAGCCATGAAATATTAATTGGAGGTCTT
Source organism: Gossypium sturtianum (assembly GCA_025698515.1). Classification (NCBI taxonomy): domain Eukaryota; kingdom Viridiplantae; phylum Streptophyta; class Magnoliopsida; order Malvales; family Malvaceae; genus Gossypium; species Gossypium sturtianum. The sequence goes on along the minus strand of CM046946.1, from coordinate 67,141,957 downwards.
TAAAGGGCAATTAGACCATCTTGAATATGATGGCCGGCCATGTAGACAAGAGGGGACAAGAGCTTTTAATGTTGGTCAAAGTTTGTGGGTTAAATGGATGTTTTATAATAAAATAAAGAAAGGAAAAAAAAAGATATCATCTTTTTCTCTCTTCTTCTCCATCGAAAGTTGCAGCAAACAAGGGGTGTTTGAAGTTCAAAATTTCAGCAACTCATTTCCTCTTCAAGTAAGTGATTTTGATGGTATTTCTTGAAGAAAATTGTACTTTTGAGATCCCTAAAGCTTAAGCTTTCTAAAGAGGGGACTATTTTGCATTATGGTAAAAAGTTTAGAGATTTTTCCATGTGAGATTTTAAGTTGTTAGCTGAGTTTTTATGGAAGAAAATGAATGTTAGGGTGGTGATATACAACTTTTGTGAAAGGTGTTGTTATGAAAACACCTAATTGGGACTAAAATGCAAAAGTTGTACTTTGTTCATTAAGTCATGAAATAGTTGGAATTGTGGATAGTTGTAAGAGGATTGAATGTTCAGCTAGGCTTGTTTAACAAGAAAATGTGATGAAAATTTATTTACGAGCCTAGGGGCAAAATTGTAATTTTGCCAAAGTATAGGGGCAAAATGGTCATTTTTGCCTAAGTAGAGATTATGTTGTAATACAATCATTAAGTGATTAAATGAGTAAATTTCATTGTTGTAGATCAAAGAAAATGAGTTTCGGACCTAAAACAGACGAAAAGAGAAATATGGGCAAAAAGTCATTTTCGGCTCTTTCGACATCGAGGTAAGTTCATGTGCAAATGTTGAAATTACGTATGAGCTTATTTAGTATTCCAATGTTGTATGTAATGTATATTATTATATGAATGTATGAAATGTCTCTTGATGGGATGTCAATGGAATTGAATTTAGAGTAATGGGAAAGGTGTATAGCACGATAGAACGATGGTTAAAGGCTCGAGTAAGACCATATTGGGATATGGCCTCGGTGTAAGAATTCGTATAAGACCATGTCAGGGACATGGAATCGATATGTTAGAGTATGTAAACCCCAATTGGGTTAGAGCGACAACGAGAACTATGTGCATGAGACTCAAGAGAGTTATTTAACAATTCGAATGATTCAATGTATATGTGAATGTATGTGGTTGTACCATGAGTAGCACAAGTATGTGTAGAATTGAATTGAGATGAATTCAATAAATGGTGAACCCCTAGTGGGGTATGTGTATTTGATGCACTGTATGAATGAGAATGAGTATCGTAGAAAGTTAAGTAAAAATGGGAACATGTGAGGATTTTCTTGAATGAACATTTGAAATAGAGATATACTTGTGAATTATTATCCATGAATGTAAATAACGGTAAGCTATGTGCAATGTCACCTTATTGATTATTGATCAATGGGCTATGTGTGATACAATCACTTATAAAGGAATGGTGGGCTAAGTGCGAAACCACCGAGATATTAGTAGCATGAGCGGCTTATTGAAAATGCTTGATGTGTTGTTATATATGATCTTGTGACGATAAGTGCAGAAACGTATGCTAATTAAACGAGTGAATTGGCTTGTGATATGGTAAGAATGTGGTAAGAGATTAAATGAGTAAGTTTCAAGAATGGTTGAGTAAGTAACCATGAGTTGATGAGAAAAACTCAACATATTGCCTTGGGGTTATGTATATTCAGTGAATATCAATATTTGTCGAATTATACAGATGAACTTACTAAGCATTATTGCTTACTCCTTTACTTTTCTCATCTCTTATAGTTTTTATTACTTAGCTCGGGTTGGAGGCCACCGGAGATGTTTTCACACTATCGAGCAGACATACGGTATGAGGTATTAAGTCCTTAAGAGTCATGGCATGTATAGGGATTCGTTTAAAGTTGATGAAGTCTAATTGTTGTAGCCAAATGTTGTTGTCCTAAGAGAATCTATAGAATGGTTGTGTATAGCCAGTGATGATGGCTTAAGTTGTTGTAAATGTTGTGGGGACAATTCTCCCTAGTGTATGAGAGGAAAACTTTATTTTCATGAACAATATGTGTTAATTTATGAGTTTCAATTGATGATTTGAGAATGTTTTGAAGAAGTATATGAAAGTATGCAAACAAGAGTAGAAAAAGGTTTGTAAGATAGCCACTAAGTGCCCACACGGATAGACACACGGGCGTGTGTCTAGGTCGTGCGTAACCTGCACCTTAGTTTTATAAGTCAGGATAGGCCACGGGCTAATCCCATGGCTGTGTGTTAAGGCCGTGCATGATACACGGTTGGAACATGGGCGTGTGCCCGGTCGTCTATGTCAAGGTATAGTAGAGGGTCTAAGTCCATGGGCGTGTCAAGGCCGTGTGGATTTAGTCAGTGTCGACCACGGGTTGAAAGCACGGGCATGTCTTAAGGGCACACGGGCGTGTTCCCAAACCGCATGGGCGTGTGCCTTAACCGTGGGGCATTTGCCAGAATGCTTGGGTTTTTAAGCACGGTTGTTGAACATGGACGTGTGTGTCTACACACGGGAGTGTCTTATTATACACGGGCGTGTGGCCCCTGTTTTAAAGAAAAGTTTCCTTTAACTCGTAAAAGTTTCCGAACACAAGTTTAAGGCCTTGTAGGCCCATGATACGAATGACTTGACTAAGAAAGAGAATTTTTTAATTTGGAACAAAATTTTATAGCCCGTAAGTATATGTTTAAGGAAGTTCAAGCATAGTAATGTCTCGTATCCGGGTTTAGCCTCAGAAACGGGTATGGGGTGTTACACTTATAGAGCATATATTCTTTTTCATGCTCACTTTATTGATTATGAGTATGTCAACATTGATTTGTTATTCTAGAACTTGCCTCGTTTATACATATCGAGACCACACCTATGATTTGATATACAAAGATGATTAAGGCACCTAGTGTAACATCCTTAAATAGGGGCTATGATGTTTGAACTGTTTGCATTTGTATGGCTTGGTTGTGATATTAGGTGAGGTGTTTTAGGGTCTAGGGAGAAGCCAAGGGTAGGCCCGAACTATAGGAAAATTTTTATTTTTAAGCTTTGGTTAAGGGGAGTTGAAAGAGCTAGGGGTTAAGAATATTTTGTGGTAAACTTTAGCACAAGAATTACCTTGGTAAAGTGGCAAGAAGGCGCCACTTAGGGCCTTAAGCAGTGACGCCACAAGTAGGGGAAGAAGAGCTTGGGTTCGAGCTGCAGAAATCCCTTGCTGCTAATTCTTTTTGACTCCAGAGAGGGGAAGAGTTGTGCTCAGCTCAAACTCTGTCGGATAACTGTTGAGCAAGTCAAACTAATTTAAACTAGTGGAGAAGAGAGAATTTAGGAGTTTGACTAATTCAAACTCGTTTGAACAAGTGGTCAAGAGAAATTTGAGCAGTTGGCCGAATTTGAACTCTTGATTGAGGAGGAGTAATCGGTTGGGAGTCTAGAGGGGGAAGTGCCGAAATTGCTAAGTTAAGCTAGGTGACATTTTCGGCTAAGTCTAGCATAAGTGCTTTCGGTTGCGAGCAAAAGCCGAAACCTCCCCCCTTAGTCTTGTCGATTTTCCCTCTAGCACAACAAGCCGAATCCTTTAGAACCATTTGAGATTTCTCTCTTTTTCTCCTTTGAAACCGAAAGCCGAAAGCACTTTAGGCTCTTGCCAATTTCTTTCTTTGGTATTGAGCCAAATCTCCATTTTAATTCCTCTCTTATTTCTTTGAAGCCGAAACACTATTCTCCCTAAATCTCATCTCTTTTTGCTCTCCATTCTTATTGGTTGGCCGAATCCTCTTCTTCCTCAAGTCACTCTTTACCATTGTTTCTCTCATCTTTTTCTCACCATCATTCAAACCGAATACTTCCCTTCCATTCTCTCATTTCATGTTGGCCGAATCTCTTTTGATTTCCTACCTTAAGCCATAGCCGAATCACCTTGATCACTCTACCCCATTGCCGAAATCTCTTTACTCTCCCCTTCTCATTCTAACTATTGGCCGAATATCAATCAAGCAGAGATCTCCCTTGATTTCTTCTCTAATCGGTTTAGATTAGGTAAGTCTGTCATAACCGAATCTCCTCTATTCTCACTTTCTTTTCTCTGTCGACTCACATGGGACAAAAGCCAAATTTCAGCATTTGTTGACATGATTCCTAACCATCTTTGGAATCGATTTCTTCTAGGATCTCCGGGGATTTTGAAGTAGTGGATCGGGGTTATTTATTCTCTTTCAATCGGTCTCAGTGAGTCAGTGGTAAGGATGCATATCGATTCGATCTTCCTCTTATTTGTTTGAAAAGCCGAAGGCTATTAGTGATCTTGTTTAGTCTTGGCCGATTGTAGGGAAGACATGTTATCGAGTGCTTCGGGATTTGATTTAAGCGCGAAAGGCGGTAAGGTAAGGATTATGGTTGTACGTTAACCCTTCGGGATTTGCTAGTATAGCCGAATGGCCTTTGTTAATGATCTTGGTTTGGCAGAATGTAGGAAAAGGGGATCTAGTGCGTTAGATCGGGATCTTCGGGATTCAGTAAACGCGTTAGTAACCAGGTGTGTAACTTACACACTTCATAATTATTGTAAACTTGTTAATAACCTAAACTATGTTAAAAGCCGAAACTGTGTAGATTTTCATATGATACCTTTATGGGTATGAGCAAGGATTTCGGGTAAGTCCGTTTTGTTGAGATTACGGTACATGATTTCTGATGATATTATCTATGTATGTTCGATATATGTCTAATGATTAAGCATGATGGCATGAATTGTATGTGCATTGCATTATTGTGGGTGATATGAGAGGAGGGGGAAGATTGATATCTGTGACTTTGGGTCACCAGTGGTTTAGCACCACCCGGTGGTTTGGTACCACAGTTGATTTTGTGACTTTGGGTTGCAGAGGTTTGGCACCTCATAGCGACTCGTCCCGGTGGTTTTAGCACCACGGTGGGTTGGCCCCACATTTGATAAAACAGATTGTCGCCGGTGATTTGGTATCACAGCGTGGGTTGGCCCCACAATTGGATTATTCGTGACTTTAGGTCACCGGTGGTTTGGCACCACATTATTATTGATATCGGTGACTTTGGGTCACGGTGGTTTGGCACCACCGGTGGTTTGGTACCACACGGGGTAGAAAACGGAGTTGTGCATGGCTAGGTTTGGGTGCATGATGTGTTTGCTTGATTATGATTTGTGTAAGCATGTTGCAATAATCGGGAGGGGATTATGCATCGAGTCTTGGTGACTCACCTTCTCCCTTATCTTTTCAGGTGATTCGTAGATCGCGGATGAGGAGCCGGGTGGACTCGAGGTGACCATGCGATAATTGCTTCAGTTTTACATGGACATTTGATTTGGGTATTTTACTTTAAATTCTGGTTTTTATTTGGGTTTGTAACAAGGCCTTTAAATTATGTTTTGGATTATTTTATCTGCTTTGGATTTGGTTTAAAATATGACTAAGTAATTACTTGATTTGCTTTAATAACCTGATAGTCAAAGTTTTCAAACTAAGCTACGCAACGAGTTTTCTAAACTCTACCATCGGGTAATACAATTCACATGATTTCAAAGCAACTTAACATTTTCCACTATACATACATCGGTTTTCCCCAAACACAAGCAATCGAAGAGTTTTCACCGAAAATAAACCGGTAACCTGTTTTCTTCGAATCGTTTTCACTCTGTGACATGCCAGATTCGGTCTTGGTGTGTAGACCGGGTTTGGGGTGTTACACCTAGGTTTTAACCCACTAACTCCATTAAAAGCCTACCTTCACAATTAACCCCTAGTGAACCCCTTTTAATCCTAACAACCCTTTCTATTGACATAACCACTAATATTAACCTAAACCCCTTTGTATTTTTTATCACCATTCTTTTTCGACTTCCCTTATATTGAGATTTGATTTTATTAAGCTACCTAATTATTTCATCTTAGTATATGAATAGATGTATTATATAAAAAAAATATTCAGTATTAGTACGATGAAAGGCGAGCTTGTACAGTTAAAGTCTATTTATTGAAGAAGAAGCTCGTATTATTAGTTTAAAGTTTCAATCCATTATGTAATTATTCAGTTTATTGTTTCTAGTTAGGTAATTTATCAATTTAATCTCGATTCTAACCTTCTAATTCAGCCTCTATCCACACCTTAACCCTAGCCCCGTTACAACGCTAATTAAAGACCTTTTGATTTGTGCATCATCTCATATTACAGTGGTGGAGACTTGATTTTCAGGCAAGCCTATGGGATTAACTTTTCATGTTTGACTTTTGAGTGCCTAAATTTTGAACCTTAAACACTTTGAGTGATTTGAGTGAATCTCTAGTGAGGATGTCAATCCTTGTCGGTTTTGAATTAAAGGTAATTATTTAGATAAGGGGAGACGCCTATATTTTTAAGCTACAAATCTATGACTTAGATTGTTTGAATCCTTAGGACTCTTTAAGTTGAATTATCCAAGTATAAATTATCTATGAATTATGATGAAACATTGTTGATAGGAATTATGAATTATAGAAAGTTTTTTTTAATTGTAAGTTGAGAATTTTGCTTGAGGACAAGCAAAAGCTTAAGTGTGGGGGTATTTGTTAAACCGAAATAGTAACATATTTTAATCCCACATTTAGCATACTTTTGGATGATTTATCCCTTGATTTATGCAAAGAGGTGCTCTTAATCCTTTCTTTTCATGTCTTATACTCAGGAAAGCACCCAAGAATAAAAAGAACGAGAAACGGGCTCAAAACAAACCAAAATGGGCCAAAGAAGAAATCGACACGACCTAGACTAAATCCCACACGGCCGTGCCTCCTCAAATATACTAGAACACGGCCTGAAGTCGATCTACACGGCCGTGCCTCATTAACGGAGTCCAACACGGCCTGGCCACGATTAACACGGGCGTGTGCCACGGCCGTGCCCCTGCCGTGGAGGAGAGTAATTTCACTTGGAAAAGGATACTTAGGGGCAAAGAAACCTATTTCAAAAGCCTATATAAAGACCCTAGGTATAAACTAAAAGAGGACGGTTAGCTAGGCCAAGGAGCCGAGCCGAAAAGGTCAGATTTGTGGGAAACTCTCAAGGGATAGCCAGTTGATCCATCTCCAGAAGCCGAAATTCTACTCAAGACGGAGGATCTCTCCTTCAATTCCTTCAGGGAGTTTTAGGGATTTCTTATGTTTTGTTTTATCTTTTCTTCTGAGATGTTTTTCTTTATTATTATGAACTAAACCCTTCAGATATGTAACACCCCAAACTCGGAGAAGACACCACGACCGAATCTGGTATGTTACGGGGAAAAACGTCTTTGAGTTATCTTTTTTTTTCGTGGTAAAGCGGGGCGAAAACATAGTGAACGAGTTGATTTCATTTAGGACTTCCAATAGTTTCCTAGTGCCATTTTGAAACACTTTAGACTTAGTAGCAAATCGAGTTTGATTTGAAAATCATTTGAGTTTATTGAATAACAAAACATAGCGAGATACCCGATGGTATAGTCTAAAACACATTGCGGTAAAATTTCGAAAACGTTGTCTTTCCAAGTTTTAGTAAAATTTCATGCCAAGTTATTTGTTAAGCGAGTTGCGAATCTAATTAAAACATAACCATCATAAACATAATTTAAAGGCCCTTTTACAAGTCCAAATTAAAAACCAAATAATGATAATTAAACTAAAGTACCCAAATGATAGTGTTGAGGTAAAACTTTATCAAGCATGGCATGAGCACCCCGAGTCCATCCGGCTCCATGTCGCGTCTCACGAGTCACTGAAATGTCAAAGGAGAGGGTGAGTCGAGTGACTCAGTGCATAAATCCCGCTCCCGATGAAACAACATGCTAACACACATCATACATAGCAACATAATTAATGCAACCCGATCCTAACCATCCGTATCTCCCTTTTCTACCCCGTGTGGTACCAAACCTTTGGTGGTGCCAAACCACCTGGTGACATATAGTCACAATGTGTTACAAAAACACTGGTGTCCCAAAGACACAATGTGCTACCAAAGCATCGTGACCGTAGTCACGATAATCGAATGATGGGGCCAACCCATCGTGTGATACCCAATCACTAGCGACGATCCCATATCTCATGTGGGGCCAACCCACGGTGGTGTTAACCACGGGGACAAGTCGCAATGAGGTGCCCAACCTCCGGTGTCCCAAAGACACAAATGTGCTACGAGCTTTGGTGACCGTAGTCACAATAATCGAATGATGGGGCCAACCCATCGTGTGATACCCAATCACTAGCGACGATCCCATATCTCTGTGGGGCCAACCCACGGTGGTGTTAACCACGGGGACAAGTCGCAATGAGGTGCCCAACCTCGGTGTCCCAAAGACACAAATGTGCTACCAAAGCTTTGGTGACCCAAAGTCACAAGGTGTGTTACCAAAACACTTGGTGCTCGTCACACAAAATCATCACGCCCCCTCCTCTCATATCACCCATCAACAAACCAACTCGTATAATCATGCATATCATACAAATTATGCATATCATGCTAATATGTTTGACTCATGCCCCATATCACATACATACATAGTCATGATACCATATAGATCATCAGTAATCTAGTAACAATCTTGACTTACCCAGATATCGTACACATACCCCGTTTGGGTATCCAATAATCCATCATCATCTTGTCATGATTTTAATAGGCAAACAGGTTTATTAATAAAATTACTAAATATCAGTGTGTTAGTTTACACACCTAGTAAAGCGCAACCTTTAATACTAAAAGAAACGATCTAAAGCTCCTTGTATCCTTGATCCTTTTAAGATGATTTGGTTTCCTACCAAATCCGAATCAAACAATGATTCTCCTTAAGCAATCGGCTATACCATAAAAAGATGAACAGTTAATCCACTTGAATCCCTATCTTATTGAAATCCAAAAGAATAGACTAACAAATAATCTTCTTACCACCACTTATCAAATGGTTAAACCAAGGTAGAAAGCTCCACTTGTCCGCTTCAAAGTCCCCGTCGTCCTATGATGCAATCGGTTCCAACATAAGAGATAACACTCATCAACAGTTGTCATATACGATTCTTAAACAACTTAAATCGATTAAGAAAAAGAGAGAAACTAGATGACCATTCGGCCAAGGCTTACCAATCTCCAAACGATTGAAGCAAGAGACCCAACACTCTAAATTCGGCCACCCAAAGACAAGAAGAGAACCACAAGCGATTCGGCGGGACTTATGCCAAAAGAAGAATCAAAGATTCGGCCAAGGTGGTTTACACCAATCACGATTTTGGTCGAGTTGAAGAGAAGAGTAAACAAAATGCAAAGAAATAGTGTTGATATCCGGCCAAGTAACAAAATAGAACAAGGAGATAAAAGGTACTTCTGATTTGAAGAAAAAGAAAAGATGAATGGTATTTGAGAAAATGGGGGTTTCGGTTTACAAGGTTTCAAAAACAAGAAAAGAAGGTTGAGAAGAGGAGAGGCTAGCTTCGATTTACACAAAGGAAAAAGAAGAGAAAAGTGCAAGGGACATTCGGCTTCACCCTACTCAAGAGAACAAAGAATTTCGGCAATCACCAAGGGGAGGGTTCGGCTAAAATCTTAAAATGAAGCAAGAGAAAAGTATGTTCAAGAAGAAGAAGGGAACGGCCAAGGTTTTGAGATGAAAAGAAATGGAAGGGGTGAATGGAAATTTTCGGTTTAGGCAAGGTAAATTTCGGCTTTAGTGTTTCAAAAGGGAAGAAAAGATATGAGATATGAGAAGAGAGAATACTAGTTTCGGTTTGCACAAAATAGAGAAGAGGAAGATAGGAAGGAAAGCATTCGGCCAACAACCCAAATGTAGAAGACAAAATGCAAAAGAGATTCGGCAAGTACACCTTTTGACTTACGGTTTTAGGAAGCAAGAAAACGACCAATGGAATTTCGGCTAACAAAAGACTAAGGAAAACTTTTGCTCTTGACCCAAAAAGTGACCGAACACCAAGTTTGCCAAAATGAAATTCGGCTACTAACTCTCCCACACCAAGCCGTCACCTCCCACTCCCCACTCCCTCAAATTCGGCCAAATCCCCCCAATTACTCCACTCCCCACATTCAAACATCATGACCAAGTCTCCCACCTACACTTACTCTCCACCAACCGTTTGAATGTGAAGACTTGGTCCAAGGTAGAATCCAAATTGCTCTCAACCTCTTCCTCCATGCCGTCCAAAAATAAGTGACAAAATGGGGACTCTACAGCTCGAACACTGGACCACCACCCCCAAGCAAATGACGCCACACCTAGCTCCCTAGTGGCACATGCCTTGCCACTTTGCCAGCTCTTCATTTGTGCTATGAAATACCAAAAATAAATTAAAAACCCCAGCTTCCTCAACTCCCTTCACTTAACACCCAAAAACCAAAATTTTCCCACACACTCAGGCATACTCCTTGCCCACAATTAAGCCCCTAAAACACCGAAATAGCCACACAGCACACCAAACACATGCAATAACATGCAACAACAAAACAGCCCCTAACCCGGGATATTACAAGATACCTGAAAGGGGATGAAACCTAGATGAATCTTGTTATTCTTTTCTGAACTATATGATAAATACTTGATTTGTTCTTGATTATGTGTGCTTAATTCTTGTGTTGATATTTCGCGGATATTAATTCAAGTTGAATGTGCTTAGGTGGTGGAGCAAAAGTCCCTACTTAAGAGTAGATCTAGCATAATTAAGCGGAGTTGATCGCGTGCCTAGACATAGGGTGACGAGATTTTGCCGGATTAGGGTGAAACCTAATATGGGAGTCCATAGATCGATTTACTGCTATTCTAGGGGTTTTAATTAGAAAGAGATTTCAATTAATCAACCTAGGGTTAGACGTTATTCGCCTCGAGAGAGGGTTTAATATAAATTAGGGAGTCCTACGGATCAAGTCAAGTGAATAAATCGTCTGGTTCAGTGTTAGATAACAAGTGAAGTCTAGGTGGATTCTTCCTAAGGGTATCGTCTTAATCAACTGAGTTTTTCCCAAGTATTTCTCCAATTCATTCTTTTTGTCTTTGCGTCTTTAGCTTAGTAATTAGTTAATTTAGATTAATAAACAACTTCACTTATTTTAGGCTAAATAATAGAAAGAAAGTTAGTATTAGTACTTTTAGTTTCTTTGGGTTCAACTATCCGGTCTTGCCGAAGCTATACTACTGTTTGATAGGTGCACTTGCCTCAATCGTTGTTATAGTTAGTTCCAGGATCGATCATTATAAATTTAAAACTCTGAAATACAACGATCAAGTTTTTGGCGCCGTTGCCAGGGAACTAAAATATTAAGAAAGCTCTATTTTTATTACTTTAGCCATTATTATTTTTTATTTTCTGCAATTTACTTTTATTTTTTTTAAGTTTAAATTTTAACTTTGCTAAATTTTCTTTCTTTCTTTTCCTATCAGGTACCTCTAGTTTATGACTAGAAGGAACCCGAGAGGACCACTAGTATACGACAGTGATATTAACGCTACCGTTCGCAGGAATCGCAGAGAAATTAGGCGAGCCCTAAATTACACAGAAGAAGAGCGAGAAGACAAATCCAATCCTACTGAAGGGATGGACGAAAATAATCCTCAACCACAAAATGTGGGAGAGAATAATGCTCGCGTACTATGTATGATTATGCTAAACCTCATTTAACGGGAGAGCGAGAATCAAGTATTGTTAGAAACTGCTATAGCCGCTAATAATTTTGAACTAAAGCCTAACACTATACAAATGATTCAACAATTTGTTCAATTTGATGGTTTACAGGACGAAGACCCAAATACTCATATAGCTAATTTTTTAGAGTTCTGTGATACCTTCAAAATAAATGGCATTTCTGATGATACCATAAGTCTTCGGTTATTTCCCTTTTCATTAAGAAATAAAGCCAAACAGTGGTTAAACTCGTTACCACGATGGTCAATCACTACATGAGATCAAATGACTGAAATTGTTTTATTAAAATATTTCCCACCGGCCAAAACGGCCAAATTACGGAATGATATCTCTTCTTTTGTGTAGATGGATTTAGAGACATTATATGACGCATGGGAGAGATATAAGGATCTCTTGAGAAGGTGTCCGCACCATGGTTTACCCTTGTGGGTCCAAGTCCAAACTTTCTACAATGGTGTAAACCCCTCGACGAGGCAACTAATTGATTCACCGGCGGTGGAACCACGAACAATGAGAACTCTGAAGCGACCTACGAGTTTATTGAAGAGATGTCACGAATAACTATCGGTGGCGAGTTACAAGGACCAAACCAACAAAATCAGCCGGAGTTTTCAACATAGATGCACGATAACCATGCTATCAACACAAGTAGAGATGATGAATAAAAAGCTTGATAGTTTGTGTTCTTCGCGGTACATCGATGAATGCAATGCGACATAAGTGGAACCGTGGCGAATCCTGAGTACCCACCCTACCAACCGAGCACAGAGAGCGAACAGATGAACTATATAGGTAACAATTTCATATCTAATAATAATCCTTATAGTAATAATCATAACCCAGGTTGGAGGAACCACCCAAATTTTTCGTGGGGAGGTCAAGGAAATCAAGGAAATCAAAGACAACAACCTCCTCAAAATTTCCAAAATCAGCCCGATCCATAGGAGAAGAAGCTGAACCTTGAAGAGATGCTGACAAGATTCATGGCATCCATAGAAAATCGTCTCCAAGACACTGAAACCACCCTTAAGACCCAACAAGCATCGATCAAAGGGATCGAGAGCCAAGTTAGGGAAGTCACTAAGTCAGTTGGGGAAATTACTAAGTCAGTTGGGCAACTTACTAAGATAGTTTCTAAAATTTGATCAGAGATTTTTTCTAAAGAAACAGAACAGGTAAAGGCAGTTACACTGAGAAGTGGAAAGGAGTTAGTCGAACCAAAGAAAAAAATACCACATGAAGATGACAAAGCAAAGGATGAGGGAGTTGAGGATGTAACTCCAGTGCGCAAAGAAAGTAAACTATCAATCCCATACCAAGCAAAGTTGAAGAAAGACCGATTAGATGCCCAATACGATAAATTTCTTGAACTTTTTAAACAAATACATATTAACTTACCCTTTGTTGAAGCCATTTCACAGATGCCGACATACGCAAAATTCTTAAAAGAACTCCTGACGAATAAAAGAAAGCTTGAAGAAGTATCAACTGTGGAGCTTAATGAAGAATGTTCAGCCATCCTCCAAAACAAGTTACCAACCAAATTAAAAGACCCAGGAAGTTTTACTATTCCTTGTTTAATTGGTAGTTTAAATATTAAGAAAGCATTAGCTGATCTAGGTGCCAGTATTAATTTAATGCCTTATAAAATGTTTAAACAACTAGATCTATGCAACACCCCTAACCCGTATCCATCGTCAGATTAGGGTTAAGAGGCATTACCGATCTAAAACCCAACCCAGAATAGGTATTAATAAACATGTCTGTCAACAAGTTCGAATTCATTATTAAACATACATCAATTTCATTCTACTTATTTTCACATATATAAAATTTAATGTATACCATTTCAACCATCGAATATTTTAAAAGCTTCATATAGCCAATTACACAAGCATATTAACACCAACTTATTAAATTAACTCATATATATATATATATCTATGAAAACATATTACATACTTATCGATACAATACATATACCAAGACCAATACTCATAATCAATTTCATATATATTTTGAATAAGATCAAACTTACTAAAAGAACTATTCATTTTACTAAAACAAATTTGTCTATCATCAACATCAAATATGCATATACTATAATGTTACTTATAGAATCTAGGTTATACCAATTTCACACCAATTGCCGAATATATCCAAACGTATAAACAACCACATCTCATACAATTATCATGGTCAAGTTATCAAAACCATACCTAACCTATAATTAACCTAAAACATATAAACCAAACACATTATACATATATGTGACTATCACGACTAGTTTGCACAACTCAAGATTTACCTAATTATACCAACACCATATTCGACATCACATAACAAGAATGTTAACCTTAAAATCATTCAAGCCACCTTTTCATACATCAAATACAAACACATAGAAAATGCACTTTCATATTAAGCAAAACATCAAGGCCGAATTCACACAAGACCAAGTTACCATAATTTAGCCATTTTCGCATGGCATAAATACACACATATTCCATTTGAATTCAATTCAAAAGTATCTTAGCCTATACATGCCATAATAGTCAAAAATTGCTATTTCAAATGAGTACCAAAAGGGATGATAGTATGATGAGCTTCCGAGGTGATTTCCGAGCACAAGTCGAGCTTCCAAAAGTAACCTACACATCCAAGAAATCAACCAAAAACAAAGTAAGCTTCCACAGCTTAGTAAGAATTAAGCAAATAATTTCCATTCATATAAGCTTATTCGAAATTAAAAGAAATTATCCTTATTCATTTACAACCATCAACCGAAAAGAAAAACCCTCAAAGGTTAAATAAATACCCACCTTATAACAGTTTATAAACATGTTACACACTTAACAAGTCTTCATATATACACATCAACTTCTATCACTCATAAGTTAATGGAAATGATACTTACCTTTAGTTCACTTACCACACCAAACTCATTCATTCATGCATTGCGAATAATAATATACTCCACTTTTTCGTACATGTAATTGTATTAAAAATAGAAACTCTTAACCGAACCTATTTCCTGCACTTACGCAAATTTTGTTTCGGTAACGTATCGCACACTAAGTGCCGTTACCTGTCTATTCCGCACACTTAGTGCCAATTTCTCAGTAACGTATCGCACTCTAAGTGCCGTTACTCAATATATATCCATACACTCAGTGCCACAGAGCCGGTTCCGCACACTTAGTGCCCGGTCATAATTTCGTACACATAGTACCATAATCCATTATAACATGAACACACACACATATGTACTTATTCATACATATATACCCATATAATTATAAGTTTACAAAAAGTTCATACAATCTTGATACCCACTATTGCATTCGGCAACTTTATCATATATGAACATATATCCGACCTTTTCATATAATATCCCTCACATCATTTTTTTTGCACATATCCATCTCATGTTTCATTCATATATATATTCAATGACTACTAAGCATAGACTACTTATACAAATTTCAAGTCTTATATTCGACCAACTCAAGCTAGATTTCCACAATTCACATTCGGCATCATATTAGTTAGCATGCCTAAAATCATTTAGCATATATACTTTATATATATAGAAAAATTCAGTTTAGTCCAATTGCTTAAATCTTACCTCGAATATCAACGAGTTCAACTTCCCGGTTAGTCGTTCAATTTAGTTTTTCCCCGATCCAATCCCACCTCCTTTTGTTCTTGATCTAAATACATTCAATTTAAGCTCAATCAAACACATTTTTATTCAATTTAGTCCTAAAACACATAAATAGGCAAATTATCATTTTGCCTCCATTATTTCACACTTTTACAATTTAGTCCTATTTGCACAAAACAAAAATTACACAAAATTTGGCCACACACCTCAAGGGCCGAATATTCATAGCATTAATACAAGTCCATGTATTTCATTTATTTCACAATTTAGTCCCCCTAAAATTTATTTTTACAATTTAATCCAAAATACTCAAATTCATCAAAAATCTAAAGACAAAACATATTAATTTAACACATATATTTCATAATTCATCCTCAAATAACTTAAACAACCAACTATCATCAATGGCTCAACTCAAAATATTCATCAAACTCAAAAATTAAAGCACGGGTCTTGAAGATTTCTAAGCAACGGTCTCAAAAACGTAAAAATTATTAAAAATCGAGCTAGAATCAAACCTTGATTAAGCTCAACTATGGCCAAAAGTTTGCTTAGGTTTCTTCTTTCCTTCCTTTCTTTAGTTTCGGCTTTTAATGGTGGAATAAAGATGATGAACACATGGTTTCTTTATTATATTATTATCATATTTTATATATAACCTTTTTAACATATAATATAATGTATAATTAAAACATATCATAATAATTTTAAAGCCAAATGCCGTCCACTTATAAGAAAGTTGGTTAATTTACCACTTAAGTCCCCACATATAAGAAGTCAAATCAATTTAACCATTTTAATTTAATAAAAGCTACTTTTACCAGTTATGCAATTCAATCCTTTTTCTTAAATTAAACACACAAACGGGCAAATTAACTCACGAAATTTTAACACATGCTCAATCATAGATTATAGACTCAATATAAAATATTAAAATATTTTATTGACTCGGATTCATGGTTCCGAAACCACCGTTCCGATTAGGGTCGAATTCAGACTGTTACAACTCTCCCCCCTTTAAGGATTTTCGCCCCCGAAAATCTTACTGGTAAAGAGGTTCGGATAGCGCTCTTTCATCGTATCCTCTGATTCCCAAGTTGCTTCTTCAACTCTGTGCTTTTGCCATAGTACTTTAACTAAGGGAATTCTCTTATTTCATAATTCTTTTATCTCCTGAGTCAGAATACGAATCGGCTCCTCTTCGTAGGTCATATCAAATTAAATTTCAACTTCTGTCGGGCAAATCACATGCGATGGATCTGATCGATATTTACGAAGCATCGAAACGTGGAAGACATTATGTATCTTTTCCAATTCAGGTGGTAACTATAATCTATAAGCAACCGGCCCGATACGCTCTGTGATTTCATATGGTCCAATAAATCTTGGACTCAACTTGCCTTTACAACCGAATCTGAGTATTTTCTTCCACGGTGAAATTTTTAAAAGTACTCGATCTCCAACCTGAAACTCAATGTCTTTACGTTTCAAATCGGCATAAGACTTTTGGCGGTCTGACGCAGCTTTTAAACTATCCCGGATCATTGCCACCTTCTCTTCAGTCTCTTTAATCAAATCAACCCCGTGTATCTTGATTTCACTGAGCTCAGTCCAATATAATGGTGTACGACACTTACGACCGTACAAAGCTTCGTAAGGTGCCATTTTGATACTAGATTGAAAGCTATTATTATAAGCAAATTCAACCAAAGGTAAGTATCGCTCCCACGTACCTTCAAACTCGAGGACGCAACATCTCAACATATCCTCAAGTATCTGTATGATTCGCTCAGATTGACCATCTGTCTGCGGATGAAAAGCTGTGCTAAAGTGTAGTTTAGTACCTAAAGCATCCTGTAATTTCTTCCAAAATCGCGACGTGAACCTTGGATCCCTACCCGAAACGATAGAAACAGGTACCCCGTGCAACTGCACAATCTGCGATATATACAGCTCAACTAGCTTATCAAGTGAAAAATCGATACGTACCGGAATGAAATGAGCCGATTTCGTCAATCTATCAATAATAACCCAGATTGAATCTTTCTTAGTCGGCATCAGCGGTAAACCCGATACAAAATCCATCGTGATTCGATCCCACTTCCATTCAGGTATCAAAATAGGCTAAAGTAGTCCCGACGGCACCTGATGCTCAGCTTTCACTTGTTGACATACTAAACATCTTGACACATAATCTGAGATGTCTCGTTTCATACCAGGCCACCAGTAGTGCTGTTTCAAGTTGTTATACATTTTTGTGCTGCCTGGATGAATCGACAATTTACTATTATGAGCTTCTTCACAAATCATTCGGATCAATTCAGAATTCTTAGGCACACATATCCAATTCTTAAATCGTAGACACCCTTTATCATCTATTAGAAACTCTGAATTCGCATTTGCATCACACTGACTTCTTTTTGCTCTTAAATCGTCATCGATATCCTGAGCTTCTCGAATTTGTTGAACAAACAATGGTTTCGCCTTTAATTCAACAATGAGTACACCATCATCGGTCATAGCTAGATTTGCATTCATTGCACGCAAAGCAAATAACGATTTCTGACTAAACGCATCAGCAACTACATTAGCCTTTCGGGTGATAATCAATCACAAGCTCATAGTCTTTCAACAGCTCTAACCATCGTCGTTGTCTCAAATTCAGATCCTTCTGAGTCATTAAATACTTTAGACTCTTATGATCTGAATAGACGTGGCATTTTTCACCAAAAAGATAGTGTCGCCATATTTTCAAAGCATAAACTATAGCGGCCAATTCAAGGTCATGTGTTGGATAATTCCTCTCGTGCGGTTTCAACTGTCTCGAAGCGTAAGCTATAACTTTACCCTCCTGCATCAATACACAACCCAGGCCATTTAAAGAAGCATCGCTAAAAACAACGAACTCTTTACCTGATTCTGGCTGAACAAGTACTGGAGCTTCCGTTAACAGAGTTTTTAGCTGATCAAAGCTCTCCTGACACTTTTCTGACCACTCAAATTTAACATCTTTCTGCAAGAATTTTGTCATCGGAGCTGCTATCATAGAAAACCCTTTCACAAAGCGTCTATAGTATCCGGCAAGTCCCAGAAAGCTACGAATCTCAGAAATATTTTGCGGAGGCTTCCAATCAAGTATGGCTGAAACTTTACTCGGGTCAACCCGAATACCTGATGCCGAAATAACATGTCCCAAAAAGCTAACTTCACTTAGCCAAAACTCACATTTGCTGAATTTCGCGTATAATTGTTTTTCACGCAAGATCTGCAACACTAACTTCAAATGCTCAGCATGCTCAGTTTCGTCTCGCGAATAGATCAGTATATCATCAATAAACACAACTACAAACCGATCTAAAAACGGTCTGAATACCCGATTCATCAAGTCCATGAAAATAGCAGGGGCATTAGTGAGCCCGAATGGCATCACAAAAAACTCATAATGACCATATCTCGTTCGAAAAGTAGTCTTTGGAATGTCCGATTCTCTAACTCGCAGCTGATAATATCCCGACCTCAGATCAATTTTCGAGGACACGGAGGCTCCCTTAAGCTGGTCAAAAAAATTGTCAATACGCGGCAACGGGTATTTGTTCTTTACGGTCACCTTATTAAGCTACCGATAGTCAATGCACATTCTCAAGGTTCCGTCTTTCTTTTTCACAAATAGAACAGGAGCACCCCAGGGAGAGAAACTCGGTCTGGCGAAACCTCTATCTGTCAGCTCTTGTAATTGAGTCTTTAATTCTTTTAATTCAGTCCGTGCCATTCGGTAAGGAGCTATCGAAATCGGGGTAGTTCCCGGCACTAACTCAATCCCAAATTCTACCTCACGAACTGGTGGCAGTCCTGGTAATTCCTCCGGAAACACATTTGGATATTCATTCACAACCGGTGCTAGCTCAATCTTCCTTTCAGTTACTTTACTATCAAATACATATGCTAGATAGGCTTCACAACCCTTTCTCATATACTGCTGAGCCAACATCGAAGATATCACAGCAGGTAGTCCACTCAAATTCGCCGACTCAATACGGATTATCTCGTTATCTTGACATTGTAAATCAATGGTCTTTCATCTGCAATTAACTATTGCATCGTGAACTGTCAACCAGTCCATGCCGAGAATAATGTCGAACTCATCAAAAGGTAATAACATCAAATCAGCTGGAAAACACATTTCTCGAATCATCAAGGGGCAGTTCTTGCACACTTTATCAACCAAAACACATCGACCCAAGTGGTTGGAAACCCGAATCACAAATTCAGTAGACTCAACAGGTAGAGTCTTACTGGACACTAGTGTTTCACACACATAGGAATGAGTAGAACCAGGATCAATCAAAGCAGTTACACTAGTATCAAAGAGCATGAAAATACCAGTAATAACATCTGGAGATGAGGCCTCCTCTCTAGCATGAATGGCGTAAGCTCTGGCCGGTACACGGGTCTCCGATCTAATAGCCGCATCTGTAGCCCCCTTTGGATGCCACTCCTACCTCCTCCAACACGGGATGGTCTACCTCTAGCTGTAGTGCCACTCGGTCTCGCGCTCTGGGTAGTACCCTTATCAACGATCCCGGCGGTCTCAAATGATATGATCCCGCAAACCGCACTTATAGCAAGCGCGATTAATAGATTTACCCCAAAGCACTCCCAAAATGTAAATACGCCCACTGCGACACTCGGTTTGCTCGATCGAGCGTTGCCAACACTAGCCACTGATGTAGCCCGAGAACTCACTGGTGGTCGCTCTCATATAGAAATCCCGGTATTAAGTCTGGATCGGTTACCATCATTCTTGAACTTCTTCATTGCTAACTGTGAAAATTTACTCGCAGATCTTTTCCGAACATCTTTTAAATCAAGCTCAGCTTTCTGTTTTTCTTTTCCCAATTCTTCTGCTTTACAAGCTCGTTCAACTAACACAACGAACTCATTAATCTCAAGAATGCCAACCAGAAGCTTTATATCTTCATTTAAGCCATCTTCAAATCTTCAGCACATAGCAGCCTCTGACGAAACACACTCGTGAGCGTACCGACTAAGTCGCACAAACTTGCGCTCGTATTCGGATACGGTCATATGACCTTGTTTGAGCTCGAGGAATTCTTTATGCTTGGAGTCGATGAAGCGCTGACTTATATACTTCTTGCGAAATTCAGTCTGAAAGAAGTCCCAAGTAACCCTCTCTTTCGGGACAACTGATACAATAGTATTCCACCAATAATAGGCGGAATCCCGCAATAATGATACGGCACACTTCAAACACTCATCGAGTATGCAAGATAGCTCGTTAAAAACACGAACGGTATTATCGAGCCAAAATTTAGCTCGCTCAGCATCGTCATCATCTTTGGCTCTAAATTCTTGAGCTCCATGTTTTCTAATACGATCAATCAGAAGCTTGTTCACTCTCTCAGAATTCACAATCGGGGTTACCACCGGTACTACAGGGGGAATACTCGAATTCAGGGGTGGTTGAACAGCCGGATTGGTCCGTACGTATTGACTGAACCAATCATTCATCATGTTATATAAGGCTTGTTTAGCCCCCTCATCAGGATTACTTGTAGCCGATCGAGATTCTGCTGGCATAGTCCCTTGCGCGGGAGCGGCCACCACACTCTCGACGTCCTCGACTACAGCTCGCTCGGGATCAGAATCCATTACTAAATAAAAGAGCAAAAACATTACACAGTCAGAAGTCATCATACTATCATTTATATATTATGGCATGTATAGCTAAACTCACACATGCTACATTAGTCCAAGAACCGACTAAACCTGACTCTGATACAAATCAAATGTAACACCCCTAACCCGTATCCATCGCCAAATTAAGGTTAAGAGGCATTATCGATCTAAAACCCAACCCAGAATAGGTATTAATACACATGTCTATCAACAAGTTCGAATTCATTATTAAACATACATCAATTTTATTCTACTTACTTTCACATATATAAAATTTAATGTATACCATTTCAACCATCGAATATTTTAAAAGCTTCATATAGCTAAGTACACAAGCATATTAACACCAACTTATTAAATTAACTCATATATAAATATATATATACATAAATATATCTATGGAAACATATTACATACTTATCGATACAATACATATACCAAGACCAATACTCATAATCAATTTCATATATCTTTTGAATAATATCAAACTTACTAAAAGAACTATTCATTTTACTAAAACAAATTTGTCTATCATCAACATCAAATATGCATATACTATAATGTTACTTATAGAATCTAGGTTATACCAATTTCACACCAATTGCGAATATATCCAAACGTATAAACAACCACATCTCATACAATTATCATGGTCAAGTTATCAAAACCATACCTAACCTATAATTAACCTAAAACATATAAACCAAACACATTATACATATATGTGACTATCACGACTAGTTTGCACAACTCAAGATTTACCTAATTATACCAACACCATATTCGACATCACATAACAAGAATGTTAACCTTAAAATCATTCAAGCCACCTTTTCATACATCAAATACAAACACATAGAAAATGCACTTTCATATTAAGCAAAACATCAAGGCCGAATTCACACAAGACCAAGTTACCATAATTTAGCCATTTTCGCATGGCATAAATACACACATATTCCATTTGAATTCAATTCAAAAGTATCTTAGCCTATACATGCCATAATAGTCAAAAATTGCTATTTCAAAAGAGTACCAAAAGGGATGATAGTATGATGAGCTTCCGAGGTGAGTTTCGAGCACAAGTCGAGCTTCCAAAAGTAACCTACGCATCCAAGAAATCAACCAAAAACAAAGTAAGCTTCCACAGCTTAGTAAGAATTAAGCAAATAATTTCCATTCATATAAGCTTATTCGAAATTAAAAGAAATTATCCTTATTCATTTATAACCATCACCGAAAAGCAAAACCCTCAAAGGTTAAATAAATACCCACATTATAACGGTTTATAAACATGTTACACACTTAACAAGTCTTCATATATACACATCAACTTCTATCACTCATAAGTTAATGGAAATGATACTTACCTTTAGTTCACTTACCACACCAAACTCATTCATTCATGCATTGCGAATAATAATATACTCCACTTTTTCGTACATGTAATTGTATTAAAATAGAAACTCTTAACCGAACCTCTTTCCTGCACTTACACAAATTTTGTTTCGGTAACGTATCGTACACTAAGTGCCGTTACCTGTCTATTCCGCACACTTAGTGCCAATTTCTCAGTAACGTATCGCACACTAAGTGCCGTTACTTAATATATATCCTTTTTCGGTGCCCACAGAGCCGGTTCCGCACACTTAGTGCTCGGTCATAATTTCGTACACATAGTACCATAATACATTATAAAATGAACACACACACATATGTACTTATTCATACATATATACCCGTATAATTATAAGTTTACAAAATGTTCATACAATCTTGATACCCACTATTGCATTCGGCAACTTTATCATATATGAACATATATCCGACCTTTTCATATAATATCCCTCACATCATTTTTTTTTTGCACATATCCATCTCATGTTTCATTCATATATATATTAAACGACTACTAAGCATAGACTACTTATACAAATTTCAAGTCTTATATTCGACCAACTCAAGCTAGATTTCCACAATTCACATTCGGCATCATATTAGTTAACATGCCTAAAATCATTTAGCATATATACTTTAAATATATAGAAAAATTCAGTTTAGTCCAATTGCTTAAATCTTACCTCGAATATCAACGAGTTCAACTTCCCAGTTAATCGTTCAATTTAGTTTTTCCCCGATCCAATCCCACCTCCTTTTGTTCTTGATCTAAATACATTCAATTTAAGCTCAATCAAACACATTTATATTCAATTTAGTCCTAAAACACATAAATAGGCAAATTATCATTTTGCCCCCATTATTTCACACTTTTACAATTTAGTCCTATTTGCACAAAACACAAATTACACAAAATTTGGCCACACACCTCAAGGGTCGAATATTCATAGCATTAATACAAGTCCATGCATTTCATTTATTTCACAATTTAGTCCCCCTAAAATTTATTTTTACAATTTAATTCAACATACTCAAATTCATCAAAAATCTAAAGACAAAACATATTAATTTAACACATATATTTCATAATTCATCCTCAAATAACTTAAACAACCAACTATCATCAATGGCTCAACTCAAAATATCCATCAAACTCAAAAATTAAAGCATGGGTCTTGAAGATTTCTAAGCAACGATCTCAAAAACGTAAAAATTATTAAAAACCGAGTTAGAATCATACCTTGATTAAGCTCAACTATGGCCGAAAGTTTGCTTAGGTTTCTTCTTTCCTTCCTTTCTTTAGTTTCGGCTTTTAATGGTGGAATAAAGATGATGAACACATGGTTTCTTTATTATATTATTATCATATTTTATATATAACCTTTTTAACATATAATATAATGTATAATTAAAACATATCATAATAATTTTAAAGCCAAATGCCGTCCACTTATAAGAAAGTTGGTTAATTTACCACTTAAGTCCCCACATATAAGAAGTCAAATCAATTTAACCATTTTAATTTAATAAAAGCTACTTTTACCAGTTATGCAATTCAGTCCTTTTTCTTAAATTAAACACACAAACGGGCAAATTAACTCACGAAATTTTAACACATGCTCAATCATAGATTATAGACTCAATATAAAATATTAAAATATTTTACTGACTCGGATTCATGGTCCCGAAACCACCGTTCTGATTAGGGTCAAATTCAGACTGTTACAATCTAGTTGAACCAAAACCCACTAGGATGAGTATTCAATTAGCTGATAGATCAATTAAATATCCTAGAGGAGTTATCGAGGATGTTTTGGTAAAAATTGATAAATTTATTTTCCCTGTTGATTTTGTTGTGCTTGACATGGATGAGGATATTGAGGTTCCCTTAATTTTAGGGTGCCCTTTTTTAGCTACCGCTAGGGCTGTTATCGATGTAGGTGACGGTAAACTTGCATTAAGAATAGGCGATGAGGAAATTATTTTTCAAATTTATGATGCCATGCGATATTCTAAAGAACAAGATGATTCCTGTTATTTTGTTGATACTACTGATCATATCATTCAAAACTCATTACAGGAAATTATACATGATGACACGATGGAACTGTGCCTAACTCAAGAAGAGGGGGAAGAAGATGAAGTTGACAAGCTGAATCTGAATACATCTTCATCTAGACAAACGGAAAAAGAGAGCATTGAAGTCAATGACGAACTAAAACAAAAACACTCTATTGATGAGCCGCCCAAATTAGAATTAAAGCAATTCTTCGAAACACTTAGAATATGCATTCCTCGGGGATAATTCTATGCTACCGAAGAATTATCTCTTGAATTGGAACCCAAGGAAAAAGAGGAGTTGATACAGTGCATGAGAGAGAACATAAAAGAGCCATAGCTTGGAAAATCTCGACATTAAGGGAATAAGCCCATCGTTTTGCACCCACAAAATTTTAATGGAAGAGGAATACAAGCCTTGTGTGCAACCTCAAAGACGATTGAATCCCAACGTAAAAGAAGTTGTGAAAAGTTGAGGTAATTAAACTTCTAGATTTGGAATAATTTATCCTATTTTTGACAAGCAATTGGGTAAGTCTGTGCGAGTTGTTCCAAAGAAAGGAGGCATGACGGTGGTAGCCAATGAGAAGAATGAACTAATTCCCACTAGAACAGTTACAGATTGGAGAGTCTGCATTGATTACAGGAAGCTGAACGATGCCACTAGAAAAGATCACTTTCCTTTACCCTTCTTTGATCAAATGTTAGAAAGGTTATCTGGGCATATGTACTATTGCTTCCTAGATGGACTCTCCGGCTATTTTTAAATCCCAATAGCACCTGGAGATCAAGAGAAGACAACATTCACATGTCTATATGGTACGTTTGCTTATCGTAGAATGCCCTTTGGATTATGTAATGCTCCTGCTACTTTTCAGCGTTGTATGTTGGCAATCTTTGACGAACTTATGGAAGACATTATGGAGGTATTTATGGATGATTTCTCGGTATTCGGTAATTCTCTCCATCTTTTCCTTAAAAACTTAAAACGAGTTCTAACGAGATGTGAGGAGACAAATCTTGTCTTAAATTGGGAAAATGCCACTTTATGGTACAAGAGGGAATTGTATTAGGACATAAAATTTCTAGTAAAGGAATCGAGGTAGATAAAGCAAAGGTCGAAACCATAGAAAAATTACCTCCTCCTAGTTCAGTTAAGGCTATTAGAAGCTTTTTAGGACATGCAGGATTTTATAGAAGATTTATTAAAGATTTTTCTAAAATAGCTAAGCCTCTAACGAAATTGCTAGAAAAAGATGTACCTTTTGATTTTAATCAGGAATGTTTAGATGCATTTAATATTCTTAAAGAGAAATTAATAAACGCCCCAATTATAATTGCCCCTGATTGGAATCTCTCTTTTGAACTAATGTGTGATGCAAGTGATTTTGCAGTAGGTGCAGTTTAGGACAGCAAAAAGACAAGCACTTCTAACCGATTTATTACGCCAGCAAGACATTAACAGCCGCATAAGAAAATTATACTACCACTGAAAAAGAATTACTAGCTGTGGTCTTTGCGTTTGATAAATTCAGACAATATTTAGTATTATCTAAATTTGTCGTTTACACAGACCACTCTGCTCTTCGTTATCTTTTAACTAAACCTGATGCAAAACCACGACTCATAAGATGGATTTTACTTTTACAGGAATTTGACCTGGAAATACAGGATAAGAAGGGAGCTGAAAACCTTGCAGCAGATCACTTCTCCAGGCTTGAGAACCCACATATTGAAGAGCTCGACGAAAGTGAGATAAACGACTCATTCCCTGAGGAACAACTCTTCTTTATAACCTGCTCCGAGGTACCATGGTTTGCAGATATTGCAAATTATTTAGCCGCTAACATCCTACCAGAAAAGCTAACACATCATCAAAAAAGGTGATTCTTTTCTGATGTGAAGAACTATTTCTGGGAGGACCCCTTTCTTTTCTGCATTTGTGCAGATCAGGTAATTCGGAGATGCGTTACAAAGACAGATGCGAGCAAAATCCTACAACATTTCCATTCAGGACCTTCAGGAGGACACTACAGTGGCATTAAGACAGCACATAAAATACTCGAATCAGGTTTTTATTTGCCCACTCTATTCAAAGATGCCAACAGGTATGTCGCTTCATGTGATAAATGCCAAAGAACAGGTAATGTTTCTAAACGTGATGAAATGCCTCAAACATATATGCTATCTTGTGAAATATTTGATGTAAGGGGTATTGATTTTATGGGTCCATTCCTAGTTCATTCGGAAATAAGTACATCCTAGTAGCGATTGATTACATGTCAAAATGGGTGGAAGTCAAGCTTTACCTACCAATGATGCGAGTAGTAGTTAAGTTTCTCAAGAAACTTTTTTCGATTCGGAACACCTAGAGCCATCATTAGTGATAGGGGTACTCATTTTTGTAATACTCAATTTGATAAGGTCTTAAAAAAATATGGAGTACACGATAGGATAGCTACCCCATATCACCCTCAAACTAGTGGGCACGTAGAAGTAGCAAACCGAGAACTTAAGCGGATCTTAGAGAAAACAGTTGAATACAACAAAAGATTGGGCAATAAAAGTAGATGACGCTTTATGGGCCTATAGAACAGCCTTTAAAACCCCTTTAGGAACATCCACGTATAAACTTGTCTACGGGAAAAGTTGTCATCTACCATTTGAGTTAGAACACAAAGCTTACTGAGCTATAAAAATTTTGAATTACGATATTAAAACTGCAGGTGAGAAGAGAATGATGCAAATGAACGAGCTCGACGAATGGAGAGCTGATGCCTACGAGAACTCAAAACTATACAAGGAGGCAACTAAGCGGCACCATGATGCTCGTCTAAAGAAATCAAAACAATTCGATGTAGGGGACTTGGTCCTACTATACAACTCGAGGCTTAAACTGTTTCCTGGGAAACTGAAATCAAGATGGGCAGGTCCATTCATAATCAAAACAATTTTTCCCTATGGCACAATCGAGGTAACTCATCCCGCTCAAGGAACATTCAAGGTAAATGGTCACCGACTCAAAATCTATAATGGTGAAGATTTTAGGGATATGAGAGAGGAGCTTCAGCTCCGTGAACATTCTTTTAAAAAATTAAAACAGGGTAAGTCTAGCTTAAGACTTTAAACGAGCGCTTCTCGGGAGGCAACCCGAGCATTAACCACACTAACATTAGATCCTTAATTTTTAGCATTTAATCCCATACTAATTAATCCAATAAAGCGCAGGTTTTAGACCACACGACCTTGCCACGGGCATGCCCGTGGCCGTGTGGAAGCCATGGAACAAAAAACGGGTGTAATTATAGCCGTGCTCGACAAAGGTGACTTTTATTCCCAACACGGGCTACGATAATAGCCCCACGCCCGTGCTGAGCAACCATGGACTATACTGACTTGTCGAACACGAGCGGAACACGCCCGTTTTGAACAACCGTGTGAAGAAGAACACGGGCGTGTCACTTTAACCACAGCCGTGGCCAAGCACTCTGATCGCGCCCAAAATTTGAAAATTGCAAAAAGCACGGGCTGAAAAGAATCGAGCACAGACGTGTCCTTTGCCCGTGTCTGATCCCCTATATATAGAACATGACACTCATCTTCCCCAAATTTCATAACCCTAAACCGATTTCTCCCAAAATCTCTACCCCCACTCCAGCCATCACTCACAAAACTCATCCCCATTACCTCCCACCACCTCCTCAACCCTCTCCCTTTCACATAAACACAAAAATTCGAAGCCACGCCCGTGTTAGCAGAGCCACGCCCGCTCCACCACCGTGGTACCCAAAATTTTTTACAAAACATGACCGTGCGCCCCCGTCCACGCCCGTGCTCCGCCGTTCTTCTCGCCACACAACCACTGCTGGTCACTCTTCATTATTTCATTTTCATTCATTTTACCTTTTGTTTGATTAAAAACTTCATGATATTTAGTTTCTTACTTTTAGTATTATTTAAGTTTTAAGTATAAATTCTTGAATTTTAGAACTAACTAGAATACTATATTTGTTTAACTTAGTTAATTTTGACAATATAATTTCTCATGATTGAAATGCTCTTATTTAAACCTTAAATATTTTGGGCATTGAACATAGTAATTGCTTTAGTAGTACTTGAATATCAATTGTTTTTAGGTACAATGTCGTCATCTCGAGGAAAGAAAACAACAGCCCCGAGCTCAAAAAAGCGAAAGGGATCAAGATCATCATCCGCAAGTGCATCTGCCGAAGTCCGTCATCCGTTTCTTTAATTTCCTCAAGGGGTCCAAGAGAACCGTTATAAATTACTGCGCACGCGACCCCTCGGAACAGGCAGATGTATTGACTTGGCCGCTTTAGAGAAGGTCCATCTTGACAGTGATTTACGAGCTCTCATGACCACTGATCCGTGGGAGCAATTCTTCAACATTGTCCAGCACACATACCTAGAGCTCACTCTGGAGCTCTGCTCAACGTTTCAACTGCAAACAGTGATGAGCCATTACGATGATCCTGGCACGATACAATTTCATCTTGGCAGCACTTTACGACAGCTGAACATGCCACAGTTCGGAGCTGCTTTAGGACTTTATACAGACGACTTCGTAGCAGAGAATGACCTTTCGGAGTTGCATCGCCATATACATTTCAGCCCCACCCAATGTTGGCACAAGATAGCTACCCACTCTTTCGATTATGACCCCGATCGCTCCAAAAGCGATGCCACCGCACCGTCTCTAAGGTACGTACACGCTCTTTTGGCTCATACTTTGACAGGACGACGAGAGAGCACCGGCGTCGTAAATACTCATGACGCCTATTACCTATGGTGCATGTCAAACGGACATGTTATCGACCTAGCATATTTTATAGCCCGAGCTATTCAACATCGACGGCAAAGATATCGCGAGGATTATATCGATGGGTCCCTATATCACACGCTTAGCTCGATACTTCGGGCTACTCAACACCGACGCACAAACCTCCTCACTCACACTGATAGGGCAGATGGCCCCACAAGGCATCCAGACGATGCTACACATAAGAATGATAAAATATCGTCGTGGGACCGACCCTCCTTAGTACCGATTAGCCCCCCCATTGACGACGAGGAGCCCGAGGACATTACTGGTGATGTCCCACCAGCACAGGAGGCACCACCCCCGAGCCAGCTGCCCTCCCATACAGCAGCTTCATTCTCAAATATTTTTGCACGCCTCGATCAATTTGAACAGTACTGTACCCAGCAATTTCAATGCTTTGACGGAATCGAGGCCACCCTCCAGCAGATTTGTCACCATTTCAACATTTCTACACCACCACCACAGGACCCAGCTGACGATGAGGACCTCTGAGTCCTTCTATTGTCCTTATGTTTATTCTCTTTATTTTTATTTGTCTTAATTTAAACCCTTTTGCCTGTATGTTTCACACCTCTATTTTATTCATATTATCATTGGCTATCTAACCTTAGAGTATTACTAACAAACACTTATTTAATTCGCCCCGAGACATCTAACTCATCGACGCGAGTGTCAATTGAACACTCCAAAATACCAAATAAATCAACAGGAGTAATTCACTGCTACATAAGTCATCTGCCACCTCCGACTCAAGGAATCCATCCATAATCCAGGAAGTTTCACTTCTCCCCATATCTTATGATTTTCTTATTATCATGCTATTATCTATCTTTGTACATTGAGGGCAATGTACATCTTAAGTGTGGGGGTGAATCTTAGGCGTGCCTAATTTTTTCATTATTCTCAAAATCCTGAATTTAGTCTTGTTTTTAAGTAATTTCCTCATATTACTAATTAAGAAGAAATTTCTAATGATTTATGATTTTTATTGATATGTTTTAGATTAAGTCATTGATAACTGTGCATTGATAATTAAATTTTAAGATACTAAAGAATCAAGCATGATAAGTCCATTTTTTCTCAATTAAAATTTGCTAGGTTGTTGAACTGAATTTAAATATTACTTTGAAGTTTGAAATTTACGAGGTTGATATAAAAAATACCCATAATTTTTTGTGAGATTTTTGAGCCGTATAGAGCATATATTCTTTTTCATGGTCACTTTATTGATTATGAGTATGTCAACATTGATTTGTTATTCTAGAACTTGCCTCGTTTATACATATCGAGACCACATCTATGATTTGATATACAGAGATGATTAACGCACCTAGGTTTTAACCCACTAACTCCTTTAAAAGCCTACCTTCACAATTAACCCCTAGTGAACCCCTTTTAATCCTAACAACCCTTTTTATTGACATAACCACTAATATTAACCCAAAACCCTTTGTATTTGTTATCACCATTCTTTTTCGACTTCCCTTATATCGAGATTTGATTTGATTAAGCTACCTAATTATTTCATCTTAGCATATGAATAGATGTATTATATATATAAAAAAAATCAAAGTATATTCAATATTAGTACGATGAAAGGCGAGCTTGTACAGTTAAAGACTATTTATTGAAGAAGAAGCTCGTATTATTAGTTTAAAGTTTCAATCCATTATGTAATTATTCAGTTTATTGTTTCTAGTTAGGTAATTTATCAATTCAATCTCGACTCTAACCTTCTAATTCAGCCTCTATCCACACCTTAACCCTAGCCCCGTTACAACCCTAATTAAAGACCTTTTGATTTGTGCATCATCTCATATTACAGTGGTGGAGACTTGATTTTCAGGCAAGTCTATGGGATTAACTTTTCATGTTCGACTTTTGAGTGCCTAAATTTTGAACCTTAAACACTTTGAGTGATTTGAGTGAAACTTTTGTGAGGACGTCAATCCTTTTCGGTTTTGAATTAAAGGTAATTATTTAGATAAGGGGAGACGCCTATATTTTTGAGCTACAAATCTATGACTTAGATTGTTTGAATCGTTAGGACTCTTTGAATTGAATTATCCATGTATAAATTATCTATGAATTATGATGAAACATTGTTGATAGGAATTATGAATTATAGAAAGTTCCTTTTAATTGTAAGTTAAGAATTTTGCTTGAGGACAAGCAAAAGCTTAAGTGTGGGGGTATTTGATAAACCGGAATAGTAACATATTTTAATCCCACATTTAGCATACTTTTGGATGATTTATCTCTTGATTTATGTAAAAAGGTGCTCTTAATCATTTCTTTTCATGTCTTATACTCAGGAAAGCACCCAAGAATAAAAAGAACTAGAAACGGGCTCAAAACGGACCAAAATGGGCCAAAGAAGAAATCGACACGGCCTGGACTAAATCCCACATGGTGTGCCTCCTCAAATATACTAGAACACGGCTGAAGTCGATCTACACGGCCGTGCCTCATTAATGGAGTCCAACACGGCTGGCCACGATTCACACGCAGGCGTGTGCCATGGTCGTGCCTGCCGCTGTGGAGGAGAGTAATTTCACTCGGAAAAGGATACTTAGGGGCAAAGAAACCTATTTCAAAAGCCTATATAAAGACCCTAGGTATAACCTAAAAGAGGGCGGTTAGCTAGGCCAAGGACCCGAGCCGAAAAGGTCAGATTTGTGGGATAGCCAATTGATCCATCTCCAGAAGCCGGAATTCTACTCAAGATGGAGGATCTCTCATTCAATTCCTTCAGGGTGTTTTAGGGATTTCTTATGTTTCGTTTTATCTTTTCTTCTGAGATGTTTTTCTTTATTATTATGAACTAAACCCTTCAGATACCTGAAGGGGGATGAAACCTAGATGAATCTTGTTATTGTTTTCTGAACTATACGATAAATACTTGATTTGTTCTTAATTATGTGTGCTTAATTCTTGTGTTGATATTTCGCGGATATTAATTCAAGTTGAATGTGCTTAGGTGGTGGAGAAAAAGTCCCTGCTTAAGAGTAGATCTAGCATAATTAAGCAGAGTTGATCGCGCGCCTAGAGATAGGGTGATGAGATTTTGTCGGATTAGGGTGAAACCTAATATGGGAGTCCATAGATCGATTTACTTCTATTCTAGGGGTTTTAATTAGAAAGAGATTTCAATTAATCAACCTAGGTTAGACGTTATTCGCCTCGAGAGAGGGTTTAATATAAATTAGGAGTCCTACGGATCAAGTCAAGTGAATAAATAAATGCAGTTCGGTGTTAGATAACAAGTGAAGTCTAGGTGGATTCTTCCTAAGGGTATCGTCTTAATCAACTGAGTTTTTCCCAAGTATTTCCCCAATTCATTCTTTTTGTCTTTGCATCTTTAGCTTAGTAATTAGTTAATTTAGATTAATAAACAACTTCACTTATTTTAGGCTAAATAATAGAAAGAAAGTTAGTATTAGTACTTTTAGTTCCTTTGGGTTCGACAATCCGGTCTTGTCGAAGCTATACTACTGTTCGATAGGTGCACTTGCCTCAATCGTTGTTATAGTTAGTTCCAGGATCGATCATTATAAATTTAAAACTCTAAAATACAACGATCAAAAGACAATAACAATTAAGAACTTAATAATCAGCACACAACATTTTTCACTTTATGCGATTAAGTCCTTTATCACAATTCGACACACAGTTGATAAAATTTTCATACGAAACTTTCACACAGGCTAAATCACACATTATAAACGTCAAAAATAATTTTAAAATATTTTTTTGACTTCAGAGTTGTGGTCTCAAAACCACTGTTCTGACTAGGGTCTAAACCGGGCTGTTACAACTCTCCCCCCTTAGGGGTTTTCGTCCCCGAAAATCTTACCAGTGAATAGGTGTGGATATTGTTCTCTCATAATGTTCTCAGGCTCCCACGTAGCCTCTTCTACTTCGTGTTTGTGCCACAACACTTTCACTAAGGAAATTCTTTTGTTTCTCAACTCTTTGGTCTCTCGTGCCAAAATTCGGATCGGTTCTTCACTATACGACAAATCTGTCTGAATCACAACCTCAGTAGGAGTAATCACATGAGACGAATCAGATCGGTACCGTCAAAGCATCGACACATGAAACATGTTATGAATCTTTTCTAACTCAGGTGGCAACATCAATCTATAAGCAACCGGCCCAATTCGTTCAACGATCTCATACGGTCCGATGAACCTCAGACTCAGCTTACCTTTTCGGCCAAATCGAAGTATTTTCCTCCACGGAGATACTTTTGAAAACACTTTGTCACCAACTTTAAATTCAATATCCTTCCGTTTCAAGTCTGTATAAGACTTCTGACGATCTGAGGCCGCTTTCAAGCTATCACGAATTACTTTCACTTTCTGCTCAGTCTCTTTTACAAGATCAACCCCGTGAATCTTATTCTCACTCAGCTTAGTCCAATACAATGGAGTTCGGCATTTTCGACAGTAAAGAGCCTCATATGGTGCCATTTTGATACTAGTTTGAAAACTATTATTGTACGCAAACTCAATCAACGACAAATGTTTTTCCCTCATATTTTCAAACTCAAGTATACAGCATCATAACATATCTTCTAGAATCTGAATAATCTGCTCGGACTGACCATCCGTTTGGGGATGAAATGCAGTACTGAAATGCAATTTTGTGCCTAAAGCCTCTTGCAATTTCTTCTAAAATCGCGAGGTAAATCTCAGATCTCTGTCAGATACAATAGATAGTGACACCCCGTCCAATCTCACAATCTTAGCAATATACAATTCAGCCAATCTATCAAGTCAATAATCTGTTCTCACTAGAACGAAATGAGCTGATTTCGTCAATCTGTCAACTATCACCCAGATTACATCTTTCTTTCCCGGAGATAAAGGCAATCCCGACACAAAGTCCATCGTAATTCTCTCTCATTTCCACTTAGGAATCATGATCGGTTGTAACAAACCGGACGGAACCTGATGTTCAGCTTTAACTTGCTGACAAACTAAACATTTTGACACAAAGTCAGAGATGTCTTTTTTCATACCATGCCACCAATAAAACTGTTTCAAATCATTGTACATTTTCGTGCTCCCCGGGTGAACAGTCAAATGGCTATTGTGAGCTTCATTCAAAATCATCTGAATCAACTCTGAATTTCTCGGAACATAATTTCAATCTCTAAATCTCAGACAATCATCACTATCAACTCGAAATTCTAAATCAACATTCAATTCACACTGAGTTCATTTAGCCATCATTTCAACATCACTTTTCTGAGCATCACAAATCTGACGTACAAACATCGGCTTTACTTTCAACTCGGCCAAAACTGCACTATCATCACACAGATCATTCTGAGCATTCATTGCTCGCAAAGCACATATAGACTTTCGGCTCAAAGCATCAGCTACAACATTAGCTTTACCTGGTTGATAATCAATCACATGTTCGTAGTCTTTCAACAATTCTAACCATCTTCTCTGTCGCAAATTCAATTCTTTCTGAGTCATCAGGTACTTCAAACTCTTGTGATCGGTAAAAGTATGACATTTCTCACCAAATAGATAGTGGCGCCAAATCTTCAATGCAAACACAATCGCGGCTAATTCAAGGTCGTGCGTCGGATAGTTCTTTTCATGCGGCTTTAACTGCCTCGAAGTATAAGCAATAACTTTGCCTTCTTGCATCAGCACACAACCCAAACCATTCAATGATGCATCACTATAACTATGAATTCTTTACCCGATTCAGGTTGAACTAGCACTGGCGCTTTCGTCAACAACGCTTTCAACTGCTTAAAACTCTGTTGGCACGTTTCTTACCACTCGAATTTAATATCTTTCTGTAGTAAATTCGTTAGCGGAGTCGCGATCGTCGAGAAGCCTTTCACAAACCGTCTATAATATCCTGCCAATCCCAGAAAACTACGGACTTCAGACACATTTCTCATATGTTTCCATTCTAAAATAGCTGAGATTTTACCCGGACCAACTCGTATTCCCGCAGCTGATACAATGTGCCCCAGAAAACTAACCTCACGTAACCAAAACTCACATTTGCTAAACTTTTCATACAATTGCTTCTCACGCAGAGTCTGTAGCACAATTTTCAAATGTTTGACATGTTGCATTTCATCACAGGAATAAATCAAAATATCATCAATGAACACCACTACAAAACGATCCAAATACGGTCTGAATATCCGATTCATCAGATCCATAAACACTACAGGAGCATTCGTTAATCCAAAAGGCATCACTAAGAATTCATAATGCCCGTACCTCGTTTTGAAAGCAGTCTTCGGTACATCTGTCTCTTTAACTCTCAACTGATAATAGCCCGATCTCAGATCTATCTTAGAAAACACTATAGCTCCTTTCAACTGATCAAACAAATCATTAATACATGGTAGGGGATACTTATTCTTTATTGTCACTTTGTTCAACTGTCGATAGTCGATACACATCCTCATAGTGCCATCTTTCTTTTTCACAAATAGCACAGGAGCACCCCAGGGTGAAAAACTTGGTCGTGCAAATCCTCTATCTGTCAACTCTTGCAACTGAGATTTCAACTCTTTCAATTCGGTCGGTGCCATTCTATATGGAGCTATCGAGATAGGAGTCGTCCCCGGTACTAATTCAATTCCAAATTCAACTTCTCGTATTTTAGGTAATCCCAGTAACTCTTCAGGAAACACATCTGGAAACTCACAAACCACAGGCACAGATTCAACTTTCTTTTTTGTCACTTTTGTACCAATCACATATGCAAAATAAGCTTCGCACCCCTTTCTCACATAGTTCAAAGCTTTCATCACAGATACAACAGCTAGTAACCCTTTCATATCACTGGATTCAATTCGAGCTATCTCACCATTATGACTTCTCAATTCAATACTCTTTCTTTTACAATTCACAATGGCATTATGCAAAGTGAGCCAATCCATACCCAAAATTATATCAAATTCATCGAATGGTAGTAACATCAAATTAGCCGGAAAGCATATATCTCGAAACATCAATGGGCAATTCTTGCACACTTTATCCACCAAGACACACTTGCCTAAGGGGTTCGATACTCTAATCACAAATTCAATAGACTCAACAAGTAGAGTCTTAGTTGATACTAGATTCACACACACATATGAATGTGTAGATCCTGGATCTACCAATGCAATCACATCAGTATCAAATAGAGTAAAAGTACCAGTGACAACGTCTGGAGATGACGCTTCTTCTCGCACACGTATAGCATAGACTCGGGTAGGTGCTCTCGCCTCTGATCTCACAGTTGTATCGGTAGTCCCTCTTTGACTTCCACTCTCATTTCCAGCGTTTCTGGGTGGTCTACCCCTAACCGTCACATTACTCGAACTCACATTTCGAACATTTTCTTCCTCAGCCATCTTTGAGCAGTCTCGAATGAAGTGATCTCGTGATCCACATTTATAACAAACTCTATTGTTATACTAGCCCCAACATTCTCCCACATGTCGTCTTCCACACTGCCTACACTCAGGTTTGATGCTTTTAGCACTTCCAACAATTGATTCAATTGGAGCTTGAGTTCTCAGACCAACACTTGGTCTCACACGATCTCTACTCGTATGTCCAAATGAAGCATTTGATAGATTGCTTGCATCTCTAAATCTCTTCGTCGAAGGTTGAGACGACTTACTCATCAATCTTTTTCTTTCATCACGAGCTTCAGAGTCAGCTTTCTTCTTTTCCTTGCTAAGCTCCTCGGCTTTGCAAGCTCTTTCAACCAACACGACAAATTCATTTATGTCAAGTATCCCAACCAACAATTTAATGTCTTCATTCAAACCTTCAATGAAGCGTTTACACATAGTAGCTTCGGTCGAAACACATTCCCTCGCGTATTGGCTCAGTCTCACAAATTCTCGTTCATACTCAGTAACTAACATACGACCCAGTTTCAACTTTAGAAACTCTTTACGTTTCTGATCTATGAACCGTTGACTGATATACTTCTTTCTGTATTCAGCCTAAAAGAAATCCCAAGTGATTCTCTCTCTCGGAACCACAGATGTCAACGTTTTCCACCAATTATAAGTCGTGTCTCTCAATAAAGAAATTGCACATTTAATACATTCATCAGGGGTTAATGACATCTCATCGAACACTTGGATTGTATTTTCGAGCCAAAACTCGGCTTGCTCAGCATCATTATCAGCTGTGGCTCTAAACCCTTCGGCCCCATACTTACAGATTTTATCCACAGGAGGCTTACTCAGTCAAATCGGATCTATCACTTGTGGCACAACAGGTACTTGTGGGGGTGGAGGTTGTGGAGCAGTCGGATTCGTTCGAACAAACTCTGAAAACCACTCACTCATCATTCGGAAGAAGGCTTTCTTAGCCTCTCCTCCCTCACTACTATCATTCGGCCTAGATGTGGCCGGCGCTGTCCCTTGAGCGGGAGCAGGCGCGTTACTCTCAACGTCGTCAGCAATTGCTCGATCGGGATCCATTTGCTATACGAAAACACATTTATAACTGTCAGGATTCATCACACTATCGCAATTTCATATATGGCATGTATAGCTAGACTCACTGTAACACCCCTAACCCGAGGCCGTCGTCGGAATAGGGTTAAGAGGCATTACAAGACAATCGGAACCTTTCACATCCATTTCACGACACAAAGTCAATCATCAATTAGACATACTCAAATACGAGCATATAGTTCCTTATCTAGGTCTACAAGACCTTATACTCGTGTTAGAAAGAGGTCGGGACTAAATCAAACACTTACGAAAGTTTTCAAAATTTCAAACATTCTTCAATACTGTTGAGGTCACACGCCTGTGCAAACAGGCCGTGTGCCTCACACGACTACCAGACACACCCATGTGTCCAGGCCGTGTCAAAATAGAGCATGCATACTGACTTATCCCCACGGCCACTAGACACGCCCGTGTACCATGGTCGTGTGTTACTAGGCTAGCTACTGACTTGATCACACGGCCACCATGCACGCCCGTGGGCCTCAGCCGTGTACCCTGCCCAGACACAACTAGAAGTGATCCTTAAACCACACGGCAAAGACACACGCCTATGTCTCTTTGCCATGTATGCAAAATAGGCCATTTGCAAGGTCAATTTGCCACCCACACAAAGGTCAACCAACAAGCTTCAATACAATACCAATTCATGCTTTTAAATGCATTCTAACATACCATTTCATGCACCAAATAATCATCAACATTACCATCTACTTCCATGCCTAATATCATCACAATAAGTCCATTCAAAGTAACAATTGTATATCTCAATATATATATATCAAGCATTATGTAATTCATGCCACAATTCATCTTCAAACCACATCTTTCATAATCCACAAAGTCATGAAATATGCCATATTCATAGCTCATTCATAAATTCTACATCATTCAACTTCCAAGCCAAATCACATGGCAAGGATTAAACATTTCAAGACATATCATAACTTCTAGCCTATACATGCCATATTTCAACTATATACATCTTTCCAAAAGTACCAAAATAGCTTGTCGATAGTGTGATAGAGATGCTGACGATTCCCGGATCCGAGCTAGCTTTACTGACACTGTAGAATAGAGAAATAATTACACAGTAAGCTTTCAAAAGCTTAGTAAGTTCGAAATACAATACAATTAAGTCATTGAATCAAATAAATGTACACATTAAACCATCACATAGGTAATTTATCAATGTCGCACAAATTCAACCATAACCAATACTCACATAGCATCCCATTCATCTACTTTAAATTTCATCAACCACATAGGTATCATACATACCTTTGCCAACACATAGTCACCAACAATGCTACTCACCACTCGACTTTACATTTCGATCAACCTTTGCTATTCTCTTGCTTTATTCGCACACTTAGTGCTAATACATTAAATCGAGCTTATATCGGTAACGCACACACAGTGCCAATTCAATAAGCCGAAGCTTCTATCATCTCGCACACACAGTGCCAATCATCTCTATCCCGTTTCTAATTTTGCACACTTAGTGCCCTCTAATTCAATTCAGCACACATCATTTCTAATCTCATAGTTATATACATAATCATTCAATTCACATCACATAGAACATAAATTAACAACTTGTACTATATCCGAACTTACCTCGGACGTCGAAATACCGAAACGGTCGATTAATCAAGCACTTTATCTTTGCCTCAATCTCGATCCGAACCTCTTCTCTCTTGGTCTATACACATTCAAATTCAATCCATTCAATCACCAAATCATTCATTTTAATCCAAACACACATATTTAGGGCATTTTACATAATAGCCCTCTCATTTTCACATTTCGACACTTTAGTCCCTAATTCACAAAATTACGAAATACACATAATTTCCTTTCACCCATGCCTAGCCAAATTCTCTCTATATTCATACAAGTCCACACATCTCATTTATTTCACATTTTAGTCCCTCAATTTACACTTTTCACAATTTAGCCCAAAATACTCAATTTCACCAAAAATTTAAATACAAACTATGTTAACCCAACACCAAGCTTTCATATCACACCAACTATCATCACAAAGCTCACATGTTCTTCAATGGCATATCTCATAAACATCATCAATTCTTTAAATTACAACATGGGCTTGATAGTAGACTAAGCAACAATCTCAAAAACATAAAAATCATCAAAAACCAAAGTCAAAACATACCTTAATCAAGCAAATCCCTAGTCGAAAATCACAAAGTCTCAAACCCCCTCTTCTTTTCTTATTTCGGTTGATAGAAAACAAAGATGAGCACTTTCTAGCTTTTGTTTTATTTTAATGTCATCTTATTTGAATCATCCATTTAATTAGCAATATTAGGCCATTTATGTCCATCTACGATCCACTAATTTTAATAATGGACTAATTGCCTCATAAGGCCTCCACATTATAAAGACAATAGCACTTAGGTACTTATAAATCAGCACACAGCTTTTACACTTTACGCGATTAAGTCCTTTCTCTTAATTCGGCACACAGTCAATAACCACACAGAATTTTCACACAGGCTATATCACATATAATCAACACCAAAAATAACATTAAAATATTATTCTGACCTCGAATTTGTGGTCTCGAAACCACTATTTCGACTAGGGTCTAAATTGGGCTGTTACACTCACACACGCTACGTTAGTCCGAGAATCGACTAAACCGTAGCTATGATACCAATAAAATGTAACACCCCTAACCCAAAACCGTCACCGAAAAGGGTTAAGAGGCATTACCGAACAATCAAAACATTTCACAACCATTTTACAACACATAGTCAATCATTATTAAAACATATCACAACATAATCATATAGTCCTTTAATAAGGTCTTCGAGACCTTAAACACATGCTAGAAAGGGATCGGGACTAAACCGAACAGTTACTAAAATTCTCAAAAATTTAAAACTTTTTCAAAGTTACAGAGGTCACACGCCCGTGCAATCAGGCCGTGTGCCTCACACGGATACCAGACACGCCCAAGTGTCCAGGCTGTGCCAAAACAGAGCATACATACTGACTTATCCACACGGCCACCAGACACGCCCGTATGCCATGGCCGTGTGAAATTAAGCTAGCTACTGACTTGGTCACACGACCACCAGGCATGCCCGTGTGCCACGACCGTGTAACCTGTCCAGGCACACTTCGAAGTGGCCCATGAGCCAGACAGCAGAGACACACGCCCGTGTCCCTTGACCGTGTATGCAAAATAGGCCATTTGCAAGGCCAATTTGCCACCCACACAAGGGTCATCCCTACAAGCAAAATTATACATCTTTCCATGTATTAATAGCAACCAAAAACACATCAAAATATTCATCATATCAACCCAATTCCATCTCATTACTAGCATACCAACTTATATGCTAAATCGTTTGACCAATTCACATATAAAACCAAAACATGATTCATCCACAATTTCACTAAATCACTATGGCATCAATCCATCAATAAATTTACCATTCCTAAAACCATTTCATTGCCACCAAGCCATACCAAAACATACTTCATATACCATAATCATTCATGCATATTACCAACATTTATCTAGCCACCTAACATGGCTATTTACACATCTCAAACATGTTTCAAAATAACTAGCCTATACATGCCATATTCAAATATACACATCTTCAAAGGTACTAAAATAGATTGCCGATAGTGTGATTGAGATGCTGACAATTCCCGGATCCAAGCTAGCTTTACTGACACTGTAAAATAGAGAAACAAATCACACTGTAAGCTTTCAAAGCTTAGTAAGTTCGAAATACAATACATGTAACTCAACAATTCACATCTATACACAACTAAACCATCACATAGATAAATGCACAATTAGGTTCATCTTCAATCTCAACCATATGTTTAAGTATCTACTCATTCAACTTTTAAGGCTATCATCAACCACATAGGTTCACACGTACCTTTCTCAACACACAGTTACTCACCAATCTTGCTACTCAATTTCTTGATATTACCTCTCGTTCAACCTTTGCTATTCCTTTGATTTATTCGCACACTTAGTGCCAATTTCATAATCAAATCATAATCGTCATCGCACACTCAGCGCCAATATGTTAAACCAAACTTATATCGGTATCGCACACCAGTGCCAATTCGATAAGCCGAAGCTTCTATCATCTCGTACACAAAGTGCTAATCTTCTCTGTCTCATTTCTAAATTCACACACTTAGTGCCGTCTAATTCAAATTTGCACATAGCATTTCTAATCTCATAGTTATATACATTTATTCATTCAAATTCACATCACAAAGATATAGTTTACAACTAGTATTATATCTGAACTTACCTCGGACGTCCAAATACCGAAACGGTCGATTAATCGAGCACTTTGTCTTTGCCTCGATCTTGATCCGAACCTCTCGTCTCTTGGTCTATACACATTGAAATTCAATCCATTAAATCACCAATTCATTCAGTTTAGTCCATACACACTTATTTAGGGCATTTTACAAAATAACCATCACATTTTCACATTTCGACACTTTAGTCCCAAATTCAAAAAATCACAAAATACACCAAATTTCTATTCACACAAGCTTAGCCGAATTCTTCACATGCTATTACAAGCCCACACATTTCATTTATTTCACATTTTAGTCCTTCAATTTGCAATTTTCTCAATTTAGCCCAAATTACTCAATTTCATTAAAAATTCAAAGGCAAAACATGTTCATCCTTCACATATCTTCCATATTTCACTATCAACTAACACATAGCTCAAGCTTTCATCAATGGCATATCTCAAAATCACCATTAATTTCTAAAATTAAAGCATGGGCTAGCTAGAGCACAAAGCAACGATTACGAAAACGTAGAAACTATCAAAAAACGGATCAAAAACTAACCTTGAATCAAACCAAAACCATGGCTGAAACCCTTGCTTTTTCTTTTCTTTATTTTTCTTTGGTATTTTTGGCTAGAATGGATGAACACATCCACTAGCCTTTTCATTTGTTTTATTATAACCATTGTATTTATTAATCCATTTACAAAAATAACCTTTCAATTAACATATAACACATATATACATTAAGGGCATTAATGTCATTTATCCATCCACTAACTTGTAAAGTGGTTTAATTTCCACATAAGGCCTCCCCATTATAAAGACAATAACAATTAAGCACTTAACAATCAGCACACAACATTTTTCACTTTATGCGATTAAGTCCTTTCTCACAATTCAACACACAGTTGATAAAATTTTCACACGAAACTTTCACACAGACTAAATCACACATTATAAATGTCAAAAATATTTTTAAAATATTTTTCTGACCTCAGATTTGTGGTCTCAAAACCACTGTTCCGACTAGGGTCTAAACCGGGCTGTTACAACAGCAGTCTCTTATGGGCATTTTATATGGATATTCTATGTGTACTGTTATTCTCAGAGATATATGTAACTATTTATGTTCAGATGCTATAGTCATTATATGGAAAGGTTGGCTAAACATGGTAATATACGAAAATTATTGCAAGTCCGATTGATTCATGAGTGATTTTACTTTATTTTCCCTTTGGTTTTCCAAGCCATTATAGGTGATTGAAGACTTGATGATAAGATTCGTATGATACTATTTTCTACTTCTGTTGGTTGAAGTTCTGAAAGGCAAATGTGTAAATTACACTGTCTCTATTATGACTGTTTATAGTGTGAATGTACAATATTACTCTTCTGGACTATCTCTAATATGTTATCAATCATTTTATTATTCAACATGAATTATCTTCTTGGAAATCCAGTATAGCTTTGCAATTTGGGTTTCGTTATCTCAGTTTTCTTATTATTTTATGGTTTGACAGAAAAAGGTATTCATTGGTCAGTGGTAATTATACTTTCTACTATTATAAATTCTGACTTGATCATGGGAATTGGTAATATGGATCACAAATTATAGAAACTGTATTATTGCACTGGTTGACATTGGGGCCACCATCAATTTTCCTCTTCAATTTGAAAAATATTGTTGAGTTGAGGTATTGAATCATTATATTGGTGAAACGTCATATCTATTATAGTATTATAGTTTTAACCTATTTGATGATTGTGGCCTTGGAATACCTTAAAGCTTCGATATCCTTTTTAATTTTTGTGGAGGTGTTTTCTATAATAGCTACATTAATGATACAGATATTACAGAAAGATGTAAGATTTGAATAGATTGATAAATGTTAGTAAAGTTTTGACCTGATGGAAGTACTGATAATCAAAGCATCAGTTCTGGTTTAGTTTGAATCGGGTATGGAATTTCTTATTTCAGTAGTATATCATTGAATGGATTAGACAGTATTTTGATGCAGAAAAGCAAAGCAATAGCTTATGCTAGCAGACAGTCAAATCATAGGAAAATAATTACTCGATATATGATTTTTAGTAGGCAATTATTGTGATTGTATTGAGGACTTGGCAACAATTTCGGTATTGTAACACCCCTAACCCGTATCCATCGTCGGATTAGGGTTACAGGCATTACCGAACAGATCAGAAACTTTTATAGATA
Source organism: Gossypium sturtianum (assembly GCA_025698515.1). Classification (NCBI taxonomy): domain Eukaryota; kingdom Viridiplantae; phylum Streptophyta; class Magnoliopsida; order Malvales; family Malvaceae; genus Gossypium; species Gossypium sturtianum. The sequence continues at coordinate 67,097,553 of CM046946.1, read as the reverse complement.
ATTCGTAACTTAGTCATCATTTCACATCAAAGAGTCCCTTAATTAGGTCAAGAAGACCTCAAACCTGGTTTATAATTAGGCCGGGACTAAACCGATCACTTAGAAAATTTTCCAAAGTTTTCAACATTTTTCAAAGCTGTATAGGTCACATGCCCGTGCATTCAGGCCGTGTGCCTCCCACAGCTACCGGACACACCCATCTGTCCTGGCCGTGTCAAAACAGAGCATACCTACTGACTTGTCCACACGGCCACCAGACATGCCCGTGTGCCATGGTCGTGTGAAACTATGCCAGCTACTGACTTGATCACACGGCCACCAGGCACGCCCGTGTACCATAGTCGTGTAAAATTAGGCTAGCTACTGACTTATTCACACGGCTACTAGGCACGCCCGTGTGCCATGGCCGTGTAAGCAAAACAAGCTATTTGCAAGGCCATAATGCCACCCACATTAGGGCCATACCTACAAGCAATATACCAATTCATCTCATGCACAATTGACAACCAAAATCATGTCAAAAGATCAACATGCCATCTTATCCGATTTCAACTCAAATCATGCTAACTTATCTATCAATTTGCACAACCCGAACACATATACATTCGAGTATGATTCATCTACATTTACCTTCCATATAACCATTTCTTTGATCAAACATACATACTCAAAATTTCATCCATATGCTTACCATAAACATGTCTATTTCATAGTCATAAGATCATGCTAAAACCAACATCATATACCATATTCACAAATGCATCATACCAACACATAACTAGCCACATCACATGGCTAAATTCATATCTCAAACTTATACTAAATAACTAGCCTATGCATGCCATATTTAGCTATATACACATTTTCAAAGTACCAAAACAAGTTTGGGAAGTGTGATGACGATCCTCGACGGTCCCCGAGCCTTCAGTAGCTTCGACGATCTATAAAACAGAGCAAACACACACAGAGTAAGCTTTCAAAAGCTTAGTAAGCCATATACAAATAAACTTAGCATAAAATACACATAATTAAATTAATACAATGGCATTTAGAATTCTCATAGCAAATTCATCACATATTCCTTGGCTCATATGTTTAGCCATATCTTACCACATTCTTCAACTCAAATATCACTTATTCACATAGCTCATTCAAGCATATCTTCACATATTATCTCATCATTTCAATATACATATTCATCTTAGTAAGTTCGTATAGACACTTACCTTTCATACACACATAGTGTACTTTGCAACCGTACCTGAAACATATATACCACTCACATAGTCGTTCATTTCTTGGATTTTCCCGTTGAACCGTTCGGAATCTAATAGGATACTCAGAGTGATCGAAATAATCGTACAATGCCAACGTCCCAGACGTGGTCTTACATGTAACCAGATATCGATGCCACTGTCCCAGACAAGGTCTTACACGAATCAATACGATGCCAATGTCCCAGACATGGTCTTACACGTAAATCTCATATCGATGCCAATGTCCAAGACGTGGTCTTACACGATATCTCAAATCAATGCCAACGTCCCAGACGTGGTCTTACATGATATCACATATCGGACACCTATGTCATGACATATACTATCCTATCTATTCCTAGGTTCAAACGGGACTTTTCGGACGTTGACACTATGTCGATTCTATCTCAGAATTCATGTATACATCATCTCATGTGCATTCATCCTTATCTATAGTCATATGATGTGCATTGATCCTTATCAATAGTCATATGAACATATATAATTCAATACAAATACATTTATTTGTATATTGACTTACCTCGAGTTCGATTTAACAGAAACAGATACGGCTACTCGATTACTTTCGATTTCCCGCGATCTAAGTCTGTTTTCTTCGGTTCTTGATCTATACATATTCAAATTTAACCCTTTTTATTCACCAACTTATTCAAATCAATCCAGAAACACATATTTAGGGTAATTTACAAATTAACCCCCACATTTTCACATTTGGACAATTTAGTCCCTATTTCACAAAATCACAAAATACATCAAACTCCATATCACCCATGCCTAACCGAATTTCACCCATGTTCATATGAGTCTATACATTTCATTTATTTCACAATTTAGTCCTTAAAAATATTATTTTCACAATTTAGCCCTAATTAGCTAAATTTATCAAAATTCAAGAACAAAACATGTTCATTAAACACATATCTTTCATTTAACACCAATACTCATCACAAAGCTTACCATTTCATCAATGGCACATTTCATAAACATCATCAATTCTTCAAATTACAACATGGGTTTTATAGCATACAAAGCAACGATTGCAAAAATGTAGAAATTATCGAAAACCAAAGTCAAACATACCTTGAATCAAGCTTATACTTAACCAAAACCTAGATGTTCTTCTTTCTTCTTTTTCTTTGCTAATTTTCGGCACTAAGGATGATAACCATGCTATTTTCATACTTTTGTTTCATTAATAATACATTATTAATTCAATTACCAATTTACCCATCTATTAATCATATAAGACAAATTGATATTAAGGTTATTATGTCATTTAACCTTCCACTATCTTATCATTGGCTTAATTGCCACATAAGGCCTCCCCATTTTAAAAGCCATCTCAAATAGGTGTCTTCTCATAAAGCATGCAAATTTTACATTTTTCACAAGTTAATCCTTATGCCAAATTAAGCACACAATCGGACAAATTAATGCACAGAAATTCCACACATACTAGTTCATATATCATAAGCACGGAAAATAATATTAAAATATTATTCTAACTCAAATTTGTGGTCCCGAAACCACTGTCCTGACTAGGGTCTAAACCGAACTGTTACAATTCTCCCCCTTAGGGATTTTCATCCCCGAAAATCTTACCGTTAAACAGAGTCGGATATTGTTGTCTCATTGAATCTTCAGGCTCCGACATAGCCTCTTCTATTCCGTGTCGATGCCACAATACTTTCACTAACGGAATTTTCTTATTTCTCAACTCTTTCACTTCACGAGCTAAGATACGTATCGGTTCCTCTTCATAAGTCATATTAGATCGGATTTCAATTTCAGACGGTGCAATTACATGTGACGGATCGGATCGGTATCTACGGAGCATCGATACATGAAACACATTATGAATCTTTTCTAACTCAGGTGGCATCAATAATATGTACGCAACTGGCCCAATACGTTCAATGATTTCATATGGCCCGATGAACCTCGGACTTAAGTTGCCTTTACGTCCAAATCAGAGTACTTTCTTCCACGGAGACACCTTCAGAAACACTTTGTCACTGATCTCAAATTCAATCTATTTTCGTTTCAAGTCCGCATAGGACTTCTGACGATCAGACGCTACTTTTAGACGGTCACGGATCACTTTCACTTTTTACTCAGTATCTTTTACCAAATCAACCCCGTATAGCTTATTTTCACTGAGTTCGGTCCAATACAGAGGTGTACGACATTTACGTCCGTACAAAGCTTCATAAGGTGCCATTCTGATGCTTGACTGAAAGCTATTGTTATATGCAAATTCAATCAATGGCAAAAATTGTTCCCACAAACCATTAAACTCAAGAATGCAACATCTCAACATGTCCTCGAGAATCTGAATTATCTGCTCGGATTGACCATCGGTCTGCGGGTGACAAGCTGTACTGAAATGCAATTTTGTGCCTAGATCCTTTTGTAATTTCTTCAAGAATCGTGATGTAAACATCGGATCTCTATTTGACACAATGGATAGTGGCACCCCGTGCAATCCTACAATATCAGAAATATAAAGCTCAGCTAATCTATCAAGTGAGAAATCAGATCGTACCGGAATAAAATGAGCGAATTTCATCAATCGATCAACTACAACCCATATCACATCTTTCTTTCTCGGAGTCAGAGGTAATCCAGAAACAAAATCCATCGTTACTCTATCCCATTTCCACTTAGGAATCAAAATTGATTGTAACAAACCAGATGAAACCTGATGTTCAGCTTTAACTTGTTGACAGACTAAACATTTCGAGACAAAATCAAAGATATCTCGTTTCATACTAGACCACCAATAGTGTTGTTTCAAATCATGGTACATTTTTGTACTTCCCGGATGAACAGTTAGACGACTGTTATGAGCTTCATTTAATATCAACTGAATCAACTCTGAATTTCTCGAAATACAAATTCGATCTTAAAATCTCAAGCAATCATTAATATCAACTCAAAATTCAGAATCAGAATTCAAATCACACTGAGCTCGTTTTGCTAACAATTCATTATCAACTTTTTGAGCATCACGGATTTGTTGTATAAACAACGGTTTCGCTTTCAATTCAGCTATCACTGAACTATCATCAGACAGATCTAATTGAGCTTTCATAGCACGTAATGCAGACAGTGATTTCTGACTTAAAGCATCAGCTACTACAATTGCTTTGCCCGGATGATAGTCTATCACAAGTTCATAGTCTTTCAATAGTTCTAGCCACCTTCTCTGTCGTAGACTCAAATCTTTCTGAGTCATCAGGTATTTCAAACTTTTATGATCTAAAAACACGTGACATTTCTCACCGTACAGATAATGTCGCCAAATTTTTAATGCAAATACAATCGCAGCTAGCTCAAGGTCATGCGTCGGATAATTCTTTTCATGAGGATTTAATTGTCTCGAGGCATAAGCTATAACTTTGCCTTCTTGCATCAGTACGCATCCCAGACCATTCAATGAAGCATCACTGTAAATCATAAACTCTTTACCCGATTCTGGCTGTACTAGCACTGGAGCTTCAGTTAACAGAGTTTTCAACTGATCAAAGCTTTTCTGACATTTATCGGACCATTCGAATCTCACATCTTTCTAAAGCAATTTAGTCAACGGAGTAGCTATCATCGAGAATCCTTTTACAAACCGATGATAATAACCAGCGAGTCCTAGAAAGCTACGGACTTCAAACACATTTTTTGGAGGTTTCCATTCCAGAATAACAGAAATCTTGCTGGGATCAACTCGTATTCTAGAGGCCGATACAATATGTCCCAGAAAACTGACTTCACGCAACCAGAATTCACATTTGCTAAATTTCGCATACAATTGCTTTTCTCTCAGAGTTTGCAATACGATTCTCAGATGTTCAACATGTTCAGTTTCGTTCTGTGAATATATCAAAATGTCGTCAATGAATACAACAACAAATCGATCTAGGTACGGTCTAAAAATTCTGTTCATCAGATCCATAAAAACAGCAGGAGCATTCGTTAGTCCGAAAGGCATAACTAAAAATTCATAATGCCCGTACCTCGTTCTGAAAGCAGTTTTTTAAATGTCTAAGTCTTTCACTCTCAACTGGTAGTAACCCGATCTCAAATCTATCTTTGAAAATACGGTGGCTCTTTTTAGCTTATCAAACAAATCATCAATCATGGGCAACGGATATATATTCTTTATGGTCACTTTGCTCAACTGACGATAATCAATGCACATTCTCATCGTGCCATCTTTCTTTTTCACAAATAGAATGGGAGCACCCCAAGGTGAGAAACTCGGTCTTACGAACCCTCTGTCAGTCAACTCGTGCAACTGTGACTTTAACTCTTTCAACTCTGTTGGTGCCATTCTATACGGAGCTATTGAAATAGGTGTCATACCAGGCAATAGGTCTATACCAAATTCAACTTCACGTATCAGAGGCAATCCCGGCAATTCTTCAGGGAATACATTAGAAAACTCACAGATAACTGGCACTGATTCAATTTTCTTTTCAGATACTTTTGAGTCAATTACATAAGCAAAATAAGCTTCGTAACCCTTTCTCACGTAATTTTGAGCTTTCAATACAGATATCACAACAGGCAATCCATTCAAATCATTAGACTCAACTCAAACTATTTCACCATTCGGACATCTCAAGTCGATAGTATTTCTTTTACAATTCACAATAGCATCATGCAATGTCAACCAATCCATACCCAGAATGATATCAAACTCATCAAACGGTAATAGCATCAGATCAGCAGGAAAATAGATATTTCAAAACATTAACGGACAGTTCTTGCATACTTTGTCAACCAGGACACTTTTACCTAAGGGGTTCGATACTTTTATAACAAACTCAGTAGACTCTACCGGCAAAGTCTTACTGGATACTAAGTTCATGCATACATATGAATGAGTAGAACCATGGTCTATTATTGCAATCATAGAAGTATCATAAAGTATAAATGTACCTGTTATAACATCTGGAGATGAAGCTTCCTCTCGAGCTTGGATAGCATACGCTCTGGCAGGTGCTCTAGCTTCGGATCTCGCAATAGTATATTTCGTAGTTCTCTGACTACCACTGACATTTCTTACATTTCAGAAAGGTCTACTTCTCACTGGAGTATTATCAGATCTCAGATTCTAAGCACTCTCTTGCTAAACAGATTCTGGGCAATCACGGATAAAATGATCTAACGATCCACATCTGAAGCAAGCTCTATCATTCAATCTACAACTTCTCGGATGCCTTTTTCCACAATGCTTACATTTAGGTTTCTCAGATCAAACATTTCCAACAATTGCTACTAAAGTTGCTGGAGTCTTGGAGCTCATTTGTGATGTAGCTCGATCTCTATTCGAATGTCTCACATTAACTTTTGAACAGCTTAGTTCATCTCTGAATTTTTTTGATGCAGACTGAAATGATTTACTCAGAAATCTCTTTCTTATATCTCTAGTTTCAGACTCAGATTTTCTTTTATCTTTCCCGAGTGCCTCAGCTTTGCACGCTCGATCAACAAGTACGACGAACTCTTTTATCTCAAGAATCCCAACTAGTAAACGGATATCTTCATTAAGGCCATCTTCAAATCTTTTACACATTCTTGCTTCTGATGATACACATTCTCGGGCATACTGACTCAGGCTCACGAACTCTCGTTCATATCCAATGACAGACATGCGGCCTTGCTTTAATTCCAGAAATTCCTTTCATTTCTGATCAATGAATCTCTCACTAATGTATTTCTTCTGGAATTCAATCTGAAAGAAGTCTCATGTGACCCGCTCTTTCGGAATAACAGAAATCAAAGTTTTCCACCACTGATAGGCCGCGTCTCTTAGCAATGATACAACACATTTAATACTTTCTTCTGGAGTCAAAGACATCTCATCAAATACCCGGATAGTGTTTTCTAACCAGAACTCGCCTTTCTCAGCATCGTCATCACTGGTAGCCCTGAACTCTTCAGCCCCATACTTACAAATTTTGTCAACCGGAGGCTTATTCAATAGATTCAGATTCATAATCGGAGGCATAGTAGATGTCTGAGGGGGATTAAGCGGGGGCGGAGGTTGTGAAATAGCTGGATTATTTCTTACGAACTAAGTGAACCACTCACTCATCATCTGAAAGAAAGCTTGTTTAGCTTCTCCCTCTTGACCACTCGTAGCCGGTCTCACACCAGACGGCACTATCCCTTGCGCGGGAGAAGGAGCATTACTTTCTACATCGTCAGCTACAGCTCTTTCGGGATCCATTACTACACGTAAAACACATTTTACACGTCAGGATTCATCACACTATCACAGTTTAGATATATGGCATGTATAGCTAGACTCTTATACGTTACGTTAGTCTGAGAATTGACTAAACCGTAGCTCTGATACCAACCAAATGTAACACCCCTAACCAGTATCCGTCACCGAATTAGGGTTACAGGCGTTACCAGACAGATCAGAAACTTTTACAGATAATTCATAACTTAGTCATCATTTCACATCAAAGAGTCCCTTAATTAGGTCAACAAGACCTCAAACATGCTTTATAATTGGGTCGGGACTAAACCAATCACTTAGAAAATTTTCCAAAGTTTTCAACATTTTTCAAAGCTGTATAGGTCACACGCCCGTGTAGTCAGGCCGTGTGCCTCCCACGGCCACCGGACACACCCATGTGTCCTGGCCGTGTCAAAATAGAGCATACTTACTGACTTGTCCACACAGCCACCAGACATGCCCGTGTGCCATGGCCGTGTGAAACTATTCTAGCTACTAACTTGATCACACAGCCACCAGTCACGCCCGTGTACCATAGCCGTGTAAAATTAGGCTAGCTACTGACTTATTCACATGGCTACTAGGCACGCCCGTGTGCCATGGCCGTGTAAGCAAAACAAGCCATTTGCAAGGCCATAATGCCACCCACATTAGGGTCATACCTACAAGCAATATACCAATTCATCTCATGTACAATTGACAACCAAAATCATGTCAAAAGATCAACATGCCATCTTATCCGATTTCAACTCAAATCATGCTAACTTATCTATCAATTTGCACAACCCGAACACATATACATTCGAGTATGATTCATCTACATTTACCTTCCATATAACCATTTCTTTGATCAAACATACATACTCAAAATTTCATCCATATGCTTACCATAAACATGTCTATTTCATAGTCATAAGATCATGCTAAAACCAACATCATATACCATATTCACAAATGCATCATACCAACACATAACTAGCCACATCACATGGCTAAATTCATATCTCAAACTTATACTAAATAACTAGCCTATACATGCCATATTTAGCTATATACACATTTTCAAAGTACCAAAACATGTTTGGGAAGTGTGATGACGATCCTCGACGGTCCCCGAGCCTTCAGTAGCTTCGACGATCTATAAAACAGAGCAAACACACACAGAGTAAGCTTTCAAAAGCTTAGTAAGCCATATACAAATAAACTTAGCATAAAATACACATAATTAAATTAATACAATGGCATTTATAATTCTCATAGCAAATTCATCACATATTCCTTGGCTCATATGTTTAGCCATATCTTACCACATTCTTCAACTCAAATATCACCTATTCACATAGCTCATTCAAGCATATCTTCACATATTATCTCATCATTTCAATATACATATTCATCTTAGTAATTTCGTATAGACACTTACCTTTCAAACACACATAGTGTACTTTGCAACCGTACCTGAAACAGATATACCACTCACATAGTCTTTCATTTCTCGGATTTGCCCGTTGAACCGTTTGGAATCTAATAGGATACTCAGAGTGATCGAAATAATCATACAATGCCAACGTCCCAGACGTGGTCTTACATGTAACCAGATATCGATGCCACTGTCCCAGACAGGGTCTTACACGAATCAATACGATGCCAATGTCCCAGACATGGTCTTACACGTAAATCTCATATCGATGCCAACGTCCCAGACGTGGTCTTACACGATATCTCAAATCAATGCCAATGTCCCAGACGTGGTCTTACATGATATCACATAACGAACACCTATGTCATGACATATACTATCCTATCTATTCCTAGGTTCAAACGAGACTTTTCGGACGTTGACACTATGTCGATTCTATCTCAGAATTCATGTATACATCATCTCATGTGCATTCATCCTTATCAATAGTCATATAAACATATATAATTCAATACAAATACATTTATTTGTATATTGACTTACCTCGAGTTTGATTTAACGGAAATGGATACGGCTTCTCGATTACTTTCGATTTCCCGCGATATAAGTCCGTTTTCTTCGGTTCTTAATCTATACATATTCAAATTTAACCCTTTTTATTCACCAACTTATTCAAATCAATCCAGAAACACATATTTAGGGTAATTTACAAATTAACCCCCACATTTTCACATTTGGACAATTTAGTCCCTATTTCACAAAATCACAAAATACATCAAATTCCATATCACCCATGCCTAACCGAATTTCACCCATGTTCATATGAGTCTATACATTTCATTTATTTCACAATTTAGTCCTTCAAAATATTATTTTCATAATTTAGCCCTAATTAGCTAAATTCATCAAAATTCAAGAACAAAACATGTTCATTAAACACATATCTTTCATTTAACACCAATACTCATCACAAAGCTCAACATTTCATCAATGACACATTTCATAAACATCATCAATTCTTCAAATTACAACATGGGTTTTATAGCATACAAAGCAACGATTGCAAAAACGTAAAAATTATCAAAAACCGAAGTCAAACATACCTTGAATCAAGCTTATACTTAGACGAAACCTAGATGTTCTTCTTTCTTCTTTTTCTTTGCTAATTTTCGGCACTAAGTATGATAACCATGCTATTTTCATACTTTTGTTTCATTAATAATACATTATTAATTCAATTACCAATTTACCCATCTATTAATCATATAAGACAAATTGATATTAAGGTTATTATGTCATTTAACCTTCCACTATCTTATCATTGGCTTAATTGCCACATAAGGCCTCCCCATTTTAAAAGCCATCTCAAATAGGTGTCTTCTCATAAAGCATGCAAATTTTACATTTTTCACAACTTAATCCTTATGCCAAATTAAGCACACAGTCGGACAAATTAATGCACAAAAAATTCACACATACTAGTTCATATATCATAAGCACAAAAAATAATATTAAAATATTATTTGAACTCGAATTTGTGGTCTCGAAACCACTGTCCCGACTAGGATCTAAACCGGACTATTACAGGTATAGTGAAAATACCATGTATGTACTTATCGTAAAACTTTAAAGTATCTAATGGTATAGAAGGATTTGAATCTGATACAGTACAGATGGCTTGAACTATTGAAAGACTCTGATCTGGTAATTGAGTATCATTCGGGAAAGGTAAATATAATTGATGATGCTTTAAGTAGAAAATCCTTGTTTGCTTTATAAGCAATAAATATCTGATTTTTATTGTCTAAGAAAAGGTTGATATTAGCTGAGCTTAAAGCTAAACTGATGATTCCACAACAGATCAGAGAAGCTCAGAAAAGTGACAATGATTTGTAAGTTATACGACTACAGTGTGAATAAATTTTTGATTTAGAATTTTAGAGTAGGTCTGATGATTGTGTGTTATTTCAAAATAGAGCTTGAGTACTGAAGAATTCAGAGCCTGTACAGAAAATTTTATATATGTTTGTCATCCGAAAAGTATGCTAATTTGAAAAAGAAGTATTGGTGAACCAGAATTTGATGTGATGTTTCTGAAATTATATTTACATGTTTATTTTGTCAACAGATTAAAGCTGAATATCAGGTATTGATACTTTTTAGAATTGTTGCAGCTAGTGATGATACTGGAACGAAAATCAGATAAAGTTATTATGAACTTCATACCGGGATTACCCCTATCTCAGGAAAAGAAAGATGTTATTTGAGTAATCACCAATTGTTTTACAAAGTTCATACGTTTTATCTCAGCATGAATGGATTATTCACTTGATAAATTGAATGAGAGATAAGTTTCTGATATTGTCGAGCTGTGTGGAGTGTCAGTCTTTAACATATTTGTTAGAGATCCACAGTTTACAGTTTAATTCCTGATTCTGAAATAAATCATAAGAAGCTTTGGGTAGCGATTTACAAATTTTTATACCGTATTTTGATTTGCATGATGGTCACCCGAGTGTGTTATTCAGATTCTTGAAGATATGTTTTAATGTTGTATTTTAGAAGTTGAAGACAAATGGGAAAGAAATAATTGCTGATAGTCAAAACTGCATATCAAAATAGTTTTCGGTTAGGTATTAAAGTGGCACTATATGAGATTCTGTATAGTTGCAAATGTGAAACTACATATTATTGGACTAAGCTTGGTAAGAAAAGATACATGGGGTTGATATGATCCGTGAAACAGAAGAAAATGTAAAAGGGATTTGATATAGGTTTAAAGTAGCTTCTGATGGTCCGAGATTTTATGTGAATTTTAAACGAAAGGAGATAGGGTTTCAAGATGGCGACAAAGTGTTTCAAAAAAAAATTGTTATGGCAAAAAGTTTTCTAGTCCGACTGTAAGGGCAAGTTAAGTCCTTAATCTATTGAATTTCGTGAGATTTATTGAAATAGTTGGAATTGTTGCCTATCGATTGGTATTACAGCCAGAGTTTGACAGAATTCACCATGTTTTCTTGTGATTGTATTATGATGGTATCAATCAGATCTATTATAAGTTACTTCTTTGATAATTATTGAAATTCAGCCTAATATGATTTATAGTGAAGAAACGATTAGAATTCCGGTATGTGAAGTGAAAGAACTGTGAAATGAAAGGTAGCTTTAGTAAAAGTCTTCTGATAATGAAATGGTATAGAGAAAGCTACTTGGGAAACTGGAGGAAAACATGAGAAAGTAGCATCTAAATCCTTTTATTGTTATTAATTTTTGAGGACGAAAATTTTTAAGGGGATAGTTGTAACAGCCCATTTTCGGTGAGATCGAAACAATGGTTTCGGGACCACAAATCCGAGCCGAAAATAAAATTTAATTTTATATTATTTTATGATTTGTAATATGATAGGAAAGTCATATGAAAATTTTGATAAGAAAATTTTACCGATTGTGTGTTTAATTAGGGAAAGGACTAAATCGCATAAAATGCAAAAGTTGGATTCTAGTAGCTATAAGTATCAAATAGCTATAGAATCCAAAACTTGAGGTCATTATGTGGTAAATAGACCATTAATTAAAAGTTAGTAGATATTTTGAGATGACTCATCTATGGAAATTTTAGAAAAGGGTAGGGACTAAATTGGAATTGAACTAAATAAATTAATTAAAAAGATGAAAAGAAAATATCATAATATTTTCTCTTCTTCTTCCCCAAAATATTCCATGGAAACCCTAGGAAAGAGAATGCAAGCTTTCATGGCCAATTTGGGTAAGTATTCAAGCCCCGTTTATAGTAATTTTTATATTTTTAAAATCGAGATAGTCTAATCTATCTATTTGGGGGATCAATTTGAAAAGATAACAAAGTGTAGAAACTTTTCCAAGGATGCATATGTTGTAAATTTGAAATTTATGGTAGAAAATGAAAGATAGATGATAGATAAACAACTTTTACAAAGTGATTTTTGATGAAAACATGATTTAGTGACTAAAATGAAAAATGGTGAAAAACCCATGGAAAATTTTGAAATTTGTGAAATGTATGTGCTGTAAAAGTTTTATGTATATTTTGGCTAGGCTTGGGTAGAGGGTCAGATTTCTTGAATTTCATTTTCTGAGCCTAGGGACAAAATGGGAACGTATGAAAAAGTTAGGGGCAAAATGGTAATTTTGCCTAGGATGTAAATTGAGTCCACTTGGATATGGAATGTATTAAATTGGTGTTAAATTTACTCGTATAGATCCAGATAGACCAAACTCGGAGTTAGAACGAAGAAAAGAGGAAAATGTCGGATTAGTAGATGTTTGTACACGAACCTTTGTCGAGGTAAGTTCGTGTAACTAAATTGTGTATATTTATATGCTTGAGTTAAAAGTTGTTTATGTGAATTGTATAAATGTTATGTATAAGTATATATGACATTGAAGACAAATCCCGATAAACGATAATGCTCGAAATAAATGATGACGCCCGATAAATGATAAATAATAAAAAAATTATCTTATGCTTGAAAAGAATGTGGAATGTGATTATTTGAATTATATGAAAGTTACAGATGTATGAAATAATTACAAGCCTGATAATGTTGGATAAATGTTAAATCCCGTTGGAATGAATGAAAATCAATGGATAAAGGTGATTTCCCAAAATGAATGAGATCTTGCATATGTTGCAGATAGGATTTAGCCCGGATGGGTAATCCTGATAAAAGTCCTCTCGAGCATATGTTATGGATTGGATTTAGCCCGGACGGGTAATCCAAATCAAGCTCCTTATAGCATACATCTTAAAAAGGATTTAGCCTGGACTGGTAATCCTGTTAAATATATATATGTGGCTCGAGAGTGCACACTCTGAAATAGTACCGTATGGGTACCATTGAACATGAATTGATGGATTACTGATTTGTACACCTCGAGTGTACTACTTATGGATCCATCGATATTTCAAATAAATTCAACGGGTAAAAATCTTGCCATGAAAATATGTGGATAAGAAATGAGTTATTACATGTATTTGTCTGAAACACCTGAAAATGATGATACATGACAGTTGAAATGTGAAAACATGAGAGGATGATATTTAAACAAGGAAATTCATTTGATAAATATGTTCATCCTTGAATGTAGACTTATACACCTTAAGTGTACTACTACTCGTGTGACCTTGATATTTCAAATGATATGAGTAAAGTTCTGATATGAAATAATCTGAATTCGAGATGAGCTATTATGAAATTATACTTGTAATATGATGAGATGATATATATATATATGTTAAATGAATCATGTTGTGGAAAGCTGATATATATATATATGTTAAATGAATACATGTTGTGTAAATCAATAAAGGTTATAATGGCATGTATAGGTTATATTGGTCATATTGACATGTAAATGTAAATGATTATTGTAACCTATGTAACACCCCTTACCCGTGCCCGAAGCCGGGACCGGGTTTGAGGCATTACCTAAATAATCTTACTTGACATCTCAAAACGGGCTATAAAATTTCGTTTAAACCCATTACTTGCACATACTCGGCCTAAGGGTCCCTAAACATACCTTCAAGAGGTATCGGAACTATTCCAGGAACTTTTTACAAATTCGAGAAACTTTTCAACAAAACAGGGGCCACACGCCCGTATTGGTCTAGGGACACGCCCGTGTGCCCCTAAGACATGCCCGTGTCTTCCATCCGTGGTCGATCCTGACTAACTTCACACGGCCTAGACACATCCGTGTCTTCCACCCGTGGTCGATTTAAATTCCCCAATTAATGTGCAGAATTCACACGACTTGGGCACACGCCCGTGTCCCTAGCCCGTGGAGCATACTGACTTGCAAACCTAGCATGCAAGGGGACACACGGTTGATTCACACGCCCATAGGGCTGACTGTGTGTCACACACGGCATAGACACACGCCCATGTGTCTACTTGTGTGGACAATTAGATGGCTATCTACCAAGCCCTTTTCTACCCTACATTGCACACATACAAACACCAATCCAATTCAACATAATTCATAACCCAAAGACATATCTAAGTACTCAATTCAACAACCATACACAAGGGAATACACTTCAAGGAAATCACTTTCATTAAGCATAAGAGTTTTCCAAGTATTGGCCTAACTTAATAGACCATTACAAAAAGAAGACTTTAATGCCTTACAAGCCAACACTTTAGCCAACAATTACGACCTAACAAAATACTCGAGTCCTATACATGCCATACTCAAAATAAGTCTAAATTTTTATACCAAATTGGTGTCGATAGTGTGATTTTCAAACTCCTACGTCCTCGTTCCTCGAGTTATCTTGGCAATACTACAAGGAGAAAGAGTAATGAAAGGGGGTAAGCATAAAGCTTAGTAAGTTTGCATGGATATAAATAGCAACAATAAGCTCATAAAATAATACATCCATGACATTAACTAACCATACACAAGTCATAGGCTTCTTGCCATACTTACTCATAATTTCCCTTATTCAGCACATACCGTGCCACATATCGTAATCGTATCTTCGTGACTCATTCACGAGTACCTGTATTCACTCATTCATATGACTTTAGTACAAATCTCATTTATACTTCTAAACTCATTTACTTATCCCTTTAATCACTAGGGACAGTCAAATACGCATATTCAATGTCATTCATGTAGGGACAAAGCCAATGCCATATCCCCGAGGTGGTCTTACATGGAGTTACTTCTAAATGCCAATGCCATATCTCGGATATGGTCTTATATGGACTTTCACATCAAGTATCGATGCCATACCCCAAATATGGTCTTTACGATTTTCATATTCATTATCAAAGCCATATCCCAGATATAGTCTGATACGGGATCTCAACTCGGTGCTGAGGCCATGTCCCGGACATGGTCTTATACGGGACCTTATCTATTTCATATCTCGATGATAGCATTTTCATATTCACATGGTCCACTAGGACTTCAACATCTCATTCAACATCAATTTAATGGAGTGTCATGAATCAATATGATACCAAGCATTCTCAATTATGCTAACATAAATGTTGCATTAATCACATACAAACTTACCTCGATTTCAAAATGAGCTAGCTAGACGGTTTAGTCCGAGACTTTATTCTTTCCCCGATCGAGGTAGATTCTCAGTTCTTCTTGCTCTATAATAGAAATTTAGCTCATTTTAATCATCTCATTAATAAAAGCATTTCAATAATCATGCTTAGGCAAAATTACTACTTTGCCCCTAGACTTTGGCAAAATGACCATTTTTCCCCTAGGCTCGGAAATAAATTCTAATCACATTTCTACCTTAAACAAGCCTAGGTGAACATTTAATACTCTTATATCTATCATCAAAACTCAACATTTCACATAATTACTACAAATTTGTAACCTTTTCATCAAGGTCCAATTAGGTGTTTTCATGGCAACACCTTTCACAAGAGTTGTTCATCTAACAACCAAGACTCATTTTCTTCCATAAAAATGCAGCAAATAACTATGATAGCTCTCATGGAAAAAATCTAAACTTTTCACCATATTGCACAATAGTCCCCTGATTTGAAAGCTTAAGCTTTAGGGGTCCCAAAAGTACAACTATTTTCAAGAAAAGATAACTAGAACACTTACTTGTGAAGAGATGAGTGTGCTGAAATTTTTGAAGCTTTCTTCCCTCTATTTGCTGCTATTTTTTTGGTGGAAGAGTGAAATATAAAAAGATGATAGCTTTTCTTTCCTTATTTTATTAATACTAGTCAAATTAGTCCACCTACTATCACCAACTTTGACCATCATTGACAAATTAGTCTCCTATGCTAGTCTATGGTCGGCCAAGCACATATTGGGGATCTAATTACCTTTTAAAGACCTCCAATTATCAATCTATGGCTATTTGGTACCTTTAGCTTATAGAATGGAACTTTCGCACTTTATGCGATTTAGTCCTTTTTCGCGATTAAGAAAGAAATCACTAAAATTAAGGCACCAAAATTTTCATGCATCTCTAAAAACATGTTATAACACATAAAATAACATGAAAATAATTTTCTATAACTCGGGTTTGTGATCCCGAGATCACTGTTTCGACTAGCCCCTAAATCGGTCTGTTACAACCTAGCCATTGGAATGGCTAGTGATGATCATGTTTTGGTACATGTATATATGTATTTAAGTTTATTTTATGAAGTTAACATAAGTGCTTATCATTGATTGATTGAGAAAGTTTAAATGAGTATGCTTATAAAAGATAAGATAAAAAACATGTTTGTATGTAATGGTATGCCATGGTGAATGATAGAAATTGCTTAAATTGAATGCTAGAATTGGTTAGCTTATGGATGTAGGTTATGGTGCAGGAATTTGGTATGATTTTTGGTGAGAAATGAAGCTAGGAATGGCTTTATTTTGTCCACACGGGCAGACACACGGGCGTGTGTGACACACGGCCGGGTACATGGGAGTGTAGTTAGGCCGTGTGTCCCCTGTATCTTAAAAATGAGAAACAGAATGCTCAGAATTGAGTACACGGGCAGAGACACGGGCGTGTGTCTCAGCCGTGTGGTTGATACGGGCTTGGACACGGGCGTGTTACATGGTCGTGTGAAAACAGCACCTAAATTTCAAAAATAAAATTCGCCACACGGCCTAGCACACGGGCGTGTGACTAGGCCGTGTGACTTCAATTTCTTCATGCTTTGCAAGTTAGAGAGTTACACGGGTTAGGGACACGGGCGTGTGTAGCCACACGGCCTGACCTCACGGGCATGTCCCCAGACCACATGGGCGTGTGGGCACTGTTCATAAGCAAAATTTTGAAATTTTGAGAAAAAATTTATGAGACCCCGATTTAGTCCTAATTCAATTCTAATGCTTGTATTGGGCCTCAATGGTCCATTTAAGGGATGTTATGATTGATTTGGGATGAATAGTAATTTACATGAATTATCTGAAAATGTTCTGAAAGTTTCGGTAATGCTTCGAAACCCAATTCCGGTGACGGATACGGGTTAGGGGTGTTACACAGAATCTCTTATTTATTGTCTGGGTAGGCTTCACAGAACACATCAGAGGCAAACAAATGATATACCGAATGCGCCATGAGTCCTTATTACAAAATATACTCTAAATCAATCTAATCAGAGTACGCCACAAAGGCTATCCATACAAAGTATGCCACAAAGGCTATCTATACAGAGTACGCCACAAAGGTGATTCGTTCATGGAACGCCACGAAGGTTATCTTTACAGAGTATGCCACAAAAGCGATTCATTCAAGGTACGCCACAAAGGCTATCTATGCAGAGTACGGCACAAAGGCTGACAGGATGCCACATAGGCATCCCAATACTGCTGTGTTTGTGATATGGATTTGCCTAAACTCACATTGAGTGAGGTTTACCCATTGATCGCTGTGAAGTCAAAGTTTTAAAATTTATAAAGATAATGATCGAACCTGGAAACTAACTATGACAACGATTGAGGCAAGTGCACCTATCGAACAGTAGTATAGCTTAGGCAAGACCGGATTGTCAAACCCAAAAGAACTAAAAGTACTAATACTAACTTTCTTTCTATTATTTAGCCTAAAATAAGTGAATTTGTTTATTAATCTAAATTAACTAATTACTAAGCTAAAGACGCAAAGACAAAAAGAATGAATTGGGGAAATACTTGGGAAAAACTCAGTTGATTAAGACGATACCCTTAGGAAGAATCCACCTAGACTTCACTTGTTATCTAACACTGAACCAGATGATTTATTCACTTGACTTGATTCGTAGGATTCCCTAATGTACATTAGACCCTCTCTCGAAGCGAATAACGACTAACCTTAGGTTGATTAATTGAAATCTCTTTCTAATTAAAACCCTTAGAATCGCATTAACTCAATCTATGGATTCCCATATTAGGTTTCACCCTAATCCGGTAACGCTTCGTCACCCTATCTCTAGGCTCGCGAACAATTCCGCTGTAATTATGCTAGATCTATGAATGGGCAGGGACTTTTGCTCCACCACCTAAGCACATCATACTTGAATTAATATCCGCGAAATATCAACACAAGAATTAAGCACACATAATTAAGAACAAATCAAGTATTTATCATATAGTTCAAAAAACAATAACAAGATTCATCTAGGTTTCATCCCCCTTCAGGTATCTGAAGGGTTTAGTTCATAATAATAAAGAAAAACATCTCAGAAGAAAAGATAAAAAAAAACATAAGAAATCCCTAAAACCCCCTGAAGGAATTGAAGAGGAGATCCTCCGTCTTGAGTAGAATTTCGGCTTCTTGAGATGGATCAATTGGCTATCCCTTGAGAGTTTCCCACAAATCTGACCTTTTTGGCTCGGCTCCTTGGCCTAGCTAACCTCCCTCTTTTAGGTTATACCTAGGGTCTTTATATAGGCTTTTGAAATAGGTTTCTTTTCCCCTAAGTATCCTTTTCCGAGTGAAATTACTCTCCTCCGCGGCAGGGGCACGGCCATGGCACACGCCCGTGTGAATCGTGGCCAGGCCGTGTTGGACTCTGTTAGTGAGGTACGACCGTGTAGATCGACATCAGGCCGTGTTCTAGTATATTTGAGGAGGCACGGCCGTGTGGTCTTGGGCCTAGGCCATGTCGATTTCGTGTTTTGGCCCATTTGGCCCGTTTTAAGCCCATTTCTTGTTCTTTTCATCCTCCGGTGCTTCCCTGAGTATAAAACATGAAAAGAAAGGATTAAGAGCACCAAATTACATAAAATAAGGAATAATTCATCCAAAAGCATGCTAAATGTGGGCTTAAAATATGTTACTTTTACGGTTTATCAAATACCCCCACACTTAAGCTTTTGCTTGTCCTCAAGCAAAATTCTCAACTTACAATTAAAACGAACTTTCTATAATTCATAATTCCTATCAACAATATCTTATCATAATTCATGGATAATTTATACATGGATAATTCAATTCAAAGAGTCCTAAGGATTCAAACAATCTAAGTCATAGAGTTGTAGCTCGAAAATATAGGCGTCTCCCCTTATCTAAATAATTACCTTTAATTCAAAACCGACAAGGATTGACATCCTCACTAGAGATTCACTCAAATCACTCAAAGTGTTTAAGGTTCAGGAAAAAGCGCTCAAAAGTCGAACATGAAAAGTTAATCCCATAGGCTTGCCTGAAAATCAAATCTCCACCACTATAATATGAGATGATGCACAAATCAAAAGGTCTTTGTCAGGGTTGTAACAGGGCTAGGGTTAAGGTGTGGTTAAAGGCTGAATTAGAGGGTTAGAATCGAGATCGTATTGATAAAATACCTAACTAGAAACAATAAACTGAATAATTACATAATGAATTGAAACTTTAAACTAATAATACGAGCTTCTTCTTCAATATTTGGAATTCAAACGTATAAGCTCACTTAATCACATAACTAATAAACTAATAATGAATATACTTCGTTTATATATATATATAATACATCTATTCATATACTAAGATGGAATAATTAGGTAGCTTAATCAAATCAAATCTCGATATAAGGGAAGTCGAAAAACAATGGTGATAACAAATACAAAGGGTTTTGGGTTAATATTAGCGGTTATGTCAATAAAAAGGGTTGTTAGGATTATAAGGGGTTCACTAGGGGTTAATTGTGAAGGTAGGCTTTTAATGGAGTTAGTGGGTTAAAACCTAGGTGCCTTAATCATCTCTGTATATCAAACCATAGGTGTGGTCTCGATATGTATAAACGGGGCAAGTTCTAGAATAACAAATCAATGTTGACATACTCATAATCAATAAAGTGAGCATGAAAAAGAATATATGCTCTATAAGGCTCAAAATCTCACAAAAAATATGGGTATTTTGATATCAACCTTGTAAATTTCAAACTTCAAAGTAATATTCAAATTCAGTTAGACAACCTAGCAAATTTTAATTGAAAAATATGGAATTATCATGCTTGATTCTTTAGTATCTTAAAATTTAATTATCAATGCACAATTATCAATGAATTAATCTAAAACATATTAATAAAAATCATAAATCATCAGAAATTTCATCCTAATTAGTAATATGAGGAAATTACTTAAAAACAAGACTAAATTCAGGGATTTGAGAATAATGTAAAAAGTTTGGCACCTAACTTCAGGAATTTGAGAATAATGAAAAAAAAGTTAGGCACCTTTTTAGGTTGTTCACCCCCCCACACTTAAGATGTACATTGCCCTCAATGTACAAAGATAGATAATAGCATGATAATAAGAAAATCATAAGATATGGGGAAAGAAGTGAAACTTCCTGAATTATGGATGGATTCCTTGAGTCGGATGTGGCAGATGACTTATGTAGCAGTGAATTACTCTTATTGATTTATTTGTTATTTTGGAGTGTTCAATTGAAACTGCGAAGTCAGTAGTTAGATGTCTCGGGGGCAGAATTAAATAAGTGTTTGTTAGTAATACTCTAAGGTTAGATAGCCAATGATAATATGAATAAAATAGAGGTGTGAAACATAAAGGCAAAAGGGTTTAAATTAAGGCAAATAAAAATAAAGAAAATAATCATAAGGACAATAGAAGGACTCAGAGGTCCTCATCGTCAGCTGGGTCCTGTGGTGGTGGTGTAGAAATGTTGAAGTGGTGACAAATCTGCTGGAGGGTGGCCTCGATTCCGTCAAAGCGTTGAAATTGCTGGGTACAGTATTGTTCGAATCGATCGAGGCGTGCAGAAATGTCCTAGAATAAAGCTGTTGTATGGGAGGGCCACTGGCTCGGGGGTGGTGCCTCCTGTGCTGGTGGGACATCATCAGTAATGTCCTCGGGCTCCTCCTCGTCAATGGGGAGGGCTAATCGGTACTGAGGAGGGTCGGTCCCACGACGATATTTTATCATCCTCATGTGTAACATCGTCTGGATGCCCTGAGGTACCATATGACCGATCAGTGTTAGAGATGAGGTCTGAGTCTCGGTTTTGAGGAGTTCAAAATGTCGAGCCAACCGGTTGATGTACGGGCCCATCGAGAAAATTCCCTTCCTGTGCGGCTCTATTTGGTGCTGAATCGCACGGGCTATAAAGTATACAAGGTCAAAAACGTGCCCGTTTGACATGCACGATAAGTAGTAGACGTCATGTGTATTTACCACGCCAGTGCTCTCACATCGACCCGTGATAGTGTAAGCTAGAATGGCGTTGATGTACCGCAGGGATGGGGCAAGGGCTGTCACCTTGGAGCGACTGGGGTCGTAGATGCCCGTGTTGGTGGCTAAGTTGTGCCAACAGCTGATGGGAGTGCAGTGGAACTGGCGGTTTAGCTCGGAGAGTGGATTTTCCGATACAAACTCATCTGTATAGAGTCCGAGCGCCGTCCCAAATTGTGGTACGCTCAGTTGTCGTACCGTGCCCCCTAGCCGGAATTGAATTGTGCCCGGGTCATCGTATTTCGCCATCACCGTCTGTAGGGTAAAAGTGGCACAAAACTCTAGGGTGAGTTCTAAGTATGTGGGCTCGATGATGGAGAAAAATTGTTCCCACGGCTCGGTCGAGAGAAGTGCTCGGATATCGGCTGCTAGCTCGACCTATTCCAAAGTGTCCCAGTCAATGCACCTACCGATGCCAAGAGGTCGTGCTCGAAAAGCCTTGTACCGTTCCTCCTGGGTGTTCTGAGTAAATTGAAGGAAAAGGTGTCGTACTTCGGCAGAGGCACTGGTTAAGGACGAGCCGGGTCCCTTGCTTTTCTTAGTGGGGGCGGCGGCAGTTCTTTTTCCTCTCGATGATGACATTGTACCTGAGAATAGTGAATGTTCAAGTAAGGTTTGTACTGAATTAAATCAAGCACTTTTATCTAGACCCGAGATATTTAAAGGCTAAATACGATTATTCTAACTATGAGCAACTAATTCTATCTAATTTAAAATAAATATATAAAGCAAAATATAGCAATCAAAATGAGTTTACAAGAGAGTAAATAACACTAATAGGTGAAAAAAAAAACTAGATAATCATGAAAATGGAAACAAGTAGAGTAAATAACACTAATAGGTGAAAAAAAAACTAGATAATCATGAAAATGGAAACAAGTTCTAAAGAAATTATTCTTAATAGAAAATAAATAGTAAGAATAAACAAAATATTATAAACAAAATATTCTTTAAATCAAATAATCATTAAGAAAATGAAGTGATGAGGGGAACCAGCAAGTTTTGAGAATGTGGTAGTGTGAATCGACGGAACACGGGCAGAGCACGGTGGTGCTGTAATTTTCTGGAGGTGCACGGTGGTGGCGAGGGCGTGGTTTTCCTGCAACACGGTGGTGGCGAGGGCGTGGGCGCAGTTTTTATATGGGTTTTGGAGAGAAGGGAAGGTTGATGGGTTTTGGGGGTTAAAATGTGGGTGATTTTAGGTATGGTGGCCGGATTTGGGATAAAAGAGGCTGAGAAAATCGATTTAGGGTTGGTTTGGGGAAGATTAGCGGTCTAAGTTGCTTAAATAGGGGTGGGAGCACGGGCAAGGGCCACGCCCGTGCTCAATTTTAATTAGCCCGTGTTTTTCGCGTTTTTTAAATTTTGGGCGCGATCAGGGTGCTTGGCCACGGCCGTGGTTAAAGTGACATGCCCGTGTTCTTCTTCACACGGTTGTTCAAAACGGGCGTGTTCCGCCCGTGTTCGTCAAGTCAGTATAGTCCACGGTTGTGACACACGGGCGTGTTGAGCCCGTGTTTGGCAAGTCAGTATAGTCCACGGTTGCTCAGCACGGGTGTGGGGCTATTATCGTAGCCC
Source organism: Gossypium sturtianum (assembly GCA_025698515.1). Classification (NCBI taxonomy): domain Eukaryota; kingdom Viridiplantae; phylum Streptophyta; class Magnoliopsida; order Malvales; family Malvaceae; genus Gossypium; species Gossypium sturtianum. Next base: position 67,073,843 of record CM046946.1, on the reverse strand, counting down.
GTGTTGGGGATAAAAGTCACCTTTGTCGAGCACGGTTATAAGTATGCCCGTGTTTCATTCCATGGCTTCCACACGGCTACGGGCACGCCCGTGTGCAAGGCCGTGTGATCTAAAACCTGCGCTTTATTGGATTAATTAGTATGGGATTAAATGCTAAAAATTAAGAATCTAATGATAGTGTGGTTAATGCTCGGGTTGCCTCCTGAGAAGCGCTCGTTTAAAGTCTTAAGCTAGACTTACCCTGTTTTCATTTTTTAAAAGAAGGTTCACGGAGTTGAAGCTCCTCTCTCATATCCCTAAAATCTTCACCATTATAGATTTTGAGTCGGTGACCATTTACCTTAAATGTGCCTTGAGTGGGATGAGTTACCTCGATTGTGCCATAGGGAAAAATTGTTTTAATCATGAATGGACCTGACAATCTTGATTTCAGCTTTCCAGGAAACAATTTAAGCCTTGAATTGTATAGCAGGACCAAGTCCCCTACTTTGAATTGTCTCGATTTCTTCAGACGAGCATCATGGCATCGCTTTGTTGCCTCCTTGTATAGCTTCGAGTTCTCGTAGGCATCAGCTCTCCATTCGTCTAGATCATTCATCTGCATCATTCTTTTCTCTCATGTAGTTTTAAGATCAAAATTTAAGAAATTTATAGCCCAAAAGGCTTTGTGTTCTAACTCGAACAGCAAATGACAACTTTTCCCATAGACAAGTTTGTATGGGGATGTCCCCAGGGGGTTTTAAACGCTGTTCTATAGGCCCATAGGCCATCATCTACTTTTGATGCCCAATCTTTTCTGTTTGATTCAACCATTTTTTCAAGAATGCGCTTAAGTTCTCGGTTTGCTACTTCTACTTGCCCACTGGTTTGAGGGTGATATGGGGTAGCTATCCTGTGGTGTACTCCATATTTTTTTAAGACTTTATCAAACTGAGTATTACAAAAATGAGTACCCCTATCACTAATGATAGCTCTAGCTGTTCCAAATCGAGAGAACAGTTTCTTGAGAAACTTAACTACTACTCTAGCATCATTGGTAGGTAAAGCTTCGGCTTCCACCCATTTTGACATGTAATCAACTGCCACTAGGATGTATTTATTTCCAAATGAACTAGGGAATGGACCCATAAAATCAATACCCCATACATCAAATATTTCACAAGATAGCATATATGTTTAAGGCATTTCATCACGTTTGGAAATATTACCTGTTCTTTGGCATTTATCACATGAAGCGACATACCTGTTGGCATATTTAAATAGAGTGGGCCAATAAAAACCTGATTCGAGTATTTTATATGCTGTCTTAATGCCACTGTAGTGTCCTCCTGAAGGTCCTGAATGGCAATGTTGTAGGATTTTGCTTGATTCTGTCTTTGTAACGCATCTTCGAATTACCTGATCTGCACAAATGCGGAAAAGAAAGGGATCTTCCCAAAAATAGTTCTTCGCATCAGCAAAGAATAGCTTCTTTTGATGATGTGTTAACCGTTTTGGTAAGATGTTAGCAGCTAAATGGTTTGCAATATCTGCAAACCATGGTACCTCAAAGTTGGTTATAGAAAAGAGTTGTTCTTCAGGAAATGAGTCATTTATTTCACTTTCGTTGAGCTCTTCGATATGTGGGTTCTCAAGCCTGGAGAGGTGATCTGCTGCAAGGTTTTCAGCTCCCTTCTTATCCTATATTTCCAGGTAAAATTCCTGTAAAAGTAAAATCCATCTTATGAGTCGTGGTTTTGCATCAGGTTTAGTTAAAAGATAACAAAGAGCAGAGTGGTCAGTGTAAACGACAACTTTAGATAATACTAAATATTGTCTAAATTTATCAAACGCAAAGACCATGACTAGTAATTCTTTTCGATGGTAGTATAATTTTCTTGTGCATTGTTAATGTCTTGTTTGGCGTAATAAATCAGCTGGAAGTTCTTGTCTTTTCGCTGTCCTAAAATTGCACCTACTGCAAAATCACTTGCATCACACATTAGTTCAAAAGGGAGATTCCAATCAGGGGCAATTATAATTGGGGCATTTATTAATTTCTCTTTAAGAATATTAAATACATCTAAACATTCCTGATTAAAATTAAAAGGTACATCTTTTTCTAGCAATTTCGTTAGAGGCTTAGCTATTTTAGAAAAATCTTTAATAAATCTTCTATAAAATCCTGCATGTCCTAAAAAGCTTCTAATATCCTTAACTGAACTAGGAGCAGGTAATTTTTCTATGGTTTCGACCTTTGCTTTATCTACCTCGATTCCTTTACTAGAAATTTTATGTCCTAATACAATTCCCTCTTGTACCATAAAGTGGCATTTTTCCCAATTTAAGACAAGATTTGTCTCCTCACATCTCATTAGAACTCGTTTTAAGTTTTTAAGACAAAGATGGAAAGAATTACCAAATACCGAGAAATCGTCCATAAATACCTCCATAATGTCTTCCACAAGTTCGCCAAAGATTGCCAACATGCAACGCTGAAAAGTAGCAGGAGCATTACATAATCAAAAAGGCATTCTTCGATAAGCAAAAATACCGTATGGACATGTGAATATTGTCTTCTCTTGATCTTTAGGTGCTATTGGGATTTGGAAATAGCAGAGAGTTCATCTAGGAAGCAATAGTACATATGCCCAGATAACCTTTCTAACATTTGATCAATGAAGGGCAAAGGAAAGTGATCTTTTCTAGTGGCGTCGTTCAGCTTCCTGTAATCAATGTAGACTCTCCAACCTGTAACTGTTCTAGTGGGAATTAGTTCATTCTTCTCGTTGGCTACCACCGTCATGCCTCTTTTCTTTGGAACAACCTGTACAGGACTTATCCAATTGCTGTCAGAAATAGGATAAATTATTCCAGCATCTAGAAGTTTAATTACCTCAGCTTTCACAACTTTTTTTACGTTGGGATTCAATCGTCTTTGAGGTTGCACACATGGCTTGTATTCCTCTTCCATTAAAATTTTGTGGGTGCAAAACGATGGGCTTATTCCCTTAATGTCAGAGATTTTCCAAGCTATGGCTCTTTTATGTTCTCTCAGTACCTGTATCAACTCCTCTTTTTCCTTGGGTTCCAATTCTAAAGAGATAATAACTGGTAGCGTAGAATTATCCCCGAGTAATGCATATTCTAAGTGTTTCGACAACTGTTTTAATTCTAATTTGGGCGGCTCATCAATAGAGGGTTTTTGTTTTAGTTCACCATTGACTTCAATGCTCTCTTTTTCCATTTGTCTAGATGAAGATGTATTCAGATTCAGCTTGTCAACTTCATCTTCTTCCCCCTCTTCTTGAGTCAAGCACAGTTCCATCGTGTCATCATGTATAATTTCCTGTAATGAGTTTTGAATGATATGATCAGTAGTATCAACAAAATAACAGGAATCATCTTGTTCTTTAGAATATCACATGGCTTCATAAATTTGAAAAATAATTTCCTCATCGCCTATTCTTAATGCAAGTTTACCGTCACCTACATCGATAACAGCCCTAGCAGTAGCTAAAAAAGGGCACCCTAAAATTAATGGAACCTCAATATCCTCATCCATGTCAAGCACAACAAAATCAACAGGGAAAATAAATTTATCAATTTTTACCAAAACATCCTCGATAACTCCTCTAGGATATTTAATTAATCTATCAGCTAATTGAATACTCATCCTAGTGGGTTTTGGTTACCCTAGATCTAGTTGTTTAAACATTTATAAGGCATTAAATTAATACTGGCACCTAGATCAGCTAAGGCTTTCTTAATATTTAAACTACCAATTAAACAATGAATAGTAAAACTTCCTGGGTCTTTTAATTTGGTTGGTAACTTGTTTTGGAGGATGGCTGAACATTCTTCATTAAGCTCCACAGTTGATACTTCTTCAAGCTTCCTTTTATTCGTCAGGAGTTCTTTTAAGAATTTTGCGTATGTCGGCATCTGTGAAATGGCTTCAACAAAGGGTAAGTTAATATGTATTTGTTTAAAAAGTTCAAGAAATTTACCGTGTTGGGCTTTTAATTGGTCTTTCTTCAACTTTGCTGGGTATGGGATTGATGGTTTACTTTCTTTGCGCACTGGAGTTACATCCTCAACTCCCTCATCCTTTGCTTTGTCATCTTCATGTGGTATTTTTTTCTTTGGTTCGACTAACTCCTTTCCACTTCTCAGTGTAACTGCCTTTACCTGTTCTGTTCCTTTAGAAAAAATCTCTGATCGAATTTCAGAAACTATCTTAGTAAGTTGCCCAACTATCTTAGTAATTTCCCCAACTGACTTAGTAAGTTCTCCAACTTGGTTCTCGATCCCTTTGATCAATGCTTGTTGGTTTTTAAGGGTGGTTTCAGTGTCTTGGAGACGGTTTTCTGTGGATGCCATAAATTTTGTCAGCATCTCTTCAAGGTTCGGCTTCTTCTCCTGTGGATAGGGCTGATTTTGGAATTTTTGAGGAGGTTATTGTCTTTGATTTCCTTGATTTCCTTGCCCTCCCCACGAAAAATTTGGGTGGTTCCTCCAACCTGGGTTATAATTATTACTATATGGATTATTATTAGATCTGAAATTGTTACCTATATAGTTCATCTGTTCACTCTCTGTGCCCGGTTGGTAGGGTAGGTACTCAGGATTCGCCACGGTTCCACTTACGTCGCACTGCATTACTTGATGTACCTGCGAACAACACAAACTATCAAGCTTTTTATTCATCATCTCTACTTGTGTTGATAGCATGGTTACTGCATCTATGTTGAAAACTCCGGTTGATTTTGTTGGTTTTGTCCTTGTAACCTGCCACTGATAGTTATTCAGTGACATCTCTTCAATAAACTCGTAGGCTACTTCAAGAGTTCTATTGTTTAGGGTTCCACCGGCGGCTGAATCAATTAGTTGCCTCGTTGAGGGGTTTACACTGTTATAGAAAGTTTGGACTTGGAGCCACAAGGGTAAACCATGGTGCAGACACCTTCTCAAGAGATCCTTATATCTCTCCCATGCGTCATATAATGTCTCTAAATCCATCTGCACAAAAGAAGAGATATCATTTCGTAATTTGGTCGTTTTGGCCAGTGGGAAATATTTTAATAAAAAATTTTCAGTCATTTGATCCCATATAGTGATTAACCCTCGTGGTAACGAGTTTGACCACTGTTTGGCTTTATTCCTTAATGAAAAGGGAAATAACTGAAGCCTTATGGCATCATCAGAAACGCCATTTATTTTGAAGGTATCACAGAACTCTAAAAAATTAGCTATATGAGTGTTTGGATCTTCGTCCTGCAAACCATCAAATTGAACAAATTGTTGAATCATTTGTATAGTGTTAGGCTTTAATTCAAAATTATTAGCAGCTATAGCAGGCCTAACAATACTTGATTCTGCTCCTGTTAAATGAGGTTTAGCATAATCATACATAGTACGCAGAGCATTATTTTCTGCCACATCTTGTGGTGGTGGATTATTCTCGTCCATCTCTTCAGTAGGATTGGATCTGTCTTCTCGCTCTTCTTCTGTGTAATTTAGGGCTCGCCTAATTTCTCTGCGATTTCTACGAGCGGTAGCTTCAATATCACTGTCGTATACTAGTGGTCCTCTCGGGTTCCTTCTAGTCATAAACTAGAGGTACCTGATAGAAAAAGAAAGAACGAAAATTTAGCAAAGTTAAAATTTAAACTTAAAAATAAAAGTAAATTGCAGAAAATAAAAAAATAATGGCTAAAGTGATAAAAATAGAGCTTTCTTAATATTTTAGTTCCCCGGCAACGGCGTCAAAAACTTGATCGCTGTGAAGTTAGAGTTTAAAAATTTATAAAGATAGTGATCGAACCTGGAAACTAACTATGACAACGATTGAGGCAAGTGCACCTATCGAACTGTAGTATAGCTTAGGCAAGACCGGATTGTCGAACCCAAAGGAACTAAAAGTACTAATACTAACTTTCTTTCTATTATTTAGCCTAAAATAAGTGAAGTTGTTTATTAATCTAAATTAACTAATTACTAAGCTAAAGACGCAAAGACAAAAAGAATGAATTGGGGAAATACTTGGGAAAAACTCAGTTGATTAAGACGATACGCTAAGGAAGAATCCACCTAGACTTCATTTGTTATCTAACACTGAACCAGACGATTTATTCACTTGACTTGATCCGTAGGATTCCCTAATGTACATTAGACCCTCTCTCAAAGCGAATAACGACTAACCCTAGGTTGATTAATTGAAATCTCTTTCTAAATAAAACCCCTAGAATCCCATTAACTCTATCTATAGATTCCCATATTAGGTTTCACCCTAATCCGGCAACGCTTCGTCACCTTATCTCTAGGCGCGCGAACAACTCCACTGTAATTATGCTAGATCTATGAATAGGCAGGGACTTTTGCTCCACCACCTAAGCACATCATACTTGAATTAATATCCGCAAAATATGAACACGAGAATTAAGCACACATAATTTAGAACAAATCAAGTATTTATCATATAGTTCAGAAAATAATAACAAGATTCATCTAGGTTTCATCCCCCTTCAGGTATCTGAAGGGTTTAGTTCATAATAATAAAGAAAAACATCTCAGAAGAAAAGATAAAACAAAACATAAGAAATCCCTAAAACCCCCTGAAGGAATTGAAGAGGAGATCCTCCGTCTTGAGTAGAATTCCGGCTTCTTAAGATGGATCAATTGGCTATCCCTTGAGAGTTTCCCACAAATCTGACCTTTTCGGCTCGGCTCCTTGGCCTAGCTAACCACCCTCTTTTAGGTTATACCTAGGGTCATTATATAGGCTTTTGAAATAGGTTTCTTTTCCCCTAAGTATCCTTTTCCGAGTGAAATTACTCTCCTCCATGGCAGGGGCAAGGCCATGGCACACGCCCGTGTGAATCGTGGCCAGGCCATGTTGGACTCTGTTAGTGAGGCACGGCCGTGTAGATCGACATCAGGCCGTGTTCTAGTATATTTGAGGAGGCACGGCCGTGTGGTCTTGGGCCCAGGCCGTGTCGATTTCGTGCTTTTGCCCATTTGGCCCGTTTTAAGCCAGTTTCTTGTTCTTTTCATCCTTCGATGCTTCTCTGAGTATAAAACATGAAAAGAAAGGATTAAGAGCACCAAATTACGTAAAATAAGGAATAATTCATCCAAAAGCATGCTAAATGTGGGCTTAAAATATGTTAGTTTTACGGTTTATCACCCATCATCACCCTAGGACACGTAGAGAACCCCATTAGATAAAACGTCATTCAATAGTTCTTTTTCAGAGTATGCTAAGGCCATAAACTTTTTCCTTCAGAGTTTCATATCAGAGTTCGTGTAACACCCCAAACCCGGCCCAAAACACCACGGCCGAATTTGAAATGTTACTGGGGAAAAATGTTTGAAAAATTCGGCTTTGAAGACGAAAGAGAATCAGTTTTAAGTTCTAAAACAGTTACTTCATTTAAAAAGGGGTTTGTCGTTCTGAAAATAGTAGTTTGCCGAGAAAACAAAATTAGAAGGTTGTGTAAAGTTTAAATCATTAAATGTATAAAAATTTGAGAGAACGAGTGCTTGTGAGTAGTCCGGGTTTGAAAACTTTAATTTGATTTTTAAGTTGTATACGTCTCGAAATCATTCCCAATTATTAATCCGCTAACAATTCTAACTCAAACCATAATAAAAATCCCGAAACATTTTAAGCGGCCTTATTACAATAAAAATGTCCCAAAATGTAATGCAAAGTTTAATATGTGAATAGAAATAAATAGCTTTTGCATGGCCACCTCGAATCCACTCCAGCCCGGTCCATCGAATCATGTCTCACCTGCATGGTTTTTGGGAAAAATAGGGTGAGTCAAACTGACTCAGTGCGTAATTAAACCACATGATCCACAAATGGGCTTGACCCCAAATCCATATCAAACCACGTACCACGCATAATAATGCAATATGTTAACCCAACCCAACCTAGTATCCAACCGCTACACACCACCCGTACATCCAGCCACCACACACCTGGGGATTACTAAATCGACCCTCTATCCGCTACACACCTTTTCGACAGTCAATGCCGTCCACCTAGTGGTCTAGCCATTGATCCACGTGATTAAAATCACAAATATCCACGATGAGACTCAAGGCCAACATCAATCCACAGTGAGGCTCGAGGCCATCACTAATCCACGTACATAGATGTACACACTTCCCCTTATTCAATATATCCCGAACCCCATGCACATGCAAAGATACCATGATGGAATGACAATGTAATCATGTGAACATAATGAGATATCCATATATAACATGCTTACAAAGATCCACAAATATCCATCCACATTTTAATATAGGAAATGTACTAACTCGACACGGATTACCCAATATGGGTAACAATACCACCACACCACTTTATCGGCTACCACACATATCACAAGCATTTGACTAATTAAACAAAGAAAGCGATGTATTAACTACGCACTGAGAACACGAAGCACTAGACTCTCGATTTCCCTAACGTCCTCACTCTCGAAGAGACTACTGATGACCGCTTGTCTCTTTCCGAAATATTTGGCCCACACCCCGGTGGCCAATCCCGAACCGCTGAAACAGACCGTTTCTTGAACTTAGGGGTAGGGACTACGTGTCCAACCCCTTTCTCTCCTTGGCTGATATTCGAATCCATCAAACAAAGTCTTTGGTCAGAAGACCCGGGTTAATACGTTAATTCAGATCTAAACGAAACCAAATGAATGCTAAAATCGAAAGAACACTCTTACCAAAGTCAACCTAAATCCCGAAGGCCCTCACTTGAACTTGAAGGTTGTCAAAATCCCTACACGAGCCATGTTAGATTCGGCCTAACATCTATGGACAAAAGAAATGGCCTTTGGCCGAACCAAATACCTTCTTACCTTGATTGATCAAGTCCCGAAAGATCCTTAATACTCCACTACTACTATTCCGATTGAAAAGATTGGTAGGAGATGAACGACAACGTCCCCTTTACAGGCTCTGACAGATTCGGCCAAGAGATATAACTGGAGAAATAAATAAAATAGTGGAAGAGAAGAAAGAGTATGAACGAAAAAGAGAAAGGAAATGGTGAATGGGAGATTCGGCCAAGGTATAGAAAAACTATTCGGCTTTGATGATGAAACAAGTGATGGAAGAAAGGAAGAGAAAGTTTGAGGTTAAGAGGTTCGGCTATAGGAGAAAGTGAAGGAAAAGGTTCGGCTATGGTGAAGATGGAGGGTGTATTTCGGCTTTTTAGAGAGTGAAAGAATAACCTTGACTTTAGACTATAGTAAAAGAAGAAGACCGAAAATGAATTACTCTTGTTGACACTTTCGGCAAGACTAAAGAAGAGAGAAAAATGATTTCAAAAGAAGGAAAAATGACCACACACACTCTACCATACACCTTATTTCGGCACCTAAGCCCCCTAACCGAACCACTCTCCTCTTGGCCGAAAATGCCACCCCTAGAACCCCACATTCGGCCAACTCTCAAGCCCCTCTCCTCATCCCTTCTTTTCCTCCTAAATTTCCTCCCCTTCACCCATTCAAATGAGTTTGACTCATTCAAACCTCATGCCTCACTCTCCACCACATATTCAAAATGTTTGACCCATTCAAACTTCCACCTTCCAAGTGCCATAGCCGAATCCACTACCTCATCCCTACTTGACGCAAAAAGCAACCCAAAATGCTGTCCATGCTACTCGAACCTCCTCCTCCCTTGCAACTCCTTTAACGTAAACTCCCCTGCACCCAAAGTAGCGTCCCCTTGCCACTCCACCACCTCGCTGCTTGTGTCCATGCTCACCACATTTAATCCCTTAAGGCCTAGCTCCCCTCGCTCTCCTCTTAACAACTTTGAACCAAAAATTTTACTAAGGCTCCTACCTAGCCCCAAGGTTTCCCGAAGCCCCCAAACACACTCAAATAGCATACAGAGCATACTAACACATAGATATGAATTAAAATGCAAGACCCCTCAAAATCCCAGATATTACAGTTCTACCCCTCTTAAAGAAATTTTGGCCTCGAAATTACTCGGTCAAAATAGGTGAGGGTATTCTTTGTTGCATTGCCTCCTCCCGGCCCACGAAGCTTCTTCTCGATCCATGGTTCCGCCACAACACCTTGACTTGAGGAACTGATTTCTTTTCGTAATACCTTCACATCCCGCTCCAAAATCTGAATCGGCTCTTCCTTATAGGACAAGTCTGGTCTCAATTCAACTTCCTCAACTGGCACCACGTGAGATGGATCCGATCGGTAACGACGTAGCATTGATACGTGGAACGCATCATGCATCTGCTTCAATTCTGAAGGCAACTCTAACTGATACGCCACTGGTCCAACTCGCTTCAAAATCCAATAAGGCCCTATAAACCTAGGACTCAGCTTACCTTTACGTCCAAATCTGAACACCTTCTTCCACGGTGAAACTTTCATAAACACCCGATCACCCACGGCAAATTCTATCTCTTTTCGCTTAAGATCTGCATACGACTTCTGTCTGTCAGATGCCTCCTTCAACCGAGCCCGAATTACCCTAACCTTTTCTTCTAATTCCGCCACTATCTCTGGACCCAAAACATGATGCTCACCCAACTCTGTCCAACACGTAGGAGTGCGACACTTTCGTCCATAAAACGCTTCATACGGTGCCATCATAATACTAGCTTGATAACTGTTGTTGTATGCAAACTCTGCTAAGGGTAGAAATTCCTCCCAGCTACCTCTGAAGTCGATAACACATCCCCTCAACATATCTTCCAATACCTGAATTACCCTTTCAGACTGGCCATCCGTTTGCGGATGAAATGCCGTGCTAAAGTCTAATCTGGTGCCCAAAGCCTGATGCAATGCCCTCCAAAACACCGCGACGTAAATCTAGGATCCCTATCTGGATATTATTGACACTGGCACCCTGTGCAGCCTTACAATTTTTGCCACATACAGCTTCGCCAACCTCTGCAGAGAATAGTCGACTCGCACTGGTATGAAATGTGCGGACTTCGTCAACCGATCCACAATCACCCATACTGAGTCTTTCTTAGTAGGCGTAAGGGGAAGCCCACTAACGAAATCCATCGTGATTCTCTCCCATTTCCATTGTGGAATCTTCACAGGTTGTAGCAACCCCGAAGGCACCTGGTGTTCAGCTTTGACTTGCTGACACGTCAAACATTTCCCTACAAATTCCGTGACTTCCTGCTTCAGTCCAGGCCACCAAGACTGATCTCGCAGATCCCTATACAACTTACTCCCTCCAGGATGCATAGCGTAAGGGATACTATGCGATTCCCGAAGAATCTTCTGCCTTAATTCCACATCCTTCGGCATACAAACCCTACCCCAGAAACACAAAACTCCGTCGCTGCTCATACTGTAGTCCTGTAATCCCCCATTCTGTACTTGCAGAAGTCTAGCACTCAGAACCTCATCCACCAATTGTTTCTCTTTTACCTGACTTAACCATGTCGGCTTCACCTACAGCTCCGCTAACAAACTCCCGTCGTCATAAAGACTAAGATGAGCAAGCATCGCCCTCAAATCTGACACTACTTTCCGGCTTAGCGCATCCGCCACCACATTCGCTTTACCCGGATGGTACTCAATCAAGCAATCATAATCCTTTAATAATTCCACCCACCTCCGCTATCTCAAGTTCAGTTCCTTCTGAGTCAGCAGATACCTTAAACTCTTATGGTCCGTGTAGATCACCGACTTCTCCCCATACAAATAGTGCCTCCACACTTTCAAAGCGAAAACCACTGCAGCTAACTCCAAATCATGCGTCGGATAGTTAACTTCATGTGGTCTCAGCTGCCGAGACACATAGGCAACCACCTTCCCTTCCTGCATCACCACACAACCTAACCCCGTATGAGAAGCGTCACAATACACCACAAAATCTTTCCCTGCCACAGGCTGAATTAGAACCGGAGCCTCTGTCAAAACCCTTTTTAATTTCTCGAAACTCTCTTGCTGCTTGTCCGTCCACATAAAAGGTACCTCCTTCCTCAATAACTTAGTCAAAGGTGCTGCTATCGAAGAAAACCCTTCAACAAACCTCCTATAGTAGCCTGCTAACCCCAAGAAACTGCGAATCTCCGCCATTAACTTAGGTGGTTTCCAATCCAATACCGCCTCAATCTTCCGAGGATCCACTCTTATCCCTTCTGCAGACACCACATGACCCTGAAAAGCAACTTCCCTTAACCAAAATTCGCACTTGCTAAATTTGGCATATAACTTCTTTTCCCTTAAAACCTGCAGCACCACCCGAAGATGCGCATCATGCTCCTCCTCTGACTTGGAATATACTAGGATGTCATCTATAAACACCATGACGAACTGGTCCAAGTAGGGTTGGAAAACCCGATTCATCATATCCATGAACGCAGCTGGGGCGTTCGTCAAACTGAACGGCATTACTAGGAATTCATAATGCCCGTATCGAGTCCGAAAAGCCGTCTTATGGATATCCGCTTCCTTCACCTTAAGGCGATGATATCCCGACCTCAAATCTATCTTCGAGAAGATCGCGATTTCTACGGTGATCAAACAAGTCGTCTATCCTTGGCGGCGGATATTTGTTCTTGATCGTCGGTTTATTTCAATGGCGATAATCTATGCAAATACGCATAGATCCGTCCATCTTCTTCACAAATAGAACCGATACTCCCCATGGAGACACACTGGGTCGGATAAACCCGCGATCTAGCAACTCTTGGATTTGGGCCTTGGTTCAACCAACTCCTTTGGTGCCATCCTATAAGGAGCGATGGACACCGCGCTGCATGCCGGCACAGAAGTCGATTCCAAACTCCACCTCACGATCCGGAGGCAACCACGGAAGTTCTTAGGAAAAACATCCACAAACTCCTCACTGTTTCTAACTCTCCCACAATGCAGCTTCCTTTGCATCCGAGCACTCACAAACATTAAGAATGCTATACACCCCTTCTTCACCATCTTCTCCGCCTTAAGAGCAGACACTACATTAGACAGGTAGTCTCTCCTCTCACATATCACCACAACCTCATTGTCCTCGAGAGTCCTCAATGACATGCGCTTAGCAGCACAGTCTAAATTCGCACGATACCCCACTAGCCAGTCCATGCCTAGTATCAAGTCAAATTCTCTGAACAGTAGCTCCGTCAAGTTAGCCGGAAACACTGACCCCTGAACTTCTAAAGGCACGCCTCTAAAAAGTTTATCTACCACTACTGATTGCCCTAAAGGACTAAGTACTGTCATCTTCCTAGAGACAATTTCAGGACTCACATTCAATGCTCCAGACACCATGCTAGCAATAAATGAGTGTGTCGATCCAACATCAATTAAAGCAGTAAAGGGTAACCCAGAAATAAGGAACGTACCCGTTATAATGTCAGGTGCATCCCCCTCCTCATGACGTCTGGCTGCGTAAACGAACCCTGGCTGCCTAGCATCTGCACTCCCAAGTACCTCTACCGGTGCTCCACGACCTCGGCCGAACCATTCCCTCCACGGTTCGGACCACGACCCTCGGCGCTGTTGACCACCCCTTCCGGCTGCACATACCCGACCTACCGCGTTCGAGTCCTATCCATGTCCCGAGGCGAGTTCTTAACCAAGTGATCCTTCGACCCACACCTGTAACACTCTTTGTTCCTTCCCAAGACACTCCTACATGAGACCTCCCACACTGGCACACTGCAGTGGCGATTCTCAAAGAATCGGCATAGAAACACGAAAGCAGAACTCTCAACCCTAGGCTTTTTCTCGAAAACCCCGGATGATCTTGTGATCCAAAACTCCTCTTATTCCCGCCTGTCTGTCCCTATCCCTATTCTCGCTCTCGCACGATTAACCTCTTCCGTTATTCTAGCTTTTTCTACCAAAGTGGCAAAGTCCCTCTCTCGCTGAGGAGCGATCAACACCCACAGCGCATCTCGCAGCCCATCCTCAAATCTAACACAGCGCTCGTAATCAGTAGCAACAATTCCCCGAGCATATCAGCTTAGCTGCAAAAATTCTGCCTCGTACTCCGCTACCGTCTTACCCCCTTGCACTAAGTTCAGGAATGCCTTCCTCTATGCATCCACGTAACTAGCCCCTACGTATTTCCCCTCAAACTTAATATTAAAGAAACCCCAATCCACTCGATCTGCCGGAGTACCCTCTCGGACAGTGAGTCACCACTGGTAGGCCTCATCCCGAAGTAACGAAACAGCGCCCTTCAACTTCTCCTCAGCAGTGCAGTCCAAGTCATCCATGATCCTCTCGACTGCCTCTAACCAATACTCCGCCACATTCAGAGCTACCCTAGAGACACCTCTAAATATCTCGGTTCCATTCGCTCGAAGTCGCTCAGACACGGACTTCCGAGCCCCAGTACCCATATTAGCTCCCGCAACTCTTTCCAAAACCTGCAGCATAGCCTGCGACACCACGTCATCTCCACCCGTTTGATCCTGAAACTCCGCTCCCGCGACCGGTGGCGGCGCCTCGTTTCTCGATCCCGACTGGACTCCAAGCCGGTTTACGTACGACCATCCCGCCTCTACCACGCCCACGGGTATTACGACCACGTCCCCTAGAACTCATGTCTAACATCGCGTCTTAATCGAATTAAGAAGTTTTATGCATTAGCTTTCTTTTCCACCCATGGATTAAAGGAGTAGTTTTATGGTATAGAATTTCGAGTTATTCTTTCGTAAAGAGCACACATCCTTAAAGTTTCAGGTCTCTAGAGAGAATACCTAAATTCTATCATCCACAACAATATCCACAATAATGCATCATATATCCACTTCCACTCAATTCATTTATACTGATCGGAGGACTTACAGCGGACTGGTAGGAAGATTCGAGTGCCATGCCTTCAAAAGTCCATTCCACGAAAAATTTCTTTTAACTAACTTTGAAATACCAAGTTTGAAAACATTGTGGGCCTCAAAACCCATAGGCCGGGTTTAAAACCTGGCTCTGATACCAAATTGTAACACCCCAAACCCAGCCCAAAACACCACGGCCGAATTTGGAATGTTACTGGGGAAAAATGTTTGAAAAATTCGGCTTTGAAGACGAAAGAGAATCAGTTTTAAGTTCTAAAGCAATTATTACTTCATTTAAAAAGGGGTTTGTCATTCTGAAAATAGTAGTTTGCCGATAAAACAAAACTTAGAAGGTTGTGTAAAGTTTAAATCATTATATTTATAAAAATTTGAGAGAACGAGTGCTTGTGAGTTGTCCAGGTTTGAAAATTTTAATTTGATTTTTAAGTTGTATACGTCTCGAAATCATTCCCAATTATTAATCCGCTAATAATTCTAACTCAAACCATAATAAAAATCCCGAAACATTTTAAGCGGCCTTATTACAATAAAAATGTCCCAAAATGTAATGCAAAGTTTAATATGTGAATAGAAATAAACAGCTTTTGCATGGCCACCTCGAATCCACTCCAGCCCAGTCCATCGAATCATGTCTCACCTGCATGGTTTTTGGGAAAAATAGGGTGAGTCAAACCGACTCAGTGCGTAATTAAACCACATGATCCACAAATGGGCTTGACCCCAAATCCACATCAAACCACGTACCACGCATAATAATGCAATATGTTAACCCAACCCAACCTAGTATCCAACCGCTACACACCACCCGTACATCCAGCCACCACACACCTGGGGATTACTAAATCGACCCTCCATCCGCTACACACCTTTTTGGCAGTCAATGCCGTCCACCTAGTGGTCTAGCCACTGATCCACGTGATTAAAATCACAAATATCCACGATGAGACTCAAGGCCAACATCAATCCACAGTGAGGCTCGAGGCCATCACTAATCCACGTACATAGATGTACACACTTCCCCTTATTCAATATATCCCGAACCTCATGCACATGCAGCATACCATGATGGAATGACAATGTAATCATGTGAACATAACAGATATCCATATATAACATGCTTAAAAAGATCAACATATATCTATCCACATTTTAATATAGGAAATGTACTAACCTGATTACCGGATTACCCAATATGGGTAACAATACCACCACAGCCACTTTATCGGCTACCATACATATCACAAGCATTTGACTAATTAAACAAAGAAACAAGTGTATTAACTACGCTTTTTGAGAACTCAAGCACTAGACTCTCGATTTCCCTAACGTCCTCACTCGAAGAGACTACAGTGATCTGCTTGTCTCTTTCCGATGCTGGCCCACACCCCGGTGGCAAATCCCGAACCGTTGAAATAGACCGTTTCTTGAACTTAAGGGTAGGGACTATGTGTCAAACCCCTTTCTCTCCTTGGCTGATATTCGAATCCATCAAACAAAGTCTTTGGTCAGAAGACCCGGGTTAATACGTTAATTCAGATCTAAACGAAACCAAACGAATGCTAAAATCGAAAGAACACTCTTACCAAAGTCGACCTAAATCCTGAAGGCCCTCACTTGAACTTAAAGGTTGTCGAAATCCCTACACGAGCCATGTTAGATTCGCCCTAACATCTATGGACAAAAGAAATGGCCTTTGGCCGAACCAAATACCTTCTTACCTTGATTGATCAAGTCCCGAAAGATCCTTAATACTCCACTACTACTATTCTGATTGAGAAGATTGGTAGGAGATGAACGACAACGTCCCCTTTACTGAGCTCGGATGATTCGGCCAAGAGATATAACTGGAGAAATAAATACAATAGTAGAAGAGAAGAAAGAGTATGAACGAAAAAGAGAAAGGAAATGGTGAATGGGAGATTCGACCAAGGTATAGAAAAACTATTCGGCTTTGATGATGAAACAAGTGATGGAAGAAAAGAAGAGAAAGTTTGAGGTTAAGAGGTTTAGCTATAGGAGAAAGTGAAGGAAAAGGTTCGGCTATGGTGAAGATGGAGGGTGTATTTCGGCTTTTTAGAGAGTGAAAGAATAACCTTCGACTTTAGACTATAGTAAAAGAAGAAGACCGAAAATGAATTACTCTTGTTGACACTTTTTCGGCAAGACTAGAGAAGAGAGAAAAATGATTTCAAAAGAAGGAAAAATGACCATACACACTCTACCACACACCTTATTTCGACACCTAAGCCCCCTAACCGAACCACTCTCCTCTTGGCCGAAAATGCCACCCCTAGAACCCCACATTTGGCCAACTCTCAAGCCCCTCTCCTCATCCCTTCTTTTCCTCCTAAATTTCCTCCCCTTCACCCATTCAAATGAGTTTGACTCATTCAAACCTCATGCCTCACTCTCCACCACATATTCAAAATGTTTGACCCATTCAAACTTCCACCTTCCAAGTGCCATAGCCGAATCCACTACCTCATCCCTGCTTGACGCAAAAAGCAACCCAAAATGGTGTCCATGCTACTCGAACCTCCTCCTCCCTTGCAACTCCTTTAACACAAACTCCCCTGCACCCAAAGTAGCGTCCCCTTGCCACTCCACCACCTCGCTGCTTGTGTCCATGCTCACCACATTTAATCCCTTAAGGCCTAGCTCCCCTCGCTCTCCTCTTAACAACTTTGAACCAAAAATTTTACTAAGGC
Organism: Gossypium sturtianum; assembly: GCA_025698515.1. Lineage (NCBI taxonomy): Eukaryota > Viridiplantae > Streptophyta > Magnoliopsida > Malvales > Malvaceae > Gossypium > Gossypium sturtianum. Next base: position 67,056,329 of record CM046946.1, on the reverse strand, counting down.
TCCTACCTAGCCCCAAGGTTTCCCGAAGCCCCCAAACACACTCAAATAGCATACAGAGCATACTAACACATAGATATGAATTAAAATGCAAGACCCCTCAAAATCCCAGATATTACAGTTCGTGTTTACAGTCCCGACGGACTTCTTTATTTACCACCGCTGTGACTCGAATCACTTTACAAACTCTACAAACCAGACACATCCCAGACCCAAGCTTTCATAATTTCATAACACTTTTCGTACATCCCACAGAACTTATTTTCAAGCAGGCTAACTTATCTCTTAATCTAATTATAGCTTTATTCCTATAGTTGTATAAGTATAATATTCATTCTATAATTCCCATGATTTCCAATTCATAGTTGGATCACTTTCAAGTAGATATACTTCTATATAAACAATATACATACAAGAGTCAGAGTAGAAACTCACATGATCTTTACCTACTATAGTTCAAAGCTCTAGATCTGGATATCCATATCGAACCAGCAGCAACCATTGCTTAAAAACATAATTTCACTATTATGACTCTTGTACATAAAAATTACTTATCATTTCAATCGCTGACAATCCCATGCAGAAACCTTATACTTGCAGTCTCATTATTTAATTATCACATACAGATTTACTCATTCAAAACTTGACATGCAAAGCTGAAATACTTACCCTGATGCGAAATAACCACTGATCATCAAATAACCATAGCTTCTAAATCATCGATGTAAGATACATTTAGATTTAAGGAAAACGTTAGTAAATACCACTTAAGGAAGAGGAAGAAGAAAGAAAAACCCTTTCAGAACTCATCTCCCACATATAAATATGACACAACTTACTTAGTGGAATTTAACAAGTGTCATACGTTTCAAAACTTGCCTTCTTAATAGACTACATTTTTTGAAAGAAATATTCTTAAATACCTTGCAATCACAATTATCCAACTTGACTATTTAGTTGATTTCTAACCAAGTTACTTAAAATCTAACTAGCACAGTATTCTAAACAAATCAGGCGTACTATACTTTTAGTAAATACTCCTCCTATACTTATCCTTAATCTTTTAACATGAACTTCTCCTTAATACATGGCAGAATATCATAAAATCAAATTCTTACTTACACTTATGGCGGTTACTATACGCCCACACATATACGCCAAAACAATCTTTTGGGCGAACAACACTACGCTAGACAGACTATTTACTGCTATACACCGAAACATTAGACCCGCTAGATTTGAGGTGTTACAAGTGTAAGTTTCTGTTAGTTTCTACTTGATGCTTGATTCTTCACAAAATCTCTCAAACCTTTTAAATGTATACTAATTTCCATTTTTTGATCTAAGTATCTTCAACTTGTAGTAGGCTTGGTTCTCAATAACTACCTTAAACTTCTAGAAAACCTATGCCACTTCTAACTTGAACTTCAAAAAATAGACCCAACAATGCCTTGAGCTGTCATCTATGAACAGAAAAAATTATTTGCTCCTATTAAGTGAAGGTGTCTTCATAGGTCCACATACATCAGTATGGACCAAGTGCAGCTTGTCAATAGCTCTCAAAGCTTTGTTGGCTAGAAATGGAAGCCTGACTTACTTTCCAAGCTGACACACCATGCAAACAACACTTTGGTCTACCATTTTGGACATATTTTTAACCAAATCAGATTTATATAACTGACTAAGGGACCTATAGTTGACATGTCCCTGTTGTAACAGGTTGTTTTGCAGTGGTGTCAAAAATAATGGTTTCGAGGCCAAAAATTCGATGAGTAAGTTAGTAAATATTATATTTAATATTTACAAGTAAAATATGGTTTTTAAAATATTTTTGATATGATAATTTATGCTATATAAACGATTTATTATGTTCAAGTGGTATGACCCTAAGGTCAAGTGGTTTTAAAAAATAAGGTATCGGGACCTCATTTCTATAAACCAAGTCGTAAATATTTTTATAAATATTTACAAAGTTTCATTAAGGTGGTATTAAAGTTTCGTTGAAAAATTTTAACATTTCGATGGTTAATTAATTAAAAAGGACTAAATTGTAAAAGATGTAAAATTTAATCACTATTTGATTTGAGTGATTAAATGGTTAATTGAATAAAGGAAAAGGGACTTAAATGGTAATTAGACCATTCAAGGTGTTAGTGGACAATAATGGACATGAATTTCATGTTTTATTTAATTATTAACTAAGGTTAATATGGTAATTTGATAATTATATTAAAATAAATAAACAAAAGTTTGATTCATCTTTTTCAAAGCTTGGTAACTGATAGTAATGGGGGAAGAAGCCATTTTTTTAGCTTGGAGGTTTTGGCAACTTTACAAGCAAAAAAAATCAAGATCGGGTGGAAAATCAAGGAAAATGAAAAATTACCAAAATGCCCCTAAACTTTGGTATTTCTGCAATTTAGCCCGGTAAGTTCGTATGAAATGTATTATGTATAATTTTGATTAAATTTAATGTTAATATATGATTTTATTGAAAATGAATCAATATATATATGTTATTACATAGTTATCATGTTGTGAGAGGACGTAAATTCAACGACGTACGACGATTATTGAGCCCCGTTTGAACCTTAGGAATATGTAGAATATATAGGATACAAATGACATGTAATTAGGGTTACAGTGTTTTGGGTGCTAGTCCTACACGTCTTACCGGTGACTAAGTTTTTTGGCATGTGTTACGGTTACTTGACAGCTTGTGTGAGCAGCACCATGTAGCTACAATCTGACTGACAGCTTGTGTGAGCAGATCCAGGTTACCATGATTCGGGTGCTGGTCTTGAATGTCCTACGGATGGCTGAGGTCTAGCATTAGTTGCGGATACTCGACAGCTTGTGTGAGCAGCAACGTGTAGCTTACATTCCGACTGACAGCTTGTGTGAGCAGCATCGTGTAGCTTACATTTCGACCGACAGCTTGTGTGAGCAGACCCATTTGACAGCTCGTGTGAGCTACGACTATATATTTAGCACACTTTGTGTGAGCTTTCCCACATATCCGATATTATTCTAAGTGGTTCAACAGGCATGAAAAGGGATGAACCGGTAAGGGTTCCGATTGATTTCACTACAATAATTATAGAAAGGTATGATGTATCGATGATTCAAGCAAGAACATTCATGATTATGAAAGTATGATTTAAGTGATGCTATGTTTATGTCTTATGTGTTACGCAAATGAAATGGTAAAGAAAACGATATGAATTAAGACATGAAACTATATGAATATCATTGATATGTTGATACATGGAAATTATGAAAGTTGAGATAGCTGGCAATTTCTAATGGTTCATGTTGAGAGCAATGGTTGTATATGTTATTTTTGCCTATGATTTATACCATGTATGCTAACATGTTTAGTGTGGATGCTTAGGCTTATGCCAAGCTTGTGGATATGATTGATGTTTATGATTATGCTTGTACTATGCATATGAACAGATAAGAAAAGGGAATGATATGGTAAGTACGTAATGGGGATGTATTATGATGTTATAAAAAGGTTTAATGAGATAAATGATGTATTCATATGATAGTAAATTTCTTATGCTTTGAATGAATCTATCGATGTCATGAATAATTACACTTAATTGAGAATTAATAATGTTGTTGAGGCTTATGATAAGCATTGGGAATGGAAAGGAAAGTAAGTAAATTGAGAGGTGTATAGTTTTATAGAAAGGTTGATGGTTATACATTACGTCCCATAAAATCCTTTCATGTTTTGAGTTATAAATATATGTGACATAAATGAATTTACTTACTTACGAGTTGGTAATTATGGTTTGGTAAATCTTGAGGCATTGGTATAGGTTTAGATATAACCTATAATGTTCATTATTGAAATGTAATATTATGCTTATGGTTTATACAAGCTTACTAAGCATTCATTGGTTATATGGTTTTCTTTCCTTTACTTTTCAGATTATCGGAAGCTCGATCGGGTTTGAAGCTCGTCGGAGATCTATCACACTATCCAGCGAATATAGCGATAGATTTTGATGTCTTGGTTAAGGTTATAATGGCATGTATAGGTGAACTTACGGTTGATAATTAGCTTAATGTTAGTTGATGTGTTTGGCATGTATATGACATTTTGGGTGATGTAGCCTTCTTACATTTAGTGCCTTGTTGATATGTGTTTTAATTTGATATTGTGTTAAAGCATGGTTGAATGGCCAAAGTGATATATGATGAATTAACCTCAACATGGTCAAGATATGGTACGCTTTGGAAAGGTTTTGATCTAGATATGGCATGAATCTAATATGGTGTGGTGATTATTTAGCAATTATGTTATGTTTTGGCATGGAAACAAGTTAATTGATAATTTGATAAATATGCTCATGAATGGGTGTTTTTGGTTGATGTTTTAGCCATTATGTTTTGACTTGTGAATTTGGTATTTTGAATGATTGAAATGGTTGATATGTGGATATATATATGTGGCCTTTTGATGGATGACTTTATAGCCTTTTAGATGGCCTTGATGGTTGGAGTTGAAATGGTCATTTGAAGTTGTGTTTTGAATTACCAAATTGACATTTTTGAATGTAATTTTGGCATGTGGTCAATTATGGTATAACTTGATATGGAATTAAACTATATATATTGCTAAGTTATGGTCAAATATGTATGAGTTAGATATATGTATATTTGGGATGCATGAAAACTATAGTTCAAATGATAAGTTCTAATGACAAGGTATAAGTTAAGCATGGTATGTTTTAAAATGGTAGCAAGATGATCAACTATGCATATGGTTATACAAGTTTAATTGTTGTGATTGAGGTGCCTTTTTGGGCATATTGGTTGTGTGAATATGTATCTTATTTGGATAGCTTGGTGTTGTATGGTTTGGTGTACTTTGGGATGCTTGATTACATGTGGTAAATTGGTTATAGTTGTGTGCATGAATGGGTGAGAAAAATGGCTTGGAAATGGCCTATTTTTCATCCACACGGTCAGAGACACAGGCGTGTGTCTCAGACGTGTGTGAAACACGGCCAAGCGACACGGTCGTGTGTCCCCTGTGGGTTTTTAAAGGTTGCATTTCGAGAGTTACACGGTCTGGCACACGGGCGTATGGCTTGGCCGTGTGACCCAAGTCAGAGAGTTACACGAGCTTGGACACGGGCTGGGACATGACCGTGTGTCCCTACTTTGAATGTCCACATGGCCTGAGACACGGGTGTGTCTCTCAGCTGTGTGACCCTCACAGTTTTGAAAATTTTTATCTTTTCCCAAAAAATTCTAAATGTTTCCAATTTAGTCCCGATTTGTTTCTAATGTGTTTTTAGGGCCTCGAGGGCTCGTATAAGGGACAAAATGTATGTCATTGATATAATTTGCTATGATTAATGTTGTGAAGTAAATTATTTATATTTTTGATAGATTTGAAATGTAAACACCGGTAATGCTCTGTAACCCTATTTTGGCGATGGATATGGGTTAAAGGTGTTAACACTAGTCTTTTGTGCCATAAATAAGAATCATCTACTGAGCTGGTGTAGGCTTTTGAAGCCACCAAGTTCCAATCCAAGACAAAACTCTAGTGATTCATTGCAACTAACATTATTTCTTGTCCTAGTGAGTCAAATATCATGCAACCCCTATCTTTAAAAATAATGGTGTAGTTTTTCTCAAGCAATTGACCATTGCTAAAGAGATTCTGATCAATTTCAAACACTAAAAGAACATTTGAGATTTCTTTAGTACCTGATGGAGTGCAGATTAGCACATCTCCTTTTCCCTTAGCCTCAATGAACAAACCATTTTCAATCTTGATCCTTGAGGTGAAGCTTCTATCAATCCCTTTGAAGATGCTTTCATTTGAGGTCACTGGGTTGGTGCAACCACTGTCAATCAACCAATTCTTCTTGACTTTGTTGTTTGTTGCAAAACAAGAAGCAATTAACACTTGCTCCTCCTAAGCTTGATTTCCATCAGTAGCCTGAGCTTGAACATTGTGTTGTTGTTGCTCATTCCCTTTTGTTTTTTCACACTCTCTCCATGTGACCAAGTTGTTTGTAGGCTCTACATTGGATGTCTGGCTCACCAATAGTATTTCTCCAACTGTGTGGTCTTCTTGCAATAAAATCATTGTGGATACTTCTTCTTTCCACTATCTCTCTTTTACTTCCCCCTTCTTTCATTCCAATTCTTCTTGCCTTTGTTGCTTAATGAACTTGGACCTTCCTTGTTCCTAGCTTGGAATGCACCTTTAGAGTGGTCCCCTTGTCGGCTTGCTCTTCTTTTCTCTTGAGCATAGATAGCATTTATCAACTCAGACAGAAAAATTGTTGACAAATCCCTCGAATCTTCCAAGGATGAGATCTGTAACACCCCTAACCCGTAACCGTTGCTGGAATAGGTTAAGAGGCATTACCAAACTAGAAACTCAGTTCAGAACAATCATTTATCAAATATCATCTCATTTCAGTAAATATCATTCTTTCACATTCAATACATATTTAAATCGAGCATACAAGGCTTCAATCATGCATTCGGGACTAAATTGGTAACATATGAAAATTTTGGAAACTTAAAAAAAATTCAACATTTCAAGTATCACACGCCCGTGTGAACAGGCCGCGTGCCTCACACGGCTAGTAGACATACTCGTGTCTTAGACCGTGTGAAAATAGGGCATACATACTGACTTGGGTCACACGGCCGAGGACATGCTCGTGTGCCAGCCCGTGTGAAAACTGAAGAGTATACTGACTTGGGACACACGGCCAACCACATGCCCATGTGTCTAGCCCGTGTGCCCTTCGAAATGGCCATTCACGCCCGTGTATCAGGCCGTGCCAAAACTGCAGGGTATATTGACTTATCAACACAGGCAAGCCACACGCCCGTGTGCAAGGCTGTGTGCCATTTAGGGGGTATACTAACTTGTACCACACAGTGTAACACCCCTAACAAGTATCTGTTGTTGGAATAGGGTTAAGAGGCATTAAGTCCCTTAATCAATCAATGTCATTAAGTCCCTTAATGAGGTCTACAAGACCTTCAATATACATTGGGAAGAGGTCGGGACTAAACCGAGCACATACGAAATTTTTCCAAAAACGTAACATTTTTCAAAGCTACAGAGGTCACACGCCCGTGTGGGTAGGCCGTGTGCCTCACACGGCCTCTAACACACCCGTGTGTCCAAGCCATGGCAAAATAGGGCATACATACTAACTTGACCACATGACCAAGGACACACCCGTGTGCTTCACCCGGGGTCGACACTGACTTATTTCACACGGCCAGTCATACTTCCGTGTGTCCAGCCCGTGTGCGAGTCTGACTTGTTTCAATTTGAAAACTTAAGAGACACGGTCAAGCCACACGCCTGTGTGCTCAACTGTGTGGGCAAATATAGGCCATTTGCAAGGCCAATTTTCCACCCACACTTTGGGTCACACCTACAAGCATCAAACCATAAAAATTCATACCCCAGGTATATTCAAGACATACCAAAACATGCACCTTTTAATCCTCTTAACATCATTATACATTTCACATTCAAATTCTACTAAAACATATCAATTCACATTATCAAATTCACATCATAATCATGTAATCCATACACCATTTAATTCTTACTAATCGTGCTCGAAACTAACTATGACAACGAATAAGGTAAGCGCACCTATCGTTCGGTAGTATAGCTATGGTAAGACCGGAAATATCGTATCCTCAAGGACCAAGAGTACTAGTAGTTACTATCTTTTTATTATCTAGCCTAAGTATTAAGGGAATTGATGTTTATCTAACTAATTACTAAACTAAGGATGCTAAGACAAAGAGAGTGAATTGGGAAAATACTCTTGGGAAAACCAGTTGATTAAGACAATACCCGAGGAAGAATCCACCTTGACTTCACTTGTTATTTAACTCTGAACTAGACGATTTATTCACTTAACTTGATCCGTAGGATTCCCTAATTTATATTAATACCTCTTTCGAGGCTACTAACGCCTAACCCTATGTTGATTAATTGAAATCTCTTTCTAATTAAAACCCCTAGTGTTGCATTAACTCGATCTATGGACTCCCATATTAGGTTTGACCCTAATCCGGCAGATTTTCGTCATCCTATCTCTAGGGTTGCGATCAACTCCGCTTAACTATGCTAGATCTACTCTTAAACAGGGACTTTTGCTCTACTATCTAAGCACATCAATACTTGAATCAATATCCTGAAATATTAAAACAAGAATTAAGAACACATAATTAAGAACAAATCAAGTATTTATCATATAGTTCAGAAAACAATAACAAGATCCGTCTTAGGTTTCATCCCCCTCAGGTATTTGAGGGGTTTAGTTCATGAATAATAAAGAATACATCTCAGAAGAAAGTAAATAACAAAACATAAGAAAAACCCTAAAACCCCCTAAAGGAAATTGAAGGGAAGATCTTAGTCTTGAGCGTGATTCCGGCACGAGATGGATCAACTGGCTTTCTTGGAGTAATCCCCTATGTTCAGCCCTCTCTGGCTTCGCCCCCGACCAAAGACACTTTTTAGGTTATACTTAGGGCATTTATATAGGCTTTGGAATGTCTTTCTTGGCCCACAAGTATCCTATTCCGAATGAAACTCATCTTGGCTATAGCAGGGACGCGCCCGTGTGACACGCCCGTAGTCGACTCTCTTGGCCGTGGTCGATCCTATTTGCCACACACGGCCGTGTGATCAAGCCGTGTACGATGTTTTAGGCCGTGTCTCGATTGTTACTCGAAACGCACGGCCGTGGGTGATAGCCCAGGCCGTGTGAGTCTCTAAGGTAAGCCCATTTGCTCCATTTTCGGCCTGTTTCTTGTTCTTTTCATCCTCCGATGCTTTCCTAAGTATAAAAAATGAAATTAAAGGATTAGGAGCATCAAATTCCACAATTCAAAGGATAAATCATCCAAAAAGTATGCTAAATGTGGGATTAAAATATGTATATATTACGGTTTATCAAATACCCCCACACTTAAGCATTTGCTAGTCCTCAAGCAAAATTCTCAGTTCACAATTAAAATTAATTCCCTTAATTCATAATCTTCATCAATAATGTTTCAACATAATTCATAGGTAATTCATACATTGATAATTTAACCAGAAGGTTCCTAAAGATTCAAACAATCAAAGTCATAGTTTTTATAGTACGAAAAATAGGTGTTTCCCCTTACCTAAATAATTACCTTTAATTCAAAATCGATAAAAATTGACATCCTCACTAAAGGTTCACTTAAATCACTCAAAGTGTTTAAGGTTCAAAAATAAGCACTCAGAAGTCAAACATGAAAAGTTAATCCCATAGGCTTGCATGAAAATCAAATCTCCACCACAGTAAAATGATATGATACACAAATCAAAAGGTCTTTAAAAAGGGTTGTAACGGGGCTTGGGTTAAAGGTGTGGATAAAGGCTGAATTAGAGGGTTAGTATCGAGACTGAATTGATAAATTGCCTAACTAGTAGAGTAACTAAAGCTTACATCAATTGAAAACTTAATACTAATAACATGAGCTTCTTCTCAAAATATAAAATTAACTGCTTAAGCTCCAATAACAAAGAAGTAATAATGAATAGATTCCAAAAAAAAAATTTAAGAACAAATCACTACAATAATAATAAGATAGAATTTAACAATTGAATAAAGAAAATAGTTAAGTAACCGATCAAATCAAATCTCGATATAAGGGTAGTCAAGAGAAATGGTGATAACAAATACAAAGTGGGTTTTGGGTTAATATTAATGGGTGAGTCAAGAAATGGTTTGTTAGTCTCAAAGGGGTTCACTAGGGGTTAATTATGAAGGTAGGTTTTTTATGGAGTAAGTGGGTTAAAACCTAGGTGCCTTTATCATCTTAGTATATCAAATCAAAGGTGTGGTCTCGATATGTATAATTGAAGCAAGTTCTAGAATAACAATTCAATGTTGACATACTCATAATCAATAAAGTGAGTACGAAAAAAAATGTATGCTCTAAAAGGCTCAAAATCTCACAAAAATTATGGGCTTTTGATGTCAACCTTGTAAATTTCAAACTTCAAGGTAATCATTAGATTCAGGTAGACAACCTAATAAATTTTTAATTTTGAAAATAAACTCATCATGCTTGATTCTCTAGTCTCCTAAAGTTTAAATCATCACTGCACAATTAACTATGACTTAATCCGAAACATATCAATGAAAATCATAAATCAAAAAAAAAATTCATTCTAACAGTAATATGAGAACATTTACTTAAGAACAAGATATAATTCAGGGATTTGAGAATAATGCAAAAAGTTAGGCACTTTTCAAGATAAAATTCACCCCCCCCACACTTAATATGTACATTGTCCTCAATGTACAAATATAAAAATTATAAAAAGAAAAGCACAAGATAGGGAAAGAGGTGAAACTTCCTGAATTTTGGATGGAGTCAAAGAAAAAAAATCGAGGAAATTCAGGTCGAGTTGGAGGAAGACATTCCTGTGGCGGCGGTGTCTATGGTCGTGGTGGGGTGATTCCCAAGCAGCCTTTAGAACCTAAAACCAAGAAACTAAAATAAAATAGATTAAATTAAGCACAAGAGATATAAAGAGAAGGAAAATAAAGGAGAAGAGAAAAGACATAGGTAAAATAAATGGACTCAAATATCCTTGGCTTGTCGAGTAAATGAAGCAGCCGGCATGAACTTATGTGGATCGGTCTCGCACGGGGGGACTGTGCTAGGGTCCTTTCGCTTCTTCGGCATGGGGATGGTGGGGAGGATGGTGAGAGAAAAGGAATGAGGGGAAGAGGAACGGAAAATGAAAGGAGAGGATAGTGATAAGAGAAAGGGGTGTGGTGGCTGGGGGTTGGTGGAAGAAGAATTTGGGGAGAAGGTGAGAAGAAAAGGGGGGTCTTAAATAAGAAAAAAGGACCTGGTGCTGCCCACGCCCGTGTGCTGTGGGCGTGTTCGGTCACACGACCGTATCGTACGGCCGTGTGGTGGCTCGTTCGTTTCTCCCACGCCTATGTAGAGGGTTCCACGCCCATGTCTCTTTCTCAGTGTCGGCCACGGCCTCAAAGCACGGGTGTGGCTTATACCCGTGTGACTTTCTCAGTGTCTACCACGGCTGTATCGTACAGCCGTGGCATTTTATAGCCGTCCGTGATTTGGGGATTTTTTCGTCCTTGGTTCATACGACCTTTTCCATGCCAGTGTGTAAATCCGTGATGCCCACACGGCCACGCCCGTGTGCAAGGCCGTGTGGCACGGAAACCTATGCTTTTTTTAACTTGGTTAGTCTTTAGTTGGGTACTAAAAATCAAAGATATGAAAATAAAGGGGGTTAGTGCTCGGGTTGCCTCCCGAGAAGCGCTTGTTTAAAGTCCTAAGCTAGACTTACCTTTCATTCGCACGATCATAGTGGTTTGAGGAGTTGAAACTCCTCTTTCCTGCTATCAATTCTAACAATATATGGTTTGAGTCGAGTAGTGTTTACTTTAAAAGTGCCGAACTTAGGATTAGTTACCTCGACTGTTCCGTATGGGAAGACATTCAGTACCGTAAAAAGGATCTCTTCGTTAAGGTCTGGAATGGTGATTCGAGGGTCTGTCTTTTCCAACAATACTTGATCCCCTATTTTGAAGTGATTTGTTGTTCCTATAAGCTCGTTTGGGGGTTCCCTTTGTTTTGCTTCGTGTGTTCCTAGTTTCTCCTTGAAATGTGTCTTCCACTCGTCTAGTTCCTTGACCTGAAGCCTTCGTTCCCCATGAATCACTTCCTTGTTTGTATGATATCTAGTATCTGGCTCAAATGTGTACTTCCGGGGTACTTCCTGAAAACAAGGTTGAACCAATTGGTTATCAATAGAATTTATGTCCTTACCTTTTTCACTTGACGTCCTAGCCGAGTCAAGAGCCTAAAAAGTGATCGTTTCGTCACCTACACAAAATGTGAGTTCTCCTGTACCAACATCAATTTTAGTTCTGGCAATTGCTAAAAAGGGTCTTCCTAGGATTAAAGGAATATTATTATCCTCATCCATGTCTAAAATGACAAAGTCTACTGGGAATATAAATTTATCAACTTTTACTAGCACATCTTCGATTATACCCCTAGGAACTCTAATGGTTTTATCAGCTAATTGAATGCTCATCCTAGTTTGTTTGGGTTTCCCTAGACCTAGTTGTTTAAACATTTTGTAAGGCATAACGTTGATGCTTGCCCCTAGATCTGCTAAAGCATTATCAATAGATAAACTACCAATTAAACAAGGAATCGTAAAACTCCCTGGATCTTTTAATTTCTGTGGTAGTTTGTTTTGTAGAATTGCTGAGCACACTGCGTTTAGCTCCACATGCGACGCCTCGTCTAACCTCTGTTTGCTTGTCAGAAGCTCTTTTAAAAATCTCCTTGAATCTGGCATCTGGGAAAGAGCTTCAAGAAACGGTAAGTTAATATGTAATTTTTTTTAAAAGTTTAAGAAAATTACAAAATTGTTCCTCTGTGTGGTCTTTCTTCATCGCATTGGGATATGACACTCGAGGTGTATACTCTTTAATGACAGGTTTCTGTGTATCGTGGCTCACCTCAACCTTACATGTATTTACCATGGCTTCTTGCCTTGGCTCAGATTCGGATTCTACTGACCCTTCACTATCATGATCAGTAATGGCATGAATTTGCTCCTTTGGGTTAGTTTCAGTGTTGCTTGGCAAGAAACCTTGCAGTCGTTCTGAGATTAGCTTAGCTAGCTGACCTAACTGGTTCTCGATCCCTTGAATCGATGCCTGCTGATTTTTGAGCACTGTCTCATTTTTTTTGAAAATGGGTTTCAGACACCGAGATAAATTTTGTTAGCATCTCCTCAAGGTTTGGCTTCTTCTCTTGTTGGTAGGGTTGCTGTTGAAAGCCTGGAGGGGGTTGTTGTCTTTGATTTCCTTGATCTCCCCATGAGAAATTTGGACAGTTCCTCCACCCTGGATTATAACTGTTACTATAAGGGTTATTTTGAGGTCTAGAATTATTACCCATATAGTTTATCTGTTCGTTTTCTATGCCAGAGTTGTAGGGTGGGTATTCCGTATTGTCCGACCCTCCTCCATTTGTATCACACTGCATCACTGGATGTACCTGCGAGGAACCACACAAACCATCAATTTTCTTACTTAAGAGTTCTACCTAATTTGATAGCATGGTTACTACGTCGAGGTTGAAGACACTGGCAGCTTTTGTCAGCTTTGCCCTCATAACTTGCCACTGATAGTTATTCAGTGACATCTCTTCAATGAATTCGTAAGCCGCTTCAGGGGTTTTGTTATTTAGGATTCCGCCATGTAATTTGCATCAATAATTCGCCTAGTTGAGGGTTCACACCGTTATAGAAGGTTTGAACTCAGAGCCATAATGGTAACCCATGATGAGGGCACCTTCTCAATAAATCCTTGTATCTCTCCCATGCATCATAAAGTGTCTCTAAATCCATCTACACAAAAGAAGAGATATCATTCCTCAATTTAGGCGTTTTAGCCGGCGGGAAATATTTTAACAAAAAATTTTCGGTCATTTGTTCCCATGTATTGATTGATCCTCGTGGAAGAGAATTCAACCACTGTTTGGCTTTATTCCTTAAAGAAAAAGGAAATAACCGAAGGCGAATGGAATCATCAAAAACGCCATTAATTTTAAACATATCGCATAATTCCAAAAAGTTTGCTAAGTGAGTGTTAGGATCCTCATCCTGCAAACCATCAAACTGAACAAACTGTTGTATCATCTGTATAGTGTTAGGTTTCAGTTCAAAATTATTTGCAGCGACAGCAGGTCTAACAATACTTGATTCAGTTCCTATTAAATTAGGTTTAGCAAAATCATACATAGTTCGAGGAGGAGGATTTTCGGCAACCACGGGAGGAAGTGGATTATTCTGAGGATCAGCCATCTCTTCCGTGTTATTAGTATCGTCCTCTTGCTCTTCTTGTGTGTACTGTAGGCTTCACCTAATTTCTCTTCGGTTTCTGCAAACGGTTCATTCTATATCACTATCGTAAAGTAGAGGTCCTGACAGTTTTCTTCTAGTCATAAACTAGAATACCTGCCAGAAGAAAGGAAAAAGGCAAATTAGCAAAGTAGAAATAAAATAAAAATTAATTGCAAAAATAAAAATGGCTAAAGTGATAAAAATCAAGTGTTCCTAATATCTTAGTCCCCGGCAACGGCGCCAAAAACTTGATCGTGCTCGAAACTAACTATGACAACGAATAAGCAAGCGCACCTATTGTTCGGTAGTATAGCTATGGCAAGACCGAAAATATCGTATCCTCAAGGACCAAGAGTACTAGTAGTTACTATCTTTTTATTATCTAGCCTAAGTATTAAGGGAATTGATGTTTATCTAACTAATTACTAAACTAAGGATGCTAAGACAAAGAGAGTGAATTGGGAAAATACTCTTGGGAAAACCAGTTGATTAAGACAATACCCGAGGAAGAATCCACCTAGACTTCACTTGTTATTTAACTTTCTCAACGCACGATTTATTCACTTAACTTGATCCGTAGGATTCCCTAATTTATATTAATACCTCTTTCGAGGCTACTAACGTCTAACCCTAGGTTGATTAATTGAAATATCTTTCTAATTAAAACCCCTAGTGTTGCATTAACTCGATCTATGGACTCCCATATTAGGTTTGACCCTAATCCGGCAGATTTTCGTCATCCTATCTCTAGGGTTACGATCAACTCCGCTTAACTATGCTAGATCTACTCTTAAACAGTGACTTTTGCTCCACTATCTAAGCACATCAATACTTGAATCAATATCCTGAAATATTAAAACAAGAATTAAGAACACATAATTAAGAAAAAATCAAGTATTTATCATATAGTTCAGAAAACAATAACAAGATTCGTCTTAGGTTTCATCCCCCTCAGGTATTTGAGGGGTTTAGTTCATGAATAATAAAGAATACATCTCAGAAGAAAGTAAATAACAAAACATAAGAAAAACACTAAAACCCCCTAAAGGAAATTGAAGGGAAGATATTCCGTCTTGAGCGTGATTCTGGCTTCTGAGATGGATCAACTGGATTTCTTGGAGTAATCCTCTATGTTCAGCCCACTCTGGCTTCACCCCCGACCAAAGACACTTTTTAGGTTATACTTAGGGCGCTTATATAGGCTTCGAAATGTCTTTCTTAGCCCACAAGTATCCTATTCCGAATGAAACTCATCTTGGCTATAGCAGGGACACGCCCGTGTGACACACCCGTGGTCGGCTCTCTTGGCCGTAGTCGATCTTGTTTGCCACACACGGCCGTGTGATCTGGCCGTGTACGATGTTCTAGGCCGTGTCTCGGTTGTTACTAGAAACGCACGGCCGTGGGTGATAGTCCAGGCCGTGTGAGTCTCTAAGGTAAGCCCATTTGCTCTATTTTCAGCCCGTTTCTCATTCTTTTCATCCTCTGATGCTTTCTTAAGTATAAAACATGAAATTAAAGGATTAGGAGCATCAAATTCCACAATTCAAAGGATAAATCATCCAAAAAGTATGCTAAATGTGGGATTAAAATATGTATATATTACGGTTTATCACTTACCAATTCATAGCATGAAACATACTACCTCCATCCACTAAAACATATCATAAAGGGAATTCACACAAAGTCACATAAACACTTTATAACCATCATTCTCACATATCCAAAACATATACTAAGATCATTCATCTATTAAGCCATATCACATGGCAAGATATATATATATACATCTCAAACATCTCATATTCACTAGCCTATACATGCCATATACCAAATATACACCTTCCAAAAGTACCAAAATAGATGGACGATAGTGTGATTGAGTCACTGACGATCCCCGGATCCGAGCTAGCTTTAATGACACTGTAAAATAGAGAAACACTTCACACAGTAAGCTTAAAAGCTTAGTTAGTTCGTCATATAATACATTTAACTTGACCATTTAAATTTAATATACAAAATAACTATCACATGGTTCAAACCACAATGATATACAATCTCATTCATATTCATTACTCACATAATCATCCATTTATCCATATGCAATATCATCAACCACATAGGTTACGTACATACCTGCGCCAACACTTAGTTAACGATCACTTTTGCTAATCAATGCTCAATACCACATTTCGTCCAATCTTCATTAGCCATTCGATTTACTCACACACTTAGTGCCAATTCTTTAGCCAAAGCTTAATATCATCGCAAACTTAATTCCTTTACATTAAACTGAATTTAACTCGGTAACGCACACACAGTGCCAATCAATATTTTCGATGCTTTCTTTATTTTGCACACACAGTGTCGTTCATACTTTATCAATTCTATTTCGTACACTTAGTGCCACATCTCTCAAATCCACATATAGCATAATTAATTCATCAACCACATTTCCATTCATTGCAATATATGTGAACATAAATTTAACAATTCGTATTATAAACGAACTTACCTCGGACGTCGAAATTACGAAACAAGTCGATCAATCGAGCACTTTGTCTTTGCCTCGATCTTGATCCAAATCTCTCTTTTCTTGATCAAAATAATATTAAAATCAACTAATTCAATCACCAATTCATTAAATTTAATCCAAACACACATATTTAGGGCATTTTACAAATTAACCCTCACATTTTCACATTTTTACATTTTAGTCCCTATTTCATAAAATCACAAAATACACACAATTTCATCTTATACATGCTTAGCCAAATTTCCCCCTAGCTCATACAAGCCCACATATTTCATTTATTTCATTTATTTCACATTTTAGTCCTTCAATTTCTCATTTTCACAATTTAGCCCAAAATAGACAAATTCATCAAAAAATCAAAGACAAAATATGTTAATCTATCACATATCTTTCATATTTCATCATCAACTATCACAAAGCTCAACCATTCATCAATGGAATCTTAAAAAATTCAAAAATTAAGACACGGGCTAGCTAGAACATGAAGCAACTGTAACGCCCCGAATTTGGGCCTAGTAGAATTGGGCCCATTGGGCCTTGGGCACGGGAGCGTTTAAAAAATTTTTGAGAACAAGAGAACGACTTTAATGCAAGTTGGACCTATTAGGTGAGTGATTTTGGAAGGTTAGAGGGCTTCTATGAAGCCCCGGGTTCAAACTTTGGCTTTAGGGAAATTTTGGTTTTAGGTGAATAAAACCCTGGGAGTTAGTAGTAGGCTTTAAGAATAAAATGTGGAGGAAAATGACACAAGGAAGGAAGTGGTCTAGTGGCAAGGCGTCATTAAGGGGATAAGTGAGTGCTTGGGTTCAAGTCTTGGCGCTTGCATTTCATCTTGATTTATTTTTAAGTGAACTTAGACTTTGGCCCATAGGTTTATATTTAGTTCCGCATACTTTAAGACACAAGAGGAGCTTGTGGCCTAGTGGCTAGCGGCATAGATTATACTACAGGGAAGCCTGGGTTTGAATCTCATGAGTAGCAAAAAGGGGATATTTATTTTGCTAAGTTGGGGCAGCAAGAGTTTGTGTTGGATTTAAACTCTACTGAAGGAGGGATCCCACATCGGAAAGCTAGCAAGAGGGAAGGTGAGAAGCTGGCTATAAATGGAGCTGTCTATGAGGAGAGGAAGCATACCTGGTTGGCGTTGGGCATTGGAGCATTCGGAGCACGGATTAGCTTCAGATTCCTATCAGGTGTGTATTTTGCCCTACTCTAGTTGTAGAGCGGCAAGTGCCGAAATGCTGGTCACACAGTGATGGTAGCCACACGAACGTGCGAACGTACGTGTAGGGGCTTCGATGCGATAGTTGAGGCCATCATGAGTATTCTTGTGGGTTAGGCTATTTGGGCCTCGATGGGCCTTGATGGCCCAAGTGGGCCCAATGGGCCTGTGGGCCTATATGAATAAGTTGTATGACTGTGTAGTAGATCTTGGATTAGACTATGGGAATCTCATATCTGTGGCTAGATTTGGGCCAAATGGGCCACACGAGCGTGTGGGCCCATTTGGGTTGAGAATGGGCACTAGGCCCAATCGTCTCATTATCTCTGTTTAGAATACCTTGGTTTAAAAAATTACTGAAATACCCTTGGTGGGTAAATTACTAAAATACCCTCGGTGGGTAAAATTACTGAAATACCCTCGGTTGGTAAAATTATGGAATTACCCTCGAAGGGTAAAGTGACCGATATGCCCCTGAAGGGCAAAGTGACGAAAACGCCCCTACATGTTACATGGTGATTATTTTATGTGATTTATGATTATATGGTATGTTTATTATTATATGATGCATTCATGTGTTACTATGCTGCATGGGGATGGGATTATTAATACAGAGGAAGTGCTAATAGGATCGCATGGTCGCTTGACGACTGTGGATCCACCGAAGGCTTCTTAGCCACCGAGCAGCCATGCTGCACCGACAAGTTATTGCCGCAACCGGTGCTACATAAGGAGTGTAACGGATGGGTGGGTCGATTAAATCCCCACGGGAGTGCACGGTTGGATAGGAGACGGAGTGCAGGGCTGGTATGGACATTAATGCATTGTATATACATATTATATTATTGTGATGGGCTTAGGCCCAGATATTTATGATATGTGACATATGATATGGGTTAAGGCCCAACCTGAGGCTATTTTGGGTTAAAGCCCAATTACCACCATATCTTGTAGTGGGCTTGGCCCGCATTGTTGTGATTCATGTTCTTCTGCGATGAGGGTTGTACACACCGAGTTTTTCGTAAACTCGGCCCCCTCTTTAGTTTTTCTCGAGGTAATCCTCGGCGTGGCGGTTCGACGTCTTTGGAGGACTCGGGGGTGGCCACACTACGAGCAGCTTTGAATTTTTAGTATTCTATTCTACTTTATTTTAATCATTTTCTTATTGGGTTGTAATAAGGCCTCTCTAACACTCCGATTTTTAGTTTTGGATTTTTAGTTTATTTGGTTTTAAATCTGCTCAACATTGAATCGTGGTTTTCCCAAAACAATATTTGTTTTCAAAACACTACGCTTTCGCAACTAAGTTGTAAATATCAAATTTTCATAAGTTACTTGTTTTAAACTAAGCTTCCGCAATGAACAAGGTTTTGAAGGTAATGACTTCTTATTAAAGGTCGACTATTAACAACAAACGCAAGCTGGGACTTTAGTTTTTCTAAATATCAATAAGAGTTTTCAATGAAAATGCGGTTTTCAAAAGACACCTCAATGTGACACGCCAGATTCGGGCCTAACTTCTAGGCCTGGTTTGGGGTGTTACAAATGTGTATCAGCTTTAGTGGTATCAGAGCCCGGTTGCAAAACTTGGGCTGTGAGGTGGGCTTTAGTTTCTATTTTAAAGATGTTTACAAGTGATTTTGAAGTGGTTTTGGAAAGTTTGTGTGGCACACCGAGTCTCCAGCGTCGAACCAAGTAAGTTCTCCTATCTATTTTAAACTGCTATACTGTAGATAGATACTGGGCTTACTTTATATGATAGACTATAATAAGACTCTTAGTTAGAGTAAGACTGAGGCCCGTAGGAGACTAAAACTGTAGTGAGCTTGCGATTTCGAAAACAACTCTTAACTACTACTTCCATAAAACATTTGTTTAATTACTGGAACTATGGGCTTATGCATGAAATTTCTAATTCAGATAATATGCAAAGTGATAATGTGCGCAGCAGAAGCGTAGGGGTATAACCAGTAGTGTGCGGCTATTAGATAGTTGGAAATTTCGAGGATGAAATTTCGTTAAGGGAGGTAGATTTGTAACGTCCCAAATTTGGGCCTAGTAGAATTGGGCCCATTGGGCCTTGGGCACGGGAGCGTTTAAAAATTTTTTGAGAACAAGAGAACGGCTTTAATGCAAGTTGGACCTATTAGGTGAGTGATTTTGGAAGGTTAGAGGGCTTCTATGAAGTCCCGGGTTCAAACTTTGGCTTTAGGGAAATTTTGGTTTTAGGTGAATAAACCCTGGGAGTTAGTAGTAGGCTTTAAGAATAAAATGTGGAGGAAAATGACACAAGGAAGGGAGTGGTCTAGTGGCAAGGCGTCATTAAGGGGATAAGTGAGTGCTTGGGTTCAAGTCTTGGCGCTTGCATTTCATTTTGATTTATTTTTAAGTGAACTTAGACTTTGGCCCATAGGTTTATATTTAGTTGCGCATACATTAAGACAAAAGAGGAGCTTGTGGCCTAGTGGCTAGCGGCGTAGATTATGCTAAGGGGAGCCTGGGTTCGAATCTCATGAGTAGCAAAAAGGGGATATTTATTTTGCTAAGTTGGGGCGGCAAGAGTTTGTGTTGGATTTAAACTCTAATTGAAGGAGGGATCCCACATCGGAAGCTAGCAAAAGGGAAGGTGAGAAGCTGGCTATAAATGGAGCTGTCTATGAGGAGAGGAAGCATACCTGGTTGGCGTTGGGCATAGGAGCATTCGGAGCGCGGATTAGCTTCAGATTCCTATCAGGTGTGTATTTCGCCCTACTCTAGCTGTAGAGCGGCAAGTGCTGAAATGCCGGTCACACGGCGATGGTAGCCACACGAGCGTGCGAACGCACGTGTGGGGGCTTCGACGCAATAGTTGAGGCCATCATGAGTATTCTTGTGGGTTAGGCTGTCTGGGCCTCGATGGGCCAAGTGGGCCCAATGGGCCTATGGGCCCATATGAATAAGTTGTATGACTGTGTAGTTTATGTTGGATTAGACTATGGGAATCTCATATCTGTGGCTAGATTTGGGCCAAATGGGCCACACGAGCGTGTGGGCCTATTTGGATTGAGAATGGGCCCTAGGCCCAATCGTCTAATTATCTCTATTTAGAATACCTTATTTACAAAATTACTGAAATACCCTTGGTGGGTAAATTACTGAAATACCCTCGGTGGGTAAAATTACTGAAATACCCTCGGTGGGTAAAATTACGGAATTCCCCCAAAGGATAAAGTGGCTGATATGCCCCCGAAGGGCAAAGTGACGAAAATGCCCCTACACGTTACATGGTGATTATTGTATGCGATTTATGATTATATGGTATGTTTATTATTGTATGATGCATTCATGTGTTACTATGCTGCATGGGGATGAGATTATTAATACGGGGGAAGTGCTAATAGGATCGCATGGTCGCTTGATGACTGTGGATCCACCGAAGGCTTTTTATCCACTGAGCAGCCATGCTGCACTGATAAGTTATTGCCGCAACCGGTGCTACATAATGAGTGTACGGATGGGTGGGTCGATTAAATCCCCACAGGTGTGCACGGTTGGACAGGAGACGGAGTGTAGGGCTGGTATGGGCATTAATGCATTGTATATACAGATTATATTATTGTGATGGTCTTAGGCCCAGATATTTATGATATGTGACATATGATATGGGTTAAGGCCCAACCGATGCTATTTTGGGTTAAAGCCCAGTTGCCACCGTTACTGTAATGGGCTTCGGCCCGAATTGTTGTGATTCATGTTCTTACTGATGAGGGTTGTACACACTGAGTTTTCATAAACTCAGCCCCCCTCTTTTATTTTTTCTCAGGTAATCCTCGGTAGGAACATTCGACGTCTTTGGAGGATTCAGTGGGTGGTAACACACTACTGAGCGACTTTGAATTTTTAGTATTCTATTCTACTTTATTTTAATCATTTTCTTATTGGGTTGTAATAAGGCCTCTCTTAAACTCCATTTTTTTGTTTTGGATTTTTAGATTATTTGGTTTTAAATCTGCTCAACATTGAATCGCGGTTTTCCCAAAACAATATTTGTTTTCAAAACACTACGCTTCCGCAACTAAGTTGTAAATATCACATTTTCATAAGTTACTTGTTTTAAACTAAGCTTCCGCAATGAACAAGGTTTTGAAGGTAATGACTTCTTATTAAAGGTCGACTATTAACAACAAACGCAAACTGGGACTTTAGTTTTTCTAAATATCAAGAAGGGTTTTCAATGAAAATGCGGTTTTTGAAAGACACCTCAATGTGACACGCCAGATTCGGGCCTAACTTCTAGGCCGGGTTTGGGGTGTTACAGATGTGTATCAGCTTTAGTGGTATCAGAGCCCGGTTGCAAAACTCGGGCTGTGAGGTGGGCTTTAGTTTCTATTTTAAAGATGTTTACAAGTGATTTTGAAGTGGTTTTGGAAGGTTTGTGTGGCACACCGAGTCTCCAACATCAAACCAAGTAAGTTCTCCTATCTGTTTTAAACTGTTATACTGTAGATAGGTACTGGGCTTACTTTAGATGATAGACTATACTAAGACTCTTAGTTAGAGTAAGACTGAGGCCCGTAGGAGACTAAAACTGTAGTGAGCTTGCGATTTCGAAAACAGTCTCCAACGTCGAACCAAGTAAGTTCTCCTAATTGTTTTAAACTGTTATACTGTAGATAGATACTGGGCTTACTTTAGATGATATACTATACTAAGACTCTTAGTTAGAGTAAGACTGAGGTCCGTAGGAGACTAAAACTGTAGTGAGCTTGCGATTTCGAAAACAACTCTTAACTACTACTTCTATAAAACATTTGTTTAATTACTGGAACTATGGGCTTATGCATGAAGTTTCTAATTCAGATAATACGCGAAGTGGTAATGTGCGCAGCAGAAGCGTAAAGGTATAATCGGTAGTGTGCGACTATTAGATAGTTGGAAATTTCGAGGACGAAATTTCTTTAAGGGAGGTAGATTTGTAACGCCCCAGATTTGGGCCTAGTAGAATTGGGCCCATTGGGCCTCTGGCATGGGAGTGTTTAAAAAATTTTTGAGAACAAGAGAACGGCTTTAATGCAAGTTGGACCTATTAGGTGAGTGATTTTGGAAGGTTAGAGGGCTTTTATGAAGTCCCGGGTTCAAACTTTGGCTTTATGGAAGTTTTGGTTTTAGGTGAATAAAACCCTGCGAGTTAGTAGTAGGCTTTAAGAATAAAATGTGAAGGAAAATGACACAAGGAAAGGAGTGGTCTAGTGGAAAGGCGTCATTAAGGGGATAAGTGAGTGCTTGGGTTCAAGTCTTGGCGCTTGCATTTCATTTTGGTTTATTTTTAAGTGAACTTAGACTTTGGCCCATAGGTTTATATTTAGTTGCGCATACATTAAGACACAAGAGGAGCTTGTGGCCTAGTGGCTAGCGGCGTAGATTATGCTACAGGGGAGCCTGGTTTCGAATCGTATGAGTAGAAAAAAGGGGATATTTATTTTGCTAAGTTGGGGCGGCAAGAGTTTGTGTTGGATTTAAACTCTACTGAAGGAGGGATCCCACATCGGAAAGCTAGCAAGAGGGAAGGTGAGAAGCTGGCTATAAATGGAGCTGTCTATGAAGAGAGGAAGCATACCTGGTTGGCATTGGGCATAGGAGCATTCGGAGCACGGATTAGCTTCAGATTCCTATCAGGTGTGCATTTCGCCCTACTCTAGCTGTAGAGCGGCAAGTGCCGAATTGCTGGTCACACGGCGATGGTAGCCACACGAGCGTGCGAGCGCACGTGTGGGGGCTTTGACGCAATAGTTGAGGCAACCATGAGTATTCTTGTGGGTTAGGCTGTCTAGGCCTCGATGGGCCAAGTGGGCCCAATGGGCCTGTGGGCCCATATGAATACGTTGTATGACTGTGTAGTAGATGTTGGATTAGACTATGGGAATCTCATATCTGTGGCTAGATTTGGGCCAAATGGGCCACACGAGCATGTGGGCCCATTTGGGTTGAGAATGGGCCCTAGGCCCAATCGTCTCATTATCTCTGTTTAAAATACCTTGGTTTACAAAATTACTGAAATACCCTCGGTGGGTAAAATTACTGAAATACCCTCGGTGGGTAAAATTACGGAATTACCTTCGAAGGGTAAAGTGACCGATATGCCCCCGAAGGGCAAAGTGACGAAAACGCCCCTACATGTTACATGGTGATTATTGTATGCGATTTATGATTATATGGTATGTTTATTATTGTATGATGCATTCATGTGTTATTATGCTGTATGGGGATGGGATTATTAATACGGAGGAAGTGCTAATAGGATCGCATGGTCGCTTGACGCATCGTTGATCCAATCAAGGCTTTTTAGCCACCGAGCAGCGACCATGTCGCACCGATAAGTTAGTCTTTGCAACCGGTGCTACATAAGGAGTGTACGGATGGGTGGGTCGATTAAATCCCCACGAGTGCGGTTGGACAGAGACTGAGTGCAGGGCTGGTATGGGCATTAATCCATTGTATATACAGATTATATTATTGTGATGGGCTTAGGCCCAGATATTTATGATATGTGACATATGATATGGGTTAAGGCCCAACCGAGGCTATTTTGGGTTAAATCCCAATTGCCTCCGTTACTGTAATGGGCTTCGGCCCAGATTGTTGTGATTCATGTTCTTATCGATGAGGGTTGTACACACTTTGAGTTTTTCGTAAACTCAGCCCCTCTTTAATTTTTTCTCGGGTAATCCTCGTGAGGCGGTTCGACGATCGAGGACTCGGGGGTGGCCACACTACGAGCAGCTTTGAATTTTTAGTATTCTATTCTACTTTATTTTAATCATTTTCTTATTGGGTTGTAATAAGGCCTCTCTTAAACTCCGGTTTTTAGTTTTGGCTTTTTAGTTTATTTGGTTTTAAATCTGCTCAACATTGAATCGCGGTTTTCCCAAAACAATATCTGTTTTCAAAACACTACGCTTTCGCAACTAAGTTGTAAATATCACGTTTTCATAAGTTACTTATTTTAAACTAAACTTCTGCAATGAACAAGGTTTTGAAGGTAATGACTTCTTATTGAAGGTCGATTATTAACAACAAACGCAAACTGGGACTTTAGTTTTTCTAAATATCAAGAAGGGTTTTCAATGAAAACGCGGTTTTCGAAAGACACCTCAATGTGACACGCCAGATTCGGGCCTAACTTCTAGGCCGGGTTTGGGGTGTTACAGCAACGATCACAAAAACGTAGAAATTATCAAAAACCGAATCAAAATGAACTTACAATTGATCTTCCATATTGCCGAACCCTAAAACACATCCATGGCTTTTCTTTTCTTTTTATTTTCGGTGGAATGAAGAAAATTGATGATGATATTACATTATGTTTTATTTATAATAAATTAATTACCATTTTACATCTTTAACCTTAATGAAACCATTTTTTTTAAACACCTAATGTATGCCCATTTATGTCCATCTCCACTATCAATGGTCTATTATCAACATAAGGACGTTTCATTTAATAAGCCATGACAATTAAGCACTTTAACAAATAGTACACAGCTTTTGCATTTTATGCGACTAAGTCGTTTTCATAATTCAACACACAAACGATAAAATTTTCACACAGAATTTTCACACATGCTTAATCACTTACTGTAAACACCAAAAGTTAATATTAAAATATTTTTCTAACCTCGAATTTTTGGTCCCGAAACCACTATTCTGACTAGGGTCTAAACCGGGCTATTACAACTCTCCCCCCTTAGGGATTTTCGTCCCCGAAAATCTTACCAGTGAATAGATTCGGATATTGCTCTCTCATAACATCTTCAGGCTCCCACGTAGCCTCTTCAACTCTGTGTTTGTGCCACAACACTTTCACTAAAGAAATACTCTTGTTTCTCAATGCTTTGATCTCACGTGCTAAAATTCGAATCGGTTCTTCATTATACGATAAATCTGACTGAATCTCAACCTCAGTAGGGGCAATCTCATGCGATGGGTCAGATTTGTATCGTCGAAGCATCGATACGTGAAATACAGTATGAATCTTCTCTAACTCAGGTGGCAACAATAATCTATAAGCAACTGGCCCGATACGTTCAATAATCTCATACGGCCCGATGAACCTCGGCCTCAATTTGCCTTTTCTGCCGAATTGAATTATTTTCTTCCACGGAGATACTTTCAAAAACACTTTCTCACCGATCTCAAATTCAATATCTTTCCGTTTCAAATCTGCGTAAGATTTTTGACGATCTGATGCGGCTTTCAGACTGTCACGAATCACTTTCACTTTCTGTTCAGTCTCTTTAATCAAATCGACCCCGTGAATCTTATTCTCACTAAGCTCAGTCCAATATAATGGAGTTCTACATTTACGACCGTAAAGAGCCTCATATGGTGCCATTTTAATGCTAGATTGAAAACTATTATTGTACGCGAATTCAATCAACGGCAAATGCTTTTCCCATGTACTTTCAAACTCAAGAATACAACATCTCAACATATCTTCGAGAATCTAAATGATCCGCTTGGATTGACCATCCGTTTGCGGATGAAATGCAGTACTGAAATGCAGCTTCGTACCTAAAGCCTCTTGCAGTTTCTTCCAAAACCGTGAAGTAAACCTCGAATCTCTGTCAGATACAATTGATAATGGTACCCCGTGCAATTTCACAATCTCAAAAATATACAATTCAGCTAGCTTATCAAGCGAATAATCTATTCTCACCGGAATAAAATGAGTTGATTTCGTTAATCTGTCAACTATCACCCAGATTGCATCTTTCTTTCTCGGAGATAAAGGCAATCCCGACACAAAGTCCATTGTGAGTCTCTCCCATTTCCATTTAGGAATCATGATTGGCTGCAATAAACTTGATGGAACCTGGTGTTCAGCTTTAACTTCCTGACAAACTAAACATCTCGAAACAAACTCTGAGATATCCCGTTTCATACCATGCCACCAATAAAACTGTTTCAAATCATTATACATTTTCGTACTTCCCGGATGAATAGACATACGACTATTATGAGCCTTGTTCAAAATCTACTAAACCAATTCTAAATTTCTCAGAATACAAATTCGATCTCGGAATCTCAAACAACCATCATTATCAACTCGAAATTCTGAATCAGAATTCAAATCACACTGAGCTCGTTTTGCCATCATCTCAGTATCACTTTTCTGGGCATCACAAATCTGACGTATAAACATTGGCTTCACTTTCAACTCAGCCAAAACTGAACCATCATCACACAGATCTATTTGAGTACTCATTGCTCTTAAAGCAAATAAAGACTTTCAGCTCAAAGCGTCAGCAACCACGTTAGCTTTCCCTGGATGATAATCAATTACTAATTCGTAGTCTTTTAGTAATTCTAACCATCTCCGCTGTCTCAAATTCAACTCTTTCTGAATCATCAAGTATTTCAAGCTCTTGTGATCAGTATAAATGTGACACTTCTCACCAAATAAGTAGTGACGCCAAATCTTCAATGCAAATACAATAGCTGCTAATTCAAGATCGTGAGTCAGATAGTTCTTTTCATGTGGTTTTAACTGTCTCGAAGCATAGGCTATAACTTTGCCTTCTTGCATTAACACACAGCCTAAACCATTCAACGATGCATCACTATAAACTATGAATTCTTTACCCGATTCAGGTTGAACTAACACTGGTGCTTTTGTCAATAATGCTTTCAACTGTTCAAAACTCTGCTGACACTTTTCTGACCACTCGAATTTAACATCCTTCTATAGAAATTTTGTCAACGAAGTTGCAATCATCGAGAAGCATTTCACAAACCGTCTATAATATCCCGCTAGTCCCAGAAAACTACGGACTTCAGACACATTTCTCGGAGGTTTCCAATTTAAAATTGCTGAAATCTTGCTCGGATCAACTCGTATTCCCGCAGCTGACACTATATGTCCCAGAAAACCAACCTCACGCAACCAAAACTCACATTTACTAAACTTTGCATATAATTGCTTCTTACGCAGAGTCTGTAACATGATTCTCAAATGCTTGGCATGTTCCATCTCATCACAAGAATAAATCAAGATATCATCAATAAACACAATGGCAAATCGATCCAAATATGATCTAAATATTCGGTTCATCAAATCCATAAATACTGCAGGAGCATTCGTTAGTCCGAAAGGCATAACTAAAAATTCATAATGTCCGTACCTCATTCTGAAAGCAATTTTTGGCACATATGATTCTTTAACTCGTAGCTGATAGTAGCTCGA
The DNA here is from genome assembly GCA_025698515.1 of Gossypium sturtianum. Lineage (NCBI taxonomy): Eukaryota > Viridiplantae > Streptophyta > Magnoliopsida > Malvales > Malvaceae > Gossypium > Gossypium sturtianum. Next base: position 67,028,386 of record CM046946.1, on the reverse strand, counting down.
TCTCAAATCTATCTTAGAAAACATTGTAGCTCCTTTCAACTGATCAAACAAATCATCAATACGAGGCAAAGGATATTTATTCTTTATATTCACCTTGTTGAGTTGTCTATAGTCAATGCACATTCTCATAGTTCCGTCTTTCTTTTTCACAAACAAAACTGGAGCACCCCATGGCGAGAAACTCGGTCGTGCAAATCCTCTATCGGTGAACTCTTACAACTGAGACTTCAACTCTTTCAATTCTGTCGGTGCCATTCTATACGGAGCTATTGAGATAGAAGTCGTCCCCGGCACTAACTCAATACCAAACTCAACTTCTCGTATCGGAGGTAATCCTGGTAGTTCTTCAAGAAACACATTTGGGAACTCGCAAACTACAGGCACAGATTCAACTTTCTTTTCTAACACTTTTGTATCTATCACATATGCAAGATAAGCTTCACACCCCTTTTTCACATAATTCAAAGCTTTCATCGAAGATATTACAGTCAGTCCATTCAAATCACTAGATTCAATTCGAACTATCTCACCATTCTGACTTCTTAAATTAATACTCTTCCGTTTACAATTCACAATAGTATTATGCATCGTTAACCAATCCATACCCAGAATTATATCAAATTCATCAAAAGGTAGCAGCATCAAATTAGCCGGAAAACAAATATCTCGAAACATCTACGGACAATTCTTGCACACTCTATCAAACAGAACACACTTGCCTAAGGGGTTCGATACTCTAATCATAAACACAGTAGACTCAACAGGTAGAGTCTTACTAGATACTAAGTTCATACATACATATGAATGAGTAGATCCTGAATCTAGCAATGTAATCACATCAGTATCGAAAAGAAAAAAAATACCAGTAATGACATCTAGAGATGACGCTTCTTCTCGAGCGCGAATAGCGTAGGCTCGGGCAGGTGCTCTCGCCTCAGATCTCACAACTGTATCTGTTGTTCCTCTCTGACTACCACTCACATTTCTAGTGTTTTTGGGTGGTCTACCCCTAGCTGTCGTGTTACTCGGCCTCGCACTCTGAACATTATCTTTCTCAGCTATCTCCGGGCAATCCCGAATAAAGTGATCTCATGATCCACATTTATAGCAAGCTCTATTATTGTACTTGCCCCAGCATTCTCCGATATGATGTCTTCCACACTGTCTACACTCATTCTTATTGCTTCTGACACTTCCAACACTCGATTCAATTGGAGTTTGAATTTTAGAACCAGTATTTTGTTTCACTCGATCTTTACTCGAATGTCCAAATGAAACATTTGAGCGATTCATTGCATCTCTGAATCTCTTTGACGAAGGTTGATACGACTTACTCATTGACCTTTTTATTTCATCTCTAGCCTCTGAATCTGCTTTCTTCTTTTCTTTACTAAGCTCTTCGGCTTTGCAGGCTCTTTCAACCAATACTACAAATTCATTCAAATCAAGTATTCCAACCAACAGTTTAATGTCTTCGTTCAAACCTTCTACGAATCATTTACACATGGTTATTTCTGTTGAAACACATTCTCGCGCATACTGGCTCAATCTCACAAATTCCCGTTCATATTCCATAACTGACATACGGCCCTGTTTCAGCTCGAGGAACTCTTTACGTTTCATGTCTATAAACTGTTGACTGATATATTTCTTCCGAAATTCAGCTTGAAAGAAATCCCAGGTGATTCTTTCTCTCGGAACCTCAGATATCAATGTTTTTCACCAATGATATGTCGTATCTCTTGACAATGAAACAGCACATTTTAATCATTCATCAGGAGTATATGATAATTCATCAAACACTCCTATAGTATTCTCAAGCCAGAATTCAGCTCGCTCTGCATCATCATCAACTGTGGCTCTTAACTCTTCGGCCCCGTACTTTTGAATTTTATCCACAGGAGGTTTATTCAATCGGATCGAATCTGAAACTTGTGGCACTACCGAAACTTGCGGGGGTGGAGGTTGTTGAGCAGTCGGATTTGTCCGAACGAACTCTGTAAACCACTCACTCATCATTTGGAAGAAGGCTTGCTTTGCCTCTCCCTCGCGACTACTAGCTATTGGCCTAGATTCAGCCGGTGCTATCCCTTGAGCGGGAGCAGGCGCATTACTCTCAACATCATCAGCTACTACTCGATCGGGATCCATTTGCTATACGAAAACACATTTTTAGCTTTCAGGAATCATCACACTATCACAGGTATATATATGGCATGTATAGCTAGACTCTCACACGCTACGTTAGTCCTAGAATTGACTAAACCGTAGCTCTGATACCAATAAAATGTAACACCCCTAACATGTATCCGTTGGCGAAATAGGGTTAAGAGGCATTACCGATCAAATCATAACATTTAACCTTCATTATTCATACATCATTAAAACATAATCAATCAATGTCATTAAGTCCCTTAATGAGGTCTACGAGCCTTAAATATACATTGGGAAGGGGTCAGGACTAAACCGAGCACATACAAAATTTTTCAAAAAACTTAACATTTTTCAAAGCTACAGAGGTAACACGCCCGTGTGGGTAGGTCGTGTGCCTCACACGGCCTCAGACACACCCATGTGTCCAAGCCGTGGCAAAACAGGGCATACATACTGACTTGACCACACGGCCGAGGAAACGCCCGTGTGCTTCACCTGTGGTCGGCACTGACTTGTTTCACACGGCCAGTCACACGCCCGTGTGTCCAGCCCGTGTGCGAGTCTGACTTGTTTCAATTTAAAAACTTAAGAGACACGGTCGAGCCACACGCCTATGTGCTCAACTGTGTGGGCAAATATAGGCCATTTGCAAGGCCAATTTGCCACCAACACTTTGGGTCACACCTACAAGCATCAAACCATATAAATTCATACCCCAAATATATTCAAGACATACCAAAACATGCACCTTTTAATCCTCTTAACATCATCATTCATTTCATATTCAAATTCTACTCAAACATATCAATCCACATTATCAAATTCACATCATAATCATGTAATCCATATATCATTTAATTCTTACGAATTCATAGCATGAAACATACTACCTCTATCCACTAAAACATATCATAAAGGGCATTCACACAAAGTCACATAAACACTTTATAACCATCATTCTCACATATCAAAACATATACTAAGATCATTCATCTATCAAGCCATATCACATGGCAAGATATATATATATACATCTCAAACATCTCATATTCACTAGCCTATACATGCCATATACCAAATATACACCTTCCAAAAGTACCAAAATAGATGGTCGATAGTGTGATTGAGTCGCTGACGATCCCCGGATCCAAGCTAGCTTTAATGACACTGTAAAACAGAGAAACACTTCACACGGTAAGCTTAAAAGCTTAGTAGGTTCGTCATATAATACATTTAACTTAACCATTTAAATTTAATATACAAAATAACTATCACATGGTTCAAATCACAATGATATACAATCTCATTCATAGTCATTACTCACATAATCATCCATTTATCCATATGCGATATCATCAACCACATAGGTTACGTACATACATGTGCCAACACTTAGTTAACGATCACTTTTGCTAATCAATGCTCAATACCACATTTCGTCCAATCTTCATTAACCATTCGATTTACTCGCACACTTAGTGCCAATTCATTAGCCAAAACTTAATATCATCGCACACTTAGTGCCTTTACATTAAATCGAATTCAACTTGGTATTCCACACACGTGCCAATCAATATAGTCGATGCTTTCTTTATTTCGCACACACATTGCCGTTCATACTTTATCAATTCTATTTCGCACACTTAGTGCCACATCTCTCAAATCCACATATAGCATAATTAATTCATCAACCACATTTCCATTCATTGCAATATATGTGAACATAAATTTAACAATTCGTATTATAAACGAACTTACCTCGAACGTCGAAATTACGAAACAAGTCGATCAATCGAGCACTTTGTCTTTGCCTCGATCTCGATCCAAATCTCTCTTTTCTTAATCTAAATAATATTAAACTCAACTCATTCAATCACCAATTCATTCAATTTAATCCAAACACACATATTTAGGGCATTTTACAAATTAACCCTCAAATTTTCACATTTTGACATTTCAGTCCCTATTTCATAAAATCATAAAATACACACAATTTCATCTTATACATGCTTAGCCGAATTTCCCCCTAGCTCATACAAGCCATCATATTTCATTTATTTCACATTTTAGTCCTTCAATTTCTCATTTTCACAATTTAGCCAAAAATAGTCAAATTCATCAAAAATTCAAAGGCAATATATGTTAATCTATCACATATCTTTCATATTTCATCATCAACTATCACAAAGCTCAAGCATTCATCAGTGCAATTTCACAAAATCTCCAACAAATTCAAAAATTAAGACATGGTCTAGCTAGAACACGAAGCAACGATCACAAAAACATAGAAATTATTAAAATCGAATCAAAATGAACTTACAATTGATCTTCCAAATTGCTGAACCCTAAAACACATCCACGGATTTTATTTTCTTTGTATTTTTGGTGGAATGAAGAAAAATGGTGATGATATTACATTATGTTTTATTTATTATACATTAATTACCATTTTACAACTTTAACCTTAATGAAACCATTTTTTTTAAACACCTAATATATGCCCATTTATGTCCATCTCCACTATCAATGGTCTATTATCAACATAAGGACGTTTCATTTAATAAGCCATGACGATTAAGCACTTTCACAAATAGCACACAGCTTTTGCATTTTATGCGATTAAGTCATTTTTCATAATTCAACACACAAACGATAAATTTTTCACACAGAATTTTCACACATGCTTAATCACATACTGTAAACACCAATAATAATAATAATAAATTTTTCTAACCTCAGATTTGTGGTCCCGAAACCACTATTCCGACTAGGGTCTAAACCGGGCTATTACACACGGCCAATCACACGCCCGTGTGTAAGGCCGTGTGGAGCACACTGACTTCTATTCCATTTCAACACTAGGGGACACACGACCGTGTAACATGACCGTGTGTCACACACGGCTAAGACACACGCCCGTGTCCCTGCCCGTGTGGACAAAAATAGGCTATTTGCAAAGCCATTTGCCACCCTATACACACAAGCATTTATAAGCATAAATGACCACATTTCATAACCCAATTGGCAATCATTCCATAACATTTCATACACATAATATACCAATTCAATTTAGTACTCAAATGCCTAATTAACATCATGCATTATTCATTCATATATCAACTACATAACAAGACATCTTTTGCACCTTTTCATTCCATCAATTCCTTGCCCAAAACATACCATAATTGAACACTTAAACTCAACCAAAACATAGTACCGAAATAAGCCAAATCACATGGCTTAACTCATACACAAAATATACCAAAACCATAATATCAAGTAGCCATAACTAACATCTTTTAAACTAGCCTATACATGCCATATTTACAATTATCCACAAATTCAAAAGTACCAATCAGAAATTGGATAGTGTGATGTGCAACTCTGACTTGTCCGAAACGAGCGAGCTAACGAACCTCTATAAAACATAGAAAAAGAAATAGAGTAAGCTTTATAGCTTAGTAAGCCCGTATAATTTAGAATTAAACTTATCATTTATACAATAATCAAGGCAATTACTAAAGTAAACTCCATACAATTTCCAAATGCCTATCACAAGCATTCATCCATAGGTTAGACAAGTTAATACATGAAATCATCCATTATCATAATTCAATAATCAATATAACTAGCATTCAACATTTCATTCTCAATCATATAACCAATAATTCATTCAATAACAGTACTCATCCGTATAAACAGAATTTATGCCTGTTGAACCTATTAGAACTCTAAAGGATACTCGGGTGATAAACATCATTAATCCGTCAATTCATTATCAATTATGCTCTTTCGAGCCATGATCGGTAAGCTCCTCCAGAGCTGATGGGCAATAAGCTCTATTGAGCTAAAACGGTAAGCTCTATCGAGTTGAACAGTAAGCTCATACGAGCTGAAATGGTAAGCTCTAATGAGCTAAAAACAGGAAGCTCTTACGAGCTGATATATCGGTAAGCTTATACGAGTTGTCGTGAGTCCGCAACAAATGCAGGAGCTCGACCAAAACGGTAACCCTAGTGACATGTCACACGCATCCTACGAATTCTTACAGTTCAAACGGGACTTGGTAACCATCAATATATATATCGATTAGGCATTCGTATTCCAAGTATATCAATTCCTCAAACATAAACATACATTTCAAATAAATACAAATATTTAAAAGCTTGATTCTAATTATACGAACTTACCTCGTATTGCTCGGATAAAAACTATCGGCTATTCGTCGATCTTTCCTTTTCCCCAATTTAAACTCGATCTCGACTTATCTTGATCTATATATTATCAAATTCAGTACATTCAGCATTCAATCTATTCAATTTAGTCCATAATTCATATTTTGGCAAATTTACACATTTGCACCTATACATTTCAATTTTTTTACCATTTAGTCCTTATCACATAAAATTGCAAATTCATGTTATTTAATACCAACCCATGCCTAGCCGAATTTACCACCTATCACTAGCAGCCCATATCTTTCATTATTTCACACTTTTAACGACCACATTTTACAATTTCACAATTTAATCCCTTTTTGACATTTTTGTCAAAAATCACTATACAAAACATTAAAATCTATCATCAAATTTTCATATTTCATCATCAAACATCTAAAAACTCAAATAATCATCAATGGCACTTCACAAAATCATGAACAAATTCAAAAATTAAGGTATGGGCTAACTAGAATACGAAGCAACGATCACAAAAACGTAGAAATTATCAAAAATCGAACTCAAAACATACCTCAATCAAAACTACAAAGGGCCGAACCCTAAAATGCTTCAAATGGTCTTTATTCCTTTGATTTTCGGTGAGAAAGATGAAAAATAACCCTACTTTTATGTTTTTATTATTATTAATACATTAATACATAGTTTACCATTTTACCCTTGGTTATTAAACTATTTAATCAACAAATATAAGGCCATTAATGTCCATTAACCTTATCAATGGCATAATAACATTATAAGGACCTCTAATTTAATTAACCATAGCTATAAGGCACATTAAACTATTGGCACACAAGTTTTACGCTTTACGCGATTTAATCCTTTTTACCGAATTAAGCATTTAAACGGTAAAATTTCTTCACGAAACTTTCACATAATAATTCTATCATGCTGTAAACAATAATAAAATAAATATTTTAACCTCAATTTTTTGGTCCCAAAACCACTATTCTGATTTGACTCAAAAATGGGTTGTTACAACTCTCCCCCCTTAGGGATTTTCGTCCCCAAAAATCTTACCAGTAAATAGGTTAGGGTACTATTTTTGCATAGCTTCCTCGGGTTCCTATGTAGCTTCCTCTATCCCGTGTTTATGCTAGAGAACTTTTACTACGGCTATGCGTTTATTTCTCAACTCTTTGATTTCACGAGCCAAAATCCTGATTGATTCTTCGTTATACGTCAAATCAGCTTGTATCTTAACATCTACTGGAGAAATCACATGTGACGGATCGGATCTGTATCGACGTAGCATAGAAATGTGAAAATCATTATGGATCTTTTCAAGTTCTAACGGTAAAGCTAGTCGATATGCCACTGGCCCTATTCGTTCAATAACTTCATACGGCCCGATGAAACGCGGATTCAACTTTCCTTTACGGGAATCGAAGAACCTTTTTCCACGGTGACACCTTTAGAAACACTCAATCTCCGACTTGAAATTCAATTTCTCTACGTTTCAAATCTGCGTAGGATTTCTGTCGATCTGAAGTTTCTTTTAAACTGTCGCGAATTTTTTTCACTTTTTCTTCAGTCTCTCTGATCAATTCAACCCCGTGAATCTTTTTCTCACTCAATTAAGTCCAATATAGCGGAGTTTGACATTTGCAGCCATATAAAGCTTCGTACGGTGCCACCTTTATACTCGTTTGGAAATGTTGTTATACGCGAATTCAATTAACGGTAAGTATTTTCCCAACTGCCCTCAAACTCTAAAATACAACATCTCAACATGTCTTCGAGAATCTGAATAACTCTCTAGGTCTGACCGTCAGCCTGAGGATGAAAAGCAGTACTGAAATTCAACTTGGTTCCCAGAGCTTCTTGTAGTTTCTTCCAGAATCGCGATGTAAATCTCGGATCTCTATCAGAAATAATAAATAGTGGCACTCCGTGTAACTGAACAATTTCAGAAATGTACAATTCTGCTAATCTATCAAGTGAGTAATCTATAGTACCGGTATGAAATGAGCAGATTTCGTTAGTCGATTAACGACAACCCAGATAGCATCTTTTTTTTCAGAGTTAGGGGCAGTCCCGACACAAAATCCATTGTAACTCTATCCCATTTCCACAGAAGAATCATCACAGGCTGCAGTAATCCCGATGGTACTTGATGTTCAGCTTTTACTTGTTGAAAAATGATACATTTCAATACAAACTCTGATATATCCTGTTTCATACCCGACCACCAATACCGCTGTTTCAGATCGTTATACATCTTGGTACTACCCGGACGAACAGAAAAGTAGCTATGGTGTGTTTCATGCAAAATCTTTCAAATGAGTTCTAAATTTCTCGGTACACAAATTCTATTTCGGAACATTAAACAGTCATCAGTTCCAATATGAAATTCTGAATCAGAATTAGACTCACATTGAATTCGCTTAGCTTGTAAATCACTGTCATCTTTTTGAGCTTCACAGATTTGTTGAAGAAATACAGGTTTAGCTTTTAATTCAGCTAAAATAGACCATCATCACAAATCATCAACTGGGTGTTCATTGCTCGTAACGCAAGAAAAGATATTTGGCTCAAGGCATCAGCAATAACATTAGCTTTTCCCAGGTGATAATCAATCACAAATTCATAATCTTTCAGTAGCTCGAGCCATCTTCGTTGTCGTAGGTTCAAGTCTTTCTGTGACATCAGACATTTCAAGCTTTTGTGATCTGTATAAATGTGGCATTTTTCACAGTATAAGTAGTGTCTCCAAATCTTCAATGCGAATACAATCGCAGCCAGCTCTAAATCATGCGTCGGATAGTTCTTTTCATGCGGTTTCAATTGTTGGGAAGCATAAGCTATAACCTTTCCTTCTTGCATCAAAACACATCCCAGACCGTTTATGTAACGCCTCGAATTTGGGCCTAGTATAATTGGGCCTATTGGGCTTTGGTTCTCAGAAAATTTTTAAGTGAGCAAGAAAATGACAAGTGACATGTTGGCTTTAAGGGTTTAATAAACTTGGAGTGTCTAGGGGTATTGGAGAAGTGCTGGGTTCAAACTTTAAGGAGAAGGAATTTTTAATTAATTATTAAAGGAACCAGGGCGGTGAGTAGTTGGGCTTTTAAATAAAAATAGGGAAAAATGGCATCAAAGAGTCTTGTGGTGGAGTGGCTAAGTGACGCCACTTAGGGTATAGGGAGGTGGCGTTATGGGCTAGCAAGGAGATCCTAGGTTCGAATCCTAGCTTAGTATTTTTTTCAGGAGTTTAATTTTGGCCTTCTAGAAGGTTGGAAGTGGTCTGGTGATGGACTCTAAGGAGAGTGATCAGAAGAGAAAATTTAGGAAAAGGATTAGGGAGTTAGCAGGGAGAAAAACGAGGAGATGGGATAGGGAAGAGTTGGAGCCGATTGGGACTTTGCAGAGTTTTGGTTTTGTGTATAAATAGGGGGTGCCGAATTCCCTCTGTGCTATTTCGGCAATTGGAATTCACTTTGTGCTATTTCGGCAACTATAGTGCTCTACCAAATTCTCCTCCACTTTTTCTATTCTAAACCTCGCCTCTTCCTTATGTGTTTTCTTTTCTTCTCTCCTAAAGCCTTAAATTGAATATCATTCTCTTCTTTCTCCATTGCTTGTGCCGTCCCACCTTCATCTCAATTGCTAGGGACCAAATATTCGTGACTTCAAAAGCCGAAAACCTTTGCTCTTGAAGCCGATTTCTTCATCACCCCAAACCTTGTGCCGAATACTCTAGTAACCAAATCTCTGTCGTGCTGGCATCATTCCTTTGATTTTTAGTGGACCGGATCTTGGAAAAATCAGAATTAAGCTTGGATCTACAAGTCTCTGCTGAAAAGCTATCCATACGTTTCGGCTTTTGGGTAAGTGTTATTGATTTTGGGATAAATTGGCCGAATAGTCTATAGTAAGGGAAAGGGTGACTTAAGTGGATACAAGTCACCTATTATTTTGTCTTTAATGATTAAGATTGATGCAGATCTAGGGGATATTCGTGAGTGGTAGCTAAGAAAGGGCTATTAGGACTGGTGGCACACGGTAAGGTTATGGCAAGGTTTCGGTTTTTGGTAATTATTGTGGTTAAGTGTGTGATTGATTGGAGGTTGGTATTGGTTGTAGGTTCAAGGTTGAGGATAGTGTAACATGTCTCATTTACCAGGTGTGTACAAACACTACACACACACGATATCGGCAACGCCGAAAAGCCGAAAGTGGCTAAATGAGCCTGCCGAGCTCGTGGGCCCAAATCGGCAAGAGTTGATATGTGAAATTGAATGGTTGTATGATTTGATTATGATCGGGCCTAATGGGCTACATATACATGATTTGGGCCTAATGGGCCATACGAATGAGATTGGGCCTGGTGGGCTATATGAACGTATGTGAATTATTTGGGCTTTGAAAAGGGGTCTTGGGCTTAGTATTTGGTGAATTGCTTATTCTTACATAAAACTTTAATAATTTATTAAGTGCGACTGTGAACAAGTCATAAGGTTTAAGTGTGGCAACGGGCATATGCATGTCTAGAATTGGACCTAGGGAGAGCTTGGTACTTAAGCGATCTTAATGACCCACCTCCTCTGCTCTGGAACCGTACCTGGTGCGTAGTGTCTGTTCACTTTAGCCGGGAGGACTTTTTGACGGGCCAAGGTTCGTAATTAAGACTCATACTGTTAAAAATTACTGAAATACCCCTATAGGGTAGAATTACCGAAATACCCTTGATTTGTGAAATGACTAAAATACCCCTATGTGTTGAATGTAAGACTTATGGATGTTACATGTACATTTGCTGCATTCATATGATATTCTGTTTAGGTTGCATATGGGTTGGGAATTATGGAACGGAGGAAGTATATGAGGATCGCATGGTTGCTTGACGACCGTGGATCCACCGATGACTTTTTAAGCCCATTATATGATTAGCAGCCTTGCTGCAACGTTAGGTAGTACCGCAACCGGGCTACCCTTGATTTGTATCAGATGGATGGGTCGATTTAGAAATCCCCACAGATATGTTTCGGTTGGACGGAGATGATGTGTACCGGATGGATTATTTGGGGAGGGTTTGCATTGCATTGCATGTATGATATTATTATGTTATTATTATGATACGTATGCCATATGTTTGTCGAGGGTTGTACACACTGAGTTTTCGAAAACTCACTCCCTCTTTTATTTTTCTCAGGTGATCCTCAGTAGGCGGTTCGACGGATGGAGGGACTCAGAGGTGGCCAACTAGCAAGACGATTAGACCTATTTTTCTTAATATCTAAATTCTAGATTTTAAGTTATTTATTCTAAGTTATTTATTTTAAGTTAATTTATTTTGAATTGTATAAGGCTTTCCCTCTAGTTATTATTCCATTACTCCCACTATGCATTAAAATTTGAAACGGAACCTAGATTTATTTCTTTTAAACGTATTTCAAGTTTTTTGAAAATAATTGTGTTTTAAGAATGAGCTTCCGCTGTCAAAGGAAATTTTTACATAGTAACAAGGAAATGGTTTTTGGCTACACCTCGTTTTGAAAGCAAACTGGATTTTACTTAACTTTTCTCTAGAAGGGTTTTCAATGAAAATAAGGTTTTCGCTAAAACACTTCAATGTGACACGCCAGACTCAGGCCTAACTTCTAGGCTGGGTTTGGGGTGTTACAGTTTAATGATGCATCACTATAGATCACAAATTCCTTCCCCGATTCCGGTTGAACCAAAACTGGTGCTTCAGTTAATAGTACTTTCAACTGTTCAAAACTCTGCTGACATTTTTCTGACCATTCGAACTTCACATCTTTTTGTAGCAGTCGTGTCATTGGTGTTGCAATCATCAAGAATCCTTTCATGAATCTTCGGTAATATCCCGCTAAGCCCAGAAAACTATGGACTTCAGATACATTTCTCGGAGGTTTCCAATCAACAATAGCATAAATTTTACTCGGGTCAACTCTAATACCATCAACTGAGACAATATGCCCCAAAAATCCAACCTCTTTGAGCCAAAACTCACATTTACTGAATTTTGCAAATAACTGCTTATCACGTAGAGTTTGTAACACAATTCTCAAGTGCTCGGTATGCTCAGATTCATCTCATGAATAAATAAAAATATTGTCAATGAATACAACAACAAATCTGTCTAAATACGGTCTGAATATTCGATTCATCAAGTCCATAAAAATGGCAGGAGCATTAGTTAAATCGAAAGGCATAACAAGGGATTCATAATGACCATACATTGTTCTGAATGCGGTTTTTAGTACATCCGACTCTTTAACTCGTAGCTGATAATAGCCCGATCTCAAATCAATCTTTGAAAATACTGTAGCCCCTTTCAACTGATCAAATAAATCATCAATCCACGGTAGAGGATATTTATTCTTTATAGTCACTTTATTCAGTTGTCTGTAGTCGATACACATTCTCATCGTGCCATCTTTCTTTTTCATGAACAATATCGGTGCACCCCAGGGAGAATAACTTGATCGTGCAAAACCTCTGTCTGTCAATTCTTACAACTGAGCTTTCAATTCTTTTAATTCTGTTGGAGCCATTCTGTATGGAGCTATCTATATCAGCATTGTTCCTGGTATTAATTCAATACCAAATTCAACTTCTCTGATCAGTGGAAAACCCGGTAATTCTTCTGGAAATACATCCGAAAACTCATAAACAACAGGTACAGATTCAATCTTTGATTCAGGCACCTTTGTATCCAGTACGTATGCAAAATATGCATCACAGACCTTTTTCAAATATTTCTGAGCTAACATAGACAATATCACAGTAGGTAATTCATTCGAATCATCAGACTTAATCCGAAGAATCTCACCATTTTGACATTTCAATTCGATAGTCTTCTGTCTACAATTCACAACCGCATCGTGCATAGTCAACCAGTCCATTCCAAGAATTACATCAAACTCATTAAACGGTAGAAGCATCAAGTCAGCCCGGAAATAGTAACCCCGAGTCATCAAAGGACAATTCTTACAAATTTTATCAACTAAAACAGACTTACCTAAGGGGTTCGATACTTTAATTACAAATTTTGTAGACTCGCCATGTAAACTCTTTTTAAATACTAAGTTCATACAGATATATGTGAATGAGTTGATCCAGGATCTATCAACGTAACTATATCAATATCAAAAAGAGAAAAAGTATCGGTAATAACATCTGGCGATGATGCCTCCTCCCGTGCACGAATAGCATAAGCTCTGGCAGGTGCTCGTGCCTCAGATCTCACAGTCAAATCTCTTGTAGCACCTCTATTACCACTCATATTTCCAGTATTTCAGGGTGGTCTCCCTCTAGTAGTCGTGTTACTTACTTTCACCGGTTATTCTCTTTCAGCTGTAAACTTTTCTAGACAGTTCCGGAGATAATGATCAAGAAATCCACATTTAAAGCAAGCTCCGCTTACTAATCTACATTCACCATAATGTTTTTTATTGCAATGTTTACATTCCGGTCTAGTATTTCTAACGCTTCCCACACTGGCAACGGATGTCGCCTGAGGTTTAGAACTGAAATGTCTCACATCTCTGTCTCTAATCAAAATTCTCGAAGAAACCATAGAACGAGGATGATTTTCTCTAAATTTCTTTGATGCTGACTGATGTGATTTGCCCGCAAATCTCTTTCTAGAATCTCTAGCCTCAAAATCGGCTTTTCTTTTCTCTTTGCAAAGCTCTTCGGCTTTACAAGCTCGGTCAAATAAAACAACAAACTCTTTCAGCTCAAGAATTCCAACTAACTCTCTGATTTCTTCATTCAATCCATCCTCAAATCTTTTACACATTATAGCTTCAGAAGATACACATTCACGGGCGTATTTACTAAGTCATACAAACTCTCTTTTATATTCTGTGACTGGCATACGGCCTTGCTTCAATTCAAGAAATTCCTTTCTTTTCTGATCGATGAACCTTTGGCTGATGTATATCTTTCTAAATTCAACTTGAAAGAACTCCCAAGCAACCCTTTCTTGTGGAACTACAGATATCAAGGTATTCCACCACTGATACGCAGTATCTCGTAAAAATGATATAGCACATTTTAAACATTCTTCAGGTGTGTAGGATAGTGGCTCTGAAGTCTTCCCGAATTGTGTTCTCGAGCCAAAACTTGGCTCTCTCAGGGTCATCATTAACAGTGGCTCTGAAGTCTTTGGCCTCGTGTTTTTGTATCTTGTCAACAGGTGGTTTATTTAATCGCAAAGGATCAATACCTTGAGGAAATACAGGGATCAGTTAGGGAACAGGTGGGGGTGGAGGTTGCTGAACAGCCGGGTTCGTACGAATGTACTGTGTGAACCACTCGTTCATTATCTGAAAAAAGGCTTCTTTAGCCTCACCCCCGTGACTATTAGACACGGGTCTAGATTCAGTAGACGCTGTCCCTTCAGCGGGAGCTGGCGCATTACTTTCTACGTCATCCGCTACAGCTCGTTCAGGATCCATTACTATATAAAAACACATTTTAAAACGTCAGGAGTCATCACACTATCACAGTTTCATATATGGCATGTATAGCTAGACTCACATACGCTACATTAGTCTTAGAATTGACTAAACTGTAACTATGATACCAACAAATGTAACACCCCTAACCCGTAACCGTCGCCGGAATAGGTTAAGAGGCATTACCGAACTAGAAACTCAGTTTAGAACAATCATTTATCAAATATCATCTCATTTCAGTAAATATCATTCATTCACATTCAATATATATTTAAATCGAGCATACAAGGCTTCAATCATGCATTCAAGACTAAATCGGTAACATATGAAAATTTTGGAAACTTAAAAAAAAATTCAACATTTCAAGTATCACACGCCCGTGTGAACATGTCGTGTGCCTAGCACGGCTAGTAGACACGCCCGTGCCTTAGACCGTGTGAAAACAGGACATACATACTGACTTGGGTCACACGGCCGAGGACATGCCCATGTGCCAGGCCGTGTGAAAACTGGAGAGTATACTGGCTTGGGTCACACGGCCAACCACACGCCCGTGTGTCTAGCCTGTTTGACCTTCGAAATGGCCATACACGCCCGTGTATCAGGCCGTACCAAAACTGTAGGGCATATTGGCTTACCAACACGGCAAAGCCACATGCCCGTGTGCTAGGCCGTGTGCCATTTAGGGGGTATACTGACTTGTACCACACGGCCAGTCACACGCCCGTGTGTGAGGCCGTGTGGAGCATACTAACTTCTATTCTATTTCAACACCAAGGGACACACGGCCGTGTAACATGACCGTGTGTCACACATGGCTGAGACACACGCCCGTGTCCCTGCCCGTGTGGACAAAAATAGGCTATTTTCAAAGCCATTTTCCATCCTATACACACAAGCATTTATAAGCATAAATGACCACATTTCATAACCCAATTGGAAATCATTCCATAACATTTCATACACATAATATACCAATTCAATCTAGTACTCAAATGCCTAATTAACATCATGAATTATTCATTCATATATCAACTACATAACAAGACATCTTTTGCACCTTTTCATTCCATCAATTCCTTGCCCTAAACATACCATAATTGAACACTTAAACTCAACCAAAACATAGTACCAAAATAAGCCAAATCACATGGCTTAACTCATACACAAAATATACCAAAACCATAGTATCAAGTAGCCATAACTAACATCTTTTAAACTAGCCTATACATGCCATATTTACAATTATCCACAAATTCAAAAGTACCAATTGGAAATTGGATAGTGTGATGTTCAACTCTGACTTGTCTGAAACGAGAGAGCTAACGAACCTCTATAAAACATAGAAAAAGAAATAGAGTAAGCTTTATAGCTTAGTAAGCCCATATAATTTAGAATTAAACTTACCATTTATACAATAATCAAGGCAATTACTAAAGTAAACTCCATACAATTTTCAAATGCCTATCACAAGCATTCATCCATAGGTTAGACAAGTTAATACATGAAATCATCCATTATCATAATTCAATAATCAATATAACTAGCATTCAACATTTCATTCTCAATCATATAACTAATAGTTCATTCAATAACAGTACTCATCCGTATAAACAGAATTTATGCCCGTTGAACCTATTAGAACTCTAAAAGATACTCGGGTGATAAACATCATTAATCTTTCAATTCATTATCAATTATTCTCTTTCAAGCCATGAACGGTAAGCTCCTCCTGAGCTGATGAACAGTAAGCTCTATTGAGCTGAAACGGTAAGCTCTATCGAGCTAAACAGTAAGCTCATATGAGCTGAAACGGTAAGCTCTAATGAGCTGAAAATAGTAAGCTCTTACGAGCTGATATATTGGTAAGCTAATACGAGCTGTGGTGAGTCCGCAACAAATGGAGGAGCTCGACCAAAATGGTAACCCTAGTGACATGTCACTTGTATCCTACGAATTCTTACGGTTCAAACGGGGCTAGGTAACCATCAATATATATATCGATTAGGCATTCGTATTCCAAGTATATCAATTCCTCAAACATATACATACATTTCAAATAAATACAAATATTTAAAAGCTCGATTCTAATTATACGAACTTACCTCGTATTGCTCGGATAAAAACTATCGGCTATTCATCGATCTTTCCTTTTCCCCAATCTAAACCCGAACTTGGCTTATCTTGATCTATATATTATCAAATTCAGTACATTCAGCATTAAATCTATTCAATTTAGTCCATAATTCATATTTTGGCAAATTTACACATTTGCACCTATACTTTTCAATTTTTTTACCATTTAGTCCTTATCACATAAAATTGCAAATTCATGAAATTTAATACCAACCCATGCCTAGCCAAATTTACCACCTATCACTAGCAGCCCATATCTTTCATTATTTCAAACTTTTAACCACCACATTTTACAATTTCATAATTTAATCCCTTTTTGACATTTTTGTCAAAAATCACTTTACAAAACATTAAAATCTATCATCAAATTTTTATATTTCATCACCAAACATCTAAAAACTCAAATAATCATCAATGGCACTTCACAAAATCATGAAAAAATTCAAAAATTAAGGTACAGGCTAACTAGAATACGAAGCAACGATCACAATAACGTAGAAATTATCAAAAACCAAACTCAAAACATACCTCAATCAAAATTGCAAAGGGTCGAACCCTAAAATGCTTCAAATGGTCTTTCTTCCTTTGATTTTCGATGAGAAAGATGAAAAATAACCCTAATTTTATGTTTTGCTTTATTATTAATACATTAATACATAGTTTACCATTTTACCCTTGGTTATTAAACTATTTAATCAACAAATATAAGGTCATTAATGTCCATTAACATTATCAATGGCATAATACATTATAAGGACCTCTAATTTAATAAACCATAGCTATAAGGCACATTAAACTATTGGCACACAAGTTTTACGCTTTACGCGATTTAATCCTTTTTACCGAATTAAGCATTTAAACGGCAAAATTTCTTTACGAAACTTTCACATAATAATTCTATCATGCTATTAACAATAATAAAATAATAAAATAAATATTTTAACCTCAGATTTGTGGTCCCAAAACCACTGTTCTGATTTGACTCAAAAACGGGCTGTTATAAGATCTTTGACTCATATTTTGAAGGAGAGTTGTAATGACTTTCTCCATAATTTTGTTGTCACTAAACTGGTCTCCAAGAATTCTAATGTTGTTGACAACTGCCATAATCTTGTCTGAATACTGCTTGATAGTCTCAGCCTTCTTCATCTTTAAGTTCTCAAAGTCTCTCCTCAAATTGATGAGTTGTTGTTACCTTGTCTTTTCTGAGTCATGGAACTCCTCCTTCAGCTTATCCCAAGCTTGTTTGAGAGTTTCACAAGCCATGATTCTAGTGAAGATCACATCTGATACACCATTCTACAAGCATAACATTGCTTTATATTTCTTGGCACACTCATCACCGTGTTGCCTTACCTGTGTAATGGTTGGGTTTGCTCTCAAGGGTGGTGGCTCCCTATCAGCCTCGACTATTTCCCATAAATCATAGGCCTAGAGGTAAGTCTCCATTCTACAAACAACCACAACAAGAAACAAAATATATTCTCTTTCTCGATGAAAAAAACACAAACAAAGAAATGGCCCTTAAAGACAATAAGATCTAAATACCAACTATTATTGTTAACTAAGAGAGAAAACAAAAAATAGATGAAAAACAACAGCAAAGGAAGAAAAAAAATTGATCTATGTTTATTCCACCAAAAGTTACTTCATATATGCTCAAATGGTTACCAAATACAAACCAAATTTCAACCACTCCCACTAAACATTGTGGAAATGTAACACCCTTAACCCGAAACTGTCACCGAAACAGGGTTAAGGGTGTTACATTTTATTGGTATCAGAGCTACGGTTTAGTCGATTCTCAGACTAACGTAGTGCGTGTGAGTCTAGCTATACATGCCATATATATAATTGCGATAGTGTGATGAATCCTGACAGCTAAAAATGTGTTTTCATATAGTAATGGATTTCGATCGAGCAGTTGCTGACGACGTAGAGAGTAACGCGCCTACTCCCACTCAAGGGATAGCGTCGGCCACATCTAGGTCGAATGATAGTAGTGAGAGAGGAGAGGCTAAGCAAGCCTTCTTTTGAATGATGAGTGAGTGGTTTTCGGAGTTCGTTCGAACGAATCCGGCTGCTCCACAACCTCCACCCCCACAAATACATGTTGTGCCACAAGTTACAGATCCAATTCGACTGAATAAACCTCCTGTGGATAAGATTCAAAAGTACGGGGCCGAAGAGTTTAGGGCCACAGCTGATGATGATGCTGAACGAGCTGAGTTTTAGCTCAAGAATACAATCAGAGTGTTTGATGAGATGTCGTTGACCCCTAGTGAGTGCATTAAATGTGTTGTTTCATTGTTGAAGGACAATGCGTATAACTGGTGGAAGACCTTGATATCTGTGGTTTCGAGAGAGAGAATCACTTGGGATTTCTTTCAAGTTAAATTTTGAAAGAAATATATTAGTCAATGATTCATTGATCAGAAACGTAAAGAATTCCTCGAGTTGAAATAAGGTCGCATGTCAGTTACGGAATATAAACGAGAATTTATGAGACTGAGCCAATATGCGCGGGAATGTGTTTTGACCGAAGCTACTATGTGTAAATGCTTCATTGAAGGGTTGAATGAAGACATTAAATTGTTGGTTGGGATACTTGACATAAATGAATTTTTCGTGTTGGTTGAAAGAGCTTGCAAAGCCGAAGAGCTTAGCAAAGAAAAGAGGAAAGCCGATTCTTAAGCTCGAGATGAAAGAAAAAGATTGATGAGTAAGACATCTCAACCTTCGACGAAGAGATTTAGAGATGCAAGTAATCGTTCAAATGCTTCATTTGAACATTCGGGTAGAGACCGTGCGAGACAAAGTGTTGGTCCAAGAACTCAAGCTCCAGTTTAATCAAGTGTTGGTAGTGTTAAAAGAAACAAACCTGAGTGTAGACAGTGTGGAAGATGACACGTGGGAGAATATTGGGGCAAGTACAATAATAGAACTTGCTACAAATGTGGATCATGAGATCACTTCATTCGAGACTGTTCGAAGTTGGTTGAGGAAGAAAATGTTCAGAATGTGAGACCAAGCAATGTGATGGCTAGGGGCAGACCACACAGAAACACTGAAAATGTGAGTGGAAGTCAAAAAGGGACTACTGATACAGCTGTGAGATCAGAGGCGAGAGCACCTGCCCAAGCTTATGCTATACGTGTGCGAGAGGAAGCTTCATCTCCAGATATCATTACTAGTACTTTTACTCTATTTGATACTGATGTGATTGCATTGATAGATCTAGGTTCTACTCATTCCTATGTGTGTATGAATCTAGTATCAAGTAAGACTCTACCTGTTGAGTCTACTGAATTTGTGATTAGAGTATCAAACCCCTTAGGCAAGTGTATCTTGGTGGATAAGGTGTGCAAGAATTGTCCGTTGATGTTTCGATATGTTTGCTTTCTGGATAATTTGATGTTGCTACCATTCGATGAATTTGATATTATTCCGGGTATGGATTGGCTTACTTTGCATAATGCTATTGTGAATTGTAAAAAAAAAAGTATTGATTTGAGAAGTCAGAATAGTGAGATGGTTCGAATTGAATCCAGTGAATTGAAAGGGTTACCAGCTGTTGTATCTGCGATGAAAGCTTTGAATTATGTGAGAAAGGATTGTGAAGCTTATCTGGCATATGTGATTGATACGAAAGTGTCAGAAAAGAAAGTTGAATTTGTGCCTGTGGTTAGTGAGTTTCCAGATGTGTTTCTTGAAGAATTACTGGGCTTACCTCCAATTAGAGAAGTTTAATTCGGTATTGAATTGGTTCTGAGAACGACTCCTATTTCGATAGCTCTATATAGAATGGCACCGACGGAATTGAAAGAGTTGAAATCTTAGTTACCAGAGTTGACAGATAGAGGATTTGCACGACCGAGTTTTTCACCCTGGGGTGCTCCTGTATTGTTTGTGAAAAAGAAAGACAGCACTATGAGAATGTGTATCGACTATCGACAGTTGAACAAAGTAACGATAAAGAATAAATATGCGTTGCCTCGTATTGATGATTTGTTTGATCAGTTGAAAGGAGCTACAGTATTTTCTAAAGTAGATTTGAGATCGGGCTACTACCAGCTACGAGTCAAAGAGTCAGATGTACCGAAGACTACTTTCAAAATAAGGTACGGGCATTATGAGTTTTTAGTTATGCCTTTCGGACTAACGAATGCTCCTGCAGTGTTTATGGATTTGATGAACCGGATATTCAGACCGTATTTGGATAGTTTTGTTGTGGTGTTCATTGATGATATTCTGATTTACTCTTGTGATGAGGTGCAACATGCCGAGCATTTGAGAATTATGTTACAGACTCAGTGTGAGAACCAATTGTATGCAAAATTTAGCAAATGTGAGTTTTGGCTGCGTGAGGTTGGTTTTTTGGGGCATATTGTGTCAGCTGCGGGAATCTGTGTTGATCCGAATAAAATCTCAGCTATTTTAGAATGGAAGCCTCCGAGAAATGTGTTTGAAGTCCGTAGTTTTCTGGGACTGGCAGGATATTATAGATGGTTTGTTAAAGGCTTCTCGATAATTGCGACTCCGTTGACGAAGTTGCTACAGAAAGATGTTAAATTTGAGTGGTCAAAAAAGTGCCATCAGAGTTTTGAGCAGTTGAAAGTGTTGTTGACGGAAGCACCAGCGTTAGTTCAACCTGAATCGGGTAAAGAATTCATAGTTTACAGTGATGCATCGTTGAATGGTTTGGGTTGTGTGCTGATGTAAGAAGGCAAGGTCATCGCTTATGCTTCGAGGTAGTTAAAGCCGCATGAAAACTATCCGACGCACGACCTTGAATTAGCCGCGATTGTGTTTGCATTAAAGATTTGGCGGCACTACCTATTCAGTGAGAAATTTCATATTTATACCGATCACAAGAGCTTGAAGTACTTCATGACTCAGAAAGAATTGAATTTGCGACAGAGAAGATGGTTGGAACTGTTGAAAGATTACGAACTTGTGATAGATTATCATCCAGGCAAAGCTAACATAGTTGCTGATACCTTGAGTCGAAAGTCTCTATGTGCTTTGTGAGCTATGAGTACTCAGATAGATCTATGTGATGAAGATTTAGTTTTGGCTGAGTTGAAAGTAAGACCAATGTTCGTACGTCAGATTTGTGATGCCCAGAAAAGTGATAATGATATAATAGCAAAACGAGCTCAATGTGATTTGAAATCTGATTCAGAATTTCGAGTTGATAGTGAGAATTGTTTGAGATTTAGAGATCGGATTTGTGTTCCGAGGAATTCAGAGTTGATTCAGATGATTTTGAATGAAGCTCACAATAGTCGTTTGACTGTTCACCGGGGGAGTACGAAAATGTATAATGACTTGAAACAGTTTTATTGGTGGCATGGTATGAAACGGGACATCTCTGACTTTGTGTTGAAATGTTTAATTTGTCAACAAGTTAAAGCTGAACATCAGGTTCCGTTCGGTTTGTTACAGCCGATCATGATTCCTGAGTGGAAATGGGAGAGAATCACAATGGACTTTGTGTCGGGATTGCCTTTGTCTCTGGGAAAGGAAGATGCAATCTGGGTGATAATTGACAGGTTGATGAAATCAACTCATTTTGTTCCGGTGAGAATAGACTATTCACTCGATAAATTGGCTGAATTGTATATTATTGAGATTGTGAGATTGCACGGGGTGCCACTATCTATTGTATCTGACAGAAATCCGAGATTTACCTCACGATTTTGGAAGAAATTGCAAGAAGCTTTAGGCACAAAATTCCATTTCAGCACTGCATTTCATCCGCAAACGGATGGACAATCCGAGCGGATCATTCAGGTTCTCAAAGATATGTTGTTAATTTGAAAGTACGTGGGAAAAGCATTTACCGTTGATTGAGTTTGTGTACAATAACAGTTTTCAATCTAGCATTAAAATGGCACCGTATGAAGCTCTTTACGGTTGGAAATGTCGAACTCCATTGTATTGGACTGAGTTGAGTGAGAATAAGATTCATGGGGTTGATTTAATTAAAGAGACTGAGCAGAAAGTGAAAGCGATTCGAGATAGTTTGAAAGTGGCTTCAGATCATCAGAAATCTTATGCAGACTTGAAACGAAAAGATATTGAATTCGAAGTTGGTGACAAAGTATTTTTGAAAGTGTCTCTGTGGAAAAAAATACTTCGATTTGGCCGGAAATACAAGTTGAGTCCGAGGTTCATCGAATCGTATAAAATCATTGAACGAGTTGGACCGGTTGCTTATAGATTGATGTTGCCACCTGAGTTAGAAAAGATTCATAATGTGTTTCATGTGTCGATGCTTCGACGGTACAGATCTGATCCGTCTCATGTGATTACTCCTACTGAGGTTGAAATTTAGTCAGATTTATCGTATAATGAAGAACCGATCCAAATTTTGGCACGAGAGATCAAAGAGTTGAGAAACAAAAGAATCTCTTTAGTGAAGGTGTTGTGGCATAAACACAGAGTTGAAGAGGCTACGTGGGAACCTGAAGATGCTATGAGAGAGCAATATCCACACCTATTCACTGGTAAGATTTTCGAGGACGAAAATCCCTAAGGGGGGAGAGTTGTAACAGCCCGGTTTAGACCCTAGTCGGAACAGTGGTTTTGAGGCCACAAATCTGAGGTCGAAAAAATATTTTAATATTATTTTCTGTGTTTACAGTATGTGATTTAGCCTGTGTGAAATTTCTGTGTGAAGATTTTATCGATTGTGTGTTTAATTCGCGAAAAAGACTAAATCGCATAAAATGTAAAAGCTGTGTGCTGATTGTTAAAGTGCTTATTTGGCATGGCTTTATAAATTAGGAGTCCTTATGTGGCAATTAAACCTTTGATACAGGAAGTTGACATAAATGGTCATTATATGAATGAATTTATTAAGTTTATATTAAGGGTAAAATGGAAAAAAAGCCAATTAAGGTGCCTTATAATAAAACAAAAAGATGAAACATGTTCATCTTTGTTTCTATCAACCGAAAATAGGAAAATAAATAAGGGTTTGGATCTTCTTTGATTTCGACACTTGCTAAGCTCAATTAAGGTATGTTTTGGTTTCGGTTTTTGATAATTTCTATGTTTTTGTGATCGTTGCTTAGTGTACTATCAAACCCATGCTTAAATTTTAGAAATTGATGGTGATTTTGAGATATGCCATTGATGAACATGTGAGCTTTGTGTTGATAGTTGGTGAAATATGAAAGCTTAGTGTTGGGTTAACATAGTTTGTATTTGGATTTTTGGTGAAATTGAGTAATTTGGGCTAAATTGAGAAAAGTGTAAATTTAGGGACTAAAATGTGAATTTAATGAAATGTTTGGACTTGTATGAACACAAGGAAAATTCGGCTAGGCATGTGTGAAAAGAAATTTTGTGAATTTGATGATTTTATGAAATAGGGACTAAAGTGTCGAAATGTGAAAATGTGAGGGCTATTTTGTAAAATGCCCTAAATATGTGTGTTTGGATTAAATTGAATGAGTTGGTAATTGCATGGACTAAATTTGAATGTGTATAGACCAAGAAAGGAGAGGTTTGGATCGAGATCGAGGCAAAGACAAAGTGCTCGATTAATCGACCGTTTCGGTATTACGACGTCTGAGGTAAGTTCGGATATAATACTATTTGTTAAACTATATCTATGTGATGTGAATTGAAAGAATGTATAAGTATTGAATTAGAAATGTTATATATGAGATTGTGAAATGTGGCACTAAGTGTGCGAAATTGAAATCGAGATAGAATTGAATAGTACTGTGTGTGCGAAATAATAAAAGCTTCGGCTTATTGATTTGGCACTGTGTGTGCGATACCGATATAAGCTCGGTTTAACAAATTGGCACTAAGTGTGTGATGACAAATATGATTTGATTACGAAATTAGCACTAAGTGTGTGAATAAATCAAAAGAATAGCAAAGGTTGATCGAAATGTAAAGCCGAGCAATTGAGTAGCTTGGTTGGTGAGTAACTATGTGTTGGCTAAGGTATGTATGATACCTATGTGTTGGTGAATTTTGAAAGTAGATGAATGGAACATTAAGTGAGTATTGAGCATAGTTGAGTTTGTGTATCATTGGTAAATTAATCTAAGTGATGGCTTATTTTTGTATATTGATTTGAATTGTTGGGTTATATGTATTATATTACGAACTTACTAAGCTTTGAAAGCTTACTGTGTGATTTGTTTCTCTGTTTTACAGTGTCAGTAAAGTTAGCTCGGATCTGGGGATCGTCAGCTTCTCCATCACACTATCGGTAATCAATTTTGGGTACTTTTAAAAGATGTGTATATTTGAATATGGCATGTATAGGCTTGGTAATGTGGCATGTTTTGTAGTAAATGAACTTTGTCATGTGAGATGGCTTGAGTATTGAATAATGTTGGTATGAATGTGTAAGGTTATATGAGAGATGAATATGATATGTTTTATGTTTAAATGGTTGGTGAAAGTCATGGTTTGAACGTGAAATATGGTATGGTATATATATAGTAATTAACCTATATGATTGGGATGTGAAATTGGTTGAGTTGGATGGGCATATTTGGGTAGAAAAGATGTTTGGTTAGTAAATGGT
The DNA here is from genome assembly GCA_025698515.1 of Gossypium sturtianum. Lineage (NCBI taxonomy): Eukaryota > Viridiplantae > Streptophyta > Magnoliopsida > Malvales > Malvaceae > Gossypium > Gossypium sturtianum. The sequence continues at coordinate 67,002,869 of CM046946.1, read as the reverse complement.
TTAGATGATGATTAAATGGTGCTTATATGGGTATGATTGAGTGTCATATGTGGTATAAATGCTTGTGAAATGAAGCTTGTAGGTTAACTCAAGTGTGGATGGCAAATTTGGCCTTGAATATGGCCTATAATTACCCACATGGTTGAGTACACGGGCGTGTGGCTCGACCGTGTTGTTTAAGTTTTCCAAGTGAAACAAGTCAGTAACGACCACGGGCTGGACACACGGGCGTGTGACTGGCCGTGTGGTGCAAGTGCGAGTCCACCACGGGTGAGGCACACGGCCGTGTCTCAGGCTGTGTGGACAAGTCAGTATGTATACCCTGTTTTGACACGGCTTGGACGCACGGGCGTGTCCATGGCCGTGTGAGGCACACGGCCTACCCACACGGGTGTGTGACCTCTGCAGAGTTGAAAAATGTTTAAATTTCTGAGAACTTTCATATATATTCGGTTTGGTCCCGACCTCTTTCTAACATGTGTTTAAGGTCTCGTAGACCCCGATAAGGGACTATATGTTCGTATTTGCATATGATTGATTGATGATTGACTTTGTGTTGATTAAATGGTTGTGAAATGTTTCGAATGTTTAGTAATGCCTCTTAACCCTGTTTCGACGACGGTTTCGGGTTAGGGGTGTTACAGGAAACTTGTTTAAAGGTAACTTGTACATAAAGAGAATTAACAAATCAAGTCAATTATCACCTAAACATCAGTGCATTAGCAAACTAGAGCTAAAACTTAACAAAATTAAAATACAAATGAGCTAACGAGAACTAGCATGCAACTAAACAGAATTTGCATGCACCAAAGCTCATTTAGCCACATGATTGGCCAACTTGTAACAAATACTATTTGATATAGACACCGCTTTTCAAATATGCAATCATTTGGTTGAAGATTCTAATCATATCTTCCTGCATTGTCTCATTGCAAGAGTTGTTTGGTTTGGTAGCATTTCTTGAGAATTCATTCATCTTAGCTTACTAATATTAGCACCTCCGCACTCATTAAATCTTTAATCCTTTTCCTTCAAAATGATGCCATAGGTTTGGCAAACCATACAATTTGAATGGTAGATGTTTGTGGAATATATGGCCTCAAAGGGACAAAGTGTGCTTAAACAATAAAACTTTCAGCCAAAGTAAGAAACCTTTAAAATTAATCAAATGATAGCTGTGGGAACAAAGTTTCAGACAAGGTAAAGGTTTGATAAGGAATTGAATAAAATTCACCATGTTCGATAGGAAACTAAATATGTTGATCATTTCCATATAGCATTCATTGCTTTGGAAAGAAAAGAAAGAGGACAGTTGGATTTGGAGGGTCATTCATGATCACCGGGAGAAATGTCAAACAATGGTTCAATATTATAATACTTTGACTCACCGGGATAGAACGTTCTGCAAGTTATTCTTGCTTCGTAAGGTACTATTAGTTGCAAAGAAAATGAATTTTAGAAATATGAAACTGCATGGAAAAGGACTGCAGGATATCGAAGCTCATGCATAACAATGCTACCAAGTGGCACTAAAGATGCAAGCCCTTAATAAAAGAAATAAACAAATTGAAACATATTACAAGCTTTGCACCAAGAACTCAGGGCAACGAAGAACTTATGGAAGCAGGGAAATAGGCTTTAACCTCGTTAAAGATAAGATTTTGTCATTCCTTAACTTGTCATTTATTCTTGTTTGTTTGCTTTTTCCTAATGCTTGTTAATTGGACTCCATACCAACAAAAAAAAAAGAAGCTTAATACCTCTTTTGGCCTATGTACTAGAGCTAAATTAACACTTTAGTACTTGTATTAAATTTTCTATCAATTTAGCCCTTGTACTTTCATTTTGTATACCCGTTACTTACATATTTTGTAATAACCTGAGAGACAATGGTGCCGAAAAATATAGTTTTGAGACCCCATTTTCGTAAACCGAGCCCATAGATATTTTTATTAAATATTTACAGAGTTATATTATAGGAGAATTTAGTTTTGGTTAAGTTTTTTTTTTTGCTGAATTAGTGATTAATTATGGTATAAGGACTAAATTGTAAAATTGGTAAAAGTTTGATCGTTAAAGATTTTCTTAATTAGAAAATGAACTAAGGATTTAAATGGAAATTATACCACTTTAGGATTTTAATGCACGGTTGGTGGCTTATTTTGATAAAAATTTGTTAAAAATTTTATTTAATTAAAATGTTTTATTATTAAAATAACTTAGCATGGTGGAAAGAAAGAGAATTCATCCCTTTTCTTTCCATGCATGCCGAAATTAGAAGAAGAAGAAGAAAATTCAACCTTGGGGTTTCAAATTTGAGGCTTTAATTGTTTAGTGCAATTTAGTCTTTTTCTTGTAAATTTTATGTTTTTGAGGTCATGGGAGCTTAATCTAACTAGCCCATGTATTAAATTGTACAATTTTTAAAGTTTTAAAAAGTTACCATTGTTGATTTCTTAAAGTTTTAGGTGTTAAATTGATAAATTTTAAGCTTAGAGATGAAAAAGGACTAAATTATAAAGTTAATTGATAGTTTAGTACAATAGGGGCTAAACTGGATAAAATGTAAAAATTGTTATAGAAATAAAAAACAAGAGGTCCCAAATGGACAATAATGAAATCGGGTTGCAATTTGGAGTTCTAAATTGAAAATTATGTTAATCTCGATTTTAGGGACTAAATTGAATAAAAGGAAAATTTTGTATGATTTGACAATTGATTATAATTTTGGTAGAGTATTAATGATATTGTATGTTTATGTTAATCTGTAGCTAATGTTGACCCAGATTTCTCAAGAGGGAAAGGAAAAGCCAAAACCGTTGACAAATAGCTCGAAGTTCTCGATTTGTATTTCGACAATTTGAATTACTTAAATTGTTTCATATTTGCATTATATAACATGGTAAGGTATTGAGGTAAGTTGAGTTTGATTAGTTGGAATGAATTGGCATGAAAATGCTTGATTTTAGAGATAGAGGACTAAATTAATAAGATTAAGAATAATGTAAATCAATAGAAATGTGAAATTGATTTCGTATTGAGATGATTCATGTTATTATGCATACGAAATGATTATCTGATTGATGAATTGAATTGGATAAATTGTGAATCAATTATAAATGGAAACTGAATGGTTATTACCCTATTAACTGTTCGAGTAGGGTCGGATATAATTGGCAAGTCATAGGATAGATCGAGTATGGGTTACTTCAAATATGAGTCAATAAGTGCTAGGCACATTTGTACTTCGGTTATATCAATAAGCATTGGGCGTAATTTATTTATTTCGACAATGCCAAATTGGTGTGTTGGTTGGATCTGTGTATCCGTTCGAGTCCGAGTTAGGTTAATAGGGGTTAAATGTGTGAAGATTCTATAATGTTATTTTATATGAACTGAAATTGTGAAAGAGTATGTGAACCGATTATAAACCAAAAGTTTGATATGGAAATTTGGATGAATATATAGATTTGATTTGGAATAGGTACGCTAATATAAGATATGCTTAAACTAGCTAATGAAACATGATTAAATGGAATTATATGGCATAAATGATGTATTTAGCATGATGATTTGCATTGTTGTAAAAGACAGAATTGTTGAATGTCATATGTTAACTTAACTTACAATTGTATATTCGAATTGTAGAAATACCACTGAGTTTATACTCAGTGTGCGATTTTTGTTTTTCGTACGCAAGTTAGGTCCAGTTCATGATCCCAAATATCAGTTCGGCATCTAGCCAACAATCCCAGTCTCAAAAAAGTTCGCGTTAGTTTTATCTTGTGTTGGAGGGGCATGTACCTAGGTTGATTTATTTTGGCATAAACTATGTTTATATTATTTTTTATGTTATACTATTGGTGTATGTTTTGGTCAAATAAAAGTAAATTGGTAAGTAGTTTTGATTGTGGTTAATGTGGTATGAAATGTTTTATTTTGATTGAATTAGTGAAGTAGGAAAGTATGCTATGTTGAAGTGTGATGAGATGGTATGAGATGGATATTGGCTAGGTTGTATATATATAAGGCATGTGAATAGGTAAGTAAATGTGATAACAATAGCTAATACTTTGTTGAAGTTGGCATGTCTTGATGATGCTTGGAAGATTTATAGGTATTTGAATTGGTAACCGAAATGGAGAATGGCATGAAATATGCTAGTAAGTAGCTAAGGTATGATTAGTGGTCTTAGTATGTAAAAATGATAAGCAGGTGAATGGTTTAAATTGTTGATATGAGTTATAAAGATGTAGAATGTTGTTTAGATATGAATTGAATGTCTTTGTGTTTGTTGTAGTATGATTGAAAATTTTTTGGTATGTTTGGTGATGATTGTGAACAAGTTTTGAAGGTGCTTCAAGACACCATTTGTATGAATTTTTAGTTTGGGCATGGAATGGGCATTAAATGAAGTTTTTGACATTTTAGTACTGAAGTATCGAAACCATGGAAGTAGGCATCGATACTTGACATTTCAATCAATTTTTTCAAACAAATAGAATGCCAAAATAGTATTGATACCGAACTAAAGTATCGATACCCTACATCATGGTATCGATACTTTACAAGGGTATCAGTACACTTGTACTTGATTTAGTTTTTACAAAATAAACATATTCATAAAACGGTATCGATATTTAAGGTAGAGTATCGATACCACAGGACAAGTGATGCGTCGTTGAGAGCACCAAAAATATCCTATCCCTATAAAATAATGAAAAAAAATAGTATAAGGGAAGTAGGGTCAAATCCTCAGGGACCGAATTTGCACAAATGCTTGTCCCTCAAAATCCCGGACAGAGTCGTACCCAAGAAAACCTGCGTACCTGAAAAAAATAAAAAACAGAATTAAAAGTTTTGATCTGGAAAAAATAAAATAAAAATAGAATTAAAAGCTTTGATTGAATTGAAATTGCAAAAATTAAAATTAAAATAGTAGAGATAAATAGAGTTGAGGAAAAGGAGTTTCTTATGGATAGATTCCAGCCTCCGGTTGTCTCGATCCGTCTTGGATTCAATCTTCAGCTTTTAGTTGATCCTTCTCAAACAGAATAAGCTAGTTATAGTGGAAGAGGACGCCTACAACCACCAGCTCTAAGATTTTAGACTTACGATTTAGCGGAACCTGACTCTAGCCAACAATCGCTTTTATGGGACCATCTTATTCTAGATCATCACTTCTCAATGGCGATGTAACATCCTAGATGTAACATCCTAAAAATATTAGAGTATCATCTTGTTATTTGTGTTAGCTCGGATATGATTGTTATTGTGTGCTTAGTATATTTGTGTGAAGGCTTGGAAATATTAGCTAAGCTAGAATAATTTTTAGTGTGGAAAATTTCGTGAAGTGGATTAAGTGAGCTTGACACTTAAGATAATTTAAGTGTTAAATTAAAGCACATGAGGAGTTAGTGGCATAGTGGATAAGGAACTTGAAAGGTTGCTTGAGGGAAGTGGTTCGAGTAGCATGGAAAGCATATTGAGGATTTTATTTTTGTACATCCTAGCATTAAGTGTCGGTCAACTATACACATGGATAAGATGGACAATTTTCTTTTTTGGCAAGAAGACTTAAGGTTATGGTAAGCATGAAATAAGGGATAGAATTGCTAGATTTTGGGGATAAAATTCCTTCAACTTTGGGAATGTAGAGGATTTCAAGGCTTGGCTTAAGGAAGATGTTTTGGAAACTATTCCAAGGCCTTTAGTGCATGTATGTGGACGGCATGTGTGGCTAGAGGGGTGGCCGAATGTTGATAGGAGGTTTGGGGGGGGGGGGATATTTGGCCAACTTTAGCAATTGTGCACCTTTTGGCATATTTTTCTCTTCCTCTCCAAAAAAATCCCTCTTTGGTCGAATGCACCATAAGCATTTTGTGCAATTTTACTTTTGGTTTTAGCTCTCATTTTGTTTGAACCAAATACTATTTTCTTTCTCTCATTTTTCCTTTTGAAACTGAAAACTCATTTTTACATTTTGTGCATTTTTCTTTTCGGCAAACTAGGTGCTTGGCCGAACCTTTTTCTCCCATCTCTCTCTTTTCTTCTTTTGATATTTGCTCAACCATATTTCCTTTTTCTTTCATTTGGCCGAACCTCTTTCTTCCCCAAACTCACTTTTCTTTTCTTTCATTGTTGCTAAAACCGAATCCTCTCTCTCATTTTTTTTATTCTCTTTTCTACTCACATACTTCCTTACTTTTTATACACATATCTTTCTTCTTTCATAACCATATTGCTGAAACTTCCCACTCCCTTTTTGTATTGTTTTGGCCGAATATCATCAAGGGTAGGCATTCATTTTGGGTTTTCTTCAATCGGTTTTGGAAAAGGGTAAGTGTTCATGACCGTTTTTCCTTCATTTCTTTCTCTTTTCTATGTCGTTTTCTTGTGGTCAAAGGCCGAACCTATGGACATTTGTTGCAAGGTTCTAACCATTTTTAGGAACCGATTATTCTTTTAGGCTCCTCGGGACGTTGGAAGCAATCAATCTAAGCCTCGTTTCTTTGTCAATCGTTTTGGGTAAGCTTTTAGGTAAGACTTGGTATTTCAAGCGATAACTCATTGGGATTTAGTGGTTTGGCCGAATGGCCTTTGTTTATAATCTAAGTATTGGTCGATTGTAGGACAAGGTGATCTAGTGCGATAGATCGGACCTTCGGAAGTTAGTATCTGCATTGGTGAAAGGTGTGTATCTTACACACTTTATAACTTGGTTTATATATATATGTGTGTGTTAAATAACTATTCAAGTTGTTAAAGTTGAAACTATGAGATATTGATATGATACCTTGATGGGTATGAGCAAGGATACGGGTAAGTCTGTTTCGATATGATGTTGCTATATGTTGTTTAATATCACGATCTACGATATGTATTGGTTATATGTTCATATCAAAGTATATTGACATGATTTGTTTATCTATTGCATTGGTATGGGCAATATGAGAGGAGGGGGAAGATTGATATTCGTGTCTTCGGACACCAGAGGTTTGGCACCTCCAGTGATTTGGTATCACATTTGTGTCTTTGGGACACCAGAGGTTTGGCACCTCATAGCGACTCGTCCCTGTGGATTAACACCACCGTGGGTTGGCCCCACTTTTAAGATATGGGATTGTCGCCAGTGATTTGGTATCACAAGTGGGTTAGCCCCACAACTTGATTATTTGTGACTTTGGGTCACCAGTGATTTGGTATCACAATATTGAATATCGTGACTTTGGTCACCAGTGGTTTGGCACCACCAGTGGTTTGGTACCACACGGGGTAGAAAAGGGGTTATGGATGGCTAGGTTGGGTGCATCATATATATATACATTGCTTGGTTATAATTGTGTAAGTATGTTGCATCAACCGGGGGAAGGATTATGCACTGAGTCTTGGTGACTCACCTTCTCCCTTATCTTTTCAGGTGATTCGTAAACCGCGGATGAGGAGCCGGATAGACTCGAGGAGGCCATGCAATAAAAATTCGATTTACACGGATTTTGGTTTGGGTATTATATTTTATTTAAGTTGGTTTTTCATCTCTATTTGAAATTGTAATAAGGCCTCTTTAATTATGTTATTTATTTTATGGATTATTTATATGCTTTGGATTTGATTTTAACATGGCTTATAAAATACATGGTTGATATAATAATTTGAGCACAAAGTTTTCTAAACTACAAAATGCAATAGTTTTCAAAACGTTACCATCGGTTAATATAAATCATTTGATAAATTTTTAACAATTTAAGTGTTTTAGATAACTCATACTATTTTTCCAAAACTTAAGTTTCCAAGTTTCAATTAGAAACGATTTTCAAAATAATCGCTTGGGTTTCTTTTAAAATTATAAAAGGTTTTCTAATCTATGGATCTGCAACTAAGTATTAAAGACTTATTTACGGAATTTCAAAGTAAATTATCAGTTTTTAACTTAATATACTGGATTTCTACAAACATAGAATAATAAAGAAATTTTCACTAAAATTTAATCGTTAACTTGTTTTTCTTCAAAACGTTTTCCTTCGTGGCATGCCAGATTCGGTCATGGCGTATTGATCGGGTTTGGGGTGTTACAAATTGGTATCAGAGCTAAGTTCAAAAGCTCGGCTGTGGGCCCGAGGCCCAAAATGATTTAAAGTGTGGTTTTAAAATGTTTTTGTTTAAAATTATATGGTTGGAAAGGCATGGCACCGAGTCTCCGGCACCGATCCGCCCGGGTAAGTATCTCAAACTATTGCTTTTGATGATATGATTATAATGATGATGGCATGACTGTTTAGTAGTAGAAACTACTCTAGAAACCCAAACTATAGGTTGAATGTACTCGCGAAACAACTTCTTATTAAAATTATTCATAAAACTGTGTTTTAAAGAAAGTGGAATAATGACTAATGCATAACGCTTTTAAATCAGATAAGTCGAGACTTTAGACATGAGTACTCGAGGTCGGGGTCGTATTACTCGTGGACGTGGTCGGGTAGGATGGTCGTATCAGAGCCAGTGAGGTCTGGTCAAGGATCCGAGAATGAGGTACCACCACCCCCACCACCAGCGGTTGGAGTTGAGCATCAGGATCAATCGGGGGATGACGCGGTGTCTCGGGCGATGCTGCGAGTTCTTGAGAGGGTAGCTGGAATAGGAGGAGGCGCGGGAGTTCGAAAATCTGTACCCGAGCGACTCCGATCCAATGGAGCGAAGGTATTTCGAGGTGTTTTAGGCGTAGCTCCCAGTGCGGCTGAATATTGGCTAGAGGCGACAGAGCGAATCATGGATGACTTGGATCTGAATGCCGAGGAAAAGCTGAAAGGGATTGTATCGCTTCTTCGGGATGAGTCATATCAGTGGTGGCTCACGGTGCAAAATAGTGCTGCAGCGGAGGATCTCACTTGGGATTATTTTAAGGCAGCGTATCAGAAGAAATATGTTGGGTCTAGTTACATTGATGCACAGCGTAAGGCATTTCTGAGTTTGGTCCAAAGTAATAAGTCCGTATCAGAATATGAGGCGGAATTTTTAAGATTGAGCCGGTATGCTGGAGGTATCGTGGCTTCGGAGCACGAGCGATGTGTTCGATTCGAGGACGGTTTGAGAGATGAGCTGAGATTACTGATTGCTCCACATCAGGAGCGAGAGTTTGATGCTTTAGTTGAAAAGGCTAAGATAGCCGAAGGGATAAAGGAATCTGTAAGGCAGAGTCACGACCGGAACAAGCATAAGAGAGGTTATGGATCATCTGGGTCGATCGGTAATTTTCGTAAGAGGGCTAGGCGAGTGGGCCAAATCATGCGGAAGGCCACATCGCGCTAATCGGGACCGGCCACAAAGGTAATCGATGTGGAAAATCTCATTGGGGCGAATGTTGGACCGGAGGGAAAGGATGTTTTGAGTGTGGCTCATTTGGATCATCGTGTGAGGATTGTCCACGTAAGCTAGCCGAGGAATCACCGAGGGTCAAGGTCGTGCTCGCCGTAAATGAGGGACCGCCACCACAGAGAGGTCGTGGTAATGGTAGAGGAGGTAATGGTTTCGGGTCGAGCCATGAGCCGGGCGAGAGGTGCAGCAAAGATCGAGGCAAGACACCTGGTTTGGTGTATGCAAGAAGACGTCGAGAGGAGGGCGACGACCGGGACGTTATAACCCAGACGTTCTTAATCTTTGGTGTACCATATACGGCTTTGATAGATGTGGGTTCGACACATTCGTATGTTGCTAGTAGCATAGTAGAGACTATGAATCTAGACTCGAGACTACTTCTAGGAAGATGACAAAGACTTAGCCCTCTAGGTCACTCAGTAGAAGTAAATAAGTCAGATAGGGATGTACCCCTAGAACTCCAAGGGGTAGCGTTTGTAGCTGATCTGATGGAACTGCCATTTGGGGAGTTTGATCTGATTCTTGGGATGGACTGGTTGGTCAAGTATCAAGCAAGTTTGGATTGCGCAACTAAGCGCATGGTTTTGAAGACAGCTGAGGGCAAAGAGGTGGTTATGATAGGTAATAGAAGAGATTATCTATCCAACGTGGTATCTGCGTTGAAAGCTGTGAAGTTGGTCAGGAAGGGTTGTGAGGCATTTGTGGTTCATGTGTGTGCGTTGGAGGCTACTGTGGGGAATGTCCGAACGGTAAAGGAATATGTTGGCGTATTTCCAGAAGAACTTTCGGGATTGCCTCCAGATCGTGAAGTTGAATTTGGTATAGATCTGTTACCTGGAACTGCGCCAGTGTCTATTGCTCCGTATAGGATGGCGCCGAAGGAATTAGTGGAATTGAAGGCTCAAATTCAGGAATTGTTGGATCGAGGTTTTATCCTACCAAGTGTTTCGCCTTGGGGAGCGCCGGTACTTTTTGTCAAGAAGAAGGATGGTTCGATGCGGATGTGTATAGACTATCGCCAGTTGAATAAGCTGACGATCAAAAACAAGTATCCTTTGCCGAGGATAGATGATTTGTTTGATCAGCTTAAGGGGGCAGCAGTTTTCTCCAAGATTGATTTAAGGTCTGGATATCATCAGCTGAAGGTGAAAGAGGCTGATATCCATAAGACGGCATTTCGCACTCGGTATAGGCACTACGAATTTCTGGTAATGCCGTTTGGGTTGACTAACGCGCCAGCAGCATTCATGGACATGATGAATCGGGTATTCCAGCAGTTTCTGGATCAGTTTGTCGTAGTAATTATAGACGATATTTTGGTATACTCAAAGTCAGAGGAGGAGCATGATGCGCATTTGCGAGTAGTGTTCTGATTCCGAGGAAAAGCGACTTTATGCCAAATTTAGTAAGTGCGAAGTTCGCTTAGGAGGTGACTTTCTTGGGTCACGTAGTATCGGTGAGGATTAGAGTGGATCCTCGGAAGATTGAGGCGGTGTTGGATTGGAAGCCGCCTAAGTCGAGTGGGTGAGATCGAAATTTTCTAGGTCAGCAGGTATTACCAGAAGATTTGTAGAGGATTTTCTTTGATAGCAAGCACCTATGACTAAGTTATTAAGGAAAGGAGTTCCATTTGTGTGGACCGAGAAGCGGCAAGGAAGTTTCGACAAGTTGAAGAAGATTCTAATCAAGCTCGGTTTTGATTCAACTCGAGGCGGCAAGGAATTCACGGTTTCTTGTGATGCATCACATACTTGGTTTGGGATGTGTCTTTGATGCAAGAAGGGAAGGTAGTGGCTTATGCATCTCGACAGTTGAGACCACATGAAGTTAACTATCCGACGCATGACTTGGAATTAGCCGTGGTTTTTGCTTTGAAGATTTGGAGACACTATTTGTATGGAGAGAAGTCGATAGTCTACACGGATCACAAGAGTCTTAAGTATCTTTTGACTCGTAAGGATTTGAACTTGAGGCAGCGTAGATGGATTGAGTTGTTAAAGGACTACGATCGTTCGATTGAGTATCATCCGAGCAAGGCTAATGTGGTGGTGGTGACGCGTTGAGCCGTAAGGTTGTGACCCGACTTAAGATCGATGTTTGCTCGTCTTAGCTTATATGACGATGGGAGTCTTTTATTGAATTACAAGTCAAGCCGACTTGGTTAGAGCAAATCAAGGAGAAGCGGTTAGAGGATGATGGTTTAAATGATCGGAGGTTGCGGGGTTGAAGCGGAGGTTTAGAGGATTATAGTTTGTCCAGTGATGGAGTATTATGTTTTAAAGGGAGAGCTTGTATGCCAAAGGATGTTGAGTTGAGACAAAGGATTCTTGGGACGCACATAACAGCCCATACGCTATGCATCCCGGAGGTAGCAAGATGTATCGGGATTTAAGAGAGCGATTTTGGTGGTCAGTCCAAGCGGGAGGTAATCGAGTTTGTGGGTAAATGTCCGACGTGTCGCAGGTCAAGGCGAAACATCGGTTGCCGTCTGGTTCACTTCACCGGTGAAGATTCCATGATGGAAGTGGGAAAGGATCACTATGGACTTTGTCGATGGATTACCCCTTACGCCAAGTAAGAAGGACTCGATTTGGGTGATTGTGGATCGTCGACTAAGTCACTCATTTTATTCCAGTAAGGGTGGATTATTCGCCTGAAGTTAGCTAAGTTGTATGTGGCGAAATAGTGAGGTTGCACGGTGTACGGTGTCGATCATCTCGCAGAGATCCTAGATTTACGTCGAGGTTTTGGAGAGCGTTACATCAAGCTTTGGGTACGCGGTTGGATTTCAAGACGGCATTTCATCCACACGATCGATGGGCAATCGGAAAGAGTTATTCAGATTTTGGAGGATATGTTGAGAGGATGTGTTTTGGACTTCAGAGGCAGCTGGGAAGAGTTTTTTCCATTAGCTGAATTCGCATACAACAATAGTTATCAAGCAAGCATTAAGATGGCACCATATGAGGCGTTGTATGGTAGGAGGTGTCGCACACCTACATGCTGGACAGAGTTGGGTGAGCATCAGATGTTAGGACCAGAGTTGGTTACAGAGACTGAGGATAAGGTTAAGATGATTCAGGCTCGTCTGAAGGAAGCTTCGGATAGGCAAAAGTCATATGCCGATCTCAAGCGGAGGGATATAGAGTTTGCCGTGGGTGACAAGTTTTTTTCAAGGTCTCGCCATGGAAGAAAGTGTTAAGATTTGGGAGAAAAGGCAAGTTAAGTCCAAGGTTTATTGGACCGTATAAGGTGTTGAGACGAGTGGGACCGGTGAGCCTATCACTCGAGTTACCATCGAGTGAGTCGATTCACGATGTGTTCCATGTCTCCATGCTTAGACGCTATCGTTCGATCCATCGCATGTCGTGGCGAAGAGGAAATAGAGGTGAGTCCAGATTTGACAATAGAAGAAGAACCTGTGCAGATTCTAGATCGAGATGTGAAAGTTTTGCGAGGAAGTCCGTTCCTTTAGTGAAGGTTTTATGGCGGAACCATGGCGTGGAAGAAGCTACGTGGGAACCAGAGGATGCGATGAGGCGCAGTACCTCACTCTTTTGATCGGGTAATTTCGAGGACAAAATTTTCTTAAGGGGGGTAGAATTGTAACATCCTAAAAATATTTGAGTATCATCTAGTTATTTGTGTTAGCTCGGATATGATTGTTATTGTGTGCTTAGTATATTTGTGTGAAGGCTTGGAAATATTAGCTAAGCTAGAATAATTTTTAGTGTGGAAAATTTAGTGAAGTGGATTAAGTGAGCTTGACACTTAAGATAATTTAAGTGTTAAATTGAAGCACATGAGGAGTTAGTGGCATAGTGGATAAGGAACTTGAAAGGTTGCTTGAGGGAAGTGGTTCGAGTAGCATGGAAAGCATATTGAGGATTTTATTTTTGTACATCCTAGCATTAAGTGTCGGTCAACTATACACATGGATAAGATGGACAATTTTCTTTTTTGGCAAGAAGACTTAAGGTTATGGTAAGCATGAAATAAGGGATAGAATTGCTAGATTTTGGGGATAAAATTCCTTCAACTTTGGGAATGTAGAGGATTTCAAGGCTTGGCTTAAGGAAGATGTTTTGGAAACTATTCCAAGGCCTTTAGTGCATGTATGTGGACGGCATGTGTGGCTAGAGGGTGGCCGAATGTTGATAGGAGGTTTGGGGGATATTTGGCCAACTTTAGCAATTGTGCACCTTTTGGCATATTTTCTCTTCCTCTCCAAACAAATCCCTCTTTGGCCGAATGCACCATAAGCATTTTGTGCAATTTTACTTTTGGTTTTAGCTCTCATTTTGTTTGAACCAAATACTATTTTCTTTCTCTCATTTTTCCTTTTGAAACCGAAAACTCATTTTTACATTTTGTGCATTTTTCTTTTCGGCAAACTAGGTGCTTGGCAGAACCTTTTCTCCCATCTCTCTCTTTTCTTCTTTTGATATTTGCTCAACCACATTTCCTTTTTCTTTCATTTGGCCGAACCTCTTTCTTCCCCAAACTCACTTTTCTTTTCTTCCATTGTTGCTAAAACCGAATCCTCTCTCTCATTTTTTTCTATTCTCTTTTCTACTCACATACTTCCTTACTTTTTATACACATATCTTTCTTCTTTCATAACCATATTGCCGAAACTTCCCACTCCCTTTTTGTATTGTTTTGGCCGAATATCATCAAGGGTAGGCATTCATTTTGGGTTTTCTTCAATCGGTTTTGGAAAAGGGTAAGTGTTCATGACCGTTTTTCCTTCATTTCATTCTCTTTTCTATTTCGTTTTCTTGTCGTCAAAGGCCGAACCTATGGACATTTGTTGCAAGGTTCTAACCATTTTTAGGAACCGATTATTCTTTTAGGCTCCTCGGGACATTGGAAGCAATCAATCTAAGCCTCGTTTCTTTGTCAATCGTTTTGGGTAAGCTTTTAGGTAAGACTTGGTATTTCAAGCGATAACTCATTGGGATTTAGTGGTATGGCCGAATGGCCTTTGTTTATAATCTAAGTATTGGTCGATTGTAGGACAAGGTGATCTAGTGCGATAGATCGGACCTTCGGAAGTTAGTATCTACATTGGTGAAAGGTGTGTATCTTACACACTTTATAACTTGGTTTATATATATATATATGTGTGTTAAATAACTATTCAAGTTGTTAAAGCCGAAACTATGAGATATTGATATGATACCTTGATGGGTATGAGCAAGGATACGGGTAAGTCCGTTTCGATATGATGTTGCTATATGTTGTTTAATATCACGATCTACGATATGTATTGGTTATATGTTCATATCAAAGTATATTGACATGATTTGTTTATCTATTGCATTGGTATGGGCAATATGAGAGGAGGGGGAAGATTGATATTCGTGTCTTCGGACACCAGAGGTTTGGCACCTCCAGTGATTTGGTATCACATTTGTGTCTTTGGGACACCAGAGGTTTGGCACCTCATAGCGACTCGTCCCTGTGGATTAACACCACCGTGGGTTGGCCCCACTTTTGAGATATGGGATTGTCGCCAGTGATTTGGTATCACAAGTGGGTTGGCCCCACAACTTGATTATTTGTGACTTTGGGTCACCAGTGATTTGGTATCACAATATTGAATATCGTGACTTTGGTCACCAGTGGTTTGGCACCACCAGTGGTTTGGTACCACACGGGTAGAAAAGGGGTTATGGATGGCTAGGTTGGGTGCATCATATATATATACATTGCTTGGTTATAATTGTGTAAGTATGTTGCATCAACCGGGGGAAGGATTATGCACTGAGTCTTGGTGACTCACCTTCTCCCTTATCTTTTCAGGTGATTCAGAAACCGCGGATGAGAAGCGGATAGACTTGAGGAGGCCATGCAATAAAAATTCGATTTACACGGATTTTGGTTTGGGTATTATATTTTATTTAAGTTGGTTTTTCATCTCTATTTGAAATTGTAATAAGGCCTCTTTAATTATGTTATTTATTTTATGGATTATTTATATGCTTTGGATTTGATTTTAACATGGCTTATAAAATACATGGTTGATATAATAATTTGAGCACAAAGTTTTCTAAACTACAAAATGCAATGGTTTTCAAAACGTTACCATCGGTTAATATAAATCATTTGATAAATTTTTAACAATTTAAGTGTTTTAGATAACTCATACTATTTTTCCAAAACTTAAGTTTCCAAGTTTCAATTAGAAACGGTTTTCAAAATAATCGCTTGGGTTTCTTTTAAAATTATAAAAGGTTTTCTAATCTATGGATCTGCAACTAAGTATTAAAGACTTATTCACGGAATTTCAAAGTAAATTATCAGTTTTTAACTTAATATACTGGATTTCTACAAACATAGAATAATAAAGAAATTTTCACTAAAATTTAATCGTTAACTTGTTTTTCTTCAAAACGTTTTCCTTCGTGGCATGCCAGATTCGGTCATGGCGTATTGATCGGGTTTGGGGTGTTACACTAGATTAGGGGCTGTGCGTTTGGAGCATAACTCAAGTGTAGTAGGCTTTAAGTGTATTTGGAGGTGTTTTAGGGGTTTTGAGAACCCTAGGGTGTAGGTGAAAGTTTTGGGAAAATATTGGATTTTAAGTATAAAAGGGGAGCTGGGTGAAGGAGCCCTTAAGAAAAGTTTAGGGGAGTTTAGGACACAAGTAGCTGTGTGTGGTAAAGTGGCAAGGACGCCACACAGGTGCTTTGGGAGTTTGCATCAAGTGGAGTGCCAAGGGGAGGAGGTTCGAGCTGCAGGAATCGCACTTGGGAGTTTTTATTTTTGTCGTTAAAGGGGAGCAAGGCCGGGGAGGCCTTAAGGGAAAAATCTTAGGCGTGTTTGGCATAAACAAGCCTTGGTAAAGTGGTCGCAATGCGCCACTTAAGGGCCTGAAAATGACGTTGTCTTTGGTCTTGGGTTCGAGCAACGAGGAAGCAATGGACTTTTATTTTTGGCGTTAAAAGGGAGTTGGGCTAAGGAGGCCTTAAGAATAATTGTAAGGACTTTTGGACATGAAAGTGAGCACAGTAAAGTGGCTTGGACGCTACTACGGCAAAGGAGCTTCAAGAGGGCTCGAGTTCGAGCCTTGTTGACAGCAGAGAGGCGTGTTTTTATTTTGTTTCAGCGTTAAGGCAAGGGGGAGCTAGGCAATGAGGTCTTAAAACGAATTGGGGCGAGTTTATGTCACAAAAAAATGCCTTGGCAAAGTGGCACAGGCGTTATCTGCAGACTTGCGTCCAAGGGCTCCAGCAGTCTTGGGTTCGAGGCTTGTGAGCGGCAAGGAGGGGTGGTTTTATTTTTGCTTTGATGTGTCAAGGCGGGAAGGGAGAGGTTGGACGGCAAATGGACTTCTACTTGGGTGAGGATTAAGCTTGTTTCTCCTCTTAAATTTCTGGCTAAGAGTAGGATAAGTGTAGTTTTATTTATTTTAATATAGGATAATTATGGCTTTATTTAGATCAAATGAGATTTTATTTTATTTATTTTAGGAGATAGGATAAGAGATTAAATGGGATATTAGTAAGGGATATTATTGTTTATTTTATTTTAAGTTGGTGGATACAGGGATAATTATGTGATTTATTATTTTAAATAGGTAAGATAATTGTAGATTAAATTCAATTTAATTTGAATGGGTGTTGAAGAGACATAGTAGGAGATTAAATTGGGATATGATAATGAGTTGACGTGGTGGCCAAGCATGGGGCTCTTTTGGGTAAGCAAATTCGGCCATGAAGAGGAGATAGGGGTAGAAACTATTTAAAGGGGTTATAGGTGTTTTTCGGGTTCTTTTCTTCCTTTTAGTGTGTGCAGAAATTCCTCTACATACTCTTCTTCATCTTTATTTTCTTTCAACCCCAATTTTACACCTTTGCTTGAATGGCCGAATGACCCTTTATCATTCAAGACCTTAGCCGAATGTTTCATCTCCATTGAGAGCCATTGCCGAAATCTCTTAGCCACTTTTATACCTCTTTTCTTCCATCTACATCTACTTTTAAAAGATAACTGAATATTGAATCACCTTTTTAAGGGCTTAGCCGAATCTTGATGGCCATATTCTCTCTTCTCTCTGTCATAAGTGATAGAAGCCGGAGGTGTCATTGATTGAAGGTTGCTCCAATCGATTCTCTATAGTAAGTAAGAGTTCTCTCCTAACCGTTCTTCTATCTCTTTGGTATGCAGAAATCAAGGGTGGTCTTGATTTCTATGGATAGCCGAATATTCATAGTGCCTTACCATTGTGTCTTTTGTATATAGCCGACAAGATGAGTATTAGAGAGGAGTTTTGGATCCGAAGGGATTAAGGTAAGCAAGTATGGTATTCGGTCAAGGGTTATTTTTCTATGAATTTATGCTTAAGCCGATTTTGATATGGTTTCACTTAGGGATTTGACGGTTCAAGAGCAAGGAGTAGTTTTGGGATTTGGTAAGCAAGGTAAGGAAGTATTGATATTCGGCCATAGGCCATTTTATGAGCTTAGGTGATGATCGATTTCGACTTTGGTTCTTAGGAGCAAATCGACGGGAATAAGAAGAGTTTCGGGATTCTAGATCGTGTTAGATTCGAGTAGTTCGGGATTTCGCTAAAATGAGACAGTGTGTGATTAACCCACCGTTTTTCCGTATATGATATGTATGTGAAATGTGTATGTGTTATGAATGTGCTAACTAGTGCAGTGGAAATTGTGATAAGGATACCCTCAAGGGGTATGTCGATAATCCGTAAAGTACCAAACCCGATGATATGTGATTATTAATATGAATATGTGATAATATGCTTGATGAACATGCTCATGCATCATTACATTGTATCATTATTTTATGTGGCATGTGCATGGGTGGGATATGATATGAAAGAAGGTACGGGTATACTTCGAGTGCACGTGGTTTGATGTTAGCCTTGAGCTACAACGTGGATTGACGTTGGATCGAGGTCACGTTGTGGATTAATTGTGCGATTTAGTTCGCGTGGCTTGATGAGTGGCTATGTGCCTCATCGTGGTTGATATCGGCTATGTGCCATATCGTGGTTGATGAGTGACTATGTGTCCCATCATGGTTTTGGTGTTAGCTACGGCTACATCGTGGATTGGCGCCCGATCGAGGTCGCGTTGTGGACTATTGTGCTTAATTGCACGTGGACGGCAGTGATTGCCTTTGGAGTGAAAAGGAGAGGGTGATTTGATAATCCCCTGGTGTGTGGTAGGCTGGATAAGGGGGTGTGTAGCGGATGGACCCTAGGTTTGGGTTGGGCTTCATAATTGCATGATTTCGTATGTGAACATATGTGGAAATGGGCCAAGCCCAATATGATATGTGGATTAATATGGAAATGGGCAAAGCCCAGTATATGAATGTGGATCAGTGTGGAAATGGGCTAAGCCCAGTATGTGGAAATTATGTGGTTAACTACCCTATTAGATGAATGTGATATGAATATGGGCCAAGCCCAGAATGTGATAACATGTGAATTTTATAATTGATATCCGATATATGAGTTAATATGTGGTTAACATGTGGGTGGAATTCGGTGGACTAATTACACACTCGAGTCTGTATGACTCACCCAATTTTTATTAAACATCGCGGTGATCGTGATTTTTGGACCGGGTTGGAGTGGATACAAAGGTGGCCATGCGAATGATTTCCATGCAGAAAGATATTTTAATTAATTAAGTAGTTATATTTTCAGTATTTTGATTAAGTGTTTATTGTAATAAGGCCCATTAAAGTGATTGAACATTTTTATTATGTTTAAGCTAGACGACCATTAAATTATTATTGGGAAGTGCTTTTAATTTTGGCAACTTATATTTTAAAAGCTTATAATAAAGTTTTAATTTGGATATTTTTATCAAGCTTATATTATTTAGAATTTTTAATTGGACATGGTTTTCAAATGACAAAATTTTTAATGTTTTTCCCAAAAGTGAAATCGGTCTTCAAACGTTTTTCCGCAGATGGCATTTCAAATTGATTCGTAACGAATGGGCCGGGTTTAAGGTGTTACTGATTTGGTATCGAGCCCAGTTCAAAACTCGGCTTTGAGGTTTTGGGTCCAAAATAGTTTTCAAAAAAATGGGCTTTTCAAAATATGGGCTTTTATTTCAGTTTATTCTAGCATGGCACCTGTATCTCCGGCCCGAAGTCCACCAGGTAAGTACTTCTGGCTATTGAAGTGGTTTGAATATGTGAACTATATGGGCTTTTATGGGAACGTAGATTAGTAGATTAGGGCTATTGGACCCTAGGACTAGTCTACTCAAACACAAGTGCATAAGACTTAAGGACCATTAAACAAACACGTGACTAAGTCGCCGAGTCAGGGTGTGGCAACCATTGTGCGCATGTCTCAGGAGTGGATTCAAGAAGAGCTTGGTATTTAAGCGGTCCTAGTGACTCACCTCCTCTTTACTCGAATCCTACCTGGTGCGTAGCTACGGTTCACCCTAACCAAGAGGACTTAGTCACCGGCCAAACCAATGATTAAAACCCGAAAGGGACTAGCCTTACTATTTACAAAAAACTTAGTTTCTAAATCTCCAAATTACCCTTTCTCGATTTGAAAACACTAAATTAGACTTTGGAAAAATATTTTTTCGAGTTATTCCTTGTTGGTAAAATTACCTAAATACCCTAGTGGTGAAATTGCTAAAATGCCCCCTGGTTTGAAATTTTTTTTTTTTTTTTGAAATTTCCATACTACCACAACTTTTTATGAAATATTCCTACTTTGCAAAAATAATAAATCTCTATTTTGCGTAAATTTGATTTAAAAAAATTACGAAAATGCCCACGACTTACAAAATTACCAAAATGACCCCGATTTTGAAATTTCGCAACACCGCTGATTTGGAAAACAAATTTTCAAGATAACCTCGAGTTTTTGTAAATTTTGAAATATCGTTGATTTGTAAGGATTTTCAAATTTACCTCGGTTTATTACCAAAATACCCTTATAGGACGAATGACGAAATTACCCCTAGGTTGGGAAAGGATCGAAATGACCATAGAAGTGTAGTGAATGAATGTGTCTCTGTTTATGAATGTGAATGTGACCCTCGAATTAGAGTAGTGAACTTGAATGAACCTTTGTGTAATCGAAAGAACTACTTCTAAATACTTTACTTCATAAAATTGTTCGCGGTTAATAAGTGGAACAAAATTCGATGCATAAACCTTTTAATCGATAAAATCGCGACGTTAGAAATGAGCTCTAGGAGGCGTGGTCGAATGACGATGCTCGAACCGTAGGTCCGCCATGGGTCGAAAGTGACGTCCGCCGCCGCCATCATGGGCGCGGAGGATCAAGATCCGGCGAAGGAGATGACACCGTATCGCAAGCTATGCTACGTGTGCTACACAGCAAGTAGCAAGAGTTGGAATGAGAAGTGGAGCTCGGAAGTCGGGTTCGGAGAGACTTAGGTCCAACTGAGTGAAGTTTTTAGAGGAGTATCGGAGTGGCTCGAATGTAGCGGAGTATTACCGGAAGCAATCGAAAGAATCATGGATGATCTAGACTGCATCTTCTTGAGGAAAAGTCGAAGGCGCGGTCTCGTTGCTACGAGATGAAGCTTATCGATGGTGGCTCACTATCAAACAAGGTGTCCCGGCAGATCGATTGGATTGGGATTTCTTTAAGGCTAAGTTTGAAGGGAAGTACGTGGGAGCCAGTTACTTAGACTCGCAAAGGAAAGCGTTTCTAAACTTGGTTCAAAGAAGCAAGTCAGTAGCAGAGTATGAAGCAAAATTTGTGCGGTTAAGTCAGTACGCCAAGGGGATCGTGGCTACTGAGTATGAAAGGTGCGTCCGATTCGAAGATGGGTTGCGTGATGAGCTACGAGTGTTGATTGCTCCGCATAGAGAAAGAGACTTTTCCATTCTAGTGGAGAAAGCTCGGATAGCCGAGGAAGTTAAGAAGAAGCGTAAGGCGTAACCGAGATAAGGAAAGGAATGGGAATAAGAGAAGTTTTGGACCGTCAGCATCGTTTGAAGATGTTCGAAAAAGACCAAGGATCGAGAATTCTTGTACGGGCACTGTGCAGTTTCGAGAATCGAAGTCGTTTATGTGCTCGGTGTGGAAGAGCTCATGCGAGAGAGAATGTTGGGGAAATAGTAAGGCATGTTTTCGGTGTGGATCTAAGGTTCATTTGGTTAAGAAATGTCCTCAAGTGATGGATAGGGCTCGAGGTCAAGGTCGTGGAACCCCAAGCAGAGGAGCTGAAGGTTCGGATGTGAGACAACCAAGGATGTGATAGCGGGTAAGTTCCTTGTTTTTGGAATATTATTTATTTCTTTAAAGATAGTTCGTGTTTGTATGCTAGTGAAGTGTAAGGAACTTTGAATGCGAATCTTGAGATAGTATCCAAGGAATGTGTTAGTTTTGTTAAGATCAGAGTGCTTGTATGTGGTAGAGTAGGGTGATGAGTTAAGAATGCACGATTGTTTGATAGTAAGTAATTTCGAGAACGAAATTATTTTAAGGAGGGTAGAACTGTAACATCCTAGATTAGGGGTTGTGCATTTGGAGCATAACTCAAGTGTAGTAGGCTTTAAGTGTATTTGGAGGTGTTTTAGGGGTTTTGAGAACCCTAGGGTATAGGTGAAAGTTTTGGGAAAATATTGGATTTTAAGTATAAAAGGGGGAGCTGGGTGAAGGAGCCCTTAAGAAAAGTTTTGGGAGTTTAGGACACAAGTAGTCGTGGTGGTAAAGTGGCAAGGGACGCCACAGGTGCTTTGGGAGTTTGCGTCAAGTGGAGTGCCAGGGGAGGAGGTTGAGCTGCAGGAATCGCACTTGGGAGTTTTTATTTTTGTCGTTAAAGGGGAGCAAGGCCAGGGAGGCCTTAAGGGAAAAATCTTAGGCGTGTTTGGCATAAAATAGGCCTTGGTAAAGTGGCTGCAAGGCACCACTTAAGGGCTGGAAATGACGTTGTCTTTGGTCTTGGGTTCGAGCAACGAGGAAGCAATGGACTTTTATTTTTGGCGTTAAAAGGAGTTGGGCTAAGGAGGCCTTAAGAATAATTGTAAGGACTTTTGGACATGAAAGTGAGCACAGTAAAGTGGCTTGGACGCTTGCGGCAAAGGGAGCTTCAAGAGGGCTCGAGTTTGAGCCTTGTTGACAGCAGAGGCGTGTTTTTATTTTGTTTTAGCGTTAAGGCAAGGGGGAGCTAGGCAAGGAGGTCTTAAAACGAATTGGGGCGAGTTTATGTCACAAAAACGCCTTGGCAAAGTGGCTGGGGTGTTATCTGCGCACTTGCGTCCAAGGGCTCCAGCAGGTCTTGGGTTCGAGGCTTGTGAGCAGCAAGGAGGGTGGTTTTATTTTCTGCCGATGCGTCAAGGTAGGGAAGGGAGAGGTTGGACTGGCAAATGGACTTCTACTTGGGTGAGGATTAAGCTTGTTTCTCCTCTTAAATTTCGGCTAAGAGTAGGATAAGTGTAGTTTTATTTATTTTAATATAGGATAATTATGGCTTTATTTAGATCAAATGAGATTTTATTTTATTTATTTTAGGAGATAGGATAAGAGATTAAATGGGATATTAGTAAGGGATATTATTGTTTATTTTATTTTAAGTTGGTGGATACAGGGATAATTATGTGATTTATTATTTTAAATAGGTAAGATAATTGTAGATTAAATTCAATTTAATTTGAATGGGTGTTGAAGAGACATAGTAGGAGATTAAATTGGGATATGATAATGAGTTGACGTGGTGGCCAAGCATGGGGCTCTTTTGGGTAAGCAAATTCGGCCATGAAGAGGAGATAGGGCCAAACTATTTAAAGGGGTTATAGGTGTTTTTTGGGTTCTTTTTCTTCCTTTTAGTGTGTGCCAAATTCCTCTACATACTCTTCTTCATCTTTATTTTCTTTCAACCCCAATTTTACACCTTTGCTTGAATGGCCGAATGACCCTTTATCATTCAAGACCTTAGCCGAATGTTTCATCTCCATTGAGAGCCATTGCCGAAATCTCTTAGCCACTTTTATACCTCTTTTCTTCCATCTACATCTACTTTTAAGAGATAACCGAATATTGAATCACCTTTTAAGGGCTTAGCCGAATCTTGATGGCCATATTCTCTTCTTCTCTGCATGCAAGTGATAGAAATAGGAGGTGTCATTGGTTGAAGGTTGCTCCAATCGATTCTCTATAGTAAGTAAGAGTTCTCTCCTAACCGTTCTTCTATCTCTTTGGTATGTCAGAAATCAAGGGTGGTCTTGATTTCTATGGATAGCCGAATATTCATAGTGCCTTACCATTGTGTCTTTTGTATATAGCCGACAAGAGGAGTATTAGAGGAGTTTTTGGATCCGGCGATTAAGGTAAGCAAGTATGGTATTCGGCCAAGGGTTATTTTTCTATGAATTTATGCTTAAGCCAATTTTGATGTGGTTTCTCTTAGGGATTTCGACGGTTCAAGAGCAAGGAGTAGTTTTCGGATTTGGTAAGCAAGGTAAGGAAGTATTGATATTCGCCATAGGCCATTTTATGAGCTTAGGTGATGATCGATTTCGACTTTGGTTCTTAGGAGAAAATCGACGGGAATAAGAAGAGTTTCGGATTCTAGATCGTGTTAGATTCAAGTAGTTCAGATTTCGCTAAATAGACAGTGTGTGATTAACCCACCATTTTCGGTATATGATATGTATGTGAAATGTGTATGTGTTATGAATGTGCTAACTAGTGCAAAGTGGAAATTGTGATAAGGATACCCTCAAGGGGTATGTCGATAATCCTAAGTACCAAACCCGATGATATGTGATTATTAATATGAATATGTGATAATATGCTTGATGAACATGCTCATGCATCATTACATTGTATCATTATTTTATGTGGCATGTGCATGGGTGGGATATGATATGAAAGAAGGTACGTGTACTTGAGTACGTGGTTTGATGTTAGCCTTGAGCTACATCGTGGATTGACGTTGATCGAGGTCACGTTGTGGATTAATTGCGATTTAGTTCGCGTGGCTTGATGAGTGGCTATGTGCCTCATCGTGGTTGATATCGGCTATGTGCCATATCGTGGTTGATGAGTGACTATGTGTCCCATCGTGGTTTTGGTGTTAGCTACGGCTACATCGTGGATTGGCGCTGACTGAGGTCGCGTGGTGGACTATTATGCTTAATTGCACGTGGACGGCGGTGATTGCCTTTGGAGTGAAAAGGATAGGGTGATTTGATAATCCCCCGGTGTGTGGTAATTTGGATAAGGGGGTGTGTAGCGGATGGACCCTAGGTTTGGGTTGGGCTTCATAATTGCATGATTTCATATGTGAACATATGTGGAAATGGGCCAAGCCCAATATGATATGTGGATTAATGTGGAAATGGGCAAAGCCCAGTATATGAATGTGGATCAGTGTGGAAATGGGCTAAGCCCAGTATGTGGAAATTATGTGGTTAACTACCCTATTAGATGAATGTGATATGAATATGGGCCAAGCCCAGAATGTGATAACATGTGAATTTGATAATTGATATCTGATATATGAGTTAATATGTGGTTAACATGTGGGTGGAATTCAAAGTGGACTAATTACACATCGAGCCTGTATGACTCACCCAATTTTTATTAAACATCGCGGTGATCGTGATTTTTGGACCGGGTTGGAGTGGATACAAAGGTGGCCATGTATGATTTCCATGCAGAAAGATATTTTAATTAATTAAGTAGTTATATTTTCAGTATTTTGATTAAGTGTTTATTGTAATAAGGCCCATTAAAGTGATTGAACATTTTTATTATGTTTAAGCTAGACGACCATTAAATTATTATTGGGAAGTGCTTTTAATTTTGGCAACTTATATTTTAAAAGCTTATAATAAAGTTTTAATTTGGATATTTTTATCAAGCTTATATTATTTAGAATTTTTAATTGGACATGGTTTTCAAATGACAAAATTTTTAATGTTTTTCCCAAAAGTGAAATCAGTCTTCAAACGTTTTTCCGCAGTGGCATTTCAAATTCGGTCGTAACGAATGGGCTGGGTTTGGGGTGTTACAGGCGAATACCACGCCATTTTGTCTCTTGGGCTCGCCAACCTCTGACGCAGTAAGCTAACGAACCGACCGTGTAACCTTCCCAAAACGTACAAAGCGGCCGTTCCTTGCACAAGTTGAAAAGATCACCTATTAAGGGACATGGACGGAAGCGTCAACCTCGTAATGCGGAGAAACGATGAATACTCGTTGAGAAGGCTAAGCGTGGATTCTAAGCCTCGTGAACCCTTTTTGGAGAATTTCGACAACCTTCGGCTAGATAGATTTAGTGGCTCATGTTTTTTGGGGAAAAAGAAATAAATGTAATGGAAATGGATTTTTATTGAAAAATATGGAAAGAACAAAAGGCTAAACTTTCTTGGGAGAGGGAGTGTTTACAGAAAAAGATGAGTCAAATTTGTGTCACTCTATCCCCTATTTATAGTACTAAGAAACCTAGTATATTCCTACTTAAATTCTAAAAGATAAATACAACTAATTAAAGATAAATGCTAAAATTAAATCTAAATAATAATCTTTAATAATTATCCTAATATAATTAAAAATTAAATAGAGTCTTGTGTTTATAAAAATCTCTTCTTTGCACTTTTTCCCTCCAAGTCTTCCATACTTTGCATTTCTGGCACCACTTCTCTCCTACTTCGCATGTTGGCCCATTTCATCTTTAAATTCACGCTTTTAGCCCCCCCAAATATCCTTTTGCCTTTGATTTAGTCCCTACAAGATAAAAAACCATAAATAGTTCAAATTAGTAGGATCATACTCAAAATAAATGTGTAATTGTAACACCCCTAACCCGTGACCGTCGCCAGATTAGGGTTAAGAGGCATTACTACTCTTTTCCGAACATTTCATATCAAATCACAACCAAACATAACAATTCACATTCATATAGTCCCTTAAATAGGTCAATGAGACCATAAACACGAGTTAGAAAGGGGTCGGGACTAAACCAAACACATACAAAAATTTCTGAAATTCAAACATTTTTCTAAGTTACAGAGGTCACACGCCCGTGTAAGTAGGCCGTGTGCCTCACACGGCCTCGGACACGCCCGTGTGTCCAAGCCGTGGCAAAACAGGGCATACATACTGACTTGTTCACACGGCCTGAGACATGCCCGTGTGCCTCACCCGTGGTCGACACTGACTTGCACCACACGGCCAGTCACACACCCGTGTGTCCAGCCCGTGGTCGAGCCTGACTTGTTTCAAATTACAAACTCGAAAGACACGGTCGAGCCACACGCCCGTGTACTCAACCGTGTGGGAAATTATAAGCCATTTTCAAGGCCAAATTAGCATCCACACTTTGAAATCACCTATAAGCATCATACCAATACCAATTCATGCCTCAAATGCAATTAAATCATACCATTTCAAGCACCAACTAATCATCTATTACATCATTTATTTCCATACTCAATTCCTACTCAAATAAATCCATATAAAACATCATATTCACAACTCAATCATATAACTAAGCATCATCTAGTCATACCTCAAATTCATACTTAAAATACCATTCTCATCAACCAATTCAAGCATGAAATATACCATTTCCACTATCACTATTTCATACCACATTCATCATTTCCATAGCTTCACATATAAACCATCAACATTCAACATCCAAGCCATATCACATGGCAAGGTCCAAACATTATAAAACATACCATAACCACTAGCCTATACATGCCATATACCAAATATATACATCTTTCAAAATACCAAAATAGATAGCCGATAGTGTGATTAAGTCACTGACGATCCCCGGATCCGAGCTAGCTTTACTGACACTGTAAAATAGAGAAACACATCACACAGTAAGCTTAAGAGCTTAGTAAGTTCGTAATATAATACATATTACTCAAAAAGACCATATCAATACATAAATAAATCATCACTTAGATAGATTCACAACTATACACATTATCATACTCAACCAAATACTCATACATCCATCTATTTAACCATAAACATTATCATCAACCACATAGGTTCAAAACATACCTTTGCCAACAAATGTTCTTGCTATTCAATGCTCGATATCATAATTCATTCAACATTCGATATCTATTCAACTCGATTGCACACTTAGTGCCCTAATTCATAGCCGAAGCTTAATTAACATCGCACACTTAGTGCCATAATGTAAAACCAAACTTAACTCGGTATCGCACACACAGTGCCAATCAAAAAGCTGAAGCTTCTATTACTTCGCACACACAGTGCTAATCATCTCGGTCTCATTTTCAAATACGCACACTTAGTGCCACCTAACTCGATTCCACACATAGCATTACTAATCCAAAATTACATAACTATTCATTTCATAGCATTTAAACATAATTTAAGAACACGTATCATATCTGAACTTACCTCGGACATCGAAATACCGAAACTAGCCGATCAATCGAGTACTTTGTCTTTGCCTCGATCTCGATTTGAATCTCTCCTTTATTGGTCTATACATATTCAAATTCAGCTCATTTAATCACCAATTCATTCAATTTAGTCCAAACACACATATTTAGGGCATTTTACAAAATAGCCCTCACATTTTTCACATTTCGACACTTTAGTCCCTATTTCATAAAATCATCAAATACACAAAATTTTACTACACCATGCTTAGGCCGAATTCTCCTTAGTCTCATACAAGCCCATATATTTCATTTATTTCACATTTTAGTCCCTCAAAATATTATTTTCACAATTTAGTCCAAATTACTCAATTTCACCAAAAACTCAAAGACAAAACATGTTAATCTTTCACATATCTTTCATATTCCATCATCAACTATCACAAAACTCAAACATTCATCAATGGCATATCTCAAAATCACCATCAATTTCTAAAATTAAAGCATGGGTTTGATAATATACTAAGCAACGATCACAAAAACGTAGAAATTATCAAAAATCGAGCTCAAAACATACCTTGATTTTGAGCAACTATGGCCGAATGCTTCAAAGCCCTATTTTCTTTCTTTTTCTTTCAAGTTCGATGGAAGGAAGGTGAATATGGCTTGTTTTTCTTACTTGTTTTATTATAAACATATAAATTATGCCATTTACCATATTACCCTTAATTAAAACATTAAAATTTCATTCATTTAATGGCTATATATGTCAACTTCCACTATCAAAGGTCTAATTACCACTTAAGGACTCCTCATTTAAAAAGCCATGCCAAATAAGCACTTTAGAAATCAGCACACAGCTTTTACATTTTATGCGATTAAGTCCTTTTTCATAATTCGGCACACAATCGATAAAATTTTTACACGAAATTTTCACACATGCTTAATCACACACTGTAAACACAAAAAATAATGTTAAAATATTCTTTCGATCTCAGATTTGTGGTCTCAAAACCACTGATCTGACTAGGGTCTAAATCGGGCTATTACAACTCTCCCCCTTTAGGGATTTTCGTCCCCGAAAATCTTACCAATGAATAGGTTCGGATATTGTTCTTTCATAACATCTTCAGGCTCCCACGTAGCCTCTTCTACTCTGTGTTTGTGCCACAATACTTTCACTAAGGAAATTCTTTTTTTTCTCAATTCTTTAATCTCACGTGCCAGTATTCGAATCGGTTCTTCACTATACGACAAATCTGACTGAATCTCAATCTCAGAAAGAGCAATTACATGCGATAGATTAGATTTGTATCTTCGAAGCATTGATACGTGAAATACATTATGAATTTTCTCTAATTCAGGTGGCAACAACAACTTATAAGCAACTGGCCCAATTCTTTCGATGATTTCCTACGGCCCGATGAACCTCAGACTCGACTTTGCCTTTTCGGCCAAATCGAAGTATTTTCTTCCACGGAGACACTTTCAAAAACACTTTGTCACCAACCTCAAATTCGATATCTTTTCGTTTCGAGTCTGCATAAGACTTCTGACGATCTGACGCTGCTTTCAAACTGTCACGAATCACTTTCACTTTCTGCTCAATCTCTTTTATCAAATCAACCCCGTGAATCCTATTTTTACTCAACTTAGTCCAATACAATGGAGTTCGACATTTTCGACCGTAAAGAGCCTCATATGGTGCCATTTTAATGCTAGATTTAAAGCTATTATTGTATGCGAATGCAATCAACGGCAAATGCTTTTCCACGTGCTTTCAAATTCAAGAATGCAGCATCTCAACATATCTTCGAGAACCGCGAAATGCAGCTTTGTGCCTAAAGCCTCTTGCAATTTCTTCCAAAACCGCGAGGTAAATCTCGGATCTCTGTCAGATACAATAGATAATGGTACCGTGTAATCTCACAATCTCGTAAATATCTGATTCAAACTAATTTATCAAGTGAATAATATGTTCTCACCAGAACAAAATGAGCTGATTTTGTCAATCTGTCAACTATCACCTAAACTGCATCTTTCTTTCTTGGAGATAAAGGCAATCCTGACACAAAGTCCATCGTGATTCTCTCCCATTTCCACTCAGGAATCATAATCGATTGTAACAAACCGAATGGAACCTGATGTTCAGCTTTAACTTGCTGACAAACCAAACATCTCGAAACAAATTTTGAGATACTCCATTTCATACCATGCCACCAATAAAACTGTTTTAAATCGTTATACATTTTTGTACTCCCGGGGTGAACAGCCACACGACTATTGTGAGCTTCGTTTAAAATCATCTGAATCAACTCTTGATGTGAGACGGCCCAGGGATTAGTCGAGACGTTCACAGTTGTGCTCGATCGTCTACGAGGAGTAATGGAGTAATCGGAAACAGATGGGAAATTGGTTAAGGTTGCGGAAGCTTTGATAGGTTTTCAATTTGACTTTGTTTAAGTTAGGATTGGAGGTTGAATATTAAAAGAAAAGGGGATAGTTGGTAAATGGGTAGGTTCGGTTTAGGAAAGAAATGATGAAGATGGGATTTAGAAAAGGTTCGGTTTAAGGTTGGAAAGAAGATAGAATTTGAATGAATTTGAAGCTTCTTGGGACGGTTTCTAGAAGGATGAATGAATTTGAAGCATTTTGCAAGTTCATGGCAGCAACTAGGTTCATCCCATGCTTTAATTGAGCTCTTAAATTGCTCCCTTTTGGCTGAAGAGTGACCAGCATTTAAGGAGTAGTTGAGTAGCCCATTTAAGTGTGAACAGCCGACCATGAAAAGTCCTTAGTGTGTGAACATGGCTGAACCGAATAGAGACCAATGTGAACAGCAATGTGAAAGGAATTTGGGAACTTAATGGCTGGAAGCTTCTTACCCGAATAGGTGCCTTGGGGAATCCAAAAATGACCAGCCTTAATGTGTTGGTCCAGCCGAACATGCAATGCACCAGCCACTCCATGTATCATCCACATACAATGCACCTCCTAGATTCAATGTATATTACATTCATGCATCTTCCTTAATGTACCTTGTAGGCTCGGCTGCACCTATTAAGACCATGAACCGAAATTAATTAAGCACAAATCAGCTGAACAACAATTAAAACAATAGCTAGACACTTTAATCACTACTTAGACAAATTAATTGAAGGCCATTTAGGACACATTAATAATCGGCTAGGACATAGACATATTAAAAACCTGTAATAAAATGAGACAAATTAAATTAAGCTTAGACAACATAAATTCGGCCCTAAATAAGTACTTATGACACATTTACTTCCTGTAATAAAACAACTAAAATAAATAGTTCAATTTATTCAAGTATTAAAAATTAAGCAAATTTATTTAAATAGCTCAATGAGCTGGAATGAGCTCAAATGAGCTAATCCAAGCTAAATTGAACTTGCACCAATGTGCATGGAGAGCTCATAAGTTGGACCCGAGCTGGTGCTTCGCCCTTATATTGAGTTTCGGCCCATAGTTGGCTCATAAGCGCTGCCACGGCTTCTTATAATCTTTTGACCCGAGCTCGAGTCATTGGTCCTTCGAGTATCGTGAGGGCATCAGAATGCGATTCATTGGTTGCCCCGGGTTGGCTTACATCATCCCCCCTCTTCAAGGCGACTTGTCCTCAAGTTGAGCCGTTGGTTCTTTCGAACATAGCTCCTTTTACTCGACTTTCCTCAGTCGAACGGGGCGGATAGTAATTGGGTCAACTGGAAAGAATAGCCACGAATTAGTAAAAAGCAATGCAAACAAAATTGCAATCCAGGCATAATCAAAACAAGACAAGTATGACGCATGTGGATGGACAGAATCAAATTATCATGCAAACAAAGTAATGCCTCGTCAAATGTTCAAAACAAAATTAAATAGATTTCAAGACAGGCATACAACTTAAATTCATTCCGCAAGGCATGCGAGTAATGGGCCAAAAGATAGACATAATCATCACAAACGGGTAATTGAAAAGATTCACTTACAAATGCATCATGACAATTATCAAAAACACAAATCTTTTTATCAACAACCAAAACAGATAGATCATGTTTAATCGAAGCAAAACAGTTAACCACATCACGATCTAAATATCTTTCATAAATCAAATCATCAACGCAATTGTGGTCACCACCCAATGAGAAAAAAATTGTTTTAAAGTTTTCAAGTGTCTTACCTTTATGAGCAAAAAAATAAAGTTCATTTTTACCTCACTCGATCAACACAAATCTTCGCTCCTCGGAGGTATAATGTAGTCGAAGCTTCGTGGTCGAATTAACCTTTTTCAAATGAAACGCAAACTTCTTGTACAATCACAGAAGATATTCAAGGAACGATTTTAAATCGAAAACAAAATTTTCAAATTTCATTCCCTTATTCAAAAACCAAGTATCTAACAAATAAAAATTATCCGCTCGAAAGTTAAAATGCTTGATTTTCCCACAAAACAAACCAAAACAGATTTCGGGTTTAAACACGCGAGTTTGGTTACTTGCTTTGAACTGTAGCAAAGGGTTCATTAAGTCAAACTTGTCAAACCAAAAGAATTTTTGCATACATAGGAACAAACAATCAAAACTCTTTGCCATCATCGAAATAGATTTGCAAAAGCTCAAAAATTGCATACAAAACTTTAGTGGGTGCACGTTAATATCATCTTTTAACAGATTATACGCTTTTCGTGAAAACCCGTTATCTCGCAAGATTAAAGTTTGGGTTTGTCGGTCGGAACGAACGATATCAACCACTTTCAAAGAGTAGCAATTAATCAGGTGAAAATAAGGGGGTCTTTTAAAAACTAAAGTCATCAAAAATTGTATTGACAAATGTCAAATCGGATTGCCGTGACTCGGTTACTAAAAATTCCTTACCTTGCTTACCTTCGAGCTCATGTGGTTCGACAACCTTACCTTTTTCGGCCAAGCGAAAGTGTCGCTCGTCAGGAAGGTATTGAAATTGAAAATTATCTTTCGATCTTTCAAAAACCTAAAAAAGAAACAGAACAAGAGCAAACATCGCGGGGGTTAGTTAAAATATCACTCTCTTTTTCTTGTTCTCGCTCACTATCTTCATTTTCTTTCGGTTCTTTTTCAACATCTTTTTATTTTTCACTTTTTTTCTCAATCTCAATTTCTTTTTCAATTTTCTTTTCTTCGTTTTCTTTTTCTCTCACTTTTTCGATTTCTTTTTCAATCTCTTTTTGTTTTTCTTCTTTTTCTATTTCTTTTTCTTTTTCTTCTTTTTCTTTTTCAATTTTATTACAACATGAAGATGTTACAAAAGAATCGAAAAGATGGGTGTTTTGCTCAAAGAAAGAGAAAGTACTCTCGTCGATTTCCCGTTCAATTTTTTGGGAATGATCCTTCGTGCGTGATGTCTTTGAAGCATACGACGAATAACTCTTACTTTCTCGAAAAGTCTCAAACTCGAAACTTTCTTTTCGTTGTCTCGAATTCCTTGACGAGTAGGAATCCCGATAAGAATCTCTTCTCGAATAGTCTTTGGACGTGTATCACCATGATGATCTTGACTCCGTGTCTTGACTTGGCAAAGTTTGCTTTCGTCTGGCTCATTCTTCCACTTGGTCCAACCATTTTTGTAATGGGCTTAGCTTTTCCTCCAACATTCGGCTCATCTCGTTCACCATGTATTGAAATTCAGATTCTGAAAATTCTTCTCGAGACATGGTTATTGACTGAAAAGAAAAAATGTTATAAAGAATAAAAACAGAAAATTAAAGACCTCACCACAAAATCTCACAAATTCACTCACAAAGAAAAAAAATTCACTCACTCTCGTGTTTCACTCAAAAATCGGCTTTTTCTCTAGTGAATTCACTCGTGCCTTTTACTGCTCGTGTAACACCCCCAACCCATACCCGTCGCCGGATTAGGGTTATGAGGCATTACCTAACTAAACTTAATTCCGAATAAACATTCCATTGAATTCAAGCATACACAGTGCGATCATTACTATAATTATAACATTTCAACGTTTTAGACTTAATTTCTAGCATAGCTAAATACATGAGCATATCCA
This sequence comes from Gossypium sturtianum, assembly GCA_025698515.1. NCBI lineage: Eukaryota > Viridiplantae > Streptophyta > Magnoliopsida > Malvales > Malvaceae > Gossypium > Gossypium sturtianum. Next base: position 66,969,077 of record CM046946.1, on the reverse strand, counting down.
CTCAATCACTTCACATCACATTACTAAAGATCCTTTATCAAATTATTTCATCAAACCGTCAAGCATAGATTAAACAAATCTTAACCATATGCACAATGTCTTAATCGAATTTAATATCTCACATACCATCGTTTAATCACATGCTAAATATGTACCTCATGAATTCGGGCGAATAATGTAACAAACTCGTCATTCATATTTACGAGATATTAATAATCTGTCTAATCAGGCCTAACATATAAGTATATTTACCACTACATACAGAATCAAAGTAACCAAGACTCAAACGATCACATCACAAATATATAAAATGCGCTTGGTCTATATCTACTAAAAGAACAAATGCACCTTTGGTTCCTTAAACAAATATTCGTGCACAAATCAATTCTCTTATGAACAAACCAAAACAATCATAGAATATACATTCTGTCATTAATGAAAACATCCAATATATAGTACATTTATATTATATTGAGTCCAAGCCTTAGCCGAATATACAAATACACCTTATATTAAATTTTAATCCAAACACAAATTATCACCCAAATCAAGCCTAAAGCATATGCATACTAAACCAATACAAACTAAATCAACATATCCATTATACCATCAATTATAAATTCATCTCATATATAAATATACTAATGCATGTATGCGAACAAACAAGTTACTATACTTCTAATTCATTTAAAATCACATATACTATAATTAAAACATGAAACATTGAAAACTCAAGATATTGAAAGTAAGCCATATTCGCATGGCTTTAATATAGATACATAACAAAAATTTCCAACTCAAACGTAGACATTATCCATCCTATACAAGCCTTTATCCAAAATAAACTAAACCAAAAGAGTACCAAAAAGTTGATAGTGCGATTGACTTGCTGACGATTTTCCCGAGCCCATAGCTTGAACAAAATCTATAAATCAAAACATTAAACATAAACAAAGTAAGCTTACTAGCTTAGTAAGTCTTAAGCATTGATTTAAGTCACTCAACTAGTTAAACATGATTTAAAACAATTCATGACATAAAGCATACATGTCTTACTCATAGGCTCACCATAACAAGATATCACTACCTTACTTAACTTGGTAACTTCCAATTCTTTACCAAATACATCAATTGCCGAATACACATAGACAATTTCGTAACTGATGAATAAATATACTTACAAGAACCTTTTAACCATACTCAAAACTTTCGCATTTCCAATAACCATATGGTAAATTTTATTATATTTATATAAACTTCACAACCAAGTGCACAACACATTTTTCTTTCATAGTTTCATTTGCTCACTATTATAGTACATATATATATATGACATTAATGTATGAAGTACATACCTTGTTGCCGAATTAACAAATTCATTTTCAAAGCTCAAGCTTACTAGATTTGCTTCATGACCTTATTACTATATAAATGAAGTTCAAAATTAAAACTCATCGGTATAGCACCTGCTAGGCTTTAACCCGAATTGCACACACCGGCACTAGGCCTGCTAGACTCAAGGTCTGAGATTTAAACACCGGTATTTAGCCTGCTAGGTAATAAGCCCGAAATAAATCACCGGCACAAGGCCTGCAAGGCTTGAAGCCCGAAATAAATCACCGGTACAAGGCCTGCTAGGCTCGAAGCCCGAAAGAAATCACCAGCACAAGGCCTGCTAGGCTTGAAGCCCGAAATAAATCACCGGCACAAGGCCTGCTAGGCTCGAAGCCGGAATAATAACATAATTTATCCTTCAATACACATTTCTTAATACTAACATCACAAACAAATCATATACATTATATTACATCCACATATCATATCGGATATACTTATTCATATCACATTAACAAAAATATATTCAATCCAATTTAACACCTTTACATTCGGCTAACACATAAATTTATACTCAAAATTTATCAAATATCATCATTTAACATGTTCATAATTAACTCTTTAATATATATTTGCTTAAGGACTTACCTTGACTGTCGACGGACAACGTAGGCCGGCTATTCGGTAACATTCGCCTTTCCCCGATCCAAATCTGTTTTTCTTTGTTCTTGATCTTGGATTGAGCTTACAAGTGCCGAATTTTGAAACTTAAAAACCCCATTTTTCTTCCTTAGAACATTCGACTTTCATCAACTAAAAAGATGATAATGGTTTTATTATGTTTTATTTAACATATATTATGACATTTAATCATTTACTTATATAACCTTATTATATAAAATTATATAATATAAAACTTAAGGTTAATCTTGTCATATGCCACCCACTAACTTAAAAATGGGCTATTTACCCATTTAATACCTCATATTAAAAAGCCATTATCATTCTAGCACTTTTCACTATAGTATGCAACTTTTACACTTTACGCAATTTAGTCCTTTTTGTTAAATTGAACACACAAACGATTAATTTTTTCTACGAAACTTTCACACACATTAAATCACATATAATAAGCACAGAATATATCATTTAAATATATTTCAGACTCGGATTCGTGGTCCTGAAACCACCGTTCTGATTAGGGTCAAATTCGGACTGTTACAACTCTCCCCCTTAGGGATTTTCGTCCCCGAAAATCTTACCTTTAAACAAAGTCGGATATTGTTGCCTCATTGAATCCTCAGGCTCCCACGTAGCCTCTTCAACTCCGAGCCGATTTCATAGCACTTTCACTAATGGAATTCTCTTGTTTCTCAATTCTTTCATTTCTCGAGCTAAAATACAGATTGGTTCTTCCTCATACGTCATATTAGATTGGATTTCAATCTCACATATGACGGATCTGATCTATATCTACGAAGCATCGAAACGTGAAATACATTGTGTATCTTTTCTAATTCAGAGGGCAACTTCAATCTATAAGCAACAGGCCCAATACGTTCGAGAATCTCGTACGGTCCGATGAACCTCGGACTTAGTTTGCCTTTTTGACCAAATCGGAGTACCTTCTTCCACGGAGAAACTTTTAAGAATACCCGGTCTCTGACCTGAAACTCAATGTCTTTGCGCTTCGAATCAGAATAGGACTTTTGACAATCCGAGGCGACTTTCAAACTATCTCTCGATTATAGCCACTTTACATTCTACCTCTTTAATCAAATCAACCCGTGTATCTTATTTTCACTAAGTTCGGTCCGAAGATAACGGTGTGCGACACTTGCGACCATATAGAGAGCCGTAAGGTGCCATTTTGATACTCGATTGAAAAGCTGTTATTATAAGCAAATTCAATCGAGGTAAATATCTTTCCCACGTACCTTCAAACTCGAGGACGCAACATCTCAACATGTCCTCAAGTATACGAATGGTTCGTTGGATCGACCAAATGCATGCGTGGATGAAAGGTTGTGCTAAAGTGGAGTTTAGTACCTAAAGCATCTTGCAACTTCTTCCAAAATCGCGATGTGAATCTTGGGTCTCTGTCTGAAACAATGGAACTCGGCACACCATGTAATCTCATAATTTGAGATATATACAACTCAGCAAGTTTATCAAGCGAATAGTCTGTACGAACCGGCACAAAGTGAGCTAATTTGGTCAGTCTATCCACTATAACCCAGACTGCATCTTTCTTGCTCGGTGTCGTAGGCAAACCGGATACAAAATCCATAGTGATTTTATCCCATTTCCATTCAGGTATCATGATCGGCTGAAGTAATCCAGAGGGCACTTGATGTTCGGCTTTTACTTGCTGACAAATTAAACACTTTGAAACAAATTCAGATATATCCCGCTTCATGCCAGGCCACCAATAAAACTGTTTCACATCATTATACATTTTCGTGCTACCTGGATGTACCGATAGTCGACTATTATGAGCCTCGTCCAAAATCATCTGAATCAAATCCATATTCCTCGGAACACATATTCGACCTTTGAAGTTCAAACAATCATTTACATCAATTCGTAACTCTAACTCTGCATCATTTTCACACTGAACTCATCTAGCAATCATATCTTTGTCAATTTTCTGTGCATCACAAATTTGCTGAATAAACATCGGTCTTGCTTTCAACTCGGCTATGATCGAACCATCACCAGACATAACCATATGTGCGTTCAACGCACGGAGAGCAAACAATGATTTTCGACTTAAGGCATCTGCGACAACGTTAGCTTTCCCCGGATGGTAGTCAATCACTAATTCATAGCCTTTCAACAGCTCTAACCATCTGCGTTGTCTCAAGTTCAAATCTTTCTGAATCATCAAATACTTCAGAATTTTGTGATCCGAATAAACATGACATTTCTCACCGAATAAGTAATGACGCCAAATTTTCAATGTGAAAACGATGGCTGCTAATTCCAAATCGTGAGTTGGATAATTTCTTTCGTGATGCTTCAATTGTCTCGAAGCGTAGTCTATGACTTTGCCTTCCTGCATCAAAACGCAACCCAAACCATTGAAAGAAGCATCACTATAAACAATAAATTCTTTACCCGATTCAGGCTGAGCTAACACTGGAGCTTCGGTCAAAAGGGCCTTCAACTGATCGAAACTTTTCTGACACTTTTCCAACCACTCGAACTTGACATCTTTCTGTAGTAGCTTTGTCAAAGGTGTGGCTATCATAGAAAAAACCTTTCACAAACCGTCTGTAGTATCCCGCAAGTCCCAAAAAACTTTGAATTTTAGAAATATTCTTTGGTGGTTTCCAATCAAGTATAGCCGATATTTTGTTCGGATCAACCCGAATACCTGATGCTGAAACGACGTGACCCAAAAAGTTGACTTCCTTCATCCAGAATTCACACTTACTAAACTTTGCATACAACTGTTGATCTCGCAAAGTTTGTAGCACCAATCTCAAATGTTCGGCATGCTCGGTTTCATTTCTGGAGTAGATCAGGATATCATCTATAAACACTACCACAAACCGATCCAAATACTGTCTAAACACCCGATTCATCATAGAATCATAGAATATACATTCTGTCATTAATGAAAACATCCAATATATAGTACATTTATATTATATTGAGTCCAAGCCTTAGCCGAATATACAAATACACCTTATATTAAATTTTAACACAAACACAAATTATCACCCAAATCAAGCCTAAAGCATATGCATACTAAACCAATACAAACTAAATCAACATATCCATTATACCATCAATTATAAATTCATCTCATATATAAATATACTGATGCATGTACGAACAAATAAGTTACTATACTTCTAATTCATTTAAAATCACATATACTATAATTAAAACATGAAACATTGAAAACTCAAGATATTGAAAGTAAGCCATATTCGCATGGCTTTAATATAGATACATAACAAAAATTTCCAACTCAAACGTAGACATTATCCATCCTATACATGCCTTTATCCAAAATAAACTAAACCAAAAGAGTACCAAAAAGTTGATAGTGCGATTGACTTGCTGACGATTTTCCCGAGCCCGTAGCTTGAACAAAATCTATAAATCAAAACATTAAACATAAACAGAGTAAGCTTACTAGCTTAGTAAGTCTTAAGCATTGATTTAAGTCACTCAACTAGTTAAACATGATTTAAATCAATTCATGACATAAAGCATACATGTCTTACTCATAGGCTCACCATAACAAGATATCACTACCTTACTTAACTTGGTAACTTCCAATTCTTTACCAAATACATCAATTACCGAATACACATAGACAATTTCGTAACTGGATGAATAAATATACTTACAAGAACCTTTTAACCATACTCAAACTTTCGCATTTCTAATAACCATATGGCAAATTTTATTATATTTATATAAACTTCACAACCAAGTGCACAACACATTTTTCTTTCATAGTTTCATTTGCTCACTATTATAGCACATATATATATATGACATTAATGTATGAAGTACATACCTTGTTGCCGAATTAACAAATTCATTTTCAAAGCTCAAGCTTACTAGATTTGCTTCATGACCTTATTACTATATAAATGAAGTTCAAAATTAAAACTCATCGGTATAGCACCTGCTAGGCTTTAACCCGAATTGCACACACCGGCACTAGGCCTGCTAGACTCAAGGTCTGAGATTTAAACACCGGCATTTAGCCTGCTAGGCAATAAGCCCGAAATATTTCACCGGCACAAGGCCTGCTAGGCTCGAAGCCCGAAATAAATCACCGGCACAAGGCCTGCTAGGCTCAAAGCCCGAAATAAATCACCGGCACAAGGCCTGCTAGGCTTAAAGCCCAAAATAAATCACCGGCACAAGGCCTGCTAGGCTCGAAGCCCGAATAACAACATAATTTATCCTTCAATACACATTTCTTAATACTAACATCGCAAACAAATCATATACATTATATTACATCCACATATCATATCGGATATACTTATTCATATCACATTAACAAAAATATATTCAATCCAATTTAACACCTTTACATTCGGCTAACACATAAATTTATACTCAAAATTTATCAAATATCATCATTTAACATGTTCATAATTAACTCTTTAATATATATTTGCTTAAGGACTTACCTCGACTGTCGACGGACAACGTAGGCTGGCTATTCGGTAACCTTCGCCTTTCCCCGATCCAAATCCGTTTTTCTTTGCTCTTGATCTTGGATTGAGCTTACAAGTGCCGAATTTTGAAACTTAAAAACCCCATTTTTCTTCCTTAGAACATTCGGCTTTCATCAACTAAAAAGATGATAATGGTTTTATTATGTTTTATTTAACATATATTATGACATTTAATCATTTACTTATATAACCTTATTATATAAAATTATATAATATAAAACTTAAGGTTAATCTTGTCATATGCCACCCACTAACTTAAAAATGGGCTATTTACCCATTTAAGACCTCATATTAAAAAGCCATTATCGTTCTAGCACTTTTCACTATAGTATGCAACTTTTACACATTACGCGATTTAGTCCTTTTTGTTAAATCGAACACACAAACGATTAAATTTTTCTACGAAACTTTCACACACATTAAATCACATATAATAAGCACAGAATATATCATTTAAATATATTTCAGACTCGGATTTGTGGTCCCGAAACCACCGTTCCGATTAGGGTCAAATTCGGACTGTTGCAGCTCGTCTCTCTCTCACAAATTCGTAGTTCGTTTCTAGTAGACTTATCGCGGCTTTGGGGTCGGCTACAAAGTGGGTGCAAGGGATAAAATCGGGTGTATAGGGTAGGCTAAAAACAAAGAAAAATAAAAATTGAGGTATGTGTGGCGTTGGGGTGGGAAGGGTGATACCAGATGATGGTTTTGAAGATCGGGAATAGAAAAATGGAATGAGAACACAAATCTTGCAAAAACTTCACACCCTTTTTTTATACTCGTAATTTTTTTTTTCAATTTTCGTAATTCGTTTTTTTTTAACACTTCAATATGCACGAAATAGATACAATATAAACAAATTACAACTTGATTTTTTTTATTTTTTTTTACGTTATGAACCTACTTCGGGATTGCGATGATCGTCGGAGCTCCTCGTTTTCTAGCTCTGATACCAAATGATGTGAGACGGCCCGGGGATTAGTCGAGACGTTCTCAGTTGCGCCCGATCGTCTACGAGGAGTAACGGAGTAATCGAAAATAGATGGGAAATTGGTTAAGGTTGCGGAAGTTTTGATAGGTTTTCAATTTGACTTTGTTTATGTTAGGAATGGAGGTTGAATATTAAAGGAAATGAGATAGTTGGTAAATGGGTAGGTTCGGTTTAGGAAAGAAATGATGAAGATGGGATTTAGAAAAGGTTCGGTTTAAGGTTGGAAAGAAGATAGATGAAAATGTAGGATATTCGATGGCTCGATTTTAGAAAGGATAAGTAAAGATGGATTGATGGTGATGGATTATAGAACTTAAACTCGAGAAACGATTCAACACTATATGTAGTTTCACCCCGGTTTCTATTTGGTTTAAGGTGGATTACGGTAATGTCGAAGGGTTGAACGCCACACCGATTCGGTGATAAGTTCAGGAAGAATTCGATTGACGCCACAAGCTCACTTGATAAGTCAAACTGAAAACTCGTACGAAATTTAGAGAGGAGTAATCTCACTCTTTGAACAAAGTTCATAAAATTTTGCCAAAAGTTTTTTTACAACTGAAAATGGCTAAGTATTTATAGCCTACAAAAGAGCTAGCCGAATGGTCACTAAATTAACTTAATAACTAAGCTAAATTCAGCTAGAAAATGCTGGAAAATTCTGGAAAAATTTCATTAAAGTGCCATGATCAAATTCGGCTGAATGGAAGCTTCTTGGGACAGTTTCTAGAAGGATGAATGAATTTGAAGCATTTTGTAAGTTCATGGCAGCAACTAGGTTCATCCCATGCTTTAATTGAGCTCTTAAATTGCTCCCTTTTGGCTGAAGAGTGACCAGCATTTAAGGAGTAGTTGAGTAGCCCATTTAAGTGTGAACAGCCGGCCATGAAAAGTCTTTAGTGTATGAACATGGCTGAACCGAATAGACACCAATGTGAACAGTAATGTGAAAGGAATTTGGGAACTTAATGGCTGGAAGCTTCTTACCCGAATAGGTGCCTTGGGGAATCCAAAAATGACCAGCCTTAATGTGTTGGTCCAGCCAAACATGCAATGCACCAGCCACTCCATGTATCATCCACATACAATGCACCTCCTAGATTCAATGTACCTTACATTCATGCATCTTCCTTAATGTACCTTGTAGGTTCGGCTGCACCTATTAAGACCATGAACCGAAATTAATTAAGCACAAATCAGCTGAACAACAATTAAAACAATAGCTAGACACTTTAATCACTACTTAGACAAATTAATTGAAGGCCATTTAGGACACATTAATAATCGGCTAGGACATAGACATATTAAAAACCTGTAATAAAATGAGACAAATTAAATTAAGCTTAGACAACATAAATTTGGCCCTAAATAAGTACTTATGACACATTTACTTGCTGTAATAAAGCAACTAAAATAAATAGTTCAATTTATTCAAGTATTAAAAATTAAGCAAATTTATTTAAATAGCTCAATGAGCTGGAATGAGCTCGAATGAGCTAATCCGAGCTAAATTGAACTTGCACCAATGTGCATGGAGAGCTCATAAGTTGGACCCGAGCTGGTGCTTCGCCCTTATATTGAGTTTTGGCCCATAGTTGGCTCGTAAGGGCTGCCACGGCTTCTTGTAATCTTTTGACCCGAGCTCGAGTCATTGGTCCTTCGAGCATCGTGAGGGCATCAGAATACGATTCGTTGGTTGCCCCGGGTTGGCTTACATCAACTCTGAATTCCTCGGAACACAAATTCAATCATTGAATCTCAAACAATCATCGTTATCAACTCGAAATTTCTGAATCAGAATTCAAATCACATTGAGCTCATTTTGCTATCATCTTATCATCACTTTTCTGGGCATCACAAATCTGACGTACAAACATCGGTTTTACTTTTAACTCCGCTAAAACCACACTATCATCACACAGATCTATCGAGCATTCATTGCTTGCAAAGCACATATAGACTTTCGGCTCAAAGCGTCAGCTACAACGTTAGCTTTACCCGGATGATAATCAATCACAAGTTCGTAATCTTTCAACAGTTCTAGCCATCTTCTCTGTCGCAAATTCAATTCTTCCTGAGTCATCAGGTATTTCAAACTCTTATGATCGGTATAAGTATGAAATTTCTCACCGAATAGATAATGACGCCAAATCTTCAACGCAAACACAATCGCGGCCAATTCAAGGTCATGCGTCGGATAGTTCTTTTCTTGCGGCTTTAACTGTCTCGAAGCATAAGCAATAACTTTGCCTTCTTGCATCAGCACACAGCCTAAACCATTCAACGATGCATCACTGTATACTATGAATTCTTTGCCCGATTCAGGTTGAACTAACACTGGTGCCTCTGTTAACAACACTTTCAACTGCTCAAAACTCTAATGACACTTTTTCGACCATTCAAATTTAACATTTTTCTGAAGTAACTTCGTCAACGGAGTCTCAATCATCGAGAAGCCTTTCACAAACCGTCTATAATATCCCACTAGTCCCAGAAAACTACGGACTTCAGACACATTTCTCGGAGGCTTCCATTCCAAAACAGCTGAAATCTTACTCGGATCAACTCGTATTCCCGTAGCTGATACTATATGCCCCAGAAATCCAACCTCACGCAACCAAAACTCACATTTGCTAAACTTAGCATACAATTGTTTCTCACGCAGAGTTTGTAGCACAATTCTTAAATGTTCGGCATGTTGCGTCTCATCACAGGAATAAATCAGAATATCATCAATAAACACCACAACAAAATGATCCAAATACGGTCTGATTATCCGATTCATCAGATCCATAAACACTGCAGGAGCATTCGTTAGTCCAAAAGGCATCACTAAGAATTCATAATGTTCGTACCTTATTCTGAAAGCAGTTTTCGGCACATTGGATTCTTTGACTCTCAACTGATAGTAACCCGATCTTAAGTCTATCTTAGAAAACACTATAGCTCCTCTCAGTTGATCAAACAAATAATAGTCTTTCAAAAGCTCTAACCATCTTCTTTGTCGCAGATTCAAACCTTTCTAAGTCATCAAGTATTTCAAGCTCTTGTGATCTGTAAAAATATGACATTCCTCACCAAATAGGTAATGACGCCAAATCTTCAATGCAAATACAATCGCGGCTAATTCAAGATCAAGTGTCGGGTAATTCTTTTCATGCGGCTTTAACTGCCTCGAAGCGTAAGCGATGACTTTGTCTTCTTGCATCAGCACACAGCCCAAACAATTCAACGATGCATCACTGTAAACTATGAATTCTTTACCAGACTCAGGTTGAACTAACACGGGTGCCTCTATCAACAATGCTTTCAACTGTTCAAAACTCTGTTGGCACTTTTCTGACCACTCGAATTTAACATCTTTCTGTAACAACTTCGTCAACGGAGTCGCAATCATTGAGAAGCCTTTCACAAACCGCCTATAATATCCCGCTAGTCCCAGAAAACTACGGACTTCAAACACATTTCTCGGAGGCTTCCATTCTAAAATAGCTGAAATCTTACTCGGATCAACTCGTATTCCCGCAGCTGATACAATATGTCCCAAAAAACCAACCTCACGCAGCCAAAACTCACATTTGCTGAACTTTGCATACAATTGCTTCTCACGTAGAGTCTGTAACACAATTCTCAAATGCTCGGAATGTTGCGTCTCATCACATGCATACATCAGAATATCATCAATAAACACCACAACAAATCGATCCAAATACGGTTTAAATATCAGGTTCATTAAATCCATAAACACTGCAGGAGTATTCGTTAGTCCAAAAGGCATAACTAAGAATTCATAATGTTCGTACCTCGTTCTGAAAGCAGTCTTTGGTACATCTGATTCTTTAACTCTCAATTGATAGTAACCCGATCTCAAATCTATCTTAGAAAACACTGTAGCTCCTCTCAGCTGATCAAACAAATCATCAATACGTGGCAGGGGATACTTATTCTTTATTGTTACTTTATTCAACTGTCGGTAATCAATACACATCCTCATAGTGCCATCTTTCTTTTTCACAAACAACACAGGAGCACCCCAGGGCGAGAAACTCGATCGTGCAAATCCTCTATCAGTCAACTCTTGCAACTGAGACTTCAACTCTTTCAATTCCGTCGGTGCCATTCTATACGGAGCTACGAGATAGGAGTCGTTCTCGGTACTAATTCAATACCAAACTCAACTTCTCGTATCGGAGGTAATCCTGGTAGTTCTTCAAGAAACACATTTGGGAACTCACATACTACAGGTACAGATTCAACTTTCTTTTCCGTCACTTTTGTATCAATTACATATGCAAGATAAGCTTCACAACCCTTTTTCACATAGTTCAAAGCTTTCATCGAAGATATAACAGCTGGCAACCCATTAAAATCATTGGATTCAATTCAAACTATTTCACCATTCTGACTTCTCAAATCAATACTCTTTCATTTACAATTCACAATAGCACTATGCAAAGTGAGCCAATCCATACCCAGAATAATATCAAATTCATCAAAAGGTAGCAACATCAATTTAGCCGGAAAGCAAATATTCCGAAACATCAACGGACAATTCTTGCACACTTTATCAACCAAGACAAACTTGCTTAAGGGGTTCGATACTCTAATCATGAATTCAGTAGACTCAACAGGTAGATTCTTACTTGATACTAAATTCACACACACATAGGAATGAGTAGATCCTGGATCTATCAATGCAATCACATCAGTATCAAATAGAGTAAAAGTACCAGTAATGATGACGTCTAGAGATGACTCTTCTTCACAAGCGTGAATAGCATAGGCTCGGGCAGGTGCATTCGCCTCAGATCTTACAGCTGTATCGGTAGTCCCTCTCTGACTTCCACTCACATTTCTGGGTTTCTGGGTGGTCTACCCCTAGCCGTCGTATTACTCGGTCTCGCACTCTGAACATTGTCTTTCTCAGCTAACTCTGGGCAATCTCGAATGAAATGGTCTCATGATCCACATTTGTAGCAAGTTCTATTATTGTACTTGCCCCAGCACTCTCCAATGTGTCGTCTTCCACACTGTCTACACTCAGGCTTGTTGCTTTTAACACTACCAGCACTTGATTCAATTGGAGCTTGAGTTCTTGGACCAACACTTTGTCTCACCCGATCTCTACCCGAATGTCCAAACGAAGCATTTGAATGATTGCTTGCATTTTTAAATCTCTTCATCGAAGGTTGGGACGACTTACTCATCAATCTTTTTCTTTCATCTCTAGCCTCAGAATCTGCTTTCTTCTTTTCTTTCCTAAGCTCCTCGGCTTTGCGGGCTCTTTCAACTAATACAAGAAATTCATTCAAGTCAAGTATTCCAACCAGAAATTTAATGTCTTCATTCAGCCCTTCAACGAAACATTTACACATAGTAGCTTCAGTCGAAACAAATTCTCGTGCATACTGACTCAATCTCACAAACTCCTGTTCATACTCCATAACTGACATATGGCCCTGTTTCAACTCTAGAAACTCTTTACGTTTCTGACCTATGAATCGTTGACTGATATACTTCTTTCGAAATTCAACTTGAAAGAAATCCCAAGTGATTCTTTCTCTCGGAACCACGGATATCAACGTTTTCCACCAATTATATGTCGTATCTCTCAACAAGGAAACAACACATTTAATGCATTCATCAGGATTCAAAGACATCTCATCAAACACTCGAATGGTATTATCGAGCCAAAACTCAGCTCGCTCAGCATCATCATCGGCTGCGGCCCTAAATTTTTCGGCCCCATACTTTCAAATTTTGTCTACAGGAGGCTTATTCAATCGAATCGGATCTGTCACTTGTGGCTCAAAAGGCACTTGTGGGGGTGGAGGTTGTGGAGCAGCCGGATTCGTTCGAATGAACTCCGAAAACCACTCACTCATCATTCAAAAAAAAGCTTGCTTAGCCTCTCCCTCTTGGCTACTATCATTCGGCCTAGATGTGGCCGGCACCGTCCCATGAGCAGGAGCAGGTGCGTTACTCTCCACATCATCAGCAACTGCTCGATCGGGATCCATTTGCTATATAAAAACACATTTTTAACTGTCAGGATTCATCACACTATCGCAATTATATATATGGCATGTATAGCTAGACTCACAAGTGCTACGTTAGTCCTAGAATCGACTAAACCGTAGCTCTGATACCAATAAAATGTAACACCCCTAACCCGTGACCGTCGCCAGATTAGGGTTAAGAGGCATTATTACTCTTTTTCGAACATTTCATATCAAATCACAACCAAACATAACAATTCACATTCATATAGTCCCTTAAATAGGTCAATGAGACCTTAAACACGAGTTAGAAAGGGGTCGGGACTAAACCGAACACATACGAAAATTTCTAAAATTCAAACATTTTTCTAAGTTACAGAGGTCCTGCGCTTGGGTGTGGGTAGGCGATGTGCCTCACACGACCTCGGACACGCCGTCGCGTCCAAGCCGTGGCAAAGCAGGCATACATACCGACTTGTTCACATGGCCTGAGACAAGCCCGTGCGCCTCACCCGTGGTCAACACTGACTTGCACCACACGGCCAGTCACACGCCCGTGTGTCTAGCCCGTGGTCGAGCCTGACTTGTTTCAAATTACAAACTCGAAAGACACGGTCGAGCCACACGCCTGTGTGCTCAACCGTGTGGGCAATTATAAGCCATTTTCAAGGCCAAATTACCATCCACACTTTGAAATCACCTATAAGCATCATACCAATACCAATTCATGCCTCAAATGCAATTAAATCATACCATTTCAAGCACCAACTAATCATCTATTACATCATTTATTTCCATACTCAATTCCTACTCAAATAAATCCATCTAAAACATCATATCCACAACTCAATCATATAACTAAGCATCATCTAGTCATACCTCAAATTCACACTTAAAATACCATTCTCATCAACCAATTCAAGCATGAAATATACCATTTTCACTATCACTATTTCATACCACATTCATCATTTCAATAGCTTCACATATAAACCATCAACATTCAACATCCAAGCCATATCACTTGGCAAGGTCCAAATATTATAAAACATACCATAACCACTAGCCTATACATGCCATATACCAAATATATACATCTTTCAAAATACCAAAATAGATAGCCGATAGTGTGATTAAGTCGCTGACGATCCCCGGATCCGAGCTAACTTTACTGACGCTGTAAAACAGAGAAACACATCACATAGTAAGCTTAAGAGCTTAGTAAATTCGTAATATAATACATATTACTCAAAAATACCATATCAATACATAAATAAATCATCACTTAGATAGATTCACAACTATACACATTATCATACTCAACCAAATACTCATACATCCATCTATTTAACCATAAACATTATCATCAACCACATAGGTTCAAAACATACCTTTGCCAACACTTAGTTAACAAATGTTCTTGCTATTCAATGCTCGATATCATAATTCATTCAACATTCGCTATCTCTTCAATTTGATCGCACACTTAGTGCCCCAATTCATAGCCGAAGCTTAATTAACATCGCACACTTAGTACTATAATGTAAAACCGAACTTAACTCGGTATCGCACACACAGTGCCAATCAAAAAGCCGAAGCTTCTATTACTTCGCACACACAGTGATAATCATCTCGGTCTCATTTTCAAATACGCACACTTAGTGCCACCTAACTCGATTCCACACATAGCATTACTAATCCAAAATTACATAACTATTCATTTCATAGCATTTAAACATAATTTAAGAACACGTATTATATTCGAACCTACCTCGGACGTCGAAATACCAAAACTAGTTGATCAATCGAGTACTTTGTCTTTGCCTTGATCTCGATCTGAATCTCTCCTTTATTGGTCTATACATATTCAAATTCAGCTCATTTAATCACCAATTCATTCAATCTAGTCCAAACACACATATTTAGGGCATTTTACAAAATAGCCCTCACATTTTTCACATTTCGACACTTTAGTCCCTATTTCATAAAATCATCAAATACACAAAATTTTACTACACCATGCTTAGGCTGAATTCTCCTTAGTCTCATACAAGCCCATATATTTCATTTATTTCACATTTTAGTCCCTCAAAATATTATTTTCACAATTTACTCCAAATTACTCAATTTCACCAAAAACTCAAAGACAAAACATGTTAATCTTTCACATATCTTTCACATTCCATCATCAACTATCACAAAACTCAAACATTCAACAATGGAATATCTCAAAATCACCATCAATTTCTAAAATTAAAGCATGGGTTTGATAATATACTAAGCAAAGATCACAAAAACGTAGAAATTATCAAAAATCGAGCTCAAAACATACCTTTATTTTAAGCAACTATGGCCGAATGCTTCAAAGCCCTATTTTCTTTCTTTTTCTTTCAAGTTCGGTGGAAGGAAGATGAATATGGCTTGTTTTTCTTATTTGTTTTATTATAAACATATTAATTATGCCATTTACCATATTACCCTTAATTAAAACATTAAAATTTCATTCATTTAATGGCTATATATGTCAACTTCCACTATCAAAGGTCTAATTACCACTTAAGGACTCCTCATTTAAAAATCCATGCCAAATAAGCACTTTAGAAATCAAAGACATGACTTTTACATTTTATGCGATTAAGTCCTTTTTCATAATTTGGCACACAATCGATAAAATTTTTACACGAAATTTTCACACATGCTTAATCACACACTATAAACACAAAAAATAATATTAAAATATTCTTCCGATCTCAAATTTGTGGTCTAAAACCACTATTCGACTAGAGGTCTAAGCAAAGGTCACATTCTGATAATTAATACATAAAAATATGTCATTCTAGAGTATTATAAATTCCCCCTACTTAGCCCATGCTTGCCCTCAAGTATGGTTCCTATCCACTGTGAAATTTAGAATTTTGCAATGAAAAAAATATCACTCCAAAGTTTTATAAGAAGTAGGCATAATGCATATGAAAAATAAAGAGAACCTTTAGCTTGCTTTAAGTAAAACTTAAAAAGTATTCCAATTAATACACACAAAAATCAAAATCGACTTGGATTATTTCATGAAAATTAGGAAATTTACTAAACTTACCAAGACACCCTATTTGTTTCCACCTTTAGTCCCCTAACACAATTTTATTAATACATTTCCTTTTCTTTTCTTTTTTTGTGTAAGAATATATTGAACCTTTCGACGTGAAGAGAGATGACAGCCAAGCACCCCACCCCGGTTACTTAGCCCAACATACTCCTAATTTATTATTTTTTTCTTAAGAACATATCGAACCTTTTGACGCGAAGAGAGATGACAGCCAAGCACCTCACCCCGGTTACTCAGCCCAACATATTCCTAAAAAAAATTTAATTCTGGTTAGCAGAGTTTACCTAACATGTCACACAACCTTTTGATGCAAAATAGGATGATAACCCAAGCACCCTACCCCGGTTACTCAGTCAGTCACGTTTTAAGTTGTACCCATAACCACGAAAACATCAAAATTTATTATTAATGAAACAGAATTTTAATTAGGAGGACTAGGAAAAATCAATCAAGTGTCAAAAATAAGTTTCAGCAATCACCTAACAGTCATGAACATAATTTTAGCATGCAATTGTATTAAGTGTCCTCTTTGCATTTAGACTTAATCGATTTTACTAAAAGCAAGATAAGGTTAATTTAATTAATCATAAATATTTTAGCCTAATAGAAATAAAACAGTGGAGACAAAATCAAACTTAGCAAAATCATAACTAACTCAGTAGACAAGAATCATGCTCGCAGGTCAAACAGTGGGCAAGTCCTGGTAAAAATCTTGGGCATGAAAGGAGGCAGAATATTCTAAAAAAAATACCTTTGGGCAGAAACGAGCACAAGGCAGCAGCAGCAGTAACACAATAGTAAAAGCAGCAGATAAAACGGCAGAAATAATGAGGAATGCCTCCCCCTACTTAAAACACATCGTCCTCGATTTGAAAGAAAAAGGAAAAAGAAAAATAGGTGAAAGTAAAAGGGTTTAGAAAAACTCCCCATGTAGTCATTGTCGTTCACGCATAGTTGCAAGGAGAGGAAGGTTTAGCGTTGCATGGTGATGAGGTGGGCGAGTCACACGGTGGATATGGAGACGACATGGGCGAGACCTTACCATTGTGTTTGAAAAATCGGTGGTGGGGTGAGAAAGAAGGCCCGGCGGCTGGTGGGGGTTTGTGTGAAAAATGGGATATTTTTTTAGGGTTTGGGGGTGTATAGGTAAAGTGTTTGGCTGAAGGGTGGGGTGTTTGGGTGCAGGTTTTTGTTTGTATAAAGCAGGGACGTGCTATTCCTACTTGGAATTGGGATAGAATAAGGGATGTTTGTGAAAGTATGTCAATTCCTGAGTTTTTTTCCTCGCTGGTTTACCTAGACAGAAGAAGAGAAATTTATTAATATCCAAACAAAATATAGTAATAAATAATAAAATAATAAAATAAAATAAAATAAAATAAAAAATAAAGAAAAATAAAAATCGGGTTGCCTCCCAATAAGCACTTATTTAACGTCGCTAGCTTGACGCCTCAACTAGTATTTGGGCTATTCCAACTGAATTCTTTCATTCGTATAGGCTTGGAAATTCTCCTTTTTTACCACATCCACCATATTTGGGTTCAATCGTCCTTGTGCCTCTTTCTTTGGTTTCGTATTTTCCTCCAAGAAAATCTTATGTGTGCCTGTCAAGGGGTTAATCCCTTTTAATTCGGCAATGGTCTCATCATTCTCAAAAAATGCGCGCTTGAGATGCTCGGGAAGTGGTTTTAATTTCAGATCTGGTACCTTCACAACAGAAGGTAGAAGTTTAGTATCCATAGGAGCCAATAATTCATTAACAGATTCGAAATCATCAAACATCATTTTAGATTTATCTCCATAAGATGACTCAAAAGTTTCTTCTACTGATGAGTCAATTATGTCGACACGATTTACATCCAAGATTTCACTTGGGTGACTAATAGCGTCATAAACGTTAAACTTCACGATCTCCCCGTCAAATTCCATTGTGAGAGTTCCACTACGCACATCAATCTTAGTGCAAGCGATACTAAGGAAAAGTCGGCCCAACAAGATGTCCGAATATCCAGGAGTGCTATCCTCCTCCATTTTTATCACATCAAAATCTGCAGGGAAAATAAGACCGTTGACTTTGACTAATACGTCCTCAAGGACTCCTTCGAGATGCACAATAGACCTGTCTGCTAATTGAATGATAACACTTGTTTTCGTCAAAAAACCCGCGTTAAGTGATTCATAAATAGAAAAAGGCATGACATTTATGGAGTCCCCTAAATCACACATAGCTTTTTTAATTCCTAAGTGGCCTATTTTGCATGGTATTGCGAACATGCCCCTATCTTTGCATTTCACTGGCATCTTCTGCTGTAACATTGCAGATACATTCTGTAACACCCCATACCCGATTCCGAGGCTAAAATCGGATACGAGACATTACTATGCTTGAACTTGCTTAAACATGTACTTTCGGGCTATAAATTTTTGTTCTGAATTAAAAACTTCTCTTTTTTAGTCAAATCATTCATATCGTGGGCCTACGAGGCCTTAAACTTGCGTCCGGAAACTTTTCCAAGTTAAAAGAAACTTTTCTTTTAAAACAGGGGCCACACGCCCGTGCATAGACACACACGCCCATGTCCCTGGACCGTGCCTAAAAACCCAGTATTCTGCCAATTTTCCCACGGCCAAGGCACATGCCCATGTATTTTGGGAACACGCCCGTGTACCCTATCACACGTCCGTGCCTTTCACCCGTGGTCGACATCGACTAATCACACACGGTTTTGACACGCCCGTGGGTCTAAACCGTGTGCCATACCTTAGTATTTCGACTTATTCGGAAGACGGCCTCAAAGACGCCCGTGTGCTTTAACCGTGTGACCATTCAAATTCTAATTTCAAGGTGCACGAGACTCCACACGGCGGGGCACACGCCCTTGGCTTGATCGTGTGTCTCACACGGCCTGAACACACTGCCCGTGTGTCTACCCGTGTGGACCAGAACAAATTTGTTTGCCAAGCTCTTTGCACTCCTATAGCACACAACTTATACTCATCCATCACATTCATAATCACTCAAGTTAAATTGTCATCCCACATAGATAAATACATCTTTTCATAAAACATAATAGCCAACAACTATGGCATTATACAATTATCCCATAACTCATTTAGGCCAACACATTTGGCACAATAAAAATGACTTAATCAACCTCATGTACTAGCCCTATACATGCCATGACTCATAATGACTTGATACCTCATACCAAGTGTCTCCTCGATAGTGTGAAAACATCTCCGACGGCCTCCAACCCGAGCTAGATAAAATATCCTATAAGAGATGGGAAAAAGAAGAGGAGTAAGCAATAAAGCTTAGTAAGTTCATATGCAATTAAGAATCAACTATCAATATTCATATGCTTATACTCAATCACAAGGTATTAGAATGAGTTTTACTCTTGAACTCACAGTTACCTATTCAATCATTCATAATGCTTACTCGTTTCGTCTCTTACCACATTCTAACCATATCTCGGGCTTAATGCTCGCATTCATTAACTTACCATGCCACAAGCCAATTCGCTCGTTTAATTAGCATACATCCTGTACTGATCATCATAAGATCATATCAAACAACACATCATGCATTCTCAATAAACCATTCATACTACCGATCTCTCGGTGGCTACACACTTAGCCCACCACTGAATCTCTTATAGGGTGGTATCGCACTCAGCCCACCAATCAGTTATACTAATGGTGATTTCGCACTTAGCTCACCAATCATTTATAAGCGATGGTATCGCACGCTGACCCATCGATTACTAATTAATCGGTGGTAACGCATACACGACCACCGATAATAATATAGTTGATGGTATCGCACACGACCCATCAATCGGATTATACTAATGGTGATTTCACACTTAGCTCACCAATCATTTATAAGCGATGGTATCGCGCACACGACCCATCGATTACCAATTAATCGGTGGTAACGCACTACGTGACCCACCGATAATAATATAGTTGATGGTATCGTACCACGACCCATCAATTAATAATATATCGGTGGTAACGCATACATGACCCACCGATAATATAAATTCGCAAATACTTATCCACACACATTTTCTCTAACCTCGAATTATTGATTCCGAGATCACTATTCCGACTAGCCCCTAAATCGGGCTGTTACAATTCTCCCCCCCTTAGGGATTTTTGTCCCCGAAAATCTTATCAGGCGGAGTTGCTATTATCATTCTCAAAACATTTCCATAAACTCTTCAAAATCGTGAATCCATTTATCCTCAAGTTTCTCTTACCAATAACTCTTTAGCTGTGATACATAAGATCGAAACGTAACTTGAAACCTAGGTTATTCTTCCCTCAGGGCATATACTATATCCAGAAATCCACAAATTTGGAATTCTGCACATGACCAAATGATCGTTCGGATCTTCACTGGTTGATTCACTATAATTCGAATGACATCCCCCTCTTTGGGAATCTTGTCAAACTAAATTTGAAATCTATAAGGTTTTATCTCACTTTCTCATTAAAGCATTCACCATTGTAATAGCCTTGACATATACGCTTTGAAAACTCGACTTTTAGTGGTCAACTATTTCGACCATAATCTCAATCATATCGTGAAATGTACTCTATTGTCAAAACATTTATGCGCATAAGCGCATTTCCTTATTCTTGCATTAGAAGATATGCCACTCTCTGAATTCCATTCCAAAACTTACGTATAAGTTTTGGACTCATCATCACTCAAATTCTATCTCGAGGAAACATTGACAGCGGAAATCTTATCCAACTGGATTTTATCATCTCAATAAACTCATTCGAGCTTATTTAAAATACCATTTACTAACTCATACGAACCCTTTTGTTCTGAAAGGAAGACTCGCTCTAGACATTAACCTTGCTGAAATTAGGGTATTACCAACTAAGATCAATCGAGTAACTAACTCGCATCGTCTAACATGGATCATTCATTCAGACATCTGTACTATGTCTACTATCCGAAAGTATTATAATAACTATACCCGTCATTGTATTAGCTCTAGCCGTTTCACTATTTCATTTTCAAAATCTCCTGTAGCGTATGATACTCTTTCATCATAAAAAATTCAGAAAATACACATCGATGATTCCATGGATCAATATATATAATAACTAACTCACCACACAGACACAAAAGTGATTGTCTCAGGATCACCAACCTGTCATCTCTTTCTCTCGATTCAGACTGATCTCAGTACTAGAACTTTCAAATAAACAGTTCTTTCAATAACTTTCAACTCAACCATCACGGTTTGAACATTTCGATGTGCATATCTTTATATCATGCTCCCTATTCATGTACATACAAAATTTTATTCTCTTTACTGATTTATGCGTGAATATACACAGAACTTGAATCATAACTCAATACATTAATCTACTCTTCTCTCCATACTGAGAACATATTTTAAGCACACTCCCATCTGAGTTTCTCTTGCTATGCTAATCTAAAACCTTTACTAGCATCATATCTTACGATAGTAGGGACATCTCAATCGAATTCATTAACTCTATTCAGCTTACTCGAAAACTCATCATACAACGTGAAACTTGTGATTTCACTTCTTATACCAGAATCATCACTAACTTTCTCCTCAAAGTACCCGAATAGGATTACTAGGAGATAAAGAAACGTCGATTCCAAATAACTAAATCGACAACCGTTTCATCTTTTTTTTTTTTACTATCTGCTAACATTCTCACACAGTCACAGTTTATGAAAAGAACAACCATATCAGCCCTAGAAGGCAACAGATATTTATACATAATACTCAAGGAGATTATTATAATCAATCCATGGCATCAACTAACCATGCACAACTACAGGTTTTGAGCCAACTTACTCATACTCGCCATTTATTTAGCACATACTGTGCCACACATCGTACTCATTTCTTCTTGGCCCTTTCATGAGTGCCTGTATTCACCCATTCACATGGCTTTAGTACAATTCTCATTTCTATCTCTAGACTCATCTACGTGTCCCATTGATCACTAGGGATAATCAAAGACGCATATTCATCGTCATTCATGTAGGTATGAAACCAATGCCACATCCCCGATGTGGTCTTATATGGGGTCACCTCTAAATGCCAATGCTATATCCCGGATAAGGTCTCATATGGACTTCTACATCGAATATCTATGCCATATTCTGAATATAGTCCTACACAATTCTCATATTCATTACCGAAGCCATATCCCGGATAGGGTCTTATACGGGATCTCAACTCGGTGTCGAGGCCATGTCCCGGACATAGTCTTATACGGGACCTTCTCTATTTCATATATCTCGATGATAGACTCATCACTTTAGTCCTCTATGACTTCAACCTCATGTTCAACAACAATTACTCTATTTAATAGAATATTATGCATCGATGTGATACAAGGCATTCTTAATCATGCTAACATAATTATTGCATTAATCAGATGCAAACTTACTCAAGTTCCACATTAATATCTACTCGAGTACTCAACATTTAACTCTAATTCCTCTTACTATTGCCTATTAATCTAGAGAATGTCTTACGGGTTTGAGTACGTCGTTTACTTGATTGCCATAGTCCAACTATGGTCTTACTCGTATCGCAACATCATAGCCCAACTATTACTTTACATATCATTACGATGCCATAGCCTCGCTATGGTCTTACACGAAATCTCATATCAATACCAATGCCATATCCCAGATACGGTCTTACATGGAAACTCATATCGATGTCGACGCCATATCCCAGATATGGTCTTACACGATTTCGTACCGAAGCCAGGTCCCAGACGTGGTCTCACACGGGATTACTATTTGGTGCCGATGCAATATCCCAGATATGGTCTTATCCGATTAACTTATTCAATACCGAAGCCATATCCCTGATATGGTCTTATACGGGATCATGTATCAATGCCAATGCCTTGTCCCAGACATGGTCTTACACTGGCTCTCATATTGTGGTCGATGCCATGTCCCAAACATGGTCTTACACTGGCTCACATATTGCCATGGTCCAACCATGGTCTTATTCATCATTTTATCATTGAACGATCGTACTTATCTCTTGCATTCTACTTCGTCAAACTTCTCAGTTTAACTTTCACACTATAATATGTGTGACTTCATAACAGAATCATAAAACAAAACATTATACATTCTCTACTTTAACAATCTCACGTGAGATTTAACCATGTGAACATATTTATCATAACCAATGGCATCACAAATCTCAAATGCTTACTTACTCTTACTGCTTCTCACATACATCATGGTACTTACTAGTCTCATGTTTGTAAGGCAAACAAGGTACCTGTAACACTTGATCACATAGATCAGTATACCTTACTATAATGAACATAATCTCAACATCATCATTCATAACATGAATTATATTTGTTAGTCAGCCTTCACTAGCATGACACAATATCAACTTTACTACTAACTTTATTGCTATCTCATTTAAGCTTTACTCATTTGCCCGATGAATTTCTATGAATAGCCTAGGATACTGAATCTCATTTCACATAACTCGATGCCAAAGCCATATCCTAGATATGGTCTTACGTGGGATCTCTCACCTTGGTATCGAGGCCATGTCTTGACATGGACTTATACAAAGTCTTTCTCGTGTGTTCCCTTGGGGACTTACCATTGCCATGTCTTGGCTTGGTCTTATATGGGCTTTCTCATCTCATGTGATAGATCAAGTATCCTAAGCTATTCAACTTCAATCGAGGCTTCCTCATGCTTAATCTTATTGATTTCTTTGTCTAGCATAGTATTAAACATTTCCATGGTAATAGCGTCCCTTATACTAAGCAATTCAATGATAGAAATCATAAAGCTTAGAAATCATACAAACTTACTGAAATTAGCTCGGTTGGGAATCATCTCTGTCTTAACAAAACAATTTCGTTAGAGCCAGGAGACATCACACTATCACGGTCCACATATGGCATGTATAGCTAGACTCTTACTCACGCTAGGTTAGTCCTAGAACCGACTAAACCATAGCTCTGATACCACTAAATGTAACACCCCATACCCGATTCCGAGGCTAAACCGGATACGAGACATTATTATGCTTGAACTTGCTTAAACATGTACTTTCAGGCTACAAATTTTTGTTCTGAATTAAAAACTTCTCTTTTTTAGTCAAATCATTCATATCGTGGGCCTACGAGGCCTTAAACTTGCGTCCGGAGACTTTTACAAGTTAAAAGAAACTTTTCTTTTAAAATAGGGGCCACACGCCCGTGCAAGATTAGACACGCCCGTGCATAGACACACATGCCCATGTCCCCAGACCGTGCCTAAAAACCCAGTATTCTGCCAATTTTCCCACGGCCAAGGCACACGCCCATGTATTTTGGGAACACGCCCGTGTACCCTATCACACGTCCGTGCCTTTCACCCGTGGTCGACACTGACTAATCACACACGGTTTTGACACGCCCGTGGGTCTAAACCGTATGCCATACCTTAGTATTCTGACTTATTCAGCACGGCCTCAGCACACTCGTGTGCTTTAACCGTGTGACCATTCAAATTCTAATTTCAAGGTGCAGACTCTATACGGCCAGGGCACACGCCCCTGGCTTGATCGTGTGTCTCACACGGCCTAGACACATGCCCGTGTGTCTACCCGTATGGACCAGAACAAGGCTGTTTGCCAAGCTCTTTGCACTCCTATAGCTTACACAACTTATACTCATCCATCACATTCATAATCACTCAAGTTAAATTGCCATCCCACATAGATAAATACATCTTTTCATAAAACATAATAGCCAACAACTATGGCATTATACAATTATCCCATAACTCATTTAGGCCAACACATTTGGCACAATAACAATGACTTAATCAACCTCATGTACTAGCCCTATACATGCCATGACTCATAATGACTTGATACCTCATACCAAGTGTATCCTCAATAGTGTGAAAACATCTCCGACGGCCTCCAACCCGAGCTAGATAAAATATCCTATAAGAGATGGGAAAAATAATAGGAGTAAGCAATAAAGCTTAGTAAGTTCATATGCAATTAAGAATCAACTATCAATATTCATATGCTTATACTCAATCACAAGGTATTAGAATGAGTTTTACTCTTGAACTCACAGTTACCTATTCAATCATTCATAATGCTTACTCGTTTCGTCTCTTACCACATTCTAACCATATCTCGGGCTTAATGCTCGCATTCATTAACTTACCATGCCACAAGCCAATTCGCTCGTTTAATTAGCATACATCCTGTACTGATCATCATAAGATCATATCAAACAACACATCATGCATTCTCAATAAACCATTCATACTACCAATCTCTCGGTGGCTACACACTTAGCCCACCATTGAATCTCTTATAGGGTGGTATCGCACTCGACCCACCAATCGTTATACTAATGGTGATTTCGCACTTAGCTCACCAATCATTTATAAGCGATGGTATCGCACCACGACCCATCGATTACTAATTCGGTGGTAACGCACACAAATTACCCACCGATAATAATATAGTTGATGGTATCGCGCACGATCAATCAATCGGTTATACTAATTGTGATTTCGCACTTAGCTCACCAATCATTTATAAGCGATGGTATCTTTACACCCATCGATTACTAATTAATCGGTGGTAACGCATACGCACCCCACCGATAATAATATAGTTGATGGTATCGCTTTACGGCCCATTAATTAATAATATATCGGTGGTAACGCACACAGCCCACCGATAATATACATTCGCAAATACTTATCCACACACATTTTCTCTAACCTCGAATTATTGATTCCGAGATCACTGTTCTGACTAGCCCCTAAATCAGGCTGTTACACATTCTCACCAATGCTTACCCTTTCATTACCAGTTAATTTTCGCTTGTTGGTGCAAAGATCTTTAAGGAACTTGGCATATCGCGGAATATGTTTGATGGCATCTAACAATGGTATGTTAATCTCGACATTTCTGAATGTTTCGAGGATCTCCTTGTCCTCTCTACCTTTCCGACATTGGTTCAATCGTCCTGGAAATGGAGGTTGAATTATGGGTAATGAAGGTTTCGCTCGGACCTGTTCATCGTTCTCGTGCTTTTCTTGGGTGGAATCTTGGCCAAGATTTCTGCCAGGAATTGGTTCCTGTACTTTTCCACTTCGCAACATCACTGCATTTGCATGTTGTCTTGGATTAGGTTTCGTTTGTGACGGCAGCTTCCCTTGTGAGTTCATTTTCTCAATTTATGTGGTCAACTCTCTTATAGATGTAACGTGTAGGTTTGTGGAAGTGTACACAGTCGTTATCAAGTAATAAGTAAGTATCGAGTTATCGTCTCCACAGGGATTGTATTTGTGCTAAGTCACTTAATTTGTAAAATTATATTAACAAATTGGTAAATAAAAACACAATATGCTTAAGAAGTGATAATTAAAATTGAATATATTAAATTAAATGCAATGATCCCTAATGCAAATTATACTAAGTATGCAAACTATATGAATGAAATAGATTTTAGCAAAATTAAACACAATTTGCAACAATTATAACATAAATAAACTAGGACAATTACTTTAAATAAACTCAATTTATTATCAACATGCTTAATAACATTCGGAAAATCATTCCATGGCAACTCAATCTTTCATGAGTTTGGAAACCAAATTAGGTCCTTTCGGAATCCTTTACTTAGTAAATACGCATTTTACTTATCTTTATTTACTAAGGGTTTCTTAGCATTCGTGTGAGGTAACATGGACGTGTCAGGTTTGAAACAGTTTAATCACACAAATCTAAAAACTATGCAGATAACTGAGCTTGGTCAGAGTTGTTATGCAACCTGCAATTTAATCGGGTCAGGATCTAAATTGAGCATGCACATTTCAGTTATGTGTCCACTAGCCGTCGTTTGGTCAGGATCGTTCAGCTAATTCGGGTGCATTTCAATCACGTATGAACGAAATACAGACTTGATTTTAATTGAAAACATGATCGATTGAGGCACAAACATTATAAGCATGAATCAAATAAATATTATTTAATCAAAGCAATCATCCTAGCTTAAATAA
Source organism: Gossypium sturtianum (assembly GCA_025698515.1). Taxonomy (NCBI): domain Eukaryota; kingdom Viridiplantae; phylum Streptophyta; class Magnoliopsida; order Malvales; family Malvaceae; genus Gossypium; species Gossypium sturtianum. Next base: position 66,941,347 of record CM046946.1, on the reverse strand, counting down.
AATTAAGCTAACATTGTTGTAAACAAGAACAAAGAACACATAGCAAACATTTTCAGATTAAATCAAAGAAAAGAAAGATTAAACCCAAATCAAAGTGTCTGTCACCCAAGACTCTGATCGACGAGGCTCCTTCGCTTCTTTGCCTTGCTCCTTTGTTGATGGCTCTCCAAGGTGGCCGACCAAGGGCTCTTTAAGAGCCTTAATTGCTAAAATCTCTATGAAGAGATGATGATAGGCGTGGGGAATGGAAAATGCTAAGAGAATTGAGAGAGAAGAGAGAATGATGAAGGATGAGGGATGATGAATGAATGAATGAATGAGGGGGTCTTATTTATAGGTGAGGAGAGGGGGATAGTTTGCTAAAAATAGGAGGTTCCATCTTTTCAAGCATCTTCAAAGGGTGGCTAGCCATGAATTGAGGAAATTGAGCTGATTTTTGCTTGATTTTTGCTCAATTTAAGTGCCACAACAACTCAGGACTGAGACTTGGTCAAGTGCAAATCTTCAGGCAAATCTCTAATTTCTTCAACATTGCAAGGACCTTGTGCAATTAAACCAAAAAGTGGTTTATGTGGACAGCCAAGTGTAGTCAAAAATTGGGTTGACTTGGTCTCCAATTTGGACGGTTTTGTAATCCAACAAAGCTATCAGACATGTCCAGAATAAATCAATAAATTAGAGGACCAAAGAATAAAATTTATCCAATTTAAATAATTAATTACAACCCAAATTATTAATGAAATATCTAAAAATGAATATTTAAATATAATTTTATATTTTATTATTTAATTTAATCATGCATGGCCCACTTCATGTCTTAAAAATATAATATGCTCAATTTAATATAAAATAAGCCATTTTATGCATGAAAACTATATAATAAAGCATAAAATCACATTTTAATAATTTCTATGTCCTAATTTCATATTTTCACATATTTCATTAATTTATTAAACAATTACTTAGTTTTAACAACAAATTTAAGAAAAAAGGTGATAAATTATATAGGAAAAAATCCTATATATTTTTTCGTTTACAATAGATGCCTCGGTTTTCTGTTGAAAATCCTTTGTTTCCTTTTGGAAATCAAGAGTTTGCCGTAGTATTTGCTGTTGGAAATCAACAGTTTGCCGTTGTATCTGCTATTTGAAATCAAGCAAATTAGCTGTTAATTTATTGACCATGGTTTCTAGAGAGGTACCTGAATTTTACGTTTGTTGTGGAAACCGATTTTGGTGTGGCTGGTTATACTACAGGTTTGCCCCATAACTCAAGTTGGGATGGTCTCTCCACCCTGGGTTGTAGGTATTAGCGTAAGGGTCATATCGCCTTTTTGGTGGCCCAGGAAAGTTCCCCACAGCATCTAAATGGGCCATAGTATCATCATACAAACTAGGACATGCATCAGTTGTATGCTCAGGTGTAGCACATATTCCGCATAGTCGGGCCAGTCTTGCTTTTTCTGTAAAAAGAGAATTCACAATATTAGTAAGTCTATCAACTTTATCTTTTAAGGTTGAATTACTTAGCTGGTGAACCTTTCCAGTGGGCTCGGGATTGGCTCGAAATTGCTTAGTATTTGCAGCCATCGTGGATATCGAGTCCCTTTATTGTTGAGGAGTCATGTTGACCAACGCTCCTCCACTGGTGGCGTCTACCATATTCATCTCTATGGGCTTTAAGCCTTCATAGAAGTATTGGAGCAAAGACTGTTCCGTTATTGTAACACCCCTAACCCGAAACCATCGTCGGAATAGGGTTAGGAGAAATTACCGAACGATCGGAACATTTCATATCCATTTCACGACACAAACTCAATCATCAATCAAACACATTCAATTACAACCATATAGTCCCTTATTGAGGTCTACGAGACCTTAAACACATGTTAGAGAGAGATCGAGACTAAACCGAACACTTACGAAAATCTTCAGAAACTTAAACATTTTTCAACTTTGTAAAAAGTCACACGCCGTGTAGTTGGGCCGTGTGCCACCTGACTTCTCGGACACGCCCATGTGTCCAGGTCGTGCCAAAACAGAGCATGCATACTGACTTATCCCCACGGCCACTAGACACGCCCGTGTGCCATGGCCTTGTGTTAATAGGCTAGCTACTGACTTGATCACACGACCACCATGCACGCCCATGGGCCTCGGCCGTGTACCCTGTCCAGACACACCTAGAAGTGATCCTTAAACCACACAGCAGAGACACACGCCCGTGTCTCTTAGCCATGTATGCAAAATAGGCCATTTGCAAGGCCAATTTGCCACCCACACAAAGGTCAACCAACAAGCTTCAATACAATACTAATTCATGATTTTAAATGCAATCAAACATACCATTTCATGCACCAAATAATTATAAAAATTTACCTTCTGCTTCCATGCCTAATATCATCACAATAAGTCCATTTAAGGTAACAATTGTATATCTCAAAATACATTTATACCAAGCATTATGTAAGTCATGCCATAATTCATCTTCAAACCACATCTTTCATAATCCACAAAGTCATGAAATATACCACATTCTTAGCTCATTCATAAATTCTACATCATTAAACTTCCAAGCCAAATCACATGGCAAGGATTAAGCATTTCAAGACATAACATAACTCCTACCCTATACATGCCATATTTCAACTATATACACATCTTTCCAAAAATACCAAAATAGCTTGCCGATAGTGTGATAGAGAATGCTGACGATCCCTGGATCCGAGCTAGCTTTACTGACACTGCAAAGCAGAGAAACAAATCACACAGTAAGCTTTCCAAAGCTTAGTAAGTTCGAATTACAATACAATTAATTCATTGAATCAAATCAATGTACACATTAAACCATCACATAGATAATTTATCAATATCACACAAATTCAACCATATCCAATACTCACTTAGCATCTCATTCATCTACTTTAAATTTCATCAACCACATAGGTATCATACATACCTTTGCCAACACATAGTTAGTCACCAACAATGCTACTCACCACTCGACTTTACATTTCGATCAACCTTTGCTATTTTCTTGCTTTATTCGCACACTTAGTGCCAACTTATAGACAAACATAATTGTCATCGCACACTTAGTGCCAATACATTAAATCGAGCTTATATCGGTATCGCACACACAGTGCCAATTCAATAAGCGAAGCTTCTATCATCTACTTTTACGGTGCCAATTTTCTCTATCCCGTTTCTAATTTCGCACACTTAGTGCCCTCTAATTCAATTCAGCACATAACATTTCTAATCTCGTAGTTATATAGATAATCATTCAATTTACATCACATAGAACATAAACTAACAACTTGTACTATATTCGAACTTACCTCGGACATCGAAATACCGAAACAGTCAATTAATTGAGCACTTTATCTTTGCCTCGATCCCGATCTGAACCTCTTCTCTCTTGGTCTATACACATTCAAATTCAATCCATTCAATCACCAAATCATTCATTTTAGTCCAAACACACATATTTAGGGCATTTTACATAATAGCCCTCACATTTTCACATTTCGACACTTTAGTCCCTAATTCACAAAATCACGAAATACACATAATCTCCTTTCACCCATGCCTAACCGAATTCTCTCTATATTCATACAAGTCCACACATCTCATTTATTTCACATTTTAGTCCCTCAATTTACACTTTTCACAATTTAGCCCAAAATACTCAATTTTACCAAAAATTCAAATACAAACTATGTCAACCCAACACCAAGCTTTCATATTTCACCAACTAACATCACAAAGCTCACATGTTCTTCAATGGCACATCTCATAAACATCATCAATTCTTTAAATTACAGCATGGGCTTGATAGTAGACTAAGCAACAATCTCAAAAACATAAAAATCATCAAAAACCAAAGTCAAAACATACATTAATCGAGCAAATTCCTAGCCGAAAATCACAAAGTCTCAAACCCTCCTCTTCTTTTCTTATTTTGGTTGATAGAAAACAAAGATGAGCACTTTCTAGCTTTTGTTTTATTTTAATGTCATCTTATTTCATGTTTTACTAATTTGCCCTTAATGAATCATCCATTTAATTAACAAATATTAAGCCATTTATGTCCATCTACTATCCACTAATTTTAATAATGGACTAATTGCCTCATAAGGCCTCCACATTATAAAGACAATAGCACTTAGGTACTTATAAATCAGCACACAACTTTTACACTTTACGCGATTAAATCCTTTCTCTTAATTCGGCACACAGTCGATAAAATTACCACACAAAATTTTCACACAGGCTATATCACATATAATCAACACCAAAAATAACATTAAAATATTATTCCGACCTCGGATTTGTGGTCTCAAAACCACTGTTCTGACTAGGGTCTAAACCGGGTTGTTACAGTTATACCATGTTGTGGGCAACTTGCACACAACTTCTTAAACCGCTCCCAATAGTCGTAAAGAGACTCTACTTTTTTTTGCCTTATCCCAATGATCTCTCTTCTTAACACAGCTACACGCGATGCTGGAAAAAAACTTGTTGAGAAACAAACGAGAAAGACCAACCCAAGTTGTAATAGATCCAATGGGTAAATAAAATAGTCATTCCCTAGCTGAATCTGCTAGGGAAAAAAGGGAAAGCACGCAATTTGATTTGATCCTCAGTTACCCCCTGAGGTTTCATGCTAAGACAAACCATATGAAACTCTTTCAGATGTTTGTGTGGATTTTCGTTTTGCAACCCACAAAAAGTTGGCAGTAACTGGATTAAATCTGACTTCAGTTCAAAATCAGAATCCATAGTAGGATACGCAATGCACAATGGTGGTTGTTCTGTTGGAGCTTCGGCCAGTTGCCGAATCGTTTGAGCCATAGGTTGAGGTGCTAGATTCGGGTTTTCGTTAACCCTAGCGTTAAGCACTTCTTCTGGTGAATCGACTTCTAATTTTTCACTTTCAAGTGTTTGAGTAGGGTTTTCGTTAATCCTAGACTCAACTTCATCGTCGACTTCGATTCCTGATGGTGGGTTACTTTGAGTCTCAACCACTCCTGACTGCTTTTTTCCGTAACTTTGTCTCCTTACGATTAGCTCTCACAATCTTCTCTATTTCTGAACCAAACGCAAGAATACCTGGAGCAGATCTAGTCATAAGAAACAAAGAAATAAGATTAGTACGTTACCAGTCCCCGGCAACGGCGCCAAAATTTGATGCTTCGTTGAGAGCACCAAAAATATCCTATCCCTATAAAATAATGAAAAATAATAGTATAAGGGAAGTAGGGTCAAATCCTCAGGGACCGGGTTTGCACAAATGCTTGTTCCTCAAAATCCCGGACAGAGTCATGCCCAATAAAACCTGCGTACCTGGAAAAAAAACAGAATTAAAAGTTTTGATCTGGAAAAAATAAAATAAAAACAGAATTAAAATTTTTAATCTGGAAAAAATAAAATAAAAACAGAATTAAAAGTTTTGATTGAATTGAAATTGAGAAAATTAAAATTAAAATAGTAGAGATAAATAGAATTTAGGAAAAGGAGTTTCTTATGGATAGATTCCAACCTCCGGTTATCTCGATCCGCCTTGGGTTCAATCCTCGACTTTTAGGTGATCCTTCTCAAACAGAATAAGCCAGTTATAGTGGAAGAGGATGCCTACGACCACCAGCTCCAAGATTTTAGACTTACAATTTAGCGGAACCTGACTCTAGCCAACAATCGCTTTTGTGGGACCATCTTATGCTAGATCATCACTTCTCAATGGCGAATACCACGCCATTTTGTCTCTTGGGCTCGCCAACCTCTGACGCAGTAAGCTAACGAACCGACTGTGCAACCTTCCCAAAACATACAAAGCGGTCGTTCCTTATTAAGGGACATGGACGGAAGCGTCAGCCCCGAAATGCGGAGAAACGATGAATACTCGTTGAGAAGGCTAAGCGCGGATTCTAAGCCTCATGAACCCTTTTTGGGGAATTTCGACAACCTTCGGCTAGATAGATTTAGTGGCTCATATTTTTTGGGGAAAAAGAAATAAATGTAATGGAAATGGGATTTTTATTGAAAAATATGGAAAGAACAAAAGGCTAAACTTTTTTGGGAGAGGGGGTGTTTACAGAAAAAGATGAGTCAAATTTGTGTCACTCCATCCCCTATTTATAGTACTAGGAAACCTAGTCTATTCCTACTTAAATTCTAAAAGATAAATACAAATAAATAAAGATAATTAAAGATAAATGCTAAAATTAAATCTAAATAATAATCTTTAATAATTATCCTAATATAATTAAAAAATAAATAGAGTCTTGTGTTTATAAAAATCTCTTCTTTGCAGTTTTGCCCTCCAAGTCTTCCATACTTTGCATTTTTGGCACCACTTCTCTCCTACTTCGCAGGTTGGCCCATTTCATCTTTAAATTCACGCTTTTAGCCCCCAAATTTCCTTTTGCCTTCGATTTAGTCCCTACAAGATAAAAAACCATAAATAGCTCAAATTAGTAGGATCATACTCAAAATAAATGTGTAATTAATACATAAAAATATGTCATTCTAGAGTATTATCAACAAGTATCGATGCTTGTTGATTTTAGATGAAATTTCCAAACATTGAAGCTAATTTTGGTATCGGTACCTTTCAAGGGTATCAGTACCTGTTACAAAATTTTGAAATTTACAAATTGACCCTATTTCATGATCGGACTATCAATTAATTTTCCATAAGCTCAATTTAATCTTGAAAAGTCTATTTATCATACAATGATTGTAATTATAAAATGTTAGTATGCTTAATTTATTTATTTGCAATGTTCTTTATCCATAGTTGCTCCGACAACGAATGTACATCTCGTAACTCGGATCCGGCGATCAAGTTGGGTATTGGGGTGTTACATATTTTCTGTTAAAAAAAGTTAAATCAACCAATGTAACACCGCCACGTCTTAATTAAAGTAAAAAAAATCTTAATTTTTTTAAAAATATTATTGAATTTAGAAATGTCATTAAAAATCTAAAAAAAAACCCCAAAAAACCTTAAAACTTGAAAAACTATTAAACAAATTAAAAAGAAAATCGTAACTTATTTTTTGAAAATTATAGTATGCGAAACTTCAAAAAATATTTAAAACTTTTAAAACTTTTTTAAAAAATCATTTGTTTGGAATTCTAGGTTTTTTTAGAAAATCTTAAAATTTTATGAAACTTATTAAATAATTTTATGATATATTTTGAAAATTTTAGGGAAGTTTTGAATTTTTTTTATTTTAAAGCAAATTTAAATTTTTTTAGTAAAAAAATCATAAAATTCTTTAAAAATTAATTCAATGGAATAGATGTAGTTAAATAATATCTCCTAGAAATATATAAGAAGTTTTTTTAAAAAGTTATACTTATGTATGAAATTAGAATGTTAAAAAGATCAACAAATCAGCAAATCAATTAGACATTTAACCTCGTCTTTTTTTAAAAAGAAGAAGAAAGCTCTTTACTCTCATAACTCAAGTCAAATAACTCTCAAAATGCTCAAAAAAAATCTTTAGACATCTTTTTATTCACTGATCTCTAATCCAATTTAAAGAATTTTATGGTATTTTTTACTAAAAAACTCATAATTCCTTAAAAATGTAAAAAAGAATTTCAAAAATTCAAAAATACCTAAAACTTTTAAAAATATATATCATAAAATTATTTAAATATTTTAAGATTTTCTTAAAAAATCTAGAACTCCAAACAAACGCTTTATTTAAAATTTTATGAATTTTTTTAAGTTTTGCATACTTATAATTTTAAATATATATATATATATATATTCTTATAATTTTTAAAAATAGGTTATGATTTTTTTTAATATTTTTAATAATTTTCTAATTTTTAAGATTTTTTTGGGTGGTTTGTTCAGATTTTTTGAAATTTTTAATGATTTTTAAAAAGAATTTTGTTATTTTTTTAAATTTTAATGTTTTTTACTTTTGATTGACACGTGGCAGCATGTCATTGGCTTATTTAACTTTTTTTAATGGAAAATATATAGATGGGTCACCAGGTATACAGAACGAAAGTATAGGGGGGAAACTAATAAAAATAATATAGGTACCAAAGTGATAATTTAGCTATAGTAAAGGGGCCAAAGAGGTATTAAACCAAAAAAACTCTCAGGTAGACGAACGTTCTATACGGATGCTTGTTCTAATCTTGAATAATAAACTAAAAGCGTAGAAACATTAGTCAGTCAACGAGTTGGACAAGAAACTAACTAATTTTTACGACTACCTGACTTTTTTGGCTCTGCTAACGTCACTAGTTTTAGTAATTGAATTTCCTTCTCATTTCCTTTCCCATAGATTTCAGAAAAGAAAAAAGACATGGAGAAGAACCCAGACTTGTCTTCAGTAAATTGTTTCCTGTTCAAGGAACTCAGTACTTTACCACAATCCTAGATTTTCAGACCGGAACAACAAAAAGAAGACCATGTTAGAAGACAAAGCTTACTCATGCTGCTCTTTAGTTATTCCCATATTCTTAATCCTAATTACAGGTTGAAACCCATTCGCTTATTATTATCTAAATTCTTATCTTCTTTTTATTTATTACAGTTTTGTTACTCTTATAGGCATATATGTCCTCCTAACCTCAAATGTTTTTTTAAAACAGTTCTAGTTTAATGATATTATATCTTTGATATGTTTAATCAAAGACTTCTATACCTTGTCCATGTTTTCTGGAGGTGAAAATTTTTATTGTTAGTCCTATCATTTACTCATGGTGATCCATTACAAGTTGTTTGAATTTGCAGCTCTTGCTGCTGTTTCAGGAAATTCTCTAGACACAGACAAAGAAGTCCTGCTGAACCTGAAATCATTTCTGGAAGAACAAAACCGAGTTAATCGAGGAAGATACACAGAATGGAATGAAAGGAGCTCAAATCCATATCCATGTGAGTGGTATGGAATCTTGTGCTCTAATGGCGAGGCGAGAATAATTGGTATAGACCTTTCTGACAGTAATATTTCTGGGGAAATGTTCAACAACTTCTCAGCCTTAACTCACCTTCAACATCTTGATCTCTCTACAAACACGCTAAATGGAGTGATCCTTGATGATTTGAATAGATGCCACAACCTTGTGTATCTCAACTTATCACATAATATTCTAGGAGGTGAGCTGATGTCGACTGGATTGACCGGTTTAGAGAAGCTTGATTTGTCTACTAATCGGTTTCATGGGGAGGTCAAGTTTAGTTTCCCAGCAATTTGCCACAAACTAGTTGTTGCAAACCTTTCAATGAATAATTTCTGGGGTAGCATTGACTACTTCGATGGCTGCTGGAATCTGCAGTATCTGGATTTGAGCTCCAACAATTTTAGTGGTAATATTTGGACAGGGTTTGCAAGGCTAATTGAGTTTTCAGTTGCTGAAAACTATTTCACAGGGTCAGTCCCGGCCTCTTGTTTTATGGAGAATTGTACTGTGCAGATTTTGGATTTATCAGAAAACAAATTCCAGAGTGAAGTTCCAGGGGAGATTTCGAATTGCAAGAATTTGTGTTGGATCTTAGAAAACAGAATAAGAAATTTCAGCTGAAACTTAAGCTTTAAGCTACAATATCTTGATGAACAAACAAGGAAATTAAGCTTAAGCAATATGAACAGAATGCTTGACAGAAAACCAAAAGAAGAAGAAGAATTTGCTGAAAGATTCATCATCATTTCATTGAGAACAAAAGGCATTACATATACCAAGCAATCAGCTTGTCAAAAAAATGAATATGTTACCTAAACATACCTAACTCCACTAACTAAGTCTTGAAACTTATAAAACCTTGCTTGCACTCTTGGTTTAGCTGATTTATCAAATCTATCAGCACCAAATTACATCAAGCATGTCACTAACTTAGTTCTAGTCTAACTAAGCAACAAAACATTAACTGAAAAGTAACATAATAGCAGCATATGCTTCAGCTGCTACTGGCATGGCTCGAACTGCCTTGGTCTGCATGTAAGCCATCTTCTAACAATTTGGTTACCCTGAATCTGTGGGGAAACAACTTTTCAGGGCCAATTCCCTTAGAGCTGAGATTAATTTCCACCCTGGAAAGCTTATTATTGGGTAACAATTGTTTTTCAATACTGATTCCTGAATCTCTTTTAAACCTAAAGAAATTGGCCTCACTGGATTTGAGAAACAACAGTTTTGGTGGAAAAGTTCAAGATATTTTTGGAAGATTCACACAGTTGAAATCTCTTGTACTTTATGGGAATTCATACACAGATGGGATACTTTCTTCTGGGATTCACAAGCTAACAAATATGTCTCGACTCGATCTAAGTTACAACAACTTTTCTGGTGAATTACCAGTTGAAATCTCTCAGATGCTAGGCTTGAAGTTCTTAATCTTAGCCTACAATCAATTTACAGGCGACATACCATCGGTGTATGGAGACTTGTCACATCTACAAGCCCTTGATCTCTCCTTCAATGGCCTCTCCGGATCAATTCTGCCTACGCTTGGAAACTTGAGATCCCTATTGTGGTTAATGCTTGCAAACAACTCATTAACCGGTGAAATTCCATGTCAGCTTGGAAACTTGTTCTAGCTTATTATGGCTAAATCTTGCTAACAACCGACTTACCGGGAATTTCCTTCTTGAGTTAACAAATATTGGAAGAAATCCCACTCCAACATTTGAATCAAATCGGCGAAGCCAGCCGATAAATGCCGGTCCTACGGAGTGCTTGGTGATGAAGAGATTGCTAACTATAGATTACTCGCATTTTGGCTTTGTCTATACCATTCTTTACTAGCAGAAGCATAAGGGATGGATTGCTTAAAGGATATGATTTTTTTCAAATATGTGATAGAGGTTCACCGGTGCGAGAGTATGTGGTCTTAGGTTATCTTCAGCTTAGGGGGAATGAACTCTGGGGCGAGGTCCCTTCAGATCTGGCTAAGATGCAGAAATTTAGTGTGTTAGATTTTAGCTCCAATGAATTCAATGGGAAACTGCCTGCAGAGATGGGTAAGTTGCCACTTATAGTCCTAAACATTTCAAGGAACGGATTTTCGGGCCAAATTCCGACCGAAATCAGGAATATCCGATGCTTAAAGAATCTTGATTTGTCAGTGAACAATTTTTCAGGCATTTTTCCCATGGAGTTGGGTAAGTTGCATGATTTAAGCAACTTCAACAATTCATTCAATCCATTCCTTGCTCGTATAATTCCAACAACAGGGAAATTATCAACATTTGGGAAAGAGTCCTTCCTAGGAAATCCACTATTGCATAGTTCATTGTTCAACTTTGACGATCAACTTCCACCGCCACCGCCACAGTCATAGGATAAAAGTGAATTTTGGAAGGCATTGTTGACAGGGTATGGTTGCAGAATGGTATTAGGAGTAGCTATATTGTATTTTGTTTTTCGGAAAGGTGAACCACATTGGTTTGCCACAGTGGTTGATGGTATCCATGAATGGAGGGCGAAACGATTACTAAAAAGGAAGTTGGGTGGAAATAGTCAGCTATAGTGGCGTTCCAAGGGTTGTGTTACCTTCTCAACACAACTAGAGTAGCAGCAATAGTATTGGCTGAACAACAGTCTAGTAGGATAAATATGATGTTTGTCATGTTGATGAAGAAATGTTCGTGTTCTTCAGTTATCAATCTTTTAATTAATGCTAATTAAATTTAACATTCCAATGCATCGAATAAATCTGTAACTTTTTTCCTAATCTATCAAACAGCAAAAGCATGATGGAATTGCTTTCTTCTTATCTACAACAAAAAGAAAATATATAATTAAATATCAATTTAACAGGATATTTGTTGGATCTTCTAAGATCATAGTGTAATAACAAAGGAATTCTATTGAAATTAAGTATTGATTGCAACATGTCTAATCCCTTACCTTATTAAAAATTATAAAAGTATCAAATGTATTTACTTCCTATTTTGGGGAATGATCATTATACATAAATTTTAAGCCGACATAATTCGTTATTTCATAATTCATAAGATTTAATTTAAATTTTAGAAATTCTTTAAGTTTCTTTTCATAATATGAATGGATTTCATTATTATATAAATAGAAAGAATAAAATGTATATATTATGTATAAATAGTTTGTGGATTTAATGTTGAATCTAGTGTATTAAGTGTAATTTTTTCTTCTATGTACACTTGTATTTTTCGAATAAATTAGTTTAATAATAATACTCATTAATTACATTAATGCACTTTAAATATTGTCCTTAATGTTTTTGCACGCAAAACAAAATGAAAACAAATATTGACTCATTGGTTATCTAATATTTAACTAATACTAAGCGATATTATGTGGTTGGATTGTAATACGAAAGGACAACTTATATTAGTAGATGAACCTAAACATGTCCTTAGTCTAATCAGAAATGAGCAAACTGATTGAAAGACTAATATGTCGTCTATCAAGTCCAATTGGGGAGATGATTTGTAACACCCCTAACCCGTATCTGTCGCCATAATAAGGTTATGGAGCATTATCAAAATTTACAGTTAATTCATGTCATTTACTATTCATTTCCGAAAATCAATCATAAGGTCCCTCATATGGGTCCTCGAGGCCCAAAATACATATTAGAATCGAGTCAGGTCTAAACCGAAATCACAGAAAAATTTTCGCAAAATCTCAAAATTTTTCTTAGGTGCAGGGGACACACGCCCGTGTGGCCAGGACGTGTGGCTCACACGGCCCATGACACGTCCGTGTCTCAGGCTGTGTGGGCATTCGATGTGAGGCACACGGCCGTATCCCAGCCCGTGTTCAAATTAGGGTAGTTACTGACTTGGGTCACACGGCCAGCCACACGCTCGTGTGCTAGGCAGTGTGGACAATTTAAATTTCAAAAATAGGTGCAGGATTCACACAGCTGAGACACACGCCCGTGTCTCTACCCGTGTGACCAATTCTGAGCATTCTGTTCTCAATTTTTAAGATGCAGGGGACACACGACCAAACCACACGCCTGTGCGTATGGCCGTGTGTCACACACGGTTGAGACACACGCCCGTGTGTCTGCCCGTGTGGACAAAATAAGGCCATTTTTCAAGCCTTATTTCTCACCCTTTTTACCTTACACCTACATCAACATTTCAATATATTCAACAACCAATTCAAGGCATATAAATCAAACTAATATTCAAGTTTTATACATGACATGTTTCCTCACACTTTCAAGTATTCATCTTACCCTTTTCTAATCATATACTTACCCAAGTGTGATTATATCTAGTTATTAATCCAAGCATACTCACATACCAAACATAATATAAATTCATGCATAAATATATTAAATATGTTATCACTAGCCATTCCAATGGCTAATTACAACCAAAACATTTACATACCCTTACTTGTCACCATTAGCCTATACATGCCATTATCCCAAAATAAATTTCCTATTTATACCAAAACAAGCTGGAGGATAGTGTGATGATGCTCCAACCGATCTCCAACCTTTACGAGCTTCCGAGTACTATAAAACAGAGGAAAATAAAACGAAGTAAGCATTTAATGCTTAATAAGTTCGTATAATAGGAATTTAACTTACCATGAATTTACATTTAAGATTATCATACAAAACATGCATCCAATCATTTTGGCCAATTGCCTAATCACATATACTCATCAAAACAGTTAGTCATGTAATTCACATGAATTTCAAGAAAACAGAGATGAGCTCATCAAACATAGATTTACAAGTATTTCAGGAATTTCCGAGATATAATCCATTTAGTTCTTATATTTTTCTCACATCAGAAATTTTTGTCCATTGAATTATTGAAATTTCGATGGATACCCAGGTAGTATACTCGAGGTATACAAATCAATGATCCGTCAACTCATGTTCGGGGGTACCCATAAGGGCACATAATTAAGAAGCATAATCTCGAGCCATATATCAGGATGCTCATGTGAGCCATGTAACAGGAAGCTTATCCGGGCTAAATCAGGAAACTCATAAGAGTTTAGAACAGGAAGCTCATTGAGCTTAACAGGTAACTCCGAAGATTTATTAACAGGGAGCTCCGGATAGCATATCAGGGAGTTCAAGCGAGCCATGTCAGGAAGCTCATAAGAGCCTATATCAGGACGCTCACGAAGAGTTGCGTTTGTATCCGCAATAAATGCTGGATCACAACCGATCGAATCGTGTAACAAGACGCTCACAAAGAGCTGCGGTAGTGTGCAACACATGCAAGATCCCTACCGATCAGGATGCTTGCAGGAACTATATATAACAGGAATGCTCGAGAAGGCTTTTAACAGGATGCTCGTCTGAGCTATAATGTCCACAACATATGCAGGACTATAATCAATACGGGAAAATATTGTATCCATCATATTTCATTATTCAAACGGGACTTATCATTTATCAAGTAATATCAAGCATGTGATTAATTTCATACATTAAACATTTATACAATTCATACAAATACAACATGTAATTCAAACATATCAATATACATAATTTAGTTACACGAACTTACCTTGTTACTTGTTCGTATACAGAAATCTACTAATCCGACACTTTTTTCTTTTCCTCGATCTAACTTCGTATTTGAGTTTTTCGGATCTATATAAATAAATTTAACATAAATTTAATCCGTTTCATACTTAGTTCAATCCAATTCACATCTTAGGCAAAAGTACCATTTTGCCCCTATACTTTTCATTAATTCCAATTTCGTCCCTAGGCTCGGAAAATGAAATTCATGCAATTTATTCCTTATTCCAAGCCTAACCAAATTTTACATATAACATTTATAGCACATATATTTCATAAAAATAAAAAATTTTCCATAAATTTTACATCTTTACAATTTAGTCCCTAAATCACAATTTCATGAAAATTCACTTTACAAAAGTTGTTTATCTATCAACAAGATTTCATTTTCTACCATAAATTTCAAATTTTCAGCATATTCATCCATGGAAAAATTTCAATACTTTAATATCTTTTCAAATTGATCCCCAAAATAGATAGATTAAGCTATTACGAACTCAGAAATATAAAAATTACTAAAAACGGGACAAGAATGCTTACCCAATTGAGCCAATTAAGCTTGCTTGAACACTTTTCTCTTTCCTAGGGTTTCCATGTCTTAATTTGGGGAAGATGATATAAAATGATTATATTTTTCTATTTAATTAAAATATCATCTTTTATTATTTTATCTTTCCAATTTAGTCCTTTTCTTTTTCTAATTTTCCATGGATGATTCATCCAAAAATATCTACTAACTTTTCTTAATGGTCTAATTACCATATAAGGACATCAAGTTTTGAATTCCATAGCTATTTGATACTTATAGCTACTAGAACTCAACTTTTTCATTTTATGCAATTTGGTTCTTTACACAATTAAACATGAAATCGGTAAAATTTTCTCAATGAAATTTTTATACGTCATTTCTATCATAATGCAATTCATGCAATAATATTAAAATAAATTTTCTTTCTAACTTAGATTTGTGGTCCCGAAACCACTATTCTGATTTCACTGAAAACGGGCTATTACATGATTTGTCTTGAGTATCGGAGTTGATGTGAGCACGGCCGGGAGCTTGTCCAGCTCGAACAAGGACTACACGAGGCTGCTCAATATTTCTACGAATCGAGCTCGGGCCAGCACTTTAAACAATCCTTGCACCTTAATGCAAGATGAATTTAGCTTATCTTCAGCTCCCCGAGCTCCGTCCAGCTCGAATCAGCTCACTTGAGCTCATTTAAGCTCGTTTGAGCTCGATTTAGTTTCTTTCCAGCTCATTTCTCTTATCATTTAAATAAATTAAGTATTAGTTTTAATTTATTCAATTTGATACAGCTCATGACCGAATTCCCTAGCTCAAATCAGTTCATTAATTGTTTTCACATGTTTTGAGCTAGCCGAATTTAATATGCTAGCTAAGTTCATATTAATTAAGTTTTAATTTAATTATTATGTTTATTAATATGTCTAGATGATGTTTTATTAAGGTTCAGCTGGATTCATGTTTGGTTTAGTGTGTTTAATGTGTGTTTAGGTTCAGCCGAATGTGAAGATGTATTTAATGCAAGGTTCATGTACGGCTTGGTGCAAAGTATTGAAGGGTGCATGCACAATTGAGGTTCAATGGAAGGCATTTAAAGGAGCACATGTATTTGGGACGTTCATGGAAGAGGGGGCTGCTGAATGTTCATGTATTTGAAGATTCATGGACCGTATTTATGGAGGAACATACATTGGGACGTTTTATGCATGCTTCATGCATTTTCAAGATGAACATTCAAGTATTCAAGGCACATTAAAGTCTCATTCGGCCAAGGGAGATGTAGGAACATTAAAGGGCTGCACATTCATGGAATTAAGGTTTTCTTCAAGGTTAAGAATGCATGAATACATCAAGTGAAGCAACACGATGGGTCGGCCAATTCATGCACCATCTTCAAGCATGAACCAAATTTTAATGCCTCATTTATGCCCATAGCCGCATCTAGACAAGCCTTTGAGATACCATACATCCAAATACATCCAAGCTGATTTGCTTAATCAAGAAGCTGCCCATTGGAGCTCCATTCAGCCGAACATAGACTCAACACATTAATGATTTATTCTAGATTATTCTAGTACAATTAATAGTCGAATTACTTAGCCTTTAAGCTTGCTAGATGGACCATTCGGCTAGCCTATGTAATGCTATAAATACTTAGTACATTTGATGTAAGATAGACTTTTGCCATTTTATTATATGAACATTGTGTTCTTAAGTGAGGTTTCTTCCTCTCAAATTTCGTACGAGTCTCGTGTGACTTATCTAGCTCGCTAGTGGCGTCTATCGAACTTGTTTCTTGAACTTATCACCATTCTTTGGTGTGGCGTTCACCTATCCAACTACCAATCCATCCAACCACCTTAACAATATAAGAATCGGGGTGACACTGCTCTATAGTGTTGAATCATCCTTGGTGTTAAGTTCGTTTTTCCATTCCACCCAATTTTTTGAATTTTCACCTATCTTTATTTTATTGTTAACCCGAACCTATCTCATTCATCCTTAACCCATCTTTATCTTTTTGAACCCTTTGTGAAACTTTCGCTTTTACCTTAGCCAAAATTAACCCTTTTCAACATTACAAACAATCTTATCGTCGACGATCGGGCAATCAAGTGAATCGACTCAATTTTCCCAAGCCGGATCACATCAAGAGTGGATGACTAACTGGATTGGCAGTACATTGAATAGGACCCAAGTAGAATAGATCCTAAATCTATTTATGGATTTATTCACTTGTAACATTCATAGTGTGATATACCTTAATCATTCATGGATAATAGACTATGTATGTATGACTCGTATACTTTGATGTAAGTAAAAACTCAAGTTCAAATAGATAAGGAATCGAAAGTTGATGTGTTGTGTATACAACTTCCGCAGTATGTAGCTTCATTGGCATTACATGATAGATGAAAAGTAAACGTAGTCATGAGTCGTTTGTCTTTGTGATAAATGACTTGATTACTATTTGATAGTAATTGACTTTTCATGAATAAATATGTAATTTTTACTGTAACACCTCTTACCCGTATTCAACGCCAGAATAGGGTACAAGGCATTACCGGACTTACATCACAAGCGAACATACAAATCGAGTCATAAATTTGCATCTAAATTAAAACCATTTGTATTCAATCATAAAGTCCCTAATACGAGCCTACGAGGCTCAAAACATGCTTTAGAAGTGGTTCGGGACTAAACCAAGAACTTAGGAAATTTTTACAAAACTTAGAAAATTTTTGCCATGTACAGGAGTCACACGCCCGTGTGGTTTGGGACACGCCCGTGTGGGCAGGCCTTGTGATCACACACGCCCGTGTCCCTAACCCGTGTAACTCTCTAACTTGCAAGGCATGAACAAATTGAAGTCACACGGCCGAGTCACACGCCGTGTGCTAGGCCGTGTGGTTAATTAAATTTTCATAAATAGGTGCAGACTTCACACGGTCAGGACACATGCCCATGCTTGAGGCCGTGTCCCTCACACGGCTGAGACACACGCCCGTGTCTCTGCCCATGTGCTCAATTCTGAGTATTCTGTTTCTCAAAATTTAGGGTGCAGGGGACACACAGCCAAAACACGTGCCCATGGAACAGGCCGTGTGTGACACATGGCCTAGACACACGCTCGTGTGCCTACCCGCGTGGACAAAATAAAGGCTATTTACCAAGCCATTTGCCACCCTCATTAACACATACACATACACAAATTCAATGGCATAAATCATGGTATACTTAGGCAAACAAACATCCACAATCATGGCCAATACATGTCAAAGCAATACCATCATCTATCATGCTCATGACATTTCATTATGCCAAATCAAACATACCAATGAACCAAACTCATCCATTCACCACAAGTCATTAGGCCACAATCAACATTTAGTGAATTAATATAAACTACATCACCAAGGATGTTTGCACGTGCATGCATATGTATATATATATAGGCTTACAACCAATTTAACCAAAATGAGCCAATTTACATGGCCAAAAACCAAATCAAGCCTTTGACAATTACAAGCCAATCCATTTGGCCACATTCACAATGACACATATAACAAATTGACCAAGTCCCTATACATGCCATATACTCAAAATGTTAAGATCATCGATACCCAAAATGACGGTTTGATAGTTTGATGCGATCTCCAACAATCTCCAACCTGAGCTAGCTTGGTAATACTATAAAATGTGGAAAAATAAAACGGAGAAAGCTATATAGCTTAGTAAGCTCATATGCAAGAAATAAGCAGATCTTACCATACATTGCCATGCAAGTGACATAATATAAAATAATGTAATTTGCAATAAATGTCATGGACATAATTTACTAAATCACATCTTACCAAGGATTCACCATTTTGTGAATTCAACCATCACAAGTGTTACGTACATACCTGTGCTATCTTGTAATAATTTTACGTTTATCCTCATCTTTGACATACCTGTTGAAACACTTGGAATAATATCAGATACCCGGGAAATCTCTCACACAAAGTGTCACATATGTAGCCATTGCTACCTCTTTATCAATACACATGTATATGCTCGCTCTCGAGCCATCAGCGGGTCTGCTCATACAAGCTGTTAGCCAAGATGTACCTACACGGTGCTGCTCACACAAGCTGTCAAGTAACCGCAACATATGCTGGAATACTCAGCCACCGGTAGAACATACAGGACCAGCACCCGAATCACATAACATAATACCCTAGTGACATGTCACTTGTATCCTAATCTATTCCTAAGGTTCAATCGGGATTTTTCGCTTGCTGAATCATTGTCGAACGTGTCCGTAGAGCATTCATATAGTTTATGCAATATTAAAGTATTTAAAATACAATTATAAAGATGCTTATTTAACATATGAACTTACCTCAGTTACAAAAACAGCGTAAAGGATCTATTCGTTAATTACTTTGTTTTTCCCCCGATCTAGACCCGAACTTCATTTTTCTTGATCTATAATACCGCATTTAACTTATTTAATCATCACATTATTCAATATATCCCAAAAACACCTTATGGCAAAAATTACATTTTTGCCCCTAACATTTCAACATTTTACAATTTAGTCCCTAGGCTCGTAAAATGAATTTCATTCAATTTCATCACAACCCAAGCCTAGCCGGATATTACTTGTGCTCATAACAGCCCAGATTTTTCATTTATTCACACTTTTCTACACATTTTATAACCTTTTTACAAGTAAGTCCCTATTTGACGTTTTTACCGAAAATCACTTTACAAATGTTGTTTAACTAACTATAAACATGCATTTTCTATCATCAAACATCAAAATACATACATATTAAACATGGGTAAAATTATAGACTTTAACTTTCTCTCAAATTAGTCCTTGGAATAGGTAGATCAAGTTATAACGATCTCAAAAATATAGAAATCATTAAAAACGGGACAAGAACGGACTTACAATCGAGCTTGAAAGCTTGGCGAAAACCCTAGCTATGGCTTCTTAAGAATTTTTGCTATGGGGGACTAAATTGAAGAAGATGGACACTTTTATTTAGTTAATTTTGTCTTTATTTACCAAATTACTAAAATACCCCTAATGCATAACTTTAAAATTTTACCTAGCCATGTCCATTTTTGTCCACCCTAAAGTATAATGGTCTAATTACTACATAAGGACTTCTAATTAAAATTTCATAGCAATTAGACTCCTTTAACTTATAGAATTCAAGTTTTGCACCTATTGCAATTTAGTCCTTCTAGACAAATTGAGTACTCAATCGACAAAATTTCTTAACGAAATTTTCACACAATCATTCTACCATGTTGTAGACCTTAAATAAATAATAAAATAAATAGTTATACTTCGGATTTGTGGTCCTGAAACCACTGTTTCGATTTGACCCAAAAACGGGCTGTTACAGTTACCATGAAATAAAATAAGATCATACTGAGAGAACAAATTTATCGCAAAGATATTAAGGATATACTATAATGGTAATACACTTATGACAATGTCATTGGATGAGAACTAATTGATTAGCTTTCGTAAAAGTATGTAATTAGGGAGAACTTAGTCACAATACTATAGTGGAATGACTGCGTGACTACATGAGTTTATAATCAATAGACAAAAAACTTAAACATAATTATAAATCATTTGAGCCCTAATTATATATGTCAAATCGTTCCCTCCATTAGCTCGTTGAAACCATAAATGAATTGCATGTAGAACCAAATAAACAGAAATGGTTTGAAATTATAAAGTTAGAGAAATGAGTCACATTTGTAAATGAATGAGTTTTCTCACTAAGTATAGAAATGACTTGAGAATTAATTTAAGTTTTTTGAATAAGTATTTAATTAAATAACTGAAGTTTGAAAATGGAATTAAATTAATTAGTCATTGTGAATTCGTTGAATATGAAAATTAAATATGTATAAATCCATTTTCAATGGGGTCTGAAATAGTAGTTTCGAAACCTCGTTTTTCATTGGTCAAGTAAATTTATGTTATTATTTAATATTTACAAGTCTATCATGGTGTTATGTTGATTTTTGGTTCGATATTTTTTGTCGATTGGTTAGTAATTAAGTTATAAGGACTAAATTGTAAAAATCATAAAAGTTAATAGCTATAGATTTTTATTGATTAAAGGGCTTAAATAGTAATTGAATTAATTATTTAAATGGCAATTAGGCCATTTTTCATTATAGTGGATGGTTAAGGCATATTTTTAATTTAAAAATATGTAAAATAATGTTAAAAATAAAATTAATAATGTGTTTAAACAATAGAAAAAGTGTCATCTTCTTTAGTTTTTCTTTTATTCACCGAATATACATAAAATAGAATAGAGAAGCCATTATTGAATGCTTCAATACAATTGGCCTTGCATGGTAAGTCCTCCCAAGTCCCTTTTTTTTGTAAATTTTAGGTTTTTGAGATCTCGGGAGCTTGATTTAGCTAGTCTGAGTATTAAATCGTAAAACTGTTAAAGTTTTGGAATGCTATCATTGATGAATTTTAAAGCTTTTAATGTTAAATTTTTCGCTTTTAAGTTTAGATTTGTAAAGTGAAAGTTGTTAGTTTTGAACATAGGGACTAAAATAAAAATATTTCAAAATTAGCATGAAATTTGTATAATTATAGATATTAGATGGCTATAAAAGGATGTGATTGGAATCAGATTGAAATCAGGACTTAAATGTGAAAGTTATGATTGTTTTAGTTTTAGGGACTAAATTGAATAAAATATAAAAAATTAGGGATTTTTAAAAATGAAATTGGACTATTATATGCATGAAATAAATTGTTATAAGACATTTTAAACTGATAAATTGAAACGAATTACCATATAGATCAAGATTTGAATCAACCAATATATATTCGAAGAAAAGGGAAAATTGCTGATTAGTCCCTACACTTCAACTTGTTAGTAGTTTTTGCAAGTAAGTTCATATGGTGTTTCTATGTTGTAAATGATTCGAATGTGTTTAAATTATGAAATTGTATCTCATGATTGTATGTTGAATTGGTTATAAAATGGTACAAAATGTGAGAAAATGATTGAATTGTAAAGAAATGAATTGATGTGTTAAATGTGCCTAAATGAATGTAAGAAAGGATAGGATACAATTGGCATGCCAATAGGTTTATTTGCATGTTGTACGAGATATGGTATATGATGATATTGATATATGGAGAATTCACTGTTTATACCAAAATCTAGCATTTGTTGCAGATTATCGAGTTTTGTCTTTACGGAGACCACTATTACTAATTGTCTATATGGAGACCTTGGTGTGTTCTAGAGGGATGTAATGTATTATAACATATGATGCGTACAGGTTTAGTGTAACAGCCCGATTTTGGGGCTAGTCAGAACAGTGGTTTCGGGACCACTAATCTGAAGTTGAAGAAAATTATTTTTAATATTATTATATGTGTTATATCATGATTATAGGGATGTATGAAAATTTTGGTGCATTAATTTTGGTGATTTTATGCTTAATTGCGAAAAAGGACTAAATCGCATAAAGTGCGAAAGTTCTATTTTATAAGCTAAAGGTGTTAAATAGCTATAGAATTTTAATTGGAGGTCCCTAATGTGCAATTAAGCCTTGTTTAGTGTGGTGGCCGGCCATAGGGACAAGAAAAGACATGGTCAATTGGTTAGGTGAGGTTTTGGTGACTTAATTGATAAATTAAAATAAAGTAAGAAGAAAGATGATAACACATATCATCTTCATCATCTTCTACCGAAAATACCAGCAAAAAGGGGGTTTTGAAAGCTTAGAAATTTCAGCAACTTATCTTCTCACAAGTAAGTGATTTTGGTGTTCTTTCTTAATAATTTTTATACTTTTGGGATCCTTGTAGCATGATCTAGCTAATGAGGGGACTATTTTGCAAAATGGTTGAAAAGTTATGGATTTGCCGTGAGAGTGTTTATGTTGTTTGCTGAGTTTTTATGGAAGAAAATGAATGTGAGAGGATTAAAGAACAACTTTTGTGAAAGATGTTTCCATGAAAACACCAAAAAGGGACCTAATTGTAAAGGTTATAAATTGAGTAGTAAATGCATGAAATAATTGAAATTTTGAGTTGCTATTAGAGGGAATATGAATTGGCTAGGCTTGGGTGTGTGAGAAATGAACACATTTCATTTTACGAGCCTAGGGGCAAAATCATAATTTTTGCCAAAGTATACGGGCAAAACGGTCATTTTTGCCTAAGTAGAAATTTTGAAGTATCATGATTTATGTAGTGATTAAATGAGTAAATTTTATTATTATAGATCAAGAAGAACGCGGAATCAACCTTGACTGGGGAAAAGGCAAGGTTACGGATTAAGCCGCAAATTAACATATTTTGCACCGAGATAAGTTTACGTGTAAATGATTCATCCTTAATACATATATTTTTACCTATTGATGCATTGTATGGATGTAAATGCTTATTGGTGAAATTGATTGAAAATGATAGAAAATGGGTAATTCTCGATTGAACCTCGGAATAGAAATGTGGGTACGAACAAATATCCGTAAATATGTAATTGTTGGTGGGCTGTGTGCGATACCACCTTGTTATCTATTCACGATGGGCTGTGTGCGATAACATCGTTTATATTATCATTTGGTGGGCTATGTGCGATACCACCGTAATTATCATTGTTGGTGGGTTGTGTGCGATACCACCATTTTATTGCTTAATGGTGGGCTGTGTGCGAAACCACCGGGTATCTTGTATTATTCCGAAGGGTTCATCGAGAAACTTGATTAAGTGTAAAATTTCATGTGACTTTGTGGTGATAAGTGCAGGGCATATGTGCAAGTAATGTGAGTAATGTGTACAATATGTGTTTGGGATGTGGTAAAGCTTGAAATGAGTAAGCATGATTATCAGGATATAAATTGCTTTTACATATCATGTAATATTTGACTGATTATTATGTGGTATGATGCTTATTGTTTACATATAGACTTACTAAGCTTAAAGCTTACTCCCTTCTCTTTTCCCTTATTTTATAGTGTCGAAGAGCCAGCTCGGGATTCAGAGATAAGCAAAGGATCACCCACACTATCAGCTCATCTTGGTATAGTTAGATTTAGCATTTTGAGTATGGCATGTATAGGGTCTAGACTTAGTTGAATGTTATATAGTTTTGGCCAAATGTGTTGGCTCATTCAAAGATGAACTCTTTTGTATAAGGCCATAGTTGATGGCTCTTTCTTATTAATCTATGAAAAGATGTGGTTATTCATGATTGTGCAAGTAGTATAATGATTTACTTGATTTAAATATGCATGAATGGGTTGAAGGTTTGAGGTGAATCATGTTTGTATGAGTTAGGGTGATGGAATGAGCTTGGCAAATAGCCTTGTTCTTGTCCACACAGGTAGACACACGGGCGTGTGTCTAGGCCGTGTGTGACACACGGACAACCTCATGGGCGTGTGGTTAGGCCGTGTGTCCCCTTGCATGCTAGGTTTACAAGTTAGTATGCTCAGTAGGAAACACACGGGCAGAGACACGGCCGTGTGTCTCAACTGTGTGGAAGGCACGGCCATGGATATGGGCGTGTGCCCAGGCCGTGTGAAGTCTGCACCTGAATTTTAGAATTTAATTCGCCACACGGTCGAAGGACACGGGCGCGTGCCTAGGCCGTGTGACATTTATGGGGTGATGACATCAGAAACAAAATGCCAATGTTTTGGCACACGGGCTAAGACACGAACGTGTCGAGGCCGTGTGAGGGACACGGGCGTGTGTCCGGCCGTGTGAAAACCCCTGTAGGTTCGAATTGAAAAATAAATCCACACGGGTGTGGAACACGGGCATGTGATATGCCACACGGGCGTGTCCCTTTTTTCCACACGGGCATGTGGACTATTTGGTGAAAATTTTCTAAGATTTTTGGGAGAGCTTCAAAGGAGCTCGGTTTGACCCCGAACCGTCCCTAAAGCGTAATTTAAGCCTCGTAGGCTTGTTTAAGAGGTGTTAATAAAAGTTTTAAGTTTGGAGAGGAAAGTTAAGTCTCAGAATTGTATGATTATTTGCGTATCAGCCTAGTAATGCTTTGTACCCTGTTCTAGCGTTGAATACGGGTAAGGGATGTTACATTTAGCACTTCAGTGCTCATGTTTGTATTGGAGTTATCACTCGAACGAGCAGTCAGGTGTGTTTTGGTAGTTACCTGCGTATCCGTATCTGTTTGTTATAGTTCATCGGGCTAATCAATTATTTCACAAGGGAAACAATTGAATGATGATATGTATTGTTTTGGAATTTTTTATATGATATAAGTATGATGTAAATGAAATGTAATTGACGAGTTTAATTAAATGACACTGAATGGGATTGATTCGTACTGATTGAAATGTCTATGGCTCGGTTATTTGACATACTCACCTTGTTATTGTGAAATGTGGTAACAATAAATTATATTCATGTAGCTAATTTGATATGTTAATTGTGATTTGAGGTGAGTTTACTATTTTAACTCCTAAGAATTTACTAAGCATACAAAATGCTTACTCGGCTATGTTTCCTGTTTTGTAGTTGTCTTTTGCGGAATGAGGCGATTAGATCATTTCAGAGTTCACACTATTAAGTCTTCGATTCAATAGTCTTTTAACCATTCTTAACTCAGTTATGTGGCATGTATATAGGCAATACTATGTTTATGTGTACTTCCTTGAATGATGTTGGTACTTTGGATCTTGAATGTGTCATATATTTTGAATGGTATATGTTATGTAATTAAGTGTACATATTGGTAATGTGTAAGGTTTTAGATAAAATAATTTGATGATAAAAGTTAATGGTGATGTTAGAGTAATTAATGAATGTGAATAGTATGCATTGTGAAAGTAATGGTTATTTGCATGATTGGTGAAAAGATGATTGAGTAGGTATTGTGGTTGTGTATAGCTTATTTGACATGAAATGTATAGATGAAAGTTGCATTTTGAGGGCCATTTGAGGCATGTTGTATGGATATGTTTGTTTGTGAAAAGGTGCCAAATTGGTGGCATATTGGTTGTTGATAGTTAAGATTTTTAATATGGGATGTTGGTGTATGCTTGAATGGTGTTTTATACAGATTATATGTGTACTTAAGGTTCTTTTTGAATTGGTTTTAGTTTGAGCATGAGAAATGATACCAAGCATGAGATTTTTAACCTTTTAACAAAAAGCATCTATACTATAGGTTGAAGTATCGGTACTTTACCAAATGAACAATATTTTTAAATCAACAGAATGTCAATTTGGTATCGATACCCATATAAGTATCGGTACTTATTTTTCCGAAGAACGATACTTATAAAGGTATCAGTAAAAAATTGGCTCGATTTTAAAATTTGAAATTGGCATAATGCCAAAACGGTATTGATACCTAACTTGAGTATTGATACTTGTGTATTTTAACTTGATTTTTGAAACATCAAAATTAAAAATGGTATCGATACTTGACTTGAGTATTGATACCCATAAGTCAGGTATCGATACCCATGCTTAAACTTTGAAAAGTTTACAGTTTGATCCTTATACATGCTCGGGTCAAATTTAGAGTTTTTCGTAAGCTCGTTTAATTCTTGATTTTACTTGATTAATGTGTGGTGCATGTATTTATATTAAGAAATGAAGATTGAATGAATTTCTGTTGAGTTTTTAAATGTGAATTGTTCCGGTAACAAAAGTAGCATCCCGTAACCCAAGTTCGACAATTGGGCTGGGTGAAGGGTGTTACAAAATATATTTTCTCAAAAATTCTTTTATGGTAAAATTGCCATGATGTTGGCGGAATTAGAATTGAGTTAAGAAAATTATTTTATTGAAAAATTAATTTATCTAATTTAATTAATTAATATTTATTTTGAGAAATAAAAAAACATATATTAAGTTGGATTAAATTATAAAATGCTAGGTTAAAAGTTTAGGAGGCATATATAAAAAAAGTTAGTTGATTTTTTTTAAAAATAAAATATATTTAATATAATGGTATATATAAAAATTTTTTGTTTTCATTATATAATTACATATTTATTATTTTGTCTATATAAATAAAGAAGTTATTAATTAAAAATTAAAATAAAAAAAACTTAAAAACATGTTTTTTAATTAAAAACTTAAAAATAACATATTTATTAATTAAAAAAAAGAGTTTGAAGCAATGTTGATTAGAAAAAGAATAAATTAATATAAGAGGAGATTCAAATGTAAAACCTAAAAATAAAAAAGGCAAGCATTCAACCAACAAACCAGAGAAATCAAAATTATATAGAAAATGCATTTGGCATAAAGTATTTTCTGAAAATTGTGTTTTACAAATTTGTGACTTTAAAAACAGCATGTTTTCCTGTAAAAAAAAAACTTTAATTGCTAAAATTTTAAAAAACCGGCACTAATTTTGCCGTTTTGATACCTATCACCTTAAAAATAACTCCCAATAATCCAGGTCATCGATCCACGCCGATATTTCTCTTCATCTGAACCCTCCATTACGAGTAATCAACGGCCACTGTAAAATACGAGAAATCGCACGGATCACTATCTAAATAAAAAAACTCCACAGTTCCCGCTATAAAATACCTCGCAATTTTGTTTCGCTCCTCAAATTTCCAATTTTATTATCCAAATCGTTGAAGTCTCTTAATTTTGGTTGGATATCGAACATGTCAGGAAGAGGGAAGGGCGGCAAGGGACTGGGCAAAGGAGGAGCGAAGCGCCACCGTAAGGTTCTCCGTGACAACATCCAGGGCATCACAAAGCCGGCAATTCGACGCCTGGCACGTAGGGGAGGAGTTAAGCGTATTAGCGGCTTGATCTACGAGGAAACGCGCGGAGTTCTCAAGATATTCTTGGAGAACGTGATTCGCGATGCTGTTACCTACACCGAACACGCAAGGAGAAAGACGGTGACTGCCATGGATGTGGTTTATGCACTGAAGAGGCAGGGTAGGACTTTGTATGGATTTGGTGGTTAGATGATTTAGTGCCTAGCTTTTTAATTAGGGAAAAATTGTAGGGCTCAGCCAAAATTACAAGCTGGGCTTCGTTGTTCACTGTTATAGTTTGTAATTCGCATAATCATTTGCATGTTTTTATTGAAACTTGAAGATCTTTTTGTCAATCTTAAATTTTTTTTGAGAAAATGATTTTATCGTTTATGGCGTTTGTATGCTTCCCCAAAGGTGGAATTGACAATAAGGTTCCAACGTTGAGTGAAATGAAAATTTTAATGGCTACCTAAACAAAATGAAAGAAACGAGGCATTGGCATATTTCTTTGGCCAATCAAATGGGGTTTCCATCCCT
Source organism: Gossypium sturtianum (assembly GCA_025698515.1). Lineage (NCBI taxonomy): Eukaryota > Viridiplantae > Streptophyta > Magnoliopsida > Malvales > Malvaceae > Gossypium > Gossypium sturtianum. Next base: position 66,912,993 of record CM046946.1, on the reverse strand, counting down.
CCTTTCCCCACCAAGTTTCCTTGATGTTCGGTGTCAGATGTGTCCCGGAGCTATAACAAAGCAGGCCAAAGTTTCAGAACATACTTCATCTCTTTCACCACATAGTTGCCTCGTAATTCAAGGATTCAATTTATGGGAGACTTGAGTTAATCATGGTTGTCAAGCTGAAACAGATAATGGGACAACAACGGCTTAATTGTAGAGAGTTTTACATCATTTTGAATTGCTCTATCAATCTAGCCTTTGAAGCATATATTTGCTAGTTTTTCTTTAATTACAGTACTGTGAATAATAATGGATCAAGAAGTGTACAATGATATAAATATAAAACAAAAGGCTATTTAAAATAAACATTGAATATATAAAAGGAAAATAAGTTACTCTCGTTCTCAATGGAAATCTTGGCTGATGGTGACGGAAATAATATTCCGATTGAGGACAGGAATACCAAAAAGGTTAGGTTCAAGGAAGTGGAGTTAGACTTGGGTAATGAGATGGTCATTGTAATAGCTCGTTTTTAGTGATATCGATAACAGTGGTTTCGGGACTATAATTCCGACGAGTAAATTATTATTTTATTATTTATTTAATGTCTACAAGAATATATTAATGTCGTATTAAAATTTTGTTAAAATTTTGTTAAGAAATTTTGATGTTTAAGTAGTTAATTAAGTAAAAAGGATTAAATCGTAAAATGTGTAAAAGTTGAGTTCTATTAGTTAAAGGGGTCTCTTGGCTATGAAATCTTAAACTAAAAGGCTTGAATGGTAAATAAACCATTTAAGGTGTTAGTGGATGTGCATGGATAAGGTTTTGTTGAAATTTTAATAGTTTTTAAAGGTTAAAATGGTAATTGAGTAATTAAAAGAAAAATTAAGTAAAGAAAGATGAAACTTTCTCATTTTCACTTGTCTTGGTCGAATTTCACCATTGAAGAGGGGGAAAGCTTCGATTTTGTTTTCTTCTTGCATGGTATACATTCAAGCTTCGTTTTTAATAATTTTTATGTTTTTGAGTTCGTTTTAACTTAATCTAGCTAGCCTGGGGGTTAATTTGTAAAACTGTTAAAGGTTGAGGGACTTACCATGAATGTTTTTGAATGAATTTCGATGTTAATTGATAGATTATGAATCCTTGTTGAAAAATAAACAAGTTTTTAAGTGATTTTGATGAATTTTGGAAATAGATATTAATTTGTTAAAGGTATAAATTCTAGGGTTATATTTTGAAATGGTGGTAGATATGGGTTGTTTCAAAGTCCCTTGTATCTATGGTTAACATGGATTTAGATTAAAATGGTTAGATTTTAAGTTATAAGCTTAAGGACTAAATTGTAAAAATATAAAATGTTAGGGGCAAATTAGTAATTTTATATAAATATGACATATGGATTAAATCGGATATTAAAAGTATATAATTGATTGAAAATATCTATTTAGATCAAGATAAACCATGTTTGGACTTAGATCGAGGAAAAGCTAAAGCTTCGGATTAGCTCGATCTTACTTCTATGCCCTAGTTATCAATGTAAGTTTGTAAATGTTGTTTATATTGAATGTTTATTATGTTTTTTTTTATGTAAATGAATCAAAATACAAATGTACCAATGCTATGATGAATTGATGGATATCGAGTCCCGGTTGAACCTTAGGAATTCTTAGGATACAAATGACCTGTCATTAGGGAATTCATGTTTCGGGTGCTGGTCTTGAATGTCCTACTGATGGCTGAGGTCTTGCATTTATTGCAGATTCTCCACAGCTCGTGTGAGAAGACCCATTTCACAGCTCGTGTGAGCATTGATGTAAAGGAAAGGTTATGATTATATGTAAAGGCACACTTCGTGTGAGCTGTAACAACCCGATTTAGGGGCTAGTAGGAACAGTGATCTCGATATCACTAATCCGAGGTTAGAGAAAATTATTTTCATGTCATTTTACGAGCTAGAGCATGATTATATGTGTGCATGAAAATTTTGGTGCCTTAATTTTAGCGATTTCTTGCTTAATCGCGAAAAAGGACTAAATCGCATAAAATACGAAAATTCTATCTTATAAGCTAAAGGTGCCTAATAGCCATAGAATATTAATTTGAGGTCTTTAAAGTGCAATTAGACCCCTAAGGATAGGGTGGCCGGCCATAGGAGACAAGAATTGACAAAATTGGTCAAAGTTGGTAAAAGTTGGTGACTAAATTGACTTGTATTAATAAAATAAAGAAAGAAAAGATATCATCTTTTCTCTCCATCTTCCTCCACTGAAAATAGCAAGCAAAATAGGGGTTTTGAAAGCTCAAAATTTCAGCAAACTCATCTCCATTCAAGTAAGTGATTTTAATGGTTTTTCTTGAAGATAGTTGTACTTTTAGAAACCCTAGAGCTTAAGCTTTCTAATGAGGGGACTAATTTGCAATATGGTGAAAAGATTAGAGTTTTTCCATGAGAGCTTTCATTGTTATTTGCTACATTTTTATGGAAGAAAATGAGTCTTAGTTGATAGATAAACAACTTTTGTGAAAGGTGTTACTATGAAAACACCTAAACGAACCTTTTTGTAAAGGTTATAAAGTTTGTAGTAAATGTGTGAAATATTGGGTTTTGATGATAGCCATAAGAGAAATAAATGTTCACCTAGGCATGTTGAAGGTAGAAATATGATTAGAATTGATTTCCGAGCCTAGGGGTAAAATAGTCATTTTGCCAAAGTCTAAGGGAAAAATAGTAATTTTGCCAAAGTATGATTATTGAAATGCTTCTATTAATGTGATGATTAAAATGAGCTAATTTGCTATTATAGAGCAAGAAGAACCAAGAATCAACCTCGATTGGGGAAAGAACAAAATATCGGATTAGTCCGACAATCTAACCTATTTTGGAATCGAGGTAAGTTTGTATGAGATATATTCAACATGTACGTTAACATGTTTGAGAACATTTGATATTATGTCGTTGCATGATATTCTACCAAATTGAATATTTGATGTTGAATGAGTAAGTTGAGATGTTGAGGTCCTAGTTGGACTATAATGAGTGTGAAACACTATCATTGAGATGTAAGATAGATGAGGTCTCGTATAAGACCATGTCGAGGACATGGCCTCGGCACCGAATTGAGATCCCGTGTAAGGCCATATCTGGGATATGGCTTCGGCATAGAATATGAAAAATCGTATAAGACCATATCCGGGATATGGCATCGATATTGATGTGAGGTTCCATATAAAACCATATCCGGGATATGGCATTGGTATTCAGAGACGATCCATGTGAGACCACATCCGGGATGTGGCATTGGCTTCGTGTTTATGCTAATAATAATGAACATGCATCTTTGAGTATCCCTAGTGATTTATTGGGATAAATAGATTAGCTTAGAAATAGAAACGAGAATTGTATTAAAGCTATGTGATTGAGTTAACACAGGTACCCGTGAATAATTCACGAAGAACGTTTACGATATGTGCTAGATAAGGGCAAGTATGAGTAAGTATGGCAAGGAGCCTATGACTTTGTGTGTGGTTACTTAATGCCATGGATGGATATTGTCATGAGCTTATTGTTGCTATTTATTTCCATGCAAACTTACTAAGCTTTATGCTTACCCCTTTTATTGCCCTTTTCCTTGTTGTATTGCCAAGTTAGCTCAAGAATTCGCGGACGTCGGAGTTGGATATCACACTATCACTCACTTTTTGGTATAGCCAAACTAGATTTATTTTGAGTATGGCATGTATAGGATTTGAATGTTTTGGTTATGTCATATTTGCAAGCCAAATGTGTTGGCTATTATGGTTGTTTCAATCTATTTTGTAATTGGTCATTAAAGTTGGGCCAATACTTGGCATGTTCTTACATATATATATATTCAATGAAGATGAATTTCATGAAGTGTATGTTTTTGTGGAGGTCTTGATTCTTTTGAGTTCTTAGAGGTACCATATGGTCATCTTACATATTGAATTGTTTTGGTATGAGTGTGATTTCTTGCTAGGGTGGAAAATGGCTTGGTAGATAGCCATATAATTGTTCACACGGGAAGACACACGAGCGTGTGTCTAGGCCGTGTGTGACACACGTTCAGCCTAGGGGCGTGGTGCTAGGCCGTGTGTCCCCTTGCATGCTAGAGTTGCAAGTCAGTATGCTCAGTAGTAAACACACGGCCAGAGACACGGCCGTGTGTCTTAGCCGTGTGGGAGGCACGGCCAGGAACATTGGTGTGTGCCCAGGCCGTGTGAAGTCTGCACCTGAAGTTAGGAATTTAATTCGATACACGGTCTAAGGACACGGGCGTGTGCCTTGGCCGTGTGACCATAGTGAGATGATGACGTCATAAATAGAATGCCAATGTTTTGGCACACGGGCGTGTCGAGGCTGTGTGAGAGACACGGGCCAGGGGCACGGGCGTGTGTCTGGCCGTGTGAAATAAGTCAGTGTCGACCACGGGCATGTCTCAGGGGCACACGGGCGTGTCCCCTGAACAACACGGGCGTGTGGCCCTTGTTTGGACAAAAAAATTCTAAGCACGTAAAAGTTCTCGGTTTAATTTCGAAACCCCCCGGAAGTATGTTTAGGGCCTAGTAGGCCCTGAATGACCCGAGACTTTGGGTCAGGGAAAAGAGGCCCGGGAAGCCTTTCTCCGTATGATAAGCAATTGGTACACAGAGTACATTCGAGCAAATCCTAATGCTCCACCTCCTCCACCCCCGCCTATCCCTCAACCTACCCCTGTAGCTCCCCAAGTGGTAGATGTTGTAAGAAGAGAAAAGCCTCCGGTTGATAGAATTCGAAAACAAGGAGTCGAGGAATTCCGAGCTAGTAAAGGTGATGATCCAGAAAGAGCCGAATTTTGGCTTGAAAATACCATTAGGGTATTTGATGAATTATCTTGCACACCTGAAGAGTGCATGAAGTGTGTGATTTCTCTTCTGAGAGATTCCGCTTATCAGTGGTGGAATACCCTTGTGTCGGTTGTACCAAGGGAAAGAATTACATGAGAGTTTTACCAAGAAGAATTCCGGAAGAAATACATAAGTCAAATGTTTATTGACCAGAAGAGAAATGAATTCCTTGAACTGAAACAAGGTAAGATGACGGTGACTAAGTACGAGCGCGAGTTTGTAAGACTCAACAAGTACGCTCGGGAATGTGTGTCCTCCGAAGCCATCATGTGTAAGAGGTTTGAGGAAGGACTAAATGAAGATATCAAATTGTTCGTTGGTGTCCTCGAGTTGAAGGAATTTGTTGTGTTAGTGGACCGGGCTTGTAAGGCCGAGGAATTAGTGAAAGAGAAAAGAAAAGCTGAGATAGAGTCTCATGACTCAAGAAAGAGAAAATTGAGTAAGTCATTTCAGTCCTCGTCCAAGAAGTCGAGAGATTTTCCTACCCGATCAGCTACTTCATCCGGGTTTTCAAACAAAAGTAAGAGCAAGCAATACTCAGGGTCTAAAGTCCAGACCACATCAGTTGCTAGTGTTGGCAACGCCCGACCGAGTAGACCGGAGTGCCCCCAGTGTGGCAAACGTCATTTCGGTGAATGTCGAGCAAATGAAAAGGCTTGTTTCAGGTATGGGTCTCTAAATCATTTTATTAGAAATTGCCCCGAAATGGATGAGAAAGAGAAGCCTCAAGATGCAATACCGGGAGGCACTACAAGAGGGAGACCATAGAGAAACAGAGAAGTGGAACAAGTAGTAAGAATGCGCCTAGAGAGCAGGCTGTGAGATCTGAGGGTAGAGCGCCTGCGAGGACCTATGCCATTCATGCCCGCGAAGAGGCATCATCTCCTGATGTAATTACGGGTACATTTTCTCTTCATGATACTAAAGTTATTGCTTTAATAGATCCGGGATCTACCCATTCATACATTTGCATGAAATTAGTATCTAGAATGAGTATGCCCGTAGAGTTTACATAATTTGTGATAAAGGTGTCTAATCCTTTAGGCTAAAGTGTGCTAGTTGATAAGGTATGTAAAGATTTCCCATTGATGATTAGAGGTCATTGTTTTAAGGTAAATCTCATGCTATTGCCATTTTATGAATTTGATATAATTCTTGGTATGAACTGGCTAACCACTCATGATGTGACAATAAATTGTGGAAAGAAATATATTGAGTTAAGATGTGAAAATGGGGACACTCTTCGTGTTGAACCAGATGATCAAGACAGATCTCCGGTATTGATCTCTCACATGTCGGCTCAGAGGTATGTAAGAAAAGGGTATGAAGCCTATCTTTCCTTCGTTATGAATGCTAAAGAAACTGAGTTAAAGATTGAATCAGTGCCGATAGTGTGTGAGTATCCAGATGTGTTTCCTGAGAAATTGCCAGGATTGCCTCCGGTGAGAGAGGTTGAATTTGGCATTGAGTTAGCTCCCGGTACTACTCCTATATCGATTGCTCGGTACAGAATGGCCCCAACTGAGTTGAATAAATTGAAGGCACAGTTGCAAGAGTTGACGGACAAAGGTTTTGTTAGACCGAGTTATTCTCCGTGGGGTGCTCTAGTGTTATTTGTGAAAAAGAAAGATGGCTCTATGAGATTGTGCATAGATTACCGACAACTTAATAAGGTAACGGTGAAGAACAAGTATCCGTTGCCAAGGATCGACGATTTGTTTGATCAATTGAAGGGAGCCACTGTGTTCTCCAAGATAGACTTGAGGTCCGGCTATTACCAGTTGAGAGTAAAAGAGTCAGATGTGCCAAAGACTGCATATTGGACGAGGTACGGGCATTATGAATTTTTAGTCATGCCTTTTGGTTTAATTAATGCCCCTGCTGTGTTTATGGATTTAATGAATCGTATTTTTCGCCTATACTTGGACAAGTTTGTTGTGGTTTTTATTGATGACATACTGATATATTCTCGCGATGAACATGAGGATGCTGAGCACTTGAGGATCATTTTACAGATTTTACGAGATAATCAGTTGTATGCTAAGTTCAGCAAAAGTGAATTTTGGCTCAAGGAAGTTGGATTTCTGGGACATATTGTCTTGGGAGATGGAGTCCGAGTTGACCCAAGTAAGATTTCAGCCATTGTTGACTGGAAACCACCGAGAAATATATCTGAAGTTAGATGTTTTTTGGGCCTAGCTGGCTATTATAGACGATTTGTCAAGGGGTTTTCTATGATAGCTACACCGGTGACGAGATTATTACAGAAAGACGTAAAGTTTGAATGGACAGAAAAGTGTCAACAGAGTTTCGAGAAACTAAAGGCAATGTTGACAGAGGCTCGGTTCTAGTACAACGGAATCGGAAAAGAATTTGTGGTCTACTGACGATGCGTCCTTGAATGGATTGGGCTGTGTACTTATGCAAGAAGGCAAAGTGATAGCATATGCCTCCAGACAGTTAAAGCCACATGAGAAGAATTACCCGACGCATGATTTAGAGTTGGCTGTTATTGTCTTTGCATTGAAGATTTGGAGACACCATTTGTATGGTGAAAAATGTCGGATATTCATTGATCACAGAATTTTAAAGTACTTGATGACTCAAAAGGAATTGAATTTAAGGCAACAGAGATGGTTAGAGTTGATAAAAGATTATGAGTTGGTCTTTGATTACCATCCGGGAAAGGCGAACGTGGTCGCCGATGCTTTAAGTAGAAAATCCTTATTCGCTTTGAGGGCTATGAATACACAGATGACTTTGACCGATGATGGTTCCATTCTAGCTGAGTTAAGGGTTAGACTGATATTCCTTCGAGAGATCTATGAGGCTCAGAAAGATGATAGCGATTTGCAAGCCAGAAGAGTTCAATGCGAGTCAGGTCTTGAGTCCAAATTTCGGATCAATTCAGACGGATGTTTAATGTTCAGGGACCGAGTATGTGTACCGAGGAACGATGAGCTCATTCGTAAAGTTTTGCATGAGGCACATAGCGGATGCTTATCTGTACATTCGGGCAGCACCAAGATGTATAATGATTTGAAGAAACGGTACTGGTGGCCGAGTATGAAGAAAGACATTTCTGAATTTGTTTCAAGATGCTTGATTTGTCAGCAAGTAAAGGCCGAGCACCAAATGCCCTTAGGTTTGCTTCAACCTATAATGGTACCTGAGTGGAAATGGGACCAAGTTACCATGGATTTTGTAACGGGTTTGCCGTTAACACTGAGTAAGAAAGATGCTGTATGGATTGTAGTCGATAGACTTACGAAGTCAGCCCATTTCATACCTGTTCGAGTTGACTACTCACTTGAAAAGTTGGCAAACTTGTATATTTCAGAGATAGTAAGGCTTCATGGAGTGCCGTTATAAATCATTTCAGATAGAGATCCGAGATTCACGTCGAGATTTTGGAAAAAGTTGCAAGAGGCTTTGGGCACAAAGTTGAGATTTAGTACGGCTTTTCACCCCCAAACCGACGGACAGTCGGAGAGAGTAACACAAGTACTTGAAGATATGATACGGTGTTGTATTCTTGAGTTTTAGGGCAGCTGGGAGAAATATTTACCTTTGGTGGAACTTGCCTACAATAACAGTTTTCAGTCGAGTTTGAAAATGGCACCTTATGAGGCTTTATATGGGCGTAAGTGTCGAACGCCTTTATTGTAACATCCCGATTTAGGGCCTAGTCAGAATAGTGGTGGGAGACCACAAATCCGAGGGTTATAAATGAGTTTTTGAGGTTTATGCCTTGTATGCATGCTAGTGTGAAAGTTTCATGAAGCAATTTTGTGAAATTGTGGTTGAAATGTCCAAAATGACTAAATTGCAAAAGTTGCAAAATGTGTGTTTCTAGAAGCTATATGTGTGAAATAGCTTTAGATTATTAATTAGAGGTCCTTAAATAGCAATTTATCCAAATTCTAATTTTTGGACAAAATTGGGCATGGATGAGTTAAAATAGAAAGTTTATCAAAAGGGCATTTTGGTCATTTATTAAATAAGTGATTAAAATAGGAGAAAAGATGACAAAATTCATTCATCTTCTTCCCCAAGGCTGCCGAAAATTCCAAGAGCCATTGTTAGGGTTCTTCAAATTTTTCAAGCTTGCTAGTAAGTGCATCTAGCCTCGTTTTTGATATTCTTTGTATTTTTGAAGTCCTAGTAGCATGAGTAAGCTATTTTTAGCTATTTGATGAGCTAAAATGGAGGTTCAAAAATGTGGTCATGTATGACATGCATGTATGTTGATATTTTATGGAAGATTATGAAAGCTTGATGTAGTAGAAACATCTTTTGTTAAGTGATTTTCCATGAAAATGCATGTAGGGACTTGATTGTGAAAATCTTAAGTTTGGTCATACATGTATGTTTTAGTGAGAATTGATGATAGCTTTAGTTGAATAAGTGGTTCGACTAAGCATGACAGACTAGAAAGTTGAATAAAAATCACTTTACGAGCCTTTGGGACTAAAGTGTAAATATGAGAAAGTTTAGGGGCAAAATAGTAATTTTGCTAAAGTATGAGATAAGGGTCAATCTAGTCAATGTGTATAATGAATAAGCTAATTTATTCATTATAGATCAAGAAAGGCAAAGCCCGGATCGAAACCGAGGCAAAAGCAAGGTGGTGGACTAAATTACAAGTCTCAATACTTTTGAGTACCGAGGTAAGTCTATGCATAAACAATGCATTCATACTTACAATTTGTTGATGATAGCTAGTGTGTAGCTTGTTCGAGATTGATTGAGAACCTATGTGGTTCAAGTAGTAGAATTGTGAATGGATGTTTAATTGAGTAAGTAGACATGTGAATGTGTAGTGATAATGCTAGATGGCAGGCTAAGTGCGATACCATCCTAATGCATATTGACGATGAGCTGGCTATGTGCGATGCTATCGTTAGGTATATCATTTAGTGGGCTAAGTGAGAAACCCCTATGATTACCTTTGTGGTAGGCTAAGTGCGATACCACCTTATTAATCGACGGTGGTGTGCTAAGTGCGAAACCACCGAGACATTTCTTTGTGTGGGTTAAGCGTGTGGATTAGCCATGTGATTGCATTATTGAGTAAAGAAGTCGTGTGGATGCATTATTAAGTTAATTAGCTGTGTGGATGAATTATTGAGAAATAATGATGTGTTGTATATTGTGTAAATGTGACATTGAATGCAGGGGTGCATTTCGATGGTTATGAGTATGTGACTCATGATGTGTTGGAAATGTGGTAAGGGTTAGAAAGAGTAAGCATAGTTGTTCATTACTTTTGGTAGTATAATGCTAATTGTTGTTTAGCTTATACTATGATGCTTAATTGTTTATGTGTAAACTTACTAAGCTCAAAGCTTACTCCTTTTCTTTTCCCTTGTCTTATAGAGTAAAAGTGTTGAATCGAGATACGAGGATCAATTGGAAGATCGCCCACACTATCAGCACACTCTGGTACATGAGACTCAATGTTTTGTATATGGCATGTATAGGGGCTAGACAAGTTAGTGAATTTTGTTGTAAATGGCTAAGATGTGTTGGCCTTTAGATGGATAGCTTATTTTGTATAATGCCATGGTTGTTGGCTATTACATTATATGAAAGAAAGATGTAGTTTTCTATGTGAGATTGCACTTCAATTTGATTTGATTATGATTGTGTTAGATGAGTATATGTTGTGTATGCTAGAGGGGTGAAAAGAACTTGGCACATAGCTTTGTTCATGTCCATGTGGATAGACACACGCCCGTGTGTCTAGGCCATGTGTGACACACGGCCAGCCCACGGGTGTGTGACTCAGCCGTGTGTCCCCTGCATGTTAGTATTTGAAGTTAGAATAGACCACGGACTAGTCACACGGGCGTGTGGGATTAATCAGTGTTGGCCACGGGCTAGCTACACGGGCGTGTGTCTAGACTCTAGGCCGTGTTAAGGTAGTCAATGTGCACCACGGGTGGTAAGCACGGGCGTGTGCCTTGGCCGTGGGACATTGGCAGAATGCTGGGGTTTTAGGCACGATTTGGGGACATGGGCGTGTGTGTCCATGCACGGGCGTGTCTAATCTTGCACGGGCGTGTAAGACCTGTATAAAAGAGAAAAATTTTATGATTGGAAAAAGTTCCGGTTTAGTCTCGAGAGCCCTCGTGTGTATGAGTGAGGCCTCGTAAGTCGAGAATGAGGTTGTTGAGATGACTTCAGAAAGTAGTTATGACAAGCCTAAGTGGCGATCAAGTGGTTTGAGTTCGGTAACGCCTCGGGCCCGGTTCTGGCGTAGAACCTGGGTAAGGGGTGTTACATTTATATTGGACTGAACTTAAGGAAAACCCGATTCACGGGGTTGATTTGGTTAGAGAAACCGAAGAAAAAGTAAAGGTGATTCGAGATTGTCTAAAAGCTGCTTCTGATCGACAAAAATCCTATTCAGATTTAGAAAAGGAAAGAAATTGAGTATCAAGTCGGTGATAGAGTATTCTTGAAAGTGTCACCATGGAGGAAAGTTCTTAGATTTGGCTGGAAAGGCAAATTGAGTCCGCATTTTATCGGACCATATGAGATCACCGAGAGAATAGGGCCGGTAGCTTACCGATTGGCTTTTCCGTCTGAGTTAGAAAAGATTCATAATGTTTTTCACGTGTCTATGTTGCGATGCTACCAATCAGACCCTTCGCATGTGATTACACTGACAGAGGTTGAGATACAACCCAACATGACTTATGGTGAAGAACCAGTTAAGATTCTAGCCCGAGAAGTCAAGCAATTAAGGAATAAAAGTATAGCTCTCGTGAAAGTTTTATGGTAGAGACATGGGGTAGAAGAGGCTACATGGGAGCCCGAGGAGGCTATGAGGAACCAGTACCCAAACCTTTTTGCTGGTAAGATTTTCGGGGATGAAAATCCCTAAGGGGAGAGAATTGTAACAGCCCGATTTAGGGCCTAGTCAGAATAGTGGTGCGAGACCACAAATCCGAAGTAGAAATATGTGTTTAAATGATTTCATAAGGCTTATGAGGTATTTGCATGATTGTGTGAAAACTTCATGAAGGAATTTTATTAATTAGTGAATAAATTGTCCATTAGGACTAAATTGCAAGGATTGGAAAATATGAGATTCTAGAAGATTTAAGTATGAAATAGAATTCTAAAGATTACTAGAGGTCCTTATTTAGCAATTAGACCATTATATAAGATGGACAAAAATGGACATGGGAAGGAAAAATCTCAAGAAAGGGGCATTAAGGGCATTTTTGTCATTTGGTAAATAAAAGATTAAAAAGGGAAAAAGAAGTCAAAAATGGTGTCCATCTTTTTCTCCCTTAGCCAAAATTTTTAAGGAGCCATAGCTAGGGTTTCTTCAACTTCCAAGCTTGATAATCAAGAAACATGAAGCCCGGATCGAAATCGAGGCAAGAACAAAATCGAGGACTAAATCGAGCATCTATACACATTTTGAGAATCGAGGTAAGTTTGTATGAAGTTAGAGTTTCATAATGTTCGATATTTGAAATTAATTAATATTATGACAATGTATGTTATTGCTATGAAAATCGAGTGATGAAGCCTCGATGAGGAAATGGTGTAAATAAGTTATGTGAAATTCCGGATAAAAACTCGGAATAATGAGGTTTCCCATGTATTAGCATTGAATAAAGAAGGTCCCGTGTAAGACGATGTCTGGGATATGGCCTCGGCACCAAAGGAAGATTTCTTATAAGACCATGTTTGGGACATGGCATCGATATTCATGTATGATCTCGTATAAGACCATGTCTGGGACATGGCATCAACATCGAGTTATAAGGTCCCGTGTAAGACCATATCTGGGATGTGGCATCGGCATCAAAGGGTGATCCCATGTAAGACCATATCTGGGATATGGCGTTGGCATCAAATTTTATGAACGATGAGCTCGAGTATCGTACGATAATTTAGTTAATTCGTGGGCAAACGAGCCTAGTATGTAAAATGGTATAGAGTTAAATTCGTTTATGGATGACATTGGGTATCACCTATGAAAAGAATGATGAAAATATGAGTTTATGTTCATGATAGCAAATGTGCTGAGTCATGTGACTAAGTGATACAGGTACCATGAGTAAAATACAAAGTATGAAATCATATTGTGAAATGAGAAGGGTAAGAGTAAGTATGAGTAAGTATGCTTGAGCACTTGATGCTTAAGTTGTTCATGTATCATAAGATGGATGAGTTTATTTTGAGTATTTATGTTGCTATATAAATTTCATGCAAACTTACTAAGCTATATGCTTACCCCTCTCTTTCCCATTTTCCTTGTAGTTTCGCCAAGTTAGCTCGGGGATCATAGAATGTCGGAGCTCGGATCACACTATCAACCGTTCTTTTGGTATAGTAAAGTTAATTCATTTTGAGTATGGCATGTATAGGAACTTGATCGTTTTGGGTCATGTCATGTTTGAAGGCCAAAGGGTTGGCTATTAATGTTTCACACTCATTTTGTAAAGGGCCATGGTGAATTGGCCAATATTGTTAAGTTTATGTTATAAAGTTGAAAAGTTAAATGAAATGAATGTTCATGCAAGTAATTGAGTAAAATACGGGTGGAATGAATGATAATTTAAGGATTCTTAAGATTTTGGTATTGCTATGTTATGTGCTTCTTGTGATGAAATAAATGAGTTTATGTTTCACGGTGGCAAGAAGGCTTGGAAAATAGCCTTAAACTGTCCACACGAGTAGACACATGGACGTGTGTCTAGGCCGTGTGTTAGCCCAATGGGTGTGTTAGTAGGCCGTGTGTCCCCTACATTTAATTGCGAGAATTCGATTCGTCACACGGGCAAGCACACGGGCGTGTTCTTAGGCCGTGTGCTCCTTAAGGGGTTGCTGACTTCATAAACAGAATACCCCTAGTTTTCACACACAGGTGAGGACACGGGCGTGTCTAGGCCGTGTGAAGGACACGGGCCATTGACACGGGCGTGTGTTCGGCCGTGTGAAAACCCCTGCAGGTTCGAAATAAAAATAAATTCTACACGGGCTAGGGACATGGGCGTGTATGACCACACGGCCTGCCCACACGGGCGTGTCCCAAGTCACACGGGCGTGTGACCTCTGTTTAGGCAAAAAAATTCAAAGAGTGTAAAGGTTTTCGGTTGAATTCTGAAACCTTCCGGAGGTATGTTTAAGGCCTCGTAGGCCCATGATATGTGTGTTATGGTTAAGAAAGAAAAGTTTAAGTTGGAATGAAATTTTATAGCCCGTAATTACATCTTCAAGCAAAGTCAAGCATGGTAATGCCTCGTATCAGGTTCCGGCGTCGGACACGGGTAAGGGGTGTTTCAGGATTTTTCCAAGAGGATTTTCGGAAAAAGTATATTAGCAAAAGATTCATTGACCAGAAGAGGAAAGAGTTCTTGGAACTAAAGCAAGGCCGAATGACAATGACTGAATACGAACGTGAGTTCGTAAGGCTTAGTAAGTATACCCGGGAGTGCGTGTCTACCGAGGCCATCATGTGCAAAAGGTTCAAGGACGGGTTAAATGAAGATATCCTTTTATATGTTGGAGTCCTCGAACTAAAAGAATTCATAGTGTTGGTGGATAGAGCTTGTAAAGCCGAAGAGTTGGCTAAAGAGAAGAGAAGAGCTGAGATTGAGTCCCGTGACTCGAGGAAAAGACAACTGAATAAGTCATTCCAATCTTCATCTAAGAAATTGAGAGGTTTTGCTACTTGGCCAGTCACTTCAGTCAGGTTTTCAAACCGAAGTAAGGGCAAACAGTTTTCGGGGTCTAAAACGCAGACCACATCAGTTGCTAGTGTCGGCAATGCCCGATCGAGTAGACCGGAATGCCCGCAGTGTGACAGGCGTCATTCTGGTGAGTGTCGAGCAAATGAGAAGGCTTGTTTCTGATGTGGGTCTTTAGACCATTTTATCACAGATTGCCCGGAGGTGGGCGAGAAAGAGAAGTCTTAGAATGTAAGACCGGGAAGTGCTGCTAGAGGAAGGCCGCAGAGAAATCCGGGGAATGAGATGAGTGGCAAGAATTCATCTAGAGAAAAGACTGCAAGATTCGAGGGTAGAGCATCGGTGAGAACATATGTCATTCGTGCTCGTGAAGAGGCATCTTCCCTTGACGTGATCACGGGTACATTTTCTCTCTATGATACTCGTGTTATAGCTTTAATTGATCCGGGATCTACCCACTCATACATATGCATGAAATTAGTCTCTAGCATGAGCATGCCTATAGAGTCTACTGAATTTGTAATAAGAGTGTCTAATCCCCTAGGCAAGTATGTGTTGGTTGATAGAGTATGCAAAGGTTTCCCTTTGACGATTAGGGGTCATTGTTTTCCGGTTGATCTTATGTTATTGCCGTTTGATGAGTTTGATGTCATCCTTGGGATGGATTGGTTAGTTACTCATGATGTAATCGTGAATTGTGGAAAGAAGTTTATTGAATTGAAATGTGAAAATGGAGATTTTATTCGTGTTGAATCAGACGAACAAGACAGATCACCAGTAGTGATATCATCCTTGTTGACTCAAAAGTATTTAAGAAAGGGGTACGAAGCTTACCTTGCCTTTGTGATGAATACTAAAGAGATTGAGTTGAAAATTGAGTTGGTACCCATAGTATACGAGTATTCAGATGTTTTCCAGGAAGAATTGCCAGGGTTACCTCTGGCTAGAGAGATCGAATTCGGGATTGAGCTAGCCCTGGGTACCGCCCCCATTTCTATTGCTCCATATAGAATGGCTCCAACCAAGCTAAAAGAGTTGAAAGCACAGTTGCAAGAACTAATGGATAAAGGTTTCGCAAAACTGAGTTTTTCTCCATGGGGTGCTCCCGTTTTATTCGTGAAGAAGAAAGATGGTTCTATGAGATTATGCATAGATTATCGGCAACTTAACAAGGTAACTGTGAAGAACAAGTACATGTTACCGAGAATCGATGATTTATTTGATCAATTTAAGGGAGCCACGGTATTTTCCAAGATAGATTTGAGGTCCAGGTACTATCAGCTGAGAGTCAAGGACTCGGATGTACCAAAAACCGTATTTAGGACTAGGTATGGCCACTATGAATTTCTGGTCATGCCTTTTGGTCTAATGAATGCCCTTGCCATTTTCATGGACCTGATGAATCGCATTTTTCGGCCATACTTGGATAAATTTGTCGCGGTCTTCATCGATGATATACTGATCTACTCTCGAGATGAGAACGAACATGCCGAGCATTTGAGTATGGTTCTGCAAATTTTGAGAGAAAAACAATTGTATGCCAAGTTCAACAAGAGTGAATTTTGGCTTAAGGAAGTAGGATTTTTGGGGCACATTGTCTCAGGAGATGGGATTAGAGTCGACTCGAGTAAGATTTCAGCAATTGTTGATTGGAAATTGCCGAGGAGCGTAACTGAAGTAAGGAGTTTTCTAGGCCTAGCCGGCTATTATAGGTATTTTGTCAAGGGGTTTTCCATGATAGCTACCCCGATGACGAGACTATTGCAAAAAGACGTGAAGTTTGAATGGACAGAGAGGTGTCAACAGAGTTTTGAAAAACTAAAGGCGTTGTTGACTGAGGCTCCTGTTGTGGTACAACCAGAGCCGGGAAGAGAATTTATGGTTTACAGTGATGCATCCCTGAATGGATTGGGTTATGTACTTATGTAAGAGGGTAAGGTGATTGCATATGCCTCTAGACAATTAAAGCCGCACAAGAAGAATTGCCCGACCCATGACTTAGAGTTCGCCGCCATTGTGTTCGCATTGAAGATATGGAGACACCATTTGTATGGCGAAAGGTGTCGAATATTTACCGACCATAAAAGCCTAAAATATTTGATGACTCAAAAGGAATTGAATTTGAAGAAACGAAGGTGGTTAGAGCTGATTAAGTATTATGAATTATTGATTGACTACCATCCGGGAAAGGCGAATGTAGTCGCCAATGCTTTGAGCAGAAAATCATTATTTACGCTGAGAGCCATGAATACTCAGATGGCTTTGATGGATGATGGTTCTATTCTAGCCGAGCTAAGGGCTAGACCATTATTTCTTCAAGAGATTTGTGAAGCTCAGAAAGAGGACAGCAGCTTACAAGCCAAAAGAGTTCTATGTGAGTCAAATGTTGAGTCAGACTTTCAAGTAAGCCCTGATGGATGTTTGACGTATCGAGATAGGGTCTGTGTACCCAGAAATAATGAGCTTTTTCATAAGATTTTGCATGAAGCACATAGCAGATGCTTAACTGTGCACCCAGGCAGCACGAAGATGTACAATGATTTGAGGAAGTGGTATTGGTGGCCCAGTATGAAGAAAGATATTTCTGAGTTCGTGTCAAGATGCCTAATTTGCCAGCAAGTGAAGGCTGAACACCAAGTACCTTCGGGTCTACTTCAGCCCATTATGGTTCCTGAATGGAAGTGGGACCGTATTACAATGGACTTCGTGACAGGTTTACCGTTGACGCCCAAAAAGAAAGATGCTGTGTGGGTCGTAGTCGATAGACTCACGAAGTCAGCCCATTTCATAACAGTGCGAGTCGATTACTCACTTGATAAATTGGCGGATTTGTACGTGTCAGAGATAGTAAGACTTCATGGGGTGCCGTTGTCGATTATTTCGGATAGAGACCCTAGATTCACGTCACGGTTTTGGAAGAAGTTACAAGGGCCCTTAGGCACAAAATTAAGCTTCAGTACAACTTTCCATCCATAAACCGATGGCCAGTCGGAAAGAGTAATATAGATACTCGAAGACATGCTTCAATGTTGTGTTTTGGAATTCCAAGGTAATTGGGAGAAATACTTACCGTTGGTGGAATTCGCCTACAAAAACAGTTTTCAGTCAAGTTTGAAAATGGCGACTTATGAGACATTGTATGGGCGTAAATGTCGAACGCCCTTGTATTGGTCAGAACTCAGAGAGAAACAGGTACACAGGGTCGACTTGATCAGGGAAACTGAAAAGAAAGTAAAGGTGATACGCGAGTGTCTGAAAGCGGCCTCAGATAGACAAAAGTCCTATTCAGATTTAAAAAGGAAAGAGATTGAATTCCAAGTCGGTGATAAAGTATTTCTGAAACTATCACCATGGAAGAAGGTCCTCAGATTTGGCCGGAAAGGAAAATTAAGTCTGCATTTTATCGAACCTTATGAAATTACCGAGAGGATAGGACCGGTAGCTTATCATTTGGCATTACCACCCGGACTAGAAAATATTCACGATGTCTTCCACGTGTCCATGTTGCGTCGATACCGTTTGGACCCTACACATGTAATAGTACTAACAGAGGTAGAAATTCAACCGGACTTGACTTATGGTGAAGAGCCGATTAAGATGTTGGCACGAGAGGTCAAACAGTTAAGAAACAAAAGTATAACTCTTGTTAAAGTGCTATGGCAGAGACATGGAATAGAAGAGGCTACATGGGATCCAGAAGAAGCTATGAGAAACCAATATCCCAACCTTTTCACCGGTAAGATTTTCGGGGACGAAAATCCTTAAGGGGGAGAATTGTAACAGCCCGATTTAGGGGCTAGTCAGAACAGTGATCTCGGGATCACTAATTCGAGGTTAGTGAAAATTATTTTCATGTCATTTTACAAGCTAGAGCCTGATTATATGTGTGAATGAAAATTTTGGTGCCTTAATTTTAGCGATTTCTTACTTAATCGCGAAAAAGGATTAAATTGCATAAAGTGCAAAAGTTCTATCTTATAAGCTAAAGGTGCCTAATAGCCATAGAATATTAATTTGAGGTCTTTAAAGTGCAATTAGACATCTAAAGATAGGGTGGCCGGCCATAGGAGACAAGAATTGACAAAATTGGTGAAAGTTGGTAAAAGTTGGTGACTAAATTGACTTGTATTAATAAAATAAAGAAAGAAAAGATATCATCTTTTATCTCTATCTTCCTCCACCAAAAATAGCAAGCAAAATAGGGGTTTTGAAAGCTCAAAATTTCAGCAAACTCATCTCCATTCAAGTAAGTGATTTTAATGGTTTTTCTTGAAGATAGTTGTACTTTTAGAACCCCTAGAGCTTAAGCTTTCTAATGAGGGGACTAATTTGCAATATGGTGAAAAGATTAGAGTTTTTCCAGGAGAGCTTTCATTGTTATTTGCTGCATTTTTATGGAAGAATATGAGTCTTAGTTGATAGATAAACAACTTTTGTGAAAGGTGTTACTATGAAAACACCTAAATGGACCTTTTTGTAAAGGTTATAAAGTTTGTAGTAAATGTGTGAAATGTTGGGTTTTGATTATAGCTATAAGAGAAATAAATGTTCACCTAGGCTTGTTGAAGGTAGAATTATGATTAGAATTGATTTTCGAGCCTAGGGGTAAAATAGTCATTTTGCCAAAGTCTAAGGGCAAAATAGTAATTTTGCCAAAGCATGATTATTGAAATGCTTCTATTAATGTGATGATTAAAATGAGCTAATTTGCTATTATAGAGCAAGAAGACCCAAGAATCAACCTCGATCAGGGAAAGAACAAAATATCGGATTAGTCCGACAATCTAACCTATTTTGGAATCGAGGTAAGTTTGTATGAGATAGATTCAACATTTACGCTAACATGTTTGAGAACATTTGATATTATGTCGTTGCATGATATTCTACCAAATTGAATATTTGATGTTGAATGAGTAAGTTGAGATGTTGAGGTCCTAGTTGGACTATAATGAGTGTGAAACACTATCATTGAGATGTGAGATAGATGAGGTCCCGTATAAGACCATGTCGGGGACATGGCCTCAAGACCGAATTGAGATCCGTGTAAGACCATATCTGGGATATGGCTTCGGCATAGAATATGAAAAATCGTATAAGACCATATCCGGGATATGGCATCGATATTGATGTGAGGTTCCATATAAGACCATATCCGGGATATGACATTGGTATTCAGAGACGATCCATGTGAGACCACATCCGGGATGTGGCATTGGCTTCTTGTTTATGCTAATAATAATGAACATGCATCTTTGAGTATCCCTAGTGATTTATTGGGATAAATAGATCAACTTAGAAATAGAAACGAGAATTGTATTAAAGCTATGTGATTGAGTTAACACAGGTACCCGTGAATAATTCACGAAGAACGTTTACGATATGTGCTAGATAAGGGCAAGTATGAGTAAGTATGGCAAGGAGCCTATGACTTTGTGTGTGGTTACTTAATGCCATGGATGGATATTGTCATGAGCTTATTATTGCTATTTATTTCCATGCAAACTTACTAAGCTTTATGCTTACCCCTTTTATTGCCCTTTTCCTTGTAGTATTGCCAAGTTAGCTCAAGAATTCGCAGACGTCGGAGTTGGAGATCACACTATCGCCCACTTTTTGGTATAGCCAAACTAGATTTATTTTGAGTATGGCATGTATAGGATTTGAATGTTTTGGTTAAGTCATATTTACAAGCCAAATGTGTTGGCTATTATGGTTGTTTCAATCTATTTTGTAATTGGTCATTAAAGTTGGGCCAATACTTGGCATGTTCTTACATATATATATTCAATGAAGATGAATTTCATGAAGTGTATGTTTTTGTGGAGGTCTTGATTCTTTTGAGTTCTTAGAGGTACCATATGGTCATCTTACATATTGAATTGTTTTGGTATGAGTGTGATTTCTTGCTAGGATGGAAAATGGCTTGGTAGATAGCCATAAAATTGTTCACACGGGCAGACACACGGGCGTGTGTCTAGGCCGTGTGTGACACACGTTCAGCCCCATGGGCGTGTGTCTAGGCCATGTGTGACACACGTTCAGCCCCATGGGCGTGTGCTAGGCCATGTGTTCCCTTGCATGCTAGAGTTGCAAGTCAGTATGCTCAGTAGTAAACACATGGGCAGAGACACGGCCGTGTGTCTCAGCCGTGTGGGAGGCACGACCAAGAACATGGGTGTGTGCCCAGGCCGTGTGAAGTCTACACCTGAAGTTAGGAATTTAATTCGACACACGGTCTAAGGACACGGGCGTGTGCCTTGGCCGTGTGACCATAGTGAGATGATGACATCAAAAATAGAATGCCAAGGTTTTGGCACACGGGCTAAGACACGGGCGTGTCGATGCTGTGTGAGAGGCACGTGCTAGGGACATGGGCGTGTGTCTGGCTGTGTGAAATAAGTCAGTGTTGACAATGGGTGAAGAACACGGGCATGTCTCAGGGGCACACGGGCGTGTCCCATTAACAACACGGACGTGTGGCCCCTGTTTGGACAAAAATTTTCTAAGCATATAAAAGTTCTTGGTTTAATTCTGAAACCCCCCGGAAGTATGTTTAGGGCCTCGTAGGCCCAGAATGAGTAGGTTAAGAGTGGAAATGGAAAGTTTCTAAGCTGCAGCGAAATTTTATAGCCCGATGTGTTATGTTTAAGCAAGTTAAGTTAGGTAATGCCTCGTATCCGGTTCTGATTTTGAACACGGGTAAGGGGTGTTACATGAGCTTTCCCGAGTATCCGATGTAACTCTAGATTGTTCAACGGGCAAGAAAAGGGAACGAAATGGTAAGTATACAAATGGAGTGCATCATGACTTAGTGAAAGGATTTATGAACTAAATGATGTTGTACATATGAAAATTTACATGTCTTATAGTTGATTTCAATTATGTTATGGATAGATATACTAACTTGTGAGTTGGTGATGTTGATTAGGCTTTGCTAAGCTTATGGCGTTGGTGTTGAATTTGTTTAATATATATATTTTATCATTGAAATGGTAAGTTATGTTAAAGTTTATACGAGCTTACTAAGCACTCACTGCTTAGATCTTACTAAGCACTCACTGCTTAGATAGTTTCTTTCCTTTGTTTTATAGATTATCGGAAGCTCGATTGGTTTGGAACCTCATCGAAGATCTATCACACTATCCAGAAGTATTTTCAGTAGTTTTTGTATATTTTGGGAAAGGTTAATAATGGCATGTATGGGATGTTTTGTAAAGGTGCTTTGATATGTTTAAGTCTTGAAGATTATGTTTGGTTGGTGCACTTTAATGTTTACTAAACTTTGTCATTTTTGGTCACTTGTTAATGCTTGTAAATAAGGCTCTTTATGGTATGTTTAGAATGGTTTGAAAATGGTTAGTTGTGGTATGTTTTGGTATATAGTTGAAATAGGTTATCATGCATGAATTGAGGCAACATTGACATGTTTTGGAAGTTGTTGTTTGATATAATTGTGGTGCTTTTGAATGGCATATTGGTTAGTTGAATTAGGGTCTTTGAAATGGCATATTTATATGTATTTGTATGATGTTTAGGTTACTTGAAGGTGTGCACAATTGGATTGTATATTTATGCATAGTTTGGTTATGAAATGGCTTGATTTTAGGTGCATTTTTGGTTCACACGGCCTGAGACACGGGCTGTCATACGGCCGTGTGACACACACGGCTTGGCGACACGGCCGTGTGTCATTTATGAATTTCTTAGTGTTTAAGTTAGTGAGTTACACGGCCTAGCACACGAGCGTGTGAGGCAACTCAGAGAGTTACACGGTCTGTTACACGAGTGTGTGACACGCCCGTGTGACCCTACTTAGTGAGTTACACGGGTGATGACATAGGCTGGGACACGGCTGTGTGTCCCTTATTTGAGAGTTACACGGCCTTGCCACACGGCCGTGTAACCTTTGTTTTTCAAATTTTGCAATTTATTATTAAACTTTCTGTTTAGTTGCAAATTAGTCCCGAATTGCTTCCAAGCTATTTCTAGGGCCTCTAATGCTCGATTTAGGGACGAAATTTATGTGTTTGAATGGTTTACGATATATTTAAATTATTGAATGTTATGATGTTTAAATATTTATGATTGTATGGTAATGCTCTGTAACCCTAATCTGGTGACGGAGACGGGTTAGGGGTGTTATAGACGTGGATCCATCCCCTCTGGCACCGACTGTAACACCCCTTACCTGTGTTTAACACCAGAACCGAATACGAGGCATTACCGAACTTAGCTTGCTTAAACATACAACATCAGGCCTTAAAATTTTGTTTCAACTTAAAACTTTTTCATTCATATTCATAATGTCCCTATTATGGGTCTACAAGACCCTAAATGTATATCCGGAATAGTTCGGGACTAAACAGGAAACTTTCGCACACTTAGAAAATTTTTGCCTAAGATAGGGCCACACGCCCGTGTGGGGAAAATGAAACGCCCGTGTGGGCATATCACACGCCCGTGTTTCAGGCCGTGTCCAAAATAAGGGACACTCTGTTTATGTCGTCAGCACATCCTTAGGGGCACACGGCCAAGCCACACACCCGTGTGCTGGCCCGTGTGACGAACTAAATTTTTTGCAAATAATATGCAGGGGACACACGGCCTATCAACATGCCCTCAGAGCTGGCTGTGTGTCACACACGGCCTAGACACATGCCCGTGTGCCTACCCGTGTGGACAATTAGAAGGCTATTTACCAAGCCAATTGCCACCTTGAAAAACAAACACACTTATACCACCACAAGCAACACATAACATAGCAATAATACCATGAAGAATCACTAATTCATCATGTATTCGCTTCACATTTTACTTGATCAATTTCACGAACTTGCACTTCATGAATATCATCATCATTGGATATATATAAAACTTAACAAGTATTGGCCAATTCTTAATGGCCATTTAGAAAATGAATGCATAACATTAATAGCCTACCCTTTGGCTAACAAATATGACATAACCAAAATGACCAAGTTCCTATACATGCCGTACCTAAAATAAATCAACTTTAATATACCAAAAGAATAGTTGATAGTGTGATTCGAACTTCCACGTCCTATGAACCCTGAGTTAGCTTGGCAATACTACAAGGAAAAGGGAAAAGAGAGGGGTAAGCATAAAGCTTAGTAAGTTTGCATGAAATAAATAGCAACATTAAGACTTATAATAGCATCCATTTATCTCATTGGATAATACTCAAGTTCTCGAACACATCAACTTAACTTACTCATGTATACTCTTACCCAATTTCATATCACATTTTGCATTCATTTCTCATAAGTAACTCATGGGTACTTGTATCACTTCATCACATAAATTTAGCACTTTTATACTCTTTAAACATAGAATTTGCTCTTTGTCATTTGTACATAAACTTAGCTCTTTGCCCGTTGAACTACTTAGAATATCAGAGGATACTCAATCTCATCTTACATGTATCACGATGCCAATGCCATATCCCAGATATGGTCTTACATGGGATCTCATATTTCGATGTCGATGCCATATCCCAGATATGGTCTTATACGAGATCGTATATAGATGTCGATGCCATGTCCCAGACATGGTCTTACACGAGATCTTTCTTTGGTGCTGAGGCCATGCCCCATACATGGTCTTATATGGGACCTTTCTTGCGGTGCTGATGCCATGTCCCAGACATGGTCTTATACGGGACCTTCCTTGCGGTGCCGATGCCATGTCCCAGACATGGTCTTACACGGGACCTTCCTTGCGGTGCCGATGCCATGTCCCAGACATGGTCTTATACGGGACCTTCCTTGTCTCATGTTGTGACATTAGTATCCTTGCTACTCCGAATGTTCGACCGGGACTTCTACTTAACATATTTTCATCACACTCTCGTCGAGGCATTATTAGTCGATTCCATAGATTTAATTTTCATTTCACATAATATCAAGCAGTTAAAAATATAAAAACATTATGTAGCTTTAATTTCACACAAACTTACCTCGATACTCAAAATACGTATAGTTGTTTGATTTAGTCCACAACTTTGTTCTTGCCTCGGTTTCGGTCTGGGCTTCGTGTTTCTTGATCTATAATAACAATTTCACTTGTTTAATACTCAAATTGACTAAATTAACCCATGAATCATACTTTGGAAAAAATATGATTTTTCCCCTAAACTTTCACATAATTACACCTTTGCCCCTAGGCTCGTAAAATGATTTTCATTCAATTTCTTTGCATTTTAAGCCTAGCTGAATCATTTTCATAGTTACAACAGCCCCCAATTTCCACTAATTCACTCATGTATGTCCATTTTCATGACTTTTACAATTTGGTCTTTTTTATGCATTTTTCATGAAAATCACTTGGAAAAAGATGTTTATCATACATCAAACTTTCATATTCTTCCATAAATCATCAAAATACATGCATGTCATACATTGGTAAATTTTTGAACATAAATCCTAGCTCAAAATATAGCTAGAAATAGCTAAATCGAGCTACGAGGATCTCAAAAATACGAAGAACATTTAAAACGGTGCTGGGAGGTACTTACAATCAAGCTTGAAAGTTGAAGAAACCCTAGCTATGAAGTCCTTGAAATTTTCGGCTATGGAGGATGAAGATGGACATGATTTCTAGCTTATTTTCCCTTTTAATTCTTTTATTAACCAAATGACAAAAATACCCTTAAGGCATTTTCTTGAGATTTTTCCTTCCCATGTCTATTTTTGTCCATCTTGACATATATTGGTCTAATTGCTAAATAAGGACTTTTAATAATTTTTATAATGCTATTTCATACTTAAACCTTCTTGAGTCTCATATTTTCCAATCTTTGCAATTTAGTCCTAATAGACAAATTGATCACTAATTAATAAAATTTCCTCATGAAATTTTCACATAATCATGCAAACATATCATAAGCCTCTTAAAAATCATAAAACACATATTTGTACTTTAGATTTGTGGTCTCGCAACCACTATTTTGACTAGGCCCTAAATCGGGCTGTTATAATTCTCCCCACCTTAGGGATTTTCGTCCCCGAAAATCTTATCGGTAAAAAGGTTTGGATATTGATTTCTCATAGCCTCCTCGGGCTCCCATGTAGCCTCTTCTACCCCATGTCTTTACCATAGTACTTTCACAAGGGCTATACTTTTTTTTCAATTGTTTAACTTCTCGTGCCAAAATCTTAACCGGTTCTTCGCCATAAGTCATGTCTGGTTGAATTTCAACCTCTGTCTGTGTAATCACATGCGAAGGATCTGATTAGTAATGATGTAACATAGACACGTGGAACACATCATGAATCTTTTCTAACTCAGATGGTAAAGCCAATCGATAAGCTACTGGTCCTATCCTCTCGGTAATCTCATATGGTCCAATAAAACGCAGACTCAATTTGCCTTTTCAGCCAAATCTGAGAACTTTGTTCCATGGTGACACTTTCAAGAATACCTTATCACCAACTTGAAATTTGATCTCTTTCCGTTTCAAGTCCGAGTAGGACTTTTGTCTATCCGAAGTAGCTTTTAAACAATCACGAATTATTTTTACCTTCTCTTCGGGTTCTCTAACCAGATCGACCCCGCGAATCTAATTTTCTTTGAGTTCGGTCCAATAAAAAGGCGTTCGACACTTCCGCCCACACAATGCCTCATAAGGCGCCATTCTCAAACTCGACTGAAAACTGTTATTGTATGCAAACTCTGTAAGAGTATGCCCAAAGATCAATCATGTGATGGTTGTAATAACATACTTGATTTACCATGTTTATTAATATAAGGCGTTGTCTATATTATTTCAATTTTTTTTTCTGTGTGTACAAATCAACTGTTTTATAATAATGTCCTGAGAATAATATGATTATTCTTAAAAGATCATTAGTCAAGTATCAATAATGCATTAAGACTAACATGTAGTTGATTGATGATAAAGAGTTGTCATTGATATGGAGTGTCAAAATTAATGCATGAATATGTGTGTTAGAGAACAACATATTGGATGACCCACTATGAGTATGTTTCTTGGATTATTATGTAATTGTCACAACATTACTCATAGTGATTAATATGTATATGATCCTCAAACTTGAGATCATCATTATCCCAACATCGTGAGTTGTATATTTTAATATACCAAACGTATACAGAATCGGTTGTTCTATAAAGGCTGATGTTGGATATACCACAATCTATGTAGAGGGATATGGTTGATCAATATAGGATAGGTCCCTCCTACATAACGGGAGTAATATCTTAGGCCACTTGATTGAGTGAGACTAGAAATGCATGGCCATGCTCAAATAAGTTGATATGAGATGTCATACTTATTTGTATATCATAGTCTACTCAAGATATCAAGAAACATGGGATGGACTATGCAAGTGTGACTATTCCGTGACTTGTGTTCATTCCAGAGATAAAGGACTTAAGGATTAATGCATGAAAGGTTAATCACAAAAAGGTTATGTCGAATCATGACTTCTTGTAACTTAGGTAGCAATGATGCATTGCTAGATGCCACTCATTGTTTGTAACATTAGAATCATTCTAGTATTACTTCTAACGTTACAAGAACCTACAGGGTCACACCCTATGGTTGAAATGAACAGAATAAAACATAGTTGGTATTGTGTTTGGTTGTCACATGAATTAAATTAATTATAGAATTAATTTAATTGGGCAATCAAATATTGAACATATTATATGTACAAGGATGTTGTACACATAATGAGAACATAGTTCTATTAATATATGAATTTGGTTCGTATATAAATTTAAATAAATATAGTTTACCGAAATCCTTGTTATAATTAATGTAATTATAATTTTTGGTTAAAACATTATTATATTTATTTATTTTTTAATTATGATTATTATGTTTGGATAAAATTTTTATGAATTATGATTCATTATATATATACCAATTATAAAAGGTGAGAAAGGTAGAGCTTTTAAAAACCCTAAAAATAAAGAAAACTAAAAACTTTGCTTGTGAGGTCTAGCAGTCGTCAAGCAAAGAAACCTCCAAAACAGTTTTGGAGATTTCTTCTGTTCATCGTCAAACTGGGTGGATTACGTAGAGGTCGAAATCATAAAAGGTTGCGGCTTGGTTTGATAGTAGATCAGAATTCTTGTTGCCAAGGCATCGCTGTCTACTCAGATTAAAGTTTCGGTAATTTCAAAACCATTATTTCACCCCGATTCGTTCCTCGCACATAGATCCATGGTTTGGATCGCTGAAATTAT
Source organism: Gossypium sturtianum (assembly GCA_025698515.1). Classification (NCBI taxonomy): domain Eukaryota; kingdom Viridiplantae; phylum Streptophyta; class Magnoliopsida; order Malvales; family Malvaceae; genus Gossypium; species Gossypium sturtianum. Next base: position 66,885,148 of record CM046946.1, on the reverse strand, counting down.
TTTTTTTGCTGCGCCATGGGGGTACCGACAGTCCAACAAACTCTACCAATAGTAAGTACTTTTCCCAACTGCCCTGAAACTCAAGGACACAATACCGGAGCATATCCTCAAGTATCTGTATTAATCTCTCCGACTGTCCGTCAGTTTGCGGATGGAAAGCTATACTAAAACTCAGCTTTGTGCCCAAAGCTTCTTGCAACTTTTTCCAAAATCGGGATGTGAATCTCAGATCTCTATCCGATATAATCGACAAAGGCACTCCATGTAGTCGTACAATCTCTGAAACGTACAAGTCTGCCAACTTGTCAAGTGAATAGTCAACGTGTACAGGTAGGAAATAGACCGACTTTGTAAGTCTATCTACCACAACCCATACGGCATCTTTCTTACTCGGTGTCAATGGCAAACCCGTTACAAAGTCCATAGTAATACGGTCCCATTTCCACTTGGGAACCATAATAGGCAGAAGTAAACCCAAAGGTACTTGGTGTTCAGCCTTCACTTGCTGACAAATCAAGCATTTTGGTACAAATTCAGAAATATCTTTCTTCATACTCGGCCACCAATACCATTTCTTCAAGTCATTATACATTTTTGTGCTGCCCGGATGTACAGATAAACATCCACTATGTGCCTCGTGTAAAATTTTTCGAATGAGCTTATCATCTCTTGGTACACAGACTCTGTCTCGAAACATCAAACATCCATCAAAATTAATCTGAAAATCTTATTCAACACCCGACTCACACTGAACTCTTTTGGCTTGCAAGTCTCTAACACCTTTCTGAGCTTCACAAATCACTTGGAGAAACATCGGTCTAGCTCTCAATTAAGCTAGGATAGAACCATCATCTGACAAAGTCATCCGTGTATTCATGGTTCTCAATGCGAACAAGGATTTCTTACTCAAAGCATCAACTACTACATTCGCCTTTCCCGGGTGGTAGTCAATCACTAGCTCATAGTCCTTTATCAACTCTAACCATCTTCGTTGCCTTAAGTTCAATTCCTTTTGAGTCATCAAGTACTTTAGGCTTTTATGATCGGTGAATATCCGACATTTTTCACCATACAAATGGTGTCTCCATATCTTCAATGCAAACACAATGGCAACCAACTCTAAATCATGTGTCGGATAATTCCTTTCATGCGGCTTTAACTGTCTAGAGGCATATGCTATCACCTTGCCCTCTTGCATAAGCACACAGCCTTATCCATTCAAGGATGCATCACTATAGATTACAAATTCTTTTCCTGGTTCAGGTTGTACTAGAATTGGAGCCTCAGTCAATAATGCATTTAATTTCTCGAAACTCTGTTGGCACTTTTCTGTCCATTCAAACTTTACATCATTCTGTAACAACTTCGTCATCGGTGTAGCTATTATGGAAAATCCCTTGACAAACCGTCTATAATAGCCAGCTAGGCCCAGAAAACTTCTAACCTCAGATACATTTCTTGGTGGTTTCCAATCAACAATAGCTGAAATCTTACTCGGGTCAACTCGGATCCCATCTCCTGAGACAATATGCCCCCAAAACCCAACTTCTTTAAGCCAAAATTCACTCTTGCTAAACTTAGCATATAATTGATTATCTCGCAAAATTTGCAAAATCGACCTCAAGTGCTCGGCGTGCTCATTCTCATCACGAGAATAAATCAATATATCATCAATAAAAACCACAACAAATTTATCCAAATATGGTCAAAAGATAAGGTTCATTAAATCCATAAACACAGTAGGAGCATTTGTCAATCCGAAAGGCATGCCCAAAAATTCATAGTGCCCATACCTTCTCCGAAATTCGGTTTTCGGCACATCTGAGCCTTTGACCCTCAACTGGTAATAACCAGACCTCAAATCTATCTTGGAAAACAAAGTGGCTCCCTTCAACTGATCAAATAAATCATCGATCCTTGGCAATGGGTACTTGTTCTTCACGGTTACCTTATTAAGCTGCTGATAATCTATACATAATCTCATGGAACCATCTTTATTTGTCACAAATAATACTGGAGCACCCCACGGGGAATAACTCGGTCGTGCAAAACCTTTGTCCATCAACTCTTGTAACCGTGCCTTTAATTAATTCAACTCAGTTGGAGCCATTCTGTATGGAGCAATCGATATAGGTGTAGTACCAGGGGCTAACTCAATGCCAAATTCAATTTCTCTAACCGGAGGTAACCCTGGCAATTCTTTTGGGAATACATCTGGATACTCACATACTATCGGCACTGATCCAATTCTTAACCCAGTTTCTTTGGCATTCATCACAAAGGCAAGATAGGCTTCATACCTTTTTCTTACATATTTCTGGGCAGACATATGAGAAATCACTACAGACAATATGTCCTGTTCATCTGATTCCACACGAAGAGTGTCCCCGTTTTCACATCTCAATTCAATGTATTTCTTTCCAGAATTTACTGTCACATCATGAGCGATTAACCAGTCTATACTAAGAATTATATCGAATTCATCAAATGGCAATAGCATAAGATTTGCCTTAAAATAATGACCTCTAATCATGTAACATCTCGGTTTAGGGCCTAGTCAGAATAGTGGTTCGAGACCACAAATTTGAGGGTCATGAATGAGTTTTTGAGGCTTATAATATGTATGCATGCTAGTGTGAAAGTTTCATGAAGCAATTTTGTAAAATTGTGGTTGAATTGTCCAAAAGGACTAAATTGCAAAAGTTACAAAATGTGTGTTTCTAGAAGCTATATGTGTGAAATAGCTTTAGATTATTAATTAGAGGTCCTTAAATAGCAATTTATCCAAATTCTAATTTTTGGACAAAAATGGGCATGGATGAGTTAAAATTGAAAGTTTATCAAAAAGGGCATTTTGGTCATTTATCAATTAAGTGATTAAAATAGGTGAAAAGATGATAGAAATTCATTCATCTTCTTCCCATAGCTGCCGAAAATTTGAGAAGCCATTGTTAGGGTTCTTTCAATTTTTCAAGCTTGCTAGTAAGTGCTCATAAGCCCGGTTTTTGATATTCTTCGTATTTTTGAAGTCCCGGTAGCATGAGTAAGCTATTTATAGCTATTTGGTGAGCTATTGTGGATGTTCAAAAATGTACATATGTATGACATGCATGTATTTTGATGTTTTATGGAAGAATATGAAAGCTTGATGTAGTAGAAACATCTTTTGCTAAGTGATTTTCCATGAAAATGCATGTAGGGACTTAGTTGTGAAAATCTTAAGTTTGGTCATACATGGGTGATTTAGTGAGTTTTGATGAATGCTTTAGTTGAGTAAGTGGTTCGGCTAAGCATGAAAGTGTAGAAAGTTGAATAAAAATCACTTTACGAGCCTTTGGGACTAAAGTGTAAATATGAGAAAGTTTAGGGGCAAAATAGTAATTTTGCTAAAGTATGAGATGTGGGTTAGTTTAGTCAATGTGTGTATTGAATAAGCTGATTTATTCATTATAGATCAAGAAAGATGAAGCCCGGATCGAAATCGAGGCAAAAGCAAGGTGGTGGACTAAATTGCACATTTCAATACTTTTGAGTATCGAGGTAAGTCTATGCATAAATAATGCATTCATACTTACAATTTGTAAATTCTAGCTAGGGTGTAGCATGAATGAGAATGATTGGGAACCTATGTGGTTCAAGTAGAATGAATGCAATATAGATGTGAATGGATGAATAATTGGGTAAATAGACTTGTGCATGTGTTGTGATAATGCTAAATGGTGGGCTAAGTGCGATACCATCCAAATGCATATTGACGATGAGCTGGCTATGTGCGATGCTATCGTTAGGTATATCATTTAGTGGCTATGTGCGAGATCACGATGATTACCTTTGTGGTAGGCTAAGTGCGATACCACCTTATAAATTGATTGTGGTGTGCTAAGTGTGAAACCACCGAGATATTGGCTGTGTGGATTAATTGTGTGTAATAGCTGTGTGGATAAGATATGTGGATTAGCTGTGTGGATTAGCTATGTGAGTTAGCTATGTGGATGCATTATTGAGCAATAATGATGTGTTGTATATTGTGTAAATGTGATATTGAATGCAGGGGTGCATTTCAATAATTATGAGCATGCGACTCATGATGTGTTGGTAATATGGTAAGGGATAGAAAGAGTAAGCGTAGTTGTATATTATATGTTGGTATAATGCTAATTGTGGTTGGGCTTATACTATGATGCTTAATTGTTTATGTGTAAACTTACTAAGCTCAAAGCTTACACTCTTTCTTTTCCCTTGTCTTATAGATTAAAAGCGTTGAACCGAGATACGAGGATCATCAGAAGATAGCCCACATATCAGCACACTTTGGTACATGAAACTTAATGTTTTGTATATGGCATGTATAGGGGCTAGATAAGTTAGTAAATTTTGTTGTAAATGGCTAAGATGTGTTGGCCTATAGATGGATAGCTTATTTTGTATAATGCCATGGTTGTTGGCTATTACATTATATGAAAGAAAGATGTAGTTTTCTATGTGAGAATGCACTTCAATTTGAGTTGATTATGATGGTGCTAGATGAGTATATGTTGTGTATGTTAGAAGGGTGAAAAGAACTTGACACTTAGTCTTGTTCTTGACCATGTGGGTAGACACACGGGCGTGTGTCTAGACCATGTGTGACACACGGTCAGCCCACGCGGGCAGTGCCGTGGCCAAGCGCCCTCCTGCATATTAATATTTGAAAATAGAATACACCACGGACTAGTCACATGGGCGTGTGCCTAGAGCGTGTGGGATTCATCAGTGTTGGCCACGGGATAGACACACGGGCGTGTGTCTAGACTCTAGGCCGTGCGAGGGAAGTCAGTGTTCACCATGGTTGGGGAGCACGGGCGTGCCATGGCCGTGGGGCAATTGGCGTAATGCTCGAGTTTTTAGCACGGCTAGGAACATGGGCGTGTGTGTCCATGCGGGCGTGTCTAATCTTGCACGGCGCGTGAGACTGTATATAAAGAGAAAAATTTTAAGGATCGTAAAGTTCCGGATTAGTCTCGAGATCCCTCGTGTGTATGAGTGAGGCCTCGTAAGTCGAGAATAAGGTTATATCGAGTAATGACGTTGAGCCTAAGTGGCGATTAAGCGGTTTGAGTTCGGTAACGCCTCGGGCTCGGTTCCCGTAGAACCGGGTAAGGGGTGTTACAAATCATCAATGGGCAATCTTTGCATACCTTATCAACTAATACACATTTGCCTAAGGGGTTGGACACTTTTACCACGCACTCAGAGACTCTCTGGGCATACTCATACTAGATACTAATTTCATGCAAATATATGAGTGGGTAGATCCGGATCAATTAAAGCGACAACATTAGTATCATAGAGAGAAAATGTACCCGTAATTACATCGAGGATGACGCTCTTCGCGACCACGAATGGCATAAGTCCTCGCAGCGCTCTTCCTCGAGATCTTGCGATCGCTCACCTGGGTGTACTCGACTACTAGTTCCACTTCCCGGTTTCTCTCTTTGTCTCCCTCTAGTAGTACTTCCCGATCTTGTACTCTGAATTTTCTCTTTTTCGACCATCTCAGGGCATTCTCTAATAAAATGATCTTGGGAACCACAGTTAAAACAGGCTCTCTCATGAGCTCGGCACTTACCGGGGTGACGTCTACCACACTACGGACATTCAGGTCTATTTGGTCGAGCGTTCCCAACACTAGCAACTGAAGTAGTCTGAGCTTTAATCCCCGAGTACTGTTTACCCTTACTTCTATTCGAAAACCCAGCTGAAGTGGCTGATCGGGTAGGAAAGTCTCTTGACTTCTTGGATGAGGACTGAAATGACTTATTCAGTTGTCTCTTTTTTGAGTCACGAGACTCCATTTCAGCTTTTCTTTTCTCTTTAACCAACTCCTCGGCTTTGCAAGCCCTGTCAACTAGCACAACAAATTCCTTTAATTCTAGGACACCAACAAATAATCGGATATCTTCATTTAATCCATCCTCAAACCTTTTACACATAATGGCTTATGAGGATACACACTCCCGATCGTATTTGCTGAGCCTTACGAACTCAAGCTCATACTCAGTTACTGTCATCCGACCCTGTTTTAACTCAAGGAATTACTTTCTCTTCTCATCAATAAATATTTGGCTAATGTACTTCTTCCAAAACTCTTCTTGGAAAAACTCCCAATTAACTCTCTCTCTTGGTACAACCGACACAAGGGTGTTCCACCATTGATAAGAGGAATCTCTCAAGAGAGACACCACACACTTAATGCACTCTTCAGGTGTGCAAGATAATTCACCAAATACTCTGATGGTATTTTCAAGCCAAAATTCTGCCCTCTCCGGATCGTCCTCTTTACTAGCTCGAAATTCCTCGGCTCCTTGTTTCCGGATTCTATCAACTGGAGGCTTTTCCCTTCTTACCACTTCTACCACTTGGGGAGCTATAGGGGTAGGCTGAGAAATAGGTGGGGGAGGAGGGGGTTGTACATTCGGGTTCGTACGAACGAACTCCGTATACCATGCATTCATCATGTGGAGAAAGGCTTCCCTAGCCTCTTCTCCTCCTCTCTGACTTACAGTCATTGGTCTATTCTCATTTTCATTGGGCACCGTCCCTTGGGCGGACATCATCCTCTACAGCCCTATCGGGATCCATTTTCTATATGAAAACACAATTTAAACCGTCAGGAGTCGTCACACCATCATTATGTAAATACTCATAGGTATGGCATGTATAGCTAGACTCATGCATACTCTACGTTAGTCCGAGAATCGACTAAACCGTAGCTATGATACCACTAAATGTAACACCCCTTACCCGTGTTCAACGCCGGAACCAGATACGAGGCATTACCGAACTTAGTTTGCTTAAACATACAACATCGGGCCATAAAATTTCGTTTCAACTTAAAACTTTTTCATTCATATTCATAATGTCCCTATTATGAGTCTATGAGACCCTAAACATATATCCGGAATGGTTCAGGACTAAACAGGAAACTTTCGCACACTTAGAAAATTTTTGCCTAAGATAGGGCCACACGCCCGTGTGGGGAAAATGACATGCCCGTGTGGGCATATCACACGCCCGTGTTTCAGGCCGTGTCCAAAATAAGAGACATTTTGTTTATGACATCAGCACATCCTTAGGGGCACACGACCAAGCCACACACCCGTGTGCTGGCCTGTGTGACGAACTGAATTTTTCGCAAATTAGATGCAGGGGACACACGGCCTATCAACACGCCCTCAGGGCTGGCCGTGTGTCACACACGGCCTAGACACACGCCCGTGTGCCTACCCATGTGGACAATTAGAAGGCTATTTACCAAGCCATTGCCACCCTGAAAAACAAAAACATTTATACCACCACAAGAAACACATAACATAGCAATAATACCATGAAGAATCACTAATTCATCATGTATTCGCTTCACATTTTACTTGATCAATTACACGAACTTGCACTTCATGAATATCATCATCATTGGATATATATAAAACTTAACAAGTATTGGCCAATTCCCAATGGCCATTGACAAAATGAATGCATAACATTAATAGGCTACCCTTTGGCTAACAAATATGACATAACCAAAATAACCAAGTTCCTATACATGCCGTACCTAAAATAAATCAACTTCAATATACCAAAAGAATAATTGATAGTGTGATTCGAACTCCGACGTCCTATGATCCTTGAGTTAGCTTGGGGATACTACAAGGAAAAGGGAAAAGAGAGGGGTAAGCATAAAGCTTAGTAAGTTTGCATGAAATAAATAACAACATTAAGACTTATAATAGCATCCATTCATCTCATTGGATAATACTCAAGTTCTCGAACACATCAACTTAACTTACTCATGTATACTCTTACCCAATTTCTTATCACATTTTGCATTCATTTCTCATAAGTTACTCATGGGTACCTGTATCACTTCATCACATAAATTTAGCACTTTTAGACTCTTTAAACATAGAATTTGCTCTTTGTCATTTGTACATAAACTTAGCTCTTTGCCCGTTGAACTACTCGGAATATCGGAGGATACTCAATCTCATCATACATGTATCACGATGCCAATACCATATCCCAGATATGGTCTTACATGGGATCACATCTTGATGTCGATGCCATATCCCAGATATGGTCTTACACGGGATCTCATATTTCGATGTCGATGCCATATCCCAGATATGGTCTTATACGAGATCGTATATAGATGTCGATGCCATTTCCTAGACATGGTCTTACACGAGATCTTTCTTTGGTGCCGAGGCCATGTCCCAGACATGGTCTTATACGAGACCTTCCTTGCGGTGCCGATGCCATGTCCCAGACATGGTCTTATACGGGACCTTCCTTGCGGTTCCGATGCCATGTCCCAGACATGGTCTTATACGGGACCTTCCTTGTCTCATGTTGTGACATTAGTATCCTTGCTATTCCGAATGTTCGACCGGGACTTCAACTTAACATATTTTCATCATACTCTCGTCGAGGCATTATTAGTCGATTCCATATAAATAATTTTCATTTCACATAATATCAAGCAATTAAAAATATAAAAACATTATGTAGCTTTAATTTCACACAAACTTACCTCGGTACTCAAAATACGTATAGTTGTTCAATTTAGTCCACAACCTTGTTCTTGCCTCGATTTCGGTCCGGGCTTCGTGTTTCTTGATCTATAATAGCAATTTCACTTGTTTAATACTCACATTGACTAAATTAACCCATGAATCATACTTTGGCAAAAATTACGATTTCGCCCCTAAACTTTCACATAATTACACCTTTGCCCCTAGGCTCGTAAAATGATTTTCATTCAATTTCTTTGCATTTTAAGCCTAGCCGAATCATTTTCATAATTAAAATAGCTCCAAATTTCCACTAATTCACTCATGTATGACCATTTTCATGACTTTTACAATTTGGTCCTTTTTATGCATTTTTCATGAAAATCACTTAGAAAAATATGTTTATCATACATCAAACTTTCATATTATTCCATAAGTAATCAAAATACATGCATTTCATACATGGGTAAATTTTTGAACATAAATCCTAGCTCAAAATATAGCTAGAAGTAGCTAAATCGAGCTACGAGGATCTCAAAAATACGAAGAACATTAAAAACGGGGCTAGGAGGTACTTACAATTAAGCTTGAAAGTTGAAGAAACTCTAGCTATGGAGTCCTTGAAATTTTCGGCTATGGAGGATGAAGATGGACATGATTTCTAGCTTATTTTCCCTTTTAATTCTTTTATTAATCAAATGACAAAAATACTCTTAAGGCCTTTTCTTGAGATTTTTCCTTCCCATGTCTATTTTTGTCCATCTTGACATATATTGGTCTAATTGCTAAATAAGGACTTTTAATAGTTTTTATAATGCTATTTCATACTTAAACCTTCTAGAATCTCATATTTTCCAATCTTTTCAATTTAGTCCTAATAGACAAATTAATCACTAATTAATAAAATTTCCTCATGAAATTTACACATAATCATGCAAACATATCATAAGCCTCTTAAAAATCATAAAACACATATTTATACTTTAGATTTGTGGTCTCGCAACCATTATTCCGATTAGGCCCTAAATCGGGCTATTACACCGACGACCTAGAGGGATAAAGTAGTTGGGAAAGGTTCTTCGGAGTCAGTACAAGAAGAGGAGATTGAATTTTAGGAGGGAGATTTCATGAAATCTACGGTTAATAGAAGGCCAACAATAAATTTTTCTGACCGGTTAAAGCAAATTCTAATAAGGGATATGGCCTTAACGGTGGTGGTGAAACTGTTAGGTAGGAATTTGGCTTATACTACACTTCATAATAGGATTTTTAGCCTTTGGAAACCAACTCATTGGTTTCAACTTATGGACGTTGGAAATGACTATTTACTAGTGAGATTTCAAAATAGTAGGGATTACGAGAAGGTTCTCACTCAAGGTCTATGGGTTGTGTTCGGACAATATCTCACGGTTCAGCCATGGACTCTTAACTTCAGTCCCCTCCAATTGTTCCCTGGCACTGTTATGGCATGGATCTGTTTACTTGGGCTACCAGAGGTACTTTACAAACGTAGAATCTTGGAAAAAATAGGTGGTCTAATAGGTAAAGTTGCTAAATTAGATTTTAACACATATAGTGGCTCAAATTGGGAGGTTCACTCGAATGGCGGTTTTCATTAATCTGGACAAATCGCTAATCTCTCAAATCTTGATTAACAACATATTTTAGAGAGTCAAATACGAATCCTTACTGGTAGTTTGTTTTTCATGTATCCATTACGGGCATGTACATGACCTTCTCCCATTTAAAGGTTTTGCGTTGGGCCGCTGTGGTGATAAGGAGACAACAACGGCAGAGGTTCAACCGGAGAAGAAGAAAATTGTAACACCCCTTACCCGGGTTCTACGCCGGGAACCGAGCCCGAGGCGTTACCGAGCTCAAACCACTTAATCGCCACTTAGGCTCAACGTCATTACTCTCTATAACCTCATTCTCGACTTACGAGTCCTCACTCATACACACGAGGGCTCTCGAGACTAATCCGGAACTTTTACGATCCTTAAAATTTTTCTCTTTTATACAGGTCTCACACGCCCGTACAAGATTAGACACGCCCGTGCATGGACACACACGCCCATGTCCCCAAACCGTGCCTAAAAACCCAGCATTCTGCCAATGCCCCACGGCCAAGGCACATGCCCGTGCTTACCACCCGTGGTGCACACTGACTTCACACACACGGCCTCAAAGCCTAGTCACACGCCCGTGTGGCTAGCCCGTGGACTATCCTGATTTAAAATGTTAACATGCAGGGGACGACGCGCCACAAAGACATGCCCGTGGGCTGACTGGTGTGTCACACATGGCCTAGACACACGCCCGTGTGTCTATCCACATGGTCAAGAACAAGACTAAGTGTCAAGTTCTTTTCACCCTTCTAACATACACAACATATACTCATCTAACACCATCATAATCAACTCAAATTGAAGTGCATTCTCACATAGAAAACTACATCTTTCTTTCATATAATGTAATAGCCAACACCCATGGCATTATACAAAATAAGCTATCCATCTAAAGGCCAACACATCTTAGCCATTTACAACAAAATCCACTAACTTGTCTAGCCCCTATACATGCCATATACAAAACATTAAGTTTCATGTACCAAAGTGTGCTTTGATATGTGGGCTATCTTCGATGACCTCGTATCTCGATTCAACGCTTTTAAATCTATAAGACAAGGGAAAAGAAAGGGAGTAAGCTTGGAGCTTAGTAAGTTTACACATAAACAATTAAGCAACATAGTATAAGCTAAGCAACAATTAGCATTATACCAACATAAGTAATTCACAACTATGCTTACTCTTTCTATCCGTTACCACATTTCCAAGACATCATGAGTCACATACTCATAACCATCGAAATGCACCCCTGCATTCTATGTCACATTTACACAATATACAACACATCATTATTTCTCGTAATACATCCACATAACTTATCCACACAGCCTATTCACACAGCTAGTTCACATAACTAATCCACACAGCTATTACACACAGCTAATTCACGTAATTAATCCATACAGCTATCACACACAACTAACACACACAGTCAATCCACACAGCCAATATCTTAGTGGTTTCGCACTTAGCACACCACAATTGATTAATAAGGTGGTATCGCACTTAGCCTACCACAAAGGTATTCATAGTAGTTCAGCACATAGCCCACTAGACGATATACCTCACGATAGCATCGTACATAGCTAGCTCATAGTCAATATGCATTAGAATGGTATCGCACTTAGCCCACCACCTAGCATTATCACAACACATGCACAAGTCTACTTACTTAATCATTCTCGATCATACATTCATTCCACATTTTCTACTACATTCATCCCACATAGGTTCTCAAATATGCTACACACTAGCTAGCATTAACAAATTGTAAGTATGAATGCATTATTTATGCATAGACTTACCTCGATACTCAAAAGTATGGAAATATGCAATTTAGTCCACCACCTTGCTTTTGCCTAAGTTTCGATCCGGGCTTCGTCTTTCTTGATTAGCAAGCTTGAAAAATTGAAAGAACCCTAACAATGGCTTCTCAAATTTTCGGCAGTTAAAGGGGAAGAAGATGAATGAATTTGTCATCTTTTCACCTATTTTAATCACTTATTTGATAAATGGCCAAAATGCCCTTTTTGATAAACTTCAAATTTTGACTCATCCATGCCCATTTTTGTCCAAAAATTAGAATTTGGGTAAATTGCTATTTAAGGACCTCTAATTAATAATCTAAAGCTATTTCACACAAATAGCTTCTAGAAACACACATTTTGCAACTTTTTCAATTTAGTCCTTTTGGACAATTCAACCACAATTTCACAAAATTGCTTCATGAAACTTTCACACTAGCATGCATACAAGGCATAAACCTCAATAACTCATTTATAACCCTTGGATTTATGGTCTCGTACCACTATTCTGACTAGGCCCTAAATTGGTATGTTACAAAAATAGTAGAGGCATCAGAAACCTACGGACCTTGGATGATCGTTGGGAGGTGATCACGGCGCAACCAAGTTTGAACGACAATTTTTCAGGTAAAAATCAAGCGAATGCTAGGGGGTTCTCGATTTGCTACCTTATCTGCCTTAGAGCATGATGGCGGCAAGAATGAAGAAAAAATTGCAGATACTCAAGGATATATTTCTAAATAGGTTTGAACGGTCAAATATATTAAAGGAAAACCCTTCTCATGTTGGGTCAAAAGATGCAGCAACTATTGGGCCTAGGTTGGATGGTAGGGCCCCAAACATTAAAGCCTCAATGATGCCTAATGGGTAGAATATCGGGGCTCCCTCTCCTGTTATATGCGTGGGCTCTCCTAGCCAAATTAGGGATTCTACGGTGGTGGCTTGTACAAAACTAAATGGTGGCCTTTTAATCCAATTTGGAGACAACGCAATGGTGGCTCCCACATCACTGATGGATGGACATTCAATTCAAATTGGTGACAACACTATCGTGGCTCCCATTTCACCGAATTTTGGTATGAGCCCTATGACTAAAACTAATTTATTAAATTATTCAAATATTGTTGAATTAAACTCCCGAATTCTGTTGGTTAATGATAAGGAAACAGTAAGTGCATCGAATATCTGTGCACATTCAACTCGACCTTTGAAGGTCTGATTGAATCCATGCAAAAAATGAATTCGAATATTCTTGATCTCGTAAGACATTTGGCAGTTTCTTTTAAGGAAAATACTCATTCCAATTCTTTGAAAGATTTGGAAACTGTTTTGAGCTGGGTTGTTAAGGGACATCAAATGTAAAAGGGATAGAGATCGAGAGGAAAAATGTGGCTGTTTGTAACGGTAAACCTTTCAGGAAAATCATTCAAGATCGTGAAGGTCGATTTAAAAATTCCGGTAACACGAGAGTCCCATTATCAGAATCAATGAACTCTATGGTCGAACTAATACATTCCCTAGTCGAGGATAAATCTGAGGAGAAGACGATGCATAAGGCAATCACATCTCGGGAGAAATCCAGCTAGTCTGAACATTAAAGTTTAGTATTTGCTTCTAGTTCTATTATTATGAATTTAACTATCATGTCATGGAATTGCTAGGGATGCGCCAGCAACAAGTTCCTTCATATCTTTTAGGAATATAGCAGGGATTTTAAGCCTGACATTGTGGGCCTCTTAGAGACGAGAGTTAGTGGGGGAAAAGTTGATTCAGTTATTGCTAAACTTGAGTTCCAGTTCTCTCATCGTGTGGAGGCAGTTGGCTTCTCTGGAGGTATTTGGATTGGGTGGAAGGAGTCGCTATGTGTTGAGGTGCTTCGGAGCCACCCTCAATATGTTTTGACTCGGGTTTCTAATAGTTCCTTGCAGTGACCTATTTATGTTGCGTTTGTTTATAGAAGTCCCGATAGTCAGAAACGGAAGTCTCTTTGGGGAGAATTGGAAATGAGCATCCCTGATAATGGGTCTCCGTGGATGGAAATTAGGGATTTTAATGCCCTTTTATCTCCGTGTGAGAAAAAAAAGGGCGACAAAACTAGTAGTAGTAATTGTTTTATATTTGGGAATCTCATGGAGGAAGATGAGCTAAATGATTTAGGGTTTAGGGGATCTCCATTTATAGGACATAGAGGTGGAATCTTTGAACGCCTGGATAGAGTTATTGGTAATGATTCTTGGGTTACTGCCTTTTCGAATTTCTCAGTGACTTACCTTCCAAGGCTCAAGTCAGATCATAGGCCACTCCTTCTATCCATTAGGCCTTTTTTCCATCCTCCTAAGGGGCATCCATTCCGTTTTCTAGCAGGTTGGACAGAACATCCGAGTTTCTCTGTGTTCGTCAAGGAAAAGTGGAGTTTTGATGGTTGTAACACCCCTCACCTGTATTCAACGCCGGAATAAGGTTACAGAGTATTACCGGAATTATAACACATTCAAACATACATTTCACATACAATTAATCAAATCATATACATTTCATTCACAACCCCAAAACATGCATTCGGAGAAGTTCGGGACTAAACTGATAACTTTGGAAACTTTTAGAATACTTAGAAAGTTTTCCAAATTGCAGGGGTCACACGCCCGTGTGCCCTGGCCGTGTCTCTCACACGACAAGGAGACATGCCCATGTCCCAGGTCGTGTGGACATTCGAAATGGGATCACATGGCCGTGTCCCAGCCCGTGTTCGACCCCATGTAACTCTCTGACCTAGGTCACACGGCCAACACACACGCCCGTGTAGCCTATAAATGGACATAAACACCCGTGTGTGAGGCCGTGTGGAGCATAGTGACTTGATTTTAATTTCATCACCAGGGGACACACGGCCGTGTAACATAACCATGTGTCACACACGGTTGAGACACACAGTCGTGTCTCTGCCCGTGTGGACAAAAATAGGCTATTTACTAAGCCATTTTTGCCACCCAAATTGGCACACACCTACATCAAACCAATTTGCACAATTCATAGAAATTACAAGCAACCAATACAACCACAACCAAGACTAAAATATATATACCATTTCAATACCAACATCTAACATGCTTATAATACCATAATTTGCCTACTCAAATCATGCCAATTCACATTTCCAAAGCATTCATATGTACCATTTCAACTAAGCATTTCTTAGCCTAAAACCACAAGTACAACCATTCTCAATTCATCAACCATTAGCTACCTTGAAAGTTGCATTCAACAAGCCATTCTTAAGCAATCATGAACCACATCCCTAAGAGGCATTAATACATATATACATACATCACATAATTGCCAAAATAAGCCAACTTACATGGCTAACACAAAACCAAACACTTAATATTTACAAGCCAACACAAATGGCCAAAATCATGTTACATATACCAAAATGACTCAAAGTCCCTATACATGCCAAATACTTAAAATACCAAAGTTCATAGGTACCAAGTGATAGGTGGATAGTGTGAAGCGATCTCCGACGATCCCCGAATTCGAGCTAGCTTGATAACACTATAAAACACGAAAAAAATAAACAAAGTAAGATATAAAGCTTAGTAAGCTTGTATAAAATAAACATAATTCAATCTCAAGATTATAATTCAACAATTTGAATATATCAACATTTAGCATATATTAGCTAACAAACCTTTCATATACACAATTATGATATTAATCACATTCTTCACAAGTTTCTTCGAACCAAAGTTTATACAAGTCACGTACGTACCTGTACCATCTTATATCATTCTCATACTCAATCACATCTTTCGTTTACCCGTTGAACCATTCAGAATAGAAGTCGGATACTCAAGAGTCTCGCACAATAAGTACCTATACCATGGCCCGAAGCCAAATCTAGGTAACATATATTCGAAGTACTAATATTATGGCTTGAAGCCAAATCAGCCGATATTCATGGCCAGAAGCCAAATCGGTATAACTCGCACCCGAAGTGCTAATATCATGTCCCGAAGCCAACTCAATGTATCCTCTAATGACATGTCACTAGTATTCTAAACTATTCCTAAGTTTCAACTGGGATTTCGAATGTCAAATCGTCGTCGAATCACTATCGATCATATCTATAGTCTCGTATTCACAATTTATGCAAAATCAAAGCATATGAAATACATTCGTATTAAAACTTATAATATTCAAACTTACATCGGATGCAAAAACGATGAAATAAAACGATTAGTTCGATATTTTGTTTTTCCTCCAATATAAATCCGAACTTCACTTTTCTTGATCTATATGTAATCAAATTTAACTAATTTAATTATCATTCTATTCAATTTAACCCAAAATACACATTAAGGCAACTTTACACTTTTTCCCCTAATATTACAACATCTTTACAAATTAGTCCTTATTTCATAAAATCACAAATTCATGCAATTCAATATTAACCCATGCTAGCCGATTTACCAACTAGTCCCTAGCAATCTATATTTTTCATTTATTTCACATTTCTACCACAAAATTTCCACATTTCTCAATTTAATCCCTAATATGCAACTTCACTTAAAATCACTTAACAAATGTTGTTTATCTAACAACAACTATACATTGTCTATCATTAAACATCAAAATACACATAGATTCATCAATGGCAAAACCCTAAACCTTTAACAGTTTTGCAAATTAGTCCTTGGGCTAGCTAGATTAAGCTACAATGACTTCAAAAACATAAAAATCATTAAAAACGGGATGAAATCACACTTACATGCATGGGTGAACTATGGCCGAATGTTTGGTGTTCTTTAATGGCTTCCTTCTTGTTATATTCGGTTGAAGAGTGAAGAATAAAAGATGATGACTTTGTTTTATTTGTTTTTTAGTTATCATTATTTACTAAATTACAAAATTATCCTTATTAATTAATCACTTAAAACACTCAATACATGTCCAAGAATGTCCACTAACATTAACAATGGTCTAATTACAACATAAGGACATCCTCTTTAAGATTCTATAGCTATTAGAAACCTTTAGCTAATAGAAATCAAGTTTTACACTTTACGCGATTTGGTCCTTTTTATCAAATTAAGCACTCAAACGATAAAGTTTCTTAACGAAATTTTCACACAATCATACTGTCATGCTGTAGACCTCAATTTAAAAATAAAATAATTATTTTGACCTCGAATTTGTGGTCCCAAAATAACTATCCTGATTTGACTAAAAACGGGCTATTACAATGGTTGTATGGTAGATTCTATTTCCCACTTTACGAATCAAGTCAAAATTTAGAATAAGAATGTTTATTGGCATATTGGACTTTAGAAAAAAAGGTTGATATCGGATCTCACCAGGATTTAGAGAGGTATGGACCTTTCTCACTCTGATCATTTTCTTGAGCTAGAATTAGCGACACGTATAGAGTTAGAGAATGTTTTTTACCATGAGGAATTACTCTGGAAACAAAAAGTAAGGTGTGGTTGGCTCTTTTTGGAAGACAGAAATGCTAGATTTTTTCATTGCTGAACTATCCAAAGGAGAAAACAGAATCGAATCACAACATTAAAAAATGATTTGGGGGAGTGGATTTTCGATTAAGAGGAACTACAGAAGGAAGCCGTTAAGTTTTTTTAGAACTTATATTGTAACACCCCTAACCCGAAACCGTCGTCGGAATAGGGTTAAAAGGCATTACCGGACAATAGAATCATTTCACAATCCATTTACGACACGAAGTCAATCATCATCATAATACATCAAACATAAATAATTAGTCCCTTTTTAAGGCGTATAAGACCTTAAACACATGCTAGGAAGGGGTCGGGACTAAACCGAAACACATACAGAAACTTCTCGAAATTTAAAACTTTTCTAGGTTTTAGGGGATACACGCCCGTGTGGGCAAACCGTGTGCCTCCAACGACAGCTAGACACCCACGTGTGTCCTCCCCGTGGTCGAATCTGACCTCACATCCACGGCCACCAAGCACGCCCGTGTGCCTTGGCCGTGGTCAAATCTGACTTTACACCCACAGCCACACAACACCTCGTGTGCTAAGGCCGTGTACTCTTAGGCCATATTCTGACTTTCTCACACAGCTACTAGGCACGCCCGTGTCTTGGCCGTGTGCTATTAGGCTAGCTACTGACTTAGCCCCACGGTCACTAGACACTCCCGTGTGCCATGACCGTGTACACAAAACAGGCCATATGCAAGGCCAAAATTGCCATCCACAATAGGTTCATGCCTACAAACATCAAAGCAACACCAATTCATGCTTTTAAATGCATTCAAACATACCATTTCATACACCAATTGGTCATCCACAATATCATCTACTTCTATACCTATTGACATCACAAATGAGTCCTTCCAAGTATCATTTATACATCTCAAAACATTTATAACTCAAACATCATATAATCCATACCAAAACTCATCTTCTAATCACCTCTTTCATCAACCATAAAGTCATGAAACATACCACATTCATAGCTCATTCACAAACTCAATATTATCACACTTCCAAGCCAACTCACATGGCAAGGATTAAACATCACAAATCATACCATAACTTCTAGCCTATACATGCCATATTTAATCTATATTCATCTTTTCAGAAGTACCAAAATAGATTGCCGATAGTGTGATTGATATACTGACGATCCCCGAATCCGAGCTAGCTTTACTGACACTGCAAAGCAGAAAAACAAATCACACAGTAAGCTTTCCAAAGCTTAGTAAGTCCGTAATATAATACATGTAATTCAACAATTCAAATCAATATACAAAAATAAGCCATCACTTAGATTAATTTATCAATAATACACCAACTCAACTATACCCAATGCTCACATAGCACTCCATCCATCTACTTTCAAATCCACCAACACAGAGATATCATACATACCTTAATCAACACATAGTTATCATACATACCTTAGCCAATATATAGTTATCACACATGCTTTAACCAACACATAGTTATCATACATACCTTTGCCAACACATAGTTATCACATATGCCTTAACCAACATATAGTTATCATACATACCTTTGCCAACACATAGTTATCACATATGCCTTAGCCAACATATAGTTATCATACATACCTTTGCCAACACATAGTTACTTACCAACCAAGCTACTCAATTGCTCGACTTTACCTTTGGATCAACCTTTACTATACTTTTGATTTATTCGTACACTTAGTGCCAATTCGTAATCGAAACATATTTATCATCGCACACTTAGTGCCAATTCGTTAAATCGAACTTGTATCGGTATCACACACACAGTCCCAATTCGATACGCCGAAGCTTCTATCACCTCGCACACACAGTGCTAATCTTCTCTGTCTCGTTTCTAAATTCACACACTTAGTGCCCTCCAATTCAATTCAGCACATAGCATTTCTAATCTCATAATTATATACATTTATTCATTCAAATTCACATTACAAAGATATATTTTACAACTAGTATTATATCTGAACTTACCTCGGACGTCGAAATACCAAAACGGTCGATTAATCGAGCACTTTGTCTTTGCCTCGATCTCGATCCGAACCTCTCATTTCTTAGTCTATACACATTCAAATTCAATCCATTCAATCACCAATTCATTCATTTTAGTCCAAACACACATATTTAGGGCATTTTACAAAATAGCCCTCACATTTTCACATTTCGACACTTTAGTCCCTAATTCACAAAATCATCAAATTCACATAATTTCCTTTCACATAAGCTTAGCCGAATTTCCTTTGTGTTCCTAAAAACCCACACATTTCATTTATTTCACATTTTAGTCCCCCAATTTACACTTTTCTCATTTTAGCCCAACACATACGAATTCATCAAAACTCCAAATACAAACTATCTTAATCAAACACATATCTTTCATTTTCCTCCATCAAACATTCAAGAACTCACAAGTTCATCAATAGCATATTTCAAAAACATCATCAACTCACAAAATTAAGACATGGGTTAGCTAGAGCACGAAGCAACGATTACGAAAATGTAGAAATTATCAAAAATCGAGCTCAAACATACCTTAATTTTTGCTTTAAGCTTGCCGAATGTTCAAAGCATTAAACTTTCTTTTCTTTTCTTGGTTTTTTGGTGGAGATGGATGAACAATCCACTTACTCCTTTTTATAAGTTTTATTATAACTTATAATATAATATAATATAATTTTAACTTATCAAATTAATAAATAAAAACACATATATATACAAATCAACATTTAATGCCGTCCACCCACTTATATATTTGGCTAATTTCAACTTTAATCCTCCAAATTATAAAGATAACACAATTAGGAACTTAGCATTCAGCACACAACATTTTACAATTTATGCAATTAAGTCATTTCTCACAATTCGACACACAATCGATAAAATTTTCACACAAAACTTTTACACAGGCTATATCACATATAATCAACACCAATAATAATATTAAAATATTATTCTGACCTCGAATTTATGGTCTTGAAACCACTATTCCGACTAGGGTCTAAATCGGGCTGTTACAACTCTCCCTCCTTTAGGGAATTTCGTCCCCGAATATCTTACCAATGAATAGATGTGGATATTGTTCTCTCATAAAATTTTCAGGCTCCCACATAGCCTCTTCAACTCCATGTTTATGCCACAACACTTTCACTAAGGAAATTCTTTTGTTTCCCAACTCTTTAGTCTCTCATGCCAATATTCGAATCGGTTCCTCACTATACGACAAGTCTGACTGAATCTCAAACTCAGTAGGAGCAATCATATGAGACGGGTCAGATCTGTACTATCGAAGCATCGACACATGAAACACGTTATGAATCTTTTCCAATTCAGATGGCAACTTCAATCTATAAATAACCGGCCCAACTCGTTAAACGATCTTATACGACCCGATTCAAAGTATTTTCTTCCACGGATATAAAGGCAATCCCGACACAAAGTCCATTGTGATTCTCTTCTATTTCCACTCAGGAATCATAATTGGTTGTAACAAACCGGACGGAACCTGATGTTCAGCCTTAACTTGTTGACAACTAAACACTTCGACATAAAGTCAGAGATATCCTGTTTCATACCATGCCACCAATAAAACTATTTCAAGTCATTATGCATTTTTGTACTCCCCATATGAACAGTCAAACGGCTATTGTGAGGTTCATTCAAAATCAACTGAATCAACTCTGAATTCTTCGGAGCACAAATCTGATCTCTAAATCTCAGACAATCATCACTATCAACTCAAAGTTCTGAATCAGAATTCAAATCACATTGAGCTCGTTTTCCTATCAACTCATCATCCATTTTCTGGGCATCACGAATCTGATGTACGAACATCAGTCTCATCTTCAACTCAGCCAAAACTGAACCATCATCGCACAGATCTATCTGAGAATTCATAGCTTGCAAAGTATATAAAGACTTCCGACTCAAGGCATCAGCAACAACATTATCTTTGTCTGAATGATAATCAATCACAAATTTGTAATATAATACGTTCAACTCACTGAATCAAATCAATATACAAAGTAAACCATCATATAGATAGTTTCACCAAAATGTTCAAACTTAACTATATCCGATACTCACATAACCATCCATTCATCTATTTTCAAATTCATCAACCACGTAGGTTTCATATATACCTTTTCCAACACTTAGTTAACGGTCATACATGCTATTCCATGCTCGATACTACACATCAATTGCTTTTTGTTATTTATTCGAATTAATCGCACACTTAGTGCCTTTACTTTAAAGCGAATTTAATTAGGTATCGCACACACAGTGCCGATTGATAAAGCTGAGGCATCCATTACTTCACACACACAGTGCTATTCACCTTCGCCCCGATTTTTAATTTCGCACACTTAGTGCCACATTTCTCAATTCCACATATAGCATTTCTAGTCAATAATCACATATTCATTCATTTCATAACCTTTAGATATAAATTTAACAACTCGTATTTCCCGCAGCTGATACAATATGCCCAGAAATCCAACCTCATGCAACCAAAACTCACATTTGCTAAACTTAGCATACAATTGTTTCTCGCGCAAAGTCTGTAACACAACTCTCAAATGCTCGGCATGTTGCATCTCATCACATAAATGAATCAGAATGTCATCAATAAACACTACAACAAAACGATCTAAATACGGTCTGAATATACGGTTCATCAAATCCATAAACACTGCAGGAGCATTCGTTAGTACAAAAGGGATAACTAAGAATTCATAAATCACAGGCACAGATTCAACTTTCTTATAAGTCACTTTTATATCAATCACATATGTCAAATAAGCTTCGCAACCCTTTCTCACATAGTTCAAAACTTTCATCACAGATACAACAACTGGTACCCCTTTCATATCATTAAATTCAATTCAAACTATCTCACCGTTCTGACTTCTCAAATCTATACTCTTTCATTTACAATTCACACTGACATTATGCAAAGTGAGTCAATCCATACTCAAAATTATATCAAATTTATCTAATGGTAACATCATCAAATTAGCCGGAAAGCATATATCCCAAAACATCAATGAGCAATTCTTGCACACTTTATCGATCAAGACACACTTATCTAAGGGTTCAATACTCTAATTACCAATTCAATAGACTCAACAGGTAGAGTCTTACTTAATACTAAATTCACACATACATACGAATGAGTAGATCCTAGATCTATCAATGCAATCACATCAGTATCAAATAAAGTAAAAATACCAGTAATGACATCTGGCGATGACGCTTCCTCTCGCACACGTATAGCATAGGCTGGGGCAGGTGCTCTTGCCTACGATCTCACAACCGTATCGATAGTCCCTCTCTGACTTTCGCTCACATTTCTTGTGTTTCTGGGTGATCTACCCCTAGCCATCACATTGCTCGGTCTCACATTCTGAACATTCTTCTTCAGCTAACCTTGGACAATTTCTAATGAAGTGGTCTCGTGATCCACATTTATAGCAAACTCTATTGTTGTACTTGCCCCAGCATTCTCCCACATGTCGTCTTTCACACTATCTACACTCAGGTTTGTTACTTTTGGCACTATCAACACTTGATTCTATTGGAGCTTGAGTTTGTAACACCCCAAACCCGGCCCAAACGCTACGACCGAATTTGGTTTGCTACAGAGAAAACAATTTGAGAACCATTTTAAAACCGATTTAAGTTTTGTTTAAAACCTTGTGTTTTCAAGTCTCTTGTTAAAACCATACTTAGTGTTGCTTAATATTTATTAAGTCGGGTTGTTTATAGATTGCAAATGTGCCCGATGGCATTTTTAAAACATTTTACGTTTGATTGGGAAAAACATGTGAATTCATTTTTAACATAATTAAATAGTTTAAACAAATATTCAAAGCATGTAACAATAATAAAATAATTCTAGGAGGCCTTATTACAACTTAATTAAAACAAAACCAACCATAAAAATAAGATAAAATAAAATCCAAGTTCATCTATTAAAATGTCCATCGCATGGCCACCTCGAGTCCATCGGCTCCATCTCCGCGATCTACTCATCTGCAAAATGTTTAAGGGAAAGGGGTGAGTCACCAAGACTCAGTGTGTAAATCCCCCACCCGGTAAGATAACTCATACACAAGTCATTAATAAACATGCACATGCAACCCAACCTAACCATCCATACTCCTTTTCTACCCCGTGTGGTCAAAACCATGGTGGTCAAAACCACCGATGACTTAGAGTCACAAATCGGATGATGGGGCCAACCCATCGTGTGGTCAAAACCACCGATGACCATAGGTCACAATATATCAAATGTGGTCAAAACCATGGTGGTACCAAACCACTTTGGGACTTAGTCGCAAATAATTAGTCGTTGTGGTCAAAACCACCGATGACCATAGGT
This sequence comes from Gossypium sturtianum, assembly GCA_025698515.1. Classification (NCBI taxonomy): domain Eukaryota; kingdom Viridiplantae; phylum Streptophyta; class Magnoliopsida; order Malvales; family Malvaceae; genus Gossypium; species Gossypium sturtianum. Next base: position 66,861,254 of record CM046946.1, on the reverse strand, counting down.
CACAATAATCTGATGGGGCCAACCCATCTTGTGGTCAAAACCACCGACGACGATCCATAATATCATCCCCTCCTCTCATCAATCCCACCATCACATGCTTTTATAACAATTTTCATAAATCATAACGTAGCATTTAATCATCATGTGATGGCATGCAAATCATATATCGAAAATCACAAGTTAGGGGACTTACCCGGAAACCATGCTTAAGCCCGCAAGCATATAATAGATCACTACCAAAATTTGTACTCAAGACAATAATATAGCAAGTTTATTAATAAAGTGTGTAAAGAGTTTACACACCGCTTCTACCGAAATTCCTATATCCCAGAAGATCCGATCTACGCCGCTAGATCTCTTGTCCTATAATCGACCAAAAAGCATGGTTAGGGACTTAGGCCTATTCGGCCAAACCAAGCATTTAAAAGGTTCTCTTTTTGAACCCGAGTCCTTACCCGAGTGTCTTTAAATAACTACTCCAAGCGCTCGCTTTCCTATTAATCGGCAACCTTATGTTAGTAATCTTGGCTTAAACACTAACTAAATAACTTGCTTAAATTAGATCTTACCATTATTTACCAAAATCAAATATTAGAGATCAGGGCACAGAATCGATCGCTTTACGTTTCCTACGCACCTAGAAGAGATCGATTACCAAAAGTGTTTAGGAGCCCTCTTGCCGAAATCAATACTTTATTCTTGTAAAAAGTCGACAGAACATGAGTGAAAAGAACAATAGATATTCGGCCAAGATTCTCACCTTCTTAAATCGTTTGCCAAGGAAGATTCAAGGGGATCTATCCTACTCCAATATTCGGCCACAAGGAGTCTTAATAGGAGATAAGAGATTTCGGCAACAAGGTGTGGAGTACTTCGGCTAGAGAGAAAAATAATGAGGGAAAAGGTGTTTAAGGTTTCGGCAACAGAGGAGTGAATATTCGGCCAGCAAATGAATAAAGAAAAGGGAATTGAGGATGGGATTTCGGCAAAAGAGAAACAAAAGATTGGGGTTTTGGGACTTTGAATCACGTTTATAAAAGAATGAAAATAGAAAAGTTGCTCCCTATGAAATTCGGCTATGTGCAAGAATGAAGAAAAGGAATTAAAGTGATAAGTATGTGCCTTAAAAAGGATTCAGACCTCCCCTCAAGCTTGCCGTCCAACCCACTAGGGAATTCAAAATTCAACCAATTCTAGATTTGAAACAATTCAAAAGAGTTTGAATTATAATATGCCTACTTTTTTTCCTTGCCAACTTATCATAATTTAATCCAAATAATATCCCTTTTATCTACTATTATCTTGTTATCAAAACAATAATATTATCCTTGATTATCACTTATCAAATAAATAAAAAAAAAACAAAGAATCCATGTGCTTCCAAACTCCATCGAATGCAAAAACAAAGGCCATGTGCACCAACTCTTCACCCACGTTAGCAAAGAAAATAAAACCCACTTGCATTCTTTGGGATTCAAACCAAGACCCCACCGCGGCCCCTCTTCCAACGCCCTTGCCAACTCTTCCACCGACTTTCATGCCATAAAGCCACACTATTTAATTTTAAACCTTTTTACTCCAGCCCATAACCGCATACAAAAATAAAACATGCAAGATCTGTCGCTCCAAACCCCTCGAACCCGTGACTGCCTCTTCTAGACTCTCAAGTGGCGACCCAAGCCACTCCTACAACTGGGCTTTGATGCCAAGATCCTTCACGAACTAATTTTAAGGCCTTCCTCGCTAATTCCAACGCCCAAAACAAAAATTGAAACGCCACTTGCCGCCATCGTGCCTCGAACCTGTGCCCTTGCAACACCTTAGACGCACTCCAGTCCAATTGAACCAAGCCTATTCCTTGTGTCACATTTTCCCAAATTTCTACTTAACCCCTATCTCGCCTAGCCTCCTCCTTTTAGACACTTAAAAAAATAAATTTTAATACTAAGTCAGCCTAGCTCGGGTTTAATTCTAGACCCTAAAATACGCCAAATAAATCATAAAATTTATTCTTCAGCACACACACATGAGAAATTATCTAAGTTACAAACAACCCCTAATTTAGGATGTTACAATTCTACCCTCTTAAAAATAATTTCGTCCTCGAAATTACTTACTATCGCTCAATCGCGCATCCTTAACTCATCATATTACGCTATCTTTGCGCACTCGATCTTAAAGAACTATCATACTTCCTAGAAACATTTCCTACGCTCATAATCCAAGTTCCATACACTTTACTAGCAACATAAGAATGAACTAACGTAACCATGACCAAGACAATTGAGGTATTAGGAAATAAGAAACTTACCCGTTGTTATGTCCGCACATCTTCCTCCTCGCGACGGCCAATCGCAGAAACCAGCCTTGGTTGCCTCGCCTCTGCACCTTCAAAGACCTCGGCCACGCCTGCTACCATTATCATTACCTCTAGCCGCACCTCGACCCTCCGTGGTGGTCCTTCATTTCTAACCCGAGCACGGTTCGACCCTCGGTTGATTCCTAGCTAACTTCCGAGGACAATCCCTTACACGGTGATCGCATTCGATCCACACTCAAAGCACCCGATTACCACTCCAACACTCACCCTTGTGAGGCTTGCCACACCGAGCACATTGTGGCGGCCATTGGGTATTGGCAAAGAAGAGCCTAGTAGTTTGATCTCGACCCATCAAACTTCGTCCTCTTCTCATTCATTACCCAAGAACCTTGAAGGTTCCGAGCTTCTCTTATTCCAATTCCGTTCTTGGTTCCGCTTTAATGGACTGTCTTACTCCTCAAAGAACTTTAGACTTCTCCACAAGAACAAAGAAACTCGCGTTCTGTTGTGGAGCTATCATCATCCTCACTCATCTCTCTCACCATCCTCGAATCTAACACAGCTGCGTTCATGCTCGGTACCCACAATACCACGAGCATACCTACTCAACCAAGGAATTCGGCCTCATACTCCGCCATCGCCTTATTGCCTTGGACCAGTTCAAGAAAGCCTTCACTGTGCATCTACGTAGCTAGTACCCACATACTTCTTCCGATAGGTGGTCTCAAATACTCCCAAGTCAAATCATCTCGCTGTGAGCCCCATCTCGAACCGTAAGCCACCACCGATACGCCTCATCCTTTAGAAGCGATCATCGCCTCTTTCAGCCTTTTTTCTTCCTCGGTCAGTCAAGATCATCCATGATCCTTTCTGGGTTGACTCTAGCCGAAGATTCTCACGCACTAGGTGCCACTCCCGACACACCTCGGAATACCTCCGCTCCGTTAGATCGGAGTCGCTGGGGAACAGATTTCCGAGCTCCCACATTTCCACCAGCCTCACCACCATCTCCAAGACTCGCAACACACGACTTGCGATACCGACTCGCCACCGGCCCGATCCGGCCTCACTCTAAAAGTAGGAGGTGGTGGTGGCGGTGGTACCTCATTTTCGTAACCTTGTCTCCGACTGACGGGTTCGGGACACCGTCATCCTACCCCTACCACGCCCACGGCGTCCACGCCCTCTAGAACTCATTCTATCGACCGCGCTTTTTAATCGATTAAGAAAAATTTTATGCGTTAGCATTTGTTTCACTTTATTACTCGCGAAGAAATTTTATGGATAAGGTTTAATCAGAGATTCTTTCGAGCAAACAATGTTCCGATCTTCTTTCCTAGTTCACACAAAGAAGTTCATGCATCCATTCCTTAATACTTTCCATACCTATTCGCTCATCGGACCCTTTTTGCCCATTTCTATCCTGAGGGTATTTTCGTCTTTTTCCTACAGAGGTATTTTCGTAATTTTCCGAACCAAAATATTTTGGTTGATGATTTCCAAAGCTAAGTTGTTGAATATTTGTAAAATAGTTAAAATTTTTGGGCAAAACTATTGAATTAATATTTTATGGGTCGTGGGCATTTTGGTAATTTTACTCCTAAGGGTATTTCGTAATTTTTCACAAGTCAAGTTTTTCGAGAAAAACGTTGTAAAAGTAATGTTCTAGGAATTGAGAAAGTTATCGCACAAGTTTTGAAAACATTAGGGTTTGTTGTTTCATTCTATTTCGGAAAACAAGGCTAATTCCCTTTTCGGGTTTTAATCATTGTGTTTAGCCTATGATCGAGCCCTCCCGGTCGTGGTGAACCAAAGCTACGCACAGTGCGTAATTCGAGTGAAGAGGAGGTGGGTCACGCGGACCGCTTAAATACCAAGCTCTCACTGAACCTTTCTAGACATGCGCACAGAGGTTACCACACCCTAGCTCATTGACTAAGTCATAGGTTGGTTTAGTTCCTTAAGTATTATGCTTCGTTTGTGTTTGAGTAATCTAACCTTAGGGTCCAAGTCCTATAAGTCTATCTACGTTCCATGCTTCCTACCCTTCTACAAAATATAATTCACCAAGAGGTTTAGATATACTTACTCGGGCGGATTGGTGTGCTGGGAGACTCGGCCATCTGTGTCAAAAACAATTCAAAAGGCCTACTAAAACATTTTTGGGCCTTGGGCCCACACAGAGAGTTTTGAACTGGCTCGATACCATTTTTGTAACACCCCAAACCCGCCCAAACGCTACGACCGAATTTGGTTTGCTACAGAGAAAACAATTTGAGAACCATTTTAAAACCGATTTAAGTTTTGTTTAAAACCTTGTGTTTTCAAGTCTCTTGTTAAAAACCATACTTAGTGTTGCTTAATATTTATTAAGTCGGGTTGTTTATAGATTGCAAATGTGCCCGATGGCATTTTTAAAACATTTTACGCTTGATTGGGAAAAACATGTGAATTCATTTTTAACATAATTAAATAGTTTAAACAAATATTCAAAGCATGTAACAATAATAAAATAATTCTAGGAGGCCTTATTACAACTTAATTAAAACAAAACCAACCATAAAAATAAGATAAAATAAAATCCAAGTTCATCTATTAAAATGTCCATCGTGATGGCCACCTCGAGTCCATCCGGCTCCATCTCCGCGATCTACTCATCCGCAAAATGTTTAAGGGAAAGGGTGAGTCACCAAGACTCGGTGTGTAAATCCCACCCGGTAAGATAACTCATACACAAGTCATTAATAAACATGCACATGCAACCCAACCTAACCATCCATACTCCTTTTCTACCCCGTGTGGTCAAAACCACTTTCGTGGTCAAAACCACCGATGACTTAGAGTCACAAATCGGATGATGGGGCCAACCCATCGTGTGGTCAAAACCACCGATGACCATAGGTCACAATATATCAAATGTGGTCAAAACCACTGGTGGTACCAAACCACCGGGACTTAGTCGCAAATAATTAGTCGTTGTGGTCAAAACCACTGATGACCATAGGTCACAATAATCTGATGGGGCCAACCCATCTTGTGGTCAAAACCACTGACGACAGTCCATAATATCATCCCCCTCCTCTCATCAATCCCACCATCACATGCTTTTATAACAATTTTCATAAATCATAACGTAGCATTTAATCATCATGTGATGGCATGCAAATCATATATCGAAAATCACAAGTTGGGGACTTACAGGAAACCATGCTTAAGCCCGCAAGCATATAATAGATCACTACCAAAATTTGTACTCAAGACAATAATATAGCAAGTTTATTAATAAAGTGTGTAAAGAGTTTACACACCTGCTTCTACCGGAATTCCTATATCCCGAAGATCCGATCTACGTCGCTAGATCTCTTGTCCTATAATCGACCAAAAAGCATGGTTAGGGACTTAGGCCTATTCGGCCAAACCAAGCATTTAAAAGGGTTCTCTTTTTGAACCCGAGTCCTTACCCGAGTGTCTTTAAATAACTACTCCAAGCGCTCGCTTTCCTATTAATCGGCAACCTTATGTTAGTAATCTTCTGGCTTAAACACTAACTAAATAACTTGCTTAAATTAGATCTTACCATTACTTACCAAAATCAAATATTAGAGATCGTATTCGAATCGATCGCTTTACGTTTCCTACGCATCTAGAAGAGATCGACACAAAAGTGTTTAGGAGCCCTCTTGCCGAAATCAATACTTTATTCTTGTAAAAAGTCGACAGTAACATGAGTGAAAAGAACAATAGATATTCGCCAAGATTCTCACCTTCTTAAATCGTTTGCCAAGGAAGATTCAAGGGGATCTATCCTACTCCAATATTCGCCACAAGGAGTCTTAATAGGAGATAAGAGATTTCGGCAACAAGGTGTGGAGTACTTTGCTAGAGAGAAAATAATGAGGGAAAAGGTGTTTAAGGTTTTGCAACAGAGGAGTGAATATTCGGCCAAAGCAAATGAATAAAGAAAAGGGAATTGAGGATGGGATTTGGCAAAAGAGAAACAAAAGATTGGGGTTTTGGGACTTTGAATCACGTTTATAAAAGAATGAAAATAGAAAAGTTGCTCCCTATGAAATTCGGCTATGTGCAAGAATGAAGAAAAGGAATTAAAGTGATAAGTATGTGCCTTAAAAGGATTCAAAGACACCTCCCCTCAAGCTTGCAGTCCAACCCACTAGGGAATTCAAAATTCAACCAATTCTAGATTTGAAACAATTCAAAAGAGTTTGAATTATAATATGCCTACTTTTTTTTCCTTGCCAACTTATCATAATTTAATCCAAATAATATCCCTTTTATCTACTATTATCTTGTTATCAAAACAATAATATTATCCTTGATTATCACTTATCAAATAAATAAAAAAACAAAGAATCCATGTGCTTCCAAACTCCACCGAATGCAAAAACAAAGGCCATGTGCAACCAACTCTTCACCCACGTTAGCAAAGAAAATAAAACCCACTTGCAATTTGGCTGGGATTCAAACCAAGACCCCACGGCCCCCTCTTCCAACGCCCTTGCCAACTCTTCCAAATTTCGACTTTCATGCCATAAAGCCACACCATTTAATTTTAAACCTTTTTACTCCGACCCATAACCGCATACAAAAATAAAACATGCAAGATGTTGCTTCCAAATTTCTCGAACCCGTGACTCGCCTCTTCTAGACTCTCAAGTGGCGACCCAAGCCACTCCTACAACTCTGGCTTTGATGCCAAGATCCTTCACGAACTAATTTTAAGGCCTTCCTCGCTAATTCCAACGCCCAAAACAAAAATTGAAACGCCACTTGCTGCCATCGTGCCTCGAACCCAGGCCCTTGCAACACCCTTAGACGCACCCAGTCCAATTGAACCAAGCCTATTCATTGTGTCACATTTTCCCAAATTTCTACTTAACCCCTATCTCGCCTAGCCTCCTCCTTTTAGACACTTAAAAAAAATAAATTTTAATACTAAGTCAGGCCTAGCTCGGGTTTAATTCTAGACCCTAAAATACGCCAAATAAATCATAAAATTTATTCTTCAGGCACACACACATGAGAAATTATCTAAGTTACAAACAACCCCTAATTTAGGATGTTACAGAGTTCTCGGATCAACACTTAGTCTCGCACAATCTCTATTCAGATGTCCAAACAAAGCATTTGGGTGATTGCTTGCATCTCTAAATCTCTTCGTCGAAGGTTGAGAAAACTTACTCATCGATTTTTTTCTTTCATCACAAGCTTCAGAATCAGCTTTCTTCTTTTCTTTACTGAGCTCCTCGGCTTTACATGCTCTTTTGACTAGCACAACAACTTCATTTATATCAAGTATCCCAACCAACAACTTAATGTCCTCATTCACTCCTTCTATGAAGCGTTTACACATAGTAGCTTCGGTCAAAACACATTCTCGTGCATACTGACTCAATCTCACAAATTCTCGCTCGCACTCAATAACTGACAAATGGCCCTGCTTCAGCTCTAGAAACTCTTTACATTTCTGATCAATAAATCGTTGACTGATATACTTCTTTTTGAACTCAACTTGAAAGAAGTCCCAAGTGATTCTCTCTCTCGGAACCACAAATATCAATGTTTTCCACCAATTATAGGCTGTATCTCTCAACAATAAAACTGCACACTTGATACACTCATCATGAGTCAATGACATCTCATCGAATACCCGAATTGTATTCTCAAGCCAAAACTCGGCACGCTCAGCATCATCATCAGCTGTGGCCCTAAACTCTTCGGCCCCATACTTTCTAATCTTATCCACAGGAGGCTTATTCAATCGATTCAGTTCTACAACTTGAGACACAGTAGGTACTTGTGGGGGTGGAGGTTGTAGAGTAGTTGGAGTCATTCGAACGAACTCCGAAAACCACTCACTCATCATTCGGAAGAAGGCTTGCTTAACCTCTCTTCCCTCACTACTTTCATTCGGCCTAGATGTGGCGTTGCGCCACCCCTTGAGGGGAGCAGCGCATTACTCTACATCATCATCGAATCGCTCGATCGGGATTCATTTGCTATACAAAAAACACATTTATAATTGTCATGATTTATCACACTATCGCAACTTAATATATGGCATGTATAGTTTGACTCACACGCGCTACGTTAGTCTGAGAATCGACTAAACCGTAGCTCTGATACCAATAAAATGTAACACCCCTAACCCGAAACCATCGCCAGAATAGGGTTAAAAGGCATTACCGGACAATAGAATCATTTTACAATCCATTTATGACACGAAGGCAATCATCATCATAATACATCAAACATAAATAATTAGTCCTTTTTTAAGAAGTATAAGACCTTAAACACATGCTAGGAAGAGGTCGGGACTAAACCGAAACACATACAGAAACTTCTCGAAATTTAAAACTTTTTTAGGTTTCAGGGGATACACGCCCGTGTGGGCAAACCGTGTGCCTCCCACGGCAGCTGGACACCCCCTTGTGTCCTCCCCGTGGTCGAATCTGACCTCACATCCACGGCCACCAAGCACGCCCGTGTGCCTTGGCTGTGGTCAAATCTGACTTTACACCCACGGCCACCCAGCACCTCGTGTGCTAAGGCCGTGTACTCTTAGGCCATATTCTGACTTTCTCACACAGCTACTAGGCATGCCCGTGTCTTAGCCGTGTGCTATTAGGCTAGCTACTGACTTAGCCCCACGGTCACTAGACACGCCCGTGTGCCATGACCGTGTAGACAAAACAGGCCATATGCAAGGCCAAAATTGCCATCCACAATAGGTTCATGCCTACAAACATCAAAGCAACACCAATTCATGATTTTAAATGCATTCAAACATACCATTTCATACACCAATTGGTCATCCACAATATCATCTACTTCTATACCTATTGACATCACAAATGAGTCCTTCCAAGTATCATTTATACATCTCAAAACATTTATAACTCAAACATCATATAATCCATACCAAAACTCATCTTCTAATCACCTCTTTCATCAACCATAAAGTCATGAAACATACCACATTCATAGCTCATTCACAAACTCAATATTATCACACTTCCAAGCCAAATCACATGGCAAGGATTAAACATCACAAATCATACCATAACTTCTATATACATGCCATATTTAATCTATATACATCTTTCCAGAAGTACCAAAATAGATTGCCGATAGTGTGATTGATATATCGACGATCCCGAATCCGAGCTAGCTTTAATCGACACCGCAGCGTAAAAACAAATCACACAGTAAGCTTTCCAAAGCTTAGTAAGTCCGTAATATAATACATGTAATTCAACAATTCAAATCAATATACAAAAATAAGCCATCACTTAGATTAATTTATCAATAATACACCAACTCAACTATACCCAATTCTCACATAGCACTCCATCCATCTACTTTCAAATCCACCAACACAGAGATATCATACATACCTTAATCAACACATAGTTATCATACATACCTTAGCCAATATATAGTTATCACACATGCTTTAACCAACACATAGTTATCATACATACCTTTGCCAACACATAGTTATCACATATGCCTTAACCAACATATAGTTATCATACATACCTTTGCCAACACATAGTTACTTACCAACCAAGCTACTCAATTGCTCGACTTTACCTTTGGATCAACCTTTACTATACTTTTGATTTATTCGCACACTTAGTGCCAATTCGTAATCGAAACATATTTATCATTGCACACTTAGTGCCAATTCGATAAATCGAACTTGTATCGGTATTGCACACACAGTGCCAATTCGATAAGTCGAAGCTTCTATCACCTCACACACACAGTGCTAATCTTCTCTGTCTCGTTTCTAAATTCGCACACTTAGTGCCCTCCAATTCAATTCAGCACATAGCATTTCTAATCTCATAATTATATACATTTGTTCATTCAAATTCACATCACAAAGATATATTTTACAACTAGTATTATATTTGAACTTACCTCGGACGTCGAAATACCAAAACGGTCGATTAATCGAGCACTTTGTCTTTGCCTCGATCTCGATCCGAACCTCTCCTTTCTTAGTCTATACACATTCAAATTCAATCCATTCAATCACCAATTCATTCATTTTAGTCCAAACACACATATTTAGGGCATTTTACAAAATAGCCCTCACATTTTCACATTTCAACACTTTAGTCCCTAATTCACAAAATCATCAAATTCACATAATTTCCTTTCACATAAGCTTAGCCAAATTTACTTTGTGTTCCTACAAACCAAAACATTTCATTTATTTCACATTTTAGTCCCCCAATTTACACTTTTCTCATTTTAGCCCAACACACACGAATTTATCAAAACTCCAAATACAAACTATCTTAATCAAACACATATCTTTCATTTTCCTCCATCAAACATTCAAGAACTCACAAGTTCATCAATAGCATATTTCAAAAACATCATCAACTCACAAAATTAAGACATGGGTTAGCTAGAGCACGAAGCAACGATTACGAAAATGTAAAAGTTATCAAAAACCGAGCTCAAACATACCTTAATTTTTGCTTTAAGCTTGCTGAATGTTCAAAGCTTTAAACTTTCTTTTCTTTTCTTTGTTTTTCGGTGGAGATGGATGAACAATCCACTTACTCCTTTTTATAAGTTTTATTATAACTTATAATATAATATAATATAATATAATATAATATAATTTTAACTTATCAAATTAATAAATAAAAACACATATATATATATACAAATCAACATTTAATGCCGTCCACCCACTTATATATTTGGCTAATTTCAACTTTAATCCTCCAAATTATAAAGACAACAACAATTAGAAACTTAGCAATCAGCACACAACATTTTACAATTTATGCAATTAAGTCCTTTCTCACAATTCGACACACAATCGATAAAATTTTTACATAAAACTTTCACACAGGCTATATCACATATAATCAACACCAATAATAATATTAAAATATTATTCTGACCTCGAATTTATGGTCTCGAAACCACTATTCTGACTAGGGTCTAAATCGGGCTGTTACATAAATGGTGAGTCACCGGGGCCGATGAGACTTACCTGCTAATTATTTTTTGAAACTTAAGGAGGAAGAGATCCAGTTTTTAAGTAGACCAGTTTTTTATGATGAAATAAAATGTGCTTTGTTTGACATGGGCCCGTTAAAAGCTCCAAGGAGTGATGGTTATCATGCGGTATTCTTCAAAAGTAAATGGAATAGAGTTGGTACATCTGTTTGCACGTGGGTTAAGAAAATTTTTGATGGGGAAAGCATTGATCCAGAGCTGAACAACACTTTAATCGTCCTTATTCCTAAAGTTCAAAACCTTTAAAGCCTCTCACATTTTGGGCCTTTAAGCTTATGCTCGGTCCTCTACAAGTTAGTTATGAAGGTGGTGGCTAATAGATTCAAGGTGATCTTTCTAAGAATTATTGGCCAAGAGAAAATAGGTTTTATTGCGGGTAGAACTACCACAGATAACATTATTATCGCGCAAGAGGTAATTCACTCTATGAAGAGCAAGCAGAAATCTAAGAAATGGTTGGCAATCAAAACTGATCTCGATAAAGCTTATGATTGAGTTCGTTGGAACTTCATTGAAGCCTTTCTCCTAGCTGCAGGTATTCCTGGTTTACTTCTGAATGTTATTATGTCTTTCATTGCCTTTTCCACTTTGCAGATTTTATGGAATAGAACTCCAACCCATTAGAGGAATTCATTAGGGATGCTCGTTGTTGCCCTTCCTGTTTGTTTTATGCATGGAGTGGCTTAGCCACAGTATCTTTTCAAATATTAATGCAGGAGGATGGAAGCCTATTCGTCTATCCCATTCAGGTCTACCACTTTCTCATTTAGGCTTTGCATATGACTTGATTATTTTCTGCCAAGCGAGGAGAGTCAAGCCATGATCTCGAAGGAAGTTTTAGATAATTTTTGTGATTATTATGGGCATATGATCAACGCTCATAAGACGAATGTTTGCTTCTCGAGAGGAGTTGAAGATAATAAAGCGGATGGTCTGTGTAATATACTCGGGTTTCGTAGAGTGAAGAGTTTGGGAAAGTATTTAGGAAATTATTTGGGAGTTCCTCTATTCCATAATAGGATAACTTCCAGTACCCTACGCTTTGTTGTCGAGAAAGATTCGGAGTCGATTGTAAAGCTAGGACGCGAGAAAGTTATCGCTAGCAGGGAGGGCCACTCTGGCCCAGTCAGTATTGATGACGATTCATAGTTATTTCATGCAGTCAATGATGATTCCAAGAGGGCTCTATGAGGAAATTGAGCGAATGGAGGGACAGTTAATTTGGAGGGCTTCTAGTGGTGGGAAAGAAACTGGCTCTGGTCAATTGGGATAATGTGTGTTAACCACGTGATAATGGTGGATTAGGACTTCGGAAGTTGCATGATCACAACACATCCTTTATGATGAAATTGGGATGTGGTATTGTAACTGATTCTAATGCTCTCTGGGTACAGGTTTTGCAGACCAAGAATGGTATGCCAAGTGGATTGCCAAAATCAATATCGCGTGGAAGATGTTCTTTTTTGTGGAAAGCCATAACTAAAACTTGATCCCTTATTAGAGAGAACTTACTTTGGTCAGTAGGAGATGGGAAAAGTGTAACAACCCAATTTCGGTGAGATCAGAATAGTGGTTTCGGGACCACAAATTTGAGCCAAAAACAAAATTTATTTTAATATTATTTTATGATTTGCATTATTATAGGAAGGTCATCTGAAAATTTTGATACGAAAATTTTACCGATTGTGTGTTTAATTAGGGAAAGGACTAATTAGGTATCAAATAGCTATGGAACTCAAAAGTTAAGGTCCTTATATGGTAATTAGACCATTGAAGAGTAGTTAGTAGATATTTTAATGACTCATCCATGGAAAAATTAGAAATGGGTAAGGACTAAATTAGAAATCACTAAAATTAAAAGATGACAAATAATTAAAAAGGAAATTATCATCTTTTTATTCATCTTCTTCCCCAAAATTTCTATGGAAACCCTAAGAGAGAGGATGAAAACTTTTCAAGCTCAATAAGGTATGAAATCAAGTCCGTTTTTAATGATTTTATATTTTTAGAATCGAGATAGTCTAATCTTTCTATTTAGGGGGTTTATTTGAAAAGTTATCAAGGTATGAAATTTGGGTCATGGATGAATGTGCTGTAAATTTTGAGATGGAATTTTGGTTAGGCTTGGAATAGGGAGTAAATTGCACAAATTTCATTTTCCGGGCCTAGGGATGAAATTGGAATTTTTAAAAAGAATAGGGACAAAATGGTAATTTTGCCTAGGATGTAATAGAATGCAAATGTGTATGAAATGTGATAAATTGATAGTTAAATTTGTTTATATAGACTTGAAAAGACCAACTACGAAATTAGATCGAGGAAAACAAAAGGTGTCGGATTAGTTGGAAATCAAATACGAACAACTATCCAGGTAGGTTCGTGTAACTTAATTTGGTAAGTTAATATGTTTGAATTGAATTGTGTAGCAATGATATACATAATGAAATAATTACAAGTTGGAAATGTTAATAAAATATCATGTCCCGGTTGAATATTGAAATTCGATGGATTATGGTGATTTCTTGAAACGAGTATAATATGGAAAATGTCACAAATAGGATTTAGCCCGGACGAGTAATCCTGAAGTAAGCCCTCTCAAGCATATATTATAGATTGGGTTTAGCCCCCTGATTTAAGCTCTTTAGAGCATATGTTGTAAATGAGATTTAGCCCGGACTGGCAATCCTAAATAACTCTTGTAAGAATTGGTTGAAAACAGGATTTAGCCTGGACGGGTAATCCTGTTGCATAATATGTGGCCCAAGAGTTTGCTCTTTAATTTTTTGCCCTAATGGGTAGCTATGAACATGAATTGATGGATAAATGATATGTATACTTTATGTATACTACCCAAATGTCCATCGAAATTTCAATAGCTTAGCGGTGAGGACCATTGAAATGAGGAAAGGTGAAATTAAATGAAAACTTGTAATATGATGAACTCGCCTATATTTACTTGATACTCATATGAAGTTATGTGACTAACTTGCTTGATTGAGTGTATGTGTTTAGGTAACTTACCAAAATTGATGGAATGTATGTCTATGTATGCTTAACATTATAAAATGTGATCGATAAGTTAAATTCCCGTTATACGAACTTACTAAGCAGATAATGCTTACTCCGTTTAATTTTCCCTGTTTTATAGTGCTCAAAAGCTCGCGAAGGTTGGAGGTCGGTCGGAGCATCATCACAGTATCCACTATCACATTTTGGTATAATTAGAAATCTCATTTTGGTATAATGGCATGTATAGGCTCATTTGGCCAAATGATGGCTTGTAAGTAATGTTTTGTAATCTAGCCACTGGTATGGCTAGTAATGGTTAATTGGTACATTATATAAGGTTATTTCATGTTTATTTCATATGTATTGAGTATGGTTAATTAGGTGATGCTTAACTTATAAGTTCACTAATAGCATGGTCATGAACATGAAATGCATATGATAATGAATCATGATGGATGTTAGAATTGGCTTGGTTTATAATGTTTGGATTGGTTGATATATGTTTACATGATTTGGTGTAGGTTTGTGGTAAATTGGGTGAGAAAATAATGCTAGAAAAAGAATTTATTTTCTCCACACGTAGACACACGGGCGTGTGTCTAGGCCGTGTGTGACATGCGACCACCTCATGGGCGTGTGGCCTGGCCGTGTGTCCCCTGCACCTAAAAATTTAGAAATAAAATGCTTAGAATTGGGCACGCGGGCAGAGACATGGACGTGTGTCTCAGCCGTGTGGTTGACACGGCCATGAACACGGGCGTGTTACACGATCGTGTGAAAACTGCACCTAAATTTCGAAAATTAAAATTGCCACACGGCCTAGCACACGAGCGTGTGACTTGGCCGTGTGACTTCAATTGCTTCATGCTTGCAAGTCAGAGAGTTACACGGGTTAGGGACACGGGCGTGTGTGACCACACGACCTGAC
This sequence comes from Gossypium sturtianum, assembly GCA_025698515.1. Taxonomy (NCBI): domain Eukaryota; kingdom Viridiplantae; phylum Streptophyta; class Magnoliopsida; order Malvales; family Malvaceae; genus Gossypium; species Gossypium sturtianum. The sequence goes on along the minus strand of CM046946.1, from coordinate 66,845,928 downwards.
CACACGGGCATGTCCCTATGCCACACGGGCGTGTGAGCCCTACAACTTAGAAATTTTTTGTAATTTTGCGAAAAATTCTTAGAGGTTCTGATTAAGTCCCAATTTGTTTCTACTGTTCATATTGGGCCTCAAGGGTCCATTTAAGGGACGTTACAAATGATCTCGGTTAATGAATAGTAATTGGCATAAATTATCTGAAAAATGTTCTGAAAGTCTCGGTAAAGCTTCGTAACCCTGTTCCGGCGATGGATATGGGTTAGGGGTGTTACAAAAAGAATTAGATGTTGGCGTGACCCTTGGGTTCCAAATGTGGACCTTTGGTTAACTTAATTCCTGGACATTCTAATTTGGATATGGATTGCATGTTAAGTGATATGGTTACAGGGAATGGTGAGTGGAACTTTGATATCTTTTGTCTTTGGTTACCAGAAGACATAATTAGAAGAATTGTAGGGATTTCGCCTCCCCACTCGATTACAGGAGTTGATAGGATCATTTGGGGGGTAACTCGACTAGTTACTTTTCAGTCAAGAGCGCTTATAGGAAGTTACGGGAAGGAACATGAAACTAGAAAGACTTAAGATGGCACATCCCCTGGAAATTTCAAGGACCCCAATGGGTTAGGTTCTTTTTATGGCTTGTTTTTAAACACAGATTGCTGACCAAGGAAGAAATGGTTCGTAGAGGATTAGGACATGATTCGACATGTGGAGTCTGTGGGCATGCTTCTAAAGATGTTCTCCATGTTCTTAGGGATTGTACTGCTGCAAGGAATATTTGGGATCTCTTAATTCCATATGATTGGCTAACCAGTTTTTATTCGAGTAGTTTGTAGGATTGGCTTGTTCTTAATTTGCAGGGTCATCAGGATTAGTGCGTGGGAGATGTAGATTGGTAATGTCTCTTCGGGAATATTGCGTGGCCCATTTGGAAGAATCACAACCTTTTCACTTTTCAAGGGATTACTTGGAATGCTAATGAATACATCAAGGTATCACTCAGTTGGGCAAGACAATATAACTCCCTTAATAAGAAATCTTCGGTCACGTCACAAAGTAAGTTACCACGTCCTCACTTGGGTTGTAATTGGGCGTGCTTGAATACAAATGGATTTGTCAGAATTGAAGGTGGCCTTGCTGCGGCAGGGGGCATAGGAAAAAACAGGTGAAGGAGAATGGATTTTGGCCTTTAATAGATTTTTGGGGAATTGTTCCATTTTTTATGCCGAACTATGGGGCATCCTAGATGGCTTGACTCTTCTTTGTGAGCGTGGCTTTAGTAGCTTTTTAATTGAGACTGATGACCTTAAGGCAGCAAAAGCTTTACAGGAGAGGACAATAAATGGCTCCAGTTCTGTCTTTATCAGGAGAATTCACCCGTTGCTGGTATGATGTGAACAATGGAATGTTCAACACGTACCCAGAGAAGACAATCAAGATGCTGACAGAATGGTTAAACTAGTGCATTACAGATCTTATAATTTATGTTTGTATGAGGTCTCCCTATTGGACGGGAGCATTTATGTTTTGTAATTAGTTTGAGTACTTTCTTTTGTCTAAAAAAACAAAAAAACAAAAGGCTATTTAATTGTCATTAAGTATTAATTAATTTCCACGTTCATGAAGATTACAAATTTCAAAACAAAAGAAATTGTTTCAATCAGACCACCATTGTTTCGATAAGAATAAAAATGAATGAGAAATAACCTTAGGATTTTGGATATATTTTTGTTCCATCAATCTAGGGAGTTTTACATGTTTTCGGATTGGTACATCCATCATTTGAAGTATATATGTTCATAGTTTTTCTTTAATTACAATACTTTCAATTAACCATATTATTGATTATTTAGAAACTAAAATAATACGTGAACAAGTTTACATGATAAATATAAAAAAAGGCTATTTAATTGCCATTTAGTATTAATTTCGATGTTGATGAAGATTACATTTAAAGAAAAAGGTATGCACATAATCTCTTGCTCAGAAGAATTAGTTAAAAATATGTTTTATTAAATTTAATTTAGCTTTGATTTTATTTCTATTCGTGTATTGTATTTGGTTTGGTCTGATTTTTGACTCATAGGTTAAAATAACAATTATTCAAATTAAACCAAACCAAAACAAATCAAATCAAACTTTATTTTGATTTAATTTTTAATTATTTTTATAAATAAATATATTATATTTAAATTAATAGAAATAACTTTAAAATACTTTATAAAATTTAATTTTTTAAAAGTTTGAAATATTGAATTGATCCGAGTTTAATTTGAGTTTTTTGGCCGATAGTTAAATTTGATATTTTAAAAACCAAAATATTACCATAATTCCTTTTTCTAAAATTGATTCAAATCTAAGTATTATCTGTGGCGCCCTAAACTCGATAGGGACAATCTGACCCTAATCTAGCACAATACATTAGTTATCAAAGTGACCTAGAACACAACACAACATTTTCACATACAATTAATTGTTCATTTACCTATTCAACCATCAGTGAAAGTCCCATGCATGCATAATAGCTCATACGTAATTATAGGCAAATATTTAAAACCTAATTACATGCTTTTCTAACATATTTTAGTAGAATTAAAATATAGGGGAACAATCGACATTTCACGTACAAAACATGCAAACATACATGTAACAACGATTAAAAAGGTGAATTTGAGTTCTAAAATCTTTTTAGGAACATTAGAGAAAGAATCATTTTGTAACACCCCAAAATCAACAAATCTAAGAAAAAGGTGAATAGATAGGTGGGTTACCTGTTTTGGCGCACTATTGTAGTACAATCAGCCACTTTTCAAGATTTTGACAATTTAAATCTTGACGTATAATGTATCCACCCGTTTAAAATCTAAAGATTTCATGTTCGGGTGCTTTCCCAATTAAAGAAGATTATGCCAACCAAAGAGTACGCCTTAGAATTTTGACTGAGCATGACGTGCATATTAAGTGAGTGAGAGAGAGAGAGTTGTGGGAGATTAGATCGTCTTCAAGAGCATGCCTCATGAGAGTTTCAACTAATGATATAGTACACCCGATTTGCTCGAACACTATGCAATTTGGGTTCTGTAACTTGATTGGTTGGGAGTCAACTGAACGGACTAGGCTGGTCAAACAATATCTGCACTGGATTCTCTTTTATGTTTTTCCTGGGTTTGATAGGGTATTAAAGGGACAATTTCTGTATGCATACGACACTTGTCAAGATCCACTAAGAGGAATTGAGTATATATATGGTAAGGAGGGAACATTTAGATGTTTTCTTTTCTTCCTTTTGTTTTACACTTTGGTTCTTCTTTTTAAGCATAAGTATTCTTTTCTTCACCGTTAAACTAGAAGCTAAGGATTTTGGGATAATGGGTGGATGTTTCAACCTCATGGTAAGTTTGATAGCTCTGCATGTTATGATTTTGAAAGAGTAAAGATGTTAAGAGACATAAAAGTAGTAGGGTATGAGTAGGAGGCCTTGCATATGGGTTGTTTGTGTTTGAGATGTTAATAAACTGTCTGTAATTGAGATTTCAATGGAAGTTCCATAATCTTTTAAGCAATTGCTACTGGTTCAGGTAGGATAATTGGAAGATAAATTCTAAGTCAAAGTGAAGGTGAGTTCTCAAGTGAATCCCTATTCTCGACTCTTACAAGTCATTCTAGAAAGTTCCTTCATATGGTTAGTGTTCTAGTAACGGTGTATGAGTCCTTGAGTGAGTGTTGAGTGTATATGTGATCCTTGTAAAGTCTCTGCATGAGTTTAGGTGTGTGATGTATTGTATTCATGAGTGCATGTGGTTCTATGAAGCAACTGTATTTTCGTACATGCTGCGTATACTGTGTTGCATGATTATGTTGATGTGTGGTAAGCATGAAAAGAGGTATGATTCTGTTATGGGTATGAATAAAGTTACATGAATGTGTACTTATGTTATATGCATGATGCATGATTGAAAATGTTGGAGAAATGGGGGCTTGACATAGTGTCAAGAAATTATTCTGATGTGAGAGTGACTTAGTAGTGGTATTCGACGAAGTCTGTTGGGACAGTAAACATGAAATTCGATATGAAAAATCTAACGAAAGAGCATGGACATGGCATATTCTGGAAAGGGTGGATGGGCCACATTTATCTACTAGGGTTTCTGCGTGTCCCGAGGGTGATGATGGGCAAACCTCACGCAATGATGAGTTTAGGCAAACCCATATCGCAAACACGATAGTTCATGTGGTGCCTTGGTGGCAACCAAACAGAGCCTTTTTAGGTAAGTTACTTGCAAAGTCTTTATGGCGTATTCTATAATGCCTTTGTGGCATATTTTTCAATGCTTTTATTGTGTATTCTACAATGCTTTTGTGGTGTATTCTTCCATGCCTTTGTGGCGTATTCTGTAATGCATTTGTGGCTTATTTTGAAATGTTTTTGTAGTAAGTTCTGTATTGTAACACTCCTAACTCAAAATCGTCGCCGAAACAGGGTTACGGAGCATTACCAGAACATACAGATTAAATAATAGATATTCTACACTATACAGTATTCATGTCAGAAATCAATCATAAAGTCCCTTATATGAACCCTCGAGGTCCAAAACATGCATTAGAAAAGAGTCGGGACTAAACCGGGTGCTCAGAGAATTTTTCGCAAAATCTCAATTTTTTTTTCTAGATGTAGGGGTCACACGCCTGTCTGGCTCACACGGCCAGGGACACGCCCGTGTCTCAGGCCGTGTAACTCTTTGACTTGGGTCGCACGGCCAATCCACACACCCGTGTGCTAGGTCATGTGTGGGTGCAGGGGTCACACAGCCAATCCTCACGCCCGTGTGCTAGGCCGTGCGATCAATTTTGAGCATTCTGTTTTGGCATTTTAAAGATGCAGGGGACACACAGCCATGTCATACGCCCATGTGCTAGGCCGTGTGTCACACACGGCTGAGACACACGCCCGTGTCTCTGCCCGTGTTGACAAAAATAGGCTATTTTCCAAGCACATTTCTCACCCATTTTGTCTTCCTCGTACACCAATAATTTAACATATTCGCAAGCCATTTTAAAACAATTAATTCAAGTCAAAGCTGAGTCTCATGCATGACATATCATCACATACAACCCATGTACTCTTAATCACCTCAGATGACACTTTACCATCATGTAACCAAATATACAAACTTACTTAACTTATCAAATTCACCTATATGCATATTTTTACCAAATACGCTAAAATTAATCATCAATATGCCAACAGGATTTCTATTAATCAACCATTTAAGCACACACCAAACATGTCATAGCCTCATTTATACATATCAAAACATGTTCATCACAAGCCATTCTAATGGCTAGTTATAACCAAAACATTTACATGCCAATTTTGGCTAATTAACCTATACATGCCATTATAACCATAATTGATTTACCATATATACCAAAATGAGGTGATGGATAGTGTGAGTGATCTTCGCCAAGCTTCCAATCCAACGAGCTTCCGAATTACTATAGAACAGGGGAAAATAAAACAGAGTAAGTATGAAATGCTTAGTAAGTTCGTATAACATGGTAATTAACTTACCATTCATTCATGTTCAAGATAAACATGCAAGACAGAATCAACCAATTTGGTCACAAGCCCTAACACATATCCTCATCACCCTTGTTAGTCATATATTTCACTCAAATATCAAGAAATATATATGGGCTCAACAATAACCAAATTTCCATATATATATACTTCCCACATCATGAATTCATATAACATATACAAATCATATCCATGTATTTCAAGTACATTTTCATAATAATTCGTCTCGAGTTCAGATTATTTCATGTCAGAACTTCGCCAATTAAATCATTTGAAATGTCAGTGTTACACGGGTAATACACTCAAGGTGTACAAATCTATAATCATGGATGAACATATTCATCAAAAAAATTCCATGTTCATATATTATCATCTCGTATTTCCATATATCATGTATCATCATTTTCATGTATTTCAGAAAGATACGTGTATTAATTCATTTCATGTTCATATTTTTCTCATGTCAGGATTTTGCCTGTTGAATCATTGAATAACATCGATGGATACATAGGTAGTACATTTGAAGTGTACAAATTAGAAATCTGTCAATTCATATTCATGAGTGCTCTTTAAAGCACATAATCAGGATGTCCTCTCTCAAGCCATATAACATGAAGCTCACAAAGAGCCATTAATCGGGAAGCTCACAAAGAGCCTATCAGAAAGCTTATACGGGCTATATAACAGGAAGCTCATAAGAGCCATAATCAGGAAGTTCACAAAGAACTTTTAATCAGAAAGCTCACGAAGAGCCTTTAATTAGGAGCTCCGGATAGCCATATATCGAGAAGTTCAAGCGAGCCATATTAGGATGCTAACAAAGAGCTCCGTTTGTGTCTGCAACATATGCATTATCACAACCGATCATAAAACATGAAGCTCACAAAGAGCTGCGGTAGTTCGCAACACATGCAGGATCACTACCGATCAGGATGCTCGCAGGAACTATGTAACAGGAAGCTCGAGAGGTCTTATATGAGAATGCTCGTAAGAGCTATGGTGTGTCCAAAACATATCCAGGACCACAACCAATCGGGAAATCCTGTATCCATCGAATTCCATTATTGAAATGAGATTTAATATTTATCGGGCTTTGTCGGATATGTAACCAATTTCATGTATATGGAATTTATATAATTCACATACGCAACATTCAATTCAAGCATATAAATATACACAATTTATTTACACGAACTTACCTCAATAAATGTTTGTGTACGTAAAATCTACTAATCCGACACTTTCTTTTTTCCTCGCTCTAACTCTGAATTTGGTCTATCCGGATCTATACGAGTAAATATAACATCAATTTAATACAATTCATACTCAATTCAGTCCAATTCACATCTTAGGCAAAATTACCATTTTTCCCCTAAACTTTAATTAATGATGATTTCGTCCCTTTCCAAGCCTAGTCAAATTTTACATGTAACACTTACAGCCCATGTATTTCAAAAAAATTCAGAATTTTCCATGAATTTTACAACTTTACAATTAGTCCTAAAATCATAATTTCATCAAAATACACTTTACAAAAGTTGTTTATCTATCAACAACCTTTCATTTTCTACCATAAATTTCAAAATTTTAGCATACTCATCCATGGCAAAACCCTAGTACTTTGATAACTTTGCAAATTAGTCCCCGAGATAGCTAAATTAAGCTATTACGATCTCGAAAATATAAAAATTACTAAAAACAGGACAAGATTACTTACCCAATTAAGCCAAAATAGCTTGCTTGAGCTCACTTTCTCTTAGTTAGGATTTCCATGTTTTATTTGGGAAAGATGATGATAAATTGATGATATTTTCATTTTTTTTATCATTTATCATTTTTATTTTTTCACTTTCCAATTTCATCCTTTTCTTTATTTTATTTTCCATGGATGAATCATCATCCTTAACCAAAGATGTTAAGTGACGATGAAGATGATGGAAATCAAGTTGAATTTGATGTTGAATTAAAGGGATTCACCTCATAACCCTATTTTGAATCATTGGATTTGGAACCTCGTGAGTATAAGCAAATGAAAGCTTCAACTGAAGAACCATCCAAATTGGTGTTAAAGATACTTCCTTGTAACACCCCAAACCCGGCCCAAACATTACGACCGAATTTGGTTTGCTACAGAGAAAAGTTTTTGAAAAAAATCATTTTAAAACCGATTTCGAAATTAGTCGAAATGCCTTTCAATTTAAATTTTCTTTGTTAAAAATCAAACTTAAAATATTAGCTGAGTCGAGTTGTTTACAAATTTCGAATGTACCCGATGGTACTTTAAAACATTTTGCGTTTAATTTGAGAAAACATGTGCATCCGTTTTAACATCATAAAATAGTTTAAACAAACATTCAAAACATGCAGCAATAATAAAATAATCCTAGGAGGCCTTATTACAATTAAGCAACATAAACCCAACAGAAAAATAGATAAAATCCAAAATTCATTTATTAAAAATCTCCTTTGCATGGCCACCTCGAGTCCATCCGGCTCCTCATCCGCGATCTACGAGTCACACTGAAAAATTAAAGGAGAAGGTGAGTCACCAAGACTCAATGTGTAACCCTTCCCGATTTAATGCAATATCATACACAAATTATAACCAATTAACATGCATAAGTTTAAATGCACCCAACCTAACCATCCATACGCCTTTTTCTACCCCTTGTGGTACCAAACCCTTGGTGGTGCCAAACCACCGTGACGTATAGTCACAAATGTGATACCAAATCTTGGAGATACCAAATCTACGGTGTCAGAAGACACAATTGTGTTACCAAAACACCGTGACCGAAGTCACAAATAGATGATGGGGCCAACCCATCGTGTGATACCAAATCACCGCAGACAATCCCATATCTCAAAGTGGGGCCAACCCACGGTGGTATTAACCACGAGGACAAGTCGCTATGAGGTGCCAAACCTCTGGAGGTACCAAACCTCTCGGTGACCGTAGTCACGATGTGTTACCAAAACACCGGTGTCCGTCGACACGAATATCACTTGCCCCTCCTCTCATCAACCCATAACAATCATTTATATGCATGTACCACAAATCATGTTGATAGATTTATTTAACAACATCCAATCGATTTATCATAAGCCATATATCAAATAATACACATACCAAATGTGTCATGCTTCCCAAAAGCATCAAATAATAATCACATAGTAATAAGAACTTACCCAAATCCTTGTTAATACCATGAAGGTATTTCATCCATGTCTACACAAAACGTTTAGGCATAAAATAACACTTAGCATATTAAAAGTTATAAGATGTGTATGTATACACACTGCACCAAAAAGAGTTCTAAAACCCGAATAGACAAATCGGCCACACAAGTATTCTTGCCCCTATATTCGGCCAAAAATGAATATTAGAACCATGGCCTAATCGGCCAAACCAAAATAATTGAGAAAGGTTCCTTGTGAACCTAAAATCTTACCCAAAGCCTTGAACACTTATCCAACACACTCCTAAAAGAATCGGCCTCACTTCCCTACAATCAACCATCATCAATAATGTTTATTAGCCTTCGGCTTAAACGAAACTTAAAATAATAATCCTTGAAATAAACCTTACCACCTTACCAAAACCAATTTCTAGAGAAGTCCCGATGATAACTATCTTACCTTCAATATTCGGCCAAAGATAAATCAAGAAAGTAGAAGATCGGCTATATGGTTATGGAAAATGAAGAATATGTGAAAGAAAAGAGAATTGAAATGAGAGAGAATTCGGTTTAATCAACAAAAGAAAAGAGAGAGCAACAAGAAGAGAATGGTTCGCCAAAAGAAAGAGAAAGAGAAAGTGGTTGAGCAATATTGAAAGAAAGAAAAAGAGAGAAAAGGGAGTAAGAGTTTCGGCCAACACCTAGTTATCAAAGAAGAAAAAGATGCACAAAAGTTCCCATGTTGTTTCGGTTTCAAAAAGGACAAATGAAAGAAAAGAGATGGTATTTGGTTCACACGAAATGAGGCTAAAGACCAAAAGAGAAAAATTGCACCAAAATGCACAAGACACTTTCGGCCAAAGAGAGGAATTTTGGAGAGAAAGAAAAACAAAGCAAAAAGATGTTCAAATGACAAAAATTGGCCAACTATTCCTTCCCCCAAGCTACCTATCAAAATTCGCCACCCCTAGCCATACATGCATGCAGTCCACATTCATCCACTAAAGGCTTAGGAAACTTTCCAAAACATCCTCCACCCTTCATGCCTTTTGTCCCCTCATCATACCATAACTTCAAGATTCTTATCCCTACTATCAAGCTTTCCTTAATCATATATTCAACTTACCAAAAGAATTAGTCCAACCTATCATAAATAAGTTTGACCGTCCATCAAAGCAAGGATATAAAAATAAACCTTCAAATTGCTAAACATGCTACTCGAACCTCTAACCTCAAGCCAAACTCCATGCGCCATTACCAACTTGCCATGCACTCATCTTGTGTCACTTATTGCTACTTAAATTAACTTAAGTGCTAAGCTCATTTAATCCTCTTCTTTAAAGAAGCCATACTAAGAATTATTCTACTAAACCGAGCTTACTCAAGACCCCTAATTAAGCCTTATATCATCATGAATAATATCACAGAAATTCAAATACAAGAAAAATAATTCAATCACAAATAACCCCTATTTTGGGATGTTACATTCCTTCTCACCTTAAATATGTTTTTTGGGGTAACTCTTCTACTTTACATGTGATAATTTTAGTTTAATTAACTGAAGCCAAGAAGAAAAGTTGATTAATGTCTTGAAGAAATTCAATAAGGCAATCATTTGAAAAATAGTTGATTTTTAAGGTATTAACCCATATTTGTGCATGCATAAGATCATATTAGAAGATGGTGAGAGAGGTACTATTGATGGTCAGAGAAGGCTAAAATCAATTATGAAAGAAGAGGTCAAGAAGGAGATTATCAAGTTGTTAGATGCGAGAATTATTTAACCCATCTCAGATAGTTCCTGGGTAAGTCCAGTCTAATGTGTGCCGAAGAGGGGAGGCGCCACAGTTGTAAAGAATGAGAATAACAAGTCGATTCCAACCAGGACGGTTACAGGTTGGAGGATTTGTATTGATTACCGTAAGTTAAATAAGGCAACTCGAAAAGACCACTTTCCATTCCAATTTTGGATCAAATATTAGATAAACTTGCAGGGCGTGATTATTACTATTTCCAAGGTAGATATTTGATATACAATCATATCATTGTAGCCCTAGAAGATCAGCATAAGACTACCTTCGCATGCCTATACGGTACGTTTGCTTTCAGGCGTATGCCTTTTAGTTTGTGTAATGCACCAGCGACTTTTCAACGGTGTATGATGGCTATATACACTAACATGGTTGAAATTTTTTTGGATGTTTTTATGGATGACTTTTCTGTGTTTGAAGACTCTTATGATGATTGCCTAGATAATCTGGCCAAAGTACTCAGATGATGCGAAGAGACGAACCTTGTCCTCAACTGGGAGAAATGCCATTTCATGGTAAGAGAGGGCATTATTTTGGGACACAGAATCACGAGGCAAGGAATAAAAGTCAATAAGGCGAATATAGATGTTATTAAGAAACTCCAACCACTAGTGTTTATAAAGGGCATTAGAAGTTTTCTAGGACATGCTGGGTTTTACCGGAGGTTCATTAAAGATTTTTCCAAAATCTCCAAGCCACTTTGCAAGTTATTAGAAAAAGACTCAGTGTTTAACTTTGATGATGATTGTTTAAAAGCTTTTGAGGAGTTTAAGTAACGACTAATTTCAACACCAATCATCATTACAGCAGATTGGAGTTTACCGTTTGAGCTGATCTGTGACGCAAAAGACTATGCGGTAGGAGCTGTCTTGGGACAACAGAGGAATAAGATTCTCTAGCCCATCTATTATTGAAACTGAACCTTGACGAGAGCATAATTAAACTATACAGTAACAGAAAAAGAATTACTTGATGTTGTTTTCTCCTTTGACAAATTTCGTTCATATATTGTAGGTACTAAGATGATAGTCTATATTGATCATGTGACCATTAAATATCTGATTTCAAAGATAGATGCAAAACCAAGATTGATTTGATGGCTTTTGTTACTCCAAGAATTCAATCTGGTAATTCAGGATAGGAAAAGATTAGAGAACCAGGTGACAGACCATCTGTCTAGATTGGAACAACAAGAAGACACACACTCCTCTATTCCTATTAATGAGCACTTTCCTGACGAACACATATTTGAGGTAAGTCATGTCCATAATATTCCTTGGTTTGTTGACTAAGCTAATTTTTTAGCCAGTGGTTTAATGCCGCCCAAAATGAAACATCAATAAAGGAGGAAATTCTTTCATGATGTGAGATATTATTTTTGGGAGGAATCATATTTGTTTAAGCAATGTGCAGACCAAATTAGAAGGTGTGTAGCAGAGAGTGAAGTTGTAACATCCCAAAAGTTAGGGGTTTGTGATTTTTGTATAATTGCATGTTGGGCTTGCTCTGCGGGTTATTTAAGGGTATTTAGGGGCTCTAGGGAGGCCTAGGGTCGAGTTTGAGCCCTGGTAAAATTTTGGTTTTTAGGCTCTTTAGTGGGGAGAGCTGGTGGAGGCAGGGCTTATATAAATTAATGAGTGTGTTTTTAACACAAGCAAGCCATGTGGTAGGATGGTGGTGGTGTCATAAGGGAAACATGGAGGAGGGGAGTTCGAATCCCACAAGCTGCATTTAGTGGCTTTTAATTTTGTGCTTTGAGAGAGGAGGAAGCAGAGTTGGGATCAAACTCTACCAGGGAGGTTGGAGAATGAGTCAAACGGTTTGAATTGGAGGTGGAGAGTAGATTGAGGAGGAAATGGTGGAGTGAATCAAGGAGTGGGGAGTGTGGAAGAGTTGTGCCGTGAGTGGGGTTTCAAGCTAGGCAATTTCGGCTAGGGGTCTTTTGAAAGAGAATTCGGTCATTGTGGGTGAGAGTAAAACCGAAACTCTTTGGGATTTCCTTTATTTTTCTTGGCATCTCGGGTCACGTTGCTTCATTTTTCTTGCCGAAAACACAACACTCCTCTTGTTCTTTTCTTCTCTTTTCCACTTCAAACATTTTCTTTTCTTGGTGTTGCCTAAACAGTGTTAGCCAAATCTTTCCTATACCTACCATTTCGACTTGTGTTCTTTATTTGGTCTTTATTTTGGTTTAGTCTCTTTAGCCGTTTTGCCTCTTTTATTTTGCTGCCAATTGCCGAATGGTTTCATCTTGAGTTCATTGTTGCTATTCTTAGTTGCCGAGTTTTCTTTTCTATTCGGTTTCTCTCTGATCATAGGTATTGATTTCTTTTCCCTCATCTTTTTCTCCCCTCTCTTTGCTATGTCAAAACCGAAACTTCTAACTCCATTTCTCTTGCCTAGGCTGATTTTATTAGGGATCAATCTTACTCTCTTCTCTATTTATTCAACATTCAGGTTCGAGAAGTATTTGGTAAGTGAAGCTATGACCGAATAGGAGGTGGCTAGTTCTTGTATTATTTCTTTTGTGAGTTTTTTGGGGCCGAATAGTCATTTCTTTCCGGTCTTGGAGCAACATCGCTAATCTGTGCTTTTCATTAGGGACTCAAGTTCGTAATCGAAGGGAGTAAACCAAATATTCTAGCATAGCAAGGAGTTGCCGTCGTTTTGGTAAGTGAAAGCAATGGGTAAGGTGTTTCTATATCTTGTTGTATCAAGGATTAAGATTAACAGTTTGGAGTTGTTGATTTCGTAGGTGTGTAAATTCGGGAGTCCAACTTACGCTCGAAATCAGGTGTGTAATCTCACACTCACCTTGATGGTTGCATGTGATGTTTTGTGAATCGGCCAAAAGCCAAAAAGCTAAAAAGTCGGCAACTGTGACCACTCGAGCATGTGAACGCTCGTGGTGGTAGATTGAGACACGAATGGCGATGATGGATCATGGAGAGTGTCGCGAGCACTCTCGCGAAGCTAAGGCCGTAACGGGCCTGATAGAATCTAAAACGGGCTAAATGGGCCCAATGGGCTTACGGGCCCATGGGGGGCAAAATCGATGGTGAAATGCTGAATGATAGATGCGATTGTGAAATCTATAAATCTAAAAGCGAAACCATGTGTAATGGGCCACACGAGCGTGTGGGCCCGTTTGGGCTTGAAAAGGATTTTAGGCCCAATGGTACCGTAGAGACCCAAAAAGGGTCCCGAGTCGCTCGAGGCGACAGTAGGCCTTTGAAAAGGCCGTTAAATGCTAAATTACCAAAATACCCCTAGAGGGTAAATTACTGAAATACCCTTGGTGGGTAAATTACCGAAATACCCCTAGAGGGTAAATTACTGAAATACCCTCGGTGGGTAAAATTACTGAAATACCCTTAGGGGGTTGATTTAGTATGAATTGTGTATTTTTATTTAACTGTTACGATGGTACATTACTGCATACATTGAATTAATATGTCACGACATGTTGCATTGGGTTGGGTTATGTAATTGGAGGAAGTGATTGATCTGTTAGGGTCGCACGGGTCGCCCGAGACGATTGTGGACCTACCGACGGCTCTAAGTCGCTTATAATCTGCCAGCTCGACTACATTCTTGGTGTGTAGGGCTGGGTGGGTTGACTTTGTCCCCACAGGAGTGTAGGGTTGGTACGGGGGTGTGATTGGTTAGATTGGGTTGGGCTGCATTACATTATCTGCATTATCATGATTTTAGAGCTTAGACCCAGTTTGATGCCGTATGGGCTCGGGCCTAGATAGTGACCGTTTAGGGGATTACACACTAAGTTCTCGTAACTCACCCTCTTCTTTTAACCTTGCAGGTAATCCCCAGTGATAGAGGATTTGGAGCCATGGAGGACTCGGTGGTGGCCATACATCGGAGTTATTACTCGCGAACTTTAGAAAATCCAATTTTTACCTTATTTTAAGATTATTTAGTTTGGGTTAATATTTTGTAATAAGGTCTTTTGATTTTATTTTTCTTTCAACCTTCAATTCGGCTATTTTTAAACTATTAGATGCTTGAATACTGAGTTTTCCAAAATGTTAATAACTGTTTTTCAAAATATCACGTTTTCGCAACTATTAAAGTTTGACTTTCACAACAAAAACAATTTTTCAAAATAAGTACAACTTTATAAAAATGGACATTTAGTAAATCGGGTTTTTACCAACAAACATCGAAACTCGGAGTTTTCAAAAAGAATATGAACTTTTTAACGAACGCCTAGCTTTTCAAACACCTCAATGTGACACGCCAGATTCAGGCCTAACTTCTAGGCTGGGTTTGGGGTGTTACATTTAATGGTATCAGAGCCTGAATTTCAAAACTCGACTGTGGAATGGGTTCGAAAATGTTTTTTTCAAAATTTCTTTGAAATATGGTTTAGAAAATATATATCTTTATTGGAAGTATGGCACCCCGAGTCTCCGACACTAAATCCGTAAGTCTTCTTACTTTATATCTGATTATATGATGAAATGATTGTAGAGAGAAAACTACTAGAGTTAGTGGTAGTACACTGGAACTGTTAGCTATAGGAATTAAGACTATAGGGACTGAAACAGTAGGAAACTTGATCTGCGAAGACAACTCTTATACCTGTTTTCCATAAAACACTTGTTAATAAACATTGGAATTATAGACTGATTCATAAAATTCTTAATCGAATTACCTCGATTCAGCAATATGAGTACAAGGGGACGCGGAAGAGGTACATGCGGCCGTGGTAGAGGCCAAGGTGCTGGGGCTGGATCCTTAGAGTCGGGGCATGTGCTTGAAGGCGAGGTTCCAGCATCGCCAGTGGCGGAAATAGGGTCTCATGATCGGACTGGAGGGGACGATGCTTTGTCCCAAGCAATGCTGCGAGTTTTGGAACGGGTTGCTGGAGCAAGTACTGGGTCGGTAGCCCGGGGATCCATTTTTGAGCGACTCCGGTCGAACGGGGCCAAAGTTTTTAGGGGAATTTCTGGTGTAGCCCCGAATGTAGCCAAATACTGCTTAGAGGCAGTTGAGCGGATCATGGATGATCTGGACCGCACAGTGGAGCAAAAGCTGAAAGGGGCAGTGTCCCTACTGAGAGATGAGGCGTACCAGTGGTGGCTCACTGTGAGGGAAGGCACACAGGCGGATCGATTAACATGGGATTTCTTTAAAACTGCCTTCCAAGGGCAGTATGTCGGGGCTAGTTATGTGGACGCCCGGAGAAAGGAATTCTTGAATCTAGTTCAGGGGAATAAGTCCGTTGCGGAATATGAGGCAGAGTTCTTGCGCTTGAGCCGGTACGCTCAGGGCATAGTTGTGATCGAATACGAGCGCTGTGTGCGGTTTGAGGATGGCCTCAGAGACAGTCTTCGAGTGTTGATAGCTCCACAGAGGGAGAGGGACTTTGCTACGTTAGTAGAGAGAGCTAAGATTCCTGAGGAGGTAAAGCGAATCGTGAGGAAGACAAAGGGAAGAACAGAAGGGATGCAGAGCCCACCAGTTCTGAGCAGAGGCCCAGGAAAAGGGCCAGAGTTGATGGGCCAGTCAAAGCTGGGCCCCATTTCGGCACTTTTGGGTTGCCACCTTGCGCTGATTGTGGAAGACGCCATGTGGGCGAACGCTGGAGAAGGATGGGAGCCTATTTGAGTTGCGGATCGATGGAGCACCGTGTTAGAGAATGTCCTAGAAGGCTGGATCGAATGCAAACTACGGGTAGAGGTAATGTGCAGCCGCTGAGGGGTGGTCAGTAGCCATTGGGAGGCCGCGGCCAGGCCAGAGAGGGAAACGGTTTGGGTCATAGAGCTCCAGGCAGAGGTGCTAGTCATACGGAGGCGAGGCAGCTAACTTTGGTTTATGCAGCACGTCGCCAAGAAGATGGGGACGCTCCAGATGTGAATATTGGTACGTACATTACCCATAGTGTACTAATTACCTAATTTGAAATCGGAATCAGAGTGCGCAGTAGAAGCGTAATGGTGTAACCTATGGTGTGCGATTAGTGGGTAGTAGGAAATTTCGAGGATGAAATTTCTTTAAGTGGGGTAGAATTGTAACATCCCAAAAGTTAGAGGTTTGTGATTTCTGTATAATTGCATGTTGGGCTTGCTCTGCGGGTTATTTGAGGGTATTTAGGGGCTCTAGAGAGGCCTAGGGTCGAGTTTGAGCCCTGGTAAAATTTTGGTTTTTGGGCTCTTTAGTGGGGAGAGCTGGTGGAGGCAGGGCTTATATAAATTAATGAGTGTGTTTTTAACACAAGCTAGCCATGTGGTAGGATGGTGGTGGCGTCACAAGGGAAACATGGAGGAGGGGAGTTCGAATCCCACAAGCTGCATTTAGTGGCTTTTAATTTTGTGCTTTGAGAGAGGAGGAAGCAGAGTTGGGATCAAACTCTACCAGGGATGTTGGAGAATGAGTCAAACGGTTTGAATGGCAGGTTGAGAGTAGATTGAGGAGGAAATGGTAGAGTGAATCAAGGAGTGGGGAGTGTGGGAGAGTTGTGCTGTGAGTGGGGTTTCAAGCTAGGCAATTTCGGCTAGGGGTCTTTTGAAAGAGAATTCGGTCATTGTGGGTGAGAGTAAAATCAAAACTCTTTGGGATTTCCTTTCTTTTTCTTGGCATTTCGGGTCACTTTGCTTCATTTTTCTTGCCGAAAACACCACACTCCTCTTGTTCTTTTCTTCTCTTTTCCACTTCAAACATTTTCTTTTCTTGGTGTTTCCTAAACAGTGTTAGCCGAATCTTTCCTACACCTACCATTTCGACTTGTGTTCTTTATTTGGTCTTCATTTCAGTTTAGTCTCTTTAGCCATTTTGCCTCTTTAATTTTGTTGCCAATTGCCGAATGGTTTCATCTTGAGTTCGTTGTTGCTATTCTTAGTTGTCGAGTTTTCTTTTCTATTCGGTTTCTCTCTGATCATAGGTATTGATTTCTTTTCCCTCATCTTCTTCTCCCCTCTTTTTGCTATGTCAAAACCGAAACTCCTAACTCCATTTCTCTTGCCTAGGCTGATTTTATTAGGGATCGATCTTAGTCTCTTCTCTATTCATTCAACATTCGGGTTCGGGAAGTATTTGGTAAGTGAAGCTATGACCGAATAGAAGGTGGCTAGTTCTTGTATTATTTCTTTTGTGAGTTTATTGGGGCCAAATAGTCATTTATTTGGGGTCTTGGAGCAACATCGCTAATCTGTGCTTTTCATTAGGGACTCAAGTTCGTAATCAAAGGGAGTAAACCAAATATTCTAGCATAGCAAGGAGTTACCATCGTTTTGGTAAGTGAAAGCAATGGGTAAGGTGTTTCTATATCTTGTTGTATCAAGGATTATGATTAACGGTTTGGAGTTGTTGATTTCATAGGTGTGTAAATTCGGGAGTCCAACTTACGCTCGAAATCAGGTGTGTAATCTCACACTCACCTTGATGGTTGCATGTGATGTTTTGTGAATCGGCCAAAAGCTGAAAAGTCAAAAAGTCGGCAACTGTGACCACTCGAGCATGTGAACGCTCGTGGTGGTAAACCGAGACACGAATGGCGACGATGGATCGTGGAGAGTGTCGCGAGCACTCTCACGAAGCTAAGGCCGTAACGGGCCTGATAGAATCTAAAACGGGCTAAATGGGCCCAATGGGCTTACGGGCCCACGGGGGCAAAATCGATGGTGAAATGCTGAATGATAGATGCAATTACGAAATCTACAAAACTGAGAGCGAAACCATGTGTAATGGGCCACACGAGCGTGTGGGCCCGTTTGGGCTTGAAATGGATTTTAGGGCCAATGGTACCGTAGAGACCCAAAAAAGGTCCCGAGTCGCTCGAGGCGACAGTAGGCCTTCGGAAAGGCCGTTAAATGCTAAATTACCAAAATACCCCTGGAGGGTAAATTACTGAAATACCCTTGGTGGGTAAATTACCGAAATACTCCTGGAGGGTAAATTACTGAAATACCCTCGGTTGGTAAAATTACTGAAAGACCCTTAGGGGGTTGATTTAGTATGAATTGTGTATTTTTATTTAACTGTTACGATGGTACATTACTGCGTACATTGAATTAATATGTCACGACATGTTGCATTGGGTTGGGTTATGTAATTGGAGGAAGTGATTGATCTGTTAGGGTCGCACGGGTCACCCAAGACTACTGTAGACCCACCGATTTGATCTGTTAGGGTCACACGGGTCACCCGAGACGACTGTGGACCCACTGATTTGATTGTTAGGGTCGCACGGGTCGTCCGAGACGACTGTGGACCTACCGACGGCTCTAAGCCACCTATAATCTGGCAGCTCGGCTGCATTCTTGGTGTGTAGGGCTGGGTGGGTTGACTTGGTCCCCACAAAAGTGTAGGGTTGGTACGGGGGTGTGATTGGTTGGATTGGGTTGGGCTGCATTACATTATCTGCATTGTCATGATTTTAGGGCTTAGGCCTAGTTTGATGCCGTATGGGCTTGGGCCCAGATAGTGACTGTTTAGGGGATTACACACTGAGTTCTTGTAACTCACCCCCTTCTTTTAACCTTGCAGGTAATCCCCAGCGATAGAGGATTTGGAGCCATGGAGGACTCGGTGGTGGCCATACATCGGAGTTATTACTCGCGAACTTTAGTATATTCAGTTTTTACCTTATTTTAAGATTATTTAGTTTGGGTTAATATTTTGTAATAAGGCCTTTGGATTTTATTTTTCTTTTAACCTTCAATTCGGCTATTTTTAAACTGTTAGATGATTGAATACTGAGTTTTCCAAAATGTTAATAACTATTTTTCAAAATATCACGTTTCCGCAACTATTAAAGTTCGACTTTCACAACAAAAACATTTTTCAAAATAATTACAACTTTATAAAAATAGACATTTAGTAAATCGGGTTTTTACCAACAAACATCGAAACTCGAAGTTTTCAAAAAGAATATGAACTTTTTAACGAATGCCTAGCTTTTCAAACACCTCAATGTGACACGCCAGATTCGGGCCTAACTTCTAGGCCGGGTTTGGGGTGTTACAGAAGTAGCCGATATTTTGTACCACTATAATTCATCCCCAAGTGGGGGATATTTTAGAGGATCACACACTGCAACTAAAGTATTACAAGCCGATTTCTTTTGGCCGACTCTGTTTAAAGATGCATATGCCTATGATAAATATTAGGATCGATACCAATGAGTTGGAAATGTATCCGGGATGAATGAGATGTCGCTGACCAACATTCTCAAGGTAGAGTTATTTGATGTTTGGGGTATTGACTTCCTAGGTCATTTTCCTTCTTATTATTGTAACTGGTACATCTTGGTAGCCATTTATTATGTATCTAAATTGATGGAGGCCGAGGCATATCCAAATATTGATGCCAAGGTAGTGATTTTAGTTCCTACAAAAGCATATATTAACGAGATTTGGGACTCCAAGAGTTATAATCAGCAATGAAGGATCCCATTTTGTGAATAAATGGCTGAAGTGGTTGTTGGAAAAATATGATGTGAAGAATAAAGTCGCTACAGCTTACCTTCCTCAGACAAATGACCAAGCTGAATATGAGAATAAAGAAATAAAGGGCATACTTGAGAAAGTAGTGCGTCCAAATCGGAGAGATTGGTTCGGAAAACTTGATGAAGCTCTGTGCGTTCACCAAACATCATTTAAGACTCCTTTAGGGATGTCTCCTTACAGGTTAGTATATGGTAAAGCCTACCATTTTCCATTGGAACTCAATCATAAAGCCTATTGGGCCCTCAAGCAGCTCAATCTAGATTTGAAGTCTTTCGGAGATAAATAGATGTTACAGCTCAACGAGTTAGAAGAAATGAGAATTTTCTCTTATGAGAATGCCAAGATCTTCAAAGAAAAGCTTAAGATATGGCATGACAAGCACATCAGTCCTCGTGTGTTCGAAGTCAGTCAACAGGTCCTTCTATTCAATTCTAGGTTGAAATTCTTTTCAAGTAAACTCAAATCTTGATGGTTAGGACCCTTTATGATTAATTAGGTTTTCCTGTACGGAGTAGTCAAGCTACGAGACAATAAGGGAGGTAAGTTTAAGGTTAATGGTCAATGGCTGAAACATTATTGGACCAGTGAAGTCGAGCGGAAAAACATCTTGCTCACTTTAATAGATCCATGAAAATTTTATGCCGAAAAACTGTTATCTTTAATATAAGAAAACAAATAAATTTTTAATTTTTATATTTTTATTTTTTAGTAGGTTGTTAATAAAAAAATTATTTAATAATTTTGTAAATAAATAAATTGGTAAATAAATGATGATGATAATAATAATAAAAAACTCCTAATTAAAAAAGAATCAGGTTAAATTTTAATCTAATTAAATTAGGGTTAAGTTATTTATTTTTATTATTATTATATTCTTCTCAATTTTTCCCTTTTCTTTTTCCTTGTTTATTTTTTTAGCCACCGCCCTCCTTACTGTTGTTCACGTCGCCACACCTTGCGCCATCATTGTCCCTCGCTATGTTGTGCAACAGTCGCACCAACTGCACCAATTGCGTGTTTTTGTGGTCCCCAACAGCAGGCCTTTGCGCGTTTCTCCGCACTAGCCGCACCCCTACACCATGCAACAGTAGGTCCTCACATGCCTCACAGCTCCCTTGCACACCACTGCGGCAGCAGGCCCCTTTCCTGTACGTCATCGCCTAAAGCAGTATCGAGAGCGTCCCTCATTAGTCTTTTGGGTGACCCACGATTGAACCCCTTAATTTTTGCAACCCTTTGTTGCCGCTCCTTACCCATCTTTGAGGTAATTGAGATTTATATTTTTTATAATAAAGGTGTTTGTCTCGATTTTTTTTTCGAAGCCCAAGATGAATCGTAAGAGGAAAAATTTGGATACTCAAGTTATGGAGATCCAACCTTGGTTTTGAACCTTGAGTATAAAGGCGAGATACATCAGAATATTTAAGAAAACACTCATGTTCCTGGATAAGGGTTTTCAACTTGCTAGCGAATATGATGTACCAACACTCATTCGGGGAATTATTGAGAAACGAGGATGGAATTTATTGTGTGATATTCAATCTTCCTCGGATGAAGACATTGTCAGAGAATTTTATACCCATTTAAATTCGTTGATGTTGACAACATTCGATATGCATGGAAAAGAATTTTCTTTATCATCAACAATGATCAATGCCCTATTCAAATTACTCGACATTGATGATGATGATTATTTGGTCGTCGTAGCGAAAGTTAGTGAAGTGACGATCCAAGATATTCTGAGAATAGTCACGATTCCTTGAGCCAGATGGGAAATCTCGAGACAAGGTACTCGTTATTGCTGAAGGGAATATTTAACCCAGAGGCAAATGTATGGTTCTATTTCATTTGGACAAATATTATACCTGTGATTTTCAACTGCACTGTTTCGATAAATCAAATGATTCTCCTATATTGTGTATTGATTGGAAAGTCAATTAATGTGGGAAGAATAATACTTAATAAAATTTGGGAGTGTGCAATAGGAAAAAACAAGTTATTGTTATTTCACATCACTCATCACTTTGTTGTGTCACCAAATAAACATACCAATGTGAGACATTGAAGATCATTATAACAAAGGTATGATTTGTAACAGTCTGGTTTAGACCCTAGTCGGAATAGTGGTTTCGGAACCACAAATTCGAGTCAGAAAAATATTTTAATATGATTTTCTGTGCTTACAGTATGTGATTAGACATGTGTGAAAGTTTCGTGAATTAATTTTATTGTTTGTGTGCTTAATTTGAGAAAAGGATTAAATCGCATAAAATGCAAAACTAGCATGCCATATGTAAAGGTATCTATTTGCTATGGCTTTTATTATATGGAACCCTTATGTTGTAATTTGGCCATTAAACCATGGGATGGACGGTTATGGGCTTAATTTATATGGTTTTCTTATTATATTTTAAAGGTTAATTTAGTAAATAATATATTAATATGTAATAAATAAAACAAATGAAAAATGTTAGTGGAATGTTCATACACTCTAGCCGAAAATAAGAAAAGAAACAGGGTTTTAAGCTTCTCTAATATTCGGCCATTGAATTGCTTTGATTAAGGTATGTTTTGGTTTCGGTTTTTGATAATTTCTACGTTTTTGAGATCGTTGCTTAGTATACTATCAAGCCCATGCTTTAATTTTGGAATTTGATGAAGATTATGAGATGTGCCATTGATGAATGTTTAAGCTTTGTGATGTTAGTTGATGAAAGATGAAATATATGTGTTAGATTAACATGTTTTGTCTTTGGATTTTTGGTGAATTTGAGTAATTTGGACTAAATTGTGAAAATAATATTTTGAGGGAATAAAATGTGAAATAAATGAAATATATGGGCTTATATGAAACATATGAAAATTTGGCTAAGCATGGGTACAAAGGAATTATGTGTATTTTGTGAATTTGTGAAATAAGGACTTAAATGTCAAAATGTGAAAATGTGAGGGCTAAATTGTAAAATGCCCTAAATGTGTGTTTTTGGATTGAATTGATTGATTTAGTGAATAAATGGGTTAAATTTGAATATGTATAGATCAAGAACCAAAGAAAACAGATTTAGACCCAGGGAAGTCGAAAGTGATCGAGTAGTCGTTTCTGTCCGTTCATATCCGTACGAGGTAAGTCTATATACAAATAAATGTATTTAATTTGATTTATTCATATTCATATGAAATTGAATTATGATGAATGACTATGGAAAAATTCACAAGTACAATCTGAGAAAGTATCGATAAAGTGTGTAACGCCCCGAATTTTTAAGCCTAGTAGAATTGGGCCTATTGGGCCTTGGGCATGGGAGCCGTTAAAATTTATTTCAGAACAAGAGAACGGAAATAATGCGAGTTGGACCTATTAGGTGAGTGATTTTGGAAGGCTAGGGGGCTTCCATGAAGTCCCGGGTTCAAACCTGGGCTTTAGGAAAAATTTTGGTTTTAGGTGAATAAAACCCTGGGAGTAAGTAAGTAGGCTTTAAGAATAAATTGTGGGAAAAAAATGACACAAGGAAGTGAGTGGTCAAGTGGCAAGGCGTCATTAAGGTTGCAAGGGAGCATGGGTTCAAGTCTTGGCGCTTGCAATTAATTTTGATTTCCTTTTAAATGAACTTAGACTTTGGCCCATAGACTTATATTTAGTTGTGCTTGTTTTGTTACTCAAGGAGTCTACTGGTAAAGGTGGCAAGTGGTGTGTGGAGTGTCGTAATGGTCTGAGGTTCGAAACCCCTTGCATGTGAAAGGTGACTATTTTGCTAATTTGGGACGATTTTGGAAGATTGATGGAGGGATCCCACATCGGGAAGCTAGCGTGAGAGTAGGCGAGAAGCTGGCTTTAAATAGAGCGATCTATGAGGAGAGTAAGGATACCTTGGTTGGCGTTTGGGCATAGGAGTGTTCGGAGCGCGGATTAACTCTAGATCCCTATTAGGTGTGTATTTCGCACTACTATAGCTGTAGAGCGGCAAATGTCGAAATGCCGGTCACACGGCGTTGGTAGCCACACGAGCATGCGAGCGCACGTGTGGGACCTTCGACGCGATAGTTGAGGCCATCATGAGTGTTCTTGTGGGTTTAGGTTGTTTGGGCAACGATGGGCTGAAATGGGCCATGTTGGGCCAATAGGCCCGTGGGCCCAATCGAATAAGTTGTATGATTGTGTAGTAAATATTGGACTGGACTATGTGAATCTCATATCTGTGGCTGGATTTAGGCTGAATGGGTCACAAGAGCGTGTGGGCTTATTTGGGCCGAGAATGGGCCCTAGGCCCATTCACATCATTATCTCGTTTCTTCCTATTAGGGTGATCGATTACTTTGTGGTTGTGATTTAAGCATTCGTGTTGACTCCGGTTCTGTAAGATCATGTTCTTGATGAGCAAAGGGGATTCTAGCCATAGGGTGGCGGCAAAGGTGCCAGCCGAGACTGTGCACATAGCCTCCACTCCCAAGTTTAAGCGGCGTAGGGTGTCAGCGGTTCGGGACTTTTTGCCTGGATGCGGAAGGGTGACGGCATCAAACTTTGGTTTAACTAGGCAAATCGCAGTAGGTAGTTCTAGTGAAGGTGAAGGCGCTTGTGATTATTTAGTACTCTACGTGGTAAGGTGTGTATCCGTATACACTGTTCTAATTGTTAATTGGTTGAAAAGTCGGAGGTGCGTATATTGTATTAGCTTGACTGTTGATCGGCATTATGCCGAAAAGCTGAAATACTGGCAAACGATGCCATACGAGCGTGCAATCGCGCGTGTGGTGAACCGAGCTCACGGAGCATGAGCGTGTGATAAGGAAGGCCACCATGAGCGAATTCATAGGCTTGGGCCGTAGTGGGCCACTTGGGATGGAATGGGCCTCGATGGGCCCAATGGGTCGTAGGGCCCGCAAATGCAAGTTAGACTATTGAATGGGAGATAAGGAGGCTTGTCATGAAACGCACAGGGCATGGGCCGTCCTGGGCCTTGATGGGCCGAGAGGGCCCGATGGGCCCATTGTGTTGAATCTCACTATTAAATGTGAAATAGAGAAGCTTATCAGGTCGCGCACATGACTTAGATGTTTGGGCTGCGTAAGGCCGAAAGGGGGTCGTGTGGGCTCAATGGGCTTGTGGGCCCACACAGATGAAATGTCTGTAATGTGATAAGTTATTGATTTGGGCTGTGCCGTCGCAAAGCCGTGGTTGTTTCTAGGCTAAATGGGCCACACGAGTGTGTGGGCCTACTTGGGCAAGGCAATGGGCCTCAGGCCATTTTCACCGTTAAGTCAAATTAGGTTTCTTAAGCCGCTCGAGGCGACTGTAGACCTTCTAGGAGGTCGTAAAATTATCGAAATACCCTTGGTTTGCGAAATCACCAAAATACCCTCGAGTTGTAAAATTTTCGAAAACCCTTGGTTTGTGAAATTACCGAAATACCCTCAAGTTGTAAAATTATTGAAATACCATCGGTTTGTAAAATTACTGAAATACCCTCAATTTGTAAAGTTACTGAAATACCCCTGATTTGTGAAATTACTGAAAGACCCGTAATTTATGAAATTACTGAAATACCCTTGGTTTACAAATTACTGAAATACCCCGATTTGCAAAATTACTAAAATACCCTGATTTGTGAAATTACTAAAATACCCCTGTAGGGTAGAATTACCGAATTACCCCTTTAGGGTAGAATTACCGAATTACCCCTATAGGGTAGAATCATCGAATTACCCCGTGGGGTAGAATTACCGAAATACCCCTAAGGGGTAAGATTACCGACATACCCTTATAGGGTAAAATGACTAACTTGTGCCATGATTTGACCGATTTGACTGTGATCGTATGACTGTGTTTTAACTGACTTGACAATGGGCGTGTGTCTGATATGCTGTTAATATGTGTTGAAATGACTATTACTAAGCATGGCCATTTTGCATACACGTGTAATGATTGAGCATGACATACACGACATATTGCATGGGGTTGGGACTTGTGTTGGAGGAAGTACTGTACTAGTGGCTCTGCCACGTTTTACTGCTCTAGTGGCTTCGCCATGTATATTGATTTTAGTGGCCTGGCCACGTTCACTGTTATTAGCAGCTCTACTGCGTTAGTATTATGTACTAGTGGCTTTGCCACGTTTTACTGTTATAGTGGCATCGCCACGTAATCTGATTTTAGTGGCTCAGCCACGTATACTATTATTAGCAGCTTTGCTACATTATTATTAGCAGCTAGGCTACGTTATTGGTGTGCTGGCTGGGTGGGTCGACTTGGTCCCCACGTGTTGTGTTGGTTGGTACGGGAGGTGTGTTGGCTGGACTGGGTTGGGATGCATCCTCATCTTGTTGCATATCTGTTTATGAGATCACATCTTTGCATCTTGGGCTTAGGCCACTTGTTCAGTATTGGTTTGGGCTAGGCCCAATTGATTCTGATATGGGTGTGACCCAAATGATATTGTAGTGGGCTTTGACTCACGTATGCTTTGAAGCCGATCAGATGTTACTCTTAAAGGGCTTTGGCCTGCATCGGTATTTCGATTCGATTTCAGATATCTTGATTGTTACTCTAGTAAGGGGATTTCACACTGAGTTTTCATAAACTCACCCCGTTTTTAATTGTGCAGGTAATCCTCAGCCTTAGACGGATCGGAGCTACGAGGGACTCGGAGAAGACCACACACTGCTTATGCTTGCTGTTTTGATTATTTACTTTTAAGTATATTTATTTGGGTTGTTATAGGGCCTCTCTAATTTTAACTTATTATTTCTGATATTTATTTATGATGTTTTCTAACTGCTAAAAGTGGGATACGATTTCCAAAACGATAACTATCTTCAAAACACTACTTTTCCGCAACATTTTCAAAATGCTTCTGCTACTCAATTTTTAAACATCACATTTACGTAAATTATTTATTTTAAATATGCTTTCGCAACAGATAAAGTTTTAAAAGTAATTACATTTGCAAGTGGATAACAATTGCTCAAAAGTTTTGAGTTTTAACAAAGAGGCTTTAACTCTCAAACAAGTTTTAACAACAAGAAACCTGATTTTGAAAAACACTTCCATGTGACACGCCGGATTCGGGCCTAACTTCTAGGCTGAGTTTGGGGTGTTACAAAGTGTCAGTGTCTGAAAAGTCCCGTACGAACCTTAGGAATAGATAGGATTCATATGTCATGACATAGGGTTCCGATATTTGATATCGTGTAAGACCACGTCTGGGACATTGGCATCGATTTGAGAATTACGTGTAAGACCATGTCTGGGACATTGGCATCGTATATGATTTCGTGTAAGACCCTATCTGGGACATTGGCATCGATATTTGATTACATGTAAGACCACGTCTGGGACGTTGGCATTATACGAGTATTCTGAGTTATCTGAGTATCCTATTTGATTCCGAATGGTTCAACGGGAAATTTCGAGGATTGAATGATTAGGTGATATGTGTATCCGATACAGGTACGTTGAAATGTATACATATTTGATTATATAAGGTAAGTATATGTGAAATTGCAAAAGTGAGATATATGCATAGTCTTGTTGAGATAAAATGTGATATTTGTATGAATGTGATATGATCCAAAGAAATACATGGAGATGTGATTTGTTGACAAGCAAATGGTTAGCTACCATTGAGCTAAAGAAGAAATATGAATATGCTATTGAGATATATTAAAGTTCTTGTAATTGTAATGGTTATATATGTTTATTATGTTAAGTTTATTTGTATATGGCTTACTAAGCTTTTGAAAGCTTACTCTGTGTGTGTTTACATTGTTTTTAGATTGTTAAAGCTACGGAAGGCTCGGGGATCATCGAGGATCGTCACCACACTATCAAACTCTATTTTGGTACCTTTTGAATGTGTACATAGCTAAGTATGGCATGTATAGGCTAGTTGTTTTTTTGATTATGTTTGAGATGTATATATAAGCTATGTGATATGGCTTGTAAAAGGGGATGTGAATATGGTTATTATCATATATGTTTTGTGATGCAAAGTTGGTATATTATTGATGAATGGTTGGTATGTTTGATATGCTCTTGAATGGTTAGAAAAGATGATTATTATTTGTATATTTTGGTTGCATTTTGAGGGCATGAAATGTGTTTGTTTATGCTTTTAGGAGTGACCCTAAATGGGGGGAAAATTGGCCTTGCAAATGGCCTATATTTTCCCACACAGTTGAGCACACAGGCGTGTGGCTCAACCGTGTCATTTGAGTTTGTAATTCAAAACAAGTCAGATTCAACCACGGGCTGGACACACGGGCGTGTGACTGGCCGTGTGATGCAAGTCAATGTCGACCATGGGTGAGGCATACGGGCGTGTTCTCAGCCGTGTGGACAAGTCAGTATGTATGCCCTGTTTTGCCGGCCTACCCACACGGGCGTGTGACCTTTGTAACTTTGAAAACTGTTTGAATTTTGGAAAAATTTTGTATGATCTCGGTTTAGTCCCGACCCCTTTCTAATGCATGTTTAAGGTCTTGTAGACTTCATTAAGGGACTATATGCTTATATTTTGCTATGATATGATGATGATATACTTATTGATGTGAAATGTTCGTAAAATTTTTCGATTTGTCCAGTAATGCCTCTTAACCCTAGACCGGCGATGGTTACGGGTTAGGGGTGTTACATGATTACTGCCTATGATGTTTCTAGGGCAGTGTGTGACACCACTAGAAAAAAAACAAATAATTCAGATTGATGAGGATGAGATGACAGAACCAAAAGATGATTCAAGTAGAACTAAACCACCTGATGATCTCATACCTACCCTTTTTTTGACTCAACCTTCCGTTAAATCAGTTACACAAGCAAATATTATGGATTTCTTACAACATATAAATAAGCTGCAGCAAACATACTGGCAGTATGCTAAAATTCGAGAAGAATCGAATTGAACTACTTTTCAAAAACCTTTCAAATGTTTTGATGTTCTTCCTGAGTTTCCAGATTCAATATTAGAGCCATGAAGCTCAACTCGCCGAACCAATCCTGAGGATTCTGCCATACCTAGTTAAGATTGTAATAGCTCATTTTTAGTGGCGTCAGAATTGGTGGTTTCGGGGCCACAAATCTGACGAGTGAGTCCGTAAATATTATTATTTAATATTTATGAGTCAATTATAGCAATATATTGAATTTTGATTTGATTATTTTCACTAAGTGAACAAATAGTTAAGGTCAAGTTGTTTGACCCTAAAGTTAAGTGATTTTATAAAATGAGGTATCGGGATCTCATTTCAGTAAATCGAGCCTGTAAATATTTTTATTAAATATTTATAGAGTTACCATATAGGTATATTGAAGTTCGGTCCGTAAATGTTAGTGATTTAATAGTTAATTAAAGAAAAAAAACTAAATTGCAAAAGTTAATCACTATTAGTTTATTTATGCATAATTGACATAAAACCATGATTGGAAGGCCTTATGTTGCAATTAGAACATATTAATTAGCTTGGAAGGTTAGTGGGATTATTTTTATTTGTTAAAAATTTATTTAATTAAAATTTAAAACATGTTTAATAATAAAACAAACGTAAAAGAAAACCATTTAATTATTTTTACCATCTTCTTCATTCCTCTTACCACTGAAATTGAAATGAAAGTAACACCATGTGTGAAATATATATCGTCGGTAATGACAAATATATTGCAAAGAAAAGAGAAACAAAAATAAAGAACACACAGATTTTACGTGGAAACCCTTTCGGGAAAAAACCACGGGCAGAGGAGAAGAAAATTCACTATGTCGAATTCGAATCTATTTACAAGAGGAATAGACTATGTCTATTTATAGGCTTGTAAAGCCATATTCTAATAGGAGTGTAGTAAGATTGAAACTCCTTATTCTAATCAATATCCAATAGATGGAGTTTAATAAGGTTTAAAAAACCTTATTTAAAATAAAATAAAAGAAGTATAGTTCTATAGGGATTCTTCTTTTATTTTATTTAAATAAGGATTCGGGTCACTTAATTCTAACAATCTCCACCTTGACACGAATTCTAAATAAACAAGTTCTTCATCGCGAACTCTCAACGAACAAGTTCTCCACCTCTTCCATAAAACCCTTTAAGGGTTTAACTTCAACAATGAACACCAACCAAGTCTAAGCAATGCTCAAACTTGGTTATAGGAAGTGACTTAGTTATCATATCTGCAGGATTTTCATGAGTACTAATTTTGCTCACAACAATATCACCACGAGCAATAATATCACGAATCGAACTATGCTTCACAACTGGGGAGAACACATCTGTGAAGTCCACTCCTGCAATTTGACTGTAACCCTTTGCAACAAGCTTTGCTTTATTTCTGGGTTCTTCAACTCCTGGAGTCCCTTCTTTCTTTTTAAACACCCATTTACAGTGAACAACCTTTTTACCTTTAGGAAGTTTCACAAGATCTAATGTTCTGTTTTTGTGGAGTGATTCCATCTCCTCTTGCATAGCAAACATCCACTTTTCTAAGTCTTCACAGCTAACTGCCTCAGAATAATTAGACGGCTCTTGGTTTGCATCTATATCTTTGGCCACATTTAAAGCATAAGCAACTAGATCAGCCTCGGCATACTTCCTTGGAGGTTTAATTTCTCTTCTAGTTCTGTTTTTTGGCGACAGAGTATTGTGGTAAAGAAGCAACTCTATTCTCAATTTTTGTACTGACTTGAGGAGTGGACTCTATATTAATCTGATGCTCCACCTGCTTTTGATTTTCTTTATTGGAAGAGTCTTTAAGAGATAAGTTAGGTAGCATAGCAGTTTCATCAAAAACAACATCTCTGCTAATCACAACTTTTCTATTTTCAGGACACCATAACTTATACCCTTTTACACCAACTTTATAACCAAGAAAAACACATTTAATGGATCTCGGGTCCAATTTTCCATTATCAACATGAGCATACACAGGACACCCAAAGATCTTTAAATTAGAATAATTAGTAGGATTACGGACCATACCTCTTGTGGAGTCTTTTTCTCAATGGCAATGGATGGAGATCGGTTGATCAAAAACATACTGATGAAGGTCGCTTTCGACCCAAAACGACTTTGGTAAGTTGGCATTTGACAACATACATCGAACTTTCTCCATGATCGTTTTGTTCATTCGTTCGCAACGCCGTTTTCTTTGTGGAGTATGATGAATCATCAAGTGTCTCACGATCTCTCTTCGACTTGCATAGTTTATTAAACTCATCGAACAAAACTCTAAGCCATTATCGTGTGGAGGTGTTTTATTTGTTTTCTGTCTGCTTTTTCAATCATAGTTTTCCAAGACTTAAATGCGGAAAACACATTGCTTTTCTCTCACTGGGAAGAATGCCCAAACTTTTTTGGAAAAATCGTCAATAAAAGTTAGCACATAATTAGCTCCACCTCTTTAAGGCACTCTTGATGGCCCCCACAGATTAGAATGAATATTCTCCAATGTTCCCTTCGTGTTATGGATTCCTCTGGTGAATCGAACTCTCTTTTGCTTCCCAAAATGCAAAGTGCTCAAGAACTTGATTTTCAAATTCCTTGCCCATCAAGAAGTCCTCTTTTGCTCAATTCTGCCATGCCATTCTCACTCATATGCCCTAGGCTCATATGCCAAAGTTTAGTAATATCATCATCTGACAAGGAAGAGGAAGCGACAACTGCATCACCAATAACAGTAGAACCCTGCAAAACATATAACTTGGTAGTCTTTCTCTGCCCTTTCATCACAACGAGGGAACCTTTGGAAATCTTCAAAATCTCACTTTCAGCTGTGTATTTGTACCCTTTTGAATCAAGAGAACTTAACAAAATTAAATTTCTCTTCAATTCTGGAACATGTCGTAGGTCACTAAGTGTTCTGACAACTCCGTCAAACATCTTAACTTTAATTGTTCCAACACTTGCAATTTTACACGAAGCATTATTTCCCATCAAAACAACACCTTCAGACATTGTTTCGTAAGTTGTAAACCAATCCCGATTGGGACTCATGTGGAAGGTGCGGCTGAATCAAGTATCCACTCCTCGCTCACTTTAGAATTATTGTGAAGCGACTAGAAGTTCACCATCATTTGTAGTCTTCTACAACATCGCCTTCAGAAATTTTTCGGGTTGTTTTCCCTTTTGATTCGCAGCCTCCCTTTTAATCTTGTTCTGTAGTTTATAGCACTCAGATTTAAAGTTCCCTTTCTTCTTACAGAAGTTACAAGTTTTACCTCTGTTTGAAGACTTCGATTTACCCTTAGATTTACCGCGAGGATTCCATTCCTGTGTCCTTCCACGATCATCATCAGCATTCCGATCTTGTCTCCCACAAATAATGAGACCCTTTCCCTGAGAGTCAGGTTTAACCACAAGATGCTTCATCTTATCATACGAGGTCAAAGAATCATAAACCTCATCTACTGTGAGAGACTCACGGCTATATAAAATCGTGTCTCTGAAGGTTGAATAAGACGAGGGCAACGAACAAAGTAGAATCAACCCTAGATCTTCCTTATCATACTGAACCTCCATGGCCTCCAAGTTTGAGAGAATTTCTTTAAACACTGTTAAGTGTTCGTGCACAGACGCACCTTCCTCCAAACGATGAGCATAAAGACGTTGCTTTATATGCAACTTGTTGGTTAGAGTTTTCGACATACATATTTGTTCTAGCCTCTTCCATAATGCCACGACGGTCTTCTCCTTCATCACATCTTGCAAAATTTTGTTAGACAAATGCAGATGTAACTGTGTTAACGCCTTTCGGTCCTTGCGCTTTTTCTCTTCCTCCGTCAATGTCGAAGGCATCTTATTTACCCCTAGCAGGGCTTTCTCTAAATCCATCTGTGCAAGAACTGCCTGCATCTTTATTTGCCACAACGCAAATCTGGTGTTGCGATCCAACAGCGAAATTTCATACTTTAAAGATGCCATTACCGTGATCGAGATGAAAAAACCCGGAAGCTCGGATACCAATTTGTGAAAAATATATCGTCAGTAATGACAAATATATCGCAAAGAAAAGAGAAACCCTTTCGGGAAAAAAACCACGGGCAGAGGAGAAGAAAATTCTCTATGTCGAATTCGAATCTATTTACAAGAGGAATAGACTATGTCTATTTATAGGCTTGTAAAGCCATATTCTAATAGGAGTGTAGTAATATTGAAACTCCTTATTCTAATCAATATCCAATAGATGGAGTTTAATAAGGTTTAAAAAACCTTATTTAAAATAAAATAAAAGAAGTATAGTTCTATAGGGATTCTTCTTTTATTTTATTTTACCATTGTATTTTATTTAAATAAGGATTCGGGTCACTTAATTCTAACACCATGGTTGAAGCTTGGTTCGTTCATTGATATTTCCTTGCATGGTAAGCCATTTTTAATCCGTTTCTTGTAATTTTTATGTTTTTGAGATCGCTGTAGCTTAATCTAGCTAACCTAGGGACTAATTTCTGAAACTATAAAATGTTTAGAATCTTACCATGGATGAAATTGTGATGTTCTTGAATTTTTATGATAGATTATTAAGCTTGATAGTAAAATAGGACTATTTTGTAAACTAATTTTAGTTCATTTTAAAGTTTAAGGACTAAGTTGTTAGAATAGTAAAATTATATGAAATTATTGTGAAAAATTGTTAAATATGGGTTGTATAGGGATTATAGGAAATTCAAAAAACATGAATTGACATTAAATATGGTTAATTTGAATGTTTTGGGTTTGGGGACTAAATTGAATTAAAGGTAAAATTTTAGGGTAAAAGTGTAAAATGACAATTAAGGGTCAAATATATGAATTTAAGTATTTTATGATCTTTAAATTGGTTAATTGAATAAAATTACTATATTTAGATCAAGAAACGAGTCAAACTGATATTAATTGCAGGAAAGAAAAGTTAGAGGAGAAATCGTCGGTGTTGCGTTCGTAACTGTTTTTTATTAGGTAAGTTCGTAAATTGAATAAAGTAATTATTTTTTGTTTTCATGATTTAATACATATCTATTTATGTTGTAATTGAATTTAACTACTTGAGGTTGGTGTGTAATGAGTTGGACTAAGTTGTGATGATATTTAAGTTGAGTACTATTTTTTGAAAATGTGAAATACATGGACGTGAGTTTGAAAAGGTATAATGGAAACGAAGTTAAAGGATTCAGATTTGAAATATGTCCCATTTGAACCTTATGAATACTTAGGATACAAATGACATGTCATTAGGGGGTTATTTACAGTTTTGGGTGCTTGTCTTGGATGTCCCACCGATGCCTGAGGTCCTGCATTTGTTGCGGATTCTCCACAGGTCGTGTGAACATTATCGTGTAGCCCAACATCCCGGCCTACATCTTGTGTGAGCAGACCCATTTCACAGCTTGTGTGAGCATATACGGTTACATGTTATAGTCACAGCTTGTGTGAGCATTTCCCGAGTATCCGATGTTATTTCATTTGGTTCAACGAGTGATAAAGGTTTAAACGGATATGTACCTATATGAAATGTTATATGGCCAAGACATGTAAATTGGAAGGTGTTGACATAAATACTTGAAATGGGAAGCTTTGTTTATCAAACACAGGATGGATGTAATATGTACTTGTTATGTTATTATTATGTTCCATTATTTGTTGGAATTATATGTTTCTTTATGACACCTACTAACCTTGTGAGGTTGTGTTGTATAGGAAAGAAATGTAAGTACAAGATTTAATGAATGATTATGTGTTAAATGGTAAAATGAAATGTTTAGATGAAATGATTATATGAAATGTTTTTATGAATATAGATATATGAAACGGATATATGAAGTGTTTATACGAAATATTTTTAGGAATATAGATATATGAAAAAGGGAAATTTGAAATATATATACTTGAAATAAAGATGTTAAATGTTAAATGAATATGTGATGGTTGGTTTATGTACCAAATGTGTTTTTAAGTATGTAACAGCCCGTTTTTAGTCAAATCGAACAGTGGTTTTAGAACTGTAATATCCTGAAATAGGGGTTAGTTGTGATTGAATTGTTTTGCATGAGTATGGACTGTGGTGTTGTTATTTGAGGTGTTTTAAGAGCTAGTTATAAGTCTAGAGTAGGCCCAGTGGTGGGGAAAATTTTTGCTTTTAAGTTTTAAGAAAAGGGAGCTGAAGGAGCTAGGGGTTAAGTGTAATTCGTGGGGTATTTTAGCACAAGAATTGGCTTGGCAGAGTGGCAAGGAGGCGCGACTTAGAGCCTAGTGATTGACGCCACATGCAGGGAAGGGAGAGCTCAAGTTCGAGCGTGCCAGAAATTTCATTTTACGCTTTGCATTTTGACGCCAAGGGGAGGAGTTGTGCTCAGCACAAACTCTGTCAGATAAGCATGGACTAAGTCAAAATATTTAAATGGGTGGCAAGGAGAAAATTTAGGAACTTTTGGAATTCAAATTCATTTGAATTAGTGACAAGGAGGAATTTGGGGAAGTGGCTGAATTTTGAACTCCTGCTTAGGGGGAGTGTTCGGTTTTGGAGAGCTGGAAGGGGGGGGGGGTTGCCGAAATTCTTTAGTGGCTAGATGACATTTTTGGCTAGCCTTTGTTTGTGTATCAAAAGCCGAAAGATCATAGGTGTGTGTCGATTTCTCTCTTAGGCATTTGGCCGAACCTCCTTTGGAGCCCCTCTCTCATCCTTTATTTTCTTTGTAGCCGAAAAGCAACCCTCTTCCCCTCATCTTCTCTTCTTCTCAAGTGTTTGGCTGAATCTCCCTCTCTTCCATCTTTCTTTTTCTTCTTTTCATAACTGCTCAAAACCACATCTTCTTCTTTACTTTCTTTTTCTGAAACTTTTTGAATCTCTTTTCTTTAAGCCTAAGCCGAATACTAAATATCTTCCTCCCATCTTCTTCTTTTCACTCTAGCCGAATCCCATCTATTTGTTTTCTATCAACCATAGTCGAAACTCCCTTCATCATTCAACTCTTTGTCGAAATTTCTTCCATTCTTTCTCATATTGTGTTGGCCGAATATCAACAAGGGTGGATCTCTTTTGGTTTTTCTCCAATCGATTTTGAAAAGGGGTAAGGGTTCTTGACCGAAACTACATTCTCACTTTCTCTCTTCTCTGTCGACTCATATGGTAGGAAAAGCCGAACTTCGGCATTTGTGGGTGTTTTGCTAACCATCTATAGGAATCGATTTCTCCTAGGTTCTCCGGGATTTTGGAAGCAGTCGATCTAAGCATCTTTTCTCTGTCAATCGGATTCGGTAAGTCAAGTGGTAAGGATCCATGATGTTTTAATCAATCTTGTTGTTATTTGGTTAAGCCGAAGGCTATTGAAAGTGAGTTTGGTTGTTGGCCGATTGTAGGGGGAGGAGCTGTCTCGCATACCTTGCGTTGTGATTTGTTTTCGTAAGGCAGAAAGGTAAGGGTGGTGTAGCTTATGCGTAATCTCACCCTTCAGGATTTGTTGGTATAAGACGAATGGCCTATGTTACTAACCTTCGTGTTGGCCGAATGTAGGATCAAGGGATTTGGTGCAGGAGATCGGTCCTTCGAGATTTAGTGCTTATGTTAGTGATGGTGTGTAACTTACACACTTTATAACTAAGTAAATATGTTAAAAACCTAAATGTGTTAAAAGCCAGAACTGTGTAGATCTTAATATGATGCCTTATGGGTATGAGCAAGGATTCGGGTAAGTCCGTTTCGATATGACTTTTGCGATATGGTGCATAATAATATGATTTATGATATATTTGCTTTATGTTGCACGTTAAAGCATGATGGCATGATTTGCACTTGTAATGCATTGGTATGGGTGATATGAGAGGAGGGGAAGATGATATCCGTGACTTTGGGTCACCAGAGGTTTGGCACCTCCGGTGGTTTGGTACCACAGATTATTTTGTGACTTTGGGTCACGGAGGTTTGGCACCTCATAGCGACTTGTCAGTGGCTTAGCACCACGGTGGGTTGGCCCCACAGATGATATTTTGGGATCGTCGCCGGTGATTTGGTATCACACGTGGGTTGGCCCCACACTCAGATTATTGATATTTCGTGACTTTGGGTCACGGAGGTTTGGCACCTCATAGCGTCTCGTCCCCGGTGGCTTAGTACCACGAGTGGGTTGGCCCCACATTTGATATAACGGGATTGGCGCCCGGTGATTTGGTATCACACGTGGGTTGGCCCCACAGATGGATTACTCGTGACTTTGGGTCACCAGTGGTTTGGCACCACATTATTATTGGATATCGTGACTTTGGGTCACAGTGGTTTGGCACCACCAGTGGTTTGGTACCACACGGGGTAGAAAAGGAGTTATGGATGGCTAGGTTTGGGTGCATTATATATATTGCTTGGTTATGATTTGTGTAAGTACGTTGCATTAATCGGGGGGGATTATGCACTGAGTCTTGGTGACTCACCTTCTCCCTTATCTTTTCAGGTGATTCATAGATCGCGGATGAGGAGCCGGGCGGACTCGAGGTGGCCATGCATTAAATAAACTCGGTTTTTACGTGGACTTTGGTTGGGTACTTTATTTCATTTTAATTCGATTTCACTTTTATTTTGGGTTTGTAATACGGCCTTTTGATTATGTTTGGATTATTTTTATGCTTTGGAATTGTGTTAAACTTAGCTAAGTAAGTCACATGGTTAACTTAATAATTTGAGCCAAGGTTTTCTAAACTCAAGAACGCAATGGTTTTCAAATCTTTACCATTGGGTAAAACAAATCAACTGATAACAACAACAACTCAAATGGATTTCAAACTTAAGTTTTCCACTTTCAACTTAACTGATTTCTAAATAGTTAAGGAAGGAACATCGGGTTTTAAAATGACTTAAGCGTTTTCTAAACCTATGGATCGACAACTAAGTTTTAAAGATTTATTACGGGATTTCAAAGTATATCATGGGTTTTAACTAATCATGCACTGGTTTCTACAAACATAAAACAACAAATAGTTTTTCTTGAAAACAAACCGGTAACTGTTTCCTCCAAAATGATTTTCTCTGTGACATGCCAGATTCCGTCGTGGTGTGTTGGCCGGGTTTGAGGTGTTACATTTTTGGTATCGAGCCAAGTTCAAAGGCTCATTTGTGGCCCGAGGCCCAAAATGTTTTAAAGTATGGTATTGTTGGAAAATACATGGGTTGAAACGCATGGCACCGAGTCTCCGGCACCAATCCGCCCCAGGTAAGTACCCCTAATTGATGTTTGCATTTGATTATGATGATATGCTATGAATGACTAGGGATAGTGGACTACCCTAGAGACTGAAACCTATAGGATTCTACGAACTCGCGGAAAACAAAACTCTTTAATAAGAACTATTCATAAGGCGTGCTTTAATACTTGATGGAATAAAGACCGACGCATAAAACTTGCAAATCGGATAAGTTGAGACATTAGACATGAGCACTCGAGGTCGTGGTCGTAATACACGTGGGCCTTGGTCGGGGTAGGATGACGTATGCGAACCGGTGGGATCTGGTCGGGTCGGAGAATGAGATGCCACCACCACCAGCTAGCTGGTGTTGAGTTTCGAGGATCGGTCGGGGATGATGCGGATCGCAGCGATCTTTGCGAGTTCTTGAGAGGGTGGCTGGAGCAGGTGAAGGCACGGGAGCTCGTAAGTCTTTATACGGCGACTCAGAGCCAATGGAGTCGAGGTTTTTCGAGGTGTTTCGGTGTGGTTCCCGATGCGGTGAGTATTGGTTAGAGGCGACGGAGGCGAATCATGGACGATTTGGATTTGGCTGGCGAGGAGAAACTAAAGGGGATAGTATCGCTCTGCGAGATGAGTCATACCGGTGGTGGCTCACGGTTCGGGATAGTCTTTGCGGTGGATGATCTCACTTGGGAATATTTTAAGGCGGCGTATCAAAAGAAATATATTGGATCTAGCTACATTGATGCACAACGAAAGGCGTTTCTGAGACTGGTTCAGGGGAGTAAGTCCGTATCAGAGTACGAGGCGGAATTCTTAAGGTTGAGCCGGTATGCTAGGGGTATCGTGGCTCTGAGAACATGAGCGGTGTGTCGAGGTTTGAGGACGGTTTGAGAGATGAGTGAGGTTGCTGATTGCTCCACAGCGGAGAGCGTGAGTTTGCTATTACGGTGGAAAAGGCTAAGGTAGCCGAAGGGGTTAAGGAGTCGGTGAGGCGAGAATATGGATAGGAATAGACATAAGAGAGGTTTCGATCATCCGGGTGGCGGTAATTCCCGAGAAAAGGGCTAGACATGGTGGGCCAAATCATCCGAAAGGTGCATTGCGCCAATCGAGGACAGTATGATGTAACCGATGTGGGAAATCTCATTGGGGAGGATGTTGGGTGGTGGAAAAGATGCTTTGAGTGTGGCTCGTTGGACCATCGTGTGAGGGACTGCCCATGTAAGCAAGCCGAGATTCGACCGAGGGTCGTGGTCGTGCTCGGTTCGAGAAATGAGGACCGCCACCGCGAGAGGGTCGTGGTAGCAGTAGAGAGGTAATGGTTCTAGTCGAGGCCACGGAGCACGAGGCGAGAGGTGCGAGCAACACTAAGGCAAGACAGCCTGGGTTGGTTTATGCAGCGAGGCATCGAGAGGAGGGCGACACACCGGATGTCATAACCGGTACGTTCTTAATCTTTTGATTACCATATACTGCTTTGATTGATGTGGGTTCGACGCATTCGTATGTTGCTAGTAGTATAGTAGAGACCATGAACCTAGAGGCGTGAGACTACTTCTAGGGAGATGTGATAATTAGCCCTCTAGGTCACTCTGTAGAAGTAAATAAGTTTGTATAGGGGTGTGCCCTAGAACTCCAAGGGGTAGTGTTTGTAGGCGATCCGATGAAACCGCCGTTTGAGGAGTTCGATCGATTCTTGGGATGGGTGGTGGTGAAGTACCGAGGCAAGTTTGGATCTTGTGGCTAAGCGCATGGTTTTGAAGGCAGTGAGGTGAAGACGTGGTTATGATAGGTAATAGAAGAGATTATCTATCCAACGTGGTATCTGCTTTAAAAGCTGAGAAGATGGTCAGGAAGGGCTGTAAAGCATTTATGGTTCATGTGTGTGCCTTGAAGGCTAAGGAGTTTGCTGTGGAGAATGTCCGAACAGTAAAGAAATTTGCTGACGTATTTCCATAGGAACTTCCGGGACTGCCTCCAGATCGTGAGGTTGAATTTGGCATAGACTTGCTATCCGGAACTGCGCCAGTGTCTATTGCCCCGTATAGGATGGCGCCGAAAGAATTGGTGGAACTAAAGGCTCAGATTCAGGAGTTGTTGGACTGGGGTTTCATCCGGCCAAGTGTTTCGCCTTGGGGAGCACCGATACTCTTCGTCAAGAAAAAGGACGGTACGATGCGGATGTGTATAGACTACCGCCAATTGAATAAGCTGACGATCAAGAACAAGTATCCGTTGCCCAGGATAGATGACTTGTTTGATCAACTTAAGGGTGCATCGGTGTTCTCGAAGATCGATCTAAGGTCAGGGTACCATCAGCTAAAGGTGAAGGAGGCTGATATTCATAAGACGGTGTTTCGTACTCGGTATGGGCACTACGAATTCCTGGTGATGCCGTTTGGGTTGACTAACGCATCGGCAGCATTCATGGACATGATGAATTGGGTGTTTTAGTAGTATTTGGACCAGTTTGTCGTGGTGTTTATAGACGACATATTGGTGTATTCGAAATCGGAGGATGATCATGATGCGCATTTGCGAGTAGTGTTACAGACTCTAAGGGAAAAGCAGTTATTTGCTAAATTTAGTAAGTGCGAGTTCTGGCTTAGAGAGGTGACTTTCTTGGGTCACGTAGTATCAGCTGAGGGGATTAGAGTGGATCCTCGAAAGATTGAGGCAATTTTGGATTGGAAGCCGCCTAAGTCAGTTGCAGAGATTCGAAGTTTTCTAGGTCTGGCAGGATATTATCGGAGATTTGTAGAGGGATTTTCTTTGATCAAAGCACCAATGACCAAGTTGTTGAGAAAAGGGGTTCCATTTGTGTGGTCTGAGAAACAGCAGGAAAGTTTTGACAAGTTGAAAAGGATTCGATGAAGCTCGGTTTGATTCACCCGAGGCGGGGAAGGAATTCACGGTATATTGCGATGCATCACATCTTGGGTTGGG
Organism: Gossypium sturtianum; assembly: GCA_025698515.1. NCBI lineage: Eukaryota > Viridiplantae > Streptophyta > Magnoliopsida > Malvales > Malvaceae > Gossypium > Gossypium sturtianum. The sequence goes on along the minus strand of CM046946.1, from coordinate 66,804,813 downwards.
ATGTGTCTTTGATGCGAGACGGGAAGGTAGTGGCTTATTCATCTCGGCGACTAAGACCGCATGAGGTTAATTATCCGCCTTACGACTTGGAACTAGCAAAGCAGTGGTTTTGCCTTGAAGATTTGGAGGCATTACTTATATGGAGAAAGGTCGATAGTCTATACAGATCATAAGAGTCCAAGTATCTTTTGACTCGAAGGATTTGAAGATGAGGCGATGCAGATTGATTGAGTTGTTGAAGGACTACGACTGTTCAATCGAGTATCATCCAAGCAAGGCTAACGTGGTGGCAGACGCGTTGAGCCGTAAGGTTGTACCAGACTTAAGAGCGATGTTTGCTCGTCTTAGCTTGTATGACGATGGGAGTCTTTTGGCGAGTGCGAGGTTAAGCCGACCTGGGTAGAGCAAATCAAGGAGAAACAATTAGTGGATGAGGGTTTGAATGCGCGGAGGTTGCAAGTTCAGAATGGTGGTTTAGAGGATTACAGTTTGTCCAGTGATGGAATACTGTGTTTTCAAGGAAAAGCTTGTATGCCGAAGGATGTCAAGTTAAGGCGAGGATTCTTCGGGGCGCACATAGCAGCCCATACGCTATGCATGCGGAGGTAGTAAGATGTCTGAGGATTTAAGAGAGCGATTTTGGTGGCAGTGCAAGCGGGAAGTAACGGAGTTTGTGGGAAAGTGTCGGCGACGTGTCGCCAGTCAAGGTGAACATCGGTTGCCGTCGAGGTTTGCTTGGCGGTGAAGATTCCACGATGGAAGTGGGAGAGGATCACTATGGATTTTGTCGGTGGATTACCCTTACGCCTAGTAAGAAGGACTCGATGCGGGTAATTGTGGATCGTCGACTAAGTCGACTCACTTCATACCGGTAAGGGTTGATTACTCGCTTGAAGTTAGCTAAGTTTGTATGTGTCGAGAGATAGTGAGGTTGCATGGTGTGCCAGTATCGATCATCTCGGATAGGGATCCCAGATTTACGTCGAGGTTCTAGAAAGCGTTGCATCAGGCTTTGGGTACGCGGTTGGATTTCAGTACGGCATTTCATCCACGATCGGAGGCGATCGTAAAGGGTTATCTGATTTTGGAGGATATCTTTGAGAGGTTGTGTTTTGGACTTGATGGTAGCTGGGAAGAGTTTTTACCATTAGCTGAGTTCGCATACAACAATAGTTACCAAGCAAGCATCAAGATGGCACCATACGAGGCGTTGTATGGTAGGAAGTGTCGCCCACCTACATGTTGGACGAAGTTGGGTGAACGTCAGATGTTGGGACCAGAGTTGGTTGCGAGGCTGAGGACAAGGTTATGTTGATTTAGGCTCGATTGAAGGAAGCTTCTGACGGCGGAAGTCATATGCCGATCTCAAGCGGAGGATATAGAGTTTACCGTGGGCGACAAGGTCTTTCGAAGGTCTCACCGTGGAAGAAGGATGCGAGGTTCGGAAGGAAAGGCAAATTAAGTCCAAGGTTTATTGGGCCGTATGAGGTACTGAGACGAGTGGGACCAGTAGCCTATCAACTCGAGTTGCCAGCAGAGGTGAGTCAGATCCACGATGTGTTCCATGTCTCCATGCTTAGGCGTTATCATTCAGATCCATCGCATTTTGTATGGTATGTTAGTTCAGATTCAAGTATGATCTTTTATTTACTTCAAGTATTTTTATGTTAAATAAATCATGAAATGAATGTTGATTTTAGTGAACATCTATAGATTCACCATAAATTTTTTATCTTCATTGGAAAAATTAAGCATGCATGAAGGTTTAGTCTTTAGAATTGGTTTGATAATTTCCTTGAGGTGAAATCCTAGGAAGCATAGCGATATAAAAATGATTTAGGCATGATTTATTTGGATCGATTGAGCCTTTCAAGCCTATCCTATTAATAGTTATCCTTTGAAAACCCATTTGAATTGTATGACCTATAGTTTTCTTGTTTCAACCCATGAATTAAGTATCTCTTTCTAAAAACTACTTTTTCTCAACCTCTTGTACCGCCAAATCTTAACATTGCTTACTTTGGAGGTGTTTGGAAATTAAGTTTGGGGGAGTTAAGTGGCATATTGGGTGTGTATTATAAATCACTCAATGATGAGTTACATATAGTTTTGTGCTAAGAAAGGTACCTATTTGAGTTAAGAAAAAAAGAGAGTTGATTATTCAGTGGGCAGTTGCAATGTTTGAAAGCCAAGGTAAGCTAAGTTTAAGGCTACTAAACTTAAATTATCAATCTTCTTTCCCTACCTTAAACTTTGGCCCGTTACAACCCTAATAAGGACCTATTTATTTAGACCGCTAAGCTGGCCCATTAATGGAGAGGAAAATATTAAACTAAACCTATAAAGACATATAAATTAAACCTGAGGAATGATACTTAGCTGATTTAAGGAAATTAAAATCTTTTGAAGTGAACCAACTCTACTCATAAAAATTAACTATTTAAATCATGATTTTTTTTAGCATTTAGACACTTGAAGAAATATTGGATGATATGCTGTATATGAACTACATGTTTGCAAAATTAATTTTAGAGTATAATTTTTTACTTTTCCATGACTACTTGGATGAATTAAATTCTACAATATACGACATGCTTTTAGAATTACTCGAGACGAGTAATGATTTAAGTTTGGGGGTGTGTAAATTCTAAAATATATAGATATTTCAACACTCTTTTATGTACAATTTTTTGCTAATTTTGAGTAAATAAATAACACTTTCAGTGGTTTTACACTTAATTTTATAATATTTTATAATTTCCATTAAACTGTTTTAATTTAGTGAAATTTATGTTAAATTCATGTTGTTTTACTTTTTTTTTGGAATAATTGGGCTAAGGGAAAGGATGCCAAATTTTTTGTTGTTTTTGGGCTTAAACAGGTACAGATTGGAAGATCCAGATGCAGTTATGTGGGCTTCAAAGTGACTCCATGTAACGCCCCAAAAATATAGGGTCTTTAATTTTTCATGTTCTGACAAATTGCTTGTTTGCTTTTATGGCTATGTGATTTAGGTGTGTTTGGGGGTATTTGAGAAGCCTGGGTTCAAGTCTTGGCTCTTACAAAATTTTAAATTTTTCCCTTAAATGAATCTGGACACTGGCACTTAGGCTTTATTAATAATAATGTTGGTTTTATGACACAAGAGGAGCTTGTGGCTTAGTGGCAAGTGGCGTGTGGTGTAACTGAGAGGTCTGAGGTTCAAGTTTTGGGTTACGCATGGGGTGTTCATTTTGCTGCTTGTGCCGTGTAGGTGGAAAAGTTGGACTGAAACTCTGTAAGATGAAATTTGAATTGGTCTTGGAAGGAATTGTGGAGCAAATCAAGGAGGAGATTGGGGAGAAAATCAAGGATTTTCGAATGTGGGAGGTTGGTAGAGTGTGTGGCCCTTTGGGACTCTAAGACTTAGTGGATTTCGGCTAAGGGGGAAATAGGGAGCATTTTCGGCACTAAGCACTCATTTGTTTCAGTTTTGTGGGATTTGAGAGTTGAATTGCCGATTTCTCTTGCTGACTGCTTAGTTTCCCATTTTTTTTTTCATTTTGGGTTTTACGTTTTAGCTATTGAAGTGACCAAAACAGCTTCTACTCTCTCCCTTTTTCCACAAACTACCGAATAGGTATCTTTCATTGTGGTTTCTTGTTCCTTTCTTTGCTGATCCTCAACTCTCCTACCAGTGCACTTCTCTTCTCTTCCCCTCCACTTTTCTATTTTTCTCTAAAGGCCGAACCTTTCCTTTCCCTTTTTTAACTTCTGCTCATCCTTTAATCTAGGCTGGCCGAATATTGCAGTTGTTAACCCCTCTCTGCATCGGGTTACTGCAATAGTTCTCACAATCGGTAAGTGTTCAAATCCATCCTTTGTTTTTTTGTTTAAAACTGAATGCACCTTTTCTCTTCTATTATTTTCCAAAATCGAATAACCCTATTGACCAATTTTTATTTCATTCGTCACGTACTATACTAATGTTGATTCTAGGGTCTTCCTCGAGGATTGGTGAAGTGTGAACGGTTTGGAGGTGTAACATCCGGGATTTAGGGGGCTTTGCATTTTTATGATGTCTGCATATTGATGTGGTATGTTGTTGTTTGGTTGTGTTTGGGGGCCTCGGGGAGGCTCGGGGCTGAGTTGAAGCCTTGGCAAAATATTAGTTTTGGGCACCTAAGAGGGGATAGCCGAATAGGGGTAGGACTTAAGGGATTTTAGTTCGCGTTTGGGAGCACAAAGAGGTGCGAGTGGAAGAGTGGCAAGGGGCGCCTTTCAGCGGGGAAGAGGCGATGGCGTCACAAGGAGTGGGGAGAGTAGGGTTTGAATCACCCAAGCAACAAGGGAGCATTATTTTTGGCTCGAGGCGAGGAGGTGTTTGAGCGGCAATCAACCTCACGGAGGAGAGAGGGAAGACTGGTCAAGATACTCAAAGGAGTGGTGGAGAGCTACTCAGAGAGTTTAAACAATTCAAATCAAATCAAATGAGTGGAGGAGAGGGAATGTAGGAGAAAAATTAGGAGGAAGCATGTTGTTGTGTTTTAGCCGAAACTTAATAGGCATCCTCATCTTCCATTTCCCCTATTTTCATTTTTCCAAGCTCTCAACTGTAGCCGATTCTCTCAAACTACTCTTCTCATCACTTGTTTCGTTTTCATCTGTTAACGCAAGCCGAATCACCTATTGCTTATTCTCTTTTTCATACTTCCTATATCTGCCATTGCTCTCCATAGCCGCAAGTCACCTCTCATTTTCGTCCCTTGGAACCGTTTTGTTTATTAAGCACTAAGAGCCGAATCTCATATCCCATTTCTTTTCTCTTGATGAATCAATAATCTTGATCACTCCTTCTATTTGATCTTCTTTTCTGCCTTAGCCGAACTGCTCTTTTACATCGACGACTTCGATGGTGATTGTACACTTCAAGTGAGTCACTCTTGTTCGGTAAGAGACCTTCTTCGTTTTCTCATTTCTTTCGCTTCTCTTTCTTTTGTTGTCTAAGGCAGTGACTTGTATTCGTGGCATTGATCAGTGATAGAAGGGCGTATCTGTATCGGAGTGGCCTATTTCCAAGAGGGTGTTGGTAAGTGTTATGGCCGAATAGACTAAGAGGGGATTCAGTTTTGTTGGTTGACTGAGAGGGTCACTTTCCTGCGTTTAGTTCTTTATGGGGAATCGATTTCTCATGTGGCATTTATGTAGGTACTCAATCGATCTCATAACAAAGCCGGAAGCTTCAGTACTTTGTCGATCTAGGTAGGCATCTTTTCGTTGAGTGTGTGATTCTCAGATCCATATTCTTCAATACCTTAACCTGGTCTCCTGACCAAGATCTATTTCATGGATCCAAACGCTAGCCAAACGAGGGAAGGGGTTAGACCCGTAGCCCCAGTCCTAAAGTTCAAGAAGCGCGCGGTGTCTGCTGTTCGTGATTTGCCAACGTCATAGATAGTCTAGTGTTGCACGTAATCAGGTGTGTAACTCCTCACACCATTGGTACTGTTCTGTTTCGTAGCGTTCTGTATATATATGTATATGTGTAATCTGTTAAATGCCGGAAATGTGATACGGTTATCGAAATCCCTGTGGAGGGTAAAGGGGATTCATCAGGTTAGTGGTTCTTGTGATATCTTAGTAAAAGATTCGATGAAATGATATGATATATATATTATGAGTATGCCATATATGCATGTTGAAATCTGTGACAGCTCGTTATGAAAGGTAATATGTTTTCATGGGGCATGGGTTATTAATGAAAGGGAAAGTGTGTAGTGGCTCTGCCACGATCTGTTGTAGTGGCTCTGCCACAATCTATTCTGGTGACTATGTCACAATTTTGCCGGTGAGCAGCTAATTGCAGCATGACTGCCATCGTTGGTGTGTAGCGGTGAGGGTTGATTGTAGAAATCCCCATTGGTGTGATTGGCAGGTACGGGAGGTGTGTAGCGGATGGCAATTAGGTTAGGATGGGTTTGCATCATTTTCTGTACATGCTATACTCTGTTATTCTGTTCTGTAGGGCTAAGACCCGATCTGATGGTGCATGAGTGTTGCACACTGAGTCCTATGACTCACCTCGTTGATTTACATCTTTTCAGGTAGCACATAGTGCATTGGACCGGGCTGGAGAGGAGCACGAGGTGGCCATGCATGGTTTCCATACGGTTTCAGTAAAGGACTTAGACTTTATTCTTATTAATAACTGGTTTGGGTTTTCGTTGCAATAAGGCCACTAGTAATCGTTTTTTTTTTGGTTTTCGGGTTTTTAAATTTTAGATACTCAAGTCAACGATTTGGGTTCATGATATGTTTTAAAAGAAAGATAACGCAAAGGCAATAAGTTTTCAACGATCAAATTATCAAATGAACTACTGTTTGAAATTAAACTTTTCTAACCTATATGGATAATATGGACTGCTGTTAGCCACTTGATTGTTTTCTTTTGGAACTCCGTATAATTAAACTCGGATAACCTAAAACCACTAAGTTTTCTAGATAACCACTATATTTGAGATTCTGCTATTTCCATTGAAAATGAATGACGTTTTTATAATTTTTCCTAGTGACATACCAGATCCGGTCGTGGTGTTTGTGCCAGGTTTGGGGTGTTATAAATTGGTATCAGAGCCTAGTTCAAAAGCTCGGCTTGGGTTTTGGGTTCAAAATGTTTTCCGAAAATGATTTCTAAAAAAAATAAAAAAAATTTCATGTTCTCTTAGCATGGCTCCTGCGTCTCCGGCCCAAGTTCGCCAGGTAAGTTTCTGACTAATATGAATTGCATGTGTTATACGAATATATTGCTATGGGTGTTAGAACTGAGAAACTATACCTCAGGTACAAAAACCTTTAGGTTGTATGTGAATCGTGAAAACTACTCGTAATTATACTTCATAAAATTCTTCCTTAATAAACAGTGAAAAGAAATGCTAATACATAAAATTTCTAAGCCAGACTAGGACGATACGATAGAGATGAGTAGTAGGGGACATGGACGTAATGCGCGCGTGGGACGAGAAGAGCGAGGATGACGGTCTCCGGAGCGAGCAGGTCAGTCACGGGTCGAGGAATGAAATGCCGCCGCCGCCCGATCAGCGGAGCGATCGAGATCAAGCGGGGAGACGATGCGGTGTCTCAGGCAATGTTACGAGTTTTGGAGAGAGTTGCCGGGGCAAGCATGGGTACTGGGGCTCAAAAATCTGTATCTGAACGACTCTGAGCCAATGGAGCGAAAATGTTTAGGGGCGTGTCGGGTGTAGCCCCTAACACAGCGGAGTATTGGTTAGAGGCAAGTGAGCGAATAATGGATGATCTCGACTTCACGGCAGAGGAAAAGCTGAAAGGGGTGGTGTCTCTTCTTCGCGACGAGGCTTACCAGTGGTGGCTTACGGTGAAAGAGGGTACTCCAGTAGACCAGATTGACTGGGATTTCTTTAAGGCGTCATTTCAGGGAAAGTACGTCGGGGCCAGCTACGTGGATGCCCAGCGGAAGGCATTTTTGTATTTGGTTCGGGGGAGCAAATCTGTGTCTGAGTATGAGGAAGAATTTCTACGCTTGAGTCGTTACGCTCGAAGAATTGTGGCGACTGACGATGAGCGCTGCGTACGGTTCGAAGATGGGCTGCGGGACGAGTTAAGGGTATTGATAGCACCGCAGCGGGAAAGAGACTTCGCCGTTCTGGTTGAGAAAGTTAAAATAGCTGAAGAGGTTAAGTGGACCGAGAGGCAGAATAGAGATAAGGATCAGAATAAAAACAAGAGGAGTGTTGGGCCGTTGGGATCATCTGGGGGTCTGCAGAAAAGGCCTAGGTTCGATGGGCCAGGTCGTGCTCAGACGTTTGCTACAGGGGGTCAGTATCGACCATGTGCTCTGTGTGGGAAGGTTCATTTCGGGGAATGCAGAAGAAGAACTGGTGGATGTTTCAGGTGTGGGTCTACGGAACATATGATTAAAGATTGTCCAGAGGTGGATCAGGCTCAGACAGCCAGATGAGGTTTTGAGCAGGTTAGGAGGGGTGGTCAACCATTACAGAGGGGTTGTGGCCTAGACAGAGGAGGTAATAGGTTCGGTCGGGGTCGTGGAGCATCTGGTAGGGGTGCCGGTAATATAGATGCAAGACAACCAGGTTTAGTTTATGCAGCTCATCGGCGGGAGGATGGTGATGCACCGGATGTTATAACCGGTACGTTTCTTATTGCTGATAATCCATTTCTTGCTTTGATTGACATTGGGTCAACCCACTCTTATGTTGCATGCTCGGTATCTGAGACTTTAAGTATAGGATCTGAAATAACTGCTAGAAAGATGACTGTAGTTAGCCCGCTAGGACAATCCATGATAGTGGACAAATTATTTAGGAATGTGCCTCTAGAGACTCAAGGGGTAGTATTCTCCGCGGACTTAATGGAATTACCATTTGGGGAGTTTGATTTCATTTTGGGAATGGATTGGTTGGTTAAACATCGCGCTAAGTTGGACTGTGAGACTAAGCGTATGGTGCTGAGAACCCCGGGAAACGAGGAGGTGGTCGTGATAGGGGAAAGAAGGAACTATTTGACTAACGTGGTTTCTGCGTTGAAGGCTGTTAAAATGGTTCGAAAGGGATGCAGTGCATTTCTAGCTTTTATCAGTGCACTGGATGCAAAGGAGGTGACTGTTAGTGAGGTTAGAACAGTGAAGGATTTTGAGGACGTTTTTCTTGAAGAGCTGCCAGGGTTACCTCCGAATTGTGAAGTGGAATTTGGAATCGAGCTACTCCCAGGTACGGCTCCGGTGTCCATCGCTCCTTATAGAATGGCGCCGAAGGAGCTGGTAGAACTCAAAGCTCAGATCCAAGAACTGTTGGATCGTGGTTTCATCAGACCGAGTGTGTCTCCGTGGGGAGCGTCTGTCCTATTTATGAAGAAGAAGGACGGGTCCATGCGTATGTGCGTCGACTACCGCCAGCTGAATAAGCTGACGATAAAGAACAAGTACCCGCTGCCGAGAATTGACGATCTCTGCGATCAGCTCAAAGGGGCTACGGTCTTCTCAAAGATAGATTTAAGGTCTGGGTATCATCAGTTAAAGGTCAAGGAGGTGGACATCCATAAAACGGCATTCCGGACCCGCTACGGGCACTATGAGTTCTTGGTAATGCCATTCGAGTTGACGAATGCACCAGCGGTGTTTATGGACATGATGAACCGAGTGTTCCAACCTTACCTAGATCGGTTCGTGGTGGTTTTCATTAACAATATTCTAGTTTATTTGAAATCAGAAGAGGAGCATGATGCGTATCTTCGAGTGGTCTTGTAGACTTTGAGGGAGAGGCAGCTGTATGCCAAATTCAGCAAGTGTGAGTTCTGGTTAAGGGAAGTAACTTTCTTAGGGCATGTGGTCTCTGCAGAAGGAATTAGGGTTGACCCTCGGAAGATAGAAGCGGTATTGAACTGGAAACCGCCGAGGTCTGTGGCAGATGTTCGAAGTTTCTTGGGTTTAGCCGGGTATTACAGAAGGTTTGTGGAAGGATTCTCTTTAATTGCAGCACCATTAAGCAAGTTATTGCGGAAAGGGGTACCTTTCATTTGGGCAGTTGAGCAGCAGAAAAGTTTTGAGAAGTTAAAGAGGATTTTGACGGAAGCACCGGTGTTAATTCAGCCAGAGGCGGGGAAAGAGTTTACCGTCTACTGTGATGCGTCACACATGGGTTTAGGATGTGTTTATGCAAGACGGAAAGGTTGTTGCGTATGTGTCCCGACAGTTAAGACCGCATGAGTTAAACTATCCCACGCACGATCTGGAATTGGCTGCGGTAGTGTTCGCCCTAAAGATCTGGAGACACTACCTGTATGGAGAGAAGTCTGTGATTTATACTGATCATAAGAGTCTGAAGTACCTCCTTACCCAAAAGGAGCTGAATCTGAGACAACGTAGGTGGATTGAGCTGTTGAAAGACTATGACTGTTCGATCGAATATCACCCGGGTAAGGCTAACGTGGTGGCGGATGCGTTGAGTTGGAAGGTGATAATGGATTTAAGAGCATTGTTCGCTCATCTTAGTTTGTATGAGGATGGCAGTTTACTAGCTGAACTTCAAATAAAGCCGACATGGGTAGATCAAGTTAAAGAGAACCAGTTATCGGATGATGTTCTGAGTGCTCGACTCCTGCAAGTACAGGATGGTGGAACAGAGGATTTCAGTTTAAACAGTGACGGGGTTTTGTGTTTCTGTGGGAAGATTTGCATGCCGAAGGATATGGAGTTAAGACAGATGATTCTTCAGGAAGCGCATAGTAGCCCTTACGCTATGCACCCTGGAGGAAATAAGATGTATCGGGATCTGCGGGAACAATTTTGGTGGCCGGAGTTGAAGCGAGAAGTTACAGAATTTGTGGGGAAGTGTCTGACGTGTGAGCAGGTCAAAGCCGAACACCAGTTGCCTTCGGGGTTGCTACAACCGGTGAAGATTCCACAGTGGAAGTGGGAGAGAATTACTATGGACTTTGTTAGTGGGCAGCCCCTTACGCCTACTAAGAAAGACTCGGTATGGGTGGTCGTGGACCGGCTGACAAAATCCGCCCATTTCCTACCTGTACGTGTGGATTATTCTCTGCAAAAGTTAGCTAAGCTGTATGTGGCGGAGGTTGTGAGGCTGCATGGGGTACCGGTGTCGATCATATCAGATAGAGACTCTAGGTTTACGTCACACTTTTGGAAGGCGTTGCATCAGGCATTGGGTACAAGATTAGACTTCAGCGCAGCGTTTAATCCGCAGACTGATGGTCAGTCGAAGAGGGTAATCCAGATCTTAGAGGATATGTTAAGAGGTTGTATCATCGATTTTGGGGGTAGTTGGGAGGAGTATTTACCTTTGGCCGAATTTGCGTACAACAATAGCTACCAATCTAGTATTCAGATGGCGCCTTATGAAGCGCTGTATGGGCGAGGTGTCGTACTCCTACTTGTTGGACAGAATTGAGTGAGTGACAGATGTTGGGTCCGGAGTTGGTTTCTGAAACAGAGGAGAAAGTTAGGATAATTTGGGCTCGATTAAAGGAAGCATCCGACCGGCAGAAATCTTATGCAGATCTGAGGGGGAAAGATATAGAGTTTGTAGTGGGTGACCGAGTTTTCTTAAAGGTCGCGCCGTGGAAAAAGGTGATGAGGTTTGGTCATAAGGGCAAGCTAAATCCTAGGTTTATCGGGCCTTATCGGGTGTTGGAACGTGTAGGACCAGTGGCTTATCGACTAGAGTTGCCGTCAGAGTTGAAACAGATTCATGACGTGTTCCATGTGTCGATGCTAAGACGCTATCGTTCTGATCCCTCGCACATTGTGCCAGTGGAAGAGAATGAGGTAAGACCAGACTTGTCCTTTGAGGAAGAGCCAGTGCAAATCTTGGAACGAGACATAAAGGTGCTGAGAAGGAAGTTGGTTCCTTTGGTCAAGGTTCTGTGGCAGAATCACGGTGCAGAAGAAGCGACATGGGAGCCGGAGGATGTTATACGATAGCAATACCCGCATCTCTTCTGATCAGGTAATTTCGAGGCCGAAATTAATTTAAGGGGGGTAGAACTGTAACATCCGGGATTTAGGGGGCTTTGCATTTTTATGATGTCTGCATATCGATGTGGTATGTTGTTGTTTGGTTGTGTTTGGGGGCCTCGGAGAGGCTCGGGGCTGAGTTGAAGCCTTGGCAAAATATTAGTTTTGGGCACCTAAGAGGATAGCCGAATAGGGGTAGGACTTAAGGGATTTTAGTTCGCGTTTGGGAGCACAAAGAGGTGCAGTGGAAGAGTGGCAAGGGGACGCCACTCAGCAGGAAGGGTGATGGCGTTACAAGGAGTGGGGAGAATAGGGCTTCGAATTACCCAAGCAACAAGGGAGCATTATTTTTTGGCTCAGGCGAGGGAGGTGTTTGGACGGCAATCAACCTCTGGAGGAGAGAGGGAAGACCTGGTCAAGATACTCAAACGAGTGGTGGAGAGCTACTCAGAGAGTTTGAACAATTCAAATCAAATCAAATGAGTGGAGGAGAGGGAATGTAGGAGAAAAATTAGGAGGAAGCATGTTGTTGTGTGTTAGCCGAAACTTAATAGGCATCCTCATCTTCCATTTCCCCTATTTTCATTTTTCCAAGATCTCAACTATATCCGATTCTCTCAAACTACTCTTCTCATCTCTTGTTTCGTTTTCATCTGTTAACGCAAGCCGAATCACCTATTGCTTATTCTCTTTTTCATACTTCCTATCTCTGCCATTGCTCTCCATAGCCGCAAGTCACCTCTCATTTTCGTCCCTTGGAACCGTTTTGTTTATTAAGCACTAAGAGCCGAATCTCATATCCCATTTCTTTTCTCTTGACGAATCATTAATCTTGATCACTCCTTCTATTTGATCTTCTTTTCTGCCTTAGTCGAACCTGCTCTTTTCTGTCGACTTCCTGATAGCCGATTGTACACGTCGAAGTGAGTCACTCTTGTCCGGTAAGAGACCTTCTTCGTTTTCTCATTTCTTTCGCTTCTCTTTCTTTTGTTGTCTAAGGCACTGACTTGTATTTGTGGCATTGATCGGTGATAGAAGGGCGATATCAGATCGGAGTGGCCTATTTCCAAGAGGGTGTTGGTAAGTGTTATGGCCGAATAGACTAAGAGGGGATTTGATTTTGTTGGTTGACTGAGAGGGTCACTTTCCTGCGTTTAGTTCTTTATGGGGAATCGATTTCTCATGTGGTATTTATGTAGGTACTCAATCGATCTCATAACCAAAGCCGGAAGCTTCAGTACTTTGTCGATCTAGGTAGGCATCTTTTCGTTGAGTGTGTGATTCTCAGATCCATATTCTTCAATACCTTAACCTGGTCTTCTGACCAAGATCTATTTCATGGATCCAAATGCTAGCCAAACGAGGGAAGGGGTTAGACCCGTAGCCCCAGTCCCAAAGTTCAAGAAGCGCGCAGTGTCTGCTATTCGTGATTGGCCACCTGGGTGTGGGGCCGACCGAGCGAGCTAGTAGGGAAATAGCCGTGATTTCCGCTAGTGAAAGCAACGTCATAGATAGTCTAGTGTTGCACGTAATCAGGTGTGTAACTCCTCACACCATTGGTACTGTTCTGTTTCGTAGCATTCTGTATATATATGTATATGTGTAATCTGTTAAATGCCAGAAATGTGATATGGTTATCGAAATCCCTGTAGAGGGTAAAGGCGATTCATCAGGTTAGTGGTTCTTGTGATATCTTAGTAAAAGATTTGATGATATGATATGATATATATATTATGAGTATGCCATATATGCATGTTGAAATCTCTGACAGCTCGTCATGAAAGGTAATATGTTTGCATGGGGCATGTGTTATTAATGAAAGGGGAAGTGTGTAGTGGCTCTGCCACGATCTGTTGTAGTGGCTCTGCCACGATTTGTTCTGGTGACTATGTCACAATTTTTTCGGTGAGCAGCTAACTGCAGCATGACTGCCATCATTGGTGTGTAGCGGTGAGGGTTGATTGTAGAAATCCCCATTGGTGTGATTGGCAGGTACGGGAGGTGTGTAGCGGATGGCAATTAGGTTGGGATGGGTTTGCATCATTTTTCGTACATGCTATACTCTGTTATTCTATTACGTAGGGTTAAGACCCGATCGATGGTGCATGAGTGTTGCACATCGAGTCCTATGACTCACCCCGTTGATTTACATCTTTTCGGGTAGCACATAGTGCATTGGATCAATTTGGAGAGGAGCACACGAGGTGGCCATGCATGGTTTCCATACGGTTTGATCAGAAAGGACTTACACTTTATTCCTATTAATAAGCTGGTTTGGGTTTTCGTTGTAATAAGGCCACTGGTAATCGTTTTTTTTTGTTTCCGGGTTTTTAAATTTCAGATAATCAAGTCAATGGTTTGGGTTCATGATATGTTTTAAAAGAAAGATAACGCAAAGGCAATAAGTTTTCAACGATCAAATTATCAAATGAACTACTATTTGAAATTAAACTTTTCTAACCTATATGGATAACATGGACTTCTATTAACCACTCGATTATTTTCTTTTGGAACTCGGTATAATTAAACTCGGATAACCTAAAACCACTAAGTTTTCTAGATAACCACTATATTCGAGATTCTGCTATTTCCATTGAAAGTGAATGACGTTTTTATAATTTTTCCTAGTGACATACCAGATCCGGTCGTGGTGTTTAGGCCGGGTTTGGGGTGTTACAGGAGGAGTCAAACTTTTGTTCTCAAGCGTCTGATAAGGTAATAAGGTTACCTCATGTTTTTGGGGGTTGGCCGAATAGGCCCTACCACTTACTAATCGATTCTTGACTGTACTTTAGGAAGGCAGCGAAGGCGTGTGATCGTTTTTGAATAGCGATCATTGAGGGATTAAGGTCACCCTCTTTCAAACAAGGTAAGAAGGGTTTCAGATTAAATGTTATTAAGAGGGTGTTACCCTATCAATTAAGGACTAACATTGGATCTCGATGATTCTAGGTTGGGTGCTCGTAGATCTTGGAACGACTCCGTAAAAAGGTGTGTAATCACACTATCTCCGCTATGAATCGGCAAAAGTCGAAAAACCGAAAAGCCAAAACTTCAGCATTTGAGGCCTCACGAGTGTGCGAACGCTCATGTGGAAAAACCAAGCCCACAACTGTGGGCGGTAGACTGTAAAGGCCACCACGAGTGTTCTTGTAACAGTCTGATTTTGACCCTAATCGGAACAGTGGTTTCGGGGCCACAAATCCGAGTCAAAAAATATTTTAAAATTATGTTCTTTGTTTATTATGTGTGATTTTGCTTGTGTGAAATTTTCATGTTTTAATTTCGTCGTTTGAGTGTCCAATTAAATAAAAGGGCTTAATCGCGTAAAATAAAAATTTGATGGTTAAATACGAAAGTGCCTAATTGTTGTTGTCTTTTTAATAAGGAGGCTTTATGATGCAATTAGGCCATTTATTTTTAGTGTGGACGGTTAAGCACATGATGTATAATATGTTTATATTAAATTATAAAGGTTAGTTTAGTAAATTATGACTTAAAACTAATATTAATAAAAAAAAGCATGAAAATAGTCACTTTGTTCATCCATTTGTGTCGAAAGTGAAGAAATAAAAAAATAGGTTGAAGCTTTTGAATATTCGACCACTTCCAAGCTTGATTAAAGGTCCATTTTTGTTCGATTTTTGATAATTTTTATGTTTTTGAGACCATTGCTCCGAATACTTCAAAACCCATGTCTTAATTTTTGAATTTGATGATGATTTCGTGTTTTTCCATTGATGATAGCTTGTGATTTTTGTTGTTTTATGATGAAATATGAAATATATGTGTTAGATTAACATGTTTTGTCTTTGGGTTTTTGATGAATTTGAGTAATTTGGACTAAATTGTGAAAATAATACTTTGAGGGACTAAAATGTGAAATAAATAAAATGTGTGGACTTAGATGAGCTATGGGAAGATTCGGCCAAGCATGGGTAAATTCAAATTTTTGTGTTTTATACAATAGGGACTAAATTGCAAAAAGTGTAAAATGTCAGGGGCAAAATGGTAATTTTTCCATTTATGTGTTTTTAGATTGAATTGAATGAATGTGTGGTTAAATTAGCTAAATTTGAATTTATTTAGATCAACAACGGAAAAAAATAGAATTAGATCGGGGGAAATCGAAAGTAGTCGAATAGTCGATTATACCGTTCATCGACGTCCGAGGTAAGTCTATAAGCATTTAAATGTTATTAAATTTGAGAATATATGAATGTTATGTGATGAATTGAATTTTTCAATTATATATGTGCTTTGGCCGAATGTGATTTTGAGATAGGGAATTATGTTTCGAGTTCGATTCGATCGAGATTCAATGTCCGAAAGTCCCGTACGAACCATAGGAATAGATAGGATACATATGTCATGACATAGGATTCCGATATGTGTTTATGTGTATGACCACGTCTGGGACGTTGGCATCAACTTGTGTTTACGTGTAACACCATGTCTGGGACATTGGCATCGTATTTGATTCGTGTAAGACCCTGTCTTGGATAGTGGCATCGATATGTGATTACATGTAAGACCACGTCTGGGACGTTGGCGTTGTACGAGCTTCCGACTATCCGCGTGTCCTTTTTAATTCCGAATGGTTCAACGGGCAATGCTAAGTAAAGACCGAATATGAAATCGAATAAAAAGGTTCAGGTATGTTCTTATCCTAGGTTGTGAAAATAAGGTAAGTTAGATGTTAAATTGATTGCATAAATGTTTAAGTTATAATTGTGAGTTATGTGTATACATATGTGATTGTGTATATTCAGCCAAATGAGGTATATGTGATATTAATAGTGAGATTTATATATGTTCATGTGTATTGATGCATTTATCCATATGATATATGTATGTATGATTAAAATGATAACTTTGAATTTGAGGATATGTATATTCGGCCTTATTAACTTAGTGTTAATATACAATCGTTGATATATATATTTGCTTATGACTTACTAAGCTTAAATAGCTTACTGTGTGTGTTCTTGTTTACCTCTGTTTTATAGATTTTGGAGTCAAGTTACGAGCTCGGGGATCGTCAGAGAAATCCGTCACACTATCGAATCTTTTTGGTATTTTGTTAAGTCTGAATTCGATCTTATGGCATGTAAGGTATAGATGAAATGTTAGATTTTGGGTTGTATATATATAGCCATGCGAAAATGGCTTGATCATTATGTTTAAGATCGGTTTTATGTGTTCTTGGTTAAGTGCTTGATGTGTTTGGTTTTAGCAATTTGGCCTTGGCCTATCATATGCGAAACATGGTTGCTATGTTTATGTTTGTGTGTATGATCTCGGTCAAGGTGAGTTATGTGTTACTTGTTTAATATGCTTTGCTAATGATAGTTAAATTAAGTCATGTGTTTTGGCAATAAGGTAAATGATATATACTTGATGTATTTAGTAAGAACAAATAATGTTAAGTTTAAGTGATTTTGGCTATGTGATATATATATATAATGAAGTATGTATATGAAGGTTGGAAGCTAAAGCTATCTATAATTCAGTTTAGTAATATGATAAAAGGATAATTATATGTTTGAATGTGTATAAGATATTTTGATTCGGTTTGTAATGACGATGTATGCACCTTTATTATGCTTGAATGGTTGGCTATATAGGTTCGGTTGCTATTGGTAAGTAATGAATATGTTTCATGATTGTTTACGTACGAATCCAAATGGCAAGTGAAATAGTATGGTTTGGTTACGATATTTGGTTCATTATGATATGCATATAATCTTGATAATGATATGACCGAATCAATGATTAGTTAATAGGATAAAATGTGAAGTTTAGGTATACTAATATACACATGCGAATTTGGTGTACATTGAAATGTTATTTATGTGCAAATGTTAAATGTGACTTTTGGTTTATAGGGTAAAGTGTGCATTATATTTATATATAAACATCAATAGCATGTTCGGTCATGATGTAATGTTACTATGTTTGTATATACATTTGATTATTAAATGGTATAATATGATTCAGTTGGTTTAATATGCACATGTATTGAAATAATATGATTTAAAATCAGCTTATGTTATGTTTGTTCTGATTTATGTTCGATATATGTTATATAATGATATATGTTGGGATATTTTTAAATGTATAAATGCCATTAATGTTTAAGTCATGTGATTCGGATATTTTTATGTATTAAGTACTTATAATATAACCTGTTGCACATTGTTTAATTGAATATGTTGTAATGTTATATGAATAAAAAAAATTTAATAGAAAAGATCATATTGCTTTGTGCTTGAATTCAAATGAATGTCTGTTCCAAATTGTGTTTTGTTCGGTAATGCCTCATAACCCTAATTCGGTGATGGATACGGGTTAGGGGTGTTACATTTGACTGGTATTAGAGCTACGATTTAGTCGATTCTAGGACTAACGTAGCGTGTGTGAGTCTAGCTATACATGCCATAATTTTTATACTGCTATAGTGTGATGATTCCTGACATTTGAAAATGTGTTTTCATATAGCATATGGATCCCGATCAACCTGTAGCTGATGATGTCGAGAGTATAGGGCCCGTTCGCGTAGAAGGGGCAGTCTTGGGTTGATTCTCGACCTACTTCGAGTAATGTCGGGGGAGGAGAGGCTAAACAAGCCTTTTACCAAATGATGAACGACTGGTTTACTCAATATATCCGGACTAATCCGGCTGCACAACAACCTCCACCCCCGACTAATCCATCTTCGATACCTGTTATACCTCAAGTGAGTGATCCATTGAGATTGCTTAAGCCTCCTGTTGATAAAATCAGAAAACACGGGGCTGAAGGGTTCAGAGCCACTAATGATGATGATGCTGAGCGAGCTGAATTCTGGCTCGATAATACTATTCGAGTGTTTGATGAGTTATCTTGTACCCCTGATGAGTGCTTAAAATGTACCATATCTTTACTACGGGGCTGTAACGCCCCGAATTTGGGCCTAGAAGAATTGGGCTTTGGGCTTTGGATCTCAGAAAATTTTTAAGTGAGCGAGAAAATGACAATTGGCATGTGGGCTTTGAGGGTTAATGAATTTGGAGTGTCTAGGGGTGTTGGAGATGTCCTGGGATCAAGTAAGGGTATAGGAAAAATTTTGGTTTTAGCCCAAGGGAACTGTTACATCAGTTAGTAGGCCTTTAAATAAATGAAGAGGAAAAATGACACAAGAGAGCTTGTGGTGTAGTGGCAAAGTGGCGCCACTTAGGGAGCTGGGAGGTGGCGTCATTAGTAGGCAAGGGCGTCCAAGGTTCGAGTAGTGGCATGGTATTTTGTTGGGGATTTAATTTTTTCCTTCTATATGGTTAGTAGTGGTGTTGGATGTGAACTCTGAAGGAAGTGTTCATAAGAGAAAATTAAGGAAGGGATAAATGAGCTTATCTTAGAGAAAGTTTAGGATGAGATTGAGGAGTTATCAGGGAGAAAAGTTAGGAGCCGAGAAGTGTGAAGAGTTGGTGCCATTTTGGGAAGTGGGAAGTGTATAAATTCAGCTTAGGAGGGTAAATGAGTGTCGTTTTTGGGTCTTTTAGGGGGTATTACGAATTTTCATTGTGGCTTTCGGCATTTGGAGAGTTTTGCAAATAGGTCAGTCTTTCTTTTCTTGACCGAATATCTTGTAGTTACCCTCACGCAAGCACATTTGATCTTTTCTTTTCTTCCCCTCATTCTGTTTCATCCATTGCCAAAAAACCATCATTCCTTTTTGCCGAAATCCCTATTGGTGTTGCGTTCTTCGTCTTTCTCTGAAAGCTGAATACTCCATTATAATCGAATAGCCCTATCTTTTTGTCGATTCCTTGTTGTTTTTCTTCCATCACAAATCGGTTGTTATCTACTCTTAGTCAAGTTTAAAAGCCGGATCTTGTACAGTAGCTATCTAGGCCGTAGGATCAAAGGAGGGTTTTGGTAAGTACTCAGTCAACTTCCTTAGTGTGTTTTGTTAAAAGCTGAAGGGCTATATAACCTCTCCTTGTCGTTAACCTTGTAATAACAAGGGTAGGGTTTAAAGATTGCAAGCGTGGTAAGGATCGTTAGCAAAGTGGTAAGTGCTCTCGTCTTAGTTATGGATTAGTGGATGGTCAAATGTAAGTATGGCTTATAGAGGTGACTTATGTGGAATAGGAGTCACTTGATTTTGATGATATATATTTGGGTGCAGATCTAGGGGATATTCGCAAATAGTAGCTAAGGAAGGGCTATTAGAACCCGGTGGCACACGGTAAGGTTTCGGCTTTTGAGTAAATATTTTTGATTAAATATGAGTGGTTGATTGAAGGTTGGTTGGTTGTAGGATCACGGCTAAGGATAGGATAGCACGTCGCAGTAACCAGGTGTGTACAAACACTACACACACGATATCGGCAATGCCGAAAAGTTGAAAGTGGCTAAACGGGCCCGGTGGGCCCTGAGGCTAAGTTTGATGAAATTGGTTGGTTTGGTCATACGTATTAAGTTAGTCACACATGTTACATGATTTGGAATTGTTTTGGGCCTAGTAGGCCATATGAATGAGATTTGGGCCTAATGGGTCGTAAAGATATTATATGGGCTTTATGGGGGACGTAGACAAGTATGTTAGGGTTTAATGGACTTTAGGCTTAGTTCTAAACAACTCTTAAATCACATAAGACTTAATCTAATAATCAAACATGTCTGTGGACAAGTCGATTAGTTAGAGTGTGGTAACCGACATATGCATGTCTAGGATTGGATCTAGTGAGAGCTTGGTACTTAAGCGGTCCGAGTGACCCACCTCCTCTTTTCTGAGATCCTACCTGGTGCATAGTGTTTGTTCACTTTAACCGCGAGGACTTGTTTATGGGCCAAAGTTTATAACTAAAACCTGAGAGGGACCAAATACCCTTATATTTGTAAAATTACTAAAATACCCTTATATTTGTAAAATTACTAAAATACCCTTATATTTTTTAAAATTACTAAAATACCCTTATATGTGTAAAATTACTAAAATACCCCTAGATTTGTAAATTACCAAAATACCCCTATTTTGCAAAAGTACCAAAATACCCCTATTTTGTAAAAGTACCAAAGTACCCCTGTCTTGCAAATTACCAAGATACCCCTATTTTGCCAAATTACCAAAATACCCATGTAGGGCAGAATTACGAAAATACCCCTGGGTAGTGAAATGATGAAAATACCCCTATGTGACGAATATGAGTTTATGGATGTTACTCGTGTGTTTGATGCATTCATATGATATTCTGCTTAGGATGCATATGGGTGGGAATTATGGTACGGAGGAAGATTTGAGGATCACATAGTCGTATGGCCATGGATCCACCGGAGGCTTTAAGCCCATTATATGATTAGCAACTTTGCTGCAACGTTCGGTAGTACCACAACCGAGCTACCTTTGGTGTGTAGAGGATGGGTGGGTTGATTTAGAAATCCCCACAGGTGTGTAATGGTTGGAAGGGAAATGGTGTGTGTAGTGGATGGATTGTTGGGATGGGTTTTGCATTGTCTTGTTTGTATATGATACAATATGATATGATATGAGGTCATTGTGGGCTAAGGCCCAAGACCACCAATTTTGATAGGGCTTAGGCCCAATGTGAATATTTGTATGTTGATTTGATGGCCAAGGGTTGTACACACTGAGTTTTGAAACTCACACCCTTTTTAATTAATATTTCAGGTGATGCACAGTAAGCGGCTCGACTTGGCAGAGGACTCGGAGATGGCCACACTACAAGCTGATTTGATGTTTTAATTTGTTCAAATGATATTATTTTTAAATACTTTATTTTTCATTGCATTGTAATAATGCCATGTATCTCCTAATTGACTTTTCATTTTGGGTTTTATTATTATTGTTTCAACTATCAAGTTATTAAACTTAAATAAAATTTCTAAAGTTAACTTGGTTTTCGAAACAACTCAACATATGAATGTTTTCTTAAAAGATGGGCTTATCATCTTAACTTAACAAGATACAAGGGTTTTGGGCTTTTGGGCCTTAAATGGTTAAATAGTAAAATCGTTTTGAAGTGTGCCTGTAATGTGACATTCCGGATTCAGGCCTAACTTCTAGGCCGAGTTTGGGGTGTTACATTTAGTGGTATCAGAGCCCGATTGCAAAGCTCGGGCTGTGAAATGGGCTTTAAATTTTTTTTTAAAACAAGTAGATTAAGAAGTTTTTGCAGGATTCTTGAAGTGTGGTTCACCGAGCCCTCGACGTCGAGCCAAGTAAGTTTTCCGTACTACATTTAAATTACTGAACTGTATTTAGATATTGGGCTACTTTAAACAATAGGTTCTTAGAGACTAAAGCCCGTAGGAAACTTAAGCCTGTAGTGGATCTTCGACTGCGAAACAACTTTTAAATTGTTACTTGCATAAAACACGTGCTTTAAACAGTGAAACTATGTACTAAATTCATAAAAAAATTCTAATTCTGATAATACGAGAATCAACGATGAGCGCTGGAAGAGGGGCAAGGAGTCGCGGCAGAGGCCGTTGAAATGTTAGGGCTGGACCGTCGGCATCGGGCCATATGCCCAATGTTGAAGTGTGTTAGTGTTATTAAAATTAGAGTGCGCAGCGAAAGCATAGTGGTGTGACTTGAGCGGTGCGATTAGTAGTTAGTTGGAAATTTCGAGGACGAAATTTCTTTAAGGGGGTAGAATTGTAACGCCCCGAATTTGGGCCTAGAAGAATTGGGCTTCGGGCTTTTCATCTTAGAAAATTTTTAAGTGAGCGAGAAAATGACAATTGGCATGTGGGCTTTGAGGGTTAATGAATTTGGAGTGTCTAGGGGTGTTGGAGATGTCCTGGGATCAAGTAAGGGTATAGGAAAAATTTTGGTTTTAGCCCAAGGGAACTGTGACTTCAGTTAGTAGGCCTTTTAAATAAATGAAGAAGAAAAATGACACAAGACAGCTTGTGGTGTAGTGGCAAAGTGGCGCCACTTAGGGAGCTGGGAGGTGGCGTCATTAGCAGGCAAGGGAGTCCAAGGTTCGAGTAGTGGCATGGTATTTTGTTGGGGATTTAATTTTTGCCTTCTAGATGGTTAATAGTGGCATTGGATGTGAACTCTGAAGGAAGTGTTCATAAGAGAAAATTAAGGAAGGGATAAATGAGCTTATCTTAGAGAAAGTTTAGGATGAGATTGAGGAGTTATCAGGGAGAAAAGTTAGGAGCTGAGAAGTGTGAAGAGTTGGTGCCATTTTGGGAAGTGGGAAGTGTATAAATTCGGCTTAGGAGGGTAAATGAGTGTCGTTTTTGGGTCTTTTAGGGGGTATTACGAATTTTCATTGTGGCTTTCGGCATTTGGAGAGTTTTGCAAATAGGTCAGTCTTTCTTTTCTTGACCGAATATCCTGTAGTTACCCTCACGCAAGCACATTTGATCTTTTCTTTTCTCCCCCTCATTCTGTTTCTTCCATTGCCAAAAAACCATCATTCCTTTTTGCCGAAATCCCTATTGGTGTTGCGTTCTTCGTCTTTCTCTGAAAGCCGAATACTCCCTTATAATCGAATAGCCCTATCTTTTTGTCGATTCCTTGTAGTTTTTCTTCCATCACAAATCGGTTGTTATCTACTCTTAGTTAAGTTTAAAAGCCGGATCTTGTTCAGTAGCTATCTAGGCCGTAGGATCGAAGGAGGGTTTCGGTAAGTACTCAGTCAACTTTCTTAGTCTGTTTTGTTAAAAGCCGAAGGGCTATCTAACCTCTCCTTGTTGTTAACCTTGTAATAACAAGGGTAGGGTTCAAAGATTGCATGCGTGGTAAGGATCGTTAGCAAAGTGGTAAGTGTTCTCGTCTCAGTTATGGATTAGAGGATGGTCGAATGTAAGTATGGCTTATAGAGGTGACTTATGTGGAATATGAGTCACTTGATTTTGATGATATATGTTTGGGTGCAGATCTAGGGGATATTCGCAAATAGTAGATAAGGAAGGGCTATTAGAACCCGGTGGCACACGGTAAGGTTTCGGCTTTTGAGTAAATATTTTTGATTAAGTATGAGTGGTTGATTGAAGGTTGGTTGGTTGTAGGATCAAGGCTAAGGATAGGATAGCATGTCGCAGTAACCAGGTGTGTACAAACACTACACACACGATATCGACAATCTTAGAAAAGTCGAGAAGTTTGGCGACCATGAGACTGCCCCGAGGCTAAGTTTGATGAAATTGGTTGGTTTGGTCATACGTATTAAGTTAGTCACACATGTTACATAATTTGGAATTGTTTTGGGCCTAGTAGGCCATATGAATGAGATTTGGGCCTAATGGGCCCTAAGCATGTAATATGGGCTTTATGGGGGACGTAGACAAGTATGCTAGGGTTTAATGGACTTTAGGCCTAGTTCTGAACAACTCTTAAATCACATAAGACTTAATCTAATAATCAAACATGTCTGTGGACAAGTCGATTAGTTAGAGTGTGGTAACCGACATATGCATGTCTAGGATTGGATCTAGTGAGAGCTTGGTACTTAAGCGGTCCGAGTGACCCACCTCCTCTTTTCTAAGATCCTACCTGGTGCATAGTGTTTGTTCACTTTAACCGCGAGGACTTGTTTATGGGCCAAAGTTTATAACTAAAACCCGAGAGGGACCAAATACCCTTATATTTGTAAAATTACTAAAATACCCTTATATTTGTAAAATTACTAAAATACCCTTATATGTGTAAAATTACTAAAATACCCCTAGATTTGTAAATTACCAAAATACCCCTGTTTTGCAAAAGTACCAAAATACCCCTATTTTGTAAAAGTACCAAAGTGCCCCTGTCTTGCAAAATTACAAGGATACCCCTATTTTGCCAAATTACCAAAATGGCCCTGTAGGGCAGAATTACGAAAATACCCCTGGGTAGTGAAATGACGAAAACACCCTATGTGACGAATATGAGTTTATGGATGTTACTCGTGTTTGATGCATTCATATGATATTCTGCTTAGGATGCATATGGGTGGGAATTATGGTATGGAGGAAGATTTGAGGATCACATAGTCGTATGGCCATGGATCCACCGGAGGCTTTAAGCCCATTATATGATTAGCGACTTTGTCGCAACGTTGATAAGTACCGCAAGGGCTACCTTTGGTGTGTGCAGAGGATGGGTGGGTTGATTTAGAAATCCCCACATGTGTGTAATGGTTGGAAGGGAAATGGTGTGTGTAGCGGATGGATTATTGGGATGGGTTTTGCATTATCTTGTTTGTATATGATACGATATGATATGATAAGAGGTCATTGTGGGCTAAGGCCCAAGACCACCGATTTTGATAGGGCTTAGGCCCAATGTGAATATTTATATGTTGATTTGATGGCCAAGGGTTGTACACACTGAGTTTCGAAACTCACACCCTTTTTAATTAATATTTCAGGTGATGCACAGTAAGCGGCTCGACTTGGCAGAGGACTCAGAGATGGCCACACTACAAGCTGATTTGATGTTTTAATTTGTTCAAATGAATTTATTTTTAAATACTTTGTTTTTCATTGGATTCTAATTAGGCCATGTATCTCCTAATTGACTTTTCATTTTGGGTTTTATTATTATTGTTTCAACTATCCAGATATTAAACTTAAATAAAATTTCTAAAGTTAACATGGTTTCCGAAACAACTCAACATATGAATGTTTTCTTAAAAGATGGGCTTATCATCTTAACTTAACAAGATACAAGGGTTTTGGGCTTTTGGGCCTTAAATGGTTAAATAGTAAAATCGTTTTGAAGTGTGCCTGTAATGTATCATTCCGGATTCGGGCCTAACTTCTAGGCCGGGTTTGGGGTGGTTCCGAAATAACGAGTGACCTGGGAATTCTTTCAGACTGAGTTCCGTAAGAAATACATCAGCCAGAGATTTATCGACCAGAAATGCAAAGAATTTCTTAAATTGAAACAGGGTCGGATGACAGTGACAGAGTATGAGCGAAAATTTGTGAGACTCAGTCGGTATGCCCGGGAGTGTGTTTCGACCGAAGCTATAATGTGTAAAAGATTTTAAGATGGGCTGAACGAAGACATTAAACTGTTAGTTGGTATACTTGAGATAAAAGAGTTTGTGGTACTTGTTGAGCGAGCTTGCAAAGCCGAAGAGCTTGGGAAAGAGAAAAGAAAAGCTGACTCTGAAGCTAGAGATTCACGTAAGAGACCATTCAGTAAGTCATTCCAGTCGACATCAAAGAAGTTCCGAGATGATGCTAGCCGTTCAAAGACTACTGCGGGTTATTCTAGACGTGATCGGGTTAGACCACCTGTGAGCTCGAGAGCTACCTCAGTAGCTAGTGTGGGTAATGTTAGATCAAATCAACCCGAGTGTGAACATTGTGGTAAACGACATCCTGGCAGTTGCAGATTGCATGATCGGGCCTATTTAAAATGTGGATCAATGGATCATTTCATTCGTGAGTGCCCAGAGTTAGCGGAGCAAAATCTGGTACAGAATACGAGATCCGGTAACACTGCAACTCGAGGTAGACCACCCAGGAACCCGGGTAAAGTGAGTAGCGATCAGAGAGGGACTAAAGATACAGCAGTTAGATCTGAGGCTCGTGCACCTGGCAGAGCCTATGCTTTTCGCGCACGTGAGGAGGCCTCATCCCCGGATGTTATTACTGGTATTTTCACTCTCTATGATACTAATGTTGTTGCATTGATTGATCCTGGTTTGACTCATTCTTATGTGTGTGAGACTTTAGTATTCAGTAAGACTTTACCTATTGAGTCTACTGAGTTTGTAATTAGAGTATCGAACCCCTTGGGCCGGTGTGTTATGGTTGATAAAGTGTGTAAGAATTATCCCTTGATGATTCGAGATTCGTGCTTCTCGACTGATTTGATGTTGTTGCCATTTGATGAGTTCGACATAATTCTGGGTATGTATTGGTTGACTATGCATGATGCTGTCGTAAACTGCAAAAGAAAAACTATTGATTTACGATGCCATAATGATGAGATTATACGGATTGAATCTAATGATCTGAATGGTTTATCAGCAGTGATATCTTCGATGTTAGCTCAGAAATATGTAAGAAAAGGTTGTGAAGCTTACTTTGCATATTTGATTGATAGTAAAGTAATCGAAGGAAAGATTGAATCAGTACCTGTTGTGTGCGAGTATCCGGATGTGTTTCCTGAAGAATTACCGGGTTTGCCACCGATCCGAGAGGTAGAGTTTGGTATTGAGTTAGTGCTGGGGATGACTCCGATTTCGATATCCCCGTACAGAATGGCACCTACGGAATTAAAAGAATTGAAAGCTCAGTTGCAAGAGTTGACAGATAGAGGTTTTGCGCGACCGAGTTTCTCTCCTTGGGGTGCACCAGTTTTGTTTATGAAAAAGAAAGACCGAACTATGAGAATGTGTATCGACTACAGACAGCTAAATAAAGTGACTATAAATAATAAGTATCCGTTGCCACGGATTGACGATCTGTTCGATCAGTTGAAAGGGGCTACAGTATTTTCAAAAATAGATTTGAGATCAGGCTACTATCAGTTGCGAGTTAAAGACTCTGATGTGCCAGAGACTGCATTCCGAACGAGGTACGGACATTATGAGTTTCTGGTTATGCCTTTCGGACTTACTAAAGCACCTGCTGTTTTCATGGATTTGATGAATCGAATCTTCAGACAATACCTAGATCGGTTTGTGGTAGTATTCATAGATGACATTTTGATCTACTCCCGTGATGAAACCGAGCATGCCGAACATCTGAGACTTCTGTTACAGACTTTACGAGATAAACATTTGTATGCAAAGTTCAGTAAATGTGAGTTCTGGTTATGAGAAGTCAGTTTTATGGGACATGTTGTATCAGTATCGGGAATTTGGGTTGACCCGAATAAGGTTTCTGTAATTCTAGATTGGAAACCTCAGAGAAATGTTTCTGAAGTTCGAAGTTTTATGGGACTTGCTGGTTACTATAGACGGTTTGTGAAAGGTTTCTCTATGATTGCAACTCTGATGATGCGACTACTTCAGAAAGATGTTAAGTTTGAGTGGTCTGAAAAGTGCCAAAAAAGTTTTGATCAGTTGAAAACCTTGTTAACCGAAGCTCCAGTGCTAGTTCAGCCAGAATCGGGTAAAGAATTTGTCATTTATAGTGATGCATCTTTGAGTGGTCTGGGCTGTGTTTTAATGCAAGAAGGCAAATTCATAGCTTATGCCTCGAGACAATTAAAGCCCCACGAAAAGAACTATCCGACACACAATTTGGAATTGGCAGCTATTGTGTTTGTATTGAAGATATGGTGTCACTATCTGTTCGGTGAGAAATGTCATGTTTATTCTGATCACAAAAGCTTGAAGTATTTGATGACTCAGAAAGATCTGAATTTGAGACAACATCGATGGTTAGAGTTGTTGAAAGACTACGAGCTTGTGATTGACTATCATCATGGAAAGGCTAATGTTGTTGCTGATGCTTTAAGCCGAAAATCACTGTGTTCTTTACGTGCAATGAATACGTATATGACTATGTCTGATGATGGTTTGATAATAGCTGAATTTAAAGCAAGACCATTATTTGTTTAACAAATTTGTGATGCTCAGAAAGTTGATAACGATTTGTTAGCAAAGCGAGCTCAATGTGAATCGAATGTTGAATCTGAGTTTCGAGTTGATACTAATGGTTATTTGAGGTTCAGAAACTGAATATGCGTTCCAAAAAATTCAGAGTTAATTTAGATGATTTTGAATGAAGCTCATAGCTGTCGGTTATCTGTTCATCTGGGTAGTACGAAAATGTATAATGATCTGAAACAGCTTTATTGGTGGCATGGTATGAAACGAGACATTTCTGACTTTGTTTCAAAATGTTTAGTCTGTCAGCAAGTAAAAGCTGAGCATCAGGTACCTTCAGGGTTACTTCAGCTGATTATGATACCCGAGTGGAAATGGGACAGATTCACGATGGACTTTGTATCTGGTTTACCGTTGACACCGAACAAGAAAGATGCAATCTGGGTTTTTGTGGATAGATTGACTAAATCGGCTCACTTTATTCCGGTTCGTACAGATTATTCGCTTGATAAGCTGGCTGATTTATATGTTTCTCAGATTGTGAGATTACATGGTGTGCCTATTTCTATTGTCTCAGATAGAGATCCGAGATTTACATCGCGGTTTTGGAAGAAATTGCAAGACGCACTAGGTACGAAATTACATTTCAGCACATCTTTCCATTCGCAAACAGATGGTCAGTTCGAACGAATCATTCAGATACTTGAGGATATGTTGAGATGTTGCATTCTCGAGTTTGAAGGTACGTGGGAACGATACTTATCTTTGATTGAATTTGCGTATAATAATAGCTTTCAATCGAGTATCAAAATGGCACCTCACGAGGATTTGTACGGTCGTAAATGTCGTACACCATTGTATTGGATTGAGCTCAGTGAAAATATGATACACGGGGCCGATTTGGTCAAAGAGACTGAACAGAAAGTGAAAGTGATTCACGATAGTCTGAAAACAGCATCGGATTGTCTGAAATCATATGCGGATTTGAAATGAAAAGATATAGAGTTTCAGATCGGAGACAAATTCTTTTTGAAGGTATCACCGTGGAAGAAAATACTCAGATTCGATCGTAAAGGCAAATTGGGTCCGGGATTTATTGGGCCGTATGAGATTATAGAGCGTATCGGGCCGGTTGCTTATAGACTGCTGTTGCCACCTGAGTTAGAAAAGATTCACAATGTATTCCATGTTTCGATGCTCCGTAGATATCGATCTGATCCCTCACATGTGATTAGTCCGACAGAGATTGAGATTAAGCCCGATATGACATATGAAGAAGAACCGATTCGTATTCTGGCCCGCGAGGTTAAATAATTACGAAATAAGAAAATTCTGTTAGTTAAGGTACTGTGGCATAAACACGGAGTTGAGGAAGCAACTTGGGAGCTAGAGGATGCTATGAGAGAACGTTACCCAAATCTATTCATCGGTAAGATTTTCGGGGACGAAAATCCCTAAGGGGGGAGAGTTGTAACAGTCTGATTTTGACCCTAATTGGAACAGTGGTTTCGAGACCACAAATTCGAGTTTGAAAAATATTTTAAAATTATTTTCTGTGTTTATTATGTGTGAATTTGCTTGTGTGAAATTTTCATGTTTTAATTTCGTCGTTTGAGTGTCCGATTAAATAAAAAGGCTTAATCGTGTAAAATGAAAATTTGATGGTTAAATACGAAAGTGCCTAATTGTTGTTGTCTTTTTAATATGGAGGCTTTATGATGCAATTAGGCCATTTATTTTTAGTGTGGACGGTTAAGCACATGATGTATAATATGTTTATATTAAATTATAAAGGTTAGTTTAGTAAATTATGAATTAAAACTAATATTAATAAAACAAAAGCATGAAAATAGTCACTTTGTTCATCCATTTGTGCCGAAAGTGAAGAAAGAAAAAAATAGGTTGAAGCTTTTGAATATTCGGCCACTTCCAAGCTTGATTAAAGGTCCGTTTTTTGTTCAGTTTTTGATAATTTTTATGTTTTTGAGACCGTTGCTCCGAATACTTCAAAACCCATGTCTTAATTTTTTAATTTGATGATGATTTTGTGTTTTTCCATTGATGATAGCTTGTGATTTTTGTTGTTTTATGATGAAATATGAAATATATGTGTTAGATTAACATGTTTTGTCTTTGGGTTTTTGATGAATTTGAGTAATTTGGACTAAATTGTGAAAATAATATTTTGAGGGACTAAAATGTGAAATAAATGAAATGTGTGGACTTAGATGAGCTATAGGAAGATTTGGCCAAGCATGGGTAAATTCAAATTTGTGTATTTTGTGTTTTATGCAATAGGGACTAAATTGCAAAAAGTGTAAAAATGTAAGGGGCAAAATGGTAATTTTCCATTTATGTGTTTTTAGATTAAATTGAATGAATGTGTGGTTAAATTAGCTAAAGTTGAATTTATTTAGATCAAGAACAGAAGAAAACGGAATTAGATCGGGGGAAATCGAAAGTAGTCGAATAGTCGATTATACCGTCCGTCGATGTCCGAGGTAAGTCTATAAGAATTTAAATGTTATTAAATTTGAGAATATATAAATGTTATGTGATGAATTTAATTGTTCAATTATATATGTGCTTTGGCCGAATGTGATTTTGAGATAGGGAATTATGTTTCGAGTTCGATTCGATCGAGATTCAATGTCCGAAAGTCTCGTACGGACCATAGGAATAGATAGGATACATATGTCATGACATAGGATTCTGATATGTGTTTACGTGTAAGACCACGTCTGGGACGTTGGCATCGACTTGTGTTTACGTGTAACACCATGTCTGGGACATTGGCATCGTATTTGATTCGTGTAAGACCCTGTCTGGGATAGTGGCATTGATATGTGATTACATGTAAGACCACGTCTGGGACGTTGGCATTGTACGAGCTTCCGACTATCCGCGTATCCTTTTTAATTTCGAATGGTTCAACGAGCAATGTTAAGTAAAGACTGAATATGAAATCGAATAAAAAGGTCCAGGTATGTTCTTATCCTAAGTTGTGAAAATAAGGTAAGTTAGATGTTAAATTGATTGCATAAATGTTTAAGTTATAAATGTGAGTTATGTGTATACATATGTGATTGTGTATATTCGACCAAATGAGGTATATGTGATATTAATAGTTAGATTTATATATGTTCATGTGTATTGATGCATTTATCCATATGATATATGTATGTATGATTAAAATGATAACTTTGAATTTGAGGATATGTATATTCGGCCTTATTAACTTAGTGTTAATATACAATCGTTGATATATATATTTGCTTATGACTTACTAAGCTTAAATAGCTTACTGTGTGTGTTCTTGTTTACCTCTGTTTTATAGATTTTGGAGTCAAGTTACGAGCTCGGGGATCGTCAGAGAAATCCGTCACACTATCGACTTTTTTTGGTATTTTGTAAAGTCTGAATTCGATCTTATGGCATGTATAGTATAGATGAAATGTTAGATTTTGGGTTGTATATATATATAGCCATGCGAAAATGGCTTGATCATTATGTTTAAGATAGGTTTTATGTGTTCTTGGTTAAGTGCTTGATGTGTTTGGTTTTAGCAATTTGGCCTTGGCCTATCATATGCGAAACATGGTTGCTATGTTTATGTTTGTGTGTATGATCTCGGTCAAGGTGAGTTATGTGTTACTTGTTTAGTATGCTTTGCTAATGATAGTTAAATTAAGTCATGTGTTTCGGCAATAAGGTAAGTGATATATACTTGATGTATTTAGTAAGAATAAATAATGTTAAGTTTAAGTGATTTTGGCTATGTGATATTTATATATATAATGAAGTATGTATATGAAGGTTGGAAGCTAAAGCTATCTATAATTTGGTTTAGTAATATGATAAAAGGATAATTATATGTTCGAATGTGTATAGGATATTTTGATTCAGTTTGTAATGACGATGTATGCACCTTTATTATGCTTGAATGGTTGGCTATATAGGTTCGGTTGCTATTGGTAAGTAATGAATATGTTTCATGATTGTTTAGGTACGAATCCAAATGGCAAGTGAAATAGTATGGTTTGGTTACGATATTTGGTTCATTATGATATGCATATAATCTTGATAATGGTATGACCGAATCAATGATTAGTTAATAGGATAAAATGTGAAGTTTAGGTATACTAATATACACATGCGAATTTGGTGTACATTGAAATGTTATTTATGTACAAATGTTAAATGTGACTTTTGGTTTATAGGGTAAAGTGTGCATTATATTTATATATAAACATCAATAGTATGTTCGGTCATGATGTAATGTTACTATGTTTGTATATACATTTGATTATTAAATGGTATAAAATGATTCAGTTGGTTTAATATGCACATGTATTGAAATAATATGATTTAAAATCAGCTTATGTCATGTTTGTTCTGATTTATGTTCGATATATGTTATATAATGATATATGTTGGGATATGTTTAAATGTATAAATGCCATTAATGTTTAAGTAATGTGATTCGGATATTTTTATGTATTAAGTACTTATAATATAACCTGTTGCACATTGTTTAATTGAATATGTTGTAATGTTATATGAATAAAAAAAATTGTAGAAAAGATCATATTGCTTTGTGCTTGAATTCAAATGAATGTCTGTTCCGAATTGTGTTTTGTTCGGTAATGCCTCATAACCCTAATCCGGTGATGGATGCGGGCTAGGGGTGTTACAGTTCTCGTGCACTTGGGCAGTTATGGGCCTTGCTGGGCCGAAATGGGCTGTGTGGGCCCAATGGGCTCGTGGGCCTCACACGGATAAAAGTTACGAAAAGTGGAAGAAACTGGATTGGGCCATGTAGATCACATAGCCATGATTCAATTTGGGCCAAATGGGCCACAAGAGCGTGTGGGCCCATTTGGGCTGAATATTGGGCTTTGAGCCCATTTACACTGTTTCGACCAAATGGATTATCTGTATTGCTCGAGGCGACTGTAGGCCTGTGGAAAGGTCGTTAACTGTACCGAGACCCCTAGGGAGTAAAATGACTAAAATACCCTTAATGAGTAAAATGACTGAAATACCCCTAACGAGTAAAATGACTGAAATACCCCTAATGAGTAAAATGACTGAAATACCCCTAGTGAGTAAAATGATCAAAATACCCCTAAAGGGTAAAATTACCGTTTTACCCCTAATAAATGAAAATGACTATTTTACCCCTAGAGATATATTGACAGATGAAAATATGTACTGTATGACTGTACTGAGTAGGACATGTTGCATACACGAAATATTGATGACATGGCATAGTGCATGGGGTTGGGATTCTGTATGGAGGAAGTACTGTTACGGGTGGCTCTGCCACACATACTGATACTGGTGGCTCTGCCACAATTACTGTTACTAGTGGCTTTGCCACATATATCTTGATCTTGCGCACTGACATTGCATTGTGTCTTGCGGCTATGCAGCAATATTGGTGTGAGGGCTGGGTGGGTCGACTTTGTCCCCACGTGGTATGTTGGGTTGGTACGGGTGGTGTGTTCGCTGGATTGGGATGGGTTTGCATACTTGCACTATACTAATACTGTATCGGGCTTAAGCCCACTCTATTACTGTATTGGGCTAAGGCCCATACTGCACTATTACTGAACAGGGCTCAGGCCCAGACTATTATTGCATGTACTACTGATTGAGTGATAGGGGATTACACACTAAGTTCTCGTAACTCACCCTTTTCTTTTAACTATACAGGTAGTCCCCAGACGTAGTGGATTTGGAGCTGCGAGGGACTCGAAGGGGGCCACACGAGCGAGGATGTTTGTTTAAACGTAGTTAATTAAATATTTTATATTGGGTTGATATATTTGTAATAAGGCCTCTGGTAATTTTTAATTTCTTTCCATTGGGTTTTTAATTTCTTACCTTGAACTGCTAAACGGATACCAATAAGTTTTCACAACTAATAACTGTTTTACAAGGCAAACACATATTTTCAACTTCAAGATAATCGTAAATGGAGTAGCTTCCGTGAATTTAAACCCACAGTAACAAACATGGTAACCGTTTTACTAAGTGGTGGTTTTTATAACTTACCAATTGTTTTCTAAGAAATAAGAACTAAATGGAGTTTTACTCAAATGATTTCTCCCATCAGACTTTGATTTCAAAAAAAAAAACTTCTATGTGACACGCCAGATTCAGCCGTAACGTCTAGGTCGAGTTTGAGGTGTTACATTTAGTGGTATCAGAGCCTGGTTGCAAAACTCTGCTGTGGAATGGGTTTGAAAAGTTTTTCTGAAAGTAGATTTTTAAGTTTTGAAATGTTTTCGAAAGATGTACAAGTGTGGCACACTGAGTCTCTGGCACCAAATCTGTAAGTTCTCTAAATCTGATTACTGTTATACTGTGAAACTCTAGATAGAGGAAACTGAGACCGTAGGAGACTGTAAACTGTAGTGAGACCTCGATCTACGAAAACAAACCTCTAATGACTTCTTTTCATAATACATTTGTTAATAATTACTAAAATTATAAGCTGATACATAAGACTTTTTAATTAGATAAAGCGCATATCGAAATGAGCACAAGAGGTACTCGCGGAACGGGTACACGAGGCCACAGTAGAGGCCGAGGAAGAGCTCGAGCCGGATCGTCAGAATCGGGCCATATGCCTGCTGGGGAAGCACCAGCCTCACCAGTAACCGAGACGGGGTCGTATAATCGAGCAGCTAGGGATGATGCCTTATCCCAAGCGATGCTTCGCGTTTTAGAGAGGGTTGCTGGAGCTAGTACTGGAACAATGGGCCGAGGGTTAATTTCAGAGCGACTCCGGTCTAATGGGGCAGAAAGTTTTAGGGGTATTTCTAGAGTAGCCCCAAATGTGGCGGAGTACTGGTTAGAGGCGACTGAACGAATAATGGACGACCTTGACTGTACTACGGAGCAGAAATTAAAAGGGGCAATGTCCTTACTGCGAGACAAGGCTTACCAATGGTGGCTCACCGTGAGAGAGGGTACACAGGCCGATCGTGTGACGTGGAATTTCTTTAAGGCGGCATTTCAAGGAAAGTACGTGGGCGCAAGTTATGTGGACGCCCGACGAAAGGAATTTCTGAGCCAGACCCAGGGGAGTAGGACAGTGGCAGAATATGAGGCAGAATTCTTACGGTTGAGTCGGTATGCTCGAGGGATAGTAGCAACTGAGTATGAACGCTGTGTGCGATTTGAAGATGGCCTTCGAGATGTGTTAAGGGTATTGATTGCTTCACAGAGGGAGCGAGATTTTGCTGCTCTAGTAGAAAAAGAAAAGATTGCGGAAGAGATGAAGGGCTCGTGTAACACCCCTAACCCGTATCCGTCGCCAGATTAGGGTTAAAGGCGTTACCAGACAAATCGAAAAACTTTTACAGTCATTTAATAAAAAAGGCGTTACCCCTAACCATTTCTTTGGTCAAACATACATTCTCAAAATTTCGTCCATATGCTTACCATAAACATGTCCATTTCATAGTCATGATATCATACCAAAACCAACATCATATACCATATTCACAAATGCATAATACCAACACATAACTAGCCACATCACATGGCTAAATTCATATCACAAACTTATACCAAATAACTAGCCTATACATGCCATATTTAGCTATATACACATTTTCAAAGTACCAAAACAAGTTTGAGTAGTGTGATGACGATCCTCGACGGTCCCCGAGCCTTCAGTAGCTTTGACGATCTATAAAACAGAATAAACACACACAAAGTAAGCTTTCCAAAAGCTTAGTAAGCCATATACAAATAAACTTAGCATAAATGCACATAACCATATTGACACAATGACATTAAAAGTTCTCATTGCAAATTCATCACATATTCTTTGGCTCATTTGCTTAGCCATATCTTACCACATTTCCCAACTCAAATATCACATATACGCATATTTCAATTAGGCATATATTCACTTATTTTCTCATTACTTCAATGCACATATTCATCTTAGTAAGTTCATATAGATACTTACCTTTCATACACACATAGTGTACATTTCGAACGTACCTGAAACGGAAATACAATTCACATAGTCGTACATATCTTGGACTTGCCCGTTGAACCGTTCGGAATCTAGAAGAATACTCAGAATACTCGGAATAGTCGTACAATGCCAATGTCCCAGACGTGGTCTTACATGTAATCATATATTGGTGCCACTGTCCCAGACAGGGTCTTACACGAATCAAATACGATGCCAATGTCCCAGACATGGTCTTACACGTAAAACTCATATCGATGCCAACGTCCCAGACGTGGTCTTACACGAAATCTCAAATCAATGCCAACGTCCCAGACGTGGTCTTACATGATATCACAAAACAGACACCTATGTCATAACATATGCTATCCTATCTATCCCTAGGTTCAAATGGGACTTCTCGGACGTTATCAACCTGTCGACTTATTCGTAACTCATAGTTCACATACAATCCATCTCAATGGGTATTCATGGAAATTCATATTCCATAAATACACAAATAATTCAATGCAAATACATTTATTTGTATATTGTCTTACCTCGGATTCAAAAATTCGTTTGGACTCGGTTATTCGACTACTTTAGCTTTCCCGCGATCTAAGTCCGTTTTCTTCAGTTCTTGATCTATACATATTCAAATTTAACCCTTTTATTCATAAACTTATTCAAATCAATCCAAAAACACATATTTAGGGAAATTTGCAATTTAGCCCTACATTTTCACATTTGGACAATTTAGTCCCTATTTCACAAAATCACAAAATACCTCAAATTAACTTGTACCCATGTTTAGCTGAATATACCCCATGATCATATCAATCCATACATTTCATTTATGTCACAAATTAGTCCTTCAAAATTTCATTTTTTCAATTTAGCCCTAAATAGCTAAATTCACCAAAAATTCAAGAACAAAACATGTTCATTAAACACATATCTTTCATTTAACACCAAAAATCATCACAAAGCTCACCATTTCATCAATGGAATATTTCATAAACATCATCAATTCTTCAAATTACAACATGGGTTTCAAAGTAGACTAAGCAATGATTACGAAAACGTAGAAATTATCAAAAACGGATCAAAAACATACCTTGAATCAAGGCTTGTAATGGCCGAATATAACAAAGCTAAACCCTTTTTCTTTTCTTACAAAAATTCGGTGGATGAACAAAGAAAAATGGCTTGATATAAGCTTTGTTTTATTATAACATATATAATATTTCTTTTAGCAAATTAACCTTATGAATATACATATAAAGCATGTAAAATTCAAGGTCATTCTTGACCATTACCACCCACTCACCTTATTAATGGGCTATTTGCCTATTAAGGACTTCTCATTTAAAAACCATCTCCAATAGGTGTATTTTCATAAAACATGCAAATTTTGCATCCAATGCAATTAAATCCTTATGCCAAATTAAGCACACAGTCGGACAAATTAATTCACAGAAAATTCACACATACTTAATCACATATCATAGGCACAGAAAATAATATTAAAATATTTTACTGACTCGAATTTGTTGTCCCGAAACCACTATTCCGACTAGGGTCTAAACTGGACTGTTATAATTCTCCCTCCTTAGGGATTTTCGTCCCTGAAAATCTTATCGTCAAATAAGTTTGGATATTGCTGTCTCATAGAATCTTCAGGCTCCCACGTAGCCTCTTTCACTCCGTGTCAATGCCACAATACTTTAACTAACAGAATTTTCTTGTTTCTCAACTTTTTCATTTCACGATCTAAGATACGGATCGGTTCCTCTTCATAAGTCATATCAGATCGGATTTCAATCTCAGACGGAGTAATCACATGTAACGGATCGGATCGGTATCTACGGAGCATCGATACATGAAATACATTATGAATCTTTTCAAGCTCGGAGGGCAACAACAATCTATATGCAACCGGTCTAACACGTTCGGTAATCTCATAAGGCCCGATAAACCTCGGACTCAACTTGCCTTTACGTCCAAATCTGAGTACTTTCTTCCACGGAGACACTTTCAAAAACACTTTGTCACTGATTTCAAATTCAATCTCTTTTCGTTTCAAGTCCGCGTAGGACTTTTGACGATCAGACGCTGCTTTTAGACTGTCACTTATTACTTTTACCTTCTGTTCAGTATCTTTTATCAAATCAACCCCGTGTAGCTTGCTTTCACTGAGCTCAGTCCAATACAGAGGTGTTCGACATTTGCGTCCGTACAAAGCTTCATAAGGTGCCATTTTGATGCTTGACTAAAAACTATTATTGTATGCAAATTCAATCAATCACAGGTACTGATCCTACGTACCATGAAACTCAAGAATGCAGCATCTCAGCATATCCTCGAGTATTTGAATAATCCACTCGGATTGGCCATCTATTTGCGGGTGAAAAGCTGTACTGAAATGCAATTTCGTACCTAAAGCCTCTTGCATTTTCTTCCAGAACCGTGATGTAAACCTCAGATCTCTATCAGATACAATAGATAATGGCCCTCCGTGCAATCTCACAATATCATAAATGTAAAGCTCAGCTAACTTATCAAGTGAGTAATCAGATCTCATCGGAATAAAATGGGTTGATTTCGTCAATCGATCAACTACGACCCAAATCACATCTTTCTTTCTCGGAGTCAGAGGCAATCTAGATATAAAATTTATCGTCACTCTATCCCATTTCCACTCGAGAATCAAAATCGGCTGTAACAAACCAGATGGAACCTGATGTTTAGCTTTAACTTGCTGACATACTAAACATTTCGAAACAAAGTCAGAAATGTCTTTTTTCATACCAGACCACCAATAGTGTTGCTTTAGATCACGATACATCTTTGTACTTCCCGGATGAATAGATAAACGATTGTTATATGCTTCATTCAAAATTAACTGAATCAACTCTGGGTTTCTCGGAACACAGATTCGATCTCGAAATCTCAAGCAATCATCGTTATCAACTCGAAATTCAGAATCAGAGCTCGAATTATACTGAGCTCGTTTCACTATTATTTCATTATCAACTTCCTGAGCATCACATATTTGTTGTAAAAATAACGGTTTTGCTTTCAATTCAGCTATCACTGAACTATCATCAGACAGATCTAATTGATCATTCAATGCATGTAGTGCAAACAATGATTTCCTACTTAGTGCATCAGCAACGATATTTGCTTTACCCGGATGATAGTCTATCACAAGTTCATAGTCTTTTAACAGCTCTAACCACCTTCTTTGTCGCAAATTCAAATCTTTTTGGGTCATCAGGTATTTCAGACTTTTATGATCTGAAAACACATGACATTTCTCTCCAAAAAGATAATGGCGCCAAATCTTTAGTACGAACACAATCGCTGCCAACTCAAGATCATAAGTCAGATAGTTCTTTTCATGCGGCTTTAGTTTTCTCGAGGCATAAGCTATAACTTTGCCTTCTTGCATCAATACGCATCCCAATCCATTCAATGAAGCATTACTATAAATCACAAACTCTTTACCCGATTCTGGTTGTGTCAAAACTGGAGCTTCAGTTAAAAGGGCTTTCAACTGATCGAAAATTTTCTGACATTTATTGGACCATTCATATTTCACATCTTTCTGGAGCAATTTAGTTAATGGAGTAGCTATCATCGAGAATCCTTTTACAAACCGACGATAATAACCAGTGAGTCCCAGAAAGTTACGAATTTCAGACACATTTTTTGGAGGTTTCCATTCCAGAATAGCAGAAATCTTGTTAGGATCAACTCGTATTCCAGAGGCCGATACAATATGTCCTAGAAAACTGACTTCACGCAACTAGAATTCACATTTGCTGAATTTCGCATACAATTACTTTTCTCTCAGAGTTTGCAACACAATTCTCAAATGTTAAACATGTTCAGTTTCATCCTATGAATAAATCAAAATGCCATCTACGTACACAACAACAAATCGATCTAGGTACGATCTGAAAATTCTGTTCATTAGATCCATAAAAATAGCAGGAGCATTCGTTAGTCCAAAAGGCATAACTAAAAACTCATAATGCCCGTACCTCGTTCTGAAAGTAGTTTTCGGAATGTCTAAGTCTTTCACTCTCAACTGGTAGTAACCCGATCTCAGATCTATCTTTGAAAATACAATGGCTCCTTTTAGCTGATCAAACAAATCATCAATCCTGGGCAACGAATATTTGTTCTTTATAGTTACTTTGTTCAATTGACGATAGTCAATGCACATTCTCATCGTGCTGTCTTTCTTTTCCACAAACAGAACGGGAGCACCCCAAGGTGAGAAACTCGGTCTTGCGAACCCTCTGTCAGTTAACTCTTGCAACTGAGACTTTAACTCTTTCAACTCTGTTGGTTCCATTCTATATGGAGCTATCAAAATAGGTGTTGTTCCCGATAATAATTCAATACTAAATTTGACTTCTTGAATCGGAGGCAATCCCGATAATTCTTCAGGGAATACATCAGAAAACTCATAAACGACTGGTACTGATTCAATTTTCTTTTCAGACACATTCGAATCAATTACATAAGTAAAATACTCCTCATAACCCTTTTTCACATTTTTTTTGAGCTTTTAATACAGATATCACAGCAGGTAATCCATTCAAATCATTAGACTCAATTCGAACTATTTCATCATTCTGACCTTTCAAATCAATAGTCTTTCTTTTACAGTTCACAACAGCATCATGCAATGTCAACCAGTCCATACCCAGAATAATATCAAACTCATCAAAAGGTAGCAGCATCAAATCAGCAGGGAAACAGATATCTCGAAACATTAACGGATAGTTCTTGCATACTTTGTCAACCATGACACTTTTGCCTAAGGGGTTCGATACTTTTATAACAAATTCAGTAGACTCTATAGAAAAGGTCTTACTGGATACTAAATTCATGCATAAATACGAATGTGTAGAACCAAGGTCTATCAAAGCAATCACAGAAGTATCATAAAGTGTAAATGTACCCGTTATAACATCTGGAGATGAAGCTTCCTCTCGAGCTCGGATGGCATACGCTCTGGCAGGCACTCTAGCTTCGAATCTCGCAATAGTATCTCTTGTAGTTCTCCGACTACCACTGACATTTTTTACATTTCGGGAAGGTCTACCTCTCACTGAAGCATTATTGGATCTCGGCTTCTGCGCAGTCTCTTGCTCAACAGACTCTGGGCAATCACGGATAAAATGATCTAATGATCCACATCTAAAGCAAGCTCGATCATTCAATCTATAACTCCCCGAATGTCTTTTTCCACAATGCTTACATTCAGGTTTCTCGGATCGAACATTTCCAACACTTGCTATTGAAGTTGCTGCAGTTTTAGAGCTCATTTGTGATCTAGCTCGATCTCTATTAGAATGTCCTACATTATCTCTTGAACGGCTTTGTTCATTTCTGAATTTCTTTGAAGCAGACTGGAATGATTTACTCTGAAATCTTTTTCTCACATCTCTAGCTTCAGACTCAACTTTTCTTTTGTCTTTCCCGAGTGCCTCAGCTTTACACGCTCGATCAACAAGTACCACAAACTCTTTTATCTCTAAAATCCCGACTAGCAAGCGAATATCTTCATTAAGACCATCTTCGAATGTTTTGCACATTATTGCTTCAGTGGATACACATTCCTGAGCATACTGACTTAGTCTCACGAACTCTCGTTCGTATTCAGTGACAAACATATGGCTTTGTTTCAAATCCAAAAATTCCTTTTGTTTCTGATCAATGAATCTCTCACTGATGTATTTCTTCCGGAACTTAATCTGAAAGAAGTCCCATGTCACCCACTCTTTCGGAACAATAGAAATCAGAGTTTTTCACCACTGATAGGCCGCATCTCGTAGCAATGATACAACACATTTAATACTTTCCTCCGGAGTCAAGGACATCTCATCAAATACCCGATTAGTGTTTTCTAACCAAAACTCGACTTTTTAAGCATCATCATCATTAGTAGCCCTGAACTCTTCGGCCCCATACTTACGGATTTTGTCAACCGGAGGCTTATTCAACAAATTTAAACCCATCACCGGAGGTACAACTGAGGTATGAGGGGGATTAGACGAAGGCGGAGGTTGTGAAACAGTCGAATTATTTCTCACAAACTGAGTGAACCACTCACTCATCCTCTGGAAGAAATCTTGTTTAGCTTCTCCCTCTTGACCGTTCGTAGCCGGTCTCGAATCAGACGGCGCTGTCCCTTGCACGGGAGCAGGCCCATTGCTTTCTACATCATTAGCTATGACTCTTTCAGGATCCATTACTATACGAAAATCACATTTTACACGTCAGGATTCATCACACTATCACAATTCAGATATATAGCATGCATAGCTAGACTCTCACACGCTACGTTAGTCTGAGAATTAACTAAACCGTAGCTCTGATACCAACCAAATGTAACACCCCTAACCCGTATTCGTCACTGAATTAGGGTTAAAGTCGTTACCGGACAGATCGGAAAACTTTTACAGTCATTTCATAATACAAATCATCAATCGCATCAAGTGTCCCTTTTATAGGTCAACGAGACCTTAATCATGCTTTGGAATAGGGTCGGGACTAAACCAAACACATACTAAAATTCTCAGAAATATAAAACTTTTCAAAGTTATAGAGGACACACGCCCGTGTGGGCAGGCCGTGTGCCTTCCATGGCTACTAGACACACCCCTGTGCCCTGGCCGTGCCAAAACAGAGCATGTATGCTGACTTATCCACACGGCCACCAGACACGCTCGTGTGCTATGGCCGTGTTTAATTAGGCTAGCTACTGACTTACTCACACAGCCACCAGACACGCCCATATGTCATGGCCGTGTAAAATTTGGCCAGCTACTGATTTATTCACACGGCCACCAGGCACACCCGTGTGCCATGGCCGTGTAGGCAAAACAGGCCACTTGCAAGGCCAAATTGCCACCCACACAATGGTCATCCCTATTAGAAAAAATACCAATTCATCTCATGCACAATTGACAACCAAAATCATGTCAAAAGATCAACATGCCATCCTATCCAATTTCAACTCCAATCATGCTAACTTATATATCAAATTGCAAAACCCAAAACTCATATACATTCAAGCATGATTCATCTACATTTACTTTTCATATAACCATTTCTTTGGTCAAACATACATTCTCAAAATTTCATCCATATGCTTACCATGAACATGTCCATTTCATAGTCATGAGATCATACCAAAACCAACATCATATACCATATTCACAAATGCATAATACCAACACATAACTAGCCACATCACATGGCTAAATTCATATCACAAACTTATACCAAATAACTAGCCTATACATGCCATATTTAGTTATATACACATTTTAAAAGTACCAAAACAAGTTTGAGTAGTGTGATGACGATCCTCGACGGTCCTCGAGCCT
The DNA here is from genome assembly GCA_025698515.1 of Gossypium sturtianum. NCBI lineage: Eukaryota > Viridiplantae > Streptophyta > Magnoliopsida > Malvales > Malvaceae > Gossypium > Gossypium sturtianum. The sequence continues at coordinate 66,761,397 of CM046946.1, read as the reverse complement.
TCAGTAGCTTTGACGATCTATAAAACAAAATAAACACACACAAAGTAAGCTTTCCAAAAGCTTAGTAAGCCATATACAAATAAACTTAGCATAAATGCACATAACCATATTGACACAATGACATTAAAAGTTCTCATTGCAAATTCATCACATATTCTTTGGCTCATTTGCTTAGCCATATCTTACCACATTTCCCAACTCAAATATCACATATACGCATAGCTCAATTAGGCATATATTCACTTATTATCTCATTACTTCAATGCACATATTCATCTTAGTAAGTTCATATAGATACTTACCTTTCATACACACATAGTGTACATTTCGAACGTACCTGAAACGGAAATACAATTCACATAGTCGTACATACCTTGGACTTTCCCGTTGAACCATTCAGAATCTACAAGGATACTCAGAATACTCGGAATAGTCGTACAATGCCAACGTCCCAGACGTGGTCTTACATGTAATCAGATATCGATGCCACTATCCCAGACAGGGTCTTACACGAATCAAATATGATACCAATGTCCCAGACATGGTCTTACACGTAAATCTCATATCGATGCCAACGTCCCAGACGTGGTCTTACACGAAATCAACCTATTGTGACATATGTCATGACACCTATGTATCCCTAGGTCACAAAATAGACACCTATGTCATGACATATGCTATCCTATCTATCCCTAGGTTCAAATGGGACTTCTCGGACGTTATTAACCTGTCGACTTATTCGTAACTCATAGTTCACATATAATCCATCTCAATGGATATTCATGGAAATTCATATTCCATAAATACACAAATAATTCAATGCAAATACATTTATTTGTATATTGACTTACCTCGAATTTGGATATTCGTTCGGACTCGATTATTCGACTACTTTCGCTTTCCCACGATCTAAGTCCTTTTTCTTCGGTTCTTGATCTATACATATTCAAATTTAACCCTTTTATTCATCAACTTATTCAAATCAATCCAAAAATACATATTTAGGGAAATTTGCAATTTAGCCCTCACATTTTCACATTTGGACAATTCAGTCCCTATTTCACAAAATCACGAAATACCTCAAATTAACTTGTACCCATGTTTTGCCGAATATACCCCATGATCAAATCGATCCATACATTTCATTTATTTCACAAATTAGTCCTTTAAAATTTCATTTTCTCAATTTAGTCCTAATTAGCTAAATTCACCAAAAATTCAAGAACAAAACATGTTCATTAAACACATATCTTTCATTTAACACCAAAACTCATCACAAAGCTCACCATTTCATCAATGGCATATTTCACAAACATCATCAATTCTTCAAATTACAACATGGGTTTGAAAGTAGACTAAGCAACGGTTACGAAAATGTAGGAATTATCAAAAACGGATCAAAAACATACCTTGAATCAAGGCTTGTAATGGCCGAATATAACAAAGCTAAACCCTTTTTCTTTTCTTACAAAAATTTGGTGGATGAACAAAGAAAAATGGCTTGATATAAGCTTTGTTTTATTATAACATATATAATATTTGTTTTACCAAATTAACCTTATGAATATACATATAAAGCATGTAAAATTCAAGGTCATTCTTGACCATTACCACCCACTCACCTTATTAATGGGCTATTTGCCTAGTAAGGGCTTCTCATTTAAAAACCATCTCCAATAGGTGTATTTTCATAAAACATGCAAATTTTGCATCCAATGCAATTAAATCCTTATGCCAAATTAAGCACACAGTCGGACAAATTAATTCACAGAAAACTCACACATACTTAATCACATATCATAGGCACAGAAAATAATATTAAAATATTTTTCTGACTCGATTTTGTGGTCCCAAAACCATTATTTCGACTAGGGTCTAAACCAGACTATTACAACTCGGAGCGCCAGAACCATGAGAAAGATAAGGGCAGAAATAAGAGGGATTTTGGGCCCTCAAGTTCTTTTGGGAGGCCTATTAAGAAGGCCAGGTTTGATGGGCCGGTTCAGACTGGAGTTCCTATTGCTATTGCTAGACCTCAGCCTTGCACTGATTGTGGGAGAGCTCACCAGGGTGAGTGCTGGAAGAGGATTGGGGCGTGCTTTAGATGTGGGTCCATGATCATCGGGTTAAGGATTATCCTCAGAGGCCTGTTCAGATGCAAGCTACAGGACCGGGTCATGTTCAGCCAGTGAGAGGTGGTCAGTAGCCACCGAGAGGTCGTGGGTAGGCCAGAGGTGGAAACAATATGGGACGGGGTCATGGAGCCCCAGGCAGAGGTGCTGGTAACACTGAGGTGAGGCAGCCAGCTTTAGTCTATGCTGCTCTTCGCCGAGAGGATGGTGACGCCTCTGACGTCATAACCGGTACGTTTCTAATTTATAATGTACCTTACACAGCTTTAATTGATATTGGGTCTACACATTCGTACATTGCATGCACTGTGTCGGGAACTTTGGGTATTCAGTTCAAAAATACTGTTAGTGAGATGACTGTAATAAGCCTACTGGGTCAGTCGATTAGGGTAAATAAGTTATTCATAGATGTGCCCCTTGAGGTCCAAGGAGTAATTTTTCCATCGGAGTTGATGGAACTGTCATTTGGTGAATTCGACCTTATTTTGGGTATGGATTGGCTGGTGAAACACCGAGCTAGTTTGGACTATGCTGCTAAGCATATGGTGTTGAAGACTACCGAGGATGAGGATGTGGCTGTGATTGGGGAGTGAATGAATTATTTGTCTAATGTGATCTCAGCATGAAGGGCCGAGAAGCTGATTCGCAAGGGTAGTGAGGCATTTTTAGCCTACGTTAGTATTTCTTATTCTGAAGGTCTTTCTGTCGGAGATATTAGAACTGTTAAGGATTTTTTGGATGTATTTTCTGATGAGCTCCCTGGGTTGCCTCCTAACTGCGAAGTCAAATTTGGTATTGAGATTTTACCTGGAACAGCTCTAGTGTCCATCTCCCCATATAGGATGGCACCGAAGGAGCTGGTAGAGTTAAAGGCCCAAATTCAAGAGCTATTAGACCGAGGATTCATTCGACCGAGTGTGTCTCTATGGGGACCACCAGTATTGTTCGTAAAGAAGAAAGACGGGTCCATGCACATGTGCATCGATTATCGGCAACTTAATAAACTGACCATCAAAAATAAGTATCCCTTGTCGAGAATCGACGATCTTTTTGATCAACTACGAGGAGCTTCAGTTTTCTCCAAAATAGATCTTCGCTCTTGGTACCATCAGCTTAGAGTTAAGGAAACTGATGTGTATAAGACTGCGTTTAGGACTCGGTATAGTCATTTCGAGTTCTTAGTGATGCTGTTTGGGCAGACGAATGCACCAGCTACTTTCAAGGACCTGATGAACCGAGTATTCAAGCCCTACCTGGATCGATTCGTGGTGGTATTTATAGGCGATATCTTGGTGTATTCAAGAATCGAGGATAATCATGATGCACATCTCCGAATTGTTCTGCAGATTTTAAGGGAGAAGTAACTGTACGCTAAGTTCAGCAAGTGTGAGTTCTGGCTACGAGAAGTGACATTTCTTGGTCACGTGGTGTTTGCCGAGGGGATCAGGGTGGATCCTCGAAAAATTGAAGCCATACTAGACTTGAAACCACCTAAGACCGTATCAAAAATTCAAAGCTTTCTGGGTTTGGCAGGGTATTACAGACGTTTTGTTGAGGGGTTCTCATTAATTGTTGCACCTCTGACTAAGTTGCTACGTAAAGGGGTACCATTCAATTGGACTGATAAGTAGCAAGAAAGTTTTGAGAAACTGAAGAAGGTTCTGACTGAAGCCCCTGTCTTGATACAACCAGAGTCTGGGAAGGAATTTACTGTCTACAGTGATGCATCGCACATTGGATTGGGTTGTGTACTGATGCAGAAGGGTAAGGTGGTTGCTTATGCGTCCTGTCAGCTTAAGCCTCACGAGGCGAATTACCCAACTCATGACTTGGAGTTAGCCGCAGTGATATTCGCACTAAAATTTGGAGGCATTATTTATACGGTGAGAAGTGTATTATCTACACAGATCACAAGAGCCTCAAGTACCTCCTTACTCAGAAGGAGCTGACTCTTAGGCAGCGAAGATGGGTAGACCTGCTAAAGGATTACAACTGCTCGATTGAGTATCACCCTGGTAAGGCTAATGTGGTAGCTGACGCACTGAGCCATAGGGCTGTATCTGATTTGAGAGCAATGCTTGCTCGTCTCAGCTTGTATGATGATGGTAGCTTGTTAGCTGAGCTTCAAGTGAGACCAACGTGGATTGAATAAATTAAGGGGAAACAGTTGGTGGATGAGTCACTGGTTTCTCATTTCCGACAAGTTGAGAGTGGAGAAACTACAGATTTTGGGTTGAATGGTGAGGGAGTACTGTGTTTCCGTGAGAGAGTCTGTGTACCGAAGGATTCTGAGTTAAGGCAGTCTATATTGCGAGAGGCGCATAGTAGTCCATACGCTATGCATCCTGGCAAAAACAAGTTATACCAAGATCTTCGTGAACTGTACTGGTGGCTAGGGCTGAAACTCGAAGTTACTGATCTTGTGAGTAAGTGCTTAACATGCCAACAAGTCAAAACTGAGCATCAACTGCATTCAGGGTTACTACAGTCAGTAAAAATTCCACTTTGGAAGTGGGAGAGAGTAACCATGGATTTAGTGAGTGGGTTGCCCTTAAGGCCCACTAAAAAGGATTCGGTATGGGTTATTGTAGACCAACTAACTAAATCTACCCATTTTATACCAGTTTGTATGGATTACTCGTTGCAGAAGCTGGCAACATTGTATGTGGCTGAGATTGTGAGATTGCATGGGGTACCAGTTTCCATCATATCTGACAGAGACCCTCGATTCACGTCTCGATTCTGAAAGAAATTGCATGAGGCTTTGGGTACTAGATTGGACTTCAGTACTGCGTTCCATCCTCAGTCAGATGGTCAGTGAGAGAAGGTGATTCAGATACTAGAAGACATGTTAAGAAGTTGTGCTATCGATTTCCGAGGCAGCTGGGAAGACTATTTTCCACTAGCAGAGTTCGCATATAATAACGGCTACCAGTCCAGTATTCAAATGGCACCGTACGAGGTGTTGTATGGTCGTAGGTGTCGTACCCGTACCTATTGGACTGAGCTGGGCGAGAGGCGAGCTTTGGGGTCAGAGTTAGTTTTTGATAACGAAGAAAAGGTAAAATTGATTTGAGACTGGTTGAAGGAGGCGTCTGATAGGAAGAAGTCTTACGCAGATCTTAAACACCGAGAGATCGAGTATTCCGTGGGAGACTCTGTATTTCTCAAGGTCTCTCCATGAAAAAAGATACTGAGGTTTGGGTGAAGGGTAAGCTTAGCCCTAGGTTTATTGGGCCTTATCGTATATTGAAACGTTTTGGACCGATCGCCTATCAACTTGAGTTGCCTCCGAAATTAGATCGGATTCACGATGTGTTCCATGTCTCCATGCTGAGGCGTTACCGCTCCGATCCCACACATATAGTACCAGTCGAGGAGATTGAGGTTAGGCCAGATCTGACTTTCGAGGAGGAGCTAGTGCAGATATTGGACCGTGAGGTTAAGGTACTAAGGAAGAAATCGATCCCACTGGTTAAAGTGCTTTGGCGGAATCACGGTACCGAGGAAGCCACGTGGGAGCCTGAGGAGGCGATGCAACAACAATACCCTCACCTATTCTGACCAGGTAAATTTCGAGGCCAAAATTTCTTTTAGGGGGTTGAGTTGTAGCGCCCCAAAAATATAAGGTCTTTAATTTTTCATGTTTTGACAAATTGCTTGTTTACTTTAATGGCTAAGTGACAAATTTTTGAGATCGTTGTAGCTTAATCTAGCTAGCCCAGGGACTATTTTGCAAAATTGTTAAAGATTTAGGATGTTTCCATTGATGAATAAGCATGTATTTGGATGACTGATGATAGATTATGAATGGTTAATGATAGTTATACAAGTTTTGTTAAGTGATTTTTAGTGAAAATACAAATTAGGGATTAATTTGTGAAATGTTGAAATTTGGTGGTTAAATTTTGAAATAAATGAAAAATATGGGCTGCTAGGGACCTATTTGTAGTTCGGCTAGCATGGGTTATGATTAAATTGCATTAGTTTGTGTTTTTATGAAATAAGGACTAAATTATAAAAATGTGAAATATTAGGGGCAAAAGTGTAAAATGGCTTTAAAGTGTATTTTGGACTAAATTGAATAGAGTGATGATTGAATAAGCTAAATTTGATATTATATAGATCAAGAAAAGTGAAATACGGACTTAGATCGTGGAAAGAACAAGATTTTGGATTAGACGACTCGTTTTGCCCTTTTTGCATCTGAGGTATGTTCGTATGTAATAAGTTTCGTTATGAATATATTTTAAATGCTTTGATATTGCATAAATTGTGAATAAGAGACTACAGATATGTTCGACAAAGATTCGACGATGATTTGGCATTGGAAATCCCGGTTGAACCTTAGGAATAGATTAGGATACAAATGACACGTCATTAGGGCTTATTGTGATTATGTGATCCGGGTGCTGGTCCTTTACGTCCTACCGGTGGCTGAGTATGTAACAGCCCGATTTTGGGTCTAGTTGGAATAGTGGTTTTGGGACCACAAATCTGATGTAAAAAGATTTGTTTTATTATATTTTTATGGTCTACAGTTTCATGGAATTATTTCGTGAAAATTTCGTTCAAAAATTTTATCGATTGGGTTGTAACACCCCAAACCCGGTCAATACGCCACGACCGAATTTGGTATGTCACAGGGGAAAACGTTTTGAGGAAAAACGAGTTACCGATTAAATTTTAGTGAAAAACTCTTTGTTGTTCTAAGTTCGTAGAAATCAGGTGTATAATAAATTAAAAAAACTGATAATTTACTTTGAAATCCCGAAAATAAATCTTTAAAACTTAGTTGCAGCTTAGATTTGTAATCCTTTTATAAATTGAAAAGAAACTAAAGCGATTAGGTTGAAAACCGTATCTAATAGAAATTTGGAAACTGGAGTTTTGGAAAATAGTATGAGTTATCAAAAATACTTAAGTTGTTAAATACTATCAATTGATTTATGTTACCCGATGGTAACGTTTTAAAAACCATCGCGTTTAGTAGTTTAGAAAACTTTAGCTCAATTATTAAATTAATTTAAACATGTTTAGAATAAATCCCAAAGCATATAAATAATCCAAAACCATAATTAAAGAGGCCTTATTACAAATCCATAAAATATGAAAACCCAAATTAAAATATAATAAGGTACCCAAATGGAAGTTCTTAGAAAATCAAATTTTATTGCATGGCCTCCTCGAGTTCATCCGGCTCCACATCCGCGATCTCACGAATCACCTGAAAAGATAAGGGAGAAGGTGAGTCACCAAGACTCAGCGCATATTCCCTCTCCCGGGTAAATGCCACATACTTACACAAATTATAACCAAGCAATGTATATATATATATGATGCACCCAACCTAGCCATCCGTAACTCCTTTTTCTACCCCGTGTGGTACCAAACCCACTGGTGGTGCCAAACCCACTGGTGTCCCAAAGACACAAATGTGATACCAAATCACTTTGGTGACCAAAGTCACGAATAATCAAGTTGTGGGGCCAACCCACGTGTGATACCAAATCACTGGCGACAATCCCATATCTCAAAAGTGGGGCCAACCCACGGTGGTGTTAATCCACGAGGGACGAGTCGCTATGAGGTGCCAAACCTCTGGTGTCCCAAAGACACAAATGTGATATTAAATCACTTTGGTGACCAAAGTCACGAATAATCAAGTTGTGGGGCCAACCCACGTGTGATACCAAATCACTTGCGACAATCCCATATCTCAAAAGTGGGGCCAACCCACGGTGGTGTTAATCCACAGGGACGAGTCGCTATGAGGTGCCAAACCTCTGGTGTCCCAAAGACACAAATGTGATACCAAATCACTGGAGGTGCCAAACCTCTGGTGTCCGAAGACATGAATATCAATCTTCCCCCTCCTCTCATATTGCCCATACCAATGCAATAGATAAACAAATCATGTCAACATACTTTGATATAAATCACATAACAAAATATCATAAATCGTAGATCATGATTTCAATCCACATGTATTAACAACATATAGAAACGGACTTACCCAAATACTCATTCATACCATCATGGTATCATATCTAGATCTCATCGTTTTCCCACTTTAATAATATGATTAGTAACTTAATATTATAAAAACATATACAAAACCGAGTTATAAAGTGTGTAAGATACACACCTTTTACTAACGCAAATACTAACTTCCGAAGATCCGATCTACCACACTAAATCACCTTGTCCTACAATCGGCCAAACCACAATATTTTAATGAAGACCATTTGGCCAACAACATATCTTAATCCAAATAACCTTAGACTTTTCTCAACCAACTTTAAGAATATTGAATCCTTACCACTTGACTTACCAACTTCGATTGCTAATGGTATGGTTTAAATCGATTGCTTCCGAAATCCCAATGATCCTAAATGAATAATCGAATCCTAAAAAAAAATGGTTAGAACCTTGCAACAAATGCCCATAGGTTCGGCCCTTGTCCACAAGAAAATGATATAGAAAGGAGAAAGAAAAGAAGGAAAAACAGCCATGAACACTTACCCTTTTTCAAAACCGATTGAAGAAAACCAAAGAGGATCTACCCTTGAATATTCGGCCAAAATAACCCCAAAAGAGAGGAAGAAGATTCGGCTATGGTGAAGTAAAAAAAAGAAAAGAGAAATAGAATGGAAATGGATGAAAAGAAATGGAACTTGAGAAGGAGAAGGATTCGGCCAAGAGAGAGTAAAAAGAAAATGTGATTATGAACCAATATCAAAAGAAGAAAAGAGAGATATGTGAGAGAGATTCGGCCAAACACTTATTTGCCAAAAAGAAAATGCACAAAAGGCAAGTGAGGTTTGGTTTCAAGAGCAAAGATGAGAGCAAGGAAATAACATTTTTGGTTCAAACAAAATGAAGGCTAAACCTAAAAGCAAAATTTGCACAAAATGCACAAAAACATTCGGCCAAAGAGGGAGTTTTTGGAGAGAAAGAAAACAATGCCAAAAGATGCACAAATGCCAAAGGTTGACCAAATATCCTCCCCGAACCACCTAACAACATTCGCCACCCCTAGCCACACTTGCCGTCCACATACATGCACTAAAGGCCTTGAAAGAGTTTCCAAAACATCTTCCTTAAGCCAAGCCCTTTGTCTCCCCAACCTTCCATAACTTTAAGATTCTTATCCCCTATTTCAAGCTTTCCTTAAACCAATATTCAACTTACCAAAAACTTAAGGTCCAACCTATCATAATTAGAGTTTGACCGTCCATCAATGCTAGGATACAAAAAAATAAAGTCTTCAAAATGCTTTCCAAGCAACTCGAACCACTTCCCTCAAGCAACCTTTCAAGCTCCTTATCCACTATGCTACTAACTCCTCATGTGCTTTAATTTAACACTTAAATTAACTTAAGTGTCAGGTTCACTTAATCCTCTTCACTAAATTTTTAATACTAAAAATTATTCTAGCTTAGATAATTATTCCAAGCCTTCACAAAACTATACTAAGTACACAAACAATCCTACCCGAGCTAACACAAATAACAAGATGATACTCAAATTTTTTTTTTTAGGATGTTACAATTATTTGTAACCCCTAATTCAGGATATAACAATTCTACCCTCCTTAAAGAAATTTCGTCCTCGAAATTTCCAACTAACTAACAGTCGTGCATCCTCACTCACCACATTACACTCTCTTGCTGCAGACTGATCTTAATAAAACTAACATACCTTCTATGAACAGTCTCAAAGTTTACACTCAAGGTTCCATACATCTCACTAGCAACACAAGAATGAACTAGCTCTATAACAAACAAGGCAATAAAGGGTATTCCAGAAATAAGGGACATACCTGTTGTCCCATCTGGCGCATCACTATCCTCGTGACTCCTGACTGCATAAACTAACCCTGGCTGTCTCGCATCTACACCCTTAGCACCCCTGCCTGATGCTCCACGACCTCGGCCAGAACCATTACCTCCTCTACCATTACCACGACCTCTTTGCGATGGCGGTCCCTCATTCCTGAACTGAGAACGACCTTGACCCTCAAACTGATTCCTGGCTAACTTACGTGGACAGTCTCTCACACGATGATCCAGCGAACCACACTCGAAACATCCTTTCCCTCCGGTCCAACATTCGCCCCAATGAGATTTTCCACATTGATTACACTGTGCTGGTCCCTGATTAGTAGCAACAGGCCTTCCAGATTGATTCGACCCCCCATGCCTAGCCCTCTTCTGAGAATCTCCGGCCGACTCAGATGATCTAAAACTTCTCTTATGTTTATACCGATCGTGACTATGTCTTACAGATTCCTTTATCCCTTCGGCTATCTTAGCCTTTTCAACTAAAGCAGCAAACTCTCGCTCCTGATGTGGAGCAATCAGCAATCTCGGCTCGTCTCTCAAACCGTCCTCAAACCGGACACATCGCTCGTGCTCCGAAGCCACGATACCTCCAGCATACCGGCTCAATCTTAAAAATTCCGCCTCATATTCTAATATGGACTTATTACCTTGGACCAAACTCAGAAATGCCTTACGCTGAGCATCAATGTAACTCGACCCAACATATTTCTTCTCATATGCTGCCTTAAAATAATCCCAAGTGAGATCTTCCGCCGTAGCACTATTCCGTACCGTGAGCCACCACTGATATGACTCATCCCGAAGAAGCGACACTATCCCTTTCAGCTTTTCCTCAGCATTCAGATCCAAGTCATCCATGATTCGTTCCGTCGCCTCTAACCAATACTCTGCCGTACTGGGAGCCACACTTGAAACACCTCGAAATACCTCAGCTCCATTGGCTCGTAGTCGCCGAGATCACGGATTTTGAATTTCGCGCCTCCACCTATTCCAGCTACCCTCTCAAGAACTCGCGAAGATCGCTCGAGACACTGCGTCATCCCCGCTTGATCCTCGATGCTCAACTCCAACGCTGGTGGTGGGGGTAGTGGTACCTCATTTTTGGATCCTTGACTGGACCTCACCGGCTCGCACACGACCATCCTACCCCGACCACGTCCACGAGTAATACGACCTCAACCTCGAGTACTCATGTCTAAAGTCTCGACTTATCTGATTTAAAAGTTTTATGCATTAGTCAATATTCCACTTTCTTTAAAGCAAAGTTTTATGAAAAGTTTTAATAAGAGGTTGTTTCGCGTGTACACCAAACCTATAGTTTTGGGTCTCTAGAGTAGTTCCTACTACTATACAGTCATGCCAACATCATCATATCATATCATCAAAATCAACAGTTTGATGTACTTACAGAAGCGAATTGATGTCGGAGACTCGGGCCATGCCTTTCCAACCATACAATTTTCAACAAAATCATTTTAAAACCATACTTTAAAACATTTTGGGCCTCGGGCCCACAGTAGAGCTTTTGAACTTGGCTCTGATACCAATTTGTAACACCCCAAACCCGGTCAATACGCCACGACCAAATTTGGTATGTCACAGGGGAAAACATTTTGAGGAAAAACGAGTTACCGATTAAATTTTAGTGAAAAACTCTTTGTTGTTCTAAGTTCGTAGAAATCAGGTGTTTAATAAATTAAAAAAAACTGATAATTTACTTTGAAATCCCGAAAATAAATCTTTAAAACTTAGTTGCAGCTTAGATTTGTAAACCTTTTATAAATTGAAAAGAAACTAAAGCGATTAGGTTGAAAACCGTATCTAATAGAAATTTGGAAACTGGAGTTTTGGAAAATAGTATGAGTTATCAAAAATACTTAAGTTGTTAAATACTATCAATTGATTTATGTTACCCGATGGTAACGTTTTAAAAACCATCGCGTTTAGTAGTTTAGAAAACTTTAGCTCAATTATTAAATTAATCAAGTGATATACTTAAACATGTTTAGAATAAATCCCAAAGCATATAAATAATCCAAAACCATAATTAAAGAGGCCTTATTACAAATCCATAAAATATGAAAACCCAAATTAAAATATAATAAGGTGCCCAAATGGAAGTTCTTGTAAAATCAAATTTTATTGCATGGCCTCCTCGAGTTCATCCGGCTCCACATCCGCGATCTCACGAATCACCTGAAAAGATAAGGGAGAAGGTGAGTCACCAAGACTCAGCGCATATTCCCTCTCAGGGTAAATACCACATACTTACACAAATTATAACCAAGCAATGTATATATATATATGATGCACCCAACCTAGCCATCCGTAACTCCTTTTTCTACCCGTGTGGTACCAAACCACTGGTGGTGCCAAACCACCGTGTCCCAAAGACACAAATGTGACACCAAATCACTGGTGACCAAAGTCACGAATAATCAAGTTGTGGGGCCAACCCACGTGTGATACCAAATCACTGGCGACAATCCCATATCTCAAAAGTGGGGCCAACCCACGGTGGTGTTAATCCACAGGACGCAGTCGCTATGAGGTGCCAAACCTCTGGTGTCCCAAAGACACAAATGTGATACCAAATCACTGGTGACCAAAGTCATGAATAATCAAGTTGTGGGGCCAACCCACGTGTGATACCAAATCACTGGTGATAATCCCATATCTCAAAAGTGGGGCCAACCCACGGTGGTGTTAATCCACAGGGACGAGTCGCTATGAGGTGCCAAACCTCTGGTGTCCCAAAGACACAAATGTGATACCAAATCACTGGAGGTGCCAAACCTTTGGTGTCTGAAGACACAAATATCAATCTTCCCCCTCCTCTCATATTGCCCATACCAATGCAATAGATAAACAAATCATGTCAACATACTTTGATATAAATCACATAACAAAATATCATAAATCATAGATCATGATTTCAATCCACATGTATTAACAACATATAGAAACGGACTTACCCAAATCCTCGTTCATACCATCATGGTATCATATCTAGATCTCATCATTTTCCCACTTTAATAATATGATTAGTAACTTAATATTATAAAAACATATACAAAACCGAGTTATAAAGTGTGTAAGATACACACCTTTTACTAACGCAAATACTAACTTCCAAAGATCCGATCTACCACACTAAATCACCTTGTCCTACAATCTGCCAAATCACAATATTTTAGTGAAGACCATTCGGCCAACAACATATCTTAATCCAAATAACCTTAGACTTTTCTCAACCAACTTTAAGAATATTGAATCCTTACCACTTGACTTACCAACTTCGATTGCTAATGATATGGTTTAAATCGATTGCTTCTGAAATCCCAATGAGCCTAAATGAATAATCGAATCCTAAAAAAATGGTTAGAACCTTGCAACAAATGCCCATAGGTTCGGCCCTTGTCCACAAGAAAATGATATAGAAAGGAGAAAGAAAAGAAGGAAAAACGGCCATGAACACTTACCCTTTTTCAAAACCGATTGAAGAAAACCAAAGAGGATCTACCCTTGAATATTCGGCCAAAATAACCCCAAAAGAGAGGAAGAAGATTCGGCTATGGTGAAGTAAAAAAAAAGCAAAGAGAAATGGAATGGAAATGGATGAAAAAGAAATGGAACTTGAGAAGGAGAAGGATTCGGCCAAGAGAGAGTAAAAAAGAAAATGTGATTATGAACCAATATCAAAAGAAGAAAAGAGAGATATGTGAGAGAGAGATTCGGCCAAACACTTATTTGCCAAAAAGAAAATGCACAAAAGGCAAGTGAGGTTTCGGTTTCAAGAGAAAAGATGAGAGAAAGGAAATAACATTTTTGGTTCAAACAAAATGAAGGCTAAACCAAAAGCAAAATTTGCACAAAATGCACAAAAACATTCGGCCAAAGAGGGGAGTTTTTGGAGAGAAAGAAAACAATGCCAAAAGATGCACAAATGCCAAAGGTTGACCAAATATCCTCCCCCGAACCACCTAACAACATTCGGCCACCCCCCTAGCCACACTTGCCGTCCACATACATGCACTAAAGGCCTTGAAAGAGTTTCCAAAACATCTTCCTTAAGCCAAGCCCTTTGTCTCCCCAACCTTCCATAACTTTAAGATTCTTATCCCCTATTTCAAGCTTTCCTTAAACCAATATTCAACTTACCAAAAACTTAAGGTCCAACCTATCATAATTAGAGTTTGACCGTCCATCAATGCTAGGATACAAAAAAAATAAAGTCTTCAAAATGCTTTCCAAGCAACTCGAACCACTTCCCTCAAGGAACCTTTCAAGCTCCTTATCCACTATGCTACTAACTCCTCATGTGCTTTAATTTAACACTTAAATTAACTTAAGTGTCAGGTTCACTTAATCCTCTTCACTAAATTTTTAATACTAAAAATTATTCTAGCTTAGCTAATTATTCCAAGCCTTCACAAAACTATACTAAGTACACAAACAATCCTACCCGAGCTAACACAAATAACAAGATGATACTCAAATTTTTTTTTAGGATGTTACAATTATTTGTAACCCCTAATTCAGGATATTACATGGGCACTCAATTTAGTTAAAAGGACCAAATTGCAATAGGTGCAAAATGTGTGTTCTAGAAGCTAGAGGTGTCTAATTGTTATGAAATTTTAAATTGGAGGTCCTTAGATGGTAATTAGACCATTATGCTTTTGTATGGACAAAAATGGGCATGGTTAGTGAAAACTTTCAAAGTTTAGGTGAAGGGCATTTTGGTAATCTAGTAAATAAAGCCAAAATAACTAAATAAAAGTCTTCATCTTCATCAATTTAGTCCCCCATGGCCGAATATTGCAAGAGAAGACATAGCTAGGGTTTTGGCCACTTTCAAGCTTGATTGTAAGTCCATTCTAGCCCCGTTTTTAATGATTTTTATGTTTTCGAGATCCTTGTAACCTAATATAGCTTTTCCAAGGACTATTTTGAAGTATTGTCAAGGTCTAAAATTTTACCCATGATAGATATTTGTGTATTTTGATGTCTAATGGTAGAAAATGTATGTTTGGTGTTAGATAAACAACATTTACTAGGTGATTTTTGATGAAAATGTCAAAAAGGACTTATTTATAAGAGTAATAAAATGAGTAGTAAAAGTGTGATTAAATGGAAAATGTGGGCTGGTATGAGTATGAAAATGGTTCGGATAGGCTTGGGTTTTGAAGAAATGGAATACATTTCAATTTACGAGCCTAGGGACTAAATTGTAAAAATATGAAACATTAGGGGCAAAATGTAATTACCATAATATGATTTTTGGGCTAAATTTAATAATGTGTGTATTAAGTGAGTTAAATTTGTTATTATAGATAAAGAAAAACAAGGTTCGGACCTAGATCGGGGGAAAAAACAAAGTGTTTGACGATTAGATCCAATTCTACTATTTTTGTACCGAGGTAAGTTCGTATGTAAATAATGCATTGTTATATTTATGTTTTAAAAGCTTTAATATTGTATGAATTGTGATTGACTCTTTGGACGTATTCGACAAAGTTTCGACAAACGAGAAATCCCGGTTGAACCTTAGGAATAGAATAGGATATGAGTGACATGTCACTAGGAACCCATGTGTATATACGATTATGTGATCCGGGTGCTAGTCTTGTACGTCCTACCAGTGGCTGGGTAGTCCGGCATGTGTTGCGGATACCTGACAGCTTGTGTGAGCAGCACTGTGTAGCTATGTCCTGACTGACAGCTTGTGTGAGCAGGCCCGTGAATAGCTCGAAAGCGAGCCTATATGTATTATGAGATATGAGGTAGCTTTAGCTACATATATGGCACTTATGTGCAAGATTTCTGAGTATCCATTAATATTCCGAGTGTTCAACGGGAATGTCAAAGTTGTGAAAGGATATGGCTATGATGCGAGTTGGTACAGGTATGTACATAAAACTCATAAGTAATGAGCTCGACATGTGATGAACCCTTGGTAAGGTGGTGATTGAGTAAGCTATGATTATAAGATTTTAATAACATTCATGCTAATTTTTATCATGTTAATTGTATGTTAAATGTGTGGTTATGATGCTTATTATTTGCATAGGAACTTACTAAGCTATATAGCTTACTCCCCTTTCTTTTCCTTGTCTTATAGTGTCACCAAGCTAGCTCGGGGTTCGAAGATCATTGGAGATCCATACACACTATCAACAATTATTTTGGTATCAATGAATTCAACATTTTGAGTTATGGCATGTATAGGGGACCTGGTAATTTTGTTATGTGTCATAATTGATTTGGCCAAATGTGTTGGCTTATGTTGGTTAGAAGTTCATTTTGTATAAGGCCAATTGAAATTGGCTAATATTGGTATAAGTATTCATATGATGATGCCTTTCATGAATGTGGAAACTTGCATGATTTGAGTTGATAAGTTATGTGATGTTTATGTATGATAGATGTTAGCATGTGAATGATGTGTTCATGTCTTGGTTGTGGATGCTTTGGTTGTATGTATAAGCTTGAATTGGTGCTATGTTATGTTATGTAGGTGTGTGCATTAAAGGGGTGGCAAATGGCTTAGTAAATAGCCTTATTTTGTCCACACGGAAAGACACACGGGCGTGTGTCTAGGCCGTGTACGACACACGGCTTGCCCCATGGGCGTGTGTATTAGTCGTGTATCCCTGCACCTTAATTTTGAAAAACGGAATGTCCAGAATATAACACATAGGCAGAGACACAGGCATGTGTCTCAGCCGTGTGTGCTACACGGCCTAGATCACGGGCGTGTGTCTTGGCCGTGTGAAACCTGCACTTAATTCGAATTAAATTAATTAACCACACGGCCTAGCACACAGGCGTGTGGCATGGCCGTGTTGCACAAGTCAGAGAGCACCCTAAATTGAACACGGTCTGAAGCACGGTCGTGTCCCAGGGTCACACGGGTGTGTCCCTTGGACCACACTGGCGTGTGAGCCCCGCAGTTAGCAAAATTTTTCTAAGTTTTGTAAAAATTTTTTGAGTTCTCGGTTTAGTCCCAAACCACTTCCAATGCACGTCTTGGGCCTCGTAGGCTCGTATCAGGGACTTTATGATTGAATGTGGATGTTTTTAATTCAGACGCAAATTTTATGATTCAATTTGTATGAATGTTTGTGTTGTATGTCCGGTAATGCCTCGTACTCTGTTCTGACATTGAATACGGGTAAGGGGTGTTACAGAGTATACCAGCATGTGTTGCGGTTACTTGACAGGTTGTGTGAGCAGCACCGTGTAGCTACGTCTTGACCCACAGCTTGTGTGAGCAGGCCCGTTGATAGCTCGAGAGTGAGCATATATGTGATATGAGATTGAGATAGCATTGGCTATGTATGTGGCACTTCGATGCGAGTTTCCCGAGTATCCGATAGTGTTTCGAATGGTTCAACGGGTAAAGGAAAGATGTGGTTGAGTGTTGGATTGATACGAGATGGCACAGGTATGTACATGAACCGTATAAGGTTTAAATCGAAGAAAATTGTGAAGTGCACATATAATCATGTGATTAAAGATGTGAAAGGTTTGTTAGTTAATATGTGCTACATGTTGATATATTCAAACTATTGAATTGTGTATTTATGATTAGTTTGAGTTTATTTCATACGAGCTTACTAAGCTTTATAACTTACTTTGTTTATTTTACTGTGTTTTATAGTGACTTCAAAGCTAGCTCGGATTCGGGGATTGTCGGAGACTATGTCACACTATCCTACTATCACTTGGTACTTTTGAACTTTGGTATCTTGGTATATGGCTTGTATAGGGATTTGGTCATTTTGATATATCTGTTGTTAATGACTTTGGTCATTTGAAATGGCTTGTAAATGTTAAGTGCTTGGTTTGTATATATAGCCATGAGAGTTGGCTTATTTTGGTTGTGTATGTAATTGTACAAATGGCTTTTGTTATGTGCTTGATTATGGATATGTTATGCTAGTTGGTATTTAGTAATTAGGAGTACTAAATGGATGAGAAATGAACTTAGCATACTTGTGAGATTAGACTAAATAAAGCATATTTGAGTTTGGTCATTTTTTATGTTTGAGTAAATAAAGTTTGGTATGAATTTGGATGGCATATTAAGTATTTATGTTTTGTGTTGATTAGTGTTGAAAATGGTATGAAATATGCTTGAGTGAGGTTGATTGAATGCCTATTATATGCTATGTTTTGTGCCATTTGAGTTTGGTATAGGTGTGCACAAGTTTGGGTAGCAAATTGGCTTGGTAAATAGCCTATTTTTGTCCACACGGGCAGAGACACGGTCGTGTGTCTCAGCCGTGTGTGACAAATGGTCATGCGTCCCCTGGAATTGAATTAATACCCAAGTCAGTATGCTCCACACGGCCTAGCACACGGCCCGGCACACGGGCCTGTGAGGCCAATTCGAATGGGCACACAGGCTGGACACACGGGCGTGTGGTTGGCTGTGTGACCCAAGTTAGTAAGTGGCGTGATATTGAACACGGTTTATGATATGGGCGTGTCTTTGGCCGTGTGTTACACACGGCCTAGCCACACAGGCGTGTGACCCCTGTATTTTGGAAAAAATTTCTAAGTGTTTCAAAAGTTTCTTAAGTTATCGGTTTACTCCCGAACCACTCCTAAAGCATGATTTGGGCCTCGTAGGCTCGTTTTAGGGACAATGTGAATGTTGTTGAACGATGATTATATGAATTTAAAAATGTATGTAAAATGATTGTATAATTGTGTTATAAGTATGGTAATACTCCGTAACCCTATTCCGGTGTTGAATACGGGTGAGGGGTGTTACAAGGTATATGTTTGATGACATGATAAAGTTACTTATTTTATATATTAACTCACTAATCTTGTAAGACTTGTGATGTGTATTGGAAATTAACGAACTCATGACCAGGATATTGAATTATCTTGTAAAATGTTTTATTACAACATTTTTGGTAAGTCAAAGCTTAAGTTTATCACGAACTTACTAAGCTTTACGTAAGCTTACCTCGTTTTGGTTTTTCTTCTTCGTAGATCGTTGGATTCGAGCTGTCGATTGGATTACTTTTAGAGATCACACTATCTGTTCAACGATTCAGTATAAGATGTGATTATTTATGATTTAGGTTATAAGTGGCATGCTCTAGGAACATTTAAGTTATTTTGCTATAATTATGTTATTTAAACTTAGTTTAAGCATATATGTGTATAAATCTTTGGATTTGGTTTCAATATGTCCATATATGTATGTCTTTAGTTGTTTGGTATATGCTTCTTGGAGGTGTTTGAAATATGGTAAGATTGAATATGAATAGAATGGTTGAATTGGTACAAATGCTAGGTAACTTGCTAAATTTTGGTTGATGATTTTAGGTCATAATGAATGACGTATATTTTATGGTTGAAGAAGTATGAAATGCTAAGCAGTTGCTCTTGAATGAATTACGTTTCAAGGTTTGAATTGTAGTGCCAAGTGTTGGCATATTGGTTAGGCACGTAGGATCAAATGATTTTGGCATGTTTGAATGTGTTTTAACCATGTGAAAGGGATCGGAAAAGGTTTGGTTTGGTGTCCAAGAAATGGATGTTGAATTGGTTTGCATTAGGGGTCATTTTTGGTGCACATGGCCTGGGACACGGGTTGCCACATGGCCGTGTGCCACACACAGCCACCTCACACGGACGTGTGTCTTATTAATTTTAGGTGCAAGATTTTTCACACGGTCATAGTCAATTACATGGTTTGATCACACGAGCGTGTGGAGTAGCCACATGGGAGTGTAGGGTAGCCACACGACCATGTCTTTGAGCCACACGGGCTGGCCTTCGTCACATGGCCGTGTGACTCCTTTTTTCAATTTTTCCATATTTTTTTGTTTTATTTCAAATTTGTCCCTATTTGTTTCCGAATTGTTTCTATGGTCTCATAGGCTCGATTTAAGGCTGTTTTTGTATGAATACTATGATTATTGATTGGACATTTATTTATGATATTTAAATTGATTTTTGAATTGTGTTTTAATATTATCGGATTTGTTAATAGTCGTAATATCTCGTGACCCTATTTCGGTGACGGAGACGGGTTAGAGGTGTTACAAAGATGTTGATAACATGGAGGAAGAGATGAATACAAATAGTGATGGGTCAACAAATAAATGAGGAGTTTTTCTTTATTTAAAGACATTTTTAGTTAGTTATTTTTATTTTCTCTACTTTTAAAACATTATTTCTATTTTATTATTATTTCATTTCATTTTGTTTTTGTTTTTTCAAATCAATATTGGCTTTAAATATTCTCTTTGTGATTTTCTCTTATTATTTCACTATGATGAATGTTTTTGAATAATGATGGCATTATTCCACTTATGTTTGGGGGTATCGTGTGCCTCAATTTTTATTTTTTTTTGACTCAACTTTTTTTTTGTAGAAGATGATTCTTGCATGGAGGTAGGTAAGCAGAAAAGGTGCTCAACACCAATTAATTTTGTATGGTATGTTAGTTCAGATTCAAGTATGATCTTTTATTTACTTCAAGTATTTTTATGTTAAATAAATCATGAAATGAATGTTGATTTTAGTGAGCATGTATAGATTCACCATAAATTTTTTATCTTCATTGGAAAAATTATCATGAAATGAATGTTGATTTTAGTGAGCATGTATAGATTCACCATAAAATTTTTATCTTCATTGGAAAAATTAAGCATGCATGAAGGTTTAGTCTTTAGAATTGGTTTGATAATTTCCTTGAGGTGAAATCCTAGGAAGCATAGCGATATAAAAATGATTTATGCATGATTTATTTGGATCGATTGAGCCTTTCAAGCCTATCCTATTAATCGTTATCCTTTGAAAACCCATTTGAATTGTATGACCTATAGTTTTCTTGTTTCAACCCATGAATTAAGTATCTCTTTCTAAAAACTACTTTTTCTCAACCTCTTGTACCACCAAATCTTAACATTGCTTACTTTGGAGGTGTTTGGAAATTAAGTTTGGGGGAGTTAAGTGGCATATTGGGTGTGTATTATAAATCACTCAATGATGAGTTACATAAAGTTTTGTGCTCAGAGAGGTACCTATTTGAGTTAAGGAAAAAAGAGAGTTGATTATTCAAAGGGCAGTTACAATGTTTGAAAGCCAAGGTAAGCTAAGTTTAAGGCTACTAAACTTAAATTATCAATCTTCTTTCCCTACCTTAAACTTTGGCCCGTTACAACCCTAATAAGGACCTATTTATTTAGACTGCTAAGCTGGCCCATTAATGGAGAGGAAAATATTAAACTCAACCTATAAAGACATATAAATTAAACCTGAGGAATGATACTTAGTTGATTTAAGGAAATTAAAATCTTTTGAAGTGAACCAACTCTACTCATAAAAATTAACTATTTAAATCATGATTTTTTTTAGCATTTAGACACTTGAAGAAATATTGGATGATATGCTGTATATGAACTACATGTTTGCAAAATTAATTTGAGAGTATAATTTTTTACTTTTCCATGACTACTTGGATGAATTAAATTCTACAATATACGTCATGCTTTTAGAATTACTCGGGACGAGTAATGATTTAAGTTTGGGGGTGTGTAAATTCTAAAATATATAGATATTTCAACACTATTTGATGTACATTTTTTTCTAATTTCGAGTAAATAAATAACACTTTCAGTGGTTTTACACTTAATTTTATAATATTTTATAATTTCCATGAGAATGTTTTAACTTAGTGAAATTTATGTTAAATTCATGTTATTTTACTCTCTTTTTTGGAATAATTGGGCTAAGGGAAAGGAAGCCAGATTTTTTGTTGTTTTTGGGCTTAAACAGGTACAGATTGGAAGATCCAGATGCAGTCATGTGGGCTTCAAAGTGACTCCATGTAACGCCCCAAAAATATAGGGTCTTTAATTTTTCATGTTCTGACAAATTGCTTGTTTGCTTTAATGGCTAAGTGATTTAAGTGTGTTTGGGGGTATTTGAGAAGCCTGGGATCAAGTCTTGGCTCTTACAAAATTTTAAATTTTTCCCTTAAATGAACCTGGACACTGGCACTTAGGCTTTATTAATAATAATGTTGGTTTTATGACACAAGAGGAGCTTGTGGCTTAGTGGCAAGTGGCGTGTGGTGTAACTGAGAGGTCTGAGGTTCAAGTCTTGGGTTACGCATGGGGTGTTCATTTTGCTGCTTGTGTCGTGTAGGTGGAAGAGTTGGACTAAAACTCTGTAAGATGAAATTTGAATTGGTCTTGGAAGGAATTGTGGAGCAAATCAATGAGGAGATTGGGGAGAAAATCAAGGATTTTCGAAAGTGGGAGGTTGGTAGAGTGTGTGGCCGATTGGGACTTTAAGACTTTGTGGATTTCGGCTAAGGGGGAAATAGGGAGCATTTTTGGCACTAAGCACTCCTTTGTTTCGGTTTTGTGGTATTTGAGAGTTGAATTGCCGATTTCTCTTGCTGACTGCTTAGTTTCCCATTTGTTTTTTTCATTTTGGGTGTTACGTTTTAGCAATTGAAGTGACCAAAACTGCTTCTACTCTCTCCCTTTTTCCACAAACTGCCGAATAGGTATCTTTCATTGTGGTTTCTTTTTCCTTTCTTTGCCAATCCTCTACTCTCCTACCAGTGCACTTCTCTTCTCTTCCCCTCGACTTTTCTATTTTTCTCTAAAGGCCGAACCTTCCCTTTCCCTTCTTTAACTTCTGCTCATCCTTTAATCTAGGCTGGCCGAATATTGCAGTTGTTAACCCCTCTCTGCGTCAGGTTACTGCAACGGTTCTTACAATCGGTAGGTGTTCAAATCCATCCTTTGTTTTATTGTTTAAAACTGAATGCACCTTTGCTCTTCTATTCTTTTACAAAATCGAATAACCCTATTGACCGATTGTTATTTCATTCTTCATGTACTGCACTCATGGCGATTCTAGGGTCTTCCTCGAGGAGTGGTGAAGTGTGAACGGTTTCGAGGAGTCACACTTTCGTTCTCAAGCGTCCGGTAAGGTAATAAGGTTACCTCATGTTTTTGGGGGTTGGATGAATAGGCCCTACCACTTACTAATTGATTCTTGACTGTACTTCAGGAAGGCAGCGAAGGCGTGTGATCGTTTTTGAACAGTGATCGTTAAGGGATTAAGGTCACCCTCTTTCAAACAAGGTAAGAAGGGTTTCAGATTAAGTGTTATTAAGAGGGTGTTACCCTAACAATTAAGGACTAACATTGGATCTCGATGATACTAGGTTGGGTGCTCGTAGATCTTGGAACGACTCCGTAAAAAGGTGTGTAATCACACTATCTCCACTATGAATCGGCAAAAGCCGAAAAGCCAGAACTTTGACATTTGAGGCCTCACGAGCGTGCAAACGCTCGCGTGGAAAAATCGAGCCCACAACCATTGGCAGTAGACTGTAGAGGCCACCACGAGTGTTCTCGTGCACTTGGGCCGTTATGGGCCTCGTTGGGTCAAAATGGGCCGTGTGGGCCCAATGGGCTCGTGGGCCCCACACGGATAAAAGTTACGAAAAGTGGCAAAAACTGGATTGGGCCATGTAGATCACATAGACATGATTGAATTTGGGCCAAATGGGCCACACGAGCTTGTGGGCCCATTTGGGCCGAATATTGGGCTTTGAGCCCATTTACACTGTTTCGACCAAATGGATTATCTGTGTCGCTCGAGGTGACTGTAGGCCTTCGTAAAGGTCGTTAACTGTACCGAGACCCCTAGGGAGTAAAATGACTGAAATACCTCTAATGAGTAAAATGACTAAAATACCACTAATGAGTAAAATGACTGAAATACCCCTAATGAGTTAAATGACTGAAATACCCCTAGTGAGTAAAATGACCAAAATACTCCTAAAGGGCAAAATTACCATTTTACCCCTAATACATGAAAATGACTATTTTACCCCTAGAGATAGATTGATAGATGAAAATATGTACGGTATGACTGTACTGAGTAGGACATGTTGCATACACAAAATATTGATGACATGGCATACTGCGTGGGGTTGGGATTCTGTATAGAGGAAAATCACATTCTTGGTGGCTCTGCCGCACATATCGATCTTTGGTGGCTCTGCCACAATTCTGTCTTGGTGGCTTTGCGGATATCAGATCTTGGCGGCTCTGCTGCGTTATTGTCTTGGCGGCTATCTTTGTAATATTAGTGTGAGGGCTGGGTGGGTCGACTTTGTCCCCACGTGGTGTGTTGGGTTGGTACGAGTGGTGTGCGTGGGTTTGCATACTTGCACTATACTAATACTGTATCGGGCTTAAGCCCACACTGTTACTGTATTGGGATAAGGCCCACACTTTGCATCATTCGAAGCAGGGCTCGTGCCTGCATCTATTCATCGCATGTACTCATCGATTGAGTGATAGGGGATTACACACTGAGTTCTCGTAACTCACCCTTTTATTTTAACTGTACAGGTAATCCCCAGACTTAGTGTATTTGGAGCTGCGAGGGACTCGGAGGGGGCCACACGAGCGAGGATGTCTTTTTAGATGTAGTTAATTAAATATTTTATATTTGGTTGATATTTTTGTAATAAGGCCTCTGGTAATTTTTAATTTCTTTTCATTGGGTTTTTAATTTCTTATCTTGAACTGCTAAACGGATACCAATAAGTTTTCACAACTAATAACTATTTTACAAGGAAAACATATATTTTCAACTTCAAGATAACCGTAAATGGAGTAGCTTCCGCGAATTCAAACCCACAGTGACAAACATGTTAACCGTTTTACTAAGTGGTGGTTTTTATAACTTACCAATTGTTTTCTAAGAAATAAGAACTAAATGGATTTTTACTCAAACGATTTCTCCCATCAGACTTTGATTTCAAAAAACACTTCGATGTGACACGCCAGATTTGGCCATAAAGTCTAGGTCGGGTTTGGGGTGTTACACTCCATTCCAAACTAACTACATGGAGGCCCAAAACCATTCCATTGACCCACTTTACATGAATTAAAGATGACAACATCCACTGCTAAAAGTAGAAGTCCATAATCAACCATTCATCTCCCAAAAATAGCAAATTTGACCCTATTCTCCATCAAATAAAATCAACAAATTTCCCCCTTGAATCAAACCTCAAAATATCCCCCTCTCTGCTAAAAAAAAAAGCAGTCAAAATCACCCCTATTTTAACATTCAAAGTCCAGCCATACACGGAGAAAAATAAGCCAACTTTCTTGCTAAAATTAATAAGTCACCACCCACTCATCCACATACCAGAGGACAACACCAATGAGGGAGGAAATCAAGGATTCCATTGCTAAAAGAGCAAGGTATGTTGGGGCTAAGAAGGCTATAAAAGGAGGCTTCATTTCATTCATCAAAACACATCCAATTTCTACACCAATTTTCAACGAGAAAAAGTATTAAGTGTCTTGTTTCCTTATGGCTTGCTACAAAATAAGGCAATCCACTTGCAAAAAATGAAAGCTGACAGAGAGAGTAACTTGAGAGCCTTTTGATGATTTAACATAAAGATAAGGAGGAAAGCCACCATGGGAAGCCGCAAGGAGCAGTAAAAAATAACCCTCTACTGCTCAACTATTTTCTTTCCTTATTGTGAAATGGTCGTGGATAACCCCCTCAGCTACTCTTCTTCCCTTTCTCTTTATTGGTAATTGATGTTTTCCAATGTTGTAAGACATGTTTGCATCTCATCTTTATGTTTACAATTTAATATTACTTGACTTAATTTTGTTTATTCAGAATAAATTTGAATCATGATTTGAGTTAATTGGTTTTTATTTTGAATATTTTGTGCAAAAGATTGTTTCATTAATTTAGGTTTAGTTCATGTTAAAACTTGTAAACGTAAGGCCTACATTTGTAGGTTAAAGAATTAATTGTTTAATTTGAGAAGAGGTAATGGTTAATAGACAAGAGACCTAAATAGTTCATATCATGTCGATATCGAAAGATGATTATTGTATGCATAAACTGTATAAAATGCTCAAAAGGGTGATTTTTAGGTTAGTTTTGGCATAAACATATGTGGAATAACTTAGGGAAATAATAGGACTTCGAGAGAATCCTATGCTTGAATTGAAATTTGGTTTAATGAATTTTCATATTGCCATGATCCATTCGTGATATTCTTTTTATAATTTCCAATAAACTCTTGTTAAGTGAAATACTTGGTCTAGTCTATTCGTGTTATGTTTTATTAAATCTTGTGTTTAATCTTTATGTTGTGATTACGTTTTTTGCAAAATGTGTTGTTTTATTTTGTGGGTATTTGAAATCTGATTACATCTTTATTATGATTTTGACTCTCGACAACATTATCTTTAATTTGTTTTCTTCCAAATTGTGTTATAGTTGACTTTGCAAATCACAACAACCCTTGTGGAGACGATAACTCTTTACTTACTACTTATTACTTGTACGACCGTGTACACTTGCATGTAATCACGCGAAAAACACACTCAATTAGTGCATTTGTCCTTCTTTAGGCCTAGATTGGCCTAACAGATCATCAAAACACAAAAATTTGCATAAAAATGCTTATTTTATTGAATTTAGACATAAACTACTAAAATGAAAAACTAATAGAAATATAATCAGATTACTTGAAAATAAGATCATTAAATGTCGGAAAGAGCCTAATTTTCCATAACGAATTATGGCAGATCAGACGACACTCACTATTTTGATAAAGTCGTGACGTGATACCCATGTCGTTCCGACGAGAGAAGTTATTGAGTTATGTCGCGACTTGGAACCTTCAAAGTTGCAATGTCAAGCCGATAGTTTGAAAATCTTATGATTTTATCTTGATTCGACCTTGAGTTTGTAGAAGAGCTTTCTTAAGCTTATATAAGACTTAAAACTGATTATAAAACAAATTGTGAATGTGTATTATACTTATCAGCATGTAGAAGTGGTTCAATTGTATTGTAATTGGTTGTGGTTGCTCCGACAATGAATGTGATATCCCGTAGTTCGGACTAGATGATCGGGTCAGTTAAGGGTGTTACACTCTAACACTACTAAATGTAACACTCCTCATGTAACACCCTTTACTCGACCCGATGGCCAAGGCCGGGTATCGAATGCCACAACATTCTGAATAACATAACACATATATATATTCAAATCTGAATACATCTATAGACAACTTATGTGTAACAGCCCGCTTTTCAGTGGTACCGAAAACGATGTGTAACCACCCAAACCCAGCCTAGACGTTATGGCTAGATTGAGAAGGCTACATTAGCCACTGAAATGGCTAAGCTAACTTACGTTACTTTTTAAGACCATAAATAAACTCATTTTAGAGAAAACCGTAGTTGTCCTTTGATTTAGCTTCAAAGCATTCATTCATTAGGTCGTGTATGCTTAGGATTCATTTTATTGTTGACAGTGTTGTTTTAGAAAAACTGTTTTCTTGTCGCTATTCTTTTTTTAAAAAAAAACTTGAAGTTAAACTAATGCAGCAGAAAAGCCATTTTCAAGTCATTTTGGAAAATTAGTTGCCTTATCGATTTGTTTTTCAAAAACAGTTCCTTTATAATGTAGTGGAAACTAGGGAACACCATCAAATTTTACTTAAGCCCGATATCGTGCATTATTCGGTTATTATGTTTGAGTAATGCATGCATGCAAAACTCCCAAAAAAAACGTTACCAAGCCATAGACCAAAAATAATTAAAAATTACAAGCCAAAACCTATAATAATACTTAATTAAATAATAAATATTCGAGGTCCAAGTTGATTTCCCCGAATACCGAGCCCAGTCTTAATTTTGAGGTTTACCTGAAAAGTTAAACACTATTGGGGGGGTGAGCTTATGAAATGTAACACCCCTAACCCGTATACGTCGCCGAATTAGGGTTACGGGCATTACCAAACAAATCATAACTTTACTCGATCAATTAAATTATAATTAAACAAACTTATATAATGGTACGTACATAACCACAATTACATATGCATAAAACATACCTATTTTACTAAATTCAAATCACACCCTTATTTACTTATGAGATACTCAAGCAATAAACCCAACCGTATCTGTATGATTGAATAACATGATACAATAAACATCATATGAGTATATATCAACTTGATCAAAAATACAAAGTTACAAATATGTAATTATATATATATATACCTAGCTCATACCAAAGTTCAGATAGATCCAAATAATCGATCAAATCAATATTCACACGAGTTCGTTTGCATGCACATAGTTGAACCGAGAATAACTATACAGTATATACATCACATGTCACTATGATCTCATTTTTTTACATTTTGCCAAAATGATTATAAGTCCTTATCAAACATAATTGAATACAAAACATAAACATAACAACACATCACTCATATGTTCCATGATTAATCCCATATTATTAAAACATTATCATAGCCTTTAATGCCATTACTCACAAGACCAATGTATACCTACTATATGCACCTAGACCATAACCGAATATAAGCTAAATAAAATCCATATCATCCTTGCATCATAATGACATAAATATATATATACCACTTGAACATAAAAAAAAAACATATATCTCAACATCAAACTAAACACAAGATAAAAGCCATATTCGTATGGCTATAATACATATAAGACAAAGTTTCCAACCCAAAACATGGACATTATCCATCCTATACATGCCTTTATCCAAAATAAACCAAACTAAAGGTGTACCAAATAGATGATAGTGTGGTTGACTTTCTTTGACGATTTCCGAGCCCGTAGCTTGACCAAAATCTATAAAACTGAACGTTGAACACCCACAGAGTAAGCTTACTAGCTTAGTAAGTCTTAAGCAAGTTCTAAGCAACAATTAAACATTTTAATCACTAGGTTTATGGCATTAGGTATACATATTTCAATGTGTAATTTAATCATAGCCGAATGCTATCATTGCCCTTAACCTAAGCATTAGTATTTTATTACCATAAAACACATACATCTTCACAACACATAATTATCACATGTGTTCGCATAATCCAAGTAAAATGAATACATCACACATAACGTTTACATATACTCATTTGAACACACCTACAAACACATCCAAAACTATTCCACCATTAACCTTTCCACTTATAGCCAATTCTTCAAAATGATGTATTTAAACTCAATTTCATATATATATAATGTTCATACTTAACTCAAATGATGGTATATCAACTTACCTCATTCCTTAATAATATAAAAGGTTTATACTTACCCGAGCTTTTAGCTCAATGCATTAGAGATGTCTCACCTTGTCTGATTCACAAATTCCTTGTCTATAACGTATCACCGGCGTTAAGCCTGCTAGGCATCAAAGGCCAAAAATACACACCGGCATTAAGCCTGCTAGACCAGAGGTCCATGATTTAAACACCGGCATTTAGCCTGCTAGGCAATAAGCCCGATATAATTCACCAAAGACAAGGCACGCTAGGCATTTAGCCCGATATAGATCACCGCCACACGAGGGCACGCTAGGCTCAAGCCCGAATATCAACATCATTAACCATTCCATGCACATTTATTAATACCAAAATGACATATAACACATATACATATTTTTCATAATACTATCACATATCACACTTGGATAAACTTAATCACTTACATCAAATAAAAATTCAATTCATGGTTGTAATACTAACATTCAGCCATTCCACATTTATATTCCCAAAATTTCCAAATTTCAACATTTGTTATACTACATAAATAGTTTCCGACATATAATCGCTTAAAGACTTACCTCGACTTTCGATGGACAACGAAGACCGGCTATTCGATAACCTTTGCCTTTCCCCGATCCAAATCCGTTTTTCTTTGTCCTTGATCTAAACACATTAAAATTTATCTCATTCAAGCACATTTCATCTCAATTTAGTCCCAAAATACATAAATGGGCAAATTACCATTTTACCCCTAATGTTTCACATTTTTACAATTTAGTCCTATTTGCACAAAACACAAAATACACAAAATTTCACTACACCACCTAAGGGCCGAATGTTCATAGGGACTATACAAGTCCATTTATTTCATTTATTTTGCATTTTAGCCCCTCAAAAATTTATTTTTGCAATTTAGCCCTAATTACTCAAAATCACCAAAAACCTCAATACAAAACATATTAATCTAACATATATTTTTCATAATTCATCAACTATCATCATAAAACTCATGAACTCATCAATGGCACATTTCAAAATATTCATCAAAATTAAAAATTCAAGCATGGGTCTTGAAGTATTCGAAGCAACGATTACAAAAATGTAGAAATTATCGAAAACCGATTAAAAACTAACCTTTAATTTAGCTTGTAAATAACCGAATGTACAAAGCTCCAAAACTTTTCTTTTCTTTGTGTTATTCGGTGGAAGAAAGCATGAATAAAATTCCACTTTCATGTTGGTTTTATTATAATATAGTTATAAATTATAAAATAAATATAATATAACCTTTAACATATAAAATAATACATAATAACATGTTATATCACCATGTTGCCGTCCACTATAACTTAAAATGGGCATATTGCCCTTTAAGGACTTCACTAAAATAAAGCCACATCAATTAGCCATAAATCAAATAAAAGGCCACTTTTACCACTTACGCGATTTAGTCCTTTTTACTTAATTGAGCACACAAACGATCAATTTTTCATACAAAACTTTCACACATAATAATTCACATATAATAAACACCAAAAATAATATTCAAAATTTTTTCGAACTCGGATTCGTGGTCCCTAAACCACCATTCCGATTAGGATCAAATTCGGACTGTTACAACTCTCCCCCCTTAGGGATTTTTGTCCCCGAAAATCTTACCGTTAAACAAAGTCGGATATTGTTGCCTCATTGAATCCTCAGCTCCACATAGCCTCTTCTACTCCGTGTCGATTCCATAGTACTTTTACTAACAAAATTTTCTTGTTTCTTAACTCTTTCGTTTCACGGGCTAAAATACGGATCGGTTCCTCCTCATACGTCATATCGGATCGGATTTCAATTTCAGACAGAGAAATTACATGCGACGAATCCGACCTATATCTACGGAGCATCGAAACATGAAATACATTGTATATCTTTTCTAATTCAGAAGGTAACTTCAATCTATAAGCAACAGGTCCGATACGTTCGATGATCTCATTCGGTCCGATGAATCTTGGACTTAGTTTGCCTTTTCGACCTAATCAAAGTACTTTCTTCCACGGTGAAACTTTCAAAAATACCCGATCTCCGACCTGAAACTCAATGTCTTTACATTTCAAATCAGCGTAGGACTTTTGGCGATCTGATGCAGCTTTCAAATTATCTCTGATTATAGCCACCTTCAGTTCAGTCTCTTTAATCAAATCAACCCCGTGTATCTTATTTTCACTGAGTTCGGTCCAATATAACGGTGTGCGACACTTGCGACCATATAGAGCTTCGTAAGGTGCCATCTTGATACTAGATTGAAAAGCTGTTATTATAAGCGAATTCAATCAAAGGTAAGTATCTTTCCACGCACCTTCAAACTCAAGGACGCAACATCTCAACATGTCCTCAAGTGTCCGAATGGTTCGTTGATCGACCGCAAATGCATCTGCGGATGAAAGGCTATGCTAAAGTGAAGTTTGGTACCTAAAGCATCTTACAACTTCTTCCAAAACCGCGACGTGAATCTTGGGTCTCTGTCTGAAACAATGGAACTCGGTACACCATGTAATCTCACAATTTGAGATACATACAACTTAGCAAGTTTATCGAGCGAATAGTCCGTACGAACTGGAACAAAGTGGGCTGATTTGGTAAGTCTATCCACTATAACCCAGACTGCATATTTCTTGCCCGGGGTCGTAGGTAAACCGGATACAAAATCCATAGCAATTCTGTCCCATTTCCATTCAGGTATCATGATCGGCTGAAGTAATCCGGATATGTCCCTTTTCATACCAGGCCACCAATAGAACTGTTTCAAATCATTATACATTTTTGTGCTACCCGGATGTACCGACAATCGACTATTATGAGCCTCATTCAACAGCATCTAAATCAAATCCACATTCCTTGGAATACAAATTCGGCCTTTGAAGTTCAAACAGTCATTTTCATCATTTCTAAACTCTGACTCTGCATTACTTTCACACTGAATTCGTTTTGCCATCGTATCTTTGTCAACTCTCTGAGCATCACAAATTTGTTGCAAAAACAACGGTCTTGCTTTTAACTCGGCTACTATCGAATCATCATCAGACATAGCCATATGTGTGTTCAACGCACGAAGAGCAAATAATGACTTCCGACTTAAAGCATCTGCAACAATGTTAGCCTTTCCCGGATGATAGTCAATTACTAGCTCGTAATCTTTTAACAGCTCTAACCATCTGCGTTGTCTCAGGTTCAGATCTTTCTGAGTCATCAGATACTTCAAACTCTTGTGATCTAAATAGACATGACATTTCTCCCCGAATAAGTAATGACGCCAAATCTTTAACGCGAATACAATAGCTGCTAGCTCCAAATCATGTGTCGGGTAGTTTCTTTCATGCGGCTTCAATTGTCTCGAAGCGTAGGCTATGACTTTGCCTTCCTGCATCAAAACGCAACCTAAACCATTCAAAGAAGCATCACTATAAACAACAAATTCTTTACCCGATTCAGGCTAAACTAACACTGGAGCTTCGTTCAAAAGGGCTTTCAACTGATCGAAACTTTCCTGACACTTTTTCGACCATTCAAATTTAGTGTCTTTCTGTAATAGCTTTGTCAACGGGGTAGCTATTATAGAAAAACCTTTCACAAATCGTCTGTAATAACCAGCAAGTCCCAGAAAGCTTTGAATTTTTGAAACATTCTTTGGGGGTTTCCAATCGAGTATAGCCGATATTTTATTCGGATCAACCCGAATGCCTGATGCTAAAATGACGTGACCAAGGAAACTGACCTCATTCAACCAAAACTCACACTTACTGAACTTTGCGTACAACTGTTTATCTCACAAAGTTTGTAGCACCAGTCTCAGATGCTCAGCATGTTCAGTTTCATCTCTGGAGTAGATCAGAATATCGTCTATAAACACTACCACAAACCGATCCAAATACTGTCTAAAAATTTGATTCATCAAATCCATAAAAACAACAGGTGCATTAGTAAGTCCAAAAGGCATAACCAGGAACTCAAAATGTCTGTACTCGTTCGAAATGCAGTCTTTGGCACATCAGAATCTCTGACTCGCAATTGATAATAACCCGATCTCAAATCTACCTTCGAAAACACTGAAGTCCCTTTTAACTGGTCAAATAAGTCATCGATCCGAGGTAACGGGTATTTATTCTTTATAGTCACTTTATTCAGTTGCCGATAATCAATACACATTCGCATAGTCCCATCTTTCTTTTTCACAAATAGAACTGGTGCACCCCAAGGAGAAAAACTCGGTCATGCAAAGCCTCTATCTGTCAACTCTTGAAACTGTGCTTTCAACTCTTTCAATTCAGTAGGTGCCATCCGATACGGAGCTATTGAAATCGGAGTCGTCCCCGGTACTAATTCAATGCCAAACTCTATTTCACGAACAAGTGGTAACCCCTGTAATTCTTCAGGAAACACATCAGGATACTCGCATACAACTGGTACAGATTCAATCTGCTTTTCAGACACTTTATTATCCAACACATAGGCCAAGTAAGCTTCACATCCTTTTCTCACATACTTACAAGCTAACATCGAGGATATTACTGCCGGTAACCTATTCAAGTCATTAGATTCAATCCGGATAATTTTACCACTCTGACATCTCAAATCAATGGTCTTTCTTTTGCAATTCACCACAGCATCGTGCAAAGTTAACCAATCCATACCCAAACTTATATCGAACTCGTCGAAAGACAACAACATTAGATCAGCTGGGAAGCATAAATCCCGAATCATCAATGGGCAACCTTTACACACTTTGTCGACTAGAACACACCGACCCAAGGGGTTTGATACACGAATCACAAACTCAGTAGACTCAACAGGCAGAGTCTTATTGGATACTAAAGTTTCACACACATATGAATGAGTCGAAACCGGATCAATCAATGCAATCACGATGAGTATCATAAAGAGTGAAAGTACCGGTGATAACATCGGGGAAGAAGCATCCTCTCTGGCACGTATAGCATATGCTCTAGCTGGTGCACGAGCCTCCGATCGAACTGCAGTGTCTTTAGTTCCTTTCTGACTACCACTTACATTTCCCGAATGCCTAGGTGGTCTGCCTCGCACTGACACATTACTCGGTTTGATATTCTGGAATGTATTCTGCTCGGCTAACATCGGACACTCTCTAATAAAATGATCTGACGATCCACATTTAAAACAGGACCAATCATGGAATCTACAACTCCCAGAATGCCATTTACCACAATGCTTGCATTCAACCCGATCTGGCTGGACATTACCAACACTGGCCATCGAAGTAGCCCGGGAACTCACTGGAGGTCGATCTCGTCTAAACATGTCTGAAGTAGCTTTATGTCAGCCGAAGTCATCTTTGAACTTCTTAGATGCTGAATGGAAAGTCTTACTCGATGATCTTTTACGAGTGTCTCTAGCTTCTATTTCAGCCTTTCTTTTCTCTTTCCCAAGCTCTTCAGCTTTGCAAGCTCATTCAACAATTACCACAAACTCTTTGATTTCAAGTATGCCAACTAGCAACTTTATATCCTCATTTAAACCATCTTCGAATCTTTTACACATAATGGCTTCAGTTGATACACACTCTCGGGCATATCGGCTCAATCTGATAAACTTCCGCTCATACTCAGTCACAGTCATGCGACCCTATTTCAATTCTAGAAATTCTTTTCGTTTCTGATCGATGAATCTCTGACTGATATACTTCTTACGAAACTCGATCTGGAAGAAATCCCAAGTCACTTTTTCTTTCGAAACCACTGATACTAGTGTATTCCACCAGTGATATGCAGTGTCCCGTAGTAAAGATATAGCACACTTCAGGCATTCATCTGGAGTACATGACAACTCATCAAGTACCCGAATAGTGTTATCGAGCTACATCTCCGCTCGCTCTGCACCGTCATCATCATTGGCTTTAAATTCTTCGACCCCATATTTCCTGATTTTATCAACAGGAGGCCCACTAGATCTCATCGGATCTATCACCGGAGGTGCTGAAGGTACCGGAGTTGGATTATTCGGTGGTGGAGGTTGTCGTACAGCCGGGTTAGTCTGAATAAATTGGGTAAACCATTCATTCATCATCTGATAGAAGGCTTACTTAGCCTCCCCCTCATGGCTACCCGAGACAGGTCGAGAGTCTACCGACGCTGACCCGCGTGCGAGATCAGGCACTACACTCTCTACATCATTCGCTACGGCTTTGTCAGGATCCATTTACTATAAAAAGCACAATTTGAAATATCAGAAGTCACCACACTATCGTATATATAATAAAGGCATGTATAGCTAGACTCTCACGCGCTACGATAGTCCTAGAATTGACTAAACCGTAAGCTATGATACCAATCAAATGTAACACCCCTAACCTGTATACATCACCGAATTAGGGTTACGGGCATTACCAAACAAATCATAACTTTACTCGATCAATTAAATTATAATTAAACAAAATTATATAATGGTACGCACATAAGCACAATTACATATGCATAAAACATACCTATTTTATTAAATTCAAATCACACCCTTATTTACTTATGAGATACTCAAGCAATAAACCCAACCGTATCTGTATGATTGAATAACATGATTCAATAAATATCATATGAGTATATATCAACTTGATCAAAAATACAAAGTTACAAATATGTAATTATATATATATATATACCTAGCTCATACCAAAGTTCAGATAGATCCAAATAATCGATCAAATCAATATTCACACGAGTTCGTTTGATTGCACATAGTTGAACCGAGAATAACTATACAGTATATACATCGCATGTCACTATGATCTCATTTTTTTACATTTTGCCAAAATGATTATAAGTCCTTATCAAACATAATTGAATACAAAACATAAACATAACAACACATCACTCATATGTTCCATGATTAATCCCATATTATTAAAACATTATCATAGCCTTTAATGCCATTACTCACAAGACCAATGTATACCTACTATATGCACCTAGACCATAACCGAATATAAGCTAAATAAAATCCATATCATCCTTGCATCATAATGACATAAATATATATATACCACTTGAACATAAAAAAAAAAAAACATATATCTCAACATCAAACTAAACACAAGATAAAAGCCATATTCGTATGGCTATAATACATATAAGACAAAGTTTCCAACCCAAAACATGGACATTATCCATCCTATACATGCCTTTATCCAAAATAAACCAAACTAAAGGTGTACCAAATAGATGATAGTGTGGTTGGCTTTGCTGACGATTTCCCGAGCCCGTAGGTTGACCAAAATCTATAAAACAGAACATTGAACACCCACAGAGTAAGCTTACTAGCTTAGTAAGTCTTAAGCAAGTTCTAAGCAACAATTAAACATTTTAATCACTAGGTTTATGGCATTAGGTATAAATATTTCAATGTGTAATTTAATCATAGCCGAATGCTATCATTGCCCTTAACCTAAGCATTAGTATTTTATTACCATAAAACACATACATCTTCACAACACATAATTATCACATGTGTTCGCATAATCCAAGTCAAATGAATACATCACACATAACGTTTAC
Organism: Gossypium sturtianum; assembly: GCA_025698515.1. NCBI lineage: Eukaryota > Viridiplantae > Streptophyta > Magnoliopsida > Malvales > Malvaceae > Gossypium > Gossypium sturtianum. Next base: position 66,724,703 of record CM046946.1, on the reverse strand, counting down.
ATATACCCATTTGAACACACCTACAAACACATCCAAAACTATTCCACCATTAACCTTTCCACTTATAGCCAATTCTTCAAAATGATGTATTTAAACTCAATTTCATATATATATAATGTTCATACTTAACTCAAATGATGGTATATCAACTTACCTCATTCCTTAATAATATAAAAGGTTTATACTTACCCGAGCTTTTAGCTCAATGCATTAGAGATGTCTCACCTTGTCTGATTCACAAATTCCTTGTCTATAACGTATCATCAGCGTTAAGCTTGCTAGGCATCAAAGGCCAAAAAGACACACCGGCATTAAGCCTGCTAGACCAGAGGTCCATGATTTAAACACCGGCATTTAGCCTGCTAGGCAATAAGCCCGATATAATTCACCAAAGACAAGGCACGCTGGGCATTTAGCCCGATATAGATCATCGGCACGAGGCTCGCTAGGCTCAAGCCCGAATATCAACATCATTAACCATTCCATGCACATTTATTAATACCAAAATGACATATAACACATATACATATTTTTCATAATACTATCACATATCACACTTGGATAAACTTAATCACTTACATCAAATAAAAATTCAATTCATGGTTGTAATACTAACATTCAGCCATTCCACATTTATATTCCCAAAATTTCCAAATTTCAACATTTGTTATACTACATAAATAGTTTCCGACATATAATCGCTTAAAGACTTACCTCGACTTTCGACGGACAACGAAGACCTAGGCTATTCGATAACCTTTGCCTTTCCCGATCCAATCTGTTTTTCTTTGTCCTTGATCTAAACACATTAAAATTTATCTCATTCAAGCACATTTCATCTCAATTTAGTCCCAAAATACATAAATGGGCAAATTACCATTTTACCCCTAATGTTTCACATTTTTACAATTTAGTCCTATTTGCACAAAACACAAAATACACAAAATTTCACTACACCACCTAAGGGTCGAATGTTCATAGGGACTATACAAGTCCATTTATTTCATTTATTTTGCATTTTAGCCCCTCAAAAATTTATTTTTGCAATTTAGCCCTAATTACTCAAAATCACCAAAAACCTCAATACAAAACATATTAATCTAACATATATTTTTCATAATTCATCAACTATCATCATAAAACTCATGAACTCATCAATGGCACATTTTAAAATATTCATCAAAATCAAAATTTCAAGCATGGGTCTTGAAGTATTCGAAGCAACGATTACAAAAACGTAGAAATTATCGAAAATCGATTAAAAACTAACCTTTAATTTAGCTTGTAAATAGCCGAATGTACAAAGCTCCAAAAACTTTTTCTTTTCTTTGTGTTATTCGGTGGAAGAAAGCATGAATAAAATTCCACTTTCATGTTGGTTTTATTATAATATAGTTATAAATTATAAAATAAATATAATATAACCTCTAACATATAAAATAATACATAAAAACATGTTATATCACCATGTTGCCGTCCACTATAACTTAAAATGGGCATATTGCCCTTTAAGGACTTCACTAAAATAAAGCCACATCAATTAGCCATAAATCAAATAAAAGTCCACTTTTACCACTTACGCGATTTAGTCCTTTTTACTTAATTGAGCACACAAACGATCAAATTTTCATACAAAACTTTCACACATAATAATTCACATATAATAAACACCGAAAATAATATTCAAAAAATTTTTAGACTCGGATTCGTGGTCCCGAAACCACCGTTTCGATTAGGGTCAAATTCGGACTGTTACATGAAAAGCTCAGTGTGAGTCGAATAATTATTTAAACGGGCAAAAACATTAAATACAGTGAAACATATTAGCTTTAGCAGAAGAAAATAGAACCGTCATAGGAATTTCATGTCATTACATAGCCATTATCAAATTGATGTCAAACGGTGTATGAGCATAGGTCATCATTCATTCGAGTAACAATCCTTAATTTCGACACCATTCAATACAACAAAATACAATGCGTAGCATAAATCAATAACTTTCGAATATGTCGTGCATATGATGCAATGCAATCCCTAGAACCCGTCTGCCAAACTCTAAAAAATTATTAGCATAGCTTGATGTGGTAAAACCACCGAATAATCAATAATGCAGAAAATCTGCCGGATATCAAATAGTGCAATACAATTGCCAATAAAATATAATATGCGATAAAATCGTCAATCCCCTCAGTACTCCATGTGCAGTGCACTGACTACGAATAATGCAGACTTAATATGCCGCCAATACTCCACGGAACTCCTCCGTCAACCATAAAATCCCAACCCAATGCATATGCAGTATGTCACACAATCTCATATATAATCATATCTCAATACTTTTCACATTAATTTGACATGCTCAGCATGTCCTCAATAATAACATACTTTTAGTAAATGGAAACACTGTTCCAATATTTCAAATTACCATTGTGTTGGTATCAATCAATATCGTTCAATTTCACATACTTTACGAATTTTCATTGTGCATAAATAGCACCCTTTTCATTACACAATATAAAAAATATCTCATGCGTTTAAATCATACATAAGCTTAATATCTCAACACATTATATCGTTAAGTCAAACATTCTCAAATCTCATAACTCAAATATGCAATTACAAACTCAATCAAACATCCATACTATCAAACTAGCAATTTTGCCAACTTGTCAATCATTTAAGGCTCGAAATATACCTGGTTCGGCCACTCACAAAATCAATAATTTGGCTATTAAGACAATCTAATCAGCAAGATAATTTATCATATATAACATGATATTTAACATTTTCAAACAATTTTATGAGTTTAGGACCCACACCTTATTTTTCGCTTCCTCGCAGCACGCTAGCGAATCTTCCAATTTTCCTTAATAATTCCTTAAATGATCCTAAACCAAAATTTAGTATAAATTCAATAAATTTACCATCAAACCAGCCTCCAAACATCCATTTATGAGTTCAAACAAATTGTTGAAATTATAACTATTTTATGAATCCAAACTAGTTAGATTCCTTACACTGTATCGATGCAAACCGTACGTACAATCGTTCTTCGCCTTTACGGATGGTTCGGGCATTTGGGTCAGCACCTAATTCAATAATATACTGGAAAATCAGTAGCTAATTAATGATTAAATTAATTCATTTAATCAAATCATAACCTTTACCCAACAACTATGTCGAAATAACAAACTAGTTACCCTTAATTGCACTTACGCTTCATGATTTATGGGATCCGAATGGCTTATCGATCAAGAACATTTTTCCCTAATTTAAATGGGTTTAAAATATGATTAGGAGGGTTCAAGAACTAAAATTAATGCTGGAAAAACATAGGCAAGAACCAAGAAACAAAACAGCCCCCTTTCTTGCACATAGGTGCACGCACCACCACCCATGGTGGCCAAAATTGGGGCTGAATTTTAAAATGGTTTGAGATCTCATTAAATTATGGAAAAATACCTTTGAAATAATTTAAAATCCCCCGAATTCCAGATCTGGAAATTTAGTTTTTGAATGGACAAGATTAATTAAGAAATTGAAGAGAGAAGAGACCTTACCCAAGCTAGTCGAGTGAAACGGCAATGGCACTTTTTTGGCAATGTTCAAGATCGATCTTGGAGTTCAAGATTTCAAATTTGGAGATGATTTTAATGAGGAAAAATGACAGAAATGTGGTGGAGAATATGTTAACAAATCTTGTGGCAAAAAGAAAATGAAGAAAGAGATGGTAAAACTAGCTGTAGGCAACAACAACAACGGGAGAAAGAAAGAAAATTGAAGAGAAAAGAGGAGAGGAAGAGGGTGAATGGCTTGGGTAGGTAAATTTTTAATTAAAGGCTAAAAAATACAATAAAAAGTTATATTCATACTTAGGGTTCAAGGGTATGGATGGCACACACATTAAAAAAAATAAGGGATTTTGCAAATCTTAATTATTTTGTAAGGGAAGGAATTCGAACTTGGGACCTCATTTAATTTCCATGCTTTTTCATATTTCTTTTAACCATTAGGCTTTTTCCTCATTCTTGAAATAATTTTGCAATATTTATTTTAAAAACAAGGCATGTCGCATACTAGGGTTTAAGGCAAAATTTGCAAGATAATAAAAATGGTGAGAGAGAAGGGATTTGAACTTGGGTTTCAAGGAACGTTTCACTAACACTAAACCAAAAAACAAATACCTCATTTATTTCCTAAAAATGCATATATAAATTTCAAAAATTAAGGCATGACCACTCTTTCTCAATTCACAAACCCAATTCTACTAACCCTTGATTTTTGGGATGTTACACTATGGTTTTGGAACTACGTAGGAACTTCATATTATTTAATAATATTTATGAATTTATTTTAGTGTTTTATTGAATTTTTATCGGATAATTTTTGTTAATTGGTCAGTTTGTCAAGGTAGAAGTGATGCATAGTGAAAGTAAGTGGTTTTGGAAAATGAGGCGTCGAGACCTCATTTCCATAAATAAAGCTCATAAATATTAGTGTTGAATATTTATGGAGCTATTATATAAGTGGATTAAATTTTGGACTAGGGATTTTGATGTTTGGTTGCTCATTTAAGGAAAAGGACTAAATTGTAAAAGATGTAAAACTTAATCGCTATTAAATTTTATTAATTAAATGGATTAATTAATAATTGTGGGAGGACTTATATGATAATTATACCTTTTAAAAGTTAGTGGGCGGTTAGTGAAGAAATTAAGTTAAAATATGAATTATATATTATTTAATTATAATTAAAATATATGTTAAAATAAGTAAAAAAAAAAGATCTTCTCATGTAGCTCACTTCATTGAAATTACGAAACAAAAAAAAAAACCATTGCTAAGCTTTGAGGTTCGGCCAATACAAAGCTCTTGCATTAAGTCAAAATCGAGCCCGTTTCTTGTAATTTTTAGGTTTTTGAGATCGTTGCAACTAGGTTTAGCTGACTCATATCTCTGTTTTCAAAATTGTTAAAGATTTGTAAAGTTACCATTAATGAATTTTGTAGTTTTTTATTCTATTATGTTAGTGGTTAAACTTGGAGATGATATAGGGACTAAATTGTAGAGTGACATTGTTAATTTTGAGTTTAGGGACTAAAATGTAAAAATTTCAAAATTAATGATAAATTTTTATAATTATAGATATTATATGGCTGTATAAGGAGGTAATTGTAATTGGTTTAAAAATCAGAGCTCAAATTTGATAGATATAACTATTTCAGTTTTAAGGACTAAATTGAATAAAATGCAAAAATGTAGGGCACATTTAAAAAATGAAATTGAATTAATTTATTGTTACAATAGTCTGTTTTGAGATGTTTGAAATCGATTAATTGAATTAAATCATATTATAGATCGAGATTTGAAACAATAAGAAGATAAACGCGAAAATAAGAAAAATTGCCTAAAAGTCATTGGTGTCGTATTCGTTGTCGGTTTTGATTAGGTAAGTTTCGTATGAGACTTAGTTTGTTAATGATTGTTTATTATTGTGTTATTTAATCATTTGATAGTTTAATTGTTGTAATATAATAATTATTGGTATCGAAAGAATTATAATGCAAAGTATGATATATGTGACTAATATGAATGGTTATTGATATGGAAAAATTATGAAATATTAATTGCTTTAAATAAGAAGTATTTGGTTATTTGATAAGTGAACAGAAATGAATAAGTATATGGTTGTTTGATATGAGTATGAAAATGAATAAGTATATGGTTAAACACTTTGTACCAGTGTTACAGTTATCAGGCACTTTGTGCCGGTGTTATATATATATATATATATATATATATCAGGTACTATGTAACAGTCTATTTTTCAGGGTGTCGAAAACAATGGTTTCGGAGCCACAAATCTGACGAGTAAGTTCATAAATGTTATTATTTAATATTTACGCGTCAAATATGGTATTAAAATAAATTTTGAATTGACAATTTATGCTATTTGAAAGAATAATTAGGTTCAAGTGGTATGACCCTAAAGTCAAGTGATTTTAAAAAATGAGATATCGGGACCTCGTTTCTATAAACCGAGCCAGAAATATTTTATTAAATATTTACGGAGTGTTATGTATTAAAGTTTCGTTAAGAAATTTTAATGTTTAGATAGTTAATTAATTGAAAAGGACTAAATTGTAAAAGATGTAAAAGTTGATTTCTATTAATTAAAGATGGCAATAGCTAAGGAAAGGTAATTAAATGGTGTAATACCCCAAACCCGGCCTAGAAGTTAGGCCCGAATTCGGCGTGTCACATTGAAGTGTTTTTGCGAAAACCTTATTTTCATTGAAAACCCTTCTAGAGAAAAGTTAAGTAAAATCTAGTTTGCTTTCAAAACGAGGTGTAGCCAAAAACCATTTCCTTGTTACTAAGTAAAAATTTCCTTTGACAGCGGAAGCTCGTTTTTAAAACATAATTATTTTCAAAAACCTTGAAATAAGTTTAAAAGAAATAAATCCAGGTTCCGTTTCAAAATTTCACTGCATAGTGGAAGTAATGGAATAATAACTAGAGGGAAAGCCTTATACAATCCGAGATAAATTAACTTAAAATAAATCACTTAAAATCTAGAATTTAGATATTGAGAAAAACAGGTCTAATCGTCTTGCTAGTTGGCCACCTCTGAGTCCCTCCATCCGTCGAACCGCCTACTGAGGATCACCTGAGAAAAAAAAAATAAAAGATGGAGTGAGTTTTCGAAAACTCAGTGTGTACGACCCTCGTCAAACAAAAAGCATACATATCATATTATCAACATAATAATATCATACATGCAATGTTGTGCAAACTCTCCCCAAATAATCCATCTGGTACACTTCGTCTTCGTCCAACCGAAACACTTCTGTGGGGATTTCTAAATCGACCCACCCATCCGATATACTTCAAGGGTAGCCCGGTTGCGGTACTACCTAACGTTGCAGCAAAGCTGCTAATCATATAATGGGCTTAAAAAGCCATCGGTGGATCCACGGTCGTCAAGCAACCATGTGATCCTCATATAATTCCTCCGTTCCATAATTCCTAACCCATATGCAACCTAAACAGAATATCATATGAATGCAGCAAATGTACATGTAACATCTATAAGTCTTACATTCAAGACATAGGGGCATTTTAGTCATTTCTGCCCTTAGGGGCATTTCATCCATTTCTCAGTGTTATGGGTCTATTACTTACCTTGGCCCATTATCAAGTCCTCGTTGGCTAAAGTGAACAGATACTATGCACCAGGTAGGATTCCAGAGAAGAGGAGGTGGGTCATTAAGACCACTTAAGTACCAAGCTCTCCCTAGATCCAATCCTAGACATGCATATACCCATTACCACACCTTAACCTTATGAATTGTCCCCGGTCACAATTAGTTAATTACTTAAGCTTTATGCAAGGTCAAGCAACTTACCAAATACTAAGCCCAAGACCCCTTTCAAAGCCCAACCAAATTCACATATGGTCATATGGCCCACCAGGCCCAATCTCATTCGTATGGCCCATTAGGCCCAAATCTCATTCATATGGACCATCTGGCCCAATCACATTCATATGGCCTATCTGGCCCTAATCCAATCCAAGCCACGTAACCAGCATGACTAGTTCATCACTTATTACCAAATCATCAAGTTCGCCTATTTTGAGCCTACGACCCATTTTGCCCATTCTGGCTCGATTGGCCAAAACACGACCCAAGTCCATGAGATCGCTCATGGGGTCTCTGTTATCGATTCCATTTCCCCCATATGAGTGTTCGCACACTCGCCAGACTACAGAAGCCAAACTTTTGGGATTTCGGGATTTCACAATCCATTGTGTGTGTGTAGTGTATGTACACACCTGATAACAAAACGTGCGGCGATCTCCTTAGCCATGATCCTACAAATGATGTCACTCAATGATTAATCACATATACTTATCGAATACTTTACCAAAAGCCAAAGTCTCACCTTAACCTTACTTGAAACACCAAGCCTTAATAGCTTTTCCTCGATCACTAATCATGAGTACTTCCTAAATCTGCATCAACTAAATTATTAAAAACTGAACCATAAGTGACTTATATCCATCTTAAGTCACCCTAACATTACTTACGACCATTCAGCCAACCTTCAAAACCAAAAGTGAAGAATACTTACCCAAATTCGAAACGCGTAAAGAGTATTTCGGCAGAGATCTGAAGAATAAAGTTCGATATCAATCCCCTACCAAAATCGATTTAGAAAGAGTGAGGGAGAGGAGAAGTCGGTTCTAGCAAGATCAATTGAAAGAGTAAAGTACTTACACAAGAATCGACTAGGTTGAAGAAATAGTGACGGCACAAAAATAATTTCGGCAAAGGGAGGGTGGAATTATTCAACTTTAGAGGGTTTGGAAAAGGTAACAAGAAGAAAAGAAAAAGATCAAATGCGCTTGTGTGAGGGTAACTACAGGATATTCGGTAAAGAAAAGAAAGACTGACCTATTTGCAAAACTCTCCAAATGCCGAAAGCCACAATGAAAATTCGTAATACCCCCTAAAAGACCAAAAAACGGCACTCATTTACCCTCCTAAGCTGAATTTATACACTTCCCACTTCCCAAAACGGCACCAACTCTTCACACTTCCCAGCTCCTAACTTTTCTCCTTGCTAACTCCTCAATCTCATCATGAATTTTCTCCAAGATAAGCTCCTACAATCTCTCCATGACCATTTCAAACCTCTCATCCATCAGACTTTCACTGCAACACAAGCTCTAGCCGTCCTGACAGCAAAATAAATACCCCAATAAAATACCATGCCACTACTCGAACCTTGGACTCCCTTGCCTGCTAATGACGCCACCTCCCTGCTCCTTAAGTGGCGCCACTTTGCCACTAGACCACAACTCCTATTGTGTCATTTCTCTTCTTCATTTATTTAAAAGGCCTACTAACTGAAGTCACTGTTCCCTTGGGGCTAAAACCAAAATTTTTCCTATACCCTTACTTGATCCCAGGACATCTCTAACACCCCTAAACACTCCAAATTCATAAACCCTCAAAGCCCAAATGCCAATTGTCATTTTCTCGCTCACTTAAAAATTTTCTAAGACCCAAAGCCCAAAGCCCAACAGGCCCAATTCTACTAGGCTCGAATTCGGGGCGTTACAAATGGACTAAAATGACAAATAAACCATACTATAACTTAGTGGGCGGTTGGTGACTAATTTTTATTAGTTTAAATGGTATATTTTAATGTTAAAAAAGTAAATAATAAGTATTAAATAAGGAAAAAAAGAAAAACAAAGCATAGTTTTCATATGTTCTTCTTCTTCGACGGGAAGAACTCCATTTCCAATCTATTTTCAGTGCATGTGGGAGATTTTGAGGGTTGTTTTTAATAATTTTTATGTTTTTGAAATTTTTATAGCTTAATTTAGCTTGCTCGGGGGTCAATTTGTAAAGTTGTTAAATGTTTAGAATTTTACCATTGTAACACCCCTCACCCGTATTCAACACCAGAATAGGGTTACGGAGCATTACCAGACTTATTACAAAATTAAACAAACATTTATCATACAATTATCAATTTCATGTACAAGTTATTCATAATCGATCACATTGTCCTTAATACAAGCCTACGAAGCCCAAAAACATGCTTTAGAAGTGGTTCGAGACTAAACCGATAACTTAGGAAACTTTTAGAAACCTTAAAAATATTTTGCAAAATACTGGGGACACACGCCCGTGTGGCTCAGCCGTGTGTCTCACACGGCCAAAGACACGCCCATGTCACAAGCCGTGTGGACATAAGAATTGGGATCACATGGCCGTGTCCCAGCCCGTGTCCGACCCCGTGTTACTCTCTAACTTGGGTCACACGGCCAACCACACGCCCGTGTGACCAACCCGTGTGCCCTTTCGAAATGGCCTCACACGTCCGTGTGCCAGGCCGTGTGCTAGGCCGTGCCAAACCTGTAGGGTATGCTGACTTATGCCATACGGCCAATTCACACACCCGTGTGTTGGGCCGTGTGGAGCATACTAACTTGAATTCTAATTTAGCACCAGAGGACACACAGTCGTGTAACCTGACCGTGTGTTGTACACGGCTGAGACACACACCCGTGTCTCTGCCCGTGTGGACAAAAATAGGCTATTTACCAAGCCATCTTGCCACCCAAATTTGTATACACCTACATTAAACCAAATGGAACAAAAACATGGCATAAATAGGCATTCATCCAATCTCAAATAAACATAATTCATGCCATAACAATACCAACAAGACAAGGTACAAAAATACCACAATGTGTCATTCAATTTCATACCAAAACTCATAATCTTAAATCATTTATATAACCACTTTCAAATATGCATTATTTTCCTAGATTCACTAGCAATCCAATATTCAAAAACTCAACCATTTGACATTCATAATACCAATTCACCACAAGCATATAATTGGCAATTATCAACCACACAACCAAAAGCCATTTGCAACAATATATACATCTCCATATATATCAAAATAAGCCAACTCTCATAGCTATATACAAACCAAACACTTAACATTTACAAGCCCAATGGTTAAATCCATTATCAACACATAAACCAAAATGACCAAAGTTCCTATACATGCCATATAACCAAAACATAAGCTCAAAAGTACCAAAATATAAGCTTGATAGTGTGATGAGGTCTCCAACGATTCCCAAATCCGAGCTAGCTTCAAGAACACTATAAAACACGGAAAATAAACAAAGTAAGCTATAAAGCTTAGTAAGCTTGTATGCTGAATAAGTAAAACTTACCAACCAACAATTCAATAACATAAACATCTTATAATGCAATTTAAATTTGAAGCATAACTTAACATATGTATTCAGTCCAAGATTAAGCACAATTTCCATCAAATTCTTCGATTCAATGATCGTATAGTTCACGTACATACCTGTACAAGCTCGTATTGATCTCATACTCATCCATATCTTTGATATACTCGTTGAACCATTCAGAATACTATCGAATACTCGGGAATCTCACACCCTAAGTGCCACATATATAGCCGACTATCTCAATCTCGTATCACATATAATTCTCACTTTCAAGCTATCAACGGGTCTGTTCACACAAGCTGACGATTATGACGAAGCTACATGGTGCTGCTCACACAAGATGATGAGTATCCGCAGCACATGCCAGATAACTCAGCCACCGGTAGGACGTAGTGACCAACACCCAAATCACATAACCCCTAATGACATGTCATTCGTATCCTAATCTATTCCTAAGGTTCAACCGGGATTTCTCATTTGCCGAATCGTTGTTGAACATTTTCGTACAGTCATATTCATCAACAATTTAAATATAAAGTATTTAAAACATAATTTCAATAATGCTTATTAACATACGAACTTACCTCGAATGCAAAAACGGTGAAATAAGTCGATTAATCTGATACTTTGTTTTTCCCCCGATCTAAATCCAAATTTCGCTTTTCTTGATCTATATGTAATCAAAATTAAATTATTTAATCATCATTCTAGTCAATTTAGTCCAAAATACACATTAAGGCAACTTTACACTTTTGCCCCTAATATTTCAACATTTTTACAATTTAGTCCTTATCTCATAAAAATACAAATTCATGCAATTCAACCTATACCCATGCTAGCCGAATTTCAATTAGGTCCCTAGCAGCCCACATTTTTCATTTATTTCACAAATTAACCATGAATTTTGCACATTTCACAATTTAATCCCTATTTGGACATTTTACTAAAAATCACTTAACAAATGTTGTTTATCTAACAACAACCATACATTTTCTATCATTAAACATAAAAATATGTATAGATTCATCAATGGAAAAACCCTAAACCTTTAACAGTTTTGCAAAATAGTCCCTGGGCTAGCTAGATTAAGCTGCAACGATCTCAAAAACATAGAAATCATTGAAAACGGATTAGAAATCACTCACCAATTGAGCTTGCAAGCTTGGCCAAACCTATCTATGCCTTCTCTAGGTTAAAATCGGTTGAAGAAGAAACTAAAAGATGATATAATGTTTTGGTTTTATTTATTTTAACATAAATTGCTCAACTACTAATATAACATTTAAAAACATTAAAATTTTCATTTATACCAAGCCATGTACAGCCACTATCAACATAAATTGTCTAATTACCACATAAGGACCTCCATTTTAAAGTTCTATATCTATTAGACACCTTTAGCTAATAGAACTCAAGTTTTACACTTTACGTGATTTAGTTCTTTTTATCAAATTAAGCACTCAAACGATAAAATTTCTTAACAAAAATTTCACACAATCATACTATAATGCTGTAGACATTAAAATAATAATAAAATAATTATTTCAACCTCGGATTTGTGGTCCCAAAACCACTGTTCTGATTTGACTAAAAATGGGCTGTTACAACTCTCCCCCCTTAGGGATTTTCATCCCCGAAAATCTTACCAGAAAAGAGGTTAGGGTACTGTTTTCTCATATCTTCCTCGGGCTCCCACGTAGCTTCTTCAATACCGTGACATTGCCACAAAACCTTCACTAGAGCTATGCATTTATTTCTCAATTCTTTAACCTCTCGAGCTAAAATTCTGATCTATTCTTCGTTATATGTCATATCAGGTTGAATTTCTATCTCTGGCGGAGAGATGATATGTAACAGCCCGGTTTAGGCCCTAGTCGAAACAGTGGTTTCGGGACCACAAATTCGAGGTTGGAAAAGATATTTTAATATTATTTTTGACGTTTATAGCATGTGATAAAGTATGTGTGAAAGTTCTGTGTGAAAATTTTATCGTTTGTGTGCTTAATTTGTGAAAAGAATTAAATTGCGTAAAATGTAAAAGTTGTGTGTTAGAAGTTAAAGTGCTTAAATGCTATGCTTTGAAATATGTGAGTTCCTTATTATGAAAATAGACCATTAGTTGTCTAAGTGGTCATAAATGACCTTATAATGGATGATTTTATAAGTAAAAAAATAAGGTTAAATTGGTGAAATGATAATTAAGTTAATATTAATAAAACCAAAACCAAAACCAAAACTTATGGTTATCATCTTTGTTTTTGTCGAAAATACAAAGGAAAAAGAAAAGAAAAAGATTTTTAGGGATTCAGCAATAATCTTGGCTAATTGAGGTATAATTCTTGATCGGTTTTTGATAATTTTTATGTTTTTGTGATCATTGCTTCGTATTCTAGCTAGCCCATGCCCTAATTTTTGAATTGGTTGAAGATTTTGAGTTATGCCATTGATGAAATTGTGAGCTTTGTGATGTTAGTTGATGAAAAATGAAAGACATGTGTTGGGTTAACATGTTTTGTATTTGAATTTAAGATGAATTTGAGTATTTTGGGCTAAATTATGAAAATGGAAAATTGATGGGCTAAAATGTGAAATAAATGAAAGATATGGGCTGCTGGGGAATAGTATGAAATTCGGCCAAGCTTGGGTGTGAGTAAATTATGTGTATTTTGTGATTTTATGAAATAAGGAATAAAATGTCAAAATGTGTAATTGTGAGGGCTAAAGAGTAAAATGCTTTAACTATGTGTTGTGGATTGTTTTGGATGAAAATATGATTGAATGAGTTGAATTTGATATTATATAGATCAAGAAAGGAGAAATTCAGACTTAGATCGAGGCAAGAATAAAGTACTCGATTGATCGACTAGTGTCGTTGTTTTTATGTCCGAGGTAAGTTCGTGTATAATACGTATTGTTTAAATAATGTTCATATGATATGAAATGAATGGAAATGTGATTGCTGAGTTAGTAATGCGAAATGTGAGTTCGAAGATATGTGGCACTAAGTGTGCGTAAATAGAATAGTTATTGTGATGAAGTGCACTAAGTGTGCGAGATAAAGAAATGCATCGGCTATATTAGTTGGCACTATGTGTGCGATACCGAGACATCTTCAGTTTAATGTGGTGGAAGTAAGTGTGCGATATTGTTGTAGCTTCGGCTAATTAAAAGGCACTAAGTGGGTGAATTCATCGAACGTTTAAAGAGGATCGAACAAATTATGGCATTGAGCATTGAGTGGTAAATGTGATAGATAAATACGTGATGGTACAGGTATGTACAGAACCTATGTGGTTGATGATATTGTGTATGAGATAAATGGATGATTATGTGAACGAATGATGGAAAGAGTTAGATTGAGTAATGATGTGAATTGAACTAAGTGTTAGTAACTTTGTATATTAAATTTGAATTGTTGAGTTAATTGTGTTATATTATGAACTTACTAAGATTTAAAGCTTACTGTGTGAAGTCTTTCTCTATTTTATAGTGTTATTAAGCTAGCTCGGATCCGGGGATCGTCAGCAACTCAATCACACTATCGGACATCTATTTTGGTACCTTTTTGGAAGTTGTATTTATGGTATATGGCATGTATAGGCTAGTGAGGTTGTGGAATGATTTTTGTACATGTTTTGCTATGTGAAAATGGTGTATGAGATATGTATATATGGTCTTGTGTGAATGACCATTATGGTATGTTTTGGTGAAATAGAAATGTCATGCTTCATACTTGATTTGGTTGTTAAGAATGGTGAATGAATTGTATGTTAATTGATGTTGGAATTGAGCATGTAGGGATGACCCAAATTGGGTGGCAATTTGGCCTTGTAAATGGCCTATAATTTTCCATACGGGTGAGCACACGGGCGTGTGTCTCGCCAGTGTCCATCACTGTCCTTATTCGATGTAGGTCAGACTTACACACAGGCCAGACACACGAGCGTGTGATAGGCCGTGTAACTCAAGTCAGACTTGCACACGGGCCAGTCACACGGGCGTGTGACAGGCCGTGTGACCCTAGTCAATAGTGTACACGGGGTAAGGCATGGTCAAAGACATGGCCGTGTGAGGCACACGGTCTAGCCACACGGGCGTGTGCCCTGTTTTAGAAGAAAAATTTTCTAAGTTTTGCAAGTTTCCGTATGAGATCGGTTTAGTTTCGAACCATCTCTAAAGCATGTTTAAGGTATTGTAGACCTTCTAAATGGACTATGTGTGATTGATTAACTATGATATGTTGAACTGTGAGTCATGATAGTGTACATGTTATGATTCGATCGGTAATACCTTGTAACCCTAGTCCGGCGATGGATACGGGTTAAGGGTGTTACATGATATACGATGGATCTGATCGATATCATCGTAACATCGAAACATGAAACACATTATGGATCTTTTCTAACTCAGACAGTAAATCTAGTCGATATGCCACTGGTCCTATTCTTTTGATAATCTCATACGGCCCGATAAATCGCGGACTCAATTTGCCTTTGCGACCAAAACGAATAATTTTCTTCCACGGAGATACTTTCAAGAATACTCTGTCGCCGATCTGAAATTCAATGTCTTTACATTTCAAATCCCCATACGATTTCTGTCGATCTGAAGTTGCTTTCAAACTGACGTGAATTACTTTCACTTTCTCTTCGGTCTATTTAATCAAATCAACCCCGTGAATCTTTTTCTCACTAAGCTCAGTCCAGTATAATGGAGTTCGGCATTTGCGACCATACAATGCTTCGTACGGTGCCATCTTTATGCTTGATTGAACACTATTATTATACGCGAATTCAACCAATGGCAAATATTTCTCCCAGTTGCCCTCGAATTCTAAAACACAGCAACGAAACATATCTTTGAGAATCTGAATTACTTTCTCAGACTGACCATCGGTTTGCGGATGAAAAGTGGTACTAAAATGTAACTGCGTACCTAAAGCTTCTTGCAATTTCTTCCAGAATCGCGACGTAAACCTCGGATCTCTATCCAAAATAATAGAAATTGGCACCCCGTGCAATCTAACAATTTCAGAGATGTACAATTCAGCTAATCTATCAAGCGAATAATCCGTACGTACCGAAATGAAATGTGCCGATTTCGTCAGTCGATCAACAACAGCCCAAATAGCATCTTTCTTTTTCAGAGATAAGGGTAATCTCGATATGAAATCCATCGTAACTCTATCCCATTTCCACTCGGGTATCATCACAGGCTGTAATAATCCTAAAGGTACTTGATGTTCGACTTTAACTTGTTGACAAACCAAGCATCTCAACACAAACTCTGAAATGTCTCGTTTCATGCCCGACCACCAATACAACTGTTTCAAATCATTATAGATTTTAGTACTCCCCGGATGAATAGATAGACAGCCACTGTGTGCTTCGTGTAGAATTTTCTGAATAAGCTCAGACTTCTTTGGTACACAAATTCTACCTCGGAACATTAAACAATCATCGGATCCGATTTAATAGTCTGGATCAGTAATCGATTCGCATTGCACTCTTTTAGCTTGCAATTCATTATCACAGTTCTGAGCTTCACAAATTTGCTGAAGGAATAACGATTTAGCTTTAACTCAGCTAAAATTGAACCATCATCAGACAAACTTAACTGCGTATTCATCACTTGCAAAGCAGATAAAGATTTTCTACTCAGAGCATTCGCGACTACATTCACTTTCCCCGGATGATAATCAATTACTAACTCATAGTCTTTCAACAGTTCGAGCCATCTTCATTGTCGCAAATTCAAATCTTTCTAGTCATTATATACTTCAAACTCTTGTGATCGGTAAATATGTGGCACTTTTCACCGTATAAATGATGTCACAAAATTTTCAATGCAAACACAATAGCTGCTAACTCTAAATCGTGCGTCGAATAATTCTTTTCATGCGGTTTCAACTGTCTGGAAGCATAAGCTATCACTTTGCCTTCCTGCATCAAAACACATCCCAAACTGTTCAATGACACGTCGCTATAGATCGCAAACTCTTTACCCGACTTAGGTTGAACTAAAACTGGTGCTTCAGTTAACAATGCTTTCAACTGTTCAAAACTCTGTTAAAATTTCTCAGACCACTCGAATTTGAAATCTTTCTATAGAAATCTAGTCATCGATGTAGCAATCATCGAGAATCCTTTTACAAAACGCCGATAATAGCCAGCTAATCCCAGAAAGCTTCTGACTTCGGATATCTTTCTTGGTGTTTTCCAATCAACAACCGCTGAATTTTTTCTCGGATCAACTCTGATGCCTTCCACTGAAACAATATGTCCCAAAAATCCAACCTCTCGAAGCCAAAACTCACATTTTCTGAATTTAGCGAACAATTGCTTATCTCTCAAAGTTTGTGATACAATTCTCAAGTGCTCGGCATGCTCAGACTCATATCGGGAATAGATCAGAATGTCATCAATGAATACAACAACAAATCTATCTAAATACGGTCTAAAGATCCGATTCATCAAATCTATAAAAACTGCAGGAGCATTAGTTAATCCGAAAGGCATAACAAGAAATTCATAATGCCCGTACTTTGTTCTAAAAGCATTCTTCGGTACATTTGAATCTTTAACTCGCAACTGATAATAGCCAGATCTCAAATCAATCTTTGAAAATATGTTGCTCCTTTCAACTCATCAAACAAATCATCAATTCTCGGCAAATGATACTTATTCTTAATAGTAACCTTGTTGAGCTGACGATAATCAATACACATTCTCATTGATCCGTCTTTCTTCTTTAAGAACAGAATTGGTGCACCCCAGGTCGAAAAACTAGGTCGTGTAAAACCTCTATCTGTTAACTCTTGCAACTGAGCTTTCAATTCTGTCGGAGCCATTTTGTACGGAGCTATAGATATCGGTAATGTTCCCGGTACTAATTCAATGGCAAACTCGACCTCTCTGATCTGTGGTAACCCCGGTAACTCTTCTCGAAACACATTTGGATATTCACAAACTACTGGTACTATTTCAATCTTCGATTCAGACACTTTGTATCCAATACATAAGCAAGATAAGCTTCGCAACCTTTTCTCACATATCTTTGAGCTGGCATAGACGAAATCACAATAGGTAATCCACTCGATTCATCAGATTCAATTCGAAGAATTTCGTTATTCTGACATTTCAATTCAATAGTCTTTTGTCTACAATTCACAACAGCATCATGCAGCATCAACCAATCCATACCCAGAATTACATCGAATTCATCAAATGGTAATAACATCAAATTTGCCGGAAAACAGTAACCTCGCGTCATTAAAGGACAGTTCTTGCAAACTTTATCAATTAGGACATACTTGCCTAAGGGGTTCGATACTTTAATCACAAATTCAGTAGACTCAACAAGAAAACTCTTACTAGACACTAGTTTCTCACAAACATATGAATGAGTCGATCTAAGATCAATCAATGCAATTACATTAGTGTCAAAGAGAGAAAATGTACCGGTGATAACATCTGGTGACGACGCATCTTCACGAGCGCGGATAGCGTAAGCTCTAGCTGGTGATCTAGCTTCAGATCTCACAGCAGAGTCCTTTGTCGTTCCTTTGCTACTGGACACATTTCCTACATTTCTAGGTGGTCTTCCTCTAGCAGCTGTGTTACTCGATCTTGCATTCTGATATCTATCTTTTTTGGCTAACTCAGGACAATCTCGAATGAAATGATCTTGTGAGCCACATTTAAAACAACATTTATTATTCATCCAGCAGTCTCCAAAATGTCATCGCCCACACTGTTGACACTCGGGTTTATTATTTCTCTCACTACCAACACTCGACACCGAAGTAGCTTGAGCTTTAGGACTTGAATATTGCTTCCCATGATCTCTATTAGCATATCCCACTGAAGCATTCAGACGACTATATGAATCCCGTGATTTCTTTGACGAGGATTGATAGGGTTTATTCATCGATATCTTTCTCGAATCTCTAGCCTCGAAATTAGTTTTTCTCTTTTCTTTACCAAGATTTTCGGCTTTACAAGCTCTATCGACAAGCACCACAAATTCATTCAACTCTAGAATCACGACTAACAATCTAATATCTTAGTTTAAGTCTTTGAATGTTTTACACATAATTGCCTCTGTGGAAACACATTCTCGAGCATACTTACTGAGTCTAACAAACTCTCTCTTGTACTCAATTACAAACATTCGGCCCTGTTTCAACTCCAGAATCTCTTTTCATTTTTGATCGATAAACCTCTGGCTGATGTATTTCTTTCTGAACTCAGCTCGAAAGAATTCCCAGGTAACTCATTCTCTCGATACCACTGATATGTTGTTTCTCTCAGAAGTGATACAACACATTTAACACATTCATCAGGTGTGCATGATAGTTCATTAAATACTCTGATCGTATTTTCAAGCCAAAACTCGGCTCTCTCAGGATCATCATCAACAGTAGCTCTAAACTCTTCAGCCTCGTATTTTCAGATTTTATCAACTGGCGGCTTATTCAATCGTAAAAGTTCCACACCTTGAGGAGCTACGGGAACTGGTTTGGGATTAGGTGGGGGTGGAGGTTGCTGAGCAGCCGGATTTGTTCGTACAAACTCTATAAACCACTCATTCATCATCTAGAAGAAGGCTTCCTTAGCCTCTCCTCCCTGACTACCCGATACGGGTCTCGACTCAGATTGCGCTACTCCATGAATGAAGGCTGGCGCATAACTTTCAACATCATCAGCTACAGCTCGATTGGGATCCATTTACTATCTGAAAACACGATTTAAAATAGTCAGGAGATATCACACTATCACAAGTTATATAAGGCATGTATAGCTAGACTCTCACATACGCTACATTAGTCCTAGAATCAACTAAACTGTAGCTCTGATATCAATAAATGTAACACCCCTCACCCGTATTCAACACCAGAATAGGGTTACGGAGGATTACCGGACTTATTACACAATTAAAAAAATATTTATCATACAATTATTAATTTCATGTACAAGTCATTCATAATCAATCACATTGTCCCTGATACGAGCCTACGAGGCCCAAAAATATGCTTTATAAGTGGTTCGGGACTAAACCGATAACTTAGGAAACTTTTAGAAAACTTATTTTTTTTTTACAAAATACAGGGGACACACGCCTGTGTGGCCCGGCCGTGTGTCTCACAGGGCCAAAGACACGCCCGTGTCATAAGCCGTGTGGACATTTGAATTGGGATCACATGGCCATGTCCCAGCCCGTGTCTGAATCCCTGTAACTCTCTGACTTGGGTCACACGGCCAACCACACGCCCGTGTGACCAACCCGTGTGCCCTTTCGAAATGGCCTCACACGTCTGTGTGCCAGGTCGTGTGCTAAGCCGTTCCAAACCTGTAGGGTATACTGACTTATGCCACACGGCCAAGTCACACGCCCGTATGCTAGGCCGTGTGGAGCATACTGATTTGAACTCTAATTTAACACCAGGGGACACACGGCTGTGTAACCTGACCATGTGTCTCAAACGGCTGAGACACATGCTCGTGTCTCTACCCGTGTGGACAAAAATAGGCTATTTACCAAGTCATCTTGCCACCCAAATTTGTATACACCTACATTAAACCAAATGGCACCAAAACATGGCATAAATAGGCATTCATCCAACCTCAAATAAACATAATTCATGCCATAACAATACCAACAAGACAAGGTACACAAATACCACAATGTGTCATTCAATTTCATACCAAAACTCATAATATCAAATCATTTATATAACCACTTTCAAATATGCATTATTTGCCTAGATTCACTAGCAATCCAATATTAAGAAACTCAACCATTTGACATTCATAATACCAATTCACCACAAGCATATAATTGGAAATTGTCAACCACACAACCAAAAGCCATTTGCAACAATATATACATATCCAAATATATCAAAATAAGCCAACTCTCATAGCTATATACAAACCAAACACTTAACATTTACAAGCCAACTCCAATGGTTAAATCCATTATCAACACATAAACCAAAATGACCAAAGTTCCTATACATTCCATATAACCAAAACATAAGCTCAAAAGTACCAAAATAGAAGCTTGATAGTGTGATGAGGTCTCCAACGATTCCCAAATCTGAGCTAGCTTCAAAAACACTATAAAACACAGAAAATAAACAAAGTAAGCTATAAAGCTTAGTAAGCTCGTATGTTGAATAAGTAAAACTTACCAACCAACAATTCAATAACATAAACATCATATAATGCAATTCAAATTTGAAGCATAACTTAACATATGTATTCAATCCAAGATTAAGCACAATTTCCATTAAATTCTTCGATTCAATGATCGTATAGTTCACATACATACCTATACAAGCTCGTATTGATTTCATACTCATCCATATCTTTGATATACCTATTGAACCATTCAGAATACTATCAGATACTCGGGAATCCCGCACCCTAAGTGCCACATATATAGTCGAAGCTATCTCAATCTCGTATCACATATAATGCTCACTCTCGAGCTATCAACGGGTCCACTCACACAAGCTGACGGTCATGACGAAGCTAAACGGTGCTGCTAACACAAGTTGACGAGTATCCGCAACACATGCGAGATAACTCAGCCACTGGTAGGACGTACGGACTAGCACCCAAATCACATAACCCCTAATGACATGTAATTCGTATACTAATCTATTCCTAAGGTTCAACCGGGATTTCTCATTTGCCGAATCCTCGTCGAACGTTTCCGTACAATCATATTCATCAACAATTTAAATATAAAGTATTTAAAACATAATTTCAATAATGCTTATGAACATATGAACTTACCTCGAATGCAAAAACGATGAAATAAGTCGATTAATTCGATACTTTATTTCCCCCCCGATCTAAATCCGAATTTCACTTTTCTTGATCTATATGTAATCAAAATTAACTTATTTAATAATCATTCTAGTAAATTTATTCCAAAATACCCATTAAGGCAACTTTACACTTTTGCCCCTAATATTTTAACATTTTTACAATTTAGTCCTTATCCCATAAAAATACAAATTCATGCAATTCAACATATACCCATGCTAGCTGAATTTCAATTAGGTCCCTAGCAGCCCACATTTTTTATTTATTTCACAAATTAACCATGAATTTTATACATTTCACAATTTAATCCCTATTTGGACATTTTACAAAAATTCACTTAACAAATGTTGTTTATCTAACAACAACCATACATTTTCTATCATTAAACAACAAAATACACATAGATTTGTCAATGGCAAGGTAACGCCCGAAATTTGGGCCTAGAAGTATTGGGCCTTGAGTATGGGTCCGTAAGGAAGCTGTAAATAAGTATTTAATTGTGCAAGGAAATGACACTATTAAATGTCTGCTTTAGTTGTTAAGGGTCTTGAGAAGTGTTGGAAAAGTCCTGGTTCAAACCTGGGCTTTTAGCAAAAATTTTGGTTTTAAGTGAATAAAACCCTGGATGCTTGGATATAGGCCTTTTAAATTATTTTGATAAAAAAAATGATACAAGGAAGCTTGTGGCCTAGTGGTTGTGGCATCATTAAGGGTGTAAGGGAGCTTGGGTTCAAATCTTGGCTCTTGCAGAATTTCTTTAATTTTTGTATCTTTTAAGAATCCAGACACTGACACATAGGTTTTATAAATATTTGCGCATGTGTTAAGTCACAAAAGGAGCTTGTGTTGTGGTGGCATGTAGCGTCTGGAGCATAGGAGAGGGCAAGGGTTCGAATCCCATTGCAAGCAAAAAGGGATATTTATTTTGCAGCTGAGACGGTTTTGGAGGATTGATGGAGGGATCCCACATTAGGAAGCTAACATGAGAGTAGGCGAGAAGCTGGCTTTAAATAGAGCGATCTATGAGGAAAGTAAGGATACCTTGGTTGGCGTTTGGGCATAGGAGTGTTCGGAGCGCGGATTAACTCTGCAGATTCCTATCGTGTGTATTTCGTGACTACTCTAGTCGTAAAGCGGCAAAATTTGAAATGCCAGGTCACACGGCGCGATGGTAGTTACACGAGCGCATGAAGCGCACGTGGGAGCTTCGACGCGATAGTTGAGGCCATAATGAGTGTTCTTGTGGGTTTAGGTTGTTTGGGTAGAAAAGGGGCCATGTGGGGCCAATGGGCCCGTGGGCCCAATCGGATAAGTTGTATGATTGTGTAGTAAATATTGGACTGGACTATGTGAATCTCATATCTGTGGCTAGATTTGGGCTAAATGGGCCACACGAGCATGTGGGCCCATTTGGGCCGAGAATGGGCCCTAGGCCCATTCGCATCGTTATCTCTGTTTAGAATACCTTGGTTTATAAAATTACTGAAATACCATTGGTTTACAAAATTACTGAAATACCCTCGACTTGTAAAATTACCGAAATACCCCCAGTTTGAAAAATTACCGAAACACCCCCGATTTATGAAATTATCGAAATACCCTTGATTTGTAAAATTACCGAAATACACCCGGTTTGAAAAATTACTGAAATACCCCCGGGTTGTAAAAGTATTGAAATACCCTCGATTTGTAAAATTATCGAAATACTCTCGATTTGTAGAATTACCGAAATACCCTCGAGTTGTAAAATTACCGAAGTACCCTCGATTTGTGAAATTATCGAAATACCCTCGATTTGTAAAGTTATCAAAATACCCTTGAGTTGTAAAGTTACCGAAATACCCTCGATTTGTAAAATTACCGAAATACCCTCAATTTGGGAAATTATCGAAATACCCCCAGTTTGCAAAATTACCTAAATAACCCTGTAGGATAGAATTACCAAAATACCCCTGAAGGGTAGGATTACCAAAATACCCTTATAGGGTAAAATGACTGATTTGACTGGGATTGTATGACTGTGTTTTTAACTGACTTGACTGTGGTCGTGTGACTGATATGCTTTTAATATATGTTTAAATGACTGTTACTGAGCATGGCCATTTTACATACACATGTAATGATTGAGCATGACATACACGACATATTGCATGGGGTTGGGACATTGATATGGAGGAAGTTCTGATAGGGTCGCACGGGTCGCATAAGACTACTGTGGATCCAGTATTGATCTGTTAAGGTCGCACGTATCGCATGAGACGACTATGGACCGACGGACGGCTTAAAGCCGCGTACTCTGAATATGGCTCTGTGCCAACCTAAATATGGCTCTGTGCCATCTGGATTATGGCTTTGTGCCAATCGTATTTACCCGTGGCTATGTGCCTAACATATACATTGATGACTCTGTGTTGATCATAATTACCCGTGGCTTTGTGCCGGTTATATTAACGTAGATGATCGCTACGTGCCGATCTTATTACAGTTATCGATGGCTATGTGCTAATTATGAGACCGTTACTGAAGGCTTAAAGCCGCATAAATACTAGTAGCTATCTTTGTGATTTTGGTTAGTGCCGCAACGGTGCTGCTAACATTGGGAGTGTAGGGATGGCGTGGGTGATTTATTCCCCGCAGTAGTGCAGGTTGGATGGGATGGGTTAGCATGAATCACACATTATGCATATGGAATTCATTCTGATAAGGGCTGAGGCCCAAGTGAAATTGTACTGAGCTTAGACCCACACACACTGTTCTGTTACTATATTGGGCTCCGGCCCAGACTGATTTTGAATTCTGTCTATTTTACTAACTGTTTTTAGTTAGGAGGGGATTACACACTTAGATTTTGCAAACTCACCCCGTTTTTAACTGTACAGGTAATCCCCAGCATTAGGAGGATCGGTGCTACGAGGGACTCGGAGATGGCCACACGACTGCATTTGGACTTCATTTATGATTTAGTTTCCGTTTTGGGTTTTAATTTTTGTAAAGTTCTAGATTTTAACTTGGGGTTTTTATTTACTTTGAATTATATCCTTTAGAAGTAAATCACGGTTTTCCAAAATGTTAACCGTTTTTAAAACAACACTACATTTTCGCAACATTTTTTAAATGGTTTTGTAACTTAATCTTTTTCGTAAATCAATTACTTTCAAAATTAGCTTCCTCAAATGAAAAAGGTGTTTTGGGAATAAAACTAATAATTTTTCAATGTGCCACGTTTTAAAAATAAACTAACGTAACTGGGATTTTACTTAAGCTTTTAAACAAGAAGGGTTTTCTTCGAAAACATGGTTTTCAAAACACTTCAATGTGACACGCTAGATTCGAGCCTAACTTCTAGGCCGGGTTTGGGGTGTTACATTTAGTGGTATCAGAACCTGGTTACAAAACTCGGCTATGGGTTGGGTCTTTAAAATTGAATTTCTGAAAGTATTGTTTCAAAAAGGCTTGAAAAGATTTAAAGTTTTGAAATTTGTATTGATCGTTTTCTGAAAGTATGGTACACCGAGTCTCCGGCGCCGAATCCGTAAGTTTCTAAAACTGTTGTTTGTTTTCGTTGAAAAGCGGTAGATAAAGATACTGTGATTTCTTAGATATTAGACTGTATGGCTACACTTAAACTTAGAGTTTGTATTTATTCTGTGTATATTCTGGAAATAATTTGCGTGTGATATCCATCCGCTCTGATGGATAGATAGTGTGGTGCGTGCTTGAGTTATTAATATCGAGTGCGCAATGAGAGCGTAGTCTGGTAGGTTACGATGTGCGACTGTTCCTATAGTTGGAAATTTCGAGGATGAAATTTCTTTAAGGGGTAGAATTGTAACGCCTCGAATTTGGGCCTAGAAGTATTGGGCCTTGAGTATGGGTCCGTAAGGAAATTTGTAAATAAGTATTTAATTGTGCAAGGAAATGACACTATTAAATGTCTGCCTTGATGGTTAAGGGTCTTGAGAAGTGTTGGAAAAGTCCTGGTTCAAAACAGGCTTTAGCAAAAATTTTGGTTTTAAGTGAATAAAACCTGGATGCTTGGATATAGGCCTTTTAAATTATTTTGATAAAAATGATACAAGGAAGCTTGTGGCCTAGTGGTTTTGGCGTCATTAAGGGTGTAAGGGAGCTTGGGTTCAAATCTTGGCTCTTGCAGAATTTCTTTAATTTTTGGTTCTTATAAGAATTTGGACACTGGCACATAGGTTTTATAAATATTTGCGCATGTGTGAAGTCACAAAAGGAGCTTTTGTTGTGGTGGCATGTAGCGCCGGAGCATAGGAGAGGGCAATGGTTGAATCCCATTGCAAACAAAAAGGGATATTTATTTTACTGGTGGGGACGGTTTTGGAGGATTGATGTAGGGATCCCACATCGGGAAGCTAGCATGAGAGTAGGCGGCGGCTTCAAATAAAGCGATCTATGAGAAGAGTAAGGATACCTTGGTTGGCGTTTGGGCATAGGAGTGTTGAACGCGGATTAACTCCTCGATTCCTATCGGTGTGTATTTCGCACTACTCTAGCCAGAGAGGCAAATGTCGAAATGCTTGGTTACGACGATGGTAGTTACACGAGCGTGCGGCGCGCGTGTGGGAGCTTCGACGCGATAGTTGAGGCCATCATGAGCGTTCTTGTGGGTTTAGGCTGTTTGGGCCACGATGGGCCGAAATGGGTCATGTGGGGCCAATGGGCCCGTGGGCCCAATCAGATAAATTGTATGATTGTGTAGTAAATATTGGACTAGACTATGTGAATCTCATATCTGTGGCTAGATTTGGGCTAAATGGGCCACACGAGCATGTGGGCCCATTTGGGCCGAGAATGGGCCCTAGGCCCGTTCGCATCGTTATCTCTGTTTAGAATACCTTGGTTTACAAAATTACTGAAATACCCTTGGTTTACAAAATTACTGAAATACCCTTGGTTTACAAAATTACTGAAATACTTTCGACTTGTAAAATTACCGAAATACCCTCAGTATATGAAATTACCGAAATACCCCCGATTTATGAAATTACCGAAATACCCTTGATTTTTAAAATTACCGAAATACCCCTGGCTTGTAAAATTATCGAAATACCCTCGGGTTGTAAAATTACCAAAAAACCCCCAGTTGTAAAATTAGTGAAATACTCTCGATTTGTGAAATTACTGAAATACTCTCGATTTGTGGAATTATCAAAATACCCTCGAGTTATAAAATTATCGAAGTACCCTCGATTTATGAAATTATCGAATACCCTCGATTTGCAAAATTACCGAAATACCCTCGATTTGTAAAATTATCGAAATACCCTCAAGTTGTAAAGTTACCGAAATACCCTCAATTTGTAAAATTATCGAAATACCCTCGATTTGGGAAATTATCGAAATACCCCTGGTTTACAAAATTACCTAAATACCCCTATAGGGTAGAATTACTGAAATACCCTTGAAGGGTAGGATTACCAAAATACCCTTATCGGGTAAAATGACTGATTTGACTGGGATTGTATGACTGTGTTTTTAACTGACTTGACTGTGGTCGTGTGACTGATATGCTTTTAATATATGTTTAAATGACTGTTACTAAGCATGGCCATTTTGCATTCACGTGTAATGATTGAGCATGACATACACGACATATTGCATGGGGTTGGGACATTGATGTGGAGGAAGTTCTGATAGGGTCGCACGGGTCGCATAAGATGACTGTGGATCCAGTATTGATCTGTTAAGGTCGCACGGATCGCATGAGACGACGGTGGACCGATAGACGGTTTAAAGTCGCGTACTCTGAATATGGCTCTATGCCAAGCTAAATATAGCTCTGTGCCATCTTGATTATGGCTTTGTGCCAATCGTATTTACCCGTGGCTATGTGCCTAACATATATATTGATGACTCTGTGTCAATCATAATTACCCGTGGCTGTGTGCCGGTTATATTACAGTAGCTAATCGCTATGTGTCGATCTTATTATAGTTACCGATGGCTATGTGCCAATTATGAGACTGATACGGAAGGCTTAAAGCCGCATAAATACTAGTAGCTATGCTGTGATTTTGGTTAGTGCCGCAACCGGTGCTAACATTGGGAGTGTAGGGATGGCGTGGGTGATTTATTCCCCGCAGGTAGTGCAGGGTTGGATGGGATGGGTTAGCATGAATCACACATTATGCATATGGAATTCATTCTGATAAGGGCTAAGGCCCAAGTGAAATTGTACTGAGCTTAGACCCACACACACTGTTCTGTTACTGTATTGGGCTCCGGCCTAGACTAATTTTGAATTCTGTCTATTTTACTAACTGTTTTTAGTTAGGAGGGGATTACACACTTAGTTTTTGCAAACGCACCCCGTTTTTAACTGTATAGGTAATCCCCAGGATTAGGAGGATCGGTGCTGCGAGGGACTCGGAGATGGCCACACGACTGCCTTTGGACTTCATTTATGATTTAGTTTCCGTTTTGGGTTTTAATTATTGTAAAGTTCTGGATTTTAACTTGGGGTTTTTATTTACTTTGAATTATATCCGTTAGAAGTAAATCACGGTTTTCCAAAATGTTAACCATTTTTAAAACAACACTACATTTTCGCAACATTTTTTAAATGGTTTCGCAACTTAATCTTTTTCGTAAATCAATTACTTTCAAAATTAGCTTCCTCAAATGAAAAAGGTGTTTTGGGAATAAAAATAATAATTTTTCAATGTGCCACGTTTTAAAAATAAACTAACGTAACTGGGATTTTACTTAAGCTTTTAAACAAGAAGGGTTTTCTTCGAAAACATGGTTTTCAAAAAACACTTCAATGTGACACGCTAGATTCGGACCTAACTTCTAGGCCGGGTTTGGGGTGTTACATTTAGTGGTATCAGAGCCTGGTTACAAAACTCGGCTGTGGGTTGGGTCTTTAAAATTGAATTTCTGAAAGTATTATTTCAAAAAGGCTTGAAAAGATTTAAAGTTCTAAAATTTGTATTGACCGTTTTTCGAAAGTATGGTATACCGAGTCTCCAGCGTCGAATCCGTAAGTTTCTAAAATTGTTGTTTGTTTTCGTTGAAAAGCAGTAGATAACGATACTGTGATTTCTTAGATATTAGACTGTATGGCTACATTTAAACTTAGAGTTTGTATTTATTCTGTGTATATTCTGGAAATGATTTGCGTGTGATATCCATCCGCTCTGATGGATAGATAGTGTGGTGCGTGCTTGTGTTATTAATATCAGAGTGCGCAGCGAGAGCGTAGTCTGGTAGGTTACGATGTGCGACTGTTCCTATAGTTGGAAATTTCGAGGATGAAATTTCTTTAAGGGGGTAGAATTGTAACGCCCCGAATTTGGGCCTAGAAGTATTGGGCCTTGAGTATGGGTTCGTAAGGAAGCTGTAAATAAGTATTTAATTATGCAAGGAAATGACACTCTTAAATGTCTGCTTCAGTGGTTAAGGGTCTTGAGAAGTGTTGGAAAAGTCCTGGGTTCAAACCTGGGCTTTAGCAAAAATTTTGGTTTTAAGTGAATAAAACCCTGGATGCTTGGATATAGGCCTTTTAAATTATTTTGATAAAAAAATGATACAAGGAAGCTTGTGGCCTAGTGGTTTTGGCGTCATTAAGGGTGTAAGGGAGCTTGGGTTCAAATCTTGGCTCTTGCAGAATTTCTTTAATTTTTGGTTCTTATAAGAATTTGGACACTGGCACATAGGTTTTATAAATATTCGCGCATGTGTTAAGTCACAAAAGGAGCTTTTGTTATGGTGGCATGTAGCGTCTGGAGCATAGGAGAGGGCAATGGTTCGAATCCCATTGCAAACAAAAAGGGATATTTATTTTACAGTTGGGACGGTTTTGGAGGATTGATGTAGGGATCCCACATCAGGAAGCTAGCATGAGAGTAGGCGAGAAGCTGGCTTCAAATAGAGCGATCTATGAGAATAGTAAGGGATACCTTGGTTGGTGTTTGGGCATAGGAGTGTTCGGAGCGCGGATTAACTCTAGATTCCTATCAGATGTGTATTTCGCACTACTCTAGCTATAGAGCGGCAAATGCCGAAATGCCGGTTACACGGCGATGGTAGCCACACGAGCGTGCGAGCGCACGTGTGGGAGCTTCGACGCGATAGTTGAGGCCATCATGAGCGTTCTTGTGGGTTTAGACTGTTTGGGCCACGATGGGCCGAAAGGGGACATGTGGGGCCAATGGGCTCGTGGGCCCAATCAGATAAGTTGTATGATTGTGTAGTAAATATTGGACTAGACTATGTGAATCTCATATCTCTGGCTAGATTTGGGCTAAATGGGCCACACAAGCATGTGGGCCCATTTGGGCCGAGAATGGGCCCTAGGCCCGTTCGCATTGTTATCTCTGTTTAGAATACCTTGGTTTACAAAATTACTGAAATACCCTTGGTTTACAAAATTACTGAAATACCCTTGGTTTACAAAATTACTGAAATACCCTCGACTTGTAAAATTACCGAAATACCCTCGGTTTATGAAATTACCAAGATACCCCTAATTTATGAAATTACCAAAATACCCTTGATTTGTAAAATTACCGAAATACCCCTGGTTTGTAAAATTACCGAAATACCCTCAGGTTGTAAAATTACGAAAATACCCCCGGTTGTAAAATTACCGAAATACTCTCAATTTGTGAAATTACTGAAATACTCTCGATTTTTGGAATTACTGAAATACCCTCGAGTTGTAAAATTATCGAAGTACCCTCGATTTGTGAAATTATTGAAATACCCTCGATTTGCAAAATTACCGAAATACCCTCGATTTGTAAAATTATCGAAATACCCTAAAGTTGTACAGTTATCGAAATACCCTCAATTTGTAAAATTATCGAAATACCCTCGATTTGGGAAATTATCGAAATACCCCTGGTTTACAAAATTACCTAAATACCCCTATAGGGTAGAATTACCGAAATACCCTTGAAGGGTAGGATTACCAAAATACCCTTATCGGGTAAAATGACTGATTTGACTGGGATTGTATGACTGTGTTTTTAACTGACTTGACTGTGGTCGTGTGACTGATATGCTTTTAATATATGTTTAAATGACTGTTACTAAGCATGGCCATTTTGCATTCACGTGTAATGATTGAGCATGACATACACGACATATTGCATGGGGTTGGGACATTGATATGGAGGAAGTTTTGATAGGGTCGCACAGGTCGCATAAGACGAATGTGGATCCAGTATTGATCTGTTAAGGTCGCACGGATCGCATGAGACGCATCGTGGACCGACTGAGGCGTTTAAAGTCACAGACTGAATATGGCTCTGTGCCAAGCTAAATATGGCTCTGTGCCATCTTTGTTATGGCTTTGTGCCAATCGTATTTACTCGTGGCTATGTGCCTAACATATATATTGATGACTCTGTGTCGATCATAATTACCCGTGGTCGTGTGTCGGGTTATATTCTGATGAGTGATCGCTATGTGCCGATCTTATTATAGTTACCGATGGCTATGTGCCAATTATGAGACCGTTACTGAAGGCTTAAAGCCGCATAAATACTAGTAGCTATGCTGTGATTTTGGTTAGTGCCGTAACCAGTGCTAACATTGGGAGTGTAGGGATGGCGTGGGTGATTTATTCCCCGCAGGTAGTGCAGGGTTTGATGGGATGGGTTAGCATGAATCACACATTATGCATATGGAATTCATTCTGATAAGGGCTAAGGCCCAAGTGAAATTGTACTGAGCTTAGACCCACACACACACATCGCTCGCGTCAGATTGGGCTCCTGCATCGATTTTGAATTACATGCTGTTTTACTAACTGTTTTTAGTTAGGAGGGGATTACACACTTAGTTTTCGCAAACTCACCCCGTTTTTAACTGTACAGGTAATCCCCAATAGTAGGAGGATCGGTGCTGCGAGGGACTCAGAGATGGCCACATGACTGCCTTTGGACTTCATTTATGATTTAGTTTCCATTTTGGGTTTTAATTATTGTAAACTTCTGGATTTTAACTTGGGGTTTTTATTTACTTTGAATTATATCCGTTAGAAGTAAATCACGGTTTTCCAAAATGTTAACCGTTTTTAAAACAACACTACATTTTTGCATCATTTTTTAAATGGTTTCGCAACTTAATCTTTTTTGTAAATCAATTACTTTCAAAATTAGCTTCCTTAAATGAAAAAGGTGTTTTGGGAATAAAACTAATAAATTTTCAATGTGCCACATTTGAAAAATAAACTAACGTAACTGGGATTTTACTTAAGCTTTTAAACAAGAAGGGTTTTCTTCGAAAACATGGTTTTCAAAAAACACGTCAATGTGACACACTATATTCGGGCCTAACTTCTAGGCCAGGTTTGGGGTGTTACATTTAGTGGTATTAGAGCCTGGTTACAAAACTCAACTGTGGGTTGGGTCTTTAAAATTGAATTTTTGAAAGTATTGTTTCAAAAAGGCTTGAAAAGATTTAAAGTTCTGAAATTTGTATTGATCGTTTTCCGAAAGTATGGTACACCGAGTCTCCGGCGCCGAATCCGTAAGTTTCTAAAACTGTTGTTTGTTTTCGTTGAAAAGCAGTAGATAAAGATACTATGATTTCTTAGATATTAGACTGTATGGCTACACTTAAACTTAGAGTTTGTATTTATTCTGTGTATATTCTGGAAATGATTTGCGTGTGATATCCATCCGCTCTGATGGATAGATAGTGTGGTGCGTGCTTGTGTTATTAATATCAGAGTGCGCAGCGAGAGCGTAGTCTGGTAGGTTACAATGTGCGACTGTTCCTATAGTTGGAAATTTCGAGGATTAAATTTCTTTAAGGGGGTAGAATTGTAACGCCCCGAATTTGGGCCTAGAAGTATTGGGCCTTGAGTATGGGTCCGTAAGGAAGCTGTAAATAAGTATTTAATTGTGCAAGGAAATGACACTATTAAATGTTTGCTTTAGTGGTTAAGGGTCTTGAGAAGTGTTGGAAAAGTCCTGGGTTCAAACCTGGGCTTTAGCAAAAATTTTCGTTTTAAGTGAATAAAACCCTAGATGCTTGGATATAGGCCTTTTAAATTATTTTGATAAAAAAATGATACAAGGAAGCTTGTGGCCTAGTGGTTTTGGCGTCATTAAGGGTGTAAGGGAGCTTGGGTTCAAATCTTGGCTCTTGCAGAATTTCTTTAATTTTTGGTTCTTATAAGAATTTGGACACTGGCACATAGGTTTTATAAATATTTGCGCATGTGTTAAGTCACAAAAGGAACTTTTGTTGTGGTGGCATGTAGCGTCTGGAGCATAGGAGAGGGCAATGGTTCGAATCCCATTGCAAACAAAAAGGGATATTTATTTTACAGTTGGGACGGTTTTGGAGGATTGATGTAGGGATCCCACATCAGGAAGCTAGCATGAGAGTAGGCGAGAAGCTGGCTTCAAATAGAGCGATCTATGAGAAGAGTAAGGATACCTTGGTTGGCTTTTTGGCATAGGAGTATTCGGAGCGCGGATTAACTCCAGATTCCTATCAGGTGTGTATTTCGCACTACTCTAGCTGTAGAGCGGCAAATGCCGAAATGCCGGTTACACGGCGATGGTAGTTACACGGCGTGCGGCGCGACGTGTGGGAGCTTCGACGCGATAGTTGAGGCCATCATGAGCGTTCTTGTGGGTTTAGGCTGTTTGGGCCACGATGGGCCGAAAGGGGCCATGTGGGGCCAATGGGCCCGTGGGCCCAATCAGATAAGTTGTATGATTGTGTAGTAAATATTAGACTAGACTATGTGAATCACATATCTGTGGCTAGATTTAGGCTAAATGGGCCACACGAGCATGTGGGCCCATTTGGGCTGAGAATGGGCCCTAAGCCCGTTCGATCGTTATCTCTGTTTAGAATACCTTGGTTTACAAAATTACTGAAATACCCTTGGTTTACAAAATTACTGAAACACCCTTGGTTTACAAAATTACTGAAATTGTAATATCCAGAAATTGAGCGTGTCCATTTTGCTTAATTATATGAAATAGCATGCCTTTGTGTGTTATAATGTGTTTTATGAATTTTGAGAACTTTAGAGGGTAGATAAATGCCTTAGAAAATATTAAGTTTTAAGTTTAAAAGAGGGAACTGAAGCAAAGTGGCCTTATAAGAAATTGTAGGGAAATTTAGACACTAAAGAGGGCTTGGTAAAGTGGCTTGAAGGTGCCACTTAGGGCCTCAGGTGGTGACGCTATATGCAAGGTGTAAGGGCTTGGGTTCGAGCCACGGGGAAGCAAAATAAAATAGTTTTATTTTGGTGCAGGAGGGAGCGAGAGTGGGCGGCATTAAGGCACTAAAGGGATGAGTTTTATCCTTTTTGAAATTCGGCTAGATAAGGGGATAAATGATGGATTAATTTTATTATTTTAAATGGGGTGATAAGAGAAAAGTAAGGGATTAGATGAGGGGGAAGGGAGTTGGCCGCATATGGGACTTTAGGGGGGCAAAAATTCGGCCATTCAAGGGAAGCAAGGTGCCGAATTTATTTAGTGTAGCTAGAGGCATCTTTTGTGATTTTTCTCTCCTCCAAAAGCTCCATTCCCTTTCTCTCTTCTTTTATGAAATAAAAAACCGAAAACCTCTCAAAACTTAGTTTCCTTCTTCTCCATCTTATCACGATTCAATCATCTTCAAAAGCTGAATCTCCTGTTTGGTGCCCATAGCCGATTGCATCTTTTAGAGAAGGGAGCCGATTCTTTCTTTTTCAAAAGTTAGAATTTGGGTGATCAACAAGTACTCCTAGCCGAATATTTCTGTGGGTTTTGGTAAAGGTACCGCCGACTACAACATTAAGGGTAATGATTCGATTGTTGTCATATTATTTCCTTTCCGTAAAGCCGAAATCAAAACTCTAACACCACTAATAATCTTTGGCCGAATCATTGAAGGAGAATCTCAAGATTTCTGTTAAGTCGACTACAATAGAAGATCATTCGGGATTTCAGATCTAAGGTAAGTCATGTATTCGGCCAAGGGCCCTTTATTAAGATTAAATGCTAGAGTTAGATCTAACACATGCCATAGTGAATTCGAAAGATACCCAACCAAATAGTACTTTTCGGGATTTGAGATCGCAAGGTAAGTACATATGTGCATTCGGCCAAAGCCATACTTAGAGATTCCGATTTGTTTCTTAAATGTATAAAAGCCGAAACTAGCTTATGTAGTGATTGAGTGTTAGCCGATTGCAAGGGAGAAAACACTACAAAATTTTGGGATTTGGTTAGTAATCAATCGGCATCAAGGTAAGAAGTTGGTTACGTTAATCCTTCGGGATTTGGTCATATAGCCGAATAGGCTTTTGCTAAACATTAAGAGATTGACTAAATGTAGGAACTTGAGATCTAAATCAGTAGATCAGGTTTTCGAGATTTCGGTAAAGCGGTAATACCAGGTGTGTAGCCCTACCCTAAGTTTTAATAGATTTATGGTGTTGTTTTAATGCATGTGTTATTAAGAATGTGAAAATTATGGCTAAGGTACCATGCAATGGTACTAAGTACTGTGCACGTAAACCTACTCCTTCTATGAGTGCGATATGATAAATATCTGTATGGCACATATGTGAAACTATAAGAATGTGAGTAAAGAATATGGCATGATATTGCATGTTTTGTATGACATGGGCATATGGGTTATATGGAAAGGGGAAGTGATTGGTGGTTTTATACCCCAATATATGAATGTGGTGACTTTGGTCACATAATTTGAATGTGGTGACTTATGTCACAAAGTATATTATCCGGTGGCTATGCCACAATATATAAGAGCGATGAGCACGTGTCTGCGCAGCGAGCGCCGCCGGTGATGTGTAGCGGATGGAGGGTTTACTTAGTAGTCCCCACGGTGTGATGGTTGGTACGGGTGATGTATAGCGGATGGCATCTAGGTTTGGGTTGGGAATGCATCATTATTTGTAAATTGTGATATGTATATGTATGATCTGATATGCCTGAATCATTAGGGCTTAGTGTGGTTGCTATACACTGAGTCTGTTTGACTCACCCGTTGTGGGAATATTTTTCAGGTGACACTCAGTGATGGACCTGGGTCGGCAGGAGCTTAGTGGTGGCCATGCTCAGCACAAAGATTATTTTCAATTTGGACTCTCCATTTTCTTATAAGTATTTTGAATTTATTCGGTTTTTATTTTGATGTAATAAGGCTATAGTATGAACTGTTTACGCAAGCATTTTAATTATTTTGGTACGATACATATTTTATTAAATTAACGCTTAAGTAATTTTTTTTTAAAACAAACGCTAAATATTTTGACACCTAAACGCAAATGATTTTCAACTGAACCCAACACAAATTAAGTTTTCACCAAAATCACCCAAAGTTTTCCAAAGAAGCAAATGAATTTTTAACTGCTTTACTCGAGAAACATACCGGATCCGGTCAAGGCTCGTGGGCCGGGTTTGGGGTGTTTCAGCTTGGTATCAGAGCCCAATTTTAAAACTCTCGGCCTTGGGTTTGAAGCCCACAATATTTTCAAGATTTGGCCCAAATAAATTTTGTGAAAATTTTTGTGACATGAGCAGGTTTTCTGGCATGGCACCTAAGTCTCCGGCCCGAAGTCCAGCAGGTAAGTACCCCTAACCGTTGTGTGAATTAATGTATGATTCGTATATGGGTATAACGAGAATGTAGATTAGTATATTAAGTTATGGAACCCTAGGATTAGTTTACCCCAACACATGAACTACATAAAATCTAAGGCCTAACTAAACAAACCTGTGACTTAGTCACCGAGTTAGGGTGTGGCAACCATTGTGCGCATGTCTAGGATTGGATTCAGGAAGAGCCTGGTATTTAAGCAGTCCTAGTGACTCACCTCCTCTTCACTCGAATCCTACCTGGTGCGTAGTAACGTTCACCCTAACCAAGAGGACTCATTCACAGGCTAAACTCAATAATTAAAACCCATAAGGGACTAGCCATATTTTTATAAAAACCTTAGTTTTAAAAGCACCAAATTACCCCTTTGATTTGTAAAAAAAAAAAAACCTCTTTTACAAAATTTTTCCGAAATATTCCCGATTTACAAAAATTTACTAAAATACCCCTGACTTACAAAATTACCCAAAATAGCCCCGATTTCCAAAATTTCTGCAACATCACCGATTTGGAAAACAAATTCTCACAAATAACCCCCAAGTTTTGAAAATTTTGAAATACCCTTGATTTATTAAGATTTATAAATTGACCCCAGTTTATTACCAAAATACTCTTATAGGACAAATGACGAAAATACCCATGGGGTAGGAACAGACAGGAATGTTTGAATAGTGAATGTGTGTGGTAGATACCATTGAATGGATGCGTTTCTCTGAACTAGGAAAGAAGACTTGAAACTTTGTAATGATCGAAAGAACCACTACTAAACTTCTTTCATAAAATTTTTTCGCGGATAATCAGTGGAACAAAATACTAATGCATAAAAATTTCTTAATCAGATTAAAGCGCGGTCGTAGAAATGAGCTCTAGGGGACGTGGTCGTAATACACGAGGACGTGGTAGAGGCAGAATGGCCGTATCAGAACCCGTTAGATCGGGTCAAGGATCTGAGAATGAGGTACCACCACCCCCACCACCAGCTGTTGGTGGTGAGCAGCAAGATCAGACGGGGGATGATGCAGTATCACAGGCGATGCTGCGGGTTCTTGAGATGGTGGCTGGAGCAGGTGGAAATATGGGAGCTCGGAAATCTGTACCCGAGTGACTCCGAGCCAACGGAGCTGAGATATTCCGTGGCGTATTTGGTATGGCACCCAGTACAGCTGAGTATTGGTTGGAGGCAACCGAGCGAATTATGGATGAGCTCGATTTAACTGCTGAAGAGAAACTGAAAGGGATGGTGGCACTACTTCGCGACGAAGCATATCAATGGTGGCTCACAGTTCGGGATGGTGCCACAGCTGAGGATCTCACTTGGGAATATGTTAAGGCGGCATACCAGAAGAAGTATGTTGGTACTAATTATATCGATGCGCAGAGGAAGACATTTCTGGGGCTGGTTCAAGGGAATAAGTCCGTAGCGTAATATGAGGCTAAATTCTTAAGGTTGAGCCTGTATGCTCGAGGAATTGTGGCTACAGAGCATGAACGATGTGTCCGGTTTGAGGACGGACTGAGAGATGATCTAAGGTTGTTGATAGCTCCGCAGCAGGAACAGGAATTTGCCGTGCTAGTAGAGAAGGCTAAAGTAGCCGAAGGAATTAAGGACTCGGTAAGGCAGAACTTTGATCAGAATAGACAGAAGAGAGGTTTTGGATTGTCAGGATCGTCTGGAAATGTTCAAAAGAGGCCTAGAGTTGATGGGTCGCGAGGTCAGCAGGCGGTGACAGGAGGGCAGTATCGTACTTGTACTGAGTGTGGGAGGAGGCACCTAGGAGAATGTTGGAAGAAGATGGGAGGATGTTTCAAGTGTGGATCAAAGGAACATGTGATCAAGGACTGTCCTATAATGATAGACGGGAGCCGCCCAACTGGTCAGGGTGTTAATCAGGCCGAAAGAGGTGGACGGCAGACCTCGGCCGAGGTCGTGGTCCGAACAATGAGGTAATGGTGCTTTGGAAGAGGACGTGGAACACCAGGCGAGAGGTGTTGGTATCACCGAGGCAAGGCGGCCGGTTACGTATATACTGATTCATCGAAGGGAGGACGGAGATGCACCAGACATCATAACCGGTACGTTCCTTATAGCTGACAAGTCTTATTTTGCTCTGATTGATGTGGGCTCGACCCATTCCTATGTTGCATGTAGTGTAGTTGAAACACTAGGCATAGACTCTGAACTATCTGATAGGGAGATGACTGTAGTCAGCCCATTAGGTCAAACCATAGTGGTGAACAAGATCTTTCAGAGTGTACCTCTAGAGATTCAAGGAGTGATTTTCCCTGCCGACTTAATGGAACTACCCTTCGGAGAATTTGACCTCATACATGGCATGGACTGGCTAGTAGAACACTGGGCTATATTGGATTGTGCAGCTAAGCGAATGGAGTTAAAGACGTCGGAGGATGAGGTGATAATTATGATAGGAGAAAGAAGAAACTACTTGTCTAACGTAGTTTCGGCCTTAAAGGCTGATAAGATAGTTTGGAAAGGGTGCAAGGCATTTCTGACTTTTGTTAGGGCGTTGGATGCCAAAGAAGGGGGAGTTAGTGGAGTTAGAACAGTAAAGGAGTTTGTGGATATTTTTCCAGAGGAGTTACCTGGAATACCCCCGGACAGGGAGGTGGAGTTTGGAATTGACTTGCTACCGGGAACAGCTCCTGTGTCAATCGCCCCGTATAGAATGGCACCGAAGGAATTGGTTGAGCTCAAGGCTCAAATTCAAGAGTTGCTTGATCGTGGGTTTATTCGACCCAGTGTGTCTCCATGGGGAGCACCGGTCTTGTTCGTGAAGAAGAAGGATGGAACTATGCGCATGTGCATAGATTATCGTCAGCTGAATAAGCTGACCATCAAGAACAAGTACCCTTTGCCAAGGATATACGACTTGTTCGATCAGCTTAAGGGGGCAGCGGTATTCTCAAAGATAGACCTAAGGTCTGGATATCATCAGCTTAAGGTGAAGGAAGCAGATATCCATAAGACAGCTTTCCGGACAAGGTACGGGCATTATAAGTTCGTAGTAATGCCGTTTGGGTTGACGAATGCCCCAGCCGCGTTCATGGATATGATGAACCGGGTTTTTCAACCCTACTTGGATCGGTTCGTCGTTGTGTTCATCGACGATATCCTAGTATACTCCAAGTCTGAGGAAGAACATGATGAGCATCTCCGAAAAGTGTTGCAAGTGTTAAGGGAGAAGAAGCTATATGCCAAATTCAGCAAATGCGAGTTTTGGCTTAAGGAGGTTGCATTCTTAGGGCATGTAGTGTCTGCTGAAGGAATAAGGGTGGATCCTAGGAAGATTGAGGCGATCTTTGGATTGGAAACCACCTAAGTCTGTGGCTGAGATTCAAAGTTTCTTGGGATTGGCAGGCTACTACAGAAGGTTTGTGGAAGGATTTTCATCAATAGTCGCACCTTTGACGAAGTTGTTGAGAAAGGAAGTACCTTTTGTGCAGTCAGATAAGCAACAGGAGAGCTTTGAGAAGCTTAAGAGGGTTTTATGAAGCTCGGTCTTGATTCAACCGGAGGCAGAAAAGGACTTTGTGGTGTACTGTGACACTTCTCACACGGGATTAGGATGTGTTCTGATGCAAGATGGGAAGGTTGTTGCTTATGCATCTCGACAACTAAGGCCATACGAGGTTAACTACCCGACGCACGACTTAGAATTGGCGGCGGTGGTCTTTGCTCTTAAGGTATGGAGGCATTATCTTTATGGAGAGAAGTCAGTGATCTACACGGACCACAAGAGCCTTAAGTATCATCGACTCGAGAAAGAGTGAATCTAAGACAGCGAAGGTGGGTGGAATTACTGAAGGATTACGATTGTTCCATAGAGTACCACCCGGGCAAGGCGAATGTAGTGGCAGATGCCTTAAGTCGGAAAGTGGTGTCGAATCTGAGGGCAATGTTTGCACATCTGAGCTTGTATGACGATGGAAGTCTACTGGCAGAGTTGCAGGTTAAGCCGACATGGCTGAATGAGGTGAAGGAAAGTCAGTTAGTGGATGAGGACTTAAGTGCTAAGTTGCAGCAAGTGCAGAGTGGAGAGTTGGAAGATTACGGTATTAATGATGAGGGAGTATTGTGTTTCAAGGGTAAGGTCTGTATGCCGAAGAACAAGGAGTTAAGGCAGAGGATTCTTCGGGAATCGCATAGTAGCCCCTATGCTATGCATCCTGGAGGTAGTAAGATGTATAGAGACCTAAGGGAACAGTTTTGGTGGCCTGGTCTTAAGCGGGAAGTTACAGAATTTGTAGGGAAGTGCTTAACGTGTCAGCAAGTCAAATTTGAACACCAAGTTCTGTCGGGATTGCTTTCACCGATAAAGATTCTCGTGGAAGTGGGAGAGAATCACCATGGACTTCGTTAGTGGGCTTCCCCTTACGCCTACTAAGAAGGACTCGGTATGGGTGATACTGGACCGATTGACAAAGTCCGCGCATTTCATCCCAGTAAGAGTTGATTATTCTTTGCAGAAGTTGGCAAAGTTATATGTGGCAGAGATTGTAAGGTTGCATGGAGTGCCGGTTTCAATCATTTCAGATAGGGATCCAAGGTTTACGTCTCGATTTTGGAAAGCACTACATCAGGCTTTAGGCACCAGATTGGATTTCACTACGGCTTTTCATCCACAGTCGGACGGGCAATTTGAACGAGTAATCCAAGTGTTAGAGGATATGTTGAGGGGCTGTGTGATAAACTTCAGAGGAAGTTGGGAAGAATATTTGCCGTTAGCGGAATTTGCATACAACAACAGCTATCAAGCCAGTATTCGAATGGCACCGTATGAAGCGTTGTATGGACGGAAGTGTCGCACACCTACGTGTTGGATGGAGTTAGGGGAACGTCGAGTTTTGGGACCAGAGATTGTGGCAGAATCCGAGGAGAAGGTTGAGGTAATTTGGGCACAGTTGAAGGAAGCATCTAATAGGCAGAAGTTGTATGCAGATCTCAAACGGAAGGAAATGGAATTTGATGTGGGAGATCAAGTGTTTCTTAAAGTCTCGCCTTGGAAGAAGGTGATGAGATTTGGTCGCAAAGGGAA
Organism: Gossypium sturtianum; assembly: GCA_025698515.1. Taxonomy (NCBI): domain Eukaryota; kingdom Viridiplantae; phylum Streptophyta; class Magnoliopsida; order Malvales; family Malvaceae; genus Gossypium; species Gossypium sturtianum. Next base: position 66,683,400 of record CM046946.1, on the reverse strand, counting down.
GTTAAATCCAAGGTTTATAGGACCATATCAGGTATTGAAGCGAGTTGCACCAGTGGCATACCAGTTAGAGTTACCTTCGGAATTGAAACAGATGCATGATGTATTCCATGTTTCTATGCTACGTCGTTATCGATCTGATCCATCGCATGTGGTACCAGTTGAAGAGGTGGAGTTAAGGTCAGATTTGTCCTACGAGGAAGAGCCGATTCAGATCTTGGAATGAAATGTGAAAGTGTTACGGAGAAAGTCAGTTCCTTTAGTCAAAGTGTTATGGCGCAATCATGGATCGGAGGAAGCTTCGTGGGAGCCAGAAGAGGCAATGCGACAGCAATACCCTCACTTATTTCAGCCGGGTAATTTCGAGGTCGAAATTATTTTAGAGGGTAGAAGCGTAATATCCGTAAATTGGGCGTGTGCATTTTGCTTAATTATATGAAATAGCATGCCTTTGTGTGTTATAATGTGTTTTATGAATTTTGAGAACTTTAGAGGGTAGATAAATGCCTTAGAAAATATTAAGTTTTAAGTTTAAAAGAGGGAACTGAAGCAAAGTGGCCTTATGAGAAATTGTAGGGAAAATTAGACACTAAAGAGGGCTTGGTAAAGTGGCTTGAAGGCGCCACTTAGGGCCTCAAGTGGTGATGCTATATGCAAGGTGTAAGGGCTTGGGTTCGAGCCACGGGGAAGCAAAATAAAAGAGTTTTATTTTGGTCGGCAGGAGGGAGATAGTGGGACGGCATTAAGGCACTAAAGGGATGAGTTTAATCCTTTTTGAAATTCGACTAGATAAGGGGATAAATGATGCATTAATTTTATTATTTTAAATGGGGTGATAAGAGAAAAGTAAGGGATTAGATGAGGGGGAAGGGAGTTGGTCAAATATGGGACTTTACGGGGGGCAAAAATTCGGCCATTCAAGGGAAGCAAGGTGCCGAATTTATTTAGTGTAGCTATAGGGATCTTTTGTGATTTTTCTCTCCTCCAAAAGCTCCATTCCCTTTCTCTCTTCTTTTGTGAAATAGAAAACCGAAAACCTCTCAAAACTTAGTTTCCTTCTTCTCCATCTTATCACGATTCAATCATCTTCAAAAGCTGAATCTCCTGTTTGGTGCCCATAGCCGATTGCATCTTTTAGAGAAGGGAGCCGATTCTTTCTTTTTTAAAAGTTGGAATTTAGGTGATCAACAAGTACTCCTAGCCGAATATTTCTGTGGGTTTTGGTAAAGGTACCGTCGACTACAACATTAAAGGTAACGATTCGATTGTTGTCATATTATTTCCTTTCCATAAAGCCGAAATCAAAACTCTAACACCATTAATAATCTTTGGCCGAATCATTGAAGGAGAATCTCGGGATTTCTGTTAAGTCGACTACAATAGAAGATCATTCGGGATTTCAGATCTAAGGTAAGTCATGTATTCGGCCAAGGGCCCTTTATTAAGATTAAATGCTAGAGTTAGATCTAACACATGTCATAGTGACTTTGACAGATACCCAACCAAATAGCACTTTTCGGGATTTGAGATCGCAAGGTAAGTACATATGTGCATTCGGGCAAAGCCATACTTAGAGATTCTGATTTGTTTCTTAAATGTATAAAAGCCGAAACTATCTTATGTAATGATTGAGTGTTAGCCGATTGCAAGGGAGAAAACACTACAAAATTTTGGGATTTGGTTAGTAATCAATCGGCAGCAAGGTAAGAAGTTGGTTACGTTAATCCTTCGGGATTTGGTCATATAGCCGAATAGGCTTTTGCTAAACATTAAGCGATTGACTAAATGTAGGAACTTGAGATCTAAATCAGTAGATCGGGTTTTTGGGATTTCGGTAAAGCGGTAATACCAGGTGTGTAGCCCTACCCTAAGTTTTAATAGATTTATGGTGTTGTTTTAATGCATGTGTTATTAAGAATGTGAAAATTATGGCTAAGGTACCATGCAATGGTACTAAGTATTCAGGTACGTAAACCTACTCCTTCTATGAGTACGATATGATAAATATCTGTATGGAACATATGTGAAACTATAAGAATGTGAATAAAGAATATGGCATGATATTGCATGTTTTGTATGACATGGGCATATGGGTTATATGGAAAGGGGAAGTGATTGGTGGTTTTATACCCCAATATATGAATGTGGTGACTTATGTCACAAAGTATATTATCCGGTGGCTATGCCACAATATATAAGGGCGATGAGCACGTCGTCTGCAGCGACTGCCTTCGATGATGTGTAGCGGATGGAGGGTTGACTTAGTAGTCCCCACGGTGTGATGGTTGGTACGGGTGATGTGTACCGGATGGCATCTAGGTTTGGGTTCGGGAATGCATCATTATTTGTAAATTGTGATATGTATATGTATGATCTGATATGCCTGAATCATTAGGGCTTAGTGTGGTTGCTATACACTGAGTCTGTTTGACTCACCCCGTTGTGGGAATATTTTTCAGGTGACACTCAGTGATGGACCGGGTCGGCAGGAGCTTAGTGGTGGCCATGCTCAGCACAAAGATTATTTTCAATTTGGACTCTCCATTTTCTTATAAGTATTTTGAATTTATTCGGTTTTTATTTTGATGTAATAAGGCTATAGTATGAACTGTTTACGCAAGCATTTTTATTATTTTGGTACGATACATATTTTATTAAATTAACGCTTAAGTAATATTTTTTTTAAAACAAACGCTAAATATTTTGACACCTAAACGCAAATGATTTTCAACTGAACCCAACACAAATTAAGTTTTCACCAAAATCACCCTAAGTTTTCCAAAGAAGCAAACGAATTTTTAACTGCTTTACTCGAGAAACATACCGAATCCGGTCAAGGCTCGTGGGTTGGGTTTGGGGTGTTTTAGAAATACCCTTGGTTTACAAAATTTCTGAAATACCCTCGACTTGTAAAATTACCGAAATACCCTCGGTTTATGAAATTACCGAAATACCCCCGATTTCTGAAATTACCGAAATACCCTTGATTTGTAAAATTACCGAAATACCCCCGGTTTGTAAAATTACCGAAATACCCTCGGGTTATAAAATTACCAGAATACCCCCGGTTGTAAAATTACCAAAATACTCTCGATTTGTGGAATTACCGAAATACCCTCGAGTTGAAAAATTATCGAAGTACCCTCGATTTGTGAAATTATCAAAATACCCTCGATTTGTAAAATTATCAAAATACCCTCAATTTGTAAAGTTACCGAAATATCCTCAATTTGTAAAATTATCGAAATACCCTCGATTTGGAAAATTATCGAAATACCCCTGGTTTACAAAATTACCTAAATACCCCTATAGGGTAGAATTACCGAAATACCCTTGAAGGGTAGGATTACCAAAATACCCTTATCGGGTAAAATGACTGATTTGACTGGGATTGTATGACTGTGTTTTTAACTGACTTGACTGTGGTCGTGTGACTGATATGCTTTTAATATATGTTTAAATGATTGTTACTAAGCATGGCCATTTTGCATTCACGTGTAATGATTGAGCATGACATACACGACATATTGCATGGGGTTTGGACATTGATATGGATGAAGTTTTGATAGGGTCGCACGGGTCGCATAAGACGACTGTGGATCCAGTATTGATCTATTAAGGTCGCACGGATCGCATGAGATGACTGTGGACCGGACAGACAGTTTAAAGCCGCGTACTCTGAATATGGCTCTGTGCCATCTTGATTATGGCTTTGTGCCAATCGTATTTACCCGTGGCTATGTGCCTAACATATATATTGATGACTCTGTGTCGATCATAATTACCCGTGGCTGTGTGCCGGTTATATTACAGTAGCTGATCGCTATGTGCCGATCTTATTATAGTTACCGATGGATATGTGCCAATTATGAGACCGTTACTGAAGGCTTAAAGCCGCATAAATACTAGTAGCTATGCTGTGATTTTGGTTAGTGCCGCAACCGGTGCTAACATTGGGAGTGTAGGGATGGCGTGGGTGATTTATTCCCCGCAGGTAGTGCAGGGTTGGATGGGATGGGTTAGCATGAATCACACATTATGCATATGGAATTCATTCTGATAAGGGCTGAGGCCCAAGTGAAATTGTACTGAGCTTAGACCCACACACATTGTTCTGTTACTGTATTGGGCTCCGGTCCAGACCGATTTTGAATTCTGTCTGTTTTACTAACTATTTTTAGTTAGGAGGGGATTACACACTTAGTTTTCGTAAACTCACCCAGTTTTTAACTGTACAGGTAATCCCCAGCTTTAGGAGGATCGGTGCTGCGAGGGACTCGGAGATGGCCACACGACTGCCTTTGGACTTCATTCATGATTTAGTTTCCGTTTTGGGTTTTAATTTTTGTAAAGTTCTGGATTTTAACTTGGGGTTTTTATTTACTTTGAATTATATCCGTTAGAAGTAAATCACGGTTTTCCAAAATGTTAACCGTTTTTAAAACAACACTACATTTTCGCAACATTTTTTAAATGGTTTCGCAACTTAATCTTTTTCGTAAATCAATTACTTTCAAAATTAGCTTCCTCAAATGAAAAAGGTGTTTTGGGAATAAAACTAATAATTTTTCAATGTGCCACGTTTTAAAAATAAACTAACGTAACTGGGATTTTACTTAAGCTTTTAAACAAAAAGGGTTTTCTTCGAAAATATGGTTTTCAAAAAACACTTCGATGTGACACGCTAGATTCGAGCCTAACTTTTAGGCCGGGTTTGGGGTGTTACATTTAGTGGTATCAGAGCCTGGTTACAAAACTCGGCTGTGGGTTGGGTCTTTAAAATTTAATTTCTGAAAGTATTGTTTCAAAAAGGCTTGAAAAGTTTTAAAGTTCTGAAATTTGTATTGACCGTTTTCCGAAAGTATGGTACACCGAGTCTCCGGCGCCGAATCTGTAAGTTTCTGAAACTGTTGTTTGTTTTCGTTGAAAAGCAGTAGATAAAGATACTATGATTTCTTAGATATTAGACTGTATGGCTACACTTAAACTTAGAGTTTGTACTTATTCTGTGTATATTCTGGAAATGATTTGCGTGTGATATCCATCCGCTCTGATGGATAGATAGTGTGGTGCGTGCTTGTGTTATTAATATCAGAGTGCGCAGTGAGAGCGTAGTCTGGTAGGTTACGATGTGCGACTGTTCCTATAGTTGGAAATTTCGAGGATAAAATTTCTTTAAGGGGGTAGAATTGTAATGCCCCGAATTTTAGCCTATGTAACATCCTTAAATCGGGGTCTCTGCATTCTTTGTGTGTTGCATGTGATAATATGTTGGTTGTGCTAGTTTAGGGTGTTTTGGGGGTCCGGGCATGAGCTCGGGGAAGGCCTGAGTCATGGTTAAAAATTTTGTTTTGAAGACTTGGAAGAGGGAGCCAAGGGGGTTAGGTGATAAGAGGAATGGTTGGAGTGTCTTGACACAAATAAGCCAGTGGAAAAGTGGCAAGGGAGGCGCCATCGAGGCTTGGGAGGTGATGCCACAGGAGCTAAGAGGGCCTTGGTTCGAGCTGCGAAAAACTCTCTTTGTGCATTTATTTTTGACGCCAAGAGCAAGGAGGAGATGGACTCAGGAAGGAATATGTTGGATGGATGTGGATTGAGTCAACAAATTCAAAATATGGGGAGAGGAGGAATTATAGGAGTTTGACTCATTCAAATTCGTTTGAATGAGTGGAAGAGAGAAATTCAAGGAGGAATGAAGGGGACGGCATGTGTTTGAGGGGAGTTAGGATGTGTATCCGAAATTTTGAAGGTGTTGTGGGCAAGGGAAACATTCGGCTTTGGGTTCCTTAGGTGGTGGCCGAATGTGCCTTGGGGAGTGGCTATAATCGGCTAGCTAGGGGAGTGCTTTTGGAACTCTTTCTTCCATTTTATTCTTTCTTTGTGCAAGTCTTAGCCGAATTCTTTTCTCCTATCTTGTGTCAAACCGAAATTTCATAGCATTTTTGCGTATTTCATTTCTCTCAAAGGTCAAGCCGATTCTCTCTACTTTCTTTTCCCTATTTTGCTCAAAAGCCAAAATCCACATTCTTTTCCCCATTCGATTTCTTTCTTTTCCTTCAATCTCTTTGTGCCGAAATACACAAATCTTCTTTTTTTCTTCTATTTGAAACCATCATCCCTCTCCCTCTTGCGATTTATTCTTTTCTTCTCTTTTGTATCCATAGCCGAATCTTCTTGGTGAGTATTATTTCTTCTTCTTTTCTTCAACCGATTCAGCTAGTGCCGAAATCTCACTTGCCGTTTTCTCTACTTTCATTTCTCTATTCTTCGTAGATTGAAATCTTAAACTCTCTTTCTTTGTTCTATTTTGTGAAGTAGCCGAAATCCCTAAACATCTCTAGTGTGTGCCGAATCTCACTGGTTGGTGGCCAAATCTGTCAGTTTAAGGTAAGGGAGACGATCTCTTTTGGTTCAAGTTATTTTCTTTTGGGATTTATGTTGATGCCGGAGGGCTATTGGATCTATGGTGATGAGTTTGGCCGATTATAGGAAGGAGTGTAGCCGCATTCTGTGGATATCCGGGATTTGGGTGGCTTGTGATTTAAGCCTAAAAGCTCGGGTATTGTCGATCTAGGTAAAGATCTACTCTTTCGGGTTAATTTTATTTTAAGTTAGTTGTTGTGTTAATCTGATTTAGTGACAAGGGTATTATGGATTCGAAGGCTAATCAAGCAGTAAGTGGGGCTAGATCCGAGACCCCAGCCCCTAAGTTTAAGAAGAGGGTGGTCTTAGCGGTTCGTGGCTGGCCACCGGGGTGTGGGCCGGCATTCGAGCAGGAGAGTAGACAAATTGCGGTAGTGTCGATTAACAGCGATGATCGGCGTGGAGAGTGTAGTTTTGCGGCGTGATCGGTGTGTATCTCTTACACACTTCATAAGTAATGTGCTAATTATGTTTACCGTTAAAAGCCGAAATAACTTTTGAAATCGGTGTGTTACCCTTGTGGGTATGAGCGTGAACTCTGGGTAAGTCCCTTGTTGATTGATTATCGATATATACAGTTATACCATTTGTTTATGCTATGCTATGTGATATTTTCATTATAAACATGTCAATATGCCATGGAAAATGTGTTCATGATGATGGGTATGTTGAGAGGAGGGGGAAGGATGATTTAGACTGTCACAAGTGGTTTTGACCACACAGTGGGTTAGCCCCGCTTTCCATATGATTTGTGACTAAGTCTCAGTGGTTTTGACCACCAGTGGTTTTGACCACACATGGATTATTGTGACTCGTCCCAGTGGGTTGGTACCACAGTGGGTTGGCCCCACATGATTGATTACGGGATTTTCATCAGTGGTTTTGACCACACGGTAGGTTGGCCCCACCATATGATTTGTGACTACGGTCACCAGTGGTTTTGACCACCAGTGGTTTTGACCACCGCAGGGGTAGACACTGGAGTTCGGATGGTTAGGTTGGGTTTGCATGATTTGCATATTGACTTATGAATTGTGTAGGTGCCTTGTTATTATCGGGATGGGGATTTATGCACCATTGAGTCTCGGTGACTCACCCCCTTCTCTTACTTTTTACCGATGAGGCATAGATTGCGGATGTGAGCCAAGGTGGACTCGAGGTGGCCATGCGCTATATATTTTTCGGGTTTTATTTCAATTACTATTTTGGGTTAATTTGCTTTTAAATCTAGTTTTGGATTTGTAATAAGGCCGCTGAAACTTATTATTTTGGGTTTTGTTTTTCTGCCTTTATGTTTATCATATTACGCTTAAGTTACATAACATAGCATGCTTAAATAACCTGTAAAATCAACGTTTTCGAAAATTATACATCTTATCGGGATTTTCCAAACTTTGCCATCGGGTAATAATAAACAAATGAAGGGGTGAATTGTAACGCCCCGCATTTGGGCCTAGAAGGATTGGGCCTTAAGCGTGGGATCAGCTAGGAAACTGCATATAAATATTTATGTGTGCAAGGAAATGACACAATTGATTGTTTTCTTTGATGGTTAAGAGATTTAGGAGTGTTTGGGAGTGTCTGAGAAGTCCTGGGTTCAAGCCCTGGCTTTTGCAAAATTTTAGTTTTCTCTTAAGTGAACCTTGGTGTTAGCATGAAGGCTTTAAAATAAATTATGGCGGAATTATGACACAAAAGAACTTATAGTCCAGTGATAAGTGGCATGTTTAAGGCTGCAAGGGAGCTCGAGTTCGAATCTCATGATGCGCAAGGGAGTATTTATTTTACTTCCTTGCAGCTTGAGAAGTGGAGTTGGACTGAAACTCTATAAGGTGGAGTTTGATTTGGTCTTGGAGGGATTTGTGGAGCAAGTCAAGGAGGAGATTGGGGAGAAAATCAAGGAAATTTGAAATGGGAGGTTGGTAAGGTGTTGTGGCCGATTGGGACTCTAAAGCCCTACTTGAGAATTCGACTAGGGGAAATATGGGGCAATTTTGGCTGTAGTGGTTCTCTCCTGTCATTTCTTTGTTTCGGTTTTGGGGGTGTTGAAGGGAGAGTTTTGCCGAAATTTCTTTGTGAAGTTTCAGTTTTTGCCATTCAGGGACTTCTTTTCGGGTTGTGCATTTTATCGATTATGGTGTCGATTCTTTTATTTTCTCCCTTACTACATTTACCGAATAGGTAATCTTCTTCTTGTGGTCTCACTTTTCGTTCTTTACTGAACATCGTTTTTTTTCTGTTTCCTCTGCTCTCTTAGCATTGCCGAATGAACCTCTCTTCTCTCCCCCATTATTCTTCAATTTTCTCTCATAGCCGAATCTTCTTTTCTCTCCCTCTCTCACCCTTGGCCGACTGTGGTTTCTCCCCTTACCCTTATTCTTTCAGGTTCTCTCTAGTGGCCGTTTCCTCTTGTCTATCTTCCTCCCTCGTTCTACTCTGACAATTGTTGATTGCCTAGTGGTTGGGGATCTATTGTTAGTGCCGATTACCACCATCTTTTGTCCACTGTACTGAATCTGCTCTGCGGCATTCCTTGCTTCTTTTGATTCTTGTGGGTTTTTCGTTGCACGATATCGGTAAGTTTGTTTCGCTAAGGATCAATTGTTTTCATGGATATATATATTAATGGTTGGTTCATTTTGTGTGTAGATATTAATCAAAGAGTGGGTAATAACTTTTGATCAACGGTTAGTTGCAAATACCCGTTGGTTCAAGCAAGGCGATAGCTGGAGAGCACGTGGGCTAGTTTACTCGTTATCACGAACAGGTGTGTAATCACACTATCTCTGCTGTGAATCGGCAAAAGTCGAAAAGCCAAAAAGCTGAAAGTTCAGCATTCGAGGCCCCACGAGCGTGCGATCGTTCATGTGGTAAACCGAGCCCACAAATCATGGGCGATAGATTGTAGAGGCCACTACGAGCGTTCTCGTGATCTTGGGCCTCGTTTGGCTGAAATGGGTCGTGTGGGCTCAATGAGCTTGTGGGCCCTACACGGATAAAATCCACGTTAAGTGGCAAATACTGGACTGGGCTTTGTAGTTCGCATAGCTGTGACTGAATTTGGGCTAAATGGGCCACACGAGCATATGGGCCCACTTGGGCCGAATATTGGGCCTTGGGCCCATTTACACTGTAATGACCGTAATACCCCTGTAGAGTAAAATGACCTTAATGCCCTTGTAGGGTAAAATGACCGTAATGCCCCTGTAGGGTAAAATGACCGTAATGCCCCTGTAGGGTAAAATGATCGTAATGCCCCTGTAGGGTAAAATGATCGTAATGCCCCTGTAGGGTAAAATGACTGTAATGCCCCTATAGGGTAAAATAACTGTAATGCCCCTGTAGGGTAAATGACTATTTTGCCCCTCAAGGGTAAATGACTGATTTTTGCTATGATTTGACTGATTTCACTGTGATTGTATGACTATGATTTGATTGACTTAACTGTGAATGATATAATGATTTGTGGGCCAGACATTCTGCATACATGACATACTGCATGGGGTTGGGATATTGGTTATGGAGGAATATCGTTTCTTATAGAGGTCGCACGAGACGCATCGTGGACCCGAGAATGATCTGTTAAGGTTGCACGGTCGCACGAGACGATCGTGGACCTACCGATGGCTTTAAGCCGCGATTAATCCGATTATGGCTCGTGCCAACCTAATTATGGCTCGTGCGCGTCTTGATTATGACTTTGTGTCGATCATATTTATCCATGGCTGTGTACCGATCGTAATTACTGATGACTTTGTGTCGTTCATACTTAACCATGGCTGTGTGCCGGTTATATTACTGTAACACCCTAAATATTGGGCCTAGAATAAATGGGTTTCCCGTGTCGAGAGAATGGATCTTGTCGTTCAGAAAAAAATAAAGGGAATAATGAATTAAGTGTGTAAAAAAATTATGATTGCATGTTTAGTTTAATTTTTAGGTGATTTAAGAAGGATTGGTAGTGTTGGAAAAGTCCTAGGCTCGATCTAGGGCTTTAGTAAAAATTTTGTTTTTACCCTTAAAGTGAGGTCGGTGGTAGTCAGAAGGCTTTTAAAATATTGTTGGGTTAAAAGATAGCACAAGGAAGTAGGTGGTCTGGTGGCCTGGGGCGTTCTGAATAAGCTGGTGGTTAAAGGTTTAAGTCTTGGACTTGGCAAAATTTGTATTACGCATATGTTAGTATAAAGGCCAGAGTTTAGGCCTTATAATTAGTTGGGGCGGATTCACGACACAAAGAAACGCCTGGCTCAGTGGCAAAGGCGTTAGGAGCAGGAGGGGGAGCAGGTTTCTAGTCGCGGCGTGCGCTAAATGTTGGGTTTCTTTTTAAGTAAACCTGGAGCGTGGCATAAAGGTTTATAATTAATTAGGGAGGAAATATGACTCAAATAAAGTAGGCGGCGCAGTGGCAAGGAGCGTGTATCATAGTGAGGAGGTTGAAGGTTCGAAGCTGGGTGTTGCCTAATATTTTTAGATTTCTTTGGATGATTCGGTCGCTGGAAAATAGGCCTTAAAAGAAGTTGAGAATGGAACATATCACAAGAAGAGTTGTGGTGCAGTGGTGAGAAGCGTGTGGTGGTGCCTGGAGGTCTCAGTTTCGAGTTGCCTTGTGCACAATAACTTGCTATTTTGCTGCTGGCGTGGGGAAGGTGTTTGAAGTGGACCGAAACACCAAAGGATGTCTGCTGTTCGGGGAAAGCAATTTGAATGTAATTCAAATTGGATTTTTTTCTAAATAAAGGAATTTTTGGATGGGGATGAAGATAAAATTTGGAGAAAATAAAGGAATTTAATTGGTGATAAGTTTGAGTCGATTGGGGAGTGTATGTTTATTTATTTATTTATTTTAGTATATATATGTGTGCCGTATGGGTAAGAAGGGCATTTGTTGCTTTTGTGTGCTTTACTTGATTAATTAGGGGAAAATTCCTTCCAATCTCCCAATTCTTTTTAGTTTCTTTCCCTTTGGCAAATACCCGAGTAATCACAATTTCTTTCTTTTTCCAAACAAAAGTGCCTAGACCGAATTCTCCTTCCCTCCCACAATATTTCTTCATTGCCGAAATTGCCATCATCCTTCCTTGCCGAAATCCCTACTTGTGCCGATTCTTAGTTATTTTTCCTCCATCACAAATCGGTTGTTATCTACTCTTAGTCAAGTTTAAAAGCCAGATCTTGTTAGTAGCTATCTAGGCCACAGGATCAAAGGAGGGTTTCGGTAAGTACTCAGTCAACTTCCTTAGTGTGTTTTGTTAAAAGCCGAAGGGCTATCTAACCTCTCCTTATCGTTAACCTTGTATTAACAAGGGAAAGGATCAACAATCGCGAGCGTGGTAGGTAAGGATTGCTAACAAGGTGGTAAGTGTTCTCGACCCAGTCATGGTTTAGTAAATGGCCGAATCTAATATGGCTCATAGGGGTGATTTGTGATCAATATGGGTCACTAGGTTTTGACGATATAGGTGTTTCGATGAAGATCTAGAGGATAATCTCCAATAGTAGCAAAGGAAGGGCTACTAGAACGTGAGGCACACGGTAAGGGTATGGTGAGGTTTCAGTTTTTGATAAGTATGTGTTAAAGCTTTGGTTAATCGCTAGTAATGTCTATTGTAGGTTCGTGAATAAGAGGTTTGCAGCACGCGAGGTTACCAGGTGTGTACAAACACTACACACATGATATCGGCAATACCGAAAAGCCAAAAAGCTGAAAGTGGTTAAATGGGCCCGGTGGGCCCTGAGGTTAAGTTTGATGAAATTGGTTGGTTTGGTCATACGTATTAAGTTAGTCACGCATGTTACATGATTTGGAATTGTTTTGGGCCTAGTAGGCCATATGAATGAGATTTGGGCCTAATGGGCCGTAAGGATGTTATATTGGCTTTGTGGGGGACGTAGACAAGTATGCTAGGGTTTAATGGACTTTAGGCCTAGTTCTGAACAACTCTTAAATCACATAAGACTTAATCCAATAATCAAACATGTCTGTGGATAATTCGATTAGTTAGAGTGTGGTAACCGACATATGCATGTCTAGGATTGGATCTAGTGAGAGCTTGGTACTTAAGCGGTCCTAGTGACCCACCTCCTCTTTTCTGAGATCCTACCTGGTGCATAGTGTTTGTTCACTTTAGCCGCAAGGACTTGTTTATGGGCCAAGGTACATAACTAAAACCCGAGAGGGACCAAATACCCCTGATTTGAAATTTACCAAAATACCGTTAGTTTGAAAATTACCAAAATATATTTAGATTTGTTAAATTACTAAAATACCCCTATTTTGCAAAAGTACCAAAATACCCCTATTTGCAAAAGTACCAAAATACCCCTGTTTTGCAAATTACCAAGATACCTCTATTTTTCCAAATTATCAAAATACCCCTGTAGGGTAGAATTACGAAAATACCCCTAGGTAGTGATGTAACATCTCGATTCAGGGCCTAGTCAGAATAGTGGTGTGAGACCACAAATTTGAGTTAGTAAATTGAGTTCTTAAGGTTTATGACATCTTTGCATGATAGTATTAAAGTTCCATGTAGAAATTTTGTGAAATTGACATGGAATGATCAAATATGACTAAATTGCAAAAGTTGCAAACTATGAGTTTCTAGAAGCTTTTTGTATGAAATAGCTTTAGAATATAAATTAGAAGTCCTTAAATAGCAATTTTCCCAAATTATAAGTTTTGGACAATAATGGACATGAGTTAACAATTTGTAAATTTTTAAAGAGAAGGGCATTTTAGTCATTTACCAATTAAATGATTAAAATGGGAAAAAGATGATAAAAATTTCATTCATCTTCTTCCTTGTGCCGAAAATTGGGATACTCCATAGCTAGGGTTCTTCAAATTTTTGAAGCTTGCAAATCAAGAAAAACGAAGCCCGGGTCGAAACCGAGGCAAGAACAAAGTCGAGGACTAAATTGTATATCTACATACATTTTGTATATTGAGGTAAGTTTGTATGATTTCTAAGCTTTATGATTATTATCATTGAATTGCTTAGTATAATGTACATTATTACCATAGAAATGCTTATTGATATGTTAAATAAAGAAATTAATGAGATTAAGCATGAGAAAGTCCCGATTGAAGTTGAATTACTTAGGATACTTGATCTACCACACGTGATAAGAAAGTCCGTATAAGACCAAGCCAAGGCATGGCATCGACAATCAAGAAAGTTATCATGTAAGTCGAAGACAAGTCTTGGCATTGAAGAGTTATTATGAGATGAAGACCCATGTAAGCCCAAGCCAAGGCATGCCATTCACGCTCGCGAAGAGGCATCTTCTCCTGATGTTATTACGGGTACCTTTTCTCTTTATGATATCAAAGTTATTGCTTTAATAGATCCCGGATCCACACACTCTTACATTTGTATGAAACTAGTATCCAGTATGAATATGCCTATAGATTCTACAGAATTTACGATTAAGGTGTCTAATCCTTTAGGCAAGAGTGTGTTAGTTGATGAAGTATGTAAAGATTGTCCATTAATGATTAGAGGTCATTAATTTAAAGAAAATCTTATGTTGCTACCATTTGATGAGTTTGACATCATTCTTGGTATGGACTGGTTGACCGCTCATGATGTAATAGTTAATTGTGGGAAGAAATATATTGAGATGAGATGTGAGAATGGGGATACTCTCCATATAGAATCAGATGAGCAAAGTAAATCTTCGGTAATGATTTTTCACATGACGTCACAGAGATACGTAAGAAAATGGTATGAGGCATATTTGGCCTTTGTGATGAATGATAAAGAAACAGACTTAAAGACTAAGTCAGTACCAATAGTATGTGAGTATGTGGATGTTTTTCCCGAAGAATTACCAGGACTACCACCAGTTAGAGAAGTTGAGTTCAGCATTGAGCCAGCTCCCGATACTGTACTAATATCTATTACTCCTTACAGAATGGCTCCAACGGAGTTGAGAGAGTTGAAGTCACAGTTGCAAGGATTGACAGATAAAGGTTTTGTGAGATCAATTTGTTCTCCATGGGGTGCTCCGGTTTTATTTGTGAAAAAGAAAGATGGCACCATGAGATTGTGCATAGATTACCGTCAACTTAATAAAGTGACAGTAAAGAACAAGTACCCATTGCCAAGGATCGATGATTTGTTTGATCAATTGAAGGGAGCCACTGTGTTCTCTAAGATAGACTTGAGATCGGTACTACTACCGGTGAGAGTAAAGGAATCGGATGTGTCCAAGATAGCTTTCGAACAAGGTATGGGCATTATGAATTTTTAGTCATGCCCTTTGGTTTGACCAATGCTCTGCGGTATTTGTGGACTTAATGAACCGCATTTTTAGACCATACCTCGACAAGTTTGTAGTCGTTTTCATTGACGACATCTTGATTTATTCCCGAGATGAGAATGAGCATCTTTGAGCACCTACACGGACGCTTTTACAGACTCTTGAGAAAATCAATTATATGCCAAGTTGAGTAAAAGTGAATTTTGGCTCAAGGAAGTAGGATTTACGGGACATATTGTCGGGAGATGGAGTCCGAGTAGATCCAAGTAAGATTTTGGCCATAATGAACTGGAATCCACCGAGAAATGTCTCTGAGGTTAGGAGTTTCCTAGGCCTAGCTGCTATTATAGACGATTCGTCAAGGGGTTCTCTATGATTGCAACCCGATGACTAAATTGTTACGAAAAATGTGAAGTTTGAGTGGATGAGAAAGATGCCAACAAAGTTTCGAGAAACTGAAAGCAATGTTGACAGAAGCTCCAGTTTTAGTACAACCTGAGACAGGGAAAGAATTTGTGATTTATAGCGATGCATCCTTAAATGGATTAGGCTGTGTACTTATGCAAGAAGGCAAAGTGTTTGCTTATGCCTCAAGACAATTGAAGCCACATGAGAAGAATTATCTGACCCACGATCTAGAGTTGGCTGCCATAGTCTTCGCATTGAAGATATGGAGACACCACCTATATGGTGAGAGATGTCGGATCTTCACCGATCACAAAAGTTTGAAGTATTTGATGACGCAGAAAAGAGTTGAACTTAAAGGCGGAGATGGTTAGAGTTGATAAAAGACTATGAATTGGTCATTGACTACCATCCCGGAAAGGCGAATGTGGTCGCCGACGCTTTGAGCAGAAAGTCCCTATTTGCATTAAGGGCAATGAATTCACGGATGACTTTATCCGACGATGGTTCTATTCTAGCTGAGTTGAAAGCTAGACCAGTATTCCTCCAAGAGATTTTTGAGGCTCGAGAAGAAGATAGTGAAATGCAAGTCAAGAGAGCTCGGTCACGAGACGGATGTTAAGTCTGATTTCCGGATTAGTCCCAATGGAAGTATGATGTTCAAAGATAGAATTTGTGTACCAAGAAAGGACGAGCTTATTCAGAGAATTTTGCATGAAGCACATAACAGATGTTTATCTGTACATCCGGGTAGTACCAAAATGTTTAATGACTTAAAGCAATGTATTGGTGGCGAGAATGAAAGAAGATATTTGAGTTTGTTTCCAAATGCTTGATTTGTCGACAAGTAAAAATTTGAACACCAAGTACCTTCAGTTTGCTTCAACCCATTTTGGTTCTGGAGTGGAAATGGGATCGTATTACTATGGATTTTGTAACGGGTCTACCATTATCTCCGAGCAAGAAAGATGCTTTATGGGTTATAGTTGATAGACTCACGAAGTTAGCTCATTTTATACCTGTACGAGTTGATTACTCACTAGACAAGTTGGCAAACTTGTACGTTTCAGAAATAGTAAGGCTTCACGGCAGCCATTGTCAATCATCTCGAGATAGAGATCTGAGGTTTACATCCAGATTTTTGAAGAAGTTACAAGAGGCCTTGGGTACAAAGTTGAACTTTAGTACCGCTTTTCATCCTCAAACTGACGGTCAGTCGGAGAGGTTAATTCAAGTACTCGAGGATATGCTCAGATGTTGTATTCTTGAATTTCGAGGCAGTTGGGAAAAGTTTCTCCCATTGGTAGAGTTTGCCTACAATAATAGTTTTCAGTCGAGTTTAAAGAATGCGCCTTATGAGGCTCTATATGGGCGTAAGTGCAGAACGCCTTTATTTTGGACTAAACTCAAGGAAAACCAAATTCACGGGGTTGATTTGGTTAGAGAAGTGAAAGAGAAAGTGAAAGTGATACGATAATGTTTAAAAAGTGCATCGAGATAGACGTAAGTCCTATTCGGACTTAAAGAGAAAAGAGATAGAGTATCAAGTCGGAGATAAAGTTTTCTTGAAAGTGTCACCATGGAGAAAAGTTCTCAGATTTGGCCGTAAAGGCAAGTTGAGTCCACATTTTATCGGACCATACGAGATTACTGAAAGAGTTGAGTCGGTAGCTTATCGATTGGCTTTGCCATCAGAGTTAGAAAAGATTCACGATGTGTTTCACGTGTCAATGTTGAGACGCTACCGATCAGATCCTTCACATGTAATTACCCCGTCAGAGATAGAGATTCATCCCGACATGACTTATGGTGAAGAACCAATTAAGGTTTTAGCTCAAGAAGTCAAGCAGCTAAGGAATAAAAGTATTTCCCTGGTAAAAGTATTGTGGCAAAGACATGAAATAGAAGAAGCTACGTGGGAACCAGAAGAGAGCATGAAAAACCAGTACCCAAACCTGTTTGCTGGTAAGATTTTCGAGGACGAAAATTCCTAAGAGGGGGAGAATCGTAACATCCCAATTCAGGGCCTAGTCGGAATAGTGGTGCGAGACCACAAATCTGAGTTAGTAAATTGATTTCTTAAGGTTTATGACATGTTTGCATGATAGTATTAAAGTTCCATGTAGAAATTTTGTGAAATTGACATGAAATGATCAAATAGGACTAAATTGCAAAAGTTGCAAACTATGAGTTTCTAGAAGCTTTTTGTATGAAATAGCTTTAGAATATAAATTAGAAGTCCTTAAATAGCAATTTGCCCAAATTATAAGTTTTGGACAAAAATGGACATGAGTTAATAATTTGTAAATTTTTAAAGAGAAGGGCATTTTAGTCATTTACCAATTAAATGATTAAAATGGGAAAAAGATGATAAAAATTTCATTCATCTTCTTCCTTGTGCCGAAAATTGGGAGACTCCATAGCTAGGGTTCTTCAAATTTTTGAAGCTTGCAAATCAAGAAAAACGAAGCCCGGATCGAAACCGAGGCAAGAACAAAGTCGAGGACTAAATTGCATATCGACATACATTTTGTATATTGAGGTAAGTTTGTATGATTTCTAAGCTTTATGATTATTATCATTGAATTGCTTAGTATAATGTACATTATTACCATAGAAATGCTTATTGATATGTTAAATAAAGAAATTAATGAGATTAAGCATGAGAAAGTCCCGATTGAAGTTGAATTACTTAGGATACTCGATCTACCACACGTGATAAGAATGTCCGTATAAGACCAAGCCAAGGCATGGCATCGACAATCAAGAAAGTTATCATGTAAGTCGAAGACAGGTCTTGGCATTGAAGATTTATTATGAGATGAAGACCCATGTAAGCCCAAGCCAAGGCATGGCATTGGTGAGTCTCCAAGCAAAGATGTCATGTAAGTCCAAGACAAGTCTTGGCATTGAAAAGCTATCATGAGGTAGAGATTCCATGTAAGTCCAAGCCAAGGCATGGCATTGGTGAGTAACAAGAAAGATTTCATGTAAGTCCAAGCCAAGGCTCGGCATTGACCAGTTCATGAGTAAAGATACCAAGTAAGACCATGTCAAGACATGGAAATGGTAAGTTCCCAAGGGAACACACAAGGAAGACTTTGAGTAAGTCCATGTCAAGACATGGCATCAATACCAAGATGAGAGATCCCATGTAAGACCATATCGAGGATATGGCCTTGGCATCAAACTATGTGGGATGAGATTCAGTATCCTCGGTTATTCGCAGAAACTCATCGGGCAAATGAGTAAAGTTAAAATGATAACAAGAAAGACAAGTAAGAAAGCTATTATCAAGTTAGAAATGAGTATTACTCATATTATGAATGATGAACTAGAGATTATAATTATTATTTTAGAGCATGCTGATCTATGTGATCAAGTGATACAGGTACCTTGTTTACCTCACGAGTATGAGACTAGTAAGTATCATGAGATATGTAAGAATCAGTATGAGTAAGTAAGCTTAAATAGCTAAAATCTATGATACCATTGTTTATGTTAAATGGTTTATATTGAGCAAGTATGTTGCTACGTGCATTATATGCAAACTTACTAAGCTAAATGCTTACGTCCTTTATTTTTTCTTTCCATGTAGTCCCGCCAAGCTAATCACGTGGATCATCGTCACCGGAGCTTGGAGCACACTATCAATCGCTATTTTGGTATAGCCAAGTTGTTTATATTAAGTATGGCATGTATAGGAAACATTTCATTTTGAGCTATGTTTTAAAACTAGCCAAAGTGTTGGCTATCAAGCTTAGTATTCTTTTTGTATATGGCCATAGAGATGAGTCATGAATGATTAAGTATGTATGTTTTAATCTATCAATGAAGTATGCATCCTTGTTCATGATAGAAGAAATACTTGAGTTTCTGAATTGAGCATGAGTTTGGTCTTGATTTCATGGTGGCAATTGGCTTGGTAAATAGCCTCTAAGTGCCCATACGGATGGACACACGGGCGTGTGTCTAGGCCGTGTGCACCATGCACCTTTGTATCTTAAGTCTGAATAGACCACGGACCAGTCACACAAGCATGTGTTTAGACTCTAGGCCGTGTTAAGGTAGTCAGTGTGCACCACGGGTTGTAAGCACGGGCGTGTGCCTTGGCCGTGGGGCATTGGCAGAATGCTGGGGTTTTAGGCACGGTTTGGGGCCTCGGGCGTGTCCAGGCCGTGTGTAAATTGCCAGTATCCACCACGGGTGAAAGACACGGGCATGTTTTAGGGGTGCATGGGCATGTCCCAAGTCACACGGATGTGTGACCCCTGTTTGGAGAGAAAGTTTCCAGATAAGTTCCAAAAGTTTCAGGACGTAAGTCTGAGGCCTCGTAGGCCCATGAAATGCCTGATTTGACTAAGAAAGAGAAGTTTTTAATTTGGAACAAAATTTTATAGTCCGTAAGTACATGATTAAGTGAGTTCAAGCATGGTAATGTCTCGTATCCAGTCTTAGTCTCAGACTCGGGTATGGGGCATTACAAGTGAAATGACAGAAATACCCCTATGTGAGGAATATGAGTTTGTGGATGTTACCCGTGTGTTTGATGCATTCATATGATATTCTGCTTAGGATGCATATGGGTGGGAATTATGGTACGGAGGAAGATTTGAGGATCGCATAGTCGCATGGCCATGGATCCACCGGTGGCTTTAAGCCCATTATATGATTAGTAGCTTTGCTGCAATGTTAGGTAGTACCGCAACCGGGCTACCTTTGGTGTGTAGAGGATGGGTGGGTTGATTTAGAAATCCCCACAGGTGTGTAATGGTTGGAAGGGAAATGGTGCGTGTAGTAGATGGATTATTGGGATGGGTTTTGCATTAACTTGTTTGTATATGATACAATATGATGTGATATGAGGTCATGGTGGGCTAAGGCCCAAGACCACCGATTTTGATAGGGCTTAGGCCCAATGTGAATATTTGTATGTGATTTGATTGCCAAGGGTTGTACACACTGAGTTTCGAAACTCACACCCTTTAATTTAATGTTTCAGGTAATCCTGAATAGACGGATCGACGTGGGAGAGGACTCGGAGATGGCCACACAACAAGCTGATCAAATGTTTTAATTTGTTCAAATGAATCTATTTTTAATACTTTGTTTTTTTCATTGGATTGTAATAAGGCCATGTAACTCCTAATTGACTTTAGATTTTGGGTTTATTATTATTATTATTGTTTCAACCATCCGCTTAATAAATTTCATAAAATTATTAAAGTTAACGTGGTTTTCGAAATAACTTAACATATGAACGTTTTCCTAAAATGTGGGCTTTTCCTCTTAACTTAACAAGTAACAAGGGTTTTGGGCTTTTGGGCCTTAATTTGTTAAATTATAAAATCGTTTTGGAGTGTGCCTTTAATGTGACATTCCGGACTCGGGCCTAACTTCTAGGCCGAGTTTGGGGTGTTACAATTACCGTAGCTGATGGCTATGTGCCGATCTTATTACAATTACCCATGGCTATGTGCCAATTATAAGACTGTTATTGAAGGCTTAAAGCCGCATATATACTAGCAGCTTTGCTGCGATTTTGGTTAGTGCCGCAACTGGTGCTAACATTATAAGTGTAAGGATGGCGTGGGTGATTTATTCCCCACAGGTAGTGCAGGGTTGGACAGAGGCAAGTGCAGGGTTGGATGGGTTTGCATGCATCATGCATCATTCATACTAAGACTGTTACTGTGATGGGCTAGGCCCAACTGATTCTGTTATAGGTTGTGACCCAAATGATATTGTTTTGGGCTTTGGCCCACATATACTCTTAACTGAACTGTATTGTTACTGTTAAAAGGCTCAGGCCCAGACTAATTTTGTTTCTGTATACTGACTGTTTCTTTAATAAGGGGATTACACACAGATTTTTCGTAAACTCACCCCGTTTTTCACCTTTCAGGTAATCCCCAGCGTTAAACGGTTTGGAGCTACGAGGGACTTGGAGAGGGCCACACCACTGCACATGTTTTACTCTGTTTTGCTCATTTACTTAAGCACTTTGATTTTGAGTCGGGTTGTAATAAGGCCTCTATAATCTCTGGATTTTAAATTTGGGATTTTATTGATTGTGATTTATATCTGCTAGAAGTAGAACACGATTTTCCAAAACAATAACTATTTTCAAACGCTACGTTTTCGCAACTCAATTTTTAAATATCACGCTTTCGTAAATCATTTGTTTTAAATTAAGCTTCCACAACAATAAGGTTTTGAAGGTAATAATGTTTTAAAAGGGAATAACTTTTTAATAAACCACGATTGAAAATAAACAAACGCAAACTGGGGTTTTGTACAGGTTTTAAATGGCAAGAAGTTTTAAATTTTAAGAAGGGTTTTCAATGAAAACATGGTTTTTGAAAAACACCTCAATGTGACACGCCAGATTCAGCCATAACGTCAAGGCCGGGTTTGGGGGTGTTACAGTGAATGGTGTTCGAACGAGTGGTTCAACTCATATCATTTCAGTAATTCGAGCTGATAAACTTCTCAATCAAGGTTGTGAAGCTTTTTTGGCCTATGTTATCAATTCGAATTCTAGTGATAATCAAAACAGTAAAATTTGTATTGTTTGTGAATTCTATTGAGTGCTTATGGTGCAAGTCAGTTAGCACACGGCCTGGTACATGGGCGTGTGGGGCTATTTCGAGAGTTACACGACTTGGCACACGGGCGTGTGACACGACCGAGTGACCCTACTCAGTTCTCCAGGCAATGAAAATAAACATGATATGAAATGAAATTGTTTAAATAATGTGAATATTG
The DNA here is from genome assembly GCA_025698515.1 of Gossypium sturtianum. NCBI lineage: Eukaryota > Viridiplantae > Streptophyta > Magnoliopsida > Malvales > Malvaceae > Gossypium > Gossypium sturtianum. The sequence goes on along the minus strand of CM046946.1, from coordinate 66,661,542 downwards.
AAACTAAAATGGATACATGAGAATGGAATGACATAATGTTGTACTTGCTGAACGTTTTTTATATAGATTAAATGGTATCATTAGAAATGTTATTTGATTCTGTGTGATAATCTCATTTGTTGTTGTTTAAATGTGATAAGAGGGAACTGTATAGTAGCTAGTCCATTTAATTAAATGTGAACTAAGGTGAGTTATTTTTTTTTAAGTTGAGAATGATAAATAAACAAAATGATTTGAGTATTAAAGATAAATGGTTATATTATAAGCCTGTGTTATATAATGTATCAACCTCTAGAAGTGTTAAGTGATGTACTTGTCACACCCCAAACTCGGCCTAGACGTTATGACCGGATCTGGTATGTCACATAGAAGGGTTGTTTAAAAGCTTGCGCGTTTGTTAAAAAGTTCGTATTCCTTTTTGAAAACTTGAGCTTTGTTGTTTGAGAAAAATCAAATTTGTTGTGGTTTTTTTCTTTTTTGTAAAAACATTATTGTTGTTATCATTGTTATTATACCCAAAAACTCGTTTAAAATAGAAATCAATTTCAGTGAATTACGAAAATGTGATATATTTGAAAACAGTAGGTGTCGATTTAGGAAAACTACGTATTTATAAATTTAGCAGTTATCAGGGAAAACTTAAAAGAAAATAAACCAACGGCCTTATTACAGAATATTAACCCAAATCAATAATTAAACTAAAATAAAGCAAAACGTAAATTTACTAAGTTCACGAGAATAATTCTAGGTGTATGGCCACCACAGAGTCCTCCACAGCTCCAAATCCACTAACGCTGGGGATCACCTGCAAGGTTGAAACAACGGGGTGAGTTACAAGAAATCGTGTGTGCAATTCGATTCCGATCCACGATCATGGTCTCGATGCGGGCCTAAGCCCCATCTGATGTCGATTTGGGCCCACCCCAAAATCATGGTAATGCAAACAGAAAATGCAGCCCCCAACCTAATAGTCCATCTGCTACACTCCACCCGTACCAGCCCTACATTCCATGTGGGGACCAAGTCAACCCACCCAACCCTACACTCCAAAAATGCAGTCGAGCTGCCAGTATAAACGCAACAAAGCTGCCAGTATCAGTATATGTGGCTGAGCCACTGAAATCAGTATATTGTGGCATAGCCACGAGTACAGCACTTCCTCCATCATTATAACCCATCCCAATGCAACATGTCATTGCATAATATTTCAGTGTATGCGAAATGTATCATCAAGGCAATTAATCAAGTTATACACAATCATACCAAACCTACCCCTAAGGTATAACAGTAATTTTACCCAACGAGGGTATCTCAGTAATTTACCCACCGAGGGTATTTCAGTAATTTACCCAACGAGGGTATTTCAGTAATGTATCAATTTACAGCTTTTCAATAGCTTACTGTCGCCCCGAACGACATGGGACCCTTATTGGGTCTCTACGGGACTATTGGGCCTAAATTCCATTTTAGGCCCAAACGAGCCCACACGCTCGTGTGGCCCAAAACACTTGGTTTCAGTTTCGGATTTGCAGATCTCACCTTCAGACTTATCATGTGACAGTTTTCTAACAGTTTGGCCCAAATGGGCTGGATAGCCCATTGGGCCCATTTGGCCCGTTTCGACTTGGTTAGGCCTGTTACGGCCGCAGTATCGCGAGAGTGCTCAAGACACCCCCAATGACTTATCACCACTATTCGCATTTCAATTTACCACTCTGAGCGTTCGCACACTCGAGTGGTCACAGATGCCGGTTTCTGGCTTTCCGGCTTTTGGCCGAATCACAGAACATTGCACATATGCATTCGAAAGAGGTGTGAGATTACACACCTGTTTTGGATTACTAAAGAACCACCCTTCGTTGACCCTAGAATAATACCGATCCAAAGTTAGCCTCGACTTCTTAAAAGATTTCATAAGTCCAAAAGTAATACCTTACTAGAATCACTTACCACAAACGTGATCTCCCCCTACAGATCGGCTACCGTCTGCCTCCATGATGAACTCTCGATTAGCAAAGTACCACAAAATCGGCAGTTGCTCAACAAGATTTTCGACTTTCACACAAAATAAAGGGTAAACTAGACCCAAGATGCAGAGAGTACTCAGGTTCGACCTTAGACAAGAACAAGATCAAGATGAGAGATTCGGCTATACTGGAGAGGAAAAGAGCGAAAGGAAAGGAAATAAAGGAAGAATAACACACTACCTTGTAATCACAGAAGAATCATTTAGGAAATGAAGATTCGACAGAGAAAAGAATACCAAGCCCCCGTCCACCAAGTATTCGGCTAAAGGAATTAAAGAAGAGGTAGGATGGCTATCGATTTATGAAGAGAGAAGAAGTGGATGAAAAGAGAGATTAGGTGAGTAGTAGAAGATTCGGCTAAAGAAAAAGAAATGAGGAACCACTTCAAATGGGAGAAAAGAGAAGATTCGGTTGAAGGAGAAAATATTAGAAAAGCAATGGAGAAGAAGAGAGGTTTCAGCTTTGCAAGAAAAGGGTTAGAGACAGCATTTGGCAATAGATGTTTAAGCATCTATAAGTGAAAAGAATAGAGTTTGAATAACTGAGAAGAAAAAGAATAGCAACTTGGGATTTCGGCAAAGAAAATTGAAGCCAGATGTCCCGAAATACTATAATCGAATAATGAAAAAGGTAGAATAAAAATCTCTTCGAGAACACTTGAGGAAAAACGGCACCCCTAAAACACAAGACCCCATATGCTTACCGAAAGTGACCCCTTCCCACCGAAACTCCCCCATGCACTTCCCCATATTTGGCCACTACCTCCTCTCACTCCCTTCCCACAATTCTCTCCTCCATTTGCTCCACCAAACACTCTCCACCTCCCATTCAAACTGTTTGACCAATTCAAACCTTCACCAAGTAGAGTTCCACTCCAACTCTACCTCTTCACCTCCTTGAGCACAAAATAAAACTATCAAATGCTACCTGTGGGACTCGAACACTCTCCCTCTCTCCTTCCCTTGTAACGCCACTCCACTAGGCCACCTTGCTCTTTGTGTTAGCTAACACATTTAATTAAGCCTTAAGTCCTGCTTCCACTAGCTCTCTCCACTAAAGTGCCAAAAATCAAGATTTTTCCTATGGCCTAACTTGAACCCGGGACTTCATAGAAACCCCGTAACCTTCCAAATCACCTTCTTGATAGGTCAATCTTAAACTAATGCCATTCTCATATTCCCAAAGATTCTAAAATGCTTCTTCACTCGGGGCCCAATAGGCCCAATTCTCCTAGGCCCAATTTCGGGATGTTACAAATCTACCCCCTTAAAGAAATTTTGTCCTCGAAATTTCCAACTATCTAACAGTGGTTTTAACCTAAACTACTCTACCACGCTACCTCTATGCACTCTGATTCCAATAACACTAATACACTTCTAACCTAATCTAGAAACCTATAACAGTTCAAATTTGACCCTAATCGGAATGGTGGTTTCGGGACCATGAATCCGAGTCTGAAATATATTTAAATGATATATTCTGTGCTTATTATATGTGATTTAATGTGTGTGAAAGTTTCGTAGAAAAATTTAATCCTTTGTGTGTTCAATTTAACAAAAAGGACTAAATAGCGTAAAGTGTAAAGGTTGCATACTATAGTGAAAAGTGCTAGAATAATAATGGCTTTTTAATATGAGGTATTAAATGGGTAAATAGCCCATTTTTAAGTTAGTGGGTGGCATATGACAAGATTAACCTTAAGTTTTATATTATATAATTTTATATAATAAGGTTATATAAGTAAATGATTAAATCTCATAATATATGTTAAATAAAACATAAAAAAAACATTATCATCTTTTTAGTTGATGAAAGCCGAATGTTCTAAGGAAGAAAAAGGGGGTTTTAAAGTTTCAAAATTCGGCACTTGTAAGCTCAATCCAAGGTTAGTTTGATTTCAGTTTTCGATAATTTTTATGTTTTTGAGATCGTTGCTTCGAACAGTAGCTGACCCATGTTGGAATTTTTAAATTTAAGCATGTTTGATATTTGGCTATTAACATGTTCTTGGGGTTTTTTGATGTTTAATGATTTTATATTAAAGATATGTTAAAGATTAGCATGTTTTGTATTTGAGATTTTAGTGAATTTGAGTATTTTGGGCTAAATTGCAAAAATGAATTTTTGAGGGGACCAAATGCAAAATAAATGAAAGAAATGGACTTGTATAGTCCCTATGAAAATTCGGCTCTAAGGTATTATAGTGAAATTTTGTGTATTTTTTGTTTTATGCAAATAGGACTAAATTGTAAAAATGTGAAACATTAGGGGTAAAATGGTAATTTGCCCATTTATGTGTTTTGGGACTAAATTGAGAAGAAATGTGCTTGAATGAGCTAAATTTTAATGTGTCTAGATCAAGAACAAAGAAAAACGGATTTGGATCGGGGAAAGCGAAGGTTACCGAATAGCCGGCCTACGTTGTCCGTCGACAGTCGAGGTAAGTCCTTAAGCAAATATATATTAAAGAGTTAATTATGAACATGTTAAATGATAATATTTGATAAATTTTGAGTATAAATTTATGTGTAAAGGTGTTAAATTGGATTGAATATATTTTGTTAATGTGATATGAATAAGTATATCCGATATGATATGTGGATGTAATATAATGTATATGATTTATTTGTGATGTTAGTATTAAGAAATGTGTATTGAAGGATAAATATGTTGTTATTCGGACTTCGACCCTAGCAGGCCTTGTGCCGATGATTTATTTCGGGCTTCGAGCCTAGCAAGCCTTGTGCCGGTGATTTATTTCGGGCTTCGAGCCTAGCAGGCCTTGTGCCGGTGAAATATTTCGGGCTTATTGCCTAGCAGGCTAAATGCCGGTGTTTAAATCTTGGACCTTGAGTCTAGCAGGCCTAGTGCCGGTGTGTGCAATTCAGGTTAAAGCCTAGCAGGTGCTATACCGATGAGTTTTAATTTTGAACTTCATTTATATAGTAATAAGGTCATGAAGCAAATCTAGTAAGCTTGAGCTTTGAAAATGAATTTGTTAATTCGGCAACAAGGTATGTACTTCATACATTAATGTCATATATATATATATGAGCTATAACAGTCCGAATTTGACCCTAATCGGAACGGTGGTTTTGGGACCACGAATCCGAGTCTGAAATATATTTAAATGATATATTCTGTGCTTATTATATGTGATTTAATGTGTGTGAAAGTTTCGTAGAAAAATTTAATCCTCTGTGTGTTCAATTTAACAAAAAGGACTAAATCGCGTAAAGTGTAAAAGTTGCATACTATAGTGAAAAGTGCTAGAATGATAATGGCTTTTTAATATGAGGTATTAAATGGGTAAATATCCCATTTTAAGTTAGTGGGTGGCATATGACAAGATTAACTTTAAGTTTTATATTATATAATTTTATATAATAAGGTTATATAAGTAAATGACTAAATGTCATAATATATGTTAAATAAAACATAATAAAACCATTATCATCTTTTTAGTTGATGAAAGCCGAATGTTCTAAGGAAGAAAAAGGAGGTTTTTAAGTTTCAAAATTCGGCACTTGTAAGCTCAATCCAAGGTTAGTTTGATTTCAGTTTTTGATAATTTTTATGTTTTTGAGATCGTTGCTTCGAACAGTAGCTGACCCATGTTGGAATTTTTAAATTTAAGCATGTTTGATATTCGACTATTGACATGTTCTTGGGGTTTTTGATGTTTAATGATTTTATATTAAAGATATGTTAAAGATTAGCATGTTTTGTATTTGAGATTTTAGTGAATTTGAGTATTTTGGGCTAAATTGCAAAAATGAATTTTTGAGGGGACCAAATGCAAAATAAATGAAAGAAATGGACTTGTATAGTCCCTATGAAAATTCGGCTCTAAGGTGTTATAGTGAAATTTTGTGTATTTTGTGTTTTGTGCAAATAGGACTAAATTGTAAAAATGTGAAACATTAGGGGTAAAATGTAATTTGCCCATTTATGTGTTTTGGGACTAAATTGAGATGAAATGTGCTTGAATGAGCTAAATTTTAATGTGTCTAGATCAAGAACAAAGAAAAACAGATTTGGATCGGGGAAAGGCGAAGGTTACCAAATAGTCGGCCTACGTTGTCCGTCGACAGTCGAGGTAAGTCCTTAAGCAAATATATATTAAAGAGTTAATTATGAACATGTTAAATGATGATATTTGATAAATTTTGAGTATAAATATATGTGTTAGCCGAATGTAAAGGTGTTAAATTGGATTGAATATATTTTTGTTAATGTGATATGAATAAGTATATCCGATATGATATGTGGATGTAATATAATGTATATGATTTGTTTGTGATGTTAGTATTAAGAAATGTGTATTGAAGGATAAATTATGTTGTTATTCGGGCTTCGAGCCTAGCAGGCCTTGTGCCGGTGATTTATTTCGGCCTTTGAGCCTAGCAGGCCTTGTGCCGGTGATTTATTTTGGGCTTCGAGCCTAGCAGGCCTTGTGCCGGTGAAATATTTAGGGCTTATTGCCTAGCAGGCTAAATGTCGGTGTTTAAATCTTAGACCTTGAGTCTAGTAGGCCTAGTGCCGGTGTGTGCAATTCGGGTTAAAGCCTAGCAGGTGCTATACCGATGAGTTTTAATTTTGAACTTCATTTATATAGTAATAAGGTCATGAAGCAAATCTAGTAAGCTTGAGCTTTGAAAATGAATTTGTTAATTCGGCAACAAGGTATGTACTTCATACATTAATGTCATATATATATGTGCTATAATAGTGAGCAAATGAAACTATGAAAGAAAAATGTATTGTGCACTTGGTTGTGAAGTTTATATAAATATAATAAAATTTGCCATATGGTTATTGGAAATGTGAAAGTTTGAGTATGGTTAAAAGGTTCTTGTAAGTATATTTATTCATCCAGTTATGTAATTGTCTCTGTGTATTCGGCAATTGATGTATTTGGTAAAGAATTGGAAGTTACCAAGTTAAGTAAGGTAGTGATATCTTGTTATGGTGAGCCTATGAGTAAGACATGTATGCTTTATGTCATGAATTGATTTAAATCATGTTTAACTAGTTAAGTGACTTAAATCAATGCTTAAGACTTACTAAGCTAGTAAGCTTACTCTGTTTATGTTTAATGTTTTGATTTATAGATTTTGATCAAGCTATGGGCTCGGAAAATTGTCAGCAAGTCAATCGCACTATCAACTTTTTGGTACTCTTTTGGTTTAGTTTATTTTGGATAAAGGCATGTATAGGATGGATAATGTCTACGTTTGAGTTGGAAATTTTTGTTATGTATCTATATTAAAGCCATGCGAATATGGCTTACTTTCAATATCTTGAGTTTTCAATGTTTCATGTTTTAATTATAGTATATGTGATTTTAAATGAATTAGAAGTATAGAACTTGTTTGTTCGTACATGCATTAGTATATTTATATATGAGATGAATTTATAATTGATGGTATAATGGATATGTTGATTTAGTTTGTATTGGTTTAGTATGCATATGCTTTAGGCTTGATTTGGGTGATAATTTGTGTTTGGATTAAAATTTAATATAAGGTGTATTTGTATATTCGGCTAAGGCTTGGACTCAATATAATATAAATGTATTATATATATTGGATGTTTTCATTAATGACAGAATGTATATTCTATGATTGTTTTGGTTTGTTCATAAGAGAATTGATTTGTGCACGAATATTTGTTTAAGGAACCAAAGGTGCATTTGTTCTTTTAGTAGATATAGACCAAGCGCATTTTATATATTTGTGATGTGATCGTTTGAGTCTTGGTTACTTTGATTCTGTATGTAGTGGTAAATATACTTATATGTTAGGCCTGATTAGACAGATTATTAATATCTCGTAAATATGAATGATGAGTTTGTTACATTATTCGACCGAATTCATGAGGTACATATTTAGCATGTGATTAAACGATGGTATGTGAGATATTAAATTCGATTAAGACATTGTGCATATGGTTAAGATTTGTTTAATCTATGCTTGACGGTTTGATGAAATAATTTGATAAAGGATCTTTAGTAATGTGATGTGAAGTGATTGAGTGGATATGCTCATGTATTTAGCTATGCTAGAAATTAAGTCTAAAACATTGAAATGTTATAATTATAGTAATGATCGCACTGTGTATGCTTGAATTCAATGGAATGTTTATTCGGAATTGAGTTTAGTTAGGTAATGCCTCATAACCCTAATCTGGCGACGGGTACGGGTTAGGGGTGTTACAAAACCTCTTTACCCAACCAGATATCCAACCACCGAAGCAAACAGGTACTTATCACACATTCATAAAATTTTCTACATTCAAAACACCACATCCAACCAAAACATACTTGACTTAATGGTGATGGAATAATCCCGAGCCCTATGCTCCTTAGACCCGCATCTCAAGCATGCTCTTGACCTCCTCCAACATTCACCCGGATGATGCCTTCTGCAATATACGCAAGCCGGAACGTTTGGACGTGCCTTCACATGCTTCACAGAACGAGACTGCGACCCCAGAGAATTGTGATCTCTTTTCTTCTTACAGTCCACGCACCCAACTCGTAGTGTTTTACCAATTTCTTTTACCTCCTCCAATACCTCCCTAACTATTTGAGCAAAGACATCGGCTCGGCTCGGTCATGAGCCCCATCTCGACCACCAGCGATCTGAGCGCCTCCCTTTTTGGTCTATGCCCCGATGCTGAGGATTCAGCCTTAGCACCTCATCCTCTCCCACGGCTGCGTATACCACGTCCACGTCCTCTTGTACTCATGTTGCTGAATCGAATTAATCTGATTAAGAATGTTATGCATTAGCTTAGTGTTCAAGTAATTTTTAACAGATGTTTTATGAATGAACAGTAGTATGAGTAGTTTTCGCGGATCGAGCTTCCTGCTATTTCAGTCTCTATAGTCTTAATTCTTATAGCTAACAGTTCAGTGTACTACCACTAACTCTAGTAGTTTTCTTCCTACAGTCATTTCATCATATTATCACACAAAGTCAGAAGACTTACGGATTTGGTGCCGAAGACTCGGGTGCCATACTTCCAAAAAGACATATTTTCTAAACCATATTTCAAACCAATTTTTGGAAAATGTTTTCGAACCCATTCCACAGCTGAGTTTTGTAACCGGGCTCTGATACCATAAAATGTAAAACCCTAAACCCGACCTAGAAATTGTTAAAAAGTTCGTATTCTTTTTTGAAAACTTGAGCTTTGTTGTTTTAGAAAAATCAAATTTGTTTTGTGGTTTTTCCTTTTTTGTAAAAACATTTTTGTTGTTATCATTGTTATTATACCCAAAAACTCGTTTAAAACAGAAATCAATTTCAGTGAATTACGAAAATGTGATATATTTGAAAATAGTAGGTGTCTATTCAAGAAAACTACGTATTTATAAATTTAGCAGTTATCAAGGAAAACTTAAAAGAAAATAAACCAACAGCCTTATTACAGAATATTAACCCAAATCAATAATTAAACTAAAATAAAGCAAAACGTAAATTTACTAAGTTCACGAGAATAATTCAGTGTATGGCCACCATAGAGTCCTCCACGTACTCCAAATCCACTAACGCCGGGATCACACGCAAGGTTGAAACAACGGGGTGAGTTACAAGAACTCGGTGTGAAATCCCGATTCGATCCACGATCATGGTCTCGATGCAGGCCTAAGCCCCATACAAGATGTCGATTTGGGCCCACGGCCCCAAAATCATGGTAATGCAAGCAGAAAATGCAGCCCCAACCTAATAGTCCATCCGCTACACTCCACCCGTACCAGCCCTACACTCCATGTGGGGAGCAAGTTAACCCACCCAACCCTACACTCCAAAAATGCAATGAGTTTGCTAAGTATAAATGCGACAAAAGCGCGATGCTCGATATATGTGGTGAGCCCACTGAAATCGAGATATTGTGGCATAGCCACGACAAAGACTTCCTCCATCATTATAACCCATCCCAATGCAACATGTCATGGCATAATATTTCAGTGTATGCAAAATGTATCATCATGGAAATTAATCAAGTTATACGCAATCATACCAAATCTACCCCTAAGGTATAACAGTAATTTTACCCAACGAGGGTATCTCAGTAATTTACCCACCGAGGGTATTTCAGTAATTTACCCAACGAGGGTATTTCAGTAATGTATCAATTTACGGCTTTTCAATAGCTTACTGTCTCCCCGAACGACACGGGACCCTTATTGGGTCTCTACGGGACTATTGGGCCTAAATTCCATTTTAGGCCCAAACGAGCCCACACGCTCGTGTGGCCCAGAACACTTGGTTTCGGTTTCGGATTTTTAGATCTCACCTTCAAACTTATCATGTGACAGTTTTCTAACAGTTTGGCCCAAAAAGGCTGGATAGCCCATTGGGCCTATTTGGCCCGTTTCAGCTCGGTTAGGCCTATTACAGACGCAGCATTGCGAGAGTGCTCGAGACACCCCCAACGATTTATCGCCACTATTCGCATTTTGATTTACCACTCTGAGCGTTCGCACACATGAGTGGTCACAGATGCTGGTTTCTGGCTTTTTGGCTTTTGGCCGAATCACAGAATATTGCACATACGCATTCGAAAGGGGTGTGAGATTACACAGCTGTTTCGGATTACTAAAGAACCACCCTTCGTTGACCATAGAATAATACCAATCAAAAGTTAGCCTCGACTTCTTAAAAGATTTCATAAGTCCAAAAATAATACCTTACTAGAATCACTTACCACAAACGCGATCTCCCCTTATAGATCGGCTACCGTCTGCCTCCATGATGAACTCTCGATTATCAAAGTACCACAAAATTGGTAGTTGCTCAACAAGATTTTTGGCTTTCCCACAAAAAAAGGGTAAACGAGACCCAAGATGGAGAGAGTACTCAGGTTCGGCCTTAGACAAGAAGAAGATCAAGATGAGAGATTCGGCTATACTGGAGAGGAAAAGAGCGAAAGGAAAGGAGATAAAGGACGAATAACACACTACCTTGTAATCACATAAGAATCGTTTAGGAAATGAAGATTCGGTAGAGAAAAGAACACCAAGCCCCCGTCCACCAAGTATTCGGCTAAAGGAATTAAAGAAGAGGTAGGATGGCTATCGATTTATGAAGAGAGAAGAAGTGGATGAAAAGAGAGATTAGGTGAGTACTAGAAGATTCGGCTAAAGCAAAAGAAATGAGGAACCGCTTCAAATGGGAGAAAAGAGAAGATTTGGTCGAAGGAGAAAATATTAGAAAAGCAATGGAGAAGAAGAGAGGTTTCGGCTTTGGAAGAAAAGGGTTAGAGACAGCATTCGGCAATAGATGTTTAAGCGTCTATAAGTGAAAATAATAGCGTTTGAAGAACTGAGAAGAAAAAGAATAGCAACTTGGGATTTTGGCAAAGAAAATTGAAGCTAGATGTCCCGAAATACTATAATCGAATAATGAAAAAGGTAGAATAAAAATCTCTTAGAGAACACTTGAGAAAAAAATGGCACCCCTAACACACAAGACCCCATATGCTTATCGAAAGGGACCCCTTTTCACCGAAACTCCCCCATGCACTTCCCCATATTCGGCCACTACCTCCTCTCACTCCCTTCCCACGATTCCTCCATTTGCTCCACCTAACACTCTCCACCTCCCATTCAAACCGTTTGACCAATTCAAACCTTCACCAAGTAGAGTTCCACTCCAACTCCACCTCTTCACCTCCTTGAGCACAAAATAAAACTATCAAATGCTACCTGTGGGACTCGAACACTCTCCCTCTCTCCTTCCCTTGTGACGCCACTCCACTAGGCCACCTTGCTCTTTGTGTTAGCTAACACATTTAATTAAACCTTAAGTCCTGCTTCCACTAGCTCTCCCCACTAAAGTGCCAAAAATCAAGATTTTTCCTATGGCCTAACTTGAACCCGGGACTTCATAGAAACCCCGTAACCTTCCAAATCACCTTCTTGACAGGTCCATCTTGAACTAATGTCGTTCTCATATTCCCAAATATTCTAAAATGCTTCTTCACTCGGGGCTCAATGGGCCCAATTCGCTTAGGCCCAATTTCCAGATGTTACAGTACTTGTGGATATAATAGGATGCCAAATGATATCCGTACATGTTACATTAGGTTTTCATAATTTATTTATAAATTTATCGAGGTAAGTTAAATGAATTTCATACGAGCTTACTATGCATTTGTAATGCTTATCTTCTTTTCTTTTCTATCTCTGAATAGGTTATTTTGTGAGATACGTCAGTCGGATCAACTCGGAGCTCACATTATCTAGTCTCTAATTCATTAATCTTTATTTATTCCAAATTCGATTATGTGGCATGTATATAGGGTTGTATTTACATTTAAGTTATTTTGGATGTTGATGATATGGATATAAGTGTAATGTTTGGAACTGATGATCTTATTTTGGTTGAATTACAACATGAGTTGCATATATGTTTTTTTTGTTTTGTAAATATGGTGTATTTTACTTGATGAGTATTGACACTTAGAAAAGAGGAATTTTGTTGATGAAATCTTGACATTTGAAATGATGAACATATGTGAATGTTAAGTATGAATATTGAGGCATGAATAATGATGAATGGTAGGATATGAATTGTTGAATTGAGGTTCCAATTGTGGCATATTGGTTAGGTACTTAAGATGAATGATATAAGTATTGTTTTGGCATACTTTTGATGTATTTACACAAATTGAAAAATGGTATATTGCATGGTTGTTGCATATTTGGATGTCTGGTGTCGTAACTTACATTGTAGGGTATCATTTAGGGGTACACGGCCTGACACACAGCTGTGTTCCATACATGAGCATATGGCACGACCATATGGTATGTATGTTTTGGGTAACAATTGTTGCACACAGTCATAGTCTCTCACATGGCCCGACGCCACGGTCGTGTAACTATTTATAAACTTTTGCAATTAGGTCTTACACGGTCACAACTAGTTACATGGCCTATCGACACGGCTGTGTGACTTTACATACACGATATTAGTTCCCATGCATGGTTGGACCACACGACTTGGTGTTTTAATCCCACATAGACTCAACTTGTCACACGACTAGTCATGTAACAGTCCGTTTTCAGTGGTGTCAAAAACTGTGGTTTCAGGGCCACGATTATGACAAGTGAGTTAGCATTCAAATATTTATTTAATGTTTACGGGTATTTATTAAAGTCATATTAAAAATTGGTTAGGAAATTTTACAGCATGGCTAGGAAATTTATTAAAGTCATACTAAATTGTAAAAGTTGCAAAATCTAATTGCTATTAGTTTAATAGAGTTAAATAGATATAGAATCAAGGTGGGAGGGTTTTAACTGGCAATTATGCCATAGCCATAGCTATAGATTATTAAGCTTGGTTGTTAAATAGACATATTTTGTTAAGTGATTTTTGATGATTTTAAGGTTTAAGGGCCTCTTTGAAAAGATAGTAAAATTCAATGATAATAGTATGAAATGGTGGAAATTATGGGCTATAATGAACCCCTAGGAAAATCGGCCAATAGGGTTTTTCGTTAAAAATGGCGAATTTGTAAGTTTTGGATTTAGGAACTAAATTGCTTAAAATTTAAAATGTTAGGGGTAATTTCAGAAATTCCCATTAAAATGAGTTATAAGTTTGAACTAATTGTTTTAAGCTATTTGAATGATTTAATTTAATGAAATTATTATTTAGATCAAGACACGCAACAACCAGATTTGAATCGTGGTAAAGCTAAGGTTTCGGATTAGTCATCAGCTCTATTTTTGCAATCATTTTTGTCAAGGTAAGTTCGTATAATGGTTAAGCATGTCAATTTCTATCTTGGATGAAGAATTGATTATTGTTGTGCTTTGTAAAACATTAATTGATTATAAGTTGTTAATTAGTATTTTGGATTAAATGGTAATGTTAGTATAATTGATGGTTACATGTGAAAAATGTTAAATTTATGGATTTATATATTTGAAATCGTGTAATGGAGAGAAGTTAAAGAATTCCACATGGAATATGTCCTGTTTGAACCTTGTGAATACTTAGGATGCAAATGACATGTCATTAGGGATTACATGTATTCGGATGCTGATCTTAGATGTCCTACTGATAGCTGAGGTCATGTATTTGTTGTGGATTCTCCATAGCTCATGTGAGCAACATCGTGTAGCTTAACATCCCGGTCCACTGCTCGTGTGAGCATTACAGATATGATTACAGTTGCATGTACAAGCACATTCCCGAGTATCCGATGATATTCTATTTGGTTCAGTGGGTGATTAAAAGTTTTAATTGAATGAAAAATGTTGATATATGTATTTGAAATGAAAAGGGAGTAAATTGGGGAAATGATGGATAAATTATATATTGAACTCCTTATTATGATATGTTTCATGCTCAATTGATTTGGTATGCTTTTTAATACATCTACTAATTTTGTGCTGTGGTGTTAATAGGAAAGATATGTATACTTATGGTAATGAACAATGCTTGAGTGGTTTGATCATATATATATTTGGTAAGTTTAAGTTTCCGTTATACAAGCTTACTAAGCATTAGTTTCTTATATAGTTGTTTTCTTTGTATTGTAGATCATTGGAAAGCTCGATCGGTTGGAATCTTGTCGGTGTATAATCACACTATCCTTCCATGATTTTGGTAGATTTTGCTTAATTTGGATTATTGTTATAAATGGCACATATAGGGTTCAATGTTTTACCTTGGTCCTTTGGTTGTTTTGGGTTTGTGATGAGCTTAATTGCGGTTGAATGCTTAGATGTTGTTGTTTTGTAAATGATGATGTAAATAGATGATGTTGGACTTGTGTATGACCTTTTCTTAAAGTAGGTAAATCATGGTTGAATGGTATGCTATGGATAAGGTTACTTGGTTTGTATGATATAGGTTTAAGGAATGATTTTGAAATGTTGAATGGAATTAAGTTTGACATGTTACTCGTGGTGCCTTTTGATGGCACATTGGTTAGGCATATGTGGAATGATTTTGACATGTTTCTAGTGTCCTTGAATGTGTTATAAACCATGTGAAATAAGCTAGACACGATGCGTCTTGGTGTGTAGGAAATGGTGCTTGAAATGGCTTGTTTTAGGGGTAATTTATTAATCACACGGCTTGGGACATGGGCTGTCACACGGCTGTGTGACACACATGGCCACCCCACACAGTCGTGTGTCATTTAAATTATATGTGTAGGATGAACCACGCGGTCTCAGAGAGTTACATGGCCTAGCGACACGGTCGTGTGACCTGAACCACATGGTTACAAGAGTTACACGGCCTGGCGACAAGGCCATGTGACCAAACTTCGAATGCACACATGGTCTAGCACACAACCTGCGACACGGTCGTGTGACTCTATTTTGAATAACCACACGGGAAGACACATGGGCTGGGACACGACTGTGTGTCCCATACTTCGAACACTCACGCGACCTGGGCAATGTCACACGGCCTGGCCACATAGTCGTGTGGCACCTGTGTCCCAATTTTTCCAAAATAACCTGATTTGTTCCAAATTAGTCCTTGGATGTTCCCAACTTATTTTTATGACCTCTTAAGCTCGAATTAAGGTCTGTAACCATGTGTATACCATGAATAAATATTAGTTTGAATATTATTATTTAAAATGATTAATTGTTTCTAAAGGTCATTATTTGTTATAATTTGATCGGTAATATTCTGTAACCCTAATTTGGTGACGGAGATGAGTTAGGGATGTTACATTTAGTGGTATCAGAGCTACGGTTTAGTCAGTTCTCGTACTGAACGTAGCATGTATAGAGTTTAGAAATACATGCCATTTTATAACCTGTGATAGTGTGATGTCTCATGACTTAAATTGATTTTTTTTTCATATAGATATAAAAGATTTCATCCAACCGAGCTTATTCTGATGAAGCTGAGAGCAATTCTCAAGCTTATGTTCAAGGGGCATGTAGCAGTGAACCCATTCCTGAGGGCCGAGGAAGCTAGGCGTGAGAAGCCTTTTTCCACATGATGTCTAAGTGGTTTACCGATTTTATTAAAACAAATCTGATGGCTCAACGACCTCCACCCCCTCCCGTAGCCCAACCAATTCCCGCTATTCCTCAAGGTTCGAAAATGGTACGTATAAACAGGCCTCCAGTTGATAAATTTCGTAAATATGGGTAGAAGAATTCCGTGGTAAATCTGAAGATGACACGGAAAAAGCTAAATTTTGGTTAGAGAATACTATCAGAGTTTTTGATGAACTGTCTTGTTCTTCCAATGACAGTTTAAAATGTGCAATATCTCTGTTAAAAGATGAAGCATATTAATGGTGGAACACTTTGATAGCAGTGGTATCGAAAGATTGCGTGAATTGGGATTTCTTCCAAACAAAATTAAAAAAGAAATACGTTAGTCAATGATATCTCGATAAAAGCAGAAAGTGTTTCTAGAACTGAAGCAGGGTCATAGAATTGTAGCTGAATATGAAAGAGAATTTGTAAGGCTCTAAATATGCTCAGGAATGTATTCCAATCGAGGTTGTTATGTGTACCCGGTTTGAAGATGGTTTGAACGAAGATATCCGATTACTTGTCATGATACTTGAGTTGAAAGAATTTGTTGTTTTGGTGGATCAAGCACATAAAGTTGAAGAACTTAGCAAGACAAAA
Source organism: Gossypium sturtianum (assembly GCA_025698515.1). Lineage (NCBI taxonomy): Eukaryota > Viridiplantae > Streptophyta > Magnoliopsida > Malvales > Malvaceae > Gossypium > Gossypium sturtianum. The sequence continues at coordinate 66,644,880 of CM046946.1, read as the reverse complement.
AAAGGGCAAATTCTGAAGTCCGAGACATGGGTAAACAACCGTGGGAAAATCTTTTTCTTCCCTAGCAAAGGAATTGAAGGAATCTCATAGTCGTATGTGAACTCCATATGGATTTTCTAGGAGAGATAGAGGGAAGCAAGCTAGTTCGAGACCTCAGGCTACCTTTGTAGCTAGTGTGGGCAGTGCTCATAATAACAAACCAGAGTGTCAGTAATGCAATAGAGACGTTTTGGAGAGTGCCGACTTAAAGAAGGAGCGTGTTTTGAATGTGGTTCGTTTAACCATTTTTTGCGAGATTGTCCAGATAGATTTGACAGAGATAAAGCTTAGAATACACGAGCTGGAAACGTGCCTTCGAGAGGGAGGCCATCTAAGAATAGTGGTAAGAAAGGAAATAGTTGAAGTGGAAAGAAAGATTCTGTCGTTTAGTCAGTGGCACGGGCACCGGCTAGGGCATATAAAATTCGTGTTCGTGAAGATGCTTCAGCACCTAATGTGATCGTTGGTACATTTTGTCTCTTTGATGTTAATGTTTATGCTTTCATTGACCTGGGATAAAAAAATTCATATATATGCACAGCACTAGTAATGGATAAGAAAATACCAATAGAGTCAATGGAATTAGTAGTCAAAGTAACTAATCCGTTAGGTCAGTAAGTGTTAGTTGACAAAGTTTGTAGAAATTGTCCTCTAAAGATCCAAGATTACAACTTTCCAGCTAATTTGATGCTATTGTCATTCGATGAATTTGATGTTATTCTCAGCATGGAGTGATTGACTTTACACAATGTAGTTATGAATTGTAGATGTAACACCCCTAACTCGTATCCATCGCCGGAGTAGGTTTACGAGGTATTACCGATCAATTCACAACATATAGCATACATTTATCAAACATAAAGCATTCATTCTCATAAATCATTTAATACAATCACATTTTCCCTTATAAGACCCTACGAGGCCTTAAACATGCTTTAGAAGTGGTTCGGGACTAAACCGATAAGCTAATAAATTCTTGGAAAACTTAGAAAATTTTCAATCATTCAGGGGTCACACGCCCGTGTGACCTGGACGTGTGCCTCACACGGCTTCAGACACGCCCGTGTCACAGGCCGTGTGGAACAGGGCATACGTATTGACTTAGGTCACACGGCCGACCACACGCCCGTCTGTCTAGCCCGTGTGCCCTTTGAATTGGCCTCACACACCCGTGTGACAGGCCGTGTACTAGGCTGTGCCAAACCTGTAGGGTATACTGAGTTATGCAACACAGCCAAGTCACACGCCTGTGTGCTAGGCCGTGTGCCATTTAGGGGGTATACTGATTTGTGCCACACAGCCGATCACACGCCCATGTGTGAGGCCGTGTGGAGCATACTGACTTAAATTCAATTTCAATACCAGGGGACACATGGCCGTGTAACATGGCAGTGTGTCACACACGGCTGAGACACACACCCATGTCTCTGACCGTGTGGACAAAAATAGGCCATTTGCAAGGCCAATAGCCACCCTTTCTCATGCTCAATTAAGCAACCAAAATGGTACCATTTCATCATACAATAGGCAGCCAAAATCATCAACCAAAAAGCACAATTCATACCATATCCATTTCAACCAAACTCAATCCTCAATTCAATGCCAATTACCTATTCAAATACTTGTCAACTCAACTTCTAAAATCGTACTTCACCAAAGCATTTCTAAAGCATTAAACTCCATAAATCAATTAACCATTTGCAACTATAAAACCATAACCATTTTCATACTAAACATGCCAAAATAAGCCATCACTCATGGCTATGTATACAACCAAATCATATACATTCACAAGCCATTTCCAATAGCTAAACATACAACAATATTAACATCATTTTACAAGCCAACTCTCATGACTATATTTACAACCAAAATACCACAAGTAGCCTATACATGCTATATACCATATATACACAACTCAAAAGTACCAAATAGATGTCCGATAGTGCGATGATGTTCCCGACGACTCCCGGATCTTAGCTAGCCTTAATTCACTATAAAACATAGAAAAATAACACAAAGTAAGCTTCATAGCTTAGTAAGCTCGTGTATGAACAACTTAATTCATCAAATAAATGCAAATCAACCAATTTTACATAACATCACCATATATGTAACATCCTAAAATTGGGGTTATTTGGGATTGAATTATTTTTTTCTCGTGTTTGAATTGCTGTGGTATTAATTGTGGTGTAGTAAGGCTTAATTAGGGGTCGTGAGTAGGCTCGGAATAGTGGAAAAATATTTTTATAAGCTTTAAAGGTAGGGAGCCTTAGTAAGTAGGGGTTAAAAGATTAAAAGAGGGAACTTTTGACACAGAAATGGCCTTGGAAAAGTGGCAAAAGGAAGGCCACTTAAGAGCTGGAGTTGACGCCATCAAGGGAGCAAGGGGAGCCTGTGTTCGAGCTGCAGAAATTCCCTTTTTGTTCTTTAATTTGGACGGCAATAGGGGGAGAGAATTTCTCACTTCAAACTCTTTTTGATAATAAGGATAATGTGGATAATATGAGCTTTTTAATTGAATTTTTATTTGATTAATTCCAAGGAGAAAATATAGGCATTTGAGTATTCAAATTATTTTGAATATTTTTTTTAAGCTAGTGGCCAAGAGGAATTTTAGGTGATGGCCGAAATTTGGACTCTTCATGGAAGAGTGGACGGCAAGCATAGGGGAGGGAGGTGCCGAATTCTATTTAAGGCACATACCTATCATCTTGTTTCTCTTTTCTTCATTTTTGCACATAGCCGAAATTCCTCTGCTCATCTTCTACTCTCTCCTTCTCATTCTCTCAAGCCGAAATCTCCATCAACACTTTCTCTCCTATTTGTTTTGCTTCAACACCAAAAATCTCCTCTACTCTCTCCTTTGCCGAAACTCCATTCCCTTATCCATTATTTTCTTTCTTCTACTATAAGCCGAATCTCTCCTTCTTGGTGTGCCGAATTTCTTTCCTCTACTTGGTGTAGTCTTGGCCGAATATCAAGCAAAGGTGACCTCCTCTAGTCTTTTCCCCAATCGGTTCATAAGGTGGGTAAGTGGTCAAAGCCGAATGCCTTTTATTTTGTTCTCTTGACGATTTGGATGTAATGGGAAAAGCCGAAACACTAGTGGTTGGTTAATCTTTCTGTTGAAACCGATTTCACCTAGGACTCCGGGATCTCAAAGCAATAAATCTGATCTTCCATTCTTTGTCAAACCGATTGGTAAGTGGTGGTAAGGATCTATTTTAATAGAGTATTCTTTTAGTAACTGAAAGCCGAAGGCTACTAACATGTGATTGCCGATTTAGGGAAGCAGAAATATTTGGTGTGTGGTAGCTAGCATTCAAAGGCGTGTAGGTAAGGATTCGGGTTCAAGAGATAACCCTTTAGATTCAATTGGTTTGGCCGAATAGGCCATGTCACTAACCTTTGTGTTTGGCCGAATATAGGGGCAAGGAAACTAGTGTGGTCGATTGCCTCTTTGGGGATTTAGAGTTACCGCTAGAAACAGGTGTGTACATACACACTTTATGATTGATTAACTGTGCTAAATGTTGTGTATGCTAAATCTGATTTATGTAGCTTTGGATTTAATACCATAACGGTATAAGCGATGATTCAGGTAAGCCCCTGTCCGTATGAGTTTACTATTTGATGCTTTTGGAAAGCATGGCATATTTGGTATATGCGATTTAAATACATGTTGGCATGAATTCTGTTATGCATATCTTGACTTATGTGGGTTAAAGCGAGTGGGGAAGTGATATTCGTGTCGACGGACACGGTGGTTTGGTACCACATTGTGACTACGGTCACAGAGGTTTGGCACCTCCGGAGGTTTGGCACCTCATAGCGTCTCGTCCCGGTGGCTTAGCACCACGGTGGGTTGGGCCTACGATTTACATTATGGGATTGGCGCGGTGATTTGGTATCACACGATGGGTTGGCCCCATCATTTGATTTGTGACTTCGAGTCACCAGTGGTTTGGCACCACCAGTGGTTTGGTACCACACGGGGTAGAGAAAGGTGTTTGGATGGCTAGGTTGGGTGCATGGTTTAGTGCATGTTAATTTGTTATAAATTGTGTATGTTGTTGCACTAAATGGGGAAGGGTTACACATTGAGTCTTGGTGACTCACCTTCTCCTTTAACATTTTTCAGTGACTCGTAGATCGCAGATAAGGAGCCGGATGGACTCGAGGTGGCCATGCGGTGGATATTTGAATTAAATGAACTTTAAATTTTAGTTTATTATACTTTATTGTTGGTTTTGTTTTAATCAAGTTGTAATAAGGCCTCCTAGGATTATTTTTATTATTTTTACATGTTTTGAATATTTCGTTTAAACTATTTAATAATATTAAAATGGGTGCACATGTTTTCGAAATCAAACGCATAAAATGTTTTAAAGTGCCATCGGGTACATTCAAAATCGGTAACAACTGACTTAATAGATCTTTAAACATAACTAAGTGCGGTTTCTTCACACACCTAAATGGTTTTAACAAAACAATATAAAATGAGATGTTTTCACCCAAACTTAAGCGGCTAAAGGCATTATTACAAAAATGTTTTCCTCTGTAACATACCAAATTCGGTCGTAATGTTTGGGCCGAGTTTGGGATGTTACAAAATTGGTATCGGAGCCCAGTTCAAAGCTCGGCTGTGGGGGCCCAAGGCCCAAAATGTTTTGGTAGGCCTTTTGGAATTATTTTTGGGTTTTGCAAAGCATGGCACCAGAGTCTCGGCACCAATCCGCCCAGGTAAGTACTTCCAACTTCTTTGTGAATTATTACTTGTAGAAAGGGTAGGTATGGGACGTAGCTAGTATGATAAGTGTTTGAACCTTAGGACTAGTCTACCCCAACAAATACATAAGACTTAAAAGCCTAATTAAACAAACCTACGACCAAGTCGCCGAGTTAGGGTGTGGTAACCAGTGCGCATGTCTAGGATTGGATCAGGAAGAGCTTGGTATTTAAGCGAGTCCTCGTGACTCACCTCCTCTTCGCAGAATCCTACCAGTGCGTAGCCGGTTCACCCTAACCAAGAGGACTCGGTCATAGGCTAAACATACTAAATAAAACCCGAAAGGGATTAGCCATGTTTTATGAAAACCCTAATTTTAAAATCATTAAAATATCTCTTTAAAATAGTAGGACAAATTTATTTTTGGAAAAAAATTTAAAATATTCTTGGCTTATCAAAATTTACAAAATTACCCTCAGTAGGAAAATGACGAAAATACCCACAGGATAGAAACAGGAATGAAATGCCCAAAGAGTGAATAGGTATGAAAAGTATTAGGGAATGGATGTGCTCTTCATGTAAACTAGGATAGAGGGCTTAAAACTTTGATTGATCGAAGGAATCCCTATTGAACTTTTCATAAAATTTCTTTCATGAGTAACCAAGTGGAACAATTACTAATCCATAAAAATTTCTTAACCAGATTAAAGCGCGATAGTTAGAATGAGCTCTAGAGGACGTGGCCGTCGTGGGACCCGCGGTAGAGGGCGTGGATGACCGTGTCGAACCCGTTAGGTCGGGTCAAGGGTCGGAAAATGAGGTACCACCGCCACCACCACCTCCAACTTTTGGAGCTGAGGATCAGGATCAGACAGGGGGTGAGGCAGTATCGCAAGCTGTATTGCGAGTCCTTGAGATGGTGGCTGGGGCTAGTGGAGGTATGGAAGCTCAGAAATCTGTTCCCTAGCGACTCCGATCCAACGGAGCTGAGGTATTTCGGGGAGTGTCGGGCGTGGCACCCAGTGCGGCGGAATATTGGTTAGAATCGACCGAGAGAATCATGGATGATCTTGACCTGACGGATGAGGAGAAGCTGAAAGGAGCGGTGTCGCTTCTAAAGGATGAGTCATATCAGTGGTGGCTCACCGTTCGAGATGGTGCTACGGCAGATGATCTTACTTGGGAGTATTTCAAAACGCTTATCCGAAAAAGTATGTGGGCACCCGCTACACCGATGCTCCAGAGGAAAGCCTTTTTGGGATTGGTACAAGGAAATAAGTCGATGATTCGAGTATGAGGCGAGTTCTTAAGGTCGAGTCGATATGCTAGAGGCATCGTGGCTATCGAACATGAACGTTGCGTGCGCTTTGAAAGACGGACTTAGAGATGAGTTAAGGTTCTTTGATTGCTCCACAGCCAGAGCGTGAGTTTGCCGCTACTGGTGGAAAAAGCTAAGGTAGCCGAAGGAGTCAAGGAGTCGTGAAGCAGAACTATGATAGGAACAAGCGTAAGAGAGGCTTTGGGTAAATGCCGTTCGGTGGTAATGTTCAGAAAAGGGCTAGGCAGAGTGGGTCAAATCAGGCAGGAAGGCCCATGGCTACTAATCAGAGACCGGCCCAGTGTAATCGCTGTGGAAAATCACATTGGGGAGGTTGTTGGACCGGTGAGAAGGGTTGCTTTGAATGTGGGTCGTTGGATCACCGTGTAAGGGATTGTCCTCGGAAGTTAGCCAAGAATCAGCCAGAGGGGCAAAACCGTAATCAGGATAGAACTATGGGACCACAGAGGGGTCGTAGTAATGGTAGAGGAGGCAATGGTCCTAATCGAGGTCGCGGAATTCAAGGCAGAGGCCCAGGCAACACAGAGGCAAGGCAGCCTGGCTTAGTCTATGCAGCGAGGCGTCGCGAGGAGGGTGACGCACCGGACGTCATAACCGGTACGTTCCTAATTTTTGGTCTCCCATATGTTGCATTAATAGATGTGGGTTCGACGCATTCATACGTTGCTAGTAGTGTGGTAGAGACTGTGAACCTAGACTTTGAGACTGCTTCTAGGGAGATGACTGTAATTAGCCCTCTAGGACACTCTGTAGTTGTAAACAAGCTATATAGGGATGTACCCCTAGAACTCCAAGGGGTCATGTTTATGGTCGATCCGATGGAAGCGCCGTTTGGGGAGTTCGATTTGATTCTTGGAATGGGTGGTTGGTTAAGTATCAAGCAAGGTTGGATTGTCTTTGCAAAGCGTATGGTTCTTAAGATGGTGAAGGTGATGAGGTGGTCATGATAGGTAATAGAAGAGATTACCTATCCAACGTGGTGTCGACCTTGAAGGTGAGAAGATGGTCAAAAAGGGTTGTGAGGCGTTTTCGGTTCGAATATGTGCCTTGGAGGCTAAGGAGTCGCAGATTGAGAAGGTTCGAGCGGTAGAGGAGTTTGATGTGTTCCCGCGAAGAACTTCCGGTCCGCCTCCGGATCGGGAAGTTGAATTTGGTATAGACTTGTTACCCGGAACGGCGCCTGTGTCTATAGCACCCTACCGAATGGCACCAAAGGAATTGGTGGAGCTGAAGGCTCAAATTCAGGAGCTCTTGGATAGAGGGTTTATCCGACCAAGTATATCTCCGTGGGGAGCACCTGTGCTATTTGTCAAGAAGAAAGACGGTTCAATGCGGATGTGTATCGACTACCGCCAGTTAAATAAGTTAACGATCAAAAACAAGTATCCGTTGCCTCGGATCGATGACTTGTTTGACCAATTGAAGGGTGCAGCGGTTTTCTCGAAGATAGATCTTAGGTCAGGTTATCATCAACTTAAGGTGAAGGAGGTGGATGTGCACAAGACGGCATTCCGTACTCGGTATGGGCATTACGAGTTTTTGGTGATGCCATTTGGGTTGACCAACGCACCTGCGGCGTTCATGGACTTAATGAATAGGGTGTTTCAGCAGTACTTGGATCAATTTTTCGTGGTGTTTATAGACAACATATTGGTTTATTCGAAGACGGAGGAGGAGCATGATAAGCATTTGCGTATAGTCCTACAAGTATTGAGGGAGAAGCAGTTATATGCCAAATTCAGTAAGTGCGAATTTTGGCTTAGGGAGGTGGCTTTCTTAGGTCACGTGGTATCAGCTGAAGGGATTAGAGTGGACCCTCGCAAGGTTGAAGCGGTATTGGATTGGAAACCGCCTAGGTCAGTGGCAGAAATTCGAAGTTTTAGGTGCAGCAGGTACTATCGAAGATTTGTGGAAGGGTTCTCTCTAATCGCAGCACCGTTGACTAAGTTGTTAAGGAAAGGAGTTCCATTTGTTTGGTCGGAGAAACAGCAAGAAAGTTTTGATAAGCTAAGGAAGATTACGCGGAAGCTCCGGTTACGCATACGACTGAGGCGGGAAAATTGTTCACGGTTTATTGTGATGCATCCCATACTGGTTTGGGATGTGTGTTGATGCAGGAAGGGAAGGTAGTGGCCTATGCATCCCGTCAGCTAAGACCGCATGAGGTTAACTATCCAACTCACGACTTGGAGTTAGCGGTAGTAGTCTTCGCTTTGAAAGTATGGAGACATTACTTATATGGGGAGAAGTCGATAGTCTACACGGATCACAAAAGTCTGAGGTATCTTTTGACCCAGAAGGATTTGAACTTGAGGCAGCGTCGATGGATTGAGCTATTGAAGGACTATGACTGCTCAATTGAGTACCATCCGGGCAAAGCTAACGTGGTGGCTGACGCGTTGAGCCGGAAGGTCATGACAGACTTAAGAGCGATGTTTGCTCACCTCAGTCTATACGATGATGGAAGTCTTTTGGCAGAACTTCAAGTTAAGCCAACTTGGATCGAGGAGATTAAGGAAAAGCAATTGGTGGATGATAGTTTGAATGCAAGGAGGTTACAAGCTCAAGATAGTGGGTTAGAAGGGTATAGTTTGACCAGTGATGGTGTACTATGTTTTCAAGGGCGGCCTTGTATGCCAAAGGATGTGGAGTTGAGACAAAGAATTCTCCAAGATGCACATAGCAACCCATACGCTATGCATCCTGGAGGAAGCAAGATGTATGGAGATTTGCGTAGCGATTTTGGTGGCTGGGGTTGAAGCATGAGGTAACTGAATTCGTCGGTAAGTGTCTAACGTGTCAGCAGGTTAAGGCTGAACATCAGTTGCCATCAGGGTTACTTCAACCAGTGAAGATCCCACAGTGGAAATGGGAGAGGATTACTATGGATTTTGTCGGTGGGCTACCCTCACGCCCAAAGAAGAAGGACGCATTTGGGTGATTGTGGACCGTCGACCAAATCAGCTCACTTCATACCTGGTGAGTGGATTACTCACTTCAGAAGCTAGCTAAGCTGTATGTGTCAGAAATAGTGAGGTTGCATGGAGTGCCAGTATCAATCATCTCGGATAGGGATCCCAGATTTACGTCAAGGTTCTGGAAAGCGTTGCATCAAGCTTTGGGTACACGATCTGGATTCGTCTGACTTTCCATCCACGATCGACGGCGATCGGAAAGGGTCATACAGATCTTAGAGGATATGCTAAGAGGATGCGTTTTGGATTTCAGCGGTAGTTGGGAGGAGTATCTACCGTTGGCGGAATTCGCTTATAACAATAGTTATCAAGCAAGTATTCAAATGGCACCGTACGAAGCACTGTATGGACGAAAATGCCGAACTCCTACATGTTGGACGGAGTTGGGTGAACGACAAGTTTCAGGTCCGAGTTGGTGAGTAAACCGAGGACAAAGTCAAGGTGATTCGGGCTCGTCTCAAGGAGGCATCAGATAGGCAGAAGTCTTATGCTGATCTTAAGCGTAAAGAAATGGAGTATGCGGTAGGAGATAAAGTCTTCCTGAAAGTGTCACCTTGGAAGAAGGTGTTGAGATTTGGGCGAAAAGGGAAGCTAAGCCCAAGGTTCATTGGCCCATATCTGGTGTTGAAGCGAGTGGGACCGGTAGCTTATCACCGAAGCTGCCGGCAGAGTTGAGTCGATTCATGGCGTATTTCATGTGTCGATGCTTAGACGGTATCGGTCGATCCATCACACTTCGTGCTGTGGGCGTAGATTGAGGTAAACTCGACTTATCTTTCGAGGAAGAACCAGTTTAGATCCTAGATCGAGATGTCAAGGTTCTACTGAAGGAAATCAGTACCTTTGGTGAAAGTGCTATGGCGAAACCATGGTGTGCGGAGGAAGCTACGTGGGAACCCGAGGATGTGATGCGGCAGCAATACCCCCACCTCTTCTAATCAAGGTAATTTCGAGGCCAAAATTATTTTAAGGGGGTAGAAGCGTAACATCCTAAAATTGGGGTTATTTGGGATTGAATTATTTTTTCTCGTGTTTGAATTCTTTGTGGTATTAATTGTGGTGTAGTAAGGCTTAATTAGGGGTCGTGAGTAGGCTCGGAATAGTGGAAAAATATTTTTATAAGCTTTAAAGGTAGGGAGCCTTAGTAAGTATGGGTTACAAGATTAAAAGAGGAACTTTTGACACAGAAATGCCCTTGGAAAAGTGGCAAAAGGAAGGCCACTTAAGAGCTGGAGTTGACGCCATCAAGGGAGCAAGGGGAGCTGTGTTGAGCTGCAGAAATTCCCTTTTGTTCTTTAATTTGGACGGCAATAGGGGAGAGAATTTCTCACTTCAAACTCTTTTTGATAATAAGGATAATGTGGATAATATGAGCTTTTTAATTGAATTTTCATTTGATTAATTCCAAGGAGAAAATATAGGCATTTGAGTATTCAAATTATTTTGAATAATTTTTTTAAGCTAGTGGCCAAGAGGAATTTTAGGTGATTGCCGAAATTTGGACTCTTCATGGAAGAGTGGACGGCAAGCATAGAGGGGGGAGGTGCCAAATTCTATTTAAGGCACATACCTATCATCTTGTTTCTCTTTTCTTCATTTTTGCACATAGCCGAAATTCCTCTGCTCATCTTCTACTCTCTCCTTCTCATTCTCTCAAGCCGAAATCTCCATCAACACTTTCTCTCCTATTTGTTTTGCTTCAACACCAAAAATCTCCTCTACTCTCTCCTTTGCCGAAACTCCATTCCCCTTATCCATTATTTTCTTTCTTCCACTAAAGCCGAATCTCTCCTTCTTGGTGTGCCGAATTTCTTTCCTCTACTTGGTGTAGTCTTGGCCGAATATCAAGCAAAGGTGACCTCCTCTAGTCTTTTCCCCAATCGGTTCATAAGGTGGGTAAGTGGTCAAAGCCGAATGCCTTTTATTTTGTTCTCTTGACGATTTGGATGTAATGGGAAAAGCCGAAACACTAATGGTTGGTTAATCTTTTCTGTTGAAACCGATTTCACCTAGGACTCAGGGATCTCTCAAAGCAAAATCTGATCTTCCATTCTTTGTCAAACCGATTGGTAAGTGGTGGTAAGGATCTATTTTAATAGAGTATTCTTTTAGTAACCGAAAGCCGAAAGGCTACTAACATGTGATTGCCGATTTAGGGAAGCAGAAATATTTGGTGTGTGGTAGCTAGCATTCAAAGGCGTGTAGGTAAGGATTCGGGTTCAAGAGATAACCCTTTAGATTCAATTGGTTTGGCCGAATAGGCCATGTCACTAACCTTTGTGTTTGGCCGAATATAGGGGCAAGGAAACTAGTGTGGCCGATTGCCTCTTTGGGGATTTAGAGTTACCGCTAGAAACAGGTGTGTACATACACACTTTATGATTGATTAATCGTAAGTAAATGTTGTGTATACTAAATCGATTTATGTAGCTTTGGATTTAATACCATAACGGTATAAGCGATGATTCAGGTAAGCCCCTGTCCGTATGAGTTTACTATTTGATGCTTTTGGAAAGCATGGCATATTTGGTATATACGATTTAAATACATGTTGGCATGAATTCTGTTATGCATATCTTGACTTATGTGGGTTAAACGAGTGGAGGGGGAAGTGATATTCGTGTCGACGGACACCAGTGGTTTGGTACCACATTGTGACTACGGTCACCAGAGGTTTGGCACCTCCAGAGGTTTGGCACCTCATAGCGTCTCGTCCCAGTGGCTTAGCACCACCAGTGGGTTGGCCCTACGATTTACATTATGGGATTGACGCCAGTGATTTGGTATCACACGATGGGTTGGCCCCATCATTTGATTTGTGACTTCGAGTCACCGGTGGTTTAGCACCACCAAGTGGTTTGGCACCACAATATGACGGATTTCGTGACTATAAGTCACCAGTGTTTTGGCACCACCGGTGGTTTGGTACCACACGGGGTAGAAAGGTGTTTGGATGGCTAGGTTGGGTGCATGGTTTAGTGCATGTTAATTTGTTATAAATTGTGTATGTTGTTGCACTAAATGGGGAAGGTTACACATTGAGTCTTGGTGACTCACCTTCTCCTTTAACATTTTTCAGGTGACTCGTAGATCGCGGATAAGGAGCCTAGGATGGACTCGAGGTGGCCATGCAGTGGATATTTGAATTAAATGAACTTTAAATTTTAGTTTATTATACTTTATTGTTGGTTTTGTTTTAATCAAGTTGTAATAAGGCCTCCTAGGATTATTTTTATTATTTTTACATGTTTTGAATATTTCGTTTAAACTATTTAATAATATTAAAATGGGTGCACATGTTTTCTGAAATCAAACGCAAAATGTTTTAAAGTGCCATCGGGTACATTCAAAATCGGTAACAACCTGACTTAATAGATCTTTAAACATAACTAAGTGCGGTTTCTTCACACACCTAAATGGTTTTAACAAAACAATATAAAATGAGATGTTTTCACCCAAACTTAAGCGGCTAAAGGCATTATTACAAAAATGTTTTCCTCTGTAACATACCAAATTCGGTCGTAATGTTTGGGCCGGGTTTGGGATGTTACAATATACACATTAACTACAAACCTTTCTCATGTCTCAAAACATGATCAAATACCATCTCATCGAACTTTCTCTATTTAATACTCGAATAGGTTCTGTACGTACCTGTATCACCTCATACTAACCTCTTTCTCAACCACATCATTCCTTTACCTGTTGAACCATTCGGAATAGAAGTCGAATACTCAAGGACCTCAATCGATAAGTACTTATACCATGGCCCGAAGCCAAATCAAGGTAACTTTTCCCGGAGTACCTATACCATGTCCCGTAGCCAAATCAAGGTATCACTCGCACCTGTAGTGTCGATATCATGGCCCGAAGCCAACACAATAACCTAATGACATGTCACTAGCATCGTAAACTATTCCTAAGGTTCAACCAGTAATTTACACCTATCGATTTCATCATCGAACATATCCGTAGAGTCGTATTCACATTTCAAACATTATCCGTATCTCATAAGCACAGTTTATTCAATATCAAAGCATTTAACTTATATTTATAATGAAATTTCCACATACGAACTTACCTCGTATTCAGAATTGACGGATTGGATCGACTACTCGATAACCTTGATTTTCCCCCGATCTAAATCTGAATTCTTTCTTTCTTGATCTATATGTACTCAAAATTACCTCATTTAATCATATATTCTTTCAATTTAGTCCAAAACATACATTTAGGCCTATTTGCACTTTAGCCCCTAAACTTTCACATTTAATCAATTTAGTCCCTCTTTCACAAATACACATAATTCACATAATTTCTTTAAACCCAATGTAACACCCCTAACCTGTATCCGTCGCCGGATCATAGTTAAGAGGCATTACTAAACTAAACCCAATCCAAAATTGACAATATTACATATTGATCATGCTTCTGTAGTACCATCTTGAAACAAAAGAAAATTTCACATCTCAATATAAATGCTAAGACCGAATCTTAATACTACATACATCTACTATTCGAATGTATTCATAACTACCTAAAAGAATTATATATATATATCATGCACATCATTGTTCAATCCATACATATGACCCAAACACCTTTCAACTATAAACATCTTTCATTAAAACCCATTTACTATTCATTTGGTCATTTCCATTACCTTAGCCAAATATGTACAAGCTTTACTCACTTTATTAAGCAAATTTTCTATTACCAAAACCAAATGTACATGTACCAATTTCACAATTCCTTTCCCATTGTCGAAAGCATCCCAAAACATATAATTAATCACATCATTTTCAATTAACATGGTCACATTATCAAAATCAAACCTATTTTGTAAACAACCTAACATACAAACCAAACTCATTACACACATATATGACTATCATGAAATGTTAGTTACCAAAATACACAAACACCATATTCGGCTTTGCACAATAAGACTTTAACCAAATGGTCATTCAAGTTACATTTTCATACATCAAGCATAAACACATTAGTAATTATACTTTCATAAAAGGGTGACCTCATGGCTGAATATACACAAGACCAAAGTACCACAATTTAGCCATTTTTGCATGGCATACATCCATTAAAAATTCATCTTATACAAACCTAAAAATAGAAATTAGCTTATACATGCCATAATCATCAAAGATTAATCTACCAAAAAGGGGTACCAAAATAGATGATAGTATTATGAGCTTCCAAGTTGATCCATGAGCTTAAGTTGAACCTTCCAAAAGTGATCTACAAATCCAAAGAAACAACGGAGAGAAGGTAAGCTTCACAGCTTAGTTAGATTTCAGCTCTTAATTCTTATACTTATAATTACCCTACTTCAAATTTTTAATAAACACTTCACATACAACAACAAGACCCAATATTCAAAGATTCAAGTTTTAATTCATGAATATCATATGAAACAATCAATAAACGTGCCTCAAACTAATAAGTTTCCAGCTCACATTAATAATTCCATTCATCTTAAATTAATATGAATGATACGTACCTCTAATTTACTTACCACCCGAAACATAGTCATTCATGCATAACCCTAGGATACTATTTCCCAACAATACTATATACCAATTTGCATTTATAAAGAAGTCTTTTAAACGAGCCATATACTTGTACATTGATAAATAAGTTTAATAGTGTTTCGCACACTTAGTGCCCTTGCTAAAAACACTGTGTAACGTATCGCTCACATAAAGCCGTTACTTATTAACCTCGTAACGTATCGCTCACATAGAGCCGTTACTTATTAACCTCGTAACGTATCACTCACATAGAGCCGTTACTTATTTCACCTACAGACTTTGTGCTAAATCAAAGTTTCGTACCCGTAGTACATTTCATTGACCCGTAATCCATATAAAAATACAAAATCATCCATGTATTCAAACTAACATCCTTTCTAGCATTTAATCGCACATACATTTAGTCATGAAAATAATTATATTCTCTTACTCAATATAACATATATATATTCGGCACATTACCTCCATATTTTATCCTTACTTTGAATACATTTCCTACCATCACTTAGTACTATATATATGTACTTGCATTCAACTTTAAAGTAGTATGAAATTTCTACTACTCAATCAACTATCAAAATTAACCTTACATTATACAAATTGTTAATTAATCTCCATAGCAAATTCGGCAATCCTAGCTCAATAATTCAATGACCATTAAACATTAACATTTTATAAAGAATTATTCCAATTAATTCATTTGCTTGAAATCTTACCTCGAAGAATGACGATTCAGGGTTTCTCGGCTACTTGTCTAGTTTAGCTTTTCCCCGATCCTTTTCCAAATCTTTCCTTCCTTGATCTAAAACAAAATTTAAAAGAACCTATTCAAATAATTTTCATTCATCTCCAATCAAAACATTTCTATTCATCACCTATCCTTAATATTCTATCAATATCCACTTCAAAATATAAACATTCATCATGGCCGATTATGCTATTTCCATATACCCGTGTTTCCATATACATATACATAAATATATAACCAACAATTAAATTAAAATAACCCTCATACATACTCACTTCAACATTCGGCCGAATGTAAAGAGCATCCCTATGCTCAAATTAAAATAACCTTCATAGCATTCATAAAATTTCAATTCACTATTCTCCATTTCATCTAAATCCCTATCTCAAATCATCTTGTTTTCATCAACATTACAAATCACAATTACTCCCCCATAGCCGAATTTAAACATGCTTAACTTAAAGAAAATTTACATGATTTTGATAATACTCAAGGCAACCAACTCAATTTTGTAATAATTTACTAAAATAAAACTCAATTTCTTACCTTACAACCGCATGCAATGGCTAGATGAGGGAGGATGAATTTTCTTCTTTTCTTTGAAGAGAATCGGTGAAGAAGATGAGTGAAAGAGAGAGAAACTAAAATTTTTTTCATGTTCTTTTATTTTCTAAATATAATACACATTATAATATTCCATAAAATATTATAATTAAAATTATAAAATGTTTAAAAATCCTCCCCCATCATCATTGTCGTCCACTACATGTAATTGTGGAAATTTGACATGCAAATCCTTACTTGAATAAAACAATTCAATTGACCTTCCTAATTTCATGCACACTACATTTACCACTTTAACTATTTGATCCTTTTATTAAATTAAACATCCAAACATTTAAATTTTGCTACGATATTTTTACTCATGCACAAATACTTAACATAGACATCAAATAAATCAAGAAAATATTTTTCTAATTCGGATTCGTGGTCCTGAAACCACCATTCCGATTAGGGTCAAATTCAGACTGTTACACCCAAGCTTGGCCGAATTTCATATAAGTCCCTAACAGCCCAAAACTTTCATTTATTTAACATTTCAACCACACAATTTGCATATTTCACAATTTAATCCCTATTATGCAATTTCATCAAAAATCACTTTACAAAACATAAAAATCTATCATCAAAATTCATATTTCATCTTCAAAAACCAAAGAACACATAAGATCATCAATGGAAACTCTTAAAATCTTTAACAGTTTCAAAATTAAAGGTACGGGCTAGCTAGAACATGAAGCAACGATCTCAAAAACGTAAAAATCATCAAAAACTGAGCTCAAAACATACCTTAAACAACTAGGAAAGCAATGGCCGAATGAATCCTAACAATGGCTTCTTCTATCTTCAATATTCCACTTTTTGGAAGAAAGATGGACAAATATTCATTTTGTTTTTGTTTTATTAACCTTTATTATCAAATTATGAAACTAACCTTATTATAAATCATTTAATAACACATAAATGTTGTCCATAAAAGTACACTATCATTTAAAATGGTCTAATTAGCATTTAAGGCCATCATATTTAAAATCCAAAGCTATTTGACACATTTAACCAGTAGAATGCAACTTTTGCATTTTACGCGATTTAGTCCTTTTTCTCAAATTGAGCAACCAATCGATAAAATTAGCTCACAAAATTCTCACACATACATGCTGTCATGCTTTAAACACATAAAATGATATTAAAATAATTTTTTGAAATCAGATTTTGTGTTCTAAAACCACTGTTCTGTTTTAGCTAAAACTGGGTTGTTATAGTAGACGGGAACAGACAGCCTTGAAATGTCAAAATGGTGAAATAGTCAGAGTTGTATCAGATAGATTTGACACTACTGCCAATATTATTTCTTCTTTGTCAACTCAGAAAAGTATTAAAAAAGGTTGTGAGGTGTATCTGGCATATATATTAGATACCAGAGCTTTAGAGTCGAAGTTGGAATTAGTTCTGATAGTTTGTGATTTTGCAGATGTGTTTTCAGAAGAGTTTTTAGGGTTATCTCCAGCCAAAGAGGTTGAATTTGCCATTGAATTAGTACCGAGAACTTCTTCGATATCAATTACTCTATAAAGGATGGCAGCGGCTGAATTAAAAGAATTGAAAGCATACTTACAGGAGTTGACAGATAGAGGATTTGTTCAGCCTAGTTTTTGCCCCTAGGGTGCAGCTGTGTTATTTGTTAAGAACGGTTCGATGCGATTATGTATTGATTATCGGTAGCTTAATAATGTTACAATAAAAAACAAATATTCGTTGCCACGTATTAATTATTTATTTGATCCGCCAAAAGGTTCAACATTATTTTCAAAGATTGATCTCCGTTCAGGATATTATCAGGCTCGGGTTTAAGACAGATGTGCCGAAAATAGCTTTCAGGACTAGGTACGGACATTACGAAATTTTAGTTATGCCATTTGGTTTAATGAATGCACCTGTTGTATTTATGGATTTGATGAACAAAATATTTCAGTCATATTTAGACAAGTTTGTGGTTGTTTTCATTGATGATATTTTGATTTATTTCTTGGATGAAATTGAGCATGCCTAGCATTCAAAAATAATATTACAGACTTTGCGCGAGAAGCAGTTATTTGGAAAATTTAATAAATGCGAGTTCTGGCTTCGAGAAGTTAGATTTTTGGGTCATTTGGTATCAACTGATGGCATTAGAGTGGCTCCGAACAAAATATTAGTTGTTTTGGACTAGAAGCCCCCGAAAAATGTTACAGAAATTAGAAGCTTTCTAGGATTGCACGGGTATTGCCGACGATTTTTCAAGGGGTTCTTGATGATTGCTTCACCATTGACGAAGCTACTTTAGAAAGATTTAAATTTTGTTTGGTCTAATAAATGTCAGCAGAGCTTTGACCAGTTGAAAACGATGTTAACCGAAGCACTTGTGCTAGTTCAACCATAGTTCGACAAAGAATTTGTGATTTATAGCAATGTTTCGCTCAACGGTTTGGGTTATTTTTTGATGCAAGAAGGAAAAGTTGTAGCATATGCTTCCCGCCAGTTGAAACTGCACAAGAGAAACAACCCGACACATGATTTAGAATTGCCAACTATTATGTTTGCTTTAAAAATTTGGCGACACTATTTATGCAGAGAAAAATGTCACATTTTCACGTATCCTAAAAGTATAAAAAAAATACTTGATGTCTCAAAAAGAATTGAATTTGTGATAGTGTAGATGGTTGGATCTGTTAAAAGACTATGATCTAATTATTGGCTATCACTTGGGGAAAGCTAATATTGTTGAAAATTCTCTGAGTCGAAAGTCATTATTTGCTTTAAGAGCTTTGAATACTCAGTTGGCACTTGCTGATGAAGGTTCTATTTTAGCTGAATTAAAAGCTAAACCGACGTTTCTGCAACAGATCTGTGAAGCTTAGAAAAATACTTAGAATTAATTACCAAACGAGAATAGATTGAAAAGGCACCAAATTCAAGTTTTCACATTGGTACTTATGGTATTTTACATTTCTAAAATAGATTATGTGTTCCGAGGAATTCTGATGTTAAACGAGAAATTTTGCTGGAAGTATACAACAACTATTACTTGATTCACCCTGGTAGTAATAAAATGTACGGTGATTTGAAACAAATATACTGATGGCCAGGTCTGAAATGGGAGATCTCAGAATTTGTATCTAAATGTTTGATCTGTTAGGAAGTTAAACCGAGCATCAGGTGCCTTTAGGATTACTTTAGCCTATCATGATTCCGGAGTGGATGTGAGAATGAGTTAATATGGATTTTGTGTCAAGATTACCACTATCTCCTAGAAAGAAAGATGTCATTTGGGTTATTGATGATTGCTTAACTAGGTCCGTACATTTCATTCATGTATGTACGGATTATTCACTCGAGAAGTTGGTAGTGTTATATGTTGCTGAGATTGTTAGACTACACGGGGTACCGTTGTTGATTATTTCTGATCGGGATCCACGATTTACTCCAAGATTTTCGAGTAAATTACATGAATCTTTAGGCACAAAATTGCATTTTAGTACCACATTTCATCCATAGACAAACGGCCAGACTGAACAAGTGATTTAGATACTCGAAGATCTGCTTCGTTGTTGTATTTTGGAATTTGAAGGTACTTGGGAAAAATTTCTTCTGTTGGTTTAATTTACGTATAATAACAGTTACCAGTTGAGTATTAAAATGGCCCCGTATAAAGCTTTGTATGGTCAGAAGTGCAGAACTCCATTATACTGGACTGAATTGAGTGAGAAAAAGCTTTTCGATATTGATCTAATTCGTGAAACTGAAGAAAAATTTAAGGAAATACGAGACTGTTTGAAAGCTACTTCCGATCGTCTGAAGTCATATATTGATTTCGAAAGAAAAGACGTTGATTTTTAAGTCAGCAACAGAGTGTTCTTGAAAGTATCGCCTTAGAAGAAAGTTCTTCGTTTTGGCCGAAAAGGGAAGCTTAGTCCGCGTTTCATTGGGCCGTATGAGATTATTGAGAGAATTGGGTCAGTAGCTTACCATTTAGTTTTACCATCGGAGTTAGAGAAAATTCATAACATTTTCCATATATCGATGTTGCAACGGTACAAATCTGATCCCTCACACGTGATTTCACCAGCCAATGTGAAAATATAGCCTAGTATGTTGTATAGTGAGAATTCGGTTAGAATTTTGGCTTGGGAAATAAAAGAGTTGATAAATTAAGCCTAGCTTTAGTTAAGATTCTTTGGAACCGTCACAGGATTGAGGAAGCTACCTAGGAATCAGAAGAAGCTGTGAGAGTTGTAACAACTCATTTTTAGTGATGCCAAAAACTGTGGTTTCGAGACCACAAATTTGAAAAGTGGGTCAGCATTTAAATATTTATTTAATGTTTACGGGTATTTATTAAAGTCATATTAAAAATTGGTTAGGAAATTTTTATGTTTATATAGTTAATTAGGTAAAAAGGACTAAATCGTAAAATTTGTAAAATCTAATTGCTATTAGTTTAGTAGAGTTAAATAGATATAGAATCAAGATGGGAGGGTTTTAAATGGCAATTATGCCATAGCTATAGATAGTGGACGGTTGTATTATGTATGATAATGAAATTTTAAGTTAAGTTAAAGGTTAATAAGGTAATTTAGTAAATAAGTAAAATTAAACAAAAGATGAAACCTATCATCATCTTCTTTATTTTTTTTGTCTAAACCGAATACTCAATAGAAGCTAAGCTAAGTTTCAGCTAAAGCTAGTTATTCATGCATGGTTTGTAATTTTTACCCATTTTTTTTATGAATTTGATTTTTTTAGATCGTATTAGCTTAATTTAGCTAATCTGGGGGTCAATTTATGAAACTATTAAAACTTTAGGGACTTGCCATGAATGAGTTTGTAGTATTTGTGAATTTAATTAATAGATTATTAAGCTTGTTTTTAAATAAACATATTTTGTTAAGTGATTTTTGATGATTTTAAGGTTTAAGGGCCTATTTGAGAAAATAGTAAAAATCAATGATAATAATATGAAATGGTCAAAATTATGGCTGTAACGGCCAATAGGGTTTTTCTATAAAAATAGTGAATTTGTAAGTTTTTTATTTAGGGACTAAATTGCATAAAAGTTAAAATGTTAGGGTAATTTCGTAAATTCTCATTAAAACGGGTTAGAAGTTTGACCTAATTGTTTTAAGCGATTTGAATGATTTAATTGAATGAAAATATTATTTAGATCAAGAAACGCATCAACCAGATTTGAATCGTGGTAAAGCTAAGGTTTCAGATTAGCCATCGGCTCTTTTTTTGCAATCACTTTTGTCAAGGTAAGTTCATATAATGGTTAAGCATGTCAATTTCTATCTTGGATAAATAATTGAGTAATGTTGTGCTTTGTATAACATTAATTGATTATAGGTTGTTAATTAGTATTTTGAATTAAATTGTAATGTTAGTATAATTGATGGTTACATGTGAAAAAATGTGAACTTTATGGATTTATATATTTGAAACGGTGTAATGGAGAGAAGTAAAAGAATTTGACATGGAATATGTCCCGTTTGAACCTTGTGAATACTTAGGATACAAATGACATGTCATTAGGGATTACACGTTTTCGGGTGTTGGTCTTGGATGTCCTACCGATGGCTGAGGTCCTGTATTTGTTGCAGATTCTCCACAGCTCGTGTGAGCAGCATCGTATAGCTTAACATCCTGACTCACAGCTTCTGTGACCAGGCCCATCTCATAGCTCATGTGGGCATTACAGATATGATTACAGTTACATGTACAAGCACACTTTGTGTGAGCATTCCCGAGTATCCAATGATATTCTATTTGGTTCAACGAGTGATTAAAGTTTTAATTGAATGAAAAATGTCGATATATGTAGTTGAAATGAAAAGGGAGCAAATTGAGCAAATGATATATAAATTATATATTGAACTCCTTATTATGATATGTTTTGTAACAGCCCGTTTTTGGGGCTAGTCAGAACAGTGGTTTCGGGACCACTAATCTGAGGTTGAAGAAAATTATTTTAATATTGTTTTATGTGTTATAGCATGATTACAAGGATGCATGAAAATTTTGGTGCTTCAATTTTAGCGATTGTATGCTTAATTGCGAAAAAGGACTAAATCGCATAAAGTGCGAAAGTTCTATTTTACAAGCTAGAGGTGTCTAATAGCTATGGGATATTAAATTGGAGGTCCTTAATGTGCAATTAGGCTAGTGAGAGGGTGTTGGCCAGCCATAGGGACAAGGGAGACAAGAGCATTA
The DNA here is from genome assembly GCA_025698515.1 of Gossypium sturtianum. NCBI lineage: Eukaryota > Viridiplantae > Streptophyta > Magnoliopsida > Malvales > Malvaceae > Gossypium > Gossypium sturtianum. The sequence continues at coordinate 66,622,691 of CM046946.1, read as the reverse complement.
AATTTGGTCAAAATTTTGGTAATATTAGGTGACTAAAAAAATGAATAAAATAAGATAAAGAAAGAAGATATCATCTTTACTATTCCCATTTCTTCTTCCACCTAAAATTAAAGAGAAAATAGGGGTTTTTGGAGTTCAAACTTTTAGCCAAGCCATTCCCTAGCAAGTAAGTGATTTTAGAGGTCTTTCTTTATAATTTTTGTACTTTTGGAACCCCTAAAGCTTAAGCTAGCTAATGAGGGGACTATGTTCCAAAATGGTTGAATTTTTAGGGATTTTCCATGAGAGTGTTCATGCTGTTTGCTGAGTTTTTATAGAAGAAAATGAATGTTAGTAGGTTAAGGAATAACTTTTGTGAAAGACTCTTCCATGAAAACACTTAAATGGGACTTATTTATAAAGGTTGTAATTAAGTAATAAATGCATGAAATGATTGGTTTTGTGAATTGTTGCAAGAGAAATAAATGTTCATCTAAGCTTGTTTAATGGGAAAATGTGATGAAAAATGATTTACGAGCCTAGGGGCAAAATCGTAATTTTGCCAAAGTATAAGGGAAAAATGGTCATTTTTGCCTAAGTAGAAATTTTGAGATACCATGAGTTGTGTAGTGATTAAATGAGTAAATTTTATTATTATAGATCAAGAAGAGCGCGGAAACAACCTTGACCGAGGAAAAGGCAAGGTTACGGACTAAACCGCCAATTAACACATTTTGCACCAAGGTAAGTTTATGTGTAAACGATACATCTTTTATACATATGTTGTTATCTATTGATGCATTGTATGAGAGTAAATACTTATTGGTGAGATTGATTGAAAATGTTAGAAATGAGTCGTTCTCGAATGAACCTTGGAATAGAAATGTGGGCACTGGTAAATATCCGTAAGTATGTAATTATCGATGGGCTGTGTGTGATACCATCATTTTTATTATCATTTGGTGGGCTGTGTGCGATACCGCCTTGTAATTTGTTTATAATGGGCTATGTGCGATACCATCGTTTATATTATCATTTGGTGGGCTATGTGCGATACCATCGTCATTATCCTTGTTGGTGGGCTATGTGCGATACCACCCTGTTATCGATTAATGGTGGGCTGTGTGTGAAACCACCGGGTACTTTGTATCATTCTGAAGATTTCATCGAGAAACTTGTTTAAGTAAAATGGTTCATGTGGCTATGTGGTAATAAGTGCAGGGTATATGTGCAAGTAATTGTGAGCAATATTTGTGGTATGTGTTTGGGATGTGGTAAGAGATGAGATGAGTAAGCATGATTATGAAAATGTGAATTGTTCTTATATAGGATATAAAGTTTTTGGTTGATTAGCAATTGGTATGATTCTTATTGTTTACATGTAGACTTACTAAGCTTAAAGCTTACTCCCTTTCTTTTCCCCTGTTTTATAGTGTCAAAGAGCTAGCTCGGGATACAAAGATAATCAGAAGATCATCCACACTATCAGCACATCTTGGTATAGTTAGACTTAACATTTTGAGTATGGCATGTATAGGGTCTAGACTTAGTTGAATGTCATATTGTTTTAGCCAAATGTGTTGGCTCATTCAAAGATGAACTCTTTTGTATAATGCCATAGTTGGTGGCTCTTTCTTATCAATCTATGAAAAGATGAGGTTATTCATGATTGTGCAAGTAGCATGTAGATTTACTTGGTTTAAGTATGCATGAATGGGTTGATGTTTGAAAGTGATTTATGTTGTATGAGTTAGGGTGACAAAAAGAGCTTGGCAAATACCCTTGTTCTTGTCCACACGGGTAGACACACGGGCGTGTGTCTAGGCCGTGTGTGACACACGGAAAGCCACATGGGCGTGTGGTTAAGCCTTGTTTCACCTTGCATGCTAGGTTTGCAAGTCAGAATGCTCAGTAGTAAACACACGGACAGAGACACGGCCGTGTGTCTCAGCCGTGTGGAAGGCACGGCCATGGACATGGGCGTGTACCCAGGCCGTGTGGAGTCTGCACCAAAAATTGGAATTTAATTCACCACACGGTCGAAGGACACGGGCTTGTGCCTAGGCCGTATGACATTTTTGGGGTTATGACGTCAGAAACAGAATGCCAAGGTTTTAGCACACGGGCTAAGACACAGGCGTGTTGAGGCCGTGTGAGGGACACGGGCTTGTGCCCGGCCATGTGAAAACCCCTGTAGGTTTGAATTGAAAAATAATTCCACACGGGTCTGGAACACGGGCATGTGATATGCCACATGGGCGTGTGGACTATTTAGTGAAAATTTTCTAAGGCTTTCTAGAGGGCTTTAGAAGGGTTAGATTTGGTCCCAACTCATTCCTAAAGTGAGATTTAAGCCTCGTAGGCTTATTAAGAGGTGTAATAAATGTTTTAAATTGGAGAGGAAAGTCAAGTCTTAGTAATGCATAATTGTCGGTGTATAAGTCTAGTAATGCCTCGTACCCTATTTCGGCATCGAATACGGGTAAGGGGTGTTAAATTTAGTGATATTAGAGTTATGGTTTAGTCGGTTCTCGGACTACCATAGTGTGTGTGAGAGTCTAGCTATACATGCCATAAATATATATTGATAGTGTGGTGACTCTTGACAATGTTAAATTATGTTTTCGTATAGTAAATGTATTCAGACCGAGCGGCTGCTGATGACGCTTCTAGTAATACGCTGGATCCCGCGCAAGGGACCGCGCCTGTAGAAAGTAGACCCGAGACTTTGGGTCAAGGAGAAGAGGCTCGGGAAGCCTTTCTCCACATGATGGGTAATTGGTACACTGAGTTTGTACGAGCGAACCCTAATGCTTAACCTCCTCCACCCCCACCTATACCTCAGCCAGTCCCCGTGGCTCCTCAAGGTATAGATTTGGTGAGAATGAACAAACCCCCAGTCGATAAAATTCGAAAACAAAGGGCCGAAGAATTTAGAGCCAACATAGATGATGACCCTGAGAGAGCGGAGTTTTGGCTTGCAAACTCTATGTGGGTATTCGATGAACTCTCTTGCACGCCTGAAGAGAGCTTAAAATGTGATGTGTCATAGCTGAGGGACTCGGCATATCGTTGGTGGAAAACACTGACATCTGTAGTACCGAGGGAGAGAGTGACATGGGACTTCTTCTTGGAAGAGTTCTGAAAGAAGTACATAAGTTAGAGATTTATAGATCAGAAACGGAAAGAGTTCCTTGAATTGAAACAAGGCAAAATGACTGTGGCAGAGTATGAGTGTGAGTTTGTTAGGCTTAGCAAGTATGCGCAAAAGTGTGTGTCTACGGAAGCTATCTTGTGCAGGAGGTTCGAAGATGGGCTGAATGAGGATATCAGATTGCTAGTTGGGATCTTAGAATTGAAAGAATTTGTGGTGTTGGTTGATAGAGCCTGCAAGGCTAAAGAGTTGAATAAGGAAAAGAGAAAAGCTATGATTGAGGCCCGGGATGCAAGAAAGAGGCCAATGAGTAAATCGTTCCAAGCTCAATCAAAGAGGTCCAAGGAAATGAACCCTCGAACGAATGCTTCAGTGGGGTATTCACACCGCGATCGAGGTAATATGAATACGGGCCCGAGAGTTCAAGCCACTTCGATGGCAAGCGTGGGCAATACAAGGTCAAATAAATCAGAGTGTCCAAATTGTGGTAGACACCATACTGGGGAGTGTTGGGGGAATAATTGAATTTGCTACAAGTGTGGTTCACCCGACCATTTCATTAGGAATTGTCCAGAGAGGGATGAGAAAGACAGAAAACAAGAAGTGAGGGCAAGCAATGTACCTTTGAGGGGTAGACCATAAAGGAACCCGGGGAGTGGGACTAGTAGTAGAGGTGCGCCTGAGCCTCTGCTGTGAGATCAGAGGGTCGAGCACCTGCAAGGACTTATGCCATTCGCGCTCGCGAAGAGGCATCATCTCCTGATGTGATAACGGGTACTTTTTCTCTTCATGATATCTATGTTGTTACTTTGATTGATCTGGGGTCTACCCATTCTTATATTTGTATGAAATTGGTATCTAGCATGAGTATGATGGTTGAGTCTACAGATTTTGTGGTAAAAGTGTCAAACCCATTAGGTAAACATGTGCTAGTTGACAAAGTGTGTAGGAATTGTCCTTTGATAATTAGAGGTCATTGTTTTCCGGCAAATCTCATGTTGTTTCCGTTTGATGAATTTGACCTGATTCTTGGTATGGATTGGTTGACTGCTCATAATGTTTTAGTAAACTGTGGCAGTAAGTTTATTGAATTGAGATGTGTAAATGGAGATGTCATTCAGGTTGAATCAAGTAAATCGGATAATATGCCTGTAGTGATTTCATCTTTGGTAGCTGAGAAATACATGAGAAAAGGGTATGAGTCCTATCTCGCCTTTGTGTTGAATACTCAAGAGGCAGAGGTAAAGATTGAATCAGTCCCTGTAGTGTGCAAGTATCTCGAAGTGTTTCCAGAAAAGTTACCCGGATTGCCTCCAGTTAGAGAGGTCGAATTTGGTATTGAGTTAGTTCCGGGTACAACACCTATTTCGGCCGCCCTGAATATAATGGCACCATTAGAGTTAAAAGAGTTGAAGGTTCAGTTGCAAGAGTTAACGGATAAAGGTTTTGCAAGATCGAGCTATTCACCGTGGGGTGCTCCGGTACTTTTTGTGAAAAAGAAAGATAGGTCGATGAGATTGTGTATATACTACAGACAGCTCAACAAGGTGACAGTGAAGAATAAGTATCCTTTGCCAAGGATCGATGACTTGTTCGACCAATTGAAGGGAGCTACGGTGTTTTCTAAGATAGACATAAGGTCTGGCTATTATCAGTTGAGGGTTAAGGAGCAAGATGTCCTAAAAAATGCATTTCGGACGAGGTATGGCCATTATGAGTTTCTTGTCATGCCATTTGGCTTAACGAATGCTCCGGCAATCTTTATGGATTTAATAAACCGTATCTTCCGGCAGTATTTGGATAAGTTCGTATATATTTTTATTGATGACATACTAATTTATTCCCGGGATGAGAATGAACACGCAGAACACCTGAGAACTATGTTGCAGACTCTATGAGACAAGCAGTTGTATGCTAAATTTAGCAAGAGTGAGTTTTGGCTCCGAGAAGTCAGATTCCTAGGACACATTGTGTCGGGTGATGGCATTAGAGTTGATCCTAGTAAGATCTCGACTATTGTGGAGTGGAAACTGCCGAGGAATGTATTCGAGATTAGGAGCTTCTTGGGTTTAGCGAGGTACTACAGACGGTTCGTTAAAGGATTCTCCATGATTGCTACACCGATGACAAGACTGCTACATAAAGATGTTAAGTTTGAGTGGACAGTCAAATGCCAACAAAGTTTTGAGAAATTGAAAGCTTTGTTGACTGAAGCTCCAGTTTTAGTACAACCTGAGTCGGGGAAAGAGTTTGTGGTCTACAATGATGCGTCATTAAATGGTCTTGGTTGTGTGTTGATGCAATAGGGTAAAGTAGTAGCTTATGCCTCAAGGAAGCTAAAACCACATGAGAAGAATTATCCGACTCACGATTTGGAATTGGATATGATCTTTTTCGCTTTGAAGATTTGGCATCATTATTTGTATGGTGAAAAGTGCCGAATCTTCACCGATCACAAGAGTTTGAAATATTTGATGGACCAAAAGTATTTGAATTTGCGACAACGGCGGTGGCTCGAATTACTGAAGGATTATGAGCTAGTAATTGATTACCAGCCGGGGAAAGCGAATGTGGTTGCGGATGCCTTGAGTAGAAAATCCCTGTATGCTTTGAGAGCTATGAATACGAGTTTAGCATTGTCTTATGATGGTGTTATATTGGCCGAGTTGAAGGCTAGACCATTATTTCTTCAGCAGATATGTGAAGCTCAAAAGAATGATAGTGAGATGCAAGTTAAGAGAGCTCAGTGCGAATCAGAGAATAACTCTGATTTTCGGATTGGTTTAGAAGATTGTTTGATGTTTCATGATAGAGTTTGTGTACCTAGAGATGATGAGTTGATCCGGAAAATTTTGCATGAGGCACACAATGGTTGCTTGTCAGTACATCCGGGCAGCACAAAAATGTATAATGATTTAAGAAGTTGTATTGGTGGCCGGGTATGAAAAGAGATATCTCCGAGTTTGTTACAAAGTGTTTGATCTGTCAACAAGTGAAAGCCAAGCATCAAGTACCTTCGGGATTAGTTCAGCCAGTGATGATTCCCGAATGGAAGTGGGACCGAATTACGATGGATTTCGTAACGGGGTTACCTTTGACCCCAAAAAAGAAAGATGCTGTGTAGGTCATCGTTGATAGATTAACGAAATCGGCTCACTTTATACCGGTGCGTGTGGATTATTCACTTAACAAGTTGGCTGAGCTGTATATTGCTGAAGTGGTGAGATTACATAGGGTGCCTATATCCATTATCTCGGATAGAGATCCAAGATTTACTTCGAGGTTTTGGAAAAAGTTGCAAGAAGCCTTGGGTACGAAATTAAATTTTAGTACCGCGTTCCATCCACAAACAGATGGCCAATCCGAAAGAGTGATTCAAGTTCTTGAGGATATGCTCCGATGCTGTGTGTTACAGTTTGAAGGTAGTTGGGAAAGATATCTACCTTTGGTTGAATTTGCCTACAACAACAGTTATCAGTCGAGTATACGTATGGCACCATATGAAGCCTTATATGGACGCAAGTGTCGGACTCTATTGTACTGGACCGAGCTTAGTGAGAAGCAAATTCACTGAGTTGATCTACTTAAAGAAACCAAGGAGAAAGTGAAAGTGATCCGTGATAGTCTGAAAGCTGCTTCAGATCGACAAAATTCATACGCGGATTTAAAAAGGAAAGAAATCGAATTTCAGGTGGGTGATAAAGTATTCCTGAAAGTATCCCCGTGGAAGAAAATATTGAGATTTGGTCGAAAGGGCAAGTTGAGTCCACGATTCATAGGGCCGTATGAGGTTATTGAGAGGATTGGACCAGTAGCTTATTGGTTGGCCTTATCGGTAGAGTTAGAGAGAATACACAACGTGTTTCATGTGTCGATGTTGCGACGATATCGGTCCGATCCTTCGCATGTGATTCCTCCAACCGAAATTGAGATTCGACCAGATATGACCTATGAAGAGGAACCAATTAAGATTTTGGCTCGAGAGGTTAAACAGTTTAGGAACAAAAATATAGCCTTAGTGAAAGTGTTGTGGCAAAAGAACGGTGTAGAAGAGGCTATGTGGGAACCGGAAGAAGCTGTGAGAGAACAGTACCCAAACCTTTTTACCGGTAAGATTTTCGGGGACGAAAATCTCTAAAGGGGGAGAGTTGTAACAGCCCGATTTTGGGGCTAGTCGAAACAGTGGTTTCGGGACCACTAATCCGAGGTTGAAGAAAATTATTTTAAAATTATTTTATCTGTTATAGCATGATTACAAGGATTCATGAAAATTTTGGTGCTTCAATTTTAGCGATTGAATGCTTAATTGTGAAAAAGGATTAAATCGCATAAAGTGCGAAAGTTCTATTTTACAAGCTAGAGGTGTCTAATAGCTATGGGATATTAAATTGGAGGTCCTTAATGTGCAATTAGGCCAATGAGAGGGTGTTGGCCGGCCATAGGGACAAGGGAGACAAGAGCATTAAATTTGGTCAAAAATTTTGTAATATTAGGTGACTAAAAAAATGAATAAAATAAGATAAAGAAAGAAGATATCATCTTAATTATTCCCATTTCTTCTTCCACCGAAAATTGAAGAGAAATAGGGGTTCTTGGAGTTCAAACTTTCAGCCAAGCCATTCCCTAGCAAGTAAGTGATTTTAGAGGTCTTTCTTGATATTTTTTGTACCTTTGGAACCCCTAAAGCTTAAGCTAGCTAATGAGGGGACTATGTTGCAAAATGGTTGAAAGTTTAGGGATTTGCCATGAGAGTATTCATGTTGTTTGCTGAGTTTTTAGGGAAGAAAATGAATGTTAGTAGGTTAAGGAATAACTTTTGTGAAAGACTCTTCCATGAAAACACCTAAATGGGACTTATTTGTAAAGGTTGTAATTAAGTAATAAATGCATGAAATTATTGGTTTTGTGAATTGTTGCAAGAGAAATAAATGTTCAGCTAAGCTTGTTTAATGGGAAAATGTGATGAAAAATGATTTACGAGCCTAGGGGCAAAATCGTAATTTTGCCAAAGTATAAGGGCAAAATGGTCATTTTTGCCTAAGTAGAAATTTTGAGGTACCATGAATTGTGTAGTGATTAAATGAGTAAATTTTATTATTATAGATCAAGAAGAGCGCGGAAACAATCTTGACCGAGGAAAAGGCAAGGTTACGGACTAAACCGCCAATTAACATATTTTGCACCAAGGTAAGTTTATGTGTAAACGATACATCTTTTATACATATGTTGTTATCTATTTATGCATTGTATGGGAGTAAATACTTATTGGTGAGATTGATTGAAAATGTTAGAAATGAGTAGTTCTCGAATAAACCTCGGAATAGAAATTTGGGTACGGGTAAATATCCGAAAGTATGTAATTGTCGATGGGCTGTGTGCGATACCATCGTTTTTATTATCATTTGGTGGACTGTGTGCGATACCGCCTTGTAATTTGTTTACGATGGGCTATGTGCGATACCATCGTTTATATTACAATTTGGTGGGCTATGTGCGATACCACCCTATTATCGATTAATGGTGGGTTGTGTTCGAAACCACCGGGTACTTTGTTTCATTCTGAAGAGTTCATCGAGAAACTTGTTTAAGTAAAATGTTTCATGTGGCTATGTGGTAATAAGTGCAGGGTATATGTGTAAGTAATTGTGAGCAATATTTGTGGTATGTGTTTGGGATGTGGTAAGAGATGAGATAAGTAAGCATGATTATGAAAATGTGAATTGTTCTTACATAGTATATAAAGTTTTTGGTTGATTAGCAATTGGTATGATGCTTATTGTTTACATGTAGACTTACTAAGCTTAAAGCTCACTCCCTTTCTTTTCCCTTGTTTTATAGTGTCAAAGAGCCAGCTCGGGATACGAAGATAGTCAGAAGATCATCCACACTATCAGCACATCTTGGTATAGTTAGACTTAGCATTTTGTGTATGGCATGTATAGGGTCTAGACTTAGTTGAATGTCATATTGTTTTGGCCAAATGTGTTGGCTCATTCAAAGATGAACACTTTTGTATGATGCCATAGTTGGTGGCTCTTTCTTATCAATCTATGAAAAGATGAGGTTATTCATGATTGTACAAGTAGCATGTAGATTTACTTGGTTTAAGTATGCATGAATGGGTTGATTTCTGAATGTGATTTATGTTGTATGAGTTAGGGTGACAAAAAGAGCTTGGTAAATAGCCTTGTTCTTGTCCACACGGGTAGACACACAGGTGTGGTCCTAGGCCATGTGGTTAAGCTGTGTGTCCTCTTGCATGCTAGGTTTGCAAGTCAGAATGCTTAGTAGTAAACACACGGGTAGAGACACAGCCATGTGTCTCAGCCGTGTGGAAGGCACGGCCATGGACATGGGCATCTACCCAGGCCGTGTGAAGTCTGCACCTGAAATTGGAATTTAATTTGCCACACGGTCGAAGGACATGGGCGTGTGCCTAGGCCGTGTGACATTTTTGGGGTGATGACGTCAGAAACAGAATGCCAAGGTTTTAGCACACAGGCTAAGACACGAGCGTGTCAAGGCCGTGTGAGGGACACGGGCCAGGGACACAGGCATGTGTCCGGCCGTGTGAAAACCCTGTAGGTTTGAATTGAAAAATAATTTCCACACGGGTGTGGAAAACAGGCATGTGATATGCCACACGGGCATGTGCCTTACTCCACATGGGCGTGTGGACTGTTTAGTTAAAATTTTCTAAGGTTTTCTAGAGGGCTTCAGAAGGGTTCGATTTGGTCCCGACCCATTCCTAAAGTGAGATTTAAGCCTCGTAGGCTTATTAAGAGGTGTAATAAAAGTTTTAAATTGGAGAGGAAAGTCTAGTAATGCCTCGTACCCTGTTCCGGCGTCAAATAAAATGTTTCGTGTTTAATTGATTTCGTATGCTTTTTAATACATCTATTGACTTTGTGAAGTGGTGTGAATTGGAAAGAAATGTATACATATGGTAATGAACAATGCTTGAGTGGTTTAATCATGTATATATATTTTGTAAGTTTCAGTTTACATTATACGAGCTTACTAAGCATTATTTGCTTATTTAGTTGGTTTTTTTTTTGTTTTGTAGATCATCGGAAAGCTAGATCGATTGGAATCTCGTCAAAGCACAATCACACTATCCCTCCATGATTTTGGTAGATTTTTGTTAATTTGGCTTATTGTTATAAATGACATGTACAGGGTTAAATGTTTTACCTTGGTCCTTTGGTTGTTTTGGGTTTGTGATGAGCTTAATTATGGTTGAATGCCTAGATGATGTTGTTTTGTAAATGATGACGTAAATAGATGATGTTGGACTTGTGTATGCCCTTTTCTTAAAGTAGGTAAATCATGGTTGAATGGTATGCTATGGATAAGGTTTCTTGGTTTGTATGATATAGGTTTAAGGAATGATTATGAAATGTTGAATGGAATTAAGTTTGACATGTTAATTGCGGTGTCTTTTGATGGCACATTGGTTAGGCATAGGTGGAATGATTTTGGCATGTTTCTAGTTTCCTTGAATGTGTTATAAACCATGTGAAATAAGCCAGGTACGGTGTGTCTTGGTGTGCAAGAAATGGTGCTTGAAATGGCTTGTTTTAGGGGTAATTTATGAATCACACGGCTTGGGACACAGGCTGTCACACGGCCATGTGCCACACATGGCCACCCCACACTCGTGTGTCATTTAAATTATATGTGCAATATGAACCACATGGTCACAGAGAGTTACACGGCCTGGCAACACAAACAAGTGGCCAAACTTCAAATGCACACACGGTCTAGCACATGGCCTATGACACGACCGTATAACTCTATTTCGAATACCCACACGGGTGGACATACGAGTTGGGACACGGCCGTGTGTCCCATACTTCAAACACTCACACGACCTAGGCTATGTCACACGATCTGGCCACACGACCATGTGACCCCTGTTTCCTAAATTTTCTAATTTTTTCCAAAATTTCTTGATTTGTTTGAAATTAGTCCCTGGATGTTCCCAACTTATTTTTATGCCCTCGTATGCTCCAATTAAGGCCCGTAACCATGTTTTTTGCCATGAATAAATATTATTTTGAATAATATTATTTAAAATGATTAATTGTTTCTAAAGGTCATTATTTGTTATGATTTGATCAGTAATGCTCCGTAGCCCTAATTCGGTGACGGAGACGGGTTAGGGGTGTTACAGGTCATATGACCGTGTGACCCCTTTTTTTTCCTATCTTTTCCTAAAGCTTCAAATTAGTCTTTATTTCTTTTCGAGTTGGTTTAAAAGCTTCGTAAGCAAGTTTGGGACTTGAATATGTTTATAAATCATATTATGCTTGGATTAAATCATGTTTATGATTTAAGGGAATGTTTAAAGCTGAAATTAATTGTGATATGTTTGGTTAACTGTGGTAGTATCCTATAGATTGGGTCTGGCGACTGGACCAAGTGAGAGGTGTTACATTATGCCTCCAAAATTTTCCCAAAAATCTATACACACATCATATTAGCTCCAATTTCTTACAACCTAACTCTTTTAAATGATCTAGCAATTATTTACAATTTACAACTTGACCCTTAGGCAGGACCAATATGGATTCCCCTCTATATACATGGATAGCTACTGCGCATCACCCAATTCCAGAGGAGTCTGGCTTAGTCCCTCTTGATTTTCTGATTCTTTGTCTAACCTGCATTCAAGCAGTCACTTATTAAGTTTGGGAGAACATAGCGAGATATGTACATAAAATGCGAGTAAGATTACATAAATCTTAAGAAATTGAGATTTCTAGCTCAGAATTAAACTCCCTGAAATTTCATAGGAGAAATTGTGAACTTAGTTGGTAGAGCCCATGCTTTGTGCACTCTGAGTTGTTTATTGGCTGACTTAGACCCTAGTCTGGTCCTGACCATGTTCCCTCATGGGTCTCACCTCGTCCCTATCTCTCATTATTCCATATCCATGATACTCGCATTCATTACTTCTGGCTAGCGACGCTTGGCGTCTACCCAAGTAATTGCCGTGACTGCTGTCTTTACCAGAATACAACACCCTCACTTCTTTGGAGAACTAGTGCCCACAACGCAGCACCATAGTACATGCTCTTTCAGCCTGTTCCTCTAAGATACTCCCCTAGACATGTGGTACCCGACGTACTATTTCCTACTCAAGTATTTCATGAAGGTTCCTAACTTTGGTAGATCCACAAGATATTTTGCGAGTTCCATAATCCTGACGGACTTCCACTTTTCACAATTCTCTGGCGAACTTGATGGATAATTCAATATTGAGTTGGCATTTCCTCCTCGAAGACTCTGGTCAGTTGACCCAATCTTTCAATTACCTCATTGTTGGCTTACAAATTAAGATCGTGTCCTATTATAGCAAAATTTGTATTTGCTTAGATAATGTGGCATACACAGCTTCCCTCACGGACTCATTTTGAAGTACATTACGTATACCTGCTTGTCTAAGGAGTCTCTTCCTCTTTTCACCCTAACTGGGTTGAGACATTTCCTTGGCCACACTCATCATACCCTTTGGCGGATTCTCTCATTATCCCAATGGTCTGTGTTCCGCACCAAGCTCATTCGTTCTTGTGACTTAGAGCACCCGTCCCACCATGAACTCTACCTTATACCTTAGCGTGTATCCTTGTCTACAGATCTGCAAACTTCCTACATGTAAACCTAATATTTTACATCCTAGCAGACTTCTTTGTGTTTATTTTCCCAGCGGACTACCTCGTGTGTTGCCATAGTCGAGCTATGGTCTTACTGTTGTCGCGATGTCACCCCAAAAGACCTTACTGTTGTCGCAATGTTGCCCCATAGAGCATGCTAACCTCCATCATGGTGTCGTTTTAATGAGCCAGTTTATAACATTCCATTTCATATTGAACCTTAATGCTCGAACATGGCAATGTCCTCTTCGCAAGGCTCAGAGCTTCACACATCATGATTTGCACCCAACAACACCATATGGTGGAATATTAATGTAATTCTATTTCCCTATCCATCCGCCCATTCCTCCATTTCACCATTTCTAACCTTGATACTCGGACACCGCAGTGTCCCCTCCGCAGGGCCCGGAGCTTCACATATCATGATTTGCACTCAGCAACAACAGATTGCGGAATCTAATGGAAATTCCATTTCTCAAATCCTAACTTCATCTAACTCGTCAACACTTTATCTTCCATACTTCAAAATTTTATAAAACACACAGGCACAGTAATGCAATTTATCATTTCACATACATTGCGCAGATTAACTAATCATCAATTAACTACCGTAAACAGTCAACAAACAACTAACAAGAGATCACATAGTTGTTGTGTATACACAACCTACTCTTTCATCCAACACTCACACATCACGAACTTAGACCATCTCAGTACATATTCAACATTGTTCAGGGATGCAACATACCAACATTCTATCATCCAAAAAAAGCAAGGAACAAAGAGTCACCTAGATTCCTTTATCCTCATCACCGTAGCTTTTCCAAATGCTAGAGTCTCCTCTATCCTTACAGCTAAGCATGACAACCATTTTTCGGTCGTTAAAGGTGGTAAGTCCTTAGAAACCCAAAATCTTAAATTATAGAGAACTTTTGAGAGTCTTTACTCTACTTCTTTCTTTAATCCATGAGTACATATGGGTAAGAAAGCTTACCATTTCCCTACTTTATCTACTCCTAGACTTTAATTCTCACGACAGTTGCAACATGCAAAGCTTCCTTTAGCTACATCCTCTTCTTTTTCGGAGTGATCGAAGAAGACAGTGCTATAGAAAGGAAAATTGGTAATCATAATTGAGAAGAATCCTGTCTCCATGCACCCCTATATATATATATACTCCATTGGCATGACCTTCACTTCTCAATCCAATTGGTTCCATTCTAACTAAACTAAAATTGAAATCCAACTATTTACTCATCAGCCACAAAATTTTACAAAATTATAGGTAAGGTCCGCCAACTTTCCATGAGTTCAATTAGGTCCCCAAAATTTCCCTAAATTAAATTTCATTTAGGGATCCGAGTGTGACACCTCACCTGTCTAACATATGGTACGAATGAGAGGTGCTACCAGAGCACTTTCCAAACTATATTCAAAAGTTCCCTTTACTTAAACAACATTTGGCAACCTTATAGAATTTATTTTAAACAATTATCAATTTTCAAGAAAGATTAATGTACAATTTTGAAATTATTTTGGGTCATTGAAAACATGATAGGACCCATTTAGTTCATAAACTAAATGTTTGAGGCTTACCGGCTTAAAGCGAAGTTGTTCGGGTTAAGAGAAATAAGAGTTCTACTAAACTTGAAACTTTAAAAATATTTTCGTAAAATCATTGATCCAAGTTTTGATAAATTAAAATAATTTAGAGACAAACCATTTTGAATATGCTCATAGGTGGTTGGAGGTGCTCAGGACCTAAAATAGACCCCAAAAGGTCAAAACGACTCAAAACAAGGCAGTTTCTTGAGTCTGGGGCACTTGCTGTGGTAGAAGTGCCTAGATGTACTGATACAAGTGCTCAAGATAGCCCCTTGAGGCATTCTAATTCACTTGTGTCGATACCTCAAAGCTCTTCTATCGATTCTTCGACCCTTGAAGCCAAATATTACCATAAAACACCTCTTTTTCATCCACAAACTTCACCATAATAAAAAAAACTAAGATATCAAATATCACATTTTATCAATCGAGAACAAACACTGAAACACCTCCAAACTAGAATTTTACAAACCACGTTAAAAAAATAGATTAGAATTCACAATCTATGCTCCTGTAACATGTTCAAAATGAGGCATAACATGCCATACAACCAAGATATTAAGCTAGCCTATTAAGCCCATATAAAATCACTCAAAAAAAATTATATGCATACATTCAAAAGATATAGAATTTGGCTCAACCCTAATAAAAATAAACAAAATTGAAGTAGATATCATCACCATTACAACTAATAGTTATATGAAACATTATATATGCATCCCTAAATGACTTTTCTAGTACATGCCACTAGGTAACAAATGCAAATACAAATATTTCACTCTTGAACGATAAAATGGTGTATGATTGTGATCTTCGAGAAGCACTGAGCCTTGCTTTGAAAGACCTACGAGCAAAAAAAAATGGCGCGTTAAGCATAGAGCTTAGTAAGATAATATGGATGAAACCTGGAATACTTATGTAACAGCTCATTTTTAGTTAAATCAGAATAGTGGTTTCAGAACCACAAATCCGAAGTCAAAATATTTATTTTATTATTTTATTAAAGTTTACATCATGATAGAATTGTTGTGTGAAAGTTTTGTAAAGAAATTTTAATGTTTGAATGCTTAATTTGAGAAAAAGGACTAAATCGCGTAAAGTGTAAAAGTGGAGTTCTAATAGCTAAAGATGTTTAATAGCTATAGAAATTTATATGGAGGTCCTTAAACAGAAATTAGACCAATGGTTGTTTCAGTGGACATGTTTGGACATGTATTAGGTGAATTTTGATGTTATTTACCAAGGTTATTTTTGTAATTTATGAATTATGTTATAATAAGTTAAATAAAATAAAAATTCCCACCCATTATCATCATCTTCTTGCCGAAAATTAAAGATGAAATAGCCATTAAAATAACTTCAAATTTCGGCTAGCTCTTGTTGAAGCATGTAAGTCTATTTTTGCTCGATTTTTAATGATTTCTATGTTTTTGTGATCGTTGCTTCGTATTCTAGCTAGCTCGTACCTTAAATTTCGAAACTGTTAAAGATTTAACATGTTGCCATTGTTGAATATTTGAGTAAACTGATATTGATGATAGACTATGGAGGTTTATTGATAGATTTATTAGTTTTGTAAAGTGATTTTTGACAAAAATGTCAAAAAGGGATTAATTTGTGAAAATGTAAAATTATGTGGGTAAAAGTGTGAATAAATAAAAGATAGAGCTATTAGGGACTCCATTAAAATTTGGCTAAGCATGGGTTTGTACTAAATTGCATGAATTTTTGCAATTTTATGTGTTAAGGACTAAATTGTAAAAGTGTGAAACATTAGGGGCAAATGTGTAAATTTGACAAAATATGAATTAAAGGTTAAATTGAATAGATTGGATACTGAATGTGCTAATTTTGAAATATATATAGATCAAGATAAGTCGAGATTGGGATTAGATCGGGGAATAGGAAAAGTGGACGAATAGTCGATAATTTTCATCCGAGCAACTCGAGGTAAGTTCGTATAATTAGAATCAAACTTTTAAATACTTGTAATTATTTGAAATGAATGTATATAATTAAGTAAATGATCTACTTGAAATTTGAATGCCTTATTGATATAGTTTGATGGTTACCGAGCCCTATTTGAACCGGAGGATTTCGTAGGATACAAGTGACATGTCACTAGGGTTACTGTTTAGGTCGAGATCTTGCATGTGTTGCGGACTCACCGTAGCTCGTATGAGCTTACCGATATATCAGCTCGTAAGTGCTTACTGTTCTCATCTCATCAGAGCTTACTATTTCCAGCTCGATAGAGCTTACTGTTCATCAGCTCAGGAAGAGTTCACCGATCATAGCTTGAAAGAGTGAATACGATGATGAATGGATGGATTACCGATTAATACACTTAGTGTGTATCACCAGTGTATCTATCGATATTCTATTAGGTTCAATGGGCATAATTCTGCTAATGGTTATACGGATGAACTATTGGTTATATAAATGGATTGTCAATTATATGAATGAGGATGAATTGTTACATATGCTATACATGTTATATGAATTTGGTATGACATAATACATTGATGTATGAAATTGAGATAAAGGTTGATTATATGTACTTATAAGACTAACATATTGATGAATGCTTGTGTATAGGCATTTGGCAAGTGAATTTGATATACTTTGTTTAATTGTTTGACTATGTATAAATGGTAAGTTAAATTCTGAATTATACGGGCTTACTAAGCTATAAAGCTTACTTTGTTTCTTTTTCGTGTTTTTATAGAGGTTCGATAGCTCGCTCGATTCGGATAAAGTCGGAGTTATGCATCACACTATCCAGTTGCTGATTGGTACTTTTGAACTCATGGATATATGTAAATATGGCATGTATACGCTAGTTATAAGGATGATTGTTATGGTTACTTAAGCTAGTGATTTTGGTAATATTATGGTATATGATAAAGCTATTTGATTTGGCTTAACTTGGTTTAATGCTTTGATTGCATATAAGTATTCAAAAATGTGTATGAAATATTATGGATTGGTTGCCTATTGAGTTACAAAATGTTGCAAATTATGTTTTTACAGGTATATGAAAATAGGGTGGCAAAATGGCTTTGCAAATAGCCTATTTTTGTCCACACGGGGAGAGACACGGGCGTGTGTCTCAGTCGTGTGTGACACACGGTTATGTTACATGGCCGTCTGTCCCTTGCTGTTGAAATTAAAATAAAGTCAGTATGCTCCACACAGTCTCACACACAGGCGTGTGATCAGCCGTGTGGCACAAGTCAGTATACCCCTAATTGGCACACGGTCTAGCACACGGGCGTGTGACTTGGCCGTGTTGCATAAGTCAGTATACCTTACAAGTTTGACATGGCCTAGCACATGGCATGGCCTATGGGCGTGTGTGGCCATTTCGAAGGGCACACGGGCTAAACACATGGGCGTGTGATTGGCCGTGTGACCCAAGTCAGTATGTACCCCCTGTTTTCACACAGCCTATGACACGGGTGTGTCTGGTGGCCGTGTGAGACACACGGTCTTGCCACATAGGCGTGTGTCCTCTGTTTAAAGCAAAATTTTCTAAGTTTTGAAAAATTTCCCGAGTTACTGGTTTAGTCCCAAAGCATTTCTAATGCATGTTTAAGGCTTCGTAGGCTCATTTAAGGGACATTATCATTGGTTGTGATTAAACTGTATATGGGATGTATGTTTAAAGGTATTGAAAGTCTGGTAATGCTCTGCAACCCTATTCTGAAGGTAAATACAGGTGAGGGGTGTTACATTTATTGGTATCAGAGCTACGGTTTAGTCGATTCTAGGACTAACGTAGCGTATGTGAGAGTCTAGCTATACATGCCATATATAAACTGTGATAGTGTGATGACTCCTAATATTTAAAAAAAATTATATAGCAAATGGGTCCCACTCGAGCGGTAGCTGATGAGGTTGAAAGTAATGCGCCTGCTCCCGCTCAAGGGACAGTGCCGTCTGACTCTAGACCCGTAACGGGCAGCCAGGGAGGAGAGGCTAAAGAAGCCTTCTTCCAAATGATGAACGAATGGTTCACGCAGTACGTCTGAGCTAATCTGGCTACGCAACAACCTCCACCCCCACCTATTCCCTAACCGATCCCTGTAATTCCTCAAGGTATGGATCCTTTGAGATTGAATAAACCCTCTGTTGATAAGATACGAAAACATGGGGCTGAGGAATTCCTGAAGTTTTGGCTTGAGAACACAATTTGGGTATTTGACGAACTGTCTTGCATTCCTGAAGAATGTTTAAAATGTGTTGCATCACTGTTGAGAGACACTGCGTATCAGTGGTGGAATACCTTGATATCCGTAGTTCCGCGAGAAAGAGTTACTTGGGAATTCTTTCAAGTTAAATTTAGAAAGAAATACATCAGCCAAGAGTTCATCGATCAGAAATGAAAAGAATTCTTGAATTGAAACAGGGCCGTATGTCAGTAACAAAATACGAAAGAGAGTTTGTACAACTCAGCAAATATGCTCGTGAATGTGTTCCTTTCGAGGCTATAATGTGTAAAAGATTCGAACATGGATTAAATGAAGAAATCAGACTGTTAGTTTCAATTCTTG
Organism: Gossypium sturtianum; assembly: GCA_025698515.1. Classification (NCBI taxonomy): domain Eukaryota; kingdom Viridiplantae; phylum Streptophyta; class Magnoliopsida; order Malvales; family Malvaceae; genus Gossypium; species Gossypium sturtianum. The sequence continues at coordinate 66,603,738 of CM046946.1, read as the reverse complement.
AGCTGAAAGAGTTTGTCGTTCTAGTTCACAGAGCTTGTAAAGCTGAAGAGCTTAGCAAAGAGAAAAGAAAAGCAGATTTTGAGGCTAGAAACTTTAGAAAGAGATTTGTGGGCAAATCACATTTAGTCAGTATCAAAGAAATCTAGAGAATATCATCCTCGTTCTACTGCTTCTGCGGGGATTTCAATCAAAGATAGAGATGCGAGACATTTCAGCTTTAAACCTCAGACGACATCTATTCCCAGTGTGGGTAGTGTTAGAAATGTTGGACCTGAATGTAAGCACTGCAATAAGCGACATTATAGTGAATGTAGAATATTGAGCAGAGCTTGTTTTAGATGTGGATCTCTTGATCATTATCTCCAGGACTGTCCAGAAAAGTCTATAGCTGAAAGAGATCAATCGGCGAAAGCAAGTAATACGGCTACTAGAGGGAGACCACCCCGAAACACTGGAAATACGAGTGGTAACCGAGGTGCTATGAGAGATTCTGCTGTGAGAATTGAGGCACGAGCACCTGCTCGATCTTATGCTATCCGTGCACGAGAGGAGGCATCATCACCAGGCGTTATTATCTATACTTTTTCTCTTTTCGATACTGATATAATTGTGTTGATAGATCCTGGATCGGCCCATTCATATATCTGTATGAATCTAGTATTTAAAAAGAGTTTACATGTCGAGTCTACAGAGTTTGTAATTAAATTATCAAACCCCTTAGGCAAGTCTATTTTGGTTGACAAGATTTGTAAGAATTGTCCTTTGATGACTCGGGGTTACTATTTTTTGGCTGACTTGATGCTTCTACCGTTTGATGAGTTTGATGTGATTTTGGGTATGGACTGGTTGACTATGCATGATACAGTTGTGAATTGTAGACGAAAGATTATCGAATTGAAATTTCAAAATGGTGAAATTCTTCGGATTGAGTCTGATGATTCGAGTGCATTACCTACTGTGATATCGTCTAGGTTAGCTCAAAAATGTATGAAAAAGGGTTGTAATGCATAACTTGCATACGTACTAGATACAAAGGTGTCTGAATCAAAGATTTATTCTGTACCTGTTGTTTGTGAGTTTTCGGATGTATTTTTGAAAGAATTACCGGGTTTGCCACCGATCAGAGAGGTTAAATTTGGTATTGAATTAGTACCAAGATCAGCACCAATATCGGTAGCTCCGTACAGAATGGCTCCAACAGAATTAAAAGAGTTGAAAGCTCGGTTGCAAGAATTGACAGACAGAGGTTTTGCACGACCGAGTTATTCGCCCTGGGGTGTACCGGTATTGTTTGTAAAGAAGAAAGATGGCACGATGAGAATGTGTATCGATTATAGACAGCTTAATAAAGTGACTATAAATAACAAATACCCCCTACCGCGGATTGATGATTTATTTGATCAGTTGAAAGGGGCTATAGTATTTTTAAAGATTGATTTGATATCAGATTATTATCAGTTGTGAGTTAAAGAGTCGGATGTGCCGAAAACCGCGTTCAGAATGAGGTACAGACATTATGAATTCCTTGTTATGCCTTTCGGATTAACTAATGCTCCTGCAGGTTTTATGGACTTGATGAACCGAATATTCAGACCGTATTTACACAGATTCGTTGTTGTATTCATTGATGACATTCTGATCTATTCGCGAGATGAATCTGAACATACCGAGCACTTGAGAATTGTGTTACAAACTTTACGTGATAAGCAATTGTTTGTAAAGTTTAGTAAATGTGAATTTTGGCTCCAAAAGGTTGGATTTTTGGGGCATATCGTTTCAGCTGAAGGCATTATAGTTGACCCGAGTAAGATTTCTACTATTGTTGACTGGAAACCTCTGAGAAATGTGTCTAAAGTCCGTATTTTTCTGGGCTTAGAGGGCTATTACCGAAGATTCGTAAAAGGATTTTCGATGATTACAACACCGATGACACGACTGCTTCAGAAAGATGTGAAATTCTAATGGTCAGAAAAATGCCAGCAGAGTTTCGAACAGTTGAAAGTATTGTTAACTAAAGCACCAGTTCTGGTTCAACCTGAATCAGGGAAAGAGTTTGTGATTTATAGTGACACGTCATTAAACGGTCTGGGATGTGTTCTGGTGCAAGAAGGAAAAGTTATAGCTTATGCTTCCCGACAATTCAAATCGCATGAAAAGAACTATCCAATGCACGACTTAGAGTTGGCTGCAATTGTGTTCGCATTGAAAATTATGCGACACTATTTATACGGTGAAAAATGCCACATTTATACGGATCACAAAAGCTTAAAATATCTGATGTCACAGAGAGATTTGAATCTGCGACAACGAAGATGGCTCGAGTTATTGAAAGATTATGAATTTGTGATTGATTATCACCCGAGAAAAGCTAATGTTGTTGTTGATACCCTGAGCCGAAAATCTTTGTTTGCATTACGAGCAATGAATGCCCAGTTGATGATTTGTGATGATGGGTCTATTTTAGCAGAATTAAAAGCTAAACTGGTATTTCTTCAACAAATCTATGAAGCTCAGAAAGATGACTGTGAATTGCAAGTTTAACGAATTCAATGTGAGACTATCCCTAATTCAGAGTTTCAGATTAGAGCCGATGATTGTTTAAGGTTCCGGAATAGAATTTGCATATTGAGAAATTCAGAACTCATTCAGAAGATTTTGCACGAATTACACAATAGCTGTTTATCTATTCACCCGAGGAGTACCAAAATGTACAACGATTTGAAACAGTTTTATTGGTGGCAAGGCATGAAACGAGCTATCTCAGAATTTGTTTCTAAATGTTTGATTTGTCAGCAAGTCAAAGCTAAACATCAAGTACCATCGGGTTTACTGTAGCCTGTGATGATTCCCGAGTGGAAATAGGATAGAGTTAAAATTGATTTTGAATCGGGATTGCCCCTAACTCTGAAAAAGAAAGATGCTATCTGGGTTGTCGTTGATCGACTAACAAAATCTGTTCATTTCATACTGGTACGTACAGATTACGCACTTGATAGACTAGCTGAAGTGTACATTTCTGAGATTGTTTGATTGCAAGGGATGCCACTATCTTTTATTTCTGATATAGATTCGAGATTTACGTCGCGATTTTAGAAGAAACTGCAAGAAGCTCTGGGAACACGGTTGAATTTCAGTACTGCCTTTCATCCTCAGACTGACGGTCAGACTGAGAGAGTTTGTAACACCCCAAACCTGGCCCAGAAGTTAGGCCCGAATCTGGCGTGCCACATTGAAGTGTTTTTCAAAAATCGTGTTTTCATTGAAAACCCTTCTTGATATTTAAAAACTAAAGTCTTAGTTTGCGTTTGTTTATTTTTAATCGTTGTTTTTTAAAAAGTTATTATTTTCAAAACCTTATTGTTGCGGAAGCTTAATTTAAAATAATGATTTACGAAGACGTGTTATCTAAAAATTGAGTTGCAGAAACGTAGTATTTTGAAAACAATTATTGTTTTGGGAAAATCGCGTTCTACTTCCAGCAGATTTAAATCATAATAAACTGAAAATCCAAAATTAAAAACCAGGATTTAAAAGAGGCCTTATTACAACCCAATAAGAAAACGGTTTAAATAAAGTAGAATAGAATACTAAAATTCAAAGCTACTCGTAGTGTGGCCACCTCCGAGTCCTTCAGTACGTCGAACCGCCTACTGAGGATTACCTGAAAAAAACTAAAAAGACGGGGTGAGTTTACAAAAACTCAGTGTGTACAACCCTCATCGGTCATAAAGCATGCATCACAACAATCCGGGCCTAAGCCCAACACAGTAACAGTGGCAATTGGGCCTTAGCCCATAATAGCCTCAGTTGGGCCTTAGCCCATATCAAATGTCACAGATCACATTTATTTGGGCCTAAGCCCATCTCAATAATAGAACAAATGTATGCAATGCATTAATGCCCATACCAACCCTGCACTCCGTCTCCTGTCCAACCCTGCACTCCTGTGGGGATTTAATCGACCCATCCATCCCTACACTCCTTATGTAGCACCGGTTGTGGCACTAACCAATATTGCAGCAAAGCTCATCGGCTTAAAGCCATCGGTGGATCCACAGTCGTTAAGCGACCATGCGATCCTAACAAATCATATACTTCCTCCAAATCAATGATCCCATCCCCCATGCAACATAATATCACATGAATGCAACATACCATAAATAGCATACAATAACAATCATATAAAATGTAGAGGCATTTTAGTCACTTTTCCCTTTCAGGGGCATAACGATCATTTTACCCTCCAAGGGTATTTCAGTCATTATACCCTTCGAGGGTATTTCGGTAATTTTACCCTTCGAGGGTATTTCGGTCATTTTACCCTTCGAGGGTATTTCGATAATTTTACCCTTCGAGGGTATTTCGGTAATTTTACCCTTTGAGGGTATTTTGGTAATTTTACCCTTCGGTCTTTTAATAACCTTCCTGAAGGTCTACAGTCACCTCGAGCGACGCAGATAACATATATCATCAAAACGGTGTATTTGGGCCCAAAGCCCAATACTCAGCCCAGGTGGGCCCACACTCCCATATGGCCCATTCGGCCCATTTCCAATCACGGCTATGTGAACGTTATAGCCCAGTTCAATTTCTGCCACTTTTTGTAAATTAGTCCATGTGGGGCCCACGAGCCCATTGGGCCCACACGGCCCATATCGACCCAACGAGGCCCATAACGACCTAAGCCCATGAGAACGCTCATGGTGGCCTCAACTGTCTTACACCCATATTCGTGGGCTCGGTCCACCATACGTGCGATCACACGCTCGTGTGGCATCATTCGCCGGTATTTTGGCTTTTCGGTATTTGCCGATCTACTTGGGGTGGTGTGTGTGTGATTACACACCTTGTTTACGAACGTACGTTTAACCCACTCACACCGAACCTATAATCCAAAAACAGTCTGTTAGCCGAACGTCGTTTAAGGTTAATCTCATTCCATTACTAAACCCAGAACGTAAACCTTCCTCACCTTGCTTGAATGAGAGTCCTTGAATCTCCTAAATCCACTGACCACAATCGGTTACCCTCCTTAGTCAAATATATGTTATATCACAAATGCTATTAACAAAATTGCTTACGAGAATATGACTTTAAGTCCAATCCATAAGTCATGAAATATTCGGCCCAATAATACTTACCTCCTAGAACCGGTTTATTGCCGAAAGAGGAGAAGTTCGCTTTAGGAGAAAACTTGAAAGAAAACAAGGTAGAGTCCTTACACTATTCGCCAAACAAGAAAAGGTAAGAGAGACAACTCACAATTGAGTTATTCGGTAGGGATTGAAACAGGAAAGAAAGAAAGAGACTTGGGCAAAACAACACAAGGCTTCAGTATTTTGACAATTAAAGGTTTCGGCATATTTGCTGAACAGTTGCAGAAAAATAGAATCTCAAATGGCTACTTGAAATTTCGGCACTAGAGGGAAAAGAGAGGAAAGGAGATTAGGAACTCAGAAATTCAGAAATAAAGAAAATGACCAAAAATGAAAAGAGAACTCCTTAGCCGAATTCCTATGTTTTCCCCTTACCAAAACGGCACTAAATCAACAGCGAATAGGCACCTATAGACTCCTAAATTTGGCCAACTCCACCCCTTATCAAATTCCACGATTTTCTCCACCAAAATCTCCTCACTATCCACTCCTTAAATCCCTTAATTGACTCATTCAAACTCTCCAACACAGAGTTCGAATCCAACACCAACTCTTGCCCACTCATGAGCAAAATAAATAATCCCCTTTTGCATGCAGTGAGATTTGAACCTCTGCCCTCCTTGCCATACTTGTGACGCCACAACCACTCCACCACAGGCTCTCTTGTGTCTCCTTTTTAATCACAAATACTTATAAGGCTTAATACCAGGAGTCAGGGTCCCCTAATGCTAAAAATAAAAATTTTCCAAACGACATGGCTTGAACCCAGGACTTCATAGAAGCCCCCTAGACTTCCAAAATCACTCACCTAATAGATCCAACTTGCATTAGTGTTGTTCTCTTGTTCTCAAAAGTTTTAAACGCTCCCATGCCTAAGGCCTAATAGGCCCAATTCTACTAGGCCCAAATTCAGGGTATTACAATTCTACCCCCTTAAAGAAATTTTGTCCTTGAAATCTCCAACTATCTAATAGCCGCACAACACCGGTTACACCACTACGCTTTTGCTGCGCACTCTAGTCCTAATTGCAAATTAGGTAAATAGTACACTATGGGTAAAGTACATACCAGTATTCACATCTGGAGTGTCTCCGTCTTCTTGACGACGTGATGCATAAACCAAAGCTAGCTGCCTCACCTCCGCATGACCAGCACCTCTACCTGGAGCTCCACGGCCCAAACTGTTACCACCCCTGGCCTGTCCACGGCCTCTAGGCGACTGCTGTCCACCCCTAAGTGGCTGTACATTACCCCTATCGAAGGCCTGCCTCTGATCCGGTCTTCTGGGACACTCTCTGAGACGATGTTCCATGGAACCATAACTCAGAGAAGCTTCTGCCCTCCTCCAGCGCTCGCCCACATGACCTTTCCCACAAATAGCACAAGGTGGTAACCCAGTAGCAGCAACAGGGGGCCCAGCTCTGACTGGCCCATCCATTCTGGCCCTTCTCTTAGGTCTCTGATCAGAATTGGAGGGCTCAAAATCCCTCTTGTTTTCAACCCTTTCTCTTTCTCTGTTTAGGCGCTCAGAGCGCTTCACCTCTTCAGTGATCTTATCCTTCTCTACTAACGCAGCAAAGTCCTGCTCCCTCTATGGAGCTATCAACACTCGGAGACTATCTCTGAGGCTGTCCTCAAACCGAACACAATGTTCATACTCTGTTGCCGCAATTCCTTGAGCATACCGGCTAAGTCGCAAAAATTTTGCCTCGTACTCAGCCACAAACTTGCCACCTTGAACCAGATTCAGAAATTCTTTCCTACGAGCGTCGACATAGCTAGTGCCCACATACTTTCTTTGAAATATGGACTTGAATAATTCCCAGGTCAATCGATCAGACGGGGTACCCTCTTTTACTGTAAGCCACCACTGGTAGGCTTCATCCCTCAGCAAGGACATGGCACCCTTCAACTTTTGTTCCAGCGTGCAGTCGAGGTCGTCCATAATTCTTTCGGTGGCTTCCAACCAGTACTCTGCCACACTTGGGGCCACCCTAGAAACTCCCCTAAAGATCTCCGCTCCATTTGACCAGAGTCATTCCGTAATCGACCCACGGCCCCCAATAACTATATTAGGCCAAACAGACCCTGCAACTCTTTCTAGAATCCTCAACATTGCTTGGGACAGTGCATCATCCCCAGCCGCTCGATCAAACGACTCTGTCTCGGGTACCAATGAGGCCAGAGCCTCTCTCACTTCAACGTTGGGCATATGGCCTGATGCCGAAGATCCAGCCCTAGCCCTTCCACGGCCTCTACCGCAGCCTCTTGCACCTCTTCTAGCGCTCATTATCGCTTCGCGTATTATCTGAATTAGAAATTTTATGAATTTAGCTCATAGTTTTGAAAATTAAATAGATGTTTTATGGAAGTAGTAGTTAAGAGTTGTTTTCGTAATCGTAAGCTCACTACAGTTTCAGTCTCCTACGGGCTTCAGTTTTACTCTAGCTAAGAGTCTCAATATAGTCTATCATCTAAAGTAAGCTCAGTATCTATCTACAGTATAACAGTTTAAAACAGATTTCAGTATCAGGGGAACTTACTTGGTTCAACGCCGGAGACTCGGTGTGCCACACAAAAATCTTTCGAAACTAATTTAGAATCATTTTTAAACATCTTTAAAATAAAAATTAGAGCCCATTTCACAGCCCGAGTTTTGTAACCCTACTCTGATACCACTAAATGTAACACCCCAAACCCAGCCCAGAGGTTAGGCCTGAATCTGGCGTGCCACATTGAAGTGTTTTTCGAAAATCATGTTTTCATTGAAAACCATTCTTGATATTTAAAAACTAAAGTCTCAGTTTGCGTTTGTTTATTTTTAATCGTTGTTTTTTAAAAAGTTATTATTTTCAAAACCTTATTGTTGCGGAAGCTTAATTTAAAACAATGATTTACGAAGACGTGTTATCTAAAAATTGAGTTGCGGAAACGTAGTGTTTTGAAAACAGTTATCGTTTTGGGAAAACTGCTTCTACTTCTAGAAGATTTAAATCATAATAAGCTGAAAATCCCAAATTAAAAACCAGGATTTAAAAGAGGCCTTATTACAACCCAATAAAAAAACGGTTTAAATAAAGTAGAATAGAATACTAAAATTCAAAGCTGCTCGTAGTGTGGCCACTCCGAGTCCTCCAGTACGTCGAACCGCTTACTGAGGATTACCTGAAAAAAAATTAAAAAGAGTGGGTGAGTTTATGAAAACTCAGTGTGTACAACCCTCATCGGTCATAAAGCATGCATCACATCAATCCGGGCCTAAGCCCATTACAGTAATCAATGTGGGCCTAAGCCCAACACAGTAACGGTGGCAATTGGGCCTTAACCCATAATAGCCTCAGTTGGGCCTTAGCCCATATCAAATGTCACAGATCACATTTATCTGGGCCTAAGCCCATCTCAATAATAGAACAACTGTATGCAATGCATTAATGCCCATACCAACCCTGCACTCCGTCTCCTGTCCAACCCTGCACTCCTGTGGGGATTTAATCGACCCACTCATCCCTACACTCCTTATGTAGCACCGGTTGCAGCACTAACCAATATTGCAGCAGAGCTACCAATCACATAATCGGCTTAAAGCCATCGGTGGATCCACAGTCGTCAAGCGACCATGGGATCCTAACAAATCATATACTTCCTCCAAATCAATGATCTCATACCCCATGCAACATAATATCACATGAATGCAACATACCATAAATAGCATACAATAACAATCATATAACATGTAGGGGCATTTTAGTCACTTTTCCCTTCAGGGGCATAACGGTCATTTTACCCTCCAGGGGTATTTCGGTCATTTTACCCTTCGAGGGTATTTCGATAATATTACCCTTCGAGGGTATTTCGGTCATTTTACCCTTCGAGGGTATTTCGATAATTTTACCCTTCGAGGGTATTTTGGTAATTTTACCCTTCGAGGGTATTTCAGTAATTTTACCCTTCGAGGGTATTTCGGTAATTCTACCCTTCGGTCTTTTAACAACCTTCCCGAAGGTCTACAGTCACCTCGAGCGACGCAGATAACATATATCATCAAAATGGTGTATTTGGGCCCAAAGCCCAATACTCGGCCCAGGTGGGCCCACACTCTCGTGTGGCCCATTCGGCCCATTTCCAATCATGGCTATGTGAACATTATAGCCCATTTCAATTTTTGCCACTTTTCGTAAATTAGTCCATGTGGGGCCCACGAGCCCATTGGGCCCACACGACCCATATCGGCCCAACGAGGCCGATAACGACCTAAGCCCATGAGAACGCTCATGGTGGCCTCAACCATCTTACGCCCATATTGGTGGGCTCGGTCCACCACACGTGCGATCGCACGCTCGTGTGGCATCATTCGCCGGTATTTTAGCTTTTCGGCATTTGCTGATCTACTTGGGGTGGTGTGTGTGTGAGTACACACCTTGTTTACGAACGTGCATTTAACCCACTCGCACCTAACCTCTAATCGAAAAACACTCTGTTAGCCGAATGTCGTTTAAGGTTAATCTCATTCCATTACTAAACCCAGAACGTAAACCTTCCTCACCTTGCTTGAATGAGAGTCCTTGAATCTCCTAAATCCACTGACCACAATCGGTTACCCTCCTTAGTCAAATATCTGTAATATCACAAATGCTATTAACAAAATTGCTTACGAGAATATGACTTTCAGTCCAATCCATAAGTCATGAAATATTCGGCCCAACAATACTTACCTCCTAGAACCGGTTTATTGCCGAAAGAGGAGAGGTTCGGCTTAGGAGAAATCTTGAAAGAAAACAAGGTAGAGTCCTTACACTATTCGGCCAAACAAGGAAAGGTAGGAGAGACAACTCACAATTCAGTGATTTGGCAGGGATTGAAACAGGAAAGAAAGAAAGAGACTTGGGCAAAACAACACAAGGCTTCGGTATTTTGACAATTAAAGGTTTCGGCACATTTGCTGAACAGTTGCAGAAAAATAGAATCTCAAATGGTTACTTGCAATATCGGCACTAGAGGGAAAAGAGAGGAAAGGAGATTAGGAATTCAGAAATTCAGAAATAAAGAAAATGACCCAAAAATGAAAAGAGAACCCCCTAGCCGAATTCCTATGTTTTCCCCTTACCAAAACGGCACTAAATCAAAACCGAATAGGCACCTATAGACTCCTAAATTCGGCCAACTCCACCCCTTATCAAACTCCACGATTTTCTCCACCAAAATATCCTCCATATCCACTCCTTAAATCCTCAATTGACTCATTCAAACTCTCCAACACAGAGTTCGAATCCAACACCAACTCTTGCCCACTCATGAGCAAAATAAATAATCCCCTTTTGCATGCAGTGAGACTTGAACCTCTGCCCTCCTTGCCATACCTGTGACGCCACAACCACTCCACCACAGGCTCTCTTGTGTCTCCTTTTTAATCACAAATACTTATAAGGCTTAATACCAGGAGTTAGGGTCCCCTAATGCTAAAAATAAAAATTTTCCAAACGACATGGCTTGAACCCAGGACTTCATAGAAGCCCCCTAGACTTCCAAAATCACTCACCTAATAGATCCAACTTGCATTAGTGTCGTTCTCTTGTTCTCAAAAGTTTTAAACGCTCCCATGCCCAAGGCCTAATAGGCCCAATTCTACTAGGCCCAAATTCAGGGTGTTACAATTCTACCCCCTTAAAGAAATTTCGTCCTCGAAATCTCCAACTATCTAATAGCCGCACAACACCGGTTACACCACTACGCTTTTGCTGCGCACTCTAGTCCTAATTGCAAATTAGGTAAATAGTACTCTATGGGTAAAGTACATACCAGTATTCACATCTGGAGTGTCTCCGTCTTCTCGGCGACGTGCTGCATAAACCAAAGTTGGGTGCCTCGCCTCCGCATGACCAGCACCTCTACCTGGAGCTCCACAGCCCAAACCGTTACCACCCCTGGCCTGTCCACGGCCTCTAGGCGGCTGCTGTCCACCCCTAGGTTGTACATTACCCCTACCGAAGGCCTGCCTCTGATTCGGTCTTCTGGGACACACTCTGAGACGATGTTCCATGGAACCACAACTCAGACAAGCTTCCTCCCTCCTCCAGCACTCGCCCACATAACCATTCCCACAAATAGCACTAGGTGGTAACCCAGTAGCAGCAACAAGGGGCCCAGCTCTGACTGGCCCATCCATTCTGGCCCTTCTCTTAGGTCTCTGATCAGAATTGGAGGGCTCAAAATCCCTCTTGTTTTCGACCCTTTCTCTTTCTATGTTTAGGCGCTCAGAGCGCTTCACTTCTTCAGCGATCTTAGCCTTCTCTACTAACGTAGCAAAGTCCCGCTCCCTCTGTGGGGCTATCAACACTCGAAGACTGTCTCTGAGGCTGTCCTCAAAACGAACACAACGTTCGTACTCCGTTGCTGCAATTCCTTGAGCATACCGGCTAAGTCGCAAAAATTCTGCCTCGTACTCAGCCACAAACTTGCCACCTTGAACAAGATTCAGAAATTCTTTCCTACGAGCATCGACATAGCTAGCGCCCACATACTTTCCTTCAAATGTGGACTTGAAGAATTCCTAGGTCAATCGATCAGACGGGGTACCCTCTTTTACTGTAAGCCACCATTGGTAGGCTTCATCCCTCAGCAAGGACACGGCACCCTTCAACTTTTGTTCCGGTGTGCAGTCGAGGTCGTCCATAATTCTTTCAGTGGCTTCCAACCAGTACTCCGCGACACTTGGGGCCACCCCAGAAACTCCCCTGAAGATCTCTGCTCCATTTGGCCGGAGTCATTCCGTAACTGACCCACGGCCCCCAATAACGATATTAGGTGCAACAGACCCAGCAACTCTTTCTAGAATCCTCAACATTGCTTGGGACAATGCATCATCCCCAGCCGCTCGATCAAACGACTCTGTCTCGGGTACCAATGAGGCCAGAGCCTCTCTCGCTTCAATGTTGGGCATATGGCCTAATACCGAAGATCCAGCCCTAGCCCTTCCACGGCCTCTACCGTGGCCTCTTGCACCTCTTCTAGCGCTCATTATCGCTTCGCGTATTATCTGAATTAGAAATTTTATGAATTTAGCTCATAGTTTTGATAATTAAATAGATGTTTTATATAAGTAGTAGTTAAGAGTTATTTTTGCAATCGTAAGCTCACTACAGTTTTAGTCTCCTACGGGCTTCAGTTTTACTCTAGCTAAGAGTCTCAATATAGTCTATCATCTAAAGTAAGCCCAGTATCTATCTACTGAAGATAACATGATTTAAAGCAGATTTGATGATCGGGGAACTTACTTGGTTTAACGCCGGAGACTCGGTGTGCCACACAAAAATCTTTCAAAACTACTTCAGAATCATATTTAAACATCTTTAAAATAAAAACTATAGCCCATTTCACAGCCCGAGTTTTGTAACCCTGCTCTGATACAACTAAATGTAACACCCCAAACCCAGCCCAGAAGTTAGGCCCAAATCTGGCGTGCCATATTGAAGTGTTTTTCGAAAACCGTGTTTTCATTGAAAACCCTTCTTGATATTTAAAAACTAAAGTCTCAGTTTGCGTTTGTTTGTTTTTAATCGTTATTTTTTAAAAAGTTATTATTTTCAAAACCTTATTGTTGCAGAAGCTTAATTTAAAACAATGATTTACGAAGACATGTTATCTAAAAATTGAGTTGCGGAAACGTAGTGTTTTGAAAACAGTTATCGTTTTGGGAAAATCGCGTTCTACTTCTAGCAGATTTAAATCATAATAAGCTGAAAATCCCAAATTAAAAACCAGGATTTAAAAGAGGCCTTATTACAACCCAATAAGAAAACGGTTTAAATAAAGTAGAATAGAATACTAAAATTCAAAGCTGCTCGTAGTGTGGCCACCTCCGAGTCCTCCAGTACGTCGAACCGCCTACTGAGGATTACCTGAAAAAAATTAAAAAGAGTGGGTGAGTTTATGAAAACTCAGTGTGTACAACCCTCATCGGTCATAAAGCATGCATCACATCAATCCGGGCCTAAGCCCATTACAGTAATCAATATGGGCCTAAGCCCAACACAGTAACGGTGGCAATTGGGCTTTAGCCCATAATAGCCTCAGTTGGGCCTTAGCCCATATCAAATGTCACAGATCACATTTATCTTAGCCTAAGCCCATCTCAATAACAGAACAAGTGTATGCAATGCATTAATTCTCATACCAACCCTGCACTCCGTCTCCTGTCCAACCCTGCACTCCTGTGGGGATTTAATCAACCCACCCATCCCTACACTCCTTATGTAGCACCGGTTGTGGCACTAACCAATATTGCAGCAGAGCTGCCAATCACATAATTGGCTTAAAGACATCGGTGGATCCACAGTCATCAAGCGACCATGCGATCCTAACAAATCATATACTTCCTCCAAATCAATGATCTCATACCCCGTGCAACATAATATCACATGAATGCAACATACCATAAATAGCATACAATAACAATCATATAACATGTAGGGGCATTTTAGTCACTTTGCCCTTAAGGGGCATAACGATCATTCTACTAGGCCCAAATTCAGGGTGTTACAGAGTTATTCAGATTCTTGAAGACATGTTGAGATGTTGTATTTTTAAGTTTGAGGGCAGTTGGGAAAAATACTTACCGTTGATTCAGCTCGCGTATAATAGCAGTTTTCAGACGAGTATAAAGATGGCACCGTACGAAGCTTTATATGGTCGCAAATGTCGAGCTCTGCTATACTGGACTGAACTAAATGAGAAAAGATTCAGGGGGTTGAATTGATCAGAGAAACTGAAGAAAAAGTGAAAACGATTCGCAATAATTTAAAAGTAGCTTCAGATTAACAGAAATCATACGCGGATTTGAAACGTAAAGAAATTGAGTTTCAAGTCGGGGACCGAGTGTTTCTAAAGGTGTCACCATGGAAAAAGGTTCTTCGATTCGTCTGTAAAGGAAAGTTGAGTCCGCGATTTATCGGACCGTATGAGATCGTCGAAAGAATAGGGCCTATAGCGTATCGACTAGCTTTACCGTCAAAACTTGAAAATATTCATAATGTCTTTCACGTTTCTATGCTACGTCGATACAGATTCGATCTGTCACATGTGATTTCTCTGGTAGATGTTGAGATACAAACTGATTTGACGTATAGCGAAAAACCGATCAGGATTTTATCTCGTGAAATCAAAGAATTGAGAAATAAACACATATCCCTAGTGAAGGTTCTTTGGCATAAACACGGAATTGAGGAAGCTACGTGGGAACCTGAGGAAGCTATGAGAAAACAGTACCCTAACCTATTTACTGATAAAATTTTCAAGGACGAAAATCACTAAGGGGGAGAGTTGTAACAGCCTATTTTTAGTTAAATCAGAATAGTGGTTTTGGAACCACAAATTTGAAGTCAAAATATTTATTTTATTATTTTATTAAAGTTTACAGCATGATAGAATTATTGTGTGAAAGTTTCGTAAATAAATTTTACTATTTGAATGCTTGATTTGTGAAAAAGGACTAAATCGCGTAAAGTGTAAAAGTGGAGTTCTAATAGCTAAAGATGTTTAATAGCTATAGAAATTTAAATGGAGGTCCTTAAACAGCAATTACACCAATGGTTGTTTGAGCGGACATGTTTGGACATGTATTAGGTGAATTTTGATGTTATTTACTAAGGTTATTTTTGTAATTTATGAATTATGTTATAATAAGTTAAATAAAACAAAAATTCCCACCCACTATCATCATCTTCTTCCCAAAAATTAAAGAGGAAATAGCCATTAAAATAGCTTCAAAGTTCGGCTAGCTCTTGTTGAAGCATGTAAGTCCATTTTTGCTTGGTTTTTAATGATTTCTATGTTTTTGCGATCGTTGCTTCATATTCTAGCTAGCCCGTGCTTTAAATTTCAAAATTGTTAAAGATTTAACATGTTTCCATTGTTGAATGTTTGAGTAAACTGATATTGATGATAGATTATGAAGGTTTATTGATAGATTTACTAGTTTTGTAAAGTGATTTTTGACAAATATGTCAAAAAGGGATTAATTTGTGAAAATGTAAAATTATGTGGGTAAAATTGTGAATAAATAAAAGATGTGGGCTGTTAGGGACTCCATTAAAATTCGGCTAAGCATGGGTTTGTACTAAATTGCATGAATTTTTGCAATTTTATGTGATAAGGACTAAATTGTAAAAGTGTGAAACATTAGGAAAAATGTGTAAATTTTCAAAAATATGAATTAAAGGTTAAATTGAATAGATTGGATACTGAATGTGCTAATTTTGAAATATATATAGATCAAGATATTTCGAGATTGGGATTAGATCGGGGAAAAAACGAAAAGTGGACGAATAGTCGATAATTTCCATCCGAGCAACTCGAGGTAAGTTCGTATAATTAGAATCAAACTTTTAAATACTTGTAGTTATTTGAAATGAATGTATGTACTTAAGTAAATGATCTACTTGAAATTTGAATGCTTTAGTGATATAGTCTGATGGTTACCGAGCCCTATTTGAACCGTAGGATTTCGTAGGATACGAGTGACATGTCACTAGGGTTACTGTTTAGGTCGAGATCCTGCATGTGTTGCGGATTCACCGCAGCTTGAATGAGCTTACCGATATATCAGCTCGTAAGAGCTTACTATTCTCAGTTCGTCAGAGCTTACTGTTTTCAGCTCGATAGAGCTTACTGTTCATCAGCTCAGGAAGAGTTCACCGATCATAGCTTGAAAGAGTGAATACGATGATGAATGGACGGATTACCGATTAATACACTTAGTGTGTATCACCCGTGTATCTATCGATATTCTATTAGGTTCAACGGGCATAATTCTGCTAATAGTTATACGGATGAACTATTGGTTATATAAATGGATTGTCAATTATATGAATGAGGATGAATTGTTACATATGTTATACATGTTATATGAATTTGGTATGACATAATACATTGATGTATGAAATTGAGATAAAGGTTGATTATATGTACTTATGAGACTAACATATTGATGAATGCTTGTGTATAGGCATTTGGCAAGTGAATTTGATATACATTGTTTAATTGTTTGATTATGTATACATGGTAAGTTAAATTCTAAATTATACAGGCTTACTAAGCTATAAAGCTTACTCTGTTTCTTTTTCGTGTTTTTATAGAGGTTCGATAGCTCGCTTGATTCAGATAAAGTCGGAGTTAGGCATCACACTATCCAGTTGCTGATTGGCACTTTTGAACTCATGGATATATGTAAATATGGCATGTACAGGCTAGTTATAAGGATGATAGTTATGGTTACTTAAGCTAGTGATTTTGGTACATATTATGGTATATGATAAAGCCATTTGATTTGGCTTAACTTGGTTTATTGCTTTTGTTGCATATAAGTATTCAAATATGTGTATGAAATGTTATGGATTGGCTGCCTATTGAGTTGCAAAATATTGCAAATTATGCTTGTACAGGTATATGAAAATAGGGTGGCAAAATGGCTTTGCAAATAGCCTATTTTTGTCCACACGGGCAGAGACACGGGCGTGTGTCTCAGTCGTGTGTGACACACGGTTATGTTACACGACCGTGTGTCCCCTGGTGTTGAAATTAAAATGAAGTCAGTATGCTCCACACGGTCTCACACACGGGCGTGTGATCGGCCGTGTGGCACAAGTCAGTATACCCCCTAATTGGCACATGGTCTAGCACACGGGCGTGTGACTTGGCCGTGTTTCATAATTCAGTATACCCTACAGGTTTGACATGGCCTAGCACACGGCCTAGCACACGGGAGTGTGTGGCCATTCCGAAGGGCACACGGGCTAAACACACGGGCGTGTGATTGGCTGTGTGACCCAAGTCAGTATGTACCCCCTGTTTTCACACGGCCTGTGACATGGGCGTGTCTGGTGGCCGTGTGAGACGCACGGCCTGGCCACACGGGCGTGTGTCCTCTGTTTAAAGCAAAATTTTCTAAGTGTTGAAAAATTTCCCAAGTTACTAGTTTAGTCCCGAGCCATTTCTAATGCATGTTTAAGGCCTCGTAGGCTCGTCTAAGGGACATTATCATTGGTTGTGATTGAACTGTATATGACATGTATGTTTAAAGGTATTGAAAGTCTGGTAATGCTCCTTAACCCTATTCTGACGGTGAATACGGGTGAGGGGTGTTACAACTTACATTCAAAACTGAGATTCCCATTTTATATAAAATTATATAATACATATAGAAGTTATACGAATGGCATCTACATGACAATAGGAAAACCAAGAGCAATTTAGTACCATGAGGACACATACAAGCATTTGTATCGAAAGAATTTAAACATAAGTTTTCATCATGCCATAATCAAGTTATTTTCAGGATTCATAGCTAGTTAACTTCATCCCTTAGTGTGCCTAGTAAATAAAAATAGGATACTAGGGATAAATTATTCGGAATTACATTAACAAGAGTGTTGAAGCGCAAGTGTCCAAATACCATATTAGGGTTGCACCAAAGTACCAGGAACAAGAGCACCAAAGTGCAAGTAACAGGAGTAATGAAGTACAAAACATGAGTCCCCTATTGACATGCCAGTCGTATCCTAACTATTTACTAAGTTACTAGGGCCTTGTTACAATATTACCAGTAAATTCACTACATTATTATCTCGAAAATTTTCCTTTACATCTCCATAAGGAGACTTCGATCGAAATTTAATTTACCACGTAGTCTTTATACCATTAACAAATTTTAACATTTTCCGATATACAACAACTTTTACAAATAGATCCAAAAACACATTTTAACAACTTATCAAATATTCGTATTCAACAAGATATTTATTATAAGGCCATTAAATCAATCCTTGGTGACTTGCAATATAGTCAAACTTTTTCATACAAGTCCAAAAACACATTACATACATTTTCAACCTTAATATACTATAACATATTCAATTTAATAACAATAAATCAATTAAAATAAATATCAATTGAAGATAAGCATTTTTCAGCATTTTCCATGTATCTTACCATACAAAAACACCAAAAATGATGGAGGAACTTCCTTTCTAATCCATTCATTAACTCTCTCTTCTCCTTGCTTGATTTATTTTCTTCTTCTTTCTTATCTTTCATGAATAACAAAATTTCATTAAGAACATAAGCATTAAATAGCCATTACTTTGGCTCATTGACTTCATAACTTGATTTAAAAGTAAAACTATGCATATATGTGATGAGAACCTATAAATTCTTGCATTGTTCATCTTCTTTCTCACTCTACCTTCATATTTACTCACAAAAGGGCCATAAACCCTAGGTTGGGAATGATGAAATTTATGGAGTGAATGAGCTTGGGATGTTGTTTACATGAAAATTCTAACAAAATCCAAATGTGGGTAATGGAAAATTTGAAAGAAAAATGGAGAAATTGGCAAGAGAAGAGGAAAAAGATAAAAAAAAAACATTAGGGCTATTGGATGACCGGGAAAGAAATAAAAATGAATGACCAATGGGTGTTCAACCATTGAAAATTATCCACAAATAGGTCCAACGCCCATGCCCGTTATTCAAGTCTAATTTATGTCAATTTGAAGCCCATTTCCTTAATACGAGGTTCCAACAATCCAAAATAATTTTGGATATCAAATATCATATTTAATAATTATTTCCAACATGATAGTCAAGGGAATTGACCAAATGATTTTTTTACGAAAAATTACCCCTTTGCCCCTTTTTTATTATTTCAGCGATTTCTTCTCAAAATTCGATACTTAGACCAAATCAAGTTTATAATTCATCATATATATTTATTATAACTTTATGATTAATGAAAATCGCACTTCGGCTCTTTTCTAGATAAAATGAAAAATCATAATTTAGTCCTTATACTATTCAAGTTTTCCAATTTAGTCCCAAAAGTGATTTTCATCACACCAAATCACATTCCAGTCCATTTCATGAAAAATAAACCATAATAATTCATATTTTTCGACTTGTTGGTAGTTTTGTACAATGGTCCTCATACCTTTCAAAACTTATGATTTAGTCTTTTTTTGTCATATTTTCACTTTTATGATTTCTTTAACATATCACTATTTCCAATATTAATTTTCTTCTATAAAATTTCTTATCCAAGTTATTCCGTAACTTTTATCATAAGTTTCTCAATTTTTGAGCCCGAAATTATGCCACATGTCATATCAAAATTTTCGAGGTGTTATAGACAATCCTAATTCCCAAAAGGTTGTTGAGTTATGTTGACATATAGATCAGTGTATCCATTCTAGTGTCTATAACCAGTTAATAGGGGCAAAGAAAATAAGAATTGAATATATAATAGTGATTTGATATGTTGTTTGTTGAATATATGATGTTACGAAACTATGAACTATTGAAATGAAGATGAACAACAAAATTGGGAAAATATACGTATTCCCTGATGTTGCATCAACGAAAGAAAGTAATTGAGAATTTGGAAAATATATGAATAAATGAAATGCAGTTATATGCATTTGTATTTATGTGAAGAAAGTCGAAAGTGTTGGCCAAAATACCTTAACAGTGGCATGATTCATTAGTACAGTGATACAAAAATACATGATGTTTTGACTCCATTTGGTTTGACATTTATATATTAGACCATTGGTGAAAGAATGAATGAAAATATGTTTATCAATGTTATTTGTTTATATGTTATTTATTTAATTCCTTATGTATTGAATGTGGATTATATTAGCACTACTGAGTATTTTATACCTAATGTACGAATTTGTTTGTTTTCGAGCACAGGTTCTTACAGGCTTTGATAAATTAGAGGACTCAGGAAGCATCCACGACTCAACAACTCAGCTTAGACCAAGTTTGTGTTCTTTTGTCTGTAAATAGTTAATTGCATGTGTAACAGCCCGATTCAGGGCCTAGTCGGAATAGTGGTGCGAGACCACAAATCTGAGTTAGTAAATTGAGTTCTTAAGGTTTATGACATGTTTGCATGATAGTATTAAAGTTCCATGTAGAAATTTTGTGAAATTGACATAGAATGATCAAATAGGACTAAATTGCAAAAGTTGCAAAATATGAGTTTCTAGAAGCTTTTTGTATGAAATAGCTTTAGAATATTAATTAGAAGTCCTTAAATAGCAATTTTCCCAAATTATAAGTTTTGGACAAAAATGGACATGAGTTAGTAAATTGTAAATTTTTAAAGAGAAGGGCATTTTGG
Organism: Gossypium sturtianum; assembly: GCA_025698515.1. Classification (NCBI taxonomy): domain Eukaryota; kingdom Viridiplantae; phylum Streptophyta; class Magnoliopsida; order Malvales; family Malvaceae; genus Gossypium; species Gossypium sturtianum. The sequence continues at coordinate 66,583,407 of CM046946.1, read as the reverse complement.
TCATTTACCAATTAAATGATTAAAATGGGAAAAAATGATAAAAAAATTCATTCATCTTCTTCCTTGTGCCGAAAATTGGGAGACTCCATAGCTAGGGTTCTTCAAATTTTTGAAGCTTGCAAGTAAGTCATCCTAGCCCCGTTTTTAATATTCTTCGTATTTTTGGAGTCCTCGTATTATGAATTAGCTATTTTTAGCTATAAGATGAGCTAAGAAGCATGTTCAAAAATCTACCCATGTGTATCATGCATGTAAAATGATATTTTATGGAAGATTAAGGGAGTTTTATGTTAGATAAACATCTTTTCCTTAGTGAATTTCATGAAAAATGATAGTATGGACTAATTTGTAATAGTTATAAAATTGGTCATACCTATTAGAAATAGTGAGAATTGATTATTATTATAGTAGATAAAATGAATCAGCTAAACATGATGTTTAAGAAAGTTGAATGAGAATTATTTTACGAGCCTAGGGGCAAAAGTGTAAATATGAGAAAGTTTAGGGGCAAAATAGTAATTTTGCCAAAGTATGAGTTAAGAGTCAATTTTGTCAATATGAGTATTAAATGATCTAATTATTATTATAGATCAAGAAAAATGAAGCCCGGATCGAAACCGAGGCAAGAACAAAGTCGAGGACTAAATTGCATAATCTACATACATTTTGTATATTGAGGTAAGTTTGTATGATTTCTAAGCTTTATGATTATTATCATTGAATTGCTTAGTATAATGTACATTATTACCATAGAAATGCTTATTGATATGTTAAATAAAGAAATTAATGAGATTAAGCATGAGAAAGTCCCGATTGAAGTTGAATTACTTAGGATACTCGATCTACCACACGAGATAAGAAAGTCCGTTTAAGACCAAGCCAAGGCATGGAATCGGAAATCAAGCAAGTTATCATGTAAGTCCAAGACAAGTCTTGGCATTGAAGAGTTATTATTAGATGAAAACCCATGTAAGCCCAAGCCAAGGCATGGCATTGGTGAGTCTCCAAGCAAAGATGTGATGTAAGTCCAAGACAAGTCTTGGCATTGAAAAGCTATCATGAGGTAGAGATTCCATGTAAGTCCAAGCCAAGGCATGGATTTGGTGAGTAACAAGAAATATTTCATGTAAGTCCAAGCCAAGGCTCGGCATTGACCAGTTCATGAGTAAAGATACCAAGTAAGACCATGTCAAGACATGGCGATGGTAAGTTCCCAAGGGAACACACAAGGAAGACTTTGAGTAAGTCCATGTCAAGACATGGCATCAATACCAAGATGAGAGATCCCATGTAAGACCATATCGAGGATATGGCTTTGGCATCGAGTTATGTGGGATGAGATTCAGTATCCTCGGTTATTCATAGAAATTCATCGGGCAAGAGAGTAAAGCTCAAATGATATAGTAAGAAAGTTAAGTAAGTAAAGTTATTATCAAGTTATGCTAGTTAAGAGTATTATTCATGATATGAATGATGAAGTTGAGATTATACTTATCATAGTAAAGTATACTGATCTATGTGATCAAGTGATACGGGTATATTGTTTACCGTACGAGCATGAGAATAGTAAGTACCATGAGATATGTAAGAATCAGTAAGAGTAAGTAAGCTTGAATACTTGAGATTCATAATGCCATTGTTTATGATGAATGGTTAATGTTAAGCAAATATATTGCTATGAGAATTACATGCAAACTTACTAAGCTAAATGCTTACGTCCTTTATTCTTTCTTTCCATGTAGTCCCGCCTAGCTAATCTCGTGGATCATCGTCACCGGAGTTCGGAGCACACTATCAATCGCTATTTTGGTATAACCAAGTTGTTTATATTAAGTATGGCATGTATAGGAAACATTTCATTTTGAGTTATGTTTTAAAACTAGCCAAAGTGTTGGCTATCAAGCTTAGTATTCTTTTTGTATATGGCCAAAGAGATGAGTCATGAATGATTAAGTATGTATGTATTAATCTATCAATGAAGTATGCATCCTTGTTCATGTTAGATGTAATACTTGAATTGCTAAATTGAGCATGAGTTTGGTCTTGATTTCAGGGTGGCAATTGGCTTGGTAAATAGCCTCTAAGTGCCCACACGGATGGACACACACGGCGCGTGTGTCAAGCGCGTGTGCACCCCCGCACCTTTGTATCTTAAGTCAGAATAGGCCACGGACTAGTCACACGGGCGTGTGCCTAGGGCGTGTGGGATTAATCAGTGTTGGCCACGGGCTAGCTACACGGGCATGTGTCTAGACTCTAGGTCGTGTTAAGGTAGTCAGTGTGCACCATGGGTGGTAAGCATAGGCGTGTGCCTTGGCCGTGGGGCATTGGCAGAATGCTAGGGTTTTAGGCACGGTTTGGGGCCACGGGCGTGTCCAGGCCGTGTGTAATTTGCCAATATTCACTACGAGTGAAAGACACGGGCATGTTTTAGGGGTGCACGGGCGTGTCCCAAGTCACACGGACGTGTGACCCCTGTTTGAGAGAAAGTTCCCAGATGAGTTCCGAAAGTTTCGGGACGTAAGTCTGAGGCCTCGTAGGCCCATGAAATGTCTGAATTGACTAAGAAAGAGAAGTTTTTAATTCGGAACGAAATTTTTATAGCCCGTAAGTACATGTTTAAGTGAGTTCAAACATGGTAATGTCTCGTATTCAGTCTTAGTCTCAGACTCGGGTATGGGGTGTTACAGCATGTACCTAGATTGAGTCTTGTGTTTAAGTATCATTTCAGATGACTTGGTATGTTTTGGTATATATTGAGCATTTAGCGTTTTTATGGTTAATTTGATTAGTTAATTTCATTGATGATATGTATAGTTTTTCTTAATCCATAACTTGTTCAATTATGTTTAGTTTTGAAGCATGAAATGGTATGAGTCGTATGTGTTAGATGCATTTAGAATGGTTAATTTGATGAATGATGGATTAGTATATTGCTGGTATAAATTAGGGATATGTAGGAGACCTTTTTAAAAGACTTTGGAAGTGTAACAAAGTTAATTTAACCATTTTGTCTTAAGACAGTAAGAACATGTCTCGAGAGACTATGAACAATATTAACCAAATAGTCATTTCTGGGTTTAGGTCTCGAGACATGCATTGCCATGTCTTGAGACAAGTGATCTTTTGTCGCAAGACACATAAAAATTGAACCTAAAATAGTCTTGCCATGTTTTAGGTCTCAAGACAAGAATCCCTTGTCTAGAGACATTCAAACATCGAAGAAAAATTAGAAAAACATGGGAACTACGTCTTAAAACCAATCTCAAAACATGAACGGTTTAGTCCTGAGACATGAACCTGAATGTCTCGAGACATGACTCAATCGAAGTAAAATTACCAAAACAACAAAGGTCTGTCTGGAGACATGGATTCATTGTCTCAAGACACATTGTTGGATTTTAGTACTTAGAGTTGGATTTGGATTTGAATCCTAACTCTGGATTCAACCCTGTGTACCTCGAGACTTAATAATTAAGGATATTTGACATCTATAAAGCGTGTATATAGATAGTAATGAAGATTGATGTGCATTACATGATAATTATATGCCAAAATTTGGGAAATTGCACTAAGTTAGTTTAGGTTATTCTAGCAACGGAATGTGATGCCACACATTCGGATCCGACGATTGGATCGGATGTGGGGTGTGACATTAACTCGATTCGGATGTGATGAGGAGGTAAATGACGTTTCTGTTGTATGAACCCATGATGGTGAACATAATGGAAAGTAACATTGGACGAGTATGAAATTGAAGCTGATGTGTTTAAAGAAACTTGAGGAGATACAAAGTTCTAATTTACTAATCACAATCAATGTTGAAATTTTCCAATTTTTTAAATGATATTTATTTATAAGGGTGCATACGAAATCCCATGTCTAATAGGAATTACAGATCCTGGTTCTACTATGAGTAAAAACATGGTTATATTTTAGCTATTTGACTTATCAGCATATTCGATGCTTTTGTTTTTTAATCCTTACGGAGTAAGAAACAGAGAATGATTTGTGAATCTTTATGATGTTTGGTCGTCTGCACACAATTTTTTCTTCAATTGAAATAGCAATTATCATAAGATATTGCTAATCATGAACTTTACGTGATAAATTTAAAAACAAAAAGCCTTATTTAGTTTTTAATTAAATATTCATTTCGATGGAAAACAAATTATTGATATATCATAAGGATAACATTTTCGAAAAAAAATTATATAGATAATACATTAATTAGATTAATTAATTATAAAATTGGAGGTTAAGCAAATCCTATGTGATGAAAATTTGTTGATATACTTACTAATGAGGAATTCCATGTCTATTAATAATCCTATCTCACAAAAGATTAAACATTGGCTATTAATTTACATCTTAATATCTCACGAAAAGAATTAGATTAAGAAATTAAAGATTAAAAATAAATCTTTTAAAAAATAGTTGGGCCAAAAGGCAGAAAAACATAATTTATTCACATAAATCAAAATGTCATTTCTCAATGTATCTATACAGACTTTTACATGAATTTGGATTGCTTCATCAATCTAACCTTTGAAGCATTTTTTGTTGTTAGTTTTTCTTTAATTACAGTATCATTCCATTACAAGATTTCAATCAACTGTGATTTGAATATTCAGTGAATAAACAAGTGTACAATTATAAAATATAAAACAAAAAGGCTATTTAATGGTCATTAAATATTAGTTCTGATGTTCATGAAGATTACAAATTTGAAAACAAAAAATTTGTTTCAATCAAACTAGAATTGTTTCAATCATATATAAATGAATGATAAAGAAAAAATAGAAAGTTGTTTAATCTCAGTCTGCATCTTAAATCCGCAATGACTGTGCTTTTGCCATTATTCAATGCAATCACCATGAAAGACATGAGAACATGGCATCTGAAAAGCTTCAAATCCAGCCTCGAGTTCCTTTAAACATATCATGTTGTCATGTTCATCTCCGACTTCTACTTTGACTCCCTTTAGCATCTCTTTGATCGATGATTTGGTAGCGGTGACCATGCCATATTTAATGCTCTCAAACTCCGAGCTTAGTTCCACCAAAGCTCTTTTCATCAAAGTCCCTTTGGTTAATCTCATATTCCACCACAAATGTGTGTATCACTGAATCTAAATATTGTTGAGATGGCAGTAGATAACAAAACAATCGATTGAAAACAAAAGTAATCAACTGAATAAGAAAAGAATGAATAAAATATATATGTTAAAAAAACTATCAAGCTTGTTTCATAATTACTATGTTGTTGTTTATATATACATTAACTGCTACCTAGTAACTAACTTCTAACTAACTAACTACTTTAGCTAACTAACTACTAGCTATTAGTTATCTCGTTAACACTCCCCCTCAAGTTGAGGGCTGGTACAAGTCTTTAACCCCCAACGTGGATACTAAGAATTCCTGTTGTTAGACTCCAAGTATTTTGGTCATAAAATCTGCAAGTTGCTCAGTTGTCCTCATGTGTTGCATTCGAACTAGTCCGTCTTGAATTTTATCTTGCACAAAATGACAATCAATCTCTATGTGCTTGGTGTGTTCATAGAAGACCGAATTTGCTACAGTCTGACGAGTTGGCTATCAGAAAACAATAGAGTCATATCCATTTTCTCAAGGCATATGTCCTTTAGTAAGCCATCTAACCAAACAATTTCTACTACTGCTGCTGCCATACTCTTGTATTTTTCTTCTACTGATGAGCGTGAGACTATGCTTTGCTTCTTTGATTTCTCAAAAATTAAAGAGTCTCCAAGCTTGACAAAAACCAGTGATTGACCTGCTGTACATAGGACATGTATCCCAATCTGAGTCACAATACACAACCAGTTGTGACTTACCAGACGTTGACAATAGAATTCCTCGACCAGGGTCCTTAATGTATCTGACTACTCGAAGAGCTTCTTCCAAATAAGACTTTTTTGGTGTAACACCCATAACCCGATCCGATCGTCGAACCCTAGTTATAGAATGCTACAATCATAAACAGAATAGAACACATTCAAATCACATTGATTATCTCAAATAAACATAGAATAATTCATAAATGCATAATTATTACTCAAATTTAACAAAAATCATCCAAACATAGTCAATTCAATTTATGATTAACAAATACGTCATTTCTCAAATCATATACGGTCTTATGTATGCTCCAATACCATCCAATATTTAACTAGGATTAATTTGCAACATTTTCAAAATTTCAATTCAATTATAAATCAAAACAATTCAAAGCTCAATTTAATCATCATAAATCAATAATCAATCATTATTCATAGCATATATGTGTGAAAAAAGAACTTAAATCGGGTCCACGGGACCTTGAAAATAGTTTGGAAACAAACAAGGACTAATCTGAAATAAAACAGAAAAATATGGAAAATTTTGAAAACAAAGGTCACACGGTTGTGTGAACCAGGTTGTGTGATAGAGCTCAGGCCGTATAGCTCAAGAGCATGGCTTTGTGGCCAAATCGTGCACAGTTAGAAGTTAGGGGCACACGACCGTGTCTCTAGGCCGTGTAACAGCCTGACGCCGTGTGCAAAAACCATTACCTAAAAATCAATAAAGTCCACGGTCGTGTGAGGGGGCCATGTATGGTACACATCCGTGTGGCAGACCATGTGCAACCAAAATGACTTCAAAAACAAGTAATTTCAAACATCATTTCTTAGGTATCAAACCCAATCATTTCTACCTATTCAAAACACATTCAAACATTTCAAAAACATACTAAAAACATTCAACCTAAGTGCCTAATCAATGTATTTTTATTGGTACCACAATTTGAACATTTAGAATCCAAATCACATACATCATTTCCCAAAACATAAAACATGTATCTATCAAGCATTTGATAACCTTAAACCACTAGAAAGGTGTGAATCTTACCACTTATATACATATGGTTAAAATATACCAAAATAGCCAAATAGACACAACCACATCACATACAAAGCATGGAACAACATGTCTAATAACAAGTGAATTTGAACTTCTAGTACATGCCACTTATTACCTAAATCAAAGTAATCACAATCTGTACCCAGTCAATGAACGAATAGTGTGAGCTCCGACTTGAACTTCCAACCGACATAAACTTCTGGATCTACAAGAAAAACAACACAACAGCTGTAATCAAATATTTGCTTAGTAAGTTCGTGTTAAACTTAAACTTTAAGTTACAATACATGTTGTAACTTAAACATTTTACAATTAAAATTCATAAGTAAGGTCATGAGTTCTTTATTAACCTATACACATCATAAGGTTAGTGAGTTCACATATACAAAACTTATAACTTTATCATGTCATAAAACACATACAAGTAAACACATTTGAAATACCATTCATTCATTTAAAATTCACATTTCCATTTTAAGTGTTCACTTCAAATGTCCCTTCTTACATATCTATCCATATAAACATTTCATATAACACATCATATAATTATTTCCATATAACCGATTTATATAATTATTTCGTTTACCTATTTCCATATAACTGATTCATATAACCATTCTATATATATATCTATTTCTATATAACCAATTCTTATAATCATTTCACATAACCATTTCGTATAACCAATTCATATAACCATTTCGTATAGCCATTTCAAAGTGTTAACCTAACACAACATGAACCAACAATTCCAAGTCAGTAAACAACACTATACGGATATTCAGAATTCGTATTTTTATCCATTTTAATGAAACAGTTTAACACTGCACAATCTTTGTTTTTCCGATGGAACTTTGTAAAAGAACTCAATACACAAGTCTGGGAAACAAATGATGCTTATTTGAGCTAATCGTATTCAGAAATATATGTGTCAGGTTACTCATCCGGGCTAAACCAATGACAACACATAAAAATAGCCTGGCCAATAACTACAAGATTTGGGGAAACAACAAGACTGAGAAGAAATTGCAAACAACCCAATAACTCTTAACTGTAATCAAGAACAACTTCCAAGAACGACGATGACCGGATTACGACGGCCGCCGGTGGCTTTGATACCATGTTGAGATAGCAACAGGTAACAAAACAATCGATTGAACAAAAGAAAGAATGAATCAAAGATATATGCTAAAAAAACTATCAAGCTTGTTTCATAATTACTATGTTCCTGTTTATATACATTAACTGCTACCTAGCAACTGACTTCTAACTAACTAACTAACTATTTTAGCTAACTAACTACCAACTATTAGTTATCTCGCCAACAAATACATTATTTTACAATATGATCCGCTATCAAACGTCCTATTAGCAATTCCAATTCCACCTTGGATGATTTCTTAGAGGACGGTGTTGAAAGAAGCAAGGCACATGTTGATTATGAGTCTTCTAAATATTGAAGCAACAACTTTGTGAAGGTTGTTGCGATTTTGCAAAATGTTGATATCAAAACGAAGTGTTTGTTGTATGGAAAAAAATTGGTGTAATAGTCTATTATAGGATCATGGCGGAAGAGATCAATGCCAATGGTTTACATGATATGGACGAAATGGAGAGATAAAGGATGTGTTTGTTGTTTGATCCTGGGTTGGTCAACGTAGTGGGAATTAATACTGGACAAGTATGAAATTGAAGCCAACGCTATTATTGAATCTTGATGAGAAATAAAGTTCTAATTTACCTATCACTATCTATTTTGATCTTTGTAGAGTAAGTAAAAGATATGAATTTATGTTAACATCAAAATTTTAATGATATTTGGATACTATAAATCTAGCATTTGAATCATATCTTACGTAATTTTTTTCTTAGTTTATCTTTACTATTCAATTTTAATTTCCATGAAATTAATTAAAAATATAGAAATCAAACTTAGAAAAATAGTTGGGCTAAAAGCCTCAAAACTCCTTTTCATATGCCCGGATTTGACTGTGCCAACAGTTGAAAAACAAAAAATAGAATGGTTAATCGCATTAGAAATCCTCAATTTATGATAAATTTTAAATTAGTCCCTAAATTAAAAAACTTTCTACTTGCATCTTAAAATTATAGTATCAATCGTAGCCTATTATCGTTATTATAAGCTTTCAATAAACTATCACTATTTATTTAGTGAATGATAATGGGTCAACAAGTTCATGATAAATATAGAAAAATGCTTATTTAATTGTACTTAAATTCCAATCTTCGTGGAGACTACAAATTTTTTTTTTAAAAAAAAAAAGTATGCACGTAAAAACCTTTCTCAAAAGAATTAATTAAAAAATCGATTTTATTAAATTCAGTTTGGTTTCAGCTTGATTGGTAATTATGTATTTCGCTCGGTTTTTTATCCACAAGTTAGGAAATCGTAATTATCCAAATTAAATCAAATAAAATCAATCGTAATCAAAATTAAATGATAATTTGCAAATTTTAATTTGAATAATAAAGAACTGCGTTTGAATAAAAACCAATAAAAAAACAAATAGTAAAAAGGAGAATTAAAAAAAGTCAAAGATAGCAAAATTACAAGATGAAAAAAACTTTAAGTTTAATTTCATTGATTCATAAAAATTTTCAAAGCAATCCATTTTCTTTTCTTTGATTACTTCTTTAATAAAAAATTTAGGGTTTGTTTGGAAAATACTATGTAATTGAATTAAAGTGTAATTATTAGGGTAGTAATTGCACTATCTTATAATTACGAAGAATTGTAATTTCCTAGACGTGTTTGGTTGACAGAGTGTAATTAAATTGTAATTCCTTATGTCATGTTTGGTAGTACAAATTATAATTACACAGTTAAATAATTTATATTTTAAAAAATATTAATTACTATAAAAATTAATAGTATGATAAAAATAATTTCTAAATAAGTAACAAAAATTAAAATCAAATTATGATATGTATTATATTAGTCTAAAAAAGTAGTTGATAATATGAATCCCATGTGATGGCCTGATGGTCAAGGATGTTCACCGTCCCAAGTGTAGCTTAGGTTCGAGTCATGTTAATCGTGTTTGTTGTTCGAGCCTTATCCTGTTATTGTAATTTTTCACCAAAAAAAAAGTAGTTGATAATACAATTACTAATAAAATAACAACAAAAATAATCATCATATGTAATTTTATCTAATTGTTCTAGTGCATATTTGTTGGGTTATTCCCTTTTTAATATTTAACATATGCTTCTTTTCATCATTTGTTGATCTCTGATCGAGTTCATCATCTGAACTTGAATCTGCTTCATTAAAAATATCAAGATCTCCTTCATCCATGTCTTCTTCGAAGTATGGATCATCTCAATTCCACCTATGATTGAAATTATGAAATATGCAACATGCTAGTACAATCAAACTTTTTTTTTAATGCTATACTAAGGTGATGTTAATATGAGAAATATTTTTTTAGAGCAACAGGTGTCTTTTCAACCACATTTCGAAGCATAGGATATCTCAAATTAAAGAGTTTAGAGCTATCTATAGTGCTAATGTCTAGTACCATTTTCTTAAATGGTATCATACCCTGCGATATGGTGCAAGAAACTATAACGACTCGAAAGTCAGTGGTACCGAAAAGTGTAGTTTTGGAACCCCATTTTTGTAAATTGGGCTCGTAAATATTTTTATTAAATATTTACAGAATAATATTTTAAATGAATTAAATTTTCGGTTAGATAATTTTGTTTAATTAGTGCTTAATTTAAGTATAGAGACTACATCACATAAGTGGTAAAAGGGCAATTTGCTAAGGAATTATAATTAGAACCTAGTGTAAGGGATTTATACAGTAAATGCACCCTTAGTTTATATGATGGCCGATTGAGGAATTAAATTTATGTATTCGAACGATGGCAAAATGTGCAAGTGTACACAATCGCAACAAGTAATAAAGTAACAAGTAAATGTCGAGTTATCGTACCCACAGGGACTGTAAAAAGGTATATTTATGAAATTAATTTTAAAACACTTTGGGGATGGAAAATATTTTTGGTTTAAAGATGATTAAAAACTAAGGTTTAAAAAATAGGTAAAAAAAATTAAAATTAAAAAGGTTCTAATGCACGATTTCAAATAAGGTTTAATCAAGATGATATAATTGTGTTGGATTAATTACATTCCTTTAACGTAGAATTATTAAACTCATGTTTATACTGCTACGAACAATTTCACGGCAACTCGGTAATTTGCTAACTACTGCTCATACATACTTATTAAATTAATCAATCTCTTGAACATTTTTCTATGTCAATCCAAGCAATTAATCAATCTTCACAAGCATATAAAAGATCAAGTGAGGTAACAGAGTATTTCTACCTTGAAACAGTTTAATCACAATAATCTTGCAAGTTATGCAAGGCATATGTATCGTCGAATACAATGCTAATTTAAACTTCAGCTACCTTAGAAGAATAAACATGCACTGATTAAGTATTGTGTCAATTAATTACAATTTCAATACGATTTAATAATTAATTCATTAGTTATCTAACAATTAATATTGCAAGAATAACTTAGGCATGACTTTACTTAATCAAGCATATTACTGAGGCCTATAACAGCACAAACACAATTTCAATAATTCAAGTAGGCATATTATAATCAACCCAAAACGGATTAAATTCAAGCTAAATTGATTAAAATAACCATTTCAACAGCATAAATATTCATAAACATGTTTGTCAAAAAAACAACGCAATTTAAAGAGATAGGGAACAAGAAGCAAATCTGGTGTTTCTCCGCGGCTTGATTGATTGCTCCGTTCTTCGTTCTCCATTGTCCTCGGCTATCAAGGTGGCTTATGAACACTTTAATTGCTCCTCAACAATGGCTGATGAGGATCTCTTTCCTAAGAGAAGAAATCGGCACTTGAACAGAAGGGGAAATGGAGAGGAAAAGTTGAGAGAAAGTGAGAGAGGAGAAGAGAGAATGAGAGTGTGAGGGATGAGTTGAATGATCAGAAAGGGGTGGCTTTTATAGCTGATTGTGGCTGCTAAAAATAGAAAATTCCATCAGCCAAAGAGACCCCCCTTGGCCAGCCACACACATGGCAAAGTTGAGAGATTTAACTTTGCTAAAAATAGCCTGGGGCAAATCCATAAAGCCACATTTTTGGAGGGGTTTGAATGTAAGGTTGAAAGTTCTTCAAGGGCTTCTTTGCAAGCTTATTTAGTCAGCTAAAATGCTGATTTGGGTTAGCATATGGACGGTTCTAGGCAGCCCAATTGGCGGCTGATTCGGTTCACTAAATTCGGTTCAACCAGTGCGGTTCAACTGGACCCCTTTTTTCCATAATTAACTAATAATAATTTATTTAGCCCAAATTAAATTGAGAATAAATTAAAATTAACTATATTATGAACTAACACACATTTTTGGACCATCTTAGGCTGGAAATGAATTTTCCTCGATACTTCAAATTGCTTCTCGGGTTTATTCTTCGAGCAGTGCCTGCCGAGCCAATTTTCGCTCTTTGTGTGAATTTGTCGAAAATAGTCAAAATTAATCAAAATTAACTATAAAATTAATTAAAATTCATCATGTTCATATTTTTAACACAATTTAATTATTTTGTAATATTTACTTATTTTTCGACAAGAATTTAACCGAAATAGCATGATTTTACGTTAAAAAAGGCATGTAAAAACACGTAAATTTTCAGTTAGGGGTAGGTAAAAGATAGATACTTTTAGGTTAAAAAACCCTAGACTCAGCTTGTATCGGACCTTTCGAAATAATTACCTTCAATACAACAACTTTTCTTTCCTTTTCACATGCTCTTTAGTGCAATTTACTTCAAGTATATATGTTTTTTTTTCCGAGTATTTTACTGCATGTACTACAATTTTTAGAGCATTTCATACTTCTTTGCAACTTCCCCAAACTTATTTTCAAAGAATACTCTGAATAGTACTGAGTCTAGTGTTTGGGACATTTTTAAGATAATTAAGAGAAGTGATGGCTAACTTTGTAAGGGTTCAAATAAAATTAGGCCATAAAGTCTCAAAGTTGGGTTTCAAAGGATAAAAATTTCATCATGATTGGCTTAAAAGGCTCAAATGGTCCAAACAACAATTGCCTAAATCATTTTCATCGTTCCATGCTTCCTAGGATTTCGCCTCAAGAAACTACTAAGTCAATTCTAAAGACTTAAACTTTCATGCATGCCTAACTTTCCTAAAGAACTAAAATTTTATGGTATGATTTGCATGCTTTATTAGAAATACATTTCATGTCATTGTTAAGTTAACATAACAATTTATTGAAATAATCAAACTTTATTCATACTTAAATTTAGCATACTTAACAAAATTCAAATTTATTGAACAAAAATATATCATATTCATAATTAAAGAAAAATTTTTATTCGAGTGGAAATAATTTCAATTTTCGGTCCCCCAACTTAAAATGAACAATGTCCTCATTGTTTAAAGTGAATAGATACTATACACCAGGTAGGATTCCAGAAAAGAGGAGGTGAGTCAATTTGACTGCTTAAGTACCAAGCTTTTCCTAGATCCAATCCTAGACATGTATATACCTATTGCCACACTTTAGACTTTACTACTTGTCCATATTTACTTTTGATTCCCATCTCTTATTTTATTGTGCAGAAATAAAAAAAAACCCTAATTAATCCTAATCCTAAATTAACATAAGAAGAAAAATAAAGTCAAGATCCCTCCCTGTAACACCCCTTACCCGGGTTCTACGCCAGGAACCGGGCCCGAGGCATTACCGAACTCAAACCGCTTAATCGCCACTTAGGCTCAACGTCATTACTCGATATAACCTTATTCACGACTTACAAGGCCTCACTCATACACACGAGGGCTCTCGAGACTAATCTGGAACTTTTACGATCCTTAAAATTTTTCTCTTGTATACAGGTCTCACACGCCCGTGCATGGACACACACGCCCATGTTCCCTAGCCGTGCTAAAAACTCGAGCATTCTGCCAATTGCCCCACGGCCATGGCACGCCCGTGCTCCCCAACCGTGGTGAACACTGACTTCCCTCGCACGGCCTAGATTCTAGACACACGCCCGTGTCTAAAAACCCAGCATTCTGCCAATGGCCCACGGCCAAGGCACACGCCCATGCTTACCACCCGTGGTGCACACTGACTTCACACACACGGCCTCAAAGCCTAGTCACACGCCCGTGTGGCTAGCCCGTGGACTATCCTGATTTAAAATGTTAACATGCAGGGGAAGCACGGCCACAGCACACGCCCATGGGCTGACCGTGTGTCACACATGGCCTAGACACACGCCCATGTGTCTATCCACATGGTCAAGAACAAGACTAAGTGTCAAGTTCTTTTCACCCTTCTAACATACACAACAAATACTCATCTAACACCATCATAATCAACTCAAATTGAAGTGCACTCTCACATAGAAAACTACATCTTTCTTTCATATAATGTAATAGCCAACAACCATGGCATTATACAAAATAAGCTATCCATCTATAGGCCAACACATCTTAGCCATTTACAACAAAATTTACTAACTTATCTAGCCCCTATACATGCCATATACAAAACATTAAGTTTCATGTACCAAAGTGTGCTGATATGTGGGCTATCTTCTGATGATCCTCGTATCTCGGTTCAACACTTTTAATCTATAAAACAAGGGAAAAGAAAGAGAGTAAGCTTTGAGCTTAGTAAGTTTACACATAAACAATTAAGCATCATAGTATAAGCCCAACCACAATTAGCATTATACCAACATATAATATACAACTATGCTTACTCTTTCTATCCCTTACCATATTACCAACACATCATGAGTCACATGCTCATAATTATTGAAATGCACCCCTGCATTGAATATCACATTTACACAATATACAACACGTCATTATTGCTCAATAATGCATCCACATAGCTAACTCACATAGCAAATCCACACAGCTAATCCACACATCTTATCCACACAGCTATTACACATAATTAATCCACACAGCCAATATCTCAGTGGTTTCGCACTTAGTACACCACAATCAATTTATAAGGTGGTATCGCACTTAGCCTAACACAAAGGTAATCATCGTGATCTCGCACATAGCAACTAAATGATATACCTAACGATAGCATCGCACATAGCCAGCTCATCGTCAATATGCATTTGGATGGTATCGCACTTAGCCCACAATCTAGCATTATCACAACACATGCACAAGTCTATTTACCCAATTATTCATCCATTCACATCTATATTGCATTCATTCTACTTGAACCACACAGGTTCCCAATCATTCTCATTCATTCTCATTCATGCTACACCCTAGCTAGCATTTACAAATTGTAAGTATGAATGCATTGTTTATGCATAGACTTACCTCGATACTCAAAAGTATTGAAATGTGCAATTTAGTCCACCATCTTGCTTTTGCCTCGGTTTCGATCCGGGCTTCGTCTTTCTTGATCTATAATGAATAAACCTTGATCTATAATGAATAAATCAGCTTATTCAATACACACATTTACTAAAATGACCCACATATCATACTTTAGCAAAATTACTATTTTGCCCCTAAACTTTCTCATATTTACACTTTAGTCCCAAAGGCTCGTAAAGTGATTTTTATTCAACTTTCTACTCTTTCATGCTTAGCCGAACCACTTACTCAACTAAAGCATTCATCAAATCTCACTAAATCACCCATGTATGACCAAACTTAAGATTTTCAAAACTAAGTCCCTACATGCATTTTCATGGAAAATCACTTAGCAAAAGATGTTTCTACTACATCAAGCTTTCATATTCTTCCATAAAACATCAAAATACATGCATGTCATACATATGTACATTTTGAACATCCATAATAGCTCACCAAATAGCTATAAATAGCTTACTCATGCTAAGGGACTTCAAAAATACGAAGAATATAAAAACCAGGGCTTAGGAGCACTTACTAGCAAGCTTGAAAAATTGAAAGAACCCTAAAAATGGCTTCTCAAATTTTTTGGCAGCTATGGGAAGAAGATGAATGAATTTCTATCATCTTTTCACCTATTTTAATCACTTAATTGATAAATGACCAAAATGCCCTTTTGATAAACTTTCAATTTTAACTCATCCATGCCCATTTTTGTCCAAAAATTAGAATTTGGATAAATTGCTATTTAAGGACCTCTAATTAATAATCTAAAGCTATTTCACACATATAGCTTCTAGAAACACACATTTTGCAACTTTTGCAATTTAGTCCTTTTGGACAATTCAACCACAATTTCACAAAATTGCTTCATGAAACTTTCACACTAGCATGCATACATATTATAAGCCTTAAAAACTCATTCATGACCCTCGGATTTGTGGTCTCGAACCACTATTCTGACTAGGCCCTAAACCGGGATGTTACACTCCCTTTTATTTTTTGCAGATCCTTCCAAATTGGACTCATCTTTTGCTCAATCATTATTTCCTTTGCATGAATCGCTTCGCTCCCTCTTCGATAATGGACTCCATGGTTCAAATATGAAATCTGGAAATTCAGGCACAAAAATAAATGGATCATTGTATATTTTCTTAAGAGCACTTCTCATCGAGTCATCCCTTATTTTTGAGTATCTCTAGTAAGCTTACTGCTACCATTTCATATGTTGCATTAGGTCCATAAATTTTGATAACTCATCTCAAAGATCTGGGCTAGGCGGTGGAGCTCTAAACATTGAAGTTTTGATATCGTGTTCACTTACGGTTCCATTGGTTCGCCTCATTAGGGACTTCATTGATTGCGTTGGGCGGGATCTCTCGTGGGGTCATCTTCTGCTTCTTCGGGATCCTCACTCTCTTCAACTCGTTGCTGTAGAACAGAATCTCCAGCTACTCGGTAGAGGTCCCAATCGGTGATTGTGCCTGGACTATACCCTGTCTTCTTTACGTTCGTAATAATTTTTACTTTTAAGCACAGAATTGTTATCGTAAAGGGGAAATAGGCTAGGCCAGAACATCTAACGGCACAATTTTGCATTTCTCTTAGGATGATTTTGCCCACATCAATGGTCTTTCCAGTTAGAATCGAGTATAATAGGACCATTCGCTCTAATGAGATTGTAGTCCCATGCGAACTAGGCATAAGGCTAAAACGGATGAAATAGAACCATACCTTCGCAAGTGGTGTCAAATATTCTTTTTGACACGTGTGGATTCCTTGCTTTGACACGGTCCACTTAGAACCTGGAACTGTAAGTTTCTCGAGAATTTCTTGCAAATTTTCAGGCTTAATGTTGCTCAACAAAGAAGAATATTCATCGTTTTTGAAATCAGGTAATTCAAAGAACTCATTAATAGCATTTGAATTTATTGGTACCTTGATTTCGCGCACTGGGACTTCGGTCAATTCGCTTGAGGTTATGTTCGCATAGAATTCACGAACTAGTTCCTCATCCATACTTGGTCTCTTTTCACAAAACAATTCCCAATTGAGGGCTTCAGCAACTTAACGAATACGTGCCATAAAGTCTCTATAGTTGCTTTCCTTCAATGTGAAGCCCATCTCTGGATGCATCTGTTGATTTTTGAAGATACTTTCGTATCTTACTTTGGCTTCTTCACAGTGGAACTTATTTTACGTTTCATCGATTTGGGCGGAGGCACGAGTTCTCTTGCGAGGCATGATTAACTTGGACATAAGATGGAAAATTATTTTCTCAAAAATTTAATTAATAAAAATTATTAATAATTTAATAATTTAAAAAATTAAATAATTGAATAAAATTAAAATTCAAGAGAAGATTCTGTCTTACCACCCCTTTTTAAGAACTCCTAAAAAGGATAATTAAAAGCAAAAGCGGTCGATTTAAGGCAGGTTGGAGGATTTGACTAAGGATGGGTGAAGGTGTGCCGATCAAGTGCTTGAAGGGCGACTAGGTGCGCGGTTGATGGTGCGGGGGCAGGTAGCAATGTGCAGCAGGGGTTGATTCGGCAAGCAGTAGCATACGGGACCTTCCGCAATCTAGCCTGGTGCGCTGGGACATGCGCAGGTGGTAAGTGTAGGTGCGGAACACGGCTTGGGCAATTTCTTTGGCGGGAGCAAGCAGCGCGCGTGGATGGGAGCCGGAACAGACCGCGCAGCAAGTTTGGGACTCACTGGAGCTGGCCGCCGAGTCTTTGGGCTAGGCTTATGCACTTTTGGGGTTTTGGTTCTTTGGGGGTTTGAAGATGGATGAATGGAGGGAGAAAGGTTGATGGTATTTATAGAGGGAGAAATAAGATTTGTTGTAACAACCCGATTTAGGGGCTAGTCAGAGCAGTGATCTCGGAATCACTAATTTGAGGTTAGATAAAATTATTTTTATGTTATGTTATGTGTTATAACATGTTTTTAAGGATGCATGAAAATTTTGGTGCCTTAATTTTAGCGATTTCTAGCTAAATTGTGAAAAAGGACTAAATAGCATAAAGTGTGAAAGTTCTATTTTATTTTCTAGAGGTGCCAAATAGTTATGGAGCATAATGTGGAGGTCTTTAAAGGACAATTAGACCATCTAGGATATGATGGCCGGCCAAGGGGGATAAAGACATTAAATGATGGTAAAAAATTTGGTGATGTTAGTTGTTTTAAATGAATAAAATAAGATGAATAAAGATGTTATCATCTTTTCACTATTCCTTCACCTTCTTCCACCGAAAATTGAAGAGAAACAAGGGCTATGGAGCTCAATAATTTCAACAAACATTTCTCCTCACAAGTAAGTGATTTTGATGATTTTTCTTGATAAAAAATTGTACTTTTGGAGTCTCCAAAGCTTAAGCTTTCTAAAGAGGGGACTAGTTTTCAATATGGTTGAAAGTCTAGGGACTTGCCATGAGAGAGTTTATGTTGTTTGATGACTTTTTATGAAAGAAAATGAATCCTAGTTGTTTGATAAACAACTTTTGTGAAAGGATTTTCATGAAAAATACCTAAAATGGTTTAAGATGCAAATATGGTAATTTGTTCATTTAGGCATGAAATAGTTGGAATTTTGGATATTTGTAAGAGGATTAAATGTTCAGGTAGGCTTTTTTATCGAGAAAATATGATAAAAATTTATTTACGAGCCTAGGGGCAAAATTGTAATTTTGCCAAAGTGTAGGGGCAAAATAGTCATTTTTGCCTAGAGTGTAGATTATGATATATTATGATTTATAAGTGATTAAATCGATAAATTCCATTGTTCTAGATTAAAGAAATCGAGTTTCGGACCTAGAACGGGTGAAAAGAGAAAGGTGGGCAAAAGTCACTTTTCGGCCCTTTCGGCATCGAGGTAAGTTCATGTGTAAGAGTTGTAATTACGTATGATTTATTTTAATATTCCAATTTTGTATGGAATGTATAATTACGCAATGAATGTATTAAATATTTGTCGATGAGTTGTTAAGAGAATTGAACCTAAGAATGGTAAGAAATGTAAATAGTATGAAATGATGATAGATAAGGTTTCGTGTAAGACCATATTGGAATATGGCTTCGGTGAGGGATATTAAATAAGACCATGTCAAGGACATGGCAACGAGGTGATATTTAGTATAAGGCCTTGTCGGGAACATGGCATCGATATGATAATTCATGTATGACCCTATCAGGGGTATGATGTCAATGTGACAATATGTGTATGAGACCTAATAGTATTATTTAAATGATTGAGATGAATTCAAGACATGATGAACCTTTGGTGGGATGGGTGTAATCAACACACCTTAGTGTATGAGAGAGAGATTTGTTAATGTATTGTGTGAACGCGAATGAGAATCGTAGAAAGTTAAGTAAGAATGATAGTGAGTGAGGATGTTTACGGATGAACGCTTGAATTAGAGAAAATGTGTGTGGATAAGTATTTGCGAATGTATAATATCGTTGAAATTTGTAATGCGTTACCACCGATATATTATTAATCGATGGGCTATGTGCGATACCATCAACTATATTATTATCGGTGGGTGTGTGCGTTACCACCGAAATATTATTAATTGATGGGCTGTGTGCGTTACCATCAACTTTATTATTATCAGTGGGTTGTGTGCGTTACCACCTGATAAATTAGAAATCGATGGGCTGTGTGCGATACCATCGCTTATAAATGATTGGTGAGCTAAGTGCAAAATCACCATAGGTATAAATGATTGGTGGGCTGTGTGTGATACCACCCTATAAGAGATTCAATGGTGGGCTAAGTGCGTAACCACCGAGAGATTAGTAGTATGAGTGATTTATTGAGAATGCGTGATGTGTTGTTTTATATGATCTTGTGATGATCAGTGCAGGAATGTATGCTAATTAGACGAGCATTTCGTTCATGGTATGGTAGGAATATGGTAAGAGACAGAATGAGTAAGCTTCAAAGGTTATTGTGTAGGTATCTATGAGTTTAAGATGAAAAACTCATTATAATACCTTACGGTTAAGTATAATCAATGATTATCAATATCTGATCATTATAAGCATATGAACTTACTAAGCATTATTGCTTACTCCACTTCCTTTCTCATCTCTTATAGGTTAATTTAGCTAGCTCGGGTTGAAGACCACCGGAGATGTTTTCACACTATCGAGGAGACACTTGGTATGAGGTATCAAGTCTTTTTGAGTCATGGCATGTATAGGGCTAGTACATAAGGTTGATTTAGTCATTGTTAATGTGCCAAATGTGTTGGCCTAAATGAGTTATGGGACAATTGTATATAGACATAGATGGTGGCTTATGTTGTTTGTAATTATATTGGAATAGTTCTCCCTAGTGTATGGGATGAATGACTTTATCCCTTAAATGATTTGAGAATGTTTTGAAGAAATATATGAATGTATGCAAGTGAGAGTAGAAAGAGGCTTGGCAAGATAGCCTCTAAGTGCCCCTACGGATAGACACACGCGCGCGTGTGTCAGGCCGCGGTGCACCCCGCACCTTAGTGCTTTAAGTCGAGAATAGACCACGGGCTGATCACACGGCCGCTTGTTCAAGTCAGTGATACGCACGCCAAAGCACATGGGCGTGTGCCTAGGCCGTGTTGAGTAAGTCGAGTATATCAAGGTATAGCACACGGTTTAGGCCCACGGGCGTGTCAAGATCGTGTGTGATTAGTCAGTGTCGACCACGGGTGGAAGGCACAGACATTTAATAGGGTACACGAGCGTGTTCCCAAACCGCATGGGCGTGTGCCTTAATCGTGGGGCATTTTCCAGAATGCTTGGGTTTTTAGGCACGGTCCGGGGACATGGGCGTGTGTGTCTATGCACGGGCGTGTCTAATCTTGCACGGGCGTGTAAGACCTGTATTGAAGAGAAAAATTTTAAGATTGGAAAAAGTTCTGGATTAGTCTCGAGAGCCCTCCTGTGTATGAGTGAGGCCTCGTAAGTCAAGAATGAGGTGATTGAGGTGACTAAAGAGAGTTGTCACGATTAGCCTAAGTGGCGACCGTGAGGTTTTAGTACGGTAACGTCTCGGGCCTGGTTCCGGCATAGAACCCGGGTAAGGGGTGTTACATTTGTAGTAGAATTCTTAGAAAATTTTAATGAAAAAAAATTCTTAAGTTCTAATTCTACTCAAAGTAAATAACAATTAATAATTAAATATATGCATATGAAATTATCAACTGTTATTAAATTATTAAGATAAACATAAAATATAATCAAAATAAAATTAATCCTAATTCTAAGCTAAGTTGATAAAAAATAATATATAAATTATAACTAATATAATTATATATTAAAGTTTATTAAATTATTAATAATATTAAAGATATTTATTCTAGATGCTTTTTGAAAATATTCACAAAGAAAGACACCTAGTTTTTTTTATTTACGAAAAGAGCGACTAAATTTTAAAAATAATTCAATTAAGTCCCTAGACTTAATGAAAATTTAAAATTGAGTTGCAAATTAAAACTTGGATCAAAATTGACCCTTTTATTTGAAAAAACTAAAAATTTATTTTTCCATTTAAGGGATAATTTCTTAGAAAATTATGTCAAAATAAATTCCCAGGAAAGATTGAAGGGGCCACAAACGGTCTCGCTTAAGTTCCAATCTCCTAGACAGAATTTATTTAAACATACTAAACCTAAAAATATACTCTAAATCATTTATTCAAAAAGAAAAATGAAAATTTAAGTATCCGATAAAATGAACAAGATTTTATCCCGTTCAATTTTATCTCCCCAATAATGTTTCAGCAATGAGCATTAACTCGTAAATTACCTCCTTACCTTGAGTTCAACAACTCCGTATGGATAGACTTGGTGAATCGTAAATGGACTGGACCAACGCGATTTTAGCTTACTCCGAAAGAACTTCAACTGAATTGAACAACAAGACTTGTGACCGCTTCAAATTCTCGAACTTGAATGTGGTTGTCATGCCATTTCTTGAGTCTTTCTTTAAGTAATTTGGCATTTTCATATGAGAACATTCGGAACTTTTCTAACTCATTGAGTTGGAACATCCGCTTCTCTTTCGCGAGCTTAGGATCCAAATTAAGCTCTTCAAGAGCCCAAAGAAGCTTTGTGCTCTAGCTCCAATGGTAGATGATAGGCTTTCCCAAAAACCAACCTATAGGGTGACATCCCTAAAGGTGTTTTGTATGTTGTTCAGAGGCCCATAAAGCATCATCTAATCTTGTGGACCAATCTCGTCGCTTTTAGGTGCACTACCTTCTCAAGTATGCCTTTGATCTCCTTATTTGCCAGTTCAGCTTGCCCATTTGTCTTCTGGATGGTAAGCTGTTGCAACCTTGTGTTTCACTCCGTGCTTGTCTAATAACCATTTTAGCCACTTGTTCACAAAGTGGGATCCTTCATCACCGATGATAGCTCTTGGGGTTCCAAACCTTGTGAACATATGCTCGCAGTAAACTTCATCACAACCTCGAGAATCGCTTTTTGGATATGCCTCGGCCTCGACCCACTTAGACATATAGTCTCATCGCTACTAGTATGTACTTATGACCACAAGACGGAGGAAAAGGACCAAGAAAGTCAATACCCCATACATCGAACAACTCTACCTCAATGATGTTTGTTCGAGGCATCTCATTTCTGTTGGTGACATTTCCAACCCTTTGACATCGATCACAGCTCTTCACGTAAGCATATGCATCCTTGAATAGTGTTGGCCAAAATAATCCGGCTTGCAATACTTTGGCCGCTGTACGTGTACCTCCGAAGTGTCCCCCACTTGGAGCTGAGTGACAATGGTATAAAGTCTTCGGTATTTCATCTTCTGCCACGCATCTCCTGATCATCTGATCTGCACACTTTTTAAACACATATAGCTCTTCCCAGAAATAGTACTTCACATCGTGAAGAAAATTTTTCCTTTGTTGATACGTCTTATCAATTGGCATCAAACCACAAGCTAAATAGTTAACAATATCAGCAAACCAAGGGGTATTATGGACATGATTTACCTTCAATAGATGTTCATCTGGAAACGTCTCCTGAATTGGTATAAGAGGAGAATTCCCTTCTTGTGGCTCCAATCTGGACAAGTGATCTGCTACTTGATTTTCTACTCCCTTTCGATCTTGAATTTCTAGATCGAACTATTGAAGTAGAAGTACCCATCAGATCAGCCTCGGCTTAGCGTCTTCCTTCACAAGTAAATACTTAATTGACGAGTGGTCTGTATAGACAGTCACTTTAGTACCTACAAAATAAGATCGAAACTTGTCGAAAGCAAACACAATAGCAAGTAACTCTTTTTCATCATATCAGATAATTGGGCTTGAGCTCCTACTAGAGTTTGACCTGCGTAGTAGATGGGATGAAAGACTTTGTTCCTTCGCTGGCCCAAGACAGCTCCAATTGCGAAGTCACTTGCATCACACATCAATTCGAATGGCAAATCCCAGTCTGGTGTGACGATTATGGGTGCCGTGACTAATCAACTCTTCAAATCGTTGAAGGCTTTTAAGCATTCCTCATCAAACTTGAATATCGAGTCCTTCTCCAATAGTTTGCATAAGGGTTTAGCAACTTTGGAAAAGTCCTTGATAAATCTTCGATAAAAATCAGCGTGGCCCAAAAAGCTCCTAACACCTTTTACAGATGTTGGAGGTGGGAGTTTCTCAATAACGTCTACCTTTTCTTTGTCTACTTCGATCCCATGTCTCGTTATCCGATGCCCTAGAACAATTCCTTCTCGTACCATAAAATGGCACTTTTCCCAGTTGAGTACGAGATTCGTTTCTTTGCATCGCCTTAGTACCTTAGCTAGATTGGCTAAGCAATCATCGTAAGTATCTCCGAATACTGAAAAATTGTCCATAAAAACTTCCAAATACTTCTCAATCATGTCAGTAAAAATAGACATCATACATCTTTGAAATGTAGCAGGTGCATTACATAAACCAAATGGCATGCGTCTAAATGAAAACGTACCGTACGGATAGGTGAATGTCGTTTTGTGTTGATCTTCCGGTGCTACTGTAATCTGATTATACCCTAAGTATCCATCGAGAAAATAGTAGTAATCTCGTCCTGCGAGTCTATCTAGCATCTGGTCCAAGAACGGCAAACAAAAGTGATCTTTCCTAGTCGCCTTGTTCAGCTTCCGATAATCGATGCAGATTCTCCATCCCGTAACCGTTCTAGTCGGTATTAACTCGTTGTTCTCATTCTCTACGACCGTGACACCTCTTTTTTTTGGCACGCACTGGACCTGACTTACCCATGATCTATATGAGATGGGATAGATGATACCTACATCTAACCACTTGGTGATCTCTTTTTTTACTACGTCCTTCATGATGGGGTTCAGTCTCCGTTGTCCATCAATCGTCCCTTTTTTGCCATCTTCCAGGATAATCTTGTGCATGCATACAGATGGACTAATACCTCGAATATCGACTATGGTCCATCCGATGGCCTTCTTGAATTGTTTCAAAACTAAGATAAGTTTCTCTTCTTGCTTAGTGGTTAATTCTGCTGAAACAATCACAGGCAGAGTAGAAGCGTTACCTAAATAAATGTATTTTAAATAAGAAGGTAATACCTTGAGTTCTAATTTAGGTGGCTCCTCGATCGATGCTTTTGGTTGGGAATAGTCCCTCTTTTCTAACTCTAAAGGTTCAAAACGGGATTGCGGATTAAATCCCCTTTGATTAGCTTCTAGCAAAGCTAAGTATTCATCCTCCTCTTCATCATTTGGGGGATCCAATGTCAAAATTCTTTCCAGTGGGTCCTCAACACAGTTGAGTTCCTTCTCCACTATTAAATCCTCTAAATCGGACACTACATAGCAATCATCAATTGTGTCAGGAAATCACATAGACTTAAAGACGTTAAATGTTACCTGATCATCCTGAACACGCATAGTGAGCTCGCCCTTCTGCACATCAATAAGGGTCCTTCCAGTTGCTAGGAACGGCCTTCCTAGGATGATTGGTACTTCTTTGTCTGCTTCAAAATCTAGAATTACAAAGTCAGTAGGAAAGATAAACTTATCTACACGTACCAATACGTCCTCGATTTTTCCTTCTGGATGTGCTAAGTATCGATCTACTAGTTGAAGCGTAACTGTAGTTGGTCTAACTTCTCCTATCCCCAACTTCCTAAATATTGACATAGGCATCAAGTTGATACTTGCACCTAAGTCACATAATGCCTTACCACAATATGTTGCTCCAATGTTGCACGGTATGGTAAAACATCCAGGATCCTTCAATTTTGGGGGTAGTTTATCTTGAAGATATGCACTGCATTCCTTCGTCAGAGCTACCATCTCAAATTCTCCAAGTCTTCGTTTCTTAGGCAATATATCTTTCATGAAATTGAAGTAGTTCGGCATTTTCTCAAGTGCTTCAACCAACGGGATGTTGATGTGAAGTTGCTTGAGTACGTCAAGGAACTTCTTGAATTGAATCTCCTGCTTCTGCTTCTAAAGTCTTTGAGGGTAGGGTAGTGGTGGTTTCATTACTGGAGCTGGTTCTGGTTGATTCGCCTTTGGCAGCAATTCTGCATCTAACGAAGTTGTTAGTTGATCAGAATTAGCTGGTCCTGCGGTTACTTTGTCGGGTTTTGCAGATTTTGGTTCTGGTGAAACTGGGATTTCAACACTTGGTTGAACTTCTTCTAAATCTTGAGTGTTATCTAGCTCCTTTTCAACTTCGACAATGTTGGGCTCTACTATCTTTCCGCTCCTCAATGTCAACGCTTTACAATATTCCTTCCCCGGACTTCTCGGGTTCTTCGTGTCACTAGGTAGAGCACCTTGTGGTCGGTTCCTGAGTTCAGTAGCAAGCTGGCCCACTTGATTCTTCAAATTCCTTAGAGTGGCGTCATTTTTCGCCATGTATACCTTCAATAGATTCTCTAAGCTATTGGATGGTTCTTCTTGGGTTGGTTTCTGAACTTGTTGGGGGAAGCTAGGCAGCTGAATTGGTCTAGGTTGGGCGTAAGTGTTACTGGTTCCAGCCCCTTGGTTACTCCAGGAAAAATTCGGGTGATTTCGCCACGATGAGTTATAAAAGTTGGATTGCAGTCCTTGCCTCCCTCGGTTTTGGTTCTGGTTACCCATGTAATATAGGGATTCAGGGTTCGATGGACATTCTTCAAATAAATGTCCTTCCCCATAATACACACAGGCTATATTCTCAAATTGGTTAGGTGGTTGGGCTGCAAAACTGTTAGACCCATTAGTGGTAAGATTCTTAAGCACTAAGGATATTGAAGATACCTGAGATGCGAGTTAAGTGAGAGCGTCCACTTCATGTATTCCAGTGACTCGTCTTCCTGACGCTGCTCGATTGGTTGGCCATTGATAATTGTTGCTGGAAATCCTCTCAATAATTTCGTAAGCCTCATTATAAGACTTAGAAAGGAGAGCACCATTAGCAGAGGCGTCCACTACCATCCTCGTGTGAGCGTTGAGACCATTATAGAATGTCTCAAGTTGATTGCAATGTGGGATTCCATGATGAGGGCACTTTTGTAATAACTCTTTGTACCTTTCCCATTCCACATACAGGGACTCATCATCCAATTGTTGGAAGGTAGTGATCTCATTCCTTAACTTGGCATTCTTGCTTGGCGGGAAATACTTCATGAGGAATCTCTCGGCTAATTCTTGCCATGCAGAAATGGAGTTCGGTGGAAATGAGTTCAACCAGGCACGAGCTCTGTCCCTTAGCGAATATGGGAACAGCTTCAATCGTAATGCATCTTCGGGTACTTCGGCTAACTTGAAAGAATCGCTCACTTCCACAAATAGTCTTAAGTGAAGATGAGGATCTTCAGTAGGCATTCCACTGAATTGGCCCACAGTCTTAAGCATCTGGAACATGACTGGCTTCAGCTCGAATTGTTATGCCTCGATTTCGGGTCTCCTAATACCCGGATTAAGATCGTTAAATACTGGCACAGCATACTATCATAAAGCTCTATCCCTATCATCAGCAATAAGGATAGGATTCTGAGCAAGGTTTGCTCTATTTCCTTGATTCATATTCTCGAAATTCATCTCTTCGATCCTTCTCTGGTTCGCTTATCTTCTTCGCTGACGAAAGGTTCGTTCTATTTCAGGGTCCACAAGGAATAAGTCGATAATCTGGTCAATACTCATAGACACCTGAAATAATCACAGAAAAATTAAGTAAGTAAAAAATTAAATAGGAAAATAAATAAACCAAAATGTAAAAATAGATTCACAAATAATGGCTTTTTTTAAATAAATTCCCAAGAATGATGCCAAAAACTTGAACGATGGAAAAATGTGCAAGTGTACACAATCGCAACAAGTAATAAAGTGACAAGTAAATGTCTAGTTATCGTACCCACAGGGACTGTAAAAAGGTATATTTATGAAATTAATTTTAAAACACTTTGGTGATGGAAAATATTTTGGTTTAAAGACGATTAAAAACTAAGGTTTAAAAACTAAGTAAAAAAATTAAAATTAAAAAGGTTCTAATGCACGATTTCAAATAAGGTTTAATCAAGATTATATAATTGTGTTGGATTAATTACATTCCTTTAACATAGAATTATTAAACTCATGTTTATACTGCTACGAAC
The DNA here is from genome assembly GCA_025698515.1 of Gossypium sturtianum. NCBI lineage: Eukaryota > Viridiplantae > Streptophyta > Magnoliopsida > Malvales > Malvaceae > Gossypium > Gossypium sturtianum. Next base: position 66,555,434 of record CM046946.1, on the reverse strand, counting down.
AATTTCACGGCAACTCGGTAATTTGCTAACTACTGCTCATACATACTTATTAAATTAATCAATCTCTTGAACATTTTTCAATGTCAATCCAAGCGATTAATCAATCTTCACAAGCATATAAAAGATCAAGTGAGGTAACAGAGTATTTCTACCTTGAAACAGTTTAATCACAATAATCTTGCAAGTTATGCAAGACATATGTATTGCCGAATACAATGCTAATTTAAACTTCAGCTACCTTAGAAGAATAAACATGCACTGATAAAGTATTGTGTCAATTAATTACAATTTCAATACGATTTAATAATTAATTCATTAGTTATCTAACAATTAATATTGCAAGAATAACTTAGGCATGATTTTACTTAATCAAGCATCTTACGGAGGCCTATAACAGCACAAACTCAATTTCAATAATTCAAGCAGGCAAAATATAATCAACCCAACACGGATTAAATTCAAGCTAAATTGATTAAAATAACCATTTCAACAGCATAAATATTCATAAACATGTTTGTCAAAACAACAACGCAATTTAAAGAGATATGGAACAAGAAGCAAATCCGGTGTTTCTCCGCGGCTTGACTGATTGCTCCGTTCTTCGTTCTCCGTTGTCCTCGGCTATCAAGGTGGCTTATGAACACTTTAATTTCTCCTCAACAATGGCTGATGAGGATCTCTTTCCCAAGATAAGAAATTGGCACTTGAACAAAAGGGGAAATGGAGAGGAAAAGTTGAGAGAAAGTGAGAGAGCAGAAGAGAGAATGAGAGTGTGAGGGATGAGTTGAATGATCAGCAAGGGGTGGCTTTTATAGCTGATTGTGGCTGCTAAAAATAGAAAATCCCATCAGCCAAAGAGACCCCCCTTGGCCGGTCACACACATGGGAAAGTTGAGAGATTCAACTTTGCTAAAAATAGCCTGGGGCAAATCCATGAAGCCACATTTTTTGGAGGGGTTTGAATGCAAGGTTGAAAGTTCTTCAAGGGCTTCTTTGCAAGCTTATTTAGTCAGCTAAAATGCTGATTTGGGTCAGCATATGAACGGCTCTGGGCAGCCCAATTGGTGGCTAGTTCGGTTCACTAAATTCGGTTCAACCAGTGCGGTTCAACTAGACCCTTTTTTTCCATAATTAACTAATAATAATTTATTTAGCCCAAATTAAATTTGGAATAAATTAAAATTAATTATATTATGAATTAACACACATTTTGGACCATCTTAGGCTGGAAATAAATTTTCCTCGATACTTCAAATTGCTTCTCGGGTTTATTCTTCGAGCAGTGTCTGCCGAGCCAATTTTCGCTCTTTGTATGAATCTATCGAAAATAGTCAAAATTAATCAAAATTAACTATAAAATTAATTAAAATTCATCATGTTCATATTTTTAACACAATTTAATTATTTTATAATATTTAATTATTTTTCGACAAGAATTTAACCGAAATAGCATGATTTTACGTTAAAAAGGGCATATAAAAACACGTAAATTTTCGTGTTTCCATGTATGTTTATATATATTAAAAAATTAGTTAATTAAATTATAAAATAATTAATATTAACATAAGAAAAGATAAAATGGCTTGGTGGAATGAAAGAGAAAACATTTATCTCTTTTCATCCCCAAAGCTTCGAAAAAAAGAAGAAGAAGAGAAGGCAACAGCTTAGGGTTAATAAAGTTTCAAGCTTTAATTGGTTAGTTCAATTTAGCCATTTTCTTTTAATTTTTATATTTTCGGAATCTTAGAAGCTTAATCTAGCCGACCCATGTATTTTTCTTTACTATTAAAGTTTGAGGATGTTACCAATGTTAAATAGTAGGAGCTTGAGGTGTTATTTTGATAGATTTTAATGTTAGAATTGAAAAATAACTAAGATGCACAAATTTTGAAATTTGTGGTGAAATTAAGAAATAGGAAGTCCTATAGGGACTCTAGTGAATTCAACATAAAATTTGGGGTTTAATTGTAAAAGTTATGTTAGTCTCAATTTTAGGGACTAAATTGAATAAAAAACAAAAGTTGTATAAAATACTAATTGAGTGTGAAAATGGTTTTATATTGATGATTTTATATGTTTGTTTCAATTCGTAGTTAACATCAACCCGGATTCCTCGAAAAAAAAAGGAAAAGACAAAGTCGTCAACGAATAGCTCGGAGTTTACTGTTTGTGTTTCTATAATCCGAACTACTTGTAAATTGATGTATTTTGAACTGTGTGTGCATGGTAAGAACATAAGATGAGTAAACTGATGATAATGAGATGTATTTGGATTGATTTGAAATGTTTGATGTTCATAGGGATTAAATTGAATATATGTGGAAATTATGTATTTTATATAAATATGAAATTTAATACATGTTGAGATAATTGATGTTGTCATATATTAGATGAATGCATTCATTATGGAAAATAAATGTGAATTGTGATATTGATTGGTAATAAAATGAATGCCCTATTAATTGTTCAAACAAAGTCAGATCTAATTGGCACGCCATAGGATAAGAAAAGTGCAGGGTTGTTTCAACTATGAGTCGATGAGGCACTGGGTGTCAAATTGCTTCAGTTTAACCGATGAGACACTGCGTGTCAAAATTATTTATAGTGTTGGGCGCACCTATTTGCTTCAGATTTATCTAATAAGGCATTGGGTGCCAAATTGGTGTGTTGGTTGGATTCGTGTATCTGTCAAAGTCTGAGTCGTGTTAATAGGGAAATAATCAGTAAAATTGAGATATTTGTTATTGAAATGGCAAATGATAAGAAATGGAAATGAAAGGTGAAATAGAACATGAAATGGTGGATGGAGATGTGAATATTGAATGATTATGATCAACGAAGACATGAATTTGAAATTTGAGATGGGATATGTCAATATATGAATTGAGTTATCATATGCTATATGGGATATAATTGCCATGTACTAATGTTGGAATGATGAGTTGGTTTTGACCAAAGAATATGTAATTTGGCATTAATGATTTGTTATATTGCATATCATCACTTAATTTAAATTTTGCATCATAATTATTTATATTATGTTTAAATATTCGGATTATAGAAATACTACTGAGTTATACTCAACGCACAGTTTTGTTTTTCCATGTGCAGGATAGGTACTTAATGATTCGATCATTGACTCAGCATCTGGCACTAATCCTGAACTCAAGTGTTAGTGATGTGTTCATTTTGATATTGGCATGTACCTAGGAAGTCCTTTGATTATAATGATCATTTTGTATTTTGTTGGCATTTTGGAGACTATGTATATAAGTGTATGTATATATGTGTGATGGTATTAGTCATGTTGTTAATGTCATATTAGGTTGCTTGGGTTATGTGTCTAATGTTTTAATGGTTGAGAAAATATCATGCTATGTGATGTGTTTTTGGTTGATGCTTGGATATGGAATGATGGATGGCATGCTTAGGTTATGCCTTTGAGATGTTTTGGTAAGTTTGAGACTTAAAACATGAGATTACTTGAATGGTTATTTTATGCTTCAGTAGCTGTTAGTGAAAGTGTCATGGAAGGTTCATTGAATTGGTATGTATGTGATCTTTTGGTTGGTTTAATTTGTTGATTGAGGTGTCAATTGTGGTATATTGGTTAGACACTTAGGATGATTGTTATAAATGATGATTTTGGTATGATTTTGATGCAATGTGAATTGGATGAGATGTGGTTTAAATGGTAGCTTGTGACATAAGTGATTTAGGGTTGAATAACTTGTTTTGGAAGGTGATTTCTAGGTACACACGGCCTGGTACACGGTCATGTGCCCTACATGGCTTAGGACACGATTGTGTGGCCTGTAGAATTTGGTTGATTTTTGGTGGACATGGCCACAGTTTGTTACACGGCCCAGTGACACAGCCGTGCGATATATTTTTGAATATTTACACTTTTGACCCACACGACCTTGATGAGTTTACACGGTTGATCGTACGGTTGTGTGACTCCAACACCACATGGCATCAGTCTGTTGCACGGTTCGTCAACACGGCCATGTGTCCCATTCCACACAGTTTTAGCATTTCCACACGGTCAGGGGACACAGCCATGTGACCCCTATTTTCAGATTTTTTTCCCAACTTTTTGTTTTAGTTTTAAAATGATCCCTGTTTGCTACCAGGTTGGTTTTAAGCTTTCGTAAGCTTGATATTAACCCGAAATTGATTGAATCACATGTTAATTTGATTATTTATGAATTGTTTGATAATTAATTGAGATTTTGAGTTATAATTTGTATGCAAATGATTTGTATTTGTCTGTAACATTCTATTACTCGAATTCGACGACTGGACCGAGTAAGGGGTGTTTCAGAAATATTTTCTATTTGTATAATTAGCATCGACCTTATAATATTTGGGTTCACAGTCCAAATAGTATATTACTTTAATTGTAAAAACTTATATAAACTTAATTTGGAGAAATACTTATGCTAAGACATATCTATATTTATAATACGTAAATTAAGTAAAAAAATATAAAATTTATAATATATCACCTTTATAAAAAAATGTTTTATAAATTGTCCAAAACTTTCATAATACTTCTTATACATAATATAATTTTTTGTCATAACTTTAAAAAGTTATTTTTTATAAATAAGTTATGATAAAAAAAACTATAACATTTTTTTATGAAAAAGTATATTATATTTATAATATATAGCAATGTCACATAACTAAGTTATGTCCATACTTCTTAGTCATAACTTTTTATAAATAAATATATTATAACACTTTTATAACATGTAGATTATTTTTATAATAAACTTTTTAGTCATAACTTTTGAAATTTTTTGGGTTTTAAATAATATTTTTTTGTTATAACTTTATAAAATATACAATTTTTTTATAATATAATTTTTTAGGATTTATAATATGGGAAATTTTTTTGTCATAACCATCCCAAACACTCATACGTGTTCATGCTTATAATATAATTTTTATAAAAATAATTTTTTAAAATTGAATTTGAGTGTAACTACTTGGGTAATTACTACAATTCTTACCCTTTTCCTAAGAATTAGAAAGTGTAATTTAGTGCTCCAATTAAACCCCATCCGGCGGGACTCACCAATTACAACGGTTATCTAAACATGTCACATTTATGTAATCACAAGCAATTATATCCAAATTCATTTACTATCTTGCTTTCCGATCATTATCTTAAAAAATAAATAAATAAAATACTAGTTGCTTGATGAGACTATTGAAACGTTGAATTGCATGCATGCAAATGTGGAAGGATAGTGGTAGTTGTTTTTGGCATTTTGATAGAAAGCTGGAGGTGGTCTCCGGTGGGGATCCTAGCCCTGGTTGGATTTAATTGAGGCATGCATGGACCATGGATTGACTGGGCAATATTAAAAAGACTAGAGTGAACGCTGACCTCCAGCGAAGCCGCCGTCGACCAACCTTTTAAGGGTCATTTCAACGCTGCCTTTCTGCCAACTTTGTCTTTCGAAAACGCTTAACTATTTCTAACATCCTAGCTTATTGTTAACGTTGAAGGATTGGCATTTTAGGTTAATGTTGCCTTGAAAATTAGACTGAAGTTAATCTTTTCTACTCATTTAAAAAAATCAAAGACCTAGATGGTTTCTTTTTCTGAGCCAAAATAAAATTATTATTAAAAATAAAACTAACCATAAAGTTGGAAAAGTATTGTACAAAAGAAACAGTGATACCACGTTATGTGTATCACTTTTCCAATAATTTAATAATATATCAATATTTCATTTTAAATTTTAGCATTTTCATCATGAAAAAAATAAAATTCAAATGAAAATCTTGAAATTTATGATGAAATTACTGATGTGGTATTAAACTATTAGAAATGAATAATATCTTTGTTTCATACAATCCTTTCTCTCATAATATTAATAAGAAAAAAAAAACCAAATACAACAACAAACGACACCTAATCTTATTAAGATAAACACCTAAAAAGAAATCATATTACAAATAAGAACCATAAACAGTAGCATTGAAACTAAATATTGAACCTGTAGCTGGCTTCACCATTATAATCTGATCAACACTTGGCACAGTTCAGGCAGACTCTGCAGCATATTGAGAGTCTAGATGATTATTAATTAATTGTATCTTAAACATGTGTTCTAGGCTCTCTCTCCTGTGAACTTGGTAATACAATCATATATCAACTAAAATATACATATATCATGCAAAATGTATGTCAAATGAGTCATGTTTCATACATTAATTCGCATATTTGACACGTTTAATTATTTAATACCTACATTAAACAAGAAAGTTAATGAGTTACACAAAAACATACATTCAAAAACTACAAAATAGCAGGATAACTTCTCTAATAGCTTCACTCCATCACTTTCTCTTTTCCCTTGCTTGAACCTACTTTAGCAAGCTGGTTCTCTTCATAAATCATATAAAACATAGGGAGAATATTTGATGTATTGTTGGTACATAAATCTTATAACATGACACCCCATCATTAAATAAAACAAAAAATAGTAGAGGGCATATAAATAAATACTAATAACTTTATTTACACATAATTAATTATAAATAAATACTAAAACCCCAAACATTTAAACCCAAAATCATAATTCCAAGAGTTATTAATATTCATTTAATAATTATGTTTACATAAAATTATTATTATTTAGAAGTCCTTTATTTTTTATTTAATTTAATGATGACATGTTATATTATTATTCATTGATAATATAAAAGACTTATATATTGATGGAGCATCAAATATTTTTTCCTAAAACATATAGGATTACATTAATACGTCATGCAACTAACATTAAGTAGCCATGTTAATGGCTCAACAACCAAACGTGAGCTCATAAATGTTAAATGGGATGATGAGATATTAAGAAAACATGAGTTTTTACATTGATGTTAAGTATGACTTTTATTTTCAGTCAAATTTGAGAAATAATATTCTAGTTAAATTCTATTTATTTATTTTAATCAAACTCTGATTAATTTAAATTACTTTATTATTATGTGACATATGAATTTAGCCTATAAATAAGCTCTTTTACAACCTTATAAAAAACACCTATTAGAGATTAGAACTCATAATACATTTAGAGATTTTTGTTTGTGTTTACGTTTTAAGGGTTGTTTGTTTTCGAGATTTCGGGGTTTAGTTTTTATCTTCATCTTTTGTACTCTTCGTTCTTTTGCCATTATAGTCAAATTATCTTTGCCAGTGATTTTTTATCCTCTTTGGAGGGGATTTTCCACGTTAAATTTGTGTGTTCAATTTCTCAATTTCTTCTACTATTTTTATTTGTTCGTTTCTTAATCGGGTGGAAAAATGATAAGAAAAAGAAGAAAAATAGTGAAGGTTTGAAGAGAAATGAGTAGAAAATGGCAAAAGAAGGAAATGGAAGCTTTTCTTTCTCCCAAGATTGCTCGGCGGCTGGTTTTAGGAGAAAAATGAGGGTTTTCACAATTAAAAATTCAATTAAAGTGGTTAAAATTTCAAAATGTCATAATATGTGGCTAATTTATTTTTAATGCTAAAATTCAAAATGTGGTTAAGGGGTTACTATTTTTGTAAATATGTTGTTTTTTAAGTCATGGTTGGTGGTTCGAGTCGTAGGCACCCAAGTATCTATGTTATTATTCACGCGTTCAATATTGACACTTTTTCAGACTTTTACAAGTACTTTCGTGAACCGTACATAATTCTCCACTAAATTTGGGGACAAAACTCAGACTTTGTATATTTCTCTTGCAAGAGTCAATCCGATCTCAATAGAGATATTTTAATCATTTATTTAATATATCAAACCTTTTTCATTGAGGTCTTAAAACAAATATTATGAAAACTCTATTTTTTTTTAAAATTAAAAAAAAACAATCATGTACACAATATTTTGGTAATTGACAAAGGGGGAAAGAATGTTTAAAACTCTTTCTTTTGGTACAAATGTCTCGGCCTAAAGATAGAAAAAGGGTTGCAAAGGGTGAGATTTAAAGACATACTAGCATTACCTTTCAAGGATACCTACACAAATCAACTAAGTTAAACTCTAAGTTCCAAGTATGAAACTCTCGAATCTGTTTAGCTTTTCTCATTATGATGAAGCTGGATATGAAGAGCGCAGATTGCTAGGTATGCAAGGAGAATTCATCCATACTCTAGCATGCAATTTGAGCACCTCCTTAGCTTTCTCTTTAGTCTTGTGTCCACATTCCACTTGAAGCACCAAGCACAATTTAGCCACAATCCCTAATTGCAGCATCTCTTGAAGCACATTAGAAGTGGCACAGAACTTGGAAATAGACAATAGAATTCTCACTGCCCTTTGGTTTGCAACATGAGAAACCCTAAGAATCTTCTTTGAAACAACAGCAAGCCCTGCTCCATGATTTAGCAGCTCGGATCGGCCTTCGGTGCACCGGCAAACTTCATCGAGCACTGTTAGTATTGTTTCACAAGCCCTTTTCTGTGATGAATCAAGAAGCAATTCAATCAAGACAGGTACCGCGCCTGCTTCAGCTACCTTGACCTTGTTTCTTCCCCATGCAGATACACTTACCAGCAACTGTAGTGTAGCTTTTGAGGCCTGCTGAGAAATTCTATCACGTAAAACTCGAACCAATTCGACGAATAATTCGTGTCTCAAGCTGATGAGTTGCATTGGATCAGCTATCTCCAGCATTGATTTCAACAATAATACTGCATAAGCACGAGACTTGCAGGTTCCACGTTGCATTACTCTCGTTAAGGACACTACGATATCACCATTTTTGCGCATAAGATTCTTGAGAGCAGCTTCTGAGAGTTGGAGATTGTACAGAATGTTTAGAGCCTCATCAGTTGGTCTTATTGGCTCGAATTCATTATATAACAATCCGTCAACAGCTGTAGGGTCGTAATTGCTCACAATTGAAGCCAAGAACTCGACCGCGCCCGAAGATTCCATGCACCTCTTGTTTGTAGCATTCTCGGAAGCGATTGATTGTAGCTGCCTGAGACACTTTATCTGGTGCAAGGGTGACTTGGCGGCATCATTGAGGAGTTCGGTGATCTGAGCTTTGCTGATGGGTGGCTTTGGCGTTGGGATTCTTTCAATTCCATGGCAAGCATTTAACATGCACCATGATTGAATCAATCTTCTCAGAGTATGATTCGGGGTAAGTTCACAATCTGCAATAACTTGCTTCGTAACGGGACATGCAGTGCTGTTCCCTGAAAACAACCACTTCTCAATGCTTTCCCTGTCGTATGTGATCCCTGTTGGAACTGTAACAGGATCCTTCATAATCTCCAGAGAAATTGGGCAGATAAAAAATGGAGGAACATCAATTTCTTCCATTTTCAAAGCAACCCACACAGACAAGAAAGTGAAAAGGTATCTTAAGTTTGTTTAACAAAGATTAAGTTGTGAATTGGTTTGAATTTTGAAGAGGATTTAGAGGATGACAAATTGAGAATCTATACCTCTATATATCAATACGTGGGCGGATATTCAAACCCCGAGAAAGTCAAAACAACAGAAAGGCTGACTTTTCCAAGCAATTGAAAGGCTCAAGGATGACAACTTTAACTACTACAGCTAAAGCTATAAGTGAAAATTTGCCTGGTCCAGATTAGCTAAAAGCTTTTATGACTATAATTCTAGCATATGCTTCAATACATAGCAAATGGTGCTAATACTAACCCATTTTAAAATTTGTCTAATTCTAAATTTCATCCTTCTAGTTTATTAAAATTGAGAAAGTAATTCTTCTAATTTGATTTGTTAGTATTTGGTTCTCCTACTTCATTAAATTGAAAACTTAGTTCAGTTTAAACACATAAAAAACTTGAATTGTTTATTTTTATTAATTTTATTGTATCTAAATTAATGGTTGGTTTTTGCTAATTTATTGCCTATAAATTGTTGAATTATTGATTTTTTTTTCTTTTTGAAATATTGAACTGTTGATTTTCAAGTCAATAATTTAATGTTAAAATTTAATAGAGTTACACAATTAAACCAACTTATCTCTCTAGATAAGGACCAAATTCTAACAAATTAAAATATAGAGATTATTCTTTTTTATAAAGAAATGATAGTTAACAAGATAAGGAAATAGCGGTTAAGCCCTTATCATTGGCACCTTAATGACCAAGGCTCAAGTTCTATTGATGTAATCCCTTAATTTATAATATGAGTTAAATACAAAAATAAATAAATATTAAATATACAAAATTAAAATTATAAAATAACACTATTCAATTAAGTTTATTATAAGAAAGGCATAGTTTAGTTAAACCCGAGTTAACTAATTGAAGTAAATTAATTTGATTGAAATTAACTTGGTCAAAGATTGATTAAATAGTAATATGGTACATGATAGTGATTGTGGGCCAAAGCAAAATAAAATATTAAGAATATATCTAAAATTTCAATATAAAACAGAAGTCATAACTAAAAATATTAAAAATAACCTATACGATGGTTTGATGGTCAAGGTGTTCACTATTTGTGTGACTTGGATTTGAGTCGTGCTAATCGTATTTATTGTTCGAGTTTTGTTTTGTTCTTATAATTCACTAAAAAAATATTAGAAATTTTTTTAAATTTAAGATTAGTTTAATTAGATTATTTTTGTAAAAAAATTAATTTAATTAACAATAAAATAATTTAAATTTTCTATTAATTATAGTTTAATTTAATTATTAATTGATTTAATTTATTATTTAAATAAGGGAAAAATGATATGTTTTCAACAAGAAATATATATGTTCTGGATCAACAACCTCGTGCTATTTTACTTGTACCCAGAAAAGGAAATCGCCGTCAATGGCCGAGAAATTGAAATGGTGAAGGCTAATTTGGCTGCGACAGCAACACTCGTTGGTTCTTTTACTTTGGCTTCGGTTGTCCACCTCTTTTGACCCTCCATCTTTTATAAAACAAAATTTCATATTATTTTATTTCTTGGAAGATTTTTCTTTTCTTTCTTTTTCCTTTGGCGCTAATTGACGATGAGAATGATAAAGCTGATTTTGTCTTCATAAAATTAATAATAATTCAAAATTGGAATGTCAGAAGCATGTCTACAGACAACAATATAAAACTATTACCTATGTAGATTCTTGTAGAGAAAAGATTGTATGAAACAGTGACGCCATGTCATCTTATCCCTTTTCAATAGTTTTATGCCAAATCCGTATTTTCATCCTGAATTTCAGGATTTTAATTTGGATTTGATTTTTTTTCAAGATGAAAATCAGGATTTTAATTTGGATTTGATTTTTTTCAGGATGAAAATCCTGAAATTCAGGATGAAAATACGGATGTGACATAAACTATTGGAAAGGGATACAGATGGCATGGCGTCACTGTTTCATACAATCATTTCTCTTGTAAAATACATGTGTAGTATTTATATACATATACTTGTAATAATTATATACAATTTAAGAAATTATTATTATGTTAATATAATATTATATTATAATATAACTAAAACATAAAATAAACAAAGAAAAATAGATTATAAAAAAAAGGGGAACCAAACAGAGAAGAACAGGGGAGAAAGAAAAAGGGAAAGAAAAAGAAAGGAAAAATTAGGGTTTTAAGTTCAAAGTTTAAGTGGTAAGTCAATTTAATCCATTTTCTTGTAATTTTTGAGTTTTTAGAATTTTAGAACAAAATACTACTTGATTTATATTGAAATATTAGAAGTTAGTGAATTTTTAGAAGTTGTTCATGTTGAATAAATTGAAGTGTTAGGGGTTAAATTGATAGAATTTCAAGTTAGAAGTGAAAAAGGGATTGAATTGTAAAATAAATCATAAGTTTTGAGTAATAGGTACTAAATTGAGAGAATTTCAAAATTAGAGTTTATGGTGAAATTTGAAGGTTGAAATTAGTCTAAAGTGAGAGTTGAATGAAAATATGAAATTAGTTTTAAATAAAATAAAGTTAGTTTTGATTAAGGATTAAATTGAAATGTGAGCAAAAGTTGAATAAAAATTTAAATATTCAATGTGAAATTGTGTGTATTAATGATTTTAAATTATTTTTATTTCCGTAGCTAACGTTGTGCCGGAAACCCCGGCTAAGAAAGGAAAAGACAAGATTAACGAGGAGTAGCTCGAGAATTACGGTTTGTATTTCTATAATCCGAATTTAGTAATTTTTATTTAATGTATTTTTAATTAATATGTATGGTAAGTAATTAAGGTGAGTGTGGTTTATTATTAGATTGATATTAAATTAAGATTGTATGAATTTGTGATTGATGAAATTATTGATTGATATTGAAATGTGAATATTGTGATAATTGAATATTGAATATTGGTTGTGTTGAAAAGTGAACTGAAAATCCCTATTAACTGTATCGGGCTGAGTCGGATATAGTTGGCATGCCATAGGATTGGAAGAGTTCAGGGATATTTCGACCACGAGTCTATGAGACACTGGGTGTCACATTATTACTTCGGGTAAATTCGATGAGGTACTGGGTACCAACTTACTTCGGCATGGCCGATGAGACACTGGGTGTCAATCTATTACTTCAAATTATCCGATGAGGCACTGGGTGCCAAACTGGTGTGTTTTGGTTGGATCCGTGTATCCGTCCAAGTCCGAGTCTTGTTAATAGGGGTAAATGAATAATAAAGTCTTACAATTGATATTGAAATGAAATGATATGAGAAATGGAAGTGATATAGTGAATTGAAATAGAATGTGAAATATGTTGACAATACATGGAATATATGAGTTATATACTCATGAATTTAGTATGGTATGAAATGATGTATTTATGAATTGAGTACTGCATGACTGATGCCATTGTACGAATAAATATGGTTGATATGTGAATAATCATTTATATAGCAATTGTGTAAATTAGGATATTGTTTAATAAATGAAAAATGATAGTTATGATATGATACTAGACATTAATTTGTTCTTATAAATTTAATTGTGCCTATTATTATATTATATTGTTTTTAAATATTAGGATTATAGAAATACCACTGAGTTTTTACTCAGCGTACGGTTTGTTTTCCGTGCGCAGATTAGGTACAGTGATTTTGAAGAGTTGTAATCGAGGTTGTGAGCATTCATCTCATCACATCTCCAAGTGCCAATAGGGTATGTTTCAAAATTTTGAATAGAATGGCATGTACTTAGGAAGATCAAGTATGTTCCAAGTAGTAGGAACTAAAATATAAATTATAAAAATTTATTATTTTTTTTAATGTTCAAATATATTAGTGGTTAGCCAAAATCACTTTGGCATCAAATGTAATATTCCAATATCAGGTTCCTTGGGTCGAACCGGGTATAGGGGTGTTACAGAAGTTGTTTTTTCTATTTGAAATAGACCTTTACAATTCAACAAGGGTTCTACTTTCTCTTTCTATAAATAGATGGCACCGATCATTGGACTTGATGTGAGAGAGGCCCAAAACCCCTCATGGACATGAAGGGGGAGACAACCTTAGTAGGAATACTAGGGTGTGTTGTCCACCCTAGTCTTATTCTAAGTAGGATATTGTTTTTCTATTTGAAATAAACCACTACAACCCAACAATGGTTCTATCTTCTCTTCCTATAAATAGATGGCACCAGTAGAGCTATGAACACAACTTTGAGAGATTGTTATTTTGTCAAAAATAGGGAGAATTTATTCTCGGCTATTACATATATTTTTTCGGAATAACAATTCTACAGGTTTCTATTAAAAAGAGAGAATTTTCGTTTTCACCCCAAAAGGAGAGAAAACTTTTTCTAGTTATGCATTTCAATTGAATTAGTTCAAGCCCACACTCGAAACAGTTCGTGATACGAGAATAGTGGAGAAGATCGTTTGGATGAAAGTTAGAAACAACGAACGTCCGTTAAGCCGAAAACACAGGTACAAATTCAGTTATGGTTTATTGTTATAAAATCACAAGCCGGATTGTTTTCAAAATTTTAATTTTCCACTGTGTAAGAAAATTATTTTCAAACCAGGATTTTTCTAACACGTGGTTCTACCACTTAAGGGAGACATGTTCTCGTTCCCTTGATATTTAACTTGTTTTGATCGAAAGCTAATAGTTTGTTGCAAGGATTTATCATATTGCCAAAAAGAGAGATAGTTAGGAACTTTGCCTATATGTTCCATTTTCATGTTCCATCTCATGTTAGAACAACATTTTAAACATTTAGGCTCCGTTTGTTTCACTAAAAATGACTTTCGGAAAATAATTTCTGGAAAATGATTTACTTTTCTGGAAAAGCTAATATTTTCTGGTGTTTGGATGAATCTGTGTAAAATATTTTCTGTTATTTGGTAGATTTCTTAAAAATAGTTCATAAAAGTTGTTTTCAATTAAACAAACATACATTTGAGATTTTCTTATTTTTTTAATTGTTTAATTGAATTTATTTTTATCTATAATTTTATATTTTACATTGTTTTTACATATATTAAAAATATTATGTTAAATTCAGATTCATTACAACGTCATTTTTTAATTACATGACTACTAAGTGAGTATTTTTTATTTAAAAAGGTGACATCAACAAAATTGACAAAAAAAATTAAGGATGTCAATAATTGGACTTGATTTTCAAATTTGAAAAGTAAATGGACTAAATTCTTGAAAATAAAAGTACAAATACTAAATTACAAATCTGTGAAATGTACATAGACTTATGACATATTTTAACCTTTATACTACAAAATATTTATTATTAATATATTTATAATTGTAATAAATATTTATTATTAAAATATTAATATTAAATATTTTCAATAATATGTGAATAATATTATTTAAAATTATTATTTTTAAAATTTATTATTAAAATAAAATTGAAATATTAAATAATTTATTAAAATAATAAATTATATTTATTATATTAATAATTTATTATATGACTAAATATAAATAATTAAATATGTATGTTTAATAATATTGAAAAATATAATATTTTAAATATTTTTAAAAATAAAAATAAAATTTATTATCAATATAATAATATTAAGCTTGATTTAAGTTAAATTTTATATAAAAATAAAATTATCTATAGATGAGCTCTTTTCCGAAAAATGAGTTACGCTTTTCAAAAGGGTAAGTCATTTTACAGGAAAAAAAGTTTATTTTACCTTGACCTGTAAGTCATTTTTCGTTGACCAAACTATTTTCTGTGAAACAAACACAGAAAAAATACAAAAAAATATTTTCCGTAAAACCTTTTACATGTAAATAAACGAACGTTTAATCGGGACAGTAAAAGGTTGCAAGATTGTTGGCCTTGTATAAAATGTTTTTTTATGCAACAAATGGGTAAGTGATTCGTGGTAATGAAAACTAGATTCATGTGAAGACTCTCAATTCATTCGAATGACTTACGTAAAGGAAGAGAAGAAAATGTGTTTTTTAAGAACTTTATCCTTAATTTGATCGAAGTATTTGACATTGTTAGAAAACATGCTGATAAAGAAATTTATTGAATAATTATTGAAAATAATTTAAGTGAAAAATTCAAAATTCAAAAATATCATTTAAGAGAGTTTTTGAAAAGTCTATAAATAGGTAGCATTAATTGTTGATTTGCAAAATACAAAGTTTTTTGAATGTCTATTTCGATAGCAATTTTGTGCTTTTAGTGACAATTTTATTCAACACTCTTTATAAATTTTATTAGAGAGAATTTTCATATTTGTATGTGAAAATATGTCGGATGAGTAATTATAATAATTAAATTCATTATCAAGCCACAGAATAAAATAGGTTTAAATCAATAGATAATACAGAAAATTTGTTAGATAAATAATTAAATAAGCAAAACTCAACAAAGTAAAATTAGTCATGTGAACTGCGTCTGGGTTAATAAATATTGCTTTTTTTCTCTTGTTACTTTGCACTATTCTTTACTTTGTCGATAAGCAAGATGTTAACTTACTGTTCCATTCTCTCTTCCAACTATACTTAAGACAACGAGTTGGGAGTTCATCAAACTGAGGTGTTTCAACATGTAAAAGTGTATATATATATTAAAAATAAATACACATTCAATTAATATACCTTGTGAAATGTTTTGTCGATGCAAGGGAACTTGCGCCACTCATCAGTGTGTGATCTAAGGATTCCCATAGCTTTTTCTTTCAAGTATGGTGCAGTACTGTCAACTTGCAGCAGCATGCAAAGCTTTGTTACGGTTCCAACTTCCACCATTTCTTCAAGAACCGAATTTGTGGCCACGAATTTGCTTATCAACGAAAGGATGAACACGGCTCGGTCATCAGCCGTCGGGGACACCTTCATAATCCTCTTTGTCACGACGGCGAGACCGCCTTTATGGCTAAGGAACTCAGCTCTCCCATCTGCACAACAACATAGGTGGAAAAGTATTCCCAGAATAAGCTCGGTGGTTCTCTTCTCCGGTGATCCCAATTCAAGCTCTATAAGCGCGGAAACGGCACCTGATTCAACCATCATTAACCGATTTCTTCCCCAAGGACAAGCAATTAATAGCGCATGCAAAGCTGCGTTCATTCCCTGCTGAGAGACGGTGGTGGTTTGTTTCAAAACTCCGGCGATCATCTCAAAGAACGGCGGTTCTAATCTTTCAAGTAAACCGGAGCTTGCTGCTTGAATCATCGTTTTCAATGCTAAAACGGCGTGGGATTTTACCATAACTTGGGGTTTGAATTCACATCCCAATACCCAAATCAAGGATTTGATTATCTGATCATTATATTCTTGAAGAAAAATCTTTGCTTCTGCCAATGGAATTCGAATGAAAACAAGTACCCTTAGGGCTTCTGCAAGGCCCTGAGTAGAGATTTCCTCGAAACAATTTACGATGAACGATAACAGAGCTTTAGGCACCCCGGTTTCCACCATGAACTTCCGGTTTCTTTCATTTTTGGCCGCCAAGAAATCCAGCTCTTGCAGGGCTTTGATATTGGAACCAGGTTGTTGAAGCTGTTTGATGAGTTTAAAGAAATGAGATTTATCAAGGGAAGGTTTAGGGGTTGGAATCCAATCAACGCCAAGCGACGCGTTCTCGGTGCACCAGGATTGGATCAAACGGCGGAGCGTATGGTTAGGCGTTAAATCAGATTCTGGAGGCAAAGGCTGCTGGGTGACTGGACAGCTTGTATTTTTGCATGTAAGTAGCCATTGCTCAATGCTCTCTCGATCATACGTGATGCCGGTTGTGGCTGTCACTGGGTCTTTCATAATTTGCAGAGATATAGGGCAGAGGAAATACTTGGGAACTTCAATACCATCCATGAAAATATATGAAAGGAAAAATCAAAATGGAAAGAGCAGTGTTAATCCAGGAGAAATTAAGAAGCTCAAAATTGTAGGTTTGTTTTGAAGAACACAAGTGGAAGGGGAGGTTTTGAGGAGTAAAAGAAAGCGGCTTAATTTATTGACTAAAATCGAAAGGAATTTTGAAATAATTGGATTTGGTCGTCGATTACTCCATCAATTGGATTCTCATGCATTAATTCGAGAGAGTTGATTGGTCAACCAAGAAAAGTTTAACATGACGGCAGTTTATGGTTTTTAGTATGAAATATATGATGTATAATTGTATAATAATGAAAATTTATTTTTGTGTACGTTTCATAATTTTTCATTATCACATCAAGTTACTTGTTTATACATTAATAATTCGTAAAATAATTCAATTTATTTATTTTTAGGCTTAATTCACAATTTAATCTTATATTTATTCTATTATATTGGTATTTAAAATTTTTTTAATCTAATTTATATCTAAAATATTATTTAGTTATGATTTTTAGTTCAAATGGTTAATAGACGATAAAAAATTTGTTAGCCAATCAAATAATGCCATGTGGCATTTTAATAAAAATATATAAATTTTTATTTTATTAATTATATATTTTAAAATTTTATAAAAATATAAATAAATATATAAAAAATCCAAAATATATATAAATTAAATTTAAAAGTTACAAACTATATAATATATAAAATACTTAAAAAAATTAACCAAAAAATTAGAAAAATTATGGGTTTCTTCTCCATCTTGGTATTCAAATCTATGCATATGAACCTGAATTGCTACTTTTTTCCAATTGTGAGTGAGTTTTTTCTTCGTTATCTTCTATGGATGAAAAACTAGTACTCAAAATACCATTTTTTCAGTCATAAGTGAAGGGATACAACAAATGATACGTTATAGACTCAAAAAATTCTCTCAAATTTTTTGTTTGTTTTTGGCTTTGCGCAAGCGCAAGGAAAGAAGGTACGTTACCCCTCCAAACCTCCCTCGGGGAGGCTTTTAGGAAAGGTACGTTACCCCTCCAAACCTCCCTCGGGGAGGCTTATCAAAAAGGTACGTTACCCCTCCAAACCTCCCTCGGGGAGGCTTTAAGGAAGTCCGTGCAAACAAGAGGGTAACAACAACATAACTACACTTAGAACGTTACCCCTCCATACCTCCCTCGGGGAGGCTTATCGGAACTCTCTTAAAGGCACAACCTTTGAATGGCCAAAAAAATTCTCATGTTTGGTTCATATGGATGAACCCGAATTACCATTTTTTTTTTGTTAAAAAACATATCTCCATTCCTTTTTGTTCTCTATTTCTCATTTCTCTCTTTCTCAATTTTTTACAACCCTCTCAATTCTATACATCTGAGTTAATTTTTTAACCCAACTATTATGAAAAAACTCATTCATTCTATGAAATAATTTAATTTTCTAAACCCAAATAATTGAACATTTAACCCCAGCTATTATGAAAATAAAAACTGAACCCCCCATTTTCTGGTTAATTCTTTTTTCTCTGGTTTTCTTTCTTTCTTTCTTTCTTTTTGCTAAAAAAATTGAAATATGATTATTGATCACATGTCAAACTGGGATGGACATTCATGATACAACTAAGCAAAATAGTAGCACCTTGAATTGTGAATTCTTTGATTTGGATATCTGATTTTACATTAGAAAGATGAACTTGTTATGGCTTGAATTAGCAGTAGGACAGAAAGTTGTTAAGCTAGTTAGTTCAACATTGCGTTTTAAGTTAAAATTTAGTAAAATGGTGTGCAACACCCTCATCCGATCCGATCTCCAGGTTCGAGCTACGGGATGTCACATCCATTATCGGAGTAACTACAAACATTTAACGTTCAATTAACAACATAATAAAAGCATACGTAAACATTTTAAACCATAATAATAGTATACAACCTTTCTCGAGTCTTATAAGAGCCAACTTATGCTCTAAAGTTAACCTAGAATCGAACAATGACCAATTTGCAACATTTTCAAAATTTCTTGTCAACGTCGTGACATGGCATACTGACTTGTCTCGTTGTAACGACGGGGGTTCCACGTCATGCCATGGCCTGGAATCCAGATCTCGTCGCAACAACCATCGCTTGATGTCGCGACATGGACTCTGTTTTTGGCATCACTAAGGCCATCTAGTACCTATTTCCATACAAACAAACCATTTACACATTTGGTGCATATTTGCACACTTGTACCTACACAAAACCAATCCAAACTCATACTAAGCATTATGTTTTAACCAATTCAAATCAATCAATCCAATATGTCATTACTTGGCACCAAAACATATCAATTTAACCTATTCAAACTCAACTTACGCTATTATGCCTTTAAGCCATTCAAACTAACATTTAACTATGCCAATTCATGCTCAATTATGTCATTTGAATACCATTCACACCACACATCATTTACCAACTCACATACACCAATTGACATAACTTCCACAACATTAAGCAGTAACCAAATTCAAACCAAATCTAAGATTTTAGATTAACAAAACAACACCTATGTACATGCCACATAACCAAGTCTAAAAATGATCAAAATACTACCGAATATATATCAAGATAGTATGAGCTTCTTGTAGATTCAATCGACACATTCTGCAAGTTAACAATCTACAAGGAAAAAGAGAGGCAACGAAGTAAGCATAATGAATGCTTAGTAAGTCCATGTGAAAATTTACTTAACTTACCTTAACATTATAATAATTAAACAATTGGAAACACATTGGTATAACACCTAGCATTCTTAACTTTCATGTACAATTCAACAATATAACCAACAAATTAGATCGTTTGCATAACATGATCATATTACTCAAATCATGTATACATACAACCATTCCATCTTATAACATATATATTTCAAGCTATGCTCAATTTGAAAACATAACTATTCAACTCATTTCAACCATTTCATTTCCATTTTTAATTATTGTTGTTCGCCTGGAAAATTAAAGTAAATTGAATTCGGATACCAGACTTGTATGCTCACAAGAGTTGACATATTTGGGCTACTTATACAAAATTCATATCATGTTCGATGATTGCTCACACAAGCTTCAGAGAATCTGCAACATACGCTAGATCTCAAATTATCATATAAGCCTCTAATTAAACATTTGTTTTCCTTTTTGGGACCCTAATGTCATGTCATTTGTATCCTAATTATTTACTAAGTTCACACGGGCATCGTTACCATTATTGTATCATTTCAAACCCTGTAGCCGTATACACGCTTTTTATATTTCAAAATAGCAGTCCATATGCATTTCAATTATTTGTACCAATTCAAAATAACCATAATTTTTATATTTTACGATTCAATCCAATTGATGCCAAAACTACAAATTATACATTTAGATAGACTATCAAAGAAAGTAAACACAATTTAGTCATAACATAATAAAATAATGTAAATTCCATATGAACTTACCTAGCAAAACAACAAGCAATTGAATCTTTAAGGACTAATTAGCAAATTTACCTTTTCCAAGGTTATCTTCGGTTTGGTTTAAATCTCAATCTATCTAATAATTAAATTCAATTTATCAATTCCAAATATCTTATATCATCCTATTATAAGCATATACTAGTTCAATTTCATTATTGCCTTAAAGTTTTGCATTTTATTCAATTTAGTCCCTAAAACCGAAATTGCCATAACTTTAAAATTTAAGCTTCGATTTTGAAATCGATCTCAATTAACTCCTTCTATAACACTATATTGAAAAATCACATAAATATTACACCAATTTTTAAATTTCTGCACTTTAGTTCCTATGTTCAAAAACTAGCAATTAAACTTTACAAACTAGTCCTTTTTCACTCATAAGCTTAAAATCTAACAATTTAGTACTGAAAATGTAACAACCCAATTTTAGTGAAGTCAGAATAGTGGTTTTGTAACCACAAATCCGAGCCGGAAAGATAAAATATTTAATATTATGAAATGATTAGTAATGTGATAGGAAGATTGCATGAGAATTTTGATAAGAAAATTTTATCAATTAGGTGCTTAATTGTAGAAAGGACTAAATTGCATAAAATGTCAAATTTGAATTTTAGTAGCTATAAGGATTAAATAACTATGGAATTCAAAACTTGAGGTCCTTAAATGGTAATTAGACCATTGATGAAAAATATGTAGATATTTTTGGTGAATCATCCATGGAAAAATTAGAAAAGGCTAAGGACTAAATTGGAAATGAGAAAAATTAAAAGATGATAATTAATTAAATAGAATATCATCTTATTTTCATATCATCTTCCCCAAATATTTCCATGGAAACCCTAGGAGAGAGAAAACAAGTTTTCCAAGCATAAATTGGTAAGTTCCTATGTCCCGTTTTTAGTAATTTTTATATTTTTGAGATCGAGAAAGCTTAATTTCTCTATTTGGGGGGTTAATTTGAATAGATATCAAAGTATATAAAATTATCCATGGATGAACATGCTGAAATTTAAAAGTTTATGGTAGAAAATGAAAATTTTTTGATAGATAAACAACTTTTACAAAGGGAAATTTGATGAAAATTTGATTTGGGGACTAAATTGAAAAATGGTAAAACCCATGGAAAATTTTGAAATTTTTAGAATACATGTGCTGTAAAAGTTATATTAGAATTTTGATTAGGCTTGGAATAAGGATTAAATTGCATGAATTTCAATTTCTGAGCCTAGGGACGAAATTAAAATTAATCAAAAGTATAGGGGTAAAATGGTACTTTTGCCTAGATTGTAAATTGAGTTCAATAGAATATCAAATGGATTGAATTGATGATTAAATTCATTTATATAGATCCGGAAGTACCAAACAAAGAGCTAGATGAGGAAAGGAAAATATTTCGGATTAGTATATTTTAGATACGAACGAAAATCAAGGTAAGTTCGTATAACTTAAATGAATATGGAAATGTATTGATTTGAATGTTATATTACATTGATTATGTTATATGAAATCATGTATGTGAATTACATGGATATGGCAATGAACGAAATAATACATGGTTGGAAAATTATTGAAAAAGGGCTGAATTTCTTGAATATTGAATTCCGATGGATAAAAAGGTGATTTCCCTGATGAAACTGCATGTGTTGCAGAATGGATTTAGCCCGGATGGGTAATCCGAAATGAGTCTCTCGAGTATATGTTACAATTAGGATTTAGCCTGGACTGGTAATCCTAATTGACTTGATTTAGCCTGGACTGGTAACCCGAAAAAGCCCTTAGAGTATATGTTACAGTTAGAATTTAGCCTGACTGTAATTCTCTTTGTGTGTAATATATATTTCGAGAGTGTACCTATAAGGTACTACTAGACATGAATTGACGTATAATGGAATTGTACACCTCGAGTGTACTACTTGAAATATCCATCGAAAATTCAATGATTCAACGGATAAAATACGCATATGGCATGATGAGCTCATCTATGCATATTGGTATATTATGACTAACATGTTGGTTGAGTATGTGTGAATAGGTAAATTACCAAGTAGTTGGAAAGCATGTTTTGTATGGTTAATATATTGAATGTAATGGTAAGCTTAATTTATGTTATATGAGCTTACTAAGCATAATATGCTTACTAGGTTTTATTTTCCCTGTTTTATAGTGTTCAAAGCTCGGGAAGGTTGGAGATTGGTCGGAGCAAATCAACACACTATCAACCTATCCTTTTTGGTATAAATGAAAATCTTATTTTGTTAATGGCATGTATAGGCTAACTAAATCAAATGATGGTGTGTAAATGATGAATGAAACTTAGCCATTGGAATGGCTAATATATTATGTTTTGATATATGTTATGGTTGAATTATACTTGTAATTGGTTAGATTATACTTGTAAGTTTTGGTGTAGGAAAATGGAAAATTTGGGTGAGAAATGGGGCTAGGAAATGGCCTTATTTTGTCCACACGGGTAGACACATGGGCATGTGTCTAGGCTGTATGTGACACACGACTTGGTACATGGGCATGTTGTGGCCGTGTGTCCCCTGCACTTTAATTTTGAAAAATAGAATGCTCAGAATTGAGCACACGGGCAGAGACACGGGCGTGTGTCTCAGCCGTGTGGATGACACGGCCTTGGACACGGGTGTGTGTCATGGCCGTGTGAAACCTGCACCTAATTCGAATTAAATTAATTAACCACACGACCTAGCACATGGGCGTGTGGCATGGCCGTGTGGCGCAAGTTAGAGAGTAACCTAAATTGGACACGGCCTAAGGCATGGGCGTGTTTAAAGGTCACATGGGCGTGTCCCTTGGACCACACGGGCGTATGAGCCCTGCACCTTAGAAAAAATTTGAAATTTTGTGAAAAATTTCTAGAGTTTTCGATTAAGTCCCGACTCAATTCTAATGTGCGTATTGGGCCTTGAGGGTCCATTTAAGGGACATCCTGAACAATCTCGATTAATGAATAGTGATTTACATGATTTATCTAAAAATGTTCTAAAAAGTGTCGGTAACGCTCTGTAACCCTATTCCGGCAATGGATACAGGTTAGAGGTGTTACATTTAGTGATATCAGAGCTACGGTTTAGTCAATTCTCGGACTAACGTAGAAGTATTAGTTTAGCTATACGTGCCATTATATAATTGTGATAGTGTTATATCTCCTGACCATTTTTAAATGTATTTTTCCTATAGTAAATATCTTCCAACCAAGCTAGAGCTGATCATGAGAAAGCTGAGAGTACTACTCAAGCTTCCGTACAAAGAGCTACATATAGTAGTAGAAGGCCTGAGTCTGAGGGCCGAGATGATGAGGGTAAAGCTGCATTCTTTCAAATGATGAACGAGTGGTTTACAGAATATATAAAAACAAATCCTGCTGTTCAACAACCTCCCCCACCTATTCCTCAACCAATGCCTGAGACACCACAGGGTACTGAATCAGTTAAAATTAGAAAAGGCTGAGGAATTCAGAGCGACTACAGATGATGATACAGAAAAGGCTGAGTTTTGGCTGGAGAATACTATCCGAGTATTAGATGTGTAACAGTCCGGTTTAGACCCTAGTCGGAATAGTGGTTTTGGGACCACAAATCCAAGTCAAAAAAATATTTTAATATTATTTTCCGTGCTTATAGTATGTGAATTGACATGTGTGAAATTTCCGTGATTTAATTTATCCGTTTGTGTGTTTAATTTGCTAAAAGGACTAAATCGCAGAAAATGCAAAAGTTGTATGCTATTTGTTAAAGTGCTATATTGCTATGGCTTTTATAATGTGGGGTCCTTATGTTGATATTATACCATTGAAATTATGGATGGACACAAAAGCCTAAGGTTAGTGGATTTTAAATGAAATTAAAAAGGTTAATTTTGGTATTTGATTATTAAGGTAATTATTAATTATAATAAAACATAATGGTGGCCATTTTATCATCTTTTATGGCCGAATGAATCAACGAAGATAGCTAAAATAGGGTTTGAAATTTTGACACTTTCATAGCTTAATTTAGGTATGTATTTTGCTCAGTTTTTGATGATTTCTATGTTTTTGTGATCGTTGCTATGTAATCTATCAAGCCCATGTCTCAATTTTTAAATTTGATGATGATTTTGTGTTTTGCCATTGTTGAAAGCTTGTGGTTTTTGTTGTTTGATGATGGAAAATAAAAGATATGTGAGAGATTAATATGTTTTGTCTTTGGATTTTTGATGAATTTGAGTAAATTGGACTAATTTGTGAAAATGTTATTTTGAGGGACTAAAATGTGAAATAAATGAAATATGTGGGCTTATATGAACTAGAGAAAAATTCGACTAGGCATTTGTATAAAGAAATTTTGTGAATTTTGTGTTTTGTGAAATAGGGACTAAATTGTGAAAAATGTGAAATGTTAGGGGCAAAAGTGTAATTAGCCCATTTATGTGTTTTGGATGAATTTGATTGAATATGTTATTAAATAAGTTAAATTTGTATTAATTTAGATCAAGAAAAGAGGAAATCAGAATTGGATCGGGGGAAATCTAAAGTTGTTGAATAGTTGTCCCAGTTCATCCGTCTTTGCCGAGGTAAGTTCTTAAGTAAATAAAAATCGTTAATTTCGATTGTATATATTTTATTTGTACCGAATGGAATTATTACTTGTATATATATGTGAATTCTGAATTGGTAAAAGTATGGAAGAATTGTCTACGAGCCTGAATCGGTCGAGTTACGACGTCTGAAAGCCCCGTACGAACCTTAGGAATAGTTAGGATACATATGTCATGGCATAGGATTCCGATATGTGTTTTTATGTAAGACCACGTCTGGGACGTTGGCATCGATTTGTGTTTACGTGTAAGATCATGTCTGGGACATTGGCATCGTATTTGATTCGTGTAAGACCCTGTCTGGGACAGTGGCATCGATATGTGATTACATGTAAGACCACGTCTGGGACGTTGGCATTGTACCAGCTTTCCGACTATCCGAGTATCCTTGTTAATTCTGAATGGTTCAATGGGAATTATCGAGATAAGATCGAATGTGAAAAATGAACTAAAAGGTTCAGGTACGTGCTATGTTGTATGAATATGAAAGTAAGGTAATTATATGTTTGAGATGAATATATGTGCTTATGAGTATATGTGCATTCGATCATTGATGTTATAATGGTATTGTATATGTGACAATGTTTGATTTTGCAAGCATAATAAATATACATTTGGTTAAGGTTTGTTTGATTTAGCTAGTTGATTTAATGCGAATGTTTATTTGATCATTATTTTCTTATGACTTACTAAGCTATGAAAGCTTACTCTTTGTGTATGTTTGTTCATTATTTTATAGATTATTAAAGCTACGGAAAGCTCGGGGATCATCGAGGATCATCACCACACTATCGAACTATATTTTTGTACCTTTTGAAAATGTATATACTAAAGTATGGCATGTATAAGCTAGAGAACTTTGATTATGTTTTGAAATGTGTAAATATAGCCTTGTGATATGTGAGCTCATGGATGGCCTAATGAAATGGTCAATTTCGGTAAGTTTTATGGTTGATTTGGAAATTGATATGATGAGAAATGCTATGAATTGAATTGGATTAAAATGATGTATGTTTCATATGTTTTTGTTGTGAAGTTGGTGTTTTGAATTAGTATGTTTGAGTTGGATTTGTATATGGAAATGAATAATGTTATTAAGGGTCAAATTGTGTATGTTTTAGTATGTTTTTGGTTGCCTTTGGAACATGAATTGAGGTTTGTATGATGCTTGTAGGTATGACCCAATTTTGGGTGGCAGATTGGCCTTGCAAATGGCCTATATTTGCTCACACGGTTGAGCACACGGGCGTGTGTCTCGACCGTGTCTCTTACGGTTATAATTTGAAGCAAGTCAGACTTGTGCAGGGGCCAGACATACGGGCGTGTGACAGGCCGTGTGATTCAAGTTAGTGTTGCACACTTGCCAGACACACGGGCGTGTCTTCGGCCGTGTGGTGCAAGTTAGAATGTATGCCCTGTTTCACACGGTCTTAGACATGGGTGTGTCTTGTGGCCGTGTGAGGCACACGGCCTGCCTACACGGGCGTGTGACCTCTGTAACTTTGAAAAATGTTTAAGTTTTGGAAAAAAAAATTGTTTGTGCTCGGTTTAGTCCCGACTCCTTCCCAATGCATGTTTAAGGTCTCGTAGACCTTCTAAAGGGACTCTATGTGTATTTTTCATTATGAAATGTTTGTGAATGTTTGATGTTAATGAAATATTTATGTTTTGATCTGATATGTCCGGTAACGCCTCTTAACCTTAGTCCGGTGACGGATACGGGTTAGGGGTGTTATATTTATTGGTATCAGAGCTACGGTTTAGTCGATTCTAGGACTAACGTAGCGTATGTGAGTCTAGCTATACATGCCATATTTATAAACTGTGATAGTGTGATGATTCCTGACAATTGAAATGTGTTTTCGTATAGTAAATTGATCCCGATCGAGTTGTAGCCGATGATGTAGAAAGTATAGCGCGCTGCTCGCTCAAGGGTGTTGTGTGCGGTGAATCTCTACCGACTTCGAGTAACCAAGAGGGAGAGGCTAAACAAGCCTTTTACCAAATGATGAATGAATGGTTTACTCAGTATATCCAGATGAATTCGGCTGTTCCACAACCTTCTCCCTCACCGATTCCTTCTCAAATACCTGTTATGCCACAAGTTATTGATCCAGTGCAAATGAATAAGCAACCGGTTGATAAAATCAGAAAACACGGGGCCGAAGAATTCAGAGCCACTGTTGATGATGATGCTAAACGAGCTGAATTTTGGCTCGATAATACTATCCGTGTGTTTGATGAACTATCCTGTACCCCTGACGAGTGTATTAAATGTGTTGTATCCTTGCTTCGAGATTTCGCGTATCACTAGTGGAATACACTGATATCTGTAGTTTCAAGAGAACGGGTTACCTGAGAGTTCTTTCAGATTGAATTCCGTAAGAAATACATCAGTCAGAGATTCATCGATCAAAAGCGCAAAGAATTCCTCGAGTTGAAACAGGGTCGTATGACCGTAACAGAATATGAATGGGAATTTGTGAGACTTAGCAGATATGCACGAGAGTGTGTTTCAACAGAAGCAATTATGTGTAAAAGATTCGAAGACGGACTGAATGAAGACATTAAATTGCTTGTTGGAATTCTTGAAATAAAAGAGTTTGTAGTACTTGTTGAGCGAGCATGCAAAACTGAAGAGCTCGGGAAAGAGAAAAGAAAAGCTGACTTAGAAGCTAGAGATTTCCGTAAGAGATCATCGAGTAAGTCGTTCCAATCTGCATCAAAGAAATTTTGAGATGACTATAGCCGTTCAAAGGCTACTTCGGGTTATTCTAGATGGGATCGAGATAGACTACTTGTGAGTTCGAAAGCTACCTCAGTAGCTAGTGTTGGTAACGTCAGACCAAATCAACCAAAGTGTAAATATTGGGGTAAACGACATCCTGGTAGTTGTAGATTGAATGATTGGGCCTGTTTCAAATGTGGATCATTAGATCATTTCATTCGTGAATGCCCTGAGTTGGTTGAGCAAGACATGAAGCAGAATATGAGGCCGAGTAACACGACAGCTCGTGGTAAACCACCCAGAAATACGGGTAATGTGAGAAACAGTCAGAAAGGAACAAAAGACACAGCTAGTAGATCTGAGGCTCGTGCACCAGCTAGAGCTTATGCTATTCGCGCTAGCGAAAAAGCTTCGTCTCCAGATATGATTACTGGTACTTTCACTCTCTATGATACTAGTGTTGTTGCATTGATTGATCCTGGTTCGACTCATTCTTATGTATGTGAGACTTTAGTATCCAGTAAGACTTTGCCTGTAGAGTCTACTGAGTTTGTGATTAAAGTATCGAACCCCTTAGGTCGGTGTGTTTTGGTTGATAAAGTATGTAAGAATTATCCGTTGATGATTCGAGATTCATGTTTTCCAGCTGATTTGATGTTGTTTCCATTCGATGAGTTTGATATAATTCTGGGTATGGATTGGTTAACTTTACATGATGCTTTAGTGAACTGCAAATGGAAGACTATTGATTTGCGATGTCAGAATGATGAGATTATTCGGATTGAGTCTAATGATCTGAATAGTTTACCAGCAGTGGTATCTTCGATGTTAGTTCAAAAATATGTGAGAAAGGGTTGTGAAGCCTACTTTGCTTATGTGCTCGATTCTAAAGTAACTGAAAAGAAGATTGAATCAGTACCAGTTGTATGTGAGTATCAGGATGTGTTTCCTGAAGAATTACCAGGTTTGCCACCAATTCGAGAGGTAGAGTTTGGTATTGAGTTAGTGCCGGGGATGACTCCGATATCGATAGCTCCGTACAGACTGGCACCGACTGAATTAAAAGAGTTGAAGACTCAGTTGCAAGAATTGACTGATAGAGGCTTCGCACGACCGAGTTTTTCTCTCTGGGGTGCACCGGTTTTATTTGTGAAAAAGAAAGACGGAACTATGAGAATTTGCATCAATTACCGACAGCTCAATAAGGTGACTATAAAGAATAAATATCCTTTGCCACGGATTGATGACTTGTTTGATCAGTTGAAAGGGGTTACAGTATTTTCTAAGATGGATCTGAGATCGGGTTACTATCAGTTGCAAGTTAAAGACTCCGATGTGCCAAAAACTGCTTTCCGAATGAGGTACGGACATTATGAGTTTCTAGTTATGCCTTTTGGACTTACTAATGCACCTGCTATTTTTATGGATTTAATGAATCGGATCTTCAGACAGTATTTGGATCGATTCGTGGTTGTGTTCATAGATGACATATTGATCTACTCCCGTGATGAATCCGAGCATGCTGAACATCTGAGATTAGTGCTACAGACTTTGTGTGATAAGCAGTTGTATGCGAAGTTTAGTAAATGTGAGTTTTGGTTACGAGAAGTTAGTTTTCTAGGACATGTTGTATCAGCATCGGGTATTCAGGTTGATTTGAGCAAGATTTCGGCAATACTAGATTGTAAGCCTCCGAGAAATGTATCTAAAGTCTGAAGTTTTTTTGGGACTTGCTGGATATTACAGACGATTTATAAAAGGTTTCTCTATGATTGCAACTCCGATGACGAGACTGCTTCAGAAAGATGTTAAATTCGAGTGGTCAGAAAAGTGCCAGAAAAGTTTTGATCAGTTGAAAGCTTTGTTAACTGAAGCTCCAGTGCTAGTTCAACCAGAATCGGGTAAAGAATTCGTTATCTATAGTGATGCATCTTTGAATAGTTTAGGCTGTGTTTTGATGCATGAAGGAAAAGTTATAGCTTAGCCTCAAGATAGTTAAAGCCACACGAAAAGAACTATCCGACACATGATTTGGAATTGGCAGCTATTGTGTTTGCGTTGAAAATTTGGCGCCACTATCTGTTCGGTGAGAAATGTCAAGTTTATTCCAATCGCAAAAGCATAAAATATTTGATGACTTAAAAAGATCTAAATCTACGATAGCGAAGATGGTTAGAGTTGTTAAAAGATTATGAGCTTGTAATTGACTACCATCAGGGAAAGCCAATGTTGTTGCTGATGCTTTGAGTCAAAAATTGTTATTTTCCCTTCGTGCGATGAATACTCAGTTGGCCCTATCTGATGACGGTTCGCTAGTAGTTGAGTTGAAAGTGAAACCGTTATTTATGCAGCAGATTTGTGAGGCTCAGAAAGTTGATAACGAATTGATAGCAAAACATGCTCAATGTGATGCGAATACTGATTCAGAGTTTCGAGTAGATGCTAAAGGTTGTTTGAGGTTCAAAGACCGAATATGTGTTCCGAGAATTTCAGAGTTGATTCAGATGATTTTGAATGAAGCTCATAGTAGTCGGTTATCTGTTCACCCAGGTAGTACAAAAATGTATAATGATTTGAAACAATTTTACTAGTGGCATGGTATGAAATGAGACATCTCTGACTTTGTTTCGAGATGTTTGATCTGTCAACAAGTCAAAGCTGAGCATCAGGTTTTGTCTGGGTTACTTCAACCGATTATGATACCCGAGTGGAAATGGGACAGAGTCACGATGGATTTTGTATCGGGTTTACCTTTGACATCGAGCAAGAAAGATGCAATATGGGTTGTTGTGGATAGATTGACTAAATCGGCTCATTTCATTCCAGTTCGCACAGATTACTCACTTGATAAGCTTGTTGAGTTGTACATTTCTCAGATTGTGAGATTGCATGGAGTACCTATTTCTATTGTTTCGAATAGAGATATGAGATTCACATCACGATTTTGGAAGAATCTACAAGATGCATTAGGTACATAATTAAATTTTAGCACTGCTTTTCATCTGCAGACAGATGGTCAGTCCGAACGAATTATTCAGATACTTGAAGATATGTTGAGATGTTGCATTCTCGAGATTGAAGGTACGTTGGAACGATACTTGCCATTGATTGAATTTGCGTATAATAATAGCTTTCAATCGAGTATCAAAATGGCACCTTACGAGGCTTTTTACGGTCGCAAATTTCGATCACCATTGTATTGGACTGAGCTCAGTGAGAATAAGACACACGGGGTCGATTTGATCAAAGAGACTGAAAAGAAAGTGAAAGTGATTCACGATAGTCTGAAAGCCGCGACAGATCGTCAAAAGTCGTACGCAGACTTGAAACGTAAATATATTGAGTTTCAGATCGGGGATAAAGTGTTTTTGAAAGTCTCACCGTGGAAGAAAATACTCCGATTCGGTCGTAAAGGCAAATTGAGTCCGAGATTCATTGGGCCGTATGAGATTATAGAGCGTATCGGGCCGGTTGCTTACAGATTGCTGCTGCCACCTGAGATTGAAAAGATTCATAATGTATTTCATGTTTCGATGCTTCGACGTTATCGATCCGACCCATCGCCTGTAATTTCCCCATCTGAGATTGAGATTCGATCTGATATGACATACGAGGTAGAACCGATCCGAATTTTAGATAGTGAAGTGAAAGAATTGAGAAATAAGAAAATTTATTTGGTAAAAGTCTTATGGCGTCGACACGATGTTGAAGAAGCTACGTGGGAGCCCGAAGATGCTATGAGAGAACGTTACCCAAATCTATTCGCCGGTAAGATTTTCAGGGACGAAAATCCCTAAAGGGGGAGAGTTGTAATAGTCCAGTTTAGACCCTAGTCAGAATAGTGGTTTCGGGACCACAAATCCGAGTCAAAAAATATTTTAATATTATTTTCCGTGCTTATAGTATGTGAATTGACATGTGTAAAATTTCTGTGATTTAATTTATCCGTTTGTGTGCTTAATTTGCTAAAAGGACTAAATCGCAGAAAATGCAAAAGTTGTATGTTATTTGTTAAAGTGCTATATTGCTATGGCTTTTATAATGTGGGGTCCTTAAGTTGATATTATACCATTGAAATTATGGATGGACACAAAAGCCTAAGGTTAGTGGATTTTAAATGAAATTAAAAAGGTTAATTTTGGTATTTGATTATTAAGGTAATTATTAATTATAATTAAACATAATGGTGGCCATTTTATCATCTTTTATGGCTGAATGAAGCAAAGAAGATAGCTAAAATAGGGTTTGAAATTTTGGCACTTACATAGCTTGATTTAGGTATGTATTTTGCTCGGTTTTTGATGATTTATATGTTTTTATGATCGTTGCTTTGTAATCTATCAAGTCCATGTCTCAATTTTTGAATTTGATGATGATTTTGTGTTTTTCCATTGTTGAAAGCTTGTAGTTTTTGTTGTTTGATGATGGAAAATAAAAGATATGTGATAGATTAATATGTTTTTGTCTTTGGATTTTTGATGAATTTGAGTAAATTGGACTAATTTGTGAAAAATGTTATTTTGAGGGACTAAAATGTGAAATAAATGAAATATGTGGGCTTATATGAACTAGAGGAAAATTCGTCTAGGCATTTGTATAAAGAAATTTTGTGTTTTGTGAAATAGGGACTAAATTGTGAAAAATGTGAAATGTCAGTGGCAAAAGTGTAATTAGCCCATTTATGTGTTTTGGATGAATTTGATTGAATATGTTATTAAATAAGTTTAATTTGTATTAATTTAGATCAAGAAAAGAGGAAATCAGAATTGGATCGGGGGAAATCTAAAGTTGTTGAATAGTTGTCCCGGTTCATCCGTCTTTGCCGAGGTAAGTTCATAAGTAAATAAAAACAGTTAATTTTGATTGTATATATTTTATTTGTACCGAATTGTATTATTACTTGTATATATATGTGAATGCCGAATTGGTAAAAGTATGGAAGAATTGTCTACGAGTCTGAATCGATCGAGTTATGACATCCGAAATGTAATAGCCCGATTTAGGGCCTAGTCAGAATAGTGGTGCGAGACCACAAATCCGAGTTAGTAAAATTGAGTTTTTAAGGTTTAAGATATGTTTGCATGATAGTATGAAAGTTCTATGTAGAAATTTTGTGAAAATTTCTATTAAAGGGTTCATTAGGACTAAATTGCAAAAGTTGCAAAATATGAAATTCTAGAATATTTTTGTATGAAATAGCTTTGGAATATTAATTAGAATTCCTTAAATAGCAAATTTCCCAAATTATAAATTTTGGACAAAAATGGACATGAGTTAGTAAATTGTGAATTTTTAATGAGAAGGGCATTTTGGTCATTTATCAATTAAATGATTAAAATGGGAAAAGATGATGAAAATCTTATTCATCTTCTTCTTCCTTGTGCCGAAAATTGAGAGACTTCATAGCTAGGGTTCTTCAATTTTTGAAGCTTGCTAGTAAGTGCATCCTAGCCCCGCTTTTTAATATTCTTCGTATTTTTGGAGTTCTCGTATTATGATTAGCTATTTATAGCTATAAGTTGAGCTAGAATTCATGTTCATAAATTTACCCATGTATGACATGCTTGTAAAATGATGTTTTATGAAAGATTATGAGAGTTTGATGTTAGATAAACATCTTTTCCTAAATGAATTTCATGAAAAATGCTAGTAAGGACTAGTTTGCAAAAGTTGTGAAATTTGTCATACATGATAGAAATAGTGAGAATTGATTGTTGCTATAGTTAAGAGAGTGAATTAGCTAAGCATGAAGTTCACGAAAGTTAAATAAAAATCACTTTACGAGCCTTGGCGCCAAAGTGCAATTATGAGAAAGTTTAGGGGCAAAATGGTAATTTTGCCAAAGTATGAGTTAAGAGTCAATTTAGTCAATGTGTGTATTAAATGAGCTAAATTATTATTATAGATCAAGAGAAGCGAAGCCCGGATCGAAACCGAGGCAAGAACAAAGTCGAGGACTAAATTGCATTTCTACATACATTTTGTACATTGAGGTAAGTTTGTATGATTTCTAAGCTTTATGATTAATATCATTGAATTGCTTAGTATGATGTAGAATATATCTTAATTCCATGAGATTTTTGATGCTATGTTAAACAAAGAAATCACTGAGATTAAGCATGAGAAAGTCCCGACTGATGTTGAATTACTTAGGATACTCGATCCATCACATGAGACAAAAAGTCCGTATAAGACCAAGCCAAGGCATGGCATCGACAATCAAGCAAGTTATCATGTAAGACCAAGACAAGTCTTGGCATTGAAGAGTTATCATGAGATGAAGACCCATATAAGCCCAAGCCAAGGCATGGCATTGGTGAGTCTCCAAGTAGAAATGTCATGTAAGTCCAAGACAAGTCTTGGCATTGAAAAGCTATCATGAGATAGAGATCCCATGTAAGTCCGAGCCAAGGCATGGCATTGGTGAGTAACAAGGAAAATTTCATGTAAGCCCAAGCCAAGGCTCGGCATTGACCCATTCATGAGTAAAGATACCAAGTAAGACCATGTCAAGACATGGAAATGGTAAGTTCCCAAGGGAACACACAAGGAAGACTTCGTGTAAGTCCATGTAAAGACATGGCATCGATACAAAGTTGAGAGATCCCATGTAAGACCATATTTAGGATATGGCTTTGGTATCAAGATATATGAGAGATGAGATTCAGTATCCTCGATTATTCATAGTAATTCATCAGGCAAAAGAGTAAAGAATAAATGAGAAAGCAAGAAAGTTAAGCAAGTAAAGCTATCATCAAAGTATGCTAGTCAAAGTTAACTAAGAGTATTATTCATGTTATGAATGATGAAGTTATGATTATGCTTACCTTAATAAAGTATGCTAATCTATATGATTAAGTGATACAGGTACCTTGTTTACCTTACAAGCACGAGACTAGTAAGTACCATGATATGTGTAAGAATCATTAAGAGTAAGTAAGCTCAAGCATGTGAACTTAGCAATGCCTTTTCTTATGATGAATGAGTATGTTAAGTATATATATATATATATATACGTTGTTATATGCATTACATGCAAACTTACTAAGAGAAATGCTTACGTCTTTAATTCTTTCTTTCCATGTAGTCCCGCCAAGCTAATCTCGTGAATCATCGTCATCGGAGCTCGGAGGACACTATCAATCGCTATTTTGGTGTAGCCAAGTTGTTTATATTAAGTATGGCATGTATAGGAAGCATTTCATTTTGAGTTATGTTTTAGAATTAGCCAAAGTGTTGGCTATCAAGCTTAGTATTCTTTTTGTATATGGCCAAAGAGATGGGCCATGAATGGTTAAGTATGTATGTTTTTATTTATCAATGAAGTATGCATCCTTGTTCATGTTAGATGTAATACTTGAGTTGTTGAATTGAGTATTGGATTGATCTTGATCTCAGGGTGGCAATTGGCTTGGAAAATAGCCTCTAGGTGCCCACACGGATAGACACACGGGCGTGTGTCTAGACCGTGTGTCCCCTGCACATTAGTGTTTTAAGTCAGAATAGACCACGGGCTAATTACACGGCCGTATGTTTAGGCTGTGTGTGACACACGGTTAGCACATGGGCGTGTGCCCTGGCCGTGTGAAGTCTGCACCTTGCACTTGTAATTTGAATTGCCACACGGTTGAAGTACACGGGCATGTGTATGGACCGTGTGGATAAGTCAGAATGCCAAAGTTTAGCACACGGGCCAAAGCCACGGGCGTGTCAAGGCCGTGTGAAATTAGTCAGTGTCGACCACGGGTGGAAGACACGGGCATGTCTTAGGGGTACACGGGCGTGTCCCAAGTCACATGGGCGTGTGACCCCTGTTCCAAGGAAAAGTTCCCGATTGAGTTCTGAAAGTTTCCGGATAGGTGTTTAAGGCCTCGTAGGCCCATGAAACGTA
Organism: Gossypium sturtianum; assembly: GCA_025698515.1. NCBI lineage: Eukaryota > Viridiplantae > Streptophyta > Magnoliopsida > Malvales > Malvaceae > Gossypium > Gossypium sturtianum. Next base: position 66,519,455 of record CM046946.1, on the reverse strand, counting down.
CATTTTGATTAAGAAAGAGAAGTTTTTATTTTGAAACAAAATTTTACAGCCCGTAAGTACATGTTTACTTAAGTTCAAGTATGGTAATGTCTCATATCCAGTCTCTGTCTCGGACTTGGGTATGGGGTGTTACATTTAGTGGTATCAGAGCTACGGTTTAGTCGATTGTAAGACTAACGTAGCACGAGCACGAGTCTAGCTATACATGCCAAACGTAAGAATGTTTTTATAATGATAGTGTGACGACTCCTGACGACTTAAATTATGTTTATACATATAGTAAATGGATCCCGAAAAAGCTGTAGTGGATGACGTAGAAAGTAACGCGCCATCTCCCGCTGAAGGGACGGTGCCTAACGAGAATGAGAATAGACCCACTACGGTGAGTCAGAGAGGAGGAGAAGAGGATAGAGAAGCCTTCCTCCATATGATGAACATGTGGTATACGGAGTTCGTTCGTATGAACCCGAATGCTCAAACCCCTCCACCCCCGCCTATTCCTCAACCTATCCCAGTAGCCCCTCAAGTAGTAGAGGTGGAGAGAAGCCTTCGGTTGATAGGATCAGGAAACATGGGGCAGAAGAATTTCGGGCTAAAAAGGATAATGATCCGGAAAAGGCTGAGTTCTGGTTAGAGAATACCATCAGGGTATTCAATGAGTTGTCATGCACGTCTGAGGAATGCATGAAGTGTGTAGTCTCTCTTTTAAGAGATTCTGCTTACCAATGGTGGAACACCTTAGTGTCAGTGGTACCACGAGAAAAGATCACGTGGGAGTTCTTTCAAGAAGAGTTCAGAAAGAAGTATATCAGTCAAAGATTTGTCGATCAGAAGAGAAAAGAATTTCTAGAACTGAAGCAAGGCAAGATGTCCGTGACTGATTATGAGCGTGAGTTTGTACGACTCAGTAAATACGCTCGAGAGTGTGTATCCACCGAGGCTATCATGAGCAAGAGATTCGAAGATGGACTAAATGAGGACATTAAGTTTTTTGTTGCTGTCCTAGAATTAAAAGAATTTGTTGTGCTAGTAGAGCAGGCTTGTAAAGCCGAAGAGCTAGTAAAAGAGAAAAGAAAATCTGAAATGGAGTCTCGTGACTCTAGAAAGAGACAGTGAGGTAAGTCATTCCAATCCTCATCCAAGAAGTCAAGAGATTTTTCCACTAGATCGGCTACTTCCACTCGGTTTTCGTGGAAGGACAAGAGTAAGTAGTATCCGGGAAATAAGGCGCAGACTACTTCAGTTGGTAGTGTGGGGAACATTCGATCAGATAGACCTGAATGCCTATAGTGTGGCAGACGTCATCTCGAAGAATTTTGAGCACATGAAAATGCCTGTTTCAGATGTGGCTTCCAAGACCACTTTATAAAAGATTGCCCTGAGACGATGAAGGAAGAGAGAGCTCAAAACCTGAGATCTGGGAGTATGGTCAGAGGAAGACCGCAGAAAAACCCAAAAAGTGGGGCGAGTGGGAGAGGTAACCCTAGAGAGCAGGCCGCGAGACCCGAGGGTAGGGCGCCTGCGAGGACTTATGCCATTCGCGCTCACGAAGAGGCATCTTCTCCAGATGTTATTACGGGTACCTTTTCCCTTCTTGATATTAAAGTTATTGCTTTAATAGATCCCGGATCCACACACTCTTACATTTGTATGAAACTAGTATCTGGTATGAGTATGCCTATAGATTCTACAGAATTTGTGATTAAGGTGTCTAATCCTTTAGGTAAGAGTGTTTTAGTTAATGATGTATGTAAAGACTGCCCATTGATGATTAGAGTTCATTATTTTAAAGCAAACCTTATGTTGTTACCATTTGATTAGTTTGACCTCATTCTTGGTATGGACTGGTTGACCACCCATGATGTAATAGTAAATTGTGGGAAGAAATAAATTAAGATGAGATGTGAGAATGGGGACACTCTCCATGTAGAATCAGACGAACAAGGTAGATTGCCGGTAATGATTTCTCATATGACGGCACAGAAATACATAAGAAAAGGGTATGAGGCATATTTGGCCTTTGTGATGAATGATAGAGAAACAGAGTTAAAGATTGAGTCGCATCGATAGTATGTGAGTACTTGGATGTTTTTCCGAGGAATTACCGGGACTACCACCAGTTAGAGAGGTTGAGTTCAAAGATTGAGCTAGCTCACTGATGCACTGCACCAATATCTATTACTCCTTACAGAATGGCTCCAACGGAGTTGAGAGAGTTGAAGTCACGATTGCAAGACTTGACAGATAAAGGTTTTGCAAGATCAAGTTGTTCTCCATGGGTGCTCCAGTTTTGTTTGTGAAAAGAAAGATGGCACCATGAGATTGTGCATAGATTACCGTCGACTTAATAAAGTGACGAAGAAAGAACAAGTACCCATTGCCAAGGATCGATGATTTGTTCGATCAATTGAAGGGCCACTGTGTTTTCTAAGATAGAGTTGAGATCCGGGTACTACCACTTGAGAGTAAAGGATTCAGATGTATCCAAGACCGCTTTTCGAACGAGGTATGGGCATTATGAATTTTTAGTCATGCCCTTTGGATTAACCAATGCTCCTACGGTATTCATGGACCTAATGAACCGCATCTTCAGGCCATACCTCGACAAGTTTGTAGTCATTTTTATCGACGACATATTGATTTATTCCCGAGATGAGAATGAGCATGCTGAGCATCTACGAACGGTTTTGCAGACTCTACGAGAAAATCAGCTTTACGCCAAGTTCAGTAAAAGTTAATTTTGGCTCAAGGAAGTAGGATTTCTGGGACATATTGTCTCGGAAGATGGAGTCCGAGTAAATCCGAGTAAGATTTTGGCCATAATGGACTGGAATCCACCAAGGAATATCTCTGAGATTAGAAGTTTTCTAGGCCTAGCTGGCTATTATAGACGATTCGTCAAGGGGTTTTCCATGATTGCAACTCCGATGACGAAATTGTTGCAGAAAAATGTGAAGTTTGAGTGGACAGAAAGATGCCAACAAAGTTTCGAGAAACTAAAGGTATTATTGACAGAAGCTCCGATTTTAGTACAACCCGAGACAGGGAAAGAGTTCGTGATATGCAACGATGCATCCTTAAATGGACTAGGCTGTGTACTTATGCAAGAAGGCAAAGTGATTGCTTATGCCTCAAGACAGCTAAAGCCCCATGAGAAGAATTATCCGACGCACGATTTAGAGTTGGCTGCCATAGTCTTCGCATTGAAGATTTGGAGACACCATTTATATGGTGAAAGATGTCGGATTTTCACTGATCACAAAAGTTTAAAGTACTTGATGACGCAAAAAGAGTTGAACTTAAGGTAGCGGAGATGGTTAGAGTTGATAAAAGACTATGAGTTGGTCATTAACTACCATCCCGGGAAGGCGAATGTGGTCACCGACGCTTTGAGTAGAAAGTCCCTATTTGCATTAAGGGCAATGAATTCGCGGATGACTTTATCCGACGATAGTTCTATTCTAGCCAAGTTGAGAGCTAGACCAATGTTTCTCCAAGAGATCATTGAAGCTCAAAAAGAAGATAGTGAATTGCAAGTCAAGAGAGCTCAGTGCGAGACAGACGTTGAGTCCGATTTCCAGATTAGTCCCAATAAAAGTTTGATGTTCAAAGATAGAACTTGTGTACCAAGAAAGAAGGAGCTTATTCAGAAAATTTTGCATGGGGCACATAACAGATGTTTATCTGTACATCCGGGTAGTACCAAGATGTATAATGACTTGAAGCAACAGTATTGGTGGCCAAGAATGAAGAAAGATATTTCAGAGTTTGTTTCCAAATGCATGATTTGTCAGCAAGTAAAGGCTGAACACCAAGTACCTTTGGGTTTGCTTCAACCCATTTCGGTTCCCGAGTGGAAATGGGACCGTATCACCATGGATTTTGTAACGGGTTTACCGTTGTCACCAAGCAAGAAAGATGCTGTATGGGTTATGGTTGAAAGGCTTATGAAGTCGGCCCATTTCATACCTGTACGAGTGGATTACTCACTCGACAAGTTGGAAAACTTGTATGTTTCAGAAATAGTAAGGCTACATGGAGTTCCTTTGTCAATCATATCGGATAGAGATCCAAGATTCACCTCCAGATTTTGAAGAAGTTACAGGAGGCCTTGGGTACAAAGTTGAACTTTAGTACATCTTTTCATCCTCAAACCGATGGTCAATCGGAGAGGTTAATACAAGTACTCGAAGATATGCTCAGGTGTTGTATTCTTGAATTCCAAGGCAGTTGGGAAAAGTTTCTCCCATTAGTAGAATTTGCCTGCAATAATAGCTTTAAGTCGAGCTTAAAGATGGCGCCTCATAAGGCTTTATTTCACGGGGTTGATTTGGTTAGAGAAACTGAAGAGAAAGTGAAAGCGATCCGAGAATGTTTAAAAGCTGCATCAGACAGACAAAAATCTTACTCAGATTTAAGAAGAAAAGAGATAGAGTATCAAGTCAGGGATAAAGTTTTCTTAAAAGTGTCGCCATGGAGAAAGGTTCTCAGATTTGGCTGTAAAGGCAAGTTGAGTCCATATTTTATCGGACCATATGAGATTACTGAGAGAGTTGGGCAGGTAGCTTATCGATTGGCTTTTCCGGCTGAATTAGACAAGATACATGATGTGTTTCATGTGTCTATGTTGCGACGCTATCGATCAGACCCTTCACATGTAATTACCCCGTCAGAGATAGAGATTCATCCCGACATGACTTATGGTGAAGAACCAATTAAGGTTTTAGCTCGGGAAGTCAAACAGCTAAGAAATAAAAGTATTGTGGCAAAGACATGGGATAGAGGAAGCTACGTGGGAACCAGAAGAGAGCATGAGAAACCAGTACCCAAACCTATTTGCTGGTAAGATTTTCGAGGACGAAAATCCCTAAGAGAGGGAGAATTGTAACACCCCGATTTAGGGCCTAGTCAGAAGAGTGGTGCGAGACCACAAATCCGAGTTAGTAAAATTGAGTTTTTAAGGTTTAAGAGATGTTTGCATGATAGTATGAAAGTTCTATGTAGAAATTTTGTGAAAATTTCTATTAAAGGGTTCATTAGGACTAAATTGCAAAAGTTGCAAAATATGAAATTCTAGAAGCTTTTTGTATGAAATAGCTTTGGAATATTAATTAGAAGTCCTTAAATAGCAAATTGCCCAAATTATAATTTTTGGACAAAAATGGACATGAGTTAGTAAATTGTGAATTTTTAATGAGAAGGGCATTTTGGTCATTTATTAATTAAATGATTAAAATGGGAAAATATGATGAAAATCTTATTCATCTTCTTCTTCCTTGTGCCGAAAATTGAGAGACTCCATAGCTAGGGTTCTTCAATTTTTGAAGCTTGCTAGTAAGTGCATCCTAGCCCCGTTTTTTAATATTCTTCGTATTTTTAGAGTTCTCGTATTATGAATTAGCTATTTATAGCTATAAGTTGAGCTAGAATTCATGTTCATAAATCTACCCATGTATGACATGCTTGTAAAATTATGTTTTATGAAAGATTATGAGAGTTTGATGTTAGATAAACATTTTTTCCTAAATGAATTTCATGAAAAATGCTAGTAAGGACTAGTTTGCAAAAGTTGTGAAATTTGTCATACATGATAGAAATAGTGAGAATTGATTGTTGCTATAGTTAAGAGAGTGAATTAGCTAAGCATGAAGTTCACGAAAGTTGAATAAAAATCACTTTACGAGCCTTGGGGCCAAAGTGCAATTATGAGAAAGTTTAGGGGCAAAATGGTAATTTTGCCGAAGTATGAGTTAAGAGTCAATTTAGTCAATGTGTGTATTAAATGATCTAAATTATTATTATAGATCAAGAGAAACGAAGCCCAGATCAAAACCGAGGCAAGAACAAAGTCGAGGACTAAATTGCATTTCTACATACATTTTGTACATTGAGGTAAGTTTGTATGATTTCTAAGCTTTATAATTAATATCATTGAATTGCTTAGTATGATGTAGAATATATCTTAATTCCATGAGATTTTTGATGCTATGTTAAACAAAGAAATCACTGAGATTAAGCATGTGAAAGTCCCGACTGAAGTTGAATTACTTAGGATACTCGATACATCACATGAGACAAGGAAGTCCGTATAAGACCAAGCCAAGGCATGGCATCGGCAATCAAGCAAGTTATCATGTAAGACCAAGACAAGTCTTGGCATTGAAGAGTTATCATTAGATGAAGACCCTATAAGCCCAAGCCAAGGCATGGCATTAGTGAGTCTCCAAGTAGAAATGTTATGTAAGTCCAAGACAAGTCTTGGCATTGAAAAGCTATCATGAGATAGAGATCCCATGTAAGTCCAAGCCAAGGCATGGCATTGGTGAGTAACAAGGAAGATTTCATGTAAGTCCAAGCCAAGGCTCGGCATTGACCCGTTCATGAGTAAAGATACCAAGTAAGACCATGTCAAGACATGGCAATGGTAAGTTCCCAAGGGAACACACAAGGAAGACTTCGTGTAAGTCCATGTCAAGACATGTAACATCCTGGTTTAGGGCCTAGTCGGAATAGTGGTTCGAGACCACAAATTCGAGGGTCATGAATGAGTTTTTGAGGCTTATATGATGTATGCATGCTAGTGTGAAAGTTTCATGAAACAATTTTGTGAAATTGTGGTTGAATTGTCCAAAAAGGACTAAATTGCAAAAGTTGCAAAATGTGTGTTTCTAGAAGCTATTTGTGTGAAATAGCTTTAGATTATTAATTAGAGGTCTTTAAATAGCAATTTACCCAAATTCTAATTTTTGGACAAAAATGGGCATGGATGAGTCAAAATTTGAAGTTTATCAAAAAGGGCATTTTGGTCATTTATCAAATAAGTGATTAAATAGGTGAAAAGATTATAAAAATTCACTCATATTCTCCCCCAAGCTGCCGAAAATTAGAGAAGCCATTGTTAGGGCTCTTTCAATTTTTCAAGCTTGCTAGTAAGTGCTCTTAAGCCCGGTTTTTGATATTCTTCGTATTTTTGAAGTCCTAGTAGCATGAGTAAGCTATTTTTAGCTATTTGGTGAGCTATTATGGATGTTCAAAAATGTACATATGTATGACATGCATGTATTTTGATGTTTTATGGAAGAATATGAAAGCTTGATGTAGTAGAAACATCTTTTGCTAAGTGATTTTCCATGAAAATGCATGTAGGGACTTAGTTGTGAAAATCTTAAGTTTGGTCATACATGGGTGATTTAGTGAGAATTTTTGAATGCTTTAGTTGAGTAAGTGGTTCGGCTAAGCATGAAAGGCTATAAAGTTGAATAAAAATCACTTTACGAGCCTTTAGGGCTAAAGTGTAAATATGAGAAAGTTTAGGGGCAAAATAGTAATTTTGCTAAAGTATGAGATGTGGGTCAATTTAGTCAATGTGTGTATTGAATAAGCTGATTTATTCATTATAGATCAAGAAAGACAAAGGCCGGATCGAAACCGAGGCAAAAGCAAGGTGGTGGACTAAATTGCACATTTCAATACTTTTGAGTATTGAGGTAAGTCTATGCCTAAACAATGCATTCATACTTACAATTTGTTAATGCTAGCTAGGGTGTAGCATGAATGAGAATGAATGAGAATGATTGGGAACCTATGTGGTTCAAGTAGAATGAATGTAATATAGATGTGAATGGATGAATAATTGGGTAAATAGACTTGTGCATGTGTTGTGATAATGCTAGATGGTGGGCTAAGTGCGATACCATCCAAATGCATATTAACGATGAGCTGGCTATGTGCGATGCTATCGTTAAGTATATCATTTAGTGGCTATGTGCGAGATCACTATGATTGCCTTTGCGGTAGGCTAAGTGCGATACCACCTTATAAATTGATTGTGGTGTGCTAAGTGCGAAACCACCGAGATATTGGCTGTGTGGATTAATTGTGTGTAATAGCTGTGTGGATAAGATATGTGGATTAGTTATGTGGATTAGCTATGTGAGTTAGCTATGTGGATGTATTATTGAGCAATAATGATGTGTTGTATATTGTGTAAATGTGATATTGAATGCAGGGGTGCATTTCAATAGTTATAAGCATGTGACTCATGATGTGTTGGTAATATAGTAAGGGATAGGAAGAGTAAGCATAGTTGTGTATCATATGTTGGTATAATGCTAATTGTTGTTGGGCTTATACTATGATGCTTAATTGTTTATGTGTAAACTTTCTAAGCTCAAAGCTTACTTCCTTTCTTTTCCCTTGTCTTATAGATTAAAAGTGGTGAATCGAGATACGAGGATCATTGGAAGATAGCCCACATATCAGCACACTTTGGTACATGAAACTTAATGTTTTGTATATGGCATGTATAGGGGCTAGACAAGTTAGTCAATTTTGTTGTAAATGGATAAGAGGTGTTAGTCTTTTTATGGGAAGTGTATTTTGTATAATGCCATAGTTGTTGGCTATTACATTATATGAAAAAGATATAGTTTTCTATGTGAGATTGTATTCAATTTGAGTTGATTATGATTGTGTTGGATGAGTATTTGTTGTGTATGCTAGAAGGGTGAAAAGAACTTGGCACTTAGCTTTGTCCTTGACCATGTGGTTAGACACACGGGCGTGTGTCTAGACCATGTGTGACACACGGTCAACCAGGGTGTGTCTTTGTGGCGCGTCGCCCCTGCATGTTAATATTTTAAAACAGAATAGACCACGGACTAGTCACACGGGCGTGTGCCTAGGGCGTGTGGGATTAATCAGTGTTGGCCACGGGCTAGCCACATGGGCGTGTGTCTAGACTCTAGGCCGTGCGAGGGAAGTCAGTGTTCACCACGGTTGGGGAGCACGGTCGTGCCATGGCCGTGGGGCAATTGGCAGAATGCTCGGGTTTTTAGCAAGGCTAGGGAACATGGGCGTGTGTGTCCATACACGGGCGTGTTACATAGTGCACGGGCGTGTGAGCCCTGTATAAAAGAAGAATTTTTTTAAGGATCGTAAAAGTGAGACCTAGTGATGTGTCTACGAGGGGTAGACCACCAAGGAACCCAAGAGGTGGGGCTAGTGGTAGAGGTGCGTCCAGAGACTTTGCTGTGAGACCAGAGGGTCGGGCACCTGCGAGGACGTATGCCATTCACGCTCACGAAGAGGCATCCTCCCCTGATGTGATAACGGGTACTTTTTCTCTCTTTGACACCTCTGTTATTGCTTTAATAGATCCAGGGTCTACTCACTCTTATATTTGCATGAGATTAGCATCTAGTTTGAGTATGACCGTTGAGTCTACGGACATAGTAGTTAAGGTTTCAAACCAATTAGGAAAGCATGTGTTAGTGGACAAAGTGTGTAAGAATTGTCCTTTGTTGATTGAGAATCATTATTTTCCGGCAAACCTTATGTTGTTGCCGTTTGATGAGTTCGATTTAATCCTAGGCATGGATTGGTTGACTACACATAGTGTTTTAGTGAACTGTGGTAGTAAGTACATTGAATTGAAATGTGAGAATGGAGATGTGGTTCGGGTTGAATCAGGTGGATCTAATAGTCTACCAGTGATGATTTCTTCCCTAGTGGCTGAGAAATGTTTGAAAAAAGGATGTGAGTCCTATCTTGCGTTCGTGTTGAACACTCGAGAGGTTGGGGTGGAGTTTAAAACAGTGCCAGTGGTGCGTGAGTATCCAGATGTATTCCCGGAGGAGTTACCCGGATTTCCTCTAGTGAGAGAGGTCGAGTTTGGAATTGAGTTGGTTCCAGAACGACACCTATTTTGATTGCTCGTGCATGAATGGCACTGTAGAGTTGAAAGAAGCGAGGTTCGATTACAAGAGTTGTGAGATAAGGGTTTTGGAAGACCGAGCTACTCGCTTTGGGAGCTCCAGTATTGTTTGTGAAGAAGAAAGATGGGTCTATGAGGTTGTGTATAGACTATAGACAAAGCTTAACAAAGTGACGATTAAGAATAAGTATCCTTTACCAAGGATTGATGATCTTTTCGATCAAGCGAAGGGAGCTGATGTTCTCCAAGATAGACTTGAGGTCAAGTTATTATCATTTCAGAGTGAAAGAGCAAGATGTGTTGAAAGCGCATTTCGGACAAGGTATGGCCATTATGAGTTTTTGGTTATGCCGTTTGGGTTGATGAATGCACCTGCGATTTTTATGGATCTGATGAACCGTGTTTTCAGACCATATGTGGATAAGTTTGTGGTTGTCTTTATTGACAATATAATGATCTATTCTCGAGATGAGAACGATCATGAAGAGCACTTGAGAATTGTCTTGCAAACTTTGAGAGATAAGCATATGTATGCTAAGTTTAGCAAGAGTGAGTTTTGGCTCCGAGAGGTCGGATTCCTAGGACACATGGTGTCAGGTGATGGTGTCAGAGTTGACCCGAATAAGATATTGACTGTTATGGATTGGAAACCACCGAGGAACGTGTTAGAAATCAGAAGTTTCTTGGGATTAGCGTGATATTACAGACGTTTCGTAAAGGGGTTCTCTGTGATTGCTACCCCGATGACGAAGCTATTGCATAAGGATGTCAAGTTTGAATGGACTGAGACATGTCAACAGAGCTTCGAGAGACTGAAAACAATGTTCATTGAGGCGCCGATTTTGGTTCAACCAGAATCGGAGATGGAGTTTGTGGTTTATAGTGATGCGTCATTTAATGGTCTCGGTTACGTGTTGATGCAAGAGGGTAAGGTAATCGCTTACGCCTCGAGGCAGTTAAAACCGCACGAGAAGAATTATCCGACTCACGATTTGGAGTTAGCTGTGATTGTTTTTGCGTTAAAGATTTGGAGACATTATTTGTATGGCGAAAAGTGCCGAATCTTTACGGATCACAAGAGTTTAAAGTATTTGATGGATTAGAAGGATGCGAATCGAGATGCAGACGGTGGCTTGAGTTGTTGAAAGACTATGAGTTAGTCATTGATTACCACCCGGGAAAAGCGAATGTGGTTGCGAATGCCTTAAGTAGGAAATCCCTGTATGCTCTAAGAGTTATGAGAGCGAGTTTAGCATTGTCTAATGACGGTGCTATTTTGGCAGAGTTGAGAGCTAGGCCACTATTTGTTCAACAAATATGTGAAGCTCAGAGAAATGATAGCGAGATGCAAGCTAAGATAGCTAAGTGCGGGTCGGAATGTGATTCTAATTTTCGAATGAATTTGAATGGTTGTCTGATGTATCGCGACAGAATTTGTGTTCCTAAAAATGAGGAGTTGATTCGAAAGGTTTTGCATGAAGCCCACGATGGGTGCTTGTCAATTACATCCGGCGATGCGAAAATGTACAACGACTTGAGGAAGTTATATTGGTGGCCGGGTATGAAAAGAGATATTTGAGAGTTTGTGACTAAGTGTCTGATTTGCCAACAAGTGAAAGCTGAGCATCAAGTGCCTTCGGGATTGCTTTAGCCAGTAATGGTACCCGAATGGAATTGGGATCGGATTACCATGGATTTTGTAACGGGGTTGCCGACGACTCCGAGAAAGAGAGATGCTGTGTGGGTCGTTGTGGATAGATTGATGAAGTCAGCTCACTTTATTCCAAAGATGCGTGTTAATTATTCCTTTGGATAAGTTAATTTGAGTTGTAACGTGGCGAGAGATAGTGAGATTGCATGGTGTACTGTCTCTATTATATCGGATAGAGATCCGAGGTTTACTTCGAGATTTTGGAAGAAGTTGCAAGAGGCCATGGGTGCGAGATTGAATTTGAAGCTGCGTTCCATCCGCAATCCGATGGTCAGTCTGAAAGAGTGATTCAAGTTCTTGAAGATATGCTTTGATGCTGTGTGTTAGAATTCGAAGGTAGTTGGGAGAGATATCTACCTTTGGTCGAATTCGCCTATAACAATAGTTATCAGTCGAGTATACAGATGGCACCGTATGAGGCTTTGCATGGCCGCAAGTGTCGGACTCCTTTGTATTGGACCGAGCTTAGCGAGAAGCGGATCCATGGGGTCGATCTGATAAAAGAGACCGAAGAGAAAGTGAAAGTAATCCGTAATAGTCTAAAATCTACTTCGGACCGATAGAAGTCGTATGCGGATTTGAAAAGAAAAGAAATTGAGTTTGAGGTAGGCGACAAAGCATTTTTGAAAGTATCGCCGTGGAAGAAGATTATGAGATTTGGACAAAAAGGGAAATTGAGTCCAAGGTTCATAGGGCCGTATGAGATTACAGACAGAATTGGGCCTGTAGCTTAACGGTTGGCTTTACCGGTAGAGTTAGAAAAGATTCATAACGTGTTCCATGTGTCGATGTTGCGACGGTATCGCTCCGGTCTTTCACATGTGATTCCTTCAACGGAAATTGAGATAAGACCGAATATGTCTTATGAAGAGGAGCCGATTAAGATCTTGGCTCGAGAAGTGAAACAGTTGAGAAATAAGAGCATAGCACTAGTGAAAGTGTTATGGCAGAAACATGGCGTGGAAGAGGCTACGTGGGAAACAGAAGAAGCTATGAGAGAGCAACATCCAAACCTCTTTTCTGGTAAGATTTTCGGGGGCGAAAATCTTTAAAGGGGGGGAGAGTTATAACATCCTAGTTTAGGGCCTAGTCAGAATAGTGGTTCGAGACCACAAATCCGAGGGTCATGAATGAGTTTTTGAGGTTTATATTATGTATGCATGCTAGTGTGAAAGTTTCATGAAACAATTTTGTAAAATTGTGGTTGAATTGTCCAAAAAGGACTAAATTGCAAAAGTTGCAAAATGTGTGTTTCTAGAATTTATTTGTGTGAAATAGCTTTAGATTATTAATTAGAGGTCTTTAAATAGCAATTTACCCAAATTCTAATTTTTGGACAAAAATGGGCATGGATGAGTCAAAATTTGAAGTTTATCAAAAAGGGCATTTTGGTCATTTATCAAATAAGTGATTAAATAGGTGAAAAGATGATAAAAATTCACTCATCTTCTCCCCAAGTGCTAGAAAATTAGAGAAGTCATTGTTAGGGCTCTTTCAATTTTTCAAGCTTGCTAGTAAGTGCTCTTAAGCCCGGTTTTTGATATTCTTCGTATTTTTGAAGTCCTAGTAGCATGAGTAAGCTATTTTTAGCTATTTGGTGAGCTATTATGGATTTTCAAAAATGTACACATGTATGGCATGCATGTATTTTGATGTTTTATGGAAGAATATGAAAGCTTGATGAAGTAGAAACATCTTTTGCAAAGTGATTTTCCATGAAAATGCATGTAGGGACTTAGTTGTGAAAATCTTAAGTTTGGTCATACATGGGTGATTTAGTGAGAATTGATGAATGCTTTAGTTGAGTATGTGGTTCGGCTAAGCATGAAAGGCTATAAAGTTGAATAAAAATCACTTTACGAGCCTTTAGGGCTAAAGTGTAAATATGAGAAAGTTTAAGGGCAAAATAGTAATTTTGCTAAAGTATGAGATGTAGGTCAATTTAGTCAATGTGTGTATTGAATAAGCTGATTTATTCATTATAGATCAAGAAAGACAAAGGCCGGATCGAAACCGAGGCAAAAGCAAGGTGGTGGGCTAAATTGCACATTTCAATACTTTTGAGTATCGAGGTAAGTCTATGCCTAAACAATGCCTTCATACTTACAATTTGTTAATGCTAGCTAGGGTGTAGCATGAATGAGAATGAATGAGAATGATTGGGAACCTATGTGGTTCAAGTAGAATGAATGTAATATAGATGTGAATGGATGAATAATTGGGTAAATAGACTTGTGCATGTATTGTGATAATGCTAGATGGTGGGCTAAGTGCGATACCATCCAAATGCATATTGACGATGAGCAGGCTATGTGCGATGCTATCGTTAAGTATATCATTTAGTGGCTATGTGTGAGATCACTATGATAGCCTTTATGGTAGGCTAAGTGCGATACCACCTTATAAATTGATTGTGGTGTGCTAAGTGTGAAACCACCGAGATATTGGCTGTGTGGATTAATTGTCTGTAATAGTTGTGTGGATAAGATATGTGGATTAGCTATGTGAGTTAGCTATGTGGATGTATTATTGAGCAATAATGATGTGTTGTATATTGTGTAAATGTGATATTGAATGCAGGGGTGCATTTCAATAGTTATGAGCATGTGACTCATGATGTGTTGGTAATATGGTAAGGGATAGAAAGAGTAAGCATAGTTGTGTATCATATATTGGTATAATGCTAATTGTGGTTGGGCTTATACTATGATGCATAATAATTTATGTGTAAACTTACTAAGCTCAAAGCTTACTCCCTTTCTTTTCCCTTGTCTTATAGATTAAAAGTGGTGAATCGAGATACGAGGATCATTGGAAGATAGCCCACATATCAGCACACTTTGGTACATGAAACTTAATGTTTTATATATGGCATGTATAGGGGCTAGACAAGTTAGTCAATTTTGTTGTAAATGGATAAGAGGTGTTAGTCTTTTTATGGGAAGTGTATTTTGTATAATGCCATAGTTGTTGGCTATTACATTATATGAAAAAGATATAGTTTTCTATGTGAGATTGTATTCAATTTGAGTTGATTATGATTGTGTTGGATGAGTATTTGTTGTGTATGCTAGAAGGATGAAAAGAACTTGGCACTTAGCTTTGTCCTTGACCATGTGGTTAGACACACGGGCGTGTGCCTAGACCATGTGTGACACATGGTCAGCCCACGGGTGTGTGCTGTGGCCGTGCGTCCCCTACATGTTAATATTTTAAAACAGAATAGACCACGGACTAGTCACACGGGCGTGTGCCTAGGGCGTGTAGGATTAATCAGTGTTGGCCACGGGCTAGCCACATGGGCGTGTGTCTAGACTCTAGGCCGTACGAGGGAAGTCAGTGTTCACCACGGTTGGGGAGCACGGGCGTGCCATGGCCGTGGGGCAATTGGCAGAATGCTCGGGTTTTTAGCACGGCTAGGGAACATGGGCGTGTGTGTCCATACACGGGCGTGTTACATAGTACACTGGCGTGTGAGCCCTGTATAAAAGAAGAAATTTTTTTTAAGGATCGTAAAAGTTTCGGATTAGTCTCGAGAGCCCTCGTGTGTATGAGTGAGGCCTCGTAAGTCGTGAATGAGGTTATAGAGAGTAATGCCATTGAGCCTACATGGCGATTAAGTGGGTTGAGTTTGGTAACGCCTCGGGCCCGGTTCCCGACGTAGAACCCGGGTAAGGGGTGTTACATTTAGTGGTATCAAAGCTATGGTTTAGTCGGTTCTAGGACTACCGTAGCGGGTGTAAGAGTCTAGCTATACATGCCATAAGTGTACGATGATAGTGTGGTGGTTTCTGATGAGTTTAAATCTTGTTTTATATAGAATATGGATTCCGATCCTTTGACTGCTGATGAAGCAGCTAGTAATGCGTCGGCTCCTGCGCAAGGAACCGTGCCGGTGCAAAGTGGACCCGAGGCGAGGGGTCAAGGGGAAGAGGCACGAAAAGCCTTTCTCCATATGATGAGTGATTGGTACTCGGACTACGTTCGAGCGAACCCTAACGCTCAACCTCCTCCACCTCCTCCTATACCTCAGCCAAATCCAGTGGCTCCTCAAGGTACGAATGTAGTGAGGATATGAAACCCCGGTGGATAAGATTAGGAAACAATGGAGTGAGGAGTTTAGAGCTAAAGTAGATGACGACCACGAGAGGCGTAAGTGCAGTTAGAGAACTCGATGAGGGTGTTCGATGAGCTCTCATGTACACCAGAGGAGAGTTTTAAGTGTGTCGTATCTTTGCTGAGAGACTCGGCATACCATTGGTGGAAGACGCTAACATTAGTGGTCCCGAGAGAGCGAGTAACGTGGGACTTCTTTCTGGAAGAGTTCCGGAAGAAGTATATAAGCCAAAGATTTACTGATCGGAAGAGGAAAGAATTCTTTGAGTTGAAGCAAGGAAGAATGTCAGTAGCAGAATATGAGCGTGAGTTTGTTAGGCTTAGCAAATACGCTCAAGAATGTGTGTCGAAAGAGACCATCTTGTGCAAGAGGTTCGAAGATGGGCTGAATGAGGATATCAAACTCCTAGTTGGCATTTTGGAGTTGAAAGAATTCGTGGTATTAGTTGAGAGGGCAAGTAAGGCCGAAGAGTTGAGTTCAGATAAGAGGAGGGCTGTGAGTGAAGCCCGAGATGCGAGAAAGAGACCGATGGGCAAGATGTATCAAGCCCAGTCGAAAAGATCCAAGGAAGTGAATCCTCGGACGTCAGCCTCAGTGGGATATTCGCATCGAGACTTGGACAATACTCATCAGGGTTCGAGAGTCTGAGCCCCCTCGATGGAAAGTGTGGGCAATACAAAGAGTAAACCGGAGTGTCCAAGTTTCGTAGGTATCACCCCGAGAGTGTTGGGGAAACGATGGAAATGTTACAAATGTGGTTCCCCGACCACTTTATCCTTAAGCTGTCCCGAGAGGGATGATAAGGAAGAGAGGCAACAAGTGAGACCTAGTGATGTGTCTACGAGGGTAGACCACCAAGGAACCCAAGAGGTGGGGCTAGTGGTAGAGGTGTGTCGAGGGGACTCTTTGTGAGACCGGAGGGTCGGGCACTGCGCGAGGACGTATGCCATTCACGCTCGCGAAGAGGCATCCTCCCCGATGTGATAACGGGTACTTTTTCTCTCTTTGACACCTCTGTTATTGCTTTAATAGATCCAGGGTCTCCTCACTCTTATATTTGCTTGAGATTAGCATCTAGTTTGAGTATGACCGTTGAGTCTACGGACATAGTAGTTAAGGTGTCAAACCCGTTAGGAAAGCATGTGTTAGTGGACAAAGTGTGTAAGAATTGTCCTTTGTTGATTGAGAATCATTATTTTCCGGCAAACCTTATGTTGTTTCCATTTGATGAGTTCGATTTAATCCTAGGCATGGATTGGTTGACTACACATAGTGTTTTAGTGAACTGTGGTAGTAAGTACATTGAATTGAAATGTGAGAATGGAGATGTGGTTCGGGTTGAATCAGGTGGATCTAATAGTCTACCAGTGATGATTTCTTCCCTAGTGGCTGAGAAATGTTTGAGAAAAGGATGTGAGTCCTATCTTGCGTTCGTGTTGAACACTCGAGAGGTTGGGGTGGAGTTTAAAACAGTGCCAGTGGTGCATGAGTATCCAGATGTATTCCCGGAGGAGTTACCCGGATTTCCTCTAGTGAGAGAGGTCGAGTTTGGAATTGAGTTGGTTCCGAGAACGACACCTATTTTGATTGCTCTGCAGAATGGCACCTGTAGAGTTGAAAGAACTGAAGGTTCAGTTACAAGAGTTGACAGATAAGGGTTTTGGAAGACCGAGCTACTCGCCTTGGGGAGCTCCAGTATTGTTTGTGAAGAAGAAAGATGGGTCTATGATGTTGTGTATAGACTATAGACAGCTTAACAAAGTGACGATTAAGAATAAGTATCCTTTACCAAGGATTGATGATCTTTTCGATCAACTGAAGGAGCTACTGATGTTCTCCAAGATAGACTTGAGAGTGCAGTTATTATCATTTCAGTGAAAGAGCAAGATGTGTTGAAAAGCGCATTTTTGGACAAGGTATGGCCATTATGAGTTTTTGGTTATGCCGTTTGGGTTGACGAATGCACTGCGATTTTTATGGATCCGATGAACTCGTGTTTTCAGACCATATGTGGACAAGTTTGTGGTTGTCTTTATTGACGACATATTGATCTATTCTCGAGATGAGAACGATCATGAAGAGCACTTGAGAATTGTGTTGCAAACTTTGAGAGATAAGCAGTTGTATGCTAAGTTTAGCAAGAGTGAGTTTTGGCTCCGAGAGGTCGGATTCCTAGGACACATGGTGTCAGGTGATGGTGTTAGAGTTAACCCGAATAAGATATCGGCTGTTATGGATTGGAAACCACCGAGGAACGTGTCAAAAATCAGAAGTTTCTTGGGATTAGCGTGATATTACAGACGTTTCATAAAGGGGTTCTCTGTGATTGCTACCCGATGAAGCTATTGCATAAGGATGTCAAGTTTGAATGGATGAGACATGTCATGAGCTTCGAGAGACCAAAACAATGTTGATCGAGGCGCGATTTTGGTTCAACCAGAATCGGAGATGGAGTTTGTGGTTTATAGTGATGCGTCATTTAATGGTCTCGGATTCACGTGTTGATGCAAGAGGGTAAGGTAATCGCTTACGCCTCGAGGCGATTAAAACCATACGAGAAGAATTATCCGACTCACGATTTGGAGTTAGTTTGTGATTATTTTTGCGTTAAAGATTTGGAGACATTATTTGTATGGCGAAAAGTGCCGAATCTTTACGGATCACAAGAGTTTAAAGTATTTGATGGATTAGAAGGATCTGAATCTGAGACAGAGACGGTGGCTTGAGTTGTTGAAAGACTATGAGTTAGTCATTGATTACCACCCGGGAAAAGCGAATGTGGTTGCGAATGCCTTAAGTAGGAAATCCCTGTATGCTCTAAGAGTTATGAGAGCGAGTTTAGCATTGTCTAATGATGGTGCTATTTTGGCAGAGTTGAGAGCTAGGCCACTATTTGTTCAACAAATATGTGAAGCTCAGAGAAATGATAGCGAGATGCAAGCTAAGATAGCTAAGTGCGGGTCGAAATGTGATTCTGATTTTCGAATGAATTTGAATGGTTGTCTGATGTATCGCGACAGAATTTGTGTTCCTAAAAATGAGGAGTTGATTCGAAAGGTTTTGCATGAAGCCCACAGTGGGTGCTTGTCAGTACATCCGGGCAGTACGAAAATGTACAACGACTTGAGGAAGTTATATTGGTGGCCGGGTATGAAAAGAGATATTTGAGAGTTTGTGACTAAGTGTATGATTTGCCAACAAGTGAAAGCTGAGCATCAAGTGCCTTCGGGATTGCTTCAGCCAGTAATGGTACCCGAATGGAAATGGGATCGGGTTACCATGGATTTTGTAACGGGGTTGCCGATGACTCCGAGAAAGAGAGATGCTGTGTGGGTCGTTGTGGATAGATTGACAAAGTCAGCTCACTTTATTCCAATACGTGTTGATTATTCACTGGATAAGTTAGCTGAGTTGTACGTGGCAGAGATAGTGAGATTGCATGGTGTACCTGTCTCTATTATATCGGATAGAGATCCGAGGTTTACTCCGAGATTTTGGAAGAAGTTGCAAGAGGCCATGGGTACGAGATTGAATTTCAGTACTGCGTTCCATCCGCAATCCGATGGTCAGTCTGAAAGAGTGATTCAAGTTCTTGAAGATATGCTTCGATGCTGTGTGTTAGAATTCGAAGGTAGTTGGGAGAGATATCTACCTTTGGTCGAATTCGCCTATAACAATAGTTATCAGTCGAGTATACAGATGGCACCGTGTGAGGCTTTGTATGGCCGCAAGTGTCAGACTCCTTTGTATTGGACCGAGCTTAGCGAGAAGTGAATCCATGGGGTTGATCTGATAAAAGAGACCGAAGAGAAAGTGAAAGTAATCCGTAGTAGTCTAAAAGTTGCTTCGGACCGATAGAAGTCGTATGCGGATTTGAAAAGAAAAGAAATTGAGTTTGAGGTAGGCGACAAAGCATTTTTGAAAGTATCGCCGTGGAAGAAGATTATAAGATTTGGACAAAAAGGGAAATTGAGTCCAAGGTTCATAGGACCGTATGAGATTACCGACAGAATTGGGCCTGTAGCTTATCGGTTGGCTTTACCGGTAGAGTTGGAAAAGATTCATAACGTGTTCCATGTGTCGATGTTGCGACGGTATCGCTCCGGTCCTTCACATGTGATTCCTTCAATGGAAATTGAGATAAGACCAGATATGTCTTATGAAGAGGAGCCGATTAAGATCTTGGCTCGAGAAGTGAAACAGTTGAGAAATAAGAGCATAGCACTAGTGAAAGTGTTATGGCAGAAACATGGCGTGGAAGAGGCTACGTGGGAAACGGAAGAAGCTATGAGAGAGCAACATCCAAACCTCTTTTCTGGTAAGATTTTCGGGGGCGAAAATCTTTAAAGGGGGGAGAGTTGTAACATCCCAATTTAGGGCCTAGTCAGAATAGTGGTTCGAGACCACAAATCTAAGGGTCATGAATGAGTTTTTGAGGTTTATATTATGTATGCATGCTAGTGTGAAAGTTTCATGAAACAATTTTGTGAAATTGTGGTTGAATTGTCCAAAAAGGACTAAATTGCAAAAGTTGCAAAATGTGTGTTTCTAGAAGCTATTTGTGTGAAATAGCTTTAGATTATTAATTAGAGGTCTTTAAATAGCAATTTACCCAAATTCTAATTTTTGGACAAAAATGGGCATGGATGAGTCAAAATTTGAAGTTTATCAAAAAGGGCATTTTGGTCATTTATCAAATAAGTGATTAAATAGGTGAAAAGATGATAAAAATTCACTCATCTTCTCCCCCAAGCTACCGAAAATTAGAGAAGCCATTGTTAGGGCTCTTTCAATTTTTCAAGCTTGCTAGTAAGTGCTCTTAAGCCCGATTTTTGATATTCTTCGTATTTTTGAAGTCCTAGTAGCATGAGTAAGCTATTTTTAGCTATTTGGTGAGCTATTATGGATGTTCAAAAATGTACATATGTATGGCATGCATGTATTTTGATGTTTTATGGAAGAATATGAAAGCTTGATGAAGTAGAAACATCTTTTGCTAAGTGATTTTCCATGAAAATGCATGTAGGGACTTATTTGTGAAAATCTTAAGTTTGGTCATACATGGGTGATTTAGTGAGAACTGATGAATGCTTTAGTTGAGTAAGCGGTTCGGCTAAGCATGAAAGGCTATAAAGTTGAATAAAAATCACTTTACGAGCCTTTAGGGCTAAAGTGTAAATATGAGAAAGTTTAAGGGCAAAATAGTAATTTTGCTAAAGTATGAGATGTGGGTCAATTTAGTCAATGTGTGTATTGAATAAGCTGATTTATTCATTATAGATCAAGAAAGACAAAGCCCAGATCGAAATCGAGGCAAAAGAAGGGTGGTGGACTAAATTGCACATTTCAATACTTTTGAGTATCGAGGTAAGTCTATGCCTAAACAATGCCTTCATACTTACAATTTTTTAATGCTAGCTAGGGTGTAGCATGAATGAGAATGAATGAGAATGATTGGGAACCTATGTGGTTCAAGTAGAATGAATGTAATATAGATGTGAATGGATGAATAATTGGGTAAATAGACTTGTGCATGTGTTGTGGTAATGTTAGATGGTGGGCTAAGTGCGATACCATCCAAATGCATATTGACGATGAGCTGGCTATGTGCGATGCTATCGTTAAGTATATCATTTAGTGGCTATGTGCGAGATCACTATGATTGCCTTTATGTTAGGCTAAGTGCGATACCACCTTATAAATTGATTGTGGTGTGCTAAGTGCGAAACCACCGAGATATTGGCTGTGTGGATTAATTGTGTGTAATAGTTGTGTGGATAAGATATGTGGATTAGTTATGTGGATTAGCTATGTGAGTTAGCTATGTGGATGTATTATTGAGCAATAATGATGTGTTGTATATTGTGTAAATGTGATATTGAATGCAGAGGTGCATTTCAATAGTTATGAGCATGTGACTCATGATGTGTTGGTAATATGGTAAGGGATAGAAAGAGTAAGCATAGTTGTGTATCATATGTTGGTATAATGCTAATTGTGGTTGGGCTTATACTATGATGCTTAATTGTTTATGTGTAAACTTACTAAGCTCAAAGCTTACTCCCTTTCTTTTCCCTTGTCTTATAGATTTAAAGTGGTGAATCGAGATACGAGGATCATTGGAAGATAGCCCACATATCAGCACACTTTGGTACATGAAACTTAATGTTTTGTATATGGCATGTATAGGGGCTAGACAAGTTAGTCAATTTTTTTGTAAATGGATAAGAGGTGTTAGTCTTTTTATGGGAAGTGTATTTTGTATAATGCCATAGTTGTTGGCTATTACATTATATGAAAAAGATATAGTTTTCCATGTGAGATTGTATTCAATTTGAGTTGATTATGATTGTGTTGGATGAGTATTTGTTGTGTATGCTAGAAGGGTGAAAAGTACTTGGCACTTAGCTTTGTCCTTGACCATGTGGTTAGACACACGGGCGTGTGTCTAGACCATGTGTGACACACGGTCAGCCCACGGGCGTGTGCTGTGGCCGTGCATCCCCTGCATGTTAATATTTTAAAATAGAATAGACCACGGACTAGTCACACGGGCGTGTACCTAGGGCGTGTGGGATTAATCAGTGTTGGCCACGGGCTAGCCACACGGGCATGTGTCTAGACTCTAGGCCGTGCGAGGGAAGTCAATGTTCACCACGGTTGGGGAGCACGGGCGTGCCATGGCCGTGGGCCAATTGGCAGAATGCTCGGGTTTTTAGCACGGCTAGGGAACATGGGCGTGTGTGTCCATACACGGGCGTGTTACATAGTGCACTGGCGTGTGAGCCCTGTATAAAAAAAGAATTTTTTTTAAGGATCGTAAAAGTTTCAGATTAGTCTCGAGAGCCCTCGTGTGTATGAGTGAGGCCTCGTAAGTCGAGAATGAGGTTATAAAGAGTAATGACGTTGAGCCTACGTGGCGATTAAGTGGGTTGAGTTCGGTAACGCTTCGGGCCCGGTTCCCGACGTAGAACCTAGGTAAGGGGTGTTATAAGACATGGCATCGATACCAAGTTGAGAGATCCCATGTAAGACCATATCTAGGATATGGCTTTGGTATCGAGATATATGAGAGATGAGATTCAGTATCCTCGGTTATTCATAGTAATTCATCGGGCAAAAGAGTAAAGAATAAATGAGAAAGCAAGAAAGTTAAGCAAGTAAAGCTATCATCAAAGTATGCTAGTCAAAGTTAACTAAGAGTATTATTCATGTTATGAATGATGAAGTTAAGATTATGCTTACCTGAATAAAGTATGCTAATCTATATGATTAAGTGATACAGGTACCTTGTTTACCTTACAAGCACGAGACTAGTAAGTACCATGATATGTGTAAGAATCATTAAGAGTAAGTAAGCTCAAGCATGTGAACTTAGCAATGCCTTTGCTTATGATGAATGAGTATGTTAAGTATATATATATATATACGTTGTTATATGCATTACATGAAAACTTACTAAGCGAAATGCTTACGTCTTTAATTCTTTCTTTCCATGTAGTCCCGCCAAGCTAATCTCGTGGATCATCGTCATCGAAGCTCGGAGCACACTATCAATCGCTATTTTGGTATAGCCAAGTTGTTTATATTAAGTATGGCATGTATAGGAAGCATTTCATTTTGAGTTATGTTTTAGAATTAGCCAAAGTGTTGGCTATCAAGCTTAGTATTCTTTTTGTATATGGCCAAAGAGATGGGTCATGAATGGTTAAGTATGTATGTTTTTATTTATCAATGAATTATGCATCCTTGTTCATGTTAGATGTAATACTTGAGTTGTTGAATTGAGTATTGGATTGATCTTGATCTCAGGGTGGCAATTGGCTTGGAAAATAGCCTTTAGGGGCCCATACGGATAGACACACGGGCGTGTGTCTAGACCGTGTGTCCCCTGCACATTAGTGTTTTAAGTCAGAATAGACCATGGGCGAATCACACGGCCGTATGTTTAGGCCATGTGTGACACACGGTTAGCACATGGGCGTGTGCCCTGGCCGTGTGAAGTCTTCACCTTGCACTTGTAATTTGAATTGCCACACGGCTGAAGTACACGGGCGTGTGTATGGACCGTGTGGATAAGTTAGAATGCCAAAGTTTAGCACACGGGCCAAAGCCACGGGCGTGTCAAGGCCGTGTGAAATTAGTCAGTGTCGACCACGGGTGGAAGACACGGGCATGTCTTAGGGGTACACGGGCGTGTCCCAAGTCACATGGGCGTGTGACCCCTGTTTCGAGGAAAAGTTCCCGATTGAGATCCGAAAGTTTTCGGATAGGTGTTTAAGGCCTCGTAGGCCCATGAAACGTACATTTTGATTAAGAAAGAGAAGTTTCTGTTTCGAAACAAAATTTTACAGCCTGTAAGTACATGTTTACTTAAGTTCAAGTATGGTAATGTCTCGTATCTAGTCTCAGTCTCGGACTTGGGTATGGGGTGTTACACGAAAGCCCCGAACGAACCTTAGGAATAGTTAGGATACTTATGTCATGATGTAACAGCCCAATTTAGACCCTAGTCAGAAAGACCACAAATCCGAGGTCAAAAAATATTTTAATATTATTTTTGGTGTTTACAGTATGTGATTAAGTATGTGTGAAATTTCTATGTAAAAATTTTATCGATTGTGTGCTTAATTTTCAAAAAGGACTTAATCGCATAAAATGCAAAAGCTGTGTGTTGATTGTTAAAATGCTTATTTGGCATGGCTTTTTAAATGAGGAGTCCTTATGTTGTTATTAAGCCATTAATAGATTGGATGGACATATATAGGCTTATAATTGATAATTAAATGGTTTAATAACAAAGGGTAAAATGCTAAAAAATATATTAATGTTATTATAATAAAAAAATGAATAAATGGTGGCCATTCTTAGTGTTCATCCACCGAAGATACAAAGAAAAGAAAAAGAAAAAGGCTAGCTAGGTTTCGGTTATGCTCAAGCAAAATTGAGGTATGTTTTTGACTCAGTTTTTGATAATTTCTATGTTTTTGTGATCGTTGCTTCGTGTTCTCTCAAACCCATGCTTTAATTTTAGAATTTGATGAAGATTTTGAAAAGTTCCATTGATGAATATGTGAGATTTGTGTTGTTAGTTGGTGGAATATGAAAGTTTAATGTTGGGTTAACATAGTTTGTCTTTGAATTTTTGATGAAATTGGCTATTTTGGACTAAATTGTGAAAGTAATATTTTGAGGGACTAAAATGTGAA
This sequence comes from Gossypium sturtianum, assembly GCA_025698515.1. NCBI lineage: Eukaryota > Viridiplantae > Streptophyta > Magnoliopsida > Malvales > Malvaceae > Gossypium > Gossypium sturtianum. The sequence continues at coordinate 66,494,703 of CM046946.1, read as the reverse complement.
ATAAATGAAATATATGGGCTTATATGAAGCATGTGCAAATTCGGCTAGGCATGGGTGCAAGGAAATTATGCTTATTCGGATAGTTGTGTAAGCATATGGCTAAGGATGAGATTGTGAAATCTTGTAATATAATCTATGTGATGGTTTATTTTATATATTGATTTTGAATCATAGAGTTAAATGTATTATATTACGAACTTACTAAGCTCTTAAGCTTACTGTGTGAAGTTTTCTCTGTATTATAGTGTAATTAAAGTTAGCTCAGATCCGGGGATCGTCAGCGACTCAATCACACTATCGGCTATCTATTTTGGTACTTTTGGAAGATGTATATATTTGAATATGGCATGTATAGGCTAGTAATTATGGCATGTTTTGAGTTGTATAGTTCTTTCCATGTGATATGGCTTTAAAGATGGATGATTTTGGTATATGCCTTAGATGTGTAAAAAGAATGGTTAATATGTGAATGTGCGCTCTATGTGAATGGTCTTTATGAGTAGTCTTGGAGATATGTAAGTAGTATGTTCATGCTTTGAAATGGTATGAATTTGATGGTACATAAATTTCATGTTTTTGAATGTGTAATTGATATTTGTGGTAGTAAGTTGAGAGGGATTTATATTGTAAAATGATTGTAAATGTTTCGGTTTTTTCGGTAATACTCCTTAACCCTAATCTGGCAACTGTTACGGGTTAGGGGTGTTACATTTTTTTGGTATCAGAGCTATAGTTTAGTCGATTCTAGGACTAACGTAGCGCGTGTGAGTCTAGCTATACATGCCATATATACAATTGCGATAGTATGATGAATCCTGACCGTTAAAAATGTGTTTTCGGATAGTAAATGGATCCCGATCGAGCAGTTGCTGATGATGTTGAGAGCAATGCGCCTGCTCCCGCTCAAGGGACAGCGCCAGCCGAATCTAGGCCGATTGCTAGTAGCCATGAGGGAGAGGCTAAGAAAGCCTTCTTTCGAATGATGAGTGAGTAGTTTTCGGAGTTCGTTCGAAGGAATCCGGCTACTCTACAACCTCCACCCCCACAAGTACTTGTAGTGCCACAAGTGACAGATCCAATCCGACTGAGTAAGCCTCTTGTGGATAAAATTCGTAAGTATGGGGCTGAAGAGTTTAGAGCTACGGTTGATGATGATGCTGAACGAGTTGAGTTTTGGCTCGAGGATACAATTTGAGTGTTTGATGAGATGTCATTGACTCCCGATGAATGCTTGAAATGTGCTATTTCATTGTTGAGAGATAAGGCATATAATTGGTGGAAAACGTTGATATCTGTGGTTCCGAGAGAGAGAATCACCTGGGATTTCTTTCAAGTTAAATTTCAAAAGAAGTATATCAGTCAACGATTCATAGATCAAAAATGTAAAGAATTTCTTGAGCTGAAACAGTGCCGTATGTTAGATACTGAATATGAACGAGAGTTTGTGAGATTAAGTCAGTATGCACGGGAATGTGTTTCGACCGAAGCTACTATGTGTAAACGTTTCGTTGAAGGGCTGAATGAAGATATTAAATTGTTGGTTGGAATACTTGATTTGAATGAATTTGTAGTGTTAGTTGAAAGAGCCTGCAAAGCTGAAGAACTGAGCAAAGAGAAGAAGAAAGCAGAATCCAAAGCTAGAGATGAAAGAAAAAGATCGATAATCAAGTCGTATCAACCTCCATTAAAGAGATTCAAAGATGCAAGCAATCATTCAAATGTTTCGTTTGGATATTCGAGTAGAGAACGTGTGAGACAAAGTGTTGGTCAAGAACTTAAATTCCGATTGAATCAAGTGTTGGAAGTGTCAAAAGCAACAAGCCTGAGTGTAGAAAGTGTGGGAGACGACATGTTGGAGAATGTTGGGGCAAGTATAATAATAGAGTTTGCTATAAATACAGATCACGAGATCACTTCATTTGAGATTGCCCAGAGTTAGTTGAGAAAGATAATGTTAAGAGTATGAGACCGAGTAATACGACAACTAGGGGTAGACCACCCAGAAACACCGGAAATGTGAGTGGAAACCAGAGAGGGACTACCGATACAACTATGAGATCTGAGGCGAGAGCACCTGCCCGAGCTTACGCTATTCGCGCTTGTGAAGAAGCGTCATCTCCAGACGTTATAACTGGTACTTTTACTCTATTTGATACTGATGTGATTGCATTGATAGTTCCAAGATCTACACATTCATATGTGTGTGTGAATCTAGTATCTAGTAAGACTCTGCCTGTTGAGTCTGTTGAATTTGTAATTAGAGTATCGAACCCCTTAGGCAAGTGTGTTTTAGTTGATAAAGTGTACAAGAACTGTCCATTGATGTTTCGAGGTATTTGTTTTCCGGCTAATTTGATGCTGCTACCATTTGATGAATTTGATATAATTTTGGGTATGGAGTGGCTCACCTTGCATAATCCTATTGTGAATTGTAAACGAAAGAGTATTGATTTGAGAAGTCAGAATGGTGAGATAGTTCGAATTGAATCCAGTGATTTGAATGGATTATCAGCTGTCTATCTTCGATGAAAGCTTTAAATTAAGTGAAAAAGGGTTGCGAAGCCTATCTTGCGTATGTGATAGATACAAAATTGACAGAAAAGAAAGTTGAATCTGTGCCTGTAGTTTGTGAGTTCCCAGATGTGTTTCATGAAGAATTACCAGGATTACGTCCGATACGAGAAGTTGAGTTTGGTATTGATTTAGTTCCGGGAATGACTCCTATCTCAATAGCTCCGTATAGAATGGCACTAACAGAATTGAAGGAGTTGAAGTCTCAGTTGCAAGAGTTGACAGATAGAGGATTTGCACGATCGAGTTTCTCGCCCTCGGGTGCTCCTGTGTTGTTTGTGAAAAAGAAAGATGGAACTATGAGGATGTGTATTGATTATCGATAGTTGAACAAAGTGACGATAAAGAATAAATATCCTCTACCGTGAATCGATGATTTGTTTGATCAGCTGAAAGGAGCTACAGTGTTTTCTAAGATAGATTTGAGATCGAGTTATTATCATCTACGAGTTAAAGAATCTGATGTGTCAAAAACTGCTTTTAGAACGAGGTACGGACATTATGAATTCTTAGTTATGCCATTTGGACTAACGAATGCTCCTGCTGTGTTTATGGATTTGATGAATCGGATATTCAGACCATATTTGGATCGATTGTTGTGGTGTTTATTGATGACATTTTGATTTATTCTTGTGATGAGACACAACATGCCGAGCATTTGAGAATCGCGTTACATACTCTGCGTGAGAAGCAATTGTATGCAAAGTTCAGTAAATGTGAGTTTTGGCTGAGTGAGGTTGGTTTTCTGGGGCATATTGTATCAGCTGCGGGAATACGAGTTGATCCGAGCAAGATTTCAGCAATTTTAGAGTGGAAACCACCGAGGAATGTGTCTAAAGTTTGTAGTTTTCTGGGACTAGCGGGATATTATAGATGGTTTGTGAAAGGCTTTTCGATGATTGCGACTCCGTTGACGAAATTGTTACAGAAAGATGTTAAATTCGAGTGGTCAGAAAAGTGCCAGCAGAGTTTTGAACAGCTGAAAGCATTGTTGACAGAGGCACTAGTGTTAGTCCAACCTGAATTGGGTAAAGAATTTATAGTTTACAGTGATGCATCGTTGAATGGTTTGGGCTGTGTGCTGATGCAAGAGCGCAAAGTTATAGCTTATGCTTCGAGACAATTAAAGCCGCATGAAAAGAACTACCTAACGCATGATCTTGAATTAGCTGCGATTGTATTTGCATTGAAGATTTAGCGTCATTACCTATTTGGTGAGAAATGTCACATTTATATTGATCACAAGAGTTTGAAATATCTGATGACACAGAAAGAATTAAATTTGAGACAGCGGAGATGGATAGAATTACTAAAAGACTATGAATTAGTAATTGATTACCATCCGGGAAAAGCTAATGTTGTTGCTGACGCTTTGAGCCGAAAGTCTTTATTTGATTTGCGAGCAATGAGTACTCAAATAGATCTGTGTGATGATGGTTCGGTTTTGGCTGAGTTGAAAGTGAGGCCGATGTTTATATGAGATTTGTGAAGCCCAGAAAAGTAATAATGAGATGCTCACAAAACGAGCTCAATGTGGTTTGAATTCTGATTCAGAATTTCGAGTGGATAATGATGATTGTTTGAGATTCAGAGATCGGGTTTGTGTTCCGAGGAATTTAGAGTTGACTCGGTCAATTTTGAATGAAGCTCACAATAGTCGTTTGGCTGTTCATCCAGGAAGTACAAAAATGTATAATGATCTGAAACAGTTTTATTGGTGGCATGGTATGAAACGGGACATCTCAGTGTTTGTTTCGAGATGTTTAGTATGTCAGCAAGTAAAAGCTGAACATCAGGTTACATCCGATTTGTTACAACCGATTATGATTCTTGAGTGGAAATGGGAGAGAATCACAATGGACTTTGTGTCGGGACTACCTTTATCTCCGAGAAAGAAAGATTCAATCTGGGTGATAGTTGATAGATTGACGAAATCAGCTCATTTTGTTCCGGTGAGAACATATTATTCATTTGATAAATTAGCTGAATTGTATATTTCTGAGATTGTGAGATTGCACGAGGTGCCACTATCTATTGTGTCTGACAGGGATCCGAGATTTACCTCGCGATTTTGGAAGAAATTACAAGAGGCTTTAGGTACAAAGTTGCATTTTAGTACTGCATTTCATCCGCAAACGGATGGTCAATCCGAGCGGATCAATTAGATTCTTGAGGATATGTTGAGATGTTGTATTCTTGAATTTGAAAGTACGTGGGAAAAACATTTGCCGTTGATTGAATTCGCATACAATAACAGTTTTCAATCTAGCATCAAAATGGCACCATATGAGGCTCTTAATGGCCGTAAATGCAGAACTCCATTGTATTGGACTGAGCTTAGTGAGAATAAGGTACACGGGGTCGATTTGATCAAAGAGACCGTGCAGAAAGTGAAAGTGATTCGTGATAGTTTGAAAGCGACTTCAGATCGTTGGAAGTCCTATGCAGATTTGAAACGGAAAGATATTGAATTTTAGATTGGTGATAAAGTGTTTTTGAAAGTGTGTCCGTGGAAGAAAATACTCCGTTTTAGCAGAAAAGGCAAGTTGAGTCCGAGGTTCATCGGGCCGTATGAGATCATTGAACGAATTGGGCCAATTGCTTATAAGTTGTTTTTGCCACCTGAGTTAGAGAAAATTCATAATGTGTTTCACGTACCGATGCTTCGACGATACAGATCTGATCCATCTCATGTGATTGCTCCTACTGAGGTTGAGATTCAATCAGATTTATCGTATAGTGAAGAACCGATCTGCATTTTGGCACGAGAGACTAAAGAGTTGAGAAACAAGAAAATTTCTTTAGTGAAAGTGTTGTGGCACAAACACGGAGTTGAAGAGGCTACGTGGGAGCCTGAAGGTGTTATGAGAGATCAATACCTGAACTTATTCACTGGTAAGATTTTCGGGGACGAAAATCCCTAAGGGGGGAGAGTTGTAACAGCCCGGTTTAGACCCTAGTCGGAACAGTGGTTTTGAGACCACAAATCCGAGGTCAAAAAAATATTTTAATATTATTTTTGGTGTTTACAGTATGTGATTAAGTATGTGTGAAATTTCTGTGTGAAAATTTTATCGATTGTGTGCTTAATTTGCAAAAATGACTTAATCGCATAAAATGCAAAAGCTGTGTGTTGATTGTTAAAATGCTTATTTGGCATGGCTTTTTAAATGAGGATTCCTTATGTTGTTATTAAGCCATTAATAGATTGGATGGACATATGTAGGCTTATAATTGATAATTAAATGGTTTAATAACAAAGGGTAAAATGGTAAAAAAGTATATTAATATTATTATAATAAAAAAATGAATAAATGGTGGCCATTCTTAGTGTTCATCCACCGAAGATACAAAGAAAAAAAAAAGAAAAAGGCTAGCTAGGTTTCGGTTATGCTCAAGCAAAATTGAGGTATGTTTTTGACTTGGTTTTTGATAATTTCTACGTTTTTGTGATCGTTGCTTCGTGTTCTCTCAAACCCATGCTTTAATTTTAGAATTTGATGAAGATTTTGAAAAGTTCCATTGATGAATATGTGAGCTTTGTGTTGTTAGTTGGTGGAATATGAAAGTTTAATGTTGGGTTAACATAGTTTGTCTTTGAATTTTTGATGAAATTGGCTATTTTGGACTAAATTGTGAAAGTAATATTTTGAGGGACTAAAATGTGAAATAAATGAAATATATGGGCTTATATGAAGCATGTGCAAATTTGGCTAGGCATGGGTACAAGGAAATTATGCTTATTTTGTGATTTTCTGAAATAGGGACTAAAGTGTCGAAATGTGAAAATGTGAGGGCTATTTTGTAAAATGCCCTAATTATGTGTGTTTGGACTAAATTGAATGATTTGGTGATTGAATGAGCTAAATTTGAATTTGTATAGATCAAGAAAAGAGGGATTTGGATCGAGATCGAGGGAAAGATAAAGTGCTCGATTAATCGACTCATTTTGTTACTTCGACGTCTGAGGTAAGTTCAAATATAATACGAGTTGTTAAATTTATGTTTAAATGCTATGAAATGAATGGTTATGTGATTATTGAATTAGATATATTATATGTGGAATTGAGGAATATGGCACTAAGTGTACATAATTAGAATCGGGACAGAGGTGAATAGCACTGTGTGTGCAAAGTAATGGAAGCCTCGGCTTTATTGATTGGCACTGTGTGTGCGATACCGAGATAAATTCGGTTAAATGTAAAAGCACTAAGTGTGCGATGATATTTAAGCTTCGGCTATGAAATTGGCACTAAGTGTGCGATTTAAACGATTGAATAATGAAGATTGATCGAAATGGGGTATCAAGCATTTAGTAGCAAGAATGAATGTTAATTAAGTGTTGGCAAAGGTATGTTCGAAACCTATGTGGTTGACGATATCATTTTGGACAAATGGTTAGTTGTGTAAGCATATAGCTAAGGATGAGATTGTGAAATCTTGTAATATAATCTATGTGATGGTTTATTTTGTATATTGATTTTGAATCATAGAGTTAAATGTATTATATTACGAACTTACTAAGCTCTTAAGCTTACTGTGTGAAGTTTTCTCTGTATTACAATGTAATTAAAGTTAGCTCGGATCCGGGGATCGTCAGCGACTCAATCACACTATCGGCTATCTATTTTGGTACTTTTGGAAGATGTATATATTTGAATATGGCATGTATAGGCTAGTAATTATGGCATGTTTTGAGTTGTATAGTTCTTGCCATGTGATATGGCTTGAAAGATGGATGATTTTTTTATATGCCTTAGATGTGTAAAAAGAATGGTTAATATGTGAATGTGTGCTCTATGTGAATGGTATTTATGAGTAGTCTTGGAGATATGTAAGTAGTATGTTCATGCTTTGAAATGGTATGAATTTGATGATACATAAATTTCATGTTTTTGAATGTGTAATTGATATTTGTGGTAGTAAGTTGAGAGGGATTTATATTGTAAAATGATTGTAAATGTTCTGGTTTGTTCAGTAATACTCTTTAACCCTAATACGGCGACGGTTACGGGTTAGGGGTGTTACACATGACATAGGATTTCGATATGTGTTTTCGTGTAAGACCACGTCTGGGACGTTGGCATCGATTTGTGTTTACGTGTAAGACCGTGTCTAGGACATTGGCATCGTATTTGATTCGTGTAAGACCTTGTCTGGGATAGTGGCATCGATATGTGATTACATGTAAGACCACGTCTGGGACGTTGGTATTGTACCAGCTTTCCGACTATCCGAGTATCCTTGTTAATTTCGAATAGTTCAACGGGCATTATCGATATAAGATCGAATGTAAAAAATGAACTAAAAGGTTCAGGTACGTGTTATGTTGTATGAATATGAAAGTAAGGTAATTATATGTTTGAGATGAATATATGTGCTTATGATTATATGTGCATTCGGTCATTGATGTTATAATGGTATTGTATATATGACAATGTTTGAGTTTGCAAGCATAATAAATATACATTTGGTTAAGGTTTGTTTGATTTAGCTAGTTGATTTAATGCGAATGTTTATTTGATCATTATTTGCTTATGACTTACTAAGCTATGAAAGCTTACTCTGTGTGTATGTTTGTTCATTGTTTTATAGATTATTAAAGCTACGGAAAGCTCGGGGATCATCGAGGATCATAACCACACTATCGAACTATATTTTGGTAACTTTTGAAAATGTATATACTAATGTAACAGCTCGGTTTAGACCCTAGTAAGAATAGTGGTTTTGAGACAACAAATCTGAGGTCGGAAAAATATTTTAATATTATTTTTGGTGTTTATAATATGTGATTAAGTATGTGTGAAATTTCTGTGTGAAAATTTTATCGATTGTGTGCTTAATTTGCAAAAAGGTCTTAATCGTATAAAATGCAAAAGTTGTGTGCTGATTGTTAAATTGCTAATTTGGCATGGCTTATTAAAATGTGAGTCCTTATGTTGTTATTATTCCATATGCTAAATGGATGGACAAAAATGCCTAAGGTTAGTGGAATTATAATGTTATACATTAAAGGCTAAAATGGTAAAATGTAAATTAAGTTAATAATAAATAAAACAAAGCCAAATGCTCATCTTTTTCATGCATATTTCCACCGAATATTGAAGAAAGGAATAGCCATTGAAGCATTTTAGGTTTCGGTACACTCATAGCTCAATTAAGGTATGTTTTGAGCTCGGTTTTTAGTGATTTCTACGTTTTTGTGATCGTTGCTTTGTGCTCTAGCTAGCCCATGCTTTAATTTTAGAATTTGATGGTGATTTTGAGATATGCCATTGATGAATGCTTGAGCTTTGTGATAGTTGATGATGAAATATGGAAGATATGTGAAAGATTAACATATTTTATCTTTGAATTTTTGGTGAAATTGAGTAATTTGAGTTAAATTGTGAGAATGAGAAATTGGAGGATTAAAATGTGAAATAAATGAAATATGTGGGCTTGTATGAACATAAGGAAAATTCGGCTAGGCATGTGTGAGATGAAATTATGTGAATTTGAGGATTTTATGAAATAGGGACTAAAGTGTCGAAATGTGAAAATATGAGGGCTATTTTGTAAAATGCCCTAAATATGTGTGTTTGGACTGAATTGAATGAATTGGTGATTGAATAAACTAAATTTGAATTGTATAGATCAAGAAAATAGGGATTTGGATCGAGATCGAGGCAAAGATAAAGTGCTTGATTAATCGACCCGTTTTGTTACTTCGACGTCCGAGGTAAGTTCGTGTATAATGCAAATCGTATAATTTATAATCATATACTATGAAATGAATGAATATGTGATTGATGAATTATTAATGTTAATTGTGAATTTGAGAAATGCGGCACTAAGTGTGCGAAATAGAATTTATACAGTAATGAATGACACTATGTGTACGAAATAGAGAAAGTATTGACTATACTGGTTGGCACTGTGTGTGCGATACCGAATCAAGTTCGGTTTGATATAGAGGCACTAAGTGTGCGATGTTATTTAAGCTTCGGTTATGAATTGGGCACTAAGTGTGCGATTGAATCGAAGAGATAATGAAGATTGATCGAAATGTGGTATCGAGCATTGAGTAGCAAAATTGGTTGTAAACTAGGTGTTGGCAAAGGTATGTATGAAACCTAAGTGGTCGATAAATTTGAAAGTAGATGAATGGATGGTTATGTGAGTATTGGATATAATTGAACATGTGTATCTTTGTTAAATTATCTATGTGATGGTTTAATTTGTATATTGATTTGATTCAATGAGTTAATTGTATTATATTACAAACTTACTAAGCTTTACAGCTTACTGTGTGAAGTGTTTCTCTGTTTTACAGTGTATTTAAAGTTAGCTAGGATCCGGGGATCGTCAGCGACTCAATCACACTATCGGCTATCTATTTGGTACTTTTTGGAGATGTATATATTTGAATATGGCATGTATAGGCTAGTAGATATTGTATATTTTGAGATGTTTGGATCTTGCCATGTGATATGGCTAGATAAGTTAATGAATTTGGTATATGCTTTGGGTTTGAATGAAGGATTTTCAAGATGTGTATGTGTGTCCTAAGTGAATGATCTTATAATATGTTTTGGTAATATGAAGATGAAATGTTAATGCTATGATTTGGTTGAGATTAAATGGTGCATGAATTACATGTTTTGATATGTAGTTGATAATTTGGATTGGTATGTTAGATGGAATTATAGAGGATGATGATTAATGTTATTAAGAGATTCAATTTAAGTATGTTTTGGTATGTTTGAATGCCAATTAGGATTTGAAATGGTATTGATTATTGCATGTAGGTATGACCCAAGTGTGGGTGGCAAATTTGGCCTTCCAAATGGCCTATAATTGCCCACACTGTTGAGCACACGGGCGTGTGGCTCGACCGTGTCATTTGAGTTTGAAAATTGAAACAAGTCAGGCTCGAGCACGGGCTGGACACACGGGCGTGTGACTGGCCGTGTGATGCAAGTCAGGCTCGACCACGGGTGAGGCACACAGGCATGTCTCAGGCCGTGTGGACAAGTCAGTATGTATGCCTTGTTTTGCCACGGCTTGGACCCATGGGCGTGTCCGAGGCCGTGTGAGGCACATAGCCTACTCACACGGGCGTGTGGCCTCTGTAGCTTTGAAAAATGTTTGATTTTTAAAATTTTTTGTATGTGTTCGGTTTAGTCCCGACCCATTTCTAACATGTGTTTAAGGTCTCGTAGACTTCATTAATTGACTATTTGGGTATAATTTGTTATGTTTGAATGATGATATACTTTGTGTTGTAAGATGTTAGTAAATGTTTCGGATTGATCGGTAATGCTTCCTAACCTTAGACCGGCAACAGTTTCGGGCTAGGGGTGTTACATTTTATTGGTATCAGAGCTACGGTTTAGTCGATTCTAGGACTAACGTAGCGCGTGTGAGTCTAGCTATACATGCTATATATATAACTACAATAGTGTGATGAATCTTGACAGTTAAAATGTTTTTTCATATAGTAAAGGGATCCCGATCGAGCAGTTGCTGATGATGTTTAGAGCAATGCACCTGCTCCTGCTCAAGGGACAGCGCTGGCCGAATCTAGGCCGATTGCTAGTAACCAAGAGGGAGAGGCTAAGCAAGCCTTCTTCCGAATGATGAGTGAGTGGTTTTCGGAGTTCGTTCGAACGAATCTGGCTGCTCCACAACCTCCACCCCCACAAGTACCTGTAGTGCCACAAGTGACAGATCCAATCCGTTTAAGTAAGCCTCCTGTAGATAAAATTCGAAAGTACGGGGCAGAAGAGTTTTGGCCCACAGTTGATGATGATGCTGAACAAACCGAGTTTTGGCTCGAGAATACAATTCGAGTGTTTGATGAGATGTCATTGAATCCTAATGAATCCTTAAAATGTGCTATTTCATTTTTGAGGGATACGACATATAATTGGTGGAAAACATTGATATACGTGGTTCCGAGAGAGAGAATCACTTGGGATTTCTTTCAAGTTGAATTCCGAAAGAAGTATATCGATCAATGATTCATAGATCGAAACGCAAAGTGTTTCTAGAGTGAAAACAGGCCGCATGTCCGCATCGAGTGCACGAGGGAATTTGTGAGATTGAGCCAATACACACGGGAATGTGTTTCGACTGAAACTACTATGTGTAAACACTTCATTGAAGGGTTGAATGAATACATAAAACTACTGGTTGGAATTCTTGACTTGAATGAATTCGTAGTATTTGTTGAAAGGGCTTGTAAAGACGAGGAACTCAACAAAGAAAAGAAGAAAGCGAATTCTGAAGCTAGAGATGAAAGAAAAAGATTGATGAGTAAGTCGTATCAACCTTCGTCCAAGAGATTTCGAGATGCAATTAATCGTTCAAATGTTTCGATCGGACATTCAAGCAGAGATCGAGTGAAACAGAATGTTAGTTCCAAAACACAAGTTCCAATTGAATCTAGTGTTGGAAGTGTTAAAAACAACAAGCCCGAGTGTAGACAGTGTGGGAGATGACATGTTGGAGAATGTTGGGGCAAGTACAATAATAGAGTTTGCTATAAATGTGGATCACGAGACCATTTCATTCGTGATTGCCCAGAGTTAGCTGAGAAAGACAATGTACAGAATGCGAGACTGAGTAATGTGACAGCCAGAGGTAGACCACCGAGAAACACTGGGAATGTAAGCGGTAGTCAGAGAGGAACATCAGTCACAGCTGTGAGATCTGAGGCGAGAGCACCTGCCTGAGCCTATGCTATTTTCGCACGAGAAGAAGCGTCATCTCTAGACGTCATTACTGGTACTTTCACTCTATTTGATACTGATGTGATTGCATTGATAGATCCAGATCTACTCATTCATATGTGGGTGTGAATCTAGTATCTAGTAAGACTCTACCTATTGAGTATACGGAATTTGTAATTAGAGTATCGAACCCCTTAGGAAAGTGTGTTCTAGTTGATAAAGTGTGCAAGAACTGTCCGTTAATGTTTCGGGATATTTATTTTCTAGCTAATTTAATGTTGCTACCATTCGATGAATTTGATATAATTCTGGGTATGGATTGGCTCACTTTGCATAATGCTATTGTGAATTGTAAACGAAAGAGTATTGATTTGAGAAGTCAGAATGGTGAGATAGTTCGAATTGAATCCAGTGGTTTGAATGGGTTACGACCTGTGATCTCATTGATGAAAGTTTTGAATTATGTGAAAAAGGGTTGTGAAGCCTATCTTGCGTATGTGATAGATACAAAAAAATAGAAAAGAAAGTTGAATCTGTACCGGTCGTTTGCAAGTTCTCAGATGTGTTTCCTGAAGAATTACCGGGATTACCTCTGATACGAGAAGTTGAGTTTGGTATTGATTTAGTGCCAGGAACAACTCCTATCTCAATATCTCTGTATAGAATGGCATCGACAAAATTGAAAGAGTTAAAGTCTCAGTTGCGAGAGTTGACAGATAGAGGATTTGCACGACCGAGTTTCTCTCCTTGGGATGCTCCTGTGTTGTTTGTGAAAAAGAAAGATGGAACTATGAGGATGTGTATTGATTATCGACAGTTAAAGAAAGGGACGATAAAGAATAAATATCCTCTACCGCGAATCGATGATTTGTTTGATCAGCTGAAAGGAGCTACAGTGTTTTCTAAGATAGATTTGAGATCGGGCTATTATCAGCTACGAGTTAAAGAATCAGATGTGCCAAAAACTGCTTTTAGAACGAGGTACGGACATTATGAATTCTTAGTTATGCCATTTGGCCTAACGAATGCTCTTGTAGTGTTTATGGATTTGATGAACCAAATATTCAGACCGTATTTGGATCGATTTGTCGTGGTGTTTATTGATAACACTCTGATTTATTCTTGTGATGAGACGCAACATGCCGAGCATTTGAGAATCGTGTTACAGACTCTGCGTGAGAAGCAATTGTATGCAAAGTTCAGTAAATGTGAGTTTTGGCTGAGTGAGGTTGGTTTTCTGGGGCATATTGTATCAGCTGCGGGAATATGAGTTGATCCGAGCAAGATTTTAGCAATTTTAGAGTGGAAACCACCGAGGAATGTGTCTGAAGTTTGTAGTTTTCTAGGACTAGCGGGATATTATAGATGGTTTGTGAAAGGCTTTTCGATGATTGTGACTCTATTGACGAAATTGTTACAGAAAGATGTTAAATTCGAGTGGTGAGAAAAGTGCGTGAGTTTTGAAGCAATTTGAAAGCATTGTTGACAGAGGCACGGTGTTAGTCCAACTTTGAATCGGGTAAAGAATTTATTGTTTCTGAGTGATGCATCGTTGAATGGTTTGGGGTGTGTCTTTGATGCAAGAGCGCAAAGTTATAGCTTATGCTTCGAGACAATTAAAGCCGCATGAAAAGAACTACCCGACGCATGATCTTGAATTAGATGCGATTGTATTTGCATTGAAGATTTGGTGTCATTACCTATTTGGTAAGAAATGTCACATTTATATTGATCACAAGAGTTTGAAATATCTGATGGCACAAAAAGAATTAAATTTGAGACAGCGGAGAGGTTAGAATTACTAAAATACTATGAATTAGTAATTGATTATCATCCGGGAAAAGCTAATGTTGTTGCTGACGCTTTGAGCCGAAAGTCTTTATTTGCTTTGCGAGCAATGAGTACTCAAATAGATATGTGTGATGATTGTTTGGTTTTGACTGAGTTGAAAGTGAGGCCGATGTTTATACGTCAGATTTGTAATGCCCAGAAAAGTGATAATGAGATGATGACAAAACGAGCTCAATGTGGTTTGAATTCTGATTCAGAATTTCGAGTGGATAATGATGATTGTTTGAAATTCAGAGATCGAATTTGTGTTCTAAAAAATTCAGAGTTGATTCGGTTGATTCGGTTGATTTTGAATGAAGCTCACAATAGTCGTTTGGTTGTTCATCCGGGAAGTACAAAAATGTATAATGATATGAAATAGTTCTATTGGTGGCATGGTATGAAACGTGATATATCAGAATTTGTTTCGAGATGTTTAGTATGTCAGCAAGTTAAAGCTGAACATCAGGTTCCATCCGGTTTGTTACAACCGATTATGATACCTGAGTGGAAATGGGAGAGAATCACGATGGACTTTGTGTTGGGACTACCTTTATCCCCGAGAAAGAAAGATGCAATCTGGGTGATAGTTGACAGATTGACGAAATCAATTCATTTTATTCTGGTGAGAATAGATTATTCACTTGATAAATTAGCTGAATTGTATATTTCTGAGATTGTGAGATTGCACGGGGTGGCACTATCTATTGTATCTGACAGAGATCCGAGCTTTATCTCGCGGTTTTGGAAGAAATTACAAGAGGATTTAGGTACAAAGTTGCATTTTAGTATAGCATTTCATCCGCAAACAGATGGTCAATCCGAGCGGATCATTCAGATTCTTGAGGATATGCTGAGATGTTGCATCCTTGAGTTTGAAAGTACGTGGGAAAGACAGTTGCCGTCGATTGAGTTTGCGTACAATAATAGTTTTCAATCTAGCATCAAAATGGCACCATATGAGGCTCTTTATGGCTGTAAATGCAGAACTCCATTGCATTGGACTGAGCTTAGTGAGAATAAGATACACGGGGTCTATTCAATCAAAGAGATTGAGTAGAAAGTGAAAGTGATTCGTGACAGTTTGAAAGCGGCTTCAGATCGTCAGAAATCCTATGCAGATTTGAAACGAAAAGATATTGAGTTTCAGATCGATGATAAAGTGTTTTTGAAAGTATCTCCGTGGAAGAAAATACTTCGATTCGGCAGAAAAGGCAAGTTGAGTCTGAGATTTATCGGGCCGTATGAGATTATTGAACGTATCGGGCCAGTTGCTTATGAATTGTTGTTTCCATTTGAGCTAGAGAAGATTCATAATGTGTTTCATGTATCGATGCTTCGACGATACAGATCTGATCCATCGCATGTGATTACTCCTACAGAGGTTGAGATTCAGTCAGATTTGTCGTATTATGAAGAACCGATTCGAGTTTCAGCACGCGAGATCAAAGAGTTGAGAAATAAGAAAATCCCTTTAGTGAAAGTGTTGTGGCACAAACATGGAATTGGAGAGGCTACGTGGGAGCCTGAAGATGTTATGAGAGAGCAATATCTGAACCTATTCACTGGTAAGATTTTCGGGGACGAAAATCCCTAAGGGGGAAAGAGTTGTAACAACCCGATTTAGACCCTAGTCAGAACAGTGGTTTTGAGAGCACAAATTTGAGGTTGGAAAAATATTTTAATATTATTTTTGGTGTTTATAATATGTGATTAAGTATCTGTGAAATTTCTGTGTGAAAATTTTATCGATTGTGTGCTTAATTTGCAAAAAAGACTTAATCGCATAAAATGAAAAAGCTATGAGCTGATTGTTAAACTGCTAATTTGGCATGGCTTATTAAAATGTGAGTCCTTATGTTGTTATTATTCCATATGCTAAATGGATGGACAAAAATGCCTAAGGTTAGTGGAATTATAATGTTATACATTAAAGGGTAAAATGGTAAAATGTAAATTAAGTTAATAATAAATAAAACAAAGCCAAATGCTCATCTTTTTCATGCATATTTCCACTGAATATTGAAGAAAGGAATAGCCATTGAAGCATTTTAGGTTTCGGCACATTCATAGCTCAATTAAGGTATGTTTTGAGCTCGATTTTTAGTGATTTCTACGTTTTTGTGATCGTTGCTTTGTGCTCTAGCTAGCCCATGCTTTAATTTTAGAATTTGATAGTGATTTTGAGATATGCCATTGATGAATGCTTGAGCTTTGTGATAGTTGATGATGAAATATGGAAGATATGTGAAAGATTAACATATTTTGTCTTTGAATTTTTGGTGAAATTGAGTAATTTGAGTTAAATTGTGAGAATGAGAAATTGGAGGATTAAAATGTGAAATAAATGAAATATGTGGGCTTGTATGAACATAAGGAAAATTTGGCTAGGCATGTGTGAGATGAAATTATGTGAATTTGATGATTTTATGAAATAGGGACTAAAGTGTCGAAATGTGAAAATGTGAGGGCTATTTTGTAAAATGCCCTAAATATGTGTGTTTGGACTAAATTGAATGAATTGGTGATTGAATGAACTAAATTTCAATATGTATAGATCAAGAAAAGAGGGATTTGGATCGAGATCGAGGCAAAGATAAAGTGCTCGATTAATCGACCCGTTTTGTTACTTCGATGTCCGAGGTAAGTTCGTGTATAATGCAAATCGTATAATTTATAATCATGTACTATGAAATGAATGAATATGTGATTGATGAATTATTAATGTTAATTGTGAATTTGAGAAATGTGGCACTAAGTGTGCGAAATAGAATTTATACAGTAATGAATGACACAGTGTGTGCAAAATAGAGAAAGTATTTACTATACTGATTGGCATTGTGTGTGCGATACCAAATCAAGTTCGGTTTGATATAGAGGCACTAAGTGTGCGATGTTATTTAAGCTTCAGCTATGAATTGGGCACTAAGTGTGCGATTGAATCGAAGAGATAATGAAGATTGATCGAAATGTGGTATCGAGCATTGAGTAGCAAAATTGGTTGTAAACTAGGTGTTAGCAAAGGTATGTATGAAACCTAAGTGGTTGATAAATTTGAAAGTAGATGAATGGATGGTTATGTGAGTATTGGATATAATTGAGCATGTGTATCTTTGTTAAATTATCTATGTGATGGTTTAATTTGTATATTGATTTGATTCAATGAGTTAATTGTACTATATTACAAACTTACTAAGCTTTAAAGCTTACTGTGTGAAGTGTTTCTCTGTTTTACAGTGTATTTAAAGTTAGCTCGGATCCGGGGATCGTCAGCGACTCAATAACACTATCGGCTATCTATTTGGTACTTTTGGGAGATGTATATATTTGAATATGGCATGTATAGGCTAGTAGATATGGTATATTTTGAGATGTTTGGATCTTGCCATGTGATATGGCTAGATAAGTTAATGAATTTGGTATATGCTTTGGGTTTGAATGAAGGATTATCAAGATGTGTATGTGTGTCCTAAGTGAATTATCTTATAATATGTTTTGGTAATATGAAGATGAAATGTTAATGCTATGATTTGGTTGAGATTAAATGGTGCATGAATTACATGTTTTGATATGTAGTTGATAATTTGGATTGGTATGTTAGATGGAATTATAGAGGATGATGATTAATGCTATTAAGAGATTCAATTTAAGTATGTTTTGGTATGTTTGAATGCCAATTAGGATTTGAAATGGTATTGATTATTGCATGTAGGTATGACCCAAGTGTGGGTGGCAAATTTGGCCTTGCAAATGGCCTATAATTGCCCACACGGTTGAGCACACGGGCATGTGGCTCGACCATGTCATTCGAGTTTGCAAATTGAAACAAGTCAGGCTCGACCACAGGCTAGACACACGGGTGTGTGACTGGCCGTGTGATGCAAGTCAGGCTCGACCACGGGTGAGGTACACGGGCTTGTCTCAGGCCGTGTGGACAAGTCAGTATGTATGCCCTGTTTTGCCACGGCTTGGCCACATGGGCGTGTCCAAGGCCGTGTGAGGCACACGACCTACTCACACGGGCGTGTGGCCTCTATAGCTTTGAAAAATGTTTGATTTTAAAATTTTTTCGTATGTGTTCGGTTTAGTCCTGACCCATTTCTAACATGTGTTTAAGGTCTCGTAGACCTCATTAAGGGACTATATGTGTATAATTTGTTATGTTTGAATGATGATATACTTTGTGTTGTAAGATGTTAGTAAATGTTCCGGATTGATCGGTAATGCTTCCTAACCCTAGACCGGCAACGGTTTCAGGCTAGAGGTGTTACAACTAAAGTATTGCATGTATAGGCTAGAGAACTTTGATTATGTTTTGAAATATGTAAATATAGCCATGTGATATGGCTTGATAATGAATGTGTTTACGGATGAGTTTAGTCCATGCTATATGATGCATAATTTGGTATGGTTTGATGAGCTCATGGATGGCCTAATGAAATGGTCAATTTCGGTAAGTTTTATGGTTGATTTGGAAATTGATATGATGAGAAATGCTATGAATTGAATTGGATTAAAACGATGTATGTTTCATATGTTTTTATTGTGAAGTTGGTGTTTTGAATTAGTATGTTTGAGTTGGATTTGTATATGGAAATGAATAATGTTATTAAGGGTCAAATTGTGTATGTTTTGGTATGTTTTTTGTTGCCTTTGGAACATGAATTGAGGTTTGTATGATGCTTGTAGGTATGACCCAATTTTGGGTGGCAGATTGGCCTTGCAAATGGCCTATATTTGCTCACACGGTTGAGCACACGGACGTGTGTCTCGATCGTGTTTCTTAAGGTTATAATTTGAAGCAAGTCAGACTTGTACATGGGCCAGACACACGGGCGTGTGACAGGCCGTGTGAATCAAGTCAGTGTTGCACACGGGCCAGACACACGGGCGTGTCTTGTGGTGCAAGTCAGAATGTATGCCCTGTTTCACACGGTCTTAGACATGGGTGTGTCTTGTGGCCGTGTGAGGCACACGGCCTGCCCACACGGGCGTGTGACATCTGTAACTTTGAAAAATGTTTAAGTTTTGGAAAAAAAATTATATGTGCTCGGTTTAGTCCCGACTCCTTCCCAATGCATGTTTAAGGTCTCGTAGACCTTCTAAAGGGACTCTATGTGTATTTTTCGTTATGGAATGTTTGTGAATGTTTGATCTTAATGAAATGTTTATGTTTTGATCTGATATGTCTGGTAACGCCTCTTAACCTTAGTCCGGCGACGGATACGGGTTAGGGGTGTTACAAGATGAATTGTCTTGTTCACCAGCCGTTTGTCTGAAATGTGCAGTTTCTTTATTGAAGGACACAACCTATTATTGGTGGAAAATTTTATAACTTCTTTCGTTCCAAAAGAAAACATTACATGGGAGTTCTTTCAAACAGAATTCAGAAAGAAATATATAAGTCAGAGATTCTTGGATCAGAAAAAAAAAGAATTCTTAGAATTTAAACAGGGGAACATGACAGTGTCAGAATATGAACGGGAATTTCTTCGACTGAGTAAATATGCTCAAGAATATGTTCAAACTAAGGCTGAAATGTGCAAATGATTTGAAGAAGGGTTGAATGAAGATATTAAACTGTTGATTGGTATTCTTGAAATAAGAGAATTTGCAGTACTGGCTGACCGAGCATTAAAAGCAGAAAAATTGAGCAAAGAAAAGAAACAAGCTGAAAGAGAGGCTCGGATTTCCGGTAAGAGACCTATGGGAAAATCCCAATCATATGTTTCGAAGAAATTAAATAGATACCAGGATCATTTTACTACATCTGCTGGATATTCTGGAAAAGAGCGGGGTTCTCAATGCTCCAACCCGAGATCATCGTCCCCATTAGTAACCAGTGTTTGAAGTGTTGGAAATCCTAAGCCAAAATGTAACTACTGCAATAAGTTTCATTTTGGGGAATGTCGTCTAAAAAGTGGGGCTTGCTTCTGATGCGGTTCTTTTGATCATTTCCTTAGAGATTTTCCGGAAAGAGGGGAAAAAGAGGTTGAACAGATTTCAAAGACGATTAATACTGTCTCTAGAGGTAGACCACCTCAACATCCTGCAAATATTGGTGGTATCCAAAGTGCTAGAAAAGATTCAACAGTTAAATCTGAAGCACGAGCACCGGCGAGAACCTATGTGATACGTGCCAGAGAGGATGGCTCTGGCCCAGACGTCATTACTGGTACATTTTCTTTACTTGACACTGATATTATTGCTTTAATTGATTCTGGTTCCACACACTCATATATGTGTACAAAATTAGTAAATGTTAAAAATTTACCGGTTGAATTCACTGAATTTGTGGTGGAAGTTTCAAATCCTCTGGGTCAATGTGTAAATGTGGATAAAGTTTGTAAAAACTTTCCATTAATGGTAAATGGTAAATGCTTCTCAGCTGATTTGATGTTACTGCCTTTTGATGAATTCGATTTAATTTTGGGAATGGACTGGTTAACCCAGCATAATGCAGTAGTGAATTGTAAACAGAAATACATTATGTTGAAATGTCAGAATGGTGAGTTACTCCATGTTGAATCTAATAGATTAGATGGGTTGTCTAATGTGATTTCAGCAATAACAGCACAGAAATGTATCAGAAAGGGATACGATGCTTATCTTGCTTATGTGTTGGACACAAAAGGTAACTGAGTCAAAGGTTCAGTCAGTGCCGGTAGTGTGTGAATTTCCAGATGTGTTTCCGGAAGAATTACCTTGATTACCACCTGTCAGAGAAGTGGAGTTTTCTGTAGACCTTATTTCGGGAACAATACCAATATCAATAGCACCTTATAGAATGGCTCCTGCTGAATTGAAAGAGTTGAAAGCACAGTTGCAAGAATTGATTGACAAAGGTTTTGCTCGACCCAGTTTTTCACCTTGGGGTGCACCGGTTTTATTTGTGAAGAAGAAAGATGGATCTATGAGATTATGTATTGATTACAGCCAGCTAAATAAAGTTACAATCAATAATAATTACCCGTTGCCTCGAATAGATGACTTATTTGATCAGTTAAAAGGAGCTACCGTATTTTCAAAAATTGATCTTCACTCGTGTTATTATCAATTACGGGTAAAGGACTCAGATGTTCCAAAAATAGCTTTTAGAACCAGGTATGGCCACTATGAGTTTTTAGTGATGCCATTTGGGCTTACTAATGCGCCGACAGTGTTTATGGATCTGATGAATAGAATTTTTAGACCGTACCTAGACAGGTTTGTGGTGGTATTCATTGATGATATTTAGTCTATTCCCGAGATGAAAAAGAGCATGCTGATCATCTGAGAATTGCATTACAAACTCTACGAGAGAAATAGTTGTATGCCAAGTTTAGTAAATGTGAATTTTTGCTACGAGAAGTTGGATTTCTTAGACATATTGTATCTGCTGAAGGTATCAGGGTAGACCCGAGTAAAATTTCAGCAATTGTCAATTGGAATCCACCAAAGAGTGTGTCAGAAGTCAGAAGTTTTCTGGGTTTAGCCGGATATTATCGGAGATTTGTTAAAGGGTTTTTGATGATAGCCTCTCCGAAGACTCGACTGTTGCAGAAAGATGTGGCTCGAGAGTGTACCTATAAGGTACTACTGGACATGAATTGACGGAAAATGGAATTGTACACCTCGAGTGTACTACTTGAAATATCCATCAGAAATTCAATGATTCAACGGATAAAATACGCATATGGCATGATGAGCTCATCTATGCATATTGGTATATTATGACTAACATGTTGGTTGAGTATATGTGAATAGGTAAATTACCAAGTAGTTGGAAAGCAAGTTTTGTATGGTTAATATATTGAATGTAATGGTAAGCTTAATTTATGTTATACGAACTTACTTAGCGTAATATGCTTACTAGGTTTTATTTTCCCTGTTTTATAGTGCCTAAAGCTCGGGAAGGTTGGAGATTGGTCGGAGCAAATCATCACACTATCAACCTATCCTTTTTGGTATAAATGAAAATCTTATTTTGTTAATGGCATGTATAGGCTAACTAAATCAAATGATGGTGTGTAAATGATGAATGAAACTTAGCCAATGGAATGGCTAATACATTATGTTTTGATATATGTTATGGTTGAATTATACTTGTAATTGGTTGGATTATACTTGTAAGTGTTGGTGCAGGAAAATGGAAAATTTGGGTGAGAAATGGGGCTAGGAAATGGCCTTATTTTGTCCACACGGGCATGTGTCTAGGACGTGTGTCACACACGGCCAGGTACATCAGCATGTTGTCTGGCCGTGTGTCACCTCCACTTTAATTTTGAAAAATAGAATGCTCAGAATTGAGGACATGGGCAGAGACACGGGCATGTGTCTTAGCCGTGTGGGTAACACAACCCTGGACACGGGCATGTGTCATGGCCGTGTGAAACTTGCACCTAATTTGAATTAAATTAATTAACCACATGGCCTAGCACACGGGCGTGTGGCATGGCCGTGTAGCGCAAGTCAGAGAGAAACCTAAATTGGACACGGCCTAAGGCACGGGCGTGTCTAAGGGTCACATGGGCGTGCCCTGTGGACCACACGGGCGTGTGAGCCCTGCACCTTAAAAAAATTTTGAAATTTTGCGAAAAATTTCTAGAGTTTCCGATTATGTCTCGACTCAATTCTAATGTTCGTATTTGTCCTCGAGGGTCCATTTAAAGGACGTCCTGAACAATCTCGGTTAATGAATAGTGATTTACATGATTTATCTAAAAATGTTCTAAAAAGTAACGGTAACGCTCTGTAACCCTGTTCCGGCGACGGATACAGGTTAGGGGTGTTACAGAAAACTTCAAGAAATCAAAAATGGAAACTTTTGAAAACATTAATAGTTTTGCAAATTGGTACATGAGCTAGATAAATCAAGCTCCCGAGACCTCAAAAACATAAAAATTACATGAAAAAGACTAAAGTGAACTAACCATTTTAGTAGCCAAAACTTCAAAGTTTTGAACCCTAACTTTCTCTTCTTTGTTTCGTGAACTGAAGAAGTTGACAAGAAAAATGTATGGTTTTTCTTTTATTTTAACTTATATACTTAGATTAATAACTAATTAATCTTTATTAATTTAATTAATCTTTAATTAATTAATACTAAACATAATTAACAACATTGGTGGACTAAAATTTTCATCCACCACTGTTTGTCTTAATAAAAAGAGTCTAATTGCTCAATTGGGCCTTTAACTAATTAAAAGTCTATAGTGATTAACTTTTACCACTTTTACAATTTAGTCATTATACCTTAATTAACTATCCAATTATCAAAATTAAGAGACCAAACTTTAATTAGATTGTATACTAATATTGTAAATATTAAAATAATAATATTTACAGACTCGAACATAAAAAATGGGGTTCCACAACCATCTGTAACACCACTTACCCGTATTCATCGCCGGAACCGGGTACGAGGCATTACCAGACTTAACTCACTTGAACACACACCTTTGGGCTATAAAATTTCATTTCAACTTAAAACTTCCCATTCACATTAAAAGCATCCTCATTATGGGCCTACGAGGCCTTAAACATGGAAACGGAGGGTCTCGGGATCAAATCGGGAACTTCTTTATACTTAGAAAATTTTTGCTTAAACAGGGCCACACGCCCGTGTGACATAGGACACGCCCGTGTGGCCACACACGCCCATGTCCCTAGCCCGTGTGGAATTTATTTTTCAATTCGAACCTACAGGGGTTTTCACTCGGCCGGACACACGCCCGTGTTCTTGGCCCTTGTCCCTCACACAGCCTCGACACGCCCGTGTCCTCACCCGTGTGTGAAAACCTGGGTATTCTGTTTATGACATCAGCAACCTTATAAAGGGAACACGGCCTAGGCACACGCCCGTGTGTCTAGCTCGTGGTCGACACTGACTTGCAACATTAACATGCAGGGGACACACGGTCTAGCCACACACCCATGGGACTGACCGTGTGTCACACACAGCCTAGACACATGCCCGTGTGCCTACCCGTGTGGACAAGAACAAGGCTATTCACCAAGCTCTTTTTATGACCCTAACTCATACAACATAAATCCCATTCAACCATTTACCAAGCAACCCAATCATGCATCATACACATTCATGAATAACCTCATCTTTTCATATATTAATAATAATAAGCCATCAACTATGGCTATTTACAAAAAGTTTATCTTTGAATGAGCCAACACACTTGACCAAAATAGCAAGACATTTCACAAAGTCTAGCCCCTATACATGCCATACTCAAAATACTAAGTCTAAATATACCGAGATGAAATGATAGTGTGGGTGATCCTCCGATTATCTTCGTATCCTGAATTAGCTCTTTGACACTATAAAACAAGGGAAAAGAAAGGGAGTAAGCTTTAAGCTTAGTAAGTTTACATGTAAACAATATGCATCACAAAATATGCTAATCAATCAATAACGTTATATACTAAGCAAGAACAATTCACATTTCCATAATCATGCTTACTCATTTCATCTCTTACCACATTCCAACCATATAACAAATATAATGCTCACATTTACTTGCACACATCCCCTGCACTCATCACCACAAAGCCACATGAAACATTTACTTAAACAATTTCTCAATGAACCATTCGGAATAATACTAATCACTCGGTGGTTTCACACACAGCCCACTATTAATCTATAATAGGGTGGTATCGCACATAGCCCACCTACAAGAATATTTACGATGGTATCGCACATAGCCCACCAAATTATAATATAAACGATGGTATCGCACACAGCCCATCATGAATAAGTAATAAGGTGGTATCGCACACAGCCCACCAAAAGAATAATTACGGTGGTATCGCACACAACCCACCAAAAGAATAATTACGGTGGTATCGCACACAACCCACCAAAAGAATAATTATGGTGGTATTGCACACAGCCCACCAAATGATTTTTACGGATATTTTTCCGCACTTACATATCTATTCCGAGGTTTATACGGGAATTACTCCTTATCTATCAATTTCAATCAATCTCAATCATAAATGATCTCATTCATGCAATGCCCCAATAAGTAACAACATATGTATTAAAGATGTATCGTTTACACATAAACTTACCTCGGTGTAAAATATATTAGTCGACGACCTAGTCCGTAACCTTGCCTTTTCCTAGGTCAAGGTTGTTTCCACGCTCTTCTTGATCTATAATAGTAAAATTCACTCATTTAATCACTTTATAATTCATGATACATCAAAATTTCTACTTTGGCAAAAATGACCATTTTGCCCTTATACTTTGGCAAAATTACAATTTTGCCCCATAGGCTCGTAAATCATTTTTCATCACATTTTCTCATTAAGCAAGCCTAGCTGAACATTTACTTCTCTTACGACAACTCACAAAACTAATTATTTCATGCATTTATTACTAAATTACAACCTTTACAACTAAGTCCTCTTTAGGTGTTTTCATGATAACACCTTTCAAAAAAGTTATTCCTTAACCCTCTAACATTCATTTTCTCCCATAAAAACTCAGCAAACAATATGAAAACTCTCATGGAAAGTCCCTAAACTTTCAACCATTTTGCAAAATAGTCCCCTCATTAGCTAGCTCAAGCTTTGGGGGTTCCAAAAGTACAAAAATCATCAAGAAAGACCCTTAAAATCACTTACTTGCAAGAGAGTGGCTTGGCTGAAAGTTTGGACCCCAAAATCTCCTATTTTCTCTTCAATTTTCGGAGGAAGAAGAAGGATGAATAGTGAAAGATGATCTCTTCTTTTTTTGCCTTATTTTATTCATTTTTTATCACCTAATTCCACCAAATTTTGACAAAAATTTAATGCTCTTGTCTCCTTAGTCTATATGGCCGGCCACACCCTCTTAATGGCCTAATTGCACTTTAAGGACCTCCAATTTAATATTCTATAGCTATTAGACACCTCTACCTTGTATAATAGAACTTTCGCACTTTATGCGATTTAGTCCTTTTTCACAATTAAGCTTGAAATAGTTAAAATTAATGCACCAAAATTTTCATACATCCATATATTTATGCCATAATACATAAAATGATTTCAAAATAATTTTATTCAAACTCAGATTAGTGGTTCCGAAACCACTGTTCTAATTAGCCCCAAAATCGGGCTGTTACAACTCTCCCCCTTTAGAGATTTTCGTCCCCGAAAATCTTACCGGTAAAAAGGTTTGGGTACTGTTCTCTCATGGCTTCTTCCGGTTCCCACGTATCCTCTTCCACACCGTGTTTTTGACATAACACTTTTACTAAGGCTATGATCTTATTCCTCAACTGTTTAACCTCTCGAGCCAATATCTTAATTGGTTCCTCTTCATAAGTCATGTCCGGTCGTATTTCAATTTCTATTGGAGGGATCACATGTAAAGGATCAGAACGATATCGCCGCAACATCGACACATGAAACACATTGTGTATCCTCTCTAACTCTGCCGGTAAAGCTAACCGATATTGTAACACCCCTTACCTGTATTAAATGCCAGAATAGGGGCCGAGGCATTACGAAACTTATACGTAAACAATCAAACCACATCAAAACCTGACTTTCTATTCCCAATTAAAACTTTTGATAGCACATCTTAAAAAAGCCTACAAGGCCTAATTTATGGTTTAGGAATGGTTCGGAATCAAATCGAATTCCTTTGAAGCTTTCCGGAAGACCTTGGAAAATTCTCTCCAATAGTCCACACGCCCGTGTAGAGGGAGGGCACGCCCGTGTTTGACACCCGTGGTCAACACTGACTTGCATCACACGGCCTATCACACGCCCGTGTGTCTGGACCGTGGTCGCCTCTGACTTGCATCACACGACCAGTCACACGCCCGTGTCCTTCGACTGTCTGGCAAATTAAATTCCGAATTCAGGTGCAGACTTCACACGGCCTGGGCACACACCCATGTCCCTGGCCGTGCCTTCCACACGGTTGAGACACACGGCCGTGTCTTTTCCCGTGTGTTTACTACTGAGCTTACTGACTTGGAAAACTAACATGCAGGGGACACACGGCCTAGCAACACACCCATGGGTCTGACCGTGTGTCACACACGGCCTAGACACACGCCCGTGTGCCTACCCGTGTGGACAAGAACAAGGCTATTTGCCAAGCTCTTTTTATCACCCCAGCTCATACAAACATAGTCACATTCAAATATCAACCCATTCATACATGTTTTAACAAAACAACCCTATCGTGTACCACACACACACTCATGAATAACCTCGTCTTTTCATAGATTAGCATTAATGAGCCACCAACTATGGCAATATACAAAAGAGTTCATCTCTAAAAGAGCCAACACACTTGGCCAAAACAACAAAACGTTTCATTAAGCCTATCCCCTATACATGCCATACTTAAAATGCTAAGTCTAAATGTATCGAGATGAGTCGATAGTGTGGGTGATCTTCCAATTGTCTTCGAATCTCAAACTAGCTCTTTGACTCTATAAAACAATGGAAAAGAAAGGGAGTAAGCTTTAAGCTTAGTAAGTTTACGTGTAAACAATAAACATCATAACATGTGCTAATCAATAAATAGCATTACATACTAAGCAAGAACAATCCACATTCCATAGTCATGCTTACTCAATTCATCTCTTACCACATTCCAACCATATAACAAGCATAATACTCACATTTAATAGCATAATTCCCTGCACTTATCACCACAAAGTTACATGAAACAAACACTTAAACGATTTCTCAATAAACCATTGAAATAATACCATACACTCGGTGGTTTCGCACATAGCCCACCATTAATCCATAATTAGGGTGGTATCGCACATAGCCCACAAATGATAATATAAACGATGGTATCGCACATAGCCCATCGTGAATGATTAGTAAAGTGGTGTCGCACTTAGCCCACCATTAAGAATATTTACAGTGGTATCGCACATAGCCCACCATTAATCTATAATTAAACTAACATTTAATAACATACATTCCCTGCACTTATCACCACAAAGTTACATGAAACAAACACTCAAACAATTTCTCAATGAACGATTGAAATAATACCATACACTCGGTGGTTTTGCACATAGCCCACCATTAATCCATAATTAGGGTGGTATCGCACATATCCCACCAACAAGAGTATTTATGGTGGTATCTCTCATAGCCCACCAAATGATAATATAAACGATGGTATCGCACACAGCCCATCATGAATGATTAGTAAAGTGGTGTCGCACTTAGCCCACCATTAAGAATATTTACAGTGGTATCGCACATAGCCCACCATTAATCTATAATTAAATTAACACGAAAATTACTTAATATCTATTGAATTCAATCCATCTCAATCATAAATAATTTCATTCATACAATGCACCATTTAATAGTAACATGTATACTAAAAAAGAATCGTTTACACATAAACTTACCTCGGTGCAAAATGTGTTAATCAACGGCTTAATCCGTAACCTTGCCTTTTTCCCCGGTCAAGGTTGTTTCCACGCTCTTCTTGATCTATAATAATGAAATTCACTCATTCCATCACTTTATAAATCATAATACATCAAAATCTCTACTTAGGCAAAGATGACCATTTTGCCCTTACACTATGGCAAAATTACAATTTTGCCCCTAGGCTCGTAAATCATCTTTCATTACATTTTCTCATTAAACAAGCCCAGCTAAACATTTATTCCTCTTACAACAACTCACAAAACCATTTATTTCATGCATTTATTACACATTTACAATCTTTACAACTAAGTCCCATTTAGGTATTTTCATGGTAACACCCTTCACAAAAGTTGTTCCTTGACTCACTAACATTCATTTTCTTCCATAAAAACTCAGCAAACAACATGAACACTCTCATGGCAAGTCCCTAAACTTTCAACCATATATCAAATTAGTCTTTTCATTAGCTAGCTTAAGCTTTGGGGACTCCAAAAGTACAAAAATTCTCAAGGAAGACCTTTAAAACCACTTACTTGTAAGGAGATAGCTTGGCTGAAAGTTTTTAGCTCTAAATCCTCTAATTCACTTCAATTTTCGGTGGATAAGAAGCATGAATCGTAAAAGATGATATTTCTTCTTTTTATCTTATTTTATTCATTCTTTCATAACCTAATTCCACCAAATTGACCAAAAAAATTAATGCTCTTGTCTCCCTAGTCTATAAGGTCGGTCAACACACCCTTAATGGCCTAATTGCACTTTAAGGACCTCTAATTTAATATTATATGACTATTAGACACCTCTACCTTGCAAAATAGAACTTTCAAACTTTATTCGATTTAGTCCATTTTCACAATTAAGCATACAATTGCTAAAATTAAATCATCAAAATTTTCATATAACCATATATTTATGCCATAACACATAAAATAATACCAAAATAATTTTCTTCAACCCCGGATTAGTGGTCCCGAAACCACTGCTCCAACTAGCCCCAAAATCGGGCTGTTACAACTATCCCCTCCTTTAGAGATTTTCGCCCTCGAAAATCTTACCGGTAAAGAGATTTGGATATTGTCCTCTCGTGGCTTCTTCCGGTTCCCATGTAGCTTCTTCCACACCGTGTTTTTGCCATAACACCTTTACTAAAGCTATGCTCTTATTCCTCATCTGTTTAACTTCCCGAGCCAATATCTTAATTGGCTCCTCTTCATAAGTCATATCCGATCGTATCTC
Organism: Gossypium sturtianum; assembly: GCA_025698515.1. Taxonomy (NCBI): domain Eukaryota; kingdom Viridiplantae; phylum Streptophyta; class Magnoliopsida; order Malvales; family Malvaceae; genus Gossypium; species Gossypium sturtianum. The sequence continues at coordinate 66,464,944 of CM046946.1, read as the reverse complement.
AATTTCCGTTGGAGGGATCACATGCGAAGGATCGGAACGATATCGGCGCAACATTGATACATGAAACACATTGTGTATTTTCTCTAACTCTACCAGCAAAGCCAACTGGTATGCCACTAGCCCAATCCTTTCGGTAATCTCATAGGGCCCTATGAAGCGTGGACTCAATTTGCCCTTTCGACAAAATCTCAATATTTTCTTCCATGGGGATACTTTCAAAAATACTTTGTTGCCCACTTGAAACTCGATTTCTTTCCTTTTTAAATTCGCATACGACTTTTGTCGGCCCGAAGTAGCTTTTAGACTATCACGGATCACCTTCACTTTCTTCTCGGTCTCTTTAACTAGATCGACCACATGAATTTGCTTCTCACTAAGCTCGGTCCAATAAAAGGGAGTCCAACACTTGCAACCATATAAAGCCTCGTACTGTGCCATCCGTATACTCGACTGGTAACTGTTGTTGTAGGCAAATTCGACAAAAAGTAGGTATCTTTCCCAACTACCTTCAAATTCTAACACACAGCATCGGAGCATATCCTCAAGAATTTGAATAACTCTTTCAGATTGGCCATCGGTTTGGGGATGGAATGCGGTACTAAAATTCAGTCTCGTACCCAAGGCTTTCTGCAACTTCTTCAAAAATCTCGAGGTAAATCTCGGATCTCTATCCAAGATAATAGATATAGGCACCCCATGCAATCTCACCACCTCAGCAATATACAACTCGACCAACTTATCAAGTGAGTAATCCACGTGTATCGGTATAAAGTGAGCCGACTTTGTTAATCTATCAACAATGACCCACATAGCATCTTTCTTTCTCGGAGTCATAGGTAACCCCGTTACGAAATCCATGGTGATTCGATCCCATTTCCACTCGGGAACCATCATCGGTTGAAGTAATCCCGAGGGACTTGGTGCTCGGCTTTCACTTGTTGACAAACTAAACATTTCGTAACAAACTCGGAGATGTCTCTTTTCATGCCCGGCCACCAATACAATTTCTTCAAATCATTGTACATTTTTGTGCTGCCCGGGTGTACTGACAAACGACCACTGTGTGCTTCATGTAAAATTTTCTGGATTAACTCGTCATCCTTTGGCACACAAATACTATCATGAAACATCAAACAACCATTTGAACTAACCCAGAAATCAGAGTCATCTCCCGATTCGCACTGAGCTCTCTTAACTTGTATCTCACTATCATTCTTTTGAGCTTCACATATCTGCTGAATAAATAATGGTCTAGCCCTCAACTCGGCCAATATAGCACCGTCATCAGACAACGCTAAGCTCGTACTCATAGCTCTCAAAGCATATAGGGATTTTCTGCTCAAGGCATCTGCAACTACATTCGCTTTCCCCAGATGGTAATCGATTACTAACTCGTAATCCTTTAATAATTCAAGCCACCGCCATTGTCGCAAATTCAAATCCATTTGGTCCATTAAGTACTTCAAACTCTTGTGATCGGTGAAGATTTGGCACTTCTCGCCATATAAATAATGACGCCAAATCTTCAAAGCAAAGACAATTGCAGCCAACTCAAAATCATGGGGTTTTAATTGTCTAGAGGCTAAGCTACTACCTTACCCTCTTGCATCAACACACAGCCGAGACCATTTAATGATGCATCACTGTAGACTACGAACTCTTTCCCGACTCAGGTTGTACCAAAATCGGTGCCTCAGTCAACAATGCTTTCAATCACTCGAAACTTTGTTGGCATTTCTCAGTCCATTCAAACTTAACTTCTTTTTGCAACAGTTTTGTCATTGGGGTAGCAATCATGGAAAACCCTTTGAAAAACCGTCTGTAGTACCCCGCCAAACCCAAAAAGCTCCTAATCTCAGACACATTCCTTGGCGGCTTCCACTCCACAATAGCCGAGATCTTACTCGAGTCAACTCTTATACCATCACCCGGCACAATGTGTCCTAGAAATCCAACCTCTCGGAGCCAAAATTTGCTCTTGCTGAATTTAGCATATAACTGCTTGTCTCTTAAAGTCTGTAAAATGATTCTCGAATGCTCTGCATGCTCACTCTCATCTCCTGAATAAATTAGTATGTCATCAATAAAAACAACCACAAATTTATCCAAATACGGTCAGAAGACACAATTTATTAAATCCATGAAAATCGCAGGAGCATTCGTTAAACCAAATGGCATGACAAGAAATTCATAATGGCCATACCTCGTCCAAAATGCAGTTTTCGGCACATCTTGCTCCTTAACCTTAAACTGGTAATAGCCAGACCTTAGGTCTATCTTGGAGAACACCATAGCTCCCTTCAATTGGTCAAATAAATCATCTATTCTTGGAAAAGGATACTTATTCTTCACTGTCACCTTGTTGAGTTGTCTGTAGTCTATGCAAAATCTCATCGACCCATCCTTCTTCTTTACAAAAAGTATCGGAGCACCCCACGGTGAATAACTTGGTATTGCAAAACCCTTGTCCGTTAACTCTTGTAACTGAACTTTCAATTCTTTCAACTTTAGTGGTGCCATCCTATACGGAGCAACCGAAATAGGTGTCATACCGGAATTAATTCAATCCCAAACTCGACCTCTCTAACTGGAGGTAATCCGGGTAACTCTTCCAGAAATACATCTGAATACTCACATACCACCGGCATTGATTCAATCTTTACCTCTGATTCTTGAACATTCAACACAAAGGTGAGATAGGACTCATATCATTTCCTCAAGTATCTATCAGCTACCATAGATGAAATTCTCACAGGCAAACTATCTGACCTACCTGATTCAACCCGAATAACATCCCCATTTTCACATTTCAATTCAATAAATTTACTACCACAGTTCACTAAAACACTATGGGTAGTCAACTAATCCATACCAAGAATCAAATCAAATTCATCAAACGGCAACAACATAAGATTTGCCGGAAAACAATGACCTCTAATTGTCAAAGGACAATTCCTACACACCTTGTCAACTAGCACATGTTTGCCTAACGGGTTTGACACCTTTACCACAAGTTCTGTAGACTCAACAATCATACTCATACTAGATGTCAATCTCATGCAAATGTAAGAATAGGTAGACCCTGGATCAATCAAAGCAATAACAGAGGTATCATGAAGAGAAAAAGTACCCGTTATTACATCTGGAGATGATGCCTCTTCGCGAGCGCGAATGGCATAAGTCATTGTAGGTGCTCGACCCTCCGATCTCACAGCAGAATCTCGAGGCGCACCTCTACTACTAGTCCCTCCTCTTGGGTTCTTTTGTGATCTACCCCTCGAAGATACATTGCTTGATCTTATCTCTTGCTTCCTTTCCTTGTCATCCCTCTCAGGACAATTCCGGATAAAATGATCGGGTGAAACACACTTGTAACAGTTTCGGTTATTCCCCCAACACTCCCAGTGTGTTGCCTTCCACAATTTGGACACTCTGGTTTGGACTTTGGATTGCCCACACTTGCCATCGAGGTGGCTTGAACTCTCGAGCCCGAGTATGTATTACCTCGATCTCGATGTGAATATCCAACTGATACAGTCGTCCGAGGGTTCATCTCCTTGGACTTCTTTGATTGAGCTTGGTATGACTTACTTATGGGCCTTTTTCTTACATCTCGGGCCTCACTCATGGCTTTCTTTTTTTCCTTATTCAGTTCCTCGGCCTTACATACCCTGTCAACCAACACCACAAATTCTTTTAGCTCCAAAATTCCAACTAGAAGTCTGATATCCTCAGTCAGCCCATCTTCAAACCTTTTGCACAAGATAGCTTCTATAGACACACATTCTTGTGCATACTTGCTGAGCCTAACAAGTTCGCGCTCATATTCTACCACAGTCATTTTTCCTTGCTTCAATTCAAGGAATTCTTTCCGTTTCTGGTCTACAAACCTCTGACTTATATACTTCTTTCAGAATTCTTCCAAAAAGAAGTCCCACGTCACCCTCTCTCTTGGAACCATCGAAGTTATCGTCTTCCACCAACGATAGGCCGAGTCGTTCAGTAATGACAAGGCACACTTTAAGCTCTCCTCATGTGTGCAGGAGATTTCATCAAATACTCTCATTGAGTTCTCAAGCCAGAACTCCGCCCTCTTGGAGTCATCGTTTATGTTAGCTCTAAATTCCTCAGCCCCTTGCTTCCGAATCTTATATACCGGGGGTTTGGTCATCCTCACCAATTCTATACCTTGAGGAGCTATAGGAACTGGCTGAGGTATGGGAGGGGGTGGAGGAGGTTGAGCATTAGGATTCGCTCGCACATACTCCTTTTACCAATTACTCAACATGTGAAGAAAGACTTCCCGAGCCTCTTCACCTTGACCCATAGTCTCGGGTCTACTTTCTATAGGCACGGTCCCTTGCGCGGGAGCCGGCGTGTTACTAGCAGCGTCATCAGCAGCTGCTCGATCGAGATCCATTTACTATACAAAAACATAGTTAAATATAGTCAGAAGTCACCACACTATCATTGTATTCTATGGCATGTATAGCTAGACCCTTACACATGCTACGGTAGTCCAAGAACCGACTAAACCATAGCTCTGATACCACTAAATGTAACACCCCTTACCTGTATTCAACGTCAGAATAGGGGTCGAGGCAGTACTAAACTTATACGTAAACAATCAATCCACATCAAAACCTGACTTTCTATTCCCAATTAAAACTTTTGATAGCACATCTTAAACAAGCCTACAAGGCCTAATTTATGGTTTAGGAATGGTTCGGAATCAAATCAAATTCCTTTGAAGCTTTCCGGAAGACCTTGGAAAATTCTCTCCAAATAGTCCACACGCCCGTGTGGAGGGAGGGCACGCCCGTGTTCGACACCCGTGGTCGACACTGACTTGCATCACACGGCCTATCACACGCCCGTGTGTTTGGCCCGTGGTCATCTCTGACTTGCATCACACGGCCAGTCACACGCCCGTGTGGCAAATTAAATTCCAAATTCAGGTGCAGACTTCACATGGCCTGGGCACACGCCCATGTCCCTGGCCGTGCCTTCCACACGGCTGAGACACACGGCCGTGTCTCTGCCCGTGTGTTTACTACTGAGCTTACTGACTTGTAAAACTAACATGCAGAGGACACACGGCCTAGCCACACACCCATAGGTCTGACCGTGTGTCACATACGGCCTAGACACACGCCCGTGTGCCTACCCATGTTAACAAGAACAAGGCTATTTGCCAAGCTCTTTTTATCACCCCAGCTCATACAAACATAGTCACATTCAAATATCAACCCATTCATACATGTTTTAACCAAACAACCCCATCGTGTACCACACACACACTCATGAATAACCTCGTCCTTTCATAGATTAGAATTAATGAGCCATCAACTATGGCAATATACAAAAGAGTTCATCTCTAAAATAGCCAATACACTTGGCCAAAATAACAAAACATTTCATTAAGCCTAGCACATATACATGCCATACTCAAAATGCTAAGTCTAAATGTACCGAGATGAGTCGATAGTGTGGGTGATCTTCCGATTATCTTCGAATCCCGACCTAGCTCTTCGACTCCATAAAAGAATGGAAAAGAAAGGGAGTAAGCTTTAAGCTTAGTAAGTTTACATGTAAACAATAAACATCATAACATGTGCTAATCAATAAATAGCATTACATACTAAGCAAGAACAATCCACATTCCATAGTCATGCTTACTCAATTCATATCTTACCACATTCCAACCATATAACAAGCATAATGCTCACATTTAATAGCATAATTCCCTACACTTATCACCACAAAGTTACATGAAACAAACACTTAAACAATTTCTCAATGAAACATTGAAATAATACCATACACTCGGTGGTTTCGCACATAGCCCACCATTAATCCATAATTAGGGTGGTATCGCACATAGCCCACCAAATGATTATATAAACAATGGTATCGCACACAGCCCATCGTGAATGATTAGTAAAGTGGTGTCGCACTTAGCCCACCATTAAGAATATTTACAGTGGTATCGCACATAGCCCACCATTAATCTATAATTAAACTAACACGAAAATTACTTAATATTTATTGAATTCAATCCATCTCAATCATAAATAATTTCATTCATACAATGCACCATTTAATAGCAACATGTATACTCAAAAAGAATTGTTTACACATAAACTTACCTCGGTGCAAAATGTGTTAATCAACGGCTTAATCTGTAACCTTGCCTTTTCCCTGGTAAAGGTTGTTTCTGCGCTCTTCTTGATCTATAATAATTAAATTCACTCATTCCATCACTTTATAAATCGTAATACATCAAAATCTCTACTTAGGCAAAAATGATCATTTTGCCCTTACACTATGGCAAAATTATGATTTTGCCCCTAGGCTCGTACATCATCTTTCATTACATTTTCTCATTAAACAAGCCTAGCTAAACATTTATTCTTCTTACAACAACTCACAAAACCATTTATTTCATGCATTTATTACACATTTACAATCTTTACAACTAAGTCCCATTTAGGTGTTTTCATGGTTACACCCTTCACAAAAGTTGTTCCTTGACTCACTAACATTCATTTTCTTCCATAAAAACTCAGCAAACAACTGAACACTCTCATGGAAAGTCCCTAAACTTTCAACCATATAGCAAATTAGTCCCCTCATTAGCTAGCTTAAGCTTTGGGGACTCCAAAAGTACAAAAATTCTCAAAGAATACCTCTAAAACCACTTACTTGTAAGGAGATAGCTTGGCTGAAAGTTTTGAGCTCTAAATCCTCCAATTCTCTTCAATTTTCGGTGAAGAAGAAGCATGAATAGTAAAAGATGATATTTCTTCTTTTTATCTTATTTTATTCATTCTTTCATCACCTAATTCCACCAAATTGACCAAAAAATTTAATGCTCTTGTCTCCCTAGTCTATATGGCTGGCCAACACACCCTTAATGGCCTAAGTTCACTTTAAGGACCTCCAATTTAATATTCTATGACTATTAGACACCTCTACATTGCAAAATAGAACTTTCGCACTTTATGCGATTTAGTCTTTTTTCACAATTAAGCATACAATTGCTAAAATTAAAGCATCAAAATTTTCATATAACCATATATTTATGCCATAACACATAAAATAATACCAAAATAATTTTCTTCAACCCCGTATTAGTGGTCCCGAAACCACTACTCCGACTAGCCCCAAAATTGGGCTGTTACAGGTATGTTACTGGCCCAATCCTTTCAATAACCTCATACGGCCTTATGAATCGTGGACTCAATTTTCCCTTTCGACCAAATCTCAATATTTACTTCCATGGGGATACGTTTAGAAATACTTTTTCGCCCACTTGAAACTCGATTTCTTTCCTTTTTAAATCTGTGTATAACTTTTGTCGATCCGAAACAACTTTCAGACTATCACGGATCACATTCACTTTCTCCTTGGTTTGTTTAACTAGATCGACCCTGTGAATTTGCTTCTCACTAAGCTCGGTCAAATACAAGGGAGTCTGAAATTTGCGACCATATAAAGCTTCGTACGGTGCCATCCGTATACTCGACTGATAACTGTTGTTATAGGCAAACTCAACCAAAGGTAGATATTTTCCCAACTACCTTCGAACTCTAACACACAGCATCGGAGCATATCATCAAGAACTTGAATCAGTCTTTCGGATTGGCCATCAGTTTGAGGATGGAACGCAGTACTAAAATTCAATCTTGTACCCAAGGCTTCTTGCAACTTCTTCCAAAACTTAGAGGTAAATCTCGGATCTCTATCCGAGATAATAGATTTAGGCACTCCATGTAATCTCACCACCTCAGCAATATATAGCTCGACTAACTTATCAAGTGAATAATCCACACGCACCGATATAAAGTGAGCCGACTTCATTAAATAATCATCACGGAGTCATAGGTAACCCCGTTACGAAGTCCATCGTGATTCGATCCCACTTCCACTCGGGAACCATCACTGGCTGAAGTAATCCCGAGGGCACTTGATGCCCAGCTTTCACTTGTTGACAAACTAAACATCTTGTAACAAACTCGGAGATGTCTCTTTTCATACCCGACCACCAATACAACTTCTTCAAATCATTGTACATTTTTGTGCTGCCCGGGTGTACTGACTAACAACAACTGTGTGCTTCGTGTAAAATTTTCCAGATTAGCTCTTCATCCTTTGGTACACAAATTCTATCATGAAACATCAAGCAATCCTCTTAACTAACCCGAAAATCAGAGTCATGTCCCGATTCGCATTGAGCTCTCTTATCTTGCATCTCACTATCATTCTTTTGAGCTTCACATATTTGCTGAATAAATAATGGTCTAGCCCTCAACTCGACCAATATAGCACCACCATCAGACAACGCTAAGCTCGTACTCATAGTTCTCAAAGCATACAGGGATTTTCTACTCAAGGCATCCGCAACCACATTCGCTTTCCCTGGATGGTAATCAATTACTAACTCATAATCCTTCAATAATTCGAGCCACCGCCGTTGTCGCAAATTCAAATCCTTTTGGTCCATCAAGTACTTCAAACTCTTGTGATCGGTGAAGATTCGGCACTTCTCACCATATAAATAATGACGCCAAATCTTCAAAGTGAAAACGATCGCAGCCAACTCCAAATCGTGAGTCGGATAATTCTTCTCATGTGGTTTTAGCTGTCTCGAAGCATAAGCTACTACTTTACCCTCTTGCATCAACACACAACCAAGACCATTTAATGACGCATCACTGTAGACCACAAACTCTTTCCCCGACTTAGGTTGTACTAACACCGGCGCCTTAGTCAACAATGCTTTCAATCTCTCGAAACTTTGTTTGCATTTCTCAGTCCATTCAAACTTAACATCTTTATGCAACAGTTTGTAGTACCCCGCTAAACCCAAAAAGCTTCTAATTTCTGACACATTCCTTGGTGGTTTCAACTCCACAATAGTCGAGATCTTACTCGGATCAACTCTAATGCCATCACCCGACACAATGTATCCTAAGAATCTGACCTCTCGAAGCCAAAACTCACTCTTGCTAAATTTAGCATATAACTGCTTGTCTCTTAAAGTCTGTAAAATAATTCTAAGGTGTTCTGCATGCTCACTCTCATCTTGGGAATAAATTAATATGTCGTCAATAAAAACAACCACTAACTTATCCAAATACGGTCGAAAGATGCGGTTCATTAGATCCATAAAAATTGCAGGAGCATTCGTTAAGCCAAATGGCATGATAAGAAACTCATAATGGCCATACCTCGTCCGAAATGAAATTTTCGGCACATCTTGCTCCTTAACCTTCAACTGGTAATAGCCAGACCTTAGGTCTATCATAGAGAACACCGTAGCTCCCTTCAATTGGTCAAATAAATCATCTATCCTGGGAAAAGGATACTTATTCTTCACTGTCACCTTGTTGAGTTTTCTGTAGTCTATGCACAATCTCATCAACCCATCTTTCTTCTTCACAAAAAGTACCAGAGCACCCCACGGTGAATAGCTTGGTCTTGCAAAACCCTTGTCCGTTAACTCTTGCAACTGAACTTTCAATTCTTTCAACTCTAATGGTGCCATCCTATACGAGGAAATCGAAATAGGTGCTGTACCCGGAACTAACTCAATTCCAAACTCGACCTCTCTAACTGGAGGCAATCCGAGTAACTCTTCTGGGAACACATCTGGATACTCGCCGGCACTGATTTAATCTTTACCTCTGACTCTTGAGTATTCAACACGAAGGCGAGATAGGACTCATACCCTTTTCTCAAGTATTTCTTAGCTATCATAGATGAAATCATTACAGGCAAACTATCCGATTTACCTGATTCAACCCGAATGACATCTCCATTTACACATCTCAATTCAACAAACTTACTACCACAATTTACTAAAACATTATGAGCAGTCAGCCAATCCATGCCAAGAATCAGATCAAACTCATCAAACGGCAACAACATACGATTTGCCGGAAAATAATGACCTCTAATTGCCAAAGGACAATTCCTACACACCTTATCAACTAGCACATGTTTGCCTAACGGGTTTGACACTTTTACTAAAAATTCTGTAGACTCAACAATCATACTCTTGCTAGATGCCAATTTCATGCAAATGTGAGAATGGGTAGACCTCGGATCAATCAAAGCAACAACAGAGGTATCATGAAAAGAAAAAGTACCCGTTATCACATATGGAGATGATGCCTCTTCGCGAGCGCGAATGGCATAAGTCCTTGCAGGTGCTCGACCCTCCGACCTTACAGTAGAGTCTCTTGGCGCACCTCTACCAGTAATCCCACCTCCCGGGTACTTTTGTGATCTACCCCTCAAAGATACATTGCTTGGTCTTACTTCTTGCTTTCTTTCCTTCTCATCCATCTCTGGACAATTCCGGATGAAATGGTCGGGTGAACCACACTTGTAACAATTACGATTATTCCCCCAAAACACCCCAGTGTGTTGTCTACCACAATTTGGACACACCGGTTTATTAGACTTTGGATTACCTACGCTTGCCATCGAGGTCGCTTGAACTCTCGAGCCCGAGTATGTAATACCTAGATCTCGGTGTGAATATCCAACTGATACAGTCGTGTAACACCCCTAACCCGTATCCGTCGCCGGACTAGGGTTAAGAGGCATTACCGAACAACCGGAAACTTTCACAAACATTTCATATTATAAAGTATATTATCATCAAATCATAACATAATACAAACATATAGTCCCTTAATGAGGTCTACAAGACCTTAGACATGCATTAGAAATGGGTCGGGACTAAATCGGGATCATACGGAATTTTTTCAAAAATCAAACATTTTTCAAAGTTACAGAGGTCACACACGCCCGTGTGGGCAGGCCGTGTGCCTCACACGGCCTCAGACACGCCCCTGTGCCTGAGCCTTGTCAAAATAGGGCATACATACTGACTTGTCTATACGGCCTGAGACACGCCCGTGTGCCTCACCCATGGTCGAGCCTGACTTGCACCACACAGCCAGTCACACGCCTGTGTTTCCAGCCCGTGGTCGAGTCTAAGTTGTTTTATAATACAACCACGAAGGACACGGTCGAGCCACACGCCCGTGTGCTGAACCGTGTGGGAAATTATAGGCCATTTCCAAGGCCAAAATGCCACCCACAATTTAGGCTATCCCTACAAGCACCATACCAATTCAAATCATGCCAAAATAACCAACTTTTCCAAGCGTTCAAAAGCATTTCAAGCACATCATCTTATACAGCAATTAGCTCAATTAAATGACAAACATTTCCAAGTATAATTCATCACAAACTTACCATTTCATTATAACCACCATTCATCAAATATATGCTTACTTTGCATCAATAAGCTTACTATTATTTTGACCATTTCACTAACCATCAAACCATACCAAAACCAAGCATCATATAGCATGACTACTCATTCATACCACAATCATTTATCTAGCCACACCACATGGCTATGTACATATCTCAAACATAATTCAAAGTGACTAGCCTATACATGCCATACTTTAGTATATACACTTTCAAATGGTACCAAAATGAGTTTGATAGTATGGTGATGATCCTCGACGATCCCCGAGCCTTCCGTAACTTTAACGATCTATAAAACAATGCAAACATACACAGGGTAAGCTTTCAAAAGCTTAGTAAGCCATATACAAATAAACTTAACATATAAACATTCATTAATCATATCAAATATAAGATCACTAATAGCTCATTTGCAAATTCATAATTCTTCTTTGGCTCATTTGTTAAGCCATTTGCTTACCACTATATATATCACCATGTACTTCATTAGATCATAGCTAATTCATTCATATATCACCTTTTGTCTCAACAAAAATATGCACTTATCTCATGTTTGCTTATTCATAAATACTTACCTTACATACTCAAATGTAGAGTACATTTCAAACGTACCTGAATCTTCTATACATTTCTCATAGTCTTTCATTTCTCGAAATTTTCCCGTTGAACCATTTGGAATTAAATAGAATACTCGAAATACTCAGAATAATCGTACAAAGCCAACGTCCCAGACGTGGTCTTACATGTAACAAGATATTGATGCCACTGTCCCAGACAGGGCCTTACACGAAACAAATACGATGCCGATGTCCCAGACATGGTCTTACACATAAATCTCAAATCGATGCCAATGTCCCAGATGAGGTCTTACACGATATCTCATATCAGAAACATATGTCATGACATATAAAATCCTATCTATTCCTAGGTTCGTATGGGACTTCTCGAACATTGATACATTATCGATACTTCCTCAGATTTCATATATATATATCATCTCGATCTCATTCATCACAATTAAATTTCATATGAACATATATAAATCAACACACGTACATTTATTTGTATATAGACTTACCTCTGATTCGGATAAACGAATGGACTCGACTACTCAATTACTTTTGACTTTCCTCGATCTAAATCTGTTTTCTTCAGTTCTTGATCTATACATATTCAAATTTAATACATTTGTTCACCAAATCATTCAATTCAATCCAAAAACACACATTTAGGGCACTTTACACATTAGCCCTCATATTTTCACATTTTGACATTTTAGTCCTTATTTCACAAAATCACAAAATACACAAAATTCATATCACCCAAGCTTAGCCGAATGTTCACATAGTTCATACAAGTCCATACATTTCATTTATTTCACAATTTAATCCTTCAAAATATTATTTTCTTAATTTAGTCCAAATTACTCAAATTCATAAAAAATCCAAAGACAAACTATGTTAATCTAACACATATCTTTTATATTTCATCTTCAAACATCACAAAACTCATGAAGTCATCAATGACACATTTCAAAATCATCATCAATTCACAAAATTAAGGCATGGATTTGAAAGAACACGAACAAACGATGATGAAAATGTAGAAATTATCAAAAATCGAAACCAAAACATACCTTAGTTGAGCTTAGATAATGGCCGAAACCTAGCTTGCTCAACAATGGTGTTTTTCTCTTTTAACTTTCGGCAATAGCCATTAAAATGATGAACAAAATATTGTTTTCTTTTAATTTAATGATATTATTTACAAATTACCAAATTACCATTAATGAAAACATTTAAAATTCATGTAATATATGGCCATTTATGTCCATTAGCATCCACTCACTAATATGTTGGCTAAATTCTATCTTAAGGACTTCACGTATTAAAGACAATAATAATTCGGCACTTATTCAATTAGAAGGCCACTTTTACAATTTTTGCTATTAAGTCCTTTTCTCAAATTAAACACACAATCGGATAAAATTAAATTACAGAAATTTCACTCATACCAATTCACATGCTATAGACTCGGAAAATAATATTAAAATATTTTTTTAGACTTGGATTTGTGGTCCCGAAACTACTATTTCGACTAGGGTCTAAACCGGACCGTTACAATTCTCCCCCCTTAGGGATTTTCGTCCCCAAAAATCTTACCGTTAAACAGGTTCAGATATTGTTGTCTCATAGTCTCTTCAGGCTCCCACGTTGCCTCTTCCACTCCGTGTCGATGCCACAATACTTTAACTAACGAAATTTTCTAACTTCTCAACTCTTTAATCTCACAAGCCAAGATACAAATCGGTTCTTCTTTGTAAGTCATATCGGGTCGAATTTCAATCTCAGATGGAGAAATCACATGCGAAGGATCAGATCTGTACCGTCTAAGCATAGATACGTGAAATACATTGTGAATCTTCTCTAACTCCGGTGGCAACAACAATCGATATGCAACAGATCCAATATGTTCGATAATTTCATACGGACCGATGAATCTCGGACTCAATTTGCCTTTTCGTCCAAATCGAAGTACTTTCTTCCACGGAGATACTTTCAAGAGCACTTTGTCACCAATATCAAATTCAATATCTTTCCGTTTCAAGTTTGCATAAGATTTCATATGATCTGACGTGGCTTTTAGACTATCACGGATCACTTTCACTTTCAGCTCAGTTTCTTTGATCAAATTGACCCCGTGTATCTTACTTTCACTGAGTTCTGTCCAGTACAGAGGTGTTCGACATTTGCGTCCATATGAAGCCTCATAAGGTGCCATTTTAATGCTCGACTGAAAACTGTTATCATATGTAAATTCAATCAATGGTAAATATTGTTCCCACGTACCATTAAACTCAAGAATGCAACATCTCAACATATCCTTGAGAATCTGAATAATCCGCTTGGATTAACCATCTGTCTGTGGGTGAAAAGCTGTACTAAAATGCAATTTAGTACTTAAAGCTTCTTGCAATTTCTTCCAGAATCGTGACGTAAACCTCGGATCTCTGTCAGAGACAATAAATAATGGCACCCCGTGCAATCTCACAATATCGAAAATGTATAGCTCAGCTAATTTATCAAGTGAGTAATCAGATCGTACCAGAATGAAATGAGTTGATTTTGTCAATTTATCAACTACGACCCAAATTGCATCTTTCTTTCTCGGAGTCAAAGGCAACCCAGAAACAAAATCCATCGTCACTCTATCCCATTTCCATTCAGGAATCATTATCGGTTGTAACAAACCAAATGGCACTTGATGTTTAGCTTTAACTTGTTGACAAACTAGACATTTCGAAACAAAATCAAAGATGTCTCGTTTCATACCAGACCACCAATAATGTTGCTTCAAATCATGATACATCTTTGTACTTCCCGGATGAACAGATAGGCTACTGTTATATGCTTCATTCAAGATCAACTGAATCAACTCTGGGTTTCTCGGAACACAAATCCGATCTCGAAATCTAAAACAATCATCAACATCAACTCGAAATTCAGAATCAGAGTTCAAATCATACTGAGCTCGTTTCGCTAACATTTTATTATCAACTTTCTGAGCATCACATATTTGCTGTAAAAATAACAGTTTCACTTTCAACTCAGTCAAAACTGAACCATCATCAGACAAGTCTAAATCAGTATTCATCGCACTTATTGCAAACAACGATTTTTGACTCAATGCATCAGCAACAACATTTGCCTTTCCCGGATGATAATCTATCACAAGCTCATAGTCTTTCAACAGCTCTAACCATCATCTTTGTCGCAAATTAAAATATTTTTGAGTCATCAAATATTTCAGACTTTTATGATCCGAAAACACATGGCATTTTTCACCGAAAAGATAGTGACGCCAAATCTTTAGAGCAAACACAATCGCAGCTAACTCAAGATCATGTGTCGGATAATTATTTTCATGCGGCTTTAGTTGTCTCGAGGCATAAGCTATAACTTTGCCTTCCTGCATCAGAACACATCCCAGACCATTCAACGAAGCATCACTATAAATCACAAACTCTTTACTGTGATTTTGGTTTGTACCAAAACCGAGCTTTGGTCAAAAGGGCTTTCAACTGATCAAAGCTTTTCTGACATTTATTGGACCATTCAAATCTCACATCTTTCTGAAGCAATTTAGTCAACGGAGTAGCAATCACCGAAAAGCCTTTTACAAACCTTCGATAATAACCAGCAAGTCCCAGAAAACTACGGACTTCGAACACATTTCTCGGAGAATTCCACTGCAAAATAGCTAAAATCTTGCTCGGATCAACCCGTATACATATGCTGACACAATATGTCCCAGAAAATTGACTTCACTTAACCAGAATTCACATTTACTAAACTTTGCATACAATTGCTTATCTCGTAGAGTTTGTAGCATGATTCTCAGATGTTCAGCATGATCAATTTCATCATGCGAATAAATCAAAATGTCATCAATGAATACAACAACTAATCGATCTAAATACGGTCTAAAAATTCTGTTCATCAGCAAAAGCATTCGTTAGTCCGAAAGGCATAACTAAAAACTCATAGTGCCCGTACCTCGTTCTGAAAGTAGTTTTTGGAATGTCTGAATCTTTTACTCGCAACTGATAATATCCCGATCTCAGATCTATCTTTGAAAATGCAGTGGCTCCTTTAAGCTGATCAAACAAATCATAAATTCTCGGCAGAGGATAATTGTTCTTTATTGTCACTTTGTTCAACTGGCGATAATCAATGCACATTCTCATCGTGCCATCTTTCTTTTTCACAAATAAAACAGGAGCACCCCAAGGTGAGAAAATCGGTCGTGCAAATCCTCTATCGGTCAACTCTTGCAATTGTGACTTTAATTCTTTCAATTCTGTTGGTGCCATTCTATACGGAGCTATCAAAATAGGAGTCGTTCCCGGCATTAAATCAATACTGAATTCAACTTCTCGTATTGGAGGTAACCCCGGTAGTTCTTCAGGGAATACGTCAGAGAATTCACAAACAACTAGCAAGATTCAACTTTCTTTTCAGTCGCTCTCGAATCAATCACATAGGCAAAATAGGCTTCGCAACCCTTTTTCACATAACTCTGAGCTTTCAACACTGATATCGCAACCGGTAGTCCATTCACATCATCAGATTCAATTCGAACTATTTCATCATTCGGACATCTGAAATCAATAGTCTTTCGTTTGCAGTTCACAACAGCATCATGCAATGTTAGCCAATCCATACCCAAAATTATATCAAACTCATCAAAAGGTAATAGCATCAGATCAACTTATTTGAGCATGGCCATGCATTTCTAGTCTCACTCAATCAAGTGGCCTAAGATATTACTCCCATTATGTAGGAGAGACTTATCCTATATTGATCAACCATATCCCTCTACATAGATTGTGGTATATCCAACATCAGCCTTTATAGAACAACCAGTTATGGTGTACGTTTGACTATATCAAAACATACAACTCACGATGTTGGGATAATGATGATCTCAAGTCTGAGGATCATATACATATTAATCACTATGAGTAATGTTGTGACAATTACATAATAATCCAAGAAACATACTCATAGCGGGTCAGTCCAATATGTTGTTCTCTAACACACATATTCATGCATTGATTTTGACACTCCATATCAATGACAACTCTTTATCATCAATCAACTACATGTTAGTCTTAATGCATTATTGTTGTCCTAGTCAACAATAATACTTGACTAAGGATCTTTTAAGAATAATCATATTATTCTCAGGACATTATTATAAAACAGTTTATTTGTACACACAAAAAGAAAAACTGAAATAATAATGACAACGCTTTATATTAATAAACATGGTAAATCAAGTATGTTATTACAACCATCTCATGATTGATCTTTGGGCATACTCTTACACCTAGATCTATCAATGAAATCACAGAAGTTTCATAAAGAGTAAATGTACCCGTAATAACATCTGGAGATGAAGCTTTCTCACGGGCTCGGATGGCATAAGCTCTAGCCGGCACTCTAGCTTCAGATCTCGCAACTGTGTCTTTCGTAGCTCTTTGACTACCACTGACATTTCTTGCATTCCTAGAAGGTCTACCTCTAACTGACACATTATCTGACTCAGATTCTGAAAAATCTATTGCTCAACAGATTCTGGGCAATCTCGAATGAAATGGTCTAATGATCCGCATCTGAAACAGGCTCGATCATTTAATCTACAACTACCCGGATGTCTTTTTCCACAATGTTTACATTCAGGTCGATCGGATCGGACATTTCCAACACTAGCTCCTAAAGTTGCTGGAGCTTTGGAGTTCAACTGCGATCTAGCTTGATCTCTGTTCGAATGTCCCACATTAGCCTTTGAACGGCTATGCTCATCTCTGAATTTCTTTGGTGCAGACTGAAATGATTTGCTTGAGAATCTCTTTCTCACATCTTTATCTTCAGACTCAGCTTTTCTTTTGTCTTTCCCGAGTGCCTCAGCTTTGCATGCACGATCAACAAGCACAACAAACTCTTTTATTTCTAGAATCTCAACAAGCAAACGAATATCTTCGTTCAGACCATCTTCAAACCTTTTGCACATTATCGCTTCAATTGAAACACATTCCAGAGCATATTGACTTAGTCTTACAAACTCTCGTCCATACTCAGTGGCAGTCATGCGTCCCTGTTTCAATTCCAGAAACTCTTTCCGTTTTTGATCTATAAATCTCTGACTGATATATTTCTTCCAAAATTCAGACTGAAAGAAATCCCATGTAACCCGTTCTTTTGGAACAACAGAAATCAAGGTCTTCCACCACTCATAAGTTGCATCTCGTAACAAAGAAACAACACATTTTATGGATTCATCAGGAGTCAATGACATTTCATCAAATACTCGGATTGTGTTCTCGAGCCAAAACTCAGCTCTCTCTGCATCATCATCACAAGTGGCCCTGAACTCTTTGGGCCCATACTTACAGATTTTTTTGACTGGGGGCTTATTTAACAAATTCAAGTTCATAACCGAAGGTACAGCAGAAGTCTGAGGAGGATTGGGCGGGGGCGGGGGTTGTGAAACAACCGGATTCGTTCTTACGTATTGAGTGAACCACTCATTCATCATTTGGAAGAAGGCTTGTTTAGGCTCACCTTCCTGACTGCTAGTAGCCGGTCTCGAATTAGATGGCGCTATCCCTTGAGCGGGAGCAGGCGCATTGCTTTCAACATCGTCAGCTACAGCTCTTTCGGGATCCATTTACTATACGAAAACACATTTTACACGTCAGGATTCATCACACTATCACAGTTTGTATATATGGCATGTATAGCTAGACTCTCATACGCTACGTTAGTCCTAGAATCGACTAAACCGTAGCTCTGATACCAATCAAATGTAACACCCCTAACCCATATCCGTCATCGGACTAGGGTTGAGAGGCATTACCGGACAACCGAAAACTTTTACAAACATTTCAAATTATAAAGTATATTATCATCAAATCATGACATAATACAAACATATAGTCCCTTAATGAGGTCTACGAGACCTTAGACATGCATTAGAAATGGGTCAGGACTAAACCGAGATCATACGAAAATTTTCCAAAAATCAAACATTTTTCAAAGTTACAGAGGTCACACGCCCGTGTGGGCAGGCCGTGTGCCTCACACAGCCTCAGACACGCCCATGTGCCTGAGCCGTGTCAAAACAGGGCACACATACTAACTTGTCTACACGGCTTGAGACACGCCCGTGTGCCTCACCCATGGTCGAGCCTGATTTGCACCACACAGCCAGTCACACGCCCGTGTGTCCAGCCCGTGGTCGAGTATGACATGTTTTATAATACAACCACGAAGGACACGGTTGAGCCACACGCCCGTGTGCTCAACCGTGTGGGAAATTATAGGCCATTTGCAAGACCAAAATGCCACCCACACTTTAGGCTATCCCCACAAGCATCATTCCAATTCAAATCATGCCAAAATAACCAACTTTTCCAAGCATTCAAAAGCATTTCAAGCACATCATCTTATGCAGCAATTAGATCAATTAAGTGACAAACATTTCCAAGTATAATTCATCACAAACTTACCATTTCATTATAACCACCATTCATCAAATATATGCTTACTTTGCATCAATAAGCTTACTATTATTTTGACCATTTCACAAACCATCAAACCATAGCAAAACCAAGCATCATATAGCATGACTACTCATTCATACCACAATCATTTATCAAGGCATACCACATGGCTATGTACATATCTCAAACTTAATTCAAAGTGACTAGCCTATACATGCCGTACTTTAGTATATACACTTTCAAATGGTACCAAAATGAGTTTGATAGTGTGGTGATGATCCTCGACGATCCCCGAGCCTTCCATAAGCTCATTTGCACATTCATAATTCTTCTTTGGCTCATTTGTTTAGCCATTTGCTTACCAACATATATATCACCATGTACTTCATTAGATCATAGCTAATTCATTCATATATCACCTTTTGTCTCAACAAAAATATGCACTTATCTCATGTTTTCTTATTCATAAATACTTACCTTACATACTCAAATGTAAAGTACATTTCAAACGTACCTGAATCGTCTATATATTACTCATAGTCTTTCATTTCTCGAAATTTGCCCGTTGAACCATTCGAAATTAAATAGGATACTCGAAATACTCGAAATAATCGTACAAAGCCAACGTCCCAGACGTGGTCTTACATGTAACCAGATATCGATGCCACTGTCCCAGACAGGGTCTTACACGAAACAAATACGATGCTGATGTCCCAGACATGGTCTTACACGTAAATCTCAAATCTATGCCAACATCCCAGACGAGGTCTTACACATTATCTCATATCAGAAACATATGTCATGACATATAGAATCCTATCTATTCCTAGGTTCGTACGGGACTTCTCGGACATTGATATATTATCGATACTTCCTCGGATTTCATATATATATATCATCTCGGTCTCATTCATCACAATTAAATTACATATGAACATACATAAATCAACACAAATACATTTATTTGTATATAGACTTACCTCTGATTCGGATAAACGAACGGACTCGGCTACTCAATTACTTTTGACTTTCCTCGATCTAAATCCATTTTCTTCGGTTCTTGATCTATACATATTCAAATTTAATCCATTTATTCACCAAATCATTCAATTCAATCCAAAAACACACATTTAGGGCACTTTACAAATTAGCCCTCATATTTTCACATTTTGACATTTTAGTCCTTATTTCACAAAATCACAAAAATACACAAAATCTCATATCACCCAAGCTTAGCCGAATGTTCATATAGTTCACACAAGTCCATACATTTCATTTATTTCACAATTTAATCCTTCAAAATATTATTTTCTCAATTTAGTCCAAATTACTCAAATTCATCAAAAATCCAAAGACAAACTATGTTAATCTAACACATATCTTTTATATTTCATCTTCAAACATCACAAAACTCATGAAGTCATCAATGGCACATTTCAAAATGATCATCAATTCACAAAATTAAGGCATGGGTTTGAAAGAACACGAAGCAACGATTACGAAAATGTAGAAATTATCAAAAATTGAAACCAAAACATATTTTAATTGAGCTTAGATAATGGCCGAAACCTAGCTTGCTCAACAATGGTGTTTTTCTCTTTTAACTTTCGGCAATAGCCATTAAAATGATGAACAAAATATTGTTTTGTTTTAATTTAATGACAATATTTACAAATTACCAAATTACCATTAATGAAAACATTTAAAATTCATGTAATATATGGCCATTTATGTCCATTATCATCCACTCACTAATATTTTGGCTAAATTATATCTTAAGGACTTCACATATTAAAGACAATAATAATTCGACACTTATTTAATTAGAAGGCCAGTTTTACAATTTCTGCGATTAAGTCCTTTTCTCAAATTAAACACAAAATCGGATAAATTAAATCATAGAAATTTCACTCATACCAATTCACATGCTATAGACTCAAAAAAATAATATTAAAATATTTTTTTCAGACTCGGATTTGTGGTCCCGAAACCACTATTCTGACTAGGGTCTAAACCGGACTGTTACAAGTTATCCGAGGGTTCATATCCATGGACCTCTTTGATTGAGTTTGGTACGATTTACTCATTGGCCTCTTTCCTGCATCTCGGGCCTCACTCATAGCTTTTCTCTTTTCCTTATTCAGTTCCTCGGCCTTGCATGCCCTATCAACCAACACCACAAATTCTTTCAATTCCAAAATCCCAACTAAAAGTCTGATATCCTCATTCAGCCCATCTTCAAACCTCTTGTACAAGATAGCTTCTGTGGACACACACTCTTGTGCATACTTGCTGAGTCTAACAAACTCGCGCTCATATTCTACCACAGTCATTTTGCCTTGCTTCAGTTCAAGGAATTCTTTCCGTTTCTGATCCACAAATCTTTGACTTATATACTTCTTTCGCAACTCTTCCAAAAAGAAGTCCCACATTACTCTCTCCCTTGGAACCACCGACGTCAACGTTTTCCACCAACGATATGCCGAGTCCTTCAGCAATGACACGGTGCATTTCAAGCTCTCCTCAGTTGTGCAGGAGAGTTCATCAAATACCCTCATCGAGTTCTCAAGCCAGAACTCCGCCTTCTCGGGTTCATCGTCTAAATTAGCTTGAAATTCCTCGGCCCCTTGCTTTCGAATCTTATCTACCGGGGGTTTGGTCATTCTCACCAAATCTATACCTTGAGGAGCCACGGGAACTGGCTAAGGTATAGGAGGGGGTGGAGGAGGTTGAGCATTGGGGTTCGCTCGTACATAATCCGTGTACCAATTACTCATCATGTGGAGAAAGGCTTCTCGAGCCTCTTCTCCTTGACCCATGGTCTTGGGTCTACTCTCTACAGGCGCGGTCCCTTGCGTGGGGGCCGGCGCGTTACTAGCAGTGTAACACTCCTAACCCGAGACCGTCGATGAAATAGGGTTAAGAGGTGTTACCGATCAATCAGAACATTACACAATCAATTCTCAACACAAAGTCAATCATCATTAAAGCATATCATAACATAATCATAAAGTCCCTTATTGAGTTCCTCGAGACCTCAAACACATGTTAGAAAGGGGTCGGGACTAAATCGAACACTTACAGAAATTTTTCAGAAATTTAAAACTTTTTGAACACTGCAGAGGTCACACGTCCGTGCCGTCAGGCCGTGTGCCTACCACGGCTACTAGACACACCCATGTGTCTTGGCCGTTCCAAAACAGATCATGTATTCTGACTTCCCCACACGACCACCAAGCATGCCCGTGTGCTAAAGCCGTGTACTCTTAAGCAATACACTAACTTATTCCCACGGCCACCAGGCATGCCCATGTACCATGGCCGTGTACTCTTAGGCTATATACTGACTATATCCCACGGTCTCTAGGCACGCCCGTGTGCCATAACCGTGTAGACAAAACAGGCCACTTGCAAGGCCAATTTGCCACCCACACAAGGGTCATACCTACAAGCATCAATACAATACCAATTCATGCTTTCAAATGTATTCAATCATACCATTTCATGCATTATTAAATCACCAACTAAACCATTTACTTCCATGCTCATTATCATCACAACTAAAGCCATTCAAAGTGACAATTATACATCTCAAAACATATGTAATTCAAACATCATGTAATCCATATCAAAGTTCATATTCAAATCACATCTTTCCCAATCAACTAAGTCATGAAATATACCATATTCATAGCTCATTCATCAATTCAACATCTTTCAACTTCCAAGCCAAATCACATGGCAAGTATTAAACCTTTCAAAACATATCATAACATCTAGCCTATACATGCCATAATTCATCTATATACATCTTTCCAAAAGTACCAAAATAGATTGTTGATAGTGTGATTGTTATGCTGACGATCCCCGGATCCGAGCTAGTTTTTTACTCGACACTCGCAAGCGCAGAAACAAATCACACAGTAAGCTTTCCAAAGCTTAGTAAGTTCATAACATAACACATTTAAATCAAACAAACCACCACATAGATTATTTCGCATATACATATATATACATCATATCATCCAAAACTAATATGTTCATTCAATATTTCATAATCTCATTAATAGATTCATCAACCACACAGGTTCCGAGCGTACCTTAGCAAACACCTAGTAATCAATTACATTTGCTACTCAATACTCACTTTTCCCTTTCGATCAACTTCTGTCTCTTCTTCGATTAAATCGCACACTTAGTGCCCAAATATCTAGTCGAAGCTTAATTATCATCGCACACATAGTGCATTTATATCAAACCGCTATTCAATCGGTATCGCACACACAGTGCCAACCACAAAGTCGAGGTTTATATTATTTCGCACACACAGTGCTAAACATCTCAATCACATTTTCGAATACTCACACTTAGTGCCACATAACTCAAACTCAAACTCTCACATAGCATCCACATTTCAATATCAATATAACATTCATTTCCTAGCATTTAACATAACCAAATATTCATATTATGTCCGAACTTACCTCGGACATTGAACTATCGAAACGGTCGGTCAATCGAGCACTTTATCTTTGCCTCGATCTCGATCCAAACCTCTCCTCTCTTGGTCTATACACATTCAAATTTAATCCATTCAATCACCAAATCATTCATTTTATTCCAAACACACATATTTAGGGTATTTTACAAAATAGCCCTCACATTTTCACATTTCGACACTTTAGTCCCTAATTTACAAAATCATCAAATTCACATAATTTCTTTCCACACAAACCTAGCCAAATTTTCCTTGTGTTCATACAAGCCCACATATTTCATTTATTTCACAATTTAGCCCCTCAATTTACACTTTTCTCAATTTAGCCCAATATACTCAATTTCACCAAAAATCCAAATACAAGCTATGTTAACTCAACACCAAGTTTTCGTATTTCACTATCAACTAGCACATAGCTCAAGCATTCATCAATGGCTCATCACAAAAACATCATCAATTTACAAAATTAAAACATGGGTTAGCTAGAGCACGAAGTAACAATTACGAAAACGTAAAAATTATCAAAAACTAACTCAAAATCATACCTTAATTAAGCAAAGCCCTAGCTGAAATTATCAAAGTTTCAAGCTCTCTTCTTTTGTTCTTATTTCGGTGGATGGAAGATGAGAGAATGGCCATTTTCATGCTTTGTTTTTTTATGATTTAATTCATTTATTAATCAATTGTCAACTTTTACCTTATATAATAAAATTATAGAACATATTTTTCAAGGTCATTATTGACCATAACCATCTACTATCAATAGTAATAGGCAAATTGCCTTTTAAGGACCTTACATTATAAATACACCATCAATTAAGCATTCAACAATTAGCACACAACATTTTACACTTTATGCACTTAAGTCTTTTCTTACAATTCAACACACAGTCGATAAAATTACCACACAGAATTTTCACACAGGCTATATCACATATAATTAACACCAGAAATAATATTAAAATATTATTCCGACCTCAGATTTGTGGTCTCAAAACTACTGTTCCAATTAAGGTCTAAAACGGGCTGTTACAAGCAGCGTCATCAACAGCCGCTCGGTCGGGATTCATTTACTATACGAAAACACAATTTAACATTGTCAGGAGTCACCACACTATCAATATATTTATGGCATGTATAGCTAGACTCTCACACACACTATGGTAGTCCGAGAACTGACTAAACCATAGCTCTGATACCACTAAATGTAACACCCCTTACCCGTATTCATCGTCGAAACCGGGTACGAGGCATTACCGGACTTAACTCACTTGAACACATAACTTTAGGCTATAAAATTTCATTTCAACTTAAAACTTCCCATCCACATTCAAAGCATCCTCATTATGGGCCTACGAGGCCTTAAACATGCAAATGGAGGGTCTCGGGATCAAACCGAGAACTTTTGTATACTTAGAAAATTTTTGCTTAAACAGGGGCCACACGCCCGTGTGGACAGACCCTGTGGTCACACACGCCCATGTCCCTAGCCCATTGGAATTTATTTTTCAATTCGAACCTACATGGGTTTTCACACGGCCGGACACCCGCCTGTGTTCCTAGCCCGTGTCCCTCACACGGCCTCGACACGCCCGTGTCCTCACCCGTGTGTGAAAACCTAGGTATTCTATTTATGATGTCAGCAACCTTATAAGGGGCACACGGCCTAGGCACACGCCCGTGTGTCTAGCCCGTGGTCGACACTGACTTGCAACATTAACATGCAGGGGACACACGGTCCAGCCACACGCCCATGGGACTGACCGTGTGTCACACACGGCCTAGACACACGCCCGTGTGCCTACCCGTGTGGACAAGAACAAGGCTATTCACCAAGCTCTTTTTATCACCCAAACTCATACAACATAAATACCATTCAACCATTTACCAAACAACCCAATCATGCATCATACACATTCATGAATAACCTCATCTTTTCATCTATTAATAATAATGAGCCATCAACTATGGCTATTTACAAAAAGTTTATCTTTGAAGGAGCCAACACACTTGACCAAAATAGCAAGACATTTCACTAAGTCTAGCCCTTATACATGCCATACTCAAAATACTAAGTCTAAATATACTGAGATGCGATGATAGTGTGGGTGATCCTCCGATTATCTTCGTATCCCGAACTGGCTCTTTGACACTATAAAACAAGGGAAAAGAAAGGGAGTAAGCTTTAAGCTTAGTAAGTTTACATGTAAACAATATGCATCACAACATATGCTAATCAATCAATTACATTATATACTAAGCAAGAACAAGTCACATTTCCATAATCATGCTTACTCATTTCATCTCTTACCATATTCCAACCATATAACAAATATAATGCTCACATTTACTTGCACACATCCCCTGCACTCATTACCACAAAGCCACATGAAACATTTACTTAAACAATTTTTCGATGAACCATTCGGAATAATACTAATCACTCGGTGGTTTCACACACAGCCCACTATTAATCTATAATAGGGTGGTATCGCACATAGCACACCAACAAGAATATTTACGGTGGTATCGCACATAGCCCACCAAATTATAATATAAACAATGGTATCGCACACAACCCATTGTGAATAAGTAATAAGGTGGTATCGCACATAGCCCACCAAAAGAATAATTACGGTGGTATCGCAAACAGCCCACCAAATAATTTTTACGAATATTTTTTGCACTTACATATCTATTTCGAGGTTTATACGGGAATTACTCCCTATCTATTAATTTTAATCAATTTGAATCATAAATGATCTCATTCATACAATGCACCAATAAGTAACAACATATGTATTAAAGATGTATTGTTTACACATAAACTTACCTCGGTGCAAAATATATTAGTCGACGACCTAGTCCGTAACCTTGCCTTTTCCTCGGTCAAGGTTGTTTCCACGCTCTTCTTGATCTATAATAATAAAATTCACTCATTTAATCACTTTATAATTCATTATACATCAATATTTCTACTTTGGCAAAAATGACCATTTTGCCCTTATACTTTGGCAAATTATAATTTTGCCCCTAGGCTCGTAAATCATTTTTCATCACATTTTCTAATTAAACTAGCCTAGCTGAACATTTACTTCTCTTACAACAATTCACAAAACTAATTATTTCATGCATTTATTACTAAATTACAACCATTACAACTAAGTCCTCTTTAGGTGTTTTCATGATAACACATTTCATAAAAGTTATTCCTTAACCCTCTAACATTCATTTTTTCCCCTAAAAACTTAGCAAAAAATATGAAAACTCTCATGGAAAGTCCCTAAACTTTTAACCATTTTGAAAAATAGTCCCCTCATTAGCTAGCTCAAGCTTTGGGGGTTCCAAAAGTACAAAAATCATCAAGAAAGACCCCTAAGATCACTTACTTGCAAGAGAATGGCTTGGCTGAAACTTTGGACTCCAAAATCTCCTATTTTCTCTTCAATTTTCGGTGGAAGAAGAAGGATGAATAGTGAAATATGATATCTTCTTTCTTTACCTTATTTTATTCATTTTTTATCACCTAATTCCACCAAATTTTAACCAAAATTTAATGCTCTTGTCTCCTTAGTCTATATGGCCGGCCACACCCTCTTAATGGCCTAATTGCACTTTAAGGACCTCCAATTTAATATTCTATAGCTATTAGACACCTCTACCTTGTATAATAGAACTTTCGCACTTAATGCGATTTAGTCCTTTTTCACAATTAAGCATGAAATCGTTAAAATTAATGCACCAAAATTTTCATACATCCATATAATTATGCCATAATACATAAAATGATATCAAAATAATTTTATTCAACCTCGGATTAGTGGTTCCGAAACCACTGTTCTGACTAGCCCTAAAATCAGGCTGTTACACCATTATTTTTGACACCCTTGAAATATAGGTTGTTACACGGTGCGTTTCAGAGGAGGATCGAGAGTACTGTGTTTTTTGTTTAATGAAATGGTGATTTTTGGGCTAAGAGGTAACAGTTCTCACAATTGCTTAATTGATATTCTTATAACTTCCTTCCTTCCCTTTTTAGCAGGGCTGGGGACGATAAGCAGTTATGAAGATGATGAAATGAAATTTCTTCCTATTTGACCTCTCTACTCTCTTTTTCCTTTCTTTATTCTCTAGATTCCTCATCCATTTTCTAGATTAAAACATATCTAAGGTATCAGATCTATACGATCCTCAATGGCTGAATATGGGGTCACCACCCAGTTGTAGAAGGAAGTCGGTCACCTTCAACAGGAAGTCACTAAGCTTCAAGTTGAACTTTCTCAGTGGGATGCCAAACTCGATGCTCATTTGAAGGAGTTAAAGGACGATTTTCGTGGAGAGCTCAACTTGGAGCTACAGAACCTATTTTAGCAGTATTTAGGTAACTTAACCTATGTTGCTTCTGCTAGACCATCACAGATAAGGGAAAAAGGCATCTTAGATGGTTGATCAGCTACAAATCAATGTGGTAATTTAGGCTTTTCTAACACATTTAAGGAGCTTTTTCTCGAGCAAAATAATTTTTTTAGCTTAGTTTTTTGTTATCTTCGTATTTTCATATGTTTCGGGTAATAAGTGAAAATCTTTCGTTTTTGTCTAATTTTTTACCCAAATTTGCCGATAGTGCAATTGGGAAGTCTAATATGATTTTGAGTGATGTAAGGATGTGTTGGAGGTCAAAAACGAGTGAGAACGACATCTAGGGTAAGGGTATCACCTGGAATCGTGATACCTCCAGTAGTATAGAAGACTAAAGAGACCCTTCAGTGATGAGGCATCTTCCTTGGGTATCACGTTATCCACCTCTCAAAGAATACCCCCAAGTCCAACACTACCCGAGATAGCGCGATATCCACTACAGCAAAACAGACTTTTAGCGGCGTTTTTAGTGGCGTTTTAAAGAAAAACGCCGCAAATATTATACATTAGCGGCGTTTGAAGGAAAACGCCGCAAAAAAATGAGCAATAGCGGCGTTTATTTCCAAAACACCGCTAAAAAGGATATATAGCGGTGTTTATTCGTAAAACGCCGCTAAAAGTCTGAGCATTAGCGGCGCTTTTGGAAAAACGCCGCTAAAAGTCTGACCATTAGCGGCGCTCTTGGAAAAACGCCGCTAAAAGTCTGACCATTAGCGGCGCTCTTGGAAAAACGCCGCTAAAAGTCTGACCATTAGCGGCGCTCTTGGAAAAACGCCGCTAAAGGTCTGAGCAAACGCCGCAAATAATTTTAAAGTTTTTTTGGATATATATGACTGATTGTTTTTAAATTTATATATTAAATAATTTCTTATATAATCGTAAAAGTGATATATTAATTTTAAAATATTAAATTAATTATCATTATAGTTTAGGGTTTATAGTTTAGCATATATAGTTTAGGGTGTAAGGTTTAGGAGTTACTATTTTAATGTTTAGGGATTATGGTTTATGATTTGCGGTTTAAGGTTGAAGGGGGATGTGTTAGGGTTTCATGGGTTAAAAGTTAGGGTTAATGGGTTTAAGGGTAAATGGTTAAGGGTTTGGGGTTAATAGGTTAAGGGTTAAGGGTTAGGGGTTAGGGTTTTATGTTTTATGATTTAGGGTTTATGGGATAGAGGATAGGGGTTTAAGGTTTAGATTAATTAGTGTCTTTTAATTTATATATTAAATAATTTCTTATATAATTGTAAAAGAGATAACATTAATTTTAATATATTAAAATTATATTCTAGTTTAAATTATTTAAGAGATAAATAGACAAACCTTACATATATTAAATGGTTTAGGATTTAAGTTTTACTTGAGATTTGTTAAATGGTGAAATTTTTTAAAAAATTCAAAAATAAAGAAAAAGTAAAAATCAAAAAAATACAAAGTTTATAAAATTAAAAAAATGAAATACATGTAAATTGTCTATTATGTTTAAAAACTTAAAAAGTTTTAGTCATTATTTCGGTTTAAAAAATGATTCAACTTTGTTTTTTTAAAGTAATAATTTAATTTAAGTTATTTAAAAACTTGAGGTGAACTATTTTTTTAAAATAATAATTTAATTTAAGGTAATTCACATGACATGATACTATTTTTTTATATGTTAATTTAAAAATTATAAAAATTTTCAAAAAAAAATTAAAATTTAAAATTTAAAATTTAAAAATAAAAAATTAAAAAAATTAAAAATTAAAAATTAAAAATTAAAAATTTAATATTTTAGTCCATATTTCAATTAAAAAGTTTAATATTTAAAATTTTTAAAAAATAAAAATTCCAAAAAATGATAATATCAGTACAAAAAATTTAAAAGAAAAAAATAGAAAAAATATATTAAAAATTAAAAAATTTAAAATTTAAGCTTTAGTGGCGTTTTTGTAAAACGCCACAAATACTTTCCATTGAGACAACGTCGTTTCACCCCCTCCCCTAAATCCCCAGTTTTATGCCCCCTGCAGTTGCAGAAAACTGCAAACCCTCATTATCAAGAAAATTGCATTCCCTAAAAAAGATCTTCATGGCGAAGAAGGGCAAGGCCAAATCAGCAAAATTTGAGATCTAAGAGAACGAATCGGAACCATTAGATTCGAAACCATTGATGGTACTAAGCAGTAGTGACGACGAGGAAGCCAATGAAGACCTAAGCTTGAAGATCGTGGAGAAAGCACTATTGGTGAAAGCGACGAGATTTAGTGAAGGATACCACGGCATTTTCGATGACCCAGGCGTCTTTTCTGTGGTGGGTTTGGCTTCATCGTCACGCGGGGGATCTGATGTAAGTTGGCTTCTTTATTCCCAAATGCATACGTTAGTTTGGGTGGATTGGAGTTGAGCCCGCAACGTCTGTTTGCTTTGATGGCAACCCTTGCTGTGCTCCCCACTGTTTGGCTCAGAGACCTCAGTGTTCTTAGTTATATTTCTGGTAAGACACTGATTGATCCATAATGTTCACAAACTGAAAATTTGTAATTGAGTTCATTTATACTTTGCTCTGATATTTTTTTCCTTGAATTTTTTGAGTTTGATGCATATATGGTTTTGTCGGGGGTAGTCCCAGTTTTTTAACTTCTAAACTGAAATCTGGATTTATTTAACAATTACCTGAACCAAGACAATCGAATAAAAACCTAACTGAAACCAAATTGGACTCTAGGTTTGCAATGGTTCTCGATTTTTTTTCTCCTCCAAGGAGCCTCTATTGTAGGAAAAACTTATAACAACTGAAAATACGCCATAATCTATTTGACACACTCGTAGCCGAATAACATAGTTAAATCTTGGTTGAATAACATTGTGTGACATGGTTTGAGGTTGTCTAAGTGTATTCTATGTGTTTTTCAGCTGGTGGTGTGGTGGCATCAATCTTGGCTGTACTTTGCTTATTTTGGGTTGGTTTGATTGACCAAGTTGGGTTCCATAACAAAGGGACAACCTTAAACATTGCTACTCTTCCTGTTGCTGTTGGACTTTATGGTTACTGCTATTCAGGACATGCTGTTTTTCCCAACATCTATACTTCAATGGCAAACCCTAATAAATTCCCTTCCATCCTAATTGCCTGGTAAAATCAAGCTCCTTAATCAGTTCTCTTGTTTTTAACACATATTGCAATGAGTATAAGGGTATATTTCTCTAAATATTTGCAATGGGGAGACTGTCCACAGTCATGCAATGGCTTTTCTTTACCCTTTATACAAGCTTGCAGGAATTACTATTTAAAATTTGAAAAGCATATTTTGATAAATTCAATTTAAGAAATGTATATTATTAAATAACAATTCAATATCTGATACTCGTTTTTGACATATATTCCTGCATAGAGATGCATACTCGTACTCCCAAATTCAAGTAACATAGGTATGCTAATCTTCATCGATCTTTGGTTTATTTATTCGGTTGGAGTTTCGCAATATGTTCATTGTTGTACGCCGGAACTGCAGTTATAGGCTACACGATGTTTGGAGAAGCAACGGAATCACAGTTCACTCTTAATATGCCTAAAGATCTCATTGCTTCCAAGATTGCAGTGTGGACTACGGTATGTTCATCTTTATCATATTTTCTTCACAATTTGTTCTTTATTTATATTGATTTGTAGATTTGCACCATCTCAAATTTCCATCGATGCTTAGAGAGTATTTAGAGAATCCCTTCTCTATACTTTTGCTTAAATTTGTATTGGATATGGATATCAAACGAATACACTAAAAAAATTACATAATATCTTGCATAATCTAAAGGGGATACCTAAAAAGGTCTATAACACTTGCTTATATGTAAAGTTATAAATACAAAAATTCCCATGAAATAATATATGTATGGCTTGTATTTCTATATCGAGTTTTATATAATTTTTTATCATAAGTGTGTATTTATATAAATTGACATTAATAATCAATGTTTTATAAATTTTATATATTCATTCATTCATAATACTTTTAATTATTTTTCGGTTTCATGAACAAAATTACTTTTTCCATTATATAATATTACTTACAGTTCATCAATTTTACCTTTTTGCAGGTAGTCAACCCATTTACCAAATATCCTTTTCTTACTATATCTATTTTAGTTGGATATAGATTCAGGGTGATTGGCGGATATAGGTACTCTTTGATACAAGCATTAAACACGAATCTACTTATTATCATTTTAAGGGTTCATGGGTAAATTTCCATCGAGATATTTTCTACTTTTAGTCAAAAGTTTCATGGTCTTTCTCTTTTATGACAGTTATTTGTTATCAACTGCGGTTTCATAATGTTTTGCCTTAATTTAGACCAAACGTATGCATTAACAATGTCACCAGTGGCAATGAGTCTTGAAGAGTTGATTCCATCAACCCACCTTAAGTCTCATGTCTATGCAATCGTAATTAGAACATCGCTTGAGATCTCGACCTTGATTGTTGGTCTCACCATCCCCTTCTTTGGTAAGCCTCTCTTATTCATTGTTCATTCGTTTACCCAGCATTTGAATAGCTGTTATAACAGAACATGATTTAAAAAAATATTAAAAGTTGAACCACTAGCTAATATTTACTGAAATTTGCCATGGAGTTATATTATATGCTTTAAAAAAGTATTTTTAGATTATCCAATTAGTATTATGTATTCGTATTGAAAAGTTTTCTCACTTGTCTACAGGATTGGTAATGTCATTGATCGGATCTTTGCTCACAATGCTTGTGGTAAGTTTACCTTCTGCCATAGTCATGGAACCTCTTCCATCTCTTTTACATGTTACTCGATTACGATATTTGAATTTTTTTTTTAAATTTTTTTCTTAAAATATGTATCAAACAATCACATACAAAATATATTAACAATCTCTAATAAGTCCAGTTGACAGAGAACAGAAGACTAACGAATTTTTGATGATTTCTTCCATGGCAGACCTTAATACTTCCTCCTGCTTGTTATTTAAGCATCTTGAGGGGTAAAGTAACTCGTATTCAGGTACGATAGTACATATATAAAAGCCTTGGAGATTTATGTACTTTCTTTTAAATTGATATTCGATAAATATTGAATTTCAGTCTCTAACATATACATAACATTTTTACAGTTGCTTTGGCTATTTATATTCATTAGTATTGGTGGCCAACGGATATTTGGATATGTACAGGAAAATATGATCTTTCAAATACATAAAAAAAATTAAACAAGTTATACTTACTTATATAATTTTTTCATACATTCATAATACTTTTAATTATTTTTCGGTTTCATGAACAAAATTACTTTTTCCATTTTATAATATTACTTACAGTTCATCAATTTTACCTTTTTGCAGGTAGTCAACCCATTTACCAAATATCCTTTTCTTACTATATCTATTTTAGTTGGATATAGATTCAGGGTGATTGTCGGATATAGGTACTCTTTGATACAAGCATTAAACACGAATCTACTTATTACCTTTTTAAGGGTTCATGGGCATAGAGGGTCTAGTTTAATGTTTTGATTGTACACATTAACAGGTAGGCAACAACAATCACTTACTCTGCTGGGCATGCCAAATGCACTACTGTTACATAGTATTGGAGGCCATGTTCTGAACAAACCAATTGTGCAGAGGTTTGCATTAAGCCTTATAGAAAAGGTACAAACTTTGTCTTGCTTCATGTTCTTTGATTATTCTAGGAACTCCACAATTATCTTGCTTATAAACTCATACCAAAACAATGCTGTGCATACTGACTTTAACTACTTTCTTGATGGTGTTATTTCTGAAGTTCTTTTTCTTGTAAATGTATACATTAAAGCCTTAATTGATATTTTATTTGTTCTAGTTGTATTTGTTAAATTGCATACGGCTAGATCGTTGTTTCTTAACTTTCAGTTTTTATCCCTTGAGGATCCTCTTCTATACAAGTCCATAACATATGGTTTTCATGTCTCTACATTCTTATATTTTTGGGGCTTTATTACTATAAATTGGGATTGACCTTCTAATTTGCTGTTTCATTTTTGAATACTAGAATTTGGTTGTTTTTCTTTAAAAAAAATAAAAAAAATCTAGAATAGAGTTATTTAGTTATTTTTTTTAAAATCTAAAAGTGGATAGTTTTTGTAGAATTTTTAATAAAAAAAGCAGCACACGTAAATTTTTCTCTACGATGATAAGGTTTATCACATTGTTTATTATTTTCCGGAGTTTTTACTTGATTTATTTCCTTTTTTAACATGGTTTTGGGTTCAATCTTTATTTTGGTTTCTTTACTATTGCTGTTATTGTTTTCTTGCAGTGCTTTTTTTTTTTGGCATGATTGCAAAAGTTAAATGACGAAATATATGCTTTTTTTCGTTTCTCTGGTTACATTGCAGTCAGGGTTGGTTTCTCACAACTTGCACAAGTGATCCGAGTTTAAGATTAGATATTCTGATAGTTTTTTTAGCTTGCCTCTCATCCTAGAATGGGCATATTCTTTTCTTTTCTTTTTGGTATAATAATGATGTATATATTGTTGTGCATGTTTGTATGTATTTATTACAAGCATTTTGTTAAGGTTTGTTTGTTCCTTAGACAATGTAGCCATGGCATAGGCCATGGTAATTATAATTTTAATATGTCTTCAAATTAAATTATACATTTCTAAATTGGATTTTTGGTGTTTTTATAATATTATAATTTTTTTTTATTTTCATGACCTTTAGCGGCGTTTTTGGAAAAAGCGTCGCTAAAAGTATGATATTTTAATTTTTTTTTTATTTTTTAATGACTTTTTAGCAGCGTTTTTGGAAAAAGCGCCGCTAAAAGTATGATATTTTAAATTTTTTATTTTTCATGACTTTTTAGTGGCGTTTCTGGTAAAAGCACCGCTAAAGGTCATGACCTTTAGCGGCGTTTGTGGGAGAAGCGCCGCTAAAGGTACTTTTAGCGGCGTTTGTGGGGAAAGCGTCGCTAAAAGTCATGACCTTTAGCGGCGTTTGTGGGGAAAGCGTCGGTAAAGGTCATGACCTTTAGCGGCATTTTTTCTCATAAACGCCGCTAAAGTTTGCGGCGTTTGTTTTAGCGGCGTTTTTTGGGGCGCTTTTAAAAGCGCCGCAAATACTATTAGTGGCGCATATAAACGCCGCTAAAAGCCTAAAAAAACGCCGCTAAAAGTCTATTTTGCTGTAGTGATCCTCTTCTAGGTATCACAATATCGCCTTCGTCATAGGGACAAACTTTGACAAAAAAGGCAACCTTTGTCTACCTGGCCCACCAATCACACAAGGCCCGTGTAGGGGCAATTTTGGCATCAAAAAGTTACTAGAACACACTTCAAAACAACCAAAATTTTTTGAGAAGGAGAGAGACACATTTAACTTAGTTTTAGGTTTAGTTTTCTCTAGGTTTTCTTTAGTTTTTCTTTCTACATTTCTAGGGTTTTTATCTTGCTCTTCTTCTACCTTAGATTAGAGTTTATTTTTCTGCATTTACTTCTTGTTCTTGATGTTCTTTATGTTAGTAAAGTTAGTTAACACTATAGCTAAGGTAATTTACATTTCCAGTCCTTGTACCTTGGTTTTAAGACTTTTTAAGCTTTAGTTTAATGTATTTTAGTTTTATTTTACTTCAAATCTGTTAAAGCTTATTCCTTTTATGTCCCCTGCTTTAGATTTCTTTGTTAAATAATTTTAGTTTCATGCTATTTAAGTTTTCTTGCATAAAAATCTAAACTTTCACAATTTTCTTAAGCTTTACTTTCATGGCTGCTTTGTTTTCAATTGTTATGTTTATTTTCTTAACTTTGAATTGTGCACATGGCCATGCCACACGCCCGTGTGATAGGCCGTTTGGTTAATTAAATTCTTTTGAAATTAGGTGCAGGTTTCAACGGCCAAGACACACGCCCCTGTTCCAGGACGTGTAGCACACATAGCTGAGATACACGCCCATGTCTCTGCCCGTGTACTCAATTTTGGGCATTCTATTTCTCAAAATTTAGGTGCAGGGGACACACGGCCTAACACATGCCCATGTACCAGGCCGTGTGTCACACACGGTCAAGACACACGCCCAGTGGACAAATTAAAGCCATTTCTAGCTTCATTTCTCACCCAAAATCACACCAATGTCCTGCACTAAAACTCACATCCTAATACCAACCATTTCAAGCATTCAAATTAAGCAAACACTATCATTCCACAAGGCATATCATTACATGCATACATGTTTATAATCTTACCTTGGTTTAATCCATATGTCAGACATAATATGATATATTACTTAACATATATGAAGCTACCATATTATGACATTACAAGTACATCAAAACAAGCCATTACTAGCCATTCCAACGGCTAGATTACAAACATCATTATCAAGCCACTAATGGCCAAGTTGTCCTGTACATGCCATTATACCAAAATTATTTTACTATGTATACTCAAAATAAGCTAGTAGATAGTGTGACGATGTAACAGCCCGATTTAGGGCCTAGTCGGGATAGTGGTTACGAGACCACAAATCTGAAGTAGAAATATGTGTTTTATGATTTTTATGAAGCTTATGATGTGGTTGCATGATTGTGTGAAAATTTCATGAGGACATTTTATTAATTAGTGATCAATTGGTCCATTAGGACTAAATTGCAAAGAATAGAAAATATGAGATTCTAGAAGATTCAAGTATGAAATAGAATTATAAAAATTACTAGAGGTCCTTATTTAGCAATTAGACCATTATATGTTTAGATGGACAAAAATAGACATAGGAAGGAAAAATCTCAAGAAAGGACCATTAAAGGCATTTTTGTCATTTGGTAAATAAAAGATTAAAAAGGGAAAAAGAAGTCAAAATTGTGTCCATCTTCTTCTCCCATGGCTGAAAATCACTAAGGAGCCATAGTTAGGGTTTCTTCAACTTCCAAGCTTGATAGTAAGTGCATCCTAGCCCCGTTTTTAATGTTCTTCATATTTTTGAGATCCTCGTAGCTCAGTATAGCTATTTCTAGCTATATTTTGAGCTAGGGTTTATATTCAAAAATTTACCCATGTATGACATGCATGTATTTTGATGTTTTATGGAAGAATATGAAATTTTGATGCATGATAAACATCTTTTTCTAAGTGATTTTCATGACAAATGCATAAAAGGACCAAATTGCAAAAGTTATAAAAGTGGTCATACATGGGTGAAATAGTGGAAATTAGGGGCTGTTGTAGTTAAGAAAATGATTCGACTAGGCTTAAAATGCAAGAAAGTTGAATAAAAACCATTTTACGAGCCTAGGGGCAAAAGTGTACTTATGTGAAAGTTTAGGGGTAAACTCGTAATTTTTCCAAAGTATGATTCATGAGTAAATTTAGTCAATTTGAGTATTAAACAAGTGAAATTGTTATTATAGATCAAGAAACACGAAGCCTGGACCGAAACCGAGGCAAGAACAAGGTGTTGGACTAAATTGAACATCTACGCACATTTTGAGTACCGAGGTAAGTTTGTATGAAATTAAAGCTATACAATGTTATTCTACTTGTAATTACCTTATTTTATGAGAAACATATATAAATTCCATGAAGTTAATTTATGATGCTTTGATGAAATTGAAATGAGGATGTATTAAGTTTACGTCTCGGTTGAAGATTCGGTTTAACGAGGATACCTATGTCATGACATGAGATAAGGAAGGTCCCGTATAAGACCATGTCTAGGACATGGCATTAGCACCGAATGTAGGTCCCGTATAAGACCATATCTGGGATATGGCATCGGCACCGAACGTAGATTCCGTATAAGACCTTGTCTAAGACATGGCATCGGCATCGAATAAGGAAGGTCCCGTATAAGACCATATCTGGGATATGGCATTGACACCGAATAAGGAAGGTCCCGTATAAGACCATGTCTAGGACATGGCCTTGGCACCAAAGGAAGATCTCGTGTAAGACCATATCTGGGATATGGCATCGACATCTATGTACGATCTCGTATAAGACCATGTCTGGGACATGGCATCAACATCGAGCTAAGAGATCCCGTATAAGAGCATATCTAGGATATGGCATCAATATCAAGAGGTGATCCCATGTATGACCATATCTGGGATATGGCATTTGCATCGTAATATATGTGTGATGAGATTGAGTATCCTCCGATATTCCGAGTAATTCAACGGGCAAAAGAGCTAAGTATGCAAAGATGGTAAGAGCTAAACTATATAAAGATGATAAAGAGTTACATTCAAGTGAAAGATGATTATGATTTAAGTTTATATTTATGAAAGCATA
This sequence comes from Gossypium sturtianum, assembly GCA_025698515.1. Classification (NCBI taxonomy): domain Eukaryota; kingdom Viridiplantae; phylum Streptophyta; class Magnoliopsida; order Malvales; family Malvaceae; genus Gossypium; species Gossypium sturtianum. The sequence goes on along the minus strand of CM046946.1, from coordinate 66,426,393 downwards.
AGTGCTAAATTATGTGATGAAGTGATACAGGTACCATGAGTAAAATACGAGTTATGATACCCTAATGTGATATGTAATGAGTAAGCTTAAGTATGAGTAAGTATGTCAAAGTACTTGAGAACTTATGTTATTATTGTTCTATGAGATGAATGAATTTTTCCATGAGCATTTATGTTGCTATTTTAATTCATGCAAACTTACTAAGCTATATGCTTACCCCTCTCTTTTCCTTTTTCCTCGTAGTATCGCCAAGCTAGCTCGCGCATCGTAAGACGTTAGAGCTCAGATCACACTATCAACTAATCTTTGGTATAGTAAAGTTGATTCATTTTGAGTATGGCATGTATAGGAACTTGGTCATTTTGTGTTATGTCATATTTGGAAGCCAAAGTGTTGGCTATTAATGTTATACACCCATTTTGTAAATGGCCATTAGTATTTGGCAAATAAATGTCAAGTTTATTATTTTAATGATGATGAGTTTCATGAAGTAAATGTTCATGCAATAGATGGAGTAAAATGTGAGATGTATGAATGATGAATAGCGATTCTTCCTAGTATATTATTGCCATGTTATATGTTGCTTGAGTTGGCATATATGTGTTTATGTTTCAAGGTGGCAATTGGCTTGGTAAATAGCCTTCTATGTAACATCCCGATTTAGGGCCTAGTCAGAATAGTGGTGCGAGACCACAAATCCGAGGTACATGAATGAGTTTTGGGGGTTTATGCTATGTATGCATGCTAGTGTGAAAGTTTCATGAAGCAATTTTGTGAAATTGCTGTTGAATTGTCCAAAAGGACTAAATTGCAAAAGTTGCAAAATGTGAGATTCTAGAAGCTATTTGTGTGAAATAGCTTTAGAATATTAATTAGAGGTCCTTAAATAGCAATTTTTCTAATTTCTAATATTTGGACAAAATTGGGCATGGATGAGTTAAAATAGAAAGTTTATCAAAAAGGGCATTTTGGTCATTTATCAATTAAGTGATTAAAATAGGAGAAAAGGTGACAAAATTCACTCATCTTCTTCTCCAAGGCTGCCGAAATTTTCAAGAGCCATTGTTAGGGTTCTTCAAATTTTTCAAGCTTGCTAGTAAGTACATCTAGCCTCGTTTTTGATATTATTTGTATTTTTGAAGTCCTTGTGGCATGAGTAAGCTATTTTTAGCTATTTGATGACCTATGATGGATGTTCAAAAATGTGGCCATGTATGACATGCATGTATTTTGATGTTTTATGGAAGATTATGAAAGCTTGATGTAGTAGAAACATCTTTTGCTAAATGAGTTTCCATAGAAAAGGCATGTAGGGACTAGTTTGTGAAAGTCTTAAGTTTGGTCATACATGTGTGATGTAGTGAGAATTGATGATTGCTTTAGTTGAGCAAGTGATTCTGCTAAGCATGAAAGGCTAGAAAGTTGAATAAAAATCACTTTACGAGCCTTGGGCCAATACTGTAATTATGAGAAAGATTTGGGGCAAAAGAGTAATTTTGCCAAAGTATGAGATGTGGGTCAATTTGGTCAATGTGTGTATTGAATAAGCTGATTTATTCATTATAGATCAAGAAAGACGAAGCCCGGATCGAAACCTAGGCAAAAGTAAAGTGGTGGACTAAATTGCACGTTTCTATACTTTTGAGTATCGAGGTAAGTCTATGCATAAATAATGCATTCATACTTACAATTTGTTAATGCTAGATAGTGTATAACATGGTTGAGAATGATTAAGAACCTATGTGGTTCAAGTGAAATGAATGGATGAATGATTAAGTAAGTAGATTTGTGAACGTGTTGTGATAATGCTAAATGGTGGGCTAAGTGCGATACCATCCTGATGCATATTGACGATGAGCTGGCTATGTGCGATGCTATCGTTAGGTATATTATCTAGTGGGCTATATGCGAAACCACTATGATTACCTTCATGGTAGGCTAAGTGCGATACTACATTATTAATTGATTGTGGTGGGCTAAGTGCGAAACCAACGAGACATTAGCTGTGTGGATTAGCTGTGTGGATTAGCTATGTGGATGTATTATCGAGAAATAATAATGTGTTGTATATTGTGTAAATGTGATATTGAATGCATGGGTGCATGTCAATGGTTATGAGTAAGTGACTCATGATGTGTTGGAATAAATGTGGTAAGGGATAGAAAGAGTAAGCATAGTTGTACATTATATGTTAGTATAATGCTAATTGTTGTTTGGCTTATACTATGTTGCTTAATTGTTTATGTGTAAACTTACTAAGCTCAAAGCTTACTCCCTTTCTTTTCCCTTGTCTTATAGAGTAAAGTGTTGAATCGAGATACGAGGATCAATTGGAAGATCACCCACACTATCAGCACACTTAGGTACATTAGACTCAATGTTTTGTATATGGCATGTATAGGGGCTAGACAAGTTAGTGAATTTTGTTGTATATGGCTATGATGAGTTGGCCTTTAAATGGTTAATCTATTTTGTATAATGCCATAGTTGTTGGCTACTTTATTATATGAAAAGATGTAGTTATCCAAGTGAGATTGTAAGACTGTGAGTTGATTATGGATGTGTTGAATGAGTGCATGATTGTGTATGCTAGAAGGGTGAAAAGAACTTGGCAAATAGCTTTGTTCTTGTCCATGTGAATAGACACACGGGCGTGTGTCTAGACCATTTGTGACACACGGCCAGCCCACGGGCGTGTAACTCAGCCGTGTGTCCCCTGCATGTTAGTATTTGAAATAAGAATAGACCACGGACTAGCCACACAGGCGTGTGTCTAGGGAGTGTGGGATTAATCAGTGTTGGCCACGGGCTAGCCACACGGGCGTGTGTCTAGGGCGTGTGGGATTAATCAGTGTTGGCCACGGGTAGCCACACGGGCGTGTGTCTAGACTCTAGGCCGTGCTAAGGTAGTCAGTGTGCACCACGGGTGGAAGGCACAGGCGTGTGCCCTAACCGTGGGGCATTAGCAGAATGCTTGAGTTTTCATGCACGGGTAGTGACCATGGGCGTGTGTGACATCCACGGGCGTGCCAAATCTTACACGGGCGTGTGAGCCCTGTATAGATGGAAAATTTTTAAGATCGTAAGATTTTTTGATATGTTCTCGAGAGCCCTCGTGTGTTTGAGAGAGGCCTCGTAGGTCGGGATTGAGGTTGTTGTGATGGCCAAAGAGAGTGGTCATGTTGTGCCTAAGTGGCGATCTTGAGGTCTTTAAGTCGGTAACGCCTCGTGTCTGGTTCCGATGTTGAATACGGTTAAGGGGTGTTACATTTAGTGGTATCAGAGCTATGGTTTAGTCGGTTCTAGGACTACCGTAGCGGGTGTAAGAGTCTAGCTATACATGCCATATGTGTACAATGATAGTGTGGTGGTTTTTGATGATTTTAAATCTTGTTTTATATAGAATATGGATTCCGATCCATTGACTGCTGATGAAGCAGCTAGTAATGCGCCAGCTCTTGCGCAAGGAACCGTGCCTGTTCAAAGTGGACCCGAGGCTAGGGGTCAAGGGGAAGGGGCTCGGGAAGCCTTTCTCTAGATGATGAGCAATTGGTACTCGGATTATGTTCGAGCGAACCCTAATGCTCAACCTCCTCAACCTCCTCCTCCTATACCTCAGCCAATTCCTGTGGCTCCTCAAGGTATTGATGTAGTGAGGATATCGAAACCCCCAGTAGATAAGATTAGAAAACACGGGAGTGAGGAGTTTAGAGCTAAGGTTGATGATGACCACGAGAGGGCGAGTTACGGTTAGAGAACTCGATGAGAGTATTCGATGAACTCTCTTGTACACCTGAAGAGAGCTTGAAGTGTGTCATATCCTTGCTGAGGGACTCGGCATACCATTGGTGGAAGACATTGATGTTAGTGGTCCCGAGAGAGCGGGTGACGTGGGACTTCTTTCTGGAAAAGTTCCGGAAGAAGTATATAAGCCAGAGATTTACTAATCGAAAAAGGAAGGAATTCCTTGAGTTGAAGCAAGGAAGAATGTCAGTAGCGGAATATGAGCGTGAGTTTGTTAGGCTTAGCAAATACGCTCAAGAATGTGTGTCGTCAGAGACCATATTGTGTAAGAGGTTCGAAGACGGACTGAATGAGGACATTAAACTCCTAGTGGGTATTTTAGAGTTGAAAGAATTTGTGGTGTTAGTCGAAATGGCAAGTAAGGCCGAAGAGTTGAGTACAGAAAAGAAAAGGGTTGTGAGTGAAGCCCGAGATGCTAGAAAGAGGCCGATGGGCAAGTCGTATCAAGCCCAGTCGAAAAGGTCCAAGGAAGTGAGTCCTAGGACGACAACACCAGTGGGTTATTCGCATCGAGACTTGGGCAATACTCGTTCAGGTTCGAGAGTCCAAGCTACTTCAATGGAAAGTGTGGGCAATCCAAAGAGTAAACTGGAGTGTCCAAGTTGTGGTAGATATCACACCGGAAAGTGTTGGGGTAACAGTCGAAACTGTTATAAGTGTGGTTCCCCCGACCATTTTATCCGAGACTGCCCCGAGAGGGATGATAAGGAAGAGAAGCAAGAGATGAGATCCAATGATGTGTCTGCAAGGGGTAGACCACCGAGGAACCCGAGAGGCAGGAATAGTGGTAGGGGTGCATCTAGAGATTCTACCGTGAGACCGGAGGGTCGGGTACCTGCGAGGACGTATGCCATTCGCGCTCGCCAAGAGGAATCCTCCCCTGATGTGATAATGGGTACCTTTTCTCTCTTTGACACCCTTATTATTGCTTTAATAGATCCAGGGTTTACTCATTCTTATATTTGCATAAGATTGGCATCTAGTTTGAGTATGACTGTTAAGTCTACGGACTTTGTAGTTAAGGTGTCAAACCCGTTAGGTAAGCATGTGTTAGTGGACAAGGTGTGTAAGAATTGTCCTTTGATGATTGAGAGTCATTGCTTTCCGGCAAACCTAATGTTGTTTCCGTTTGATGAGTTTGATTTAATCCTAGGCATGGATTGGTTGACTACCCATAGTGTCTTAGTGAACTGTGGTAGTAAGTTTATTGATTTGAAATGTGAGAGTGGAGATGTGGTTCGGGTTGAATCAGGTGGATCAGATATTCTACCAGTGATGATTTCTTCCTTAGTGGCTGATAAATGCTTGAGAAAAGGGTGTGAGTCCTATCTTGCTTTTGTGTTGAATACTCGAGAGGTTGGAGTAGAGTTTGAAAGCAAGTGCGCAGTGGTTTGTGAGTATCCGGATGTATTCCGGAAGAGTTACCCGGATTACCCCGGTGAGAGAGGTTGAGTTTGGGATTGAGTTAGTTCCAGAACGGCACCTATTTCGATTGCTCTCGTATAGGATGGCACCTTTAGAGTTGAAAGAACTGAAGGTTCAGTTGCAAGAGTTGACAGATAAGGGTTTTGCAAGACCGAGCTTGTAACAGTCCGATTTAGGGCCTAGTCAGAATAGTGGTGCGAGACCACGAATCCGAGGTGAATTTATGAGTTTTTAAGGTTCATGCCATGTTTGCATGTTAGTGTGAAAGTTTCATGAAGCAATTTTGCTAAATTGAAGTTGAATGGTAAAAAAGGACCAAATTGCAAAAGTTGTAAAATGTGAGTTTCTAGAAGCATTTTGTATGAAATAGCTCTTGAATAGCAATTATAAGTCCTTAAATAGCAATTTGCCCAAATCATAATTTTTGGACAAAATTGGACATGAGTTAGTAAATGGTGATATTTTTAAGAGAATGGCATTTTGGTCATTTACCTATTAAATGATTAATAAAGGAAAAAGATGACAAAAATCATTATCATCTTCTTCCTCATTGCCGAAATTTTCAAAGAAACCATAGCTAGGGTTTGCTCATCTTTCAAGCTTGCTAGTAAGTTCATCTTAGTCCCGATTTTAATATTCTTCGTGTTTTTGAAGTCCTCGTATTATGAATTAGCTATTTTTAGCTATAAAATGAGCTAAGATGCATGTTCAAAAATCTACCCATGAATGACATGCATGCTAAATGATGTTTTATGGAAGTTTATGAGAGTTTGATGTTAGATAAACATCTTTTTCTAAGTAAATTTCATGAAAAATGAGCATAGGGACTTGTTTGTAAAAGTTTTGAAATTAGTCATACCTATTAGAAATAATGAGAATTGATAACGGCTATAGTAGAGAAAATAAATCAGCTAAGCATGTAGTCTAAGAAAGTTGAATGAAAATTATTTTACGAGCCTTGGGGCAAAAGTGCAAACATGAGAAAGTATAGGGGCAAAATAGTAATTTTGCCAAAGCAAGAGTTAAGAGTCAATTTAGTCAGTGTGAGTTTTAAATGATCTATTTATGATTATAGCTCAAGAAAAACGAAGCCCGGATCGAAATCGAGACAAGAACAAAGTAGAAGACTAAATTGCACATCTACATACATTTTGTATATTGAGGTAAGTTTGTATGATTTCTAAGTCTTATGATTTTTATCATTGAATTGCTTAGTATAATGTACACTATTTTCATGAATTATTTGATGTTATGTTCAACCAATAAGTTAGTGAGATTAAGTATGAGTAAGTCCCGATTGAAAATGAATTTCCCAGGATACTCGATCTATCACATTATGAGGGCTAGTTTAAGACCTTGTTTGGAACATGGCATCGGTAAATCAAGCAAGTTATCATGTAAGTCCAAGGCAAGCTTGGCATTGAGCAAGTGATCATGTAAGTCCAAGGCAAGCTTGGCATTGAGCAAGTTATCATGTAAGTCCAAGGCAAGGTTGGCATTGAACAAGTTATCAAGAGAAAGACTTCATATAAGTCCATTTCAAGACATGGCCTTGAAACCAATATGAGATATTCCATGTAAGACCATATCTAGGATATGGCTTTGGCATCATGTTACGTGGGAAGATATTTAGTATCCTCAATTATTCACAGAAATTCATCGGGCAAACGAGTAAAGTTAAAATGAGATAACAAGAAAGCTAAGAAAGCAAAGCTAGCATCAAGATGAAAGTGAGCATTATTTGTGTTATGAATGATGAATGATAGATAATGATTATTATGTTAAGGTATGCTGATCAATGTGATCAAGTGATACAGGTACCTTGGTTACCTCTCAAGCATGAGATTTGTAAGTTTCATGAGATATGTATGAATCAAGTATGAGTAAGTAAGCTTTATAGCTGAAATCTATGATACCATTATTTATGTTAAATGGTTTATATCAAGCAAGAATGTACATTATATGCAAACTTACTAAGCTAAATGCTTACGCCTTTGATTCTTTCTTTCTATGTAGTCCCGCCAAGCTAACTTGTGGATCGTTGAAGTCGGAGCTCGTAGCACACTATCAATCACCATTTTGGTACAACAAAGTTGTTTTATTAAGTATGGCATGTATAGGAGGCATCTCATTTTGAGTATATGTTTTAAGAAGAGCCATAGTATAGGTTATCTTGTTCATTATTCTTTTTGTATATGGCTAGAGAAATTGGCAAATCGACTAAGTATGTATGCTTTTTGATATCAATGAAAGATGGAGTAATTTGAGTAATTGAATTGAGTATGAATGTGATCTTAGTTTCAGGGTGGTGATTGGCTTGGTAAATAGCCTCTAAGTGCCCACACGGTTGGACACCTGGGCGCAGTGTCTAGGCCGTGCTTAAAGCGCACCTTAGTCTTATAAATAAGGATAGGCCACGGACTAATCCCACGGCCGTGTGTTAAGGCCGTGCATGACACACGGTTAGAACATGGGCGTGTGCCCGGTCGTGTGTAATAAGTCAGTATATCATGATGTAGTACACAGTCTAAGTCCACGGGCGTGCCATGGCCGTGTGGAAATCGGCAGAATACTAAGTTTTTGGGCACGGTCTGAGGACATGGGCGTGTATGCCTATGCACGAGCGTGTCTTATATTACACGGGCGTGTAACCCCTGTTTCAAAAAAAAGTTTTTCGATAAGGTTTCGAAGGTTTACCAGTACGAGTTTAAGGCCTCGTAGGCCCATGAAATGTACGAATTGTTTAAGAATGAGAAGTTTTAATTTCGGACGAAATTTTATAGCCCGTAATGTCATGATTAAGTATGTTCAAGCATAGTAATATCTCGTATTCGATCTGAGCCTCAGACTCGGGTAAGGGGTGTTACAGAGCTACTCACCGTGGGGTGCTCCGGTATTGTTTGTGAAGAAGAAAGATGGGTCTATGAGATTGTGTATAGACTATAGACAGTTTAACAAAGTGACGGTTAAGAATAAGTATCCTTTACCAAGGATTGGTGATGTTTTTGATCAATTGAAGGGAGCTACAGTGTTCTCCAAGATAGACCTGAGGTCTGGTTATTATCAGTTGAGAGTGAAAGAGCAGGATGTGTTGAAAACTACATTTCGAACAAGGTATGGCTATTATGAGTGTAAGACCCAATTTTCGCCCGGCCCATTTGAAGCACATTAAAACCAAAATAATAAATAATAAATCCAATAGTCCAATTACAGTTTACATAGGCCCAGATTCAGATTGTGGCCCAAAATTCAAAACCTATCTACAATAAACCTAATCCAGGCCCAAATACAAACCCAAAAACTCACTACCCAACAGGCCCAACTAAACTGTTAGCCTAAGAGCACCCAACCCAAACTAGCACCTAGCCCAAATGGCCCAATCCTGAAATGGCCCAGATGACTTGAATGTTGGCTTCAGAAACAGAAACCCTAGGTTTCCCTTGTTCGCCGCAGCCCTACACGCAAGCCTCGCACGCCGTAGCCTCCGTACACCGCTCGTACAGCCTTCGTACAGCTATGTCCCCTCCACTGCGCGACACACACCTGCGGAAAGGACAAAAACTAGGGCAGCAAAGAATTGTATTTTCGATTTTTATTTTAATTTTTTTGAATTCGGTTCTAAAAACCGAAGCAACACGGATGTAAGACTACACACATTTTTTACGAATAGAAGAAATACGAAATCGAAACAGAAAAGATTGAAAGGTGACTATCAGAGGATTGATTGAGTTTTTTATTTTCTTTCTTTTTTGTTTTGATCTATATATCTATTGCATCCGAGAAGAGATAAAAGAGAAAATACTTACCAATTGATTTCACCGTCGGATCTGTCTTTCTTCGTCGAAATTGGAGTAAAGAAAGTCCTTAAGGTTTAAAATATTGAGGCTTCGAGTGAGATTGTAAAAGAATCGCACAAAAAGGGCTCGGATTCATCACCAATCGCCGATTACTTCGGTACTATGGTGGCCGGATTGCGATTTCTTTCGGGTCGCGGCTGAAGGAGAGAATAGGAGAGGATTAGGGTTTTATTTAAGAATAAAATGCTGATTTATTTTTATTTTTTTAAACCTGGTTTTTAATGCATTAAGAAAACGGCGCCGTTTGGAGGGTGTAGGATCCGCGCGTCGACCCGATTTCTGACCCGGATCCGCGCCCTTCTACCTTAAAAGGATTATTTTTGCATTTAGTCCCTCCGTTCCACATTGTGATTCGATTACACCTTATTTCAATTTCTTTTACATTTTAATTTTGTCCTGAGATTTACTTTCTGTTTCAAATTAGTCCAGTTTTAAACGCTTCGTTTTGGAATCTGGTTTAATTTCATTTTCAGTCCTTGCTAGTCTGCGTGTATTTCATTTCGATCCTTTGTTCTATTTTTAAATATTATTTATTTATAGATTGTCCTTTTAATTTTACTTTTATTTCAATTGAGTTTTAATTTTTGTTTTTAATTTCTGTAACCTTTTTTAGTATTAATCTTGTTTATTATTAATTATTTTAATTAAATTGTTTTGAAACTGATTTTGTAATGTTTTTAGCCTATTCTCTTTACATGTATTTTGGTTTGTATATTGTATAAATTTTTTATTTTATTTTAAACACATTTTTTAACATTCAAACTTTGTTTCATATTAATTTGTCATCATAAATTCTGTAGAATTACTATTAATTATTAATATGTCCTTTTAATCATGTGATTATTGTTATTGCATATTTGTGCATTAAATTATATTTATAATTATGTTCATTCTTATAATATTAAAGTTTGTATATTACCTCATGCTTAATGTGACGCTTATGCTACTTGTTATTGTATTATATCTGAAATTTTAATGTATTCGAACCTTTACTAAATATTTCTTTCTTATTACCAAATAAAATACATTTTAGACAATTTTAATATTGTGTACTTCAAATTATTTTCAAAATAAGGAAACATTTGTGCGTTTGGAAATTCGAAGAAATCGTGCCCAATCGTGCTGGGTGTGGTTTTTTATTTGACCAAATAAACGAATATCCTTTCAAATTTTGTCCACATTTTCAAAATAAGGTAATGTTTGTACGTTTGGAAATTCGAAGAAATCGTGCCTAATCGTGCTGGGTGTGGTTTTTTGTTTGTCCAAATAACCAAATACCCTTTCAAAATTTCAATACATGTGCTTGGAGAATTTTGGAGATAATCTTGAATTCGAGGACTCAGATTGACGTATCCAATCGTGCTGGATGTGATACTCTATTCCCTCGGAATAAGGGAATCTCAATATTCAATCAAGTTATTTAAATTTATAAAAAAAGGAACAAAATTTCAAAATCATTTCAAACTTTTCAACATTAGGACATCAATTAATCAATTTGGTACAAATTTTGGGCGTTGCGATGGTGCTAATCCTTCCTCGCACGTAACCGACTCCCGAACCTGTTTTCTTCTGAAAATTCGTAGACCAAAATTTATTTTATAGGTGACCCGATCACACCTAAGCAAAAAGGATTAGTGGCAACTCCATATTTTTAAATTCGATTCCCATTTTTCAAAACTCAATAAAAAATGGTTTCGACAGCTTGGCGACTCCGCTGGGGACTTGTAAGAGAGTCAAGCCGTAAAATTGATTATTTTCTGTCCTTTTTTCGAAAATTGAAAATTTGATTTGAAAAATTACGATCTTTTTTATTATTATTGCATTCGCTTGTGTCATCTCATTGTTGTGGTTCGAGTCTTATAGAATACTTTGCATCATATTGCATGACCGCTGGGTCACACCTTTAAGTGGGAGTAAGAAGCTATGCTTTCGTGAGGTTTTCACCTCCGCATGGGCTAGTGGACTGCTTCAGGGATACATCCGTACCTATGTGATTCGTGAGATTTTCATCTCCGCATGGCCATAGGGAAATGTATTCCCCTGAACCGAACTCAATCCATATGAGCCTATAATGGGTGAGAATTGAGGAATCTGCTGGTTCAGATACCCATTCTTTAGAACTAAACCACATATAGTGAACCCTAAAATCCTACCCTAGATAGAGCCACACCAAGCCCTAGAGGTCACCCGGTCAGGTGTTCTATGTTGATTAATTCTCTAACATGTTGTCTTTTGTTTTGAGTGCATTGCATTGCATTCATTCCATGCATTTGCATTGCATTACATCATATGCATTAGATTTCATGAGAAGACCCGATTAGGCGAAATATTTTTGATTAACCTAGAAGACATGGAACAAAGGTTGGAGAGATTTAGAGCAGGGCAAACATCGATTTAAGAGCGATTAGCCAAAATTCAACGGGATATGCGAGATCAAATGAATATGATGCGCCAGTTAACCCAATTACTAGTCGGAGGGCTTGAAAAAATGAGTGGCCCAGTGGCCAGCAGTGTGGATGATGATGAAGACATCGTTTATACCCCGACTCAGCCAGACACGCATTCACATGGGGTACCCGTCATTATTGGACCCCAATGTCAGACTGATGCTTCAGCCCTATTCAACTTCCCGATAGGTTCAGATTTTAACCCGGAGGATGATCGAGCCAAACCGATTATACTGACAGAAACAAAAGAAAGGGGAGAGTGGACTTCAAAGGCCCCGAGAAATAGGGAAAACGAAGTGAGCATTAAGCGTCCCAAATTAGTCACTGTAGGTCAACCGAGGGTTGTGACCACTGGCCATCAAGGCTCATCAAGATGAGAATCCAATGCAAAGCAACTCCAGTTTACTCCAATTCCAATGACATATAGGGAGTTGTATCAAAGCCTATTTGATGCATTGAGGTGGCTCCTCACTACCCAAAACCGATGCAACCTTCATATCTAAAATGGTATGACCCTAATGCCCAGTGTGAGTACCACGCGGGGGTCACAGGGCATTCGATTGAAAATTGCCTCGCTTTCAAGAAATTGGTGGAAAAATTCATTGGCATGGGTATTGTGAAATTGGATGACACGCAAAATGCAGAAATATGAACCTGGGAGTGTTTTGAGCGATAGGATTGTGGAATAGACATGTATTTTTTTAAGGCTAATCTAGAGTAATATTCGAAACACACTTATTGCTTTCAACCTAGGGGCAATAAGAGTCCTCTTGTGAAATAGGCTTGTGTCCAGAATTTTTATTTTAATAAAATGCATCCTTTTGAGCAAATATTTTTCTATTTATAGATTCTTTTATCCTTTGGATTTCTATGCAAATATTCTTTCATTCTTTATTCATGATCATATCATATAAATAATCATCCTTAGAATCATTTATTCTTTGGAATTTGCCTTCGTACCTACAATAGGTAACCAGATATCAATGACATGAGCGACGCTGTTACTAACTCCCTTTTTGAATGAAATAAGGGTCTAAGAGATCGCAGGACTTTGAAGATGACAGAAATTACAACATATCTTCTAATTTGTTAATACTGGATGGAAAATAGATCCTACGTTGCGAGCCAAGGAAGGAGATGAAGATCAAAGCCTGGCTCAATGTAGAAACAAGATTTCCTATATGTGGGGCATGGATGTTATCAGGCTAGTCTCATCAGAAGCTTCTGGCTGACACCAATTCATCTTCATGGTTGTCAATTTCTTTACTAGGATGGTAAAGGTCGCTTCATATGCCAATATTACAAAGTCGATTGTCGTCGGAACAAAAAAAAAACAAAAATAAAAAATACCGACAAAAAAAGAAGAAAAGAAAAATGTCGAAAAGATCATATTTAACCGCACAATGTCAAAAGTTTGCGGTATGTTCAAAGATCAGGTGCCACATCACAGTGCAGTAAAGGCAGCCAAAAAGAAAAAAAAAGATCAAAAAGACCGAGACTTGTAAAGATTGGCATACAGAAGTTACTATTTACCCTCTATGATTATCAAACATTGGCTAGGACTATCACCGAGGCAACACATTCCTCATCGGTTCCACCCATTGAAGTCGAAATTCCTTTTTCCGAGTTGGATGAGGCAGAATGGATCCAATCCCGATGTGATCAATCAAATTTGTGAGAAAACGTTAATAGCTATCTGATGCGGGTTTGCGACAAAGAGGTTCATCCTAGAAGTTCCCTAAGGGGGACCTGATATTGAAGAAAATCATTCATATACAAAAGGATTTTAGAGAAAAATGGGGGCCAAACTAGAGAAGATTTTATGTAGCGAAAAAAGTCTGTTCTGGGAACATTGACCAAAATGAATGACAAGGATATGCCCAATTCAGTAAATTCAGTCAAGAAGTATTTCACTTAAAAAGGAGAAGCCAAGGTGAAAACCTGCAAAGGGCACCTTTCAAAAAAAATCAAAAAAGAGAAAAATAGAAATTTTTAGCAAAAAAGAAGAAAGAAAAAGGAGAGGCCAAAACGAAAACCCATAAAGGGCGCTTTGAGACCAAAGGGGTTTGAGTTGAAAACCTGAAAAGGGCGGCTCAAATTTTGATCAAAGGGGGCATACGACAGTCTTGCTATGCCTGAATTAACAATGAAGAAGTATGCTACGCCTTGGGGCATCGACAAAGTACTTTGGATCCCCTAAACACATATTGAGCTTAAAATGGTCCTCAAGAAGTTTGAACAGAGAAGCTCAGGCTGCGATATCTGGGGCACCCAACTTCCACTTTACCCATTTTAAATTTGTTATTTGTGATTATATTATTCTTTTCAAAATATGTTCACAATAAATTTCTTCCTTGATTGCAATTGCTATCTTTGCTTAACTTATCTGTTCGAGCTATGCTCCTAATTAATTTCCTTCTTGTCCATGGTTATGATCTTTTTCAAGCATTTCGCATTGAAATAACAATTAGTGGACTGATAATACTTTCACAAAAGAAGTTTCGCATATTACTCTAGGAACTTCTAAATAATACAAGAACCCGAAACAAGATTATTGTTTAAAACTCACCAAGTTTAAGGAAGAGTCTAAACTGAGATTTTCTCTCCGAATTTTTGTCAAAGAGGGTGGTTGAGCAAACAACAAGATATTGCGTCAGTGGGCATCGTTAACCCAAGTGTAAAATGGGAATCATTCTCGAGAAAAAATTGATATTCTGCATTCACGCGAGCATCATGCATACACATCTGATTGGGTCACCAGAGGAGTGATGAGTTGATGGAACAAGCTACAGGCCCTATACCCCGAATTATAGTGGGATAGATGGAAGCTGATGCAAGTCCTGTACCCTTGAATAGCAACGGGATGGATTGAAGAAGAAATAAATCCTACATTTTGGAGTCGCAGTGGGATGGATGGAAGAGATTCAGACCCTATACCCCTAAGTCACAATGAGATGAACCTCGAAGTTACAATGGAGCAAATTTGTTGAGCAAGATATAATTGTTTTCTCGGGTTTTCTGTTGAGAATACCAGCCGAACAAGAAGACACGATATTACATTAGTGATACAACCTGGAGGAACAATGAGCAATGTCAATCCCAGGCATTTAAAAGGAGGATTATTCTCATGAAATCCTATATTCATGTAAGACACGTTTAGTTAGGAGCATTCGATTCATTCAGATCATTGCATCTTAACCATTCTCATGACATTCTGCATTCACGTAGATGTCATACATAATGCATTTAGTCAGGAGCATTAGATTCATTCCGATCATTGCATCCTAACCATTTTGCATAGGCATAAACACAGAACTGATTCTACAGGACAGGTCCCCTAGAGGACGTTGTCGCAACATCAGTGAATTCAAAGATCTTGCCTTTCTGAGCAAAGCGGATCGAAGATAGCAGATTTGGCAATCCTGAAGTTACAGGAGCAGATCGGAGACATCAGTCCTATCTCCCTGACCAGTAGTGGAATAGGTCGAAGATTGTAGATCTTGTCACCCTAAGCAGTAGGGAACCAAGATCGAATGGCAAATCTGGTCTCCTAAGCGAGAGTGGAACGATTTAAGCCACGATCCTATCTCACGACTAGCAGTGGAATAGGTCAAAGATTGTAGATCTTGTCACCCTAAGCAGTAGGGAACCAAGATCGAATGGAAAATCTGGTCTCCCTAAGCAGTAATGGAACAGACTTAAGCGACCAGTCCTATCTCCCTGACCAGCAGTGGAATAGGCCGAAGATTGTAGATCTTGTCACCCTAAGCAGTAGCGAACCAAGATTGAACGGCAAATCTGGTCTCCCTAAGTAGTAGTGGAACCGATTTAAGCCACCAGCCCTATCTCCCTAACCAGTAGTGGAATAGGTCGAAGATTGTAGATCTTATCACCCTAAGCAGTAGGGAACCAAGATCAAACTACAAATCTGGCCTCCCTAAGCAGTAGTGGAATAGATTTAAGCCACCAATGTGGCAATCCTGAAGTTGCAGGAGCAGATTGAAGTTAGAAAATCTGGCAATCCTGAAGTTGCAGGAGCAGATTGAAGATAACAAATCTGGCAATCCTGAAGTTGCAGGAGCAGATAGAAGATAGCAAATCTGAAAATCCTAAAGTTGCAGGAGCAGATTGAAGATAGCAAATCTGGCAATCCTGAAGTTGTAGGAGCAGATTGAAGATAAAAAATCTGGCAATCCTGAAGTTGCAGGAACAGATTGAAGATAGCAGATCTGGCAATCCTGAAGTTGTAGGAGCAGATCGAGGACATCAAATCTTGTCTCCCTGAGTTTACGGTAGAGCAGATTGAAGACAGTTAATACTATCCCCCTGAAGATGCAGTAGGATGGAATGAAGCTACTCGAAGACGAAACGCACGTAAAGAAGTCCAAGATTTGAAGACCGGACAAAATTGGCCCATTTTGAAGTCTTTGCTCTATTCTCGTTACACGACAATGAGCAAAGAGGGGCAGCTGTAAGACCCAATTTTTGCCCGGCCCATTTGAAACCCATTAAAACCAAAATAAGAAATAATAAATCCAACAGTCCAATTATAGTTTACATAGGCCTAGATTCAGATTGTGGCCCAAAATTCAAAACCTATCTACAATAAACCTAATCCAGGCCCAAATACAAACCCAAAAACTCACTACCCAACAGGCCCAACTAAACTGTTAGCCTAAGAGCACCCAACCCAAACTAGCACCTAGCCCAAATGGCCCAATCTTGAAATGGCCCAGATGGCCCGAATGTTGGCTTCAGAAACAGAAACCCTAGGTTTCCCTTGTGCGCCGCAGCCCTACACGCTGTAGCCTCCGTACACCGCTCGTACAACCTTCGTACAACCACGTCCTCTCCACTGCGCGACACACACCTGCGAAAAGGACAAAAACCAGCGCAGCAAAGAATTGTATTTTCGATTTTTATTTTAATTTTTTTGAATTCGGTTATAAAAACCGAAGAAAAACGGATGTAAGACTACACACATTTTTTATGAATAGAAGAAATACGAAATCGAAACAGAAAATATTGAAAGGTGACTATCAGAGGATTGATTGAGTTTTTTATTTTCTTTCTTTTTTTGTTTTGATCTATATATCTATTGCATGCGAGAAGAGATAAAAGAGAAAATACTTACCAATTGATTTCACCGTCGAATCTGTCTTTCTTCATCGAAATCGGAGTAAAGAAAGTCCTTAAGGTTGAAAATATTGAGGCTTTGAGTGAGATTGTAAAAGAATCGCACAAAAAGGGCTCGGATTCATCACCTATCGCCGATTACTTGAGACTCTGGTGGCCGGATTGCGATTTCTTTGTCATGGTGAAGGAGAGAATAGGAGAGGATTAGGGTTTTATTTAAGAATAAAATGCTGATTTATTTTTATTTTTTTAAACCTGGTTTTTAATGCATTAAGAAAACAGCGCCGTTTGGAGGGTGTAGGATCCGCGCGTCGACCCGATTTGTGACCCGAATCCGCGCCTTTCTACCTTAAAAGGATTATTTTTGCATTTAGTCCCTCTGTTCCACATTGTGATTCGATTACACCTTATTTCAATTTCTTTTACATTTTAATTTTGTCCTGAGATTTACTTTCTGTTTCAAATTAGTCCAGTTTTAAACGCTTCGTTTTGGAATCTGGTTTAATTTCATTTTCAATCCTTGCTAGTCCGCGTGTATTTCATTTTGATCCTTTGTTCTATTTTTAAATATTATTTATTTATAGATTGTCCTTTTAATTTTACTTTTATTTCCATTGAGTTTTAATTTTTGTTTTTAATTTCTGTAACCTTTTTTCGTATTAATCTTGTTTATTATTAATTATTTTAATTAAATTGTTTTGAAACTGATTTTGTAATGTTTTTAGCCTATTCTCTTTACATGTATTTTGGTTTGTATATTGTATAATTTTTTTTTATTTTAAACACATTTGTTAACATTCAAATTTTGTTTCATATTAATTTGTCATCACAAATTCTGTAGAATTACTATTAATTATTAATATGTCCTTTTAATCATGTGATTATTGTTATTGCATATTTGTACATTAAATTATATTTATAATTATGTTCATTCTTATAATATTAAAGTTTGTATATTACCTCATGCTTAATGTGACGCTTATGCTACTTGTTATTGTATTATATCTCAAATTTTAATGTATTCGAACCTTTACTAAATATTTCTTTCTTATTACCAAATAAAATACATTTTAGTCAATTTTAATATTGTGTACTTCAAATTATTTTCAAAATAAGGAAACATTTGTGCGTTTGGAAATTCGAAGAAATCGTGCCCAATCATGCTGGGTGTGGTTTTTTGTTTGACCAAATAAACGAATATCCTTTCAAATTTTGTCCATATTTTCAAAATAAGGTAATGTTTGTGCATTTGGAAATTCGAAGAAATCGTGCCCAATTCTGCTGGGTGTGGTTTTTTGTTTGTCCAAATAACCAAATACCCTTTCAAAATTTCAATACATGTGCTTGGAGAATTTTGGAGATAATCTTGAATTCGAGGACTCAGATTGTCGTATCCAATCGTGCTGGATGTGATACTCTATTCTCTCAGAACAAGGGAATCTCAATATTCAATCAAGTTATTTAAAATTATAAAAAAAAGGAACAAAATTTCAAAATCATTTCAAACTTTTCAACATTAGGACATCAATTAATCAATTTGGTACCAATTTTGGGTGTTGCGAGGGTGCTAATCCTTCCTCGCACGCAGTACCGACTCCGAAACTGTTTTCTTCTTGAAATTCGTAGACCATAATTTATTTTATAGGTGACCTGATCACACCTAAACAAAAAGGATTGGTGGCGACTCCATATTTTTAAAGTCGATTCCCGTTTTTGAAAACTCGATAAAAAATGGTTTTGACAATGAGTTTTTGGTTATGCCGTTTGGTTTGACGAATGCACCGGCGATTTTTATGGATCTGATGAACCGTGTTTTCAGACCATATGTGGACAAGTTTGTAGTTGTCTTCATTGATGACATATTGATCTATTCTCGAGATGAGAACGATCATGAAGAACATTTGAGAGTTGTCTTGCAGACTTTAAGAGATAAGCAGTTGTATGCTAAGTTTAGCAAGAGTGAGTTTTGGCTCCGAGAGGTCAGATTCCTAGGACACATTGTGTTGGGTGATGGTGTTAGAGTTGACCCGAGTAAGATATCGGCTGTTGTAGATTGGAAACCGCCAAGGAACGTATCAGAAGTTAGAAGCTTCTTGGGATTAGCAGGATATTACAGACATTTCGTAAAAGGGTTCTCTGTGATTGCTACCCCGATGACGAAACTATTGCACAAAGATGTCAAGTTTGAATGGACTGGAACATGTCAATAGAGTTTCGAGAGACTGAAGACATTATTGACTGAGGCACCAATTTTGGTTCAACCAGAATCGAGAAAAGAGTTCGTGGTTTACAGTGACGCGTCGTTTAATGGTCTCGGTTACGTGTTGATGCAAGAGGGTAAGTGTAACAGCCCGAATTTGACCCTAATCAGAACGGTGGTTTCGGGACCATGAATCTGAGTCTGAAAAATATTTAAATATTATTTTCTATGTTTATTATATGTGAATTATTATGTGTGAAAGTTTCGTGTGAAAATTTGATTGTTTGTGTTCTTAATTTAATAAAAGGACTAAATCGCGTAAAATGTAAAAGTTGCAAACTATAGTGAAAAGTGTTTAAGTGATAGTGGCTTTTAAATATGAGGTATTAAAATGGCAAATAGCCCATTATTAAGGTTAGTGGGCGGCTAAAGTCATCTTTGTCCTTATTTTATAAGTTAATAATATTTAGTAACAAAGGGTATTTTGGTAAAGTGATTAAATTGTCATAATATGATAAAATAAAACAAAAATAAAGGCCATTTCATCTTTTATTTTTGGCCGAATGTGGAGGAAAGAACAAGGGCTTGGTTCCATTTTATTTTCGGCTACTATAGTCTCAAATTCAAGGTTAGTTTGATTTCGGTTCTTGATAATTTTTACGTTTTTGAGATCGTTGCTTCGAATATTAGTTGACCCATGTTAGAATTTTTGAATTTGAGCATGTTTGATATTCGGCCATGGTTAGATGTTTGTGCTTTAGGATGTTTGATGGAAAAATATTAAAAGTATGTTAGAAATTAACAAGTTTTAAATTGGAAATGTTGGTGAATTTGAGTATTTTGGGCTAAATTGGAAAAATAAATTTTTGAGGGGTTAAAATGTAAAATAAATGAAATAAATAGACTTGTATAATCCCTATGAATATTCGGCCCTTAGGGTGTGTAATGAAATTTTGTGTATTTTGTGTTTTGTGCAAATAGGACTAAATTGTAGAAATATGAAACATTAGGGGTAAAATAGTAATTGGCCCATTTATGTGTTTTGGGACTAAATTGAATTGAAATGTGCTTGAATGAGCTTATTTTTAATATGTTTAGATCAAGAACAAAGAAAAACGGACTTGGATCGAGGGAAGGCAAAAGTTATCGAATAGCCGGTCTTCATTGTCCGTCGATAATCAAGGTAAGTTTTTAAGCAAATATATGTTAGAAATTATTTACGTAATTTAATAAATATTGAAATTTAAAAAGTTATGGGAAAATACATGGAAATGCCGAATATTGGTTAGTAATATATGTGAATTGAGTTTTAATAAGGTAATGTGGTTAAGTTTATTCGAAATTGATATGTGATAGTACTATAAAATATATGTGATATATCGATTTTAGTATTAAGAAAGGTGTATGAAATGGTTTCATTATATTGATACTCGGGCTTGAGCCTAGCGGGCCTTGTCTTAGGTGAATTATATCGGGCTTATTGCCTAGCAGGCTAAATGCCGGTGATCAAATTCAGACCTTTGGTCTAGCCGGGCTTAATGCCTGTGAGTATTTCAGGCTTTGATGCCTAGCAGGCTTAATGCCGGTGAGTATTTCAGGCTTTGATGCCTATCAGGCTTAATGCCGGTGACATGTGATAAATAGAAAAACTCATGTATCATTACACGGTGGAACGGAGCATATTTAATATAATGAGCTAAAAGCTTAGGTAAGTATAAGCCCTTTTATATTTGTAATGGATAAGCTAAGTTGATCTATTACCATTCAAATCGAATATGATGTAATATAGTTGATGATTTGGTGAAAATTTTATATGTGCTATTGAGCTTACTATTGATGAGTATGAACTATATATAATAGAATTCAAGCTTAAATAGGTTATTTTGGAGAATCGGCTATAGATGAATGTGTTAAAGGTGAAAATGGTTGAATGTGTTTGTATATGTGTACAAATGATATATGATGGATATGTATGTTGTATTCATTCGATTTGAAATATGCGAATACATATTATATTTATGTGATTCGATGAGTTATATGCTTATAGTAATAAAGTAATGATACTTGGGTTAATTGGATTGATAGCATTCGACCATGATGAAATTTCAAGTTGAAATGTTTATATTCAATGCCATAAATCTAATGTTTAAAATGCTTAAATATTTGAATGTTATATCAAAATTGCTTAAGACTTACTAAGCTAGTAAGCTTACTCTGTGTGTGTTCAATGTTCTGTTTTATAGATTTTGGTCAAGCTACGGGCTCAGAGGATCGTCAGAGAAGTCAACCACACTATCATCTTCTTTGGTACTTATAAGTTTAGTTTTTGAATCAAAGGCATGTATAGATTAGACTAAGTTTTGAAACCTATGATATCTAGTCATGTATATAAATATAGCCTTGCGAAAATGGCTATTTCTTTTGGTTAAGTTTCATTTCTATGTTTTGATATAATGGCTTGTTTATAATGCTAATGGATGTTTTAAATTCGGTTATGGTGTATATCATATATGGAAGGTGCTCATTTGGTATATATATATGTTATGTGTCGTTTTAGTGAACTTGGACTTGGCTTATTATAATTGAAACATGGTTGCTGTGTTTATAACGTGTGCATGATCTCGACTAAGGTGAATTCATGAGTTACTTGCTTAATATTCTTTACTAATGATAGTTGAGTTAAGACATGTGTTCGGCAATATGGTAAATGACATGTTTGATGTGTTTATTAAGAATGACTAATGTTATGTTTAAGTGAATTTGGCTATGTGATATTTATTCTGTTATAATGATATATGTATGTGATAGTTTGCTAAACAGATCTGATTGTTAATGGTAAGAAATGAATATGTTTCATGGTTTGTTAAGTACGAATCCAAATTAAAAGTGAAATTGTATGTTCGGCCATGATATAATATTAATATGTTTGTATATGCAATTGATTATTAAATGGTATAATGGTTCGATTGGTTTAATATGCATATGTATTATAGTAATATGAATGAAAATCAGCTTATGTTATATGAGTTTTGAATTATATCCGATATATGTTATAAAATGACATAAGTTGAGATATGGTTTAAAGGTATAGATGTCCTGAATGCTTAAGTTATATGATTCGAACATTTGTATGTATTGAGTACTGGTAATAAAACTCGTTGTATATTATTTAATTTAATAGGTTGTAATGTTATATAATATAGTAATGATCGCATTGCTTGTGCTTGAATTCAATTGAATGTCTATTCAGAATTGAGTTTAGTTCGGTAATGCCTCATAACCTTAATCTGGCGACGGACACGGGTTAGGGGTGTTACAGTAAGGTAGTCGCTTACGCCTCGAGACAGTTGAAACCGCATGAGAAGAATTATCCGACTCATGATTTGGAGTTGGTTGCAATTGTTTTCGTGTTAAAGATTTGGCGACATTACTTATATGGTGAGAAGTGCCAAATCTTTATGGATCACAAGAGTTTGGGATATTTGATGGATCAGAAGGATCTGAATTTGCGACAGAGACAGTGGCTTGAGTTGTTGAAAGACTATGAGTTAGTCATTGATTACCACCCGGGAAAAGTGAATGTTGTTGCGGATGCCCTAAGTAGGAAATCCTTGTATGCTCTAAGAGTTATGAGGACGAGTTTGGCATTGTCTGATGATGGTACTATTCTAGCAGAGTTGAGAGCTAAGCCACTATTTGTTCCATGAGATATGTGAAGCTCAAAGAAATGATGATGAGATGTCACTAAGAGAGACAAGCGTGAGTCGAAAGTGATTCCGATTTTCGAGTGGGCTCGAATGGTTGTTTCCTGTACGGTGACAGAATTTGTGTACCTAGAGATGAGGAGTTAATCGAAAAGGTTTTGCATGAGGCCCACAATGGATGTTTGTCGATTACATCCAGGCGATGAAAATGTATAATGACTTGAAGAAGTCTTATCGGTGGCGGGTATGAAAAGAGATATTTCTGAGTTCTTGACAAAGTGTCTGATTTGTCAACAAGTGAAAGCTGAGCATCAAGTGCCTTCGGGATTGCTTCAGCCAGTGATGGTACCCGAATGGAAGTGGGATCGGGTTACCATGGATTTTGTGACGGGGTTCTTTGATGACTCAGAAAAGAGAGATCTTTGTGTGGGTTGTTGTGGATAGACTAACGAAGTCGGCTCACTTTATTCCAGTACGTGTTGATTATTCACTGGATAAGTTAGCTGAGTTGTATGTTGCAGAGAAAGTGAGGTTACATGGTCTACTTGTTTCTAAAATATCGGATAGGGACCCGAGGTTCACTTCGACGTTTTGGAAGAGGTTGCAAGAGGCTTTGGAAACAAAGTTGAATTTCAGTACTGCCTTCCATCCGCAAACCGATGGTCAGTCTGAAAGAGTGATTCAAGTTCTCGAAGATATGCTTCGATGTTGTGTGTTAGAATTCGAGGGTAGTTGGGAGAGATATCTACCTTTAGTCGAATTTGTTTACAACATCAGTTATCAGTCAAGTATACGAATGGCTCCATATGAGGCCTTGTATGGTCGTAAGTGTCAGACTCCTTTGTATTGGACCGAGCTTAGTGAGAAGCGGATCCATGGGGTCGATCTAGTAAAAGAGACCGAGGAGAAAGTGAAAATAATCCATGATAGTCTGAAAGTTGCTTGGACCGGAATGAGTAAGTCGAATGATCTGAAAAGAAAAGAAATTGAGTTTGAAGTGGGCGACAAAGTGTTTTTAAAAGTGTCCCCGTGGAAGAAGATTATGAGATTTGCACGAAAAGGAAAATTGAGTCAAGATTCAGAGGGCCGTATGAGATTACAGATAGAGTTGGGCCAGTAGCATATCGGTTGCCTTTGCCGGTAGAGTTTGAAAAGATTCATAATGTGTTCCATGTGTCGATGTTGCGACGGTATCGCTCCGATCCTTCACATGTGATTCCTTCGACGGAAATTGAGATAAGACCGGATATGTCTTATGATGAAGAGCCGATTAAGATCTTGGCTCGAGAAGTGAAACAGTTGAGAAATAAGAGCATAACACTAGTGAAAGTGTTATGGCAGAAACATGGTGTGGAAGAGGCTATGTGGGAAACGGAAGAAGCTATGAGAGAGCAGCATCCAAACCTCTTTACTGGTAAGATTTTCGGGGGTGAAAATCTCTAAAGAGGGGAGAGTTGTAACATCCCAATTTAGGGCCTAGTCAGAATAGTGGTGCGAGACCACAAATCCGAGGTATATGAATGAGTTTTTGGGGTTTATGCTATGTATGCATGCTAGTGTGAAAGTTTCATGAAGCAATTTTGTAAAATTGCGGTTGAATTGTCCAAAAGGACTAAATTGCAAAAGTTGCAAAATGTGAGATTCTAGAAGCTATTTGTGTGAAATAGCTTTAGAATATTAATTAGAGGTCCTTATATAGCAATTTTTCCAATTTCTAATATTTGGACAAAATTGGGCATGGATGAGTTAAAATAGAAAGTTTATCAAAAAGGGCATTTTGGTCATTTATCAATTAAGTGATTAAAATAGGAGAAAAGATGACAAAATTTATTCATCTTCTTCTCCAGAAATTTGTGAAATTTTCAAGAGCCATTGTTAGGGTTCTTCAAATTTTCAAGCTTGCTAGTAAGTGCATCTAGCCTCGTTTTGATATTATTTGTATTTTTGAAGTCCTTGTAGCATGAGTAAGCTATTTTTAGCTATTTGATGACCTATGATGGATGTTGAAAAATGTGGCCATGTATGACATGCATGTATTTTGATGTTTTATGGAAGATTATGAAAGCTTGATGTAGTAGAAACATCTTTTGCTAAATGAGTTTCCATAGAAAAGGCATGTAGGGACTAGTTTGTGAAAGTCTTAAGTTTGGTCATACATGTGTGATGTAGTGAGAATTGATGATTGCTTTAGTTGAGTAAGTGACTCGGCTAAGCATGAAAGGCTAGGAAGTTGAATAAAAATCACTTTACGAGCCTTGGGCCAATAGTGTAATTATGAGAAAGATTTGGGGCAAAAGAGTAATTTTGCCAAAGTATGAGATATGGGTCAATTTGGTCAATGTGTGTATTGAATAAGCTGATTTATTCATTATAGATCAAGAAAGATAAGCCCGGATCGAAACCGAGGCAAAAGCAAAGTGGTGGACTAAGTTGCACGTTTCTATACTTTTGAGTATCGAGGTAAGTCTATGCATAAACAATGCATTCATACTTACAATTTGTTAATGCTAGATAGTGTATAGCATGGTTGAGAATGATTGAGAACCTATGTGGTTCAAGTGAAATGAATGGATGAATGATTAAGTAAGTAGATTTGTGAATGTGTTGTGATAATGCTAAATGGTGGGCTAAGTGCGATACCATCCTAATGCATATTGACGATGTGCTGGCTATGTGCGATGCTATCGTTAGGTATATTATCTAGTGGGCTATGTGCGAAACCACTATGATTACCTTCATGGTAGGCTAAGTGCGATACTACCTTATTAATTTATTATGGTGGGCTAAGTGCAAAACCAACGAGACATTAGCTGTGTGGATTAGCTGTGTGAATTAGCTGTGTGGAGTAGCTGTGTGGATATATTATCGAGAAATAATGATGTGTTGTATATTGTGTAAATGTGATATTGAATGCAGGGGTGCATGTCAATGGTTATGAGTAAGTGACTCATGATGTGTTGGAATAAATGTGGTAAGGGATAGAAAGAGTAAGCATAGTTGTACATTATATGTTAGTATAATGCTAATTGTTGTTTGGCTTATACTATGTTGCTTAATTGTTTATGTGTAAACTTACTAAGCTCAAGGCTTACTCCCTTTCTTTTCCCTTGTCTTATAGAGTAAAGTGTTGAATCGAGATACGAGGATCAATTGGAAGATCGCCCACACTATCAGCACACTCTGGTACATTAGACTCAATGTTTTGTATATGGCATGTATAGGGGCTAGACAAGTTAGTGAATTTTGTTGTATATGGCTATGATGAGTTGGCCTTTAAATGGTTAATCTATTTTGTATAATGCCATAGTTGTTGGCTACTTTATTATATGAAAAGATGTAGTTATCCAAGTGAGATTGTAAGATTGTGAGTTGATTATGGATGTGTTGAATGAGTGCATGATTGTGTATGCTAGAAGGGTGAAAAGAACTTGGCAAATAGCTTTGTTCTTGTCCATGTGAATAGACACACGGGCGTGTGTCTAGACCATGTGTGACACACGGCCAGCCCACGGGCGTGTGACTCAGCCGTGTGTCCCATGCATGTTAGTATTTGAAATCAGAATAGACCACGGACTAGCCACACGGGCGTGTGTCTAGGGCGTGTGGGATTAATCAGTGTTGGCCACGGGCTAGCCACACGGGCGTGTGTCTAGACTCCAGGCCGTGTTAAGGTAGTCAGTTTGCACCACAGGTGGAAGGCACGGGCATGTGCCCTAACCGTGGGGCATTAGCAGAATTCTTCATTTTTCATGCACGGGTAGTGACCATTGGCGTGTGTGACATCCACGGGCGTGTGAGCCCTGTATAGATGGAAAAATTTTAAGATCGTAAGAGTTTTTGATATGTTCTCGAGAGCCCTCGTGTGTTTGAGAGAGGCCTCGTAGGTCGGGATTGAGGTTATTGTGATGGCCAAAGAGAGTGGTCATGTTGTGCCTAAGTGGCGATCTTGAGGTCTTTAAGTCGGTAACGCCTCGTGCCCGATTCCAGCGTTGAATACGGGTAAGGGGTGTTACATTCTAATTGTCCACACGGGTAGACACACGGGCGTGTGTCTAGGCCGTGTGTGACACACGGCCAACCCCATGGGTGTGTTGACAGGCCGTGTGTCCCCTGCATCAAATTTGCGAGAATTTGATTCGTCACACGGGCTAGCACACGGGCATGTGCCTAGGCCGTGTGCACTTAAACAATTGCTGACGTCATAAACAGAATGCAAGGGTTTTCTCACACGGGTGAGGACACAGGCGTGTCTAGGCTGTGTGGAGGACACGGGGCACAGACACGGGCGTGTGTCAGGCCGTGTGAAAACCCCTATAGGTTCGAAATGAAAAATAAATTCCACACGGGCTGGGAACATGGGCGTGTGTGACCACACGGCCTGCCCACACGGGCGTATTCCATTTCACACGAGTGTGTAGCCCTACTTTGAGCAAAAATTTTCTAAGTGCGTAAAAGTTTTCGGATTGGTTCCGAACTATTTCAATTGTATGTTTAGGGCCTCGTAGGCTCATGATAGGGTAGTATTTTACACGAATGAAAAGATTTAAATTGAAACAAAATTTTATAGCCCAATGCCGTATGTTAAAGAAAGTAAAGTACGATAATGCCTCGTATCCAGTTCTGGCTTAGAATACGGGTAAGGGGTGTTACATTTAGCGGTTTAGTCGATTCTCGGACTAACGTAGCGTATGCATGAGTCTAGCTATACATTCCATACGTGTGAGTAATTGTATTATGATAGTGTGAGGACTCCTGACGATTTAAATTATATTTTTATATAGTAAATGGATCCCGAAAGAGCTGTGGCGGATGATGTAGAAAGTAACGCGCTAGCTCCCGCAGAAGGGACGGCGCTGACTGAAAATGAAAATAGACCGGCTACTGTATGCCAGAGAGGAGGAGAAGAGGCTAGGGAAGCCTTTCTCCACATGATGAACGCATGGTATATGAAGTTCGTTCGTACGAACCCGAATGCACAACCCCCTCCTCCCCCACCTATTCCTTAGCCTACCCCTGTAGCTCCCCAAGTGGTAGAAGTAGTAAGGAGAGAGAAGCCTCCGATTGACAGGATCCGGAAACAAG
Organism: Gossypium sturtianum; assembly: GCA_025698515.1. Classification (NCBI taxonomy): domain Eukaryota; kingdom Viridiplantae; phylum Streptophyta; class Magnoliopsida; order Malvales; family Malvaceae; genus Gossypium; species Gossypium sturtianum. Next base: position 66,398,738 of record CM046946.1, on the reverse strand, counting down.
GGGCCAAGGAATTTCGAGCCAGTAAGGAAGATGATCCAGAAAGAGCAGAATTTTGGCTTGAAAATACCGTCCGGGTATTGAATGAGTTATCTTGCACCCCTGAAGAGTGCATGAAGTGTATGGTGTCTCTTTTGAGAGATTCCGCTTATCAGTGGTGGAACACTCTTGTGTCGGTTTTACCAAGGGAAAGGGCAACATGGGAGTTTTTTCAAGAAGAATTCCGGAAGAAGTATATCAGCCAAAGGTTTATCGATCAGAAAAGAAAGGAATTCATTGAACTGAAACAAGGAAAAATGACGGTAACTGAATATGAGCGTGAATTTGTGAGGCTTAGCAAGTACGCTCGGGAATGTGTGTCCTCCGAAGCCATCATGTGTAAGAGGTTCGAGGACGGATTAAATGAAGATATCAGATTATTTGTTGGTGTCCTTGAATTGAAGGAATTTGTGGTGCTTGTGTATCGGGCTTGTAAAGCCGAGGAATTGGTGAAAGAGAAAAGAAAAGCTGAGATGGAGTCTCGTGACTCAAGAAAAAGACAATTGAATAAGTCGTTTCAGTCCTTGTCCAAGAAGTCGAGAGACTTCCCTACCCGATCAGCTACTTTAGCCAGGTTTTCGAACAAAAGTAAGAGTAAACAGTACTCGGGGATTAAAGCTCAGACTACTTCAGTTGCTAGTGTTGGGAATACACGACCTAATAGGCCGGAATGTTCACAGTGTGCAGACGACATCCCGGTGAGTGCCGAGCCCATGAGAGAGCCTGTTTTAAGTGTGGTTCCCAAGATCATTTTATTAGAGAGTGCCCTGAGATGGTTGAAAAAGAAAAAAAATTAGAGTACAAGTTCGGGAAGCACCAATAGAGGGAAACCGCATAGAAACCCGGGAAGTGGAACGAGTAGCAAGAGTACTCCCAGAGAGCAGGCTGCAAGATCTGAGGGTAGAGCACTTTTGAGGACCTATGCCATTCGCGCTCACGAAGAGGCATCATCCCCTGATGTAATTACGGGTACATTTTCTCTCCATGATACTAATGTTGTTGCTTTAATTGATCTGGGATCTACCCACTCATATATTTTCATGAAATTAGTATCTAGTATGAGCATGCCCGTAGAGTCCACAGAGTTTGTGATAAAAGTGTCCAATCCTTTAGGCAAAAGTGTGTTAGCTGATAAGGTATGCAAAGATTGCCCATTGATGATTAGAGGTCATTATTTTAAGGCAAATCTCATGCTATTGCCATTCGATGAATTTGATATAATTCTTGGTATGGAATGGTTAATCACTCATGATGTGACAGTAAATTGTGGAAAGAAATACATTGAATTGAGATGTGAAAATGGGGACACCCTTCGTGTTGAATCAGATGAACAAGACAGACTGCCTGTAGTGATCTCTCATATGTCTGCCCAAAAATATGTAAGAAAGGGATACGAGGCATATCTTGCCTTTGTGATGAATGCCAAAGAAACTGAGTTAAGAATTGAATCAGTACCGATAGTATGCGAGTACCCAGATGTATTCCCAAGAGAGTTGCTAGGGTTGCCTCCGGTGAGAGAAACTGAATTTGGCATTGAGTTAGCCCCTGGTACTGCACCTATATCGATTGCTCCGTATAGAATGGCTCCAACCGAGTTGAAAGAGTTAAAAGCACAGTTGCAAGAGTTAACGGACAAAGGCTTTGCAAGACCAAGTTATTCTCCGTGGGGTGCTCCAGTGCTATTTGTGAAAAAGAAAGATGGTTCCATGAGGTTATGTATAGATTACCTACAGCTTAATAAGGTAACCGTGAAGAACAAGTACCCATTTCCAAGGATCGACGATTTGTTTGATCAATTGAAGGGAGCCACTGTGTTTTCCAAGATTGATTTGAGGGGCAGTTATTACCAATTGAGGGTCAAAGACTCAGATGTGTCGAAAATCGCATTTCGGACAAGGTATGGGCACTATGAATTTTTGGTCATGCCTTTCGGTTTAAAAACGCCCCTACCGTGTTTATGGATTTAATGAACCGCATCTTTCGGCCATACTTAGATAAATTTATTGTAGTTTTTATTGATGACATACTGATATATTCTCATGTTGAGAATGAGCATGCGGAGCACTTGAGGAAGGTATTACAGATTTTATGAGATAATCAGTTGTATGCCAAGTTTAGCAAGAGTGAGTTTTGGCTCAAAGAGGTTGGATTTTTGGGACACATTGTCTCGAGAGATGGAATCCGGGTAGACCCAAGCAAAATTTCGGCCATTGTTAATTGGAAACCGCTAAGAAATGCATCAGAAGTCAGTAGTTTTCTAGGCCTAGATGGCTATTACCGACGATTTGTCAAGTTATTTTCCATGATAGCAACTCCGATGACGAGACTATTATATTAAGATGTAAAGTTTGAATGGACAGAGAAATGCAAACAGAGTCTCGAAAAATTAAAGGCATTATTGACTGAGGCTCCAATTCTAGTGCAACCCGAACCGGGAAAGGAATTCATGATCTACAGTGATGCATCCTTGAATGGATTGGGCTGTGTACTTATGCAGGAAGGCAAGGTGATAGCGTATGCCTCTATACAGTTAAAGCCACATGAGAATAACTACCCGACACATGATTTAGAGTTTGCTGCCATCGTGTTTGCATTAAAAATATGGAGACACCATTTGTATGGTGAAAAATGTCAGATATTCACTGATCATAAAAGCTTAAAGCACTTGATGACTCAGAAGGAATTGAACTTAAGGCAGCGGAGATGGTTAGAGTTGATCAAGGATTATGAGCTAGTCATTGATTACCACCCGGGAAAGGCGAATGTAGTCGCCGATGCTTTAAGTAGAAAGTCCTTACTCGCACTAAGAGCTATGAATACACGAGTGACTTTGTCAGATGATGGCATCATTCTAGCTGAGTTGAGGGCTAGACCGATGTTTCTTCAAGAGATTAATGAGGCTCAGAAAGATGACAGCGACTTGCAAGTCGAAAGAGTTCAGTGTGAGTTGGAGTTGAGTCTGACTTCTGGATTAATTCTGATGGATGCTTAATGTTCAGAGACAGAGTCTATGTATCGAGGAAAGATGAGCTTATTCGGAAGATCTTATACGAGGCACATAACGGATGTCTATCTGTACATCCGGGCAGTACAAAAATGTATAACGATTTAAAGAAATGGTATTGGTGGCCGAGTATAAAGAAAGATATTTCTGAGTTTGTATCAAGATTTTAATTTGTCAACAAGTGAAAGCTGAACACCAAGTACCTTCAGGTTTGTTTCAGCCTATCATGGTTCCCGAGTGGAAATGGGATCGTGTTACCATGAACTTTGTGACAGGTTTGCTGTTGACACCGAGCAAGAAAGATGTTGTATGGGTCGTAGTCTATAGACTTACGAAGTCAGCCCACTTTATACCGGTACGTGTTGACTATTCACTTGATAAGTTAGCAAACTTGTATGTTTTTGAGATTGTAAGGCTTCATGGAGTGCCTTTATCGATTATATCGGATAGAGATCCAAGATTCACATCCCGCTTTTGGAAAAATTTACAAGATGCTTTGGGCACAAAGTTGAGTTTTAGTACGGCTTTTTACCCCCAAATCGACGGACAGTCAGAGAGATTAATACAGATGCTTGAGGATATGCTCCGGTGTTGAGTTCTTGAGTTTCAGGGCAGCTGGGAAAAGTATTTACCGTTGGTAGAGTTTGCATACAATAACAGTTTTCAGTCGAGTTTGAAAATGGCACCTTATGAGGCTTTGTATGGGCGTAAATGTCGAACGCCTTTGTATTGGACTGAACTCAAGGAAAATCAGATTCACGGGGTCGATCTAGTTAGAGAAACCGAGGAGAAGGTAAAAATAATTCGTGACTGTTTAAAAGCTGCCTCTAATAGACATAAATCCTACTCGGACTTAAAACAAAAAGAGATTTAATTTCAAGTTGGTGATAAGGTATTCTTGAAAGTGTCACCATGGAAGAAAGTTCTCAGATTTGGCCGAAAAGGCAAATTGAGTCTGCATTTTATCAGACCATATGAGATTACCGAGAGGATAGGACCGGTAGCTTATCGATTGGCATTACTGTCTGAGTTAAAATAGATACATGATGTATTCCACGTGTTCATGTTGGGACGCTACCAATCAGATCCTTCGCATGTGATTACACCGACAGAGGTTGAAATTCAACCTGACATGACATATAACGAAGAACCGGTTAAGATTCTAAGACGGGAAGTTAAATAGCTAAGGAATAAAAGTATAACTCTCGTGAAAGTATTATGGCAAAGACATGGGGTAGAAGAGGCTACATGGGAGCCCGAGGAGGCTATGAGAAATTAGTACCCAAACCTTTTTACCGGTAAGATTTTCGGGGACAAAAATCCCTAAGGGGGAGAATTGTAACAGCCCGATTTAGGGCCTAGTCGGGAAAGTGGTTGCGAGACAACAAATCTGAAGTAGAAATATGTGTTTTATGATTTTTATAAAGCTTATGATGTGGTTGCATGATTGTGTGAAAATTTCATGAGGAAATTTTATTAATTAGTGATCAATTAGTCCATTAGGACTATATTGCAAAGAATAGAAAATATGAGATTCTAGAATATTCAAGTATGAAATAGAATTATAAAAATTACTAGAGGTCCTTATTTAGCAATTATACCATTATATGTTTAGATGGACAAAAATAGACATAGGAAGGAAAAATCTCAAGAAAGGACCATTAAGGGCATTTTTGTCATTTGGTAAATAAAAGATTAAAAAGGGAAAAAGAAGTCAAAATTGTGTCCATCTTCTTCTCCCATGGCCGAAAATCACTAAGGAGCCATAGCTAGGGTTTCTTCAACTTCCAAGCTTGATAGTAAGTGCATCCTAGCCCCGTTTTTAATGTTCTTCGTATTTTTTAGATCCTCGTAGCTCGGTTTAGCTATTTCTAGCTATATTTTGAGCTAGGGTTTATATTCAAAAATTTACCCATGTATTACATGCATGTATTTTGATGTTTTATGGCAGAATATGAAAGTTTGATGCATGATAAACATATTTTTCTAAGTGACTTTCATGAAAAATGCATAAAAGGACCAAATTGCAAAGGTTATGAAAGTGGTCATACATGGGTGAAATAGTGGAAATTAGGGGCTGTTGTAGTTAAGAAAATGATTCGGCTAGGCTTAAAATGCAAGAAAGTTGAATAAAAATCATTTTACGAGCCTAGGGGCAAAAGTGAAATTATGTGAAACTTTAGGGGCAAAATTGTAATTTTCCCAAAGTATGATTCATGATTCAAATTAGTCAATGTGAGTATTAAACAAGTGAAATTGTTATTATGGATAAAGAAACATGAAGCCCGGACCAAAATCGAGGCAAGAACAAGGTGTTGGACTAAAATTGAATATCTACGCACATTTTGAGTACCGAGGTAAGTTTGTATGAAATTAAAGCTATACAATGTTATTCTACTTGTAATTACCTTATTTTATGAGAAACATATATAAATTCCATGAAGTTAATTTATGATGCTTTGATGAGATTGAAATGAGGATGTATTAAGTTTATGTCCCGGTTGAAGATTCGGTTTAACGAGGATACCTATGTCACGACATGAGATAAAGAAGGTCCCGTATAAGACCATGTCTGGGACATGGCATCGGCACCAAATTTAGGTCCCGTATAAGACCATATCTGGGATATGGCATCAGCACCGAACGTAGATTCCATATAAGACCTTATCTCGGACATGGCATCGGCATCGAATAAGGAAGGTCCCGTATAAGACCATATCTGGGATATGGCATCGGCACCGAATAAGGAAGGTCCCATTTAAGACCATGTCTGGGACATGGCCTCGGCACCAAAGGAAGATTTGGTGTAAGACAATATCTGGGATATGGCATCGACATCTATGTACGATCTCGTATAAGACCATGTCTGGGACATGGCATCGACATCGAGCTAAGAGATCCCGTGTAAGACTATATCTGGGATATGGCATCGGCATCAAGAGGTGATCCCATGTAAGACCATATCTGGGATATGGCATTGGCATCGTAATATATGTGTGATGAGATTGAGTATCCTCCGATATTCCGAGTAATTCAATGGGCAAAAGAGCTAAGTATGCAAAGTTGGTAAGAGCTAAGCTATATAAAGATGATAAAGAGTTACATTCAAGTGAAAGATGATTATGATTTAAGTTTATATTTATGAAAGCATAAGTGCTAAATTATGTGATGAAGTGATACAGGTACCATGAGTAAAATACGAGTTATGATACCCTAATGTGATATGTAATTAGTAAGCTTAAGTATGAGCAAGTATGTCAAAGTACTTGAGAACTTTTGTTATTATTGTTCTATGAGATGAATGAATTTTGCCATGAGCATTTATGTTGCTATTTTAATTCATGTAAACTTACTAAGCTATATGCTTACCCCTCTCTTTTCCTTTTTCTTTGTAGTATCGCCAAGCTAGCTCGGGGATCGTAAGACGTCGGAGCTCGGATCACACTATCAACTAATCTTTGGTATAGTAAAGTTGATTCATTTTGAGTATGGCATGTATAGGAACTTGGTCATTTTGTGTTATGTCATATTTGAAATCCAAAGTGTTGGCTATTAATGTTATACACCCATTTTGTAAATGGCCATTAGTATTTGGCCAATAAATGTCAAGTTTATTATTTTAATGATGATGAGTTTCATGAAGTAAATGTTCATGCAATAGATGGAGTAAAATGTGAGATGTATGAATGATGAATAGGGATTCTTCCTAGTATACTATTGCAATGCTATATGTTGCTTGAGTTGGCATATATGTGTTTATGTTTCAGGGTGGCAATTGGCTTGGTAAATAGCCTTCTTATTGTCCACACGGGTAGACACACGGGCGTGTGTCTAGGCCGTGTGTGACACACGGCCAACCCCATGGGTGTGTTGACATGCCGTGTGACCCCTGCATCAAATTTGCGAGAATTTGATTCGTCACACGGGCCAGCACATGGGCGTGTGCCTAGGCCGTGTGCACTTAAAGGATTACTGATGTCATAAACAGAATGCAAGGGTTTTCTCACACGGGTGAGGAAACGGGCGTGTCTAGGTCGTGTGGAGGACACGGGCCACAGACACGGGTGTGTGTCTGGCCGTGTGAAAACTGCTGTAGGTACAAAATGAAAAATAAATTCCACACGGGCTGGGAACATGGGCGTGTGTGACCACACGGCCTGCCCACACAGGCGTGTAGCCCTGTTTTGAGAAAAAAATTCTAAGCGCGTAAAAGTTTTCGGATTGGTTCCGAACTATTTCAATTGTATGTTTAGGGCCCCGTAGGCTCATGATAGGGTAGTATTGTGCACGAATGAAAAGTTTTAAATTGAAACGAAATTTTATAGCCTAATACCGTATGTTAAAGAAAGGAAAGTACGGTAATGCCTCGTATCCAGTTTCGGCTTGGAATACGGGTAAGGGGTGTTACAGATGATGCTCCAATGATCTCCAACCTTCGTGAGCTTTCGAGCACTATAAAATAGGGGAAAGTAAAACAGAGTAAGCATTACATGGTTAGTAAGTCCGTATAACGGAAAACTAAACTTACCGATCCTGTTTATTAAATTTAAGCATACAATGACATGTTTTCCAACAACTTGGCGAAATTGCCTAAACACAAACATTCAATCAAACATGTTAGTCACAAAATTTTCATATACATTAAGTAAACATAGATGAGCTGTAACAGCCCGATTTTGGGTCTAGTCGGAACAGTGGTTTTGAGACCACAAATCTGACAAAGAAAAAAATTATTTTCATTATTATTTTATGGTCTACAATTTTATGGAATAATTTCGTGAAATTTTCGTTCAGAAATTTTGACGTTTGAGTTCTCAATTTAGCTAGAAGGACTAAATTGTAATAAATGCAAAATGTGTGTTCTAGAAGCTAGATGTGTTTAAATGCTATGAGATTCAAATTGGAGGTCCTTAAATGATAATTAGACCATTATACTTTAGAGTGGACAAAAATGGACATGGTTAGGTGAAATTTTAAAGTTTTTCATTAAGGGCATTTTAGTCATTTGGTTAATAAAGACAAAATTGAACAAATAAAAGATGTTCATCTTTCTATTTTCATCCCCCATGGCCGAATTTCACAAGGACAAGACATAGCTAGGGTTTGCCAAGCTTCCAAGCTCGATTGTAAGTCCGTTCTTGTCCCGTTTTTAACGATTTTTGTATTTTTGAGATCGTTGCAGCTTAATTTAGCTATTTCAAGGACTAATTTGAAAGAAAGGTGAAGTTTAAAATTTTACCCATGTTGAACATGTATGTATTTTGATGTTTGATGGTAGAAAATGCATGTTTGCTGTTTGTTAAACGATTTTTGCTAAGTGATTTTCGGTAAAAATGTCAAAAAGGACTTATTTGTAAAAGTGTATAAAATGAGTAAAAAATGTGAATAAATGGAAAATGTGGCCTGTTATGAGTATGAAAGTGGTTCGGCTAGGCTTGGGTTTTGAAGAAATTGAATATATTTTATTTTACGAGCCTAGGGACTAAAATGTAAAAAGTTGAAAAGTTAGGGGCAAAAATGTAATTTTTGCCATAAGGCATTTTGGGGATTAAATTGAATAATGTGGTGATTGAATGACTTAAATATGGTATTATAGATCAAGACAAACGAGGTTCGGACCTAGATCGGGGGAAAAATAAAGTGTTTGACGATTAGGTCCATTTCCATTATTTTTGTACCGAGGTAAGTTCATATGTTAATAATGCAATGTTGTAATTGTATTTTAATGTTTTGATATTGCATGAATGGTGTGACTGATTCCATAAGTATATTCGACGAGGTTCCGATAAGAGTGAAATCCCGGTTGAACCTTAGGAATAAATTAGGATACAAGTGACATGTCACTAGGAACCCATGGGAATATGTAATTATGTGATTTATGTGTCTCGGGTGCTGGTCCTGTACGTCCTACTAGTGGCTGGGTATATCAGCATATGTTGCGGATACCTGACAGCTTGTGTGAGCAGCACCACGTAGCTACGTCTCGACTGACAGCTTGTGTGAGCAGGCCCGAGGATAGCTCGAGAGCGAGCCTATATGTGTTATGAGATTTGTGGTAGCATTGGCTACATAATTGGCACTTATGTGCAAAGTTTTCCGTGTATCTGATAGTATTCTAAGTGGTTCAACGGGTATGTCAAAGATGAGAAAGTATGTGAATATGCTATGAGATTGTACAGGTATGTACGAAAAACCCAAAGGAAAATGGATTCGGTATATGATGAGCTATTGGTAAGAATGTGATTAAGTAAGTTATGCTCATGAAGTTTAAAGACATTTATGTTGATATATGTTATGTTATTCATATGATGAGCTATTGGTAAGAATGTGATTGAGTAAGTTTTGTTTATGAAGTTTTAATGACTTTTATGTTAATATATGTTAATTTATTTATATGTCAAATGTATGAATAATGTTTTGTATTATTTGCATATGAACTTACTAAGCTATATAGCTTACCCCCTTTCTTTCCCTTATCTTATAGTGTCACCAATCTAGCTCGGGATCGGAGATCGTCAGAGTTCGCATTACACTATCAAACGATTATTTTGGGTATTGATGAGCTTAACATTTTGAGTATGTGGCATGTATAGGGACTTGGTCATTTTTTTATATGTGTCATCATGATTTTAGCTAATGTATTGGCTTGTAAATGTCAAAGGCTTGTTTTGATATTTGGCCATGTAAATTGGCTTATTTTTGGGCTAACATGGTTGTAAGCCTAAGTATATTTATATATGTGCCAATATCTTTGGTGATATGGTCATGGTATGATTGGTGAATGATGGAAACGTGATTTATGACATGAATGTAAAATGTTTGGCAATGTGGTCTATTGATGAGATTATAAAGTGGTGTACAATTAGGTATCTTGAAAGTAGTCAATTGTGGCTTAATAAATGTTGTGTGTATTATAGATGATGATATTGTATTGGCATGTGTTGGTCATAATTGTGGATGTTTTGGTTGCCTAAGTATGTTATGTTTTGTGCCTTTGAATTGGTGTAAGTGTATGTGTGAATAAGGGTGGCAAATGGCTTGGTAAATAGCCTTTATTTTGTCTACACGGGTAGGCACACAAGCGTGTGTCTAGACCGTGTGTGACACACGGCCTGCCCCACGTGCATGTGTTTTAGCCGTGTGTCCCCTGCACCTTAATTTTGAAAAATAGAATGTCTAGAATTGAGCACACGGGCAGAGACACGGGCGTGTGTCCCAGTCGTGTGTGGTACACGGCCTAGCACACGGGCGTGTGGCATGGCCGTGTGGCACAAGTCTGAGAGCATCTTAAATTGAAAATGGCCTGTAGCACGGGCGTGTCCCTTGGACCACACGTGCGTGTGAGCTTTGCATTTAGCAAAAAATTTCTAAGTTTTGTAAAAATTTCCTAAGTTCTCGGTTTAGTCTCAAACCACTTCTAAAGCATGTTTTGGGCCTCGTAGGCTCGTATTAGGGATGCATGATTGAATATGATTGGTTTTAAGTTGGACGAAAATTTATGACTCAGAATTGTGTGAATGCTTGTGTTGTAAGTTCGGTAATGCCTCGTGCCATGTTCTGGCATTGAATATAGGTAATGGGTGTTACATTTAGTGGTATCAGAGCTATTGCTTATTCGATTCACAGACTATCATAGCGTGTGTGAGAGTCTAGCTAAACATGCCATATATAATCTGTGATAGTGTGATGACTCCTGACAACTTTAAATTGTGTTTTCATTTAGTAAATGGATCCCAACCGAGCTAATTCGGATAGTATTGGAAACTCATAAAGGTATGGATAAGAGTTCATAATATTGTGTTGATGATAAATATCATGTTATATGTGTGTACATATGAGAGTCAAATTTAGAGGCTTTACAATCTTCATGTAACACCCCAAACCCGCCTAGAAGTTAGGCCCGAATCTGGCGTGTCACATTGAAGTGTTTTTTGAAAACCATGTTTTCATTGAAAACTCTTCTTGATATTTAAAAACTAAAGTCTCAGTTTGCGTTTGTTTATTTTTAATCAACATTTATTAAAAGTTATTAATTTTAAAACCTCGTTGTTGCGGAAGCTTAATTTAAAATAATGATTTACGAAGACGAGTTATCCAAAAATTGAGTTGCGGAAACGTAGTGTTTAGAAAATAGTTATTGTTTTGAAAAAAAACCGTGTTCAACTTTTAGCAGATTTAAATCATAATAAACTGAAAATCTCAAATTAAAAACCAGAATTTAAGAGAGGCCTTATTACAACCCAATAAGAAAATGGTTTAAATAAAGTAGAATAGAATACTAAAATTCAAAGTTACTCGTAGAGTGGCCACCTCTGAGTCCTCCAGTACGTCGAACCGCCTACTGAGGATTACCTGAAACATTTAATAAAAAGAGGGGGTGAGTTTACGAAAACTCAGTGTGTACAACCCTCATCGGTCAAAATCATGCATCACAACAATCCAGGCCTAAGCCCATTACAGTCATCAATGTGGGCCCAAGCCCAACACAGTAACGGTGGCAATTGGGCCTTAGCCCATAATGGCCTCGGTTGGGTCTTAGCCCATAAAAAAAGTCACAGATCACATCTAACTGGGCCTAAGCCCATCTCAAATAACAGAACAAGTGAACGCAATGCATTAATACCCATACCAACCCTCCACTCCATCTCCTATCCAACCCGGCACTCCTGTGGGGATTTAATCGACCCACCCATCCCTACACTCCTTATGTAGCACCGGTTGTGACACTAACCAATATTGCAGTAGAGCTGCCACTCATATAATCGGCTTAAAGCCCTCGATGGATCCACAGTCGTCAAGCGACCATGCGATCCTATCAGTACTTCCTCCGTATCAAAAATTCCAACCTATGCAACATGATACGAATGCAGTATTTTACAAATATAAACAACATAAATAAAATCACATACACGATATTTAACCACAATCGAGGGTATAACGGTCATTTTGTCACTATACGGCGATATTTAACCACAATCGAGGGTATAACGATCATTTTGTCACTATACGGTAATTTTCACCACCCATCGAGGGTATTTCGGTAATTCACCCACCAAGGGTATTTCGGTAATTATACCCACCAAGGGTATTTCTTCGGTAATTATACCCACCAAGGGTATTTCGGTAATTATACCCATCGAGGGTATTTTGGTAATTATACCCACCAAGGGTATTTCGGTAATTGGGCCTTCTAACGGCCTTTTCGGAGGCCTACTACCGCTTCGAGTGACACAGGTTCCCTTTTTGGTCAAAATGGTGCAATTGGGCCTAAAGCCCAATTTCGGCCCAAGCAGGCCCACACTCTCGTGTGGCCATTTGGCCCAAATCTAGCCACAGACATGAGATTCACCTAGTCCAAGACAATATCTACTATACAACCATACAATTTATTCATCACAGAATTTATTCATATGGGCCCACGAGCCCATTAGGCCCACTTGGCCCCTTTCAGCCCATCGTGGCCCAAACAGCCTGAACCCACAAGAATACTCATGATGGCCTCAACTATCGCGTCGAAGCTCCCACACGTGCGCTCGCACGCTCGTGTGGCTACCATCACCGTGTGATCAGCATTTCGGCATTTGCCGCTCTACAGCTAGAGTAGGGCGAAATACACACCTGATAGGAATTTGGAGTTAATCCGCGCTCCGACCACTCCTGCGCCCAAACGCCCACCAAGGTATGCTTACTCTCCTCATAGATTGCTCTATTTAAAGCCAGCTTCTCACCTTCCCTCTTGTAAGCTTTCCGATGTGGGATCCCTCCTTCAGCAGAGTTTAAATCCAACACAAACTCTGGCCATCCCCACTTAGCAAAATAAATATCCCTTTTTGCTTGCAATGGGATTCGAACTCAGGCTCCCCTGTAACATAATCCACGCCGCTACCCACTTTACCAACTAGCTTTTTATTGTCTTAAAACATGCGCAACTAAATATAAGCCTATGGCCCAAAGTCTATGTTCATCTAAAAAGAAATCAAAATGAAATGCAAGCGCCAAGACTTGAACCTTTGACCCATTGCTTCCTTGTGTGGCGTCATTCCCTTGTCTCCCATGTGGCACCATTTGCCACTAGACCACAACTTCTTTTATTTCATTTTTCTCCACATTTTATTCTTAAAGCTTACTTACTAACTCCCAGGGTTTTATTCACCTAAAACCAAAATTTTCCTAAAGCCCAGGTTTGATCCCGGGACTTCATGGAAGCCCCCCTAACCTTCCAAAATCCCTCACCTAATAGGTCCAACTTGCATTAGTGTCGTTCTCTTGTTCTCAAAAATTTTAAATGCTCCCACGCCTAAGGCCCAATGGGCCCAATTCTACTAGGCCCAAATTCGGGGCGTTACAAATCTACCTCCCCTAAAGAAATTTCGTCCCCAAAATTTCCAGCTAACAGGGTAGTCGTGTAACAACTACCCCACTACGCTACCGCTGCGTACTCTGATTCTAATATCCCTATCATATTTTAACTAGAATTTGGAACTCCCTAGACATACTCAAAACACCTAACCATTAAAGAAGACGGATATCTCATATGCAACCAATTTCTATATCCAAACATCACATCCAAACCAAACACACACAAAATAAATACCAAAAATACATTCCAATACCTAAAGGAATCATCGTATTTTAAACTCACTGTATTTAAATTGCTAAATACACAAAGGTATTCAGAAAACTTACGGATCCGGTGCCGGAGACTCGGTGCACCACACTTTCAGAAAACGATCAACGTAACATTTCAGAATTTCAAATCTTTTCAAGGCTTTTTGAAACAAAACTTTTAGAAATTCAATTTTGAAAACCCAATCCAGAGCCGAGTTTTGCAACCTGGCTCTGATACAATTAAATGTAACACCCCAAACCCGGCCTAGAAGTTAGGCCCGAATCTGGCGTGTCACATTGAAGTGTTTTTTGAAAACCATGTTTTCATTGAAAACTCTTCTTGATATTTAAAAACTAAAGTCTCAGTTTGCGTTTGTTTATTTTTAATCAACGTTTATTAAAAGTTATTAATTTCAAAACCTCGTTGTTGCGGAAGCTTAATTTAAAATAATGATTTACTAAGACGAAAGTTATCCAAAAATTGAGTTGCGTAAACGTAGTGTTTAGAAAAATGATTATTGTTTTGAAAAAAAACCGTGTTCAACTTTTTAGCAGATTTAAATCATAATAAACTGAAAATCTCAAATTAAAAACCAGAATTTAAGAGAGGCCTTATTACAACCCAATAAGAAAATAGTTTAAATAAAGTAGAATAGAATACTAAAATTCAAAGCTGCTCGTAGTGTGGCCACCTCTGAGTCCTCCAGTACGTCGAACCGCCTACTTAGGATTACCTAAAACATTTAATAAAAAGAGGGGGTGAGTTTACGAAAAGTCAGTGTGTACAACCCTCATCGGCCAAAATCATGCATCACAACAATCCGGCCCTAAGCCCATTACAGTCATCAATGTGGGCCCAAGCCCAACACAGTAACAGTGGCAATTGGGCCTTAGCCCATAATGGCCTCGGTTGGGTCTTAGCCCATAAAAAAAGTCACAGATCACATCTATCTGGGCCTAAGCCCTTCTCAAATAACAGAACAAGTGAATGCAATGCATTAATGCCCATACCAACCCTGCACTCCATCTCCTGTCCAACCCTGCACTCCTGTGGGGATTTAATCGACCCACCCATCCCTACACTCCTTATGTAGCACCGGTTGCGGCACTAACCAATATTGCAGTAGAGCTGCCAGTCATATAATCGGCTTAAAGCCTTCGGTGGATCCACAGTCGTCAAGTGACCATACGATCCTATCAGTACTTCCTCCATATCAAAAATCCCAACCCATGCAACATGATACGAATGCAGTATTTTACAAATATAAACAGCATAAATAAAATCACATACACGATATTTAACCACAATCGAGGGTATAACAATCATTTTGTCACTATACGATAATTTTCACCACCCATCGAGGGTATTTCGATACCTCACCACCAAGGGTATTTCGGTAATTATACCCACCAAGGGTATTTTGGTAATTATACCCACCAAGGGTATTTCGATAATTATACCCATCGAGGGTATTTTGATAATTATACCCACCAAGGGTATTTCGGTAATTGGGCCTTCTAACGGCCTTTTCAGAGGCTTACTGTCGCTTCGAGCGACAAAGGTTCCCTTTTTGGTCAAAACGGTGTAATTGGGCCTAAAGCCCAATTTCGGCCCAAGCGGTCTCACACTCTTGTGTGGCCCATTTAGCCCAAATCTAGCCACAAACATGAGATTCACCTAGTCCAATAAAATATCTACTATACAATCATACAATTTATTCATCATACAATTTATTCATATGGGCCCACGGGCCCATTGGGCCCATTTGGCCCCTTTCTGCCCATCGTGGCCCAAATAGCCTGAACCCACAAGAATACTCATGATGGCCTCAACTATCGCGTCGAAGCTCCTTGTAACATCCCAGTTTAGGGCATAGACAGAATAGTGGTTCGAGACCACAAATCCGAGGGTTATGAATGAGTTTTTGAGGTTTATATTATGTATGCATGCTAGTGTGAAAGTTTCATGAAGCAATTTTGTGGAATTGTGGTTGAATTGTCAAAAAGGACTAAATTGCAAAAGTTGCAAAATGTGTGTTTCTAGAAGCTCTTTGTGTGAAATTGCTTTAGATTATTAATTAGAGGTCCTTAAATAGAAATTTACCCAAATTCTAATTTTTGGACAAAAATGGGCATGGATGAGTAAAAATTTAAAGTTTATCAAAAAGGGCATTTTGGTCATTTATCAAATAAGTGATTAAAATAGGTGAAAAGATGACAAATTCATTCATGTTCTTCCCCTTTAGCTGTCGAAAATTTGAGAAGCCATTGTTAGGGCTCTTTCAACTTTTCAAGCTTGCTAGTAAGTGCTCCTAAGCTCGATTTTGATATTCTTCGTATTTTTGAAGTCCTAGTAGCATGAGTAAGCTATTTTTAGCTATTTGGTGAGCTATTATGGATGTTTAAAAATGTACCTATGTATGACATGCATGTTTTTGATGTTTTATGGAAGAATATGAAGGCTTGATGTAGTAGAAACATCTTTTGCTAAGTGATTTTCCATGAAAATGCATGTAGGGACTAGTTTGTGAAAAAAACTTTAGTTTGGTCATACATGTGTGATTTAGTGAGATTTGATGAATGCTTTAGTTGAGTAAGTGGTTTGGCTAAGCATGAAATGATAGAAAGTTGAATAAAAATCACTTTACGAGCCTTGGGGCTAAAGTGTAATTATGAGGAAGTTTAGGGGCAAAATAGTAATTTTACTAAAGTATGAAATGTGAGTAAATTTAGTCAATGTGTGTATTGAATAAGCTGAATTATTCATTATAGATCAAGAAAGACGAAGCCCGGATCGAAACCGAGGGAAAAGCAAGGTGGTGGACTAAATTGCATATTTCTATACTTTTGAGTATCGAGGTAAGTCTATGCATAAATAATGCATTTATACTTACAGTTTGTTAATGCTAGCTAGTGTGTAGCATGTTTGAGAACCTATGTGGGATGAATGTAGTAGAAAATGTGGAATGAATGTATGATCGAGAATGATTAAGTAAGTAGACTTGTGCATGTGTTGTGATAATGCTAGATGGTGGGCTAAGTGCGACACCATCCTAATGCATATTGACGATGAGCTAGCTATGTGCAATGCTATCGTGAGGTATATCGTTTGGTGAGCTATGTGCTGAATCACTATGAATACCTTTGTGGTAGGCTAAATGCGATACCACCTTATTAATTGATTGTGGTGTGCTAAGTGCGAAACCACCGAGACATTTCTTTGTGTGGATTAGCCGTGTGATGGCATTATTAAGTAAGGTAGCTATGTGGATGCATTATTAAGTTAATTAGCTGTGTGGATGAATTATTGAGAAATAATGATGTGTTGTATATTGTGTAAATGTGACATTGAATGTAGGAGTGCATTTTGATGGTTATGAGTATGTGACTTATGATGTGTTGGAAATGTGGTAAGGGTCAGAAAGAGTAAGCATAGTTGTTCATTACTTTTGGTAGTATAATGCTAATTGTTGTTTAGCTTATACTATGATGCTTATTTGTTTATGCGTAAACTTACTAAGCTCAAAGCTTACTCCCTTTCTTTTCCCTTGTCTTATAGATTTAAAAGCGTTGAATCGAGATACGAGGATCATCAGAAGATAGCCCACATATCAGCACACTTTGGTACATGAAACTTAATGTTTTGTATATGGCATGTATAGGGGCAAGAGAAGTTAGTGAGTTTTGTTGTAAATGGCTAAGATGTATTGGTCTTTAGATGGATAGTGTATTTTGTATAAGCCATGGTTGTTGGCTATTACATTATATGAAAAGTTGTAGTTATCTATGTGGGATTGCAATTCAATTTGAGTTGATTATGATTGTGTTGGATGAGTATTTATTGTGTATGCTAGAGGGGTGAAAAGAACTTGGCACTTAGCCTTGTTCTTGACCATGTGGATAGACACACGGGGCGTGTGTCTAGGCCATGTGTGACACAGTCCACCCACGGGCGTGTCTTTGTGGCCGCGCGCCCCCGCTTTTTAACTTTTTAAATCAGGATAGTCCATGGGCTAGCCACACGGGCGTGTGACTAGGCTTTGAGGCCGTGTGTGGGAAATCAGAATTCACCGCGGTTGGGAAGCACAGGCGTGCCTTGGCCATGAGCAAATTGGCGAGAATCATCGGGTTTTTAGGCACGGTGCAGGGACATGGGCGTGTATGTTCATGCACAGGCGTGTCTAATCTTGCAGCGTGTGAGACACTGTATAAAAGAGAAAATTTTAAGAATCGTAAAAGTTTTGGATTGTTTTCGAGAGCCCTCGTGTGTATGAGTGAGGCCTCGTAAGTCGAGAGTGAGGTTATAGAGAGTAATTACGTTGAGCCTTAGTGGCGATCAAGTGGTTTGAGTTCGGTAACGCCTCGGGCCTGGTTCCCGACGTGGAACCCGGGTAAGGGGTGTTACATTTAGTTGTATCAGAGCTATGGTTTAGCCGTTTCTAGGACTACCGTAGCGGGTGTAAGAGTCTATCTATACATGCCATAAGTGTACAATGATAATGTGGTGGTTTCTGATGATTTAAATCTTGTTTATTATAGTATATGGATTCCGATCCATTGACTGCTGATGAAGCAGCTAGTAATGCGCCGGCTCCTGCGCAAGGAACCGCACCTGTTGAGAGTGGACTCAAGGCTAGGGGTCAAGGGGAAGAGGCACGGGAAGCCTTTCTCCAAATGATGAGTAATTGGTACTCGAATTATGCTCGAACGAACCCTAACGCCCAACCTCCTCCACCTCCTCCTATACCTCAGCCAAATCCTGTGGCTCCCTAAGGTATGGATGTGGTAAGGATATCGAAACCCCCGGTGGATAAGATTAGGAAGCACGGGGCTAAGGAGTTTAGAGCTAAGGTAGATGATGACCCAGAGAGGGCAGAGTTCTGGTTGGAGAACTCGATGAGGGTGTTCGATGAACTCTCATGCACACCTAAGGAGAGTTTGAAGTGTGCCGTATCTTTGCTTTGAGAGATTCGCATACCATTGGTGGAAACGACGACGTTGGTAGTCCCGAAAGAGCGGGTGGCGTGGGACTTCTTTTCGGAAGAATTCGGAAGAAGTATATAAG
Source organism: Gossypium sturtianum (assembly GCA_025698515.1). Lineage (NCBI taxonomy): Eukaryota > Viridiplantae > Streptophyta > Magnoliopsida > Malvales > Malvaceae > Gossypium > Gossypium sturtianum. Next base: position 66,380,025 of record CM046946.1, on the reverse strand, counting down.
CCGAGGTTTCTCGATTGAAAAGGAAAGAATTCCTTGAGTTGAAGCAAGGAAGGATGACAGTAGTGGAAAACGAGCATGAGTTTGTTAGGCTTAGCAAATACGCTCAAGAATGTGTGTCGACAGAGACCATCTTGTGCAAGAGGTTCGAAGATGGGCTGAATGAGGATATCAAACTCTTAGTGGGCATTTTGGAGTTGAAAGAATTTATGGTATTAGTTGAGAGGGCAAGTAAGGCCGAGGAATTAAGTTTAGAAAAGAGAAGGGCTGTGAGTGAAGCCCGAGATGCGAGAAAGAGGCCGATGGGCAAGTCGTATCAAGCCCAGTTGAAAAGATCCAAGGAAGTGAATCCTCGGACGACATCACCAATGGGTTATTCGCACTGAGACTTGGGCAATACTCGTTCGGGTTCGAGAGTCCAAGCCCCCTCGATGGAAAGTGTGGGCAATACAAAGAGTAAATCGGAGTGTCCTAGTTGTGGTAGGTATCACACCGGAGAGTGTTGGGGAAACAGTCGGAAATGTTATAAATGTGGTTCCCCTTACCACTTTATCCGTAACTGTCCCGAGAGGGATGATAAGGAAGAGAAGCAGGAAGTGAGACCTAGTGATGTGTCTACGAGGGGTAGACCACCAAGGAACCCAAGAGGTGGGGCTAGTGGTAGAGGTGCACCCAGAGATTCTGCTGTGAGACCAGAGGATCGGGCACCTGCAAGGACGTATGCCATTCGCGCTCGCGAAGAGGCATCCTCCCTTGATGTGATAACGGGTACTTTTTCTCTCTTTGAAACCTTTGTTATTGCTTTAATAGATCCAGGGTCTACTCAATCTTATATTTGCATGAGATTAGCAACTAGTTTGAGTATGACCGTTGAGTCTACGGACATTGTGATTAAGGTGTCAAACCTGTTAGGAAAGCATGTGTTAGTGGACAAACTGTGTAAGAATTATCCTTTATTCTTTGAGAATCATTGTTTTCCGGCAAACCTGATGTTGTTGCCGTTTGATGAGTTTGATTTAATCCTAGGCATGGATTGGTTGACTACCCATAGTGTCTTAGTGAACTGTGGTAGTAAGTTTATTGAACTGAAATGTGAGAGTGGAGATGTGGTTCGGGTTGAATCAGGTGGATCAGACAGTCTACCCGTGATGATTTCTTCCTTAGTGGCTGAGAAATGTTTAAGAAAAGGATGTGAGTCCTATCTTGCGTTTGTGTTGAATACTCAAGAGATTGGAGTAGAGTTTGAAACAGTGCCAGTGGTATGTGAGTACCCAGATGTATTTTCGGAAGAGTTACTCGGATTACCTCAAGTGAGAGAGGTCGAGTTTGGAATTGAGTTGGTTTCAGGAACGGCACCTATTTCGATTGCTCCGTACAGAATGGCACCTGTAGAGTTAAGGAACTGAAGGTTCAGTTGCAAGAGTTGACAGATAAGGGTTTTGCAAAACCGAGCTACTCACCGTGGGGTGCTCCGGTATTGTTTGTGAAGAAGAAAGATGGGTCTATGAGATTGTGTATAGACTATAGGCAGCTTAACAAAGTGACGGTTAAGAATAAGTATCCTTTACCAAGGATTGATGATCTTTTGATCAAGCTGAAGGAGCTACAGTGTTCTCCAAGATAGACTTGAGGTGCAGTTATTATCATTTCAGAGTGAAAGAGCAAGATGTGTTGAAAACTGCATTTTGGACAAGGTATGGCCATTATGAGTTTTTGGTTATGCCTGTTGGTTTGACGAATGCACCTACGATTTTTATGGATCTGATGAACCGTGTTTTCAGACCATATGTGGACAAGTTTGTGGTTGTCTTTATTGACGACATATTGATCTATTCTCGGGATGAGAACGATCATGAAGAGCACTTGAGAATTGTCTTGCAAACTTTGAGAGATAAGCAGTTGTATGCTAAGTTTAGCAAGAGTGAGTTTTGGCTCCGCGAGGTCAGATTCCTAGGACACATGGTGTCAGGTGATGGTGTCAGAGTTGACCCGAGTAAGATATCGGCTGTTTTGGATTGGAAACCGTTGAGGAGCGTGTTAGAAATCAGGAGTTTCTTGGGATTAGCGGGATACTACAGACGGTTCGTAAAGGGGTTCTCTGTGATTGCTACCCTGATGACGAAACTGTTGCATAAAGATGTCAAGTTTGAATGGACTAAAACATGTCAACAGAGCTTCGAGAGACTGAAAACAATGTTGACTGAGGCACCGGTTTTGGTTCAACCAGAATCGGAGAAGGAGTTTATGGTTTATAGTGATGCATCGTTTAATGGTCTCGGTTGCGTGTTGAAAGAGGGTAAGGTAATCGCTTACTCCTCGAGGTAGTTAAAAACACACGAGAAGAATTATCCGACTCACGATTTGGAGTTAGCTGCGATTGTTTTTGCATTAAAGATTTGGCGACATTATTTGTTTGGTGAAAAGTGCCGAATCTTTACGGATCACAAGAGTTTAAAGTATTTGATGGATCAGAAGGATCTGAATCTGAGACAGAGACGGTGGCTTGAGTTGTTGAAAGACTATGAGTTAGTCATTGATTACCACCCGAGAAAAGTGAATGTGGTTGCGGATGCCTTGAGTAGGAAATCCCTGTATGCTCTAAGTGTTATGAGAGCGAGTTTAGTATTGTCTAATGATGGTGCTATTTTGGCAGAGTTGAGAGCTAGGCCACTATTTGTTCAACAAATATGTGAAGCTCAGAGAAATGATAGCGAGATGCAAGCTAAGATAGCTAAGTGCGGGTCAGAATGTGATTCTGGTTTTCGAATGGGTTCGAATGGTTGTTTACTTTATCGCGACATAATTTGTGTTCCTAAAAATGAGGAGTTGATTTGAAAGGTTTTGCATGAAGCCCACAGTGGATGCTTGTCAGTACATCCGGGCAGTACGAAAATGTACGACGACTTGAAAAAGTTGTATTGGTGGCTGGGTATGAAAAGAGATATTTCGGAGTTTGTGACTAAGTGTCTGATTTGCCAACAAGTGAAAGCTGAGCATCAAGTGCCTTCGGGATTACTTCAGCCAGTAATGGTACCCGAATGGAAATGGGATCAGGTTACCATGGATTTTGTAACGGGGTTGCCGATGACTCTGAGAAAGAGAGATGCTGTGTGGGTTTTTGTGGATAGATTGACGAAGTCGGCTCACTTTATTCGATGACGTGTTGATTATTCCTTTGGATAAGTTAGTGAGTTGTGCGTGGAAGAGATAGTGAGATTACATGGTGTACTGTGTCTATTATATCGGATAGAGATCCGAGGTTTACTTGAGATTTTGGAAGAAGTTGCAAGAGGCCATGGGTGCGAGATTGAATTTCGAAGATGCTTTCCATCCGCAATCCGATGGTCAGTCTGAAAGAGTGATTCAAGTTCTTGAAGATATGCTTCGATGCTGTGTGTTAGAATTCGAAGGTAGTTGGGAGAGATATCTACCTTTGGTCAAATTCGCCTATAACAATAGTTATCAATCGAGTATACAGATGGCACCGTATGAGGCTTTGTATGGTCGTAAGTGTCGGACTCCTTTGTATTGGATCGAGCTCAGTGAGAAGCGGATCCATGGGGTCGATCTAGTGAAAGAGACCGAAGAGAAAGTGAAAGTAATCCGTAATAGTCTGAAAGCTGCTTCGGACCGACAGAAGTCGTATGCGGATTTGAAAAGAAAAGAAATTGAGTTTGAAGTAGGCGACAAAGTATTTTTGAAAGTATCACCGTGGAAGAAGATTATGAGATTTAGACAGAAAGGGAAATTGAGTCCAAGGTTCATAGGGCCGTATGAGATTACAGACAGAATTGGGCATGTAGCTTATCGGTTGGCCTTGCCAGTAGAGTTGGAAAAGATTCATAATGTGTTCCATGTGTCGATGTTGCGACAGTATCGCTCCGATCCTTCACATGTGATTCCTTCAACGGAAATTGAGATAAGACCGGATATGTCTTATGAAGAGGAGCCGATTAAGATCTTGGCTCGAGAAGTGAAACAGTTGAGAAATAAGAGCATAGCACTAGTGAAAGTGTTATGGCAGAAACATGGCGTGGAAGAGGCTACGTGGGAAACGGAAGAAGCTATGAGAGAGCAACATCCAAACCTCTTTTCTGGTAAGACTTTCAAGGACAAAAATCTCTAAAGGGGGGAGAGTTGTAACATCCCGGTTTAAGGCCTAGTCGGAATAGTGGTTTGAGACCACAAATCTGAGGGTTATGAATGAGTTTTTGAGGTTTATATTATGTATGCATGCTAGTGTGAAAGTTTCATGAAGCAATTTTGTGGAATTGTGGTTGAATTGTCCAAAAGGACTAAATTGCAAAAGTTGCAAAATATGTGTTTCTAGAAGCTATTTGTGTGAAATAGCTTTATATTATTAATTAGAGGTCCTTAAATAGCAATTTACCCAAATTCTAATTTTTGGACAAAAATGGGCTTGGATGAGTCAAAATTTGAAGTTTATCAAAAAGGGCATTTTGGTCATTTATAAAATAAGTGATTAAAATAGGTGAAAATATGACAAATTCATTCATCTTCTTCCCCTTTAGCTGCCGAGAATTTGAGAAGCCATTGTTAGGGCTCTTTCAACTTTTCAAGCTTGCTAGTAAGTGCTCCTAAGCCCGGTTTTGATATTCTTCGTATTTTTGAAGTCCTAGTAGCATGAGTAACCTATTTTTAGCTATTTGGTGAGCTATTATGGATGTTCAAAAATGTACCTATGTATGACATACATGTATTTTGATGTTTTATGGAAGAATATGAAGGCTTGATGTAGTAGAAACATCTTTTGCTAAGTGATTTTCCATGAAAATGCATGTAGGGACTAGTTTGTGAAAAAAACTTTAGTTTGGTCATACATGTGTGATTTAGTGAGATTTGATGAATGCTTTAGTTGAGTAAGTGGTTCGGCTAAGCATGAAAGGATAGAAAGTTGAATAAAAATCACTTTACGAGCCTTGGGGCTAAAGTGTAATTATGAAGAAGTTTAGGGGCAAAATAGTAATTTTGCTAAAGTATGAAATGTGAGTAAATTTAGTCAATGTGTGTAATGAATAAGCTGAATTATTCATTATAGATCAAGAAAGACGAAGCCCGGATCGAAACCGAGGCAAAAGCATGGTGGTGGACTAAATTGCATATTTCTATACTTTTGAGTATCGAGGTAAGTCTATGCATAAATAATGCATTTATACTTACAATTTGTTAATGCTAGCTAGTTTGTAGCATGTTTGAGAACCTATGTGGGATGAATGTAGTAGAAAATGTGGAATGAATGTATGATCGAGAATGATTAAGTAAGTAGACTTCTGCATGTGTTGTGATAATGCTGGATGGAGGGCTAAGTGCGACACCATCCTAATGCATATTGACGATGAGCGAGCTATGTACGATGCTATCGTGAGGTATATCGTTTGGTGAGCTATGTGCTGAATCACTATGAATACCTTTGTGGTAGGCTAAGTGCGATACCACCTTATTAATTGATTGTGGTGTGCTAAGTGCGAAACCAGAGACATTCTTTGTGTGGATTAGCCGTGTGATGGCATTATTAAGTAAGGTAGCTATGTGGATGCATTATTAAGTTAATTAGCTGTGTGGATGAATTATTGAGAAATAATGATGTGTTGTATATTGTGTAAATGTGACATTGAATGCAGGAGTGCATTTTGATGGTTATGAGTATGTGACTCATGATGTGATGGAAATGTGGTAAGGGTCAGAAAGAGTAAGCATAGTTGTTCATTACTTTTGGTAGTATAATGCTAATTGTTGTTTAGCTTATACTATGATGCTTATTTGTTTATGTGTAAACTTACTAAGCTCAAAGCTTACTCCCTTTCTTTTCCCTTGTCTTATAGATTTAAAAGCATTGAATCGAGATACGAGGATCATCAGAAGATAGCCCACATATCAGCACACTTTGGTACATGAAACTTAATGTTTTGTATATGGCATGTATAGGGGCTAGAGAAGTTAGTGAGTTTTGTTGTAAATGGCTAAGATGTATTGGTCTTTAGATGGATAGTGTATTTTGTATAATGCCATGGTTGTTGGCTATTACATTATATGAAAAGTTGTAGTTATCTATGTGGGATTGCAATTCAATTTGAGTTGATTATGATTGTGTTGGATGAGTATTTATTGTGTATGCTAGAGGGGTGAAAAGAACTTGGCACTTAGCCTTGTTCTTGACCATGTGGATAGACACACGGGCGTGTGTCTAGGCCATGTGTGACACACGGTCAGCCCACGAGCGTGTGCTATGGCCGTGCGTCCCCTGCATGTTAACTTTTTAAATCAGGATAGTCCACGGGCTTGCCACACGGGCGTGTGACTAGGCTTTGAGGCCGTGTGTGGGAAGTCAGAATTCACCACGGTTGGGAAACACGAGCGTGCCTTGGCCGTGGGCAAATTGGCAGAATACTGGGTTTTTAGGCACGGTCTGGGGACATGGGCGTGTATGTCTATGCACGGGCGTGTCTAATCTTGCACGGGCGTGTGAGACTTGTATAAAAGAGAAAAATTTTAAGAATCGTAAAAGTTCCGGATTGTTCTCGAGAGCCCTCGTGTGTATGAGTGAGGCCTCGTAAGTCGAGAGTGAGGTTATAGAGAGTAATTACGTTGAGCCTGAGTGGCGATCAAGTGGTTTGAGTTCTGTAACGCCTCGAGCCCGATTCCCGACGTGGAACCCGGGTAAGGGGTGTTACACTCCCACATGTACGCTCGCACGCTCGTGTGCCTACCATCGTCGTGTGACCGGCATTTCGGCATTTGCCGCTCTATAGCTAGAGCAGGGCGAAATACACACCTGATAGGAATCTGGAGTTAATCCGCGCTCCGACCACTCCTGTGCCCAAATGCCCACCAAGGTATGCTTACTCTCCTCATAGATTGCTCTATTTAAAGCCAGCTTCTCACCTTCCCTCTTGCAAGCTTTCCGATGTGGGATCCCTCCTTCAGCAGAGTTTAAATCCAACACAAACTCTGGCCGTCCCCACTTAGCAAAATAAATATCCCTTTTTGCTTGCAATGGGATTCGAACTCAGGCTCCCCTGTAACATAATCCACGCCGCTAGCCACTTTACCAACTAGCTCCTTGTTGTCTTAAAACATGCACAACTAAATATAAGCCTATGGCCCAAAGTCTAAGTTTATCTAAAAAGAAATCAAAATGAAATGCAAGCGCCAAGACTTGAACCTTGGACCCCTTGCTTCCTTATGTGGCGTCATTCCTTTGTCTCCCATGTGGCGCCATTTGCCACTAGACCACAACTCCTTTTGTGTCATTTTTCTCCACATTTTATTCTAAAAGCTTACTTACTAACTCCCAGGGTTTTATTCACCTAAAACAAAAATTTTCCTAAAGCCCAAGTTTGATCCCGGGTCTTCATGGAAGCCCCCATAACCTTCCAAAATCCCTCACCTAATAGGTCCAACTTGCATTAGTGCCGTTCTCTTTTTCTCAAAAATTTTAAACGCTCCCACGCCCAAGGCCCAATGGGCCCAATTCTACTAGGCCCAAATTCGGGGCGTTACACTTCACCCCCTTACCAGTATAGTATGGTACAATAAAATTCACAATATTTAGATTTAATAAGCTCGCAAGTGCGAAACCAAAGAGTTCGATGGCTGAATGATTAATAATGTGGTCAGAGCTGAGAATGGGTTATCGAGTTAGGATAGATCTAAAAGGGGTATCAGGTTCTTCAGAAGATCATTCGAATTACGTATTGTCGCTTTTAAAGAAGAAGTTAATCTCGACTAATCGACTCATTCAGGTATGATGTCTATAGAATGTGTTAATTGAAACTTCTGCTGAATTGATTTTCGTTAGTAAATGGAATAATATGGAATTAGGGATGACTGTAATAATCAGTGGAATAATATTTGAGTTGTAAAAATATCTGAGTACAGCAGTTAGAGTTGAATAGATTATGACAATCTCTTCCAGGTATTCAATGTGTTCATTTATTTTCAGAGGTGTATGTAACTGTTCATTTTCAGATGAATTTTTTATCGTATGAGAATGCTAGCTAACTATAATGTTAGACGAAAGCACTGTTGGTCTGGTTGGGTTATGATCGGCATTCCTTTATCTTTCTTTGGGATTCTATTCTATTACGTTTGGAATAAAAGTTGACGGTGAAATTTATATGAGGCTATTATTCTATTTCTACTGGTTGTTGTTTTGTTTTATATATATATGGTAAATATATTGTCTCTGTCACAACTAATTTATGTGCGTATGAGCAGTGTTTTTCTCCTAGTTTTTCTCCGAGGAATCATTAAGATCTTTATTATTCAATATGGGTTGAGTTCTCAGAAATTCAGTATGGTCTCACATCTTGGTTTCATTATCTAGGTTTTCTTATTGTTCTTACTGTTTAATTCATCAAACATGGCTCATCTGTAAAGGTATTCAGTGATCGAAAATAATTATATTTATTACGGTTATAATTTCTAGTTTGATCATGGAAGCATGGTGATGTTGATCTCAGGTTTTTCTAGTTTCCGTGAAAGGGATTGACGTCGGCAAAAGTATAGACGGTGGAAACTCAAAGCTCAAACTTGTATAATGGTTTTCCTTTCCTAGGTAAGCTTGATTTAGGTCAATGAGTTAAATTGGAATATTATGTTTCGTTGAGCTAATGCAGACTGTAAAGATCTTTGACTAGCATGTTGAAGGAATTATGAAGGATTGTATGTTTGAGTTGCTCTAACAACATGAGGAAGAGATTATTTTAAAATATTATTGTTTGATAGTTGTGATCGACTCAATTGTTTCGATTAGAGTGGTTATTTAGTTGAAAGGTATTTTGAGTTATATGCATGTAAGATTATCTTCAGATATGGAAATAAATCTCGTACATTCACGGGTAAATAGATGAACAGTTTGAATGAGGAATTCATATTCTAGAAGACATGATACAGAAACATATATCTATTGGATAATTTCTACTTGAAAGATGTTATTATGAGTTAGAGTTGTTCTGATTAATGAAGTTATCGCATTCGTGAAGTTTGAATGGTCTGATACATGTTAGCAGAGTTTTAAACAGCGAAAGTATTGTTAACCGAAGCACTAGTTCTGGTTTAGCCTAAATCGGGTAAAGAATTCGTGACTTTCAGCAATGTGTTATTGAACAGATTGCATTGAGAACCTAGCGACATCTTTTGTTCGGTGAAATATGTCACGTTATTAATGATAACAAGAGTTTAAAATATCTAATCTTATAGAGAGATATGAATTTGAGACAGCGGGGATGGCGCGAACTATTGAAAGATTTTGAGTAGTCATTGATTTACCTTTGGGAAAAAACAAATATAGTTGCAAAGGCTTGAGTGGAAAATTTTGTTTACCTTGTGAACGAGGGTTACACGATTGATCTTGTCTGATGATAGTTTGATCCTAGATGAGTTAAAAGCTAAATGATGTTTTTATTGTAAATCTGAGAAGCTCAAAAATATGATAGGGAATTGCGAGCTAAACGAGTACAGTGTGAGTCGACTTCTGATTCTAAATTTCAGGTCGGACTTGATGACTGTTTATTATTCCGAGGTAGAAATTGTGTACCGAAGAATCCATAACTTATACGAAATTTTTTTGCACAAAGGTCACAGAGGTAACTTGTTTGTTTATTGGGGAAAAATAAAATGTACAGTGATTTGAGACAAATGTATTGATGGTCGGGTATGAAACGTGAGATTTCTGACTTTATATCCAGATGTTTAATTTGTCAACAGGTTAAAACCGAACATCAAGTACCTTTGGAATTGTTACAACTAGTGATGATGTTGAAACAGAAATCAAATATAAGTTCCTGAAATTGTCAAGCTAATTAGAATGTCAGTCTTTAATATATTCGTTAGAAATCTACAGTTTACGTTTCACTTCTTGATTCTGGAATAAATTATAAGAAGTTTTGGGTAAGCAGTTACAAATCTTTGATACCGCATTTTTTACTCTCCGACTGATTGTCAGTTTGAGTGTGTTATTTAGATTATTGAAGATATGTTTTGATACTGTATTTTAGAATATGAAGGCAAACGGAAAGGAAATAATTGATGTTAGTCAAAACTGTATGTCACAACAGTTTTAAGTTAAGTATTTAAGTGGCACTATATGAGATTCTGTATAGCTACAAATGTGAAACTACATATTATTAGATTAAGTTTGATTAGAAAAGCTACATGGAATTGATATGATATGTGGAACAGAAGGAAATGTAAAAGAGATCCTAGATAGGTTTAAAGCATCATCTGATTTTCAGAGATTTTATGTGAAATTTAAGTGGAAATAAATAGAGTTTCAAAATGGTGACAAAGTGCTTCTGAAAAATTTGCCATGGAAGAAAGTTTTTCGACTTGGTCGTAAAAGAAATTTGAGTCCGCGATTTATCGGACCGTACAAGATTATAGGGAAATTTGGGCCAGTGACTCATCGATTTGAATTACCGTCAAAACTGGAGAAGATTTATATGTGTTTCATGTGTTATGTTACGATGGTACCGGTCGGATCCTCCACGTAAAATTTCTCAAACAAATGTTGAGATTTAGTCGACATGTTAGATAACGAAGAACCGATCCGAATTATGACACGTGAGATTAAAGAGTTAAGGAACAAAAGTATAGCTTTAGAGAAGATTCTATGGAATCGTCATGAGATAGAGGAAACTATGAGAAAACAATACCCAAACCTCTTTTCTGGTAAGATTTTTGGGGATGAAAATCCCTAAATGGGGAGAGTTGTAACAACTTGATTTTGGGTCTAGTCAGAACAGTGGTTTCGAGACCACAAATCTGACGAAGAAAAATTTATTTTTATTATTATTTTATGGTCTACAATTTTATGGAATAATTTCGTGAAATTTTTGTTCAGAAATTTTGACGTTTGAACACTCAATTTAGCTAGAACGACTAAATTGTAATAAATGTAAAATGTGTGTTCTAAAAGCTAGAGGTGTTTAAATGTTATGAGATTCAAATTGGAGGTTATTAAATGATAATTAGACCATTATACTTTATAGTGGACAAAAATGGACATGGTTAGGTGAAATTTTGAAGTTTTTCATTAAGGGCATTTTAGTCATTTGGTTAATAAATACAAAAATTAACAAATAAAAGATGTTCATCTTTCTATTTTCATCCCCCATGGCCGAATTTCACAAGGAGAATACATAGCTAGGGTTTACCAAGCTTCCAAGCTCGATTGTAAGTTCGTTCTTGTCCCATTTTTAACGATTTTTGTATTTTTGAGATCGTTGTAGCTTGATTTAGCTATTTCAAGGACTAATTTGAAACAAAGGTGAAGTTTAAAATTTTACCCATGTTGAACATGTATGTATTTTGATGTTTGATGGTAGAAAATGCATGTTCGTTGTTTGTTAAACGTATTTTGCTAAGTGATTTTCGGTAAAAATGTCAAAAAGGACTTATTTGTAAAAGTCTATAAAATGAGTAGAAAAATGTGAATAAATGGAAAATGTGGCTTGTTATGAGTATGAAAATGGTTCAGCTAGGCTTGGGTTTTGAAAAAATTGAATATATTTTATTTTACGAGCCTAGGGACTAAAATGTAAAAAGTTGAAAAGTTAGAGGTAAAATTATAATTTTTGCCATAAGGCGTTTTTGGGATTAAATTGAATAATGTGGTGATTGAATGAGTTAAATATGGTATTATAGATCAAGACAAACGAGGTTCGGACCTAGATCGGGGGAAAAACAAAGCGTTTGACGATTAGGTCCATTTCCACTATTTTTGTATCGAGGTAAGTTCATATGTTAATAATGCAATGTTATAATTGTATTTTAATGTTTTATTATTGCATGAATGGTGTGATTGATTCTATGAGTATATTCGACGAAGTTCCGGCAAGAGAGAAATCCCGGTTGAACCTTTCGAATAGATTAGGATACAAGTGACATGTCACTAGGAACCCATGGGAATATGTAATTATGTGATTTATGTGTCTCTTGTGCTGGTCCTGTACGTCCTACCGGTGGCTGGGTATACCGGTATATGTTGCGGATACCTGACAGCTTGTGTGAGCAGCACCGCGTAGCTACATCTCGACTGGCAGCTTGTGTGAGCAGGCCCAAGGATAGCTCGAGAGCGAGCCTATATGTGTTATGAGATTTGTGGTAGCATTGGCTACATACGTGGCACTTATGTGAAAAGTTTTCTGTGTATCCGATAGTATTCCAAGTGGTTCAACAGATATGTCAAATATGAGAAAGTATGTGAATGTGTTATGAGATGGTACATGTATGTACGAAAAACCCAAAGGAAAATGGATTCGGTATATGATGAGCTATTGGTAAGAATGTGATTGAGTAAGTTATGCTCATGAAGTTTAATGTCATTTATGTTGATATATGTTATGTTATTCATATGATGAGTTATTGGTAAGAATGTGATTGAGTAAGTTGTGTTTATGAAGTTTTAATGACATTTTTGTTAATATATGTTAAGTTATTTATATGTAAAATTTATGAATAATGTTCTGTATTATTTGCATATGAACTTACTAAGGTATATAGCTTACCCCCTTTTCTATCCCTTATCTTATAGTGTCACCAAGCTAGCTCGGGATCAGAGATCGTCAGAGTTCGCATCACACTATCAAATGATTATTTTGGGTATTGATGAGCTTAACATTTTAAGTCTGTGGCATGTATAGGGACTTGGTCATTTTTTTATATGTGTCATCATGATTTTAGCCAATGTATTGGCTTGTAAATGTCAAAGGCTTGTTTTGATATTTGGCCATGTAAATTGTCTTATTTTTGGGCTAACATGGTTGTAAGCCTAAGTATATTTATATATGTGCCAATGTCTTTGGTGATATGGTCATGGTATGATTGGTGAATGATGGAAAGGTGATTTATGACATGAATGTGAAATGTTTGGCAATGTGGTCTATTGATGAGATGATAAAGTGGTGTACAATTAGGTATCTTGAAAGTAGTCAATTGTGGCTTAATAAATGTTGTGAGTATGATAGATGTTGATATTGTATTGGCTTGTGTTGGTTATAATTGTGGATGTTTTGGTTGCCTAAGTATGTTATGTTTTGTGCCTTTGGATTGGTGTTAGTGTATGTGTGAATAAGGGTGGCAAATGGCTTGGTAAATAGCCTTTATTTTGTCCACACGGGTAGGCACACGGGCATGTGTCTAGACCGTGTGTGACACACGGCCTGCCCCACGGGCATGTGATTTAGCCGTGTGTCCCCTGCACCTTAATTTTGAAAAATAGAATGTCCAGAATTGAGCACACGGGCAGAGACACGGGCGTGTGTCCCAGCCGTGTGTGCTACACGGCCTAGCACACGAGCGTGTGGCATGGCCGTGTGGCACAAGTTAGAGAGCACCCTAAATTGAACACGGCCTATAGGACGGGCGTGTCCCTTGGACCACACGGGCGTGTGAGCCCTGCATTTAGCAAAAAAATTTTAAGTTTTGTAAAAATTTCCTGAGTTCTCGGTTTAGTCCCGAACCACTTCTAAAGCATGTTTTGGGCCTCGTAGGCTCGTATTAGGGAATGTATGATTGAATATGAATTGTTTTAAGTTGGACGAAAATTTGTGACTCGAAATTGTATGAATGCTTGTGTTGTAAGTCCGGTAATGCCTCGTACCCTGTTCCGGCATTGAATACGGGTAAGGGGTGTTACATGAACTCATCATGCCATATTCTTTCAAGACATTATCATTCCATCTCATAATTCTCTCATCTTGCCAAGAGTTTTGTTCGTTGAACCATTGGAGTTCCTATGGATGCTCAAGTGGTACACTCAAGGTGTACGAATCAATAGCCCGTCAATTCTTTTTTTTTTAAAGAGTGCCCATTAGGGCACTTAATCAAGGAACACACTCTCGAGCCACATATCTTATAACAAGATTACCAGTCCAGGCTAAATCCTTTATTCAACGTATGCTCAGAAGAGCTCAATTAGGATTACTACTCCAGGCTAAATCCTAATTGTAATATATACTCGAGAGGTATTATAACAGGATTACCCGTCCGGGCTAAATCCTTCCTATAATGAGGTCAATAGGATTACTCGTCTGAGCTAAATCCGTCAGCAGCAAATGCAGGACCTCATGCATTTCGGGAAAGCACATATATTCATCGGAATTCAATATTCAGACGGAACTTAACCCTTTTACAATCATTTCAAGCATGTATTCATTCTTATATCATAACATCAAAGCAATTCACATAAATAATAATCACATTTCATACAACACAACATTTAATTTAACATAATTACATGCTCGATTAAGTTACAAGAACATACCTCGACACTTGTTCGCGTATAAAATCTACTAATCCAAAACCTTTTCTTTTCCTCGGTGTAACCTTGAATTTGAGTTGTCTGGATCTATATAGATAACTTTAATCATCAATTTCACACATTTCATATTCATTTGGACTCAATTTACGTCCTAGGCAAAATTACCATTTTGCCCCTAACTTTTCCATAAATTCCAATTTTGTCCCTAGGCTCGAAAATGAAATTTATGCAATTTACTCCCTAATCCAAGCCTAACCGAAATTTCAATATAGAATTTACAGCACATGTATTCATAAAAAATTAGAACTTTTCATTAAATTTCATAACTTTACATTTTAGTCCCTAAAACATGTTTTCATCAAAAATCACTTTGTAAAAGTTGTTTATCTATCAACAACCTTTCATTTTCTGCCATAAATTTCAAATTTTTAGCCTCTTCATCCATGACCCAAATTTCATACTTTGATAACTTTTCAAATTGATCCCCCAAATAGATAGATTAAGCTATCCTGATTTCAAAAATATCAAAATTACTAAAAACGGGACAAGAAAACTTACCCAATTAAGCCATGAAAGTTTCTTCTCTCTCTCTTAGGGTTTCCATGTATTTTAGGTTGAAGACGACAAAAAAAATAAGATGATATCTTTTATCATCTTTTTAATTAATTTAATTATTTCAATTTCCAATTTAGTTTTTGCCCTTTTTCTAAATTTCCATGGATGAGTCACCAAAATTTCTACATAAATTTCCTTAATGGTCTAATTACCATATAAGGACCTCAAGTTTTGAATTCCATAGCTATTTAATCTTCATAGCTACTAGAATTCAACTTTTGCATTTTATACGATTTAGTCCTTCTCGTAATTAAGCACATAATCAATAAAATTTTCTTATCAGAATTTTCACATGACATTTCTAACATATTACGGACCACATAATAAAATAAAAATAATTTTTTTTCGGATCGGATTTGTGGTCCTGAAACCACTGTTTCGATTTCACTAAAAAATGGGCTGTTACAACTTTCCACCCTTAAGGATTTTCGTCCTCGAAAATCTTACCAGTAAAGAGATTCGAATATTGCTTCCTCATAGTATCCTCCGGTTACTAGGTAGCCTCTTCTATACCGTGTCATTGCCAAAGAACTTTTACTAATGCTACCTTTTTATTTCTTAACTCCTTTGTTTCACGTGCCAAAATATTGATTAGTTCTTCACTGTAAGTCATATCAGGTTATATCTCAACTTCTGTCGGAGAAATAACATGTGAAGGATCCGATCGATACCGTCGTAACATAGACACATAGAAAACATTATGAATCCGATCAAGTTCTGGTGGTAAAGCTAACTGATATGCAACCGGTCCAATTCTTTCTATAATCTCATATGGCCCAATGAACCGTGGACTCAGTTCTCCTTTACGAGAAAACTGGAGAACTTTCTTCCAAGGTGATACTTTCAAGAATACATTGTCATCGACTTGAAATTCTATTTCTTTTCATTTAAGATCAGCATAGGACTTTTGAAGATCAGAGGCTGCTTTCAAACTGTCTCGGATTACTTTCAATTTTTCCTCAGTTTCATGGACTAAGTCAACTCTGTGTAAGTTTTTCTCACTGAGTTCAGTCCAATACAATGGAGTTCTACATTTGCGGCAATATAAAGCTTCATACAGTGCTATTTGATACTAGACTGATAACAGTTATTATAAGCAAATTAAACTAAAGGCAAATATTTTTCCCAGTTACCTTCAAACTCAAGTATACAACACCGAAGCATATCTTCCAAAATCTATATTATCCATTCAAATTGACCATATGTCTGGGGATGAAATGCAGTGCTAAAGTGTAACTGAGTACCCAGAGCTTCTTGCAATTTGCTCCAGAATCTAGATGTAAACCGAGGGTCTCTATTAGAAATTGTAACATCCCGATTTAGGGCCTAGTCAGAACAATGGTGCGAGAGCACAAATCCAAAGTAGTGAAATGAGTTTTGAGGTTTAAGATATGTTTGCATGATAGTATGAAAGTTTCATGTAGAGATTTTATGAAATTGTCATTGAATAGTCCATTAGGACTGTAACATCCCGGTTTACACCCTAGTCGGAACAGTGGTTTGAGACCACAAATCTGAGGTCGTAAAAAAATATTTTAATGAAATTTTCTGTGTGAATGATATGTGTCATAGTCTGTGTGAAAATTCTGTGTGATAACTTACTCGTTTGTGTGACGAATTAAGAGAAAGGACTAAATCGCGTAAAGAGCAAAAGCTATGTGCTGAATTATAAGTACTTAAATGTTGTTGGCTTATTAAGGTGGAAGCCTTATGTTGTAATTAATCCATTTTAAGTTAGTGGATGGTGGAATGTCATGATAACCATAATATATATTTGTCTTATATGATTATTAAAAGGGTAAATGGGTAAATGTATAATTATGTTAATAGTTAATGAAAGAAATAAGCATGATAGTGGATTTTATTCATCCATCTATCACCGAAAATACAAGGAAGAAGAAAGGGTTTTATCCTTTTTAATTTTCGGCACATTCAAGCTTAATTCAAGGTTAGATTTTTATCCGTTTTTGATAATTTCTACATTTTTGTAATCGTTGCTTTGTGCTCTAGCTAACCCATGTTGAATTTTTGTGAATTAATGATGTTTGTGTGAGATGCCATTGATTCTATGTTGAGCTTTGTGATGTTTTATGGTATTCAATGAAAGATATGAGTTAGATGGATATACTTTGTTCATGAATTTTTGATGAATTTAGCTAAATAGGGCTAAATTGAAGAAATAGAAAATTGAAGGGTTAAAATGTGAAATAAATGAAATGTGTGGGTTTGTTTGGATATTAGTAAAATTCGGCTAAGATTGTGCTAGGTGGAATTTGGTGAATTTGATGATTTTGTGAACTAGGGAGTAAAGTGTCGAAATGTGAAAATATGAGGGCTATTATGCAAAATGCCCTAAATGCGTGTATGTGGGCTAAATTGAATGAAATGATGATTGAATGGATTGATTTTAAATGTGTATAGACCAAGAGAGAAGAGGTTCGGATCGAGATTGAGGCAAAGATAAAGTGCTCGATTAATCGACCGTATCGATAGTTCAACGTTCGAGGTAAGTTCGAACATAATACCCGTATTTAACTATGTTTAATACTATGAAATAAGTGGTGTGATATTATTACAAAATGGATGCTATGTGATAGATTGAGTTAAATGGCACTAAGTGTGCGATTGAAAACATGATCGGGATAAAGCGACCTTGTGTGTGTGAGTAGTATAAGCTTCAGCTTTGTGGTTGGCACTGTGTGTGCGATGCCGATTTAAGATCGGTTTGAGATGGTTTTACTAAGTGTATGAAACACCCCAAACCCGACCCACGAGCCCAGACCGGATCTGGTATGTTCCTCAAGTAAAACGTTTCAAATTCATGTTTATTACTTTGGAAAATTTGGGTGGTTTATAAAAAAAAAATGCCGAGTTGTTTTGGAGTTAATCTTTAATTCGAAAATCGTTTGTGTTTAGGTGTCTAAACATTTAAAATTTAATTTTAAGAAAAGTTGCTTAAACTTTAAATTGATAAAAATTGTATCATAATAAAATAAATAAAAATGCATGCATAATCAGTTTATAGCTATGGCCTTATTACATTAAAACAAAACCCGAATAAATCCAAAATATTTAGAAATAAAAAGTCCAAAATTAAAATAAAGTCTGAGTTTAACATGGCCACCACTAAGCTCCTGCCGACCCGGTCCGATTCATCGAGTGTCACTGAAAAATATCCCACAAGCAGGGTGAGTCAAAGCAGACTCGGTGTGTATAACCAACACTAAGCCCCAACGATTCGGGCATATCATATCATATCATACGTATATATAACAGATAGAAATAATGATGCAAACCCGAACCCATACCTAGATAACCATCCGCTACACATCACCCGTACCAACCATCACACCGTGGGGACTACTAAGTCGACCCTCCATCCGCTACACATCATCGGAAGCGATCATTGCAGACGACATGCTCATCGCCCTTATAAATTGTGGCATAGCCACCAGATAATGTGACAAAGTCACCACATTCAGATTTCGTGACATGAGTCACCACATTCAGATATTGTGGTATAAACCACCAGATCACTTCCCCTTTCCATATAACCCATATGCCCCATGTCACACAGAATATGCAATATCATGCCTTATGCCTTATTTCACATTCTTATCGATATTTACATATGTACCATATTCCAAATATTCATATCATAATAATATTCATATCATTTATTAACATAATGTTAAGGTTACGTACCTGAGTACTTTGTACCATCACATGGTACCTTTGCCCACTTTTCACACTATTATTAACACATATATTAAATTGATGCCATAAATCGATTAAGAGTTTGTGTGGGGGTACACACACAGTACTAACGCTTTCATGAATCCGAAAATCTATCGAAACCGATTGTATTCCCTCCTATAGACCATAGTTTAAAAATCGGTCAACTTTTAACAAATAAAAAAAAGGCCTTGGCCGAATATCAAAACTCCCTTACCTCGATTATCTAGATCCCGAAATCGCTATCTGTTAATGGAGATGTCGAAATGCCTACATGATCTATGTTAGATCCGATTCTAACACTTAATGAACATCATAAATGGCCTTTGGCCTAATATCACCCTTGCTTACCTTAGATCTAGAAATCCCGAAGATCTTCTCTTGAAGTCGGCTACAGTAGAAATCCCGAAACCTCCTTCATGGTTTCGGCCAAAGAACATTAATGGGATTAGAGTCCAACTTTCGGCTAATCTAAAAGAAAGAGATAGGAAAGTTACATGCCACGAATCCTTTACCAACTTAGTCGAATATCCTTGCTTGGAACAGAGAGTTTCGGCTCCTGATTAAATGATCAAATCGGCTTCAAAGGGAATAGAGGAGCATTCGGCTATGTAGGAATAAGGAGTGAAATCAACCGAGCCTTGGAAACGTGATTCAGGTTAGAAACTAATTAAAGAAGAGAGAAACCGTAACGAAGGAAAATCTCGAAAACTTACCAAACTAGAGAGGTATATGTGGCTATGGTGCACCTTCGGGAAAAGAGATCTCTCTTTGAAGATTCAGCTATGGAGATTAATAGCTAAAGAGTATGGAATTCGGCTCTTGATGGGCACTAGGGAGATTTGGCTTCAACAAGAATGAAAAGGAAGAGTATGAGGCTTTAGGGAGAATCGGAAATGATGGGTTTTTGAGAGAAGGATATTCGGCTTTGGTCAATTGAAGAGAAAACGAAGAAGAAAACAAAGAAAGCAAGTTGAATTCCTAAGGATTTTCGGCACAAATGAAAAAGATGAGAAGAGAATCAATTTTTGGCATACCTATCCTATCATCAAACCGAAAATGCCATCCTCCAATGCCCCATATTCGGCCAACTCCTCTTCCCCTATCAACTCCTTCTTTTTCTCCCATTTTTTCTCTTCTTTACCCATTCAAAATAATTTGAATAATCAATCAATTATCCTTTGCCCCTAGCCGAAATTTTAAAAAGAATTTGACTTGATCTATACTCATCCACTCAGTGCCCCATTGCCGTCCAACACCTCTTCCCCTTGACGCAAAAAGAAAACAAACTCCCATTTGCTTCCTCTGCAACTCGAACCTAAGCCCTTTTACACTGCTTGTGGCGTCACTTACTAAGGCTCTAAGTGGCGCCTCCTTGCCACTTTAACAAGCTGATTCTTATGTCCAATTTCCCTTACAATTTCTCTTAAGACCTCTTTTGTTCAATTCCCCTTCAATACTTAAAATTTAATATTTTCTAAGGCATTCACCTACACTTTTAAGGTTCTAAAGATTCATAAAACACATTCAACACACACACAGGCATGCTTCCACATATATTTAAGTAAAAATGCACAAGCCCTAAATCTCGGATATTACAGTTCTACCCCCCTTAGAATAATTTCGTCCTCGAAATAACCTGGCTGAAATAAGTGAGGGTATTGCTATCGCATTGTTTCTTCCGACTCCCACGAAGCTTCTTCCGATCCATGATTGCGCCATAACACTTTGACTAAAGGAACTGACTTCCTTCGTAGCACTTTCACATCTCGTTCCAAAATCTGAATCGGCTCTTCCTCGTAGGACAAATCTGGTCTTAGCTCCACCTCCTCAATTGGTACTACATGAGACGGATCCGATCGATAACGACGTAGCATAGAAACATGGAACACATCGTGCATCTGCTTCAACTCCGGAGGCAACTCTAACTGGTATGCCACTGGTCCAACCTGCTTCAATACCCGATAAGGTCCTATAAACCTTGGACTTAATTTCCCTTTGCGACCAAATCTCATCACTTTCTTCCAAGGCGAAACCTTAAGAAACACTCGATCTCCCACAGCAAATTCTATTTCCTTTCGCTTAAGATCCGCATATGACTTACGCACGCCGGATGCCTCCTTTAATCGTGCGAATTAACTTAACCTTTTCTTCGGATTCGCCACAATCTCTGGACCCAAAACTTGGCGTTCTCCTAATTACGTCCAACACGTAGGAGTGCGACACTTAAATCCATACTGATTGCTTCATATGGTGCCATTCGAATCACGGCTTGATAGTCGTTATTATATGCAAATTCTGCTAAAGGCAAATATTCTTCCCAACTTCCACTGAAGTCTATCACACAGCCTCTGAACATATCTTCCAACACTTGGATCACTCGCTCAGATTGACCGTCTGACTGTGGATGAAATGCCGTACTGAAGTCTAATCTGGTGCCCAAAGCTTGATGTAGTGCTTTCCAGAACTGAGACGTAAACCTTGGATCCCTATCTGAGATAATTGACACCGGCACTCTATGCAACCTCACAATTTCCGCCACATACAACTTCGCCAACCTCTACAAAGAATAGTCAACCCGCACTGGTATGAAATGCGCGGATTTTGTCAATCGGTCCACTATCACCCATACCGAGTCCTTCTTAATAGGCGTAAGGGGAAGCCCACTAACGAAGTCCATGGTGATTCTCTCCCACTTCCACTGCGGAATCTTTATCGGCTGAAGCAACCCTGACGGAACTTGGTGTTCAGCCTTCACTTGCTGACACGTCAAGCATTTCCCTACAAATTCGGTAACTTCCCTCTTAAGACCAGGCCACCAAAACTGTTCCCTTAGGTCTCTATACATCTTACTACCTCCAGGATGCATAGCATAGGGGCTACTATTTGATTCCTGAAGAATCCTCTGCCTTAACTCCTTGTTCTTCGGCATACAGACCTTACCCTTGAAACACAATACTCCCTCGTCATTAATACTATAATCTTCCAACTCTCCACTCTGCACTTGCCGTAGCTTAGCACTTAGATCATCATCCATTAACTGACTTTCCTTCACCTCATTCAACCATGTCGGTTCAACTTGCAACACAACCCGGAGATGCTCATCATGCTCCTCTTCAGACTTGGAATATACTAAGATGTCGTCTATGAACACAATGACGAACCTATCCAAGTAAGGTTGAAAAACCCGGTTCATCATATCCATGAATGCGACTGGGGTGTTCGTCAATCCGAACGGCATTACTAAGAACTCATAATGCCCGTATCTTGTTCGGAAGGCTGTCTTATGGATATCTGCTTCCTTCACCTTAAGTTGATGATATCTAGACCTTAGATCTATCCTCGAGAATACTGCTGCCCCTTTAGTTGATCGAACAAGTCGTCTATCCTCGGCAACGGGTACTTGTTCTTGATGGTCAGCTTATTCAACTGACGATAATCTATGCACATACGCATAGTTCCATCCTTCTTCTTCACAAACAAGTCCGGTGCTCCCCATGGAGACACACTGGGTCGGATAAACCCACGATCAAGCAACTCTTGGATGTGAGCCTTGAGCTTAACCAATTCCTTTGGTGCCATTCTGTACGGGGCGATTGACACATGAGCTGTTCCCGGTAGCAAGTCAATTCCAAACTCCACCTCCCTATCCGGGGGTATTCCAGGTAATTCCTCCGGAAAGACATCCAAAAATTCCCTTACCGTTCTAACCCCTTTCACACTTGTTTCCTTAGTGTCCAAGGCACTGACCCACATCAGAAAAACCGGACATCCTTTCCTTACCATCTTCTCCGCCTTAAGGGCGGATACTACATTTGACAAATAGTTCCGTCTTTCGCCCATCACCACAACTTCCTTATCGTTGGGAGTTCTCAACGACATGCGTTTAGCGGCGCAATCCACATTCGCACGGTACTTCACTAACCAATCCATGCCTAAGATTAGATCAAATTCCCCGAATGGTAGTTCCACTAAGTCAGCTAGGAACTGCGTCCCCTGAACTTCTAAAGGCACTTCCTTAAAGAGTTTATCTACTATCACAGTCTGCCCTAAAGGACTAAGTACAGTCATCTTCCTAGGTACAGTCTCAAAGTTCACATGCAAAGTTTCAGATACTTCACTAGCAACATAGGAATGAGTTGACCCTATGTCTATCAAAGCAATAAAGGGTAACTCAGAAATAAGGAACGCGTACCGTTATAACATCAGTGCATCATTTGTCTTCCTCCGACGAACCGCATATACCGTCCTGTTTGTCTAGCCTCAAGATTACCAACACCTCGCTCGTGTTCATGTCCTCTTCAAAGACCGTTTCTCTCGCCAATCGGACCACGACCCGGCCGAGGTGCTTTGCCCACCTCTTCCGGCTGATTGAAATTCTAACTCGCTTTGGTCGGCTCCCGTCTATTCTTATAGGAGAGTCCTTAATCATGTGGTCCTTGGACCCACACTTGAAACATCCCCCTGTCTTCTTCCAACACTCTCCTAGGTGCCTCTTCCCACACTGATCACAAGTACGATACTACCCTCCTGTAGCAACCTGCTGACCTCGCGACCCATCAACTCTAGGCCTCTTTTGAGCATTCCCGGATGACCTTGATGATCCAAAACCTCTCTTATGCCTATTCCGTTCAGTATTCTGTTTCACAGAGTCCTTAATCCCTTGGCTACCTTAGCCTTTTCCACCAACACGGCAAACTCTCACTCCTGCTGTGGAGCTATCAATAATCTCAGGTCATCCCTCAGTTCGTCTTCAAACCGGACACATCGCTCATGCTCTGTAGCCACGATACCTCGAGCATACCAGCGCAACCTTAAGAATTCACCAGACTCACTACACGGACTTGTTCCCTTAAACCACCCCGTAAATGCCTTCCTCTCGAGCATCAAGTATAACTAGTTCCAACATACTTCTTTCCGATATGCCGCTTTAACATACTCCCAAGTGAGATCCTCAGCTGTAGCACCATCCCGAACTGTGAGCCACCACTGATATGCCTCATCACGAAGTAGCGACAGCATTCCCTTCAGCTTCTCTTCAGCAGTCAGATCAGCTCATCCATAATTCGCTCTGTCGCTTCCATCCAATACTCAGCCGTACTGGGTGCCACACCAGATACGCCACGGAATACTTCAGCTCCATTTGCTCGGAGTCACTCGGGTACAGATTTCCGAGCTCCCCCACCTCCACCGCTCCACCACCATCTCAAGAACCCGTAGCATCGCTGCGATCATCGCATCATCCTCGTCGATCTTGCCGCTCAACACCAACTTGGTGGTGGTGGGGTGGTGGTACCTCATTTTGGACCCTTGTCCCGGACCTAACGGGTTCCGACACGGTCATTCGCCTCTACCGCCCTCGCACATTACGACCACGCCCCTAGAACTCATGTCTACGATCGCGATTTAATCTGGTTTAAAAAGTTTTATGCATTAGTCTTTGTTCCACTGATTACCTACGAAGAAATTTTATGTAAAGGAAGTTTAGTAGTAGTTCTTTCGATCATTTCAGAGTTTTCATTTCAAGTCTTCTATCCTAGTTCAGAGAAAGATGCACCTTCATTCAGTGAGTATCTACTACACACATTCATCACTTGTACATTTTTGTCCGTTTTAATCCTGTGGGTATTTTTCGTAATTTGTCCTATAGGGGTATTTTGGTAAATTTTCATATCGGGAATATTTTGGAAAATTTGCAAAATAATTTCCCTGCAGCTAAAGGGGTAATTTGGTGATTTTAAAATTGAGGTTTTATAAAATAGTATGGCTAGTCCCATTCGGGTTTTAATTATTGAGTTTAGCCCGTGAATAAGTCCTCTTGGTTAAGGTGAACCGTTACTACGCACCAGGTAGGATTCGAGTGAAGAGGAGGTGAGTCACTAGGACTGCTTAAATACCAGGCTCTCCCTGAATCCAATCCTAGACATGCGCACAATGGTTGCCACACCCTAACTCGGCGACTTACTCATAGGTTTGTTTAATTAGGCCTTAAATTTTATGTAGTTCTTGTTTTGGAGTAAACTAATCCTAGGGTTCCATAACTTAATATACTACTCTACGTTCCCGTTATACCCATATACAAATCATACATTAATGCACACAACGGTTAGGGTACTTACCTGGTGGACTTCGGGTAGGAGACTTAGGTGCCATGCCAAAAAAACCTGCTCATTTCACAAAAATTTTCACAAAACTTATTTGGGCTCTATTTTGAAAATGTTATGGGCTTTAAACCCAAGGCCGAGAGTTTAAAAACAGCTCGATATTTCAAATCGAAAACACCCAAACCCGCCCACGAGCGCACCAGGATCGGTATGTTCCTCAAGTAAAACGTTTCAAATTCATGTTTATTACTTTGGAAAATTTGGGTGGTTTATAAAAAAATGCCGAGTTGTTTTGGAGTTAATCTTTAATTCGAAAATCATTTGTGTTTAGGTGTCTAAACATTTAAAATTTATTTTTAAGAAAAGTTGCTTAAACTTTAAATTGATAAAAATTGTATCATAGTAAAATAAATAAAAATGCATGCATAATCAGTTTATAACTATGGCCTTATTACATTAAAACAAAACCCGAATAAATCCAAAATATTTAGAAATAAAAAGTCCAAAATTAAAATAAAGTCCGAGTTTAACATGGCCACCACTAAGCTCCCGTAGGCCGGTCCGCATCGAGTGTCACTGAAAAATATCCCACAACGGGTGAGTCAAACAGGACTCAGTGTGTATAACCAAAACTAAGCCCCAACGATTCGGGCATATCATATCATATCATACGTATATATAACAAATAGAAATAATGATGCAAACCCGAACCCATACCTAGATAACCATCCGCTACACATCACCCGTACCAACCATCACACCGTGGGGACTACTAAGTCGACCCTCCATCCGCTACACATCATCGAAGGCGATGGCATTGCAGACGACATGCTCATCGCCCTTATAAATTATGGCATAGCCACGGATAATGTGACAAAGTCACAGATAGTAATTTGTGACATAAGTCACCACATTTGATTTCGTGACATGAGTCACCACATTCGAGATATTGTGGTATAAACCACCGGATCACTTCCCCTTTCCATATAACCCATATGGCCCATGTCACACAGAATATGCAATATCATGCCTTATGCCTTATTTCACATTCTTATCGATATTCACATATGTACCATATTCAAAATATTCATATCATAATAATATTCATATCATTTATTAACATAATGTTAAGGTTACGTACCTGAGTACTTTGTACCATCACATGGTACCTTTGCCCACTTTTCACACTATTATTAACCCATATATTAAATTGATGCCATAAATCGATTAAGAGTTAGTGTGGGGTACACACCTGGTACTAACGCTTTCACTGAATCCCGAAAATCTATCGAAACCGATTGTATTCCCTCCTATAGACCATAGTTTAAAAATTGAGCAACTTTTAATAAATAAAAAAAAAGGCCTTGGCCGAATATCAAAACTCCCTTACCTCGATTATCTAGATCCCAAAATCGCTATCTGTTAATGGAGATATCGAAATGCCTACATGATCTATGTTAGATCCGATTCTAACACTTAATGAACATCATAAATGGCCTTTGCCCTAATATCACCCTTGCTTACCTTAGATCTAGAAATCCCGAAGATCTCCTCTTGAAGTCGGCTACAGTAGAAATCCCGAAACCTCTTTCATGGTTTCGGCCAAAGAACATTAATGGGATTAGAGTCCAACTTTTGGCTAATCTAAAAGAAAGAGATAGGAAAGTTACATGCCACGAATCCCTTACCAACTTAGTCGAATATCGTTGCTTGGAACAGAGAGTTTCGGCTCCTGATTAAATGATAAAATCGGCTTCAAAGGGAATAGAGGAGCATTCGGCTATGTAGGAATAAGGAGTGAAATCAACTGAGCCTTGGAAACGTGATTCAGGTTAGAAACTAATTAAAGAAGAGAGAAACCGTAACGAAGGAAAATCCCGAAAACTTACCAAACTAGAGAGGTATATGCGGCTATGGTGCACCTTCGGGAAAAGAGATCTCTCTTTGAAGATTCGGCTATGGAGATTAATAGCTAAAGAGTATGGAATTCGGCTCTTGATGGGCACTAGGGAGATTCGGCTTCAACAAGAATGAAAAGGAAGAGTATGAGGCTTTAGGGAGAATCGGCAATGATGGGTTTTTGAGAGAAGGATATTCGGCTTTGGTCAATTTAAGAGAAAACGAAGAAGAAAACAAAGAAAGCAAGTTGAATTCCTAAGGATTTTCGGTACAAATGAAAAAGATGAGAAGATAATCAATTTTCGGCATACCTATCCTATCATCAAACCGAAAATGCCATCCTCCAATGCCCCATATTCGGCCAACTCCTCTTCCCCTATCAACTCCTTCTTTTTCTCCCATTTTTTCTCTTCTTTACCCATTCAAAATAATTTGAATAATCAATCAATTATCCTTTGCCCCTAGCCAAAATTTTAAAAAGAATTTGACTTGATCTATACTCATCCACTCAGTGCCCCATTGCCGTCCAACACCTCTTCCCCTTGACACAAAAAAAAAACAAACTCCCATTTGCTTCCTCTGCAACTCGAACCTAAGCCCTTTTACACTGCTTGTGGCGTCACTTACTAAGGCTCTAAGTGGCGCCTCCTTGCCACTTTAATAAGCTGATTCTTATGTCCAATTTCCCTTACAATTTCTCTTAAGACCTATTTTGTTCAATTCCCCTTCAATACTTAAAATTTAATATTTTCTAAGGCATTCACCTACACTTTTAAGGTTCTAAAGATTTATAAAACACATTCAACACACACAGAGGCATGCTTCCACATATATTTAAGTAAAAATGCACAAGCCCTAAATCAAGGATATTACAGTGTACGATGCTAATTAAGCTTCGGCTAACTATTTAGGCACTAAGCGTGCGAATGAATCGAGGAAGAAACGAATGTGGATCGAAATGAATTGTGATTATTGATTAGCAAAAGTATTTGACAACTAAGTGTTGGCTAAGGTACGCTCGAAATCTATGTGGTTGGTGAAGCTATGAATGTGGTTGTGAATGAGTTAATTGAACATATTGGTTGTGGATGGTATTATTTGTGATAGTAAAACTAATCTATGTGATGACATCTTGATATTATGTATTATGTTATGAACTTACTAAGCTTTATAAAGCTTACTGTGTGATTTGTTTCTCTACTTTGCAGTGTCAGTAAAGCTTGCTCGGATCAGGGGATCGTCAGCATCTCAGTCACACTATCAGCAATCTATTTTGGGTATTTTGGAAAGATGTACATAGTTAAAATATGGCATGTATAGGCTGGTCATTTGAATCATGTTTGATGTTTGTAAGTAGCCATGAGATGTAGCTAGATATGTGCTATTCTTAACATGAATGAATTTGATATATGTGATGCATCTTTTTGCATGAATTGTGATTTGAGAAATTGACTATTGAATGGTAACTTTGTATTAGTAAAATGCTAGTTGGAATTAGTGAAATTGAGATAGATTTTGGTATTGAATTTGTTATGGTTGGAATGAGAATTGAATGCATAGATTGGATAGTCATGTTGGTAAGTTTTTGGTTGCCTTATGTGCATGATATGTTTTGGTATGTGTTGCTTGTAGGTTTGACCTAAGTGGGTGGCAATTTAGCCTTAGAAACGACCTATACTATCACACGGTCGAGGCACACGGGCGTGCCTAAGTTCGTGGGTGAATTGGCAGAATGTAGCCTGTTATTACACGGCCATGGCACACGGGCGTGCGTAGTGACCGTGTTAAAATAGTCAGCATATAGACACTAACAGGCACACGGGCGTGCCTAGTGACCGTGTTGAAATAGACAGTATGTAGACACGGATGGACACATGGGGGTGTCTAGTAGCCGTGGAGGGCACACGGCCTCCTTCCACGGGCGTGTCTCCCCTGTATCTTAGAAAAGTTTTAAATTTCGGAGAAATTCTGTATGTGTTTCAATTTAGTCTCGACCCCTCTATAGCATGTGAATTAGGTCTCGTAGACCTTGATAAGGGACACCATGATTGTAATTGAATGAGATTGAAAATGATTGACTTTGTGTCGTAAATTCTAGATGTTAAATATTCTGATTGATAAGTAATACCTCTTAACCCTGTTCCGACGACGGTCTCGGGTTAGGGGTGTTACATTTTATTGGTATCAGAGCTACGATTTAGTCGATTCTTGGACTAACATAGCGCGTGCGGGTCTAGATATACATGCCATATATGAAGTTGCGATAGTGTGATGAATGCTGACAGTTGAAAATGTGTTTTCTTATAGTAATGGATCCCGATCGAGCAATTGCTGACGACGTAGAGAGTAATGCGCCTGCTCCCGCTCAAGGGACAGCGCCGGCCACATCTAGGCTTAATGAAGGTAGTGAGGGAGGAGAGGCTAAGCAGGCCTTATTCCGTATGATGAGTGAATGGTTTACGGATTTTGTTCGAACGAATCTGACTACTACACAACCTCCACCCCCGCAAGTACCTGTTGTGCCTCAAGTTGTAGATCCAAACAGATTGAATAAACCACCTGTAGATAAGATTTGAAAATACGGGGCTGAGAAGTTTAGGGCCACATCTGATGATGATGCTGAGCGAGCCGAGTTATGGCTTGAGAATACAATCAGAGTATTCGATGAGATGTCGTTGAATCCTGATGAGTGCATTAAGTGTGCAGTTTCTTTGTTGAGAGACACGACTTACAACTGGTGGAAAACATTGATATCTGTGGTTCCGAGAGAGAAAATCACCTGAGATTTCTTTCAAGCTGAGTTCAGAAAGAAGTATATCAGTCAACGTTTCGTTGATTAGAAACGTAAAGAGTTTCTAGAAATTGAAATAGGCCATAGGTTATGCATTACTGAGAGTACGGCGAGAATTTGTAAGATTGAGTCAATATGCGAGAGAATGTGTCTCGACCGAAGCTACTATGTGCAAACGTTTCATAGAGGGATTGAATGAAGACATCAAGCTATTGGTTGGGATACTCGATATAAATGAACTTGTTGTGTTAGTTGAAAGAGCGTGTAAAGTGAAGAGCTCGAGAAGGAAAAGAAGAAAGCCGATTCGTAAGCTCGTGATGAAAGAAAGAGATCGATGAATAAATTTTCTCAACCTTCTACTAAGAGATACAGAGATGCAAGTAAACGTTCAAATGCTTCATTTGGACATCCAAGTAGAGATCATTTGAAACAAAATCTTGGTCCACAAATTCAAGCTCAAGAATGAATCAAGTGTTGGCAAGTGTTAAGAGTAACAAGCCTGAGTGCGATAAAGTGTGGAAGGCGACATGTGAGGAAGTCTTTGGGCCAAGTACAAAATAGAGTTTGTTACAAATGTGGATCCCGAGATCATTTTATTCGGGATTGCCCAAAGATGGTCGAAGAAGAAAATGTTCGTAATGAAAGACCGAGTAATGTGATGACTAGGGGTAGACCACCGTAAGCACCAAAAATGTGAGTGAAAGTCGAGATGGACAAATGACACAAATGTGAGATCAGAAGCGAGAGCACCTGCCCGAGCCTATGCTATACGTGCACGAGAGAAAGCATCATCTCCAGACGTTATCACCGGTACTTTCACTTTATTTGATATTGATGTTATTGCATTGATAGATCCAGGTTCAACTCATTCCTATGTGTGTATGAATTTAGTATTGAATAAGACTCTACTTGTTGAGTCTACTGAAATTGTGATTAGAGTATCGAATCCCTTAGGAAAATGTGTTTTGGTGGATAAGGTGTGCAAGAATTGCCCATTGATGTTTCGTGATATATGTTTTCCGGTTAATTTGATGTTGCTTCCCTTTGATGAATTTGACATAATTCTAGGTATGGATTGGCTTACTCTGCATAATGCCATTGTGAATTGTAAAAGAAAGAGTATTGAATTGAGAAGTCAGAACGGTGAGCTAGTTCGAATTGAATCTAGTGATATGAAGGGATTATCAGCTGTTGTATCTGCGATGAAAGCTATGAACTATGTGAGAAAAGGTTGTGAAGCTTATTTGGCATACATGATTGATACAAAGGTGTCGGAAAAGAAAGTTGAATCTGTGTCTGTGGTTTGTGAGTTTCAAGATGTATTTCCTGAAGAGTTACCAGGATTACCTCCAATTCGAGAGGTGGAATTTGGTATTGAGTTAGTGCTGGGAACTGCTCCTATTTCGATAACTCCATACAGAATGGCCCAAACCGAATTGAAAGAGTTGAAATCTCAGTTGCAAGAATTGACTGATAGAGGTTTTGCACGATCGAGTTTCTCACCCTGGGGAGCTCCTGTGTTGTTTGTGAAAAAGAAAGATGGGACTATGAGAATGTGTATCGATTATTGACAGTTGAACAAAGTGATGATAAATAACAAATATCCATTGCCTCGTATCGATGATTTGTTCGGTCAGCTGAAAGGAGCTACAGTATTTTCTAAGATAGATTTGAGATCAGGTTACTATCAATTGAGAGTTAAAGAATCGATGTCTTTGGCGCTTTGAGCGAGGTATGGACATTACGAATTCTTAGTGATGCCTTTTGGACTAACCAATGCTCCTGCAGTGTTTATGGATCTGATGAATCGGATATTCAGACAGTATTTGGATCACTTTGTTGTGGTATTTATTGATGATATTTTTATCTATTTGCGAGATGAGACGCAACATGCTGAGCATTTGAGAATTGTACTACAAACTCTGCGTGAAAAATAGTTGTATGCAAAGTTTAGCAAATGTGAATTTTTGTTGCATGAGGTCAGTTTTCTGGGACATATTGTATCAGCTGCTGGGATACAAGTTGACCTGAGTAAAATCTCTGCTATTTTAGAATGGAAGCCTCTGAGGAATGTGTCTGAAGTCCGTAGTTTTCTGGGATTAGTGAGATATTATAGAAGATTTGTGAAAGGCTTATCGACTATTGCGACTTCATTGACAAAGTTGTTACAGAAAGATGTTAGATTCGAGTGGTCAGAAAAGTGCCAGCAAAGTTTTGAGCAGTTGAAAGTGTTGTTAACAGAAGCACCCGTTTTGATTCAACCCGAATCAGGCAAAGAATTCATAGTTTACATTGATGCATCGTTGAATGGATTGGGCTGTGTGCTGATGCAAGAAGGGAAAGTCATTGCTTACGCTTCAAGACAGTTAAAACCGTATGAAAGGAACTACCCAACGCATGATCTTAAATTGGCTGCGATTGTGTTCGCATTGAAGATTTGGCGCCACACTATCTATTCGGGAAAAATGTCACATCTATACCGATCATAAGAGCTTAAAGTACTTGATGACTCGAGAAAGACTTGAACTTGCGGCGAGAGAAGATGGTTAGAGTTATTGAAAGACTATGAACTTGTGATAGATTACCACCAGGTAAGGCTAATGTTGTAGCCGATGCCTTAAGCCGAAAATCGTTATACGCTTTGAGAGCTATGAGTAATCGAGATAGATCACGTGTGATGATAGTGCGGTGGTAGTTGAATTGAAAGTAAAGCCGATGTTTATACAACATATATGTGATGCTCGGAAGATTGATAATGAGTTATTGGCAAAAAGAGTTGATGTGATTCGAGATCTTTGTATCGAATTTCGAGTTTATAGTGATGATTGTTTGAGATTCGAGAGATCGATTTGTGTTCCAAGAAATTCGAGTTGATTCAAATGATTTTGAATGAAGCTCACAATAGTCATTTGACCTGTACATCAGAGTACGAAAATGTATAATGATCTAAAATAGCTCTATTGGTGGCATGGTATGAAAAGAGACATTTCGACTTTGTGTCGAAGTGTTTAGTTTGTCGACAAGTCAAAGCCAGAACATCAAGTTCCGTCTGGTTTGTTACAACCGATTATGATTCTGAGTGGAAATGGGAAAGAATTACGATGGACTTTGTGTAAAGGCCGCCCTTATCTCCGAATAAGAAAGATGCAATCGGGTGATAGTTGATAGATTGACGAAATCAGCTCACTTTATTCCAGTGAGAAGAGATTATTCACTTGATAGATTGGTTGAAATATATATGGATAAGATCGTGAGATTGCATGGGGTACCTCTATCTATTGTGTCTGAAAGAGATCCGAGATTTACCTCGCGATTCTGGAAGAAATTGTAGGATGCTTTAGGCACGAAATTGAATTTCAGTACTACTTTTCATCCACAATCGGATGGTCAATCCGAATGAATCATTCAGATTCTCGAAGACATGCTTAGATGTTGTGTACTAGAATTTCAAAGTGCGTAGGAAAAGCATTTATCATTGATTGAGTTCGTTTATAACAACAGTTTTCAATCTAGCATTAAAATGGCACCATATGAAGCTCTTTATGGTCGAAAGTGTCGAACCCCATTGTATTGGACTGAGCTGAGTGAGAACAATATTCACGGAGTTGATCTTATAAAAGAGTGAACGTAAAGTGAAAGTGATTCGTGATAGTTTGAAAGCGACCTCGGATCGTCGGAAGTCTTATCTGATTTGAAGCAGAAAGATATCAAATTTGAGGTCGGTGATAAAGTGCTTTTGAAAGTATCTCTGTGGGAGAAAATACTTTGATTTGGCCGAAAGGGCAAGTCGAGTCCGAGGTTCATCGGACCGTATGAGATTACTGAGCGAGTTGGGCGGTTGCTTATAGATTGAGATTGCCATCCGAGTTAGAAAAGATTCATAACGTGTTTCATGTGTCGATTGCTTGGACAGTGCAGATCGGACCGCCCCATGTGATTGCTCCTACTGAGGTTGAGATTCAGTCAGACTTGTCGTATAGTGAAGAACCGATCCGAATTTTGGCACGAGAGACTAAAGAGTTGCGAAACAAAAGAATTTCCTTAGTGAAAGTATTGTGGCACAAACACGGAATTGAAGAGGCTACGTGGGAGCCTGAGAACGTTATGAGAGAGCAACATCCACAACTATTCATTGGTAAGATTTACGGGGATGAAAATCCCTAAAGGAGGGAGAGTTGTAACATCCCGGTTTAGACCCTAGTCGGAACAGTGGTTCGAGACCAAAAATCTGAGGTCGTAAAAAAAATATTTTAATGATATTTTCTGTGTGAATGATATATGACATAGTCTGTGTGAAAATTCTGTGTGATAACTTACTCGTTTGTGTGACGAATTAAGAGAAAGGACTAAATCGCGTAAAGAGCAAAAGCTATGTGCTGAATTATAAGTACTTAAATATTGTTGGCTTATTAAGGTGGAAGTTTTATGTTGTTATTAATCCATTTTAAGTTAGTGGATGGTGGAATGTCATGATAACCATAATATATATTTGTCTTATATGATTATTAAAAGGGTAAATGGGTAAATGGGTAAATGTATAATTATGTTAATAGTTAATGAAAGAAATAAGCATGATAGTGGATTTTATTCATCCATCTATCACCCAAAATTCAAGGAAGAAGAAAGGGTTTTATCCTTTTTAATTTTTGTCACATTCAAGCTTAATTCAAGTTTAGATTTTTATCCGTTTTTGATAATTTCTACGTTTTTGTAATCGTTGCTTTGTGCTCTAGCTAACCCATGTTGAAATTTTGTGAATTAATGATGTTTGTGTGAGATGCCATTGATGCTATGTTGAGCTTTGTGATGTTTTATGGTATTGAATGAAAGATATGAGTTAGATGGATATACTTTGTTCATGAATTTTTGATGAATTTAGCTAAATAGGGCTAAATTGAAGAAATAGCAAATTGAAGGGTTAAAATGTGAAATAAATGAAATGTGTGGGTTTGTTTGGATATTAGTAAAATTCGGCTAAGATTGTGCTAGGTGGAATTTGGTGAATTTGATGATTTTTTGAACTAGGGACTAAAGTGTCAAAATGTGAAAATATGATGGCTATTATGCAAAATGCCCTAAATGTGTGTATGTGGGCTAAATTGAATGAAATGATGATTGAATGGATTGATTTTAAATGTGTATAGACCAAGAGAGAAGAGGTTCGGATCGAGATCGAGGGAAAGATAAAGTGCTCGATTAATCGACCGTATCGATAGTTCAACGTTCGAGGTAAGTTCGGACATAATACTCATATTTAACTATGTTTAATACTATGAAATAAGTGGTGTGATATTATTACAAAATGGATGCTATGTGATAGATTGAGTTAAATGGCACTAAGTGTGCATATTCGAAAACATGATCAGGATAAACAGCACTGTGTGTGTGGAGTAGTATAAGCTTCAGCTTTGTGGTTGGCACTGTGTGTGCGATGCCGATTTAAGATCGGTTTGAGATGGTTGTACTAAGTGTACGATGCTAATTAAGCTTCGGCTAACTATTTAGGCACTAAGCGTGCGAATGAATCGAGGAAGAAACGAATGTGGATCGAAATGAATCGTGATTATTGATTAGCAAAAGTATTTGAAAACTAAGTGTTGGCTAAAGTACGCTCGAAATCTATGTGGTTGGTGAAGCTATGAATGTGGTTGTGAATGTGTTATTTGAACATATTGGTTGTGGATGGTATTATTTGTGATAGTAAAATTAATATATGTGATGACATCTTGATATTATGTATTATGTTATGAACTTACTAAGCTTATAAAGCTTACTGTGTGATTTGTTTCTCTGCTTTGCAGTGTCAGTAAAGCTTGCTCGGATCAGGGGATCGTCAGCATCTCAGTCACACTATCGGCAACCTATTTTGGGTATTTTGGAAAGATGTACATAGTTAAAATATGGCGTGTATAGGCTGGTCATTTGAATCATGTTTGATGTTTGTAAGTAGCCATGAGATGTAGCTAGATATGTGCTATTCTTAACATGAATGAATTTGATATATGTGATGCATCTTTTGGCATGAATTGTGAGTTGAGAAATTGACTATTGAATGGTAACTTTGTATTGGTAAAATGCTAGTAAGAATTAGTGAAATTGAGATAGATTTTGGTATTGAATTTGTTATGGTTAGAATGAGAATTGAATGCATAGATTGGATAGTCATGTTGGTAAGTTTTTGGTTGCCTTACGTGCATCATATGTTTTGGTTTGTGTTGCTTGTAGGTTTGACCTAAGTGGGTGGTAATTTGGCCTTTGGAACGGCCTATACTGTCACACGGTCAAGGCACACGGGCGTGCCTAAGACCGTGGGTGAATTGGCAGAATTTAGCCAGTTATTACACGGCCATGGCACACAGGCGTGCCTAGTGACCGTGTTGAAATAGACAGTATGTAGACACGGATGGACACATGGGGGTGTCTAGTAGCCGTGGAGGGCACACGGCCTCCTCCCACGGGCGTGTCTCCCCTGTATCTTAGAAAAGTTTTAAATTTTAGAGAAATTCTGTATGTGTTTCAATTTAGTCCTGACCCCTCTATAGCATGTGAATTAGGTCTCGTAGACCTCAAGAAGGGACACCATGATTGTAATTTAATGAGATTGAAAATGATTGACTTTGTATCGTAAGTTCTAGATGTTAAAAGTTCTGATTGATAGGTAATACCTCTTAACCCTGTTCCGGCGACGGTCTCGGGTTAGGGGTGTTACAAGGACTAAATTGCAAAAGTTGCAAAATTTGAGATTCTAGAAGCTTTTAGTATGAAATAGCTTTGGATTATTAATTAGAAGTCCTTAAATAGCAATTTTCCGAAATTATAATTTTTGGACAAAAATAGACATGAGTTAGAAATTTTGAAAGTTTTGTGAGAAGGGCATTTTGGTCATTTATCAATTAAATGATTAAAAAGGGAAAAAGATGACAAAAATCTTATTCATCTTCTTCCCCTTGTGCCGAAAATTTGAGAGACTCCATAGCTAGGGTTCTTCAATTTTTTGAAGCTTGCTAGTAAGTGCATCCTAGCCTCGTTTTTAATATTCTTCGTATTGTTAGAGTCCTCGTATTATGAATTAGCTATTTATAGCTATAAGTTGAGCTAGAATTCATGTTCATAAATCTACCCATGTATGACATGCTGGTAAAGTGATGTTTTATGAAAGATTATGAGAGTTTGATGTTAGATAAACATCTTTTCCTAAATGAATTTCATGAAAAGTGCTAGTAAGGACTAGTTTGTAAAAGTTGTGAAATTTGTCATACATGATAGAAATACTGAGAATTGATTGTTGCTATAGTTAATAGAATTAATCAGCTAAGTATGAAGTTCACGAAAGTTGAATAAAAATTACTTTACGAGCCTTGGGGCAAAAGTGTAATTATGAGGAAGTTTAGGGGTAAAATGGTAATTTTTCCGAAGTATGAGTTAAGAGTCAATTTAGTCAATGTGTGTATTAAATGAGCTAAGTTATTATTATAGATCAAGGAAAATGAAGCCCGGATCGAAACCGAGGCAAGAACAAAGTGAGGACTAAATTGCATTTCTACATACATTTTGTACATTAAGGTAAGTTTGTATGATTTCTAAGCTTTATGATTAATATCATTGAATTGCTTAGTATGATGTAGAACATATCTTAATTCCATGAGATTTTTGATGCTATGCTAAACAAAGAAATCAATGAGATTAAGTATGAGAAAGTCCCGATTGAAGTTGAATTACTTAGGATATTCGATCTATCACATGAGACAAGGAAGTCCGTATAAGACCAAGCCAAGGCATGGCATCGGCAATCAAGCAAGTTATCATGTAAGATCAAGACAAGTCTTGGCATTGAAGAGTTTATGAGATGAAGACCCATATAAGCCCAAGCCAAGGCATGGCATTGGTGAGTCTCCATGTAAAAATGTCATGTAAGTCCAAGACAAGTCTTGGCATTGAAAAGCTATCATGAGATAGAGATCCCATGTAAGTCCAAGCCAAGGCATGGCATTGGTGAGTAACAAGGAAGAGTTCATGTAAGTCCAAGCCAAGGCTCGGCATTAACCCGTTCATGAGTAAAGATACCAAGTAAGACCATGTCAAGACATGGCAATGGTAAGTTCCCAATGGAACACACAAGGAAGACTTCGTGTAAGTCCATGTCAAGACATGGCATCGATACCAAGTTGAGAGATCCCATGTAAGGCCATATCTAGGGTATGGCTTTGGTATCGAGATATTTGTGAGATGAGATTCAGTATCCTTGGTTATTCATAGTAATTCATCGGGCAAAAGAGTAAAGAATAAATGAGAAAGCAATAAAGTTAAGCAAGTAAAGCTATCATCAAAGTATGTTAGTCATAGTGAACTAAGAGTATTATTCATGTTATGAATGATGAAGTTAAGATCATTCTTATCTTAACAAAGTAAGCTAATCTATATGATTAAGTGATACAGGTACCTTGTTTACCTTACAAACACAAGACTAGTTAGTACCATGATAAGTGTAAGAATCATTAAGAGTAAGTAAGCTCAAGCATGTGAACTTAGCAATGCCTTTGCTTATGATGAATGAGTATGTTAAGTATACATATTTATATACATTGTTATATGCATTACATGCAAACTTACTAAGTGAAGTGCTTACGTCTTTAATTCTTTCTTTCCATGTAGTCCCGCCAAGCTAATCTCATGGATCATCGTCATCGAAGCTCGGAGCACCCTATCAATCGCTATTTTGGTATAGCCAATTTGTTTATATTAAGTATGGCATGTATAGAAAGCATTTAATTTTGAGTTATGTTTTAGAATTAGCCAAAGTGTTGGCTATCAAGCTTAGTATTCTTTTTGTATATGGCCAAAGAGATGGGTCATGAATGATTAAGTATGTATGTTTTTATCTATCAATGAAGTATGCATCCTTGTTCATGTTAGATGTAATACTTGAGTTATTGAATTGAGTATTGGATTGATCTTGATATCAGGGTGGCAATTGGCTTGGAAGATAGCCTCTAGGTGCCCACACGGATAGACACACGGGCGTGTGTCTATGCCGTGTGTCCCCTGCACATTAGTTTTTTAAGTCAGAATAGACCACGGGCTAATCACACGGCCGTATGTTTAGGCCGTGTGTGACACACGGTTAGCACATAGGCGTGTGCCCTGGCCGTGTGAAGTCTGCACCTTGCACTTGTAAATTGAATTACCACACGGCTGAAGTACACGGGCGTGTGTATGGACCGTGTGGATAAGTCAGAGTGCCAAAGTTTAGCACACGGGCCAAAGCAACGGGCGTGTCAAGGTCGTGTGAAATTAGTTAGTGTCGACCACGGGTGGAAGACACAGGCATGTCTTACGGGTACACGGGCGTGTCCCAAGTCACATGGGCGTGTGACCCCTATTTCGAGGAAAAGTTCCCGATTGAGTTCCAAAAGTTTCCGGATATGTGTTTAAGGCCTCGTAGGCCCATGAAATGTATGTTTTGATTAAGAAAAGAAGTTTGTTTTTGAAACAAAATTTCTACAACCGTAAGTACATGTTTCCTTAAGTTCAAGTATGCTAATGTCTCGTATCCAGTCTCAGTCTCGGACTTGGGTATGGGGTGTTACATTTAGTGGTATCAGAGCCATGGTTTAGTCGGTTCTAGGACTAACGTAGCACGATCACGAGTCTAGCTATACATGCCATACGTAAGAATGTTTTTATAATGATAGTGTGACGACTCCTGACGACTTAAATTATATTTATACATATAGTAAATGGATCCCGAAAGAGCTGTAGCGGATGACGTAGAAAGTAACGCGCCGACTCTTGTTGAAGGGACAGTGCCTAACGAGAATGAGAATATACCCACTACGGTGAGTCAGAGAGGAGGAGAAGAGGCTAGAGAAGCCTTCCTCCATATGATGAACACGTGGTATACAGAGTTCGTTCGTACGAACCTTAATGCTCAAACCCCTCCACCCTTGCCTATTCCTCAACCTATCCTAGTAGCCCCTCAAGTAGTAGAGGTGGTAAGAGGAGAGAAGCCTTCGGTTGATAGGATCAGGAAACATGGGGCAGAAGAATTTCAGGCTAAAAAGGATGATGATCCGGAAAAGGCCGAGTTCTAGTTAGAGAATACCATCAGGGTATTCAATGAATTGTCATGCACGTCTGAGGAATGCATGAAGTGTGTAGTCTCTCTTTTAAGAGATTCTTCTTACCCATGGTGGAACACCTTAGTGTCAATGGTACCACGAGAAAAGATCACGTGGGAGTTCTTTCAAGAAGAGTTCAGAAAGAAGTATATCAGTCAAAGATTTGTCGATTAGAAGAGAAAGAAATTTCTAGAACTGAAGCAAGGCAAGATGTCCGCAACTGATTATGAGCGTGAGTTTGTACGACTCAGTAAATACACTCGAGAGTGTGTATCCACCGAGGCCATCATGAGCAAGAGATTCGAAGATAGACTAAATGAGGACATTAAGTTGTTTGTTGCTGTCCTAGAATTAAAAGAATTTGTTGTGTTAGTGGAGCGGGCTTGTAAAGCCGAAGAGCTAGTAAAAGAGAAGAGAAAATTTGAAATGGAGTCTCGTGACTCGAGAAAGAGACAGTGGAATAAGTCATTCCAACCCTCTTCCAAGAAGTTAAGAGATTTCTCCACCCGGTCGGCTTCATCCACAGGTTTTTCAATAAGAAACAAGGGTAAACAGTATTCGGGAAATAAGTCACAGACTACTTCTGTCGCTAGTGTGGGGAACATTTGATCTGATAGACCAGAATGCCCATAGTGCGGTAGACGTCATCTGGGTGAGTGCCGAGCGCATGAAAATGCTTGTTTCAGATGTGGTTCCCAAGACCACTTTATAAATGATTGCCCGGAGATGATGAAGGAAAAGAGAGCACAGAACCCGAGATCTGGGAGTATGGTCAGAGGAAGACCGCAGAAGAACCCGAGTAGTCGAGCAAGTGGTAGAGGTAACCCTAAAGAGCAAGTTGCGAGACCCGAGGGTAGGGCACCTGCAAGGACGTATGTCATTCGCGCTCGCGAAGAGGCATCTTCTCCTGATGTTATTACGTGTACCTTTTCTCTTCATGATATTAAAGTTATTGCTTTAATAGATCCCAGATCCACACACTCTTACATTTGCATGAAACTAGTATCTAGTATGAGTATGCCTATAGAGTCTACAGAATTTGTGATTAAAGTGTCTAATCCATTAGGCCAAAGTGTGCTGGTCGATAAAGTATGTAATGATTGCCCATTGATGATTAGAGGTCATTATTTTAAAGCAAACCTTATGTTGTTACCATTTGATGAATTTGACATCATTCTTGGTATGGACTGGTTGACCACTCATGATGTAATAGTAAATTGTGGGAAGAAATATATTGAGATGAGATGTGAGAATGGGGACACTCTCTATGTAGAATCAGACGAACAAGGTAGATCGCCGGTAATGATTTCTCATATGACAGCACAGAAATACATAAGAAAGGGGTATGTGGCATATTTGGCCTTTGTGATGAATGATAGAGAAGCGAGTTAAAGATTGAGTCGATCACAGATAGTATCGAGTACTTGGATGTTTTTCCAGGAATTACTAGAACTACCACCGGTTAGAGAGATTGAGTTTAGCATTGAGCAGCTCTGCATGCTGTACCAATATCTATTACTCCTTACAAAATGGCTCCAACGGAGTTGAGAGAGTTAAAGTCACGGTTGCAAGACTTGTGAGATAAAGGTTTTGCAAGATCAAGTTGTTCCCCATGGGGTGCTCCATTTTATTTGTGAAAAGAAAGGTAGCACCATGAGATTGTGCATAGATTACCGCTTGACATAATAAAGTGACAAAGAAAGAACAAGTACCCATTGCCAAGGATCGATGATTTGTTCGATCAATTGAAGAGGGCCTTTGTGTTCTCTAAGATAGACTTGAGATCCGGTACTACCGGTTGAGAGTAAAGGATTGGATGTATCCAAGACCACTTTTCGAATGAGGTATGGGCATTATGAATTTTTAGTCGTGCCCTTTGGATTGACCAATGCTCCTGCGGTATTCATGGACTTAATGAACCGCATTTTAAGGCTATACCTCGACAAGTTTGTAGTCATTTTTATCGATGACATATTGATTTATTCGCGAGATGGGAATGAGCATGCTGAGCATCTACGAACGGTCTTGGAGACTTTACGAGAAAATTAGCTTTATGCCCAGTTCAGTAAAAGTTAATTTTGGCTAAAGGAAGTAGGATTTCTAGGACATATTGTCTCGGAAGATGGAGTCTGAGTAGATCCAAATAAGATTTCGGCCATAATGGACTGGAATCCACCGAGGAATGTCTCTGAGATTAGAAGTTTTCTAGGCCTAGCTGGCTATTATAGACGATTCGTCAAGGGGTTTTCCATGATTACGACTCAGATGACGAAATTATTCTGAGAAAAATGTGAAGTTTGAGTGGGACAGAAAGATGCCAACAAAGTTTTGAGAAACTAAAGGCATTATTGATGAAGCTCGGTTTTAGTACAACCCTGAGATAGGGAAAGAGTTCGTGATATCTGATGATGCATCCTTAAGCGGATTAGGCTGTGTACTTATGCAAGAAGGCAAGGTGATTGCTTATGCCTCAAGACAGCTAAAGCCCCATGAGAAGAATTATCCAACGCACGATTTAGAGTTGGCTGCCATAGTCTTCTCATTGAAGATTTGGAGACACCATTTATATGGTGAAAGATGTCAGATTTTCACCAATCACAAAAGTTTGAAGTACTTGATGACGCAGAAAGAGTTGAACTTAAGGCAACGGAGATGGTTAGAGTTGATAAAAGACTATGAGTTGGTCATTGACTACCATCCCGGAAAGGCGAATGTGGTCGTTGATGCTTTGAGTAGAAAGTCCCTATTTGCATTAAGGGCAATGAATTTGCGGATGACTTTATCCGATGATAGTTCTATTCTAGCTGAGTTGAGAGCTAGACCAATGTTTCTCCAAGAGATCATTGAAGCTCAAAAAGAAGATAGTGAATTGCAAGTCAAGAGAGCTCAGTAGGAGACATATGTTGAGTCCGATTTCCAGATTAGTCCCAATGGAAGTTTGATGTTCAAAGATAGAACTTGTGTACCGAGAAAAGAGGAGCTTATTCAGAAAATTTTTCATGAAGCACATAACGGATGTTTATCTGTACATCCGGGTAGTACCAAGATGTATAATGACTTGAAGCAACAGTATTGGTGGCCAAGAATGAAGAAAGATATTTCAGAGTTTGTTTCCAAACGTATGATTTGTCAACAAGTAAAGGCTGAACACCAAGTACCTTCGGGTTTGCTTCAACCCATTTTGATTCCCGAGTGGAAATGGGACCGTATCACCATGGATTTTGTAACGGGTTTACCATTGTCACCAAGCAAGAAAGATGTTGTATGGGTTGTGGTTGACAGACTTACGAAGTCGGCCCATTTCATACCTGTACGAGTGGATTACTCACTCAACAAGTTGGCAAACTTGTATGTTTCAGAATTAGTAAGGCTACATGGAGTTCCTTTGTCAATCATATCGGATAGAGATCGGAGATTCACCTCTAGATTTTTGAAGAAGTTACAAGAGGCCTTGGGTACAAAATTGAGTTTTAGTACAACTTTTCATCCCCAAACTGATGGTCAGTCAGAGAGGTTAATACAAGTACTCGAAGATATGCTCCGGTGTTGTATTCTTGAATTCCAAGGCAGTTGGGAAAAGTTTATCCCATTAGTAGAATTTGCCTACAATAATAGTTTTCAATCGAGTTCGAAGATGGCGCCTATGAGGCTTTATATGGGCGTAAGTGTCGAACGCCTTTATATTGGACTGAACTCAAGGAAAACCAGATTCACGGGGTTGATTTGGTTAGAGAAACCGAACAGAAGGTGAAAGTAATTCGAGAAAGTTTAAAGGCTGCTTCTAACAGACAAAAATCCTACTCGGATTTAAAAAGAAAAGAGATAGAGTATCAGGTCGGGGATAAAGTTTTCTTGAAAGTGTCACCATGGAGAAAGGTTCTCAGATTTGGCCGTAAAGGCAAGTTGAGTCCACGTTTTATCGGGCCATACGAGATTACTGAGAGAGTTGGGCCGGTAGCTTATTGATTGGCTTTGCCATCAGAGTTAGAAAAGATACATGATGTGTTTCACGTGTCCATGTTTCGACGCTACCGATCAGACCCTTCACATATAATTGCCCCGTCAGAGTTAGAGATTCATCCCGACATGACTTATGGTGAAGAACCAGTTAAGATTTTAGCTCAGGAAGTCAAACAGCTAAGAAATAAAAGTGTTGCCCTAGTGAAAGTGTTGTGGAAAAGACATGGGATAGAGGAAGCTATGTGGGAACCAGAAGAGAGCATGAGAAACCAGTACCCAAACCTATTTGCTGGTAAGATTTTCGAGGATGAAAATTCCTAAGAGGGGGAGAATTGTAATATCCTGATTTAGGGCCTAGTCGGAACAGTGGTGCGAGACCACAAATCCAAAGTAGTGAAATGAGTTTTGAGGTTTAAGATATGTTTGCATGATAGTATGAAAGTTTCATGTAGAGATTTTATGGAATTGTCATTGAATGGTGCATTAGGACTAAATTGCAAAAGTTGCAAAATTTGAGATTCTAGAAGCTTTTAGTATGAAATAGCTTTGGATTATTAATTAGAAGTCCTTAAAAAGAAATTTTCCCAAATTATAATTTTTGGACAAAAATGGACATGAGTTAGAAATTTTGAAAGTTTAGTGAGAAGGGCATTTTGGTCATTTATCAATTAAATGATTAAAAAGGGAAAAAGATGACAAAAATCTTATTCATCTTCTTCCCCTTGTACCGAAAATTTGAGAGACTCCATAGCTAGGGTTCTTCAATTTTTTGAAGCTTGCTAGTAAGTGCATCCTAGCCCCGTTTTTAATATTCTTCGTACTTTTGGAGTCGTCGTATTATGAATTAGCTATTTATAGCTATAAGTTGAGCTAGAATTCATGTTCATAAATCTACCCATGTATGACATGCTTGTAAAATGATGTTTTATGAAAGATTATGAGAGTTTGATGTTAGATAAACATCTTTTCCTAAATGAATTTCATGAAAAATGCTAGTAAGGACTAGTTTGTAAAAGTTGTGAAATTTGTCATACATGATAGAAATAGTGAGAATTGATTTTTGCTATAGTTAATAGAATGAATCAGCTAAGCATGAAGTTTACGAAATTTTAATAAAAATCACTTTACGAGCCTTGGGGCAAAAGTGTAATTATGAGGAAGTTTAAGGGCAAAATGGTAATTTTGCCGAAGTATGAGTTAAGAGTCAATTTAGTCAATGTGTGTATTAAATGAGCTAAATTATTATTATAGATCAAGAAAAACGAAGCCCGGATCGAAACCGAGGCAAGAACAAAGTCGAGGACTAA
Source organism: Gossypium sturtianum (assembly GCA_025698515.1). NCBI lineage: Eukaryota > Viridiplantae > Streptophyta > Magnoliopsida > Malvales > Malvaceae > Gossypium > Gossypium sturtianum. The sequence goes on along the minus strand of CM046946.1, from coordinate 66,335,215 downwards.
ATTACATGTCTACATACATTTTGTACATTGAGGTAAGTTTATATGATTTCTAAGCTTTATGATTAATATCATTGAATTGCTTAGTATGATGCAGAATATATCTTAATTTCATGAGATTTTTGATGCTATGCTAAACAAAGAAATCAATGAGATTAAGTATGAGAAAGTCCCGATTGAAGTTGAATTACTTAGGATACTCGATCTATCACATGAGACAAGGAAGTCCGTATAAGACCAAGCCAAGGCATGGCATCGGCAATCAAGAAAGTTATCATGTAAGACCAAGACAAGTCTTGGCATTGAAGAGTTTATGAGATGAAGACCCATATAAGCCCAAGCCAAGGCATGGCATTGGTGAGTCTCCATGTAAAAATGTCATGTAAGTCCAAGACAAGTCTTGGCATTGAAAAGCTATCATGAGATAGAGATCCCATGTAAGTCCAAGCCAAGGCATGGCATTGGTGAGTAACAAGGAAGATTTCATGTAAGTCCAAGCCAAGGCTCGGCATTAACCCGTTCATGAGTAAAGATACCAAGTAAGACCATGTCAAGACATGGCAATGGTAAGTTCCCAATGGAACGCACAAGGAAGACTTCTTGTAAGTCCATGTCAAGACATGGCATCGATACCAAGTTGAGAGATCCCATGTAAGACCATATCTAGGGTATGGCTTTGGCATCGAGATATTTGTGAGATGAGATTCAGTATCCTCAGTTATTCTTAGTAATTCATTGGGCAAAAGAGTAAAGAATAAATGAGAAAGCAATAAAGTTAAGCAAGTAAAGCTATCATCAAAGTATGTTAGTCATAGTGAACTAAGAGTATTATTCATGTTATGAATGATGAAGTTAAGATCATGCTTATCTTTAACAAGTATGCTAATCTATATGATTAAGTGATACAGTACCTTGTTTACCTTACAAACACGAGACTAGTAAGTACCATGATAAGTGTAAGAATCATTAAGAGTAAGTAAGCTCAAGCATGTGAACTTATCAATGCCTTTGCTTATGATGAATGAGTATGTTAAGTATATATATTTATATACGTTGTTATATGCATTACATGCAAACTTACTAAGCGAAATGCTTATATCTTTAATTCTTTCTTTCCATGTAGTCCCGCCAAGCTAATCTCGTGGATCATCGTCATCGGAGCTCGGAGCACACTATCAATCACTATTTTGGTATAGCCAAGTTGTTTATATTAAGTATGGCATGTATAGGAAGCAATTCATTTTGAGTTATGTTTTAGAATTAGCCAAAGTGTTGGCTATCAAGCTTAGTATTCTTTTTGTATATGGCCAAAGAGATGGGTCATGAATGATTAAGTATGTATGTTTTTATCTATTAATGAAGTATGCATCCTTGTTCATGTTAGATGTAATACTTGAGTTATTGAATTGAGTATTGGATTGATCTTGATATCAGGGTGGCAATTGGCTTGGAAGATAGCCTCTAGGTGCCCACACGGATAGACACACGGGCGTGTGTCTAAGCCGTGTGTCCCCTGCGCATTAGTGTTTTAAGTCAGAATAGACCACGGGCTAATCACACGGCCGTATGTTTAGGCCGTGTGTGAAACACGGTTAGTGATCGCTGTAAATCAGAGTTTTAAAATTTATAAAAGAATGATCGAACCTGGAAACTAACTCTGACAACGATTAAAGGGAAGTGCACCTATCGAACAATAGTATAGTTTAGGAAAGACCAGATTATCGAACCCAAAGGAACTAAAAGTACTAATACTAACTTTCTTTTTATTATTTAGCCTAAAATAAGTGAAGTTGCTTATTAATCTAAATTAATTAACTACTAAACTAAAGACTCTAAGACAAAGAAGAATAAAATTGGAAAATAACTTGGGAAAAACTCAGTTGATTTAGATGATACCCTAGGAAGAATCCACCTAGACTTCACTTGTTATCTAACTTTGAACCATACGATTTATTCACTTAGTTTGATTAAGTAAGACTCCCTAACGTATATTAAACCTCTCTCGAGGCGAATAACGTCTAAACCTAGGTTAATTAGTGGAACTCTCATTCTCTTATAATAACCCCTAGAATAGCGAAGAAATCGATCTATGGATTCCCATATTAGGTTTCACCCTAACTGCAAAATCTCATCACCCTATCTCTAGGCGTGCGATCAACTCCGCTTAATTATGTTGGATCTACTCTTAGGCAGGGTCTATTCCTCCTCCACCTAAGCACATTAAATTCGGATTAAGCTCACATAATTAAGAACAAACTAAGTATTTATCATATAATTCAGAAAACAATAACAAGACTCATCATAGGTTTCATCCCCTTCGGGTATCCGAAGGGTTTAGTTAATAACAATAAAGGAAAACATCTCAAGAGAAAAGATAAAACAAAACAAAAGAAATCCCTAAAACCCCCTGAAGGAATTGAAGGAGAGATCCTCCGTCTTGAGTATAATTCTGGCTTCTTGAGATGGATCAACTGGCTATCCCTGAGTGAATCCCCACAAATCTGCCTTCTCTGGCCTAGCACGATGCCCCTAGACGATGGCTTTGGGCTCCCCTCGACAGAGGGTTTCTGTCGAACTCCTTGAAAAGAAAGGAAAAGAAAGGATTAAGAGCACCTTTTTACATAAATCAAGGGATAACTCATCCAAAAGCATACTAAATCTGGGCCTAAAATGTGTTACTATTTCAGTTTATCAAATACCCCCACACTTAAGCTTTTGCTTGTCCTCAAGCAAAATTCTCAACTCACAATTAAAATGAACTTTCTATAATTCATAATTCCTATCAACAATGTTTTATCATAATTCATAGATAATTTATACATGGATAATTCAACTTAAAGAGTTCTAAAAATTCAAACAGTCTAAATCATAGATTTTGTAGCTCGAAAATATAGGCGTCTCCCCTTATCTAAATAATTACCTTTAATTCGAAATCGACAAGGATTGATATCCTCACAAAAGATCCACTCAAATCACTCAAAGTGTTTAAGGTTCAAAATTTAGGCACTCAAAAGTCGAACATGAAAAGTTAATCCCATAGGCTTGCTTGAAAATCAAGTCTCCACCACTATAATATGAGATGATGCACAAATCAAAAGGTCTTTGACAGGTTGTGTGGGGCTAGGGTTAAGGTGTGGATAAAGGCTGAATTAAAAGGTTAGAATCGAGACTGAATTGACAAATTACCTAACTAGAAAAATGAACTAATAAATAAATAATTACATGAATTGAAACTTTGAAACTAATAATACGAGCTTCTTCTTCAATATTGGGAATTCAAACGTATAAGCTCACTTAATCACATAACTAATAAAAACTAATAATGAATATACTTTGTTGTTTTTTTCCTCCTTTTTTTAAGAACAAACTAAATACATAATAAAGGATAAATTACTAGAATTCATAATTAGGCAACTAATCAGATCAAATCTCGATATAGGGGTAGTTAGAAAGAATGGTGATAACAATTACAAAGGGTTTTGGGTTAATATTAGTGGGTGAGTCAATAAATAGGGTTGTTAGGATTAAAAAGGGTTCACTAGGTGTAATATCCGGGATTTATGGCTTTTGCATTATTGCTTAATTATGTGAAGTAGCATGCCTGTGTGTGTTGTAAATATGTTTTATGAATTTTGAGAACTTTAGAGTGTAGGAAAATGCCTTAGAAATTATTTGATTTTAAAGAGGAGCTAAGCTTGATAGGCCTTAAGAGAATTTGTAGGAGAATTTAGACACAAAAATGGGCTTGTTAAAGTGGCAAGGAGGCGCCACTTAAAGCCCTAGTAAGTGATGCCACAAGCAGTACAAGGGGGCCTAGGTTCGAGCAGCAAGGGGAGTAATTTTGAGCTGCTTTTTGCGTCAAGCTAAGAGGGGAGTTGGACGGCATTAAAACACTAAGGAGATGAGCACTGGATGTGGTCAAATTCCCTTTAAAATTCGGCTAAGGTAGGGAGATAATTATTGATTTATTCAATTTATTTTTGAAAGGGTAAAGAAGAGGAAAAATTGGAAAATAACAAGGGATTGGATAGAGAGATGAGGAGTTGGCCAAATAGGGGGATCTAGGTGTGGTATTTTCGGCCAAAGGGAAGAAGTGAGGCCATTTTCATTCTTTTCTTTTCAATTGTGCCTCTGCCGAATTCTTTAGCAAATCTTCTCTTCTTCTCTTATTTTGTCAAAGCCAAAAGTTCTCCTTCTTTTTTCCATTCTTGTTGAAACTCCCTTCAATCCTTTTTCTTAAAAGCCAAAGCCAAATACCATACTCCCATTCCCTCCTCTCACTTTGGCCGAATCTCTCTGCACTTCATTCTCTTTTTCTTTTCGCAATTCTCCAAAAGCGGAATCTCCTATTTTGGGGGCCATAGCCGATTGTTCAGCAAACTCCAAAAGCCAAAACCCATTTGATCAACATCTAGCCATAGCCGAATAACTCCTAGGGTGTAAGCAAAGGTGCCGTCGACCACAGCATTAAGGGAGGATTTCGGGAATTCTGCTAAGTCGACTACAAGAGAAGATCATTCGGGATTTAGATATCTAAGGTAAGTAAAGTGTAATATTTGGCCAAAGGCCATTTATGATGTTCATTAAGTGTTAGAATCGGATCTAACATAGATCTTGTAGGCATTTCGACATCTCCATTAACAGATAGTGATTTTGGGATCTAGATAATCGAGGTAAGGGAGTTTTGATATTCGGCCAAGGCCTTTTTATTTGTTAAAAGTTGACCGATTTTTAAACTATGGTCTATAGGAGGGAATACAATCGATTTCGATAGATTTTCGGGATTCAGTGAAAGCGTTAGTACCAGGTGTGTACCCCACTCTAACTCTTAATCGATTTATGGCATCAATTTAATATATGTGTTAATAATAGTGTGAAAAGTGGGCAAAGGTACCATGTGATGGTACAAAGTACTCAGGTACGTAACCTTAACATTATGTTTATAAATGATATGAATATTATTATGATATGAATATTTGGAATATGGTACATATGTGAATATCGATAAGAATGTGAAATAAGGCACAAGGCATGATATTGCATATTCTGTGTGACATGGGGCATATGGGTTATATGGAAAGGGGAAGTGATCTGGTGGTTTATACCACAATATCTGAATGTGGTGACTCATGTCACGGAATCTGAATGTGGTGACTTATGTCACAAATTACTATCTGGTGACTTTTTTCACATTATCTGGTGGCTATGCCACAATTTATAAGGGCGATGAGCATGTCGTCTGCAGCGACTGCCTTCGATGATTTGTAGCGGATGGAGGGTCGACTTAGTAGTCCCCACGGTGTGATGGTTGGTACGGGTGATCTGTAGCGGATGGTTATCTAGGTATGGGTTCGGGTTTGCATCATTATTTCTATCTGTTATATATACGTATGATATGATATGATATGCCTGAATCGTTGGGGCTTAGTGTTGGTTATACACACTGAGTCCTGCATTTGACTCACCCGTTGTGGGATATTTTTCAGTGACACTCAAGAACGGACTGGGTCGGCAGGAGCTTAGTGGTGGCCATGTTCAACTCAGACTTTATTTTAATTTTGGACTTTTTATTTCTAAGTATTTTGGATTTATTCGGGTTTTGTTTTAATGTAATAAGGCCATAGCTATAAACTGATTATGCATGCATTTTTATTTATTTTATTATGATACAATTTTTATCAATTTAAAGTTTAAGCAACTTTTCTTAAAAATAAATTTTAAATGTTTAGACACCTAAACACAAACGATTTTCGAATTAAATATTAACTCCAAAACAACTCGGCATTTTTTTTATAAACCACCCAAATTTTCTAAAGTAATAAACATGAATTTGAAACGTTTTACTCGAGGAACATACCAGATCCGGTCTGGGCTCGTGGGCCGGGTTTGGGGTGTTTCACTAGGGGTTAATTTTGAAGGTAGGCTTTTTAATGGAGTTAGTGGGTTAAAACCTAAATGCCTTAATCATCTCTGTGTATCAAATCATAGGTGTGGTCTTGATATGCATAAACGAGGCAAGTTCTAGAATAACAAATCAATGTTGACACACTCATAATCAATACAGTGAGTAAGAAAAAGAATATATGCTCTATAAGGCTCAAAATCTCACAAAAATTATGGGTATTTTTGACATCCACCTCGTAAATTTCAAACTTCAAGATAATATTCAGATTTAGTTCAACAACCTAGAAAATTTTAATTTTGATAAATAGACTTATCATGCTTGATTCTCTAGTATCTTAAAATTTAATTATCAATGCACAATTATCAATGACTTAATCTAAAACATATCAATAAAAATTATAATTCAAGAGAAATTTTGATTCTAATCATAATATGAGAAACTTACTTTAGGATAAGGCATAATTCAGGGATTTTCAAATAATACTATAGTTAACCCCCCCACGCTTAAGATGTACATTGCCCTCAATGTACAAAGATAGATAATAGCAAAATAATCATAAAATCATAAGATAGGGAGAGAAGTGAAACTTCCTGAATTTTGGATGAAGTCAATGAAAAGAAACCGGATAGGATTGGAGGTGAACCGTGGGAAGCGTCTCGAACTGTTTGAGTCCTCGAAGCAGCCATCCTAATTTTATTGTATCCTAAGCTAAATCTAAATGGTACGAAAAATAAGAAGAAAATAATAAAGACAATAAAAATAAAAAATAAAAAATAAAAAATGAAAAATGAAAAATAAATGAAAATAAATAAATGAAAGTAAAAAAAATGAAAAAAAATGAAAAAAAAAGTAAATTGTGATATGGTCCACGCCCATGTGCCTACCCGTGGTGTCCACACGGCCACGGCCACGGTCGTGTGCAGGGCCGTGTGGTATGGGAATCGTGTTTCACTTATTCGGTTAGTTTGTAGTTAGATGTTGAAAGTAAAAAATAAAAATATGAAAGTAAAAATAAAATATGAAAGTTAAATGAGGTTAGTGCTCGGGTTGCCTCCCGAGAAGCGCTCGTTTATAGTCTTAAGCTAGACTTTACCTTTCATTCGTATGGTCATGGTGGTTTGAGGAGGTGAAAATCCTTCCTCATGCGATCAGCTCGATTTTTGATATAAAATTTAAGTCGAGTAGTGTTTACCTCAAAAGTACTGAATTTAGGATTGCTTACCTCGACTGGCCCGTATAGGAAGACATTAAGTACCTCAACAGTGATTTCTTCATTTGTCTTGAGGTTTGAATTGGTGATTCGAGGGTCTTCCTTGTTCAACAATACTTGATCCCTTATTTTGAAGTGATTTGTTGTTCCTATCAGCTCGTCTGGGGTTGCCGTCGGTTTCACTTCGTGTATTCCTAGTTTCTCTTTAAAGTGTGTTTTCCACTCGTCTAGTTCATCGACCTGAAGCCTTAGTTCTTCATGAATTATTTATTTATGGGTACGAGGTCTAAGATCTAACTCAGCTAGGTGATTTCGTGATGCTTCCTGTAAAGAAGGTTGAACCAAATGGTTATGAATAAAATTAACGTTCATACCTTTATTACTCGATGTCCTAGCTGAGTCAAGAGCTTGAAGAGTGATTGTTTCGTCGTCTACACGAAGTGTGAGTTCACCGACTTCTTCCTCTGTGTTGTCTTTCTTTGTTGCATCGGGATATGGCACACGAGGTTGGTACTCTGTAATTGCCGGTTTTGGTATATCATGGCACACTTCAACCTTACCTTCACTTACCACTGGTTCTTCCCTTGAGTTTGGTTCGTCTAACCCTTCACTATCGTAAATGGCTTGATTTTGCTCACTCGGGTTAGTTTCAGTATTGCTTGGCAAGCTTCCTTGTGGTAGTTCTGAGATCAGCTTAGCAAGTTATATAACTAACTTAGTAAGTTCCCCAACTGACCCAGTAAGTTCCCCAACTTGGCTCTCGATCCCTTTGATCGATGCTTGTAGGTCATTAAGTGTTGTCTCATTTTTTTTGGAGACGGTTATCTGTAGCTGCCATGAATTTTGTCAGCATCTCTTCAAGGTTCGACTCCTCTTCCTGTTGGTGAGGTGGTTGTAGAAATATTGGAGGAATTTTCGGCCTTTGGCTACTTTGATCATCCCCCGAGAAATTGGGATGGTACCTCCAACCTGCATTATAAGTGTTATCATAAAAAATATTTTGTGGTCTAGAATAGTTACCCGTACAGTGAGCTTGCTCGTTTTCCATGCCATATCCGTAGAGTGGGTACTCAGGATTCGCCACGCCTCCTAAATTCGAATCATATTGTATTCTTGGGTGTACCTGCGAGAGACTATTCAAACCATCAAATTTTTTATTCATCATCTCTAACTGATTAGATAACCTGGTGACCACGTCGAGGTTGAAGACACTGGCTGCTTTAGTAGGAATTGTCCTCATCGCTTGCCACTGATAATTATTCAGGGCCATCTTCTCTATAGACTAAAATTATCGGCCAAAAGCAAAATAGAGGAAAAATTATCAAATTAAAAAAAATATTAATAAAAATAAAAATAAAAATAAATTGCAAAAAAAATAAAAAAATGGCTAAAGTAATAAAAATAGAGTGTTCTTAATATTTTAGTTCCCCGGCAACGGCGCCAAAAACTTGATCATTTGTAAATCGAGTTTTAAAATTTATAAAAGAATGATCGAACACGAAACTAACTCTGACAACAATTAAAGACAAGTGCACCTATCGAACAGTAGTATAGTTTAGGCAAGACCGGATTATCGAACCCAAAGGAACTAAAAGTACTAATACTAACTTTCTTTTTTATTATTTAGCCTAAAATAAGCGAAGTTGTTTATTAATCTAAATTAATTAACTACTAAACTAAAGACTCTATGACAAAGAAGAATGAAATTGGAAAATAACTTGGGAAAAACTCAGTTGATTTAGATGATACCCTAGGAATAATCCACCTAGACTTCACTTGTTATCTAACACTGAACCATACGATTTATTCACTTAGTTTGATCCGTAAGACTCCCTAACGTATATTAAACCCTCTATCGAGGCGAATAACGTCTAACCCTAGGGTAATTAGTGGAACTCTCGTTCTCTTATAATAACCCCCTAGAATAGCAGTAAATCAATCTATGGATTCCCATATTAGGTTTCACCCTAATCCGGCAAAATCTCGTCACCCTATCTCTAGGCGTGCGATCAACTCCGCTTAATTATTTTGGATCTACTCTTAGGCAGGGTCTATTCCTCCTCCACCTAAGCACATTAAATTTGGATTAAGCTCACATAATTAAGAACAAACTAAGTATTTATCATATAATTTAGAAAACAATAACAAGATTCATCATAGGTTTCATCCCCTTCGGGTATCCGAAGGGTTTAGTTCATAACAATAAAGGAAAACATCTCAAGAGAAAAGATAAAATAAAATATAAGAAATCCCTAAAACCCCCTGAAGGAATTGAAGGAGAGATCCTCCGTCTTGAGTATAATTCTGGCTTCTTGAGATGGATCAACTGGCTATCCCTGAGTGAATCCCCACAAATCTGCCTTCTCTGGCCTAGCACGACGCCCCTAGACGATGGCTTTGGGCTCCCCTCGACAGAGGGTTTCTGTCGAACTCCTTGACAAGTTGCCCCCTTGGGTGTTTATATAGACTTTGAGATGCCTTACTTGGCCTCCAAGTATCCTAATTTGAGTGCAATTCCTAATTGGGGGTTTAATTAGACTTTGGAGTGTGTTTCTTTGCCTCCAAGAATCCAAACCCGAGTGAAATTGCTCTTTCCAGCGACAGGGACACGGCCATGGCACACTCCCGTGTGAATTGTGGTCAGGCTGTGTGGACTTCATTGATGAGGCACGGCTATGTAAATCGTGGTCCAGGCCGTGTTCGAGATCTTTTAAGGAGGCACGGCCGTGTGATCTTTGGTCCAGGCCGTGTCGATTTCATGCTTTGGCCCATTTGTCCCGTTTTAAGCCCGTTTCTTGTTCTTTTTATCCTTGGGTGCTTTCCTGAGTATAAGACATGAAAAGAAAGGATTAAGAGCACCTTTTTACATAAATCAAGGGATAATTCATCCAAAAGCATACTAAATGTGGGCCTAAAATGTGTTACTATTTCGGTTTATCAGTTAGCACATGGGCGTGTGCCCTGGCCATGTGAAGTATGCACCTTGCACTTGTAAATTGAATTACCACACGGCTGAATTACACGGGCGTGTGTATGGACCGTGTGGATAAGTTAGAATGCCAAAGTTTAGCACACGGGCCAAAGCCACGGGCGTGTCAAGGCCGTGTGAAATTAGTCAGTGTCGACCACGAGTGGAAGACACGGGCATGTCTTAGGGGTACATGGGCGTGTCCCAAGTCACATGGGCGTGTGACCCCTGTTTCGAGGAAAAGTTCCCGATTGAGTTCCGAAAGTTTCCGGATAGGTGTTTAAGGCCTCGTAGGCCCATGAAACGTATGTTTTGATTAAGAAAGAGAAGTTTTTGTTTCAAAACAAAATTTTACAGCCCATAAGTACATGTTTCCTTAAGTTCAAGTATGGTAATGTCTCGTATCCAGTCTCAGTCTCGGACTTGGGTATGGGGTGTTACAGAAAAATCCATACGTACCGAAATAAAGTGTGCCAACTTTGTCAACCGATCGACAATTACTCAAATGGCATCTTTCTTCTTTGGAGTCAGGGGTAACCCCGATACAAAGTCCATAGTAATTCTTTCCCATTTCCATTCCGGTATCATAACCGACTGTAATAGTCTACAAGGCAACTAATGTTCGGCTTTTACTTGCTGACATATCAAACATTTAGATACAAACTCAAAAATATCTCGTTTCATTCCCAGCCACCAGTACATCTTTTTCAGAGCGTTGTACATTTTATTACTACCAGGATGAATAGACATGTTACATTTATGAGCTTCATTCAGAACCTTCTGTACTAGTTCTGAACTTTTCGGTACACACACTCTGCCTCTTAATAACAAACAACCATCAGTCCCGATCTAAAATTCTGAGTCAAGAGTCGATTCACTTTGTATCCGTTTTGCTCGCAACTTACTATTATTTTTCTGTGCTTCAGAAATCTGCTGCAAAAACGTTGGTCTAGATTTTAACTCAACTATAATGCAACCATCATCAGATAATGACAATCGGGTATTCATTGCTCGCAAAGTACATAGAGATTTTCTGCTCAGAGCATCTGGCACTACATTGGCTTTTCTCGGATGATAGTCAATAACAAGATCATAATCTTTCAGTAATTCAAGCCACATACGCTGTCTCAAATTCAAATCTTTATGTGACATCAAATATTTCAAACTTTCATGATCAGTGAATATGTCACATATTTCACCAAACAAGGAATGCTGCCAGATTTTCAATGCAAACACTATGAATGCCAATTCAAGGTCATGTGTCAGGTAGTTTCTTTCATGTGGTTTTAGCTGTCTTGACGCATAGGCTACTACTTTACCTTATTGCATCAAAACACAGCCTAAACCATTTAACGAAGCATCACTGTAAATTGTAAATTCCTTACCCAATTCAGGCTAAACTAACACTGGTGCTTCTGTCAATAAAACTTTTAATCTATCAAAACTCTGCTGGCATTTATCAGACCACTCAAACTTTACATCTTTCTATAACAAACGAGCCATCGGAGAAGCTATCATTGAAAAAAAATTTACGAACCTCCGATAATAACCAGCTAGTCCCAGAAAACATTGGAATTCAGACACATTCTTTGGTGGCTTCCAATTAACAATGGCTGAAATTTTATTCGGGTCAACCCTGACACCTTCAGTAGATACTATATGCCCAAGAAAACTAACTTCCCGTAGCCAAAATTCACATTTACTTAATTTGGCATACTATTGTTTCTCTCGCAGAGTTTGCAACACTATTCTCAAATGCTCAGCATGCTCATTTTCATCTTGGGAGTAAACCAAAATATCATCTATAAATACCACCACAAACCTATCTAAATATGGGCTGAAAATTCTGTTCATCAGATCCATAAACATTGCATGTGTATTTGTCAAACCGAATGGCATCACAAGAAACTCATAGTGTCCATACCTGGTTCTAAAAGCTGTCTTGGGTACATCTGAATATTTTACCCGTAGTCGATAGTAACCAGAACGGAGATCAATCTTTGAAAATACTGTGGCACATTTAAACTGGTCAAACAAGACATCAATACGAGGCAATGGATACTTGTAATATATTGTGACTTTGTTGAGCTGTCTGTAATCAATGTACAGCCTCAATGATCCATCTTTCTTCTTTACAAACAGAACCGGCGCACCCCAAGGTGAGAAACTAGGTTGAGTAAAACCTCTGTCAATCAATTCTTGCAACTATGCTTTCAACTCTTTTAGTTCAGTAGGATCCATCCTGTAAGGTGCTATAGATATAGGTGTTGTACCCGGGACAAGATCTATAGAGAATTCCACTTCTCTATCCGGTGGTAAACCAAGTAATTCTTCTGGGAATACATCAGGAAATTCACATACAACCGACACTGACTGAATCTTCGACTCAGATACTTTAGCATCCAGTACATATGCAAGGTAATCATCATAACCCTTTCTGACATACTTTTCTGCTGATATTGTTGAAATCACATTAGGTAATCCATCCAGTTTATCAGATTCAACATGAAGTAATTCACCGCTCTGACATTTCAATACAATAGATTTCTGCTTACAATTCACCACTGTATCATATTGGGTTAACCAATCCATTCCCAAAATCACATCAAATTCATTGAATGGCAATAACATCAAGTCAGCCGAAAAGCAATAACCTTTTACCATCAACGGGTAGTTTTTACAGACTTTATCCACCATAACACACTGACCTAGTGGGTTTGAAACTTTAACCACAAATTCAGTGAATTCAATAGGTAAATTTTTAGCAGACACTAAGTTTGTGCATATGTATGAATGTGTGGAACTAGGATCAATCAATGCAATAATATCAGTATTAAGTAGAGAAAATGTACTAGTAATGACGTCTGGTGCAGAGGCATCTTCTCTAGCATAAATAGCATATGTTCTTGCAATTGCTCGTGCCTCATATCTAACTGTTGTATCCCTAGTAGTACCTCGACTACCACTAACATTGCCGAGGTGACGGGGTGGTCTGCCCTTCGAGACAGGATTACTAGGCTTTTGAGCTGGTTCTATTTCTTTTTCAACTCTTTCTGGACAATCTCTGAGAAAATGGTCAAGTGAACCACATCCATAACAAGCTCCACTTCTAGACCGACATTCCCCATAATGAAATTTGTTACAATGTTTACATTTCGGTTTGGGATTACCAACACTACCCACACTGGTCACAGATGGAGATGAAGACCTCGGTTTAGAACGTTGAGAGCCCCACTCTCTTCCAGAATATCTCATAGAGGTGGTAACACAATCATATTACTTCTTTAATTTCTTAGAAGCAAATGAATGTGACTTACTCATAATTTTTTTCCAGAAACCCGAGCCTTTATTTCAGCTTGTTTCTTCTCTTTACTTAATTCTTCAGCTTTGTGTGCTCGTTCGGCCAGTACCACAAATTCCCTTATTTCGAGAATTCCAATTAAAAACATACCAAAACATGTACACCAATCAACTAGTTAAACCATTACCAATCATACATTATTTTGTACCATTTCACAAGCATGTTACCAATTCCTCAAATCATCAATTTACCATCCATGATACTTATTATCATTAATCATCACAACCAACTCAATAAGCACAAGACATAAGCATATATATATATGCACACGATTCAAACATACCAAAATTAAGCTATCACCCATGGCTATATATACAAACCAAAATATAAGCATTTACAAGCCAATTCATATGGCCAAAGTCATTACCAAAACATAACTAACATGACTCAAAGTCCCTATATAGGCCATATACTTAAAATACCAAAATTCAAAGGTACCAAGTGATAGGTGGTAATGTGAAACGATCTCCGACGATCCCCGAGTCCGAGCTAGCTTCAATACCACTATAAAACACGAAAAATACACAAAGTAAGCTATAAAGCTTAGTAAGCTCGTATGATATAAACTTAACTAATCACATATACACCATTCCTCAATTTAAACATATTAACGTGTAATTCATTATTACTAACAAACCTTTCACATGCTATTTCATATGCTTATAAGCAAACTTCATAACTTCTTCGATTTAAAGCTTATACTATGCATGTACATACCTGTACAAATCCAAATAAGCTCATACATATTCGGAATACCGTTGAATACCCGACATCTTGCACACTAAGTGCCGTACATAGCCGAAGCTATCTCAAATCACACACTAAGTGCCATACATAGCCGAAGCTATCTCAATCTCGCACACTAAGTGCCACACATAGCCGAAGCTATCTTGAATCGCACACTAAATGCTATACATAGCCGAATTCTCGTTAAACATGATTGTAGTCTCGTATATACAATTTATGCAATATCAAAGCATTTAAAGCATAAATATAACAATTCTTATTACATACAAACTTACCTCGGACGTAAAAACGATATCGCGGATCAACTAATCCTACACCTTGTTCTTCCCTCGATCTAGGTCCGAATTCTATTTTTCTTGATCTAAATATATTCAAAATTAACTCATTTTATCAACTATTTATTCAATTCAATCCAAAATATACATTAGGGCTATTTTACACATTTTCCCCTAAACTTTCACATTTTTCACAAATTAGTCCTTATTACCCAAAATAACAAATTTATAAAATTCAAGACTAACCCATGCTAGTTGAATTACCATTATGCCCCTAGCAGCCCATATTTTTCATTTATTTCACATTTTAACCGCAAAGTTTCAACATTTCTCAATTTAATCCCTATTTTGCGTTTTCACTAAAAATCACTAAATAAAACTTGTAATACTCATAACTAATATTCATAATCTATCATCAAACATCAGAACTCATACATATTCATCAATGGCATCATTAAAAATCTTTAACAGTTTTGCAAATTAGTCCCTAGGCTAGCTAGTACTAGCCGCAACGATCTCAAAAACGTAAAAATCATTAAAAAAGGGACAAAAATCGTACCTTAATAGACAATGAAAGCTTGGCCGAATGAACCCTAAAGAAATGGCTTTTTTTCTTTGCTATGTACGGTTGAAGATGATGATATTAGATAATGGTTTCATTTTTGTTTTATTATTTATAACTTAATTAACTAAATTACCTTTTTAACCTTAATTAATAACCATCAAAATACTTTAATACATGTCCATATATGTCCACTCAATTTAAGATTTCATAGCTATTAGATACCTTTAGCTAATGGAACTCCACTTTTACACTTTACGCGATTTAGTCATTTTTATCAAATTGACCAATCAAAGGATAAAATTTCTTAACGAAAATTTCACACAAACATATTATCATGCCAGAGACATTAAAATAATAATAAAAATAATTATTTTGACTTTGGATTTGTGCTCCCGAAACCAATTTCTTGATTCGACTAAAATCGGGTTATTATAACTCTCCCCTCTTAGGGATTTTCGTCCCCGAAAATCTTACCAGTGAATAGGTTAGGGCACTATTTTCTCATAGCTTCCTCAGGCTCCTACGTAGCCTCTTCAACTCTGTGACGTTGCCACAAGACTTTCACTAAGGCTATGTATTTATTTCTCAATTCTTTGATTTCTCGAGCCAAAATTCTGATTGGTTCTTCGTTGTACATCATATCAGGCTGGATCTCAATCTCTGACGGAGAAATCACATGTGAGGGATCCGATCGATATCGACGTAACATCGATATGTGAAACACTATGGATCTTTTCTAATTCTGATGGTAAAGCTAGTCGATATGCCACTGGCCCTATTCTTTCGATGATCTCCTATGGCCCGATGAAACGCAGACTAAACTTGCCTTTCCGACAAAATCTAAGGATTTTCTTCCACGGAGATACTTTCAAAAACACTTTGTCACCGATTTGAAATTCAATATCTTTTCGTTTCAAATCCGCATAAGATTTCTAACGATCTGAAGCTGCTTTCAAACGGTCGCGAATTACTTTCACTTTCTCTTTGGTTTCTCTAATCAATTCAACCCCATGAATCTGTTTCTCGTTAAATTCAGTCTAGTGCAATTGAGTTCGGCATTTACGACCATACAAAGCTTCGTACGGTGCCATCTTTATGCTCGATTGAAAGCTATTGTTATATGCGAATTCAACCAATGGCAAATATTTTGCCCAGTTGCCTTCGAACTCTAAAACACAACAATGAAGCATATCTTTGACAATCTGAATTACTCTCTCAGATTGACCATCGGTTTGCGGATGAAAAGCGGTACTAAAGTGTAATCGCATACCTAAAGCCTCTTGCAACTTCTTCCAAAACCGCGATGTAAACCTCGAATCTCTATCCAAAATAATCGAAACTGGCACCCCGTGCAATCTAACAATCTCAGCAATATACAATTCAGCTAATCTATCGAGTGAATAGTCAGTACGTACCGCAATAAAATGTGTTGATTTCGTCAGTCAATCAAGGAAAACCCAAATTGCATCTTTCTTTTTCAGCGACAGGGGTAATCCCGATACGAAATCCATAGTCACTCTATTTCATTTCCACTCTGGTATCATCATAGGCTGAAGCAAACCCGAAGGTACTTGATGCTCAGCTTTCACTTGCTGACAAATCAAACACTTTGATACAAATTCAAAAATGTCTCATTTCATACCTGACCACCAATACGACTTCTTCAAATCATTTTACATTTTGGTACACCCAGGATGAACAGATAAACAACCACTATGTGCCTCGTGTAAAATTTTCTGAATCAACTCAAGATTTTTTGGTACACAGATTCTATCTCGAAACATCAAAAAATCATCGGATCTGACTTGGTACTCTAAATCAGTAGTCGACTCGCATTGCACTCTTTTAGCTTGCAGTTCACTATCACATTTCTGAGCTTTGTAAATTTGCTGAAGAAATACTGGTTTAGCTTTTAACTCAGCTAAAATTGAACCGTCATCGGATAATGTCAACTGTGTATTCATTGCTCTCAGTACAAACAATGACTTCCTACTCAGAGCATCTGCGACCACATTTGCCTTCCACGGGTGATAATCAATTACTAACTCGTAATCTTTTAGTAGCTCGAGCCATCTCCGTTGTCGTAAATTTAGATCTTTCTGAGTCATAATATACTTTGAACTCTTATGATCAGTAAAGATGTGGCATTTTTCACCGTACAAATAATGTCGCCAAATTTTTAATGCATAAACTATAGCGACCAACTCTAAATCGTGCGTCGGATAGTTCTTTTCATGTGGCTTCAACTGTCTAGAAGCATAAGCTATCAATTTTCCCTCTTGCATCAACACACAACCCAAACCATTCAGTGACGCATCGCTGTAAATCACAAATTCTTTACCCGACTCAGGTTGAACCAACACTGGTGCCTCAGTTAACAATGCTTTTAATTGACCGAAAGTTCGTTGACATTTCTCAGACCAGTTAAACTTGACATCTTTCTATAGAAATCTGGTCATCGGTGTCGCAATCATCGAGAACCCTTTTACAAAACATAAATAGTAACCAGCTAATCCCAAAAAGCTTCTGACTTCGGATACATTTCTAGGTGGTTTGCAGTCAATAACTGCAGAAATCTTGCTCAGATCAACTCGAATGCCATCCGCCGAGACTATGTGTCCCAAAAATTCAACTTCCCGGGGCCAAAACTCACACTTACTAAATCTAGCATACAGTTGCTTATCTCTCAAGGTCTGCAACACAATCCTCAAATGCTCGGCATGCTCAGATTCATCTCGCGAAAAGATCAGAATGTCGTCAATGAACAAAACAACAAATCTGTCTAAATACGGTCTAAATATCCGATTCATCAAATCCATAAAAATGGCAGGAGCATGAGTTAATCCATAAGGCATAAGAAGGAATTCATAATGTCAGTACCTCGTTCTGAACACAGTTTTTGGCACATCTGAGTCTTTAACTCACAACTGATAATAACCAGATCTCAAATTAATATTTGAAAACACGGTTGCACCTTTCAACTGATCAAACAAATCATCTATTCTCGGAAACAAATACTTATTCTTTATCGTAACCTTGTTGAGCTGACGATAGTCAATACACATTCTCATTGACCCGTCTTTCTTCTTAACAAACAATACTGGCGCGCCCCAGGGCGAAAAACTCGGTCGTGCAAAACCTCTATCTGTTAACTCTTGCAACTGAGCTTTCAACTCTTTCAATTCTGTCAGAGCCATTCTATACGGAGCTATAGATATCGGTGAAGTTCCCAGTACTACTTTAATAGAAAATTCAGCCTCTCTGATAGGTGGCAACCCGGGTAATTCTTCACGAAATACATCCGGATATTCACAGATAACTGGCATTGATTCAATCTTTAATTCAGACACTTTAGTATCCAAAACATAAGCAAAATAAGCTTCGCAATCTTTTCTCACATATCTCTGAGCTGACATAGATGAAATCACAACAGGCAATTCATTCGATTCATTTGATTCAATCCGAAGAATTTCATTATTATGACACTTCAATTCTATAATCTTTCGTCTACAATTCACAACAGCATCATGTAGAGTCAACCAATCCATTCCCATAATTACATCGAACTCATCAAATGGAAAAAGCATCAAGTCAGCTGGAAAACAGTAACCCCAAGTCATTAAAGGACAATTCTTGCAAACTTTATCAACTAGAACATACTTGCCTAAGGGGTTTGATACTTTAATCACAAACTTAGTAGACTCGACAGGAAAACTCTTATTAAACATCAAATTCATACATATATACGAGTGTGTCGATCCAGGGTCAATTAAAGCAATCACATTAGTATCATAAAGAGAGAAGGTACAAGTAATAACATCTGGTGACGATGCTTCTTCGCGAGCGCGAATAGCGTAGGCTCTGGCAGGTGCACTAGCCTCAAACATCACAATGGAGTCCCTTGTCGCCCCTCGACTACCACTCACATTCCCAGCATTTCTCGGTGGTCTTCCTCTACTCGATATATTACTCGATCTCACATTCTGAAGTCTATCTTTCTCAACCATCTCAGGACAGTCTTTAATAAAATGATCTCGTGAAACACAACTGTAACAAGCTCTATTATTATATTTCACCCAACAATCTCAAAAATGTCGTCTTCAACACTATTGACACTCGGGCTTGATGTCTTTTATGTTGCCAACACTTGATACTGACGTGGCTTGAGCTTTAGGGCTGGTGTATTGTTTTCCGCGATCTCTATTGGAATATCCCGCTGAAGTGGTCGATCAGTTAAAATAATCTTTAGATTTCTTCAACGTGGAATGGTAAGGTTTACTCATCGATCTCTTCCTCGAATCTCTTGCCTCTGAATCAACCTTTCTCTTTTCTCGATTAAAGTCTTCGGCTTTGCAAGCTCGACCGACTAACACAACAAACTCTTTCTAATCTAATATACTTACCAGAAGTTTAATATCTTCGTCCAACCCGTCAACAAACCGCTTGCACATAATCTCTTCGGTAGAAACATACTCTTGAGCATATTTACTTAACCGCACAAATTCTCTCTCATACTCGGTTACGGTCATACGACCCTGTTTCAGTTCTAGAAACTCTTTGTGTTTTTGATCCAGAAACCTGACTTATATATTTCTTTCGGAACTCGGTCTGAAAGAACTCCCAGGTGACTCTCTCCCTCAGAACCACCGATACTAATGCATTCCACCACTGATACGCGATATCTCTCAGAAGGGATATAGCACACTTTAAACATTCAGCTGGCGTGCAAGAAAACTCATCAAACACTCGAATCGTATTTTCAATCCAAAACTCGGCTCTCTCAGGGTCATCATCAACATTAGCTCTTAACTCTTCAGCCCCGTGTTTACGGATCTTGTCAACTAGAGGCTTATTCAATCTTAAAAGTTCAACTCCTTGAGGAGCTATAGGTACAGGTTGGGGATTAGGAGTGGGTAGAGGTTGTTGAGCAGCCAGGTTCGTATGAATGTATTGAGTGAACCACTCGTTCATCATTTGGAAGAAGGCTTCTTTAGCCTCTCCTCCCTTACTGCCAATTACGGGTCTAGAATCAGACGGCACTGTCCCTTGAGCGGGAGCAGGCGCATTACTCTCAACCTTATCAGCTATAGCTCGATTAGGATCCATTTACTATATGAAAACACATTTTAAAATGTCAGGAGCTATCACACTATCACTGTTTATATATGGCATGTATAGCTAGACTCTCACACACGCTACGTTAGTCCTAGAATGGACTAAACCGTAGCTCTGATACCAATAAATGTAACACCCCTCACCCGTATTCAACGTCAAAATAGGTTTACGGAGCATTACCGGACTTACAACACACTTAAACAAACTTTTCTCATACATTTAATCGATACATACAATTATCAATTAATATCAATCAATTTGTCCCTAATACGAGCCTACGAGGCCTTACACATGCATTGTGAGTGGTTCGGGACTAAACCGATAACTCGGGAAGCTTTTCCAAACTTAGAATTTTTTTCTCAAAATAGGGGACACACGCCCGTGTGGCCAGGCCGTGTGTCTCAAACGGCCACCAGACACGCCCGTGTCACAGGCCGTGTGGACATTCGAAATGGGAGCATATGGCCGTGTCCCAGCCCGTGTCCTACCCCGTGTCCAAACAAGTGAGGTTATTGACTTGGGTCACACGGCCAACCACATGCCCGTGTGTCTAGCCCGTCTGCCCTTCGAAGTGGCCACACACGCCCATGTGCCAGGCCGTGTCAAACCTCTATGGTATACTGACTTTTGCAACACGGCCAAGTCACACGCCCGTGTGCTAGGCGTGTGCCAATTAATGGGGAACAATGACTTGTACCACACGGCCGATCACACGCCCGTGTGTGAGACCGTGTGAAGCATACTGACTTCACTTCAATTTCAACACCAGGGGACACACGGCCATGCAACATGACCGTGTGTCACACACGGCTGAGACACACGCCCGTGTCTCTGCCCATGTGGACAAAAATAGGCTATTTACCAAGCTAATTTGCCACCCAAATTTGTATATACCTACACAACCAAAATGGCACCAATTCAAAGCATAAATAAACATCTAATTTAGCCACAATTAAGGCTAATTCAAACCATATCCTATACCAATAACTAACATGCTTATAAATTATGTTTTTCCCAATCAAAAACATTCCAAAACATGTACACCAATAAACTAGTTAAACCTATATCAATCATACATTATTTTGTACCATTTCACAACTATGTTACCAATTCCTCAAATTATCAATTTACCATCCATGGTACTTATTATCATCAACCATCACAACCAACTCAATAAGCATAAGACATAAGCATATATGTATGCATATGATTCAAACATACCAAATATACCAAAATTAAGCCATCACCCATGGCTATATATACAAACCAAAATATAAGTAATTACAAGCCAATTCATTTGGCCAAAGTCATTACCAAAACATAACTAACATGACTCAAAGTCCCTATACATGCCATATACTTAAAATACCAAAATTCAAAGGTACCAAGTGATAAGTTGTAGTGTGAAACGATCTCTGACGACCCCCGAGTCTGAGCTAGCTTCAATATCACTATAAAACACGGAAAATACACAAAGTAAGCTATAAAGCTTAGTAAGCTCGTATGATATAAACTTAACTAATCAGATATACACCATTCCTCAATTTAAACATATTAACATGTAATTCATGATTACTAACAAACCTTTCACATGCTCATTCATATGCTAATAAGCAAACTTCATAACTTCTTCGATTTAAAGCTCATACTATGCATGTACATACATGTACCAATCTGTAACAAGCTCATACATATTCGGAATACCGTTGAATACCTGATATCTCGCACACTAAGTGCCGTACATAGCCAAAGCTATCTCAAATCGCCCACTAAGTGCCATACATTTCTGAAGCTATCTCGATCTTGCACACTAAGTGCCACACATAGCCGAAGCTGTCTTGAATCGCACACTAAGTGCCATACATAGCCGAATTGTCGTCAAACATGACTGTAGTCTCATATAAACAATTTATGCCATATCAAAGCATTTAAAGCATAATTATAACAATGCTTATTACATACAAACTTACCTCGGATGTATAATCGATAACGCAGATGAACAAATCTGACACCTTGTTCTTCCCTCGATCTAGGTCCGAATTTCATTTTTCTTGATCTAAATATATTCAAAACTAATTCAATTCAATCCAAAATATACATTAGGGCTATTTTACACATTTGCCCCTAAACTTTCAAATTTTTCACAAATTAGTCCTTATTACACAAAATCACAAATTTATAAAATTCAAGACTAACCCATGCTAGCCAAATTACCATTATGCCCCTAGCAGCCCATATTTTTCATTTATTTCACATTTTAACCACAAAGTTTCAACATTTCTCAATTTAATCCCTATTTCGCATTTTCACTAAAAATATATTAATAAAACTTGTCATACTCATAACTAATATTCATAGTCTATCATCAAAAATCAAAAATCATACATCTTCATCAATGTCATCATTAAAAATCTTGAACAGTTGTGCAAATTAGTCCCTGGGCTAGCTAGTACTAGCTGCAACGATCTCAATAACGTAGAAATCATTAAAAACAGAACAAAAATCGTACCTTAATAGACAATGAAAGCTTGGCCGAATGAACCATAAAGAAACGGTTTTTCTTCTTTGCTATGTATGGTTGAAGATGATGATCTTAGATAATGGTTTCATTTTTGTTTTATTATTTATAACTTAATTAACTAAATTACCTTTTTAACCTTAATTAATAACCATCAAAATACTTTAATACATGTCCATATATGTCCACTCAAATTAATTATGATCTAATTACAACATAAGGACCTCCAAATTAAGATTCCATAGCTGTTAGATACCTTTAGCTAATGCAACTCCACTTTTACACTTTACACGATTTAGTCCTTTTTATCAAATTGACCAATCAAACGATAAAATTTATTAACGAAAATTTCACACAAACATATTATCATGCCACGGACATTATAATAATAATAAAATAATTATTTCAACTTTGGATTTGTGGTCCCAAAACCACTTTTCTGATTTGACTAAAAACGAGATGTTACAAGTCTCCCCCTTAGGGATTTGTGTCCCCAAAAATCTTACCAGTGAATAGGTTAGGGTACTGTTTTCTCATAGCTTCCTGAGGTTCCCACGTAGCCTCTTCAACTTCGTGACATTGCCACAAGACTTTTACTAAGGCTATGCGTTTATTTTTCAATTCTTTGATTTCTCGAGCCAAAATTCTGATCGGTTCTTCGTTGTAAATCATATCAGGCTGGATCTCAATCTCTAACGGAGAAATCACATGTGAGGGATCTGATCGATATCGATGTAACATCGATACGTGAAACACATTATGGATCTTTTCTAATTCTGATGGTAAAGCTAGTCGATATGCCACTGGCCCTATTCTTTCAATGATCTCGTACAGCCCGATGAAACACAGGCTAAACTTGCCTTTCTGACCAAATCTAAGGATTTTCTTCCACGGAGATACTTTCAAAAACACTTTGTCGCCGATTTGAAATTTTTGTTTCAAATCCGCATACGATTTCTGACGATTAGAAGTTGCTTTCAAACAGTCGCAAATTACTTTCACTTTCTCTTCGGTTTCTCTAATCAATTCAACCCCGTGAATCTATTTCTCGTTAAGTTCAGTCTAGTACAATGGAGTTCGGCATTTATGACCATACAAAGCTTCGTACGGTGCCATCTTTATACTCGATTGAAAGTTATTGTTATATGCGAATTCAACCAACGGTAAATATTTTTCCCAGTTGCCTTCAAAATCTAAAACACAACAACGAAGCATATCTTCGAGAATCTAAATTTTTCTCTCAAATTGGCCATCGGTTTACGGATGAAAAGCGGTACTAAAGTGTAATCGCGTACCTAAAGCCTATTGCAACTTCTCCCAAAATCGTGATGTAAACCTCGGATCTCTATCCGAAATAATCGAAACTGGCACCCCGTACAATCTAACAATCTCAGAAATATATAATTCAGCTAATCTATCGAGTGAATAGTCAGTACGTACCGGAATAAAATGTGCTAATTTCGTCAGTCGATCAACGATAACCCAAATTGCATCTTTCTTTTTCAGAGACAGGGGTAATCTCGATACGAAATCCATAGTCACTCTATCCGATTTCCACTCTGTTACCATCACAGGCTGAAGCGAACCCAAAGGTACTTGATGCTCGGCTTTCACTTGCTGACAAATCAAACACTTCGATACAAATTCAGAAATGTCTCGTTTCATACCCGACCACCAATACGACTTCTTCAAATCATTGTACATTTTGGTACTCCCAGGATGAACTGATAAACAACCACTATGTGCCTCGTTTAAAATTTTCTGAATCAACTCCGAAATTTTCGATACACAGATTCTATCTCAGAACATCAAACAATCATTGAATCTGATTTGGTACTCTGAATATGAAAATGGTTGATTCGAAGATTGAATCAGTGCCAGTAGCCTGTGAGTATTCAAATGTATTTCCAGAAGAATTACCAGGGTTGCCACCGATCAGAGAAGTTAAGTTTTCTATTGAAGTAGTTCCGAGAACATCACCGATATCTTTAGCTCCGTATAGAATGGCTCTGACAGAGTTGAAAGAGTTGAAAGCTCAGTTTCAAGAGTTAACGGATAGAGGTTTTGTACGACCTAGTTTTTCACCCTGGGGTGCACCAGTGTTGTTCATAAAGAAGAAAGACGGATTAATGAGACTATGTATTGATTATCGTCAGCTCAATAAGGTTACGATAAAGAACAAGTATCCTTTGCCGAGAATCGATGATTTGTTCAATCAGTTGAAAGGGGAAACAGTGTTCTTAAAGATTGATTTGAGATCTGGTTATTATCAGTTACGAGTGAAAGATTCAGATGTGCCAAAAAATGCATTCAGAACAAGGTACGGGCATTATGAATTTCTTGTTATGCCTTTCGGATTAACTACTGCTCCTACAATTTTTTTGGATTTGATTAATCGAATTTTCAGACCGTATTTAGATAGATTTATGGTTGTATTCATTGACAACATTCTAATCTATTCACGAGATGAGTCTGAGCATGCCAAGCATTTGAGAATTGTGTTACAAACCTTGAGAGATAAGCAACTATTCGCTAAATTCAGCAAATGTGAATTTTGGCTTCGAGAAGTTAAATTTTTGGGACATATTGTTTCAGCTGAAGGCATACGAGTTGATCCGAGCAAGATTTCAGCCGTTGTTGACTGGAAATCACCAAGAATTATATCTGAAGTCAGAAGATTTCTGGGGTTAACTGGTTACTATCAGTGTTTTGTTAAAGGGTTCTCGATGATTGCTACACCTATGACTATATTGCTACAGAAAGGTGTGAAGTTTGAGTGATCCGAGAAATGTCAATAGAGTTTTGAACAGTGGAAAACATTGTTAACTGAAGCACCAGTGTTGGTTCAACCTGATTCGGGTAAAGAGTTTGTGATTTTTAGCGACGCGTCATTGAACGGTTTGGGTTGTGTTTTGATGCAAGAGGGTAAATTGATAGCTTATGCCTCTAGATAGTTAAAGTCGCATGAAAAGAATTATTCGATGCACAATTTAGAGTTGGCTGCTATTGTGTTCGCATTGAAAATTTGGCGACATCATTTGTACAGTGAAAAGTGCCATATCTTTACCGATCACAAGAGCTTGAAATATATAATGACTCAGAAAGAATTGAATTTTCAAAAATGAAGATGACTCGAGTTGCTAAAAGACTATGCGTTAGTGATTGATTATCATCCAGGGAAAGCGAACATAGTCGAGGATGCTCTGAGTGGAAAATCATTATTTGTTTTGCGAGCGATGAGTACTCAATTAACTCTACATGATGATGGTTCAATTTTAGCTTAATTAAAAGCTAGACCGGTATTTCGTCAACAGATTTGTGAAGCTCAAAAGTGCAACAACGAGTTGCAAGCTAAAAGAGTGCAATGTGACTCGACTAGTGATTCAGACTATCAGGTCGGATCCGATGATTGTTTAATGTTTCGAGATAGAATTTGCTTACCAAAGAATTTCGAGCTCATTCAAAAAATTCTACATTAAGCATACAATGGTTGTATATCTGTTCACCCGGGGAGCACTAAAATGTACAATGATTTGAAACAGTTGTATTGGTGGTCGGGTATGAAACGAGACATTTTAGATTTTGTGTCAAGATGTTTGGTTTGTCAGCAAGTTAAAGCTGAGCATCAGGTGCCTTCAGGATTACTATAGTCTGTGATGATACCAGAGTGAAAATGGAATAGAATTACGATGGATTTCGTATCGGGATTACTCCTGTCTCCAAAGAAGAAAGATGCTATTTGGGTTGTCGTTGATCGACTGACGAAATCTGCACATTTCATTCTGGTATGTATTGACTATTCACTTGATAAATTGGCTGAATTGTACATTTCAGAGATCGTTAGATTGCACGGGGAGCCAGTTTCCATTATTTTGGGTAGAGATCCGAGATTCACATCGCGATTTTGGAAGAAATTGCAAGAAGCTCTGGGTAAGAGGTTGAATTTTAGTATCGCGTTTCATCCACAAACTGATGATCAGTCTGAGAGAGTATTTCTGAAAGAGTATTGAATTTTAGATCGGTGGAAGAGTATTTCTAAAAGCATCTTCGTGGAAGAAAATTCTTCATTTTGTTCGTTAAGGTAAATTAAGTCCGCGATTCATCGAGCCGTATGAGATCATCGAAAGAATAGGACCAGCGACATATCGACTAGCGTTACCATCAGAATTAGAAAGGATTCACAACGTGTTTCATGTATCGATGTTGTGACGATATAGATCAGATCCAACACATGTAATTTCTCCGGCAGAGATTGAGATTCAACCTGATATGACATATAATGAAGAACCGATCAGAATATTAGCTAGAGAGGTTAAAGAATTGAGAAATAAACGTATAGCTTTGGTGAAGGTTTTGTGGCAACGGCATGGTGTCGAAGAGGCTACGTGGGAACCCGAGGAAGCTATGAGAAAATTGTACCCTAACCTCTTTTCTGGTAAGATTTTCGAGGATGAAAATTCCTAAGGGGGAGAGTTGTAACAGCCTGTTTTTAGTCAAATCGAAACAGTGGTTTCAGGACCATAAATTTGAAGTCAAAATAATTATTTTATTATTTTAATTTTTACAGTATGATAGAATAATTGTGTGAAAGTTTTGTTAAGAAATTTTATCGTTTGAGTTCTTAATTAGATAAAAAGGACTAAATCGCGTAAAATGTAAAAGTGATGTTCTAATAGTTAAAGGTATCAAATGGCTATAGAATCTTAAAGTAGAGGTCCTTGTGTAGTAATTAACCCATTGAGAGTTGGTGGATGATAGTGGCTTGGTTTTTGGTGTAAATATTAAGTATTTTAAAGGTTAAATATGTAAATTGATTATTAATTGTTAATTAAATTAAAAAAACCATTTTATCATCTTTTATCATCCTTTCCAACCGAAATTAGAAGAGAAGAAAGACCATAGTTAGGTTTTTCATTCGGCCAAAGTTGTATAGTTCATTAATGTACGATTTTTGTCCCGTTTTTAATGATTTCTATGTTTTTGAGATCGTTCCAGCTTAATCTAGCTAGCCCAGGGACTAATTTGCAAAACTGTTAAAGGTTTACGATTTTTCCATTGATGAATGCTCATGTATTTTGATGTTTGATGATAGAAAATGTATGCTTGTTGTTAGATAAATAATATTTGTAAAGTGATTTTTTGTAAAATTGTCAATTAGGGATTTATTTATAAAATGTGAAAAATTCATGGTTAAATTGTGAAATAAATGAAAAATATGGGCTGCTCTATATGAAATTCGACTAGCATGGGTAGGGACCTAATTGCATGAATTTGTATTTTCATGAGATAAGGACTAAATTGTAAAAAAATTGAAATATTAGGGGCAAAAGTGTAAAGTTGCCATAATGTGATTTTTGGGCTAAATTGATTAGATTGATGATTAAATGAGTTAAATTTGATATTATATAGATCAAGAAAAATGAAGTTCGGATTTAGATCGGGGAGAACCAAAGTTCTAGATTTGTCGATCTACTTCATCGTTTTGTGAATCAAGGTAAGTTTTTATGTAATAAGCATTATTATAATTGTATTTAAAAGCTTTGATATTGCATAAATTGTAAATACGATCTTGCGGACACATTCAACGACGATTTGGCAACGAGAAATCCCGATTGAACCTTAGGAATAGATTAGGATACGAATGACATGTCATTAGGGGTTATTATTGTTTGGGTGTTGGTCCGTACGTCCTACCGGTGGCTGAGTTATCCAGCATGTGTTGCGGATTCTCGTTATCTTGTGTGAGCAGCAGCATGTAGCTTCGCCATGGCGATCAGCTTGTGTGAGCAGACCCGTTGATAGCTCGATAGTGAGCATTATTGAGATAGCTTCGGCTATGTATTGGCACCTCGGTGCAAGATTTATTGAGATAACTTTGGCTATATATATTGGCACTTAGGGTTTGAGTTTCTCGAGTATCCTGTATTATTCCAAATGGTTCAAGGGGTATATCGAAGATATGAAATGGTGAGAATAGATATGTATCAAAACAGGTATGTACGAAAACCGTATATGTATCAAACTTATGAAAGAAGTGAACTCATGGTTATATAGATGATTTAATATATGTTAACATTGTGGTTAATAAATTTGTGGTATGTTATATACATGTTTTGAATGGTAAATTAAATGGTGAGTTCTGCTTATTATCTTCATACGAGCTTACTATGCTTTATAGCCTACTTAGTTTATTTTTTGTGTTTTATAGTGAAATCAAAGCTAGCTCGAAATCGGGATTGTCAGAGACTTCATCACACTATCCTACTATCACTTTGGTACTTTTGAACTTAATTATCTTAAGTATATGGCATGTATAGGAACTTTGGTTATTTTGGGTTATGGTTTGAGAATGAATTTAGCCAATTGTAATGGCTTGTAAATGTTAATGTTTTGGTTTTGTATATAGCCATGAGAGTTGGCTTAATTTGGTTGATTTAGTTGTGCAGTCATATGTGTATATGACTTTGGTTTGTGTTAAATGATGGATATGTGATGCTTGTTGATTATAGGTGATGTGGATATGTGTTAAATGGTAAAATATGAATTAATGTATATTAAATAAAACCAAAGTGATTTTTGTGTTCATCTTTTACATCTCTTCACCAGAATATGAAAGAAATATAGGGCTAGGAACCTTTAACATTTCGACACACTTGTGATCTTGATTGAGGTACGAAATTTGTTCAGTTTTTGATGATTTCTACGTTTTTGTGATGGTTGCTTCGTGTTGTTTCAAACCCATGCTTTAATTTTAGAACTTGATGATGCCTTTGAGATATGCCATTTATGAATGTTTGAGCTTTGTGATAATTGATGATGAAATATGAAAGATATGTGAAAGATTAACATGTTTTGTCTTTGAATTTTTGGTGAAATTGAGTAATTTGGGCTAAATTATGAAAATAAGAAATTGGAGGACTAAAATGTGAAATAAATGAAATATGTGGGCTTGTATGGATATAAGGAGAATTCGACTAGGCATGGGTGAAATGAAATTATGTGTATTTGATGATTTTATGAAATAGGGACCAAAGTGTTAAAATGTGAAAATGTGAGGGCTATTTTGTAAAATGCCCTAAATATGTGTGTTTGGACTAAATTGAATGAATTGGCGATTGAATGAACAAAATTTGAATATGTATAGACCAAGAAAGGAGAGATTCGGATCGAGATCGAGGCAAAGACAAAGTGCTCGATTGAACGACTAGTCTCGATATTTCTACGTTCGAGGTAAGTTCAGATATAATACGAATTATTAAATTTATGTTTAAGTGTTATGAAATGAACGAATACGAGATTAATGAATTAGAAATGTTATATGTGGAATTGAGAAATGTGGCACTAAGTGTGCGTAATCAGAATTAGGACAGAAGTGATTAGCACTGTGTGTGCAAAGTAATGGAAGCCTCGGCTTTATTGATTGGCACTGTGTGTACGATACTGAGATAAATTCGATTTTATGTAAAGGCACTAAGTGTGTGATGATATTTAAGTGTCGGTTATGAATTTGGCACTAAGTGTGCGAATAAATCGAATGAATAACAAAGGTTGATCGAAATGAAGTATTGAGCATTGAGTAGCATGAATGGTGAATAACTAAGTGTTGGCCAAGGTACGTATTGAACCTATGTGGTTGATGAAATTGTAAATGGATTTATGAATGGTTGAGTTAGTATATTAGCTATGGATGATATGGTACATATTTATAAGTTGATCTATGTGATGGATTAATTTGTATATTGTAATTGAATCATTGATTTAGATGTATTATGTTACGAACTTACTAAGCTTTGGAGCTTACTGTGTGAAGTGTTTCCCTATTTTTTAGTGTCTTAAAAGCTAGCTCGGATCCAGGGATTGTCAGTGGCTCAATCACACTATCGGCTAACTATTTTGGTACTTTGGAAGATGTATTATGTATGGTATATGGCATGTATAGGCTAGTTGATATGGCATGTTTTGAGGTGTATAAACTTTGCCATGTGATATGGCTTGAAAGTTGAATATGTTAGTATATATGTGTGGAATTATGTGAATGATGAATATGGTATGTTTTATGCTTAAATGGTTGATGAGAATATAGGTTTAAACATGAACTTGTGGTATGGGTTTTATGATGCTTGACTTATAGGATTTGGAATATGGAATTGGTAGTTTAGATAGACTTATTGAGTTGAATTTGAGCATAGAAATAAATGATGTAGTTGATGATTAGTTGGTGCATATATTGGTATGTTATGATTGCCATTTGAGGTATAAATATTTATGAATTGAGGCTTGTAGGTGATTTTAAGTGTGAGTGGCAAGTTTGGTCTTGTAAATGGTCTATAATTTCCCACACGGTTGAGCACACGAGTGTGTGGCTCGACCGTGTCCTTCGAGTTTGTAAATTGAAACATGTCAGGCTCGACCACGGGCTGGACACATGGGTGTGTCCCAGGTCGTGTGATGCAAGTCAGGCTCGACCACGGGTGAGGCATACGGGCTTGTCTCAAGCCGTGTGGACAAGTCAGTATGTATGCCCTGTTTTGCCACAGCTCCGACACATGGGCGTGTCTGAGGCCGTGTGAGGCACATGGCCTGCTCACACGGGCGTGTGACCTCTGTAGCTTGGAAAAATGTTTAAATTTTGGAAAAAAATTTGTATGATCTCGGTTTAGTCCCGACCCCTTTCTAGTGCATGTTTGAGGTCTCGTAGACCTTGTTAAGGGACTATATGAATATATATTGATACGTTGAACTGTGTTATACTCTATGTTGAGAAATGATTGTAAATGTTCCAATTGTTCGGTAATGCCTCTTAACCCTATTCCGGCGGCGGTTACGGGTTTGGGGTGTTACATTTTATTGGTATTAGAGCTACGGTTTAGTCGATTCTAGGACTAACGTAGCGCGTGTGAGTCTAGCTATACATGCCATATATATATTTGCGATAGTGTGATGAATCCTGACAGTTAAAAATGTGTTTTTATATAGCAAATGGATCCCGATCGAGTAGTTGTTGATGATGTAGAGAGGAATGCGACTGCTCTCGCTCAAGGGACAGCGCTGACCGAATCTAGGCCGATAACTAGTAGTCACGTGGGAGAGGCTAAGAAAGCCTTCTTCCAAATGATGAGTGAATGGTTTTCGGAGTTCGTTCGAACGAACCGGCTACTACAAAACCTTCACCCCCACAAGTACCTGTGGTGCCATAAGTTTTAGATCCGATCCGATTGAGTAAACCTCCTGTAATAAAATCCGAAAGTATGGGGCCGAAGAGTTTAGAGCCACAGTTGATGATGATGTTGAACGAGCTGAGTTCTGGCTCGAGAATACAATCCGAGTGTTTGATGAGATGTCATTGACTCCTGATGAATGCTTGAAATGTGCTATTTCATTGTTGAGAGATACGGCATATAATTGGTGGAAAACATTGATATCCGTGGTTCCGAGGGAGAGAATTACCTGGGATTTCTTTCAAGATGAATTATGAAAGAAGTATATCAGTCAATGATTCATAGATCGGAAACGTAAAGAATTTCTAGAGCTGAAACAGGGTCGTAGGTCAGTTATGGAGTATGAACGGGAGTTTGTGAGATTGAGCCAATACGCGCGAGAATGTGTTTCAACTGAAGCTACTATGTCCAAACGCTTTGTTGAAGGGCTGAATGAAGAAATTAAATTGCTGGTTGGAATACTCGATTTAAATGAATTTGTAGTGTTAGTTGAAAGAGCCTGCAAAGCCGAGAAGTTTAGCAAAGAAAAAAAGAAAGCAGATTCTGAGGCTAGAGATGAAAGAAAAAGATCGATGAGTAAGTCGTCTCAACCTTCGACGAAGAGATTTAGAGATGCAAGCAATCGTTCAAATGCTTCGTTTGGACATTCGAGTAGAGATCGTGTGAGACAAAGTGTTGGTCCAAGAATTCAAACTCCGATTGAATCAAGTATTGGTAGTGTTAAAAGCGACAAGCCTGAGTGTAGACAGTATGGAAGACGACATGTTGGAGAATGCTGGGGCAAGTATAGTAATAGAACTTGTTATAAGTGTGGATCACGAGATCATTTCATTCGAGACTGCCCAGAGTTAGCTGAGAAAGACGATGTACAGAATGCGAGACCGAGTAATGTGACAGCTAGAGATAAACCACCCAGAAACACCGGGAATGTAAGCGGTAGTCAGAGAGGAACATTAGACACAGCTGTGAGATCTGAGGCGAGAGCACCTGTAACAGCCCGATTTAGGGGCTAGTCGGAACAGTGATCTCGGAATCACTAATTTGAGGTTAGAGAAAATTATTTTCATGTTATGTTATGTGTTATAACATGTTTATAAGGATGCATGAAAATTTTGGTGCCTTAATTTTAGCAATTTCTAGCTTAATTACGAAAAAGGACTAAATCGCATAAAGTACGAAAGTTCCATTTTGTTTGCTAGAGATTTCAAATAGCTAAGGATTTCAAATTGAGGTCCCAAATGTACAATTAGGCCATTGGAGGAGTGATGGCCGGCCATGGGGGACAAGATTATTAAATTAGTCAAAGGCTTGATGTGTTAGGTAGAGAAAGAATAAAATAAGAGAAAAATAAAGAAAAGAAAGCTACCATCTTTTCTTCTCTTCATCATCATCGAAAATTGGCAGCAAACAAGGGTTGGAGAACTCTAAAATTTCAGCAAGCTTTTCTCCACTCAAGTAAGTCAATTTGATTGTTGTTTTTGATGATTTTTGTACTTTTGAGACCCTTAAAGCTTAAGCTTTCTAAAGAGGGGACTATTATGCAATATGGTTGAAAGTCTAGGGACTTACCATGAGAGAGTTTATGCTGGTTGGTGAGTTTTTATGGAAGAAAATGAATGATAGGATGATGAGAAACAACTTTTGTGAAAGGTGTTGTCATGAAAACACCTAATTGGGACTAAAATGCAAAAGTTGTAATTTGTTCATTAAGGCTTGAAATAGATGGAATTGTTGATAGTTGTAAGAGGATTAAATGTTCAGCTAGGCTTGTTTAACAAGAAAATGTGATAAAAATTTATTTACGAGCCCAGGGGCAAAATCGTAATTTTGCCAAAGTGTAGGGGCAAAATAGTCATTTTTCCCTAAAGTGTAGATTATAATGTTTTATGATTTATAAGAGATTAAATCAGTGAATTCCATTGTTCTAGATCAAAGAAATCGAGTTTCGGACCTAGAACGGGTGAAAAGAGAAAGGTGGGCAAAAGTCCCTTTTTGGCCCTTTTGGCATCGAGGTAAGTTCATCTACAAATGTTGTAATTACGTATGAGTTATTTTAATATTCGAATGTTGTATGGAATGTATGATTACGCAATGAATGTATTAAATACTTGTCGATGAGTTGTTAAGAGAATTGAACCTAAGAATGGTAAGAAATGTAAATAGTATGAAATGATGATAGTTAAGGTTCCGTGTAAGACCATACTGGAATATGGCTTCGGTGAGAGATATTAAATAAGACCATGTCAAGGACATGGCAATGATGTGATATTTCGTATAAGGCCTTGTCGGGTACATGGCATCGATATGATAATTCATGTATGACCCTATCAGGGGTATGATGTCAATGTGACAATATGTGTATGAGATCTAATAGTATTATTTAACAGTTGAGATGAATTTAGTGTATGATTAACCTTTAGTGGGATGAGTGTAATCAATACACCTTAGTGTATGAGAGAGATTTGTTAGTGTATTGTGTGAACGCGAATGAGAATCGTAGAAAGATAAGTAAGAATGATAGTGAGTGAGGATGTTTACGGATGAACGTTTGAATTAGAGAAAATGTATGTGGATAAGTATTTGTGAATGTATAATATTGGTGGGTTTTGTATGCGTTACACACGATATATTATTAATTGATGGGTGTTTGCAATACCATCAACTATATTATTCGGTGGGGGTGTGTGCGCACACACGATAAATTAGTAATCGATGGGTGTGTGCGATACCATCGCTTATAAATGATTGGTGAGCTAAGTGCGAAATCACCATAGGTATAAATGATTGGTGGGCTGTGTCCGATACCGCCCTATAAGAGATTCAATGGTGGGCTAAGTGCGTAACCACCGAGAGATTAGTAGTATGAGTGACTTATTGAGAATGCGTGATGCGTTGTTTTATATGATCTTGTGATGGTCAGTGCAGGAATGTATGCTAATTAGACGAGCATTTGGCTTATTGTATGGTAAGAATATGGTAAGAGGTAGAATGAGTAAGCTTTAAGGATGATTGAGTAAGTAACCATGAGTTCATGAGAGAAGCTCATCATAATAACTTGCAGTCATGTCTATTCGAAGAATATCAGTGTTTATCAATTGTATGCAGATGAACTTACTAAGCATTTTTGCTTACTCCTTTTATTTTTCTCATCTCTTATAGGTAAATTTAGCTAGCTCGGATTGGAGATCGCCGGAGATGTTTTCACACTATCAAGAATACACTCGGTATGATGTATCAAGTCACTATAAGTTATGGCATGTATAGGGCTAGTACTTAAGGATGAATAAGTCATTGTTGCTGTAGTCAAATTGTGTTTGCCTAAGAGAACTTATGTTTGTTTGTGTATAGCCATAGATGATGGCCTAAGTTGTTTGTAATTATATGAGAATTAGTTCTCCCTAGTGTATGGGATAAAGGCCTTATTTCTTTTATAATCAAATGTCTTTAATTCAAGAGTAATGTTGATACTATGTGTAGTTATGTGATGAGGTATGAATGTATGCAAATGAGAGTAGAAAAAGGCTTGGTAGATAGCCTCTAAGTGCCCACATGGATAGACACACGGGCGTGTGTCTAGGCCGTGTGTCTCCTACACTTTAGTGTTTTAAGTCAGAATAGACCACGGGCTGGTCACACGACCGTTTGTTTAGGCCGTGTGATACACACGGTTGGAACATGGGCGTGTGCCAAGGCCGTGTGAAGTCTGCACTTAACACTTAGAAATTTAATTGTCACACAAGCCAGGGCCACGGGTGTGTCCAGGCCGTGTGGATTTAGTCAGTGTTGACCACGGGTGGAAGGCACGGGCATGTCTTAAGGGCACACGGGCGTGTCCCTATACCAACACGGGCGTGTGGCCCCTATTTTGTTAAAAAGTTTCTTGAATTCGTAAAAGTTCCCGGAATAGTTTCCAAACTTCTCGGAAGTATGTTTGGGGCCTTTTATGCCAAGTTTGTTCAAATGATGGGTTTAAACGAAATTTTTATAACCCTAATTGAGATGTTTAAGTAAGATCAGTTAAGTAATGCCTCAAACCCTGTTCCAGCTCAAATACGGGTAAGGGGTGTTACATTTAGTGGTATTAGAGCTATGGTTTAGTCGGTTCTCAGACTAACCTAGCGTGAGTAAGAGTCTAGCTATACATGCCATAGGTGGACTGTGATAGTGTGATATCTCTCGGCTCTAACGAAATTGTTTTGTTAAGACAGGGATGGTTCTCAATGAGCTAAATCCAATAATTTTATAAGTGATGATAGGGAAATTGAAATGCGCTTATGCAATGATGAGATTCAAAAAGAGTGCAGTCGAAGCATATGACATGTGTACGATAATGCATGAAATGAGAAGTTTATCTCGCATTGGGTGGATGTGCATAAGGTGTTATATACTCAACATATTAGGTTAGGTGCATATAGTGAGTAAATTTACCCAGAGAATGGGGTATATATGTATGTATGAGTGTTTGAGCGATGTATGATCAGCATGTCCACATAGCTGAATCTCATGTGTGACTATTAAAATAGATGATGTATAATGTTTTATTTCGTGACTCTGTATGAAACTACGAGTATTATGGTGTGAGAGTTAAACTGGGAAGTTTGACTAAGTAGAATGCAGGGATGAGTACGGTCGTTCAATGATAAAATGATGAATAAGACCATGGTTGGACCATGGCGATACATGTGATCCCATATAAGACCATGTCTGGGACATGGCATTGGTGACAAATAGTGATCCCGTGTAAGACCATATCTGGGATATGGAATCGGCAACGACATGAGTTCCATGTAAGACCGTACCAGGGGTATGGCATTGGTATTGATATGAGATTTCATTTAAGACCATGGCAAGGCTATGGCATCGTGATGACATGTAAAGAAATAGCTGGGCTATGATGGGTGATACGAGTAAGACCATAGTTGGACTATGGCAATCAAGTAAACGACGTACTCAAAACCCGTAAGACATTCTCTAGATTGATAAGCAATAGTAAGAGGAAGTAGAATCAAATGTTGAATACTCAAGTAGATATTAATGTGGAACTTGAGTAAGTAAAGTCACTGTTCGAAAGTATGAGTGATAGAAACAATTGTGGCATGGAAAATGTGAAAACTCACTTGGAGTGAGTTGCGTGACTATGATGAATTTCAGTGATGATGAATGTTAAATCATATGTATGTGGTCATGAGAGTCAAGTTATGGGACGCTACGACCGCACCCCTTACCACTGTTGAATTATGATGAGATGTTATGAGAGTTAAGTTGAGTAAGTTTGCATTCGATTAATGCAATAATTATGTTAGCATAATTGAGAATGCTTTGTATCACGTTGATACATGATACCCTAGTAAATAGAGTAATTGTTGTTGAACATGAGGTTGAAGTCCTAGGGGACTATAATAAAAAGGTTATCATTGGGATATGAAAAAGGTAAGGTCCTGTATAAGACCATGCCCGAGACATAGCCTCGGCATAAAGTTGAGATCCCGTATAAGACCATATCTGGGATATGGCTTCGGTAAAGAATATGAGAATCATATAAGACCATATTCAGAATATGGTATCGATACCTAATGTGGAAGTCCATATAAGACCTTACCCGGGATATGGCACTGGCATTTAGAAGTGACTCCATATAAGACCACCTCGGGGATGTGACATTGGTTTCGTACCTACATGAATGACGATGAATATGAGTATTTGATTATCCCTAGTGATTAGAGGGACAGATGGATGAGTCTAGAGGTAGAAATGAGAATTGTACTAAAGCCATGTGAATGGGTGAATACAGGTAATCGTGAATGAGTCAAAAAGAAACCAGTACGATGTGTGGCACGGTATGTGCTAAATAAATGGCAAGTTTGAGTAAGTTGGCTCGAAACCTGTAGTTTGTGCATGGTTAGTGGATTCCATGGATAGATTATAATAATCTCGTTGAGTATTAGGTATAAATATATGTTGCCTTTCAGGACTGATTTAGTTGTTCTTTTCATAAATTGTGATTGTGTGAGAATGTTAGCTGATAGTAAAAAATCAGACAAAACGGTTGTTGATTTAGAAAATTGAAATTGATATTCCTTTACCTCCTCGTAATCCTATTCGGGTTCTTTGAGGAGGAAGTTGCTGCTGAAACTTCTTGTGAGATTTCTTTTATATTTCCATTGATCAGGGTTATTTATAAAGGGTGTGTTCTTTGAGTTGCGATATTCATATTTATTATGATTGCGCTTTTGATTTGATCAAAGAAAAGTGATAATTCTAGTACAAGAAATGAAATCACAAGTTTCATGTTGTGCGATGGGTTTTCGGGTAAGCCGAATAGAGTTAATGAATTTGATCAAGATGTCCCTGCTATCGTGAGATATGATGATAGTAAAGGCCTTAGATTAGCACAGCAAGAGAAACTCATATGAGAGTACTAGAAATATGTTCTCAGTATGGAGAAAAGAGTAGATTAATGTATTGAGATATGATTTAAGTTCTGTATATATTCACGCATGAGTCAGTAAAGAGAATGAAATTCTGTGTGTACGTGGGTAGGGAGCATGATATAAAGATATGCTCATCAAAATGTTCAAACCGTGCTGGTTGAATTGAAAGCTATTGAAAGAACTGCTTATTTGAAAGTTCTAGTACTGAGATCAGTCTGAATCGAGAGAAAGAGTTGACAGGTTGGTGATCCAGATACGATCACTTTTGTGTCTGTGTTGTGAGTTAGATATTATGTATTGATCCATGAAAAGATCGATGTGTATTTTCTAAATTTTAATAAGTGAGGGTATCTTATGTTGCAGAAGATTTTGAAGATGAAATAGTGGAAATGGCTTGAATTATTACAATGGTGGGTATAGTTATTGTGATACTACTCAGATAGTAGACATAGTACAAATGTCTGAATGAAAGATCCATGTTAAATAATGCGAATTAGTTACTCAGTTGATCTTAGTTGGTAATATCCTAGTTTCAGCGAGGTTAATGACTAGAGAGAGTTTTCTTTTCAGAACAAAAAGGGTTCAGAAGTGAGATAGTAAATGGTATTTTAAATAAACTTTGAATGACTTTATTTAAGGTGATAAAATGCAAGTCGGATAAGATTTCCGTTGTTGATGTTTCCTCGAGATAGAATTTTAATGATGATGAATCCAGAACTTATGCAGAAGTTTTAGTATGAGACTTAGTAGTAGCATATCTAATAAAGCAAGAATAAGGAAGTACAATTATTTGGATAAATGTTTTGACAGTAGAGTATATTTCACGATATGATGGAGTTATGGTCAGAAGTAGTTAACCACTAAAAGCTGAGTTTTCAGAGCGTACAAGTCAGGACCATTACAGTCGTTGGATGCTTTTATGAGAAAGTGAGATAAAACCTCATAGATTTCAAATTTAGTTTGACAAGATTCCCAAAGAGGGGGATGTCATTCGAATTGTAATGAATCAACCATTAAACATTCGAATGATCATTTGAACATGTGCAGAGTTCCAAATTGGTGAATTTCTTAGTATATGCGCTAGAGGAAGAATAACCTAGGTCTTAGGTTACGCTTCGACCTTGTGTATTACGGCTTAAGAGTTATCGGCAAGAGAAACTTTAGGATAAGTGGATTCGTGATTTCGAAGAGTGGATGGAAAAGTTTTAAGAATGTTGGTAGCAACTCCTCCTGGTAAGATTTTCGGGGACGAAAATCCCTAATGGGGGGAGAATTGTAACAGCTCGATTTAGGGGCTAGTCGAAACAGTGATCTCAAAATCACTAATTCGAGGTTAGAGAAAATTATTTTCTTGTTATGTTATGTGTTATAACTTGCTTATAAGGATGCATGAAAATTTTGGTGCCTTAATTTTAGCGATTTCTAGCTTAATTGCGAAAAAGGACTAAATCGCATAAAGTACGAAAGTTCCATTTTGTTTGCTAGAGATGTCAAATAGCTAAGGATTTTAAATTGGAGGTCCCAAATGTACAATTAGGCCATTGGAGGAGTGATGGCCGGCCATGGGGGACAAGATTATTAAATTAGTCAAAGGCTTGATGTGTTGGATGGAGAAAGAATAAAATAAGATAAAAAGAAAGAAAAGAAAGCTACCATCTTTTCTTCTCTTCATCATCACCGAAAATTGGCAGCAAACAAGGGTTGGAGAACTCTAAAATTTCAAGACAGTCTTTAATAAAATGATCTCGTGAACCACAACTGTAACAAGCTCTATTATTATATTTCACCCAACAGTCTCCAAAATGTCGTCTTCCACACTATTGACACTCGGGCTTGATGTCTTTTATGTTGCCAACACTTGATTCTGACGTGGCTTGAGCTTTAGGGTTGGTGTATTGTTTTCCGCGATCTCTATTGGAATATCCCGCTGAAGTGGTCGATCGGTTAAAATAATCTTTAGATTTCTTCGACGTGGAATGGTAAGGTTTACTCATCGATCTCTTCCTCGAATCTCTTGCCTCTGAATCAACCTTTCTCTTTTCTCGATTAAAGTCTTCGGCTTTGCAAGATCGATCCACTAACACAACAAACTCTTTCAAATCTAATATTCTTACCAGAATTTTAATATCTTCGTCCAACCCGTCAACAAACTGCTTGCACATAATCTCATCGGTAGAAACATACTCTCGAGCATATTTACTTAACCGCACAAATTCTCTCTCATACTCGGTTAGGTCATACGGCCCTGTTTTAGTTCTAGAAACTCTTTGTGTTTTTGATCCAGAAACCTCTGACTTATATATTTCTTTCGAAACTCGGTCTGAAAGAACTCCCAGGTGACTCTCTCCCTCAGAACCACCGATACTAATGTATTCGACCACTGATACGCGATATCTCTCAGAAGGGATATAGCACACTTTAAACATTCAGATGGCGTGCAAGAAAACTCATCAAACACTCGAATAGTATTTTCAATCCAAAACTCGGCCCTCTCAGGGTCATCATCAACATTAGCTCTTAACTCTTCAGCCCCGTGTTTACGGATCTTGTCAACTAGAGGCTTATTTAATCTTAAAAGTTCAACTCCTTGAGGATCTATGGGTACATGTTGGGGATTAGGAGGGGGTAGAGGTTGTTGAGCAGCCGGGTTCGTATGAATGTATTGAGTGAACCACTCATTTATCATTTGGAAGAAGGCTTCTTTAGCCTCTCCTCCCTGACTGCCCATTACGGGTCTAGAATCAGACGGCACTGTCCCTTGAGCGGGAGCAGGCACATTACTCTCAACCTCATCAGCTATAGCTTGATTAGGATCCATTTACTATATGAAAACACATTTTAAAATGTTAGGAGCTATCACACTATCACAGTTTATATATGGCATGTATAGCTAGACTCCCACACACACTACGTTAGTCCTAGAATGGACTAAATCGTAGCTCTGATACCAATAAATGGAACACCCCTCACCCGTATTCAACGTCAAAATAGGTTTACGGAGCATTACCGGACTTACAACACACTTAAACAAAATTTTCTCATACATTTAACCGATACATACAATTATCAATTAATATCAATCAATTTGTCCCTAATACGAGCCTACGAGGCCTTACACATGCATTGTGAGTGGTTCGGGACTAAACCGATAACTCGGGAAGCTTTTCCAAACTTAGAATTTTTTTCTCAAAATAGGGGACACACGCCCGTGTGGCCAGGCCGTGTGTCTCACACGGCCACCAGACACGCCCGTGTCACAGGCCGTGTGGACATTCAAAATGGGAGCATATGGCCGTGTCCCAGCCCGTGTCCTACCCCGTGTCCAAACAAGTGAGGTTATTGACTTGGGTCACACGGCCAACCACATGCCCGTGTGTCTAGCCCGTCTGCCCTTCGAAGTGGCCACACACGCCCGTGTGCCAGGCCTTGTCAAACCTCTATGGTATACTGACTTATGTAACACGGCCAAGTCACACGCCCGTGTGCTAGGTGTGTGCCAATTAATGGGGTACAATGACTTGTACCACACGGCCGATCACACGCCCGTGTGTGAGACCGTGTGGAGCATACTGACTTCACTTCAATTTCAACACCAGGGGACACACGGCCGTGCAACATGACCGTGTGTCACACACGGCTGAGACACACGCCCGTGTCTCTACCCGTGTGGACAAAAATAGGCTATTTACCAAGCTAATTTGCCACCCAAATTTGCATATACCTACACAACCAAAATGGCACCAATTCAAAGCATAAATAAACATCTAATTTAGCCACAATTAAGGCTAATTCAAACCATATCCTATACCAATAACTAACATGCTTATAAATTATGTTTTTCCCAATTAAAAACATTCCAAAACATGTACACCAATCAACTAGTTAAACCTATATCAATCATACATTATTTTGTAGCATTTCACAACTATGTTACCAATTCCTCAAATTATCAATTTACCATCCATGGTACTTATTATCATCAATCATCACAACCAACTCAATAAGCACAAGACATAAGCATATATAAATATGCACATGATTCAAACATACCAAATATACCAAAATTAAGCCATCACCCATGGCTATATATACAAACCAAAATATAAGCATTTACAAGCCAATTCATTTGGCCAAAGTCAATACCAAAACATAACTAACATGACTCAAAGTCCCTATACATGCCATATACTTAAAATACCAAAATTCAAAGGTACCAAGTGATAGGTTGTAGTGTGAAACGATCTCTGACGACCCCCGAGTCTGAGCTAGCTTCAATATCACTATAAAACACGGAAAATACACAAAGTAAGCTATAAAGCTTAGTAAGCTCGTATGATATAAACTTAACTAATCACATATACACCATTCCTCAATGTAAACATATTAACATGTAATTCATGATTACTAACAAACCTTTCACATGCTCATTCATATGCTAATAAGCAAACTTCATAACTTCTTCGATTTAAAGCTCATACTATGCATGTACATACATGTACCAATCTGTAACAAGCTCATACATATTCAGAATACCGTTGAATACCTGATATCTCGAACACTAAGTGCCGTACATAGCCGAAGCTATCTCAAATCGCCCACTAAGTGCCATACATTTCCGAAGCTATCTCGATCTCGCACACTAAGGGCCACACATAGCCGAAGCTGTCTTGAATCGCACACTAAGTGCCATTCATAGCCGAATTGTCGTCAAACATGACTGTAGTCTCATATATACAATTTAAGCAATATCAAAGCATTTAAAGCATAATTATAACAATGCTTATTACATACGAACTTACCTCTGATGTATAATCGATAACGCAAATCAACAAATCCGACACCTTGTTCTTCCCTCGATCTAGGTTCGAATTTCATTTTTCTTGATCTAAATATATTCAAAACTAACTCATTTTATCAACTATTTA
The DNA here is from genome assembly GCA_025698515.1 of Gossypium sturtianum. Taxonomy (NCBI): domain Eukaryota; kingdom Viridiplantae; phylum Streptophyta; class Magnoliopsida; order Malvales; family Malvaceae; genus Gossypium; species Gossypium sturtianum. The sequence goes on along the minus strand of CM046946.1, from coordinate 66,291,980 downwards.
TTCAATTCAATCCAAAATATACATTAGGGCTATTTTACACATTTGCCCCTAAACTTTCACATTTTTCACAAATTAGTCCTTATTACACAAAATCACAAATTTATAAAACTCAAGACTAACCCATGCTAGCCAAATTACCATTATGCCCCTAGCAGCCCATATTTTTCATTTATTTCACATTTTAACCACAAAGTTTCAACATTTCTCAATTTAATCCCTATTTTGCATTTTCACTAAAAATATATTAATAAAACTTGACATACTCATAACAAATATTCATAATCTATCATCAAAAATAAAAAATCATACATATTCATCAATTTCATCATTAAAAATCTTTAACAGTTGTGCAAATTAGTCCCTGGGCTAGCTAGTACTAGCTGCAACGATCTCAATAACGTAGAAATCATTAAAAACTGAACAAAAATCGTACCTTAATAGACAATGAAAGCTAGGCTGAATGAACCATAAAGAAATGGCTTTTCTTCTTTGCTATGTACGGTTGAAGATGATGATCTTAGATAATGGTTTCATTTTTGTTTTATTATTTATAACTTAATTAACTAAATTACCTTTTTAACCTTAATTAATAACCATCAAAATACTTTAATACATGTCCATATATGTCCACTCAAATTAATTATGATCTAATTACAACATAAGGACCTCCAAATTAAGATTCCATAGCTATTAGATACCTTTAGCTAATGCAACTCCACTTTTACACTTTACACGATTTAGTCCTTTTTATCAAATTGACCAATCAAACGATAAAATTTATTAACGAAAATTTCACACAAACATATTATCATGCCACAGACATTATAATAATAATAAAATAATTATTTCAACTTTGGATTTGTGGTCCTGAAACCACTTTTCTGATTTGACTAAAAACGGGATGTTACAAGTCTCCCCCTTAGGGATTTTTGTCCCCAAAAATCTTACCAGTGAATAGGTTAGGGTACTGTTTTCTCATAGCTTCCTGAGCCTCCCACGTAGCCTCTTCAACTTCGTGACATTGCCACAAGACTTTTACTAAGGCTATGCGTTTATTTCTCAATTCTTTGATTTCTCGAGCCAAAATTCTGATCGGTTCTTCGTTGTAAATCATATCAGGCTAGATCTCAATCTCTAACGGAGAAATCACATGTGAGGGATCTGATCGATATCGATGTAACATCGATACGTGAAACACATTATGGATCTTTTCTAATTCTGATGGTAAAGCTAGTCGATATGCCACTGGCCCTATTCTTTCGATGATCTCGTACAGCCCGATGAAACACAGACTAAACTTGCCTTTCTGACCAAATCTAAGGATTTTCTTCCATGGAGATAATTTCAAAAACACTTTGTCACCGATTTGAAATTCAATATCTTTTCGTTTCAAATCCGCATACGATTTCTGACGATTAGAAGTTGCTTTCAAACAGTCGCAAATTACTTTCACTTTCTTTTCGGTTTCTCTAATCAATTCAACCCCGTGAATCTATTTCTCGTTAAGTTCAGTCTAGTACAATGGAGTTCGACATTTATGACCATACAAAGCTTCGTACGGTGCCATCTTTATACTCGATTGAAAGTTATTGTTATACGCGAATTCAACCAACGGCAAATATTTTTCCCAGTTGCCTTCAAAATCTAAAACACAACAACGAAGCATAGCTTCGAGAATCTAAATTTTTCTCTCAAATTGGCCATCGATTTGCTGATGAAAAGCGGTACTAAAGTGTAATCGCGTACCTAAAGCCTATTGCAACTTCTCCCAAAATCGCGATGTAAACCTCAGATCTCTATCCGAAATAATTGAAACTGGCACCCCGTGCAATCTAATAATCTCAGAAATATACAATTCAGCTAATCTATCGAGTGAATAGTCAGTACATACCGGAATAAAATGTGCTAATTTTTTCAGTCGATCAACGACAACCCAAATTGCATCTTTCTTTTTCAGAGACAGGGGTAATCTTGATATGAAATCCATAGTCACTCTATCCGATTTCCACTCTAGTATCATCACAGGCTGAAGCGAACCCGAAGGTACTTGATGCTCGGCTTTCACTTGCTGACAAATCAAACACTTCGATACAAATTTAGAAATGTCTCGTTTCATACCCGACCACCAATATGACTTCTTCAAATCATTGTACATTTTGGTACTCCCAGGATGAACCGATAAACAACCACTATGTGCCTCGTTTAAATTTTTTTTGAATCAACTCCAAAATTTTTGATACACAGATTCTATCTCGGAACATCAAACAATCATCGAATCTGATTTGGTACTCTAAATATGAAAATGGTTGATTCGAAGATTGAATCAGTGCCAGTAGCCTGTGAGTATTCGAATGTATTTCCGGAAGAATTACCAGGGTTGCCACCGATCAGAGAAGTTGAGTTTTCTATTGAATTAGTACCGAGAACATCACCGATATCTTTAGCTCCGTATAGAATGGCTCTGACAGAGTTGAAAGAGTTGAAAGCTCTTTTTCAAGTGTTAACGGATAGAGGTTTTGGACGACCTAGTTTTTCACCCTGGGGTGCACCAGTGTTGTTCATAAAGAAGAAATACGGATTAATGAGACTATGTAATGATTACCGTCAGCTCAACAAGGTTACGATAAAGAACAAGTATCCTTTGCCGAGAATCGATGATTTGTTCAATCAGTTGAAAGGGGAAACAATGTTCTCAAACATTAATCTGAGATCTGGTTATTATCAGTTACGAGTGAAAGATTCGGATGTGCCAAAAACTACGTTCAGAACAAGGTACGGGCATTATGAATTTCTTGTTGTGCCTTTCGGATTAACTAATGCTCCTATAATTTTTATGGATTTGATTAATCGAATTTTCAGACTGTATTTAGATAGATTTGTGGTTGTATTCATTGACGACATTCTAATCTATTCACGAGATGAGTCTGAGCATGCCGAGTATTTGAGAATTGTGTTACAAACCTTGAGAGATAAGCAACTATTCGCTAAATTCAGCAAATGTGAATTTTGGCTCCGAGAAGTTAAATTTTTGGGACATATTGTTTTAGCTGAAGGCATACGAGTTGATCCGAGCAAGATTTCAGCCGTTGTTGACTGGAAATCACCAAGAATTGTATCTGAAGTCAAAAGATTTCTGGGGTTAACTGGTTACTATCAGTGTTTTGTTAAAGGGTTCTCGATGATTGCTACACCTATGACTATATTGCTACAGAAAGGTGTGAAGTTTGAGTGATCCGAGAAATGTCAATAGAGTTTTGAACAGTGGAAAACATTGTTAACTGAAGCACCAGTGTTGGTTCAACCTGAATCGGGTAAAGAGTTTGTGATTTTTAGCGACGCGTCATTGAACGGTTTGGGTTGTGTTTTGATGCAAGAGGGTAAAGTGATAGCTTATGCCTCCAGACAGTTAAAGTCGCATGAAAAGAATTATTCGACGCACAATTTAGAGTTGGCTGCTATTGTTTTCGCATTGAAAATTTGGCGACATCATTTGTACGGTGAAAAGTGCCATATCTTTCCCGATCACTAGAGCTTTAAATATATAATGACTCAGAAAGAATTGAATTTTCAAAAATGAAGATGACTCGAGTTGCTGAAAGACTATGAGTTAGTGATTGATTATCATCCAGGGAAAGCGAACATAGTCGCGGATGCTCTGAGTGGAAAATCATTATTTATTTTGCGAGCGATGAGTACTCAATTAACTCTATATGATGATGGTTCAATTTTAGCTGAATTAAAAGCTAGACTGGTATTTTATCAACAGATTTGTGAAGCTCAAAAGTGCAACAACGAGTTGCAAGCTAAAAGAGTGCAATGTGACTCGACTAGTGATTCAGACTATCAGGTCGGATCCGATGATTGTTTAATGTTTCGAGATAGAATTTGCTTACCAAAGAATTCCGAGCTCATTCAAAAAATTCTACATGAAGCATACAGTGGTTGTTTATCTGTTCACCCCGGGAGCATTAAAATGTACAATGATTTGAAACAGTTGTATTGGTGGTCGGGTATGAAACGAGAAATTTTAGATTTTCTGTCAAGATGTTTGGTTTGTCAGCAAGTTAAAGCTGAGCATCAGGTGCCTTCAGGATTACTACAGTCTATGATGATACCAGAGTGAAAATGGAATAGAATTACGATGGTTTTCGTATCAGGATTACCCCTATCTCTAAAGAAGAAAGATGCTATTTGAGTTGTTGTTGATCGACTGACGAAATCTGCACATTTTATTCTAGTATGTACTAACTATTCACTTGATAAATTGGCTGAATTGTACATTTTAGAGATCGTTAGATTGTACGGGGAGCCAGTTTCCATTATTTCGGATAGAGATCCGAGATTCACATCGCGATTTTGGAAGAAATTTCAAGAAGCTCTGGGTAAGAGGTTGAATTTTAGTATCGCGTTTCATCCACAAACTGATGGTCAGTCTGAGAGAGTAATACAAAATCTCGAGGATATGCTTCGTTGTTGTGTTTTGGAGTTTGAAGGCAATTGGGAGAAATTTTATCGTTGGTTGAATTCACGTATAACAACAGTTTTCAATCGAGCATAAAAATGGCACCGTATGAAGCATTATATGGTTTCCAATGGCGAACTCCATTGTGCTGGACCGAGCTTAGTGAGAAAAAGATTCACTGGGTTGATTTGATCAGAGAGACTGAAGAGAAAGTAAAGGTAATTCGTGACAGTCTGAAGGTAGCTTCAGATCGACAGAAATTGTACAAGGATTTAAAACAAAAAGGCATTGAATTTTAGATCGGTGGAAGAGTATTTCTGAAAGTATCTTCGTGGAAGAAAATTCTTCATTTTGTTCGTTAAGACAAATTAAGTCCGCGATTCATCGAGCCGTATGAGATCATCGAAAGAATAGGACCAGTGGCATATCGACTAGCGTTACCATCAGAATTAGAAAAGATTCACAACGTGTTTCATGTATCGATGTTGTGACGATATAGATCAGATCCAACACATGTAATTTCTCCGGCAGAGATTGAGATTCAACCTGATATGACATATAATGACGAACCGATCAGAATATTAGCTAGAGAGGTTAAAGAATTGAGAAATAAATGTATAGCTTTGGTGAAGGTTTTGTGGCAACGACATGGTGTCGGAGAGGCTACGTGGGCACCCGAGGAAGCTATGAGAAAATTGTACCCTAACCTCTTTTCTGGTAATATTTTCGAGGACGAAAATTCCTAAGGGGGAGAGTTATGATAGCATATTTTTAGTCAAATCGAAACAGTGGTTTCAGGACCACAAATTCGAAGTCAAAATAATTATTTTATTATTATTTTAATTTTTACAGTATGATAGAATAATTGTGTGAAAGTTTTGTTTAGAAATTTTATCGTTTGAGTTCTTAATTAGATAAAAAGCACTAAATCGCGTAAAATGTAAAAGTGGTGTTCTAAGAGTTAAAGGTATGGAATGGCTATAGAATCTTAAAGTAGAGGTCCTTGTGTAGTAATTAACCCATTTGAGAGTTGGTGGATGATAGTGGCTTGGTTTTTGGTGTAAATATTAAGTATTTTAAAGGTTAAATATGTAAATTGATTATTAATTGTTAATTAAATTAAAAAAACCATCTTATCATCTTTTATCATCCTTCCCAACTGAAATTAGAAGAGAAGAAACACCATAGTTAGGTTTTTCATTCGGCCAAAGTTGTATAGTTCATTAATGTACGATTTTTGTCCCGTTTTTAATGATTTCTATGTTTTTGAGATCGTTCCAGCTTAATCTAGCTAGCCCAGGGACTAATTTGCAAAACTGTTAAAGGTTTACGATTTTTCCATTGATGAATGCTCATGTATTTTGATGTTTGATGATAGAAAATGTATGCTTGTTGTTAGATAAATAATATTTGTAAAGTGATTTTTTGTAAAATTGTCAATTAGGGATTTATTTATAAAATGTGAAAAATTCATGGTTAAATTGTGAAATAAATGAAAAATGTGGGCTGCTTTATATGAAATTCGACTAGCATGGGTAGGGACCTAATTGCATGAATTTGTATTTTTATGAGATAAGGACTAAATTGTAAAGAAATTGAAATATTAGGGGAAAAAGTGTAAAGTTGCCATAATGTGATTTTTGGGCTAAATTGATTAGATTGATGATTAAATGAGTTAAATTTGATATTATATAGATCAAGAAAAATGAAGTTCGGATTTAGATCGGGGAAAAACAAAGTTCTAGATTTGTCGATCTACTTCATCGTTTTGTGAATCAAGGTAAGTTTGTATGTAATAAGCATTGTTATAATTGTATTTTAAAAGCTTTGATATTGCATAAATTGTAAATACGATCTTGCAGACACATTCAACGATGATTTGGCAACGAGAAATCCCGATTGAACCTTAGGAATAGATTAGGATACGAATGACATGTCATTAGGGGTTATTATTGTTTGGGTGCTGGTCCGTACGTCCTACCGGTGGCTGAGTTATCCAGCATGTGTTGCGGATTCTCGTTAGCTTGTGTGAGCAGCAGCATGTAGCTTCGCCATGGCGATCAGCTTGTGTGAGCAGACCTGTTGATAGCTCGATAGTGAGCATTATTGAGATAGCTTCGGCTATGTATTGGCACCTCGGTGCAAGATTTATTGAGATAACTTCGGCTCTATATATTGGCACTTAGGGTGTGAGTTTCTCGAGTATCCTGTATTATTCCAAATGGTTCAAGGGGTATATCGAAGATATGAAATGGTGAGAATAGATATGTATCAAAACAGGCATGTACAAAAACTGTATATGTATCAAACTTATGAAAGAAGTGAACTCATGGTTATATAGATGATTTAATATATGTTAACATTGTGGTTAATAAATTTGTGGTATGTTATATACATGTTTTGAATGGTAAATTAAATGGTGAGTTCTGCTTATTATCTTCATACGAGCTTACTAAGCTTTATAGCCTACTTAGTTTATTTTCTGTGTTTTATAGTGAAATCAAAGGTAGCACGAAATCGGGATTGTCAGAGACTTCATCACACTATCCTACTATCACTTTGGTACTTTTGAACTTAATTATCTTAAGTATATGGCATGTATAGGAACTTTGGTTATTTTGGGTTATGGTTTGAGAATGAATTTAGCCAATTGTAATGGCTTGTAAATGTTAATGTTTTGGTTTTGTATATAGCCATGAGAGTTGGCTTAATTTGGTTGATTTAGTTGTGCAGTCATATGTGTATATGACTTTGGTTTGTGTTAAATGATGGATATGTGATGCTTGTTGATTATAGGTGATGTGGATGTCAAATGGTTGATGAATTGAGAATTAGTATACTTGTGAACTTAGGTAAAATAATGCACGTTTAGAAAATGACTATATTGATGATTTGAGAAAGTGAAATAGATATAAAATTGGATGGTGTGTTGTGAGATTGTATGCCTTGTGTTGTTGGTATTGAAATGGTATATTTATGCTTGGTTGAGTTATATGAATGCCTATATATATGCTATGTTTGGTGCCAAATGGGTTGGTGTAGGTACAAGTAATTTGGGTGGCAAAATGGCTTGGTAAATAGCCTATTTTTGTCCACACAGACAGAGACACGGGCGTGTGTCTCAGCCGTGTGTGACACACGGTTATGCTACACGGCCATGTGTCCCCTGGTGTTGAATTTGAAATCAAGTCAGTATACTCCACATGGCCCAGCACACGGGCGTGTGTCATGGCTGTGTGGCATAAGTTAGTATACCCTACAGGTTTCACACGGTCTGGCACACGGGCGTGTGTGGCCATTTCAAGGGCATACGAGCTAGTCACACGGGCGTGTGTGTTAGCCGTGTAACCCAAGTATGAGAGTTACATGGGGTCGGGCATGGGATGGGACACGGCCATGTGATTCCATTTCGAATGTCCACATGACCTGTGACACGGGCATGCCTTTGTCCGTGTGAGACACACGACCTGGCCATATGGGCGTGTGTCCCCTATATTTTGGAAAATTTTCTAAGTTTCATAAAAATTTCCTGAGTTATCAGTTTAGTCCCGAACCTTCATGAATGCATGTTTCGGGCCTCGTAGGCTCATAATAAGGACAATATGGTTGTTTGTGAATACCGTTTGTATGGATTTGGAAATTGTATGTGAAATTATTGTTTAATTGTTTTATAAGTCCAGTAAAACTCCGTAACCCTATTTTAGCGTTGAATATGGGTGAGGGGTGTTACAACTATCATAGGTTATATAATGGCATGTATTTCTAGACTCCATACATGCTACATTCAGTCTGAAAACCGATTAAATCGTAGCTCTGATACCACTAAATGTAACACCCCTAACCGTCTCCATCACCGAATTTGTAACACCGATTTAGACCCTAGTCAGAACAGTGGTTTCTGGACCACAAATCTGAGGTCAGAAAAATATTTTAATATTATTCTTGGTGTTTACAGCATGTGACTAAGCATTTGTGAAATTTCTGTGTGAAAATTTTACCGATTGTGTGCTTAATTAGCAAAAAGGACTTAATCGCATAAAATGCAAAAGCTGTGTGCTGATTGTTAAAGTGTCTATTTGGCATGGCTTATTAAATGAGAAGTCCTTATGTGGTAATTAGCCATTTGGTAGTGGAGATGGATATAAATGGCCATTAAATGAATGAAATTATGATGTTTTAACTAAGGGTAAAATGGTAAAATATGAATTAATGTATATTAAATAAAACCAAAGTGATTTTTGTGTTCATCTTTTACATCTCTTCACCGAAAATTGAAAGAAAGAGAGGGCTAGGAACCTTTAACATTTCGGCACACTTGTGATCTTGATTGAGGTACGAAATTTGTTCGGTTTTTGATGATTTCTACGCTTTTGTAATGGTTGCTTCGTGTTGTTTCAAACCCATGCTTTAATTTTAGAATTTGATGATAAATTTGAGATATGCCATTGATGAATGTTTGAGCTTTGTGATAATTGATGATGAAATATGAAAGATATGTGAAAGATTAACATGTTTTGTCTTTGAATTTTTGGTGAAATTGAGTAATTTCGGCTAAATTCTGAAAATAAGAAATTGGAGGACTAAAATGTGAAATAAATGAAATATGTAGGCTTGTATGAATATAAGGAGGATTCGACTAGGCATGGGTGAAATGAAATTATGTGTATTTGATGATTTTATGAAATAGGGACTAAAGTGTTGAAATGTGAAAATGTGAGGGCTATTTTGTAAAATGCCCTAAATATGTGTGTTTGGACTAAATTGAATGAATTGGTGATTGAATGAACAAAATTTGAATATGTATAGACCAAGAAAGGAGAGATTCGGATCGAGATCGAGGCAAAGACAAAGTGCTCGATTGAACGACTAGTCTCGATATTTCTACGTCCGAGGTAAGTTCGGATATAATACGAATTGTTAAATTTATGTTTAAGTGTTATGAAATGAACGAATACGAGATTAATGAATTAGAAATGTTATATGTGGAATTGAGAAATGTGGCACTAAGTGTGCGTAATCAGAATTAGGACAGAAGTGATTAGCACTATGTGTGCAAAGTAATGGAAGCCTCGGCTTTATTGATTGGCACTGTGTGTGCGATACCGAGATGAATTCGGTTTTATGTAAAGGCACTAAGTGTGCGATGATATTTAAGCGTCAGTTATGAATTTGGCACTAAGTGTGCGAATAAGTCGAATGAATAACAAAGGTTGATCGAAATGAAGTATTGAGCATTGAGTAGCATGAATGGTGAATAACTAAGTGTTGGCCAAGGTACGTATTGAACCTATGTGGTTGATGAAATTGTAAATGGATTTATGAATGGTTGAGTTAGTATATTAGCTATGGATGATATGGTACATATTTATGAGTTGATCTATGTGATGGATTAATTTGTATATTGTAATTGAATCATTGATTTAGATGTATTATGTTATGAACTTACTAAGCTTTGGAGCTTACTGTGTGAAGTGTTTCCCTATTTTTTAGTGTCTTAAAAGCTAGCTCGGATCCAGGGATCGTCAGCGGCTCAATCACACTATCGGCTAACTATTTTGGTACTCTCGAAGATGTATTATGTATGATATATGGCATGTATAGGCTAGTTGATATGGCATGTTTTGAGGTGTATAAACTTTGCCATGTGATATGGCTTGAAAGTTGAATAATGTTAGTATATATGTGTGGAATTATGTGAATGATGAATATGGTATGTTTTATGCTTAAATGGTTGATGAGAATTGAGGTTTAAACATGAACTTGTGGTATGGGTTTTATGATGCTTGACTTATAAGATTTGGGATATGGAATTGGTAGTTTAGATAGACTTATTGAGTTGAATTTGAGCATAGAAACAAATGATGTAGTTTATGATTAGTTGGTGCATATATTGGTATGTTATGATTGCCATTTGAGGTATAAATGTTTATGAATTGAGGCTTGTAGGTGATTTTAAGTGTGAGTGGCAAGTTTGGTCTTGTAAATGGTCTATAATTTCCCACACGGTTGAGCACACGAGTGTATGGCTCGACTGTGTCCTTCGAGTTTGTAAATTGAAACATGTCAGGCTCGACCACGGGCTGGACACACGGACGTGTCCCAGGCCGTGTAATGCAAGTCAGGCTCGACCACGGGTGAGGCATACGGGCTTGTCTCAGGCCGTGTGGACAAGTCAGTATGTATGCCCTGTTTTGCCACAGCTCTGACACATGGGCGTGTCTGAGGCCGTGTGAGGCACATGGCCTGCTCACACGGGCGTGTGACCTCTGTAGCTTGGAAAAATGTTTAATTTTTGGAAAAAAATTTGTATGATCTCGGTTTAGTCCCGAGCCCTTTCTAGTGCATGTTTGAGGTCTCGTAGACCTCTTTAAGGGACTATATGAATATATCTTGATACGTTGAACTGTGTTATACTCTATGTTGAGAAATGATTGTAAATGTTCCGATTGTTCGGTAATGCCTCTTAACCCTATTCCGGCGGCGGTTACAGGTTAGGGGTGTTATATTTTATTGGTATCAGAGCTACAGTTTAGTCGATTCTAGGACTAACGTAGCGCATGTGAGTCTAGCTATACATGCCATATATATATTTGCGATAGTGTGATTAATCCTTGTAACACCCCGAATTTGGGCTTAGAAGAATTGGGCCCAATAGGCCTTGGGAATGGGAGCGTTTAAATTATTTTTGGGATATATGTAGCACTTAGAATATTAATATTAAGGTATTATCAGGATTATTTGAAGCCTGAGAGATAAGGGAGACCATATGGAAAATTTTATTTTTCTTTCTCAGCGGACCCTAGTCTCAGGCATGAGGCCTCTTAAGTAGATTAAGAGAAAATAGGACACAAATGGGCTTGTGGTCCAGTGGAAAGTGGCGTCACTTGGGAGTTATGAGGTGGCGTGTATGGAAGCTGAGGAGGTCCAAGGTTCGAGTAGGAGGAGTGCATTTTGGAGTGTTTTATTTTGCATAGGTGGACGGCAAGAGTTGTATGGATTTTGAACTCTTGCCGTGGAGAGTTTGAAGGAAGCAGGACTGATGGATGTGGAGGAGATTTCGGATAAGATGAAGGTATTATCAGAGAGAAAAGATAGGAGATGAGGAGGGTGAAGTGTTGGGGCCAAATAGGACTGTGGGGGGAAGGCAGTTCGGCTTTGGCTATAAAAAAGGGTGCCAAATCCTTAGAAGGGGTTCTTAGAGTTTCCATCTTTCTTTCTCTTCTTTTTTCCCTCATCCTTATTTTCTTCCATTGCCGAATACCACCATCCCTGTTTGCCGAAATCCCTATTTGTCGAAATCTCTATTTGCCGAAATCTCTGTTTATCGAAATCCCTGTTTGCCAAAATCTCTATTTGCCGAAATCCCTATTTATGCCGATTCTTTGTTGTTTGTTCCTCCACCTCAATCGATTATTATCTACTCTTAGTCACGTTTGGAAGCCGAATCTTGTTCAAGTAGATATTTAAGCTGCAGGATCAAAGGAGAATTTCGGTAAGAGCTTAGTTGAATTTTTAGTGTGTTTTCTTAAAAGCCGAAGGGCTATCTAACCCCTCTTTGCCGTTACCATGTATTAACAAGGGTGAGGCTCAGCAATCGCAAGCGCGGTAGGTAAGGATTATTATCAAGGTAGTAAGTATTCTCGATTCAGTTAGAGTTTTAATAAGTGGCTGAATCTATTGTGGCTTATAGGGGTGATTTATGATCTATATGGATCACTTGGTTTTGACGATATAGGTGTTGGATGCAGATTTAGAGGATAATCGCCAATAGTAGCAAAAGATGGGCTACTAGAAAGTAAGGCACACGGTAAGGTTACGGTGAGGTTTCGGTTTCTGATAAAGTGCATCTTAAGTTATGATTAATCGTTAGGTGATGGCAATTGTAGGTTCGTGACTAAGGGGTTCGTAGCACGCAAGGTTACCAGGTGTGTACATACACTACACACACGATACCGGTAATGCCGAAAAGCCGAAAGTGGCTAAATGGGCCCGGTGGGCCTTGAGGCTAAGTTTGATGGAATGGTTTGGTTGTTATACGAATTGAATTAGTCTTGCATGATGTATGATCTGGATACGTTTTGGGCCTAATAGGTCATATGGTAAGATTTGGGCCTAATGGGCCGTAAGGTTGTAATTTGGGTTTGATGGGCTTTATGGGGCCGTAAGCAGATATGCTAGGGTTTATGGACTTAGGCCTAGTTTGAACAACTCCTCAATTTCATAAGACTTAAGTTAATTAAACATGCCTGTAGACAAGTCGATTAGTTAGAGTGTGGTAACCGACATATGCATGTCTAGGATTGGATCTAGTGAGAGCTTGGTATTTAAGCGGTCCGAGTGACCCACCTCCTCTTTTCTGAGATCCTACCTGGTGCATAGTGTTTGTTCACTTTAACCGCGAGGACTTGTTTATGGGCCAAAGTTTATAACTAAAACCCGAGAGAGACTAAAATACACTTATATTGGAAAATTACTAAAATACCCTGATATTGGAAAATTACTAAAATACCCTTATATTGGAAAATTACTAAAATACCCTTATATTTGTAAAATTACTAAAATACCCTTATATTATAAAATTACTAAAATACCCTTATATTGTAAAATTACTAAAAAACCCTTATATTTGTAAAATTACTAAAATACCCTTATATTGTAAAATTACTAAAATACCCTTATATTGTAAAACTACTAAAATATCCTTATATTGTAAAATTACTAAAATGCCCCTGTTTGTAAAATTACCAAGATACCCCTAATTTGCCAAATTACCAAAATACCCCTGTAGGGTAGAATTACGAAAATACCCCTCGGTAGTGAAATGACGAAAATACCCCTATGTAATGAATATGGGTTTGTGGATGTTACTTTTGTGTTTGATGCATTCATATGATATTCTGCTTAGGATGCATATAGGTGGGAATTATGGTACGGAGGAAGATTTGAGGATTGCATAGCCGTATGGTATGGATCCAGGATCGCATGGCCGTATGGTATGGATCCACCGCAGGCTTTTTAGCCACCGAGCAGCCATGCTGCACCGATAATGTTATCGAGGGCTGTGTGCCATTAATATGGGCTTTGTGCCAATACCGACAGCTTTGTGCCGTAATTATGGGCTTTGTGCCAATACCGAAGGCTTTGTGCCAATCATATTTACCGTGGCTATGTGCCTAATATATATATTGATGACTCTGTGTTAATATTTGAGGATCGAATGGCCGTATGGTATGGATCCAGGATCGCATGACCGTATGGTATGGATCCACCGGAGGCTTTAAGCCCAACATATGATTAGCAGCTTTGCTGCAACGTTCGGTAGTACCGCAGTCGGGCTACCCTTAGTGTGTAGTAGAGGGGTGGGTCGAGCTAGAATTCCCCACAGGAGTCATAAGGTTGGAAGGGAAATGGTGTGTTTAGGGGATGGATTTTTGGGGTGGGTTTTGCATTATCTGTTTATAAATGATACGATATGATATGATATGAGGTCATTGTGGGCTAAGGCCCAAGACCACCGATTTTGTTAGGGCTTAGGCCCAATGTGAATATTGGTATGTGATTTGATTGCCAAGGGTTGTACACACTAAGTTTCGAAACTCACACCCTTAATTTTAAATGTTTCAGGTAATCCTGAATAGGCGGCTCGACGGGGGAGAGGACTCGGAGATGGCCACACTACAAGTTGTTCAAATGTTTTACTTTATTCAAATGATTCTATTTAAATACTTTGCTTTTTTCATTGGATTGTAATAAGGCCATGTAACTCCTATTTGACTTTGAATTTTGGGTTTATTATTATTATTGTTTCAACTACCAACTTAAGAAATTTCAAAAAATTATTAAAGTGTTAATATGGTTTTCGAAATAATCTTTTGTTTTGGGCTTTTGGGCCTTAAATGGTTAACTAGTAAATTGTTTTGAAGTGCGCCTTTAATGTGACATTCCAGATTCGGGCCTAACTTCTAGGCCGAGTTTGGGGTGTTACAATCCTGACAGTTAAAAATGTGTTTTTATATAGCAAATGGATCCCGATCGAGCAGTTGTTGATGATGTAGAGAGCAGTGCGACTGCTCTCGCTCAAGGGACAGCGCAGACCAAATCTAGGCCGATAACTAGTAGTCACGGGGGAGAGTCTAAGCAAGCCTTCTTCCAAATGATGAGTGAATGGTTTTTGGAGTTCGTTCGAACGAATCTGGTTGCTACACAACCTTCACCCCCACAAGTACCTGTGGTGCCACAAGTTTTAGACCCGATCCGATTGAGTAAACCTCCTGTAATAAAATCCGAAAGTATGGGGCCGAAGAGCTTAGAGCCACAGTTGATGATGATATTGAACGAGCTGAGTTCTGGCTCGAGAATACAATCCGAGTGTTTGATGAGATGTCATTGACTCCTGATGAATGCTTAAAATGTGCTATTTCATTGTTGAGAGATACGACATATAATTGGTGGAAAACGTTGATATCCGTGGTTTCGAGAGAGAGAATTACCTAGGATTTCTTTCAAGCTGAATTCTAAAAAAAGTATATTAGTCAATGATTCATAGATCAGAAACGTAAAGAATTTCTAGAGCTAAAAAAGGGTCGTATGTCAGTTATGGAGTATGAACGGGAGTTTGTGAGATTGAGCCAATACGCGCGAGAATGTGTTTCAACTGAAGCTACTATGTGCAAACGCTTTGTTGAAGGGTTGAATGAAGAAATTAAATTGCTGGTTGGAATACTTGATTTAAATGAATTTGTAGTGTTAGTTGAAAGAGCCTGCAAAGCCGAGGAGTTTAGCAAAGAAAAAAAGAAAGCAGATTCTGAGGCTAGAGATGAAAGAAAAAGATCGATGAGTAAGTCGTCTCAACCTTCGACGAAGAGATTTAGAGATGCAAGCAATCGTTCAAATGCTTCGTTTGGACATTCGAGTAGAGATCGTGTGAGACAAAGTTTTGGTCCAAGAATTCAAACTCCGATTGAATCAAGTGTTGGTAGTGTTAAACGCGACAAGCCTGAGTGTAGACAGTATGGAAGACGAGATGTTAGAGAATGCTGGGGCAAGTATAATAATAGAACTTGTTATAAGTGTGGATCACGAGATCATTTCATTTGAGATTGCCCAGAGTTAGCTGAGAAAGACAACATACAGAATGCGAGACCGAGTAATGTGACAGCTAGAGATAAACCACCCAGAAACACCGGGAATGTAAGCGGTAGTCAGAGAGGAACATCAGACACAGCTGTGATATCTGAGGCGAGAGTACCTGTAATAGGCCGATTTAGGGGCTAGTCGGAACAGTGATCTCAGAATCACTAATTTGAGGTTTGAGAAAATTATTTTCATGTTATGTTATGTGTTATAACATGTTTATAAGGATGCATGAAAATTTTGGTGCCTTAATTTTAGTGATTTCTAGCTTAATTGCGAAAAAGGACTAAATCGCATAAAGTGCGAAAGTTCCATTTTGTTTGCTAGAGATGTCAAATAGCTAAGGATTTTAAATTGGAGGTCCCAAATGTATAATTAGGCCATTGGAGGAGTGATGGCCGGCCATGGGGGACAAAATTATTAAATTAGTCAAAGGCTTGATGTGTTAGGTGGAGAAAGAATAAAATAAGAGAAAAATAAAGAAAAGAAAGCTACCATCTTTTCTTCTCTTCATCATCATCGAAAATTGGCAGCAAACAAGGGTTGGGAACTCCACAATTTCAGCAAGCTTTTCTCCACTCAAGTAAGTCAATTTGATTGTTGTTTTTGATGATTTTTGTACTTTTGAGACCCCTAAAGCTTAAGCTTTCTAAAGAGGGGACTATTATGCAATATGGTTGAAAGTCTAGGGACTTACCATGAGAGAGTTTATGCTGGTTGTTGAGTTTTTATGGAAGAAAATGAATGATAGGATGATGAGAAACAACTTTTGTGAAAGGTGTTGTCATGAAAACACCTAATTGGGACTAAAATGCAAAAGTTGCAATTTGTTCATTAAGGCTTGAAATAGATGGAATTCTGGATAGTTGTAAGAGGATTAAATGTTCAGTTAGGCTTGTTTAACAAGAAAATGTGATAAAAATTTATTTACGAGCCTAGGGGCAAAATCATAATTTTGCCAAAGTGTAGGGGCAAAATAGTCATTTTTGCCTAAAGTGTAGGTTATAATGTTTTATGATTTATAAAGATTAAATCAGTGAATTCCATTGTTCTAGATCAAAGAAATCGAATTTCAGACCTAGAACGGGTGAAAAGAGAAAGGTGGGCAAAAGTCCTTTTTTGGCCCTTTCGGCATTGAGGTAAGTTCATGTGCAAATGTTGTAATTACGTATGAGTTATTTTAATATTCGAATGTTGTATGGAATGTATGATTACGCAATGAATGTATTAAATACTTGTCGATGAGTTGTTAAGAGAATTGAACCTAAGAATGGTAAGAAATGTAAATAGTATGAAATGATGATAGTTAAGGTTAGTGTAAGACCATCTTGGAATATGGCTTCGATGAGAGATATTAAATAAGACCATGTCAAGGACATGGCAATGATGTGATATTTCGTATAAGGCCTTGTCGGGTACATGGCATCGATATGATAATTCATGTATGACCCTATCAGGGGTATGATGTCAATGTGACAATATGTGTATGAGATCTAATAGTATTATTTAATAGTTGAGATGAATTCAGTGTATGATGAACCTTTAGTGGGATGAGTGTAATCAATACACCTTAGTGTATGAGAGAGATTTGTTAGTGTATTGTGTGAACGCGAATGAGAATCGTAGAAAGATAAGTATGAATGATAGAGAGTGAGGATGTTTACGGATGAACGTTTGAATTAGAGAAAATGTATGTGGATAAGTATTTGTGAATGTATAATATCGGTGGGCTGTGTGCGTTACCACCTGATATATTATTAATTGATGGGCTATTTGCATTACCATCAACTATATTATTATCTGTGGGCTATGTGCGTTACCACCTGATAAATTAGTAATCGATGGGCTGTGTGCGATACCATCGCTTATAAATGATTGGTGAGCTAAGTGCAAAATCACCATAGGTATAAATGATTGGTGAGCTGTGTGCGATACCACCCTAAAAGAGGTTCAATGGTGGGCTAAGTGCGTAACCACCGAGAGATTAGTAGTATGAGTGGCTTATTGAGAATGCGTGATGCCTTATTTTATATGATCTTGTGATGGTCAGTGCAGGAATGTATGCTAATTAGACGAGCATTTGGCTTATGGTATGGTAAGAATATGGTAAGAGGTAGAATGAGTAAGCTTTAAGGATGATTGAGTAAGTAACCATGAGTTCATGAGAGAAGCTCATCATAATAACTTGCAGTCATGTCTATTCAAAGAATATCAGTGTTTATCAGTTGTATGCAGATGAACTTACTAAGCATTTTTGCTTACTCCTTTTATTTTTCTCATCTCTTATAGGTAAATTTAGCTAGCTCGGATTGGAGATCGCCGGAGATGCTTTCACACTATCAAGCATACACTCGGTATGATGTATCAAGTCCCTATAAGTTATGGCATGTATAGGGCTAGTACTTAAGGATGAATAAGTCATTGTTGATGTAGTCAAATTGTGTTGGCCTAAGAGAACTTATGTTTGTTTGTGTATAGACATAGATGATGGCCTAAGTTGTTTGTAATTATAAGAGAGTTAGTTCTCCCTAGTGTATGGGATAAAGGCCTTATTTCTTTTATAATCAAATGTCTTTAATTCAAGAGTAATGTTGATACTATGTGTAGTTATGTGATGAGTATAAATGTATGCAAATGAGAGTAGAAAAAGGCTTGGTAGATAGCCTCTAAGTGCCCACACGGATTGACACACGGGCGTGTGTCTAGGCCGCGTGTCTCCTACACTTTAGTGTTTTAAGTCAGAATAGACCACGGGGTGGTCACACGGCCGTTTGTTCAGGCTGTGTGATACACACGGTTGGAACATCAGCGTGTGCCAAGGCCGTGTGAAGTCTGCACTTAACACTTAGAAAATTAATTGTCACACGGGCCAGGGCCACGGACGTGTCCAGGCCGTATGGATTTAGTTAGTGTCGACCACGGGTGGAAGGCACGGGCATGTCTTAAGGGCACACGGGCGTGTCCCTATACCAACACGGGCGTGTGGCCCCTGTTTTGTTAAAAAGTTTCTTGAATTCGTAAAAGTTCCCAGAATAGTTTCCAAACTTCTTGGAAGTATGTTTAGGGCCTTTTATGCCAAGTTTGTTCGAATGATGGGTTTAAACAAAAATTTTATAACCCTAATTGAGATGTTTAAGTAAGATCAGTTAGGTAATGCCTCAAACCCTGTTCCGGCTCGAGTACGGGTAAGGGGTGTTACATTTAGTGGTATTAGAGCTATGGTTTAGTCAGTTCTCGGACTAACCTAGCGTGAGTAAGAGTCTAGCTATACATGCCATTGGTGGACTGTGATAGTGTGATATCTCTCGGCTCTAACGAAATTGTTTTGTTAAGACAGGTATGGTTCCCAGCGGAGCTAAATCCAATAATTTTGTAAGTGATGATGGGGAAATTGAAATGCTCTTATGCAATGATGAGATTCAAAGAGGTATGAGTTGAAGCATATGACATGTGTACGATAATGCATGAAATGAGAAGCTTATTTGCATTGGCTGGATGTGCATAAGGTGTTATATACTCAACATGTTAGGTTAGGTGCATATAGTGAGTAAATTTACCCAGAGAATGGGGCATATATGTATGTATGATTGTTTGAGCGATGTATGATCAATATGTCCACATAGCTGAATCTCATGTGTGACTATTAAAATAGATGATGTATAATGTTTTATTTCGTGACTCTGTATGAAACTACGAGTATTATGGTGTGAGAGTTAAACTGAGAAGTTTGACTAAGTAGAATGTAGGGATGAGTACGATCGTTCAATGATAAAATGATGAATAAGACCATGGTTGGACCATGGCGATACATGTGATCCCATATAAGACCATGTCTAGGACATGGCATTGGTGACAAATAGTGATCCCGTGTAAGACCATATCTGGGATATGGCATCGGCAACGACATGAGTTCCATGTAAGACCGTACCAGAGGTATGGCATTGGTATTGATATGAGATTTCTTTTAAGACCGTGGCAAGGCTATGGCATCGTGATGACAAGTAAAGAAATAGCTGGGCCATGATGGGTGATACGAGTAAGACCATGGTTGGACTATGGCAATCAAGTAAACGACGTACTCAAAACCCGTAATACATTCTCTAGATTGATAAGCAATAGTAAGAGGAAGTAGAATCAAATGTTGAATACTCAAGTAGATATTAATGTGGAACTTGAGTAAGTAAAGTCACTGTTCGAAAGTATGAGTGATAGAAACAATTGTGGCATGAAAAATGTGAAAACTCACTTCGAGTGAGTTGCGTGACTATGATGAATTTCATTGATGATGAATGTTAAATCATATGTATGTGGTCATGAGAGTCAAGTTATGGGACGCTACAACCTCACCCCTTACAATTGTTGAATTATGATGAGATGTTATGAGAGTTAAGTTGAGTAAGTTTGCATTCGATTAATGCAATAAATATATTAGCATAATTGAGAATGCTTTGTATCACGTTGATACATGATACCCTAGTAAATAGAGTAATTGTTGTTGAACATGAGGTTGAAGTCCTAGGGGACTATAATAAAAAGGTTATCATTGGGATATGAAAAAGATAAGGTCCTGTATAAGACCATGCCCGAGACATAGCCTCGGCACCAAGTTGAGATCCCGTATAAGACCATATCTGGGATATGGCTTCGATAAAGAATATGAGAATCATATAAGACCATATTCAGAATATGGTATCGATACCTGATGTGGAAGTCCATATAAGACCTTACCCGGGATATGGCACTGGCATTTAGAAGTGACTCCATATAAGACCACCTCGGGGATGTGACATTGGTTTCGTACCTACATGAATGACGATGAATATGCGTATTTGATTATCCTTAGTGATTAAAGGGACAGATGGATGAGTCTAGAGGTAGAAATGAGAATTGTACTAAATCCATGTGAATGGGTGAATACAGGTAATCGTGAATGAGTCAAAAAGAAACCAGTACGATGTGTGGCATGGTATGTGCTAAATAAATGGCAAGTTTGAGTAAGTTGGCTCGAAACCTGTAGTTTGTGCATGGTTAGTGGATGCCATGGATAGATTATAATAATCTCCTTGAGTATTAGGTATAAATATCTGTTGCCTTCGGGACTGATGTAGTTGTTCTTTTCATAAAGCGTGATTGTGTGAGAATGTTAGGCGATAGTAAAAATCGAGACAAAGCGGTTGTCGATTTAGAAAATTGAAATCGACATTCCTTTACCTCCTCGTAATCCTATTCGGGTACTTTGAGAAGGAAGTTGCTGCTGAAACTTCCTGTGAGATTTCTTTTTTATTTCCGTTGATCCTGGTTATTTATAAAGGGTGTGTTCTTCAAGTTGCGATATTCATATTTATTATGATTGCGCTTTTGATTTGATCAAAGAAAAGTGATAATTCTAGTACAAGAAATGAAATCACAAGTTTCATGTTGTGCGATGGGTTTTCGAGTAAGTCGAATAGAGTTAATGAATTTGATCGAGATGTCCCTGCTATCGTGAGATATGATGATAGTAAAGGCCTTAGATTAGCACAGCAAGAGAAACTCATATGAGAGTGTACTAGAAATATGTTCTCAGTATGGAGAAAAGAGTAGATTAATGTATTGAGATATGATTTAAGTTCTGTATATATTCACGTATGAGTCAGTAAAGAGAATGAAATTCTGTGTGTACGTGGGTAGGGAGCATGAAATAAAGATATGCTCATCGAAATGTTCAAACCGTGATGGTTGAGTTGAAAGCTATTGAAAAAACTGTTTATTTGAAAGTTCTAGTACTGAGATCAGTCTGAATCAAGAGAAAGAGTTGACAAAGTTGGTGATCCGATCACGATCACTTTTGTGTATGCGTGTTGTGAGTTAGATATTATGTATTGATCCATGGAAAGATCGATGTGTATTTTCTGAATTTTAATAAGTGAGGGTATCTTATGCTGCAGAAGATTTTGAAGATGAAATAGTGGAAACGGCTTGAATTATTACAATGGTGGGTATAGTTATTGTGATACTACTCAGATAGTAGACATAGTACAAATGTCTGAATGAAAGATCCATGTTAAATAATGTGAATTAGTTACTCGGTTGATCTTAGTTGGTAATATCCTAGTTTCAGCGAGGTTAATGACTAGAGAGAGTTTTCTTTTCAGAACAAAAAGGGTTCAGAAGTGAGATAGTAAATGGTATTTTAAATAAACTTTGAATGAGTTTATTTAAGGTGATAAAATGCAAGTTGGATAAGATTTCCGTTGTTGATGTTTCCTCGAGATAGAATTTTAATGATGATGAATCCAGAACTTATGCAGAAGTTTTAGTATGGGACATAGTAGTAGCATATCTAATAAAGCAAGAATAAGGAAGTATAGTTATTTGGATAAATGTTTTGACAGTAGAGTATATTTCACGATATGATGGAGTTATGGTCAGAAGTAGTTAACCACTAAAAGCTGAGTTTTCAGAGCGTACAAGTCAGGACCATTACAGTCGTTGGACGCTTTTATGAGAAAGTGAGATAAAACCTCATAGATTTCAAATTTAGTTTGACAAGATTCCCAAAGAAGGGGATGCCATTCGAATTGTAATGAATCAACCATTAAACATTCGAATGATCATTTGAACATGTACAGAGTTCCAAATTGGTGAATTTCTGAGTATATACGCTAGAGGAAGAATAACCTAGGTCTTAGGTTACGCTTCGACCTTGTGTATTACGGCTTAAGAGTTATCGGCAAGAGAAACTTGAGGATAAGTGGATTCGCGATTTCAAAGAGTGGATGGAAACGTTTTAAGAATGTTGGTAGCAACTCCTCTGGTAAGATTTTCGGGGACGAAAATCCTAAGAGGAGAATTGTATGTGACCCGATTTATGGGCTAGTCGGAACAGTGATCTCAGAATCACTAATTTGAGGTTAGAGAAAATTATTTTCTTGTTATGTTATGTGTTATAACATGTTTATAAGGATGCATGAAAATTTTGGTGCCTTAATTTTAGTGATTTCTAGCTTAATTGCGAAAAAGGACTAAATCGCATAAAGTGCGAAAGTTCCATTTTGTTTGCTAGAGATGTCAAATAGCTAAGGATTTTAAATTAGGCCATTGGAGGAGTGATGGCCGGCCATGGGGGACAAGATTATTAAATTAGTCAAAGGCTTGATGTGTTAGGTGGAGAAAGAATAAAATAAGAGAAAAATAAAGAAAAGAAAGCTACCATCTTTTCTTGTCTTCATCATCACCGAAAATTGGCAGCAAACAAAGGTTGGAGAACTCTAAAATTTCAGCAAGCTTTTCTCCACTCAAGTAAGTCAATTTGATGGTTGTTTTCGATGATTTTTGTACTTTTGAGACATCTAAAGCTTAAGCTTTCTAAAGAGGGGACTATTATGCAATATGGTTGAAAGTCTAGGGACTTACCATGAGAGATTTTATGCTGGTTGTTGAGTTTTTATGGAAGAAAATGAATGATAGGATGATGAGAAACAACTTTTGTGAAAGGTGTTGTCATGAAAACACCTAATTGGGACTAAAATGCAAAAGTTGTAATTTGTTCATTAAGGCTAGAAATAGATGGAATTGTGGATAGTTGTAAGAGGATTAAATGTTCAGTTAGGCTTGTTTAACGAGAAAATGTGATAAAAAATTTATTTACGAGCTTAGGGGAAAAATTGTAATTTTGCCAAAGTGTAGGGGCAAAATAGTCATTTTTTCCTAAAGTGTAGATTATAATGTTTTATGATTTATAAGAGATTAAATTAGTGAATTCCATTTTTCTAGATCAAAGAAATCGAGTTTCGGACCTAGAACGTGTGAAAAGAGAAAGGTGGGCAAAAGTCCCTTTTTGGCCCTTTCGGCATCGAGGTAAGTTCATGTGCAAATGTTGTAATTACGTATAATTTATTTTAATATTAGAATGTTGTATGGAATGTATGATTACGCAATGAATGTATTAAATACTTGTCAATGAGTTGTTAAGAGAATTGAACCTAAGAATGGTAAGAAATGTAAATAGTATGAAATGAAGATAGTTAAGGTTCCGTGTAAGACCATATTGGAATATGGCTTCGGTGAGAGATATTAAATAAGACCATGTCAAGGACATGGCAACGATGTGATATTTCGTATAAGGCCTTGTCGGGTACTTGGCATCGATATGTTAATTCATGAATGACCCTATCAGGTGTATGATGTCAATGTGACAATATGTGTATGAGATCTAATAGTATTATTTAACAGTTGAGATGAATTCAGTGTATGATGAACCTTTAGTGGGATGAGTGTAATCAATACACCTTAGTGTATGAGAGAGATTTGGTAGTGTATTGTGTGAACGTGAATGAGAATCGTAGAAAGATAAGTAAGAATGATAGTGAGTGAGGATATTTACGGATGAACATTTGAATTAGAGAAAATGTATGTGGATAAGTATTTGTGAATGTATAATATCGGTGGGCTATGTTCGTTACCACCTGATATATTATTAATTGATGGGTTGTGTGCAATACCATCAACTATATTATTATCGGTGGGCTGTGTGCGTTACCACCTGATAAATTAGTAATCGATGGGCCGTGTGCGATACCATCGCTTATAAATGATTGGTGAGCTAAGTGCGAAATCACCATAGGTATAAATGATTGGTGGGCTGTGTGCGATACCACCCTATAAGAGATTCAATGGTGGGCTAAGTGCGTAACCACCGAGAGATTAGTAGTATGAGTGGCTTATTGAGAATGCGTGATGCGTTGTTTTATATGATCTTGTGATGGTCAGTGCAGGAATGTATGCTAATTAGACGAGCATTTGGCTTATGGTATGGTAAGAATATGGTAAGAGGTAGAATGAGTAAGTAACCATGAGTTCATGAGAGAAGCTCATCATAATAACTTGCAGTCATGTATATTCGAAGAATATCAGTGTTTATTAGTTGTATGTAGATGAACTTACTAAGCATTTTTGCTTACTCCTTTTATTTTTCTCATCTCTTATAGGTAAATTTAGCTATCTCGGATTGGAGATCGTCGGAGATGTTTTCACACTATCGATCATACACTCGGTATGATGATCAAGTCACTATAAGTTATGGCATGTATAGGGCTAGTACTTAAGGATGAATAAGTCATTGTTGATGTAGTCAAATTGTGTTGGCCTAAGAGAACTTATGTTTGTTTGTGTATAGCCATAGATGATGGCCTAAGTAGTTTGTAATTATATGAGAATTAGTTATCCCTAGTGTATGGGATAAAGGCCTTATTTCTTTTATAATCAAATGTCTTTAATTCAAGAGTAATGTTGATACTATGTGTAGTTATGTGATGAGGTATGAATGTATGCAATTGAGAGTAGAAAAAGGCTTGGTAGATAGCCTCTAAGTGCCCACACGGATAGACACACGGGCGTGTGTCTAGGCCGTGTGTCTCCTACACTTTAGTGTTTTAAGTCAGAATAGACCACAGGCTGGTCACACGGCCGTTTGTTCAGGTCGTGTGATACACACGGTTGGAACATGGGCGTGTTCCAAGGCCGTGCGAAGTCTGCACTTAACACTTAGAAATTTAATTGTCACACGGGCCAGGGCCACGGGCGTGTCCAGGCTGTGTGGATTTAGTCAGTGTCGACCATGGGTGGAAGGCACGGGCATGTCTTAAGGGCACACGGGCGTGTCCCTATACCAACACGGGCGTGTGGCCCCTGTTCTGTTAAAAAGTTTCTTGAATTCGTAAAAGTTCCTAGAATAGTTTCCAAACTTCTCGGAAGTATGTTTAGGGCCTTTTAGGCCAAGTTTGTTCAAATGATGGGTTTAAATGAAATTTTTATAACCCTAATTGAGATGGTTAAGTAAGGTCAATTAGGTAATGCATCAAACCCTGTTCCGGCTCGAATACGGGTAAGGGGTGTTACAGCACCTGCCCGAGCCTACGCTATTCGCGCATGAGAAGAAGCGTCATCTCCAGACGTCATTACTGGTACTTTCACTTAATTGATACTGACGTGATTAAATTGTTAGATCCAGGATCTACTTATTCCAATCTGTGTGTGAATCTAGTATCTAGTAAGACACTACCTGTTGAGTCTACTAAGATTGTAATTAGAGTATCGAACCCCTTAAGCAAGTATCTTCTGCTTGATAAAGTATGCAAGAACTGCCCATTGATGTTTCGAGATGCTTGTTTTCTGGCTAATTTGATGCTGCTACCATTTGATGAATTTGATATAATTCTGGGTATGGATTGGCTCACTTTGCATAATGCTATTGTAAATTGTAAACGAAAGAGTATTGATTTCAGAAGTCAGAATGGTGAGATAGTTCAAATTGAATCCAGTTATTTGAATGGGTTACCAGCTGTTGTATCTTTGATGAAAGCTTTGAATTATGTGAAAAAGGGTTGTGAAGCCTATCTAGCATATGTGATAGATACAAAAGTAACTGAAAAGAAAGTTGAATCTGTACCTGTAGTTTGCGAGTTCCCAGATGTGTTTCCTGAAGAATTATTGGGATTACCTCCGATACGAGAAGTTGAGTTCGGTATTGACTTAGTGTCGAGAAAAACTCCTATCTCAATAGCTCCGTATAGAATTGCACCGACAGAATTGAAAGAGTTGAAATCTCAGTTACAAGAGTTGACAGATAAAGGATTTGCACGACCGAGTTTCTCGCCCTGGGGTGCTCCTGTGTTGTTTGTGAAAAAGAAAGATGGCACTATGAGGATGTGTATTGATTATCGTCAGTTAAACAAAGTGACAATAAAGAATAAATATCCTCTTCTGCGAATTGATGATTTGTTTGATCAGCTGACAGGAGCTACAGTGTTTTCTAAGATAGATTTGAGATCATGCTATTATCAGCTATGAGTTAAAGAATCAGATGTATTGAAAACTACTTTCAGAACGAGGTACAGACATTATGAATTCTTAGTTATGCCATTTGGACTAACGAATGCTCCTGCAGTGTTTATGGATTTGATGAACTGAATATTCAGACAGTATTTGGATCAATTTGTCGTGGTGTTTATTGATGACATTCTGATTTATTCTTGTGATGAGACGCCACATGCCGAGCATTTGAGAATCGTGTTACAGACTCTGCGTGAGAAGCAGTTGTATGCAATGTAACACCCCAAACCCGGCCTGGAAGTTAGGCCCGAATCTGGCGTGTCACATTGAAGTGTTTTTTGAAAACCATGTTTTCATTGAAAAACCCTTCTTGTTTAAAAGCTTAAGTAAAATCCCAGTTAGGTTAGTTTAAACGTGGTACATTGAAAAATAATTAGCCTTATTCCCAAAACATCTTTTCGGTTGCGGAAGCTAATTTTTAAAGTAATTAAGTTGCGAAACCATTTTGAAAATGTTGCGAAAATGTAGTGCTGTTGAAAACAGTTATCAATTTGGAAAAACCCGCGACTTACTTCTAACAGATATAAATTAAAATAGAACCAATCCTAAAATTTAAAATCCGAAAACTTTAAAAGGCCTTATTACAAACCAAACTAAAATAAAGATTTATGAATAACTTAATAGAAAAATAGAAGCAGTTGTGTGGCCATCTCCGAGTCCCTCGCAGCACTGATTCTTCTAAAGCTGGGGATTACCTGCACAGTTAAAATGGGGTGAGTTTATGAAAACTCGATTGTGCAATCCTCCTAACTAAAAGCAGATTAATAAATCGCAGGCGAGAATCGAGAATCGATCTGGGCGGATCCCAATTAAAGTAATATGATGCAGTCGATTCAGAGCATACGTCGGCCAATGCCCACTACAATATCATTTGGGTCACAACCCATACGAGAATCGATTGGGCCTAGCCCACACCAATAATGAGAACAAGTAGGCCTAAGCCCGAAGATGAAGGACAGATCTCATAACAGATATGCAATAGTATGAGGATGCATCCCACCCCGATCCAGCCAACACACCACCCGTACCAACCCTACACTTACGTGGGGATAAAATCGACCCACCCAGCCAGCACACCAATGTTAGAACCGATTGCAGCCCTAACCGAAGTCGCAGCAAAGCTGCTAGTATATATATACGGCTCTAAGCCTTCAGTAGCGGTATTATAATTGGCACAAAGCCATCAGTAACTGTATTATGTTTGGCACATAGCCATTAGCGACGGTAATATAATCAGCTCATAGCCTTGGGTAAATATGATCGACACAGAGTCATCGATATATATGTTAGGCACATAGCCACGGGTAAATACGATTGGCACAAAGAAATAATCAAGATGGCACATAGCCATATTTAGGTTGGCACAGAGCAATAATCAGATTACGCGGCTTTAAGCCGTCTGTTGGTCCACTGTCGTCATGCGACCCGTGTGACCTCAACAGATCAATACTGGATCCACAGTCGTCATGCGACCCGTGCGACCCTATCAGAACTTCCTCCGTATCAATGTCTCAACCCCATGCAATATGTCGTGTATGTCATGCTCAATCATTACCCCTGTATGCAAAATGGCAATGCTAAGTAACAACCATTTAACCATATACTAAAAGCATATCAGTCACACGACCACAATCAAGTCAGTTAAAACACAGTCATACGATCATATTCAAGTCAGTCAAATTCAAAGTCTAAGTCATTCATTTACTCATAAGGGCAAACATTCATTTTACCATATAAGGGTATTTCGGTAATTCTACCCTACAGGGGTATTTTGGTAATTCTACCCTATAGGGGTATTTCAGTAATTCTACCCTACAGGGGTATTTCAATAATTTTTCAAAACAGAGGTATTTCAGTAATTTTACAAACTGGAGGTATTTCAGTAATTTTGCAAATCGGGGGTATTTCAGTAATTTTACAAATTGGGGGTATTTCAATAATTTTTCAAATCGGGGGTATTTTAGTAATTTTGCAAATCGAGGGTATTTCAGTAATTTTGCAAACCGAGGGTATTTCAGTAATTTTGAAAATCGAGTGTGTTTTAGTAATTTTGCAAACTGAGGGTATTTTCAGTAATTTTGCAAACCGAGGGTATTTCAGTAATTCTTCAAATCGGGGGTATTTTAGTAATTTTGCAAATTGAGGATATTTAGGTAATTTTGCAAATCGTGGGTATTTTGGTTATTTTTCAAACCGAGGGTATTTCAGTAATTTTGCAAACCGAGGGTATTTCAATAATTTTGCAAACCGAGGGTATTTAATTAATTTTGTAAACCAAGGTATTCTAAACATATATAACGATCTGAATGGGCCTAGGGCCCATTCTCAGCCCAAATGGGCCCACACGCTCGTGTGGCCCATTTAGCCCAAATCTAGCCACAGATATGAGATTCACATAGTCCAGTATAATATTTACTATACAATCATACAACTTATCCGATTGAGCCCACGGGCCCTTTAGCCCCACATGGCCCCTTTCGGCCCATCGTGGCCAAAACAGCCTAAACCCACAAGAACACTCATGATGGCCTCAACTATCGCGTCGAAGCTCCCATACGTGCGCTTGCATGCTCGTGTGGCTACCATCGTCGTGTGGCCTGGCATTCGGCATTTGCCGCTCTCATTCTGATGAGTGTGAAATACACACACGATAGGAATGCAGAGTTAATCAGCCCTCGAACACTCCTATGCCCATACGCCAACCAAGGTATGTTTACTCTCCTCATAGATCGCTCTATTTAAAGCCAGCTTCTTGCCTACTCACATGCTAGCTTCCCGATGTGGGATCCCTCCATCAATCCTCTAAAATCGTCTCAAATTAGCAAAATAGTCACATTTCGCATGCAAGGGGTTTCGAACTCAGGCTCCCTTGTAACTTAACCCACGCCGCTAGCCACCTTACCAACTAGCTCCTTCTGTAACAAAACAAGCACAACTAAATATAAGCATATGGGCCAAAGTCCAAGTTCATTTAAAATGAAATCAAAATGAATTGCAAGCGCCAAGGCTTGAACCCATGCTCCCTTGCAACCTTAATGACGCCTTGCCACTAGACCACTCGCTTTCTTGTGTCATATTTTAACCAAACAAATTTATAAGGCATTCCAGCTAACGCCAACTCCCCTTTAAGGAAAAACTAAAATTTTTGCTAGAGCTCTGGTTTGAACCCCAGGACTTCTCTAATACTTCTCAGGACCCTTGACCACTTGACCAGACATTTAATTGTGTCCTTTACTTGCACAACTAAATATCTATTTACAGCCTTCTTACGAACCCATACTCAAGGCCCAAATTCGGGGCGTTACAATTCTCCCCCCTTAAAGAAATTTCGTCCTCGAATTTTCCAACTCTTAGAACAGTCGTACAACCCAGGTTACACCACTACGCTGCCGCTGCGCACTCTGATTCTAATATCCCTATCATATTTTAACTAGAACTTGGAACTCCATACAAATACTCAAAACACCTAACCATTGAAGCAGACATATATCTCACACGCAACCAATTTCTATATCCAACGCCACATCCAAACATTTCCAAACATACACAGAATACAAAATCTAAATTCAAGTGTCTCAGTTTTAAACAGATAACAGTATCAAGGAAGCTTATAGATTCGGCACCGGAGACTCGGTCAACCACACTTTCAGAAAAACATTCAAAAAACATTTTGAATACCCAAAATCTTTTCAAATCCTTTGAAACAATTCTTTCAGAAATTCAATTTTAAAACCCAATCACAACCGAGTTTTGCAACCCGGGCTCTGATACCACTAAATGTAACACCCTAAACCCAGCCTAGAAGTTAGGCCCGAATCTGGCGTGTCATATTGAAGTGTTTTTCGAAAACCATGTTTTCATTGAAAGACCCTTCTTGCTTAAAAGCTTAAGTAAAATCCCAGTTATGTTAGTTTAAACGTGGTACATTGAAAAATAATTAGCTTTATTCCTAAAACATCTTTTCGGTTGCGGAAGCTAATTTTTAAAGTAATTAAGTCGCGAAACCATTTTGAAAATGTTACAGAAACGTAGTGTTGTTCAAAACAGTTATCATTTTGGAAAAACCCGCGACTTACTTCTAACATATATAAATTAAAATAGAACCAATCCTAAAATTTAAAATCCGAAAACTTTAAAAGGCATTATTACAAACCAAACCAAAATAAAGATTTATGAATAACTTAATAGAAAAACAAAAGCAGTTGTGTGGCCATCTCCGAGTCCCTCGCAGCACCGATCCTTCTAAAGCTGGGGATTACCTGCACAGTTAAAACAGTGTGAGTTTATGAAAACTCAGTGTGCAATCCCCTCCTAACTAAAACAGTTAATAAATCAAACAGAATCCAGAATCAGTCTAGGCCGGAGCCCAATTGCAGTAACAGTACAGTCCAGTTCAGAGCATACATGGGCCAATGCCCACTACAATATCATTTAGGTCACAGCCCATAACAGAATCAGTTGGGCCTAGCCCACACCAATAACAGAACAAGTGGGCCTAAGCCCAGTACAGTGACAAATCTCATAACAGATATGCAATAGTATGAGGATGCATCCCACCCCGATCCAGCCAACACACCACCCGTGCCAACCCTACACTTACGTGGGGATAAAATCGACCCACCCAGCCAGCACACTAATGTTAGAACCGGTTACGGCCCTAATCGAAATCGCAACAAAGCTGCTAGTATATATATACGGCTCTAAGCCTTCAGTAGCGGTATTATAATTTGCACAAAGCCATCAGTAACTGTATTATGTTTGGCACATAGCCATTAGCGACGGTAAAATAATCGGCGCACCACCTCGGGTAAATATTATCGACACAGAGTCATCGATATATATGTTACGCACATAGCCACGGATAAATACGATTGGCACAAAGCCATAATCAAGATGGCACAGAGCCATATTTAGGTTGACACAGAGCCATAATCAGATTACGCGGCTTTAAGTCATCCGTTGGTCCACAGTCGTCATGCGACCCGTGTGACCTCAACAGATCAATATTGGATCCACATTCGTCATGCGACCCGTGCGATCCTATCAGAATTTCCTCCGTATCAATGTCCCAACCCCATGCAATATGTCGTGTATGTCATGCTTAATCATTACACGTGTATGCAAAATAGCTATGCTCAGTAACAATCATTTAGCCATATACTAAAAGCATATCAGTCACACGACCACAGTCAAGTCAATTAAAACACAGTCATACGATCACAGTCAAGTTAGTCAAATTCAAAGTCTAAGTCAGTCATTTACTCATAAGGGCAAAACAGTCATTTTACCATATAAGGGTAATTCGGTAATTCTACCCTACAGGGGTATTTCAGTAATTCTACCCTACATGGGTATTTCGGTAATTCTACCCTACAGGGGTATTTCAATAATTCTACCCTACAGGGGTATTTCAGTAATTGTGCAAATCAGGGGTATTTCAGTAATTTACAAACTGAGGGTATTTCGGTAATTTTGCAAATCGGGGGTATTTCAGTAATTTTTTAAATCGAGGGTATTTCGGTAATTTTGCAAATCGAGGGTATTTTAATAATTTTGAAAACTGATGGTATTTTAGTAATTTTACAAACCGAGGGTATTTCAGTAATTTTGCAAATCGAGGGTATTTCAAAAATTTTCCAAATCGAGGGTATTTTAGTAATTTTGCAAACTGAGGGTATTTCGGTAATTTTGCAAACCGGGGGTATTTCAGTAATTTTGCACACCGGGGGTATTTCAGTAATTTTGCAAACTGAGGGTATTTCATTAATTTTGTAAACCAAGATATTCTAAACAGAGATAACGATCCGAATGGGCCTAGGGCCCATTCTCGGCCCAAATGGGCCCACACGCTCGTATGGCCCATTTAGCCCAAATCTAGCCATAGATATGAGAATCACATAGTCTAGTCCAATATTTACTACACAATCATACAACTTATCCGATTGGGCCCACGGGCCCATTGGGCCCACATGGCCCCTTTCGTCCCATCGTGGCCCAAATAGACTAAACCCACAAGAACACTCATGATGGCCTCAACTATCGCATCGAAGCTCCCACACGTGCGCTTGCACGCTCGTGTGGCTACCATCGCCATGTGACCGGCATTTCGACATTTGCCACTCTACAGCTACAGTGGTGCGAAATACACACCTGATAGGAATCTGGAGTTAATCCGCGCTCCGAACACTCCTATGCCCATACGCCCACCAAGGTATGTTTACTCTCTTCATAGATCGCTCTATTTAAAGCCAGCTTCTTGCCTACTCTCATGCTAGGTTCCCGATGTGGGATCCCTCCATTAATCCTCCAAAACCGTCTCAAATTAGCAAAATAGTCACATTTCGCATGCAAGGGGTTTCGAACTCAGGCACCCCTGTAACTTAACCCACGCCGCTAGCCACCTTACCAACTAGCTCATTGTGTAACAAAACAAGCACAACTAAATATAAGCATATGGGCCAAAGTCTAAGTTTATTTAAAAGGATATCAAAATGAATTGCAAGCGCCAATGCTTGAACCCATGCTCCCTTGCAACCTTAATGACGGCTTGCCACTAGACGACTCACTTCCTTGTGTCATATTTTAACCCAACAAATTTATAAGGCGTTCCAGCTAACGCCAACTCCCCTTTAAGGAAAAACTAAAATTTTTGCTAGAGCTATGGTTTGAACCCCAGGACTTCTCCAATACTTCTCAGGACCCTTGACCACTTGACCAGACATTTAATTGTGTCATTTACTTGCACAACTAAATACCTATTTACAACCTCCTTATGAACCCATACTCAAGGCCTAAATTCGGGGCGTTACAATTCTACCCCCTTAAAGAAATTTCGTCCTCGAAATTTCCAACTCTTAGAACAGTCGTACAACCCAGGTTACACCACTACACTGCCGCTGCGCACTCTGATTCTAATATCCTTATCATATTTTAACTAGAACTTGGAACTCCCTACAAATTCTCAAAACACCTAACCATTGAAGCAGACAGATGTCTCACACGCAACCAATTTCTATATCCAACGCCACATCCAAACATTTCCAAACATACACAGAATTCAAAATCTAAATTCAAGTGTCTCATTTTAAACAGATAAAAGTATCAAGGAAACTTACAGATTCGGCGCCAGAGACTCGGTCAACCATACTTTCAGAAAAACATTCAGAAAACATTTTGAATACCCCAAATCTTTTCAAATCCTTTGAAACAATTCTTTCGGAAATTCAATTTCAAAACCCAATTCACAGCTGAGTTTTACAACTCGGGCTCTGATACCACTAAATGTAATACCCCCAAACCCGACCTGGAAGTTAGGCCCGAATCTGGCATGTCACATTGAAGTGTTTTTCGAAAACCATGTTTTCATTGAAAAACCCTTCTTGTTTAAAAGCTTAAGTAAAATCCCATTTATGTTAGTTTAAACATGGTACATTGAAAAATAATTAGCTTTATTCCCAAAACATCTTTTCAGTTGCGGAAGCTAATTTTTAAAGTAATTAAGTCGCAAAACCATTTCGTAAATGTTGCGGAAACATAGTGTTGTTGAAAACAGTTATCATTTTGGAAAAACTCGCGACTTACTTCTAACAGATATAAATTAAAATAGAACCAATCCTAAAATTTAAAATTTGAAAACTTTAAAAGGCCTTATTACAAACCAAACCAAAATAAAGATTTATGAATAACTTAATAGAAAAACACAAGCAGTTGTGTGGCCATCTCCGAGTCTCTCGAAGCACCGATCCTTCTAAAGCTGGGGATTACCTGCACAGTTAAAACGGGGTGAGTTTACGAAAACTCAGTGTGCAATCCCCTCGTAACTAAAACAGTTAATAAATCAAACAGAATCCAGAATCAGTCTGGGCCGGAGCCTAATTACAGTAACAGTACAGTCCAGTTCAGAGCATACGTGGGCCAATGCCCACTACAATATCATTTAGGTCACAGCCCATAACAGAATCAGTTGGGCCTAGCCCAACCAATAACAGAACAAGTGGGCCTAAGCCAGTACAGTGACAGATCTCATAAAAGATTTGCAATAATATGAGGATGCATCCCACCCCGATCTAGCCAACACACCATCCGTACCAACCCTACACTTATGTGGGGAGAAAATCGACCCACCCAGCCAGCACACCAATGTTAGAACCGGTTGCAGCCCTAACCGAAATCGCAGCAAAGCTGCTAGTATATATATATGGCTCTAAGTCTTCAATAGCGGTATTATAATTGGCACAAATCCATCAGTAACTGTATTATGTTTGGTACATAGCCATTAGCGACTGTAATATAATTGGCGCACAACCTTCGGTAAATATAATCGACACAGAGTCATCGATATATATGTTAGGCACATAGCCACGGGTAAATACGATTGGCACAAAGCAATAATCAAGATGGTACAGAGCCATATTTAGGTTGGCACGAGCCATAATCGACACGCGGCTTTAAGTCGTCTGTTGGTCCACGATCGTCATGCGACTGTGCGACCTCAACAGATCAATCTTTGGATCCACGATGCGTCATGCGACCCGTGCGATCCTATCAGAACTTCCTCCGTATCAATGTCCCAACCCCATGCAATATGTCGTGTATGTCATGCTCAATCATTACAAGTGTATGCAAAATGGCCATGCTCAGTAACAATCATTTAACCATATACTAAAATCATATCAGTCACACGACCACAGTCAAGTCAATTAAAACACAGTCATACGATCACAGTCAAGTCAGTCAAATTCAAAGTCTAAGTCAGTCATTTACTCATAAGGGCAAAATAGTCATTTTAACATATAAGGGTATTTCGGTAATTCTACCCTACAGGGGTATTTCGGTAATTCTACCCTATAGGGGTATCTCAGTAATTTTGCAAAATGGGGGTATTTCAGTAATTTTATAAACTAGAGGTATTTCGGTAATTTTGCGAATCGGGGGTATTTCGGTAATTTTGCAAACCGAGGGTATTTCAGTAAGTTTGCAAACCGAGGGTATTTCTATAATTTTGCAAAAAACTGAGGGTATTTCAGTAATTTTACAAACTGGGGGTATTTCAGTAATTTTGCAAACTGGGGGTATTTCAGTAATTTTGCAAACTGAGGGTATTTCAATAATTTTGCAAACCGGGGGTATTTCGGTAATTTTGCATATTGGGGGTATTTTGGTAATTTTGCAAATGGAGGGTATTTCAGTAATTTTTCAAACCGGGGGTATTTCAGTAATTTTGTAAACCAAGGTATTCTAAACAGAGATAACGATCCGAACCCAAATGGGCCCACACGCTCGTGTGGCCCATTTAGCCCAAATCTAGCCACAGATATGATATTCACATAGTCCTGTCCAATATTTACTACACAATCATACAACTTATCCGATTGGGCCCATGGGCCCATTGGCCCCACATGGCCCTTTTCGGCCCATCGTGGCCCAAACAACCTAAACCCACAAGAACACTCATGATGGCCTCAACTATCGCGTCGAAGCTCCCACACGTGCGCTTGCACGCTTCTGTGGCTACCATCAACGTGTGACCGGCATATCGGCATTTGCCGCTCTAAAGCTAGAGTAGTGCGAAATACAAACCTGATAAGAATCTGGAGTTAATTCGCGCTCCGAACACTCCTATGCCCATATGCCAAACAAGGTATGCTTACTCTCCTCATAGATCGCTCTATTTAAAGCCAGCTTCTTGCCTACTCTCATGCTAGCTTCCCGATGTGGGATCCCTCCATCAATCCTCTAAAATCGTCACAAATTAGCAAAATAGTCACATTTTGCATGCAAGGGGTTTCTAACTCAGGCTCCCCTGTAACTTAACCCACGCCGCTAGCCACCTTACCATCTAGCTCTTTGTGTAACAAAACAAGCACAACTAAATATAAGCCTATGGGCCAAAGTCTAAGTTCTTTTAAAAGGAAATCAAAATGAATTGCAAGCGCCAAGACTTGAACCCATGCTCCCTTGCAACCTTAATGACTCTTTGCCACTAGACCACTCACTTCCTTGTGTCATATTTTAACCAAACAAATTTATAAGGCCTTCCAGCTAAAGCCAACTCCCCTTTAAGGAAAAACTAAAATTTTTACTATAGCTCTGGTTTGAACCCCAGGACTTCTCCAATACTTCTCAGGACCCTTGGCCACTTGTCCAGACATTTAATTGTGTCATTTACTTGCACAACTAAATACCTATTTACAGCCTCCTTACGAACCCATACTCAAGGCCCAAATTTAGGGCGTTACATGCAAAGTTCAGTAAATGTGAGTTTTGGCTGAGTGAGGTTGGTTTTCTGGGGCATATTGTATCAGCTGCAGGAATACGAGTTGATCTGAGCAAAATTTTAGCAATTTTAGAGTGGAAACCACCGAGGAATGTGTCTGAAGTCCGTAGTTTTCTGGGACTAGCGGGATATTTAGATGATTTGTGAAAGGATTCTCGATGATTGCGACTCCGTTGACAAAATTGTTACAGAAAGATGTTAAATTTCAGTGGTCAGAAAGGTGCCAGCAGAGTTTTGAACAGTTGAAAGCATTGTTGACTGAAGTACCAGTGTTAGTTCAGCCAGAATCGGGTAAAGAATTCATAGTCTACAATGATGAATCGTTGAATGGTTTGGGCTGTGTGTTAATGCAAGAGGGTAAAGTTATTGATTATGTTTTGAGACAGTTAAAGCCGCATGAAAAGAACTACTCGATGCACGATCTCGAATTAGCCACGATTGTATTTGCATTGACGATTTGGCATCATTACCTATTTTGTGAGAAATGTCACGTTTATACGGATCACAAGAGCTTGAAATATCTGATGACTCAGAAGGAATTGAATTTGAGACAGCAGAAATGGATAGAATTACTAAAATATTATGAATTAGTAATTGATTATTATCCGAGTAAAGCTGTTGTTGTTGCTGATGCTTTGAGTCAAAAGTCTATATATGCTTTGCGAGCAATGAGTACTCAGATAGATCTATGTGATGATGGTTCGGTTTTGGCTGAGTTGAAGGTAAGGCCGATGTTTATACACCGAATTTGTGATACCCAGAAAAGTGATGATGAGATGATGACAAAACGAGCTCAATGTGGTTTAAATTCTGATTCAGAATTTTGAGTTGATAATAATGACTGTTTGAGATTCAGAGATCGGACTTGTGTTCCAAGAAATGTAGAGTTGATTCAGTTGATTTTAAATGAAGCTCATAATAGTCGTTTGGCTGTTTATTTGGGAAGTACAAAAATGTATAATGATCTGAAACAGTTTTATTGGTGGCATGGTATGAAACGGGATATCTCAGAATTTGTTTCGAGATGTTTAGTATGTCAGCAAGTAAAAGCTGAACATCAAGTTCCATCCGGTTTGTTACAACCGATTATGATTCCTGAGTGGAAATGGGAGAGAATCACGACGGACTTTGTGTCGGGACTACTTTTATCTCCAAGAAAGAAGATGCAATCTGGGTGATAGTTGACAGATTGATGAAATCAGCTCATTTTGTTCCGGTGAGAACATATTATTCACTTGATAAATTAGCTGAATTGTATATTTCTGAGATTGTGAGATTGCACGGGGTGCCACTATCTATTGTATCGGACAGAGATCCGAGATTTACCTCGCTGTTATGGAAGAAATTACAAGAGGCTCTAGGTTACAAAGTTGCATTTCAGTACTGCATTTCATCCGCAAACGGATGGTCAATCCGAGTAGATTATTCAGATTCTTGAAGATATGATGAGATGTTGTATCATTGAGTTCGAAAGTACATGGGAAAAGCACTTTCCGTTGATTGAATTTGCATACAATAATAGATTTCAATCTAGCATTAAAATGGCACCGTATGAGGCTCTTTACGGTCGGAAATGCCGAACTCCATTGTATTGGACTGAGCTGAGTGAGAATAAGATTCACGGGGTTGATTTGATTAAAGAGACTGAGCAGAAAGTGAAAGTGATTCGTGACAGCTTGAAAGCAGCGTCAGATCGTCAGAAGTCTTATGCAGACTTGAAACGGAAAGATATTGAATTAGAGATCGGCGATAAAGTATTTTTGAAAGTGTCTCCGTGGAAGAAATTACTTCGATTTGGCTGAAAAGGCAAGTTGAGTCTGAGGTTCATTGGGCCGTATGAGATCATTGAACGAGTTGGGCCGGTTGCTTATAGATTGATGTTACCACCTGAGTTAGAAAAAATTCATAATGTATTTCACGTATCGATGCTTCGACGATACAGATCTGATCCATCACATGTGATTGCTCCTACTGAGGTTGAGATTCAGTCATATTTATCGTATAATGAAGAACCGATCTGAATTTTGGCACGTGAGATCAAAGAATTGAGAAACAAAAGAAATTCTTTAGTGAAAGTGTTGTGGCATAAACACGGGGTTGAAGAGGCTACGTGGTAGCCTGAAAATGTTATGAGAGAGCAATATCCGAACCTATTCACTGGTAAGATTTTCGGGGACGAAAATCCCTAAGAAGGGAGAGTTGTAACAGTCGGTTTAGACCCTAGTCAGAACAGTGGTTTCAGGACCACAAATCCGAGGTCGGAAAAATATTTTAATATTATTCTTGGTGTTTACAGTATGTGACTAAGCATGTGTGAAATTTCTGTGTGAAAATTTTACCTATTGTGTGCTTAATTAGCAAAAACGACTTAATCGCATAAAATGCAAAAGCTGTGTGCTGATTGTTAAAGTGTCTATTTGGCATGGCTTATTAAATGAGACGTCCTTATGTGGTAATTAGCCCTTTGGTAGTGGAGATGGACATAAATGGCCATTAAATGAATGAACTTATAATTTTTTAACTAAGGGTAAAATGGTAAAATATGAATTAAAGTATATTAAATAAAACCAAAGTGATTTTTGTGTTCATCTTTTACATCTCTTCACCGAAAATTGAAAGAAAGATAGGGCTAGGAACCTTTAACATTTCAGCACACTTGTGATCTTGATTGAGGTACAAAATTTGTTCAGTTTTTGATGATTTCTATGTTTTTGTGATGGTTGCTTCGTGTTCTTTCAAACCCATGCTTTAATTTTAGAACTTGATGATGATTTTGAGATATGCCATTGATGAATGTTTGAGCTTTGTGATAATTGATGATGAAATATGAAAGATATGTGAAAGATTAACATGTTTTGTCTTTGAATTTTTGGTGAAATTGAGTAATTTGGGCTAAATTCTGAAAATAAGAAATTGGAGGACTAAAATGTGAAATAAATGAAATGTGTAGGCATGGGTGAAATGAAATTATGTGTATTTGATGATTTTATGAAATAGGGACTAAAGTGTCGAAATGTGAAAATGTGAGGGCTATTTTGTAAAATGCCCTAAATATATGTGTTTGGACTAAATTGAATGAATTGGTGATTGAATGAACAAAATTTGAATATGTATAGACCAAGAAAGGAGAGATTCGGATCGAGATCGAGGCAAAGACAAAGTGCTCGATTGAACGACTAGTCTCGGTATTTCTACGTCCGAGGTAAGTTTAGATATAATACGAATTGTTAGATTTATGTTTAAGTGTTATGAAATGAATGAATACGAGATTAATGAATTAGAAATGTTATATGTGGAATTGAGAAATGTGGCACTAAGTGTGTGTAATCAGAATTATGACAGAAGTGATTAGCACTGTGTGTGCGAAGTAATGGAAGCCTCAGCTTTATTGATTGGCACTGTGTGTGCGATACCGAGATAAATTCGGTTTTATGTAAAGGCACTAAGTGTGCGATGATATTTAAGCTTCGGTTATGAATTTGGCACTAAGTGTGCGAATAAATCGAATGAATAACAAAGGTTGATCGAAATGAAGTATTGAGCATTGAGTAGCATGAATGGTGAATAACTAAGTGTTGGCCAAGGTACGTATTGAACCCATGTGGTTGATGAAATTGTAAATGGATTTATAAATGGTTGAGTGAGTATATTAGTTATGGATGATATGGTACATATTTATGAGTTGATCTATGTGATGGATTAATTTGTATATTGTAAT
Source organism: Gossypium sturtianum (assembly GCA_025698515.1). Taxonomy (NCBI): domain Eukaryota; kingdom Viridiplantae; phylum Streptophyta; class Magnoliopsida; order Malvales; family Malvaceae; genus Gossypium; species Gossypium sturtianum. Next base: position 66,251,519 of record CM046946.1, on the reverse strand, counting down.
TGAATCATTGATTTAGATGAATTATATTACGAACTTACTAAGCTTTAGAGCTTACTGTGTGGAGTGTTTCTCTGTTTTTCAGTGTTTTAAAAGCTAGCTCGGATCCGGGGATCGTCAGCAGCTCAATCACACTATCGGCTAACTATTTTGGTACTTTTGGAAGATGTATTATGTATGGTATATGGCATGTATAGGCTAGTTGATATGGCATGTTTTGAGGTGTATAAACTTTGCCATGTGATATGGCTTGAAAGTTGAATAATGTTAGTATATATGTGTGGAATTATGTGAATGATCTGATGAGAATTGAGGTTTAAACATGAACTTGTGGTATGGGTTTTATGATGCTTGACTTATAGGATTTGGAATATGGAATTGGTAGTTTAGATAGACTTATTGAGTTGAATTTGAGCATAGAAATAAATGATGTATTTGATGATTAGTTGGTGCATATATTGGTATGTTATGATTGCCATTTGAGGTATAAATGTTTATGAATTGAGGTTTGTAGGTGATTAAGTGTGAGTGGCAAGTTTGGTCTTGTAAATGGTCTATAATTGCCCACACGGTTGAGCACACGGGCGTGTGGCTCGACCGTGTCCTTCGAGTTTACAAATTGAAACAAGTTAGGCTCGACCACGGGCTGGGCACATGGGCGTATCCCAGGCCGTGTGATGCAAGTCAGGCTAAACCACGGGTGAGGCACACGGGCGTGTCTCAGGCCGTGTGGACAAGTCAATATGTATGCCCTGTTTTGCCACGGCTCGGACACATGGGCGTGTCTGAGGCCGTGTGAGGCACACGGCTTGCCCACACGGGCGTGTGACCTCTGTAACACCCCTAACCCGAGTCTGTCGCCGGCTTAGGGTTACGGGCATTACATATCCAAGTCACAAGTCCACACATTCAGATAAAGTCATGTTAATAATCAATACAAAATTTATTCATGCTATTAAAATCAAGTTAGCTACCACTAAATAATATCATTAGCATCATTTAAAACCGATTCCGTTCAACTAGCAATTCATTATACATTTGGTCATTTGAAAAGAAAGACCTAGTGAGAACATGATGCTCATTTATTCATTTCAATACCATATACGATCATATCATTATCCCATCCACTAATTTACATTCAAAGATACCCTAAACCTAAATTTCTAACCATCTCATTTCTCTCATAATCTCTTGTCACAATCGGCAATAATTTAATACATATGCGCATATACACATATATTCCATCATAAGAACCTTTTAATAAGACATTACATCAATGATTTAATCATTTAAATCACAAGGCCGAACATACCATATTATTCTAGAGAAAAATTTTAAGTTCTAAACCAAAACAAGTCTTGGTCGAATATTTACAAATGAGTACCCATCAATTTGTTCATTAATGTACCCCTTTTAATAGACACATACACCAAATATAATCTATTTCATTCATATCTAGTCACATTGATACATTCAAATAATTATACTAAAAACAATAATTTTTATCAACTCAATATCTTATATGTTATATTCAATTTATTCCAAAAGCTTAAAGTTCACATACAACTTATTATGAGATAACTTTCTAACTAGACTTATAATATATATATATCAATATAAACAATATACTCAAATAATAATTCCATACTTCAATATGATTAAACCAACCCAAACATAAAGACATAGCCATTTTTGCATGGCATATAAATTTATATACATATCGTTCAAACAAAATCCTAAGGAATATTGCCTATACATGCCATATGTTTTCAAAAAGGGTACAACTTATAGAATACCGAAGTTAGGTGATAGTGCAGATGACTTTGACGAAGATTCCCGAGCACGAGCTAGCTTTTAAGATCTAAACCATAATCACACAAACACACGTACGGTAAGCTAACTTAACTTAGTAAGTTATAAGCAAAAGGGGATATATATATAATGATTCAATATACAACTTCAATCAATTTAACTTAATCCTTCACTAGTCCGTATCAGCATTTCATATAACATAATACCATACAGCAATGTCATATTCAATGGAATCTCCAAACCGAATATTCAAATACTCTATACCCATTTCAATCAAACTCAAAAATTAATAAATACTTTATATTTCTATAATTTAGAATACAAGAACTACTTACCTCTTTAGCACCAAGTTATTAACTTTCCATGCATTATTTACTTACATGTATCATATGGTCGTCTCCATTCATTGGTTCATGTTTTTGAGAGGTCCGATATTTCGCACACACAGTGCAACTCATGTAACGTATCGCACACTTAGTGCCGTTACTTGATAATTCGCATACGTAGTGCCATCTTTCGGTAATGTATCGCACACTTAGTGCCATTACACGCTTCGTGCACACATAGTGCCATTCCACCGATATCGCACACACAGTACTCGGTGTTTAATCTCGCACACATAGTGCCATTATCCGAACCTTTCTTTGTTTATGCAACACTTATAGTTCCATTCTCATACATATTTACACAAAGATACGATTGTCCTATGACAGCTCAATTTCCTTATATCATTCCATTGCATTCGGCACAACAAAAATATATGTATATTTATACGTTTACATCCACCTTTTCAAAACAAACATCTCTCTTTTTAATTTCACATCTAGCTACCACTTATTCAATCACAAACTCACATTACTCAATGAATCGACACTTATACTATTATACATTCACCAACCTTACATTCGGCTAATTTATCAATAATTCACCCCATTCAATATTACATTCAGCAAAATGGATAAAGATACTTAATTCAATTAATCGATGGATATACGTATATAGTGGTATCCAATAAACCACATTCGGCTAACATACTTAAAAGTTCCCATTTCTCATTCGACATTTTAAAAATTTAATCCATTAATTCATCTAATCATATGCATTTTATTTTAGAAATAAATTAATTAAACCCAATTACTTATAAACTTACCTCGAGAGTCGATCAATTAGAGTTTCCCGGCTATTTAATCAACTTCGCCTTCCCCCGATCCAAACCCGTTTCCTTTTGTTCTTGATCTAAATAATTCCAAATTGAACTCATTCGAATACATTTTCATTCAATTTAATCCAAAAATACATAATTGTGAAATTTTACCATTTTACCCCCAACATTTACAATGTTTACAATTTAGCCCTTACAGCTCAAAACACAAAATATCAAGAATTCAACCACACCTATTAAGGGCCGAATATTCATAGTCCCTATATCAACTCATTTCTTCCATTTTTCTTGCTATTTAGTCCTTCCAAAAATTTTCTTTTTATGAATTCACCCTTATACTAAACTCCATCAAAAATTCTAAAGAAAATCTTGTTAATCTAGCATGCTTATATCATATTCTATCATTAACCACACAAACACCAAATTTCCATCCATGGCAACACTCAAATTATACAACTAAATCAAAAATTTGGGTATGGGCTAACTAAATTACATGGCTACAACCTCAAAAATGTTAAAATTATCAAAAACAAAGTTCAATCACTCACCTTATTTTAACATACAAATGCCAAAAATGTTGAAAGCTATGGTTCTTCTTCTTCCTTTAGGTTTCAGCAATAACAAGAGAAAAATAAAGATGAACACCCACCCACTAGTTTTATGTTTTTATTATAATACTCATATTATATATATTTTATCATTCTTTTGATTTTTAACATATAAAATAATCATATATTATAAACTTAGTGCCTTTTCCGTCCACTATACTCTCATAATGGTCAAATTGCAACTTCAATACCCATGCAAAAAGAAGACCATTCAATTTAGCCTCTAAATTTCATAATGACTATTTTTCCCACTTACTCGATTTGGTCCTTTCACTTAAATTAAACACCCAAGCAAACAAATTAACCAACAATATTTTAGCACATGTTCAAACACATAACATAGATATCAAATAAATTATTAAAATATTTTTCTAACATGGATTCGTGGTCCCAAAACCACCGTTCCGATTAGGGTCGTAATCGGGCTGTTACAACTCTCCCCCCTTAAGAGATTTTCGTCCCCGAAAATCTTACCGTTGAATAATTGTGGGTAGCGTTCTTTCATTGATTCCTCGGTTTCCCAAGTCGCTTCCTCAACCCCATGCTTATGCGACATAACTTTAACCAACGAGATTTTCTTATTTCACAACTCTTTCACTTCACGAGCTAAGATGCGAATCGGTACTTCCTCATAAGTCAAATCGGGTTGAATTTCAATCTCTGTTGGACTGATCACATGAGAAGGATCGGATCGGTATCGTTGAAGCATCGATACATGAAAAACATTGTGAATCTTGTCTAGCTCAGATGGCAACATAAGTCTGTACGCAACCGGCCCGATATGCTCAATAACTTCATACGGTCCAATAAATCTCGAACTCAGCTTTCCTTTACGCCCAAATCTAAGTATCTTTTTCCATGGCGAAACTTTCAAAAACACTCGGTCGCCCACCTGAAATTCTATATCTTTGCGTTTCAAATCTGCATACGACTTCTGACGATCTGAAGCGGCTTTTAGACTTTCTTGAATTACTTTTACTTTCTGCTCAGCCTCTCTGATTAAATCAACCCCGTGTATCTTTCTTTCACTTAATTCGGTCCAATACAAAGGTGTACGACATTTATGACCGTATAAAGCTTCGTAAGGCGCCATTTTGATACTCGATTGAAAACTATTATTGTATGCAAATTCAATCAACGGCAAGTATCGTTCCCATGTACCCTCAAACTCAAGAACGCAACATCTCAACATATCCTCGAGTATCTGAATAACACGTTCGGATTGACCATCCGACTGAGGGTGAAAAGCAGTACTGAAATGCAACTTGGTACCTAGAGCATCCTGCAGTTTCTTCCAAAACCGCGATGTAAACCTCGGATCTCTATTCGAAACAATAGAAATAGGTACTCCGTGCATTCATATGATCTGCGATATGTACAACTTAGCTAACTTATCCAGTGAGAAATTCGTATGTACCGGAATAAAATGGGCCGATTTCGTTAATCTATCAACAATAACCCAGATTGAATCTTTCTTACTCGGCGTCAACGGCAAGCCTGATACGAAATCCATCGTGACTCAATCCCACTTCCATTCAGGTATCATAATCAGTTGGAGTAGTCCCGATGGCACCTGATCCTCAGCTTTTACTTGTTGACATATTAAACACTTCGACACATAGTTTGAAATGTCTCACTTCTTTCCATGCCACCAATAATGTTGTCTCAGGTCGTTGTACATTTTCGTACTACCTGGATGAATCGATAATCTACTATTATGAGCTTCGTCACAGATCATTCGAATCAACTCAGGATTCTTAGGCACACACATCCGATTCTTAAACCGTAGACATCCCTCAACATCTATCTAAAAATCTGAATCATTACCCGTACCACATTGACTCCTTTTTGCTATTAAATCATTATCCACCTCTTGAGCTTCGCAGATTTGTTGTACGAACAATGGTCTCGCTTTCAATTCAACGATAATCCCACCATCACTAGTCATAGCTATATCTGCATCCATTGCACGTAAAGCAAATAGTGACTTCCAGCTAAGTTCATCAGCAACCACATTAGCCTTTCCCGGGTGATAATCAATCACAAGTTCGTAGTCTTTCAGCAATTCCAACCTTCGTCGTTGTCTCAAATTCAGATCCTTCTGAGTCATTCAGTACTTTAGACTCTTGTGATCCGAATAGACGTGGCATTTTTCACCAAATAGATAGTGACGCCAAATTTTTAAAGCAAAACTATAGCGGCCAGCTCAAGGTCGTGCGTCGGATAATTCCTCTCATGCGGTTTCAACTCTCTCGAAGCGTAGGCTACAACTTTACCCTCTTGCATCAAAACACAGCCCAGCCCATTTAAGGATGAATCGCTGAAAATAACGAACTCCTTACCCGACTCTGGTTGAACAAGCACCGGAGCTTCCGTTAACAAGGTCTTCAGCTGATCAAAACTCTTCTGGCACCTTTCTAACCACTCAAATTTAACGTCTTTCTGTAATAGTTTTGTCATCGGGGCTGCTATCATAGAAAACCCTTTCATGAAGCGTCTATAATATCCGGCAAGTCCCAAAAAGCTACGAACCTCAGAAACATTCTACGGAGGTTTCCAATCAAGTATAGCCGAAACTTTACTCGGGTCAACCTGAATGCCCGATGCTGAAACAACATGCCCCAGGAAGCTAACTTCATTCAACCAAAACTTACATTTACGAAATTTTACATACAACTGCTTATCACGCAAAATCTGTAACACCAGCCTCAAATGCTCAGCATGCTCGGTTTTGTCATGCGAATAGATCAGAATGTCATCTATAAATACAACCACAAATCGATCTAGATACGGTCTGAATACCCGATTCATCAAATCCATGAAGACAGTAGGGGCATTAGTGAGTTCGAATGGCATCACTAAAAACTCATAGTGACCGTATCTCGTCCAAAAAGTAGTCTTTGGTACATCCGAGTCTCTAACTCGTAGCTGATAGTAACCTAAACTCAGATCGATTTTCAAAAATACCGAAGCTCCCTTATGCTGATCAAATAAATCATCGATATGTGGCAACGGATATTTATTCTTTACCGTCACTTTATAAAGTTGTCGACAATTGATGCACATTCTCAAAGTTCCGTCCTTCTTTTTCATATATAGGACTGGCGCACCCCAAGGTGAGAAACTCGGTCGAGCAAAACCTCTAACTGTCAATTCTTGCAACTGAACCTTCAACTCTTTTAATTCAGTCGGTGCCATTCTATACGGAGCTATCAAAATCGGAGTTGTCCCTGGCACTAGCTCAATACCAAACTCTACCTTCCGAATAGGTGGCAATCCCGGTAATTCCTTCGGAAACACATCCGGATACTCACAAACAACCAGTACAGATTCAATCTTCTTTTCAGTTACCTTGCTGTCAATCACATACGCAAGATAAGCTTCGCAACCCTTTCTTAGATACTGTCGTGCCAACATTGAAGATATCACAGCTGGTAGCCCATTTAAATTCGCAGATTCAATTCGAATTATCTCATTATTCTGGCACCTCAAATCAATAGTCTTTCGTCTGCACTTCACTACTGCGTCGTTTATAGTTAACCAATCCATACCGAGGATAATATCGAACTCGTCAAATGGTAGCAACATCAAATCGGCCGGAAAACATGAGTCTTGAATAATTAAAGGGCATTTCTTGCACACTCTATCAACTAGCACACACCGACCTAGGGGGTTCGAAACCCAAATCACAAACTCAGTAGACTCAACAGGTAGAGTCTTGCTGGATGCTAATGTTTCACACACATACGAATGAGTTGAACCGAGATCAATCAGAGCAGTTACACTAGTATCAAAGAGAGTGAAAATACCAGTAATGACATCTGGAGATGAAGCCTCCTCTCTGGCACGAATGGCATAAGCTCTAGCCGGTGCACAGGCCTCTGATCAAATAGCCGCATCTGAAGTTCCCCCTCTGAGCAGCACTCCTACCTCCCACATTACGAGATGGTCTACCTCTAGCTGTAGTGCTGCTCGGTCTCGCGCTCTGAATAACGCCCTTTTCAGCTGTCTCCGGGCAATCCCGAATGAAATGGTCCTGTGAACCACACTTGTAACAAGTGCGATTATTAGATTTACCCCAGCACTCACTGAGATGCCGTCTACCGTACTGCTGACACTCTGGCTTACTCGGTCGGGTATTGCCAACACTAGCAACTGATGTAGCCCGAGAACTTACTGGTGGTCGTTCTCGTATAGAGATTCTGGTGTTAGGTTTGAACCGGCTACGATCATTCTTGAACTTCTTTGTTGACATTTGAGAAAATTTACCCGCAGATCTCTTTCGGAAGTCTTTAGCTTTAAACTCGGCTTTCCGCTTTTCTTTTCCTAGCTCTTCAGCTTTATAAGCTCGTTCAACCAGTACTACGAACTCGTTTATTTCAAGGATGCCAACTAGAACCTTTATATCTTCATTTAAACCATCTTTGAATCTTCGGTACATAGCAGCCTCAGATGAAACACATTCACGAGCGTAGCGATTAAGTCTCACAAACTTGCGCTCGTATTCGGATACGGTCATACGACCCTGCTTGAGCTTGAGAAATTCTTTATGTTTAGAGTCTATGAAGCGCTGACTTATGTATTTCTTACGAAATTCTGTCTGAAAGAAGTCCCAGGTAACTCTCTCCTTCGAAACAACTGATACAAGAGTATTCCACCAATAGTAGGCAGAATCCCGTAATAATGATATGGCACACTCAGGCACTCATCAGGTGTGCACCATAGCTCATCGAAAACACGAATAGTATTATCGAGCCAAAATTCAGCTCGCTCCACATCATCATCATCCTCGGCTCTAAACTTTTGAGCCCCGTGTTTTCTAATTCGGTCAACCGGAGGCTTACTTGCTCTCTCAGGATTAACGATCGGGGGTACCACCGGTACTACAGGGGGAGTATTCAGATTCAGGGGTTGTTGAACAGCCTGATTGGCCCGAATATATTGATTAAACCAATCATTCATCATACTATAGGAGGCTGGTCTAGCCCCCTCATCAGGATTACTCGTAGCTGGTCGAGATTCCTCCGGCGCGGTCCCTTGCGCGGGAGCAGGCACCATGCTCTCGACATCGTCAGCTAAAGCTCGCTTGGGATCAGGATCCATTTACTATATAGAAGAAATAATCACATTTCACTGTCAGAAGTCATCATACTATCACATTATAAAATATGGCATGTATAGCTAGACTCACACGCGCTACGTTAGTCCAAGAACCGACTAAACCGTAGCTCTGATACCAATCAAATGTAACACCCCTAACCCGAGTCCGTCGCCGGCTTAGGGTTACGGGCATTACATATCCAAGTCACAAGTCCACACTTTCAGATAAAGTCATGTTAATAATCAATACAAAATTTATTCATGCTATTAAAATCAAGTAAGCTACCACTAAATAATATCATTATCATCATTTAAAACCAATTCCGTTCAACTAGCAATTCATTATACATTTGGTCATTTGAAAATAAAGACCGAGTGAGAACATGATGCTCATTCATTCATTTCAATACCAGATACGATCATATCATTATCCCATCCACTAATTTACATTCAAAGATACCCTAAACCTAAATTTCTAACCATCTCATTTCTCTCATAATCTCTTGTCACAATCGGCAATAATTTAATACATATGCGCATATACACATATATTCCATCATAAGAACATTTTAATAAGACAGTACATCAATGATTTAATCATTTAAATCACAAGGCCGAACATACCATATCATTCTAGAGAAAAATTTTAAGTTCTAAACCAAAACAAGTCTTGGTCGAATATTTACAAATGAGTACCCATCAATTTGTTCATTAATGTACCCCTTTTAATAGACACATACACCAAATATAATCTATTTCATTCATATCTAGTCACATTGATACATTCAAATAATTATACTAAAAACAATAATTTTTATCAACTCAATATCTTTTATGTTATATTCAATATATTCCATAAGCTTAAAGTTCACATACAACTTATTATGAGATAACTTTCTAACTAGACTTATAATATATATATATCAATATAAACAATATACTCAAATAATAATTCCATACTTCAATATGATTAAACCAACCCAAACATAAAGACATAGCCATTTTCGCATGGCATATACATTTATATACATACCGTTCAAACAAAATCCTAAGGAATATTGCCTATACATGCCATATGTTTTCAAAAAGGGTACAACTTATAGAATACCGAAGTTAGGTGATAGTGCGGATGAATTTGACGAAGATTCCCGAGCACGAGCTAGCTTTCAAGATCTAAACCATAATCACACAAACACAGGTACGGTAAGCTAACTTAACTTAGTAAGTTATAAGAAAAAGGGGATATATATATATAATGATTCAATATACAACTTCAATCAATTTAACTTAATCCTTCACTAGTCCGTATCAACATTTCATATAACATAATACCATACAGCAATGTCATATTCAATGGAATCTCCAAACCAAATATTCAAATACTCTATACCCATTTCAATCAAACTCAAAAATTAATAAATACTTTACAATTCTATAATTTAGAATACAAGAACTACTTACCTCTTTAGCACCAAGTTATTAACTTTCCATGCATTATTTACTTACATGTCTCAAATGGTCATCTCCATTCATTGGTTCATGTTTTTGAGAGGTCCGATATTCCGCACACACAGTGCAACTCATGTAACGTATCGTACACTTAGTGCCGTTACTTGATAATTCGCATACGTAGTGCCATCTTTCGGTAATGTATCACACACTTAGTGCCATTACACGCTTCCCGCACACATAGTGCCATTCCACCGATATCGCACACACAGTACTCGGTGTTTAATCTCGTACACATAGTGCCATTCCACAAATATCGCACACACAGTGCTCGGTGTTTAATCTCGCACATATAGTGCCATTATCCGAACCTTTCTATGTTTATGCAACACTTATAATTCCATTCTCATACATATTTACACAAAGATACGATTGTCCTCTCGATGACTCAATTTCTTATATCATTCCATTGCATTCGGCACAACAAAAATATATGTATATTTATACGTTTACATCCACCTTTTCAAAACAAACATCTCTCTTTTTAAATTCACATCTAACTACCACCTTATTCAATCACAAACTCACATTACTCAATGAATCGACACTTATACTATTATACATTCACCAACCTTACATTCGGCTAATTTATCAATAATTCACCCCATTCAAAATTACATTCAGCAAAATGGATTAAAGATACTTAATTCAATTAATCGATGGATATACATATATAGTGGTATCCAATAAACCACATTCGGCTAACATACTTAAAAGTTCCCATTTCTCATTCGACATTTTAAAAATTTAATCCATTAATTCATCTAATCATATGCATTTTATTTTAGAAATAAATCAATTAAACCCGATTACTTATAAACTTACCTCGAGAGTCGATGAATTAGAGTTTCCCGACTATTCGTTCAACTTCGCCTTCCCCCGATCCAAACCCGTTTCCTTTTGTTCTTGATCTAAATAATTCCAAATTGAACTCATTCAAATACATTTTCATTCAATTTAATCCAAAAATACATAATTGTGAAATTTTACCACATTACCCCCAACATTTACAATGTTTACAATTTAGTCCTTACAGCTCAAAACACAAAATATCAAGAATTCTACCACACCTATTAAGGGCCGAATATTCATAGCCCCTATATCAACTCATTTCTTCCATTTTTCTTGCTATTTAGTCCTTCCAAAAATTTTCTTTTTATGAATTCACCCTTATACTAAACTCCATCAAAAATTCTAAAGAAAATCTTGTTAATCTAGCATGCTTATATCATATTCTATCATTAACCACACAAACACCAAATTTCCATCCATGGCAACACTCAAATTATACAACTAAATCAAAAATTTGGGTATGGGCTAACTAAATTACATGGCTACAACCTCAAAAATGTTAAAATTATCAAAAACAAAGTTCAATCACTCACCTTATTTTAACATACAAATGCCAAAAATGTTGAAAGCTATGGTTCTTCTTCTTCCTTTAGGTTTCAGCAATAACAAGAGAAAAATAAAGATGAACACCCACCCACTAGTTTTATGTTTTTATTATAATACTCATATTATATATATTTTATCATTCTTTTGATTTTTAACATATAAAATAATCATATATTATAAACTTAGTGCCTTTTCTGTCCACTATACTCTCATAATGGTCAAATTGCAACTTCAATACCCATGCAAAAAGAAGACCATTCAATTTAGCCTCTAAATTTCATAATGACTATTTTCCCCACTTACTCGATTTGGTCCTTTCACTTAAATTAAACACCCAAGCAAACAAATTAACCAACAATATTTTAGCACATGTTCAAACACATAACATAGATATCAAATAAATTGTTAAAATATTTTTCTAACCCGGATTCGTGGTCCCGAAACCACCGTTCTGATTAGGGTCGTAATCGGGCTGTTACAACCTCTATAGCTTGGAAAAATGTTTGATTTTTGGAAAAAAAACTGTATGATCTCGGTTTAGTCTCGACCCCTTTCTAGTGCATGTTTGAGGTCTCGTAGACCTCGTTAAGGGACTATGTGAATATATCTTGGTACGTTGAATTGTGTTATACTTTGTGTTGAGAAATGATTGTAAATGTTCTGATTGTTTGGTAATGCCTCTTAACCCTATTTCGGCGACGGTTACGGGTTAGGGGTGTTGCAGAATTAGGGTTACGGAGCATTACCGATCAAATGGAAAACATTTATCACCATAACATTGAATAAATTAATCTCAATCAAATTCATATCAAACATATGCATTTGGTCCTTAAATCCAGCCTTCGAGGCCCTAAAAATAGCTTAGAAGCAATTATGAACTAATTCGAAACCAAACAGAATTTTTAAGAAAAAGTTACAAAAATGTGAAAACAGGGGTCACACGACCGTGTGACATAGCTTAGGTCGTGTAACAATCGAACAAGGGACACACGACTATGTGCCAGCCCGTCTCCCCACCCGTGTAACTCACTAAGTATGGTCACACGATCGTGTCGTAGGCCGTGTAACTCTATGACATGCCTCACACAGTCGTGTCATAGGCCGTGTGCTAGGCCATGTAACTCACAGACTTAAAACACTAGGATTTTTTCAAAAGTCACACGGCCGTGTGATAGCCCGTTTCCTAGGCCGTGTGATCCAAAAATTGACCCTAAAATCATGCCTTTTCAAGGCCAATCCATATCTAACCAACCTTTTCAATAGTACTCACACGAGTTGTGAAATGGGCCTACTCACACGAGCTGTGGGTCGAAATGTTAGCTACACGATGCTGCTCACATGAGCTATAGAGAATCTGCACCCAAAACATGAAATCCCTAATGACATGTCATTTGTATCCTAAGAATTCTTAAGGTTCAAACGAGACTCGTCATCCGATAAATAATCATACATCGATACATATACAATTTCAAATCCGTTTATATTATAACAACATAGCAAATAATCAATTTAGCTAACATTAATACGATCATAGTTCATACGAACTTGCCTAAATAACTAGGGTCGTAGAAGTAGAATTTGAAACTAATCTGAAGATTTAGCCTTTCCTCGATTTAAGTTCAGTTATTATTTATCTTGATGTAAATAGATAATTTAATTCAATTTAGTACTTCAAGTATTCAATATAATCCATAATTCATATTTATGCAAAATTATGAAATTATCCCTAACATTTTAACTTTTCACAATTTAGTCCTTAAGCTCATAACTTGAATATAACTCATTTTAACCTAAATCCAATTTAACCAAAGCTACAAGGGACCTTGGAACAACCATAATTATCAAAAATTTACAATAAAACCCAAGAATTTACACTTTCAACAATTTAATCCCTATTTCAAAATTCATCAAAAAATTAGTTAACAAAACAAGTTTGTTTAACCACAAAGATTAATAATTTATCAAATAAGTTCAAAATATACTCAAACTCAACCATGGAAAGTTCCTCAACCTTTAATAGTTTTGCAAATTAACCCCCGGGCTAGCTTTATTAAGTTACAACGAACTCAAAAACATAAAAATCATTAAAAATGGGGCTTGAAAACCTACCATGCAAGCACAAGATGTTGGTTGAACCTAGCTCCCTTCTCTAATGGCTAGGTTAGGTTTTTGAAACAAAATGAAGAAAACAAGATCTGTCTTTTGTATTTTATTAACTTGATTTTTCTTTTATGTACCAAATTACCATATTAACCTTATTACTAACTAAAAATTTCAATAAAGCCTTGTCCATGCACATTCACTAGCATACAATATGGTATAATTACCATATAATTCCATTAGCTTTCCTTTCCATAGCCATTTAGCCCTTTTAACTAATAGAATTCAACTTTTACACCTTTTATGATTTAGTCCTTTTTACCTAATTAACCATTTAAACTTCAAAATTTCTTAACGAAACTTTAATACGACCTTAAAATAATCCCGTAGACATTAAAAAAATAAAATAATAATTCTCACGTCAAAATTGTGGTCCCAAAGACTTTATTTTTGACACCACTGAAAAGGGTTGTTACAACCAAATTGAAAAAAAAAACTTACAAATTGAGTGGGCTCTAGTGGAAATAAGATAAATTGGCGGACTAGTTGTTAAAAGGTTTGAGTTCAACCTTGGTTCTGTTAAGTTTAAACTAGAAATAGTTTTTTTGTGGGAGACATGATGATTATGGACATGTACACTTGGTTGTTGGATTTAGGATCGGTGAAGGAAATGCGTGAGTAATATATAAAGAAGATCATGTATAAGCCTTATTTATATTTAAAAACATGCTATACATACAACCAATCATTCATCAAATTAACCAAACATTCATGACAATTTCAATCGTTCAATCATTCAGTCGAACTAAACATTGCTACCACGCCTAATAGTTAGGGCTCGAAACGTACCTGATTTGCCTACTCACAAATTTAATTACTTAGCTATTAAGCCAAGCCCAATCAGCAAGTTAATCATAACTTAAATCATAATAATTATTATTACCAGTCAAGTTATTGAGTTTAGGACCCACACCTTATTTTATGCTCTTTTGCAGCACAATAGCGAATCTTGTGGTTTCTATAATAAACTTTAAAACAAACCTAAACTAAAAATCAGTATAAAATTCAATCAATACACCTCTTAAATAGCCCCTAAGCGCCCACTTATGGGTTCAATCCAATCATCACAAATCCAAACTAGTTAGATTTCTTACACTGATTTGAGGTGAATCGTACGCGCGAATTTCTTCCGGCTTTACTACTGATTTGGGACATTAAGATGACACCTAAACACATTTAACTACTGAAAAAATCAGTAACTAATCTATGATTAAAAATTCCTTATTCTTGAAATAATTCTGCAATATTTTTTTTTAAAAAAAAGGCGTATCATATACTAGGTTTGATGCAAAATTCGCAAAATAATAAAATTGGTGCGAGAGAAGGGATTTGATCTTGGGTTTTTGATCTTGGGTTTCAAGGAATGTTTCACTAACACTTATCCAACAAACCAATACCTCATTTATTTCCTAGAAATACATAGATAATCTCAAAAATTAGGGTATGACCACTCTCTCTCAATTCACAAACTCGATTCTACTAACCCCCAATTATTGGGATGTTACAATTCTCTCCTACTTAAAGAATTTTCGTTCTCAAAATTTTCTTAGTCACAAAATCCTATACTCCTGTCTTTAGACTGAGTCACCATGTTTTCATTGCGCAACTCTGATTTCCAATACAATTCCAGACATGCTTCTCTTAAATCCCAACGGATATCTCTTAAAGATCTAATTTAAAAAAAATTACTATCAAATTCTTCTACCCCGATTCCAAATTTATTAGAAACTCTACTAACACTGAAAAAATAAGTGAAGTCAGAATTAATCAATGCGAAGTACGATTTAGAAAATGTTTCTGCCTTGACGTCGAATACGTCTTGGTCCTTCTGACGCCTAGCTGCGTAGACCAGTGCTAGTTGTCTAACCTCAATTCTGATCAGACCCCTTGGAGGGAACTAAATAACCCTCTAATTTTGTGCTGAAGCTGCATCTGGTTTACTTGGTGAGGAGCATTTTTTCCCAACATGTAACATCCTAGAATTGGGGGTTCTACATTTTGTGCTATTCTATGTGTTTGGCTCGTTTAGCTTGTTATTTTTTTTTGTGTTTGGGGGGTTTTGGGGAGGCTCTGAGTTGAGAGCGTAACTTTGGTAAAATTTTACTTTTTAGGGCACTTTAGGGGGAGAGCTAGTGGATGCAGGTCTTAAGTATGTTTGGTTGTAATTTGATGTCACAATGAGCAAGGTGGCTTAGTGGTTGGCGTCACAAGGGAGCATGGAAGGGGGAGTGGGTTCGAATCCCACATGTTGTTTTTGAGAGTTCTTTTTGTGCCAGGATGGGAGAGTGGTGGAGTTAGCGTTGGACTCTCCTATGAAGAGTTTGAATTGGTCAAATAAATTCGAATGATTGATGGAGAGGACTTGGTGGAGTGAATTGTGGAGAAAATCAAGGGATGTGGTGGATTGATGAAGTTGGCCGAAAGTGGGAGACTTGAGAAGGGGGAAAATTCGGTCAAAGTGTAAGGGAGTGTAGGGGATTTTGGGTGGCATTTTCGGTAATGGGAGAGTAGTGTGCCGTTTGTGTCAAGAGTGGCTAGGTGAGTTTTGTTTCCTTAGCATTTTCGATTATAGCATTTTGGGGATAACATTGCTCTCTTTCCTTTACCGAAACCTGGAGTGACTATTCTCTTTGTTTTCATCACTTTTCTTTTCTCTCTCAAGCTGTGTAGCCGAAAATTCAACCTTGCCATCCTTCTCTTCTTTTTCTTCCCTTCCTACTTTTCTTCTTCACCACAAGCTGAATTCTCTTGAAGCCACTCTTTGCCGAACCATCCTCTTTTGATTTTCACCATAGCCGAACCTTTATTCTTCTCATTTACTTCTCTATTTTCTCCATTAAACCAAGACCCCTACTCTGTTTTGTTTAGTTTTTCTCCAAAGCCGAATTGTGTTCTCCTTCTATACTTCTTCATTCTTTTCTATAATCATTTTTTTATGCTAGCCGAATCCCCTCTTGTACCGAACTAAATCCATTCTTTCATCTTCTGCTGTTAGCCGAACATCAAGAAACAAGGTGCTAGGATCTTTTTGTCTGCCGAAAGTCTCTCTTCAATCGGTTTGTGCTTGTTACAAGGGTCGAATCTCTCTTCAGTCGACTTTAAGGTTTCCTTTGGTATAATCCATAGCCAAATCTGGTGTTGTGCGACTTCTTGTTAACCAAGGTAAGGAGTTCCTCTCTAGTTCTTTGCGATTAGACTCTATCCGTTTTATTTCGCCATAACCAAACCTCCCTGTTTGACAACCATCATTTCTCTCTGAAAATATTGTACTGATCAAGACTCTCTTCATGGATGCGAGTGCTAGCCGATCCAAGGAGGGTGCGTTAAAGGAGCCTGAGGGGAGTGGACTCGTAGTCTCTACTCCCAAGTTCAAATGTCGTGCTGTGTCGGCGGTTCGAGACTTTCTGTCGGGTTGTGGTAGAGAGCCAACATCCGCTTGGGATAGGCAGATAGTGGTTATTCCCGCTAGTGAGAGTAGAAACGATCAAGAGTGTTTAGTTCTTCACGTAATCAGGTGTGTAATTCTCACACCTTTCCTTGTTTAATTAGTAATAAATATGTGTATTGTTTAAAAGCCAAAATATCTATAACGGCTGTTGAGTTACCCTTGGGGGGTAAAATCGGAGATACCGGGTTAGTTACCTTTTGTTATGTCATTTACATAACTCAGCATGAATATGTGTATGCTCCGATTATTCGATGTACATTGATATATGTTGCACTCATCAGATTATGATTATATGTTGCATGGGATTGGGATATGATATTGATGAAAAGGGATAGTGTATATCGGTGACTCTGTCACATTATTTTGGTGGCTAGGCCACATATATATCAGTGACTCTGTCACATTGTTTCGATGGCTAGGCCACTTATATCGGTGACTCTGTCACATTATATCGGCTTTGAGTAGGATGACTGTCAGCATGACTGCCAATAAGGAGTGTAGCGGATGGAGGGTTGATTGTAGAAATCCCCACAGGTGTGTTGAGGTTGGACATATAGAGCGGTGTGTAGCGGATGGACTACTAGGTTGGGCTGGGTTGCATTGCATTCACTATCTGATATGCCATGTTGTTAGGGCTACGACCCAATTCGATAGTATGGGCTTCGGCCAAATTTGTGACTGTGGGGGCTAAGGCCCAATTTGTTTCCGTGGGCTTAGACCAGATTTTGTTCGTAAGGGGAATTACACACTGAGTTCTAGTAACTCACCCCTCTGCTTAATTTTGCAGGTAATCCCTAGTTCGAGGATTTGGAGCCGAGGAGGACTCTACGGTGGCCATGCGTTACTTTCTTCGTAAACTCTATTTTTCTTTATTTTAAACTTATTTTAAATTTTGGAATTTGTTATGTAATAAGGCCTTCGGGATTTAATTTGGTTTTTGATTTAATACGGTTATTTTATATTATGAGATGTTAAATACGGAGTTCTTTCTAAAAAACTTTATAAAGAATCTTTATTTTTCCCAAAATATTAACAAATGGATCACAAGCAATAAATAATTAAACTCGGGTTTTTCTTAGAAGTACAAAAACTATTTCAAAAACAAAACTCAGAATTTTTAAACGATTACAAAGTTTCTTTAACAACCTTTCTATGTGACATGCCAGATTCGGTCGTAACGTCTAGGCCGGGTTTGGCGTGTTACAATTATGATATCAGAGCCAAGTTGCAAAACTCGGCTGTGGAATGGGTTCAAAAGTGTTTTCCAAATTTGTTTGTCTTTCTGGAAGTATGGCACCCGAGTCTCCGGCACTAAATTCGTACTATAAGTTTTCTGAATTTTGTTGATTTTATGAAAAGAATTTTATTGTGTTGTGATTACAAGTTATAAGAGATAAAATATTAGAGATTGAGACCTTTAGAAATACGATTTACGAAAACTACTTCTAAATCTGTCTTCATAAGCTATCCGTTAATAAACAGTGGAAAGGTATACTAATTCATAAAATTTCTAATCAGATTAAGTCGATTCAGTAAACATGAGCGCTAGAGGACGTGGACGTGGTGTACGCGGCCGTGGTAGAGGCCGGGGTGTTGAGGCTGGATCCTCGGAATCAGGATATGGGCCGGAAGGCGAAGTGCCAGCATTGCCGAGAGTGGGAGAAGGATCTCAAGACCGAACTGGAGGGGACGATGCTTTGTCCCAAGCTATGCTGCGTGTCCTGGAGCGGGTTGCTGGAGCAAGCACGGGATTGATAGCTAGGAAATTTATTCCTAAGTGACTTCGAGCAAACGGGGCTGAGATATTTAGAGGTATTTCTAGTGTGGCCCCAAACGTAGCGGAATATTGGCTAGAGGCAGTTGAGCGAATTATGGATGATCTGGACTGCACGACAGAGGAGAAGTTGAAAGGAGCAGTGTCCCTCCTTCGGGATGAGGCGTACTAGTGGTGGCTCACGGTAAGGGAGGGTACTCTAGTGGGTCGTATTACCTGGGATTTCTTTAAGACAGTGTTCCAGGGAAAATATGTTGGGGCTAGTTATGTGGACGCCCAGAGGAAAGCATTTTTGAATTTAGTCTAAGGGAATAAGTCTGTGGCCGAATATGAGGCGGAGTTTCTGCGTTTAAGTCGTTATGCCTGAGGAATAGTAGCGACTGACTATGAGCGCTGTGTTCGATTCGAGGATGGTCTGCAGGACAAGCTGCGGGTACTAATAGCTCCGCAGCGGGAAAGAGATTTTTCCATTCTGGTTGAGAAAGCAAAAATAGCCGAGGAGGTGAAGCGGTCTGAGAGGCAGGACCGGGATAAGGATAGGGGTAAGAATAAGAGGAGTTTTGGGTCGTCAAGATCTACTGGGGGTTTCTAAAAGAGGCCTAGGTTTGAGGGGCCGGGTCGAGTTGTGATGCCTGTTGCTGTTGGTTAGTCTCGACCGTGTGCTCGGTGTGGGAAATTACATTCAGAGGAATGTTGGGTAAGAAATAGAGGATGTTTGAAGTGTGGATCTATGGATCATCTGATAAAGAACTGTCTACAAGAGTTAGCCAGGGCGCGGTCAGTAGGTCAAGGCTATGCACAGTCCGGAAGAGGTGGGTAGCAGCCACCGAGAGGTCGTGGTCCGGTTAGAGGAGGAAATGGATTTGGTCGAGGGCGTGGAGTACCAGGCAGAGGTGCTGGTAGTACAGTCGCAAGACAGCCTGGATTGGTTTATGCGGCTAGACGTCGAGAGGATGGCGATGCACCGGATGTCATAACCGGTACGTTCTTTGTATTTGATGCACCCTTTATAGCTTTTATAGATATTGGGTCTACACATTCATATGTTGCATGTACTGTATCTGAGACTTTGAGCATTAAATCTGAGATTGCTGCTAGAGAAATATCTGTGGTTAGCCCTCTAGGACAATCGGTGGTAGTGAACAAGTTGTTTAGGAATGTGCCTTTAGAAGTTCAAGGGGTAGTGTTTCTGGCAGACTTGATGGAACTGCCGTTAGACGAGTTCGATCTAATTTTAGGCATGGACTGGTTAGTTAAGCATCGTGCAAACTTGGATTGTGCTGCTAAGCGTATGGTGTTAAGAACTCCAGAGGATAAGGAAATAATTGTGATAGGGGAAAGAAGAGATTATCTGTCCCATGTAATCTCGGCACTGAAGGCTGAAAAAATTGTGCGAAAAGGGTGTGAGGCGTTCCAAGTTTTCATTTGTGCTTTGGATGTCAAGGAATTGTCTGTAGGGGATGTCAGAACAGTGAAGGAATTCTCGGACGTCTTTCCTGAAGAGCTTCCGGGGTTACCTCCGGATCGCGAGGTGGATTTTGGCATTGAGCTACTTAGGGAACGACTCGGTGTCCATTGCCCCTTATAGGATGGTACCAAAGGAGTGGTGGAACTTAAAGCGCATATCCAAGAGTTGTTGGATCGTGGATTTATCCGACCAAGCATATCTCCGTGGGAGCGCGTGGTGTTGTTTGTGAAGAAAAAGGGGCGGGTCGATGCGCAGATGTGCATTGACTATCGTCGATTGAACAAGTTGACGATTAAGAACAAATACCATTGCCAAGGATTGACGATTTGTTCGATCGGCTAAGAGGAGCCGGTGTTCTCGAAGATAGATTTAAGGTCGGGTATCATCAGCTAAAGGTCAAGGAGGTGGATATTCATAAGACTGCTTTTCGAACTCGTTATGGTCACTACAAATTTTTAGTGATGCCGTTCGGGTTAACGAATGCACCAGCTGCATTTATGGATATGATGAATTGGGTATTCCAACCCTACCTGCATCGGTTTGTCGTGGTGTTCATAGATGATATTTTGGTATATTTGAGGACTAATGAGGAGCATGATTCGCATCTTCGGATAGTTCTGTAGATTTTGAGAGAGAAGCAACTGTATGCCAAATTCAGCAAGTGTGAATTTTGGTTGAAGGAGGTGACCTTTTTGGGGCATGTTGTTTTCGCTGAGGGGATTAGGGTTGATCCCCGAAAGATTAAAGCTGTTTTGGATTGGAAACTGTCGAAGTCAGTGTCAGAAATTCGAAGTTTTCTGGGTTTGGCTGGGTATTACAGAAGGTTCGTGGAAGGGTTTTCATTGATTGCTGCACCTCTAACCAAGCTACAACAAAAAGGAGTACCGTTTGTTTGGGCCGATGAGCAACAGGAAAGTTTTGAGAAGCTAAAGAAGATTCTGACTGAGGCGCCAATTTTGATTTAGCCTGAGGCTGGTAAGGAATTTGTCGTGTGATGCGTCGCACACAGGGTTAGGATGTGTGTTGATGCAAGAAGGGAAGGTGATAGCGTATGCGTCTCGGCAATTAAGGCCACATGAAGTGAATTATCCCACTCATGATTTGGAGCTAGTTGCGGTAGTGTTCGCTCTGAAGATTTGGAGGCACTACCTGTATGGAGAAAAGTCGATTATCTACACCGACCATAAGAGCCTGAAATATCTCCTTACCCAGAAGGAGTTGAATTTAAGGCAGCAGAGGCGGATTGAGTTATTGAAGGATTATGACTGCTCGATCGAGTATCACCCGGGTAAAGCTAATGTGGTGGCGGATGCGTTGAGTCGTAAGGTGATATCGGATTTGAGTGCAATGTTTTCTTATCTCAGTTTGTATGAAGATGGAAGCTTGTTAGCCGAACTTCAAGTGAAGCCTTCATGGGTAGGTCAGATTAAAGAGAAACAGTTATTAGACGATTTGTTAAGTTCTCGACTTCAACAAGTGGAAGGTGGTGAGACAGAAGATTTTGGTCTGGACAATGAAGGGGTATTATGTTTTCGTGGAAAGGTTTGTATGCCGAAGGACTCTGAGTTGAGACAGATGATTCTTCGGGAGGCGCATAGTAGCCCATACGCTATGCATCCCGGTGGGAGTAAGATGTACCGAGATTTGCGTGAACAGTATTGGTGGTCAGGTCTGAAGCAAGAAGTTACCGAGTTTGTGAGTAAGTGTTTGACGTGTCAACAAGTGAAGGCAGAACATCAGTTGCCTTCGGGGTTGCTGCAACCAGTAAAGATTCCACTTTAGAAGTTGGAGAGGATAACGATGGATTTTTTTAGTGGGCTACCTCTTACGCCTACTAGGAAAGATTTGGTGTGGGTGATTGTCGATCGGTTGACGAAGTCCGCTCACTTCATACCGGTTCGTATCGACTATTCACTACAGAAGTTGGCCAAGCTGTATGTAGCAGAGATTGTAAGGTTACATGGGGTACCAGTGTCTATCATATCAGACAGGGACCCTAGGTTTACATCGCAATTTTGGAAGGCATTACATAAAGCTTTAGGTACAAGACTGGATTTTAGCACGGCTTTCCATCCACAGACTGATGGTCAGTCCGAGAGAGTAATTCAAATTTTGGAAGACATGTTAAGAGGCTGTGTAATCGACTTCAGGGGTAGTTGGGAGGATTTTCTACCATTGGCAGAATTTGCGTACAACAATAGCTATCAATCCAACATTCAGATGGCACCCTACGAGGCGTTGTATGGTCGTAGGTGTCGTACCCCTACCTGGTAGACAGAGTTGGGTGAGCGACCGTTGTTGGGTTCGGAATTGATCTCAAAGACGGAGGAAAAGGTTAAGTTGATTCGGGTTCGGTTGAAAGAAGCTTCTGATAAGCAAAAATCGTACGCAGATCTGAAGCGTAAAGAAATAGAATTCTCAGTGGGTGATTAGGTCTTTCTGAAGGTCTCACCTTGGAAGAAGGTTTTAGGGTTTGGACGGAAGGGCAAGTTGAGCCCCAGATTCATCGGGCCTTATTGGATAGTAAAACGTGTGGGACCAGCAGCTTATCAGCTTGAGTTACCCCCAGAGTTGAGTCAGATCCATAATGTATTCCATGTCTCGATGTTAAGGCACTATCGTTCGGATCCATCTCATATAGTGCCGGTGGAAGAAATTGAAGTAAGACCCAACTTGTCTTTTGAAGAAGAACCAGTGCGGATCTTAGATCGAGATGTTAAGGTGTTGAGAAGAAAGTCAGTTCTGTTGGTCAAAGTGTTACGGTGTAATCACGGTTCAGAAGAAGCCACGTGAGAGCCAGAAGATGTGATGCGACAGAAGTACCCTCACCTCTTTTAATCAGGTAAATTTCGAGGCCGAAATTTCTTTAAGGGGGTAGAGCTGTAACATCCTAGAATTGGGGGTTTTGCATTTTGTGCTATTCTATGTGTTTGGCTCGTTTAGCTTGTTATTTTGGTGTGTTTAGGGGTCTTGGGGGCGGCTCGGGTTCGAGCCAGAACTTTGGAAAGCTTTTTCTTTTTAGGGCACTTTAGGGGGAGAGCTAGTGGATGCAGGCCTTAAGTATGTTTGGTTGTAATTTGATGTCACAAGGAGCAAGGTGGCTTAGTGGTTTGCGTCACAAGGGAGCATGGAAGGGGCAGTGGGTTCGAATCCCACATGTTGTTTTTGAGAGTTCTTTTTGTGCCAGGAAGGGAGAGTGGTGGAGTTAGCGTTGGACTCTCCTAGGAAGAGTTTGAATTGGTCAAATAAATTCAAATGATGGATGGGGAGGACTTGGTGGAGTGAATTGTGGAGAAAATCAAGGGATGTGGTGGAGGGATGAAGTTGGCCGAAAGTGGGAGACTTGAGAAGGGGGAAAATTCGGTCAAAGTGTAAGGTAGTGTAGGGGATTTGGGGTGGCATTTTCGGTAATGAGAGAGTAGTGTGCCGTTTGTGTCAAGAGTGGCTAGGTGAGTTTTGTTTCCTTAGCATTTTTGGTTATAGCATTTTGGGGATAACATTGCTCTCTTTCCTTTACCGAAACCTGGAGTGACTATTCTCATTGTTTTCATCTCTTTTCTTTTCTCTCTCAAGCTGTGTAGCCGAAACTTCAACCTTCCCATCCTTCTCTTATTTTTCTTCCCTTCCTACTTTTTCTTCTTCACCACAAGCCGAATTCTCTTGAAGCCACTCTTTGCCGAACCATCGTCTTACCATCCTCTTTTGATTTTCACCATAGCCGAACCTTCATTCTTCTCCTTTACTTCTCTATTTTCTCCATTAAACCAAGACCCCTACTCCTTTGTTTTGTTTAGTTTTTCTCCAAAGCCGAATTGTGTTCTCCTTCTATACTTCTTCATTCTTTTCTATAATCATTTTCCTGTGCTAGCCAAATCCCCTCTTGTACCGAACTAAATCCATTCTTTCATCTTCTGCTGTTAGCCGAACATCAAGAAGCAATGTGCTAGGATCTTTTTGTCTGTCGAAAGTCTCTTTTCAATCGGTTTGTGCTTATTGCAAGGGTCGAATCTCTCTTCAGTCGACTTTAAAGTTTCCTTTGGTATAATCCATAGCCGAATCTGGTGTTGTGCGACTTCTTGTTAACCAAGGTAAGGAGTTCCTCTCTAGTTCTTTACGATTAGACTCTATCCATTTTATTCCGCCATAATTAACCTCCCTGTTTGACAACCATTGTTTCTCTCTGAAAATATTGTACTGATCAAGACTCTCTTCATGGATGCGAGTGCTAGCCGATCCAAGGAGGGTGCGTTAAAGGAGCCTGAGGGGAGTGGACTCGTAGTCTCTACTCCCAAGTTTAAACGTCGTGCTGTGTCGGCGGTTCGAGACTTTCCGCCGGGTTGTGGTAGAGAGCCGACATCCGCTTGGGATAGGTAGATAGTGGTTATTCCCGCTAGTGAGAGTAGAGACGATCAAGAGTGTTTAGTTCTTCGCGTAATCAGGTGTGTAATTCTCACACCTTTCCTTGTTTGATTAGTAATAAATATCTGTATTATTTAAAAGCCGAAATATCTATAACGGCTATTGAGTTACCCTTGGGGGGGTAAAATCAGAGATACCAGGTTAGTTACCTTTTGATTATGTCATTTTAATAACTCAGCATGAATATGTGTATGCTCCGATTATTCGATGTACATTGATATATGTTGCACTCATCAGATTATGATTATATGTTGCATGGGATTGGGATATGATATTGATGAAAAGGGGCAGTGTATATCGGTGACTATGTCACATTGTTTCGGTGGCTAGGCCACATATATATCGATGACTCTATCACATTGTTTCGGTGGCTAGGCCACTTATATCGGTGACTCTGTCACATTATATCGGCTTTGAGCAGCATGACTGTCAGCATGACTGCCAATGAGGAGTGTAGCGGATGGAGGGTTGATTGTAGAAATCCCCACAGGTGTGTTAAGGTTGGACATATGGAGCGGTGTGTAGCGGATGGAATACTAGGTTGGGTTGGGTTGCATTACATTCACTATCTGATATGCCATGTTGTTAGGGCTACGGCCCAATTCGATACGTCTGGGCTTCAGCCATATTTGTGACTGTGGGGGCTAAGCCCCAATTTGTTTCCGTGGGCTTAGTCCAGATTTCGTTCGTAAGGGGAATTACACACTGAGTTCTCGTAACTCACCCCTCTGCTTAATTTTGCAGGTAATCCCTAGTTCGAGGATTTGGAGCCGAAGAGGACTCTGCGGTGGCCATGCTTTACTTTCTTCGTAAACTCCATTTTTTTTAAACTTATTTTAAATTTGGGAATTTGTTATGTAATAAGGCCCCCGGGATTTAATTTGGTTTTTGATTTAATACGGTTATTTTATATTATGAGATGTTAAATACGGAGTTCTTTCTAAAAAACTTTATAAACAATCTTTATTTTTTCCCAAAATATTAACAAACGGATCGCAAGCAATAAATAATTAAACTCGGGTTTTTCTTAAAAGTACAAAAACTGTTTCAAAAACAAAACTTGAAATTTTTAAACGATCACAAAGTTTCTTTAACAACCTTTCTATGTGACATGCCAGATCCGGTCGTAACGTCTAGGCTGGGTTTGGGGTGTTACACAATAGTTCCTTCAGTAATAACCACTACAATGTTTCATTAAGGTCTTTCTTCTCAGGCCCGCTTTAAAGATCGCGGATTTTGATCAGTGTAACCAGACTCTCTCTCATTCCGAATTTTATTATTTTCCTCTCCCTTGTGCTCCAAGCGTTTAATCTTCTCCTCCATCTTAGCCCTCTTAACCATAATCTCAAAAACATTTTCAAAGACTCCCAGTATCGCTTGGGACACTGCATCATCCCCAACCTTCTGGTTTCTACTTTCAGAAGTAGGCACAATCATGTTATCATTCATCTCAGGGTTAGGCACAATTCATTGAGAAGGAAATGACTCAACTTGGGCAGCTCGATTTTGAGCCTCATGGTTCCTCATTCTACGGTTTTTCATTATGTATCCTACGATCTTAAATTTGATCTACAGTTTCAGAAAAATAATCACTAGCTACCTTCAGTTAGTTTTCAATTTCCTATCTTACAGTTTTCAAAGAAAAATTAAATACTAAATGTTTCAATTCTATGTCTACAGTAATAAACCTCTAGTGTTTATCTATAACTTAATATCATTTTTTATGGCAACCGGTATCGGAGTCTCGGACCTATTTTTCTTTGTAGAATATCATTTTCAAAATTTTCTATGGCTTGATTTTTTTTTCAAAATACTCTTTTTTCATGTATACATAAATGCAGACTTTTTTTTTTGAAATCAAAAGTCAGTTCGAGGTTTTGAACCTAAGCTCTGATACCACTAAATATAAACTCCTAAACCCAGCCTAAACATTATGGCTAGATTGAGAAGGCTACATTAGCCACCGTAATGGCTAAGCTAACTTACATTACTTTTGAAGACCCTAAATAAACTCATTTTAGAGAAAACCGTAGTTGTACCGTGAGTTAGTTTAAAAACATTCATTTATTAGGTCATGTGTTCACTTTATTAATGACAATGTTATTTTAGGAAAGCAAATGTTTTTCCGTCGCCTTATCGATTTATGTTTTCAAAAATGGTTTGTTTGCAATGCAGCTGAAATTAGGGATCAACGTCAAATTTTACTTAATTCAGGTATCATGCATTTTTCGGTTATTATGCTTGAGTAATCCATACCTGAAAAACTCCCCAAATGAAAAGTTACCAAGCCACAGACCAGAAATAATTGAATGTTACAAACCAAAACCAATATAGACTTATTAATAATAATTATTAAAAATAGTCTGAGGTCCAAGGTGATTCTCTGTATGTCAGGTCTGGTCCTAGTTTCGAGGTTTACCTGAAAAGTTAAATACTATGAGGGTGAGCTTATGAAAGCTCAGTGTGAGTCGAACAATTATTTAAACGGACTTCAATATCCAATATAGTGAAACATATTAGCATTAATAAAAGAACATAGAACCATCATAGGATTTTCATATCATTACATAGCCATTATCAAAGTCGATGTCAAACCGTGTACGAGCATGGGCCATCATTCATTCGAGTAACAATCATTAATTTCGATACCACTCAATACAACACAATACAACACGTAGCATAAATCAATAACATTTGAGTATGTCATGAGCATGGTGCAATGCAAAAAGGTTCCTACCCCAAACCATTCGCTACATACCACGAGTTCCCCATAACCCATCTGCCAAAATCCAACGAAAGCGAGCAAAGCTTAATGTGGTACAAAAACCACCGTATAAAATATATGCAGAAAATATTCCAAATAACATATAATGCGATAAAATTGCCAATCTCCTCGGTACTCCAGGTTCAGTGCATTGGTTACGTAAAATTGCGGACTTAATATGTCATCCGTACTCCACGGAACTCTTTCGTCAACCATAATAAATACCCACCCCAATACACATGCAATATGTCACGCAATCTCATACATAGCCATAATTCAATACTTTCACATTTAATTGGCATGTTCAACACGCGCTCAATTATCAAGTACTTCCAGAATATGGAATCAATGATCCAACTTTCAAATTACCATTAGGATGGTATCACTCACAAATCACAATTTCATGTACACTCACAACTTTTCTGTGTGCATGCTTAGCGATCTTACAAACATTTCATAGCAAATCACTTGTATGAATATATCATGCATAAGCCTTCTTTTCATTAAGAAAATGCTATACATACAACCAACCATTCATCAAATTAACCAAATATTCATGACAATGTTAATCATTCAATCATTTAGTCAAACTAGCAACATTGCTACCATGCAAAGTAATTAGGGCTCGAAACGTACCTAATTCGCCCACTCACAAATTTAATTACTTAGCTGTTAAGCCAAGCCCAATCAGCAAGCTAAATCATAAATTAAATCATAATAATTATTATTACCAATCAAGTTATGGAGTTTAAGACCCACACATTATTTTACGCTCTTTTGCAGCACACTAGCGAATCTTGCTATTTCTCTAATAAAATTTTAAATGAACCTAAATTAAAAATCAGTATAAAACTCAATCAATACACCTCTTAAACAACCCCTAAACACCCACTTATGGGTTCAATCCAATTGTCACAAATACAACTATTTTTCAAATCCAAACTAGTTAGATTTCTTACACTAATTTGAAGCGAATCCTATGCGCGAACATCTTTTGGCCTTACTGCTGATTTGGGGCGTTTAAGTCGGCATCTAAACAACACTGTCATTAATAAAGTGAATCTTGAGTACGTATGACCTAATAAATGAATGTTTTTAAACTAACTCAAGCTACAACGATTTTCTCTAAAATGAGTTTATTTAAGGTCTTCAAAAGTAACGTAAGTTAGCTTAGCCATTACGGTGGCTACTATAGCCTTCTCAATCTAGTCATAACATCTGGGCTAGGTTTGGGAGGTTACATTTAGACTCCCAAATTTAATTACTTATCTATGAAGCCAAGCCCAATCAACAAGCTAAATCATAAATTAAATCATAATAATTATTATTACCAATCAAGTTATGGAGTTTAGGACCCACACCTTATTTTACGCTCTTTTGTAGCACACTAACGAATCTTGCGGTTTCTATAATAAACTTTAAAACAAACCTTTATTAACAATTAGTATAAAATTCAATCAATACACCTCTTAAATAGCCCCTAAACACCCACTTATGGGTTCAATCCAATCTTCACAAATACAAATATTTTTCGAATCCAAAGTAGTTAGATTTCTTACACTGATTTGAGGCGAATCGTACCCGCGAACATATTTTGTCTTTACTATTGATTTGGGGTGTTTAAGTCAGCACCTAAACACATTTAATTACTAAAAAATTAGTAGCTAATCTATGATTAAAAATTCCTTATTCTTAAAATAATTTTGCAATATTTATTTTAAAAAAAAGGCTTGTCACATACTAGGGTTTTATGCAAAATTTGCAAAAATAATAAAATTGGTGTGAGAGAAGAGATTTGAACTTGGGTTTCAAGGAACGATTCAGTAACACTTATCGAACAAACCAATACCTCATTTATTTCTTAAAACGCACAAATAATCTCAAAAATTAGGGCATGACCACTCTCTCTCGAGTCACAAACCCAATTATACTAACCCTTGATTTTTGGGGTGTTACCCTGTAACACCCCAAACCCGGCCCAGAAGTTATGCCCAAATCTAGCGTGTCACATTGAAGTGTTTTTCGAAAACCATGTTTTCATTGAAAACCCTTCTTGAAATTTAAAACTTTGAAACCATGTAAAACTTGTACAAAACCTCAGTTCGGGATTGTTCATTTTCAATCGTGGTTTATTAAAAAGTTATTCCCTTTAAAACCTTATTTGTTGTGGAAGCTTAAGAATCGTTGCGAAAACATAGTGTTTTGAAAACAGTTATCGTTTTGGGAAAACCGCGTTCTACCTCTAACAAGTATAAATCATAATGATTAAAATCTCAGATCGAAAGCTATAAAATTGGAGAGGCCTTATTACAAATATAAAAACCCAGACGAAAACTAATAGTAAATAAAAGCCAAGTAAACGAAAGTAGGAGTAGTGGTGTGGCCATCTCTGAGTCCCTCGCAGCACCGAACCGTCTAACACTGGGGATTACCTGAAAAGTTAAAAGCGGGGTGAGTTTACGAAAACTCAGTGTGTAATCCCCTAACAGAAATAGAAATCGAAACAGTCTGGGCCAAAGCCCTATAACAGTAACAGTACAGTCCAGTTCAGAGCATACGTGGGCCAAAACCCACTACAATATCATTTGGGTCATAGCCCATAACAGAATTAATTGGGCCTAGCCCAAACCAATAACAGAACAAGTGGCCTAAGCCCAGTACAGTGACATCATAAACATATATGCAACAGTATGAGGATGCATCCCACCCTGATCCAGCCAACACACCACCCGTACCAACCAACACACCATATGGGGACTAAGTCGACCTACCCAACCAACATACCAATATCGCAGCATAGCTGCTAATGGTAACGCAACAAAGCTGCTAGCAATGAAGAACGCGTGGCTCGACCACTAATATCAGAAGACGTGGCGAAGCCACTAGAACAGTAAAAACATGGCAGAGCCACTAGTACAGTACTTCCTCCAAATCGTAATCCCAACGGTCTGCAGATTGTCGGTCGATGTAATGCTCAATCATTACACGTGTATACAAAAATGGCCATGCTCAGTAACAGTCATTTAGACATATATTAAAAGCATATCAGTCACACGACCATAGTCAAGTCAATTAAAACATAGTCACACGATCATAGTCAAATCAGTCAAATCCATAGTCTAAGTCAGTCATTTACCCACAAGGGCAAAATAGTCATTTTACCCTTTAAGGGTATTTCGGTGATCCTACCCTTCAGGGGTATTTCGGTAATTCTACCCTACAGGGGTATTTCGATAATTTTGTAAACTGGGGGTATTTCGATCATTTTTTAAACCGGGGGTCTTTTGGTAATTTTACCAATCGAGGGTATTTTAAAACCGGGGGTATTTCGGTAATTTCAAAAATCGAGGGTCTTTTGGTAATTTTACCAATCGAGGGTATTTAAGTAAGTTCACAAATCGAGGGTATTTTAGTAATTTCACAAAGCGAGGGTATTTCGGTAATTTTACAAATTGAGGGTATTTTGGTAATTTCCCAAATCGAGGGTATTTAAGTAATTTTACAAATTGAGGGTATTTTAGTAATTTTACAAATCAAGGGTATTTTTGTAATTTCACAAATCGAGGGTATTTCGGTAATTTCACAAATTGAGAGTATTTTAGTAATTTTACAAATCGAGGGTATTTTGGTAATTTCACAAATCGAGGGTATTTCAGTAATTTCACAAATCGAGGGTATTTCAGTAATTTTGCACATCGGCGGTATTTTAGTAATTTTGCAAATCGGGGTCTCAGCGACCCAACAGAAGGTCCACCGTCGCCTCGAGCGACTTAAGTAACCCAAACAGAAATAACGGTGCAAATAGGCCTAAGGCCCATTACTCGGTCCAAGTGGGCCCACACACTCTGTGGCCCATTTAGCCCAGAAACAACCACAGTTCAAACCAATAGAAACCATATAACATGCATTTTATCCGTGTGGGGCCCACAATCCCAGTGGGCCCACACGGCCCATTGCCCAAAAATGACCCTAGCCATGTGGACGACACGGCCGGTCTAACATTTACCACAATATGCAAATTTAATCCGTGAGGGGCCCAAAGGCCCATTGGGCCCATACGGCCCATTTCCCGGCCCAAAACTACCTAAGCGCATGAGAACGCTCATGGTGGCCTCGACCATCTTACGCCCATATTCGTGGGCGCGGTCCACCACACGTGCGATCGCACGCTCGTGTGGCATCATTCGCCGGTACTTCAGCTTTTCGGCATTTTGTTGATCTACTTGGAGTGGTGTGTGTGTACACACGATTTTCGGCTCTTTTTTCGATTATCGATCACAGGTTATTGCTACACACCTTCGGCTTATCAGTCGACTATCAGGTACAGGGTAAAAATACACACCTGATTGCAAACGTGCGCGACTAACCCACAAGAACACCAACCTAACACAATCAGAAACTTCGGTTAGTCGCTTATCAATCAATTGAAGAGAACCTTAACCCAAAACTCTTGTTCAGAGGCTTACCCATCACCTGCCTTAATCAATCTAACTCAGTCCGTCGCAGGAGATCACTTCACTTAAAGTCCTTAAAAAAACTACATGCATCCCATTCGCGACTCAATAACTAATATCATATACGCAAATAATTGAACCAGGAGTATCGCAACTTACCCAAACTGTGGAATTAAGATCGAGAGATGTAGTATTCGGCAACCACGTAACACACCCATAAACCGAGGCACGAGAAGAAACAATCGCACTCCCGAGACCATGTATTCGACTAGCACAGAAGTTCAGAGGTTATTCGGCTCTAGCAAAAGAGGAGGGAAATGAGAAAAGCCGAAAGAAAGAAGAGAGGAGATAACAATGTCTTTGGCCAAAAACACATCAACCAATTGAGAGAGAAAAGAAATATTCGGCAAAAGTGTGAAGAGATAGAGGAGAGAAAAAGAATCAGTTTGATAGGAGTTTTGCAGAGGAACGGAAAGTAGAGAACAGAAAAACCCAAAAGGTATTCGATATGACCAAAAACGAAAAGATGCGGCCCACACTCTGAGCACAAATCGGCCTCCAAGAAAGAAAAATAACCAAAATGTTTCAAGCCACTGAATTAGAGAGTAAAAGACTACTCAAAGCTGATTTCTGATAAGCCAAAATTCTCATTCGGCACACACCCCTCTTTCCTTTCAAAATCCTGAATTTTCCCCCCCAAATCACTCAAACCATCCACCACCCTTAAACCACTCCTAAAATCCCTCCTCCAACCTCTCCACCATCCAATTCAAATTCCCCTTTTTCCTCCTATATTTTCTCCATGACCAATTCAAACTTCACCCTTTTACCAAGTCCACAACAACCTTCTAGAGTTTCAATCCAATTCAACCACTTACCATCCCCATGTAGCAAAATAATTGTATTTTGCTTGCAAGGGGATTCGAACCCAAGCCCCCCTCAATAGCTTAACACGCCACTTGCCTCCTTTCCACAAGCTCTTTTGTGTCACAAAATATCCTCAATTAATAAAAAGGTCTATAGGCCAAAGTCCAGGTTCCTTTAAAAGAAAAACCAAAATAAATTGCAAGAGACAAGACTTGAACCCAAGCTCCCTTACAACCTTAATGACGCCACAACCACTAGACCACATGCTTCCTTGTGTCATTTTTTTAACACAATAATTTAAAAGGCCTACATCCAAGCACCCAGGGTTTTATTCAATTAAAACCAAAATTTTTTCTAAAGCCCAGGTTTGAACCCAGGACTTTTCCAACTCCTCTCAGGACCCTTAACCACTTGAGCAGACATTTAATTGTGTCATTTCCTTGAACAATTAAATACCTATTTACAGCCTCCTTACGGACCCATACTCAAAGCCCAATACTTCTAGGCCCAAATTCGGGGCGTTACATACCCCATCACACGTGTTATCTTTGGATGAAATTAAGTAACAGCCCGATCTGACCTACAATGAAGAACCAGTTAGAATTTTGGCTCACGAAGTGAAAGATTTGTGAAATAAACGTGTACCATTGGTTAAAATCTTATGGCATCGACACAGAGTTAAGGAAGCTATGTGGGAAATAAAAGTGTAACAGCCCGATTCAGGGCCTAGTCAGAATAGTGGTGCGAGACCACAAATCTGAGTTAGTAAATTGAGTTCTTAAGGTTTATGACATGTTTGCATGATAGTATTAAAGTTCCATGTAGAAATTTTGTGAAATTGACATGGAATGATCAAATAGGACTAAATTGCAAAAGTTACAAAATATGAGTTTCTAGAAGCTTTTTGTATGAAATAGCTTTAGAATATTAATTAGAAGTCCTTAAATAGCAATTTTCCCAGATTATAAGTTTTGGACAAAAATGGACATGAGTTAGTAAATTCAAAATTTTTAAAGAGAAGGGCATTTTGGTCATTTACCAATTAAATGATTAAAATGGGAAAAAGATGATAAAAATTTCATTCATCTTCTTCCTTGTGCCGAAAATTGGGAGACTCCATAGCTAGGGTTCTTCAAATTTTTGAAGCTTGTAAGTAAGTCATCCTAGCCCCGTTTTTAATATTCTTCGTATTTTTGGAGTCCTCGTATTATGAATTAGCTATTTTTAGCTATAAGATGAGCTAAGAAGCATGTTCAAAAATCTACCCATGTGTATCATGCATGTAAAATGATGTTTTATGGAAGATTAAGGGAGTTTGATGTTAGATAAACATCTTTTCCTTAGTGAATTTCATGAAAAATGATAGTATGGACTAATTTGTAATAGTTATGAAATTGGTCATACCTATTAGAAATAGTGAGAATTGATGATTGTTATAGTAGAGAAAATGAATCAGCTAAACATGATGTTTAAGAATGTTGAATGAGAATTATTTTACGAGCGTAGGGGCAAAAGTGCAAATATGAGAAAGTTTAGGGGAAAAATAGTAATTTTGCCAAAGTATGAGTTAAGAGTCAATTTAGTCAATATGAGTATTAAGTGATCTAATTATTATTAT
The DNA here is from genome assembly GCA_025698515.1 of Gossypium sturtianum. Taxonomy (NCBI): domain Eukaryota; kingdom Viridiplantae; phylum Streptophyta; class Magnoliopsida; order Malvales; family Malvaceae; genus Gossypium; species Gossypium sturtianum. The sequence continues at coordinate 66,216,961 of CM046946.1, read as the reverse complement.
AGATCAAGAAAAACGAAGCCCGGATCGAAACTGAGGTAAGAACAAAGTCGAGGACTAAATTGCATAATCTACATACATTTTGTATATTGAGGTAAGTTTGTATGATTTCTAAGCTTTATGACTATTATCATTGAATTGCTTAGTATAATGTACATTATTACCATAGAAATGCTTATTGCTATGTTAAATAAAGAAATTAATGAGATTAAGCATGAGAAAGTCCCGATTGAAGTTGAATTACTTAGGATACTCGATCTACCACACGAGATAAGAAAGTCCAGTATAAGACCAAGCCAAGGCATGGCATCGGCAATCAAGCAAGTTATCATGTAAGTCCAAGACAAGTCTTGGCATTGAAGAGTTATTATGAGATGAAGACCCATGTAAGCCCAAGCCAAGGCATGGCATTGGTGAGTCTCCAAGCAAAGATGTCATGTAAGTCCAAGACAAGTCTTGGCATTGAAAAGCTATCATGAGGTAGAGATTCCATGTAAGTCCAAGCCAAGGCATGGCATTGGTGAGTAACAAGAAAGATTTCATGTAAGTCCAAGCCAAGGCTCGGCATTGACCAGTTCATGAGTAAAGATACCAAGTAAGACCATGTCAAGACATGGCGATAGTAAGTTCCCAAGGGAACACACAAGGAAGACTTTGAGTAAGTCCATGTCAAGACATGGCATCAATACCAAGATGAGAGATCCCATGTAAGACCATATCGAGGATATGGCTTTGGCATCGAGTTATGTGGGATGAGATTCAGTATCCTTAGTTATTCATAGAAATTTATCGGGCAAGAGAGTAAAGCTCAAATGATATAGTAAGAAAGTTAAGTAAGTAAAGTTACTATCAAGTTATGCTAGTTAAGAGTATTATTCATGATATGAATGATGAAGTTGAGATTATACTTATCATAGTAAAGTATCTTGATCTATGTGATCAAGTGATACTGGTATATTGTTTCATCAAATGCGAGCATGAGAATAGTAAGTACCATGAGATATGTAAGAATCGGTAAGAGTAAGTAAGCTTGAATACTTGAGATTCATAATGCCATTGTTTATGATGAATGGTTAATGTTAAGAAAATATATTGCTATGAGAATTACATGCAAACTTACTAAGCTAAATGCTTACGTCCTTTATTCTTTCTTCCATGTAGTCCCGCCTAGCTAATCTCGTGGATCATCGTCACCGGAGTTCGGAGCACACTATCAATCGCTATTTTGGTATAGCCAAGTTGTTTATATTAAGTATGGCATGTATAGGAAACATTTCATTTTGAGTTATGTTTTAAAACTAGCCGAAGTGTTGGCTATCAAGCTTAGTATTCTTTTTGTATATGGCCAAAGAGATGAGTCATGAATGATTAAGTATGTATGTATTAATCTATCAATGAAGTATGCATCCTTGTTCATGTTAGATGTAATACTTGAGTTGCTGAATTGAGCATGAGTTTGGTCTTGATTTCAGGGTGGCAATTGGCTTGGTAAATAGCCTCTAAGTGCCCACACGGATGATGGACACTGCAGCGCGTGTGTCAGGGCGTGTGCACCCCGCACCTTTGTATTTTAAGTCAGAATAGACCACGGACTAGTCACACGGGCGTGTGCCTAGGGCGTGTGGGATTAATCAGTGTTGGCCACGGGCTAACTACACGGGCGTGTGTCTTGGCCTTGGGGCATTGGCAGAATGCTGGGGTTTTAGGCACGGTTTGGGGCCACAGGCGTGTCCAGGCCATGTGTAATTTGCCAGTATCCACCATGGGTGAAAGACACGGGCATGTTTTAGGGGTGCACGGGCATGTCCCAAGTCACACGGACGTGTGACCCCTGTTTGAGAGAAAGATCCCAGATGAGTTTCGAAAGTTTCGGAACGTAAGTCTGAGGCCTCGTAGGCCCATGAAATGTCTGAATTGACTAAGAAAGAGAAGTTTTTAATTCGGAACAAAATTTTTATAGCCCGTAAGTACATGTTTAAGTGAGTTCAAGCATGGTAATGTCTCGTATCCAGTCTTAGTCTCGGACTCGAGTATGGGGTGTTACATTTAATGGTATCAGAGCTACGGTTTAGTCGGTTCTAGGACTAACGTAGCACGAGCACGAGTCTAGCTATACATGCCATACATAAGAATGTTTTTATAATGATAGTGTGACGACTCCTGACGACTTAAATTATGTTTATACATTTAGTAAATGGATCCTGATAGAGCTGTGGCGGATGACGTAGAAAGTAATGCGCCAGCTCCCGCTAAAGGGACGGTGCCGAACGAGAATGAGAATAGACCCACTACGGTGAGTCAAGGAGGAGGAGAAGAGGCTAGAGAAGCTTTCCTCCATATGATGAATACCTGGTATACGGAGTTCGTTCATACGAACCCGAATGCACAACCCGAACCTAATTTCATGTAATAATTTCAAGGACAATTTTTTAAGGGGGAGAGAGTTATAACATCTTGTTTTCCAGTGGGGCCGAAAACGGTGGTTTCGAAACCTTGATTTTTGATGATCGAGTTAGTAAATATTATTTACAATATTTACGAGTTTATTATACAGTTTAATTAAGTCCTAGTCCAGTAATTTTAGTGATTGAATAGTTAATTAAAGAAAAAAGGACTAAATCATAAAAGAAGTAAAACTTCATCACTATTTATTATTAGCTAAAGTGCATAATTAAATTTTGTTTAATGATCTAAATGGTAATTAAACCATTATGAAAATTAGTGGACGGTTAAGAGTTAGTAAATACTTTAATTTTTATGTTAATACTAAAGGGTAAAATTGTAATTAAATAAATAAAACATAAACAAAAGAAAAACAAACCTATCATCATCTTTTTTAGCTTTTCCACTAAAATTTAGAAAGAAAAACACCATAGACAAGCTCAACTTTCGGCCAAGCTTAGATTTGTGCATGTAAGTGATTTTTCTATTTGTTTTTCGTAAATTTTCTGTTTCTGAGATCGTTGTAGCTTAATCTAGCTAACCTAAGGATTATTTTGTAAAACTGTTAAAGGTTTAAAGACTTTTCATTAATTAATTTTAAGTGTTCATGAGGTTAAATGAAAATTTTACAAGTTTGGTTGTTAGTTAGGACTATTTTGTAAAGGAATTTTTGTTAGTTTTGAGTTTAGGGACTAATATGAAAATATGTACATTTTAGCATGTAAATTATGTAAAATTTTAGGTGTTTGATGGCAGATTATGGATGATATTAGCATCGGTTTTGTGTATTGGGGGTTAAATGTGAAAATTTTAATAGTTTCGGTTTAAGGACTAAACTGAACAAATTGTAAAAGTTTAGGGAGAATTTGTAATATTCAATTTATAGATCATATGTATAAAAATGAGTATGATAATTTAATTGAAATTGATAAATTGAATTTAACTATTATATAGATCAAGGATTGAATCGTACGAAGAATAATCGGGGGAAAAGGAAAATCGCATATTAATCCCTACGAATCAACTCGTTAGCCAAATATATTAGGTATGTTCGTAGTGCATTCAAATGTGTTATATATATTACATGCTGTTGAAATCTTAAAAATGTTACTTATAATCGTTATTTGATGAGATTGATATGTTATAAACAAAAGCTAAGGTGAGTACGGACTAAACCGTGAATTTTGAATACTGAGAAATATGAATTGTATGATTCCTGAATGAGTGCAAATCGTTACAACATATATACTACTTATGTGAAAGTGCCTCTGATATGTAAATGTGAAGAATTATGTTTAAATGCCCATTTGAACATAGTAAAAAATTAGGATACGATTGGTATGCCAATAGGTTTAGAATGCGCGCTTGTACAGGATTACACTTTGGTGCCTCTAATTGCACAATCGTGCCTTTGTGTGAACTATGGTGCCTCTGTATAACATTTCAATCCTCTCTAGTATGGTGTAGTTACTTTAGCATCCAAGTTATGTTACTATAGTTCATCGAGCTTGAAAAACGTGAATGATCCGTAAAAGACTTGTTAAGATATGTGATTGTTTTTTAAAAAGATTTATGGACTTAAGTAATTACACATGAATTTTTTCAATAATGATCTCAATGGAATGAACATATAAGTGATCTTGATTTAATTGTTGATGATCATGAAACATTTGATGATTTATTTCTGTGCAAATCTTGTCCTTTCAAATGGATCGTCGGGTTAATATAATCTAAGTTGTTAAAATTTCAATTGCTTGAATGAGGTAATTATGTTTAGATTTAACTATGAACTTACTAAGCTAAATAAGCTTAGTTTGCTCATTTTCTATTTTCTGTAGTTAACGTTTTACGGAACTAGGCAGACGAATCATGTAACATCCCAAACCCGGCCCAAACATTACGACCGAATTTGGTATGTTACAGAGGAAAACATTTTTGTAATAATGCCTTTAGCCGCTTAAGTTTGGGTGAAAACATCTCATTTTATATTGTTTTGTTAAAACCATTTAGGTGTGTGAAGAAACCGCACTTAGTTATGTTTAAAGATCTATTAAGTCAGGTTGTTACCGATTTTGAATGTACCTGATGGCACTTTAAAACATTTGCGTTTGATTTGAGAAAACATGTGCACCCATTTTAATATTATTAAATAGTTTAAGCGAAATATTCAAAACATGTAAAAATAATAAAAATAATCCTAGGAGGCCTTATTACAACTTGATTAAAACTAAACCAACAATAAAGTATAATAAACTAAAATTTAAAGTTCATTTAATTCAAATATCCACTTTGCATGGCCACCTCGAGTCCATCCAGGCTCCTTATCCGCGATCTACGAGTCACCTGAAAAATGTTAAAGGAGAAGGTGAGTCACCAAGACTCAATGTGTAACCCTTCCCCCATTTAGTGCAACAACATACACAATTTATAACAAATTAACATGCACTAAACCATGCACCCAACCTAGCCATCCAAACACCTTTCTCTACCCCGTGTGGTACCAAACCACTGGTGGTGCCAAACCACTGGTGACTTATAGTCACGAAATCCGTCATATTGTGGTGCCAAACCACTGGTGGTGCTAAACCACCGGTGACTCGAAGTCACAAATCAAATGATGGGGCCAACCCATCGTGTGATACCAAATCTTTGGCGTCAATCCCATAATGTAAAGCGTGGGGCCAACCCAATCGTGGTGCTAAGCCTTTGGGACGAGACGCTATGAGGTGCCAAACCTCCGGAGGTGCCAAACCTCACGTGACCGTAGTCACAATGTGGTACCAAACCACTTGGTGTCCGTCGACACGAATATCGAGTTCCCCCTCCACTCGTTTAACCCACATAAGTCAAGATATGCATAATGTAATTCATGCCAACATGTATTTAAATCGCATATACCAAATATGCCATGCTTTCCAAAAGCATCAAATAGTAAACTCATACGGATTGGGGCTTACAGAATCATCGCTTATACCGTTATGGTATTAAATCCAAAGCTACATAAATTAGATTTAGCATACACAACATTTAGCACAGTTAATCAATCATAAAGTGTGTATGTACACACCTGTTTCTAGCGATAACTCTAAATCCCCAAAGAGGCAATCGGCCACACTAGTTTCCTTGCCCCTATATTCGGCCAAACACAAGGGTTACTGACATGGCCTATTCGGCCAAACCAATTAAATCTAAAGGGTTATCTCTTGAACCCGAATCCTTACCTACACGCCTTTGAATGCTAGCTACCACACACCAAATATTTCTGCTTCCCTAAATCGGCAATCACATGTTAGTAGCCTTCGGCTTTCGGTTACTAAAAGAATACTCTATTAAAATAGATCCTTACCACCACTTACCAATCGGTTTGACAAAGAATGGAAGATCAGATTTACTGCTTTGAGATCCCGGAGTCCTAGGTGAAATCGGTTTCAACAGAAAGATTAACCAACCATTAGTGTTTCGGCTTTTCCCATTACATCCAAATCGTCAAGAGAACAAAATAAAAGGCATTCGGCTTTGACCACTTACCCACCTTATGAACCGATTGGGGAAAAGACTAGAGGAGGTCACCTTTGCTTGATATTCGGCCAAGACTACACCAAGTAGAGGAAAGAAATTCGGCACACCAAGAAGGAGAGATTCGGCTATAGTGGAAGAAAGAAAATAATGGATAAGGGGAATGGAGTTTCGGCAAAGGAGAGAGTAGAGGAGATTTTTGGTGTTGAAGCAAAACAAATAGGAGAGAAAGTGTTGATGGAGATTTCGGCTTGAGAGAATGAGAAGGAGAGAGTAGAAGATGAGCAGAGGAATTTTGGCTATGTGCAAAAATGAAGAAAAGAGAAACAAGATGATAGGTATGTGCCTTAAATAGAATCAGCACCTCCCCTATGCTTGCCGTCCACTCTTCCATGAAGAGTCCAAATTTCGGCAATCACCTAAAATTCCTCTTGGCCACTAGCTTAAAAAAATTATTCAAAATAATTTGAATACTCAAATGCCTATATTTTCTCCTTGGAATTAATCAAATAAAAATTCAATTAAAAAGCTCATATTATCCACATTATCCTTATTATCAAAAAGAGTTTGAAGTGAGAAATTCTCTCCCCTATTGCAGTCCAAATTAAAGAACAAAAGGGAATTTCTGCGGCTCGAACACAGGCTCCCCTTGCTCCCTTGATGGCGTCAACTCCAGCTCTTAAGTGGCCTTCCTTTTGCCACTTTTCTAAGGCCATTTCTGTGTCAAAAGTTCCCTCTTTTAATCTTGTAACCCCTACTTACTAAGGCTCCCTACCTTTAAAGCTTATAAAAATATTTTTCATCTATTCCGAGCCTACTCACGACCCCTAATTAAGCCTTACTACACCACAATTAATACCACAGCAATTCAAACACGAGAAAAAAATAATTCAATCCCAAATAACCGCAATTTTAGGATGTTACAAATCAGTTCCAAGGCTTACACTATCAAGTTACTGTCTTGGTATATTTTGACTTGTTATTTAAGTTTTGTGGCATGTATATAAGGTATTTTGGGTTGATGGATTTGAAGTCCCAGGTTGGAATTGTATTCTTTTTAATGGTTTATTTGTAATATGTTTAATCTAATATTTACTATGATGTGCATAAATGCCTTATGATGAAAGCATGTTAGAAATTACATCTTATATATTAAATTGCAAAGTGGTCGTGAATGGTTAAATTGGATGTAATGTTTGGTTTATGTGTTAGGTGATGATTGTGGTTTATATAATTGTGATATAAAGATGTACATGGATATGGTAAGTTTTGTTAAATGTTATGTTTGATATTGGTGTAAGTTTTACTTTGGTATAAATTAGGCATGCTTTAGTTGATAAAATATTGGTTTGGTTTATATTTATGATAAGTGCAGGTTAGTGGATATACAAATAATTGTATTAATGGTTTGATTTGTATAATTGAATTGGTTGTGATGGTATTGTAACAACCCTAACCCGTATCCGTCGCCGAATTAGGGTTACGGAGCATTACCGAACAAACTCAACATTTAAACATGCATCTCATACATGAACATAAACATATCATATAATAATCATACATATACATATCGTCCCTAAATCGAGCCCTTGAGGCCCTAAAAAATACATTGGAAAGCTTAGGGAAAACAAGCAAAATTTGCAAAATAGGGGTCACACGGCTACATGGCTAGGCTATGTGCCTCACACGACTAAGACACACACTCGTGTCTCACGCCATGTAACAATCAAATTAGGGACACATGGCCGTGTCCTAACCCGTGTCCTTACCCGTATAACTCTCGAAATAGCCTCACACACCCGTGTGCCAGGCCGTGTGCTAGGCCATGTAACTAACTAACTTGCATGCAATAGAACCTTCAGGGGACACACGGTCGTGTCGCCAGACCGTGTGTCACACACAACTGAGTCACATGACCGTGTCTCAGGCCGTGTGGACATGAATTTGCACAAAATCAAGCCATTCCCAATACTAAACCATACACACCCCTAAAGGCCTTTTGTACACGTAATCAAGACATCACATCATGACATGTAATGAAAAATTCAATAGTCCAAAAACAATCAACCAATATGCTATACAAGGCAACTCAATTTCAAACATCCAAACTTACCTAAACTTGTATATTTGGTCACATTTCCATCATCAATTACTAGATCAATGCCTTTCAATACATGCCATAACTCTACCATATTCAAATTACCTAAAAACATACCACATAAGCCATTTCCAAAACATGCAACATGATATAGCATAATAACCCAAACCATCAAAGCATCAAGTGACATCAACCAAGATAATTTATACATACCAAAACATCAACTAATCATCCTATACCGTAACAAAACATCCTGTACGTGCCATTATAAACCTTGACCAAAAGTGCTCAAAACTACTAAATTGACTGTTGGATAGTGTGACAGATTTTCGATGAGCTTCCAACCAAATCGAGATTTCCAATGATCTACAGGAAAATAAAACAACTAACGTAAGCAATAATGCTTAGTAAGTTCGTATAAAGGTAACCTAACTATTGAACTTATTAGAATAAATAACTAGGCATAGATTATCATTATAGCATAAGCTAACTTTCACTTTCTATTCAATACAGCTTTCATGGATACTTGGTGTAGCTTTGCATATACATGTATATATATATTTTTCCTTATAAGCATTTCCTATAACCATTTCACTTAAACATTTCTCCTTACTATAATACTTACACAATTTTCATATAATCATTGTGTAATTCATCTTTTGTTTCAAAGTTTCATATAAACATATCATCCCAGAATCATTTACTTACACTAAACAATGTGAAAACTAAATAAATAGATTAATCATTGATCGCTGTAAATCAGAGTTTTAAAATTTATAAAAGAATGATCGAACCTGGAAACCAACTCTGACAACGATTAAAGGCAAGTGCACCTATCGAATAGTAGTATAGTTTAGGCAAGATCGGATTATCGAACCCAAAGGAACTAAAAGTACTAATACTCACCGTCTTTTTATTATTTAGCCTTAATATAAAGTGATGATTGTTTAAACTAAAACTAATCTACTTACTAAGCTACGACGCAAAGACAAAAAGAATGAATTCGGGAAATAAATTTTGGGAAAACTCAGTTGACTCAAACGATACCCTTAGGAAAAATCCACCTAGACTTCACTTGTTATCTAACCTTGAACCATATGATTTATTTACTTAGTTTGATTCGTGAGACTCCCTAACGTATATTAAACCCTTTCTCGAGGCGAATAACGTCTAACCCTAGGTTAATTAGTGGAACTCTCGTTCGCTTATAATAACCCCCTAGAATAGCAGTAAATCAATCTGTGGACTCCCATATTATGTTTCACCCTAATCCAGTAAAATCTCATCACCCTATCTCTAGGCGTGCGATCAACTCCGTTTAATTATGTTGGATCTACTCTTAGGCAGGGCCTATTCCTCCTCCACCTAAGCACATTAGATTTGGATTAAGTTCACACAATTAAGAACAAATTAAGTTATTATCATATAATTCAAAAAATCAAATGATAAGATTCCTCATAGGTTTCATCCCCTTCAGGTATCCGAAGGTTTAGTTCATAATAAAAGACAACATCTCAAGAGAAAAGATAAAACAAAACATAAGAAATCCCTAAAACCCCCTGAAGGAATTGAAGAGGAGATCCTCCGTCTAGAGTAGAATTCAAACTCTTAAGATGGATTAAGCGGCTATCTTTGAGTGATTCCCACAAATCGACCTTTTCGACTTGGCTTGGCCTAGCTCTCCGCCCCCTTTCAATTTGGTACCTAGGGTGTATTTATAGGCTTTTGAAACACTTTTCTTTCTCCCTAAGTATCCTTTTCCGAATGAAATCGCTCTTCTCCACGGCAGAGGCACGGCCATGGCACACGCTCGTGTAACTCGTGGCCAGGCTGTGTTTGACACTGTTAAATGAGGCACGGCCGTGTAAGTCGTGGTAAGGCCGTGTTCTAGTAGGAATGGTGGCACGGCCGTGTGGCTTGAAGTCCAGGCCGTGCTAATTTTGTGGCTTGGCCCAATTTGGTCCGTTTTAAGCCCGTTTCTCGTTCTTTTCGTCATCGGGTGCTTTCGTGAGTATAAGACATGAAAAGAAAGGATTAAGAGCACCTTTTTACATAAATTGGGGCTTAAATCATCCAAAAGCATACTAAATGTGGGCTTAGAATATGTTACTTTTACGGTTTATCAAATACCCCCACACTTAAGCTTTTGCTTGTCCTCAAGCAAAATTCTCAACTTACAATTAAAACGAACTTTCCTCAATTCGTAATAGTCATTGATAGTGTCTTGTCATAATGTATAGATAATTTATACATGGATAATTCAATTCAAAGTGTCCTAAAAATTCAAACAGTATAAGTCATAGATTTTGTAGCTCGAAAACATAAGCGTCTCACATTATCTAGATAATTACCTTTAATTTGAAATCGACAAGGATTGACATCCTTACAAAAGATTCACTCAAATCACTCAAAGTGTTTAAGGTTCACAATTAGGCACTCAAAGGTCGAACACGAAGAGTTAATCCCATAGGCTTGCATGAAAATCAAATCTCCACCACTGAAATATGAGATGAAAACACAAATCAAAAGGTCTTTGTTAGGGTTGTAATGGGGCCAGGGTTAAGGTGTGGAGTAAGGCTGAATTAGAGGGTTAGAATCGAGATTGAATTGACAAATTACCTAACTAAGAACTAATGAACTAATAATAATTACATCAATTAAAAACTAATAGTACTTAATAATACAAGCTTCTTCTTTGATATTTGGAATTTATGTATAAGCTCATTTAATCACATAACTAATAATGAATAATGGATATACTTCGTTTTTTTTAAGAACAATCATAAGTACATAATTACTGAAATAAAAACATAGTTAGGCTATTAATCAAATAAAATCTCGATATAAGGGTGATCAAAAGGAACGGTGATAACAAAAACAAAGGGGTTCTGGGTTAATATTAGTGGGTGAGTCAATAAATAGGTTCTTAGGATTCAACGGGGTTCACTAGGGATTAATTGTGAAGGTGGGTTTTTAGTGGAGTAAGTGGGTTAAATCCTAGGTGCCTTTATCATCTCTGTATATCAAATCAAAAGAAATGTGGTCTCGACATGTATAATTGATGCAAGTTCTAAAATAACAGATCAATGTTGACATACTCATAATCAATAAAGTGAGCAAGAAAAAGAATTTATGCTCTATAAGGCTCAAAAACTCACAAAATTTATGGGTATTTTGATGTTAACCTCGTAAATTTCAAACTTCAAGATAATATTTAAACTCAGTTTGATAACCTACCAAATTTTTAATTTCTTAAAAATAGACTTATCATGCTTGATTCTCTAGTATTCTTAGAATTTAATTATCAATGTACAATTATCAATGACTTAATCTAAAACATATCAATAAAAATCATAAATCATCAGAAATTTCATCCTAATTAGTAATATGAGTAATTTTAGGTTGTTCACCCCCCACACTTGAGATGTACATTGCCCTCAATGTACAAAAATATATAATAACCTTGTAATAAAATCATCAGATATGGGGATAAGTGAAAACTTCCTGAATTTTTAGATGATTCCTTGAGAGGAGATTGTGCCTTTGGTGGTGGTGATAGGCCGTCTGGATGACGAACCTGCGCTAGATGAAGAAATTGAGAGGCTCGTGGAGAATTAGCCAGGGATCATTAAGACATAATTAAAGTAAACTAAATATAAAATTAAGGACAAGGAAGATAAAGAGAAGGAGACTAAGAAGAAAACTAAAATTAAAAGAAAAGATGAATGGACTGGGAGGTCCTTATTGTTGGGGTGTGATTTCTAAGGTGAGGTTATGGTGGTGGTGGTGGTGGCGTGATTCCCAAGCAGCCTTTAGAACCTAAAATTAAGAAATTAAGATAAAATAAGCTAAATTAAGTAGAAGAGAAGTAAAGATAAGGAAAATAAAGGAGAAGATAAAAATAAAAGAATAGATAATTAGTCTCAAAGACCCTTGGCTTGTTGTTTGGATGAAGCTGCCGGTATGAACTCATTTGAATCGGTCTCCTTTGAGGAGACTGTGATTGGCCTTTTACGCTTCCTTGCCATGGATATGATATTGTTGTGGCTCAAGAGTCTAAGGATTTATTAGGAAAAAGGAAAAAGAAAGAGGGAGAAAAGAAAGAAAGAAAGAAAGAAAGAAAAATAAAGGAGAAGAAAGAAAGAAAGTGGGTTAAGAAGAGAAAGGAGAAGGGTATGGTGTTTAAATAAACTTTCAGATCTGGCAGTTTCCCATGCCCGTGGGTTGAGGGTGTGTCGATTCACAAGGCTGCCTCGGACGGCCATGCTCTAGGGCGTGTTGGTTCCCCACGCTCGTGTCTAGCCTGTGTTCGACAAGTCAGTATATTGGCACGGTTATCCGGCACGGGCGTGTTTAGCCCGTGGTTGGCAAGTCAGTAGCCTCACACGGCCGTAAAGCACGGCCGTGCCACTTTGTCGGTGCCCGTGGGGTAGTAGTTGGGTCCATGATTCTGAAAATCTATTTTGCCCTGACATGTACCTTCTCTACTCTGTTAGTTCAAAGCATCGGAGTACCCACACGGCCACGGCCACGCCCGTGTGTAAGGCCGTGTGGCCTAGAATTCTGCACTTGGTTAGTTGGTTGTTAGTTGCTAAAAAGGAAGATAAAAAGGAAAATTAAGATAAACTGAATATATATATATATATATATATATAAAATACTAGTATTACTACTCGGGTTGCCTCCTGAGGAGCGCTCGTTTATAGTCTTAAGCTAGACTCTCTTCTCGTTTGCATCTTCAGGGTGGTTTGAGGAGTTGGAAGTCGTTCCTCATGTTATTATCTGTATCCTCGTGAAAAAATTTAATTTGAGATGCGTTTATAGTAAAAGTACCAAAAGTAGCATTACTTACCTCGACTATTCCTTGTGGGAAAACACTGGTTACCCTAAAAGATATTTCTTTGTTTGTGCCAGGGTCCGGATGAGATATTCGAGGATTTACCTGATCTAACAGTACTTGGTCCCCTATTTTGAAGTGATTTGTTGTTCCTATTAGCTCTTTTGGGGGCTCCTTCGGTTTTATCTCGTGTGGTTTCGGTTCTTCGTCATGTATCCCTAATTTCTCCTTGAAGTGTGTCTTCCACTCGTCTAGATCATCGAACCGAACCCCTCGATCTTCATGAGTTATTTCTTTTTGGGCATAGGGTTTAGGATCGGGTTCAGTTGTATTCTTTGGTGGTGCTTCCTGAAAATAAGGGTTAACCGAATGGTTATTAGTAGAATTTACGTTCTCACCTTGATTACTCGATGTTCTAGCCGAGTCGAGAGCCTTGATGGTGATTGTCTCATTACCTACACAAAGTATGAGTTCTCCTGCATCAACATCAATTTTAGTCCTGGCAGTCGCTAAAAAGGGTCTTCCTAAGATTATGGGGATCGAATTATCCTCATCCATGTCTAAGAAAACAAAGTCTACTGGGAAAACGAATCTGTCGATTTTCATAAGAACATCTTCGATAATACCCCTAGGAATTCTAACAGTTTTATCAGCTAATTGAATGCTCATCCTAGTTTGTTTGGGTTTCCCTAGACCTAATTGTTTAAACAATTTATAAGGCATGACATTTATGCTTGCCCCTAAATCGCCTAACGCATTATCAACAATTAGTCTACCAATTAAACATGGAATTGTAAAACTCCTGGATCTTTTAGCTTTTGTGGTAGCCTATTTTGGAGAATTGCTTGAGCACTTTGTGTTAAGTTCCACATGTGGCGACTCGCCTAACTTCCGTTTGTTTGTCGTAAGCTCTTTTAAAATTTCCTAGAATCGCATCTGCGATGAGCTTCAAGTAATGGTAAGTTAATATGTAATTTCTTTAAGAGTTTAAGAAACTTACCGAATCGTTCTTCTGTGTTGTCTCTTCTTAATGCCTCAGGGTAAGGTACGCGAGGTTGGTACTCCTTGATTACTGATTTTGGCTTGTCTTGTGTTACCTCAACTTTACCTTTTTCTACCTCGTTTCCTTGTGTTGGACTGGGTTCGTCTACTTTTTTTGCTTTCTTGAGCTGTTATGGCTTGGATTTGCTCCTTTGGATTAATTTCAGTATTACTCGGTAGACGCCCTTGCGGTCGTTCGGATAATAGCTTTGCAATTTCTCCGACTGACTGGATAATTTCCCCGATTGCCTTTGTAAGTCCTCCAACTTGTTCTCGATCTTTTTGATCGATGTTTGTTGGGTGTCGAGTGTTACCTCATTTTTTTGGAGACGGGCTTCTGTGGATGCTATGAATTTGTTCAATGTCTCTTCAAGACTCGGCTTCTTTTCTTGTGGATAGGGCTGAATTTGGAAATTTTGAGGAGGTTGTTGTTTTTGATTTCCTTGATTTCCTTGTCCTCCCCACCAAAAATTTGGGTCGTTTCTCCAACCTGGATTATAGTTATTACTATATGGGTTATTATTAGATCTGAAATTGTTACCTATATAGTTCATCTGTTCGCTCTCTATGCCTGGTTGGTAGGGTGGGTACTCAGAATTTGCCACAGTTCCACTTGCGTCGCACTGCATGAATGGATGTACCTGCGAAGAACACAAACTATCAATCTTCTTATTCATCAATTCTACCTAATTTGATAGCATGGTTACTGCGTCGAGGTTGTAAACTCCGGCTATTTTTGTTGGCCTTGTTCTTGTAACTTGCCACTGATAGTTATTCAGCGACATCTCTTCAATAAACTCGTAGGTTCCCTCAGGAGTTCTATTATTCAGGGTTCCACCGGCGGCTGAATCAATTAATTGCCTCGTTGAAGGATTCACACCGTTATAAAAAGTTTGGACTTGGAGCCACAAAGGTAAACCATGGTGCGGACACCTTCTCAAGAGATCCTTATATCTCTCCCATGCATCGTATAATGTCTCTAAATCCATCTGCACAAAAGAAGACATATCATTACGTAATTTGGCCGTTTTGGTCGGTGGGAAATATTTTAATAAAAAAATTTCGGTCATTTGTTCCCATGTAGTGATTGACCCTCGTGGTAACAAGTTTAACCAATGTTTAGCTTTATTCTTTAATGAAAAGGGAAATAACCGAAGACGTATGGCATCATCAGAAATGCCATTTATTTTGAAGGTATCACAGAACTCTAAAAAAATAGCTATATGAGTGTTTGGATCTTCGTCCTGTAAACCATCAAATTGAACAAACTCTTGAATCATTTGTATAGTGTTAGGCTTTATTTCAAAATTATTAGCAGCTATAGCAGGCCTAACAATACTAGATTTGGCTCCTGTTAAATGAGGTTTAGCATAACCAAACATAGTACGAGGAGCATTATTTTCTCCCACATCTTGTGGTGGAAGATTATTTTCGTCCATCCCTTCAGTAGGATTGCATCTGTCTTCTCGCTCTCCTTGGTAATTTAGGGCTCGCCTAATTTCTCTGCGATTTCTTCGAGCGGTAGCTTCAAATATCACCTGTCGTATTCTAAAGGTCCTCTGGGTTCCTTCTAGTCATAAACTAGAGGTACTGGTAGGAAAAAAAGAAAGAAAGTTTAGCAAATTTAAAAATAAAAATAAATTGTGAAAAATAAAAATAATGGCTAAAGTAATAAAAATAGAGTTTTCTTAATATTTTAGTTCCCCGGTAATGGCGCCAACAACTTGATCGCTGTAAATCAGAGTTTTAAAATTTATAAAAGAATGATCGAACCTGGAAACCAACTCTGACAAAGATTAAAGGCAAGTGCACCTATCAAACAGTAGTATAGTTTAGGCAAGACCGGATTGTCAAACCCAAAGGAACTAAAAGTACTAATACTCACCGTCCTTTTATTATTTAGCCTTAATATAAAGTGATGATTGTTTAAACTAAAACTAATCTACTTACTAAGCTAAGACGTAAAGACAAAAAGAATGATTTCGGGAAATAACTTTTGGGAAAACTCAGTTGACTCAAACGATACCCTTAGGAAAAATCCACCTAGACTTCACTTGTTACCTAACCTTGAACCATATGATTTATTTACTTAGTTTGATCCGTGAGACTCCCTAACGTATATTAAACCCTCTCTCGAGGCGAATAATGTCTAACCCTAGGTTAATTCGTGGAACTCTCGTTCACTTATAATAACCCCCTAGAATAGCAGTAAATCGATCTGTGGACTCCCATATTAGGTTTCACCCTAATTCGGCAAAATCTCATCACCCTATCTCTAGGCATGCGATCAACTCTGCTTAATTATGTTGGATCTACTCTTAGGCAGGGTCTATTCCTCCTCCACCTAAGCACATTAGATTTGGATTAAGTTCACACAATTAAGAACAAACTAAGTTATTATCATATAATTCAAAAAATCAAAAAACAAGATTCCTCAAAGGTTTCATCCCCTTCGGGTATCCGAAGGTTTAGTTCATAATAAAAGACAACATCTCAAGAGAAAAGATAAAACAAAACATAAGAAATCCCTAAAACCCCTTGAAGGAATTGAAGTGGAGATCCTCTGTCTTGAGTAGAATTCCGGCTTCTTGAGATGGATCAACTGGCTATCTTCGAGTGATTCCCACAAATATGACCTTTTCGGCTTGGCTTCTTGGCCTAGCTCTCCGCCCCCTTTCAGCTGGTACCTAGGGTGTATTTATAGGCTTTTGAAACACGTTTCTTTCTCCCTAAGTATCCTTTCCCGAATGAAATTTCTATTCTCCACGGCAGAGGCATGGCCATGGCACACGCCCGTGTAACTCGTGGCCAGGCCGTGTTCGACACTGTTGAATGCGGCACGGTCGTGTAAGTCGTGGTAAGGCCGTGTTCTAGTAGGAATGGTGGCACAGCCGTGTGGCTTGAAGTCCAGGCCGTGCTTGTAACATCCTGAATTAATGGGCCTTTGCGTTTAGTGTGCTGTGATGTTTATGTTATCTCTAATGTGTTAATTAGAGTGTTAAAGGGGTTCAGACTAGGCTCAGGGTTGGGCCGAGCCCTTAGTCAAATTTGCTGTTTGGACACTTTAGTGGAAAGCCTGACAAGATAGGGCTTAAAGATATTATCTGTGTTTTGAATCACAAATGGGCTTGTGGCCCAGTGGCAAAGTGGCGCCACATAGAGAGTAGGGAGGTGGCGTCAACTAGGGAGGCCCAAATTCGAGTCGCATATAGCCCAATTCTTTTAATTAAATGTTAGCTAATTTTCGGAATTTAAATTTGTAGAGAGGGACGGCAATAACGCTTAAAAATAGGAAGATTTACTCGAGTGGATAATGCAGATAATATGGCAGATAAAGGGAGGGAGAGGTGGTGTGATCTAGGCTTCTTTTGGAGATGTGATCACGTGGATAAGTGAGGAAATTTAGGATTTATCTGTTGGTCACAGTGGTAGCCAAAATTCCAACATTGAGGGGGAGGAGAAATCGATTTTAGTATAGAAAAGGGGTGCCAAAATTTCCCTTGATTAGTAGCTCAACTTTAAGTCATCAAAAGGGCATTTTCGGTTTTAGGAAGTAGGTGCCGAAATTTTGCGATTAAGTGGGGGAATACCTTTTTATTTTCGGCATTAGGGTTTGTTCTTTTTCTTTTCTCTCATTCTCTACTAAGCCGAAACCCCTAATCCCAAGCTCTCATCTCCACTTTTATGCAAAAGTCAAAATCTCGTTGTGTTCATCTCCATAAGCCGAATACCCTAGTCTATTCCTTTCTCTTTGCCGATTTCTTCATCAAAGCCGAATCTGCATAGATCTCATGAGATCGTCTTTTCTTTTTGATCTTCTCAAAAGCTGAAATCTTCTAGGAGTTGCCGAATTCTCTGTAAAGGTAGGTGCCGATTTCTTCTGTTCCATTCTTTTTCTCTTTCGGTTTTTGAAGGCAAAGCCAAAAGGCTAATGGATTGTGGGTTTATTGTGTTTATGTATAGGGCGACATATCGGGAATCGAAGTAGATCGTCTAGATCTAAGAGCTGAAAATCGCTAGGCTCTAAACTCCATCTTTCGGGATTTCAAGGTAAGGGGTTCTCTTTGGATTCTCGTTAGATTCGCTATTGTATTTGTGATCTTAACCGTATGTTATGATGGTAGCAACTAAAAAGGGTCTTTTGGATGGAATCAAATATCGATCAGGTGAAGGAGGGGATTGGATCTGTTAAACCAATCCCTAAGTTTAAGAAACAAGCGGTGTCAGCAGTTCGGGATCGGCCACCGGGTTGTGGACCGATGTCAGAACAAAACCTTAGACGATTAGCGATCAGATCGGCTTTCGATAGTGTCGACATAGAAAGTCTCGTCTTGACCTGTAATCGGGTGTGTAGATCTCTAACACACTAATTATCTGTATTATGTATGTTATGGGCTAAAAGCGGAAAAAAGGTGTATGGACAGTCGTGTTACCCAAAAAGGGTAGGCAAAGGATGCCAAGTACGTAACCATAGAAACTTCTCTATGTGTGTATCGATGTATGTAAAAACTCGTGATCTTTAGGTAGTATAATCGTTTTTGAATTTGCTTGGATGTATGCATGGGATAGGGTTAATACGATGAAGGGAAGAGCATGTTAATAGGTCACTTGGTGATCGGTGGTTAAACCACGAATCAGTAAAATTAGGTCACATAGTGAACGGTGGCTAAGCCACGTTAAATTGATTCTCGATTATTAGGAATAGGCGGCATGACCTCGATATGGTGTGTAGCGGTTGGTGGGTTGATTGTAGAAATCCCCAAGGTGTGTTGGTTGGTACGGCCTGGTGTGTAGAGGATGGATCTCTAGGTTGGGTTCGGCCATGTTGCATGTAAATATTTTGTTGCCATTGTGTATGGGCCAAGGCCCATAATGTGTTTGTGGGCCTAAAGCCTTTTATGTGTTTTCGAGATTTGCACACTGAGTCTTGGTGACTCACCCCTTTAGTTTTCCCTGACTTTTCAGATGAGCAGTAGATCGTGGACATGGGAGCCGAGGCGGACTCGTGGGGCCATCAAGTTTTATTTTATTTATCTTCATGAACTATTTTCGATTTTCTTTAAGTTTTAATTTTGGGACTATTTATGTAATAAGGCCCCATGGCTTGGGTTATCGCTTTACATTTGTTCATGTTTACAGTTTGAAAGTTTATGTTCAAGGACTTAGGTCATAAAAAGTAATTAAATGGGTTTTCCAAACATGTTCAACGTAAAAACAAAGGTTTTCAACAAATATCTTATTTTTAACAAATGCCTAAGTAAAGAAACTGAGATTTCCAAAAACCATCAAAGTAAAGTTTTTAACAATAAACACCGTAGCATACCAGATTTGGTCGTAGCATTTTGGCCAGGTTTGGGGTGTTACATTTTGGTATCAGAGCCCAGTTGCAAAACTCAGGCTGTGAAATGGGTCCAATAGTAGTTTATAAATTGGTAAAATGCTGTGGTTGAGATATGGCTTTCGAGTCTACCGGCACCCGATCCACGCAGGTAAGTATTCTAACTCTTGATGTGATATGCATGTTGGGTTGATGGGCTTTATGGACATAGACTAGCATGTTAGGAATTAATGGACTCTAGGCCTAGTTTAAACAAACTCTTTAAATTCATAAAACTTAATTTAACTAAACATGTCGGTAAACCAGTCGCTGGGTTAGGGTGTGGCAATAGGCTTGCGCATGTCTAGGATTGGATTCAGGGAGAGCTTGGTATTTAAGCAGTCCTAGTGACTCACCTCCTCTTCGCTGGAATCCTACCTGGTGCGTAGTGACTGTTCACTTTAGCCACGAGGACTTGTTGAAAGGCCAAAATTTATAACTAAAACCCAAAAGGGACCAGCCACCCTATTTTGCAAAATTACTAAAAATACCCCTTAGTTTTGTAAAATTTCTGAAATACCCCTGATTTGTGAAAATTTCCCAGAATACCCTAAATTTGTAAAATTACCAAAATCTATGAAATTACCGAAAAACCCCCGGTTGGCAAAAATACCAAAAATACCCATGTTTTGTAAATTTACCTAAAAACCCCTAGATCTACAAAAGGTACCCGGTTTGCCAAAAATTAAATCTCCCGAAATACCCCTGCTTTACGAAAAAAAATATACCAAAATATCTCTATTTTGAAAAATCACCAAGGTACCCTATTTTGTGTAATTACGAAAAATACCTTGTAGGAAAGAACTACGAAAATACCCCTGGGTAGTGAAATGACGAAAATACCCTTATGTGATGAATGTGGGTTCATGGATGCTACTTGTATGTTGATGTATGATGGTTGAATGTATGTGGAACTAGGAGATATAAACTTTTGACTGAAACCCGTACAGATAATTTCGAATTCGAAAGAACTACTCTTAAAACTACTGTCCATAAGATTAGCAGTGGTTAATCAGTGGAAGAAATTAATAATTCATAAAATTTCTAATCAGATAAACGCGAATCGGTAGAATGAATACAAGGGGTCGTGGACGTCCTGTGCGTGGCCGTGGTAGGGGTAGGATGGTCGTGGTATGCGAACTAGTAGGATCTGGTTATGGGTCTGGAAACGAGATGCCAGTACCACCAACTGCGGAGGTTGAATTTTAGGACCAGACGGCCGGAGATGATGCGGTATCCCAGGCGATGTTAAGGGTTTTAGAGAGGGTTGTTGGGGCAGGCATGGGCACAGGAGCCCGAAAATCTGTGTCGGAGCGACTTAGAGCTAATGGGGCAGAAGTGTTTAGGGGAATTTCTGAAATAGCCCCGAGTACAGCTGAGTACTGGTTGGACGCAGTTGAGCGTATAATGGATGATCTGGATTTCACGGAAGAGGAAAAACTGAAAGGGGTTGTATCTCTCCTACGAGACGAAGCTTATCAATGGTGGCTTACGGTCAAGGATGGTACGATGGCTGACCGTATCACCTGGGATTCCTTCAAAACAGTGTTTCAGAGTAAATACATTGGGATAAGTTATGTGGATGCGCAGCATAGAGCATTTCTGAATTCAGTGCAAGGAAGTAGGTCAGTGGCTGCGTACGAAGCAGAGTTCTTACGCCTTAGTCGTTATGCTCGAGGAATGGTGGCCACAGACCATGAACGTTGTGTTTGATTTGAAGATGGTCTGAGGGATGATTTGCGTGTATTGATAGCTCCACAGCTGGAGAGGGAATTCGCTGTGCTTGTGGAAAAAGCTAAGATAGCTGAGGAGGTGAAACGGACAGAGAAACTAAATCGGGATAGAGATAGGGGTGGAAGTAAGAGGAATTTTGGATCGTCAGGGGCAGCTGGGCGTACTCAAAAAGGCCTAGGTCAGGCGGGCCGAGGCGGGAGGAGAGACCTGCTGCTGTTAGTCAGACACAGAAGTGTGCTCGATGTGGTAAATTCCATGTAGGTGAGTGTTGGGCGGGCAGTGGGAAGTGCTTTAGGTGTGGATCTACAGACCACCAAGTTAGAAACTGTTCATAGCAACGGGGCAGTGAAGGGCCCACGGGCCAAGGGAATGCACAGCCAGGAAGAGGTGGTCAGCAGCCACAGAGAGGTCGTGGTCCAGCCAGAGGTGGTAACGGTTCCGGTCGGGGCTGTGGAGCACCAGGCCAAGGGGCAAAAAACACTGAGGCGAGACAGTCGGGGTTAGTCTATGCTACCAGACATCGAGAGGAGGCTGACGCACCGGATGTTATAACCGGTACGTTTTTAATTTTTGGTTTGCCTTACACTGCCTTGATTGATATTGGTTTGACGCACTCTTATGTTGCTACTGCTATAGCGGGAACTTTGAACTTAGATTATGATACTTCTTTTAGGGAGATGACTGTAATGAGCCCTTTAGGACAAACTGTAGTGGTGAACAAACTGTATAAGGATGTACCCCTGGAAGTTCAAGGGGTAGCTTTTTGGGCTGATCTAATGGAACTGCCGTTTGGGGAGTTCGATTTGATCTTAGGAATGGATTGGTTAGTGAAGTATCAAGCAAATTTGAACTGTGCAGCCAAGCGTATGGTGTTAAAAACTCCCAAGGGAGGTGAAGTGTTGGTGATAGGTGAAAGGGGGAACTGTTTGTCAAATGTGGTGTCTTCCTTAAGGGCAGAAAGGATGGTGAGGAAAGGATGCGAGGCAATTCTAATGTTTGTTCGGGCTCTGGAAGCCAAGGAACGAACTGTTGGAGATGTTAGGACGGTGAAGGAATTTCTGGATGTTTTCTTAGAAGAACTCCCAGGATTACCCCCAGATCGTGAAGTGGAGTTTAGTATTGATCTTCTTAGGGAACAAAGACCAGTATCTATTGCTCGTATAGGATGGCGCCAAGGAGTTGGTGGAATTGAAAGCACGATTCGAGGAGTTCTTTGGATAGAGGGTTTATCCGACCGAGTGTGTCGCCTTGGGGAGCGCGGTGTTATTCGTTAAGAAGAAGGATGGATCAATGCGTATGTGCATTGACTATCGTCGGTTGAACAAACTGACGATCAAGAACAAATACCCGTTGCTAAGGATCGATGACTTGTTCGATCAGTTGAAGGGAGCCTCAGTCTTTTCAAAGATAGATCTGAGGTCAGGGTACCATCAGCTTAAAGTCAAAGAGGCGGATATTCATAAGACGGCTTTTAGGACTCGCTATGGTCACTACGAATTCATGGTAATGCAATTTGGGTTGACTAACGCACCAGCAGCATTTATGGATATGATGAACTGAGTATTTCAACCCTACTTGGATCGGTTTGTCGTGGTGTTTATAGATGATATTCTGGTTTATTCAAAATCGGAAGAGGAGCATGATTCACATCTTCGGGTGGTTCTGCAGATTCTGAGGGAGAAGCAGTTATATGCCAAATTTAGTAAGTGCGAATTTTGGCTAAGGGAAGTTACTTTTCTAGGACACGTTGTGTCGGCAGAGGGGATTAGGGTTGACCCTCGAAAAATTGAAGCAGTGTTGGATTGGAAGCCGCCTAGGTCTGTGGCGAAAATTAGAAGTTTTCTTGGTCTAGCCGGGTACTACCGAAGGTTTGTTGAAGGATTTTCTTTAATTGCGGCACCATTGACTAAGTTGTTACAGAAAGGGGTTCCGTTTGTTTGGTCTAGTAAGCGAGCAAGAGAGTTTTGAGAGGTTAAAAGGATTTTGACGGAGGCTCCTGTTGATTCGATCGGAGGTGGACGGGGAGTTCGTGATTTCTTCGTGATGCTTCACACACGGGACTAGGATGCGTGTTGATGCAAGGTGGAAAGGTTGTTGCGTACGCATCTCGACAGTTAAGACCGCATGAATCAAATTATCCCACACATGACTTGGAATTGGTGGCAGTAGTTTTTGCCCTGAAGATCTGGAGACATTATCTATATGGGGAGAAATCTGTCATTTACACCGATCATAAGAGCTTAAAATACCTTTTGACCCAGAAGGAGTTGAATCTAAGGCAAAGGAGGTGGATCGAGTTACTAAAGGACTATGACTGCTCAATCGAGTACCATCCGGGTAAAGCTAACGTGGTGGTGGATACCTTAAGTCGTAAAGTAATCTCAGACTTGAGAGCAATGTTTGCTCACCTTAGTCTATATGATGATGTGAGTTTATTAGCTGAACTTCAAGTGAAACCCTCTTGGGTCAGTCAGGCTAAGGAGAAACTAGTGTGAATGAGGAAGGGCTATTATGTTTTCAAGGGAGAGTGTGTATGCCGAAAGATCTTGAGTTGAGGCATAAGATTTTGCAAGAAGCGCATGGTAGTCCATACGCTATGCACCCTGGAGGAAGTAAGATGTATCGAGATTTGCGAGATCAGTTCTGGTGGTCGGTGTTGAAACGAGTGGGACCAGTAGCCTATGAGCTAGAACTACCTTCTGAGCTAAGTCAGATTCACAATGTTTTCCACGTCTCTATGTTAAGACGTTACCATTCGGATCCATCTCATGTGGTGTCGATGGAAGAAATCGAAGTAAGACCCAATTTATCCTTTGATGAGGAGCCAGTGGAAATCCTGGATCGTGATGTCAAAGTATTACAGAGAAAGACGGTTCTGTTGGTTAAGGTTATGTGGCGGAATCACGGTTCTGAGGAGGCTACTTGGGAACCGGAGGAAGCGATGCGGTAGCAATACTCGCATCTATTCTGATCAGGTAATTTTGAGGCCGAAATTTCTTTAAGGGGGTAGAACTGTAACATCCTGAATTAATGGGCCATTGCGTTTAGTGTGTTGTGATGTTTATGTTATCTCTAATGTGTTAATTAGAGTGTTTAAGGGGTTCAGACTGGGCTCAGGGTTGGGCCGAGCCCTTAGTCAAATTTGTTGTTTGGACACTTTAGTGGAAAGCCTGACAAGATAGGGCTCAAAGATATTATCTGTGTTTTAAAACACAAATGGGCTTGTGGCCCAGTGGCAAAGTGGCGCCACATAGAGAGTAGGGAGGTGCCGTCAACTAGGGAGGCCTGAATTCGAGTCGCATATAGCCTAATTCTTTTAATTAAATGTCAGCTAATTTTCGGCATTTAAATGAGTAGATAGGGATGGCAATAAGGCTTAAAAATAGGAAGATTTACTCTAGTGGATAATGCAGATAATATGGCAGATAAAGGGAGGAAGTGGTGGTGTGATCTAGGCTTCTTTTGGAGATGTGATCAGGTGGATAAGTGAGGAAATTTAGGATTTATCTGCTGGTCATAGTGGTGGCCGAAATTCCAACACTGAGGTGGAGGAGAAATTTATTTTAGTATGGCAAAGGGGTGCCGAAATTTCCCTTGATTAGTAGCTCAACTTTAAGTCATCAAAAGGGCATTTTCGATTTTAGGAAGTAGGTGCCGAAATTGTGCGATTAAGTGGGGGAATACCTTTTTATTTTTGGCATTAGGGTTTGTTCTTTTTCTTTTCTCTCATTCTCTGCTAAGTCGAAACCCCTAATCCCAAGCTCTCATCTCCACTTTTATGCAAAAGCCGAAATCTCATTGTGTTCATCTCCATAAGCCAAATACCCTAGTCTATTCCTTTCTCTTTGCCGATTTCTTCATCAAAGCCGAATCTGCATAGATCTCTTGAGATCATCTTTTCTTTTTGATCTTCTCAAAAGTCGAAATCTTCTAGGAGTTGCCAAATTCTCTGTAAAGGTAGGTGCCGATTTCTTATGTTCCATTCTTTTTCTCTTTCGGTTTTTGAAGACAAAGCCAAAAGGCTAATGGATTGTGGGTTTATTGTGTTTATTTGTGGGGCGACATATCGGGAATCGAAGTAGATCGTCTAGATCTAAAAGCCAGAAATCGCTAGGCTCTAAACTCCATCTTTTGGGATTTCAAGGTAAGGGGTTCTCTTTGGATTCTCGTTAGATTCGCTATTGTATTTGTGATCTTAACCGTATGTTATGATGGTAGCAACTGAAAAGGGTATTTTGGATGGAATCAAATATCGATCAGGTGAAGGAGGGGATTGGATTTGTTAAACCAATCCCTAAGTTTAAGAAACGAGCGGTGTCAGCAGTTCGGGATTGGCCAACGAGTTGTGCACCGGCGTCAGAACAAAACCTTAGACAATTAGCAGTCGTATCGGCTTCTGATAGTGTCGACATAGAAAGTCTCGTCTTGACTGTAATCAGGTGTGTAGATCTCTAACACACTAATTATCTATATTATGTATTTTATGGGCTAAAAGCCGGAAAAAGGCTGTATGGACAGTCGTGTTACCCAAAAAGGGTAGGCAAAGGATGCCAGGTACGTAACCATAGAAACTTCTCTATGTGTGTATCGATGTATGTAAAAACCTGTGATCTTTAGGTTGTATACTGTTTTGAATTTGCTTGGATGTATGCATGGGATAGGGTTAATATGATGAAGGGGAAGGGCATGTTAATAGGTCACTTGGTGATCGGTGGTTAAACCACGAACTGTAAAATTAGGTCACATAGTGATCGGTGGCTAAGCCACGTTAAATTGATTCTCGATTGTTAGGAATAGGCGGCATGATTTGTCGATATGGTGTGTAGCGGTTGGTGGGTTGATTGTAGAAATCCCCAAGGTGTGTTGGTTGGTACGGGCTGGTGTGTAGAGGATGGATCTCTAGGTTGGGTTGGGCCATGTTGCATGTAAATATTTTGTTGCCATTGTGTATGGGCCAAGGCCCATAATGTGTTTGTGGGCCTAAAGCCTTTTATGTGTTTTGGGATTTGCACACCTGAGTCTTGGTGACTCTCACCCTTTAGTTTTCCCCGACTTTTCGGATGAGCGGTAGATCGTGGACATGGGAGCCGAGGCGGACTCGAGGGGCCATCAAGTTTTATTTTATTTATCTTCATGAACTATTTTTGATTTTCTTTAAGTTTTAATTTTTGGACTATTTATGTAATAAGGCCCCATGGCTTGGGTTATCGCTTCACATTTGTTCATGTTTACAGTTTGAAAGTTTATGTTCAAGGACTTAAGTCATAAAAAGTAATTAAATGGGTTTTCCAAACATGTTCAACGTAAAAACAAAGGTTTTCAACAAATATCTTATTTTTAACAAATGCCTAAGTAAAGAAACTGAGATTTCCAAAAACCATCAAAGTAAAATTTTTAACAATAAACCCATTAGCATACCAGATATGGGCGTAGCATTTGGGCCGGGTTTGGGGTGTTACAGTGGTGATTTTGTGGCTTGGCCCAATTTGGTCCATTTTAAGCCCGTTTCTCGTTCTTTTCGTCATCGGGTGCTTTCCTGAGTATAAGACATGAAAAGAAAGGATTAAGAGCACCTTTTTACATAAATTGGGGCTTAAATCATCCAAAAGCATACTAAATGTGGGCTTAGAATATGTTACTTTTACGGTTTATCAATCATACATGTTATTCATTCACGAAGCACTTATAGGATTAGTACTGAAAATGGTTTATCGTATGCTTTCTATACTATAATAATTCAATCAAAACTCATTCATATATGTATATAAATATCTAACTTTAACTGTATAATCATCGATATAATTATACTCACATATGATAAAATAGATTGTAACACCCCAAACCCGGTCAATACGCCATGACCGAATCTGGCATGCCACGAAGGAAAACGTTTTGAAGAAAAACAAGTTAACGATTAAATTTTAGTGAAAAACTTTTTATTATTCTAAATTGTAGAAAATTAAGTTGAAAATCGATATTTTACTTTGCAATTCAGTAAATAGATTTTTAAAACTTAGTCGCAGCTTAGATTCGTAAACCATTTATAAATTAAAGAGAAACTAAAGCAATTAGGTTGAAAATCGAATCTAATACAAATTTGGAAACTTAAGTTTCGTAAAATAGTTTGAGTTATCGAAAATACTTAAGTTGTTAAAAATTATCAATTTATTTAGGTTACCTGATGGTAACGTTTTAAAAACCATCGCGCTTTGTATTTTAGAAAACTTTGTTCACATATCATTAAATCAATCATGTAATTTGCAAGTTATTCCTAAAACAAATCCAAAGCATATAAATAATCCAAAAACATAATTTAAGAGGCCTTATTACACACTTTATAACTTGGTTTATATATATATATGTGTGTTAAATAACTATTCAAGTTGTTAAAGCCGAAACTATGAGATATTGATATGATACCTTGATGGGTATGAGCAAGGATACGGGTAAGTCCGTTTCGATATGATGTTGCTATATGTTGTTTAATATCACGATCTACGATATGTATTGGTTATATGTTCATATCAAAGTATATTGACATGATTTGTTTATCTATTGCATTGGTATGGGCAATATGAGAGGAGGGGGAAGATTGATATTCGCGTCTTGGACACGGAGGTTTGGCACCTCCGGTGATTTGGTATCACATTTGTGTCTTTGGGACACGAGAGGTTTGGCACCTCATAGCAACTCGTCCCTATGGATTAACACCACCGTGGGTTGGCCCCACTTTTGAGATATGGGATTGTCGCCAGTGATTTGGTATCACAAGTGGGTTGGCCCCACAACTTGATTATTTGTGACTTTGGGTCACCAAAGTGATTTGGTATCACAATATTGAATATCGTGACTTTGGTCACGGTGGTTTGGCACCACCAAGTGGTTTGGTACCACACGGGGTAGAAAAAGGAGTTACGGATGGCTAGGTTGGGTGCATAATATATATATTGCTTGGTTATAATTTGTGTAAGTATGTGGTATTTACTCGGGAGAGGGAATATGCCTTTGAGTCTTGGTGACTCACCTTCTCCCTTACTTTTTCGAGGTAATTCGTAAATTCGCGGATGAGGAGCCGGATGAACTCGAGGAGGCCATGCAATGAAATTTGGTTTTACATGAACTTCCATTTGGGTACTTGATTTTAATTTGGTTTTCATTTTTATGGGTTTGTAATAAGGCCTCTTAAATTATGTTTTTGAATTATTTATATGCTTTGGATTTGTTTTAGGAATAACTTGCAAATTACATGATTGATTTAATGATATGTGAACAAAGTTTTCTAAAATACAAAGCGCGATGGTTTTTAAAACGTTACCATCGGGTAACCTAAATAAATTGATAATTTTTAACAACTTAAGTATTTTCGATAGCTCAAACTATTTTACAAAACTTAAGTTTCCAAATTTCTATTAGATTCGATTTTCAACCTAATTGCTTTAGTTTCTCTTTAATTTATAAATGGTTTACGAATCTAAGCTGCGACTAAGTTTTAAAAATCTATTTACGGAATTGCAAAGTAAAATATCAGTTTTCAACTTAATTTTCTACGAATTTAGAATAATAAAAAGTTTTTCACTAAAATTTAATCGTTAACTTGTTTTTCTTCAAAACGTTTTCCTTCGTGGCATGCCAGATTCGGTCATGGCGTATTGACCGGGTTTGGGGTGTTACAACCAGATTCGATCATGGCGTATTGACCGGGTTTGGGGTGTTACATAGATCATTGAACATTTAACATTTATTACTATATTGACTATACATTAGCCTTTAAGCACATAAATATATTTGTAAATTCAACTAACCTTTAGCCCGAGAAACTAGTAACTTGACTAGGATACTCGGGTAACTACACCACATCAGGGGCATCGTAGATGCATAACAAGGGCACCGAAGTACTGGCAAGGGCACAAATGTGCAAAGAGGGACACTGAAGTGTATACAGGGTCATCGAAGTGCAAACAGAGGCACCGAAGTGCAAATCTCGTACAAGTTCGCATACTAACCCTATTGGCATGCCAATCGTATCCTAATCGCATACTAACCTTTAGTCCGATGAACTAGTAACTTGACTCGAATTCTCAGGTAACTACACCACACCAGGGGTATCATAGATGCATAACAGGGGCACCGAAGTGCAGACAGGGGCACAAATGTACAAACAGGGACACCGAAGTGTATACAGGGGCACCGAAGTGCAAATCTCGTATAAGCGCTCATACTAACCCTATTAGCGCGCCAATCATATCCTAATCGTTTACTATGTCCAAACGGGCATTTTAACCAAAATATAAATTTCATGAATCAGAGGCACTTCCATATTTCTCAATACACATGCTGTAACAAATCATAATCATTCCGTAATCATATATATATATATATATCATATTTCATAAATATTCAATAGTTTTCAAATAAATCCTTTCTCACCTTATATTTAGTTATAATACTTCAATTTCCAACTCACATACTAAATATCATATATATACATTCATAAATCAGTAGTAACGATATATATAGATATGCACAATTCTATATATACGAACTTACTTGGCTAAATTGCAGCAATGACTAATTACAGGGGCTATTTGGTAATTTTCTCTTTCTTCGATTTTCTTTTCGTTCTTGATCTAAAATAATAATTCCATTCAATTCACTATTTCAAATAGAAAAATTAAATTCATTTTATGCAATTAAGTCTTTTTGGATATTTTTTAAAATTACCCCTAATATTTTACTTTTATTCAATTTAGTCCCTAAGCCTAAAACATGCAAATTAACCATTTTCTTAAATTCTAAGCTTAGCCGAATGGTTTGGAACTCCTTTACAACCCATATTTGTTAGGATTTCACAACAAGTACTTGTACTTTTGCTAATTTCACATTTTAGTCCTTAAACATTAAAATTATAAAAAATTACTTTATAGAATATGTCTTTTTAACAAAAAAATCTTAACAATCTATCATAAACTTTCACAAACACCTCAAATTCATCCATGAAACATTCTAAAATATTTGATAATTTCGAAAACAGAAGTATGGGTTAACTGGACCTAGTTGCAACGATATCAAAAACATAAAAATTACAAGAAATAAATGAAGAATGGACTTACATGCATTAACCCAAAGCAAGACCGAAACTTCAAGCTCATTACCAATGGACTTCGATTGAAGAAAGGAGAAAATAAAAATATAGCTTTCATGTTTCCTATTTTAACATTATAAATTTATTTTAATAATAAAAAACATATAAAACATTTAAAAATTAAAAGAAATTAAAGCTCAAATCGTCCCACTATCTTAAGGATGATTAATTTATCCATTAAGGTCATCCAATTATATTTCTTTAATAAATTAACACCTTTAAACTAAGCGATTGACTTTTTCAACTATTACGATTTAGTCCTTTTCGCTTAATTAACCATTTAAACATTAAAATTTCTTAACGAAACTTTAATACAACCTTTATAATACTCCATAAATATTTAAGAAAATATTTTCGACTCAGTTTATAGAAACGAGGTCCCGATACCTCATTTTCTAAAACCAGTTTACTTTAGGGTCATACCACTTGAAATTAATTGTTCTTCCATTCAATCAAAATTATTAAATCAAATTTTTATCATTGCACCAAATTACTCGTAAATATTAAATCATAATATTTACAGACTCACACGTTAGATTTGTGGCCCCAAAACCACTGTTCTGACACCATAGAGAAATAGGCTATTACAGGTACATGATGCTACATTTGTTAGACACTTAGGAATGCACAATTTGAGTTGTGTTTTGGCACATTTTTTTATGTATGTGTACAGGTTGATGAATGAGTAAATGGTTGTTTGTGTGCTAGGTAAACTTAAAGTTGGTAACATATTGGAAAAGGTTCATTTAGGTACACACGGGCTGATACACGGCCTAACACACGACCCTGTGATATGTATGATTTTTGTGTCAATTGGTTTACAAGACCAAAGTTAGTTACACGGCCTAGTGATAGGACCGTGTAACCCTGGATTACACGGCATCAATTTGTTACAGGGTTTGGGACCACGACTGTGTGGTTTAGCTCTACACGGCCTCAACTTGTCACACGGCCTAGCCACACAGCCGTGTGACCCCTATTATGTTTTTGCCTTATTTTTTTTTGAATTGTTTCAAATTAATCCATCATTTATTCTGAATTGTTTTAAAACTTCCGTAAGCTTGTTTTAACCTCGATAATTTATGGATTAACATGTTTTTGATTACACATTTAATGAATGAATAATAATTTGAGATTTTGAAATGAGTTAGCATGATTTTGTTATGTTATGTATTGTAACATCCTGTAACTCTAATCCAGTGATGGAGACGGCTAAGAGGAGTTACAAGAATAACCCGCCAAGCGGTTGACTGCCTCTGGATGTACCAACGTCTAGAGTAGAAATCCTGCACAAAATATATAAAGAAACGATGTGTGCATGTATAGGGTCAGGTTGTAATATAGTTACAAAGGAGTAGATGAGTACTTCGATGATCATACCCAAGGGAGGAAAGCATTAAGGTAATTCTAACCTAAGCACAAGTAGATCTAATTATTACTTTAAATGAATTATATTATGATAAAATATAAAGAAAGGTTTTTTAGGATTTTTTATAATAATAAGGATAAAATAAATAAATAAATAATAGGAAATCAAATGATAGAATTTTTCAAATCTGAGCATGGCTGATTAGCTCGCTTCGGTAATGTAACACCCCAAAATTGGGCCTTGAAGTTTCGAGGGTATTTTAAGAATTTTAGCTTATATGTGCTCAAAAATTTGTAAGTTTGGTAATAAATAATGTTATCAACAATGACTATTTAAGAAAATGAGTTTTAAATACCTTCAATTTTGAAAATAGGTCTGATTTGTAAAAGAGTCAAAACTGAGAGCTTTTATGAAGCAATTAGACCAGAATTTTAAAGTAAACCTAAAGACCCCCTTCCCAGTTTGTTTTAACGTTAAACCATTCCCAACATTGAGTTATCGTCCTTTCTGGCTCTCCCAACTCTCCCAATCAATTTTTACTTCCAAATCCTAATTACTTTTGATTTCCAACTTCCCTTAAACTATAAATCTCCATTAAAACCAAGAAAACACCCAAAAATCTTATTAATTTCATCATCATCTTCAACAGTAGGTTTTCCTAGATTTGTGTCAACACTCATTTCCCTTACATTCAAGGTAACCATTTGTCTTTCTAATAGTTTTAAATGTTATTTAGTTCTTTAAATCGAATTATTAGCCATTAAAACACATGTTTTAAATAAAACCCAAAAATTTGTTGTTAATGGTGAATTTTAGGATTGTGGATTAAAAATATGGTTTCAAAGTGTTTTTCAACTTTTTTTTAACATGGTTAGAAGGTTTCTAAAGCTACATTGAAGTTTCGTTAAAAATTTCTCGAGTTTTAATGAATTTTTGTCATAAAGGCCAAAACTTGTCGAAAAATGTTGATACATTAAAATGTGTAGTTTTGTGTAGTTAAAAGGTTGAGAATTAGTCGTAGATGAATGGAATTCATTTCGTGTGAAAAGACTAAGTATAGGTCGAGATATTCAAATTTAAAGTTTCTATGTCAAATGTTTCGGTTAAAAGAGAACGTAGCTTAGGCTATTGTTTTTGACTATTTAAGGTGAGTTAATGACTAGTTGTTAATTGTATGTTTGTGTGGTTTGTATTGTTGAACTGTTGGAGTCAATAGGACCTTCAATGAGTAGAGACAAAGGCAAAGAAAATTTTGTCTGATCTTTTGGCTTTCGGTGAAAGCATATTTTGGTGAGTGTTTTAGAATAGTTGTTCGCAAATGATTCTTTGTGTGATTGGGAATTTAGAGGTAGCCTAAACCCCTACTCTAAATTCTGAGAATAAGTGTTCTCACGCCTATGATTAAATTTGATATATGTGTGCTTGTGCAATTGTAAAAATATGAACATACATGAAATGCTATGACATGTGCCATAAGCTTGTGATGACTGTTTTGAAAGAGAATATGTGGGTATGTTATTCATGCCATGTGATAGTAAATATGTGAGTATGTTTTCATAGCATGTGATAGTGATTATAATGTGCTAACAATGTGAATATGCAGTGAATGTGCAAAAAATCGGTAAGTAAATATGTGATAATAATGTGGATATTTTGGCCTTGTGATTTTATGAGACCGATGGATATAGTTGGCAAGTCATAGAATTGTGAGTACTCACCTTTGTGATGTGATTTTGGGGCATTGAGGCCCAAGGACAGTTTTCAGGGAGAAAAGGGAATGTGAGCTAAGCTCCATTCACTGGGATATGTGTGTTTGGTGTGTTAGAGAGTGTTAGCTATATGCTTCACTTATAGGACATGATCGACTCCATGAATCATTTTGGTGTGTTTGAAATCCGTGTATCCGATGAGTGGTGATAGAGTTCACTTTACGTTTCATAACCTCAAGAGTCAATGTAACGCCCCTAACCCGTATCCGTTGCCGGACTAGGGTTAAGAGGCATTACCGGACATATCGGAACATTGTATGCTCATTTCATAACACCAATCATACAACATAATTTCATAATAATTCATACTCATATAGTCCCTTTAGAAGGTCTACGAGACCTAAAACATGCTTTAGAGAAGGTTCGGGACTAAACTGATCTCATACGGAAACTTTGCAGAACTTAGAAAATTTTTCTTTCAAAACAGGGCACACGTCCGTGTGGCTAGGCTGTGTGCCTCACACGGCCGTGCCTTGGACCATGTCTCAGCCCGTGTGCAACACTAACTTGGGTCACACGGTCTGGCACACGCCCGTCCTTCTTGCCCATGTGGATCCTGACTTGCTTCGAATTGCAACCTTGAGAGACACGGTCGAGACACACGCCCGTGTGCTCAACCGTGTGGGCAAATATAGGCCATTTGCAAGGCCAATTTGCCACCCAAAATTTGGGTCATACCTACAAGCATCAAACAAGCATCAATTCATTTCCATACACAAATCCAACTCAAACATACCAATTCAAAGTACCAACTTCACATCAAAAACATGTGATTCATACATCATATTAATCCATTTCAATTCATAGCATTTCTCATCATATCAATTTTTGCATCACATAGCATGCACTAAATTTACTTCATAATCACATTCATTATCAAGCCATATCACATGGCTATATTTACACATTTCAAAACATATACATGCCATACTTCAATATTCACAATTACAAAAGATACCAAAATATAATTTGATAGTGTGGTGATAATCCTCGACGATCCCCGAGCTTCCAGTAGCTTTGATAATCTATAAAACAATTGAAAAACACACGAAGTAAGCTTTCAAAAGCTTAGTAAGCCTTATACAAATAAACTTATCATTTAAGGCAAATATGCATCATAAAATACATATAATCCATAGCCAAATACTATCACAAACCTCATAGTTATAAATTCATTTCATCTATTCCCAATTCATTTGCACATATGGCATATTTTCTCATATAGTCCAACTGTTCATAATCACTTACTTATAAACACATCACATATTCATATAGTTCAGATATCAAATGATCATATTCATACTTATCTTCCATTGCCAAACTTCATATACATTTCATACGTACCTGAAACGGATACATATTCACATTTTCAATCATATGTCGGAATGCCCGTTGAACCGTTCGAAATCAATAAGGATACTCGGATAGCTCGTAAAGCTCGTAAAATGCCAACGTCCCAGACGTGGTCTTACATGTAATTAAATATCGTTGCCTCTGTCCCAGACAGGGTCTTACACGAAATCATATACGATGCCGATGTCCCAGACATGGTCTTACACGTAAATCTCAAATCGATGCCAACGTCCCAGACGTGGTCTTACACGATAACTCATATCGGAATCCTATGTCATGACATATGTATCCTAACTATTCCTATGGTTCGTACGGGGCTTTTCGGACGTCATCACATTATCAAAATTTTCTCGGATTTCACATATATAGCTCCAATAGCCATTCATCACATTTCATTAACATATAAGCAATAATAATTCAATTCAAACACATTTATTTGTATATAGACTTACCTCGTACGGGAAAGAACGGAAACGAACGGCTATTCAACTACTTTCGATTTCCCCCGATCTAATTCCGTTTTCTTTTGTTCTTGATCTATACACATTCAAATTTAACTCTTTTATTCACCAAATCATTCAATTCAATCCATTTAAACATATTTAGGGCATTTTACAAATTAGCCCTCATATTTTCACATTTTAACACTTTAGTCCTCATTTCACAAAATCACAAAATACACATAATTTCCTTATACAAAGGCTTAGCCGAATATTCCCCTAGCTCATATAAGCTCACATATTTCATTTATTTCACATTTTAGCCCCTCAATTTCTCATTTTCACAATTTAGCCCAATATACTCAAATTCATCAAAAATCCAAATACAAAACATATTAATCTCACACCAAGCTTT
Source organism: Gossypium sturtianum (assembly GCA_025698515.1). NCBI lineage: Eukaryota > Viridiplantae > Streptophyta > Magnoliopsida > Malvales > Malvaceae > Gossypium > Gossypium sturtianum. The sequence continues at coordinate 66,181,431 of CM046946.1, read as the reverse complement.
CATAATTCTTCAATTAACATCATTAAACTCACAAAATCATAAATTGCTTAACTCAAAATTATCATCAAATTCTAAAATTGAGGCATGGGCTTAATAGAATGCTAAACAACAATCACAAAAACATAAAAATCATCAAAAACAGATCAAAATACATACCTTGATTAGTCAAAATGAGTGCCGAACCCTAAGGACTCTTTTTCTTTTCTTTTTTCTTTGTAATTTCAGCAAAGATGAATAAAATATGACTATTTTCATGCATTGGTTTTATTAATTCATCATTTAATTTTCGATTTACCATTTTGCCTATTAAAATTAAACATATAAAACATGTCAACAAAGGCCATTAATGTCCACTCGTAATTCTTACAGCATAATTTCCATTTAAGGCCATCATATTCAAAAGCCAAAGCAATCCAACACATTAAACATATAGAATGCCACTTTTATCTTTTATGCTATTTAGTCCTTTCAACAAATCGGGCACTCAAATGATTAAATTAAATCACGAAAATTTCACACATGTCAATTCACATACTTTAAACATAGAAAATAACATTAAAATATTTTTTTGACTCGGATTTATGGTCCCGAAACCACTATTTCGACTAGGGTATAAATCGGGCTGTTACAACTCTCTTCCCCTTAGGGATTTTCATCCCCGAAAATCTTACCATTGAACAGATTCGGATATTGCTCTCTCATAGCATCTTCGGGTTGCCACGTAGCTTCTTCGACCCCGTGTAGATGCCTTAATACTTTTACTAACGGAATTTTCTTATTTCTCAATTGTTTAACCTCACGAGTTAAGATACGGATCGGTTCTTCTTCATAAGTCAAGCAGATTGAATCTCTATCTCAGACGAAGAAATTACATGCAAGGGATCTGATCGGTATCGTCGAAGCATCGATACATGAAACACATTGTGAATCTTTTCTAACTCAGATGGTAGCAACAGTCTATAAGCAACCGGCCCCATATGCTCGATAATCTCATACGGCCCGATGAATCTCGAACTCAATTTGCCTTTTCTGTCGAATCAGAGTATTTTCTTCCACGGAGACACTTTCAAAAATACTTTATCACCGATTTCAAATTTAATATATTTTCGTTTCAAATCTGCGTATGATTTTTGTCGATCAGACGCTGCTTTCAGACTATTTCGTATCACTTTTACATTCTGTTCAGTCTCTTTAATCAAATCAACCTCGTGAATTTTATTTTCACTAAGTTCAGACCAGTACAGAGGTGTTCGACATTTCCTACCATACAAGGCTTCGTACGGTGCCATTTTAATGCTCGATTGAAAACTATTATTATACGCTAATTCAATCCATGGCAAATACTGTTCCCACGTACCTTCAAACTCAGAATGCAACATCTCAACATATCCTCGAGTATCTGAATAATCCGCTCGGATTGACCATCCGTCTGAGGGTGAAAAGTAGTACTGAAGTGTAATTTCGTACATAAAGCCTCTTGCAGTTTCTTCCAAAATCGTGAACTAAACCTCAGATCTCTGTTAGACACAATAGATAGTGGCACCCCGTGCAACCTCACAATATCATAAATGTATAACTCAGCTAACTTATCAAGCAAATAATCCGTTCTCACCGGAATAAAATGAGCTGATTTTGTCAATCTATCAATTGTAACCCAGATTGCATATTTCTTCCTTGGAGTTAAAGGCAAATTTGAAACAAAATCCATCGTCACTCTATCCCATTTCCACTCGGGAATCATAATCGGTTGTAACAAACCGGATGGCACCTGATGTTCAGCTTTAACTTGCTGACAGATCAAACATTTCGAAATAAAATAAGAGATATCTCTTTTCATTCCAGGCCACCAGTAAAGTTGTTTCAAATCATTATACATCTTTGTACTTCCCGGATGAACCGATAAGCGACTGCTATGAGCTTCTTTCAAAATAAACTGAATCAACTCTAGATTTCTCGGAACACAAATCGGATCTCAGAATCTCAAACAATCATCATCATCAACTTGAAACTCTGAATCATAGTTCAAATCACACTGAGCTCATTTCGCTAGCATTTCATTGTCAACTTTTTGGGCATCACAAATCTGTTGTAAGAACAACGGTCTCGCTTTCAATTCGGCTAAAATCGAACCATCATCAGATAGAACTAAATGAGCATTCATCGAAAGTAAGACAAACAACGATTTCTGACTCAAAGCATCAGCAACAACATTTTCTTTTCCTGGATGATAATCAATCACAAGCTTGTAGTCTTTTAACAGTTCTAACCATCTTCTCTGTCGTAGATTCAAGTCTTTCTCAGTCATGAAATATTTCAGGCTTTTATGATATGAAAACACATGACATTTCTCACCGAAAAGATAGTGGCGCCAAATTTTTAGAGCAAACACGATCGCAGCTAACTCAAGGTCGTTCGTCGGATAATTCTTTTCATGCATTTTCAATTGTCTCAAGGCATAAGCTATAACTTTTCCTTCCTGCATCAAGACGCAACCCAGACCATTTAACGAAGCATCACTAAAAATTACAAACTCTTTACCCAATTCTGGCTGTACCAAAACTGGAGCTTTAGTCAAAAGGGCTTTCAAGTGATTAAAGTTTTTCTGACACTTTTCAGACCATTCAAATTTCACATCTTTCTGAAGCAATCTTGTCAACAGAGTTGCAATCATCAAAAAGCCTTTTACGAACCATCGGTAGTAACTAGCAAGTCCCAGTAAACTGCGGACTTCAGACACATTTTTCAGAGGCTTCCACTCTAAAATAGATGAAATCTTGCTCAGATCAAATCGTATACCGGATGCTGACATAATATGCCCCAAAAAACCAACTTCGCACAACCAGAACTCACATTTACTAAACTTTGCATACAATTGCTTATCACGCAGAGTTTGTAGCACAATTCTCAAATGTTCGGCATGCTCAATTTCATCACGCGAATAAATCAAAATGTTGTCAATGAATACAACAACAAATCGATCTAAATACGGTCTGAAAATTTTGTTCATCAAGTCCATAAAGACAGTAGGAGATTTTGTTAGTCCGAAAGGCATAACTAAAAATTCATAATGCCCGTACCTCATTCTGAAAGTAGTTTTTGGAATGTCTGAATCTTTTACTCGCAACTAATAGTATCCCGATCTCGGATCAATCTTTGAAAACACAGTAGCTCCTTTCAACTGATCGAAAAAATCATCGATTCTGGGCAGAGGATATTTGTTCTTAATAGTCATTTTATTTAACTGACGGTAATCAATACACATTCTCATCATGCCATCTTTCTTTTTCACAAACAGAACGGGAGCGCCCCAAGGAGAAAAGCTCGATCGTGCGAAACCTCTGTCTGTCAATTCTTTCAATTCTGTCGGAGCCATTCTATACGCAGCTATTGAGATAGGGGTCATCCCCAGCACTTACTCAAGGCCAAACTCAACTTCTCGTATCGGAGGTAATCCCGGTAATTCTTCAAGAAATACGTCAGGAAACTCAAAAACAACTGGCACAGATTCAACTTTCTTTTCTGTCACTTTCGTATCAATCACATACGCAAGATAAGCTTCACATCCCTTTTTCACATAATTCAAAGCTTTCATCAAAGATATTACGATTGGTAGCCCATTCAAATCTCTGGATTCAATTCAAACTATCTTGTCATTCTGACTTCTCAAATCAATAGTCTTTCGTTTGCAATTCACAATAGCATTATGCATAGTAAGCCAATCCATACCCAGAATTATATCAAATACATCAAAGGGTAGTAACATCAGATTAGATGGAAAAAAATATCTCAAAACATCAACGGACAGTTCTTGCACACTTTGTCAATCAGAACACACTGGCCTAAGGGGTTCGATACTCTAATTACAAATTCAGTAGACTTTATAGGCAAAGTCTTACTAGATACTAAGTTCATGCATATATATGAATGAGTAGATCCTGGATCTATCAATGTGGTCATAGAAGTATCATAAAGAATAAAAGTACCAGTAATGATGTCTGGAGACGAAGCTTCTTCGTGAGCGTGAATAGCATAAGCTCTGGCAGGTGCTCTCGCCTCAGATCTCGCAGCTGTATCTTTCGTAGCTCTCTGGCTACCACTCACATTTCCTGTGTTTTTGGGATGTCTACCCCTAGCTGAAGCGTTATTCGACTTCAGATTTTGTACAATCTCTTACTCAACAGACTCGGGACAGCCTCAGATAAAGTGATCTAATGATCCACATTTGAAACAAGCTCAATCATTTAATCGATAATTGCCCGGATGTCTTTTACCACAATGTCTACACTCGGGTCGCTCAGATCTGACATTTCCAACACTTGCAATCAAAGTAGCTGGAGCTCGGAAGCTCGAATGTGATCTTGCACGATATCTACTCGAATGTCCCACATTAGCTTTTGAACGACTATAATCATCTCAGAATTTCTTTGATGTCGACTGATATGACTTACTCGTTGTTCTTTTTCGTACCTCTCTAGCTTTCGAATCAGCTTTTCTTTTATCTTTCCCGAGTTCTTCAGCTTTACACACTCGGTCAACAAGCACAATCAATTCTTTTATTTCCAGAATTCCGACTAACAAACATATATCTTCATTCAAGCCGTCTTCAAACCTTTTACACATTATTGCCTTAGTCGAGACACATTCTCGTGCATACTGGCTCAGTCTCACAAATTCTTGGTCGTATTCTGTAACAGACATACGACCCTGTTTCAATTTAAGAAATTCTTTACGTTTCTGATCTATAAATCTCTCACTGATGTATTTCTTTCGGAATTCAGTCTGGAAGAAATCCCAGGTAATTCGTTCTCTCGGAACAACAGAAGTCAGAGTTTTCCACCATTGGTAAATGGTATCTCTCAATAAAGAAACGACACATTTAACACATTCATCAGGGGTACATGACAACTCATCAAATACCCGAATCGTATTCTCAAGCCAGAACTCGGCTCTCTCAGCATCATCATCAGTAGTACCACGGAATTCTTTAGCCCCATATTTTCTAATCTTATCAACCGGTGGTTTATTCAGATGAACCAGATCTATAACTTGGGTAGCTACGGGAACTTGTGGGGGAAGAGGTTGAGAAATAGCCGAATTTGCTCTAACATACTGAGTGAACCACTCATTTTTCATTTGGAAAAAGGCTTGTTTAGCCTCTCCTTCCTAACCACTAATAACCGGTCTAGAATCAGACGGCGCTGCCCCTTGAGCGAGAGCAGGCGCATTACTTTCAACATCGTCAGCTACGACTCGTTCAGGATCCATTTACTATATGGAAAACACATTTTATCTATCAGGATTCATCACACTATCACAGTTCGTATATATGGCATGTCACAACCCGATTTTGGGGCTAGTCGGAACAGTGGTTTTGGGACCACTAAATATTTTAATATTATTTTATATGTTATGGCATAATTATATGGATGTATGAAAATTTTGGTGCTTAAATTTTAGCAATTTCATGCTTAATTACGAAAAAGGACTAAATCGCATAAAGTTTGAAAGTTTCATTTTACAAGCTAGAGATGTCTAATAGCTATAGAATAATAAATTGGAGGTCCTTAAAGTGCAATTAGGCCATTGGGGAGGTGATGGCCGGCCATAGGGGACAAAATTAGAGGCTTGGTTAATGGTTAGGTGAGTTGGTGACTTAATTGAATAAAATAAGATTAAATAAAGGAAAGGCTATCATCTTTTTCATTTCTCTTCTCCTTCCACCAAAATTTTCAGTAAGAAATAGGGGTTTTGAAGCTCAAACTTTGAGCCAAGCTATTCTCTTGAAAGTAAGTGATTTTAGAGGTCTTTCTTGATTATTTTTGCACTTTTGGAACACCTAAAGCTTAAGCTAGCTAATGAGGGCGCTATTTTGCAAAATGGTTGAAATTTTAGGGATTTACCATGAGAGTGTTTATGTTTTTTGCTGAGTTTTTATGGAAGAAAATGAATGTTAGTGGGTTAAGGAATAACTTTAGTGAAAGGTTTTTCCATGAAAACACCTAAATGGGACTTATTTGTAAAAGTTGTGATTGAGTAATAAATTCTTGAAATGATTGGTTTTGTGAATTGTTATAAGAGAAATAAATGTTCAACTAGGCTTGTTTTCTGAGAAAATATGATGAAAAATGATATAAGAGCCTAGGGGAAAAATCATAATTTTGCCAAGGTATAAGGGCAAAATGGTCATTGTTTCCAAACTAGAAATTTTGAAGTATCATCAGTTATGTAGTGATTAAATGAGTAAATTTTATTATTATAGATCAAGAAGAGTGTGGAAACAACCTTGACCAGGGAAAAGGCAAGGTTATGGATTAAGCCGCTAATTAACATATTTTGCACCGAGGTAAGTTTATGTGTAAATGATACATCTCTATTACGTATGTTTTAATTATTAAAGCATGGTGTGGATGAAATTTATTATTGGTGAGAATTATTGAGATAGTAGAAAATGCGAAAACTCTCGGATGAATCTTCGGAAGACAAATATGTATACAGATGAATATCCGTAAGTATGTACATTTTTGGTGGGTTGTGTGCGATACCACCTTGTTATCTATTCACGATGGGCTGTGTACGATACCATCGTTTATATTATCATTTGGTGGGCTCTGTGTGATACCACCGTAATTATCATTGTTGGTGGACTGTGTGCGATACCACCCTATTATTGATTAATGGTGGGCTGTGTGCGAAACCACCGAGTATCTTGTAATATTTCGAAGGGTTCATCGAGAAACTTGTTTAAGTGTAAAGTTCATTTTTTTTTGTGGTGTTGAGTGCAGGGCATATTTGCAAGTAAATGTGAGAAATGTTCATGATATGTGGTTGGGATGTGGTATGAGTTGAAATGAGTAAGCTTGACCATGAGATATAAATTGTTTATACACAGTATGTAATGTTTATGCTTGATTAGCATATGGTATGATGCTTATTATTTACATGTAGAGTTACTAAGCTTAAAGCTTACTCCCTTTCTTTTCCCTTGTTTTATAGTGTCGAAGAGCCAACTCGAGATTCGGAGATAAGCAAAGGATCACCTACACTATCAGCTCATCTTGGTATAGTTAGATTTAGCATTTCGAGTATGGCATGTATAGGGTCTAGACTTAGTTAAATGTCATATTGTTTTGGCCAAAAGTGTTGGCTCATTCAAAGATGAACTCTTTTGTATAAGGCCATAGTTGATGGCTCATTCTTATTAATCTATGAAAAGATGTGGTTATTCATGATTGTGCAAGTAGTATGTAGATTTACTTGGTCTAAGTATGCATGAATGGCCTGATGATTGAATGTGGTTTTATGTTGTATGAGTTAGGGTGATAAAAAGAACTTGGCAAATAGCCTTGTTCTTGTCCACACGGGTAGGCACACGGACGTGTGTCTAGGCCGTGTGTGACACTCGGTCAGCCCCACGGGTGTGCGGTTAGGCCGGATGTCCCCTTGCATGCTAGGTTTACAAGTCAGTATGCTCAGTAGTAAACACACGGGCAGAGACACGACCGTGTGTCTCAGCCGTGTGGAAGACACGGCCAAGGACATGGGCGTGTGCCCAGGCCGTGTGAAGTCTGCACCTGAAATTAGGAATTTAATTTGCCACACAGTCGAAGGACACGGACGTGTGCCTAGGCCGTGTGACATTTATGAGGTGATGACGTCAGAAATAGAATGCCAAGGTTTTTGGCACACGGGCTAAGACACGGGCGTGTCGAGGCCGTGTGAGGGACACGGGCCAGGGACACGGGCATGTGTCGTGCCGTGTGAAAACCCCTGTAGGTTCGAATTCAAAAATAGTTCCACACGGGTGTGGAACACGGGCCTGTGAAATGCCACACGAGCGTATGGATTGTTTAGTGAAAATTTTCTAAGTTTTTCTAGAGACCTTTAAAAGAGTTCGATTTGATCCCGAACCATTCCTAAAGCGTGATTTAAGCCTTGTAGGCTTGATTAAGAGGTGTTAATAAAAGTTTTAAGTTTGAAGAGGAAAGTCAAGTCTCAGTGTTGCATAATTGTTGGTGTATAAGACTAGTAATACCTCGTACCCTATTCCGGCATCGAATACGGGTAAGGGGTGTTACATTTAGTGGTATTAGAGCTATGGTTTAGTTGGTTCTCGGACTACCGTAGCGTGTGTGAGAGTCTAGCTATACATGCCATAAGTATATTGATAGTGTGGTGACTCCTGACAATTTTAAACTGTGTTTCCATATAGTAAATGGATCCCGACCGAGCTGCTGCTGATGACGCTGCTAGTAATACGCCAGCTCCCACACAAGGGACCGTGCCTGTAGAAAGTAGACCCGAGACCTTGGGTCAATGAGAAGAGGCTCGGGAAGCCTTTCTCCACTTGATGAGTAATTGGTACACTGAGTATGTACGAGCGAACCCTAATGCTCCACTTCCTCCACCCCCACCTATACCTCAGCCAGTCCCCGTGGCCCATCAAGGTATAGATTTGGTGAGAATGAACAAACCGCCGGTCGATAAAATTAAAAAATAAGGGGCTGAGAAATTTAGTGGCAACATAGATGATGACCCTGAGAGAGTGAAGTTCTGGCTTGAGAACTCTATGCGGGTATTCGATGAACTCTCTTGTACGTCTGAAGAGAGCTTAAATGTGTTGTGTCATTGCTGAGTGGACTCGGCATATCGTTGGTAGAAAACACTGACATCTGTAGTATCGAGGGAGAGAGTGACATGGGACTTCTTCTTAGAAGAGTTCCGAAAGAAGTATATAAGTCAGCGATTTGTTGACCAGAAACGGAAGGAGTTCCTTGAATTGAAGCAAGGCAAGATGATTATGGCAAAGTATGAGCACGAATTTGTTAGGCTCAGTAAGTATGCGCAAGAGTGTGTGTCTACGGAAGCTATTTTGTGCAAGATATTTGAAGATGGGCTGAATGAGGATATCAGATTACTAGTTGGGATCTTGGAATTGAAAGAATATGTGGTGCTGGTCGATAGAGCTAGCAAGGCTGAGGAGTTGAATAAGGAAAAGAGAAAAGCCATGATGGAGGCCCGAGATGCAAGGAAGAGGCCGGTGAGTAAATCGTTCCAAGCTCAATCAAAGAGGTCCAAGGAAACAAACCCTCGGACGACTGCTTCAGCTGGGTATTCACACTGGGATTGAGGTAATGCATATTCAGGCTCGAGAGTTCAGGCCACCTCGATGGAAAGCGTGGGCAATACAAAGTCAAATAAATCGGAGTGTCCAAATTGTGGTAGACAACACACTGGGGAGTGTCGTGGAAACAACCATAATTGCTAAAGGTGTGGCTCACCTGACCATTTCATTTGGAACTGTCTTGAGAAGGATGAGAAAGACAGAAAACAAGAAGTAAGAGCGAGCGATGTACCTTCGAGGGGTAGACCACAAAGGAACCCAAGAAGTGGGACTAGTAATAGAGGTGCACCTAGAGATCCTGCTGTGAGGTCAGAGGGCAGAGCACCTGCAAGGACTTATGCCATTCATGCTCACGAAGAGGCATCATCTCCAGATGTTATAACAAGTACTTTTTCTGTTCATGATATCTCTATTGTTGCTTTGATTGATCCGGGGTCTACCCATTCTTATATTTGCATGAAATTTGTATCTAGCATGAGTATGATTGTTGAGCGTACAGAGTTTGTGGTAAAAGTTTCAAACCCGTTAGTCAAACATGTGCTAGTTGACAAGGTATTTAGAAATTGTCCTTTGACAATTAGATGTCATTGTTTTTCGGCAATCTCCTATTTTTTCCGTTTGATGAATTTGATCTAATTCTTGGCATGGATTGGTTGACTACTCATAATGTTTTAGTAAACTGTGGTAGTAAGTTTATTGAATTGAGATGTGTAGATGGAGATGTCATTCGAGTTGAATCAGGTAAATCAGATAATATGCCTGTAGTTATTTCGTCTATGGTAGCTCAAAATTACATGAGAAAAGGGTGAGAGTCTTATCTCGCCTTTGTGTTGAATACTCAAGAGTCAGAGGTAAAGATTGAATCAGTGTCTGTGGTGTGCGAGTATCCGGATGTGTTTCTGGAAGAGTTACCCAGATTGCCTCCAGTTAGAGAGGTCAAATTTGGCATTGAGTTTGTTCTGGGTACAGCACCTATTTTGATTGCCCCGTATAGGATGGCGCCATTAGAGTTGAAAGAGTTGAAGGTTCAGTTGCAAGACTTAACGGACAAAGGTTTTGTAAGACTGAGCTATTCACCGTGGGGTGCTCTGGTACTTTTTGTGAAGAAGAAAGATGGGTCGATGAGATTGTGTATAGATTACAGACAACTCAACAAGGTGACAGTGAAGAATAAGTATCCTTTGCCAAGGATCGATGATTTGTTCGACCAATTGAAGGGAGCTACGGTGTTTTGATAAACCGTAAAAGTAACATCTTTTAATCCCACATTTAGCATACTTTTGGATGATTTATCCCTTGATTTATGTAAAAAGGTGCTCTTAATCCTTTCTTTTCATGTTTTATACTCAGGAAAGCACCGGAGGATGGACAGAACGAGAAACAGGCTCAAAACAAACCAAATTGGGCTGAAGTTAAAATCGACACGGCCTGGACTTGAGCCAACACGGCCGTGTCTCCTTGATAGACTAGAACACGACCTGATTACGATTCACACGGGCGTGTCACCTCATTAAAAGTCTGAACGCGGCCTAAAGACGATTCACACGGGCGTGTACCATGGTCGTGCCTTTGCCGCGGAGAAGAGCAATTTCACTCGGAAAAAGATACTTAGGGGCAAAGAAACCTATTTCAAAAGCCTATATAAACACCCTAAGTATAACCTAGAAGAGGGCGGTGAGCTAGGCCAAGGAGCCGAGCTAAAAAGGTCAGATTTGTGGGAAACACTCGAAGATAGCCAGTTGATCCATCTCAAGAAGCCGAAATTCTACTCAAGACGGCGGATCTCTCCTTCAATTCCTTCAGGGGGTTTTAGGGATTTCTTATGTTTTGTTTTATCTTTTCTTCTAAGATGTTTTCTTTTATTGTTATGAACTAAACCCTTCAGATACCTGAAGGGGATGAAACTTAGAAGAATCTAGTTATCGTTTACTGAACTATATGATAAATACTTGATTTGTTCTTAATTATGTGTTCTTAATTCTTGTGTTAATATTTTCGGGATATTGATTCAAGTTTGATGTGCTTAGGTGGAGGACCAAAAGTCCCTTCTTAAGAGTAGATATAGCATAATTAAGCGGAGTTGATAACGCGCCTAGAGATAGGGTGACCAGATTTTGCCGGTTTAGGGTGAAACCTAATATGAGAGTCCATAGATCGAGTTAAAGCAATTCTAGGGGTTTTAATTAGAAAGAGATTTCAATTAATCAACCTAGGGTTAGATGTTATTCGCTTCGAGAGAGGGTTTAATATACATTAGGGAGTCTTACGGATCAAGTCAAGTGAATAAATCGTCTAGTTCAGAGTTAGATAACAAGTTAAGTCTAGGTGGATTCTTCCTAAGGGTATCGTCTTAATCAACTGAGTTTTTCCAACAGTATTTCCCCAATTCATTCTTTTTGTCTTTGCGTCTTTAGCTTAGTAGTTAGTTAAATTTAAATTAAATAACAACTTCACTTATTTTAGGCTAGATAATAAAAAGAAAGTTAGTATTAGTACTTTTGGTTCCTTTAGGTTCGATAATCTGGTCTTGCCTAAGCTATACTACTGTTCGATAGGTGCACTTGCCTCAATCATTGTTATAGTTAGTTCCAGGTTTGATCATTATAAATTTAAAACTCTGAAATCACAGCGATCATGTTTTCCAAGATAGACCTGAGGTCTGGCTATTATCAGTTGAGGGTTAAGGAACAGGATGTGTCGAAAACTGCATTTCAGACGAGGTATGGCCATTATGAGTTCCTTGTAATGCCATTTGGCTTAACTAATGCTCCTGCGGTCTTTATGGATTTAATGAACCGTATCTTTCGACCGTACTTAGACAAATTCGTGGTCGTATTTATTGACGACATACTAATTTATTCTCAGAATGAGAGTGAGCATGTGGAGCACTTGAGAACTGTTTTGCAGACTCTAAGAGACAAGCAATTGTATGCTAAATTTAGCAAGAGTGAGTTTTGGCTCCGAGAGGTCGGATTCTTAGGACACATTGTGTCGGGTGATGGCATTAAAGTTGATTCGAGCAAGATCTCGACTATCGTGGAGTGGAAACCTCCGAGGAATGTGTCAGAGATTAAGAGCTTTTTGGGTTTAGCGGGTTACTACAAACGGTTCATCAAAGGGTTTTCCCTGATTGCTACCCTGATGACGAAACTGTTACACAAAGATGTTAAGTTTGAATGGACTGAGAAATGCCAACAGAGTTTTGAGAAACTGAAAGGTTTGTTGACTAAAGCTCCGGTGTTAGTACAACCTGAGTCGGGAAAGGAGTTTGTGGTCTACAATGATGCGTCATTAAATCGTCTTGGCTATGTGCTGATGCAAGAGGGTAAGGTAGTAGCTTATGCCTCGAGACAGCTAAAATCACATGAGAAGAATTATCTAACTCACGACCTGGAGTTGGCTGCTATTGTTTTTGCCTTGAAGATTTGTCGTCATTATTTGTATGGAGAGAAGTGTCAAATCTTCACCGATCACAAGAGTTTGAAATACTTGATGAATCAAAAGGATTTGAATTTGCGACAACGACGGTGGCTCGAATTACTAAAAGACTATGAGTTAGTAATCGATTACCACCCAGGGAAAGCGAATGTGGTTGCGGATGCCTTGAGCCGAAAATCACTGTATTCTTTGAGAGCTATGAGTACGAGTTTTGCATTGTCTGATGATGGTGCTATATTGGCCGAGTTGAGGGCTAGACCTTTATTTCTTCAGTAGATACGTGAAGATCAAAAGAATGATAGTGAGATGCAAGTTAAGAGAGCTCAGTGTGAATCAGGAAATAACTCTGATTTTCGGGTTGGTTCAGATGATTGTTTGATGTTTCATGACAGAGTTTGCATACCTAAAGATGATGAATTGATCCAGAAAATTTTACACGAGGCACATAGTGGTTGCTTGTCAGTACATCCGGGCAGCACAAAAATGTACAATGATTTGAAGAAGTTGTATTGGTTGCCGGGTATGAAAAGAGATGTCTCCGAGTTTGTCACAAAGTGTTTGGTCTGTCAACAAGTGAAAGCCGAGCATCAACTACCTTCGGGATTACTTCAGCCAGTGATGATCCCCAAATGGAAGTGGATCCGAATTACGATGGATTTTGTAACGGGGTTACCTATGACTCCGAAAAAGAAAGATGTTGTGTGGGTTATAGTCGATAGATTAACGAAATCGTCTCACTTTATACCGGTGCATGTAGATTATTCACTTGACAAGTTGGCTGAGCTGTATATTGCCGAGGTAGTGAGATTACATGGGGTACCTATATCCATTATCTCGGATAGAGATCCAATGTTTACTTCGAGGTTTTAGAAAAAGTTGCAAGAAGCCTTGGGTACAAAATTGAATTTTAGTACCGTATTCCACTCGCAAACCGATGACCAATCCGAAAGAGTGATTCAAGTTCTGGAGGATATGCTCCGATGCTGTGTTTTAGAGTTCGAAGGTAGTTGGGAAAAATATCTACCTTTGGTTGAGTTTGCCTACAACAAAAGTTATCAGTCGAGTATACGGATGGCACCATATGAAACCTTATATGGACGCAAGTGTCGGACTCCATTGTATTGGACCGAGCTTAGTGAGAAGCAAATTCACGGAGTTGATCTAGTTAAGGAAACCAAGGAGAAAGTGAAAGTGATTAGTGATAGTTTGAAAGCTGCTCCAGATCGACAAAAGTCATACACAGATTTAAAAAGGAAAGAAATCGAGTTTCAAGTGGGTGATAAAGTATTCCTGAAAGTATCCCCGTGGAAGAAAATATTGAGATTTGGACGAAAGGGCAAATTGAGTCCACGATTCATAAGGCCGTATGAGGTTATTGAGAGGATTGGACCAGTAGCTTATCGGTTGGCCTTGCCGATAGAGTTCAAGAGAATACACAACGTGTTTCATGTGTCGATGTTGCGACGATATCGTTCCGATCCTTCGCATGTGATTCATCCGACTTAAATTGAGACACGACCCGATATGACCTATGAAGAGGAACCAATTAAGATTTTGGCTCTAGAGGTTAAACAGTTGAGACACAAAGGTATAGATTTAGTGAAAGTGTTGTGGCAAAAACACGGTGTAGAAGAGGCTATGTGGGAACCGGAAGAAGCCATGAGAGAACAATACCCAAATCTTTTTACCTGTAAGATTTTCGGGGACGAAAATCTCTAAAAGGGGGGAGAGTTGTAACAGCCCGATTTTAGGGATAGTCGGAACAGTGGTTTCGGGACCACTAATTCAAGGTTGAGGAAAATTATTTTAATATTATTTTATGTGTTATGGCATAATTATATGCATTTATGAAAATTTTGGTGCTTAAATTTTAGCGATTTCATGCTTAATTGAGAAAAAGGACTAAATCGCATAAAGTGCGAAAGTTTCATTTTAAAAGCTAGAGGTGTCTAATAGCTATATAATATTAAATTGGAGGTCCTTAAAGTGCAATTAGGCCATTGGGGAGGTGATGGTCTGTAACATCCCCAAACCCGGCCCATTCACTACGACCGAATCTGGTTATGTCACTGGGAAAAGACGGTTGAAAATCTTCTTAATTTAAAATAAAACATCGTAGTTTGCTGAATTTTGGAAAACATATCTTTGGAATAAAACTTTGCTATTAAACTCATTCATTTTTAAAACTTTAGTTTATAATATCCAATTTGAATAAATAGGTTGCAAACCATAAATCATTTTCACGTAGCAATTTAATTTAAATAAACCATAGTTAAAGTAATACCAAAAACATAAAATGGCCTTTATTACAACCCAACAATTCAAATAAAGTACTTATATCAAAATCAAGCATGAAATAATTGAACATCATCTTGGCATGGGCCACCTTGTCCTCTCCGATCCCGGTCGACTTTATGCACTACGAAATGGTTAAGGAAAAGGTGAGTCACCCGGACTCGATGTGCTACCCTTTTCCCGGATTAGAAAAATATCACATACAAACATAATCATGATCATCATGCATCCCAATCATATGCACCCAATCCTAACCGTCCATACACCTTTTCTATCCCGTGTGGTACCAAACCCTTTGGTGGTGCCAAACCACCGGTGACGTATAGTCACAATGTGTTACTAAAACACCGTGACCGAAGTCACAAATCCAATGATGGGGCCAACCCATCGTGTGATACCAAATCACCGCGACAATCCCGTATCTCAAAAGTGGGGCCAACCCACGTGTGGTGTTAACCACGAGGACGAGTCGCAATGAGGTGCCAAACCTCCGTGTCCCAAAGACACAAATGTGGTACCAAACCACCGTGACCGTAGTCGCGATAATCGAGTGATGGGGCCAACCCATCGTGTGATACCAAATCACTGGCAGACGATCCCATATCTCAAAGTGGGGCCAACCCACGGTGGTGTTAACCACAGGGACGAGTCGCTATGAGGTACCAAACCTCCGAGGTACCAAACCTCGGTGACCGTAGTCACAGTGTGTTACCAAAACACCGTGCTCGTCGGCACAAAATATCACCGCCTCTCCACTCATATCACCCATCATCATACCAACTCATGTATAGTATTCAAATCATGCAAACATGTTTAACGTTGCATCTCATAGCACATACATCATAAATCATGACATCATGTATCAATAACAATACTCATAATGAAACGGACTTACTGAATCCGTGCACATACCCCATAGGGTATCATATCACTCAACCATACTATTTCGGTTTTACCAATCAATCAGTTTATCAAACATATACAAAGCAAGAAGTGTGTTAGGTTTACACACACGATTACTAATGCGACTATCAAATCCCGTAGATCAAGATCTAACGCACTAGATCCCCATTCCTTAACACTTTTCGAGCACTAGCCACAACCCGAGATATGCGAGATCAAGCCTTCCCTACAATCGGCCAAAACTAAACAACATAATCATGCTACTCAACCTTTAAGGGTATAATCGTAATTTTACCTACTCGAGGGGTATTTTCAGAATTCACACCTGCAATGGCCTTTACGAAGGCCTAATGTCGCCACTAGCGACTCACCTACCACTAGGTTGAAATGGACTATTGGGCCTAAAACCCAATTCCGGCCCATTCGGGCCCACACGCTCGTGTGGCCCACCTAACACAAATCTAGCCACGTATATAAGTTCCACCTAGTCTAGTTCAACATATACTAACCAATCATGCAATTTACTCATATGGGCCCACGGCCCATTGGGCCCACTTCGCCCATCGAGGCCCAAGGCAGCGACCCCAACCCACAAGAATACTACTTATGGCCTCAACTATCGCGTCGAAGCCCCACACGTGCGCTCGCGCGCTCGTGTGGCTACTATTGCCGTGGATCGGCACTTCGGCATCTCGCCGCTCTACAACTAGAGTAGAGAGAGTTACACACTGATAGGACTCAGGGCTAATCCAGCGCCCGATCACTCTTGTGCCCAAACACCCTCCAAGATGTGTTTACTCTCCTCCTAGGATGCTCCTTATATAGCTAGCTCTTCACCTTCATTCTTTGTGTCTTTCCGATGTGGGATCCTTCACAAGAGAGTTTAAATTCAATCTGAAACTCTTGCCGTCTGCATCAGCAAAATAAATACTCCCTTGCTTCTCATGAGATTCGAACCTGTGCTCCCTTGCAACATAATCCACGCTGCTAGCCACTTGGCCACAAGCTCCTCTTGTGTCTTAAACCATGCGACTAAATATAAATCTATAGCCAAATTCCGAGGTCCAAGTAAAAGAAAACCAAAATGCAAAAGCCAAGACTTGAACCTTGGACCTCCTTCCTTCCTTGTGGCGTCACTCCCTTGCCTCTAAGTGGCGTCACTTTGCCACTACACCACACACTCCACTTGTGTTATTTTCCTCCATATTTTATTCTTAAGGCCTATCTCGCCAACTTCCGTGGTTTTTTCACCTAAAATCAAAATTTCCCCAAAGCCAATATTTGATCCGGGACATCATAGAAGCCCTCTAACCTTCCAAAATCACTTATCCAATGGGTCTAACTAGCATTTAAGCCGGTCTCTTGTTCTCCAAAAATTTTAAATCAAGGCCCATTGGGCCCAATTCTCCTAGGCCCAATTTTGGGATGTTACAAATCTACCCTCCTTAAAGAAATTTCGTCCTCGAAATTTCCATCTAACTAACAAATGCACATCCTAACCTACCACACTACGCTCTTGCTGCGCACTCTGATCTTAATAAAGCTGTCATTCCACCTAGACCATGCCCGCGACAACACGTCCCCTAGAACTCATATCTAGCGTCGCGATTTAATCTGATTAAAAGTTTTATGCATTAGAAATTTTGTTCCTTTGTTTAATCCACGAGCAAATTTTATGAAGAAGTTTCGGAAGTCGTTCTTTCGAGCAATCAAAGTTTCAGATTTCTAAAGTAATCCACTATTGCAATCATCCGATCACATCAATAACTCACAAGCAATAGTAAGGGGTACTTACCGTGGACTTTGCCTGAGGTACAGTGCCATGCCACCTAACTCGAAAACCTTTTATAAAAGCCCATATTTCGAATAGCCCGTTTTGAAAATCTGCTTTTGAGCCCAAAACCCTCAAAGCCGAGTTTTGAACAAGGCTCGATATTAAATCAGTAACATCCCCAAACCGGCCCATTCACTACGACCGAATCTGGTTATGTCACTTTGGGAAAAGACGGTTGAAAATCTTCTTAATTTAAAATAAAACATCGTAGTTTGCTGAATTTTGGAAAACATATATCTCGGAATAAAACTTTGCTATTAAACTCATTCATTTTTAAAACTTTAGTTTATAATATCCAATTTGAATAAATAGGTTGCAAACCATAAATCATTTTCACGTAGCAATTTAATTTAAATAAACCATAGTTAAAGTAATACCAAAAACATAAAATGGCCTTTATTACAACCCAACAATTCAAATAAAGTACTTATATCAAAATCAAGCATGAAATAATTGAACATCATCTTCGGCATGGGCCACCTTGTCCTCTCCGATCCCGGCCCGACTTTATGCACTACGAAATGGTTAAGGAAAAAGGTGAGTCACCCAGACTCAGTGTGCTACCCTTTTTCCCGGATTAGCAAAATATCACATACAAACATAATCATGATCATCATGCATCCCAATCATATGCACCCAATCCTAACCGTCCATACACCTTTTCTATCCCGTGTGGTACCAAACCCTTTGGTGGTGCCAAACCACTGGTGACGTATAGTCACAATGTGTTACCAAAACACGGTGACCAGAAGTCACAAATCCAATGATGGGGCCAACCCATCGTGTGATACCAAATCACTGGCGACAATCCCGTATCTCAAAAGTGGGGCCAACCCACGGTGGTGTTAACCACAGGGACGAGTCGCAATGAGGTGCCAAACCTCTGGTGTCCCAAAGACACAAATGTGGTACCAAACCAGCGGTGACCGTAGTCACGATAATCGAGTGATGGGGCCAACCCATCGTGTGATACCAAATCACTGGCAGACGATCCCATATCTCAAAGTGGGGCCAACCCACGGTGGTGTTAACCACGTGGACGAGTCGCTATGAGGTACCAAACCTCGGAGGTACCAAACCTCACGGTGACCGTAGTCACAGTGTGTTACCAAAACACCGGTGCTCAAAGCACAAAATATCACTGCCCCCTCCACTCATATCACCCATCATCATACCAACTCATGTATAGTATTCAAATCATGCAAACATGTTTAACGTTGCATCTCATAGCACATACATCATAAATCATGACATCATGTATCAATAACAATACTCATAATGAAACGGACTTTACTGAATCCGTGCACATACCCCATAGGGTATCATATCACTCAACTATACTATTTCGGTTTTACCAATCAATCGATTTATCAAACATATACAAAGCAAGAAGTGTGTTAGTTTACACACCGATTACTAATGCGACTATCAAATCCAGTAGATCAAGATCTAACGCACTAGATCCCCATTCCTTAACACTTTTCGAGCACTAGCCACAACCCGAGATATGCGAGATCAAGCCTTCCCTACAATCGGCCAAAACTAAACAACATAATCATGCTACTCAACCTTTAAGGGTATAATCGTAATTTTACCTACTCGTGGTATTTTCGTAAATTCACACCGCAATGGCCTTTTCGAAGGCCTAATGTCGCCACTAGCGACTCGGCTACCACTTAGGTTGAAATGGACTATTGGGCCTAAAACCCAATTCCGACCCATTCGGGCCCACACGCCGTGTGGCCCACCTAACACAAATCTAGCCACGTATATAAGTTCCACCTAGTCTAGTTCAACATATACTAACCAATCATGCAATTTACTCATATGGGCCCACGGCCCATTGGGCCCACTTCGGCCCATCGAGGCCCAAGCACCCCAACCCACAAGAATACTACTTATGGCCTCAACTATCGCGTCGAAGCCCCACACGTGCGCTCGCACGCTCGTGTGGCTACTATTGCCGTGACCGGCACTTCGGCATCTGCCGCTCTACAACTAGAGTAGAGAGAGTTACACACACGATAGGACTGGGCTAATCCCGCTCCGATCACTCTTGTGCCCAAACGCCTCCAAGATGTGTTTACTCTCCTCCTAGGATGCTCCTTATATAGCTAGCTCTTCACCTTCATTCTTTGTGTCTTTCCGATGTGGGATCCCTTCGTCAAGAGAGTTTAAATTCAATCTGAAACTCTTGCCGTCTGCATCGCAAAATAAATACTCCCTTGCTTCTCATGAGATTCGAACCTGTGCTCCCTTGCAACATAATCCACGCGCTGCTAGCCACTTGGCCACAAGCTCCTCTTGTGTCTTAAACCATGCGCATGACTAAATATAAATCTATAGCCAAATTCGAGGTCCAAGTAAAAAGAAAACCAAAATGCAAAAGCCAAGACTTGAACCTTGGACCTCCTTCCTTCCTTGTGGCGTCACTCCCTTGCCTCTAAGTGGCGTCACTTTGCCACTACACCACACACTCCACTTGTGTTATTTTCCTCCATATTTTATTCTTAAGGCCTATCTCGCCAACTTCGTGGTTTTTTCACCTAAAATCAAAATTTCCCCAAAGCCAATATTTGATCCCGGGACATCATAGAAGCCCTCTAACCTTCCAAAATCACTTATCCAATGGGTCTAACTAGCATTTAAGCCGGTCTCTTGTTCTCCAAAAATTTTAAATCAAGGCCCATTGGGCCCAATTCTCCTAGGCCCAATTTTGGGATGTTACAAATCTACCCTCCTTAAAGAAATTTCGTCCTCGAAATTTCCATCTAACTAACAGTCGCACATCCTAACCTACCACACTACGCTCTTGCTGCGCACTCTGATCTTAATAAAGCTGTCATTCCACCTAGACCATGCCCGCGACAACACGTCCCCTAGAACTCATATCTAGCGTCGCGATTTAACTCGATTAAAAGTTTTATGCATTAGAAATTTTGTTCCTTTATTTAATCCACGAGCAAATTTTATGAACGTAAGTTTCGGAAGTCGTTCTTTCGAGCAATCAAAGTTTGAGTTTCTAAAGTAATCCACTATTGCAATCATCCGATCACATCAATAACTCACAAGCAATAGTAAGGGGTACTTACAGTGGACTTCGGTCGGAGGTGCAGTGCCATGCCACCTAACTCGAAAACCTTTTATAAAAGCCCATATTTCGAATAGCCCGCTTTGAAAATCTGTTTGAGCCCAAAACCCTCAAAGCCGAGTTTTGAACCGGGCTCGATATAAATCGTAACATCCCAAACCCGGCCCATTCACTACGGCCAGAATCTGGTTATGTCTTTGGGAAAAGACGGTTGAAAATCTTCTTAATTTAAAATAAAACATCGTAGTTTCTTTGAATTTTGGAAAACATATCTACGGAATAAAACTTTGCTATTAAACTCATTCATTTTTAAAACTTTAGTTTATAATATCCAATTTGAATAAATAGGTTGCAAACCATAAATCATTTTCACGTAGCAATTTAATTTAAATAAACCATAGTTAAAGTAATACCAAAAACATAAAATGGCCTTTATTACAACCCAACAATTCAAATAAAGTACTTATATCAAAATCAAGCATGAAATAATTGAACATCATCTTCGGCATGGGCCACCTTGTCCTCTCCGATCCCGGTCGACTTTATGCACTACGAAATGGTTAAGGAAAAAGGTGAGTCACCCGGACTCGATGTGCTACCCTTTTCCCGGATTAGCAAAATATCACATACAAACATAATCATGATCATCATGCATCCCAATCATATGCACCCAATCCTAACCGTCCATACACCTTTTCTATCCCGTGTGGTACCAAACCACTTTGGTGGTGCTAAACCACCGGTGACGTATAGTCACAATGTGTTACTAAAACTTTGGTGACCGAAGTCACAAATCCAATGATGGGGCCAACCCATCGTGTGATACCAAATCTTTGGCGACAATCCCGTATCTCAAAAGTGGGGCCAACCCACGGTGGTGTTAACCACGAGGGACGAGTCGCAATGAGGTGCCAAACCTCGGTGTCCCAAAGACACAAATGTGGTACCAAACCACCGGTGACCGTAGTCACGATAATCGAGTGATGGGGCCAACCCATCGTGTGATACCAAATCACCGCGACGATCCCATATCTCAAAGTGGGGCCAACCCACGGTGGTGTTAACCACAGGGGACGTGTCGCTATGAGGTACCAAACCTCGGAGGTACCAAACCTCTGGTGACCGTAGTCACGAGTGTGTTACCAAAACACGGTGCTCGTCGACACAAAATATCACTGCCCCTCCACTCATATCACCCATCATCATACCAACTCATGTATAGTATTCAAATCATGCAAACATGTTTAACGTTGCATCTCATAGCACATACATCATAAATCATGACATCATGTATCAATAACAATACTCATAATGAAACGGACTTACGAATCCGTGCACATACCCCATAGGGTATCATATCACTCAACCATACTATTTCGGTTTTACCAATCAATCAGTTTATCAAACATATACAAAGCAAGAAGTGTGTTAGTTTACACACGATTACTAATGCGACTATCAAATCCAGTAGATCAAGATCTAACGCACTAGATCCCCATTCCTTAACACTTTTCGAGCACTAGCCACAACCCGAGATATGCGAGATCAAGCCTTCCCTACAATCGGCCAAAACTAAACAACATAATCATGCTACTCAACCTTTAAGGGTATAATCGTAATTTTACCTACTCGGGGTATTTTCGTAAATTCACACCGCAATGGCCTTTACGAAGGCCCTAATGTCGCCACTAGCGACTCGGCTACCACTTAGGTTGAAATGGACTATTGGGCCTAAAACCCAATTCTAGCCCATTCGGGGCCCACACGCCGTGTGGCCCACCTAACACAAATCTAGACACGTATATAAGTTCCACCTAGTCTAGTTCAACATATACTAACCAATCATGCAATTTACTCATATGGGCCCACGGCCCATTGGGCCCACCGGCCCATCGAGGCCCAAGCACCCCAACCCACAAGAATACTACTTATGGCCTCAACTATCGCGTCGAAGCCCCACACACGCGCGCCGCACGCTCGTGTGGCTACTATTGCCGTGGGCCCGGCACTTCGGCATCTGCCGCTCTACAACTAGAGTAGAGAGAGTTACACACACGATAGGACTGCAGGGCTAATCCGCGCTCCGATCACTCTTGTGCCCAAACGCCTCCAAGATGTGTTTACTCTCCTCCTAGGATGCTCCTTATATAGCTAGCTCTTCACCTTCATTCTTTGTGTCTTTCCGATGTGGGATCCTTCGTCGGTGAGAGTTTAAATTCAATGAAACTCTTGCCGTCAGCATCGCAAAATAAATACTCCCTTGCTTCTCATGAGATTCGAACCTGTGCTCCCTTGCAACATAATCCACGCTGCTAGCCACTTGGCCACAAGCTCCTCTTGTGTCTTAAACCATGCGCAACTAAATATAAATCTATAGCCAAATTCGAGGTCCAAGTAAAAGAAAACCAAAATGCAAAAGCCAAGACTTGAACCTTGGACCTCCTTCCTTCCTTGTGGCGTCACTCCCTTGCCTCTAAGTGGCGTCACTTTGCCACTACACCACACACTCCACTTGTGTTATTTTCCTCCATATTTTATTCTTAAGGCCTATCTGCCAACTTCCAGGG
The DNA here is from genome assembly GCA_025698515.1 of Gossypium sturtianum. Classification (NCBI taxonomy): domain Eukaryota; kingdom Viridiplantae; phylum Streptophyta; class Magnoliopsida; order Malvales; family Malvaceae; genus Gossypium; species Gossypium sturtianum. The sequence goes on along the minus strand of CM046946.1, from coordinate 66,158,182 downwards.
TTTTTTTCACCTAAAATCAAAATTTCCCCAAAGCCAATATTTGATCCCGGGACTTCATAGAAGCCCTCTAACCTTCCAAAATCACTTATCCAATGGGTCTAACTAGCATTTAAGCCGATCTCTTGTTCTCCAAAAATTTTAAATCAAGGCCCATTGGGCCCAATTCTCCTAGGCCCAATTTTGGGATGTTACATGGTCGGTCATAGGGGACAAAATTAGAGGCTTGGTCAATGGTTAGGTGAGTTGGTGACTTAATTGAATAAAATAAGATTAAATAAAGGAAAGGCTATCATCTTTTTCATTTCTCTTCTGCTTCCACCGAAATTTTCAGCAAGAAATAGGGGTTTTGAAGCTCAAACTTTCAGCCAAGCTATTCTATTGCAAGTAAGTGATTTTAGAGGTCTTTCTTGATAATTTTTGCACTTTTGGAACCCCTAAAGCTTAAGCTAGCTAATGAGGGGGCTATTTTGCAAAATGGCTGAAAGTTTAGGGATTTTCCATGAGAGTGTTTATGTTGTTTGCTGAGTTTTTATGGAAGAAAATGAATGTTAGTAGGTTAACGAATAACTTTAGTGAAAGGTTTTTTCCATGAAAACACCTAAATGGGACTTGTGATTGAGTAATAAATGCATGAAATGATTGGTTTTGTGAATTGTTATAAGAGAAATAAATGTTCAGCTAGGCTTCTTTAATGAGAAAAATGCTATGAAAAATGATTTACGAGCCTAGGGGCAAAATCGTAATTTTGCCAATGTATAAGGGAAAAATGGTCATTGTTGCCAAACAAGAAATTTTGAAGTATCATGAGTTATGTAGTGATTAAATGAGTAAATTTTATTATTATAGATCAAGAAGAGCGCGGAAACAACCTTGACCGGGGAAAAGGAAAGGTTACGGATTAAGCCACCAATTAACATATTTTGCACCGAGGTAAGTTTATGTGTAAACGATACATCTCTATTTCGTATGTTTTAATTATTAAAGCATGGTGTGGATGAAATTGATTATTTGTGAGAATTATTGAGATAGTAGAAAATGCGAAAACTCAAAGATGAACCTTCAGTAGAGAAATATGGATACAGATGAATATCCGTAAGTATGTACGTTTTTGGTGGGCTGTGCGCGATACCATCGTTTATATTATCATTTGGTGGGCTATGTGCGATACAACCGTAATTATCATTGTTGGTGGGCTGTGTGCGATAACACCCTATTATTGATCAATGGTGGGTTGTGTGCGAAACCACCGAGTATCTTATAATATTTTGAAGGGTTCATCGAGAAACTTTTTTAAGTGTAAAGTTCTTGTGGTTTTGTGGTATTGAGTGCAGGGCATATTTGCAAGGTCTTGTGGTGTTGAGTGCAGGGCATATTTGCAAGTAAATGTGAGAAATGTTCATGATATGTGGTTGGGATGTGGTATGAGTTGAAATGAGTAAGCTTGACCATGAGAATATAAATTGTTTATACACAGTATGTAATGTTTATTCTTGATTAGCATATGGTATGATGCTTATTATTTACATGTAGACTTACTAAGCTTAAAGCTTACTCCCTTTCTTTTCCCTTGTTTTATAGTGTCGAAGAGCCAGCTCGGGATTCAGAGATAAGCAAAGGATCACCCACACTATTAGCTCATCTTGGTATAGTTAGATTTAGCATTTCGAGTATGGCATGTATAGGTCTAGACTTAGTTAAATGTCATATTGTTTTGGCCAAAAGTGTTGGCTCATTCAAAGATGAACTCTTTTTTATAAGGCCATAGTTGATGGCTCATTCCTATTAATCTATGAAAAGATGTGGTTATTCATGATTGTGCAAGTAGTATGTAGATTTACTTGGTCTAAGTATGCATGAATGGGCTGATGATTGAATGTGGTTTTATGTTGTATGAGTTAGGGTGAGAAAAAGAACTTGGCAAATAGCCTTGTTCTTGTCCACACAGGTAGGCACACTGGCGTCTGTCTAGGCCGTGTGTGACACACGGTCAGCCCCATGGGTGTGTGGTTAGGCCGTGTGTCCCCTTACATGCTAGGTTTACAAGTCAGTATGCTCAGTAGTAAACACACGCAGGCGAGAGACACGGCCTGTGTGTCTCGGGTAATGTGGAAGACACGGCCAAGGTGTAACACCCCTTACCCGTATTCAACGCCGGAACCGGGCACGAGGCATTACCGAATTAAAGACCTCAAGATCGCCACCTAGGCATAAAATGACCACTCTCTTTGGCCATCACAACAACCTCAATCCCGACCTACGAGGCCTCTCTTAAACACACGAGGGCTCTCGAGAACATATCGAAAACTCTTACGATCTTAAAATTTTTCCATCTATACAGGGCTCACACGCCCGTGTAAGATTTGGCACGCCCGTGGACGTCACACACGCCCATGGTCACTACCCGTGCATGAAAACTCAAGCATTCTACCAATGCCCCACGGTTAGGGCACACGCCTGTGCCTTCCACCCGTGGTGCACACTGACTACCTTAACACGGCCTAGAGTCTAGACACACGCTCCTGTGGCTAGTCCGTGGCCAACACTGATTAATCCCACACGCCCTAGACACACGCCTGTGTGGCTAGTCCGTGGTCTATTCTGATTTAAAATACTAACATGCAGGGGACACACGGTTGAGTCACACGCCCGTGGGCTAGCCGTGTGTCACACATGGCCTAGACACACGCTCGTGTGTCTATCAACATGGACAAGAACAAAGCTATTTGCCAAATTCTTTTCACCCTTATAGCATACGCAATCATGTAGTCATGCAACACATCCATAATCAACTCACAATCTTACAATCTCACTTGGATAACTACATCTTTTCATATAATAAAGTAGCCAACAACTATGGCATTATACAAAATAGATTATCCATTTAAAGGCTAACTCATCATAGCCATATACAACAAAATTCACTAACTTGTCTAGCCCCTATACATGCCATATACAAAACATTGAGTCTAATGTACCAGAGTGTGCTGATAGTGTGGGCGATCTTCCAATTGATCCTCGTATCTCGATTCAACACTTTACTCTATAAGAGAAGGGAAAAGAAAGAGAGTAAGGTTGGAGCTTAGTAAGTTTACACATAAACAGTTAAGTAACATAGTATAAGCTAAACAACAATTAGCATTATACTAACATAAAATGTACAACTATGCTTACTCTTTTTATCCCTTACCACATTTTCAACACATCATGAGTCACTTACTCATAACCATTGACATGTACCCCTGCATTCAATATCACATTTACACAATATACAACACATCATTATTTCTCGATAATACATCCACACAGCTAATCCACACAGCTAATGTCTCAGTGGTTTCGCACTTAGCCCACCACAATCGATTAATAAGGTAGTATCGCACTTAGCCTACCATGAAGGTAATCATAGTGGTTTCGCACATAGCCCACTAGATAATATACATAACGATAGCATCGCACATAGCCAGCTCATCATCAATATGCATTAGGATGGTATCGCACTTAGCCCACCATTTAGCATTATCACAACGCATTCACAAATCTACTTACTTAATCATTCATCCATTCATTTCACTTGAACCACATAGGTTCTCAATCATTCTCAACCATGCTATACACTATCTAGCATTAACAAATTGTAAGTATGAATGCATTGTTTATGCATAGACTTACCTCGATACACAAAAGTATAGAAACGTGCAATTTAGTCCACCACTTTGCTTTTGCCTCGGTTTCGATCCGGGCTTCGTCTTTCTTGATCTATAATGAATAAATCAGCTTATTCAATACACACATTGACCAAATTGACCCACATCTCATACTTTGGCAAAATTACTCTTTTGCCCCAAATCTTTCTTATAATTACACTATTGGCCCAAGGCTCGTAAAGTGATTTTTATTCAACTTCCTAGCCTTTCATGCTTAGCCGAATCACTTACTCAACTAAAGCAATCATCAATTCTCACTACATCACACATGTATGACCAAACTTAAGACTTTCACAAACTAGCCCCTACATGCATTTTCTATGGAAACTCATTTAGCAAAAGATGTTTCTACTACATCAAGCTTTCACAATCTTTCATAAAACATCAAAATACATGCATTTCATACATGGCCACATTTTTGAACATCCATCATAGCTCATCAAATAGCTAAAAATAGCTTACTTATGCTACAAGGACTTCAAAAATACAAAGAATATAAAAAACGAGGCTAGATGCACTTACTAGCAAGCTTGAAAAATTTGAAGAACCCTAACAATGGCTCTTGAAAATTTCGACAGCCTTGGAGAAGAAGATGAATGAATTTTGTCATCTTTTCTCCTATTTTAATCACTTAATTGATAAATGACCAAAATGCCCTTTTTAATAAACTTTCTATTTTAACTTATCCATGCCCAATTTTGTCCAAATATTAGAAATTGGAAAAATTGCTATTTAAGGATCTCTAATTAATATTCTAAAGCTATTTCACACAAATAGCTTCTAGAATCTCACATTTTGCAAATTTTGCAATTTAGTCCTTTTGGATAATTCAACCGCAATTTCACAAAATTGCTTCATGAAACTTTCACACTAGCATGCATACATAGCATAGACCTCAAAAACTAATTCATATACCTCAAATTTGTGGTCTTGCACCACTATTCCGACTAGGCCCTAAATCAGGATGTTACAACTCTCCCCCTCTTTAGAGATTTTTACTCAGAAAATCTTACGAAGAAAGAGGTTTGGATCTTGCTGCTCTCTCATAGCTTCTTCCGTTTCCCACGTGGCCTCTTCCACACCGTGTGTTTCGCCATAACACTTTCTACCATCTTTGCTATGCTCTTATTTTTCAATTGTTTCACTTCTCGAGCCAAGATCTTAATCGGCTCTTCATCATAAGACATATCCGGTCTTATCTCAATTTCTGTCGAAGGAATCACATGTGAAGGATCGGAGCAATACCGTTGCAACATCGACACATGGAACACATTATGAATCTTTTCCAACTCTACCGGCAAAGCCAACTGGTATGCTACTGGCCCAACCCTATCTATAATCTCATACGGCCCTATGAATCTTGGACTCAATTTTCCTTTTCGTCCAAATCTCATAATCTTATTCCAGGGGGACACTTTCAAAAACACTTTGTCTCCAACTTCAAACTCAATTTCTTTCCTTTTCAGATCCGCGTACGACTTCTGTCGGTCCGAAGCAACTTTCAGACTATAACGGATTATTTTCACTTTCTCCTCGGTCTCTTTTACTAGATCGACCCCATGGATCCGCTTCTCACTAAGCTCGGTCCAATACAAAGGAGTTCGACACTTACGACCATACAGGGCCTCATACGGAGCCATCCCTATACTTGACTGATAATTGTTGTTGTAAGCAAATTCGACTAAAGGTAGATATCTCTCCCTACTACCCTCGAATTCTAACACACAGCATCGAAGCATATCCTCGAGAACTTGAATCACTCTTTTAGACTGACCATCGGTTTGCAGATGGAACGCAGTACAGAAATTCAACTTTGTTCCCAAAGCCTCTTGCAACCTCTTCCAAAACCTCGAAGTGAACCTCGGATCCCTATCCGATATTATAGACACAGGTACACCATGTAACCTTACTATCTCTGCAACATAAAACTCAGCTAACTTATCCAGTGAATAATCAACACGTACTGGAATAAAGTGAGCCGACTTCGTTAGTCTATCCACAACAACCCACACAAAGATCTCTCTTTTTGAGACCACCGGCAACCCTTCACAAAATCCATGGTAACCCGATCCCACTTCCATTCGGGTACCATCACCGGTCAAGCAATCCGAAGGCACTTGATGCTCGGCTTTCACTTGTTGACAAATCAGACACTTTGTCACGAACTCTGAAATATCTCTTTTCATACCCGGCCACCAATAAGACTTCTTCAAGTCATTATACATTTTCGTACTGCCCGGATGTACTGACAAACATCCACTGTGGGCCTAATGCAAAACCTTTTGGATTAGCTCCTCATCTCTAGGTACACAAATTCTGTCACGGTACAGCAAACCACCATTCGAGCCCACTCGAAAATCGGAATCACTATCTGATCCACAGTTAGATCTCTTAGCCTCACATATTTGTTGAACAAATAGTGTCTTAGCTCTCAACTCTGCCAGAATAGCACCATTGTAACACCCCATACCCGAGTCCGAGACTAAGACTGGATACGAGACATTACCATGCTTGAACTCACTTAAACATGTACTTACGGGCTATAAAAATTTCATTCTGGATTAAAAACTTCTCCTTCTTAGTCAATTCAGACATTTCATGGGCCTACGAGGCCTCAAACTTATGTCCCAAACTTTCAGAACTCATCTGGGAACTTTCTCTCGAACAGGGGTCACACGTCCGTGTGACTTGGGACACGCCCGTGCACCCCTAAAACATGCCCGTGTCTTTCACCCGTGGTGGATACTGGCAAATTAAACACGGCCTGGACACTCCCGTGGCCCCAAACCGTGCCTAAAATCCCAGCATTCTACCAATGCCCCACGGCCAAGGCACACGCCCGTGCTTACCTCCAGTGGTGCACACTGACTACCTTAACACGGTCTAGAGTCTAGACACACGCTCGTGTAGCTAGCCCGTGGCCAACACTGATTAATCCCACACGCCCTAGGCACACGCCCGTGTGACTAGTCCGTGGTCTATTCTGACTTAAGATACAAAGGTGCAGGGTGCACACGGCCTAGACACACGCCCGTGTGTCCATCCGTGTGGGAACTTAGAGGCTATTTACCAAGCCAATTGCCACCCTGAAATCACCAAACTCATGCTCAATTCAGCAACTCAAGTATTACATCTAACATGAACAAGGATGCATACTTCATTGATTGATTAATACATACATACTTAATCATTCATGACTCATCTCTTTGGCCATATACAAAAAGAATACTAAGCTTGATAGCCAACACATTGGCTAGTTTTAAAACATAACTCAAAATTAATTGTTTCCTATACATGCCATACTTAATATAAACAACTTGGCTATACCAAAATAGCGATTGATAGTGTGCTCCGAACTCCGGTGATGATGATCCACGAGATTAGCTAGGCGGGACTACATGGAAAGAAAGAATAAAGGACGTAAGCATTTAGCTTAGTAAGTTTGCATGTAATTCTCATAGCAATATATTTGCTTAACATTAACCATTCATCATAAACAATGGCATTATGAATCTCAAGTATTCACGCTTACTTACTCTTACTGATTCTTACATATCTCATGGTACTTACTATTCTCATACTGCATGCGTGAAATAATATACTGTATCACTTGACCACATAGATCAAGATATACTTTACTATGATAAGTATAATCTCAACTTCATCATTCATATCATGAATAATACTCTTAACTAGCATAACTTGATAATAACTTTACTTACATAACTTTCTTACTATATCATTTGAGCTTTACTCTTTTGCCCGATGAATTTCTATGAATAACCGAGGATACTGAATCTCATCCCACATAACTCGATACCAAAGCCATATCCTCGATATGGTCTTACATGGGATCTCTCATCTTGGTATTGATGCCATGTCTTGGCATGGACTTACTCAAAGTCTTCCTTGTGTGTTCTCTTGGGAACTTACCATCGCCATGTCTTGACATGGTCTTACTTGGTATCTTTACTCATGAACTGGTCAATGCCGAGCCTTGGCTTGGACTTACATGGAATCTCTACCTCATGATAACTTTTCAATGCCAAGACTTGTCTTGGACTTACATGACATCTTTGCTTGGAGACTCACCAATGCCATGCCTTGGCTTGGGCTTACATGGGTCTTCATCTCATAATAACTCTTCAATGCCAAGACTTGTCTTGGACTTACATGATAACTTGCTTGATTGCCGATGCCATGCCTTGGCTTGGTCTTATATGGACTTTCTTATCTCGTGTGGTAGATCGAGTATCCTAAGTAATTCAACTTCAATCGGGACTTTCTCATGCTTAATCTCATTAATTTCTTTATTTAACATAGCAATACGCATTTCTATGTTAATAATGTACATTATACTAAGCAATTCAATGATAATAATCATAAAGCTTAGAAATCATACAAACTTACCTCAATATACAAAATATGTGTAGATTATGCAATTTAGTCCTCGAGTTTGTTCTTGCCTCGGTTTCGATCCGGGCTTCATTTTTCTTGATCTATAATAATAATTAGATCATTTAATACTCATATTGACTAAATTGACTCTTAACTAATACTTTGGCAAAATTACTATTTTGCCCCTAAACTTTCTCATAGTTGCACTTTTTCCCCTAGGCTCGTAAAATAATTCTCATTCAAATTTCTTAAACATCATGTTTAGCTGATTCATTTTCTCTACTATAACAATCATCAATTCTCACTATTTCTAATAGGTATGACCAATTTCATAACTATTACAAATTAGTCCATACTATCATTTTTCATGAAATTAAACAAGGAAAAGATGTTTATCTAACATCAAACTCCCTTAATCTTCCATAAAATATCATTTTACATGCATGATACACATGGGTAGATTTTTGAACATGCTTCTTAGCTCATCTTATAGCTAAAAATAGCTAATTAATAATACGAGGACTCCGAAAATTCGAAGAATATTAAAAACGGGGCTAGGATGACTTACTTGAAAGCTTCAAAAATTTGAAGAACCCTAGCTATGGAGTCTCCCAGTTTTCGGCACAAGGAAGAAGATGAATGAAATTTTTATCATCTTTTTCCTATTTTAATCATTTAATTGGTAAATGACCAAAATGCCCTTCTCTTTAAAAATTTACAAATTACTAACTCATGTCCATTTTAGTCCAAAACTTATAATTTGGGCAAATTTCTATTTAAGGACTTCTAATTAATATTCTAAAGCTATTTCATACAAAAAGCTTCTAGAAACTCATATTTTGCAACTTTTGCAATTTAGTCCTATTTGATCATTCCATGTCAATTTCACAAAATTTCTACATGGAACTTTAATACTATCATGCAAACATGTCATAAAACTTAAGAACTCAATTTACTAACTCAGATTTGTGGTCTCGCACCACTATTCCGACTAGGCCCTGAATCGAGTACATTACAATTCTCCCCCTCTTAGGAATTTTCGTCCTCGAAAATCTTACCAGCAAACAGGTTTGGGTACTGGTTTCTCATGCTCTCTTCTGGTTCCCACGTAGCTTCTTCTATTCCATGTCTTTGCCACAATACTTTTACCAGGGCAATACTTTTATTCCTTAGTCGCTTGACTTCCGAGCTAAAACCTTAATTGGTTCTTCACCATAAGTCATGTCGGGATGAATCTCTATCTCTCGACGGGGTAATTACATGTGATGGATCGATCGATAGCGTCTCAACATTGACACGTGAAACACATCATGAATCTTTTCTAACTCGATGGCAAAGCCAATCGATAAGCTACCGGCCCAACTCTTTTAGTAATCTCGTATGGTCCGATAAAACGTGGACTCAACTTGCCTTTACGGCCAAATCTGAGAACTTTTCTCCATGGTGACACTTTCAATAAAACTTTATCTCCAACTTGATACTCTATCTCTTTCTCTTTAAGTCTGAATAGGACTTCTGTCTATCTGATGCAGCTTTTAAACATTCTCGTATCACTTTCACTTTCTCTTCAGCTTCTCTAACCAAATCAACCCCGTGAATTTGGTTTTCCTTGAGTTCAGTCCAAAATAAAGGCGTTCTGCACTTACGCCCATACAGAGCCTCATAAGGCGCCATCTTTAAACTCAATTGAAAACTATTATTGTAGGTAAACTCTACCAATGGAAGAAACTTTTCCCAACTGCCTCGGAATTCAAGAATACAACATCTGAGCATATCCTCGAGTACTTGAATTAACCTCTCCGACTGACCGTCAGTTTGAGGATGAAAATCGGTACTAAAGTTCAACTTTGTACCCAAGGCCTCTTGTAACTTCTTCCAAAATCTGGATGTAAACCTCTGATCTCTATCCGATATGATTGACAACGGAACACCGTGAAGCCTTACTATTTCAAAAGCATACAAGTTTGCTAACTTGTCTAGTGAGTAATCAACTCATCTGGTATAAAATGAGCTGACTTCGTGATTCTATCAACTATAACCCATACAGCATCTTTCTTGCTCGGAGATAATGGTAGACCCGTTACAAAATCCATAGTAATACGGTCCCATTTCCACTCCGAAACCAAAATGGGTTGAAGCAAACCCGAAGGTACTTGGTGTTCAGCCTTTACTTACTGACAAATCAAGCATTTAGAAACAAACTCTGAAATATCTTTCTTCATTCTCGGCCACCAAAGCTGTTGCTTTAAGTCATTAAACATTTTGGTACTACCCGGATGTACAGATAAACATCCGTTATGTGCTTCATGCAAAATTCTCTAAATAAGCTCGTCCTTTCTTGGTACACAAATTCTATCTTTGAACATCAGACTTCCATTGGGACTAATCCAGAAATCAGACTCAACATCTGTCTCGTACTGAGCTCTCTTGACTTGCAATTCACTATCTTCTTTTTGAGCCTCAAAAATCTCTTGGAGGAATACTGGTCTAGCTTTCAACTCAGCTAGAATAGAACCATCGTCGGATAAAGTCATCCGTGAATTCATTTCCCTTAATGCAAATAGGGACTTTCTACTCAAAGCGTCAGTGACCACATTCGCCTTCCCGGGATGGTAGTTAATGACCAATTCATAGTCTTTTATCAACTCTAACCATCTCCGCTGCCTTAAGTTCAACTCTTTCTGCGTCATCAAGTACTTCAAACTTTTGTGATCGGTGAAGATCCGACATCTCTCACCATATAGGTGGTGTCTCCATATCTTCAATGCGAAGACTATGGTAGCCAACTCTAGATCGTGGGTCGGATAATTCTTCTCAAGTGGCTTCAACTGTCTTGAGGCGTAAGCAATCACTTTGCCTACTTGCATAAGTACACACCTAATCCATTTAAGGATGCATGTTGTGTAAATCACAAATTCTTTCCCTGTCTCAAGTTGTACTAAAGCTGGAGCTTCATCGTCAACATCGCTTTTAGTTTCTCGAAACTTTGTTGGCATCTTTTGCCCACTCAAACTTCACATTTTTACGTAACAATTTAGTCGTCGGGGTTGCAATCATAGAAAACCCCTTGACGAATCGTCTATAATACTTGACTAGGCCTAGAAAACTTCTAACCTCGAGAGACATTTCTCGGTGGATTCCAGTCCATTATGGCCGAAATCTTACTTGGATCTACTCGAGACTCCATCTCTCGAGACAATATGTCCCTGAAATCCTACTTCCTTGAGCCAAAATTCACTTTTACTGAACTTGTCATATAATTGATTTTCTCAAAGAGCCTGTAAAACTGTCCGTAGGTTCTCAGCATGCTCATTCTCATCTCGGGAATAAATCAGAATGTCGTCAATGAAAACGACTACAAACTTGTCGAGGTATGGTCTAAAAATGCGGTTCATTAAGTCCATGAATACCACAGGAGCATTGGTCAAACCAAAGGGCATGACTAAAAATTTGTAATGCCCATACCTTGTTCAAAAAGCTGTCTTGGACACATCTGATTCCTTTACTCTCAGCTGGTAATACCCCGATCTCAAGTCTATCTTAGAGAACACAGTGGCTCCCTTCAATTGATCGAACAAATCATCGATCCTTGGCAATGGGTACTTGTTCTTTACTGTCACTTTATTAAGTTGACGGTAATCTATGCACAATCTCATGGTGCCATCTTTCTTTTTCACAAATAAAACCGGAGCACCCCATGGAGAACAACTTGATCTCGCAAAACCTTTATCTCATCAACTCTTGCAAGCTGTGACTTCAACTCTCTCAACTCCATTGGAGCCATTACGTAAGAGAGTAATAGATATTAGTACGAGACAGGAGCCAGTTCAATGCCGAACTCAATCTCTTTATGGGGGTAGTCTTGGTAATTCTTCGGGAAAAACATCCACGTACTCACATACTATCGATACTGACTCAATCTTTAACTCTGTTTCTTTATCATTCATCACAAAGGCCAAATATGCCTCGTACCCCTTTCTTATGTATCTCTGTGCCGTCATATGAGAAATCATTGCCGGTGGCCTACCTTGTTCATCGATTTTACATGGAGAATGTCCCCATTCTCACATTTCATCTCAATGTACTTTTTCCCACAATTTACTATTACATCATGGGCGATCAACGATCCATACCAAGAATGATGTCAAACTCATTAAATGGTAGCAACATAAGATTTGCTTTAAAGTAATGACCTCTAATCATTAATGGACAATCCTTACATACTTCATCAACTAACACACTCTTGCCTAAAGGATTAGACACCTTAATCGTAAATTGCAGTAGAATCTATAGGCATATTCATACTGGATACTAGTTTCATACAAATGTAAGAGTGTGTGGATCAGGGATCTATTAAAGCAATAACTTTGATATCATAAAGAGAAAAGGTACCCATAATAACATCGGGAGAAGATGCTCTTCGCGCGCGCGAATGGCATAAGTCCTTGTAGGCGCCTACCCTCGGGTCTCGCACCGCTCTCTAGGGTTACCTCTTCCACTTGCCCCACTTCACCAGGTTCCTCTGCGCGGTCTTCTCTCCACCACACTCCGGATCTCGAGTTCGAGCTCTATCTTCTTTCATTGTCTCTGGACAATCTTTTACGTAGTGGTCACGGGAACCACATCCGAAACATGCATTTTCATGTGCTCGACATTCTCCAAGATGACCTTTGCCACACTTTGTGGGCATTTGGGTCTATCGATCAGATGTTCCCCACACTAGCAAATCGAGGTCGTCTGTGCCTTACTTCTCGAATACCGCTTACTCTTGTCCTTCCTTGAAAACCCAGTGGAAGTAGCCGATCGGGTGGAGAAATCTCTTGACTTCTTGGATGAGGATTAGAATGACTTATTCCATGTCTCTTTTAGAGTCGTGAGACTCTATTTCGACTTTCTCTTCTCCTTTACTAGTTCTTGACTTTACAAGCCCTCTCTACTAGCACAATGAATTACTTTAGTTCTAGGACAGCAACAAACAATTTGATGTCCTCATTTAGCCCATCTTCAAATCTCTTACTCATGATGTCCTCGGTGGACACGCATTCTCGAGCGTATTTGCTGAGCCGTACAAACTCACGCTCATAATTTTTCACAGACATCTTGCCTTGCTTTAACTCTAGAAATTCCTTTCTTTTTACGGTCTCTACGAACCTTTGGTGATATACTTTTTCTTGAACTCTTCTTGGAAGAATTCCCATGTGACCTTTTCCTCGGTACCACAGACACCAATGTGTTCCACCATTGATAAAGCGAATCTCTTAAAAGAGAGACTACACACTTCATGCATTCCTCAGATGTGTATGACAACTCATTAAATACCCTGATAGTATTTTCTATCCAGAACTCAACCTTTTCCGGATCATCATCTTTTCTAGCCCGGAATTCTTCTGCCCCATGTTTCTTAAACCTATCAACTGGAGGCTTCTCTCCTCTTACCACCTCTACTACTTGAGGGGCTACTGGGATAGGTTGAGGAATAGGTGGGGGTGGAGGGGGTTGTGCATTCGGGTTCGTATGAGCGAACTCCGTATACCAGGTTTTCATCATATGGAGGAAGGCTTCTCTAGCCTCTTCTCCTCCTCCTTGACTCACCGTAGTGGGTCTATTCTCATTCTTGTTCGGCACCATCCCTTTAGCGAAAGCCGGCGCATTACTTTCTAAGTCATCTGCCACAGCTCTATTGGGATCCATTTACTAAATGTATAAACATAATTTAAGTCGTCAGGAGTCGTCACACTATCATTATAAAAACATTCTTACGTATGGCATGTATAGCTAGACTCGTTCTCGTTCTACATTAGTCCTAAAACCGACTAAACCATAGCTCTGATACCACTAAATGTAACACCCCATACCCGAGTCCGAGACTAAGACTGGATACGAGACATTACCATGCTTGAACTCATTAAACATGTACTTATGGACTATAAAAATTTCGTTCCGAATTAAAAACTTTTCTTTCTTAGTCAATTCAGACTTTTCATGGGCCTACGAGGCCTCAGACTTACGTCCCAAAACTTTCAAAACTCATCTGGGAACTTTCTCTCGAACAGGGGTCACACATCCGTGTGACTTGGGACACGCCCGTGCACCCCTAAAACATGCCCGTGTCTTTAACCCATGGTGGATACTGGCAAATTACACACGGCCTGGACACGCCCGTGGCCCCAAACCGTGCCTAAAACCCCAGCATTTTGCCAATGCCCCACGGCCAAGGCACACGCTCGTGTAGCTAGCCCATGGCTAACACTGATTAATCCCACATGCCCTAGGCACACGCCCGTGTGACTAGTCCATGGTCTATTGTAACATCCCAAAATTGGCCTATGCATTTTTGATTTAATTATACGAAATGGCATGTCTTATGCGTTATGAATATATTGTGAACATTTTTGGAAACTTGGAAATGCAAGGAAATGATTTAGAAATGTTAAGTTTAAAAGAGGAAAGCGAACATTTTTGGAAACTTGGAAATGTAAGGAAATGTCATAGAAAATGTTAAGTTTAAAGTTTAAAAAGGGGAAACTAAGGCAAGGTGGTCTTAAGAGAAAATGTATGTGAAATATGACATACAAATAGCCTTGGTAAAATGGCTACAAGGCGCCACTTAAGGGCCTAGCAAGTGACGCCACATGCAGGAGCAAAAGGATCTCAAGTTCGAGTCACTTAGGAAGCAAAATAAAGTTTTTATTTTTTTTTCGGCACAAGGGGGAGGTAATGGACGGCACCAAGGCAATTGAAGAAGAGTTTAAACTCTCTTAAAATTTCGGCTAAGGGTGGATAAATAATAGATTTATTTTAGATTATTGTCAAGAGATAAATAAGGATTTATTCTTTAATTTTATTTTCAAATTAAGGTGATAAAGCCATAAAAATAGAAGTGATGGCCAAGTAAGGGATTCTCTTGGTGATAATTTCGGCAAAAGGGGAGGAGATTAAGGCTATCAATCATTCTTCTTCCTTTTCCTTCCCATTCTCTGCCGAATTCTCTAAGCAACATCTTCTTTCTCTTCTTCTTTTGTTAAACCAAATTCCTCTTCTCCCCTAGTCCACCATTGCCGATTCTCCCTAAGTTCTTATCCCTCTCTTTTCAATTCGGTTGAACCCGAATACATAAGTGACCATAGCCATCCAGTCTCCAAGTCTTCATAGCCGAATCATTGAAGGGCTTCAAACAAAGGTGCTGTCGATTTCATCAAGTAAGGGTAAGATCCAAATTTGGTTTCCATTCTTTATATTTTAGACTTACCAAAATTTAGGGACTAATCTCTATTATCAATCTTGGTTGAATTATGGAAGGGAGGTTTTGGGATTTATGTGTTGTCGACATCAAGGAAAGATCTTTCGCGATTTTTAAGATTCAAGGTAAGATGACATTCGGCCTTAGGCCATTCTTAATGTGTTCAAATGATAGGAATTGATCTAAAATAAATCCATGGGAATTTCGACAGACATCTGAGGCAAGGGATACTTTTCGGGATTTGAGAATTTCAAGGTAAGTGTACTCACATATTCGGCCAAGGCCCTATCTTAAGTACTTAGATCTATTTATTTTAATCGAAAACTAACCGATACAAGGGATCTAGTGATTAGCCGATTTCAAAGGGGAAGAATACAAGTTTTCGGTATTTGATTTTATGGCCGAATGGTCTTCATTAAATTTTTAAAGTGATGGCCGAATGTAGGAAGTTAAAGATCTGAGGCAGTACATCAGATTTCGGGATTTCAGTGAATTGTTAAGCGAATCAGGTGTGTACCCCACACTAATCTTAATAGATTTATGGCTTTAACTTGATATATGTGTTAATATGAAAGTGTAAGAATGTGGCTAAGGTACCATGTTATGGTACAAAGTACTCAGGTACGTTTCCTACTCATACTAGGATTATGAAATATGTTATGTTTAACATGTGATAAGTGATAAGAATGTGAAATTTGGCATGTTAATACATAATATGTATGATATGGGGCATATGGGTTATTGAAAAAGGGGAAGTGAATGTGGTGACCTAAGACCACGATATTTGAATGTGGTGACCTAAGACCACGGTATTTGAATGTGGTGACCTAAGACCACGATATCTGAATGTGGTGACCTAAGACCACGATATCTAAATGTGGTTACCTAAGACCACAAATATTTATAAGGGCGATGAGCACGTCATTGCAATGACGCCTTCGATGGTGTGTAGCGGATGGAGGGTTGACTTAGTAGTCCCCACGGTGTGCGAGGATGGTACGGGTGATGTGTAGCGGATGGCATATAGGTTTGGGTTGGGTTGCATCACTTTTCTATCATTATGTGAATGTGAATGTAATATGATAATGTATGCTGACTATTAAATTTTAGTGTTGGTTACACATTGAGTCATTGACTCACCCCATTGTGGGAACATGTTTGGTGATGGGCGGTGATGGACCAGGGACCAGCGAGAACTTGTGGTGGCCATGCTCAGCTTGAAGTTTATTTTATTTGGACATTTTATTTCATTTAAGTACTTTAAATTATTTGGGTTTGTTTTGATGTAATCAGGCCACAATTGAACTATTTTACATTTATTTTTATGTTTACAAATTTTTATTAAGTCAAAGGTTAAGTAATTTATTTTAAATGTACTCTAAATGTTTTATAACCTAAAAATTTAAAATGGGTTTCCATTATTAAAACGAATTTGTTTTCTACTCGAGCCCAACCCAAAACAATATTTCTTTCAAAACACACTATTTATCGAGTAACACATGAATTTTGAACCGGTTTACGTCGAGAGCACACAGATCCGGCCAAGGCTCGTGGGTAGGGTGTGGGGTGTTTGATTTGGTATCGAGCCAAGTTTTAAACTCTCGGCACTGGGGTTAAGGCCCAAAACGTTTTCAAAATCTAGCCCAAAAGAAATTTGTGGAAATTTTTAGGTTGTTCGGCATGGCACCTAAGTCTCTCACCCGACGTCCACGGGTAAGTACTTCTATCCATTGTGTGGATCATATTATGATGTGTAGAAGGGTAGAAATGGAATGGGCGTAGATTAGCATGATAAGTACTTGAACCCTAGGACTAGTTTTTCCCAACACTTACATAAGACTTAAGTGCCTAATTAAACAACCCCGTGACTTAGTCGCTAAGTTAGGGTGTGGCAACCCACAGGCGCATGTCTAGGATTGGATCGGAAGAGCACAGTACTTAGCGGTCCTAGTGACTCACCTCCTCTTCGCAGAATCCTACAGTGCAAGTGCAGCCTTTGGTTCACCCTAACCAAGAGGACTCGGTCATAGGCTAAACAATAACTAAAACCCGAAGGGAACTAGCCGTGTTTTTATAAAAACCTAGTTTTAAAAACTCTTAAAATTACCTTTTTAATTTGTGAGAACTATTTTTACAAAATTTTCTGAAAAATTTTTGAATTGCAAAATTACTAAAATACCCCTAATGGTAAAATTACAAAAATGCCATTGGTTTATAAAATGTCCAAAATACCCACAGTCCTTATTCAAAATTATGTTACTTTATAAAATGTTCAAAAACCCTAATTTGCAAAATATCAAAATACCTTGATTTTGGAAAATTACGAAAATACCCCTGTAGGACAAATGACGAAAATAACCCTGGGATAGGAACGGACAGAAATGTCCGAAGAGTGAATGTGTATGGGAGATACTATGGAATGGATGTCACTGAATGAATGTTTGAATGAATGTACTTCTCTGAATTAGGATAGAAGATTTGAACTTTGATTGATCGAAAGAACCACTATTAAACTTCTTTCATAAAATTTCTTCGCGAATAATAAGTGAAACAAGGACTAATTCATAAAACTTTTTAATCAGATCGCGACGATAGAAATGAGTTCTAGAGGACGTAGACGTAACGTACGAGGACGCGGTAGAGGTAGAATGACCGTGTCGGAACCCGTTAGATCGGGTCAAGGATCTGAGAATGAGGTACCACCACCACCACCCGGTTGTTGGTCTTTGAGCAATGAGGATCGACGGAGATGATGCCAGGTCGTAGGGTCAGGCCGCGAGTTCTTGAGTTGGTGGCTGGTGCAGGGGGAAATTCGGGAACTCGAAAGTCGGTACCTGAGCGACTCCGTTCCAACGGAGCTGAGGTGTTCCGTGGTGTATCCGGCGTGGCACCCAGTACAGCTGAGTACTAGTTGGAGGCAACCGAGTGCATTATGGATGAGCTCGATCTGACCCCTGAGGAGAAAGTGACAGGAATGGTGGCACTACTACGTGATGAAGCGTATCAATGGTGGTTAACCGTGCGGGATGGTGCCGTAGCTGAGGATCTGACATGGGATTATGTGAAGGAGGCATACCAGAAGAAGTACATCGGCACTCATTACATAGATGCTCAAAGAAAGGCGTTCTTGGGGTTGGTTCAAGGGAGCAAGACCGTAGCGGAGTATGAAGCTGAGTTTCTGAGGTTGAGCCGATATGCTCGAGGAGTAGTGGCTATGGAGCATGAACGGTGTATTCGGTTTGAGGACGGACTAAGGGATGATCTAAGGTTGTTGATAGCTCCGCATCAGGAACGGGAGTTTTCTGCTTTAGTAGAGAAAGCTAAGGTAGCTGAAGGGATTAAGGACTCTACAAAGCAGAACTTCGACCGGAAGAGGCAGAAAAGAGGCTTTGGATCATCAGGATCGTTTGGGAATAAAAGGTCTAGAGTTGATAGGCCGCGAGGTCAGCAAGCTGCTGCAGGAGGGCAATATCGTACTTGTAATCAGTGTGGGAAGAAACACTTAGGGGAGTGATGGAAAAAGACAGGAGGATGCTTCAAGTGTGGGTCAAAGGACCATATGATCAAGGATTGTCCTATGAAACCAGATGGAAATCGACCGGTAGCTCAGAATGTTAATCAAGCTGGTAGAGGTGGACAGCAGCCTCAGCGAGGTCGTGGTCCGAATAATAGAGGTAATGGTGCTGGCAGAGGATGTGGAACACCGGGAAGAGGTGCTGCTAATACTGAGGTAAGGCAACCGGGTTTGGTTTATGCAGTTCGCCGGAGGGAGGATGGAGACGCACCGGACATCATAACCGGTACGTTCCTTGTATTTGGAAAACCTTATTATGCTTTGATTGATGTGGGCTCGACTCACTCCTTTGTTGCATGTAGTGTAGTGGAAACACTAGGCCTAGACTCTGAACTTTCTGATAGGGAGATGATTGTAGTAAGCCCACTAGGTCAAACTGTAGTGGTGAATGAGATCTTTCGGAGTGTACCCTTGGAAATCCAAGGCGTAGTATTTCTAACGACTTAATGGAACTCCCTTTCGGAGAATTCGACCTTATTCTTGGCATGGGTGGCTAGTAGAGCATCGAGCCGTGTTGGATTGTGCGGCTAAGCGAATGGAGTTAAGGACCCCGGAGGATGAGGTGGTCATTATGATAGGAGAAAGAAGAAATTACACATCTAATGTAGTTTCGGTGTTAAAGGCGGAGAAAATGGTCGGAAAGGGTGCAAGGCATTTTCGGCCTTCGTTAGTCTTTGGACGCAAAAAGAAGAGGAATTAGTGGAGTTAGAAGCGGTAAGGGACTTCGTGGATCTTTTTCGGCAGGAGCTACTGGGAATACCCCAGATAGGGAGGTGGAATTTGGAATAGACTTGCTACGGAGCAGCTCCGGTGTCAATCACTCCATACCAAATGGCGCCAAAGGAGTTGGTGGAGCTCAAGGCTCAGATCCAAGAGTTGTTGGATCGTGGGTTTATTCGACCCCAGTGTGTCTCCGTGGGGAGCACCGGTCTGTTTGTGAAGAAGAAGGACGGAACTATGCGAATGTGCATAGATTATCGTCAGTTAAATAAGCTGACCATCAAGAACAAGTATCCTTTGCCACGGATAGACGACTTGTTCGATCAGCTTAAGGGGGCCACCGTATTTTCAAAGATCGATCTAAGGTCTGGATATCATCAGTTGAAGGTGAAGGAGGCAGATATCCATAAAACGGCCTTTAGGACAAGGTACGGCCATTTTGAGTTTGTAGTAATGTCGTTTGGGTTGACGAACGCCCCAGCCGCGTTCATGGATATGATGAACCGGGTTTTTCAACCTTACTTGGATAGGTTTGTCGTTGTGTTCATCGACGACATTTTGGTATACTCGAAGTCAGAGGAAGAGCATGATGAGCACCTACGGATAGTGTTACAAGTATTAAGGGAGAAGAAGCTCTATGCCAAATTCAGCAAGTGTGAATTTTGGCTTAAGGAGGTGGCATTCTTAGGGCATGTGGTATCCACAGAGGGAATAAGGGTGGATCCTAGGAAGATCGAAGCAGTGTTGGATTGGAAACCACCTAGGTCCGTGGCTGAGATTCATAGTTTCTTAGGTTTGGCAGGCTATTACAGAAGGTTCGTGGAAGGGTTCTCGTCAATAGACGCGCCTTTGACAAAGTTGTTCAGGTATTCTGGCATGGCACATGTATCTCCAACCCGAAGTCCTCCAGGTAAGTACCTCTGACTATTGAAGTGATTTATATATGTGAATGTTATGGGCTTATTTGGGCTCGTAGATTAGAATATTAGGACTATTGGACCGTAGGGCTAGTGCACTCAATCACATGCATAACACTTAAAGAACAATTGAACAAACCTGTGACTAAGTCACCGAGCTAGGGTGTGGCAACCATTGCGCGCATGTCTAGGAGTGGATTCAGTAAGAGCTTGGTATTTAAGCAGTCCTAGTGACTCACCTCCTCTTTACTCGAATCCTACCTGGTGCGTAGCTACGGTTCACCTTAACCAAGAGGACCTATTCACGGGCTAAACCCAATAACTAAAACCCGAAAGGGACTAGCCATACTATTTTATAAAGATCTTAGTTTTAAATTTACCAAATTACCCCTCTGATTTATAAAATCCTTTTAGACTTGTGAATTTTCCGAAATACACTCGATTTATTATGAAAATACCCTTGTATGAAAAATGACGAAATTACCCCTGGGTCGGGAATGGTCAGAAATACCTATAATGATGTGTTGAATGTTGTGGATGAAGGAGGATGTGATTCTTTGAATTAGAATAGTGAACTTGAGATGAAAACTTTGATTGATCGAAAGAACCACTATTAAACTTCTTTTCATAAAACTGTTCGCGGATAAACAGTGGAACCAAAAGTACTAATGCATAAAACTTTTTTTAAAGATTAAGACGCGACGTTAGAAATGAGCTCTAGGGGACGTGGTCGTCGTGGACGTGGTCGAGGCAGGATGGCTGTATCGGAACCCGTTAGATCGGGTCAAGGGTCTGAGAATGAGGTACCACCACCACCACCAGCTTTTGGTGTTGAGCAGCGAGATCAGACGGGGGATGATGCGGTGTCGCAAGCAGTACTGCGAATTCTTGAGATGGTGGCTGGAGCAGGTGGAAATATGAGAGCTAGAAAGTCCGTACCCGAGCGACTCCGAGCCAATGGAGCTGAGGTGTTCCGTGGGGTATCTGGTGTGGCACCCAGTACGGCCGAGTATTGGTTAGAGGCGACGGAGCGAATCATGGATGATTTGGATCTAAATGCTGAAGAAAAGCTGAAGGGAATGGTGGCGCTACTTCGCGACGAGGCGTATCAGTGGTGGCTCACGGTACGGGATGGTGCTACAGCTGAGGATCTCACTTGGGAGTATGTTAAGGCGGCGTATCAGAAGAAGTATGTGGGGACTCATTATATTGATGCGCAGAGAAAGGCATTTCTGGGACTCGTTCAAGGGAACTAGTCCGTAACGGAGTACGAGGCGGAATTCTTAAGGTTAAGCCGATATGCTCGAGGAGTAGTTGCTACGGAGCATGAACGTTGTGTCCGGTTTGAGGACGGATTAAGGGATGACCTGAGGTTGTTGATAGCTCCACACCAAGAACGGGAGTTCACTGCGTTGGTAGAGAAGGCTAAAGTAGCTGAGAGGATTAAGGACTCTGTGAGGCAGAACAGAGATATGGATAGGAACCGGGATAAGAGGAGTTTTGGACCGTCAGAATCGTCTGAGAGCCTTCAGAAAAGACCGAGGGTTGAGAATTCTGCTCGTGTTTCTAAGCCAACTACTGGAAATCTGGACCGTCCGTGTGCTCAGTGTGGACGGTATCATGTTGGCGAGTGCTGGAACCGGAATCGGGAGTGTTTTAGATGTAATCTAAGTCCCATTTGATTAAAGACTGTCCTCAGGATCCGAATAGGGCTCAGACAGAAGGCCAGGGTTATGAGCAGTCGGGCAGAGGTGGTCAGCAAGCGACGAGGGGTCGTGGTCTGAACCATGGAGGAAATGGTTCTGGCCGAGGTCGTGGAGCACCAGGCCGAGGTAATGGTACCACTGAGGCAAGACAGCCAGTGTCGGTGTATGCGATTCGTCGAGAGGAGGATAGTGATGTGCCAGATGTGACAACGGGTAAGTTTCTTACGTCTGGAATACCCTTTATTGCCTTGTTTGTTATAAGAGCTAGTTCGTATTTGTGTTGCTAGTGAAGTGGATGGAACCCTGAGTGTGAACTTAGAGACCGTGCATAGAAATATGTTAGTTTTATTGAGATCAGAGTGCGCAGCAGAGCATAGTGTGGTGAGATAGGATGTACGATTGTTCGTTAGTAAGTAATTTCGAGGACGAAATTATTTTTTAGGAGGGTAGAATTGTAACATCCCAAAATTGGGCTTAGTAAGATTGGGCCTTGGGCTTTAGGAAAAAATTTGAGTATCATCTTGTTGCTTGTGTTAATTCAGGTATGAATTTTTTTTTTTGTGTGTGTTAGCATAGTCTTGTGAAGGCTTGATTCTATTTAGGAAGATAGAATAATTTTTAGTATGGTTTATTTAATGAAGTGGATTAAGTGAACTTGACACTTAAGTTAATTTAAGTGTTAAATTCTAACACAAGAGGAGTTAGTAGCATAGTGGATAAGGAGCTTGAAAGGTTGCTTGAGGGAAGTGGTTCGAGTTGCTTGGAAAGCATTTTGAAGACTTTATTTTTTTATCCTAGCATTGATGGACGGTCAAACTCTAATTATGATAGGTTGGACTTTAAATTTTTGGTAAGTTGAATATTGGTTTAAGGAAAGCTTGAATTAGGGGATAAGAATCTTAAAGTTATGGTAGGATAAGGGGACATAAGGCTTGAAGTATGGGGTGATGTTTTGGAAACTCTTCTATGGCCATTAGTCCATGTATGTGGACGGCATTTTGGTCTAGGGGGAGGGTTGACCGTTTTGTTGGAGGCTTTGGTAGGTTTGACTTTATATTTTTATGGTAAGTTGAATGATAGTTTAGGTAAGCTTGATGTTTGAGAAAGAAATCATTTGATTAAAGGTTGATGTGAGAACATAAGGCATGTTGTAAGGTGTTATGCTATGGAAAGTTTTGTGTAGAAAGTTTGACATGAATGTGGACCGGTATGGGTGTCTAGGGGTGTTGGCCGAATGTTGATAGGAATTTGGGTAGCACTTTGTACATCTTTTGCATTTTTCTTTTCCTCTCCAAAATCTTCCTCCTTAGCCGATTGTGTCTTGGGCTTTTGGTATAATTTTTGTTTTAGTTTTGGCATTGCTTTCTTGTTTAGTGTCAAAGCCGAAAGGACCATTGTGGTTTACCGAATTTTCGTTTAGGCATTTGGCCGAATATTCATTTGAGTCTCTCTCATATTTTATTTTCTTTGTAGCCTAAAACCAACTCTTTTCTCTTTATCTCTTTTTCATCTTTAGTGCTTAGCCGAACCTTCCTTCCCTCCTTTTCTCTTTTTCTTTCTTCCACTTTTGCTCAAAATCGAAAACATTCCTCTCCTATTGCAATTTCTTTCTTTTTCTCTTTCTCCACTCTAGTCAAATCCTTTTGTTATTACAAATCAACCATAGCCGAAATTCCCTTCACCTTTTAACCATATTGCCGAAACTTTCCACTTCCTTTTAGTATTGTTTTGGCCGAATATCATCAAGGGAAGGCATTCATTTGGTTTTCTTCAATCGGTTTTGGAAGATAGGTAAGTGTTCATGGTCGTATTTTCCTTTCTCTTTTCTATGTCGTTTTCTTGAGGGCAAAGGCCACTTTCTAATGCTTTTTGGTGTAGAGGCCGAAACTAATATGGTTCCATTTAGGGATTTCGGCAGACTTTTAGGTGCAAACGTGTGATCTCGGGTTTTAGCCGACTGTGCCAAAAAGGTGCGTAGATATCGCACTGTCTCTTGATTGTGTGTATGTGTTATATTTATGTATATGTGATATGATGTTAATGGTAGCCGAATTAAGGGCTAAGATTGTGAATACCCGTGGTGGGTGATCGAATACTCAGGTCAGTGAATTACGATATTAAATGATCATTGATGAATATATGAAATGTGATGGCATGTGATGCATTATTGTTCAAGTGATATGTTGCCATGATACACATATATATATGCATGGGACTTGGGATGTGACTATCGAAGGAAAGGGTGTACTTTATGTACGTGGTCCGATGTTAGCCTTATGCTACATTGGCGCTTGATGTTAGCTATGAGCTTCATCAAGGGAGGTGTTCGCTAGGTGCCCATCTCGGCGGTTGACAGCTGTGTGCATCACCGTGGATTAATTGACATGTGGGATCACTTATGTGATCGGTGGCTTAGCCACGGCCTTGAGCGACAAGTGCGCCGAGGTAAGTTATGTGGGATCACTTAGGTGATCGGTGGATTAGCCACGGCCTTGGGCGGCAGGTGTGCCGAGGTTGGTGTAATGGATGGAACTAGGTTGGGTTGGGCTTCATTTTGCATAATTTTGTATGTGGACTGTGTGGATATGGGCCAAGCCCATATGTGGGGACATGTGTAATAACTATGCACTGAGTCTGTGTGACTCACCCAATTTTTCTCAAACCTTACAGGTGATGCATAAAGCTTGGACCGAGTTGGAGTGGATACGAGGTGGCCCATGCAGAAGTTATTTTCCTTATTTTATATTATATATATATTTTTAGAATTTGCGAATATTTGGTTATTGTAATAAGGGCCATTTAAAGGTTTTGAAGTTTATTATTATGTTTAAAAGTGGATGGACTATTTTTATTATTTGGATATGTTTTATTTTTAGCAACTCACATCTTAAAGATATATGTTAAAATTACAAATCGAAGGATTTGTAACAACTTGATTTTATTTGGATTTATAAATATACAATGTTTTATTAAAGACAATAACTTTTTTTTTATGTTTTCACTCTAAGTCAAAATATTTTTCAAACGTTTTCCGCAGTGGCATTCTGAATTCGGCCGTGGCGTATGGGCCGGGTTTGGGGTGTTACAATATCACATGAAATTTATATTCTTTTTATGAAATTGGTTAATGAGGTCTCGATGAATAAAATGATAAAGATTTACTATATCGAAGTCCCAGTTGAACCTTAAGGATACCCTAGTCACGACGTTAGATTAATAAGGTCCCGTATAAGACCATATCTGGGATATGGCCTCGGCACCGAATTGAGATCCCGTGTAAGACCATATTTGGGATATGGCATCGGCATCGAATTGTGATTCCATGTAAGACCACGCCTGGGACCTGACTTCGGTATGAAATCGTGTAAGACCATGTGTGGGACATGGCATCGACATACGATTTCGTATAAGACCATATCTGGGATATGGCGTCGACATCGATATGAGATCCCGTATAAGACCATATCTGGGATATGGCATCGGCATCGACATGTGATCCCATGTAAGACCATATCTTGGATATGGCATTGGCATCTTATTACGTGTATGAAAATTTCCGAGTATCCTTCGATATTCCAAGTGGTTCAACGGGGTAAAGAATTAAAGTTTATGTTAAAGATGGAAAAAGAGCTAAAATTATGTGATGGAGTGAAACAGGTACATATGCAAAACTCACGAGAAATGAGTCCGTTATGTGATATGTGATTGAACTTTGGTAAGGTTGATATGGAGTAAGTGTTACAATGAAGACTTGTAAATATTTGATGATGACTAGCTATTGGCATGGCTAACTATGGATATACTTTAGTGTTAGATGTGTGTAAATGAGAATTAATACAAAGAAAACATGATAGAGTAAAATTAGCAATAAAACAGTTTGGACAACAGTAGTTGAATCATTTTGAAAATTCACCAAAAATGATGGAAATTGAATTAGAAGTTGAATAATATATGAAATTAAATCTTATTGAGTCTATTTTCGCATAAAAGAGACGGTGTAAGCAAAAGAATTTTAGATTATGAGATATTTTAATTTTTATAAGACAGAGTTAGAATGATTTCGAAATCCCTTGTTCTAACTTTGGAAATTCATTAAAAATTTTAAACAAATATTCAATGGATAAAATTTATATTCTTGAATTTCTTAATGAGTCTATTTTCAAGAGAAACAAACGAGAACGCCTTTCGAGTTCTTTGCAATGAGAAAATATTTTTTTAGTGAAGAGGGCTTAGAATTGTCAGACAACAAAACAGGGGAAACTTTAAAGAATAAACTTTACTGATTGGCTGAACCAAAAATTCTGGAAATCTTATGGTAAGAAGATATATGAGTCTAGTTTAAGGAAAATTAGAGGATCTTAATTTGGATATCCATAGCTCCAGATAAAATTAATTTAGTGACTGTAACTCGAGTAGACAGCTCAAGATGAACATAAGTGAATTGAGAAATTTTATGCAATAATGATGGCATTATCTTGAGAACTCAAAATAAGGATTATTAAAAGCATGGTAATAAATTGTTTATTATTTACATACATAATTACTAAGTTTTATAGCTTACTCCCCTTCCTTTCTCATATCATGTAGGGTTTTATACTAGCTCGGGTTGGAGATCGCCGGAGATGCTATCACACTATCAAGCTATCATATTGGGTATAAGTGAATGCAAAACCCTTTGAGTCTATGGCATATATAGGGACTTAGTCAATTGAGTATGTGTCATTTGATTTGGCCAAATGTGTTAGTTCATAATTGTAATATGATTCATTTTGTATATGGCCATGAGATGTGGCTCATATTGGTTAAAGAGTTGTAATGCCTATTTAAATGTGTGTGCTTATTCTAAAGGTTTCATGTGATGTGGTTATGTGTGTTTGGTATGGATGGATTGAGGATGTGTTGATGATAATCATGGCATGAAAGTTTGATAAGTTTAAGCTAGGCAAAGTATGGTGCCTCATGCATGAATAAGATTATATGAACTTGCTATGATCATGACTTGTTTGCTGATGTTTAAGTGCTCAATTATGCCATGAAAGATGCCATTGAAGTTGTGTTTAAGTATGTGATAATTAGGGTGCCAAATGGTTTTGTAAATAGCCATTTTCTTGGCCACATGAGCAAAGACACGGCTGTGTGTCTCATCCGTGTGGAGGACACAGCCCTGGGACATAGGCGTGTGCCCAGGACATGTGAAGTCTACATCTATTTTTCAGAATTTAATTCGCCACACGACCTAAGCACACGGGCGTGTGACTTGGCCGTGTGACCCTATTTTGTTGATGATGTCATAAACAGAGAGTTACACGGGCTGAGGACATGGGCGTGTGTGACCATACGGCCTACCCACACAGGCGTGTCCCAAGCCACACGGGCGTGTGACCCCTATTTTGATGAAAAATTTTCTAAGTCTTCTTAAAGTTTCCTAAGTTCTCGATTTAGTCTCGAACAGTTCCCAATGATTTTTTTGGCCTCGTGGGCCCATATAAGGGACGATTTGCATGTGAATGAGTGATTTTAAATTGAATGAAATTTTATAGCCCAGTTTTGTATAAATGTTTATGTTTAAGTCCGGTAATGCCTCGTATCCTGTCCTGGCGTCAGGCACGGGTAAGGGGGTGTTACATGTATAATATTGCGAATTGAACCATGCGATAGTTTATTTGTGTATTGATTTTGAATGGTTAAGTTAAATGTATTATATGACGAACTTACTAAGCTTTTAAGCTTACTGTGTGAAGTGTTTCTCTATTTTACAGTGTCATTAAAACTAGCTAGGATCCGGGGATCATCAGCGACTCAATCTCACTATCGGCCATCTATTTTTGGTACTTTTGGAAGTTTTATATTTGGTATATGGCATGTATAGGCTAGTGATTATGGTATGTTTTGAGAAGTATAGATCTTGCCATGTGATATGGCTTGATAGTTAATGGTTTTGGTTTATGCTTTGGATATGTGAAATGAATGGTTAATATGTGTATGTGTATTTTATGTGAATGATCACTAGGATATGAATTAGTGAAATGGAAATGATATGTTTCATGCTTAAATTGGGTAAGAATTAAATGTTGTATGGATTACATGATTTTGATGTGAATTTGATACTTTGGATTGGTAAGCTTGAGTTGGAATTTTAATGTGAAATGAATAATGATGTTAAGAAGTTAATTGGTGCATAATTGGTATGTTTTGGATGCCATTTGAGGTATGGATTTATATGGTTTGATTGTAACATCCTGAAATCGGGCCTAGTAGAATTGGGCCTATTGGGCCCCGAGCGTAGAAGCATGTCTGAATTTTTGAGATTAGGAGAACGGCACTAGTGCAAGTTGAGCATATTAGATGAGTGATTTTGGAAGGCTAGGGGGCTCTTATGAAGTCCCGAGTTCAAGTTAGGTCGTAGGAGAATTTTGGTTTTTGGGCACTTTAGGGGGGTGAGCTGGTGGAGGCAGGACTTAAGTGTAATTGGTTGCATCTTGTTAACACAAGAAGCAAGGTGGCTTAGTGGGTGGTGTCACAAGGGAAGCATGGAGGGGGAGAGAGTTCGAATCCCACAGATGGAATTGGAGGCTTTTTATTTTGTGCTCAAGGAAGGGAGGTAGCTGAGTGTAGACCAAACTCTTCAGGAGAGAGAAAAGACTTGGTCAAATATTTCAAATGGAAGGTGGAGAGTAATGTAGGGAGGATGTTAAGGAGAGAATCGTGGGATTGAGGTGAGAGGGGGTGGTTGGACGAATGTGGGAGTTTGTGGGGGGAGTGAAAATTCGGCTAGGGGAGTGTGAGGTGCATATTCGATTTTATGAAAGTTGAGTGCCGAAATTTCTCCTTGGCATTTTTAGCATTTGGTCACTTTTCCTTTCGAAATTTTTCGTTCTTTTTGTTGCATTTCCTCTTGGCCGAAACTTCAATTTGCCTATTGACCACTACTCTTTTCTTTTCAAACATTCTCTTTTCTTCTTCTTTCACTAGTGGTTGCCAAAACATTGATCGTTGTTTTTACGATGTCAAAGTCTTAAAATTTATAAAAAGAATGATCGAACCTAGAAACTAACTATGACAATTATTTGAGGCAAGCGCACCTATCGAACAGTAGTATAGTTTAGTGGCAAGACCGGAATGTCGAACCCAAAGGAACTAAAAGTACTAATACTAACTCTCTTTTTATTATCTAGCCTAAAATAAAGGGAATTTTTTGTTTAATCTAAATTAATTAACTACTCAACTAAAGACTCTAAGACAAAGAAGAATGAACTTGGGGAAAATAACTTGAGGAAAAACCAATTGTTTAAGACGATACCCAAGGAAGAATCCACTTAGACTTCACTTGTTATCTAACTCTGAACCAGATGATTTATTCATTTGACTTGATCCGTAAGATTCTCTAATGTATATTAAACCCTCTCTCGAAGCGAATAATGTCTAACCCTAGGTTGATTAATTGAAATCTCTTTCTAATTAAAACCCCTAGAATTGCATTAACTCGACCTATGGAATCCCATACTAGGTTTCACCCTAATCCGGCAAAATCTCGTCACCCTATCTCTAGGCGCGCGATCAACTCCACTTAACTATGGTAGATCTACTCTTAGACAAGGACTTTTGCTCCTCCACCTAAGCACATCAAACTTGAATCAATATCCCGGAAATATCAGCACAAGAATTAAGAACACATAATTAAGAACAAGTCAAATATTTATCATATAGTTCAGCAAACGATAACAAGTTTCATCTAAATTTCATCCCCCTCAGGTATCTGAGGGTTTAGTTCATAACAATAAAAGAAAACATCTCAGAAGAAAAGATAAAAAAAACATAAGAAATCCCTAAAACCCCTTGAAGGAATTGAAGGAGAGATCCTCCGTTGATCGTATGTCTGTCGAGTTTTAAAATTTAGAAAGAGAATGATCGAACCTGGAAACTAACTCTGACAACGATTGAGGCAAGTGCACCTATCGTACAGTAGTATAGCTTAGGCAAGACTGGATTGTCGAACCCAAAGGAACTAAAAGTACTAATACTAACTTTCTTTCTATTATATAGCCTAAAATTAAGAGATTTTGTGTGTTTAATCTAAATTAATTAACTACTAAACTTAAAGACTCTAAGACAAAGAAGAATGAATTGGGAGAATACTTATGGGAAAAAACCAGTTGATAAGGACAATACCCAAGGAAGAATCCACCTAGACTTCACTTGTTATCTAACTCTGAACCAGACGATGTATTCACTTGACTTGATCCGTAGGATTCCCTAATTTATATTAAACCCTCTCTTGAGGCGAATAACGTCTAACCCTAGGTTGATTAATTGAAATCTCTTTCTAATTAAAACCCCTAGAATTGCATTAACTCGATCTATGGACTTTCATATTAGGTTTCACCCTAATCCTGCAATGCCTCGTCACCCTATCTTTAGGCGCGCGATCAACTCCGCTTAACTATACTAGATCTACTCTTAGGTAGGGACTTTTGCTCCTCCACCTAAGCACATCAAACTTGAATCGATATCCGCAAAATATCAACACAAGAATTAAGAACACATAATTAAGAAAAAATCAAATATTTATCATATAGTTCAGCAAATGATAACAAGATTCATCTAAGTTTCATCCCCCTCAGGTATCTGAGGGTTTAGTTCATAACAATAAAAGAAAACATCTCGAAGAAAAGATAAAACAAAACATAAGAAATCCCTAAACCTCCTGAAGGAATTGAAGAGGAGATCCTCCGTC
Source organism: Gossypium sturtianum (assembly GCA_025698515.1). NCBI lineage: Eukaryota > Viridiplantae > Streptophyta > Magnoliopsida > Malvales > Malvaceae > Gossypium > Gossypium sturtianum. Next base: position 66,127,189 of record CM046946.1, on the reverse strand, counting down.
TTGAGTATAATTAAAGCTTCTTGAGATGGATCAACTGGCTATCCACGAGCGAATCCCCACAAGTCCGCCCTCTCGCCTAGCAAGACGCCCCTAAACGATAGCTTTGGGCTCCCCCCTTTCAGGTCATACTTAGGGTGTATTTATAGGCTTTTGGAATATGTTTATTTGCCCCTAAGTATCAAAATCCGATTGAAATTGCTCTTTGCCACACGCGAGAGGCACGGACTACAGCACACGCTGCAGTGTGAATCGTGGCCAAGCCGTGTTCGAGATTATAAAGGAGGCACGGCCGTGTGGTCTTGGGCCCAGGCCGTGTCGATTTCGTGCTTTGGTCCATTTGGCCCGTTTTAAGTCCGTTTCTCGTTCTTTTCATCCTCCGGTGCTTTCCTAAGTATATAACATGAAAATAAAGGATTAAGAGCACCTTTTTACATAAAATAAGGGATAATTCATCCAAAAGCATGCTAAATGTGGGCTTAAAATGTGTTACTATTACGGTTTATCAAATACCCCCACACTTAAGCTTTTGCTTGTCCTCAAGCAAAATTCTCAACTCATAATTAAAATAAACTTCCTCAATTCATAATATTTATCAATAGTGTTTCATCATAATTCAAAGATAATTCATACATGGATAATTCAACTCAAAGAGTCCTAAAGATTCAAACAATCTAAGTCATACATTTGTAGCACAAAAACATAGGTGTTTCCCCTCATCTAAATAATTACCTCTAATTCAAAATCGACAAGGGTTGACATCCTCACTAAAGATTCTCTCAAATCACTCAAAGTGTTTAAGGTTCAGAATTAAGCACTCAAGAGTCAAACATGAAGAGTTAATCCCATAGGCTTGCATGAAAATCAAATCTCCACCACTGTAATATGAGATGATACACAAATCAAAAGGTCTTTAACAGGGTTGTAATGGGGTTTGGGTTAAAGGTGTGGTTAAAGGCTGAATTAGACGGTTGGAATCGAGATTGACCTGACAAAATATCTAACCAGAAACAACGAACTAAATAAAAGTGATTACATCAATTTGAAAAAAAAAACTAATACTACTAGCTTCTTCTTCAATATTTGGAATTCAAACTTATAAGCTCTTTAATCACAAAACTAAAAATGAATAAACTTTTGATTTTTTTTACATCATAAATACATAACAAAGTATAAATTACTGAAATAAAAAACATAGTTAGGCTATTAATCAAATCAAATCTCGATATAAGGGTAGTTACAAGGGATGGTGATAATAAATACAAAGGGTTTTTGGGTTAGTATTAGTGTGTAAGTCAATGAAAAGGTTGTTAGGATTAAACGGGGTTCACTAGGGGTTAATTATGAAGGCAGGTTTTTAGTGGAGTAAGTGGGTTAAATCCTAGGTGCCTTTATCATTTCCGTCTATCAAATCAAAGGTGTGGTCTCGACATGTATAATCGATACAAGTTCTAGAATAACAAATCAATGTTGACACACTCATAATCAATGAAGTGAGCAAGAAAAAGAATTTATGCTCAATAAGGCTAAAAATCTCACAAAAATTATGGGTATTTTGATGTCAACCTCGTAAGCTTCAAGCTTCAAAGTAATATTCAAATTCAGGTAGACAACCTAGAAAATTTTTTATTTTCTTGAAAAATAGACTTATCATCCTTGATTCTCTAGTATTCTTAGAATTCAATCATCAATGCACAATTATCAATGACTTAATCTAAAACATATCAATAAAAATCATAAATCATGGAAATGTCATCCTAATTAGTAATATGAGAAAATTACTTAAAAACAAGACTAAATTCAGGGATTTGAGAATAATGCAAAAAGTTAGGCATCCTTAAGATTCACCCCCCACACTTAAGATGTACATTGCCCTCAATGTACAAAGATAGATAATATCATTATAAAATCATAAGATATGGGAAGAAGTGAAACTACCTGAATTTTCGGATGGCATCCTTGGTTTGAATGTGAAAGATAGGTCGGAGGGGTCGGTCTGGATGACGATCCTGCGCTAGATGAAGAAATTGGGTAGCTCATGGAGGATTAGCCAGGATAAAATAATGGTAATTTAAACTATACGAATTAAATAATTAAAGAAAAGCAAGATAAAGTGAAGAAAAATAAAGATAAATCTAAAATTAAAAGAAAAGATAAATGGACAGTGGGGTCCTTATTGTTGGATGTGATTTCTAAGGCTGAGGTTATCGTGGTAGTCGTGGTGTGATTCCCAAGCAGCCTGTAGAACCTGACACTAAGAAACTAAAATAAAATAAACTAAGTGAAGTAGAAGAGAAGTAAAGATAAGGAAATTGAAGCAAAAGAGAAAAACGAAGTAAAAACTAAATAGCATAAGATAGTCAAAGAGAAGGAAAATAAATGAAAAGAGTAAAGAAGAAGAAAAATTGAATGGTCTCAAAGACCCTTGGTTTGTCAAGTGATTGAAGCGGCCGGCATGAACTTATATAGATTGGTCTGCATGAGGGTGACTGTGCTGGGATCCTTCCATTTCTTCGACATGGCCAAAAGATTGAGAAGAATGCTAAGAATGAAGAATGCTAAAAATGTATGGTTTAAGGGTGTAAGGGAGGAAGAAAGGTGAGAAAGAGGTGAGAAGAGGGAGGGGTGGGTGGTTTAAATAGAATTCTCAAATCAGGTACAACCCCACGCCCGTGTCTCGTGGGCATGTTGTTTCACATGGCCGCATCGCACGGCCGTGGTGGGCTTCGTTCGTTTCTTCCACGCCTATTTCTGGTAAGTCAGTGTCGTCCACGGCCGTGCGATACGGCCGTGGCATTTTGTCGATGCCCGTGGGGGTGGTTGTTGGAGTCCGTGACTCGAAGATTTGATTCTTTCTAACTTGTACCCTCTCTGCCGTGTCAGTATGGCGATTCTGCACTTCTACACGGCCACGGCCACGGCCGTGTGTAAGGCCGTGTGGCCTGGAAATCTGAACTTTTGGTTAGCTTAAAGCTAGGTGTTTAATACTAAGAGAAGAAAAGAAAATGAAAACAAAAGCACAAGTAACTAGGGTTAGTGCTCAGGTTGCCTCCCAAGAAGCACTCGTTTAAAGTCTTAAGCTAGACTTACCTCTTGTTTGTATCGTCAGGGTGGTTTGAGGAGTTGAAAGTCCTTCCTCATGCTATCAGTTTTATTATCATGATAGAGTTTAAGTCGAGATGCATTTATATTGAAAGTACCAAAAATAGGATTACTTACCCCGACTGTTCCGTATGGGAAAACACTGATTACCCTAAAAGGGATTTCTTTGTTTGTGTTTATGTCTGATGTGATGATACGAGGATCTGCTTTATCTAACAGCACCTGGTCCCCTATTTTGAAGTGGTTTGTTGTTCCTATGAGCTCTTCTAGGGGCTCATTTGGTTTTACTTCGTGTGGTTCTGGCTCTTCTTTGAATTGTGTTTTCCACTCTTCTGGTTCGTCGACCCTAAGGCTTTGTTCCTTATGTAATTCTTCTTTGTTGGCATGGGGTCCATGACTCGGTTCAGGTTTGTACCCTTGTGGTTTTTCCTGTGGTGAAAGTTGAACAACTTGGTTATCAATTGAATTTACTTTCTCACCTTCATCAATTGTTGTCTTGGCTGAGTCAAGATCTTGTAAACTGATTGATTCATTACCTACACGAAGTATGAGTTCTCCTGTACCAACATCAATTTTTGTTCTAGAAGTTGCTAAAAAGGGTCTTCCTAAAATTAAGAGAATCGAATTATCCTCATCCATGTCTACGACAACAAAATCTACTGGGAAAACGAATTTATCAATTTTTACAAGAACATCTTCGATAATACCCCTAGGAATTCTAACAGTTTTATCAGCTAAATGAATGCCCAACCTAGTTTGTTTGGGTTTCCCTAGACCTAGTTGTTTAAACAATTTATAAGGCATGACATTTATGCTTGCCCCTAAATCAGCTAACGCATTATCAATAGGTAAACTACCAATTAAACATGGAATCGTAAAACTCCCTGGATCTTTTAATTTCTGTGGTAGTTTATTTTGAAAGATTGTCGAGCACATTGCGTTTAGTTCCATGTGAGATGCCTCGTCTATCCTTCGTTTGTTCGTCAAAAGCTCTTTTAAAAATTTTCTAGAATCTGGCATCTGTGAAAGAGCTTCAAGTAACGGTGAGTTAATATGTAATTTCTTTAAAAGTTTAAGAAACTTACCGAACTGTTCCTCTGTGTCGTCTCTCCTTAATGCTTCGGGATATGGTATGCGAGGTTGGTACTCTTTGATTACCGGTTTTGGCTTATTATTACTTACCTCAACCTTACCTTCTTTGACCATATTCTCTTGCTTTGAATTGGGCTCATCTAACCCTTCACTTTCTTGAGCTGATATGGCTTGGATTTGCTCCTTTGGGTTAATATCAGTGTTGCTTGGTAGACGCCCTTTTGGTCGTTCGGAAATTATATTTGCGAGTTGTCCAACTGTGTTAGTAAGTTGTCCAACTGTCTTAGTGAGTTCCCCAATGATAAACCGAAATAGTAACATATTTTAGGCCCACATTTAGTATGCTTTTGGATGAATTATCCCTTGATTTATGTAAAAATGTGCTCTTAATCCTTTCTTTTCATGTCTTATACTCAGGAAAGCACTAGGGGATGAAAAGAACGCAAAACAGGCTTAAAGCGGGACAAATGGGCCAAAGCATGAAATCGACACTACTGGACCAAAGATCTGCGGCCGTGCCTCCTTAAAGATCTCGAACACGGCACGGACCACGATTTACACGGCCGTGCTTCATTAAAGAAGTCCGAGCACGGCCTGGCCACGATCCACACGGGCGTGTGCCATGGCCGTGCCCCTGTCGCTGGAAAGAGCAATTTCACTCGGATTTGGATGCTTGGAGGCAAAGAAAAGTATTCGAAAGCCTATTCAAACACCCAAATAGGAATCCTATTTGAATTAGGATACTTAGGGGCCAAGCAAGGCATCTCAAAGCCTATATAAACACCCTAGGGGGCAACTTATTTGGGGAGTTGGACAGAAACCCTCTGTCGAGGGGAGCCCAAAGCCATCGTCTAGGGGCGTCGTGCTAGGCCAGAGAAGGCAGATTTGTGGGGATTCACTCAGTGATAGCTAGTTGATCCATCTCAAGAAGCCAGAATTATACTCAAGACAGAGGATCTCCTCTTCAATTCTTTCAGGGGGTTTTAGGGATTTTTTATGTTTTGTTTTATGTTTTCTCTTGAGATGTTTTCCTTTATTGTTATGAACTAACCCTTCGGATACCCGAAGGGGATGAAACCTATGATGAATCTTGTTATTTTTTTCTGAATTATATGATAAATACTTAGTCTGTTCTTAATTATGTGAGCTTAATCCAAATTTAATGTGCTTAGGTGGAGGAGGAATAGACACTGCCTAAGAGTAGATCCAAAATAATTAAGAGGAGTTGATCGCACGCCTAGAGATAGGGTGACGAGATTTTGCCGGATTAGGGTGAAACCTAATATGGGAATCCATAGATCAATTTACTGCTATTCTAGGGGGTTATTATAAGAGAACGAGAGTTCCACTAATTAACCTAGGGTTAGACGTTATTCGCCTCGAGAGAGGGTTTAATATACGTTAGGGAGTCTTACGGATCAAACTAAGTGAATAAATCGTATGGTTCAGTGTTAGATAACAAGTGAAGTATAAGTGGATTCTTCCTAAGGTATCGTCTAAATCAACTGAGTTTTTCCCAAGTTGTTTTCCAAATTCATTCTTCTTTGTCTTAGAGTCTTTAGTTTAGTAGTTAATTAATTTAGATTAATAAACAACTTCACTTATTTTAGGCTAAATAATAAAAAGAAAGTTAGTATTAGTACCTTTAGTTTCTTTGGATTCGATAATTCGGTCCTGCCTAAGTAATACTACTGTTTGATAGGTGCACTTGCCTTAATCGTTGTCAGAGTTAGTTTCCAGGTTCGATCATTCTTTTTATAAATTTTAAAGCTCTGATTCACAGCGATCAAGTTTTTGGCGTCGTTGTCGGGGAACTAAAATATTAAGAAAGCTCTATTTTTATTACTTTAGCCATTTTTTTATTTTTTGCAATTTATTTTTATTTTTATTTTTTTTTACCTTTGCTAATTTTTCCTCTATTTTGCTTTTGGCAGATAATTTTAGTCTATAGAGAAGATGGCACTGAATAATTATCAGTGGCAAGCGATGAGGACAATTCCTACTAAAGCAGCCAGTGTCTTCAACCTCGACGTGGTCACCAGGTTATCTAATCAATTAGAGATGATGAATAAAAAATTTGATGGTTTGAATAGTCTCTCGCAGGTACACCCAGAAATACATTATGATCCGAATTTAGGAGGCGTGGCGAATCCTGAGTACCCACTCTACGGATATGGCATGGAAAACGAGCAAGCTCAATATAGGGTAACTATTCTAGACCACAAAATAATTTTTATGATAACACTTATAATGCAGGTTGGAGGTACCATCCAAATTTCTCGTGGGATGATCAAAGTAGCCAAAGGTCGGAACTTCCTCCAAACTTTCAACAACCACCTCACCAACAGGAAGAGGAGTCGAAACTTGAAGAGATGCTGACAAAATTCATGGCAGCTACAGATAATCGTCTCCAAAAAAATGAGACAACACTTAATGACCAACAAGCATCGATCAAAGGGATTGAGAGCCAAGTTGGGGAACTTACTGAGTCAGTTGGGGAACTTACTAAGTCAGTTATACAACTTGCTAAGCTGATCTCAGAACTACCACAAGGAAGCTTGCCAGGCAATATTGAAACTAACCCGAGTGAGCAAATTCAAGCCATTTACGATAGTGAAGGGTTAGACGAACCAAACTCAAGGGAAGAACCTGTGGTAAGTGAAGGTAAGGTTGAAGTGTGCCATGATATACCAAAACCGACAATTACAGAGTACCAACCTCGTGTGCCATATCCCAATGCAATAAAAAAAGACCACACAGAGGAAGGAGACGGTGAATTCACACTTCGTGTAGACGATGAAATAATCACTCTTCAAGCTCTTGACTCAGCTAGGACATCGAGTAATAAAGGTACGAACGTTAATTCTATTGATAACCATTTGGTTCAACCTTCTTTACAGGAAGCATCACGAAATCACCTAGTTGAGCTAGATCTTAGACCTCGTACCCATAAAGAAATAAGTCATGAAGAACTAAGGCTTCAGGTCGATGAACTAGACGAGTGGAAAACACACTTTAAAGAGAAACTAGGAATACACGAAGTGAGCAAGAATGAAACCCAGACAGTGATAGGAACAAAAAATAACTTCAAAATAGGGGACCAGGTATTGTTGAATAAGGAAGACCCTCGAATCACCAATTCAGACCTCAAGACGAACGAAGAAATCACTTTTGAGGTACTTAATGCCTTCCTATATGGCACAGTCGAGGTAAGCAATCCTAAATTCAACACTTTTGAGGTAAACATTACTCGACTTAAACTATTTATCAAAAACCGAATTGATCGCATGAGAAAGGATTTTCACCTCCTCAAACCACCATGACCATACGAATGAGAGGTAAAGTCTAGCTTAAGACTATAAACGAGCGCTTCTTGGGAGGTAACCCGAGCACTAACCCCATTAATTTTTACATTTTTCTTTTACTTTTATTTTTCCTTTTTAGCACCTAACTATAAACTAACCAAAGTCCAGATTTCCAGACCACACGGCCTTACACACGGCCGTGGCCGTGGCCGTGTGGCCACCACAGGAAGGTACAAGGGCTGGGGCAACCACCAGATCCATAATCTCTATTTAGACCCCCTTCTTCCTTTTTCTTCTTCAGTTGTCTTTCTTCTTTCATTTTCCATTATTTACTTTTATTTTTATTTTTATTTCCCAATTTTTACTTTTATTCTTATTTTTATTTACTTCTATTTTTATTTTTATTTTTATTTTTATTTTTATTCTCTTTATTATTTTCTTCTTATTATTCATGCCATTTAGATTTAGTTTAGGATACAATAAAACCAGACCGGCTACTTTGAGGATTCAAGTTCAAACGGCTCGAGGCACTCCCTACGTTTCTCTTCATTAACTCCATCCAAAATTTAGGAAGTTTTACTTCTCTCCCTCCCTTTTGATTTTCTTACTATATGATCATTATCTATCTTTGTACATTGAGGGCAATCTACATCTTAAGTGTGGGGGGGTTAACCATAGTATTATTTGAAAATCCCTGAATTTAGTCTTGTTTTAAAGTAATTTTCTCATATTATGAATTAGGATGAAATTTCTTATGATTTATGATTTTTATTGATATGTTTTGGATTAAGTCATAGTTAATTGTGCATTGATGATTTATTCTTTAAGATACTAGAGAATCAAGCATGATAAGTCTATTTTTCAAGAATTAAAAATTTTTTAGGATGTCTACCTGAATTTAATTAATACTTTGAAGTTTGAATTTTACGAGGTTGACATCAAAATACCCATATTTTTGTGAGATTTTGAGCTTTATAGAGCATAAATTCTTTTTCTTGCTCACTTTATTGATTATGAGTATGTCAACACTGATTTGTTATTCTAGAACTTGCATCGATTATACATGTCGAGACCACATTTTTTGATTTGATACACAGAGATGATAAAGGCACCTAGGATTTAACCCACTTACTCCATAAAAAACCTACCTTCATAATTAACCCCTAGTGAACCCCTTTTAATCCTAACAACCCTATTTTTTGACATAACCGCTAATATTAACCCAGAACCCCTTTGTTTTTGTTATCACCATTCCTTTTGACTACCCTTATATCGAGATTTGATCTGATTAGTTGCCTAATTTTGAATTTTAGTAGTTTATCCTTTATTATGTATTTAGTTGTTCTTAAAAAAACGAAGTATATTCATTATTAGTTATGTGATTAAATGAGCTTATACATTTAAATCCCAAATATCGAAGAAGAAGCTCGTATTATTAGTATTATTAGTTTTCAATTGATGTAATTATTATTATTGGTTCATTAGTTTTTAGTTAGGTAATTTGTCAATTCAATCTCGATTCTAACCCTCTAATTCAGCCTTACTCCACACCTTCACCCTAGCCCCGTTACAACCCTAACAAAGACCTTTTGATTTGTGTTTCATCTCATATTTCAGTGGTGGAAATTTGATTTTCATGCAAGCCTATGGGATTAACTCTTCATGTTTGACTTTTGAGTGCCTAAATTTTGAACCTTAAACACTTTGAGTGATTTGAGTGAATCTTTAGTGAGGATGTCAATCCTTGACAATTTCGAATCAGAGGTAATTATTTAGATGAAGGGAAACACCTATGTTTTGTGCTACAAAATATAAGGCTTATAATGTTTGAATTTTTAGGACTCTTTGAGTTGAATTATCCATGTATAAATTATCACTGAATTATGATGAGACACTATCAATAGGAATTATGAATTATAGAAAGTCCATTTTAATTGTAAGTTGAGAATTTTGCTTGAGGACAAGCAAAAGATTAAGTGTGGGGGTATTTGATAAACCGGAATAGTAACATATTTTAGGCCCACATTTAGTATGCTTTTCAATGAATTATCCCTTGATTTATGTAAAAAGGTGGTCTTAATCCTTTCTTTTCATGTCTTATACTCAGGAAAGCACCAGGGGATGAAAAGAGCGCAAAACGGGCTTAAAACGGGACAAATGGGCCAAAGCATGAAATCAACCCGGCCTGGACCAAAGATCACACGACCGTGCCTCCATAAAGATCTCGAACACGGCCTGGACCACGATTTACACAGTCGTGCTTCATTAAAGAAGTCTGAGCACGGCCTGGCCACGATCCACACGAGCGTGTGCCATGGCCGTGTCCCTGTCGCTGGAAAGAGCAATTTCACTCGGATTTGGATGCTTGGAGGTAAAGAAAAGTATTCCAAAGCCTATTCAAACACCCAAATAGGAATTCTATTTGAATTAAGATACTTAGGGGCCAAGCAAGGCATCTCAAAGCCTATAGAAACACCCTAGGGGCAACTTATTTGGGGAGTTGGACAGAAACCCTCTGTCGAGGGGAGCCCAAAGCCATCGTCTAGGGGCGTCGTGCTAGGCCAGAGAAGGCAGATTTGTGGGGATTCACTCAGGGATAGCCAGTTGATCCATCTCAAGAAGCCAGAATTATACTCAAGACGGAGGATCTCCTCTTCAATTCTTTTAAGGGGTTTTAGGGATTTCTTATGTTTTGTTTTATCTTTTCTCTTGAGATGTTTTCCTTTATTGTTATGAACTAACCCTTCGGATACCCGAAGGGGATGAAACCTATGATGAATCTTGTTATTGTTTTCTGAATTATATGATAAATACTTAGTTTGTTCTTAATTATGTGAGCTTAGTCCAAATTTAATGTGCTTAGGTGGAGGAGGAATAGACCCTGCCTAAGAGTAGATCCAACATAATTAAGCGGAGTTGATCGCACGCCTAGAGATAGGGTGACGAGATTTTGCCGGATTAGGGTGAAACCTAATATGGGAATCCATAGATCGATTTACTGCAATTCTAGGGGGTTATTATAAGAGAATGAGAGTTCCACTAATTAACCTAGGGTTAGATGTTATTCGCCTCGAGAGAGGGTTTAATATACGTTAGGGAGTCTTATGGATCAAACTAAGTGAATAAATCATATGGTTCAGTGTTAGATAACAAGTGAAGTCTAGGTGGATTCTTCCTAGGGTATCGTCTAAATCAACTAAGTTTTTCCCAAGTTATTTTCCAAATTCATTCTTCTTTGTCTTAGAGTCTTTAGCTTAGTAGTTAATTAATTTAGATTAATAAACAAATTCACTTATTTTAGGCTAAATAATAAAAAGAAAGTTAGTTTTAGTACTTTTAGTTCCTTTGGGTTCGATAATTCGGTCCTGCCTAAGCTATACTACTGTTCGATAGGTGCACTTGCCTCAATCGTTGTCAGAGTTAGTTTCCAGGTTCGATCATTCTTTTTATAAATTTTAAAGCTCTGATTCACAGCGATCACCCAACTTGTCTCTCGATCCCTTTAATTGATGCCTGTTGATTCTTAAGGGTGGTCTCAGTGTCTTGGAGACGGTTATCTGTAGTTGCCATGAAATTTGTCAGCATCTCTTCAAGGTTCGGCTTCTTCTCCTGTGGGTAGGGCTGATTTTGGAAATTTTGAGGAGGTTGTTGTCTTTGAATTCCTTGATTTCCTTGACCTCCCAATGAAAAATTTGGGTGGTTCCTCCAACCTGGATTATAAGTACTGCTATAAGAGTTATTATGAGATCTGAAATTATTACCTATATAGTTCATCTGTTCGCTTTCTGTGCCCGGTTGGTAGGGTGGGTACTCAGGATTCGCCACAGTTCCACTTGCGTCACTCTGCATTACTGGATGTACCTGCGAAGAACACAAACTATCAAGCTTTTTATTCATAATCTCTACATGTGTTGATAACATGGTTCTCGTGCATCGATGTTGAAAACTCGGCTGATTTTGTTGGTTTTGTCCTTGTAACTTTGCCAGCGATAGTTATTGGTGACATCTCCTCTATGAATTCGTAAGTCGCCCGGGAGTTCTGTTGTTCGAGGGTTCCACCGGTGGTGAATCAATTAGTTACCTCGTTGAGGGGTTTACAGATTATAGAAAGTTTGGACTTGGAGCCACAAGGGTAAACCATGGTGTGGACACCTTCTCAAGAGATCCTTATATCTCTCCCATGCGTCATATAATATCTCTAAATCCATCTGCACAAAATAAGAGATATCATTCCGTAATTTAGCCGTTTTGGCCAATGGGAAATATTTTAATAAAATTTTTCGGTCATTTGATCCCATGTAGTGATTGACCCTCGTGCTAACGAGTTTAACCACTGTTTGGCTTTATTCCTTAATGAAAAGGGAAATAACCGAAGCCGTATGACATCATCAGAAACGCTACTTATTTTTAAGGTATCACAGAACTCTAAAAAATTAGCTATATGAGTGTTTGGGTCTTCGTCCTGCAAACCATCAAATTGAACAAATTGTTGAATCATTTGTATAGTGTTAGGCTTTAATTCAAAATTATTAGCAGCTATAGCAGGCCTAACAATACTCGATTCGGCTCCTGTTAAATGAGGTTTAGCATAATCATACATAGTACGTGGAGCATTATTTTCTCCCACATCTTGTGGTGGTGGATTATTCTCATCCATCCCTTTAGTAGGATTGGATTCGTCTTGTTTTTCTTGTTCTTGGTAATTTAGGGCTCGCCAAATTTCTCTGCGATTTCTACGAACGGTAGCTTCAATATCACTATCGTATATTAAAGGTCCTCTTGGGTTCCTTCTAGTCATAAACTAGAGGTACCTTGAAGGAAGAAGTAATAAAAGAAGAAAAATTAGCAAATAAAATAAGACATAAAATTAAATTGCAAAAAAAATGGTTAAAGTAATAAAAATAGAGTGTTCTTAATATTTTAGTTCCCCGGCAACGGCGCCAAAAACTTGATCGTATGTCTGTCGAGTTTTAAAATTTATAAAGAGAATGATCGAACACGAAACTAACTCGACAACGATTGAGGCAAGTGCACCTATTGAACAGTAGTATAGCTTAGGCAAGACCGGATTGTCGAACCCAAAGGAACTAAAAGTACTAATACTAACTTTCTTTCTATTATTTAGCCTAAAATTAAGAGATTTTGTGTGTTTAATCTAAATTAATTACCTACTAAACTTAAAGACTCTAAGACAAAGAAGAACGAATTGGGAGAATACTTTTGGGAAAAAACCAGTTGATAAGGACAATACCCAAGGAAGAATCCACCTAGACTTCACTTGTTATCTAACTCTGAACCAGACGATGTATTCACTTGACTTGATCCGTAGGATTCCCTAATTTATATTAAACCCTATCTTGAGGCGAATAACGTCTAACCCTAGGTTGATTAATTGAAATCTCTTTCTAATTAAAACCCCTCGAATTGCATTAACTCGATCTATGGACTCCCATATTAGGTTTCACCCTAATCCGGTAACGCCTCGTCACCCTATCTCTAGGTGCGCGATCAACTCCGCTTAACTATGCTAGATCTACTCTTAGGCAGGGACTTTTGCTCCTCCACCTAAGCACATCAAACTTGAATCGATATCATGAAATATCAACAAAAGAATTAAGAACACATAATTAAGAACAAATCAAATATTTATCATATAGTTCAGCAAACGATAACAAGATTCATCTAAGTTTCATCCCCCTTAGGTATCTGAGGGTTTAGTGCATAAGAATAAAAGAAAACATCTCAGAAGAAAAGATAAAACAAAACATAAGAAATCCCTAAAACTCCCTGAAGGAATTGAAGAGGAGATCCTCCTTCTTGAGTATAATTCTGGCTTCTTGAGATGGATCAACTGGCTATCCCTAAGCGAATCCCCACAATCGCCTCTGCGGCCTAGCAAGACGCCCCTAAACGATAGCTTTGGGCTCCCCCCTTTCAGGTCATACTTAGGGTGTATTTATAGGCTTTTGGAATGTGTTTCTTTGCCCCTAAGTATCCAAATCCGATTGAAATTGCTCCTTCCCACGGCAGGGGCACGGCCTCTGGCACACGCCCGTGTGAATCGTGGCCAGGCCGTGTGGACTTCGTTGATGAGGCACGGCCGTGTAAATCGTGGCTAGGCCGTGTTCGAGATTATAAAGGAGGCACGGCCGTATGGTCTTGGGCCCAGGCCGTGTCGATCTTGTGCTTTGGCCCATTTGGCCCGTTTTAAGCTCGTTTCTCATTATTTTCATCCCCCGGTGCTTTCCTGAGTATATAACATGAAAAGAAAGGATTAAGAGCACATTTTTACATAAAATAAGGGATAATTCATCCAAAAGCATGCTAAATGTAGGCTTAAAATGTGTTACTATTACGGTTTATCATCCGTCTTGAGTATAATTCCGGCTTCTAGAGATGAATCAAATGGCAATCCTTGAGTGAATCCCCACAAATCTGCCTTCTCTGGCCTAGCAAGACGCCCCTAGACTATAGCCTTGGGCTCCCCCTTTTAGGTCATACTTAGGGTGTATATATAGGCTTTTGGAATGTGTTTCTTTTCCCCTAAGTATCCCAATCCGAACGAAACTTCTCTTTGCCACAACAGGGGCACGGCCATGGCACACGCCCGTGTGAATCGTGGCCAGGCCGTGTTGGACTTCCTTAATGAGGCACGACCGTGTGGTCTTGGGTCCAGGCCGTGCCGATTTCGTGATCTGGCCCATTTGCCCCGTTTTAAGCCTGTTTCTTGTTCTTTTCATCCTCCGGTGCTTCCCTGAGTATAAAACATGAAAATAAAGAATTAAGAGAACCAAATTACATAAAATAAGGGATAATTCATCCAAAAGCATGCTAAATGTGGGATTAAAATTTTTTAGTTTTACGGTTTATCAAATACCCCCACACTTAAGCTTTTGCTTGTCCTCAAGCGAAATTCTCAACTCATAATTAAAACGAACTTCCCTCAATTCATGATAGTTATTGATAATGTTTCATTATAATTCAAAGATAATTTATACATGGATAATTCAACTCAAAGAGTCCTAAAGATTCAAACAATCTAAGTCATACATTTGTAGCATAAAACATAGGTGTTTCCCTTCATCTAAATAATTACCTTTGATTCAAAACCGACAAGGATTGCCATCCTCACTAAAGATTCAATCAAATCACTCAAAGTGTTTAAGGTTCAGAATTAAGCACTCAAAAGTCAACATAAAGAGTTAATCCTATAGGCTTGCATGAAAATCAGATCTCCACCACTATAATATGAGATGATGCACAAATCAAAAGGTCTTTAATGAGGTTGTAACGAGGGCTTAAGTTAAGGTATGATAAAGGCTGAATTAGAGGGTTAGAATCGAGATTGAATTGACAAATTACCTAACTAGAAACAATGAACTGAATATAAGTAATTACATCAATTGAAAACTAATAGTACTAATAATTCGAGCTTCTTCTTCAATATTCAAACGTATAAGCTCATTTAATCACAAAACTAATAATGAATATACTTCGATTTTTTTTAAGAACACATGATTAAGGATAAATTACTGAAATAAAAATCATAGTTAGGCAACTAATCAAATCAAATCTCGATATAAGGGTAGTTAAAAAGGATGGTGATAACAAATAAAAAGGGTTTTGGGTTAATATTAGCGGGTAAGTCAATTAATAGGGTTGTTAGGATTAAACGGGGTTCACTAGGGGTTAATTATGAAGGTAGGTTTTTAGTAGAGTAAGTGGGTTAAATCCTAGGTGCCTTCATCATCTCTGTATATCAAATCAAATGTGTGGTCTCGACATGTATAATCGATGCAAGTTCTAGAATAACAAATCAATGTTAACACACTCATAATCAATAAAGTGAGCAAGAGAAAAGGAATATGCTCTATAAGGCTCAAAATCTCACAAAAATTATGGGTATTTTGATGTCAACCTCGTAAATTTCAAATTTCAAAGTAATATTCAAATTCAGGTAGACAACCTAGAAAAATTTTTAATTTCTTTTCTGAAAAATAGACTTGTCAAGCTTGACTCTCTAGTATCTTAAAATTTAATTATCAATGCACAATTATCAATGACTTAATCCAAGACACATCAATAAAAATCATAAATCAAAGGAATTTCAGTCTAATTATAATATGAGAAACTTACTTAAGAAACAAGACATAATTCATAATTTGAGAATAATGCAAAAAGTTTGGCACCTAAGTTCAGGAATTTGAGAATAATGAAAAAAGTTAGGCACCTTTTTAGGTTGTTCACCCCCCACACTTAAGATGTACATTGCCCTCAATGTCCAAAGATATACAGACAATTAAGTATAAATTCAAAAGATATGGAGAGAGGTGAAACTCCCTGAATTATGGATGAAATCCTTGCGTTGGAGGTGAAAGATAAGTTGGAGGGGTCGTTCTTTATGACGATCATGCGCTAGATGAAGAAATTGGGTAGCTCATGGAGGATTAGCCAGTATATAATAATTAAAACTATACTAATTAAATAATTAAAGAAAAGCAAGCTAAAGTGAAGAAAAATAAAAATAAAAAATAGAATAAAATTAAAGGAAAAGATAAATGGACCGTAGAGTCCTTATTGTTGGATGGTTCGCGAGGTGGGCGTGATTTCTAAGGTGCGGTGAGTTGGTGGTCGTGTAGTCCGGTGTGATTCCCTAGCGACTGTAGAACCTAAAATTAAGAAACTAAAATAAAATAAACCGAGTTAAGGTAAGAGAAGTAAAGATAAGGAAATTGAAGCAAAGAGAAAAATGAAGTAAAACTAAATGGCCTCAAATGTCCTTGGCTCGTCGAATGATTGAAGCGGCCAGCATGAACTTATATAGATCGGTCTCCCTCTGGGAGACTATGCTTGATTCCTTCCGCTTCTTCGGTATTTGGGGTAGCTCAAGGGTTTTGGGAATGTATTGGAGAAGAAAAGTAGGGGGAGGTTTTAATAATGGGATAGAATAAAGGGGATGGAGAGTAGGAAAGTGAGTAAGGGAAGAGAAAAAGGAGGGGGTTTAAATAGATTTTCAAGCCTGGTACAACCCCACGCCCGTGTACCGTGGGCGTGCTAAGTCACACGGCTGCCTCGCACGGCCGTGTTGAGCATCGTATCATTTCTCTAACGCCCATGTTCAGGTTTCCACGCCCGTGTGTAAACTACCAGTGTCGACCACGACCGCATCGCACAGCCGTGGGGTTTTGTCGGTGCCCGTGGTGTGGTGGTTGGAGTCCGTGATTTGAAAATTGATTCGCTCTGACTCGTACCATCTCTGCCATGTCAGTACGACGATTCGGTGCATCCACACGGCCACGGCCACAGTCGTGTGCAAGGCCGTGTGGCCTGGAATTCTGTACTTTTGGTTAGTTTATAGTTAGGTACTATAAAAAATGGATAAAATAGAATAAATAAGACAAAATAAAAATTTAAAAGTTAATGGGGTTAGTACTCGGGTTGCCTCCCGAGAAGCGCTCGTTTAAAGTCTTAAGCTAGACTCACCTCTCGTTCGCTTAATCAGGGTGGTTTGAGGAGTTAAAAGTCCTTCCTCATGCTATCAATTTCATTATCATGACAGAGTTCAAGTCGAGATGCGTTTATATTGAAAGTGCCAAAAATAGGATTACTTACCTCTACTATTCCGTATGGAAAAACACTGATTACCCTAAAAGGGATTTCTTTGTTAGTGTTTGGGTCAGGTGGAGATATTCGAGGGTCTGCTTTATCAATCAATACTTGATCTCCGATTTTGAACTTGTTTGCCACGTGGAATGGCTCTGGTTCTACTTTGTGTATCCCTAATGTTTCCTTAAAATGTGTCTTCCACTCGTCTAGATTATCGATCAGAATCCCTCGTTCCTCATGAGTTATTTCTTTGTTGGCACACGGTATAGGATCGGGTTTAGTTGTATTCTTTTGTGGTGCAACCTGAAAAGAAGGGTTAATCGATTGGTTATCATTCGAATTTATTTTCTCACCTTGATTATTCGATGTTCTAGTTGAATCGAGGGCTTGAAGAGTGACTGTCTCGTCACCTACACAGAGTATAAGTTCGCCTGCATCAACATCGATTTTAGTTCTAGCATCTGCTAAGAATGGTCTTCCTAAAATTAGGGGGATCGTGTTGTCCTCATCCATGTCTAAAATGACAAAGTTTACTAGGAATACAAATTTGTCAATTTTTACGAGTACATCTTCAATTATGCCCATAGGAATTCTAACAATTTTATCAGCTAATTGAATGCTCATCCAAGTTTGTATGGGCCTCCCTAGACCTAGTTGTTTAAACAATTTATAAGGCATGACATTTATGCTTGCCCCTAAATTAGCTAACGCATTATCAATAGATAAACTACCAATTAAGCATGGAATTGTAAAACTCCCTGGGTCTTTTAATTTTCGTGGTAGTCTATTTTGCAATACTGCCGAGCACATTGCGTTTAGTTCCACATGTGATGCTTCGTCTATCCTTCGCTTTTTTGTCAACAGCTCTTTTAGGAATTTTCTAGAGTCTGGCATCTGCGTAAGAGCTTCAAGTAACGGTAAGTTAATATGTAATTTCTTTAAAAGACTAAGAAACTTACCAAACTATTCCTCTGTGTCATCTCTCCTTAATGCTTCGGGATATGGTATGCGAGGTTGGTACTATTTGATTACCAGTTTTGGGTTATTATTACTTACCTCAACCTTACCTTCTTCGACCACGTTCTCTTGCCTCGAATTGGGCTCGTCTAACCCTTCACTATCTTGAGCTGTTATGGCTTGAACTTGCTCCCTTGGGTTAGTCTCAGTGTTGCTCGGTAGTCTTCCATGTGGTCTCTCAGAGATTTGCTTAGCGAGTTGCCCGATTTGATCCTTGAACTCTTGTGTCAATGCCTCAAGTTTTGTTTCTATCTTTTGGAAACGTGTTTCTGTATTTTGGGAACGTATTTCTAAGGCTGCTATGAAGTTTGTCAGCATCTCTTCAAGGTTTGGCTTCTTTTCACGTGGGTAGAAATTTGTTGTTGGAAGTTTTGGGTTGGTTGTTGCCTTAGATTTCTTTGACCGCCCCATGAGAAATTGGGGTGGTTCTTCCAACCTGGATTATAAGTATTACTATAAGGGTTATTGTTAGATCGAAAATTGTTACCCATATAGTTCATTTGTTCACTCTACATGCCCTGTCCGTAGGGTGGGTACTCAGGATTCACCACTCCTTCACTTGCGTCGCACTGCATAACTTGAGGTGCCTGCGAAGAACCATATAAACCATCAAATTTTTTATGTAATAATTCTACCTGGTTTGATAGCACGGCCACTGCGTCAATGTTGAAAAGTCCGGCTGCTTTGGCTGGCCTTGTCCTTGTAACTTGCCACTGATAGTTATTTAGTGACATCTCTTCTATAAACTCGTAGACCGCTTCAGGAGTTTTGTTGTTGGGAGTTCAGTGCGCGGCAGCTGAATCGAGTAGTTGCCTTGTTGAAGGGTTCACACCATTGTAAAAAGTTTGACCTGTAGCCACAAAGGTAATTCGTAGTGTGGGCACCTCCTTAACAGATCTTTGTATCTCTCCCACGCATCATAAAGTGTCTCTAAATCCATCTGCACAAAAGAAGAGATATCATTCCTCAATTTGGTCATTTTGGCCGGTGGAAAATATTTTAGTAAAAATTTTTGGTCATTTGATCCCATGTAGTGATTGACCCTCGTGGAAGAGAATGTAACCCTTTGTTTGGCTTTATGCCTCAAAGAAAAGGGAAATAATCAAGACGGATGGCATCATCGTAAACGCCATTTATCTTGAAGGTATCACAAAATTCTAGAAAATTTGCTAAGTGCGTGTTAGGATATTCATCCCGCAAACCATCAAACCGAGAAAGCAAGCTGTTGTATCATCTCGTATAGTGTTAGGTTTTGATTCAAAATTATTTGCAAGCAATAGTGGGCCTAACAATAATAGATTCAGTTCCTGTTAAACTAGGTTTAGCATAATCATACATAATACGTGGAGCATGATTTTCAGCCATCTCTTGAGGTGGTGGATGATTCTCAGCCATCCCTTTAGTAGGACTGGTTTCGCCTTCTTGCTCTCCTTCTATGTAGTTTAAGCTTCTCCTTATCTCTCTACGATTTCCGTGAAATGTTCTTTCAATATCACTGTCGTAGATTAGGGGTCCTGTCGGGTTCCTTCTAGTCATAAACTAGAGGTACCTGAAAGGAGGAAACAATAACAGAAGAAAAATTAGCTAAGTTAAAAATTAAAATAAAATTAAATTGCAAAAAATAAAAAATGGCTAAAGTAATAAAAATTAAGCTTTCTTAATATTTTAGTTCCCCGACAACGGCGCCAAAAACTTGATCGTTGTTTTCGCGATGTCAAAGTCTTAAATTTTATAAAAAGAATGATCGAACCTGGAAACTAACTATGACAACGATTTGAGGCAAGCGCACCTATCGACCAGTAGTATAGTTTAGTGGCAAGACCGGAATGTCGAACCCAAAGGAACTAAAAGTACTAATACTAACTCTCTTTTTATTATCTAGCCTAAAATAAAGGGAATTTGTTGTTTAATCTAAATTAATTAACTACTAAACTAAAGACTCTAAGACAATGAAGAATGAACTTGGGGAAAATAACTTGAGGAAAAACCAATTGATTAAGACCACACCCAAGGAAGAATCCACCTAGACTTCACTTGTTATCTAACTCTGAACCAGACGATTTATTCATTTGACTTGATCCGTAAGATTCTCTAATGTATATTAAACCCTCTCTCGAAGCGAATAATGTCTAACCCTAGGTTGATTAATTGAAATCTCTTTCTAATTAAAACCCCTAGAATTGCATTAACTCGATCTATGGAATCCCATATTAGGTTTCACCCTAATCCGAAAAAATCTCGTCACCCTATCTCTAGGCGCGCGATCAACTCCGCTTAACTATGCTAGAACTACTCTTAGACAGGGACTTTTGCTCCTCCACCTAAGCACATCCAACTTGAATCAATATCCCGAAAATATCAACACAAGAATTAAGAACACATAATTAAGAACAAGTCAAATATTTATCATAGAGTTCAGCAAACGATAACAAGATTCATCTAAGTCTCATCCCCCTCAGGTATCTGAGGGTTTAGTTCATAACAATAAAAGAAAACATCTCAGAAGAAATGATAAAACAAAACATAAGAAATCCCTAAAACCCCCTGAAGGAATTAAAGGAGAGATCCTCCGTCTTGAGTATAATTCCGGCTTCTAGAGATGAATCAACTGGCTATCCTCGACTGAATCCCCACAAATCTACCTTCTCTGGCCTAGCAAGACGCCCCTAGACGATACCCTTGGGCTCCCCCTTTTAGGTCATACTTAGGGTGTATATATAGGTTTTTGGAATGTGTTTCTTTGCCCCTAAGTATCCCAATCCGAACGAAACTTCTCTTTGCCACGGCAGGGGCACGGCCATGGCACACGCCCATGTGAATCGTGGCCAGGCCATGTTGGACTTCATTAATGAGGCACGGCTGTGTGGTCTTGGGTCCAAGCCGTGCCAATTTCATGATCTGGCCCATTTGGCCCGTTTTAAGCCCGTTTCTTGTTCTTTTCATCCTCCGGTGCTTCCCTGAGTATAAAACATGAAAATAAAGGATTAAGAGCACCAAATTACATAAAATAAGGGATAATTCATCCAAAAGCATGCTAAATGTGGGATTAAAATATGTTACTTTTACGGTTTATCAAACATCAATACCTGAATTCTTCTCTTACCCTTTTTTCTTTCTTAGCCAAACCTCTCCTATAGCTACCATTTCGATTGGTGTTCTTTGATAGCTTGTTCTTGGATTGGTTTCCTTTTCGGTGTAGTCTACCGAGCCAAATCTAAGGGTTGTTATCTTGCTGCTTGTGCCGAACCTTGTTATCCCATTCGGCTCATCCTTGATATTAAAGTAAGCATTCTTTCTTATTCTTTCATGATTGTTCGTTCTTTCTTCTCTTGACTTGGCTAAGCTGAAACTCTCATCTTTTGGCTAAGCCGAACTTAGCCACTTGTTTTTATCTTAAATTCCTCTTGTTCTCTTTTGGTAAGGGCCGAATCAAGTTATCCTTTGCTACCACTCATCATTCTCTTAGCCTTGGTTTTCGGAAGCTGATTGGTAAGTGGTTGTTAGGCCGAATGTTGGTGATAGGATTTTACTCTTTGTTTGATTTTTATTCAAGCCGAATGGCTGCTTGAGTTCGTTGCGGCTTTGTCTAAGGGGGGTTACTAACATTTATTTTGATGCCAAACACTACCAGGGTTGTCGACATGCTGAATCAGAGGGCCAATTGAACACCTATTCCTTGCAGTGGACTTCTTAGATTATTGGAGTTTGTCATGGAGGCAAATAATAACCGATCTAAGGGGGGTTCAGGAGAAGTGCCTAGTAGAAATGGACTAGTAGCACCTGCTCCCAAGTTTAAACGGCGTAGGGTGTTAGCGGTTCGGGATTTTCCGCCGGGTTGTGGAAGGGCGTCGGCCCCTGGTTTACATAGGCAAATCGCGGTTACTCGCGCTAGTGAAAGTGACGACGATCGTGAGTGTGTAATACTCGAAGTGATCAGGTGTGTAATCTCACACCCTTCTATATAACTGCATGTGATGACTTGCGAATCGGCCAAAAGCCGAAAAGCCAAAACATCGGCATCTGTGCCACTTGAGCGTGCAAGTGCTCATAGTGGTGAATCGAGATACGAGTAGTGACGGTAAGTCATTGAGAGTGTCACGAGCGCTCTCGCGACCTCTGGGTTGTAACAGGCCTAACCGAGCCGATACGGGCTTAACGGGCCCAATGTGCTTTTCGACCCACATGGGCGAAGTTGGTGAAAAATCGACAAAGGGTAAGTGCGGTTGTGAAATCTAGAAATCTGCGACTGAAATCATGCGAAATGGGCCACACGAGCGTGTGGGCCCGTTTGGGCCTAGAATGGATTCTAGGCCCAGTAGTTCTGTAAAGACCCAAAAAGGGTTCTGAGTCGCTTGAGGCGACAGTAGGCCTTCGAAAAGGCCATTACAGAGAAAATTACTAAAATACCCTTGCAGGGTAAATTTCTAAAATGCCTCTGGGCTGCGAAATTACTAAAATACCCTCGACGGGTTGAATGACCGTTTTACCCTCAGTGTTGTCAAGTAACGATTGTATGTTTACATTACAATTGTATATGTTGATATGTGTATTGCATTTTATCATGTTGCATGGGGCGGTTTAACGATTGAAAAGCAATGTAGCCTGGTGGCATAGCCACAATATATTTATACATGTATATAATTATGACTGTGGTGGCTCAGCCACAAATATTGTGATTAGCAACTTGTCTGCCATATTGGTGTGATTGGCGGGGTGGGTTGACTTGATCCCCACAGGTGTGATTGGCTGGTACGGGGGTGTGTTGGTTGGATTGGGTTTGGGGTGTTACATTGATGCTTGTAGGAGTGACCCAAAGTGTGGGTGGCAAATTGGCCTTGCAATTGGCTTATAATTGCCTACACGGTTGAGCACATGGGCGTGTGGCTCGACCGTGTCCCTTAAGTTTGCAAATTGAAATAAGTCAGACTCGCACACGGGCTAGACACACAGGCGTGTGACTGGCTGTGTGAAAGAAGTCAGTGTCGACCACGGGTTAGGCACACAAGCGTGTCTTCGGCCGTGTGGACAAGTCAGTATGTATGCCCTGTTTTGCCATGGCTTGGACACACGGGTGTGTCTGAAGCCGTGTGAGGCACACGGCCTACCCACACGGGCGTGTGACCTCTGTAGCTTTGAAAAATGTTAAGTTTTTGGAAAAATTTGGTATGTGCTCGGTTTAGTCCCGACCCCTTTCCAATGCATGTTTGAGGTCTCGTAGACCTTGTTAAGGGACTTCGTAACATTGTTTGATTATGATTTAATGGTGTATGAATAATGAAGGTTAAATGTGATGGTTTGATCGGTAATGCCTTTTAACCCTATTCTGGCGACAGATACGGGTTAGAGGTGTTACATATACTAACTATGCAAGCGGAGATGGAGTTAAAGAAGACAAGGGGAATGAGTCAGAAAAATATAAGGGGGGATTCTTGTCTTGTTATTTATTTTATTATTTTTGGGTCCTTAGGAATTTATTTCTTTCGTAATTAGGATTTAATTTCTTCAGAATAAAACATAGCAAGCATGAACAAACTTAACACTTCTTTAGAAAGAATAGGACTAAGTGATGTGGTAATGGGAATGAACATGTCTAGGATTGGGTTATTAGGAGAGACTTGGTATTTAAGCAGTCTTAATGACTTACCTCCCTTTCTTTACAACCCTACCTGGTGTTCATTTTTCATTCATTACTTTGTTCTTGCAATGAGGACATTACTTCTTTTTATAGGGGGTAAGGCAAATAAATTGCTTAAACTTTTCAATTTTTCAAGTATGTTTCAATCATTTCTTTCATAAGTATGTTTTAATAAATGAATGTTTAGAGATATTTTTGTTACTGAGATAGTTTGTATGCAAGTATGAATGATGATTTTATCTAAGTGAAAGTATGTTATCATGAAGAATGGAATGCTTGTATGATCTTAGCCTTAGTAATGTTTTCCATGAAAACTTAGTTTCTTTTGAGATTAGACATGCATGAAGGTTTATATCTTTAGAATTGACTTAGTAACTTTCTTGAGGCGAAATCCTAGGAGACATAAAAATCTAAAATGATATAGGCACTATTTCTTTGGACCGTTTGAGCCTTTTCAAGCCAATCCAATGATATTAAACCCTTGAAACTGTAATTCTGAGCTTAAAGGCCTATATTTTTGCAATGAACCTACATTATAAGCCAATTACCATCTTTTTAAAGTTATCCTAATTTTGTGCACCTATCTTAACTAAAGTTGTCTTGGGAATCAACATTTAGGAAATTTTCAGAAAGATGTATGTGCTCATGCTTAAAAATAAATAAATAAATAAAAGAAAAAAAGAGAGCGAAGAAAAGTTTGCTCAGTATCCAAAAAATATATATGAGCTTGAGTTCAAAATAAGTTTGGGGGTCTTCCAAAGGTTCACTTAAAGAAAAAGGTTGTATTACGAGAAAACCAAGACAAAGTTAAAGGTTAAGATTTTTTAAAACCGAAATGTCCCATCTCATAAAATCCCTACCTTTAACCGAGCCCCATTACAGCCTTATAAAAGACCTATTGATTTGATTATTATGTCACCTACATTAGTGGAGAGGAAGTCCTGAGTTCAACATATGGAGACCATAAATAAGCCTTGTGAATGTTTGCTTTATTGATAGGAAATTATGTTGAATGAAGAATGTTATCTATGGCTGTGACATTCATGCAAACTATGATTCATGTTGGCATATTTTGAAGCTTAGTATAATCTTAAGGAATGTTTGCATATGAATTACTTGTTAATAAAGAAGATCGATAAGAATGAAGTTATTAATGCATGATTATGGGACAAAGATTGATGCTGCTTACACAATTAGAAATTTTGCCTTAGCAAGACCTTTTGCTGTGCACTCGGGACAAGCAATGATTAAAGTTTGGGGGTGTGTAAATGGAAAAATATATAGGATTTTTCCTATGTAATTTATCACCTTTTTAGTTAAATCTGTTGTTAAAACCAAGTAATTGTTTAATAAATTAATGAAATATGAAATTAGGACATATAAATTATTAAAATGTGATTTTATGCTTTATTATATAATTTTCATGCAATAAATGGCTTATTTTATATTAATTTGAAGATATTATATTTTTAAGACATAAAGTGGGCCATGCATGATTAAATTAAATAATAAAATAAAAAATTATATTTAATAATTCATTTTAAAATATTTCATTAATAATTTAGGTTTTAATTAATTAATTAAATTGGATAAATTTTATTCTTTGGTCCTCCAATGTAACACCCCAAACCCGGTCCATACACCACGACCGGATCTGGTATGTTACGGGAAAAAAATGTATTTGAGAGGTGTAGGTTTCTGGTTAAAAGTTTGATGCAAACTCTTTGTATTTTGCACATTTTGTTCTTGTAGAAATCTTGGGCATGATTGCTTAAAAACTCCTATTTTATTTTGAAAGCTTGGGTGCTTAAAAACTTAGTTGGACCCATAGATAAAAAC
The DNA here is from genome assembly GCA_025698515.1 of Gossypium sturtianum. Classification (NCBI taxonomy): domain Eukaryota; kingdom Viridiplantae; phylum Streptophyta; class Magnoliopsida; order Malvales; family Malvaceae; genus Gossypium; species Gossypium sturtianum. The sequence goes on along the minus strand of CM046946.1, from coordinate 66,101,596 downwards.
CATTTCTCTATTTTGTGTCATTTAGAAATCAAGTGACTCTTTTGTTGCTTCAAAACTTTCTGAACCTAGGGTGGAAAATCTTAAGTTTGAAAAAAAAAACATCGGGTTTCGTTCATCTTAAAATTTCAGTGGTGATACCCCGATGGTAGAGTTTAAAACATTTCGCTTTGTAGTTTGAAAACCTTATCTTTCCAAGTTTTAGCCAAATTTTACCCATTAATTTGTTAAGGCATATTTAAAATCCAATACAAGCATGTAAATAACAAAAACATAAAGTTAAAAGGCCTTTTACAATCCAAATAAAAACCCAAGTGAAAATAAATAAAATATAGTACCAAGTTTTAAAACAGTGCAACCTCGATTTTTATTCATGGCATGAGCACCTCGAGTCCACCCCGGCTCCATGTCCGCAACTAAGTATCACCTGAAATGATAAGAGAGAAGGTGAGTCGCAAGACTCAGTGCATAAATCCCCCTCCCGGTATATGCAACATACCAACACACATCATACTAAAGCAATACAATCAATGCACCCGATCCTAACCATCCATATCACCTTTCTACCCCGTGTGGTACCAAACCACTGGTGGTGCCAAACCACTGGTGACCCAAAGTCACGATATCCATCAATGTGGTGCCAAACCACTGGTGACCCAAAGTCACGAATAATCCAATGATGGGGCCAACCCATCGTGTGATACCAAATCACTGGCGTCAATCCCGTATCTCAACTGTGGGGCCAACCCACTGTGGTACGAAGCCACTGGGACGAGACGCTATGAGGTGCCAAACCTCTGTGTCCCAAAGACACAATGTGATACCAAATCACTGGTGACCGAAGTCACGAATCCAATGATGGGGCCAACCCATCGTGTGATACCAAATCACTGGCGTCAATCCCATAATATCAACCGTGGGGCCAACCCACCGTGGTGCTAAGCCATCGACGACGAGACGCCGAGGTGCCAAACCCACCGTGACCCAAAGTCACAAAATATCATCCGTGGTACCAAACCCTTTGGAGGTGCCAAACCTCCGTGTCCCAAAGACACGGATATCATATTCCCCCTCCTCTCATATCACCCATACATGTCATATCGATGCAAATCATGTAAATCATGCGATCATGCCAATATGTTTAATATCGCATCTCATATCACATACCTCAAGCAATCATGATATCATATACCATTAATAGAACTCGTAATGAAACGGACTTACCGGATCCGTACACATACCCCATTCGGTACCATATCCATCAACCATATTGTTTTGATCTTAATAGGCAAGCAGTTATTAAACATATCACTAAGTAGATAGTGTGTTAGTCTACACACACTGTTCGAACACAAGCTTTAACCAAAGAACCGATCTAAGACCCTCGATAGCCTCGACAACCTTGCTCCTATAATCGGCCAAACAGAGATTAGCACTTATACCATTCGGCGAATAGATAAACCAAAGGGTTAACATTAAACCCTTACCTCGCAAATGGTTTGGTTTTCTACCAAACCCGAACCAAACAATGGTTCCTCGACAATCGGCTACGACCTAAAAAGAAAGCGGTTAATCCTTTAATAACTTGGCTTAATGAAAACTAAATGAATAGACTAAAAGAACCAACTCTTACCACCACTTACCAATTGCTTACCCAAAGATAATTGCTTTGCTTGACTGCTTCACAATCCCGAATGTCCTATACAAAATGGTTTCCAAACAAGAGGTTAACTCCTTTCAACCACGCCAGAATCGGCTCTTAACCAACCCACAAACGACAAAGAACAAGGGAGGGGAGAAATGGCCATCCGGCCAAGCACTTACCTTCTTCTGAACTCAAATGAAAACCGAACTAGAAGAGGTCTACACCACCCAACTATTCGGTCAAGATGCAACTAAAGAAAGAAGAGAAATTTTGGCAACACCAGGGAGGGATTCGGCTATAATCTAAAAATAAAGCAAAAGAAATGTGGTTCAAGAGAAGAAGAGAAATCGGCCAAAAGTTGAAGAAAAATTCGGCTCAAATAGGAATGAGAAGAAATAAATGGAGAATTCGGCTAAGAAGCAATGTGATGTCAGCACAAGTGTTTCAAAAGAGAAGAGATGAAAATATAAGAAAAAGAGAATACTAGTTTCGAAACATGCAAGTGAAAAAGAAAAGAAATGCAAGAGTGCATTCGGCTACCCAAGATAACTAAGAAGAACAAAGCAAATTCGGCAAAGGTTGTGCAGTACTTTCGGTTTCAAGAAAGAAAATTAAAAGAGAAATCAATTGGAATTCGCTACTATTGACAAAAGAGAGGAATTTGGTTTGCCACAAAGTGACTAAAAATGCACAAAAGTGCCTAAGTGAATTTCGGCTATCACCCTCCCCACTTACCAAAACCGCCACTCTCTCCACAAACTCCCCAACATTCGGCCACTACCAACAATTACTCCAAGCCACACATTCAAACTAGTTGAACTAGTCAACCTCCACAATTTACTCCCCACCCACCATTCAAACACTTGACTTGGTCCAACCTCAACCACCTTGGCGTCAAAATGGAAGCAAAATTTGGGACTTCACGCAACTTGAACTCGGGACCCTCCCCGCAAGTGGCGTCACACACACAAGCCTCAAGTGGCGCCTATCCCGCCACTCGACCAGCTCATTTCTTATGCTTTCAATCACCAAATAATATTTATAAACCCCACTTCTTGACTCCCCTCACCTAAGCCTAAAAACTAAAATTTCCCCACCTACTCAAGCTTACACCTAGCTTACAACTAAGCCCCTACAACATCAAAACAACAACATAGCACACTGGACCCATGCAACCAAAGTCATAACAAAATAGCCCCTATCCTCGGATATTACGGTTCTACCCCTAAAAAAATAATTTTGGCCTCGAAATTACCCGATCAAAAGAGTTGAGGGTACTTGTTGTCTCATCACATCCTCGGGTTCCCACGTAGCTTCTTCCACGCCATGGTTCCGCCATAGCACCTTTACGAGGGCGACTTCCTACGCAAAACCTTTACATCCCGATCTAGGATGCGCACGAGTTCCTCCTCCATGGTCAAATCGGATTCACCTCGATCTCTTCCATCGCTACGACATGCGATGGATCGAACGATAACGCCTAAGCATCGAAGCGTGAAATACATCGTGAATCGACTCAACTCATTGGCAACTCAATTTGGTAAGCTCATGGTCCCACTCGTTTGATGCACCTTATACGGCCCAATAAACCTCGGACTTAGCTTGCCTTTCCTTCCGAATCTCAATACTTTCTTCCATGGCGAGACCTTCAGAAAACTTGATCCCCACAAAGCAAACTCTATATCTCTCCACTTGAGATCGGCATAAGACTTACGCCTATCCAAGCTTCTTTCAATCGAGCCCGAATCAACTTAACCTTGTCTTGGTCTCGCAACCAACTCTGGTCCCAACAATTGGCGTTCACCCAACTCCGTCCAACATGTAGGTGAGCGACACTTCCTACCATACAACGCCTCATAAGGTGCCATTTTGATGCTTGCTTGGTAACTATTATTGTAGGCGAACTCGGCTAATGGCGAAACTCCTCCCAACTACCTCCAAATCCGAACACAACCTCTTAGCATATCCTCTAAGATCTCAGTATAACCCTTTTCGATCGCCCGTCGATGCGGGGAAAAGCCGTCTTTGAAATCAAGCGCGTACTCCAAAGCCCGATGCAACGTTTTCCGTAACCTTGACGTAAATGCGGGATCCCTATCCGAGATAATCGATCATCGCACACCGTGCAATCTCACTATCTCTCGCCACATACGACCGCCGCCAACCTCTCAAGTGAGTAATCAACCCTTACCGGAATGAAGTGGTGATTTAATCGGACGATCCACAATTACCCAAACTCAGTCTTTCTTGCTCGGCGTAAAAGGTAATCCACCGACGAAATCCATAGTTATTCTTTCCCACTTCCATTATGGAATCTTCTTCGTTGAAAGCAACCCCGACGGCAATCGATGCTCGACCTTGACCTCTTGACATGTCGGGCACTTCCTACAAACCCCGTCACTTCTTTCTTTGGACCTGCCACCAAAATTGCTCTCTTAGATCTCTATACATCTTGCTTCCCGGGATGCATAGCGTATGGCTGCTATGTGCGCCCTGAAGAATCCTCGCCTCGGCTCAACGTCTTTCGGCATACAAGCTCGCCTTGAAAACACAACACTCCATCACTAGATAAAGCGTAACCCTTCAAACCACCATCCTGCACACGAGACCTCTGCGCACTCAAAACCTCATCTTCCAATCTGTTTCTCTCGACCGCTCAACCCAAGTAGGCTTAACTCGCGACTCGCGAGAATACTTCCGTCGTCATACAATCTCAGATGGGCAAATATCGCTCTTAAGTCCGAAACAACCTTACGGCTCAACGCATCTGCCACCACGTTAGCCTTGCCCGGATGATATTCAATCGAACAATCATAATCCTTGAGCAATTCAATCCATCTGCGCTGCCTCAAATTAAAATCCTTTTGAGTCAAAAGATACTTTAGACTCTTGTGATCTGTGTAGACTATCGATCTCTCCCCGTACAAGTAGTGGCTCCAAATTTTCAAGGCAAAGACTACAGCGGCTAACTCCAAGTCGTGCGTCGGATAATTGACCTCATGTGGCCTCAACTGCCGAGATGTGTAAGCCACAACCTTACCTTCCTGCATCAGCACACAACCCAATCCCGTATGTGATGCATCGCAATACACTGTGAATTCCTTCCCGACCTCAAAGTTGAATTAAAACAGAGCTTGGTCAAAATCTTCTTTAGTTTGTCGAAACTCTCTCCTGCGCTTCTCGGTCCAAACAAATGGAACCCCTTTCCTTAACAACTTGGTCATTGGCGCTGCGATCAATGAAAAACCTTCTACAAATCTTGGTAGTATCCCGCAAACCAGTAGAAAACTCCGAATCTCGACCACCGACTTAGGCGGCTTCCAATCCAAAATCGCCTCAATCTTCCGAGGATCTACCCTAATCCCCTCACCGACACTACATGACCCAAGAATGTTACCTCCACGAGCGAACTCGCACTTACTAAATTTTGGATAAAGTTTGTTTTTCCTCGAGAATCTGCATTACTATTCGCAAGTGCGCATCATGCTCCTCCTCCTGTCTTTGAGTATACTAAGATGCCGTCAATAAAAACCACTACGAATCGATCCAAATCTGCTGAAACACCCTATTCATCATATCCATGAATACCGCCGCGCAAGTTAGTCAACCCAAACGGCATTACCGTAAATTCGTAGTGCCCATACCGAGTAATGTAAAATTTGTCTTATGGATATCCGCCTCCTTCACCTTCAATTGGTGATACCGGACCTTAAATCAATTTTCGAGAATACCGAAGCACCCTTGGTGATCAAACAAGTCATCTATCCGCTGACAGCGGATACTTATTTTTGATCGTCGACTAGTTCAATGGCGGTAGTCTATACACATCCGCATGGTACCATCTTTCTTCTTAACAAAGAGTATCGGGCGCTCCCAAGGTGAAACACTTGGCCTAATAAAGCCTCGATCCAACAACTCTCGGATCTCGAGCCTTTAATTCCACTAACTCCTTTGGCACCATCCTATACGGAGCAATAGACATCGGCGCATTTCTGAGCAGATCTATCCCGAACTCTACCTCACGATCCGGTGGCAAACCCGTAAGCTCCTCAGGAAACACATCCGCAAATTCCCCAACTGTCCGAACTTTCTCTACAGCAGACTCTTTAGCCTCCAAGGCATACACATGAACCACATACGCCTCACAAACCCTTTCGACCATTTTCTCGGCCTTGAGCAGATACCACATTAGATAAGTAATCTCTCCTATTACCTATCATAACCACTTCATCACCCTCCGACGCTTTAAGAACCATGCGCTTAGCCGCGCAATCCAACCTTGCCTGGTACTTAACCAACCAGTCCATCCCAAGAATCAGATCGAACTCCCCAAACGGCAGTTCCATCAGATCAGCCAAAAACACTACCCCTTGGAGTTCTAGGGGTACATCCTTAAATGTGACTTATCTACAACTACAGAGTGACCTAGAGGGCTAATTACAGTCATCTGCCTAGGAGTAGTTTCAGAGTCTAAGTCCATGGTCTCTACTATACTACTAGCCACGTAAGAATGCGTCGAACCCACATCAATCAAAGTAGTAAATAGAGAACCAAAGATCAAGAACGTATCGGTTATGACGTCCGGTGCATCGCCCTCCTCTCGGCGCCTCGCTGCATACACTAACCCAGCCATCGCCCTCAAGATTACTCGCACCTGCGCGGTGTTCCACGGCCCCGATCAGAACCATTACCTCCTCTGCCATTACCACGACCCCTCTGCGGTGGCAGTCCATTATTCCTGACCGAGTACGACCCTGACTCTCGGACTAAACCCTAGCCAACCTACGCGCGAGTCCCTCACACGATGATCCAATGAGCCACACTCGAAACACCCTTTTCCACCAGTCTAACATCCTCCCCAATGATATTTCCCACAACGGTTACACTGCGGCGGTCCCTGACTAGCAGTAACAAACCTACCAGACTGATTCGGCCCACTCTGCCTAGCCCTTTCTCGAGGATTACACGATGACCCGGAAGATCCAAAACTCCTCTTATGTCCTGTTCCTATCCATGCCCCGCCTTACCGACTCCTTCACTCCCTCGGCCTACCTTAGCCTTCTCAACCAGATGAGCAAACTCACGCTCCTGGCTTTGTGGAGCAATCAGCAACCTCAACTCGTCTCTCGGACCATCCTCAAAACGAACACACCTCTCGTGTTCAAGAGCCACAATGCCCCTAGCATACCGACTCACCTCAAGAACTCACCTGCGTACTACGACACGGACTTACTCCCCGAACTAACCTCGAAATGCTTTTCATTTGTGCGTCGATGTAGCTAGCTCCAATGTACTTTTTCCTATAAGCGACCTTAAAATAATCCCACGTAAGATCCTCTCTGCAAAGATCGTCTCCGAACCGTGAGCCACCACCTGGTATGACTCATCCCGAAGAAGCGATACTATGCCCTTGACTTCTCCCTCAAGAAATCAGTCTAAATCATCCATGACCCGCTCTGTCGCCTCCAGCCAATACTCAGCCGTGCTAGGAGCAACACCAGAAACACCTCGAGATACATCAGCCCCGTTCGCCCGGAGTCGCTCAGGCACAGATTTCCTGACTCCTGCACCTCCACCTACTCTAGCTACCCTTTTCCAAAACCCGCAGCATCGCCTGCGACACTGCATCATCCCCAGTTTGATCTTGAAACTCACCACCTCCAGCTGGTGGCGGTACCGGTATCTCATTCTCGGACCCCTGACCAGATCCTACGGGTTTCAAAACTGTCATCCTACCACGACCTCGTCCACGACCGCGTCCACCTCGAGCACTCATGACTAAAATCTCTACGTATCTGATTTAGGTTTTTTATGCATCAGTAATTATTCCACTGTTTTAATAGCAAAGTCTTATGAATATTAAAGAAGCTTTGTTTCCGCGAGTTCACAGAATCCTACCAGTTTCAGTTTCTACAGTAATCCACTATTGCTAATCATACAATCCCATCAATATCAAAATCACAAGCAATAGTAAGGGGTACTTACCTGGGCGAACTGGTGCCGGAGACTCGGTCCCATGCCTTTTTCAACCACATATTTAAAAACAAAACTCTTAAAACAACTTTTTAAAACATTTTGGGCCTCGAGCCCACAGCCGAGCCTTTGAACTTGGCTCTGATACCACAATTGTAACACCCCAAACCCGGTCCATACACCACGACCGGATCTGGTATGTTACGGGAAAAAAATGTATTTGAGAGGTGTAGGTTTCTGGTTAAAAGTTTGATGCAAACTCTTTGTATTTTGCACATTTTGTTCTTGTAGAAATCTTGGGCATGATTGCTTAAAAACTCCTATTTTATTTTGAAAGCTTGGGTGCTTAAAAACTTAGTTGGACCCATAGATAAAAACCATTTCTCTATTTTGTGTCATTTAGAAATCAAGTGACTCTTTTGTTGCTTCAAAACTTTCTGAACCTAGGGTGGAAAATCTTAAGTTTGAAAAAAAAACATCTGGGTTTCGTTCATCTTAAATTTCAGTGGTGATACCCGATGGTAGAGTTTAAAACATTTCGCTTTGTAGTTTGAAAACCTTATCTTTCCAAGTTTTAGCCAAATTTTACCCATTAATTTGTTAAGGCATATTTAAAATCCAATACAAGCATGTAAATAACAAAAACATAAAGTTAAAAGGCCTTTTACAATCCAAATAAAAAACCCAAGTGAAAATAAATAAAATATAGTACCAAGTTTTAAAAAAAAGTGCAACCTCGATTTTTATTTATGGCATGAGCACCTCGAGTCCACCCGGCTCCATGTCCGCAACTAAGTGTCACTGAAATGATAAGGGAGAAGGTGAGTCGCAAGACTCGGTGCATAAATCCTCCCGGTATATGCAACATACCAACACACATCATACTAAAGCAATACAATCAATGCACCCGATCCTAACCATCCATATCACCTTTCTACCCCGTGTGGTACCAAACCACTGGTGGTGCCAAACCACTGGTGACCCAAAGTCACGATATCCATCAATGTGGTGCCAAACCTTTGGTGACCCAAAGTCACGAATAATCCAATGATGGGGCCAACCCATCGTGTGATACCAAATCACCTGGCGTCAATCCCGTATCTCAAGCGTGGGGCCAACCATCGTGGTACGGCCACTGGGACGAGACGCTATGAGGTGCCAAACCTCTGGTGTCCCAAAGACACAATGTGATACCAAATCATTGGTGACCGAAGTCAAGAATCCAATGATGGGGCCAACCCATCGTGTGATACCAAAATCATGGCGTCAATCCCATAATATCAACCGTGGGGCCAACCCACCGTGGTGCTAAGCCACCGGGACGAGACATTTGAGGTGCCAAACCTCCGTGACCCAAAGTCACAAAATATCATCTGTGGTACCAAACCTTTGGAGGTGCCAAACCTCTGGTGTCCCAAAGACATGGATATCATATTCCCCCTCCTCTCATATCACCCATACATGTCATACGATGCAAATCATGTAAATCATGCGATCATGCCAATATGTTTAATATCGCATCTCATATCACATACCTCAAGCAATCATGATATCATATACCATTAATAGAACTCGTAATGAAACGGACTTACCGGATCCGCATACACATACCCCATTGGGTACCATATCCATCAACCATATTGTTTTGATCTTAATAGGCAAACAGGTTATTAAACATATCACTAAGTAGATAGTGTGTTAGTCTCACACACTGTTCGAACACAAGCTTTAACCAAAGAACCGATCTAAGACCCTCGATAGCCTCGACAACCTTGCTCCTATAATCGGCCAAACAGGAGATTAGCACTTATACCATTTGGCCAGAATAGATAAACCAAAGGGTTAACATTAAACCCTTACCTCGCAAATGGTTTGGTTTCCTACCAAACCCGAACCAAACAATGGTTCCTCTGACAATCGGCCTCACCCTAAAAAGAAAATGGTTAATCCTTTAATAACTTGGCTTAATGAAAACTAAATGAATAGACTAAAAGAACCAACTCTTACCACCACTTACCAATTGCTTACCCAAAGATAATTGCTTTGCTTGACTGCTTCACAATCCCGAATGTCCTATACAAAATGGTTTCCAAACAAGAGGTTAACTCCTTTCAACCACACTAGAATCGGCTCTTAACCAACCCACAAACGAAAAAGAACAAGGGAGGGGAGAAATGGCCATCCGGCCAAGCACTTACCTTCTTCTGAACTCAAATGAAAACCGAACTAGAAGAGGTCTACACCACCCAACTATTCGGTCAAGATGCAACTAAAGAAAGAAGAGAAATTTCGGCAACACCAGGGAGGGATTCGGCTATAATCTAAAAATAAAGCAAAAGAAATGTGGTTCAAGAGAAGAAGAGAAATCGGCCAAAAGTTGAAGAAAAATTCGGCTCAAGTAGGAATGAGAAGAAATAAATGGAGAATTCAGCTAAGAAGCAATGTGATGTCGGCACAAGTGTTTCAAAAGAGAAGAGATGAAAATATAAGAAAAAGAGAATACTAGTTTCGGCTTATGCAAGTGAAAAAAGAAAAAGAAATGCAAGAGTGCATTCGGCTACCCAAGAGAACTAAGAAGAACAAAGCAAATTCGGCAAAGGTTGTCTGTACTTTCGGTTTCAAGAAAGAAAATGAAAAGAGAAATCAATTGGAATTCCGGCTACTATTGACAAAAGAGAGGAATTTGGTTTGACACAAAGTGACTAAAAATGCACAAAAGTGCCTAAGTGAATTTCGGCTATCACCCCTCCCCATTTACCAAAACCGGCCACTCTCTCCACAAACTCCCCAACATTCGGCCACTACCAACAATTACTCCAAGCCACACATTCAAACTAGTTGAACTAGTCAACCTCCACAATTTACTCCCCACCCACCATTCAAACACTTGACTTGGTCCAACCTCAACCACCTTGGCGTCAAAATGGAAGAAAAATGTGGGACTTCTGCAACTTGAACTCAGGACCTCTCCCCTGCAAGTGGCGTCACACACACAAGCCTCAAGTGGCGCCTATCCTGCCACTCCACCAGCTCATTTCTTGTGTTTTCAATCACCAAATAATATTTATAAACCCCAGCTTCTTCAGCTCCCCTCACCTAAGCCTAAAAACTAAAATTTCCCCACCTACTCAAGCTTACACCTAGCTTACAACTAAGCCCCTACAACATCAAAACAGCAACATAGCACACCAGACCCATGCAACCAAAGTCATAACAAAATAGCCCCTATCCCTGGATATTACATCCAACTTGTTGATTTATTCTGGACAGGTCTGATAGCTTTGCTAGTTTACAAAACCATCCAAATTAGAGACTAGTCAACCCAATATTCGACTACACATTGTAACAGTCCAGTTTAGACCCTAGTCAGAAAAGTGGTTTCGGGACCACAAATCTGAGTCAAAAAAATATTTTAATATTATTTTCTGTGTTTATAGTATGTGATTAAGCATGTGTGAAAGTTTCGTGAAATAAATTATCCGTTTGTGTGCTTAATTTGATAAAAGGACTTAATCGCAGAAAAGGTAAAAGTGGCTTTCTATTTGATAAAGTATTTTAATGCTATGTTCTTTTAATAAGAAGGCCTTAAAAGGAAATTAGGCCATTATATTATGGCATGGACGGTAGTGGACATGCATTTTAAAGATTTTATAATGTTTCATTAAGGGTAAAATGGGAAATAGATAATTAAGTTTAATTAAAATAAAACAAAAGCATGAAATTATGCCATATTATGTTCATCTAGCCGAAAAACACAAAGAAAAAGAAAAAGAAGAAGTTTGTTAGGTTTCGGCACATGCAAAGCTTGATTTAGGTATGTTTTTGATCGATTTTTGATAATTTCTACGTTTTTGTAATCGTTGCTTCGAATACTTCAAAACCCATGCCTTAATTTTGTGAATTGATGATGATTTTGAAATGTGCCATTGATGAATTCATGAGTTTTGTGATGCTTGAGGATGAAATATGAAAGATATGTGATAGGTTACATTAGTTTGTCTTTGGACTTTTGATGAATTTGAGTAATTTGGACTAAATTGAGAAAATAATATTTTGAGGGACTAAAATGTGAAATAAATGAAAAATATGCGCTACTAGGGGCCTATAGAGAATTCGGCTAAGCATGGGTTGAATTGAATTAGGTGTATTTTGTGACTTTGTGAAATAAGGACTAAAATGCCAAAATGTGAAAATATGAGGGCTAATTTGTAAATTACCCTAAATGTGTGTTCTTGGATTGAATTAAATGAATTGGTGAATAAAAGAGTTAAATTTGAATATGTTTAGATCAAGAACCGAAGAAAATAGATTTAGACCGCGGAAAGTCGAAAGTGATCGAATAGTCGAATCCGCCTGTTTATCCGAATCCGAGGTAAGTTCATATACGAATAAACGTATTTAAGTTGAATTATTTATGTTCATTTGATATTGAATTGTGATGAATGGCTTACTAAGATTTTGAAAGCTTACTCTGTGTGTGTCTGCATTGTTTTATAAATCGTTAAAGCTACGGAAGGCTCGGGGATCGTCGAGGATTGTCACCACACTCTCAAACTTCATTTTGGCATCTTTTGAAAGTGTAAATATTTAAATATTTCATGTATATTCTAGTTGAAATGGTTGATGTTTTGAGTTGTATAAATAGCCATATGATATGGCTAGGTAAGGAATATGATATGATTGAGTAATTCATGCTAAATGATGCATAGTTTGATATGGTTTGTTGGCTAATGTTTGCGCTAATGAGATGGTCAAATTTTATGATAAGTTTTGTGATGAAAAGTTTGTATATTATTGATGAGAGGACATCCTATTGTAATGGTAAGTTGATGGATGAATCATGCTTAGATATGCTTGTGAATTAGTTGAACTGAATAGCACATAAGATGTTGTGTTTGAAATGTTCTTGAATAGGTAGAAAAGATGGTCAATTTGGTATGTTTTTGGTTGCCATAAGTGTTTGGATTTATGCTTGTATGTGCTTGTAGGGTTAGCCCAAAGTGTGGGTGGCATTTTGGCCTTGTAAATGGCCTATAATTGCCTAGACGGTTCAGCACAAGGGTGTGTGGCTCGACCGTGTCCTTCATAGTTGTAATTTAAAACAAGTCAGGCTCGACCACGGGCTAGACACATGGGCGTGTGACTGGCCGTGTTATGCAAGTGAGGCTCGACCATGGGTGAGGCACACGGGCGTGTCTCAGGCCGTGTGGTCAAGTCAGTATGTATGCCCTATTTTGCCACGGCTTAGACACACGGGCGTGTCTGAGGTTGTGTGAGGCACACGGGCGTGTGATCTCTGTAACTTTGAAAAATGTTAAATTTTTGAAAAAAATTTGTATGATCCCGGTTTAGTCTCGACCCATTTCTAATGCATGTTTAAGGTCTCGTAGGCCTCATTAAGGGACTATTTACTTGTATTCTGCTTCGATATGACAATTATATACGTATTGATGTGTAATGTTTGTAAAAGTTTCCAATTTTCTGATAGTGCCTCTTAACCCTAGAACGGCGATGGTTATGGGATAGGGGTGTTAAATTTGATTGGTATCAGAGCTACGGTTTAGTCGATTCTAGGACTAATGTAGCGTGTGAGAGTTTAGCTATACATGCCATATATACGAACTGTGGTAGTGTGATGAATTCTGACGTATAAAATGTGTTTTCGTATAGTGAATGGATCCCGAAAGTGCTGTAGCTGACGATGTTGAAAGTAATGTGCCTGCGCCCGCTCAAGGGACAGCGCCATCTGATTCGAGATTGACTACTAGCGGTCAGGAAGGAGAGGCTAAACAAGCCTTTTTTCAAATGATGAATGAGTGGTTCACTCAATACGTAAGAACAAATCCGGCTGTTTCACAACCTTCGCCCCCACTGTGAATCTGAATCTGTTGAATTCCCCTCAGACGTAAGAACTAATCCCCTCAAACTTCTGTTATACCTCCAGCTGTGAATTTGAGTCTGTTGAATAAGCCTCCGGTCGACAAAATTCGTAAATATGGGGCCGAAGAGTTCAGGGCCACTAGTGATGATGATGCTGAGAGAGCTGAGTTTTGGCTCGAGAATACAATCCGAGTGTTTGATGAAATGTCATTGAATCCTGATGAATGCATAAAATTTGTCGTTTCCCTGTTACGAGATGCCACTTATCAGTGGTGGAAGACTTTGATTTCTGTTGTTCCAAAAGAACGGATTACATGGGATTTCTTTCAGTCTGAGTTCCATAAGAAATATACCAGCCAGAGATTTATAGATTAAAAGCGAACAAAGTTTCTGGAATTGAAACAGGGTAGTAAGACTGTCACTGAGTATGAACTAGAATTTGTGAGGTTAAGTCAATATGCTCAGGAATGTGTTTCGACTGAAGCTATAATGTGTAAAAGATTTGAAGACAGCCTAAATGAAGATATCCAATTTCTAGTTGGAATTCTGGAAATAAAAGAGTTTGTTTTGCTTGTTGATCGAGCATGTAAAGCTGAAGCACTTGGGAAAGATAAAAGAAAAGCTGAGTCAGAAGCTAGAGATGCGAGAAAGAGATTTCCGAGTAAATCAATTCAGTCTGTATCAAAGAAATTCAGAGATGAGCATATCCATTCAATGGCTAATGTGGGATATTCAAACAGAGATCGTGTTAGATCGCAGTCGAACTTCAAAGCTCCAGCTACTTCAATAGCTAGTGTGGGAAATGTCCGAACCGAGCGACCTGAATGTAAGCACTGTGGTAAAAGACATCCGGGTATGTAACAGCCCAGTTTAGACCCTAGTCAGAATAGTGATTTTGAGACCACAAATTCAAGGTCGAAATAATATTTTAATATTATTTTCTGTGTTTACAGTATGTGATTTAGCCTGTGTGAAATTTCTGTGTGAAAATTTTATCGATTGTGTGTTTAATTTGCGAAAAGGACTTAATTTTATAAGGTGTAAAAGCTGTGTGCTAATTTTTAAGTGTCAAATTGTGGATGGCTTTTTAGGGTGGAGGCTTTATGAGGCAAATAGTCCATTTTTAAGTTAGTGGATTGTTAAATGAATTATAAACCATAATGTTAATTTGTCCTTTATGATAATAAAAAGGTTAGATATGTCATTTATGTATTAAAATGTAATAATAATAAAACAAAAAAATGAAAGTGGTCATCTTTTATGCATCCATTTTTTACCGAAGTAGCAAAGAAGAAGAAAGGAAAAAGAGAGCTAGGTTTCGGTTGATGTTAAGCTTGATTCAAGGTATGTTTGAGCTCAGTTTTTGATAATTTCTACGTTTTTGTAATCGTTGCTTTGTGCTCTACAAAACCCATGCTTAAATTTTGTGAATTGATGATTTTTATAAAATGTGCCATTGATGAAATGGTAAGCTTTGTGATGAGTGTTGGTGTTAAATGAAAGATATGTGTTTAATGAACATGTTTTATTCTTGAACTTTTGATGAATTTAGCTAATTAGGGCTAATTTGAGAAAATAGCATTTTGAAGGATTAAAATGTGAAATAAATGAAAGGTGTGGGCTTGTATGAATATAGTGAGAATTTGGCTAGGCATGGGTGCAAGCTAATTATGTGAATTTGATGATTTTGTGAAAGAGGGACTAAAGTGTCGAAATGTAAAAATGTGAGGGCTATTTTGTAAAATGCCCTAAATATGTGTGTTTGGACTAAAATGAATGATTTGGTGATTGAATGGATTGAATTTGAATGTGTATAGACCAAGAAAGGAGAGGTTCAGATCGAGATCGAGGCAAAGATAAAGTGCTCGATTAATCGACCATTTCGATAGTTCAACGTTCGAGGTAAGTTCGGACACAATACGAACATTTAGTTATGTTAAATGTTATGAAATGAATGTTATAATGATATTGAAATGTTGATGCTATGTGAGAGTTGAGTTTGAGTTACGTGGCACTAAGTGTGCGTATTCAAAAACGTGATCGAGGTGATCAGCACTGTGTGTGCGAAATAATATAAGCTTCGACATTGTGGTTGGCACTGTGTGTGCGGTACCGATTGAAGAGCGGTTAGATATAAATGCACTATGTGTGCGATGATAATTAAGCTTCGGCTAAATATCGGGGCACTAAGTGTGCGATTGAATTAAAGAAGAGACGGAAGTGGATCGAAAGGGAAAAGTGAGTATTGAGTAGCAAATGAAATTGACTACTAGGTGTTGACTAAGGTACGCTCAGAACCTATGTGGTTGATGAATCCATGAATGAGATTATGAAATGTTAAATGAGCATTTTAGTTTTTAATGGCATGATATATATATGTATATATGGAATAATCTATGTGATGATTTGTTTTATTATAATGTATCATGTTATGAACTTACTAAGCTTTGAAAGCTTACTGTGTGATTTGTTTCTCTACTTTGCAGTGTCAGTAAAGCTTGCTCGGATCCAAGAATCGTCAGCATCTCAATCACACTATCGACATTCTATTTTGGTACTTTTGGAAAGATGTACATAGTTGAAATATGGCATGTATAGGATAGTTGTTTTGAATCATATTTGAGATGTGTAAATAGCCATGTGATGTGGCCAGCTAAGTGTTGGTAATGTGCATGAGTGAATATGGTATTTGGTGCATATTTTGATATAGCATGATGGTAATGAATTAGCATATGAATGGTGAATTCAATGATGAATTAATGCCTTAGTTATTTAGTAAGGTTATGGATGATTTATACCTAGATTTACATGTAATTTGGTTGTATAAAATGGCATGCTTAGAAATGAGATTCTATGTGATGATATGATGATTGCTGGAAATGAATTTGGTTGCTAAATTGTGTGTATAAATATGCTCAAATGTGCTTGTAGAATTGACCCATGTGGGTGGCATTTTGGCCTTGCAAATGGCCTAATTGAGCCACACGGTTGTGGCACACGGGCGTGCCTAGTGACCGTGGGGCTAAGTCAGTAGCTAGCCTAATAGCACACGGCCAAGACACGAGCGTGCCTAGTCGCCGTGTGAGAAAGTCAGAATATGGCCTAAGAGTACACGGCCTTAGCACACGGGGTGCTTAGTGGCCGTGGATGGGAAGTCAGATTCGACCACGGCCAAGGCACACGGGCGTGCTTGGTGGTCGTGGATGTGAGGTAAGATTCGACCACGGGGAGGACACACGGGGGTGTCCAGCTTCCGTGGGAGGCACACAGTTTGCCCACACAGGCGTGTATCCCCTAAAACCTAGAAATGTTTTTAAATTTCGAAAAGTTTCTGTATGTGTTTCGGTTTAGTCCCGACCCCTCCCTAGCATGTGTTTAAGGTCTTATACGCCTTAAAAAGGGACTAATTGTTTATGTTTGATGTATTATGATGATGATTGCCTTTGTGTCATACATGGGTTGTGAAGTGATTCTATTGTTCGGTAATGCCTCTTAACCCTATTTCGGTGACAGTTTCGAGTTAGGGGTGTTACATTTATTTAGTATCAGAGCTACGGTTTAGTCGATTCTCGGACTAACGTAGCGAGTGTGAGTCTAGCTATACATGCCAAATATGAATTTGCGATAGTGTGATGAATTTTGACAGTTGAAAATGTGTTTTCCTATAGTAATGGATCCTGATCGAGCAGCTGCTGACGATGTAGAAAGCAATGCGCCTGCTCCCGCTCAAGGGACAGCGCCGGCCACATCTAGGCCGAATGATAGTAGTGAAGGAGGAGAGGCTAAGTAGGCCTTCTTCCGAATGATGAGCGAGTGGTTTACGGAGTTCGTTCGAACGAATCCGACTGCTCCACAACCTCCACCCCCACAAGTACCTGTTGTGCCACAAGTTGTAGATCCGATCAGATTGAATAAACCATCTGTAGACAAGATTCGAAAATATGGGGCCGATGAGTTTAGGGCTACATCTGATGACGATGCTGAGCGAGCCGAGTTTTGGCTTGAGAACACAATCAGAGTATTCGACGAGATGTCATTGAACCCTGATGAGTGCATTAAGTGTGCAGTTTCCTTGTTGAGAGACACGGCTTATAACTGGTGGAAAACATTGATATCTGTGGTTCCGGGAGAGAGAATCACCTGGGACTTCTTTCAAGTTGAGTTCAGAAAGAAGTATATCAGTCAACACTTCATTGATTAGAAACGTAAAGAGTTTCTATAATTGAAACAGGGCCGTTTGTCTGTTACTAAGTACGAACGGGAATTCGTAAGACTGAGTCAATACGCGAGGGAATGTGTTTCGACTGAAGCTACTATGTGCAAACATTTCATAGAGGGATTGAATGAAGACATTAAATTGTTAGTTGGGATACTTGATATAAATGAATTTGTTGTGTTAGTCGAAAGAGCTTGCAAAGCTGAGGAGCTCAGTAAAGAAAAGAAGAAAGCTGATTCTAAGGCTCGTGATGAAAGGAAGAGATCGATGAATAAGTTCTCTCAACCTTCAATGAAGAGATTCAGAGATGCAAGCAACCGATCAAATGCTTCCTTTGGGCATCCGAATAGAGATCGCGCAAGACTAAGTGTTGGTCCGAGAATTCAAGCTCCAATGGAATCAAGTGTCGATAGTGCCAAAAGCAATAAACCTGAGTGTAGACAGTGTGGAAGGCGACATGTGGGAGAATGTTGGGGCAAGTACAACAATAGAGTTTGTTATAAATATGGATCCAGAGATCATTTTATTCGAGATTGCCCAAAGATGGTCAAAGAGGAAAATGTTCAGAATAGAAGACCGAGTAATGTGACGGCTAGAGGTAGACCACCCACAAACACCAGAAATGTGAGTGGAAGCCAAAGGGGGACTACTGACACAGCTGTGAGGTCAAAAGCGAGAGCACCTGCCCGAGCCTATGCTATACGTGCGCGAGAAGAAGCATCATCTCCAAGCATCATCACCGGTTCTTTCACTTTATTTGATACTGATGTCATTGCATTGATAGATCTAGGATCAACTTATTCCTATGTGTGTATGAACTTAGTATTGAATAAGAATCTACCTGTTGAGTCTACTGAATTTGTGGTTAGAGTGTCGAACCCCTTAGGCAAGTGTGTTTTGGTGGATAAGGTGTGCAAGAATTGTCCATTGATGTTTCGGGATGCTTGTTTTTCGGTTAATTTGATGTTACTACCATTCGATGAGTTTGACATAATGCAGGTATGGATGAAACACTCGCATAATGCCATCGTGAATTGTAAAAGAAAGAGTATTGAGTTGAAAAGTCAGAATGGTGAGCTAGTTCGAATAGAATCCAATGATATGAAAGGATTACCAGCTGTTGTATCTGCGATGAAAGCTATGAACTATGTGAAAAAGGGTTGTGAAGCTTATTTGACGTACGTGATTGATACAAAAGTGTTAGAAAAGAAAGTTGAATATGTGTCTGTGGTATGTGAGTTTCCAGATGTGTTTCCTGAAGAGTTACCGGGATTACCTCCAATTTGAGAAGTCGAATTTGGTATTGAATTAGTGCCGGGGACCACTCCTATTTCTATAGCTCCGTATAGAATGGAACCAACAGAATTGAAAGAGTTAAAGTCACAGTTGCAAGAATTAACTGATAGAGGATTTGCACGACCGAGTTTCTCACCTTGGGGAGCTCCTGTGTTATTTGTGAAAAAGAAAGATGGAACTATGAGAATGTGTATTGATTATTGATAATTGAATAAAGTGACGATGAAGAACAAATATCCGTTGCCTCGTATTGATGATTTGTTTGACCAGCTGAAGGGAGCTATAGTGTTTTCCAAGATAGACTTGAGATCTGGTTACTATCAGTTAAGAGTTAAAGAATCTGATGTGCCGAAGACCGCTTTTCGAACGAGGTATGGACATTATGAATTCTTAGTGATGCCTTTCGGACTAACAAATGCTCCTACAGTGTTTATGGATCTAATGAATCAGATATTCAGACCGTATTTGTATCACTTTGTAGTGGTGTTCATTGATGATATTTTGATCTATTCGTGTGATGAGACGCAGCATGCCGAGCATTTGAGAACTGTGTTACAAACTATGCGTGAGAAACAGTTGTATGCTAAGTTTAGTAAATGTGAATTTTTGTTGCGTGAAGTTGGTTTTCTTGGGCATATTGTGTCAGCTGTCAGGATACGAGTTGATCCTAGTAAAATCTCTGCTATATTAAAATGGAAGCCTCCGAGAAATGTGTCTAAAGTCCGTAGTTTTCTGGGACTAGCGGGATATTATAGACGGTTTGTCAAAGGCTTCTCAATGATTGCGACTCCGTTGACGAAGTTGCTACAAAAAGATGTTAAATTTGAATGGTCAAAAAAGTGTCATCAGAGTTTTGAGCAGTTGAAAGTGTTGTTGACGGAAGCACCAATGTTAGTTCAATCGGAATCGGGAAAAGAATTCATAGTCTACAGTGATGCATCGTTGAATGGTTTGGGCTGTGTGCTGATGCAAGAAGGTAAAGTTATTGCTTATGCTTCGAGGCAGCTAAAGCCGCATGAAAAGAACTACCCAACGCATGACCTTGAATTGGATGCAATCGTGTTCGCATTGAAGATTTGGCGTCACTATCTGTTTGGGGAAAAATGTCACATCTATACTGATCATAAGAGCTTAAAGTATTTGATGACTCAAACAGATTTGAATTTGCGACAGAGAAGATGGTTAGAATTGTTGAAAGACTATGAACTTGTGATAGATTATCACCCGGGTAAAGCTAATGTTGTAGCTAATGCTTTGAGTCGAAAATCGTTATATGCTTTGCGAGCTATGAGTACTCAAATAGATCTGTGTGATGATAGTGCAGTTATAGCTGAGTTAAAAATAAAGCCGATGTTTGTACATCAGATTTGTGATGCTCAGAAAAATGATGTTGAAATGATGGCTAAAAGAACTCAATGTGAATCGAACGCTGAATTAGAATTTCGAGTTGATAGTGATGATTATTTGAGATTTAGAGATCGGATTTGTGTTACGAGAAATTCAGAGTTAATTTCGATGGTTTTGAATGAAGCTCATAATAGTCCATTAACTGTACATCCTGGGAGTACGAAAATGTATAATGATCTGAAACAGTTTTATTGGTGGCATGGTATGAAACGAGACATCTCTGACTTTTTGTCGAAATGTTTAATTTGTCAGCAAGTCAAAGCTGAACATCAAGTTCCGTCTGGTTTGTTACAACCGATTATGATTCCTAAGTGAAAATGGGAGAGAATTACGATGGACTTCGTGTTGGGTTTGCCCTTATCTCCGAGTAAGGAAGATGCAATCTGGGTGATAGTGGACAGATTGACGAAATCAGCTCATTTCGTTCCGGTAAGAATCGATTATTCTTTAGATAAGTTAGCTAAAATGTATATCAATGAGATTGTGAAATTGCACGGAGTACCACTATCTATAGTGTCTGACAGAGATCCGAGATTTACCTCACGATTTTGGAAGAAATTGCAAGATGCTTTAGGCACGAAATTGCATTTTAGTACTGCTTTTCATCCGCAAACAGATGGTCAATCCGAACGAATCATTCAGATTCTTGAAGACATGCTGAGATGTTGTATACTTGAATTTGAAAGTACGTGGGAAAAGCATTTATCATTGATTGAGTTTGCATATAAAAACAATTTTCAATCTAGCATTAAAATGGCACCATATGAGGCTCTTTATGGTCGAAAGTGTAGAACTCCATTGTATTGGACTGAGTTGAGTGAGAATAAGATTCACGGGGTTGATCTGATAAAAGAGACTGAACAGAAAGTGAAAGTAATTCGTGACAGTTTGAAAGCGACTTCAAATCATCAAAAGTCTTATGTAGATTTGAAATTTAAAAGATATTGAGTTCGAAGTCGGCGATAAAGTGTTTTTGAAAGTATCTCCGTGGAAGAAAATACTTGATTTTTGGTGGAAAGGCAAAAGTCGAGTCCGAGATTCATCGGACCGTATGAGATCATTCAAATGAGTTGGGTCGGGCTTGCTTACAGATTGATGTTGCCACCTGAGTTAGAAAAGATTCATAACGTGTTTCATGTGTCAATGCTTCGACGGTACAGATCAGACCCGTCTCATGTGATTGCTCCTACTGAGGTTGAGATTTAGTTAGACTTGTCGTATAGTGAAGAACCGATCCGAATTGTAGCACGTGAGACCAAAAAGTTGAGAAATAAGAAATTCTCTTTAGTGAAAGTATTATGGCATAAACACGGTGTTAAAGAGGCTACGTGGGAGCCTGAGATCATTATGAGAGAGTAATATCCACACCTATTCACTGGTAAGATTTTCGGGGACGAAAATCCCCAAGGGGGGAGAGTTGTAACAGCCTGGTTTAGACCCTAGTCGGAATAGTGATTTTGAGACCACAAATTCGAGGTCAAAATAATATTATAATATTATTTTATGTGTTTACAGTATGTGATTTGGTCTGTGTGAAATTTCTGTGTGAAAATTTTATCGATTGTGTGTTTAATTTGCGAAAAGGACTTAATTGTATAAGGTGTAAAAGCTGTGTACTGATTTTTAAGTGTCAAATTGTGGATGGCTTTTTAATTTGGAGGCTTTATGAGGCAAATAGTCCATTTTTTAAGTTAGTGGATGGTTAAATGACTTATAAACCATAATGTTCATTTGTCCATTATGATAATAAAAAGGTTAGATATGTCATTTATGTATTAAAATGTAATAATAATAAAACAAAAAGATGAAAGTGGTCATCTTTTATGCATCCATTTTTGACCGAATTAGCAAAGAAGAAGAAAGGAAAAAGAGAGCTAGGTTTTGGTTGATGTTAAGCTTGATTCAAGGTATGTTTGAGCTCGGTTTTTGGTAATTTCTACGTTTTTGTAATCGTTGCTTTGTGCTCTACAAAACCCATGCTTAAATTTTGTGAATTGATGATTTTTATAAAATATGCCATTGATGAAATGGTAAGCTTTGTGATGAGTGTTGGTGTTAAATGAAAGATATGTGTTTAATGAACATGTTTTATTCTTGAACTTTTGATGAATTTAGCTAATTAGGGCTAAATTGAGAAAATAGCATTTTGAAGGATTAAAATGTGAAATAAATGAAAGGTGTGGGCTTGTATGAATATAGTGAGAATTCGACTAGGCACGGGTGCCAGCTAATTATGTGAATTTGATGATTTTGTGAAAGAGGGACTAAAGTGTCGAAATGTAAAAATGTGAGGTCTATTTTGTAAAATGCCCTAAATATTTGTGTTTGGACTAAAATGAATGATTTGGTGATTGAATGGATTGAATTTGAATGTGTATAGACCAAGAAAGGAGAGGTTCGGATCGAGATCGAGGCAAAGATAAAGTGCTCGATTGACCGACCATTTCGATAGTTCAACGTCCGAGGTAAGTTCGGACACAATACGAACATTTAGTTATGTTAAATGTTATGAAATGAATGTTATAATGATATTGAAATTTGGATGCTATGTGAGAGTTGAGTTTGAGTTATGTGGCACTAAGTGTGCGTATTCGAAAATGTGATCGAGATGATTAGCACTGTGTGTGGGAAATAATATAAGCTTCGACATTGTGGTTAGCACTGTGTGCGCGATAATAATTAAGCTTCGGCGAAATATCAGGGCACTAAGTGTGCGATTGAATTAAAGAAGAGACAGAAGTGGATCGAAAGGGAAAAGTGAGTATTGAGTAGCAAATGTAATTGACTACTAGGTGTTGACTAAGGTACGCTCGGAACCTATGTGGTTGATGAATCCATGAATGAGATTATGAAATTTTTAATGAACATTTTAGTTTTGAATGGCATGATATATATATGTATATGTGGAATAATCTATGTGATGATTTGTTTTATTATAATGTATCATGTTACGAACTGTGTGATTTGTTTCTCTGCTTTGCAGTGTCAATAAAGCTTACTTGGATCCAAGAATCGTCAGCATCTCAATCACACTATCGGCATTCTATTTTGGTACTTTTGGAAAGATGTACATAGTTGAAATATGGCATGTATAGGCTAGTTGTTTTGAATCATATTTGAGATGTGTAAATAGCCATGTGATATGGCTAGCTAAGTGTTGGTAATGTGCATGAGTGAATTTGGTATTTGTTGCATATTTTGATATAGCATGATGGTAATGAATTAGCATATGAATGGTGAATTCAATGATAAATTAATGCCTTAGTGATTTAGTGAGGTTATGGATGATTTATACCTAGATTTACATGTAATTTGGTTGTATAAAATGGCATGCTTAGAAATGAGATTCTATGTGATGATATGATGATTGTTGGACATGAATTTTGTTGCCAAATTGTGTGTATAAAGATGCTCAAATGTGCTTGTAGAATTGACCCATGTGGGTGGCATTTTGGCCTTGCAAATGGCCTAATTGAGCCACACGGTTGTGGCACACGGGCGTGCCTAGTGACCGTGGGGCTAAGTCAATAGCTAGCCTAATAGCACACGGCCATGACACTGGCGTGCCTAGTCGTCGTGTGAGAAAGTCAGAATATGGCCTAAGAGTACACGGCCTTAGCACACGGGGTGCTTGGTGGCCATGGATAGGAAGTCAGATTCGACCACGGCCAAGGCACACGGGCGTGCTTGGTGGCCATGGATGTGAGGTCAGATTCGACCACGAGGAGGACACACGGGGGTGTCCAGCTGCCGTGGGAGGCACACGGTTTGCCCACACGGGCGTGTATCCCCTGAAACCTAGAAAAGTTTTTAAATTTTGAAAAGTTTCTGTATGTGTTTCAGTTTAGTCCCGACCCCTCCCTAGCATGTGTTTAAGGTCTTATACGCCTTAAAAGGGACTAATTGTTTATGTTTGATGTATTATGATGATGATTGACTTTGTGTCGTAAATGGGTTGTGAAATGATTCTATTGTTCGGTAATGCCTCTTAACCCTATTCTGGCGATGGTTTCGGGTTAGGGGTGTTATAGGGTAGTTGTAGATTGAATGATCGAGCCTGTTTCAGATGTGGATCATTAGACCATTTCATCCAGGACTGCCCTGAATCAGTTGAACAAGAGATTACACAGAATCCGAAGTCAGATAATGCTTCAGCTAGAGGTAGACCTTCAAGAAACACAAGAAATGTCAGTGGTAGTCAGAGAGCTACGAGAGATACAGTAGCTAGATCTGAATCTAGAGCGCCTGCCAGAGCGTATGCCATTCAAGCTCTTGAGGAAGCTTCGTCTCCAGATGTTATTACGAGTACATTTACTCTTTATAATACTTCTGTGATTGCGTTGATAGATCCAGGGTCTACTCATTCGTATGTATGCATGAACCTGGTATCCAGTAAGACTTTGCCTGTAGAGTCAACTGAATTTGTTATTAGAGTATCGAACCCCTTAGGTAAAAGTGTCTTGGTTGATAAAGTGTGTAAGAACTGTCCGTTGATGTTCCGAAATGTTTATTTTTTGGCTGATCTGATGCTATTACCTTTTGATGAGTTTGATATAATTTTGGGTATGGATTGGTTAACATTGCATGATGCTGTTGTGAATTGCAAACGAAAGACTATTGATTTGAGATGTCAGAATGATGAAATAGTTCGGATTGAATCTAATGATTTGAATGGGTTATCGGCTGTGATATTAGTGTTGAAAGCTCAGAGTTATGTGAAAAAGGGTTGCGAAGCCTATTTTGCCTATGTGATTGATTCAAGAGTGACTGAAAAGAAAGTTGAATCTGTGCCAGTTGTTTGTGAGTTCTCTAATGTATTTCCTGAAGAATTACCGGGATTGCCTCCGGTACGAGAAGTGGATTTTGGTATTGATTTAGTGCCCGGTACAACTCCTATTTTGATAGCTCCATATAGAATGGCGCCAACAAAATTGAAAGAGTTGAAGTCACAGTTGCAAGAGTTGACCGACAGAGGGTTTGCACAACCGAGTTTCTCACCTTGGGGTGCTCCAGTTCTATTTGTGAAAAAGAAAGATGGTACGATGATAATGTGTATTGATTACGGTCAGTTGAACAAAATGACTATAAAGAAAAAATATCCTCTGCCCAGAATCGATAATCTATTTGATCAGTTGAAGGGAGCATCTGTGTTTTCAAAGATAGATCTGAGGTCGGGGTATTATCAGTTGAGAGTAAAAGATTCAGACATTCCGAAAGCTGCCTTCTGAACGAGGTACTGGCAGTATGAATTTTTAGTTATGCCTTTCAGACTAATGAATGCTCCTGCTGTCTTTATGGATTTGATGAACAGAATTTTCATACCGTATTTAGATCAATTTGTTGTTGTATTCATTGATGACATTTTGATTTCTTCGCGTGACAAAATTCAGCATGTTGAACATCTGAGAATTGTGTTACAAACTCTACGAGATAAGCAATTGTATGCGAAGTTCATTAAATGTGAATCTTGGTTGCGTGAATACAGTTTTTTGGGACATATTGTGTCAGCATCTTGTATACGGGTTGATTCGAGTAAAATTTTAGCTATTTTGGAGTGGAAGCCTCCGAGAAATGTGTCTGAAGTCCGTAGTTTTCTGGGACTGGTTGGTTATTATCGAAGGTTCGTAAAAGTCTTTTCAATGATTGCTACTCCATTGACTAGATCGCTTCAGAAAGATGTGAAATTTGAATGGTCCGATAAATGTCAGAAAAGTTTTGATCAGTTGAAAGCCCTTTTGATCGGAGCTCCAGTTTTGATACAGCCAGAATCGGGTAAAGAGTTCGTGATTTATAATGATGCTTCGTTGAATGGTCTGGGATGCGTTCTGATGTGGGAAGGCAAAGTTATAGCTTATGCCTCAAGACAACTAAAGCCGCATGAAAATAATTATCCGACACATGACCTTGAACTAGCTGCGATTGTGTTTGCCTTAAAGATTTGGCGTCATTATCTCTTTGGTGAAAAATGCCATGTGTTTTCGGATCATAAAAGTCTGAAATATTTAATGACTCAGAAAGACTTGAATTTGCGACAGAGAAGATGGTTAGAACTGTTGAAAGATTACGAGTTGGTGATAGACTATCATCCGGGTAAGGCAAATGTTGTTGCTGATGCACTGTGTCAGAAATCACTATTTGTATTGCGTGCTATGAATGCTTATTTAGACTTGTCTGATGATGGTTTGGTTTTAGCTGAGTTAAAAGGAAAATTGTTGTTTTTACAGCAAATATGTGATGCTCAAAAAGTTGAATATGAAATGTTAGCGAAACAAGCTCAGTGTGATTCGAACTCTGATTCTGAATTTTGTGTTGATATTGATGATTGCTTGAGATTTCGAGATTGAAATTGTGTTTCGAGAAACCCAGAGTTGATTCAGTTGATCTTGAATGAAGCACATAATAGTCACTTATCTGTTCATCCAGGAAGTACAAAGATGTATCATGATTTGGAGCAACATTATTGGTGGTCTGGTATGAAACGAGACATCTCTAACTTTGTTTCGAAATGTTTAGTCTGTCAGCAAGTTAAAGCTGAACATCAAGTGTCATCTAGTTTATTACAACCGATAATTATTCTTGAGTGGAAATGGGATAGAGTAACGATGGATTTTGTTTCAGGGTTGCCTTTGACTCCGAAAAAGAAAGATGCAATTTGGGTCGTAGTTGACAGATTCACGAAATCAACTCATTTCATTCAGGTACGATCTGATTACTCACTTGATAAATTAGCTGAGCTATATATTTTTGATTTTGTGAGATTGCACGGGGTGTCACTATCTATTGTATCTGACAGAGATCCGAGATTTACTTCACGATTCTGGAAGAAACTACAAGAGGCCTTAGGTACTGAATTGCATTTCAGTACAGCTTTTCACCCGCAGACGGATGGTCAATCTGATTGGATTATTCAGATTCTCGAGGATATGTTGAGATGTTGCATTCTTGAGTCTGATTGTACGTGGGAACAATATTTACCATTGATTGAGTTTGCATACAATAATAGTTTTTAGTCGAGCATCAAAATGGCACCATATGAGGCTTTGTACGGACGCAAATGTCGAACACCTCTGTACTGGTCAGAACTCGGCGAGAATAAGATACATGGGGTTGATTTGATCAAAGAAATTGAACAAAAAGTGAAAGTGATTTGTGATAGTCTGAAAGCTGCCTCTGATCGTCAGAAATCTTATGCAGATTTGAAACGAAAAGATATCGAATTTGATATCGGTGATAAAGTGTTATTGAAAGTGTCTCCGTGGAAAAAAATACTCCGATTTGGACGTAAAGGCAAATTGAGTCTGAGGTTCATCGGCTGTATGAGATCTTTGAACGAATTGGGGTTGTTGCATAAAGATTGTTGTTGCCACCGGAACTAGAAAAGATTCATAATGTATTTCACATATCAATGCTTCGTCGATACAGATCTGACCCGTTACATGTGATTTCCCCGTCTAAGATTGAAATCTGATCCGATTTGACTTACGAAGAAGAACCGATTCATATCTTGGCTCGTGAGATTAAAGAGTTGAGAAATAAGAAAATTCCATTAGTAAAAGTATTGTGGCATCGACACGGAGTAGAAGAGGCTACGTGGGAGCCCGAAGATTCTATGAGACAACAATATCCGAATCTGTTTAAGGGTAAGATTTTCAGGGACGAAAATCCCTAAGGGGGGAGAATTGTAACAGTCCGGTTTAGACCCTAGTCGGAAAAGTGGTTTCGGGACCACAAATCCGAGTCAAAAAATATTTTAATATTATTTTCTGTGTTTACAGTATGTGATTAAGCATCTGTGGAAGTTTCGTGAAATAATTTATCCGTTTGTGTGCTTAATTTGATAAAATGACTTAATCGTAGAAAAGGTAAATGTGGCTTTCTATTTGATAAAGTATTTTAATGTTATGTTCTTTTAATAAGAAGGCCTTAAAAGGAAATTAGGCCATTATATTACGACATGGACGGTAGTGGACATGCATTTTAAAGATTTTATAATGTTTCATTAAGGGAAAATGTCAAATAGCTAATTAAGTTTAATTAAAATAAAACAAAAGCATGAAATTATGCCATATTATGTTCATCTAGTCGAAAAAACACAAAGAAAAAGAAAAAGAAGAAGTTTGTTAGGTTTCGGCACGTGCAAAGCTTGATTTAGGTATGTGTTTTATCTGTTTTTGATAATTTCTACGTTTTTTTAATCGTTGCTTCGAATACTTCAAAACCCATGCCTTAATTTTGTGAATTGATGATGATTTTGAAATGTGCCATTGATGAATTCATGAGTTTTGTGATGTTTGAGGATGAAATATGAAAGATATGTGATAGGTTAACATAGTTTGTCTTTGGACTTTTGATGAATTTGAGTAATTTGGACTAAATTGAGAAAATAATATTTTGAGGGACTAAAATGTGAAATAAATGAAAAATATGGGCTACTAGGGGCCTATAGAGAATTTGGCTAAGCATGGGTTGAATTGAATTAGTTGTATTTTGTGACTTTGTGAAATAAGGACTAAAATGTCAAAATGTGAAAATATGATGGCTAATTTGTAAATTACCCTAAATGTGTGTTCTTGGATTGAATTGAATGAATTGGTGAATAAAAGATTTAAATTTGAATATGTTTAGATCAAGAACCGAAGAAAATGGATTTAGACCGCGAAAAGTTGAAAGTGATCAAATAGTCGAATCCGTCTGTTTATCCGAATCCGTGGTAAGTTCATATACGAATAAACGTATTTAAGTTGAATTATTTATGTTCATTTGATATTGAATTGTGATTAATGGCTTACTAAGCTTTTGAAAGCTTACTCTGTGTGTGTTTGCATTGTTTTATAGATCGTTAAAGCTACGGAAGGCTCGGGGATCGTCGAGGATTGTCACCACACTATCAAACTTCACTTTGGTATCTTTTGAAAGTGTAAATATTTAAATATGGCATGTATAGTCTAGTTGAAATGGTTGATGTTTTGAGTTGTATAAATAGCCATATGATATGGCTAGGTAAGGAATATGATATGATTGAGTAATTCATGCTAAATGATGCATAGTTTGATATGGTTTGTTGGCTAATGTTTGAGCTAATGAGATGGTCACATTTTATTTTAAGTTTTGTGATGAAAAGTTTGTATATTATTTATGAGAGGACGTCCTATTGTAATGGTAAGTTGATGGATGAATCATGCGTAGAAATGCTTGTGAATTAGTTGAACTGAATAGCACATAAGATGTTGTGTTTGAAATGTTCTTGAATGGGTAGAAAAGATGGTCAATTTGGTATGTTTTTGGTTGCCATAAGTGTTTGGATTGATGCTTGTATGTGCTTGTAGGGTTAGCCCAAAGTGTGGGTGGCATTTTGGCCTTGTAAATGACCTATAATTGCCCACACGGTTGAGCACACGGGCGTGTGGCTCGACCGTGTCCTTTGTGGTTGTAATTCAAAACAAGTCAGGCTCGACCACGGGCTAGACACACGGGCGTGTGACTGGCCGTGTGATGCTAGTCAGGCTTGACCACGGGTGAGGCACACGGGCGTGCCTCAGGCCGTGTGGTCAAGTCAGTATGCATGCCCTGTTTTGCCATGGCTTAGACACACGGGCGTGTCTGAGGTCGTGTGAGGCACACGGCCTGGCCACACGGGCGTGTGACCTCTTTAACTTTGAAAAATGTTAAATTTTCGGAAAAATTTTGTATGATCCCGGTTTAGTCCCGACCCATTTCTAATGCATGTTTAAGGTCTCGTAGGCCTCATTAAGGGACTATTTACTTGTATTCTGCTTCGATATGACAATGATACACGTATTGATGTGTAATATTCGTAAAAGTTTCCGATTGTCCGGTAATGCCTCTTAACCCTAGACCGGTGATGGTTACGGGTTAGGGGTGTTACATACATGGCTGTCCATTTAAACCATTCTTTTGTTTAATTACACAAGGTCCTTGCAGTGTTGAAGAAATTAGAGATTTGCCCAAAGATTTACGATTGACCGAGTCTCAGTCCTGAGTTGTGTGGCATCCAAAATTGCTTAAAAATCAAGAAAAAATCAAGTCAAAACCCACTAAGCATGGCCGGCCACAATTTGAGGAGATTTGAAGAGGTTAACATCTACTATTTTTAGCAAACTATCCCCTCTCCTCACCTATAAATAAGACGCTCTCATTTCCTCATTCATCATCTCTCAATCATTCCTCATTCATTCTTATCATTCATCATTCTCTCTTCTCTCCAAATTCTCTTAGCCTTTTCCATTCCCACGCCTAGCATCAACTCTTCATAGAGATTTTAGCAATTAAGCCTATTAAAGAACCCTTGGTCGGCCACCTTGGAGAGCCATCAGCAAAGGAGCAAAGCAAAGGAATAAAGGAGCCTCGCCAGTCAGAGTCTTGAGTGACAGCCACTCTGAATTGGGTTTAATCTTTCTTTTCTTTAATTTAATCTAAAGATGTTTTCTATGTGTTCTTTGTTCTTGTTTATAACAATGTTAGCTTAATTTTATTTAAGCTAGGATGATTGCTTTGATTAAAAAAAATTTATTTGATTCATGCTTATAATGTTTGTGCCTCAATCGATCATGTTTTCAAATAAAATCAAGTCTGTATTTCGTTCATACGTGATTGAAATGCACTTGAATTAGCTTAGCGATCCTGACCAGACGATGGCTAATGGACACATAATTGAAATGTGCATGCTCAATTTAGATCCTGACCCGATTAAATTGTAGGTTGCATAACAACTCTGACCAAGCTCTGTTATCTGCAAAGTTTTTAGATTTGTGTGATTAAACTGTTTCAAACCTGACACGTCCCTGTTACCTCACACGAATGCTAAGAAACCCTTAGTAAATAAGGATCAATAAAATGTGTATTTACTAAGTAAAGGATTCCAAAAGGACCTAATGTGGTTTCCAAACTCATGAAAGATCGAGTTTCCATGGAATGTTTTTTCGAATGTTATTAAGCATGTTGATAATAAATTGAGTTTAATTAAAGTAATTGTCCTAGTTTATTTATGTTATAGTTGTTGCAAATTGTGTTTAATTTTACTAAAATCTATTTCATTCATATAGTTTGCATACTTAGGATAATTTGCATTAGGGATCATTGCTTTTATTTTAATATATTTTAATCACCACTTCTGAACTATATTGTGTTTTTATTTACCAAATTGTTAATATAATTTTACAAAATAAGTGACTTAGCACAAACACAATCCCTGTGGAGATGATAGCTCGATACTTACTTATTACTTGATAACGACTGTGTACACTTGCACAAACCTACGCGTTACAGTGTCACACACGGTTGAGACACAAGCCCATGTCTTAGGCCGTGTGGACAAGAAATAGACCATTTTCAAGCCATTTTAAAGCCATTTCTTTCACCCAAAATATGCTCATACATACAAGCCCTTGAACCTATTTCAAGCATTCAAAAATATACCTAAAATGTGCATAATAAAGCTAGATCAATATGGTGTTTGTCCATACAACCAATATGCCCAAAAGGACCCTCAAAGAAAACACTCAACTTAACAACACATATGCATATTTGATCACCTTTCTACCATTTTAAAACATGTCATGCTTAACTTATACCTTGTCATTAGAACTTATCATTTGAGCTATAGTTTTCATGCATCCCAAATATACATATATCTAACTTATACATATTTGACCATAACTTATCCATATATACATATATATATATCTTAATTCCATACCAAGTTATACTGTAACACCCCTAACCCGTATCCGTCGCTGGAACAGGGTTTTAGAGCGTTATCGAAACATTCAAAACATTTTCAGATAAATCATGTCAATCATTATTCATTAACCAAGATCATTCATAACGTCCCTCATATGGACTCTCGAGGCCCAATACGAGCATTAGAATTGAGTCGGGACTTAATCAGAAACTCTAAAAAAATTTCGTGACATTTCAAAAAAATTTCAAGGTGCAGGGCTCACACGCCCGTGTGGTCCAAGGGACACGCCTGTGTGACCCTTAGACATGCCCGTGCCTCAGGCCGTGTCTGATTTAGGTTGCTATCTGACTTGCACTACACGGCCTTACCACACGCCTGTGTGCTAGGCTGTGTGGTTAATTAATTCAATTCGAATTAGGTTCATGTTTCACACGCCAAGGCACACGCCCGTGTTCATGGCCGTGTCTCCCACACGGCTGAGACACATTGTAACAGCCCGGTTTAGACCCTAGTCGGAACATTGGTTTCGAGACCACAAATCTGAGGTTGTAAAAATATTTTAATATTATTTTTGGTGTTTATAATACGTGATTGAGCATGTGTGAAAGTTTTGTGTGAAAATTTTATCGATTGTGTGTTTAATTATAAAAAAGGATTTAATCACATAAAATGCAAAAGCTGTGTGCTGATTGTTAAAGTGCATAATTGTTGTTGTCTTTATAATTTGGAGGTTTTATGATGCAATTAGCCCACTATTAAGGTTAGTGGGTGGCAAATGACAAAATAACCTTAATGTATGTATATTTCATATGTTTAAATAAAAAGTTAATATAGTAAAAGAATTAATAACATGTTATAATAAAATAAAAAGGAATTAAAAGCCATTACCATCATCCTTAGCCGAATTTGAAGAACAAAAAGAAAGGGATAGGGCTTTGAAACATTCGACCACTTCAAGCTTCAATTGGTATGTTATTTTTGTTCGGTTTTTGATGATTTTTACGTTTTTGAGATCGTTGCTTTGTGCTCTAGCTAGCCCATGCTTTAATTTTAGAATTTGATGGTGATTTTGTGATATGCCATTATGAATGCTTGAGCTTTGTGATAGTTGGTGATTAAATATGAAAGATATGTGAAATATTAACATACTTTGTCTTTGAATTTTTGGTGAATTTGAGTAATTTGGGCTAAATTGAGAAAAGTGTAAATTGAAGGACTAAAATGTGAAATAAATGAAATGTGTGGGCTTGTATTAGAATGGGAAGAATTCGGCTAAGCTTATGTGAATAGAAATTTGGTGTATTTTGTGATTTGATGAATTAGGGACTAAAGTGTTAAAATGTGAAAATGTGAGGGCTATTTTGTAAAATGCCCTAAATATGTGTGTGTGGACTAAATTGAATGAATTGGTGATTGAATGAGTTAAATTTAAATGTGTATAGACCAAGAAAGGAGAGGTTCGGATCGAGATCGATGCAAAGACAAAGTGCTCGATTAATCGACCGTTTCGGTATTTCGACGTCCAAGGTAAGTTCGGATATAATACTTGCCATTAAACTTATATCTATGTGATGAGTAATGAATGAATGTATATTAATGAAATAGAAATGTGTTATATATGAAATCGAGTATTGAGGCACTAAGTGTGCGAAGTTAGAAACGAGACAGAGATGATTAGCACTGTGTGTGCGAAACGATAGAAGCTTCGGCTTATTGATTTGGCACTATGTGTGCGATACCGACATAAGTTCGGTTTAACGAATTGGCACAAAGTGTGCGATGAAAAATATGATTCTATTACGAAATTAGCACTAAGTGTGCGAATAAATCAAAATAATAGCAAAGGTTGATCGAAATGTAAAGTCGAGCAATTGAGTAGCTTGGTTGGTGAGTAACTATGTGTTGGCTAAGGTATGTATGATACCTGTGTGTTCATGAATTTGAAAGTAGATGAATGGAATGCTATGTGAGTATTGAGCATAGTTGAGTTTGTGTATCATTGGTAAATTAATGTAAGTGATGGCTTATTTTTGTGTATTGATTTGAATTGTTGAGTTATATGTATTATATTACGAACTTACTAAGCTTTGAAAGCTTACTGTGTGATTTATTTCTCTATTTTACAGTGTCAGTAAAGCTAGCTCGGATCCGGGGATCGTCAGCATCTCTATCACACTATCGGAAATATATTTTGGTACTTTTGAAGATGTGTATATTTGAATATGACATGTATAGGCTAGTCAATGTGGCATGTTTTGAGTTGTATAATCCTTGCCATGTGATATGGCTTAGTAGTTGAATGTTGTTTGTTTATACTTGATACTATGAAAATGATGATTTTGGTATGATATAGTGAGATTGGAAATGGTATATTTCATGCTTGAATTGGTTGATGAGAATTGAGAATTAACTATGAACTTGTGATGTGGATTATATGATGTTTGGTTGACATGATTTTGAAGGTGTAGTTGATTATTTGGATTGACTTATTAGGATGGGTTTGTATAGGAAAATGATTGATGATGTTATGAGGTTATAAAGATGCATAAATGATATGATTTGAATGCTTTTGAGGCATGATTTGGTAATGGTTTGATGCATATAGGTGTTTTAATGTGTGGGAGGCAAGTTTGGCCTTGAAAATGGCCTATAACTGCCCACACGGTTGAGCACATGGGCGTGTGGCTCGACTGTGTTGCTTAAGTTTGCCAAGTGAAACAAGTCAGTAGCAACCACAGGCTGGACACACGGGCGTGTGACTGGCCGTGTGGTGCAATTACGAGTCCACCACGGGTGAGGCACACGGGCGTGTCTCAGGCCGTGTGGACAAGTCAGTATGTATGCCCTGTTTTGACACGGCTTAGACACACGGGC
This sequence comes from Gossypium sturtianum, assembly GCA_025698515.1. NCBI lineage: Eukaryota > Viridiplantae > Streptophyta > Magnoliopsida > Malvales > Malvaceae > Gossypium > Gossypium sturtianum. The sequence goes on along the minus strand of CM046946.1, from coordinate 66,066,607 downwards.
GTGTCTGAAGCCGTGGGAGGCACACGGGTTGCCCACACGGGCGTGTGACCTCTGCAGTTTTGAAAAATTTTTACATTTCTAAAAATTTTCGTATGTGTTCGGTTTAGTCCCGACCTTTCTCTAATACGTGTTTAAGGTCTCGTAGACCTAAATAAGGGACTATATGTTTATATTTAAATATGTTTGATCGATGATTGACTTTGTGTTGTGAAATGGATGTGAAATTTTCTGATAGTTCAGTAATGCCTCTTAACCCTAATCCGGCGACGGTTACGGGTTAGGGGTGTTACACACATGCCCGTGTCTCTACCCGTGTGCTCAATTCTGAGCATTCTGTTTTCTTGAATTTAAGGTGTAGGGGACACACGGCCTGGCAACACGCCCATGGGGTAGGCCGTGTGTCACACACGGTCTAGACACACGCCCGTGTGTCTGCCCGTGTGGACAAGATAAAGCCATTTTCTAGCCTCATTTGTCACCCAAATTTACCATTTTCCTGCACCAAAACCAAGTACAATCCAACCATTCTAAGCATTCAAATAAGCAAATTTCATCATTCAACATGGCCTATCCTTGCATGCATACATGTTTACTATCCTACCTTGGTTCAATTCATGTGTTAAATAGGATTTGATCAACTACTTAACATATACATATGTTCACCATAGCATAACATTACAAGTATATCAAAACAACCATTACTAGCCACTCCAATGGCTAGATTACAAGCATCATTTACATTTACATGCCAATATGGCCAACATATCCTATACATGCCATTACAACCGTAATTGATTTACCATATTGTACCGACATGGGCCGATGGATAGTGTGAGTGATCTCCACCAAGCTTCCAATCCAACGAGCTTTCGATTTACTCTAAAATAGGGGAAAATAAAATACGGTAAGCATTTTATGCATAGTAAGTTCGTATAACATGGTACTTAACCTACCATTCATTCTATTTTGAGTTAACTATGTAAGGCACATTCATTCAATTTGACCTCAAGGCCTACACATATCCTCATTGCCCTTGTTAGTCATTTATTCCATAATAACTTCAATAACATGTATGAGCTCAATAACAATCAAGTTTCCATGCACATAGTCTTTCTACAACATGCATTCATTTCACATGTATAGACATATCTTATTAATACAAGTATAGTTTCATAGTAATTATTTTCGAGTTCAGATTATTTTATGGCAGGACTTTACTCATTTTATTCGAGTATTAAGGTTGCACAAGTAGTAGTACATTCAAGGTGTACGGGTCTATGATTAAGGATGAACATTCTCATCAAGTAATTTCCATATACAGATATCATCTTCTTGTATTTCATTTAATATTCTTTTCATGTCATATTTCCATATCATATGTATCATTCCATGTCAATTTGTTTTCAATTCATCTTTGCTCTTGTCAGAACTTTACCCATTGAATTTATTCAAAATATCGATGGATACACAAGTAGTACACTTGAGGTGTACAATTCCATAGTCCGTCAATTCATATTTAGTAGTATTAAGGTTGCACAAGTAGTAGTACATTCAAGGTGTACGGGTCTATGATTAAGGATGAACATTCTCATCAAGTAATTTCCATATACAGATATCATCTTCTTGTATTTCATTTAATATTCTTTTCATGTCATATTTCCATATCATATGTATCATTCCATGTCAATTTGTTTTCAATTCATCTTTGCTCTTGTCAGAACTTTACCCGTTGAATTTATTCAAAATATCGATGGATACACAAGTAGTACACTTGAGGTGTACAATTCCATAGTCCGTCAATTCATATTTAGTAGTACCTTTTAGGTACACTCTCGATCCACATATCATACATCAGAATTACCAATCTAGGCTAATTTATAGTTGTAACATATACTCTAAGGGCTTTGTCGGATTACCAGTCCAGGCTGAATCCTTTATCTGACAAAGAATTCCCTATAGAGTCCATTGTGGATTACCCGTCCGGGCTAAATCCAATCCATAACATATGCTCGAGAGGACTTATATCAGGATTACCCGTCCAGGCTAAATCCTATCAGAATTGAGGTCAAAGATTACTCATCCGAGCTAAATCCTATCCGCAACAAATGCAGGACCTCTTTCGTTTCGGGAAATCACATATCCATCGATTTTCCATTTATTCAACCTGGATTTAAACACTTTTCAAGCATTATGGGCATTTGATTATTTCATACCTCCGTAACATTTATGTAATTCAAGTAAAACACATTCCACATTCATGTCAAGCATACAACATTTTATTCATTTACCATTTTATTGGGCATTTTTATTTATCGGGCTATATCGAGTAGGTGATCATTTCAAATATTTATGACATTGATAAAATTCATTAACACAACATTTTATTCAAGCATAAAAACATATACAATTAGTTACACGAACTTACCTCGACAAAGGTTCGTGTATGTAAAATCTACTAATCCGACATTTTCCTCATTCCTCGTTCTAACACTGAATTTGGTCTATCCAGATCTATACGAGTAAATTTAACATCAATTTATCATATTTTACATTCATGTGGACTAAGTTTTATCCTAGGCAAAATTACTACTTTTCCCCTAACTTTTCCATAAATTCCATTTTCGTCCTTAGGCTCGAAAAACGAAACTTGTGCAAATTACTCCCTATTCCAAGCCTAACCAAAGCCCCATTACAAATTTTACAGCACATGTACTCATAAAATTTCAGAAATTTTCATCAAATTTTATAACTTTTCATTTTAGTCCCTAAATCATGTTTTCATCAAAAACCACTTTGTAAAAGTTGTTTATTTATCATTAATCTTTCATTTTCTACCATAAATTTCTAATTTCCAGCATATACATCCATGACACATTTTAATACTTTGATAACTTTTCAAATTAATCCCCCAAATAGAGAGATTAAGGTATCCTGATTCCAAAAATATCAAAATTACTAAAAACGTGATAAGGAAACTTACCCAATTTGGCCATGAAATTCTCATCTCTCTCTCCTAGGGTTTCCATGTTTGATTTTTGGGAAGAAGATGAGAAAATAAGATGATATCTATTTTATCATCTTCTAATTAATTAAAATTTTCACTTTCCAATTTAGTCCCTAGCCATTTTCTCATTTCCATGGACGAGTCATCAAGAAAAATCTACATACATTTCTTAATGGTCTAATTACCATATAAGGACCCCTAGTTTTGAATTCCATAGCTATTTAATCCTTATAGCTACTAGAAATCAACTTTCGCATTTTATGCAATTTAGTCCTTCTCGTAATTAAGCACATAATCGATAAAATTCTTTTCAAAAATTTCACACGACATTTCTAGTATAATATGGATCATATAATAAAATAAAAATTAATTTTATTTTTCAGCTCTGATTTGTGGTCCCGAAACCACTGTTCCGATTTCACCAAAATTTGGGTTGTTACAACTCTCCCCCTTAAGAAATTTTCGTCCTCGAAAATTTTACCAGTAAAGAGGTTCAGACATTACTCTCTCTCATAGTTTCTTTCAATTCCTGTGTAGCTCCCTCTATATCATGTCACTGTCAGAAACTTTAATAAGGCTACCTTTTCATTTCTCAGTTTTTCTCTTCTAGTGCAAGAATTTCAATCAATCTCTCACTGTAAGTCGTGCCAAGCTGAATTTAACATTTATCAAAGCAATAACAGATGATGGGTCTGATCGAATCTGTCATAACACATACACTCATAAAAACATTATGGACTCTGTAGAACTCTGATAATAATACTAATCAGTACGCAATAGGTCCAATTCTTTTCAATGATCTCATATGACTCAGTAAGCCACAGCCTTAAATTTTCCTGAACAACCAATCTGAATAACTTTCTTTCATGGTAAATTTTTAGAAATACTTTTTTACCATCAGAAACTCTATTTCTTTATATTTTAGATCCACATCAGATTTCTGACAATCAAATACTACTTTTAAACTGTTACAGATCATTTTCATCTTTCTTCGGTCTCAAAGAATCAAACCTACTACAAGTACCCTTTCTCACTGAACTCTGTCCAAGACATCGAAGTTTTACATTTGTGACCACATAAAACTTCGTACAGTACAATTTTGTACTTGACTGTAAACTATTATAATAAGCAAATTCAACCCAAGGCAAATACTTTTCTCAGTTATCTTCAAATTCAAGTACACAACATCGAAGTATATCTCCCAAAATCTGAATTATATGTTTAGATTGATCAACCATCTGAAAATGAAACACGGTACTAAAATGTAACCGTATACCTAGAGTTTCTTGTAACTTGTTTCAGAATTTGAATATGAACTATAGATCTCTATCAGAAATAATAGAAGCTAGCACATTATGTAATCTGACAATTTCAAACACAGGTTATTCAAGAAATCTAGCAAGTGAGAAACCCATTCATACCAGGATAAGATGTGCAAGCTTCGCCAAACAATCGACAATTACTCAATTCGTATCTTTCTTTTTCATGGTCAGGGAGAATCCTGATATAAATTCCATAGTAACTATGTCCCATTTCAATTTCAGTATTTTCACTGATTATAACCATCTTGAAAGTATCATCTCTATCTTGCTGATACATCCAGCATTTAAATATAGATTCAAAAATACCACATTTCATTCCGGCTACCAATACATCTTTTTCGAATCATTATGTATTTTATCATTTCCCAGATAAATCGACATAGTACCACTTTGATCATTCTTGTATAATTTTCCGTACAAGCTTCAAATCCTTCAGTATAAAGACTCTGTCTCCGAATAACAGACATTTATCGAATCTATTCTGAAATTCTAAATCAAAAATTATTTCACACTGTAGTCATTTAGCTTACAACTCATTATCACTTTTTTGAGTTTCACTGTTTTGTGGTAGAAACATCGGTTAAGCTCTATACTCAGCTAAAATTATTCTTTCATCAGACAATAGAAATCAAGTATTTATTACTCATAAAGCAAACAAAGAATTTTCTACTCAACATATCAGCAACTATATTTACCTTTCCTGAATGATAATAAATTACCCAAATCTGGGTCTTTCAATAATTCAAGCCATATACGCAATCTCAAAGTCAAATCTTTTAGTAACATCAGATACTTCAAATTTTTATGATCAGTGCTTATATGATATTTTCACCATACAGATACTGTTACCAAATTCTCAGTGCAAACACAATAATTTTCAACTCAAGATCATATTTCAGGTAATTCTTTTCCCGTAGGTTTATTTGGCTGGAAGTATAGACTATTGTATTATCCCGATTTTAGCTAAATCGGAACAATGGTTTCAGAACCACAAATCTGAGGTCAAAAAATTATTTTAATATTATTTTATGTGTTTACAGCGTGACAGCATGTATGTGTGAAAATTTAGTGAGCTAATTTTATCGTTTAATTGCTCAATTTGAGAAAAAGGACTAAATCGCGTAAAATGTAAAAGTTGCATTCTACTTGATAAAGGTGTTATATAGCTATGGTTTATTAAATGAAAGGTCCTTATGATGTTATTAGACCATTGATAGTGAAATTTGACATAGATGGCCTTATATTAGATGATTCAAATGTTTATTTATAAAGGTTAAAATTGGTATTTAGTTATTAAATGATATATTAATAAAACAAAAAGAAATTTTGTCCATCTTTCTTCATGTTGGCCGAAAATTAGAGAAGAAGAAAGCCAAAGTTTTAGGTTTTCATTCGGCTAGGTTAATTCAAGCAATTAAGGTACGATTTTTGATCCATTTTTGATTATTTTTACGTTTTTGAGATCGTTGCTTTGTATTCTAGCTAGCCCATGCCTCAATTTTTGAATTTGTTAATGATTTTGTGAATTGCCATTGATGAGTACTTGAGCTTTTGAATGTTTGATGATGAAAAATGAAAGTTTTGGGCTGCTAGGGACTTATATGAAATTCGGCTAAGCATGAGTATTGTTGAATTGTGTGAATTTTGTGTATTTGTGAAATAGGGACTAAATTGTAAAAATGTGGAACTTTAGGGGCTAAAGTGTAAAAATGCCCAAATATGTGTTTGTGGACTGAACTGAATGATTTTATGAATAAATGAGTTAATTTTGAATGTATATAGATCAAGAACCGAAGAAATCGGATTTAGATCGGGGAAAATCAAAGGTTATCGAATAGTCGATCCAGTCCATTTATCCTGAATAAGAGGTAAGTTCATGTGAAAATAAATGTCTTTAAATTTAATTATATATGTTTAATTATCATTGAACTGCTATGAATGTTGAATGATTAAATACGAGCAAGAATCAATAGAGTTAGAATATCCGAAATTCCCGTACGAACCTTAGGAATAGTATAGGATACGAATGTCATGACATTAGGATTATCGAGATGTGATTATGTATAAGACCATGTCTGGGACATTGGCATCATTATGTGATTACGTGTAAGACCATGTCTGGGACATTGACATCGTTATTTGATTTTGGGTAAGACCATAGCTAGGCTATCGGCATCGATATGTGATAACATGTAAGACCATATCTGGGATATGGCATTGTACGAGCTATATGTGATTTTTGAGTATTCTTAACAATTCCAGAAAGGTTCAACGGGCAAATTCAAGTCGAGAAAGAATGTGTGATTGAGTTAAGTGACTCAGGTACGTACGAGATACATACATGTATTGAAAAGGGAAGTATTTGATGAATTCACTTATGATATTGAATATGTATACATTGGGAAAGGTTTGTGAGCTTATATGTGCTTACTCATAGTTTTCCTGTAACATCCCAGTTTAGACCCTAGTCGGAACAGTGGTGCGAGACCACAAATCCGAGGTCGTAAAAATATTTTTATGATATTTTCTGTGTGAATGATATGTGACATAGTCGGTGTGAAAATTTTGTATGATAATTTGATCGTTTGTATGCCAAATTAAAAGAAAGGACTTAATTGCATAAGGTGTAAAAGCTATGTGCTAATTTTCAAGGTATGTTTGAACTTGGTTTTTGATAATTTCTACGTTTTTTGTAATCGTTGCTTCGTGCTCTAGTTAACCCATGTTGTAATTTTCTGAATTGATGATGTTTTTGTGATGAGCCATTGATGAATGTTTGAGCTAAGTGTTAGTTCATAATGAAATATGAAAACTTGGTGTTGGGTTAACATAGTTTGTATTGGAATTTTTCATGAAATTGAATATTTTGGATTAAATTGAGAAAATGAGAAATTGAAGGGTTAAATTGTGAAATAAATGAAATGTATGAGCTTGTATTAGCATGGGATGAATTCGGCTAGCATATGTGTTTTTTAAATTTTGTGTATTTGATGATTTTGTGAGATAGGGACTAAAGTGTCAAAATGTGAAAATGTGAGGGCTATTTTGTAAAATGCCCTAAATGTGTGTGTGTGGACTAAATTGAATGAGTTAGTGATTCAATGGACTGAATTTTAATGTGTATAGACCAAGAGAGAAGAGGTTCGGATCGAGATCGAGGCAAAGATAAAGTACTCGGTTAATCGACCATTTCGGTATTTCAACATCTGAGGTAAGTTCGGATATAATACATGTTATTAAGATATGTTTTAGTATTATGAAATGAATATGTATATGTGTATGAAATAGAGATGCTATGTGCGAAATTTAGTCGATGGCACTAAGTGTGCGAAATTGAGATCGAAACAGAAATGAATAGCATTGTGTGTGCGATGATATGAAAGCTTCGGTTTATAGATTTTGCACTGTGTGCGATGCCGAGATAAGTTGGTTGGAAAGATTAAGCACTAAGTGTGCGATAACCAATAAGTTTTTCTCATGTAGATGCCATTGAGTGTACGATAAAAATTGAAAGGAATTTATAGAGAGATCGACTTGTAATATCGAGCATTGAGTAGCTTGGAAATTGAATAACTATGTGTTAGCTAAGGTATGTATCGAACCTTTGTGGTTGATGAGTTTATAGATGATGCTATGGATGGATGAATGAGTATTTTATCTATAGACAATATGGTATGAATATAAGAGAAATGATCTATGTGATGGTTAGTGTATACATTGGTTTGATTTGATGATACGATTTTATTGTATTTCGAACTTACTAAGCTTTAGAAAGCTTACTGTGTGATTTCTTTCTCTGCTTTGCAGTGTCAGTAAAGCTTGCTCGGATCAGGGGATCGTCAGCATCTCAGTCACACTATCGGCAAATCTATTTTGGGGTATTTTGGAACAATGTATATAGTTAAATATGGCATGTATAGGCTGGTCATTTGAATCATGTTTGATGTTTGTAAGTAGCCATGAGATGTGGCTAGATATGTGCTAGTCTTAACATGAATGAATTTGATATATGTGATGCATCTTTTGGCATGGTTTGTGGGTTGAGAAATTGACTATTGAATGGCAATTTTTTTGTTGGTAAGATGTTAGTAGGGATTAGTGAAATTGAGAAGGAATGATGTTTGATATTGAATGTATTATACTTGTGACGATATAGATTTTGGTATTGAATTTTTTATAATTGGAATGGGAATTGAATGCATAGATTGGATAGCCATATTGATAAGTTTTTGGTTGCCTTATGTGCATGATATGTTTTGGTATGTGTTGCTTGTAGGTTTGACCTAAGTGGGTGGCATGTTGGCCTTGCAAAATGGCCTATAATGTCACACGGTTGAGGCACACTGGCGTGCCTAAGACCGTGGGTGAATTGGCAGTATGTAGCTTAGTTATACACGGCCATGGCACACAGGCGTGGCTAGTGACCGTGTTAAAATAGCCAGTATATAGACATGAATGGGCACACGGGCGTGCCTAGTGACCGTGTTAAAATAGCCAGTATATAGGCACGGATGGGCACACAGGGGTGTCTAGTAGCCGTGGAGGGCACACGGCCTCCTCCCACGGGCGTGTCTCCCCTGAATCTTAGAAAAAAAATATTAGTGTTCGAGAATTTCTGTGTGTGTTCAATTTAGTCCCGACCCTCTTTAGCATGTGAATTAGGTCTCGGTAGACCTCGATAAGGGACACCATGATTGTAATTGAATGAGATTGAAAATGATTGACTTTGTGTCGTAAATTCTAGATGTTAAATGTTCTGATTGATAGGTAATACCTCTTAACCCTGTTCCGGCGACGGTCTCAGGTTAGGGGTGTTACATTTCCTATTGATGTAAATGATGTTGATTCATGTGGTAATTTTATTTGTATATGGCTTACTAAGCTTTTAAAGCTTACTTTGTGTGTTCTTTCCCTGTCTTATAGATAATCTAAACTAGCTCGGATCCGGGAATCGTCAGACTTCATCGCACTATCGATCATCTATTTTGGTACTTTTGAAGCTATGTATATATGGTATATGGCATGTATAGACTAGTTGTAGTACTTTGGTTGTGAATATAGCCATGAGAATTGGCTTGTAAATGAATATGTTTGCTTTGTATATATAGCCATGAATGATGGCTTATTTTGGTATGTTTTGGTATAAATGTGGCTAGGGTATTATAGATGTTCAAATGGTTATATTTTGAGTTTGGTAAATGATCTATATAGTGTGATTGAAGTTGATAATTTGAGAAGTCATGTGCTTGTGAATGAATGCTTGATGATATAAATTTTGAATAGGTATTTGGCATTGACTTGAGCATTGAATTTGGTTGAATTGGATATGGTATAAATGATGCATTTAAATGATGATTCTGGCTACCTATTGTATGATGAAATGGTACCATTTTGGTTGTTAGGTGTGCATGAGAAAAGGGTGGCAAATTGGCCCTGCAAATGGCTTATTTTTGTCCACATGGGCAGAGACACGGGCGTGTCTCTCAGCCGTGTGCGACACACGGTCATGTTACACGGTCGTGTGTCCCCTGGTGTTGAAATTGAATTAAAGTCAGTATGCTCCACACAAGCGTGTGATTGGCCGTGTGGCACAAGTCAATATACCCCCTAAATGGCACACGGACTAGCACACGGGTGTGTGACTTGGCCGTGTTGCATAAGTCAGTATACTCTACAGGATTGGCATGGTCTAGCACACAGCCTTGTACACGGGTGTGTGTGGCCATTTTGAAGGGCAAACGGGCTAGACACACGGGCGTGTGGTCAGCCGTGTGACCCAAGTCAGTATGTATGCTCCGTTTTCACACAGCTTGTGACACAGGCATGTCTGGTGGCCGTGTGAGGCACACGGCTTGTTCACACGGGCGTGTGATCCCTGTATGCTTGAAAATTTTATAAGTTTTCCAAAGTTTTTAAATGTTATCGGTTTAGTCTCAAACCTTTTTCATGTATGTTTTAAGGTCTCGTAGAGCCTTATAAGGGACAATGTGATGATGTTGGATTGATGTTTATGTATTAATGGATTCTTGGATGAGAAATGTATGTTGTATGTTGTGATTTGATAGGTAACGCCTCGTAACCCTATTTCAGTGACAGATACGGGTTAGGGGTGTTACAACTATTTCTTTACCTTTCTTTATCAAAACACAGTTTAATCCATTCAATGATGTATCACTGTAATAATAAATTCCTTACCTGATTCAGGCTGAACCAAAATTAATACTTCGGTCAACAGAGCTTCCAACTAGTCAAAACTTTACTAATATTTATCGGTTCATTCAAGTCTTACATCTTTCCGGTAATAACTATGTCATCAATGTAGCTATTTCAATTATTAACATTGAAGCTTTGAGTTTTTCCAAAGCCAGAACCATCAAATAGATTCAAAACCATAGTGCTATATTATGACCGACATTTCAGCCGTACAGATAAAGCAGCACTTCAATATCAATAGTGTACCTCAATTTATAAGAGGGAGAACCGAATGTGGCCCCAATAATAACCAATGCAGTAATACAATTTCTATAATCTGTGATCCCTATCACCATACCTCAGGATCGAGTCAATATTTATATCGGTAATGAATGTAATTACCTCCAATTAAAGAATATCTTTCACAAAAAACCCAGGTTTACATACTAAAGAGATTGTAAATATCTCAGAGAAAATTCAGAAGAATAATATAACACATACTCAGTAGAAACCACTGTAATAAAAACAATATAACTTGCACATTCGCAATTCAGGGCTTCAATCAATAGAAGTAGAAAATAGTATCACATGAATCTTATCATCAAATCTTATATCATTCATGATGAATTAGCAACCCAAGTAAAATAAAGCAATACCGCTCATGAATCAACCAGACTTTCAATAATTTCATATATCATGATTTACTAGCCATTCAATACGACAAATATTGCATCCGTACATGCACAATTTCATATGCCTCTGATAATAACAGGACTTATAAAGTACCCAGAAAATATTGTTGTAATATCCCTGATTATAACAGCTGCATTGAAATATCGGTGCAATTTCATCACTATTCCACTGACTAATAAAGTCATCAATAATCTTACATTATTCAGTTCACTGAAAGAGTCAATTCAAAAGAATTTTTGGCTAATCCGTTCTATAAATATCATGTCTAGATAAGTCGTTTACTCATGAACAACTTCTTCCTTAACAATAACATCACATAATCAGAATAATCCTCAGAAAAATCTGATATCTCTTTTAATACCGTCTTTACTTATCAACCCATTCTCAATTCTGACTACATCATTAGTCATTCGGCCTTTGAACTATTTAGTTCCACATTCATAAGCTTAATCCATATAAATCTTGTGAATTTCATTGTATAACACTATACCGGTAAGGGGGTGGAGATATGTAAGCCTCAAAATTTATCTTTCATAAATACACACATATCACTTAACATTTATCAATAACATTGTTCACTATGAAACATTTATTCGTACCATATCAGATTCTATTTCATCATCAGTAACATTTTACTCAGATACTTGAGTATCTCTTTCGGAGTCATCAGAATTAGCTCGGTTGGAAAGCATCTTTGTCTATTTGTAAAACAATTTTCATCAGAGTCGGGAGATATCACATTATCACAGGTTATATAATGGAATGTATTTCTAGACTCCACATATACGATGTTCAGTCCGAGAATCGACTAAACCGTAGCTCTAATACCACTAAATCTAACACCCTTAACCCGTATCCGTCGCCGAAACAGGGTTTCAGAGTGTTACCGAAACATTCAAAACATTTTTAGATAAATCATGTCAATCATTATTCCTTAACTGAGATCATTCATAACATCCCTCAGATGGACCCTCGAGGCCCAATACGAGCATTAGAATTGAGTCGGGACTTAATCGAAAACTCTAAAAATTTTTCGTGACATTTCAAAAATTTTCCAAGGTGCAGGGTTCACATGCTCGTGTGGTCAAAGGGACACGCCCATGTGACCCTTAGACACGCCCGTGCCTCATGCCGTGTCCGATTTAGGTTGCTCTCTGACTTTCGTCACACGGCCATACCACATGCCCGTGTGCTAGGCTGTGTGGTTAATTAATTCAAATCGAATTAGGTGCACATTTCACACGGCCAAGACATACGCCCGTGTTCATTGCCGTGTCTCCCACACGGCTGAGACACACGCCCGTGTCTATGCCCGTGTGCTCAATTTTGAGCATTATGTTTTCTCGAATTTAAGGTGCAGGGGACACACGGCCTGGCTACACGCCCATGGGGTAGGCCGTGTGTCACACACGGTCTAGACACACGCCCGTGTGTTTGCCCATTTGGACAAAATAAAGCCATTTCCTAGCCTCATTTTTCATCCAAATTTACCATTTTCCTGCACCAAAACATACCAAGTACAATCCAACCATTCTAAGCATTCAAATAAGCAAATTTCATCATTCAACATGGCCTATCCTTGCATGCATACATGTTTACTATCCTACCTTGGTTCAATTCATGTGTTAAACATGATTTGATCAACTACTTAACATATACATATGGTTACCATAGCATAACATTACAAGTATATCAAAACAACCATTACTAGCCATTCCAATGGCTAGATTACAAGCATCATTTACATTTACATGCCAATATGGCCAACATATCCTATACATGCCATTACAACCGTAATTGATTTACCATATTGTACCGACATGGGCCGATGGATAGTGTGAGTGATATCCGCCAAGCTTTCAATCCAACGAGATTCTAATTTATTCTAAAACAGGGGTAAATAAAATGGAGTAAGCATTTTATGCTTAGTAAGTAAGCATTTTATGCTTAGTAAGTTCGTATAACATGGTACTTAACTCACCATTCATTCTATTTTGAGTTAACTATGTAAGGCACATTCATTGAATTTGACCCCAAACCCTACACATATCCTCACTGCCCTTGTTAGTCATTTATTCCATAATAACTTCTGTAACACCCTTTACCCGTATTCGACGTCGGAACCAGGTACGAGGCATTACCGGAATTAACATACTTAATCATACAAAATTGGGCCATAAATTTTCATTCAACCTTAAAAATTTTCATTCATGTTCATAATGTCCCTATTATGGGCCTACGAGACCTGAATGATACATATAGGGTGGTTCGGGTCTGAACCGGAAGCTTACAAACACTTAGAAAATTTTTGCTCAGAACAGGGCCACACGCCCGTGTGGAAAGGAACGTGCCCGTGTTTATAGCCCGTGTCCCTCACACGGCCATGACGCACCCATGTCCTAGTCCGTGTGTGAAAACCTTGACATTCTGTTTATGACGTCAGTAGATATTTAGGGTCACATGGCCAAGTCATATGCCCGTGTGCTAGGCTGTATGGTGAATTTAATTCTCGCAATTAACGTGCAGTCTTCACACATCATGGGCACATGCCCATGTCCTGAGGCCGTGTCCTTCACACGTCTAAGACACACGATCGTGTCTCTGCCCGTGTATTTACTACTGGGCATTCTATTTTGCTAAATTTGGATGCAGGGGACACACGGCCTATCAACACGCCCATGGGGCTGACCGTGTGTCACACACGGCCTAGACACACGTCTGTGTGTTTACCCATGTGGACAAATATAAGGCTATTTACCAAGTCATTTGCCACCCTGAAAAGCAACCATACTTATATCATTTCCAGCAACACATAGCATAACAATAATGCACCTCTAATATCCACAATCAAGACATCCCCACCTTAATTTCACACTGCGTTCATCATTCATATACTTTACACATTACTCATTCAATTGCGTAAGCTTGCACTTCATGAATTTCATCATCATTGAATAGATATAACTTAACTAGTATTGGCCAATTCCAATGGCCATTTACAAAATGAAATAAGTAACATTAATAGCCAAAACATTAGCTAACCACTATGACATATAACAAAATGACCAAGTTCCTATACATGCCACGACCCAAAATAATCAAACTTTACTATCCCAAAAGAATAGCTTGATAGTGTGAATTGAGCTCCAACGTCCTTCGATTCCCGAGCTAGCTTGGCGATACTAAAAGAAAAGGGAGAAGAGAGGGAGTAAGCATAAAGCTTAGTAAGTTTGCATGTAATAGATAACAACTTAAAATCTTGTAATAACATCCACATATTACATTATGAAATAACACAAAATTCTCAATGCAACATTGACATGGCTTACTCATACTCACTTTTACAAACCACATATCACATACCGAACTCATTTCTCGTGAGTTTCACATATGTACCTGTATCACTCCATCACATAATTTTAGCCCTTTTTCCATCTTTAACATAAACTTTAATTCTTTACCCCGTTAAACCACTTGGAATATCGAAGGATACTCAGAAATTGTCATACACGTAGTAAGATGCCAATGACATATCCCATATATGGTCTTACATGGGATCACATGTCGATGCCGATGCCATATCCCAGATATGGTCTTATACAGGATCTCATATCGATGTCGACGCCATATCCCAGATATGGTCTTACACGAGATCGTATGTCGATGCCATGTCCCAGACATGGTCTTACACGATTTCATACCGAAGCCAGGTCCCAGGCATGGTCTTACACGGAATCACTATTCGATGTCGATGCCATATCCCAGATATGGTCTTACACGGGATCTCAATTCGGTGTCGAGGCCATATCCCAGATATGGTCTTATACGGGACCTTATTAATCTAATGTCGTGACAAGGGTATCCTTTCTATTCCTAAGGTTCAACCGGGACTTCGATATAGTAAATCTTCATCATTTTTTTCCTTCGTCGAGACCTCATTAACCAATTTCATAAAAAGAATATACATTTCATGTAATATCAAGCATTTAAATACATAATAACATAATTTTGATTTATTACACACAAACTTACCTCGGTATCCAAATATAGATAGTTGTTCAATTTAGTCCACCACCTTATTCTTTCCTCGGTTTAGGTCCAGACTTCGTGTTTCTTGATCTATAATGAAAAATTGCACTTATTTAATTATCACATTGACTAATATAGCCCATGAATCATACTATGGAAAAAATATAATTTTCCCCCTAAACTTTCACATATTTGCAAAATGGTCCCTAGACTCGTATGATGAAATGTACTCATTTTCTTGGTTACCCAAGCCTATTCGAACCTATCTTAAGCTTATAATAGCTCAAATTTTCCTTAAAAATTGATTTTTACTACACATTTTATCACTTTTACAAATAGGTCCTTTTTAGGTGTTTCGCTGAAAAATCACTTAGAGAAAGATGTTCATCACACCTCAAACTTCCATATTCCTCCATTAAACATCAAAATACATGCATGACATACATGGGTATGTTTTTGAACATGAACTATAGCTTAAAATATGATTAGAAATAGCTAAATCGAGCTACGAGGATCTCAAAAATGTAAAGAACTTTAAAAACGGGGCTAAGATGCACTTACTTTGAGCTTGAAAATGAAAAAAACCCTAGCTATGGCTTCTATTCAATTTTCGGAACTTAGGGAAGAAGATGGACACCAATTTTGACTTCTTTTTCCCTTTTTATTAATATATTAACTAAATGACCAAAATGCCCTTAAGGCCCTTCCTTGAGATTTTTCCCTACCATGTCCATTTTTGTCCATCATGATATATAATGGTCTAATTACTAAATAAGGACCTCTAATAAATTTTCTAATGCTATCTCATACTTAAAACTTCTAGAATCTCACATTTTTCAAAATTTGTAATTTAGTCCTAAAAGATAAATTGATCACTAAATCATAAAATTTCTTCATGAAATTTTCACACAACCATGCAAACATGTCATAGACCTCATAAAAACCATAAAACATATATTTATACTTTAGATTTGTGGTCTTGTAACCACTATTCTGACTAGGCCCTAAATCGGGCTGTTACAACTTCAATAACATGTATGAGCTCAATAACTATCAAGTTTCCATGCACATATGCTTTCCACAACATGCATTCGTTTAACATGTATAGACATCTCTTATTAATATACAAGTATAGTTTCATAGTAATTCTTTTCGAGTTCAGATCATTTCATGGCAGGACTTTACTCATTTTATTAGAGTATTAAGGTCGCACAAGTGGTAGTTCATTCAAGGTGTATGGGTCTATGATTAAGGGTGAACATTCTCATCATGTAATCTCCATATATAGATATCATCTTCTTGTATTTCATGTAATATTCTTTTCATGTCATATTTCCATACCATATGTATCATTCCATGTCAATTTGTTTTCAATTCATCTTTACTCTTGTCAGAACTTTACCCGTTGAATTTATTCGAAATATCGATGGATACACAGGTAGTACACTTGAGGTGTACAATTCCATAGTCTGTCAATTCATATTCAGTAGTACCTTTTAGGTACACTCTCGAGCTACATATCATACAGTAGAATTACCAGTCCAGGCTAAATTCTAGCTGTAACATATACTCTAAGGGCTTTGTCGGATTACCTGTCCAGGCTAAATCCTTTATATGACAAAAAATTCCCTATAGAGTCCATTCTGAATTACCCGTCCGGGTTAAATCCAATCCATAGCATATGCTCGAGAGGGCTTATATCAGGATTACCCGTCTGAGCTAAATCCTATCAGAATTGAGGTCGAACGATTACTCATCCGAGCTAAATCCTATCCGCAATAAATGCAAGACCTTTTTCGTTTTGGGAAATCACATATCCATCGATTTTCCATTTATTCAACCGGGATATAAAAAATTTTCAAGCATTATCGGGCATTTGATTATTTCATACCTCCGTAACATTTATGTAATTCAAGTAAAACACATTCCACATTCATGTCAAGCAGACAAGTAAAATTTTATTCATTTACCATTTTATCGGGCATTTTTATTTATCGGGCTATATCGAGTAGGTGATCATTTCACATATTTATGACATTAATAAAATTCACAAACACAACATTTAAATCAAGCATAAACACATATACAATTAGTTACACTAACTTACCTCGACAAAGGTTCGTGTATGTAAAATCTACTAATCCGACATTTTCCTCATTCCTCGTTCTAAATCTGAATTTGGTTTATCCGGATCTATACGAGTAAATTTAACATCAATTTATCATGTTTTACATTCATGTGGACTAAATTTTCATCCTAGGAAAAATTACTATTTTGCCCCGAACTTTTCCATAAATTCCATTTTCGTCCCTGGAAAATGAAACTTGTGCAAATTACTGCCTATTCCAAGCCTAACCAAAGCCCCATTACAATTTTTACAGCACATGTATTCATAAAATTTCAGAAATTTTCATCAAATTTTACAACTTTTCATTTTAGTCCCTAAATCATGTTTTCATCAAAAATCACTTTGTAAAAGTTGTTTATTTATCAATAATCTTTTATTTTCTACCATAAATTTCTAATTTCCAGCATATACATCCATGACACATTTTAATACTTTGATAACTTTTCAAATTAATCCCCCAAATAGAGAGATTAAGTTATCCCGATTCCAAAAATATCAAAATTACTAAAAATGGGACAAGGAAACTTACCCAATTTGGCCATGAAAATCTCTTTTCTCTCTCCTAGGGTTTCCATGTTTTATTTTGGGGAAGAATATGAGAAAATAATATGATATCTATTTTATCATCTTTTAATTAATTAAAATATCCACTTTCCAATTTAGTCCCTAGCCATTTTCTCATTTTCCATGGATGAGTCATCAAGAAAAAATCTACATACTTTTCTTAATGGTCTAATTAGCATATAAGGACCCATAGTTTGGAATTTCATAGCTATTTAACCCTTATAGCTACTAGAAATCAACTTTCGCATTTTATGCGATTTAGTCCTTCTCGTAATTAAGCACATAATCGGTAAAATTTTCTTTTCAGAATTTTCACACGACATTTCTAGTATAATATGGATCATATAATAAAATAAAAATAAATTTTATTTTTCGGCTCGGATTTGTTGTCCCGAAATTTGGGTTGTTACATATACCATTTCAACTTCCATCATCTAAGCATCATTTAAACAATTATCACTTAACTTGTTTTCATGCCAAAACATAACATAATTGATACATAATAACCATATCATTTTGTCCATTTAAAGATACAAATCTAACCATATCCAAATGGTTCCAACAATCAACACGTATACAAACCATATCTCAATCATGCACATCTATCCAAAACCTTTCCAAAGCATACCATATCTTGGCCATGTTGAGTTCAATTCATCATATATCACTTTGGCCATTCAAACATGGTTTAACACATGATCAAATTAACACATATCAATAAGGCACCAAATGCACCAAGGCTGCATCACCCTAAATGACATATACATGCCAAACTCATCAACTAACATTCAACAAATCAACAACCATAGGTCCACCTATACATGTCATTATAACCTTAACCAAGACATTAAAATCTACCGATAAAATCGCTGGATAGTGTGATCTCCGACGAGCTTCCAACCCGATTGAGCTTCTGATAATCTGAAAAGTAAAGGAAAAACAACTACGTAAGCAATGAATGCTTAGTAAGCTCGTATAAACTTTAGTCATATTAATCCATTTCAAATTTGAAATTTATACATATTAAGAATAATCCTATACCAATACCGCAAAATTCATGAAACCATATTCAACAACTCACAAAGTGAATAAATCCATAGCATCACATATGCATATCATCCCTAGCATAGTACGATTTTATAAAATTTTAAACCCTTTCAAATTTTCTTATTTTCATTTGCATTTCACTACTTTCCATTACATTTACTTTCTTTAGATTAAACAACAACATCAATTCAACTCATCATTCCCTTTTCATCATTTTACACTTTAAGTATGAACTTACTATTTCATTACCTTTCCACGCCCGTTTCATATGCATAACACACAAGACATATGTAACAGCCCGATTTTGGGGCTAGTCAGAACAGTGGTTTCAAGACCACTAACCCGAGGTTGAATAAAATTATTTTTAATATTATTTGATGTGTTATGGCATTGATATGTGGTTGTATGAAAGATTTGGTGCTTTAATTTTAGCAATTGTATGCTTAATTGTGAAAAAGGACTAAATCGCATAAAGTGCGAAAGTTTCAAATTTCAAGCTAGAGGTGTCTGATAGTTAAAGGATATCAAAATGGAGGTCTTTAAAGTGAAATTAGGCCATTAGATGTGTGTTGGCTGGCCATATAGCTTAGAGGGACAAGAGCATTAATTTTAGTCAAAATTTGGTGACATTAGGTGGTAAAAAATGAATAAAATAAGATTAATAAAAGAGTTGTCATCTTTTATTATTCACACTTCTTCTCCACCAAAAATTGAAGAGAGAATATGAGTTTTTGAAGTTCAAATTTTCATCTACATCCCATACTTGCAAGTAAGTCATTTTGATGATTATTTTTGATGATTTTTGTACTTTTAGAGTCCCCAAAGCTTAAGCTAGCTAATGAGGGGACTAATTTGTTAAATGGTTGAAAGTTTAGGAACTTTCCATGAGAGATTTTATGTTGTTAGATGAGTTTTTATGGAAGAAAATGAATGTCAGTGAGATGAGAAATAACTTTTATGAAGGGTGTTGCCATGGAAACACCTAAAGAGGACTTGTTTGCAAAGATTGAAATTGTGTAATAAATGCATGAAATAAATGGTTTTGTAAGTTTTTGTAAGAGAAATAAATGTTCAGCTAGGCTTGTTTAATGAGAAAATGTGGTGAAAACTGATTTACGAGCCTAGGGGCAAAATCATAATCTTGCCATAGTATAAGGGCAAAATGGTCATTTTTCGCAAGCAGAGGTTATGATGTATTAGAATTATAAAATAATTGAATGAGTGAAATTTTGTTATTATAGATCAAGAAGAGCGTGGAATTAACCTTGACCGAGGAAAAGGCATGGTTTCGGATTAAACCACAAATTAACGCATTTTGCGCCGAGGTAAGTTTATGTGCCAACGATGCATCTTAAATTCATATGTTGTTGCTTATTGGTGCATTGTATGATTGAGAACACTTACGATTTAAATGGATTGAATTTGGTAGGAAATGAATAAATTCCTTATGGATGTTGAATTAGACATGTAAGTGTGGAATATTATCCGTGGTAAATAGTGCTGGGCTGTGTGCGATACCACCTTAATTATTCTTGTTGGTGGGATATGTGCGATACCACCTTATTACTTATTCACGATGGGCTGTATGCGACACCATCATATATATTATCATTTGGTGGGCTATGTGCGATACCACCGTAAATATTCTTGTTAGTGGGCTATGTGCAATACCACCCTGTTAAAGATAAATTGTGGGCTAAGTACGAAACCACCGAGTGTTTGGTATTACTAAGAATGGCTTATTGTGAAATTGTGATGTGTTGTTTCATGTGATCATGTGGTGATTAAGTGCAGGGATGTATGTTAAATAATAAGAGCATTTGGGTTGTGATACGGTTGGAATGTGGTAAGAGATGAGTGAGTAAGCATGATCTTGGATTGTGGAATGTTCTTACTTATTGTGAAATGCTATTTATTGATTAGCACATTTTATGATGTTTATTGTTTACATGTAAACTTACTAAGCTTAAAGGTTACTCCCTTTCTTTTCCCTTGTTTTATAGTGTCAAAGACCAGGGTCGGGATACGAAAATAATTGGAAGATCACCCACACTATCAGCTCATCCCGGTATATTTAGAATTAGTATCTTAAGTATGGCATGTATAGGGGCTAGACTAGGTAAATTGTTTTGTTATTTTTGTCAAGTATGTATTGGCTCTCTTAAGGATGAACTCTTTTGTATATTGCCATAGTTGATGGCTCATCATGATTAATTTATGAAATATGAAGTTATTCAAGAAAGTGTTTGTTGCACAAATTGACTTATTTTGTGACTTGTTGCATTGGAATTATGTTGTGAGAACTAGGGTGATAAAGAGGAGCTTAGCAAATAGCCTTTTTCTTGTCCACACGGGTAGGCACACGGGCATGTGTCTAGGCCATGTGTGACACACGGTCAGTCCCATGGGTGTGTGACCAGGCCGTGTGTCCCTTGCATGTTAGTGTTTCAAGTCAGTGTCGACCACGGGCTAGCCACACGGGCGTGTGCCTAGGCCGTGTGCCCCATATGAGGTTACTGACGTCACAAACAAAATGCCCAGGTTTTTACACACGGCCGAGGACACGGGCGTGTCTAGGCCGTGTGAAGCACACGGGCCAAGAACACGGGCGTGTGTCTGGCCATGTGAAAATCCCTGTAGGTTTGAAATGAAAATAAATCCCACATGGGTTAGGGACATGGGCGTGTATGACCACACAGCCTGCCCACATGGGCGTGTCCCATTTCACACGGGCGTGTGGTCCCTGCTTAGACAAAAATCTTTAAGTACACGAAAGTTACCGGTTGAGTTTTGAAACCCTCCGTAAGTATGTTTAAGGCCTTGTAGGCCCTAATGAGAGTGATTTGAGGGTGAAAGAGATATTTCAAATTGGAATAAATTTTGATAGCCCAAAGTTGCATGATGAAGTGAGTTTAGTCCGGTAATGCCTCGTGCCTGGTTTCGACGTAGAATACGAGTGAGGGGTGTTACATTTAGTGGTATCAGAGCTATGGTTTAGTCAGTTCTCAGACTACCGTAGCATGCGTTAGAGTCTAGCTATACATGCCATAAGCGTATATTGTTGGTGTGGTGACTTATGACAATTCTAAACTTTGTTTTTATATAGTAAATAGATCTCGATCGAACGGCTGCTGATGATGCAGCTAGTAACGCGCTGGCTCCCGCGTAAGGGACCGCGTCTATAGAGAGTGGACACAAGACTGGGGGTCAAGTAGAAGAGACCCGCGAAGCCTTTCTCCAAATGATGAGTAATTGGTACACGGAGTATGTACGAGCAAACCCTAATGCTCAACCTCCTCCACCCCCTCATATACTTCAGCCAGTTCCAGTGGCTCCTCAAGTTATAGATTCAGTGAGGATAACCAAGCCCCTGATAGATAAGATTCGGAAGCAAGGGGTTGATGAGTTTAGAGCTAATATAGACGATGACCCTGAGAGGGCGGAGTTCTGGCTTGAGAACTCAATGAGAGTATTTGATGAACTCTCCTGCACACTTGAGGAGAGCTTAAAATGCGCCGTGTCTTTGCTGAGGGACTCGGCATACCATTGGTGGAAAACGCTAAGGTCGGTGGTTCCAAGGGAGAGAGTGACATGGGACTTCTTTTTGGAAGAGTTTCGAAAGAAGTATATAAGCCAAAGATTTGTGGATCAGAAACATAAAGAATTCCTTGAATTGAAGCAAGGAAAAATGACTGTGGCAGAATACGAGCACGAGTTTGTTAGTCTCAGCAAGTATGCACAAGAGTGTGTGTCTACAGAAGCTATCTTGTGCAAGAGGTTTGAAGATGGGTTCAATGAGAACATCAGACTTCTAGTTGGGATTTTGGAGTTAAAATAGTTTGTGGTGTTGGTTGATAGGGCGTGTAAGGCCGAAGAACTGAATAAGGAGAAGAGGAAAGCCGTGAGTGAGGCTAGAGATGCAAAAAAGAGGCCAATGAGTAAATCATATCAAGCTCAATCGAAGAGGTCCAATGAGTTGAACCCTCGAACGAATGCATCAGTAAGGTATTCACGTCGAGATTGAGGTAATACATATTCAGGCTCGAGAGTTCAAGCCACTTCGATGGAAAGTGTGGGCAATCCGAAGTCCAAACCGGAGTGTCCAAATTGTGGTAGGCAGCACACTGGGGAGTGTTCGGGAAACAACTGAAATTGTTATAAGTGTGGTTCCCCCGATCATTTTATTTGAAATTGTCCTGAGAGGGATGACAAGGAAAGGAAGCAAGAGATAAGATCCAGCAATGTATCCTCAAGGGGTAGATCACAAAAGAACCCGGGAGGTGGGACCAGTAGTAGAGGTACGCCTCGAGACTCTACTGTGAGACCGGAGGGTCGGACACGTGCAAGGACCTATGCCTTTCATGCTCGCGAAGAGGCATCATCTTCGGATGTGATAACGAGTACTTTTTCTCTTCATGAAACCTCTGTTATTGCTTTGATTGATCCGGGGTCTACCCATTCTTACATTTGTATGAGCTTGGCATCTAGTATGAGTATGATTGTTCAGTCTACGAAATTTGTAGTAAGGGTGTCAAACCCGTTAGGTAAGCATGTGCTAGTTGACAAGGTGTGTAGAAATTGTCCTTTGACAATTAGAGGTCATTGTTTTCCGGCAAATCTTATGTTGTTGCCGTTTGATGAATTTAACTTGATTCTTGGTATGGATTGGTTGACCGCTCATGATTTTTTAGTGAACTATGGTAACAAGTTTATTGAATTGAAATGTGAAAATGGAGATGTCATTCGGGTTGAGTCAGGTAGGTCAGATAGATTGCCGGTGATAATTTCAACTATGGTAGCCGAAAAATACTTGAGGGAAGGATACGAGTCTTATCTCGCCTTTGTGCTGAATACTCAAGAGTCAGAGGTGAAGATAGAATCAGTTCCAGTGGTATACGAATATCTAGATGTGTTCCCGGAGGAGTTACCCGGATTACCTCCAGTTAGAGAGGTCGAATTTGCGATTGAGTTAGTTCCCTGTACGGCACCTATTTCAGTTGCTCCGTATAGGATGACACCATTAGAGTTGAAAAAACTGAAGGTTCAGTTGCAAGAGTTAACGGATAAGGGTTTTGCGAGACCGAGCTATTCACTGTGGGGTGCTCCGGTACTTTTTATGGAAAAGAAAGATGGGTTGATGAGATTGTGCATAGACTACAGACAGCTCAACAAAGTGAAATTGAAGAATAAGTATCCTTTACCAAGTATAGATGACCTATTTGACCAACTGAAGGGAGCTACAGTGTTCTCCAAGATAGATCTAAGGTCTGGTTATTATCAGTTGAGGGTTAAGGAGCAAGATGTGCCAGAAACTGCATTTCGGACGAGGTATGGCCATTATGAGTTTCTTGTCATGCCATTTGGTTTAACGAATGCTCCTGCGATTTTTATGGATTTAATGAACCGTGTCTTCCGATCGTATTTAGATAAGTTTGTAGTTGTGTTTATCGATGACATACTGATTTATTCTCGAGATGGGAGTGATCATGCAGAGCACCTGAGAATCCTTTTGCAAACTTTAAGAGACAAACAGTTGTTTACTAAATTTAGCAAGAGTGAGTTTTGGCTCCGAGAGGTCGGATTCCTAGGACACATTGTGTCGGGTAATGGTATTAGAGTTGATCCAAGTAAGATCTCGGCTATTGTGGAGTGGAAACTGCCAAGAAATGTGTCAGAAGTCAAAAGCTTTTTGGGTTTAGTGGGGTACTACAGATGGTTCGTAAAGGGATTTTCCATGATTGCTACCCCGATGACGAAACTGTTGCATAAGGATGTCAAGTTTGAATGGACTGAGAAATGTCAACAGAGCTTTGAGAGATTGAAAACATTATTAACTGAGGCACCGATTTTAGTACAACCTGAGTCGGGGAAAGAGTTTTATGGTCTACAGTGATGCGTCATTTAATGGTCTCAGTTGTGTGTTGATGCAAGAGGGTATGGTGGTAGCTTACGCCTCGAGACAGGTAAAACCGTACGAGAAGAATTATCTGACTCATGATTTGGAGTTGGCTGCGATTGTTTTCGCATTAAAGATCTGGCGTCATTATTTAAATGGTGAGAAGTGCCGAATCTTCACCGATCATAAGAGTTTGAAGTACTTAATGGACCAAAAGGATTTGAATTTGTGGCAACGGCGGTGGCTCGAATTATTGAAGGACTATGAGCTAGTAATTGATTATCATCCGGGAAAATCGAATGTAGTCGCGGATGCCTTGAGCAAAAAATCTCTGTATGCTTGAGATCTATGAGTACGAGCTTAGTGTTGTCTGAGGATGGTGCTATATTAGCCGAGTTGAAGGCTAGACCATTATTTATTCAACAGATATGTGAGGCCCAAAAGAATGATAATGAGATGCAAGTTAAGAGAGCTAAGTACGAATCAGAAAATGATTCTGACTTTCGGGTGAGTTTAGATGGTTGTTTGATGTTTCATGATAGGATTTGTGTACCTAAAGATGATGAGTTGATCTGGAAAATTTTACATGAAGCACACAGTGGTCACTTGTCAGTACATTTCGGTAGCACAAAAATGTACAATGATTTGAAGAAATTTTATTTGTGGTCGGGTATGAAAAGAGACATCTCTGAGTTCGTGACAAGATGTTTAATCTGTCAACAAGTGAAAGCCGAGCATCAAGTACCTTCGGGACTACTTCAACCAGTGATGGTTCCTGAGTGGAAGTGGGATCGGATCACCATGGATTTTGTAACGGGGTTGCCTATGACTCCAAAAAAGAAAGATGCTGTGTGGGTTATTGTTGATAGATTAATGAAGTCGGCTCACTTTATACCGGTGCGTGTTGATTATGCCCTTGATAAGTTGGCCGAGTTGTATATTGCTGAGGTGGTGAAATTACATGGAGTACCTGCATCTATTATCTCGGATAGAGATCCTAGATTTACTTCGAGATTTTTGAAGAAGTTACAGGAAGCCTTAGGTACAAGATTGAATTTTAGTATCATGTTCCATCCTCAAACCGATGGACAGTCTGAAAGAGTAATTCAAGTTCTTGAGGATATGCTCCGATGCTGTGTGATAGAGTTTGGAGGTAGTTGGGAAAGATACCTACAATTAGCTGAGTTTGCCTACAACAACAGTTATCAATCGAGTATACGGATGGCACCATACGAAGCTTTATACGGTCGCAAGTTTCGAACTCCCTTGTATTGGACCGATCTTAATGAGAAGCAAATTCATGGGGTTGATCTAGTTAAGAAAACTGAGGAGAAAGTGAAAGTGATCCGTAATAGTCTGAAAGCTGCATCGGACAGACAAAAGTCATACGCGGATTTGAAAAGGAAAGAAATCGAGTTTCGAGTGGGCGACAAGGTATTTCTGAAGGTATCTCTGTGGAAGAAAATATTGAGATTTGGTCGTAAGGGCAAATTGAGTCCACGATTCATAGGGTCGTACGAGATTACCGAAAAGATTAGGCCAGTGGCATACCGGTTGGCTTTACCAGTAGAGTTAGAGAAAATACACAATGTGTTTCATGTGTCAATGTTGCCACGATATCGTTTCGATCCTTCGCATGTGATCCCTCCATCAGAAATTGAGATACGATCGGACATGACTTATGAAGAGGAGCCAATTAAGATATTGGCTCGGGAGGTTAAATAGTTGAGGAATAAGAGTATAGCTTTAGTAAAAATGTTATGGCAAAAACACGGTGTGGAAGAAGCTACATGGGTACCGGAAGAAGCCATGAGAGAACAATATCCAAACCTTTTTACCGGTAAGATTTTCGAGGGCAAAAATCTCTAAACGAGGGGAGAGTTGTAACAGCCCAATTTTGCGGCTAGTCAGAAAAGTGGTTTCGAGACCACTAACCCGAGGTTGAAGAAAATTATTTTTAATATTATTTTATGTGTTATGGCATTGATATGTGGCTATATGAAAGATTTGAAGCTTTAATTTTAGCAAGTGTATGTTTAATTGTGAAAAAGGACTAAATCACAAAAAGTGCAAAAGTTTCAAATTTCAAGCTAGAGGTGTCTAATAGTTAAAGGATATAAAAAATGGATGTCTTTAAAGTGAAATTAGGCCATTAGATGTGTGTTGGCCGGCCATATAGCTTAGGGGGACAAGAGCATTAATTTTAGTCAAAATTTGGTGACATTAGGTGGTAAAAATATGAATAAAATAAGATGAATAAAAGAGTTGTCATCTTTTACTATTCACACTTCTTCTTAACCGAAAATTGAAGAGAGAATAGGGGTTTTTGAAGTTCAAATTTTCAGCTACATCTCATCCTTGCAAGTAAGTCATTTTGATGATTATTTTTGATGATTTTTGTACTTTTGGAGTCCCCAAAGCTTAAGCTAGCTAATGAGGGGACTAATTTGTTAAATGGTTGAAATTTTAGGGACTTTCCATGAGAGAGTTTATGTTGTTAGCTGAGTTTTTATGGAAGAAAATGAATGTTAGTGAGATGAGAAAAAAACTTTTTTGAAGGGTGTTGCCATGGAAACACCTAAATAGGACTTGTTTGCAAAGATTGAAATTGTGTAATAAATGTATGAAATAAATGGTTTTGTAAGTTGTTGTAAGATAAATAAATGTTCAGCTAGGCTTGTTTAATGAGAAAATGTGGTGAAAAATAATTTACGAGCCTAGGGGCAAAATCGTAATTTTGCCATAGTATAAGGGCAAAATGGTCATTTTTTTCCAACTAGAGGTTATGATGTATTATAATTATAAAATGATTAAATGAGTGAAATTTTGTTGTTATAGATCAAGAAGAGCGCAGAATTAACCTTGACCGGGGAAAAGGCAAGGTTTCGGATTAAACCGCAAATTAACGCATTTTGCACCGAGGTAAGTTTATGTGCAAACGATGCATCTTAAATACATATGTTGTTGCTTATTGGTGCATTGTATGATTGATAACACTTACGATTTAAATGGATTGAATTTGGTAGGAAATGAATAAATTCCTTATGGATGTTGAATTAGACATGTAAGTGTGGAATATTATCCGTAGTAAATAGTGGTGGGTTGTGTGTGATACCACCTTATTACTTATTCATGATGGGCTGTGTGCGATACCATCGTATATATTATAATTTGGTGGGCTATGTGCGATACCACTGTAAATATTCTTGTTGGTGGGCTATGTGCGATACCACCCTGTTAAAGATAAATGGTGGGCTAAGTGCGAAACCACCGAGTGTTTGGTATTACTAAGAATGGCTTATTGTGAAATTATGATGTGTTGTTTCATGTGATCATGTGGTGATTAAGTGCAGGGATGTATGTTAAATAATAAGAGCATTTGGGTTGTGATACGGTTGGAATGTGGTAAGATATGAGTGAGTACGCATGATCTTGGTTTGTGGAATGTTCTTACTTATTGTGAAATGCTATTTATTGATTAGCACATTTTATGATGTTTATTGTTTACATGTAAACTTACTAAGCTTAAAGCTTACTCCCTTTCTTTTCCCTTGTTTTATAGTGTCAGAGAGCCAGGTCGGGATACGAAGATAATTGGAAGATCACCCACACTATCAGCTCATCCCGGTATATTTAGAATTAGCATCTTAAGTATGGCATGTATAGGGGCTAGACTAGGTGAATTGTTTTGTTATTTTGGTCAAGTATGTATTGGCTCTCTTAAGGATGAACTCTTTTGTATATTGCCATAGTTGATGGCTCATCATGATTAATTTATGAAATATGAAGTTATTCAAGAAAGTATTTGTTACAGAAATTGACTTATTTAGTGACTTGTTGAATTGGAATTATGTTGTGTGAACTAGGGTGATAAAAGGAGCTTGGCAAATAGCCTTGTTCTTGTCCACAAGGGTAGGCACACGGGCATATCTCTAGGCCGTGTGTGACACACGGTCAGTCCCATGGGTGTGTGACCAGGCCGTGTGTCCCCTGCATGTTAGTGTTTCAAGTCAGTGTCGACCACGGGCTAGCCATACAGGCGTGTGCCTAGGCCGTGTGCCCCATATGAGGTTGCTGATGTCACAAACAGAATGCCCAGGTTTTTACACACGGGCGAGGACATGGGCGTGTCTAGGCCGTGTGGAGCACACAGGCCAAGAACACGGGCGTGTGTCCGACCGTGTGAAAACCCCTTTAGGTTAGAAAAGAAAATAAACCCCACACGGGTTAGGGACATGGGCGTGTATGACCACACGGCCTGCCCATACGGGTGTGTTAAATTTCACACAGGCGTGTGGTCCCTGCTTAGATAAAAATCTTTAAGTACACGAAAGTTCCCGGTTGAGTTCTGAAACCCTCCGTAAGTATGTTTAAGGCCTTGTAGGCCCTAATGAGAGCGATTTGAGGGTGAAAGAGATATTTCAAATTGGAATAAATTTTGATAGCCCAAAGTTGCATGATGAAGTGAGTTAAGTCCGGTAACGCCTCGTGCCCTGTTCCGGCGTAGAATACGGGTGAGGGGTGTTACAACATAAGCATATCAACAACCATAGCCACAAGCTAGTGCATTTAAACATAGCTCTTTTGGAATTAACCACATGATAAACCATTTGATAAGAAATTACATAGTTTAAACCTTACCAATCTTTCATGAACACAAGCATATTTCCATTTGGGCACTTACAATTTCAATGCATAACTTATAAGTAAGCATAATACAATCCATCCAATAGCTTGGACAAAGCCTAAGCATTCACACCAAACACGTTAGCAATATAAGCATAAGACATAGGCAATTTACTCATGGATGATCACAACATTTAAACATGTAACATATGAATATATCATCAATCTCAACTTACATTTATCCATGTATCACCAATTCAATGCAATTTATATGTGAACATGTCTTATTTCGTATTGAACTCTTACCATTTCCTTTCAAATCATGCTCGTTGAACCGTTTAGAATACCGTTGGATACCTGAGATAGCTCACACATAGTGTGCTAGCTCATATAACTGTAATACGTCAATTCCTGTACATGTATGCTCACAGGAGCTGTGAAAATGGGCCTGCTCACACGAGCTGTGGGTCAGAACGTAGTTACACGATACTGCTCACACGAGCTGTGGAGTATCCGCAACACATATCGGACCTCAACCATCGGTAGGACATTCAAGACCAACACCCGAATCATGTAAACCTTACTGACATGTCATTTGTATCATACGTATTCCTAAGGTTCAAACAGGGCTCGGTAGTCCTCGAAACATCTTTGGATTTTCGATCGTTTCATTACAAGATAAATTGCATACAAACACATATATATTGATTTAATCATAATATAATCACATATTTACATTCAATTTAATCAAAATTATATAGAATACAGTTCATACAAACTTACTTTGTGATAGTACTAGAAAGAACATATGTTTTCCCCCTACTTATTGGTTAATTTGTCCCCATTTAGTTATCTTTGGCACATATTTTCGCATTTTCAGTTCAGTAAATTGCATATTATAACTCAGTGGATCTTAACCTATTTTTCCTTAATTTCTTCATGTTTTGGTACTGAAGTCGCTGCATGAGTATTTCTAAATTGTGCCCAGAATTGTCGTCGCGCCTGAAAACGGTCCAGATAAGAACAAAAATATGTGAGCTGTCCAGTTTGGTATAACCAACTTGTACGTATAGAGGCAGCATGATTTTGATGAAAGGACACATGTGCTATTTGGAAGAATACAAATATTCACGTGAAAAAAGAAAGGAGTAGGCTTTTTGGGGTATTATCTTCTTCAACCTATCTTTTGAAGCTTTTTGGCTATGGTGGCTTAAGCCTCCTAAGGGTGAAATGACGTGAAAGGGATGAAGATTAGCTCTTGACGAGGAGCCCTGAGTGCGACACAAGAGGGAGTTGAGAGATCAAGTAGGAATACTACTCTCCACTTGTTTCTTTTATATTTCTTTTCTAAACGCTGGTGATTACTTTCTATTTCATGTTTGTACGGAAGTCTACATTATTTCTGGGTTAAATGTTATTTTATTCAATCTTTCTTCTACAATTTAATCTTTGGGTTTAAATGTTTTTAGGATGGAAGTGTTATTGTGGTCACTGACACTGGAAAGTGCAGCGACTGTTCAAGCTAACAAGCATGACAACGAAAGTTGTTTGAGGCTTAGAGGAATTTAATCCACTTGTTCTTAATAGTGTTCCATTGCCATCATTAGAAGGTGTGGCTAATGTGCATGTTTAAGTCATAGATTAAATATAGAAGTTAAGCTTGGTAAGATATTCATTGCAATTTAATGCATCAACAATCATCTATCCTTTTATACCTTGTGAGCACTTAGTATTTAGTTGAATGTTCACGTTGGGGATCCAAGTTTATCATTATCATATTTTATTTTATTGTTTTCAAGTTATTGCTTCAACAACTACTCTCACAATTTATCTTGTTTCTATCTATTTACTGCACTGGCATTGATAGACAAAGGACAACCATCCTCGTGGGATCGATATCTGACAGGCTTATACCTATCTACTATACTTGCATCGACACTGTAAGCTTGCACATTATTGTTGTGACGTTAAACAGCCGGTCAAGTTTTGGCGTCGTTACCGGGGATGGAATTTGTTTGATGTTTATTTTTGTTTATTTTTATTTCATAATATTTAGTTGTTACTAACTTGTTCTCTTTTTGTTGCTATTTTCACATTTTATTTTAGGTGTTATATAACCCGAAGCAATTCGGAGTTTATTGCCGATTTTGATCCAAAATTGAAAGAACCGTTCAGATGAGACATCAAGAACAAAGGAATATGGCTTTACCAAGAAACTATGAAGTCATACCCCTGATGCAGTATGAAAATGCTAATGACCCACCATTGCCGCAAGACGCTCAAATACAAAAAGGACTATACGAGATTTTGTAGTACCTATCTTGGATAACTTACAACTGGGAGTTGTTAGGCCAGCAATCCAAGCTAAAAATTTTAAACTCAAGCCAGTATTGTTTCAAATGCTGAATTCTAATGGGCAATATGCTGGGCAGCCACATGAAGATGCACGAGAACATCTTAAATCATTTTTATTGATTTGGGCTTCTTTCAGTCAACAAGGTGTTCCTGATGACGCTTTGAAGATGCAATTATTTCCTTATTCCTTGCAGGGAAGAACTTGTACTTGGTTTCTTGGGCTACTTGTCGGATCAATTACTTCTTTGAATGCACTAGCAACACAGTTTGTTTTGCGATTTAACCCGCTGATAATGAAAGCTCGTCTCCGAAATAATATTATAGCTTATCATCAGTTGGATGATGAGAATCTTCAAACCATATGGGAACGTTATAAATCTTTGCTTCAATGTTGTCCCATGCATGGAATTAACAAGAAACACAAATTGAGATTTTCTATAATGGGCTGATTTCACACACAAGGAATCTTGTCGACGCATCAGTCAATGGTCCTTTGCTGGATTGTACTTATAATGATGCTATTGGAATTCTTGAGAGAATTGCTCAAAATGATTATCAATATCCTATCTCTAGAGTTGTACAAGAAAAATCTACTCTGGGAGTTATTGAATTGGACACAATATCTGCACTTAGTGCTCAAGTTTATTCTCTTGCAAATATGATAAAAAATATGGAAGGGACTAGTGACGTTGCACGTATACAAGTCGCTCAACAAGTTGATGTTCCTACCTTTTGTTGTGAATTTTGCAGTGACAACCAAAATTATGAAAATTGTCCACAACATGCAGAGAATGCCTTTTATGTCAGTAACATCCGCAACAATTCTTATGGTACCTCTTATAGTAATTCTACAGGCAATCAACAGTCTTGTGGAACTCATAATGCTGGAAAAAATGCTTTGACATTTCGATATGGGAATATATCTACTCAAGGCAATTATAATTCAAGACAAGGGAATTACAATCAACAACAGCAGAACTACATTCAGTACACTCAGATGCATCCACAACAAAGCCAGATGCATCCACACCAGAATCAGACGTAGCCACAACACTCTTCAATGCAAAATCAGCATGTTCAAGAACATCGACGACAATAGTACACGCAAGCTTCTCCTTCTGACTCGATAGCAGCTCTTGAGGCTTTAATACGGGAGCATATGACTCGCACAGAAGCTATTGTGCAAGGGAATTCATCTTCTATTCGGGCATTAGAGGCACAATTAGGACAACTTGCTTTGAATCTAAATACTCGACCACCAGGCACACTACCTAGTGACACGGAAAATCCCAATCTGAGGGGGAAAGAACACTGCAAGGCTATCACCCTCGGGAGTGGTAAACAAACTGGCAAGCAACTACAGACTCTACTGTTGTAAATCAAGATACTGGTGAAGTGATCCCTGATGAGAAGGTTGAATTTGAAGAGCTTGTCATGTACTAGACAAATAAGTTTCACAAATTGTCACTCATATGCCTAATGTCCGACCCTCAAAACTGTCGACACAATCAAATATGTCGGCACAATTATATGTATCTCCACCTTTACCTTTTCCACAAAGATTCAGGGAGAATGTAATAGCCCGATTTTGGGCCTCGTTGGAACAGTGGTTTTGGGACCACAAATCCGACGTATGAAAATTTAGTTTTATTATATTTTTATGGTCTACAGTTTCACGGAATGATTTCGTGAAAATTTCGTTCGAAAATTTCGACGTTTGGGTACTCAATTTAGTCAAAAGGACTAAATTGTAAATAGTACAAAAGTTGAGTTCCACATGTTAGAAGTGTCCAATTTTTATGAAATTTTAAATTGGAGGTCCTTGAATGGTAATTAGATCATGGGGTAAATTGTTGGACAAAAATGGACATGAGATAAGTGAAATAGGATATTTTTAAGTTAGGGGCATTTTAGTAATTTGGTAATTAAATGGACTAAAAGACAAAATAAAAGTAAAAAACCCTTGTCCATCTTCTTGCTTGGCCGAATTTAGCATGGTGGAAGCCATGGCTAGGGTTTGTGTTTAAAATTTACCCATGGATGACATGCATGTGCTTTGATGTCTAATGGTAGAATATGAATGCTCGGTGTGTAGTAAATGACTTTTACTAAGTGATTTTCGATGAAATCGCATAAAAGGACTAATTTGTAAAAAGTTGAAAAATGTATGAAAATGTATGAATGAATGCAAATTATGAAATTATATAGTTATGAAAATGGTTCGGCTAGGCCTAAAATACAAGGAAATTGAATAGAAATCATTTTACGAGCCTAGGGGCAAAAGTGTAAATATGATAAAGTTTAGGGGCAAAAATGTAATTTTTCCATAATATATTTTTGGTCTGAATTGAATAGTATAATAACTTAATAAGTCAAATGTGATATTTTAGATAAAGAAAACGAGTTTCAGACTTAGAATAGGGGAAAGACGAATATTGGACGACTCGGTCCCTTTTGCCATTTTAAGTCGAGGTAAGTTTGTGTGTAATAAATCAACATTATGTTATTCTGTATTTAAGTACTTGATATTACATGAAATGTATATTTTTTACGAAATTGGCTAATGAGGTCTCGATGAAGAAAAAAATATGATAAAGTTTTACTATATCGAAGTCCCGGTTGAACCTTAGGAATAGAAAGGATACCCTTTTCACGACGTTAAATTAATAAGGCCCCGTATAAGACCATATCTGGGATATGGCCTCGGCACCAAATTGAGATCCCGTGTAAGACCATATCTGGCATATGGCATCGGCATCGAATAGTGATTCCGTGTACGACCATGTCTGGGACCTGGCTTCTGTATGAAATCGTGTAAGACCATGTCTGGGACATGGCATCGACATACGATCTCGTGTAAGACCATATCTGGGATATGGCATTGACATCGATATGAGATCCCGTATAAGACCATATCTGGGATATGGCATCGGCATCGACATGTGATCCCATGTAAGACCGTATCTAGGATATGGCATTGGCATCTTACTACGTGTATGGAAATTTTGAGTATCCTTCGATATTCCAAGTGGTTCAACGAGGTAAAGAATTAAAGTTTATGTTAAAGAAGGAAAAAGGGCTAAAGATATGTGATGGAGTGATACAGGCACATATGCGAAACTCACGAGAAATGAGTCTGATATGTAATATGTGATCGAACTTTGGGAAGGTTGATATGGAGTAAGTGTTACAATGAAGACTTGTAAATATTTTATGATGACTAGATATTGGCATGGCTAACTATGGATATACTTTAGTGTTATATGTGTGTAAATGAGAATTAATACAAAGAAAACATGATAGAGTAAATTTAGCAATAAAATAGTTTGGACAGCAAGAGTTGTATCACTTTGAAAAATCACCAAAAATGGTAGAAATTTAATTAGAAGATTAATAAGATATTAAATTAAAGCTTATTAAGTCTATTTTCACATAAATGAAACGGTGTAAGCAAAAGAATTTCATATTTTGAGATATTTGAATTTTTGTGAGACAGAGCTAGAATGATTTCAGAATCCCCTGTTTTGACTTGCGAAATTCATTAAATATTTTATATAAATAATAAAGGGACAAAATTTATATGCTTGAATTTATTACTGAGTCTATTTTCAAGAGAAACAAACAAGAATCTCATTCGAGTTCTGTACAACGAGAAAATAATTTTTTAGTGAAGATGGGTCAGAACTATTGGACAGCGAAACAGGGGACACTTTAAAGAATAAACTGTACTGATTGGCTAAACTAAAAATTCTGGAAATCTTATGGTAAGAAGATATGTGAGTCTAGTTTAAGAGAAAATTAGCAGATCTTAATTTGGAGTTTTGTAGCTCAAGATATAAATAATTTATCGACTGTGACTTGAGTAGACAGCATGAGATGAACATAAGTAAATAGTGAAATTTTGTGCAATTATGATTGTATTACTTTGAGAACACATTGTGAGAATTGGTGAAAAACATGTTAATAAATTGCATATTATTTGCATACAAACTTACTAAGCATTGTAGCTTACTCCCCTTCCTTTCTCATATCTTATAGGGTTTTATGCTAGCTCGAGTTGGAGATCGTCGGATATGCTATCACACTATCAAGCTATCATCGTGGGGTAAAAGTGAATACAGACCTCTTAAGTTTATGGGAAATATAGGGGATAAGTCACTTTGTGATTGTATCATTATGATTTAGCCAAAGGTATTAGCTTGTAATGGTTAAAGGTTTAATGTAATGTGTAGCCATGTGAATTGGCTTATATCGGCTAACTGGTTATAAGCCTATATCTTTATTCATATGCATATGCCAATGTCTTGTGATGTGGTGTGTACTTATTTGGTATAGGTGATGGATTGCAGTTTATGGCCTAAATACCTAATGGTTGAATGTGGCCCAATAGTCTTATTATTGAATGTGACTTGGTATGTTTGGATTCGGTAAAGTATGATGTTAAGAGTATGTATATGATGATATTGATATGATATGTTATTGTTTGTGTTTGGTTGGACTAAATGCATTTACATGCTTAAGATTGTGCCATGTGATGTGTGTGTATGTGCAAGTGAGGGTGGCAAAATAGCTTCGAAAATAGCCTTTTAATTGTCAATATGGGTAGACACAAGGGCGTGTGTGTAGGCCGTGTGTGACACACGATCAGCCCCATGGGCGTGTGTTTCGGCCCTGTGTCCCCTGCGCCTTAATTTAGGTAAAACAGAATGTCCAGAATTCAGCACACATGCAGAGACACGAGCGTGTGTCTCAACTGTGTGGAGGACACGGCCTAAGCACCCGGGCGTGTGACCTGGCCGTGTGACCTCTTTTGATGATGATGTCATAAACAGAATGTCCCCTATTTTGGACACGGCCTGAAGCACGGGCGTGTGATATGCCACACGAGCGTGTCCCTTCACCCACACGGGCGTGTGGACCTGTTTCATGATGAAAATTTTCTAAGTATCCCAAAATTTTTCTAAAGTTCTCGGTTTAGTCCCGAACCACTCGCGATGCATGTTTTGAGCCTCGTAGGCCCATAATAGGGATGACATGATTGTAAATGAAAAGTTTTAAATTTAGACGGAAATTTATGTCTCGATTTTGTATGATTGATTGAATTTATGTCTGGTAACGCCTCGTACCCTGTTCCGGTGTCGAATACGGGTATAGAGTGTTACAGAGAATGAGCAGGATAGGTAGTACCAATAGTTCCTGAACACACTGAAGCAACTTCAGGTCAATATTCCTTTAGTAGACGCTCTTGTGCAAATTCTGAATTATGGGAAATTTATGAAGGAGCTCTTGTCCAAGAAGAAGAAGCTTAGTGATATGGAAACTATTGCACTCACAGAAGGCTGTATTGCTGTTTTGACAAATAAGTTGCCCCCCAAAATGAAAGATCCTAGGAGCTTTACTATCCGATGTTCAATTGGCAACCATTATTTGGGCAAGGCTTTATGTGACTTGGGAGCTAGCATCAACCTAATGCCAATATCTACTTTCAGAAAGTTGGGAATTGGTCACATGAAACCTACTGTAGTGACATTGCAACTAGCTAATCGGTCTTTGGCTCAACCTAAAGGACAAATCAAAGATATCTTAGTTCCTGTGGATAAATTCATTTTTTCGGCTGATTTTATCATACATGACTGCGAGGCAGACAAGGAGGTTCCCATAATCTTGGGACGGCCATTTTTATCTATCGGACGAACTCTTATTGATGTTTACAAAGGTGAACTAACCATGCGACTCAATGATGAGCACGTTACCTTTAGTGTTTTCGAATCTATTCACTGCAAGGATAAAGAAGAATGCCATACTATTTATGTGCTAGATGATCTAATTGAGGAAGATTTCAATGACCAAAGTACAATACTTTCTGAGGAGTTTGCAGTGACATCTAATGATGAATTCTTAGATAATTGTGACAGCATGGTTGAAGCTAATGATATTGAACTCAGGCATGGATGGCAGATTGAATCCTTAGACTTAGCCAACAGGACAGCTCCAATTTTCAAGCCATCTATCGATGAAGCTCCTACTCTAGAATTGAAACCACTACCTACACATTTTAAATACGTCTTTCTTGGTGATAACAATACTTTCCCATTTATTATCTCTGCAACACTGGATGCAACTCAAGAAGAGAAATTGATCCATATTCTTAAGTAATATAAACAAGCTATTGCTTGGAGTATTTTCGATATTCGAGGAATTAGTCCATCTTTTTGCATACACAAGATCAAGTTGGAAGATGAAGGCAAGCAATCGATTGAGGAACAAAGAAGATTAAACGAGAAGATGAAGGAAGTTGTTAAGAAAGAAATTATAAAATGGCTTGATGCTGGAATTATTTACCCTATTTCTGATAGCAATTGGGTAAGTCCAATGCAATGCGTTCCTAAAAAGAGTGGCATCACTGTGGTTAGCAACGACAAATACGAATTGATTCCTACACGCAATCCTACGGGATGGCAAGTCTGTATGGATTATCGTAAACTTAATGCTGCCACAAGGAAAGACCACTTCCCACTTCCTTTCATTGACCAAATATTGGACAGGCTTCCTGGAAGAGCTTATTACTACTTCTTAGACAGTTATTTTGGGAACAATCAAATTGCTATTGCACTGGATGATCAAGAGAAAACAACTTTCACCTATCCCTTTGGTACTTTTGCTTTTCGCCGTATGCCTTTCGGTCTTTGCAATGCACCAGCCATATTTCAAAGGTGCATGATGGCAACATTCTCAGATATGATAGAAGATGTTTTAGAGGTTTTTATGGATGATTTCTCAGTCTATGGGAATGATTTTGATCATTGCGTTGACAAATTGGATAAAGTATTGCAGCGATGTGAAGACACACATGTTGTTCAAAATTGGGAAACATGTCACTTTATAGCAACTGAAGGCAATGTGTTAGGCCATCGCATCTCTAATCAAGGCATTGAGGTAGACAAAGGTAAAGTGGAAATCATTGAGAAATTACCTCCACCGACAAATGTGAAAGGTATTTGTAGTTTTCTTGGGCATGCGGGGTTTTATTGAAAATTTATTAGAGATTTCTCAAAAATTGCAAAGCCCTTATGCTTATTACTGGAACAGAATCGAAAATTCCTCTTTGATGATACATGTCTAGATGCATTCATTCAATTAAAGATGCAACTAGTAAACGCTCCCATTGTCGTTGCACCAGATTAGTCTCAACCTTTTGAAGTTATGTGCGATGCAAGCGACTTTGCTGTGGGTGTTGTTCTAGGACAACGCAAGGTAAAAATATTTCACGCCATCTATTATGCTAGCAAAACTCTTACAGAAGCTCAAATCAATTATACCACTACAGAGAAAGAATTGTTGGCTGTAGTCTTTGCTTCCGACAAGTTTTGTTCTTATCTTATCAGTGCAAAGGTTACCGTATTTACTGATCATTCGGCGTTGAGATATCTTTTTGCGAAGAAGGATACACAACAAAGACTGATACGCTAGATCTTACTGTTGCAAGAATTTGACATCGAGATAAAAGACCACAGGGGTTCAGATAATCAAGTTGCAGACCATCTTTCTTGATTGGAAGTTGGCAACAAAGATGGAAACATACTTCAAATTGTTGACGCATTCCCAGATGAGAAGCTATTTGCTATAGATGCAACCCCTTGGTATGTGGATTTGGTTAATTATCTAGTGTGTGGAAAACTCCCATTGGGTGTCACAGGCCATAAAAATAAAGATTTCTTCGTGAAGTTGTGAAATATCATTGGAACGAGACGTATTTATTCAAGGTATGCAATGACAACATTATTAGGTGTTGTGTTCTGGAAGAGGAGATGCTTTCAATCCTGAAGCACTGTCATGATGCTCCTTATGAAGGTCATTTCGGTGGCATGTGAACGGCTGCTAAGGTTCTCCAATCAGGATTCTACTGGCCTTCGTTATTCAAAGACACCTACAATTTTGTGAATCAATGTGATAGGTGTCAGCGCACTGGTTCTATATCCCGACGCAATGAAATGTTGCAACAACCAATTATGGGGGTTGAATTGTTCATGTTTGGGGTATGGATTTTATGGGACCATTTCCAAGTTCATTTAGAAATATTTATATATTAGTAGTTTTTGACTACGTCTCGAAGTGGGTTGAAGCTGTTGTAGTCCCAAAGGATGATGCAAATACAGTTCTTAAATTTTTTTAGAAGCATATACTCACTCACTTTGGCACACTAAAGGCATTGATTAGTGATCAGGGTACACACTTTCATTGCAACCAAGTGGCAGCTGCACTGAAGAGATATGGAGTTAATCATAGAATGGCTACTACTTATCATCCGCAAATTAATGGACTAGCCGAAGTATCGAATCGACAAATTAACAACATTCTTGAGAAGGTTGTGAACCCTTCGAGGAAAGATTGGTCTTCCAGACTAGATGACGCTTTATGGGCATTGCGGACAGCATACAAAACTCCATTAGGGATGTCGTTGTATCAATTGATTTTTGGGAAAGCATGTCAGTTGCCAATTGAACTAGAGCACAAATCAATGTGGGCAATTAAGCAAGATAGCATGGACTATGAAGCTGCTGGAAAGAAAAGGTTGTTAGATATCACTAAACTTGAGAAGATTAGGTGAAATGCCTATGAAAATGCTGCAATTTACAAGGAAAAGTCGAAACGATGGCATGACAAAATTATTTTGCAGTGACAATTTATCACGGGTCAACAAGTTTTATTATTCAATTCTAGACTAAAACTGCACCCGGGTAAATTGCGCTCTCGTTGGTCTGGACCTTTCGAAGTTCTCGAAGTATTTCCTCATAGTGCGGTCACAATCAAAGATTTACATTATGGACACCAGTTCAAAGTGAATGGCTAGTGATTGAAACATTATTTTGGGAATATTGATCAAAAGCAGGCAGAGACCATTAAATTGATTGAAAAATTTTAATTTTTATGGAATTTATTATTATGTTATTTTATTTTATTTTTTTTATTCAAGTTTGTTTTACTTTTTATTTTTATTTTTACAGAATAATTAGGTACATTTTTTATGCACTTGGGCTTTATTTTGAACGCAGTTCGTACTATTGTACTGTCACGTATGACTCACCACGAATAAAGGGCAGATCAGAATTTTCAGGTCTCACCATTTGATTAAAAGTGACCTAGCCATCTGATTTGTCTGAACGGGCGCAATTCACATTGGACACATTTATTCCCGCTAGCTTTATATCTCTTCACATAAAAAAAATCATGCCTTTCCATCTTTTTCTTTCACTCACTATAACCCCTCCTACACAAGAAGCAGCCACAAGAAGCAGCTGATGATGCCGGGGCAGTGCCGGAAACTGAGGAGCGATCCTAGGACTGTGCGAAGCTGTAACATCCTGGATTTTGGGGTTCTGTATTTAATGTGTGTTGTGTGTGTATGCTATGCTCTGTGTGTTAATTTGGTGTGTTTGGGGTCCCGGAAGGCTTGGGGTTAAGCTGAGCCTTGGTGAAAACTTTACTTTTAGGCACTGTAGGGGAGAGCTAGTTGAGGTAGGTCTTAAGGGTATTTCATTGTGTGTGGATAACACAAGTAGAGAGTTGGAAAAGTGGCAAGGATGCGCCACTAAGAGTGCTTGAATTGGCGTCACAAGGGAGAAGCTGCAGAGGGAAGGGGTTCAAGTAGCATTGTCAGCATTGTGGAGTTTTGTTTTTGCGTCAAGGGAGCTTGGGTGGTGGAGTTCGGCTAGGATACTTCAAGGGGGGAGTGTTGAATGGGTCAAATATTCGAATGAGTGGTCGTGAGTGAAAGGTGGGATTTGAATCATTCAAACTGATTCAAATGGTTGATCAAGAGTGATTATATGAGGCAATCAAGGAGATGGAG
Source organism: Gossypium sturtianum (assembly GCA_025698515.1). Classification (NCBI taxonomy): domain Eukaryota; kingdom Viridiplantae; phylum Streptophyta; class Magnoliopsida; order Malvales; family Malvaceae; genus Gossypium; species Gossypium sturtianum. The sequence continues at coordinate 66,024,901 of CM046946.1, read as the reverse complement.
GTGGGGGGAGTGTTGGCTGAATTTTGGGATGTCTTAAGGGGGAATTAGGTCAAGGCTGAATCCTTGGGTGGTTAGGCATTCGATTATGGTGAAGGGGTTTAGGTGCCGAAACTGTGAGGTGTGTAGAGAAAATTTAGGGTGTTGAGAGCTTCTCTTTTCGGTATTTGGTGTTTTCCATTTTGTTAATTTGCATTCTTTCCTCTGTTGGCCGAAACTCCTAAAGACCATTGTTGTTCATCTCCTCTTTGGGTAAAAATCGAAACCTCTTAGGCACCTTTTTCCCTTCAATTCACATTTTTTTCTTCTTAATATTCGAACCCTCCTATCACCTTCTCCATTTTCATTGCTTTCTTCCAATTGTTTCATACTTCTCTATTTCTTCTAAAAGCCGAACCTCATTCCTCATTCATTTTTCTAGACCGAATCATCATCTACTATCATTCATCTCTTTGATTTTGTTTTTACTCTAACCGAATCTCCCTAGTCATTTCTTTTTGTTTCTTTATTGCCGAAACCTATCCCTCATCTTCTCGTCACCATTTGTTACGAGCTTCTTCTTCAAGCTGAAGCATCCATTTGTTTCATACTCCTTCTCTTTTCTTCTAAGGGCCGAACCTCTTTTTGTGTCAGGAGTTAGCACCCTTTCTGTCGACTTTGCTGATTGCCAAATGTAGATCTTCCATTTGGCACTCTAGTTTCGTGATAGAAAGAAGCGTCTCCACCATCTTTTCTTTCAGTGGTCTGCTTTCAAGAGGGCTTTGGGACTCAAACGATTTCTTAGGCCAAATAGTTGACGTTCGGCTTCTATTGATCTAGTCAAAGAAAGGAAGGGGTTGGACCCGTAGTTTTAGCCCCTAAGTTCAAGAAACGATCTGTATCGGTAGTACGAGACTGGCCACCGGGTTGTGGATCGACGTCAGAACAGAATAGGAAGATGGCAGTCATTCCCGCTTCCGAGAGTGTCGATAGTGTTGAGAGCTTAGTCCTCCTCGTGTTCAGGTGTGTAATATTCACACCTCTTTGTTGTTACTTTTAAGTATGTGTATGTACGGTAAGATGCCGAAATAACGTCATTAGTTGTTCTTCTATATATGGTAAGTAAAAGCGAGACATCAGATTAGTGATTTGTATTTGTAATAATTATGCGATTATTTTTACATGAGTTTATGTTGCATTTGATACATGTTGAGATATGTTGCATGCTCACACCATGATTTCATGTTGCATGGGGGAAAATATGCCATGAATAGAAAGGGAAGTGTATCTGGTGGCTTGTGCCATTTCAGCCTGGTGACTATGTCACAATTCTGATAATCTGGTGGCTTGTGCCATTTCAGCCTAGTGACTCTATCAGAACTCTGATAATCTGGTGGCTTGTGCCATTTTAGCCTGGGGACTTCGTCACAATTTCTGACGGTGAGCAGCATGACTGCCATCAATGGTGTATAGCGGATGGAAGTTTAGGTTGGAATGGGTTACGCATCATCATGCATATGTTATTGTGCTATTCATCAGATTTTGGGGGCTAAGGCCAATCTATTCTAATAGGCTTGAGCCCAATAAGGGGTGTTTGGTTATTTACACACCGAGTCTTTTGACTCATCTACATTTGTTTAACATCCATGCAGTGCGCTTAGTTCAAACAGACCGGGCCGGAGGGACTACAAGGTGGCCACGCATACGGTTTCTTTCTTTTAAATAGAACGTTATTTTCTTTAAATTTTGGGGATTTTGGAAATGTAATAAGGCCACTTCTAATTTGGGTAAATTTTAATTTTAATCTTTGGACGTATTTAATATAAATTACTCGACAAAATGTTTTTATAAAATACGAGCGAAAGTTTTCTTCTCAATCTGACAAACAAAACTTGTTTTAAAAACAAAAAAATATTTAGCCACCAACTTTGGGTTTAATCTAGTAAATGATAGGTGCTTTCAACTTTCACTTAAAACACAAGGTTTGATTAATTAAAGTTTTATCTTAAATAAATATTGGGCTTGCAATGGAACCACAGAACTTGAGGCTTTTAAGAAAGTTTAAATTAAAGACCTTCTAAGACTCATAACTCTTTTAGCAGTCTTTCCTAGTGACATGCCAGATCTGGTCGTAGTGTTTGAGTCGGGGTTGGGGTGTTACATTATGGTATCAGAGCCAAGTTTAAAAGCTCAGCCTTGGGTTTTGGGTTCAAATTTTTTTCCAAATTTTTGTATCTAAGACGGTTTAAAAAGAAAAGTACATATGGACCTGTTTTCTGGAAGTATGGCACCCGAGTCTCCTGCCCAAGTCTGCCAGGTAAGTTTTCTGATTGTTAAGTGAATTGCATGAGGTACTTGTATGATATAGATATCTCATCATGGATGTTGGAATTTAGAAACTCTATTGCAGAGATGAAAACCCTTAGGTATGCATGTGCCTTACGAAAGAACTACTTATAAACATTATCCTCATAAAACTACTCGTTAATAAACAGTGAAAAGAAATGCTGATGCATAAAATTTGTAATCAGAGTAAGACGGAGCGATAGACATGTGTGGTAGAGGACATGGACGTGTTGCACGCGGCCGTGGGAGAGGCTAGGGTACCGAGGTTGAACTCTCGGAAGCGAGAAATGAGCCTGAGGGCGAAGCACCCACAGCACCTGTGGTAGAAGTAGGATCACAAGATAGAACTGGTGGAGATGATGCCCTCTCTCAAGCAATGCTGCGTGTGTTGGAGCGAGTGGCTGGGGCAAGCACTGGAACAGCAACTCAGAAGTCCATCCCTGAGCGATTTCGAGCTAATGGAGCTGAAATGTTTAGGGGCATTTCTGGGGTGGCTCCAAATGTGTCCGAGTATTGGCTAGAGGCAGTCGAGAGGATTATGGATGATCTGGACTGCACGGCAGAGGAGAAGCTGAAAGGTGCGATGTCTCTACTTCGGGATGAGGCATATCAGTGGTGGCTCACCGTAAGAGAGGGTACTCCGGTGGACCGAATTGATTGGGATTTCTTTAAGATGTCATTTCAAGGGAAATATGTTGGGGCCAGTTATGTGGATGCTCAGAGGAAAGCATTCTTGAATTTGGTACAAGGGGGTAAATCGGTAGCTGGATATGAGGCGGAATTTCTGCGTTTGAGCCGCTACGCTTGAGGTATAGTGGCGACTGACTATGAGCGTTGCATGCAGTTTGAGGATGGGCTGCGGGATGAGTTGAGAGTGTTGATAGCTCCGCAGCGAGAGAGAGACTTTGCTGTCTTAGTTGAAAAAGTAAAAATAGCTAAAGAGGTAAAGCGGACCGAGATCCAGAACAGGGAGAAAGACAAGGGTAAGAATAAGAGAAGCTTTGGGTCATCGGGAGGTTTCCAAAAGAGGGCTCGGTTTGATGGGCCAACTCAAGTTGTGAGGCCTACGACGATGGGTCAGTTTCGATCATGTGCTCTGTGTGGGAGCAGGCATTCGAGGGAGTGTAGGAGGAGAACCGGTGGATGTTTCAGGTGTGGATCTATGGATCATATTATTAAGGATTGTCCACAAGTAGAGCAGGAGCGGCCAGTGGGACAGAGTTTTGATTGGTTCAAGAGGGGTGGTCAGCAACAATAGAGGGGTCGTGGTCCAGCTAGAGGAGGGAATGGTTTTGGTCGGGGTCGTGGAGCACCAGGCAGAGGTGCTGGGAATACGGAGGCAAGACAGCTAGGTTAGTTTATGCAGCCACACGCCGAGAAAAGGGTGATGCACCAGACGTTATAACGGGTACGTTCCTCATTTCCAGTTTGCCCTTTACTGCATTAATAGATGTTGGGTCGATGGATTCCTATGTTGCTAGTGTGGTGTCTGGAACTTTAAGCATGAACTCTGAAACTGCTTCTAGGGAGATGACTGTACTTAGTCTTTTAGGACAATCTGTAGTGGTAAACAAACTTTTTAGAAGTGTGCCTCCAGAAGTACAAGGGTTAGTTTTCCAAGCTGATTTGATGGAACTACCGTTCGGGGAGTTCGATTTGATCTTAGGCATGGATTGGTTGGTAAGGTATCGAGCAAACTTGGATTGTGCTTCTAAGCGCATGGTGTTAAGGACTCCTGAGGATAATGAAGTTTTGGTGATAGGCGAAAGGAGAGGCTACTTGTCCAATGTAGTGTCTGCTCTAAAGGCGGAACGAATGGTGAGAAAAGGGTGCATGGCTTTCTTAACTTTTGTCAGTGCATTGGATGTAAAGGAGGTGACCGTGAATGAGGTTAGAACAATAAAGGAATTTGTAGATGTCTTTCCTGAAGAGCTTCTAGGGTTGCCTCCAGATCGTGAGGTGGAGTTTGGAATTGAGCTACTTCCAAGGACGGCTCCGGTGTCCATCACCCCTTATAGGATGGCGCCGGAGGAACTGGTTGAACTTAAAGCTCAAATCCAGGAGCTGTTGGATCGTGGTTTTATCTGACCCAGTGTATCTCCGTGGGGAGCGCCGGTGCTATTTGTGAAAAAGAAAGACGGGTCCATGCGAATGTGCATTGATTACCGCAAGTTGAATAAGTTGACAATTAAGAACAAGTACCCACTGCCGAGGATAGACGACCTGTTTGATCAGCTCAAAGGGGCTTCGGTCTTTTCAAAGATAGATTTGAGGTCGGGATATCATCAGCTGAAGGTCAGGGAAGCGGATGTTCACAAAACGGCTTTCTGAACTTGTTGTTGTCACTATGAGTTCCTGGTGATGCCGTTTGGGTTGACAAATGCACTAGCTACGTTCATGGATATGATGAACCGGGTTTTCCAACCCTATATGGACCGGTTTGTTGTAGTGTTCATAGATGACATTCTGGTATATTCCAAGACAGAAGAGGAGCACGATTCGCATCTTCGGGTGGTTTTGCAGACTTTGAGGGAGAAACAGTTGTATGCCAAATTTAGCAAGTGCGAGTTTTGGTTGAAGGAAGTTACTTTTCTGGGACATGTGGTATCGGCAGAAGGGATTAGGGTTGATCCCTAGAAGATTGAAGCTGTGTTAGGTTGGAAACCGCCTAAGTCTGTGGCGGAGATCCGAAGTTTCTTGGGATTGGCAAGTTACTAAAGAAGATTTGTTGAGGGTTTCTCCTTAATTGCGGCACCCTTAACTAAGTTGCTGAGGAAAGGGGTACCATTTGTTTGGACTGGCAAGCAACAGGAAAGCTTTGAGAAGCTGAAGAGGATTTTGACAGAGGCTCCGGTTTTGATTCAGCCTGAGGCCAGAAAAGAGTTCGTAGTTTATTGTGACGCTTCACACACGGGGTTAGGGTGTGTGTTAATGTAGGATGGAAAGGTTGTTGCGTATGCGTCTCGGCAGTTAAGACTGTATGAGATGAACTATCCCACGCATGATTTGGAGTTGGCTGTGGTAGTTTTCGCTCTAAAGATCTGGAGACATTAACTGTATAGAGAGAAGTCCGTTATCTACACCGACCACAAGAGTTTGAAATATCTTCTAACTCAGAAGGAGTTGAACTTAAGGCAGCGAAGGTGGGTGGAGTTGTTGAAGGATTATGATTGCTCGATCAAGTATCACCCGGGTAAGGCTAATGTGGTGGCAGATGCGTTGAGTCGAAAGGTAATATCGGACTTGAGGGCAATGTTTGCTCATCTCAGTTTGTATGATGATGAAAGCTTGTTAGTCGAACTTCAAGTGAAGCCTTCTTGGGTTAGACAGATAAATGAGAAGCAATTGTCTGATGAGTTGCTAAGTGCAAAATTTCCGCTAGTGGCAGATGGTGGGATAGCAGATTTTAGTGTGAACAGTGATGGGGTATTGTGCTTTCAGGGAAAGGCCTGTATGCCGAGGGATTCCGAGTTAAGGCAGAAGATTCTTCAGAAAGCACATGGTAGCCCATACGCTATGCATCTTGGTGGGAATAAGATGTACCGGGATCTGTGTGAATAGTTTTGGTGGCCGGGTCTGAAGCAAGAGGTTACCGAGTTTGTGGGTAGATGCCTGACGTGTCAGCAGGTAAAGGCAGAACATCAGTTACCTTTAGGGTTGTTACAGCCAGTAAAGATTCCACTTTTGAAGTGGGAGAGGATAATGATGGATTTTGTGAGTGGGTTACCCCTTACGCCTGCAAAGAAATATTCAGTGTGGGTAATTATGGATCGGCTGACGAAATCTGCTCATTTCATACCAGTTCGGGTTGATTATTCACTACAAAAGTTAGCCAAGCTGTATATAGCGGAGATTGTAAGGTTGCATGGGGTACCAGTGTCAATTATATCAGACAGAGACCCAAGGTTTACATCAAGATTTTGGAAAGCGTTACATCAGGTGTTAGGTACAAGGCTAGACTTCAGCACAGCATTTCACCCACAGACTGATGGTCAGTCTGAGAGGGTAATTCAGATTTTGGAAGATATGTTGAGAGGCTGCATCATTGATTTCAGGGGTAGTTGGGAGGAATTCTTACCGTTGGCAGAATTCACATACAACAACAGCTACCAGTCTAGTATTAAGATGGCACCCTACGAAGCGTTGTATGGTCGGAAGTGTCGCACTCCTACTTGTTGGACAGAGTTGGGTGAGTGACAGTTGTTGGGTCCGGAACTGGTTTCTGAAACAGAGAAAAAGGTTAAGTTGATTCAGACTCGATTGAAGGACGCTTCCGATAGGCAGAAATCCTATGCATATCTGAAGCGTAAGGTTATAGAGTTCTCTGTAGGTGACAAGGTTTTCCTAAAGGTTTCACCGTGGAAGAAAGTCTTAAGGTTTGGACGGAAAGGCAAGTTGAGCTCTAGGTTCATCGGGCCTTATCATGTGTTATAACGTGTGGGACCAGTGGCTTATCAGCTCGAGTTACCTTCTGAGTTGGGGCAGATACATGACGTATTTCACGTCTCCATGTTAAGGTACTGCCATTCGGATCCATCTCACATAGTGCCAGTGGAGGAAATCGAAGTAAGACCTGATTTATCCTTTGAAGAGGAACCGATTCAGATTCTCGACCGAGATGTTAAGGTATTGCGGAGAAAGACGGTTCTGTTGGTTAAATTTTTTTGGCGGAACCATGGATCAGAGGAGGCCACGTGGGAGCCAGAGGATGTTATACGTCAGCAATACCCTCATCTCTTTTGACAAGGTAAATTTCGAGGCCGAAATTTCTTTAAGGGGATAGAACTTTAACATCCTGGATTTTGGGGTTCTACATTTAATGTGTGTTGTGTGTGTATGCTATGCTCTGTGTGTTAATTTGGTGTGTTTGGGGGTCCCGAGAAGGCTTGGGGTTAAACCTAAGCCTTGGTGAAAACTTTACTTTTAGGCACTTTAGGGGAGAGCTAGTTGAGGTAGGTCTTAAGGGTATTTCATTGTGTGTGGATAACACAAGTAGAGAGTTGGTAAAGTGGCAAGGATGCGCCACTAAGAGTGCTTGAATTGGCATCACAAGGGAGAAGCTGCAGAGGGAAGGGGTTCAAGTCGCATTGTCAGCATTGTGGAGTTTTGTTTTTGCGTCAAGGGAGCTTGGGTGGTGGAGTTTGGCTAGGACACTTCAAGGGGGGAGTGTTGAATGGGTCAAATATTCGAATGAGTGGCCGTGAGTGAAAGGTGGGATTTGAATCATTCAAACTGATTCAAATTGTTGATCAAGAGTGATTGTAGGAGGCAATCAAGGAGATGGAGGTGGGGGAGAGTGTTGTCCGAATTTTGGGATGTGTAAGGGGGAATTCAGTCAAGGTTGAATCCTTGGGGGGTTAGGCATTCGGTTTTGGTGAAGGGGATTAGGTGCCAAAACTGTAAGGTGTGTAGAGAAAATTTGGGGTGCTGAGAGCTTCTCTTTTTGGTATTTGGTGTTTTCCATTTTGTTAATTTGCATTCTTTTCTCTGTTGGCCGAAATCCTAAAGACCATTGTTGTTCATCTCCTCTTTGGGTAAAAACCGAAACCTCTTAGGCACCTTTTTCCCTTCAATTCACATTTTTTTCTTCTTAATAGCCGAACCCTCCTATCACCTTCTCCATTTTCATTGCTTTCTTCGAATTGCTTCATACTTCTCTATTTCTTCTAAAAGCCGAACCTCATTCCTCATTCCTTTTTCTGGACCGAATCATCATCTACTATCATTCATCTCTTCGATTTTGTTTTTACTCTAGCCGAATCTCCCTAGTCATTTCATTTTGTTTCTTCATTGCCGAAACCTATCCTTCATCTTCTCGTCACCATTTGTTACGAGTTTCTTCTTCAAGCTGAAGCATCCATTTGTTTCATACTACTTCTCTTTTCTTCTAAGGGCCGAACCTCTTTTTGTGTCAGGAGTTAGCTCCCTTTCTGTCGACTTTTCTTATTGCCGAACTTAGATCTTCCATTTCGCACTCTAGTTTCGTGATAGAAAGACGCGTCTCAATCGTCTTTTCTTTCAGTGGTCTGCTTTCAAAAGTGCTTTGGGACTCAAACGATTTCTTAGGCCAAATAGTTGACGTTCGGCTTCTGTTGATCTAGTCAAAGAAAGGAAGGGGTTGGACCCGTAGTTTCAGCCCTTAAGTTCAAGAAACGATCTGTATCGGTAGTACGAGACTGGCCACCGGGTTGTGGACCGACGTCAGAACAGAATAGGCAGATCGCAGTCGTTCCCTCTTCTGAGAGTGTCGATAGTGTTTAGAGCTTAGTTCTCCTCGTGGTCAGGTGTGTAATATTCACACCTCTTTGTTGTTACTTTTAAGTATGTGTATGTACGGTAAGATGCCGAAATAATGACATTAGTTGTTCTTCTATATATGGTAAGTAAAAGCGAGACATCAGGTTACTGATTTGTATTTGTGATAATTATGTGATTATTTTGACATGAGTTTATGTTGCATTCGATACATGTTGAGATATGTTGCATGCTCACACCATGATTTCATGTTGCATGGGGGAAAATATGCCATGAATAGAAGGGGAAGTGTATCTGGTGGCTTGTGCCATTTCAGCCTGGTGACTATGTCACAATTCTGATAATTTGGTGGCTTGTGCCATTTCAGCCTGGTGACTCTGTCACAACTCTGATAATCTGGTGGCTTGTGCCATTTTCACTGGTGACCGTCACAATTTACGACGGTGGCGGCATGACTGCCATCAATGGTGTATAGCGGATGGAAGTTTAGGTTGGAATGGGTTCTGCATCATCATGCATATGTTATTGTTCTATTCTGTACTGTGGGGGCTAAGGCCAATCTATTCTAACGGGCTTGAGCCCAATAAGGGGTGTTTGGTTATTGCACACTAAGTCTTTTGACTCACTCTGTTTGTTTAACATCTGTACAGGTAACGCTTAGTTCAGCAGACCAGGCCGGAGGGGACTACGAGGTGGCCACGCATGGTTTCTTTCTTTTTAAATAGAACGTTATTTTCTTTAAATTTTCGGGATTTTGGAAATGTAATAAGGCCACTTCTAATTTGGGTAAATTTTAATTTTAATCTTTGGACGTATTTAATATAAATTACTCGACAAAATGTTTTTATAAAATACGAGCGAAAGTTTTCTTCTCAATCTGAAAAACAACACTTCTTTTAAAAACAAAAAGAGATTTAGCCACCAACTTTGGGTTTAATCTAGTAAACGATAGGTGTTTTCAACTTTCACTTAAAACACAAGGTTTGATTAATTAAATTTTTATCTTAAATAAATATTGGGCTTGCAATGGAACCACGGAACTTGAGGATTTTAAGAAAGTTTAAATTAAAGACCTTCTAAGACTCGTAACTCTTTTAGCAGTCTTTCCTAGTGACATGCCAGATCCGGTCGTAGTGTTTGAACCGGGTTTGGGGTGTTACAGAAGCCCAAAGAAAAGAAGACAAAGCGCTCTAAAGACAAAAAGCGCAAGATGGATGAGAAAAAGAGGAGGAAGAAGAAACATCGTGCAGTCACATTGATGGCCGAGGAAAACTGAGTTAGTTTATTTTAAGTTTTAGGTGCAGTATTCATGCATTGCATGTAGCTGTAATTTTCATTTTGTTAGCGCATATTGTCGTTGCATTTTTATTGTTGTTGCATTTTAACATTAGTGCATTGGGGATAACGCAAAATTTAAGTTTGGGGGAATGCATATGGGGTTTGGAAATAGACCCACATTTAAAAAAAATTGAGATTAATGAAGCATGCAAGGTTTATTTATGGTTAATGCAAATGTGTTTGAAAATTTTTGTTACATTCGATGCTTAATTCTTGAATCATGTGAATTATTGATGAATCAGTTGGATAAGTTTAACTAAATGTGGTATCTTCAATTCTTTGATTAATGATTTAGGTTTCATTAGTAATGGATGACTAGTAGCATTCCTTGAATCTTGAATGAATCTGCCTTTTGCTGCTGCTTATATATATATATATATATAGTTATGAATAAGAAACACTCCGAAGTGGGTGTATTGTGAAATGTTAAAAAAGGAACACTCCAATGCAAGCGTTGGAAAAATGAATCTGGCCAAAGGCTGTCTAGAAAAATGATTCTGGCCAAAGACTGTCACTACATGAGTGTGTGTCAACGTAATTACGTACTCCCTGGTGTTTATTGCACTCCATCGTTACTTCTCAGGAATAAGGGTACAATAATGCAACGATATCCCTTATTCACAAAAAAAAGGAAGAGACATATATTGTACAATAAATAATGTATTGGTAGATAGAATTTAGGATTTAAAGCATGATGCTAGTTTTAATGAAGTTGCAATCTTATTCATTCATACTTATTTACTGTCGATGCAATATTCTGTCATCTAAATGTGACTCATTCATTGGGATTTTAGGTGATTCAAGTTGCTAGAATGATCATTTGCCTTAGTGAATTCTTGTGTTGCCTTGCTAGTTTCTATTTTACTTGAGGACAAGTAAAAACTCAAGTTTGGGGTGTGATAGTACTAAAAAGAACATATGTTTTCTCCCTACTTATTGGTTAATTTGTCCACATTTAGTTATCTTTAGCACATATTTTAGCATTTTCAGTTCAATAAATTGCATTTTATAACTCAGTGGATCTTAACCTATTTTCCCTTAATTTCGTCATGTTTTGGTACTGATGTCGATGCATGAGTATTTCCAGATTGCGCCCAGAACTGTCACCGCACCTGACAGCTATTCGGATAAGAACAAAAATGTACGAGCTGTCCAATCTGGTATAACCAACTTGTACGTACAAAGGCAGCATGATTCTGATGAAATGGCACCTGTGCTATTTGGAAGAATACAAGTATTCACGTGAAAAAGGAAATAAGGAGGCTTTTTGGGGTATTATCTTCTTCAACCTATCTTTTGAAGCTTTTCAGCTATGGCGGCTTAAGCCTCCTATGGGTGAATTGACGTGAAAGGGATGCAGATTTGCTCTTGACGAGGAGCCCTGAGTGCGACACAAGAGGGAGTTGAGAGATCAAGTCGAGATTTTCTAGCAATAGTACTCTCCACTTGTTTCTTTTATATTTCTTTTCTAAACGCTAGTGATTACTTTCTATTTCATGTTTGTACGGAAGTATACATGATTTCTGGGTTAAATGTCATTTTATTCAATCATGCTTCTAATATTTAATCTTTGGGTTTGAATGTTTTTAGCATAGAAGTGTTATTGCGGTGACTTACACTGGAAAGTGCAGTAACAGTTCAAGCTAACAAGCATGACAATGGAAGTTGTTTGAGGATTAGAGGAATTTAATCCACTTTTTTTTAATAGTGTTCCATTGCCATCATTGGAAGGTGTGGCTAATGTGCATGTTTAAGTCTTAGATGAAATATAGAAGTTAAACTTAGTAAGATATTCATTGCAATTTAATGCATCGACAATCATCTATCCTTTTATACCTTGTGAGCACTTAGTATTCTATTGAATGTTCACATTAGGGATCCCAATTTATCATTATAATATTTTATCTTATTATTTTCAAGTTATTGCTTTGACAACTACCCTCACAATTTATCTCGTTTCTATTTATTAACTGCACTGACATTGATAGACAAAAGACAACCATCCTCGTGGGATTGATATCCGACAGACTCATATCTATCCACTACACTTGCATCTACAATGTCAAAGCACAGGGGCATTTTGGTAATTTTCCATTCTCCTCGATTTTCCACCCGATCTTGATCTAAATTAATAACTTCATTCAATCCATCAATTTAGACAATAAAACAATGGATTCTATGCAATTTAGTTATTTTTGACATTTTTACAAAATTGCCCCTAAAGTTTTACTTTTATTTAATTTAGTCCCTGAGCCTAAAACGTGCAAATTAACCATTTTTACCCAAAATTGAGCCTACCAAAATACTTATGGCATACAAAACAGCCCATTCATGCAACAATTTCACATCAAATCCTTGTACTTTTACTATTTTAACAATTTAGTCCCTAATCTAAAAATTCATCAAAAATCACTTAATAAAATACTTTTAAATAAAAACTAATATTTCAAATTCATCATTTAACATCTAAAATCACAAGGTTCATCAATGGAAACATTCAAAATCTTTAACAGTTTCAAAATCGAAGGTACGGGCTAGCTGGACCTAGTTGCAACAATCTCAAAAACATAAAAATTATTAAAAACGGGACTAAAATAGACTTACATGCATCTTCAAAATGAAAGATGAAGCTTCAAGCTTCTCCCTTTCTATTTCCATGGAAAATTCGGTGATGAAAGTAAAATGGGGAAGAAAACATTTTGTTTTCTTTATTTTATTAAATAAATAACATATAAAACATTATAATTAAAAGAAATTAAGCATCCAACCGCCCCACTAATATATAATATGTTATATTTACCATATTAATCCATATTCTTTCATTCATTAAGCTATTTAATCACTCAAATCAAATAGCGATCAAATTATACATCTTTTACGATCTAGTCCTTTTTAATTAATTAACTATCGAAACGTTGAAATTTTTCAACGAAACTTTACTACCACCTTAATGACACTCCATAAATATTTATAAAAAATTATGGCTCGATTTATAGAAATGAGGTCCCGATACCTCATTTTCTAAAACCACTTGACCTTAGGGTCTTACCATTTGAACTTAATAAATCGCTTATATAACAAAAATCACTATATCAAAAACCTTTTCAAAACCATGTTTGACTCGTAAATATTAAATAATAAAATTTGACTCGTAAATATTAAATAATAATATTTACAAACTTACTTGTCGGATTTGGTGGCCCCAAAACCACTATTTTTAACACCATTGAAAAATGAGCTGACTTTGGTTGAGCTAGCTTTTTCTGTGGTGGCTAAGTCTGGTAAGAGGGTTTCTGATTGTCCTTCTGGACGAAAGACCAAGAGAGGTCGATACAATTACAGTTCTGGTAGGGGTTCGAGATGCGGGTCTCAACTAAGTCAGTCTAAATAATAGAATAATGTTGTGGCGAAAACTAGTGGTAAAGACCAAGAGAGGTCGATACAATTACAGTTCTGGTAGGGGTTCGAGATGCGGGTCTCAACTAAGTCAGTCTAAATAATAGAATAATGTTGTGGCGAAAACTAGTGGTTCGACTAGTGGTTCTAAATGGCCACTTTGTGCGCGTTGTGATCATAGGCATCTTGGAGAGTGTCGTAAGTTGATAGGTGGTTGATATAAGTGTGATTCAAAAGAACATTTTCTGAGGGATTGCCCAAATAGAGTTGAGGTTTCATAGATTCAGAGTTTGACACTTGTTTCTACGCCGACTAGGGGCTGAGGTCGTGGTAATGGTAATGGAAGACTGGTTGGACAGTGAATTTTTGCTCACACTGTTGCTTCGCAAGTTGAGTCTTAAGGTCCAGCTCGGGTTTATGCTGTTAGGGAACCTGAGGATCAAGATCTGACCGATGTTATTACAGGTACTTTCACTTTTTAATCTATCTTGTTATTTTCCTTGATTGATTCTGGTTCTACACATTTGTATATTTTGAGTGAATTAGCTTGTAAGCTAGGGATTAATGTAGAGACGATTGATTTGGGTATGACTGTAATTAGTTCCTTTGAAGATAGTATCGTTGTGAATAAAGTTTATCGTAGATGCCCCCTTATGATACAAAGACACGTTTTCTCTATGGGTCTCATGGAACTACCATTTTATGGTTTTGATGTTATTCTTAGGATAGATTGGTTGATGGAACACAAGGCTAAGGTAGAGTTTGAGACGAAGCAAATTACCTTGAAGAATAGTGATGGGTTACAAATTGTTGTAGTTGGTGAAACACTGGGATTCTTGTCTAATGTGGTTTCAGCAATGAAGGTGGAAAAGATGATGTGGAAAGGTTGTGAAGCTTACTTAGCTTACGTGATAAGTTCGGTTAGTAAAGAGTTGAGAGTTCAAGATATCTGAATCGTTAGGGATTTTCGTGACGTGTTTCCTGAAGAGTTACCTGGCTTACCGCCGGAATGAGAAGTGGAGTTTGGAATTGAGGTTTATCCTGGTACTGCACCAGTGTCTATTGCACCTTATCACATGGAACCAAAGGAGCTTAATGAGTTAAAGATTCAATTCCAAGAGTTGTTGGATAGAGGGTTCATTAGACCGAGTGTATCTCCATGGGGTGCACCAGTTTTGTTTGTGAAGAAGAAAGACGGTACAATGAGGATGTGTATTGATTATAGGCTGTTGAATAAGTTGACCATCAAGAATAAGTATCCCTTTCTTCGAATAGACAATTTGTTTGATCGGTTCTGAGGCACAACAGTGTTTTCAAAGATTGATTTAAGATCTAGGTATTATCAGTTGATGGTGAAGGAGTCTGATGTTTTGAAAACTTGTTTTAGGACTCGGTATGGACACTATGAGTTTTTGGTGATGCCATTTGGTTTAACTAATGCGCTTGCTACATTCATGGATTTGATGAATCAAGTATTCCACTCATACTTGGATCAGTTTGTGGTGGTTTACATAGATGATATTTTACTGTATTCTCGTTCTGAAGAGGATCATGACGAGCATCTAAGGGTTGTTCTGTAGATTTTGAGGGATAAACAATTGTATGCAATGTTAAGTAAGTGTGAATTTTGGCTTAAGGAAGTTGTTAGGACAAGTGGTATCGGTAGAAGGGATTCGAGTGGATCCTAAGAAGATTGAGGTGATTTTGGAATGGAAGCTGCCTAGTAGTGTTACAGAAGTTCAGAGTTTCTTAGGTTTGGCTGGTTATTATCGTAGATTCATTGAAGGGTTTTCCCTTATTGCTGCACCCCTAATGAAACTACTTCAGAAAGATGTGGTGTTTGAATGGACAGAGGAAAGGCAAAAGAGTTTTGAATAGCTTAAGGCAGTTTTGACTAAGGCACCTATGTTAATTCAACCAGAACTTGGAAAAGATTTTGTAGTTTACAATGATGCTTCGTATTCGGGTCTTGGTTGTGTTTTGATGCAAGAGGGTAAAGTTGTGGCTTATACTTTGAGATAGTTGAAGACGCTTGAGCGCAACTATCCTACCCATGATTTCTAATTAGCTGATGTGGTATTTACACTTAAGATTTGGCGTAATTATTTGTATGGGGAAAAGTGTGTTATTTACACGAATTATAAGATCCTTAAGTACCTCCTCACCCAATAGGAGTTCAATTCAAGGCAAAGTCATTGGATTGAGCTTTTGAAGGATTCTAACTATGTGATTGAGTATCATCCTGGCAAGGCAAATGTTGTTGCTGACACTTTGAGTAGGAAATTGATGCCGAAGTTGAGAGCTATGTTTTTGCGCTTGAGTTTGGTTACTGATGGTGGTTTGTTAACTGAAATTCAAGTGAGGCCGAATTTGTCTCAAAAAATTAAGGAGAAACAACATTAGATGGAGATTTGTTGAAGAAGATTCATAAAGTTGAGGAAGGTGTTAAGGGAGCCTTGGATGTTGATGCAAAAGGTATCTTGAACTTCTAAGGTAGATTGTGTATGCCGCAAGATGTGGATTTAAGACAAGAAATCCTTACCGAGGCACATAGTAGCCCTTACGCTATGCATCCTAGTAGTAGTAAAATGTACCATGATCTCCGTGAGGTTTATTGGTGGCTTGGGTTGAAGCGTGATGTTTCGAATTTTGTGGCTCGATGTTTGGTTTGTCAAAAGGTGAAAGCCAAACATCAATTTCCTTCAGGTTTGTTGCAACTGATTGTGATTTCTGAATGGAAGTGGGAAATGTTGCCTTTTACGCCATTAAAGAAGGATTCGATTTGGGTAATAGTAGATTGATTTTTGTAGAGTGCGCATTTCTTGGCAATACATATCAATTATTCTTTGCAGATGTTGGCAGAGTTGTACATTGCAGTGATTGTACGTCTTCATGGAGTTCCAATTTCTATAATCTCCGACAGAGATCCTCATTTTACTTCAAGGTTTTGGAAGAGCTTGCAAGAGGCTTTGGGGTCAAAACTTACTTTTAGTATGACTTATCACCCCCAAACTGATGGCCAGTTTGAGAGGGTAATTCTAGTGTTAGAAGATATGTTGCGAAGTTTTGTGATTAAGTTCAGTGGTAGATGGGAGCGATATCTGCCTCTAGCAGATTTTGCTTACAACAATAGTTTCCAAGTGAGTACTGACATGGCACCATTTGAGGCGTTGTATGGTAAAAAGTGTAGGACTCCTTTGTGTTGGACGGAGTTAGATGAAAAGAGGGTTGTTGGACCAAAATTAGTTCAAGAGACCGAAGAGAAAGTGATGTTGATATGTTAGAGGTTGAAAGCAGCAACATATAGGCAAAAATCTTATGCGGATTTGTGTAATGCATAGGTTTGTGCAAGTGTACACAGTCGTTATCAAGTAATAAGTAAGTATCGACTTATCGTCTCCACAGGGATTGTATTTGTGCTAAGTCACTTAATTTGTAAAATTATTTTAACAATTTGGTAAATAAAAACACAATACGATTGAGAAGTGATGATTAAAATTAAATATATTAAACTAAATGCAATGATCCCTAATGCAAATTATCCTAAATATGCAAGCTATATGAATGAAATAGATTTTAGCAAAATTAAACACAATTTGCAACAATTATAACATAAATAAACTAGGACAATTACTTTAATTAAATTCAATTTATTATCAACATGCTTAATAACATTCGGAAAAACATTCCATGGCAACTCGATCTTTCATGAGTTTGGAAACCACATTAGGTCCTTTCGGAATCCTTTACTTAGTAAATACGCATTTTACTTATCCTTATTTACTAAGGGTTTCTTAGCATTCGTGTGAGGTAACAGGGACGTGTTGTAACACCCCAAACTTTGTCTAGACGTTACGGCTGAATCTGGTGTGTCACATCGAAGTGTTTTTTCTTAATCACAGTCTGATGGGAGAAAACGTTTGAGTAAAAATCCATTTAGTTCTTATTTGTTAGGAAATAATTGGTAAGTTATAAAAACCACCACTTAGTAAAACGGTTACAATGTTTGTTACCGTAGGTTTAAATTCGCGGAAGCTACACCACTTACGGTTATCTTGAAGTTGAAAATATGTGTTTGCCTTGTAAAACAGTTATTAGTTGTGAAAACTTATTTGTATCCGTTTAGCAGTTTAAAATAAGAAATTAAAAACCCAATGAAAAGAAATTAAAAATTACCAGAGGCCTTATTACAAAAATATCAACCTAATATAATATATTTAATTAACTACGTTTAAACAGACATCCTCGATCGTGTGGCCCCCTCCGAGTCCCTCGCAACTCAAATCCACTAAGTCTGGGGATTACCTGTACAGTTAAAAGAAAAGGGTGAGTTACGAGAACTCAGTGTGTAATCCCCTATCACTCAATCAGTAGTACATGCAAGAATGATGCAGGCATGAGCCCTGTTCAAGAATGATGCGGTGTGGGCCTTAGCCCAATACTGAAAACTTGATGTGGGCCTAAGTCCGATCTGAAGATCGGTATGGTGCAAGTATGCAAACCCACCCCAATCCAGCAAGCACACCATCCGTACCAACCCAACACACCACGTGGGGACAAAGTCGACCCACCCAGCCCTCACACCAATATTGCAGCATAGCTGCCAGTAATAATAACGCAGCAGAGTTGCCAGTATAGTATATGTGGCAAGGCCACGATGAATGATAATTGTGGCGAGCCGCGCGATGCTCGATATGTGTGGCGAGCCACCGATGTGATACTTCCTCCATAACAGAATCCCAATCCCATGCAGTATGGCATGTCATCAATATTTCGCGAATGCAACATGTCCTACTTAGTACAGTCATACAGTACATATTTTCATATGTCAATCTATCTTTAGGGGTAAAATAGTCATTCTCATGTATTAGGGGTAAAACGGTAATTTTGCCTTTTAAGGGTATTTTGGTCATTTTACTCATTAGGGGTCTCGATACAGTTAACGACCTTTCCGAAGGCCTATAGTCGCCTCGAGCGACACAGATAATCCATTTGGTTGATACAGTTTAAATGGGCCCAAAGCCCAACATTCGGCCCAAATGGGCCCACATGCTCGTGTGGCCCATCTGGCCCAAATTCAATCACGGCTATGTGATCTAAATAGCCCAATCCAGTTTCTGCCACATTTCGTAAATTTTATCCGTGTGGGGCCCACGAGCCCATTGGGCCCACACGGCCCATTTCGGCCCAACGAGGCCCTTGACGGCCCAAGTGCACGAGAACACTCGTGGTGGCCTCTACAGTGTACCGCCCACGGTTATGGGCTCGGTTTTTCACATGAGCGTTCACACGCTCGTGAGGCCTCAAATGCTGACGTTTCGACTTTTCGGCTTTTGTCGATTCATAGCGGAGATAGTGTGATTACACACCATTTTACGGCATCGTTCCAAGATCTACAAGCACCCAACCTTGTTTGAATGAGAGTGATCTTAATCCCTCAACGATCGCTGTCCAAAAACGATCACACGCCTTCGCTGCCTTCATAAAGTACAGTCAAGAACCGATTAGTAAGTGGTAGGGCATATTCGGCCAACCCCAAAAACATGAGGTAATCTTTATTACCTTACCGGACGTTTTGAGAACGAAAGTGTGACTCCTCCAAGCCATTCACACTTCACCACTCCTTGAGGAAGACCCTGGAATTGCAAAGGGTGCAGTACAAGAAGAATGAAATAACACTCGGTTAATGGGGTTATTCGGTTTTGGAAAAGAAAGGAAGAGCATATATACATTCGGTTGTAAAAGTAAAACAGATGATGGATTTTGAGCACTTACCGACTGTTAGAGCCATTGCAGAATCGAAACAGAGAGGGACAGTACTTGGGTTTCAGCCCAAGTAAGAAGAGAAGCCAATCAAGAAGGGAGGAGAGGGACTTTCGGTCACCACCTACCAACTGTCGAAAAAGAAAAGAAACACAGGGGAGAGGCAATGGTGGGGTTCAGCTGAAACAAAATAAGCCAGAGAAATGAAAAGGCAGTAGACCAAAACTTGAAAGGATAGTTTCAACAGAGGTTGATTCAAGAGAGAAAGGAATGGTCACTTGCCAAAGAAAGAACAACCGGAACCGAAAAGCAAAAATGCATGAGTGGTAAGTTGCAAATTCGGCACTAGTGAGAAAAAGGGAGAAAAGTCCAAAAACTGGTGACAAAACTGACCAAAAATGAGGAAAAATGCCTCGGCCGAATTTCCTATCCCCCATTTCGGCACCCACACTCCTACACACTTCCACTTCCTTGATTCTCTCCACAATACTCTCCCTTAATCCTCCCCACGATTTGCTCCTACTATCTCTCCATGACCAATTCAAACAACTCATCAGCAGTGTTTTAGTCCAACTCTTCTACCTTCCCAGCTCAAGCAGCAAAATAAACACTCCATTGCTTCTCCCAGGATTTGAACCTCAGACCTCATAGTTGCACAACACGCCACTTGCCACTAGGCCACAAGCTCTTCTTGTGTCATTAAACAAGCATTATTATTAATAAAGCCTAAGTGCCAGTGTCTAGGTTCATTTAAGGGAAAAATTTAAAATTTTGTAAGAGCCAAGACTTGAACCCAGGCTTCTCAAATACCCCCATACACACCAAAATCACTTAGCCATTAAAGCAACCAAGCAATTTTGTCAGAACATGAAAAATTAAAGACCCTATATTTTTGGGGCGTTACAGTTCTAACCCCTAAAAAGAAATTTTGGCCTCGAAATTTACTTGGTCATAATAGGTGAGGGTATTATTGTTGCACCGCCTCCTCAGGCTCCCACGTGGCTTCTTCGGTACCGTGATTCCGCCAAAGCACTTTAACCTGTGGGATTGATTTCTTCCTTAGTGCCTTAACCTCATGGTCCAATATCTGCACTGGCTCCTCCTCGAAAGTCAGATCTGGCCTAACCTCAATCTCCTCGACTGGTACTATATGTGTGGGATCGAAACAGTAATGCCTCAGCTTGGATACATGGAACACATCGTGAATCTGATCTAATTCCGGCGGCAACTCAAGTTGATAGGCGACCTGTCCCACACGTTTCAGTATACGGTAAGGCCCAATAAACCTAGGGCTAAGCTTACCCTTCCGCCCAAACCTCATTATCTTTTTCCATGGAGAGACCTTGTGAAATACGGAGTCTTCCACGAAATACTCGATCTCTTAGTGTTTAAGATCTGCGTAAGACTTCTGCCTATCAGACGCCTCCTTCAACCGGTCTCGAATTAGTTTTACCTTTTCTTCGGTATCAAAAACTAACTCTGGCCCCAAATCTCGCCGCTCGCCCAGCTTAGTCCAACAGGTATGGGTACGACACCTACGACCATACAACGCCTCGTATGGTGCCATTTGAATACTAGACTAGTAGCTGTTATTATATGCGAACTGTGCTAGTGGCAAATAGTCTTCCCAACTGCCTCGAAAATCGATAACACAACTTCTTAACATGTCCTCCAGTATCAGAATCACCCTCTCTGGCTGACCATCTGACTGAGGATGGAACGCAGTACTGAAGTCCAATCTAGTACCCAAAGCCTCGTACAATTTCTTCTAGAACTGAGACGTGAATCGAGGGTCTCTTTTAGATATGATGGAAACCGATACCCCATGCAGTCTCATAATCTCAACCACATACAACTTTACCAACTTCTGCAACGCCTAATCCATACGAACTGGTATAAAAAGGGCAAATTTAGTCAGTCGGTCTACAATAATCCATACCGAATCCTTTTTAGTGGGCGTTAAGGGCAGCCCTGTAACACCCCTAACCCGAGACCGTCGCCGGAATAGGGTTAAGAGGCGTTACCGATCAATCGGAACATTTCACAATCAATTCTCAACACAAAGTCAATCATCATTAAAGCATATCATAACATAATCGTAAAGTCCCTTATTGAGGTCCTCGAGACCTCAACCACATGCTAGAAAGGGGTCGGGACTAAACCGAACACTAATGAAAGTTTTCAAAATTTCAAATATTCTTCAACACTGTTGTGGTCACATGCCCGTGCAATCAGGCCGTGTGCCTCACATGATCACCAGACACACCCATGTGTCTAGGTCGTGCCAAAACAGGGCATGTGTCCTGACTCTTTCACACGGCCACCAGGCACGCCCGTGTTCTAGGGCCGTGTACTCTTAGGCAATATACTGACTAATTCACATGGCTACTAGGCACGCCCGTGTACCATAACCGTGTAGGCAAAACAGGCCATTGCAATGCCAATTTGCCACCCATACAAGGGTTTACCAACAAGCTACATAACAAGACTATTTCATGCTTTTAAATGCACTCAAACATGCCATTTCATGTACTCAATAACCATCAACATTACCATCTACTTCCATACCTAATATCATCACAACTAAGTCCATTCAAAGTGACAATTATACATCTCAAAACATATGTAATTCAAGTATTATAAAATCCATACCAAAACTCATCTTTTAACCACCTCTTTCATCAAGCACAAAGTCATGAAACACACCACATTCATAGCTCATTCACAAATTCAATATTATCTCACTTCCAAGCCAAATCACATGGTAAGGATTAAACATCACAAATCATACCATAACTTCTAGCCTATAGATGCCATATTTAATCTATATACATCTTTCCAAAAGTACCAAAATAAATTGCCGATAGTGTGATTGATATGCTGACGATCCTCAGATCCGAGCTAGCTTTACTGACACTGCAAAGCAGAGAAATAAATCACACAGTAAGCTTTCCAAAGCTTAGTAAGTTCGTAACATAACACATTTAAATCAAACAAACCACCATATAGATTATTTCACATATACATATATATGTCATACCATCAAAAACTAAAATGCTCATTTAATGTTTCAAAACATCATTCATAGATTCATCAACCACATAGGTTCCGAGCGTACCTTAGCCAACACCTAGTAATTAATTACACTTGATACTCAATACTCACTTTTCCCTTTCGATCAACTTCCGTCTCTTCTTCGATTTAATCGCACACTTAGTGCCAAGATATTTAGCCGAAGCTTAATTAACATCGCACACTTAGTGCATTTATATCAAACCGCTCTTCAATCAGTATCGCACACACAGTGCCAACCACAAAGTCAAAATTTATATCATTTCGCACACACAGTGCTAAACATATCAATCACGTTTCCAAATACGCACACTTAGTGCCACATAACTCAAACTCAAACTCTCACATAGCATCCACATTTCAATATCATTATAACATTCACTTCATAGCATTTAACATAACTAAATATTCGTATTATGTCTGAACTTACCTCGGACGTTGAACTATCGAAACGGTCGATCAATCGAGCACTTTATCTTTGCCTCGATCTCGATCCGAACCTCTCCTCTCTTGGTCTATACACATTCAAATTCAATCCATTCAATTACCAAATCATTCATTTTAGTCAAAACACATATATTTAGGGCATTTTACAAAATAGCCCTTACATTTTTACATTTCGACACTTTAGTGTCTAATTCACAATATCATCAAATTCACATAATTTCCTTTCACATAACTTAGATGAATTTCCCTTGTGTTCATACAAACTCACACATTTCTTTTATTTCACATTTTAGTCCCTCAATTTACACTTTTTCCAATTTAGCTCAAAATACACAAATTCATCAAAACTCCAAAGACAAACTATCTTAATCAAACACAT
The DNA here is from genome assembly GCA_025698515.1 of Gossypium sturtianum. Taxonomy (NCBI): domain Eukaryota; kingdom Viridiplantae; phylum Streptophyta; class Magnoliopsida; order Malvales; family Malvaceae; genus Gossypium; species Gossypium sturtianum. The sequence continues at coordinate 66,001,929 of CM046946.1, read as the reverse complement.
ATCTTTCATTTTCTTCCATCAAAAATTCAAGAACTCACATGTTCATCAATGGTATATTTCAAAAACATTACCAACTCTCAAAATTAAGACATGGGTTAGCTAGAGCACGAAGCAACGATTACGAAAATGTAGAAATTATCAAAAACCGAGCTCAAACATACCTTAAATCAAGGATAGCAATGACCGAATATACCAAGCCCTATCTTTTTCTCTATTTCTTCTTTAAATTTCAGCAAAGGTAGTGTAAAAAGATGAACACTTCATGTTTTGTTTAATTATTTATGACTTATTTAACTAATTACCAAACTAACCTTTTTATTATTATTCCATTTCCATTATCTAAAAGTTTTTATGTCCATCCACCATCCCCTAAATATATAATGGTTTAATTGTCTCATAAGGCCTCCACATTATAAAGACAACAACAATTAAACACTTAAAAATCAGCACACAGCATTTACACTCTATGCGATTAAATCCTTTTTCTTAATTCGGCACACAGTCGATAAAATTATCACACAAAATTTCCACACAGGCTATTTCACATATAATCAACACCAAAAATAATAGTAAAATATTATTTCGACCTCAGATTTGTGGTCTCGAAACCACTGTTCCGACTAGGGTCTAAATCAGGCTATTACAACTCTCCCCCTTAAGGATTTTCGTCCCCGAAAATATTACCAGTGAATAGATGCGGATATTGCTCTCTCATAACATTTTCAGACTTCCACGTAGCCTCCTCAATTCCGTGTTTGTGCCATAACACTTTCACTAACGAAATTCTTTGGTTTCTCAACTCTTTAGTCTCTCATGCCAATATTCGAATCGGTTCCTCACTATACGACAAGTCTGATTGAATCTCAACCTTAGTAGGAGCAATCACATGAGACGGGTCAGATCTGTACCGTCGAAGCATCGACACATGAAACACGTTATGAATATTTTCTAACTCTGGTGGTAACATCAATCTATAAGCAACTGGCCCAACTCGCTCAATAATTTCATACGGTCCGATGAATCTCAGACTCATCTTGCCTTTCCGGCCAAATCGAAGTATTTTCTTCCATGGGGATACTTTCAAAAACACTTTATCGCGAACTTCAAATTCAATATATTTTCGTTTCAAATCTGTATAAGACTTTTGACGATCTGAAGCCACTTTCAAACTGTCACGTATCACTTTCACTTTCTGCTCAGTCTCTTTTATAAGATCAACCCCGTGAATCTTATTCTCACTTAGCTCAGTCCAATACAATGGAGTTTGACATTTTTGACCGTAAATAGCCTCATACGGTGCCATTTTAATGCTAGATTGGAATCTTTTGTTGTATGCAAACTCAATCAACGGTAAATGCCTTTCCCAAGTACTTTCAAACTCAAGAATACAGCATCTCAACATTTGTTCTAGAATCTGAATGATTCGCTCGGACTGACCATCCGTTTGCGGATGAAATGCAGTACTAAAATGCAATTTTGTGCCTAAAGCCCCTTGTAATTTCTTCCAAAATCGCAAGGTAAATCTTGGGTCTCTTTCAGATATAATAGATAGTTGCACCCCGTGCAATCTAACAATCTCAACAATATACAATTCAGCTAGCTTATCAAGTGAATAATCTGTTCTCATCGGAACAAAATGAGCTGATTTCGTCAATCTGTCAACTATCACCCAGATTGCATCTTTCTTTCCCAGAGACAAAGGCAACCCCGACACAAAGTCCATCGTAATTCTCTCCCATTTCCACTCAAGAATCATGATAGGTTGTTATAGACTGGACGAAACCTGATGTTCAGCTTTAACTTGCTGACAAACTAAACATTTCGACACACATTCAAAGATGTCCCGTTTCATACCATGCCACCAATACAATTGTTTCACATCATTGTACATTTTCGTACTCCCCGGGGGTGAACAGTCAAATGGCTATTATGAGATTCATTTAAAATTAGCTGAATCAATTCTGAATTAGTCGGAACACAAATTCGATTTCTAAATCTCAAACAATCATCACTATCAACTTGAAATTCTTAATCAACATTCAATTCACACTGAGTTCGTTTAGCCATATTTCAACACCACTTTTCTGGGCATCACAAATATGACGTACAAACATCGGCTTTACTTTTAACTCAGCCAAAACCACACTATCATCACACAGATCTATCTGAGCATTCATTGCTTGCAAAGCACATATAGACTTTCGGCTCAAAGCGTCAGCTACAACGTTAGCTTTACCCGGATGATAATCAATCACAAGTTCGTAATCTTTCAATAGTTCTAGCCATCTTCTCTGTCGCAAATTCAATTCATTCTGAGTCATCAAGTATTTCAAACTCTTATGATCGGTATAAATATGACATTTCTTACCAAATAGATAATGACCCCAAATCTTCAACGCAAACACAATCGTGGCCAATTCAAGGTCATGCGTCGGATAGTTCTTTTCATGCGGCTTTAGCTGCCTCGAAGCATAAGCAATAACTTTGCATTCTTGCATCAGCACACAGCCTAAACCATTCAACAATGCATCACTGTATACTATGAATTCTTTGCCCGATTCAGGTTGAACTAACACTGGTGCTTCCGTCAACAACAATTTCAATTGCTCAAAACTCTGATGACACTTTTCTGACCACTCGAATTTATCATCTTTCTGTAGCAACTTCGTCAATAGAGTTGCAATCATCGAGAAGCCTTTCACAAACCGTCTATAATATCCCGCTAGTCCCAGAAAACTACAGACTTTAGACACATTTCTCGGAGGCTTTCATTCCAAAATAGCTGAAATCTTACTCGGATCAACTTGTATTCCCGCAGCTGATACAATATGCCCCAGAAAACCAACTTCAGGCAACCAAAATTCACATTTACTAAACTTAGCATAAAACTGTTTTTCACGTAGAGTCTGTAGCACAATTCACAAATGTTTGGCATGTTGCGTCTCATCACAGGAATAAATCAAAATATCATCAATTAACACCATAACAAAGCGATCTAAATACGGTCTAAATATCCGATTCATCAAATCCATAAACACTGCAGGAGCATTCGTTAATCCAAAAGGCATCACTAAGAATTCATAATGTCCGTAACTTGTTCTGAAAGCAGTTTTCGGCACATCAGATTCTTTGACTCTCAACGATAGTAACCCGATCTCAAGTCTATCTTAGAAAACATTGTAGCTCCTCTCAGCTGATCAAACAAATCATCGATACGAGGCAATGGATTTTTATTCTTTATCGTCACTTTGTTTAATTATTGGTAATCAATACTCATTCTCAGAGTACCGTCTTTCTTTTTCACAAATAACACAGGAGCACCCTAGGGCGAGAAACTTGGTCGTGCAAATCCTCTATCTGTCAACTCTTGCAACTGAGATTTAAACTCTTTCAATTCAGTCGGTGCCATTCTGTACAGAGCTATAGAGATAGGAGTCGTTCCCGGAACTAATTCAATACCGAATTCAACTTCTCTGATTGGAGGTAATCCTGGCAATTCTTCAGGAAACACATCTGGAAGCTCACTAACCACAGGTACAAATTCAACTTTCTTTTCTGACACTTTTGTATCAATCACATATGCTAGATAAGCTTCACAACCCTTTCTCACATAGTTCAAAGCTTTCATTGCAGATACAACAGCTGGTAACCCTTTCAAATCACTGGATTCAATTCGAGCTATCTCACCGTTCTGACTTCTCAATTCAATACTTTTTCTTTTACAATTCACAATAGCATGATGCAGAGTGAGCCAATCCATACCCATAATTATATCAAATTCGTCAAATGGTAGCAACATCAAATTAGCCGGAAAACATATATCACGAAACATCAATGGGCAATTCTTGCACACCTTATCCACCAAGACACACTTGCATAAGGGGTTCGATACTCTAACCATAAATTCAAAAGAATCAACAGGTAGAGTCTTATTTAATACTAGATTCACACACACATAGGAATGAGTTGAACCCGAATCTATTAATGCAATCACATCAGTATCAAATAGAGTAAAAGTACCAGTGATGATGTCTGGAGATGATGCTTCCTCTAGTGCACGTATTGCATAAGATCGGGCAGGTGCTATCGCATCCGATCTCACAGCTGTATCGGTAGTCCCTCTTTGACTCCCACTCACATTCCCGAAATTTCTAGCTGGTCTACCCCTAGCCGTCACATTACTCGATCTCACATTCTGAACATTTTCTTCCTCGGCCATCTTTGGGCAGTCTCGAATGAAGTGATCTCGTGATCCACATTTATAGCAAACTCTATTGTTGTACTTGCCCCAGCATTCTCCCACATGTCGTCTTCCACACTATCTACACTCAGGTTTGTTACTTTTGCCACTATCAACACTTGATTCTATTGGAGCTTGAGTTCTCGGACCAACACTTAGTCTTGCACAATCTCTATTCGGATGTCCAAATGAAGTATGTGATCGGTTGCTTGTATCTCTAAATCTCTTCGTCGAAGGTTGAGAAATCTTACTCATCGGTCTTTTTCTTTCATCAAGAGTTTCAGAATCAGCTTTCTTCTTTTCTTTACTGAGCTCATCGGCTTTGCATGCTCTTTCAACTAACACCACAAATTCGTTTATGTCAAGTATTCCAACCAACAGTTTAATATCTTCAGTCAATCCTTCTATAAAGCGTTTACACATATTAGCTTCGGTCGAAACACATTCCCGTGCATACTGGCTCAATCTCACAAATTCCAGCTCATACTCAGTAACTGTCCAACACCCTTGTTTTAGCTCTAAAAACTCTTTACGTTTCTGATCAATGAATCGTTGACTGATATACTTCTTTCTGAACTTGGCTTGAATGAAATCCCAGGTGATTCTCTCTCTCAGAACCACAGATATCAATGTTTTCCACCAGTTATATGCAGTATCCCTCAACAACGAAACAACACGTTTTATACATTCATCAGGAGTCAACGACATCTCATCAAATACTCGAAGGGTATTCTCGAGCCAAAACTCAGCTCTCTCGGTATCATCATCAGCTGTGGCCCTGAACTCTTCAGCCCCGTACTTTCAGATTTTATCCACATGAGGTTTATTCAATCTGATCGGATCTACAACTTTTGGCACAACAGGTACTTGTGGGGGTGGAGGTTGTGGAGAAGCCAGATTTGTTCGAACGAACTCCGAAAACCACTCACTCATCATACGGAAGAAGGCTTGCTTAGCCTCTCCTCCCTCACTACTCTCATTTGGCCTAGATGTGGCCGGTGCTGTCCCTTGAGCGGGACAGGCGTGTTACTCTCTACATCGTCAGCAACTACTCGATCGGGATCCATTTGCTATACGAAAACACATTTATAACTGTCAGGATTCATCACACTATCACAATTTCATATATAATATATATATCTAGACTCACACACGTTACGTTAGTCTGAGAATTGACTAAACCGTAGCTCTGATACCAATAAAATTGTAACACCCCTAACCCGAGACCGTCGCAGGAATAGGGTTAAGAGGCGTTACCGATCAATCGAAACATTTCACAATCAATTCTCAACACAAAGTCAATCATCAATAAATCATATCATAACATAATCGTAAAGTCCCTTATTGAGGTCCTCGAGACCTCAAACACATACTAGAAAGGGGTCGGGACTAAACCAAACACTAATGAAAGTTTTCAAAATTTCAAATATTCTTCAACACTGTTGAGGTCACACGCCCGTGCAATCAGGCCGTGTGGCTCACACGATCACCAGACACACTCATGTGTCCAGGTCGTGCCAAAACAGGGCATGTATCCTTACTCTTTCACACGGCCACCAGGCACGCCCGTGTTCTAGGGCCGTGTACTCTTAGGCAATATACTAACTAATTCACATGGCTACTAGGTACGCCCGTGTGCCATAACCGTGTAGGAAAAACAGGCCATTGCAATGCCAATTTGCCACCCATACAAGGGTTTACCAACAAGCTACATAACAAGACTATTTCATGCTTTTAAATGCACTCAAACATGCCATTTCATGTACTCAATAACCATCAACATTACCATCTACTTCCATACCTAATATCATCACAACTAAGTCCATTCAAAGTGACAATTATACATCTCAAAACATATGTAATTCAAGTATTATAAAATCCATACCAAAACTCATCTTTTAACTACCTCTTTCATCAAGCACAAAGTCATGAAACACACCACATTCATAGCTCATTCACAAATTCAATATTATCTCACTTCCAAGCCATATCACATGGCAAGGATTAAACATCACAAATCATACCATAACTTCTAGCCTATACATGCCATATTTAATATATATATATACATCTTCCCAAAAGTACCAAAATAAATTGCCGATAGTGTGATTGATATGCTGACGATCCACGGATCCGAGCTAGCTTTACTGACACTGGAAAGCAGAGATAATAAATCACACAGTAAGCTTTCCAAAGCTTAGTAAGTTCGTAACATAACACATTTAAATCAAACAAACCACCACATAGATTATTTCACATATACATATATATATATCAAACCATCCAAAACTAAAATGCTCATTTAACGTTTCATAATCTCATTCATAGATTCATCAACCATATAGGTTCCGAGCGTACCTTAGCCAACACCTAGTAATCAATTACATTTGGTACTCAATACTCACTTTTCCCTTTCGATCAACTTTCGTCTCTTCTTCGATTCAATCGCACACTTAGTGCCCAGATATTTAGCTGAAGCTTAATTAACATCGCACACATAGTGCATTTATATCAAACCGCTCTTTAATCGGTATCGCACACACAGTGCCAACCACAAAGTCGAAGTTTATATCATTTCGTACACACAGTGCTAAACATCTCAATCACGTTTCCGAATACGCACACTTACTGCCACATAAATCAAACTCAAACTCTCACATAGCATCCACATTTCAATATCATTATAACATTCATTTCATAGCATTTAACATAACTAAATATTCGTATTATGTCTGAACTTACCTCGGACGTTGAACTATCGAAACGGTCGATCAATCGAGCACTTTATCTTTGCCTCGATCTCGATCCGAACTTCTTCTCTCTTGGTATATACACATTCAAATTCAATCCATTCAGTTACCAAATCATTCATTTTAGTCGAAACACACATATTTAGGGTATTTTACAAAATAGCCCTTAATTTTTTACATTTCAACACGTTAGTCCCTAATTCACAAAATCACCAAATTTACATAATTTCCTTTCACATATTCTTAGCCGAATTTCCCTTGTGTTCATACAAACTCACACATTTCTTTTATTTCACATTTTAGTCCCTCAATTTACACTTTTCTCAATTTAGCCCAAAATACACAAATTCATCAAAACTCCAAAGACAAACTATCTTAACCAAACACATATCTTTCATTTTCTTCCATCAAACATTCAAGAACTCACATGTTCATCAATGGTATATTTCAAAAACATCATCAACTCTCAAAATTAAGACATGGGTTAGCTAGAGCACGAAGCAACGATTACGAAAATGTAGGAATTATAAAAAACCGAGCTCAAACATACCTTAGATCAAGGATAATAATGACCGAATATACCAAGCCCTATCTCTTTCTCTTTTTCTTCTTTAATTTTCGGTAAAGGTAGTGTAAAAAGATGAACACTTCATGTTTTGTTTAATTATTTATGACTTATTTAACTAATTACCAAACTAACGCTTTTATTATTATTCCATTTCCATTATCTAAAGGTTTTTATGTCCATCCACCATCCACTAAATATATAATGGTTTAATTGCCTCATAAGGCCACCACATTATAAAGACAACAACAATTAAACACTTAAAAATCAGCACACAACATTTACACTTTATGCGATTAAATCCTTTTTCTTAATTCGGCACACAGTCGATAAAATTATCACACAAAATTTTCACACAGGCTATTTCACATATAATAAACACCAAAAATAATATTAAAATATTATTCTGATCTTGGATTTGTGGTCTCAAAACCACTGTTCCAGCTAGGGTCTAAACTGGGCTATTACGAGCCCACTCACAAAATACATGGTTACTCTCTCCTACTTCCAAAGTGGAATTTTAACTGGTTGCAGCAACCCTGAAGGCAGTTGATGCTTAGCTTTGACTTAGTGGCATGTTAAGCACTTACTCACAAGATTAGTAACTTCGCGTTTCAGCCCTGGCCACCAGTACAACTCACGAAGATCTCGGTATAACTTATTTCCGCCAGGATGCATAGCGTATGGACTACTATACGCCTCTCGCAGTATAGACTGCCTTAACTCAGAATCCTTAGGTACACAGACTCTGGCTGTATCAAGACAGGGGCTTCAGTCAGAACCTTCTTTAGTTTCTCAAAACTTTCTTGCTGCTTATCAGTCCAATTGAACGGGACCCCTTTACGTAGGAACTTAGTCAAAGGTGCAGCAATTAATGAAAACCCCTCAACAAAATGTCTGTAATACCGTGCCAAACCCAGAAAGCTTCGAATTTCTAATACGGTCTTAAGTGGTTTCCAGTCCAGTATGGCTTCAATTTTTCGAGGATCCACCCTGATCCCCTCGGCAGATACCACGTGACCAAGAAATGTCACTTCTCGCAGCCAGAACTCACACTTGCTGAACTTAGCGTACAGTTGCTTCTCCCGTAAATCTACAGAACAATTCGGAGATGTGCAACATGATCAACCTCAGTTCTCGAATACACCAAGATATTGTCTATAAATACCACCATGAACTGATCCAGGTAGGGCTGGAATACTAGGTTCATCAGGTCCTTGAAAGCAGCTGGTGCATTTGTCAGCCCAAACGGCATCACTAGGAACTCGAAATGACCATACCAAGTCCTGAACGCAGTCTTACACACATCAACTTCCTTAACTCTAGGCTGATGGTACCCGAAGCGAAGATTTATTTTGGAGAAAACCGAAGCTCCTCGCAGCTGATCAAAAAGATCGTCGATTCTCGACAAGGGATACTTTTTTTTTATGGTTAGTTTATTAAGTTACTGATAATCGATGCACATGCGCATGGACCCGTCTTTCTTCTTTACGAACAATACTGGTGATCCCCATAGAGACACACTCGGTCGAATGAATACTCGGTCCAGTAGCTCTTGAGTTTGGGCCTTTAACTCCACCAGCTCCTTCGATACCATCCTATATGGGGCGATGGACACTGGAGCTGTTCTAGGTAGGAGCTCAATACAAAATTTGACTTCGCGGTTCGGAGGCAACCCTGGGAGCTCCTCAGGAAATACATCTGGAAAATCCTTAATAGTTCTAATATCTCCGACAGAAGGACCTTCAGAATTAGAAATACTAACGTAGGCTAAAAATGCCTCACTACCCTTGCGAATCAGTTTCTCGGCCCTTAATGCTGAGATCACATTAGACAAATAATTCCTTCGCTCCCCAATCACAACCACCTCCTCATCCTCAGTAGTCTTCAACACCATACGCTTAGCAACACAGTCCAAACTAGCTTGGTGTTTCACCAGCCAATCCATACCCAAAATAAGGTCAAATTCGCCAAACGATAGTTCCATCAACTCCGCTGGAAAAATTACTCCTTGGACCTCAAGGGGCACATCTCTGAATAACTTATTTACCCTAACCGACTGACCCAGTGGGCTTATCACAGTCATCTCACTAACAGTATTTTTGAACTGAATACCCAAAGTTCCCGACACAGTGCATGCAACGTACGAATGTGTAGACCCAATATCAATTAAAGCAGTGTAAGGTACATTGTAAATTAAGAACGTACCGGTTATGATGTCAGGGGAGTCACCATCCTCTCGGTGACAAGCAGCATAGACTAAAGCTGGCTGCCTCGCCTCAGTGTTACCAGTACCTCTACCTGGGCTTCACGACCCCGTCCCATACCGTTTCCACCTCTAGCCTGCCCACGGCCTCTCGGTGGCTGCTGACCACCTCCCACTGGTTGAACATGACCCAGTCCTGTAGCTTGCATCTGAATAGGCCTCTGAGGACAATCCTTAACCCGATGATCCATGGACCCACATCTAAACCACGCCCCAATCCTTTTCCAGCACTCACCCTGGTGAGCTCTCCTACAATCAGCGCAAGGCTGTGGTCTATTAATAGCAACAGGAACTCCAGTCCGAACCGACCCTTCAAACATGGCCTCCTTAATAGGCCTCCCAGAAGAACTCGAGAGCCCAAAATCCCTCTTATTTCTGCCCTTGTCTTTTTCACGCTTTTGGCGCTCCGAGCGCTTCACCTCTTCAATAATTTTTTGCTTTTTCTACAAGAGCAGCAAAATCTCGCTCCCTCTGTAGAGCTATTAATACCCTTAAATCATCCCAAAGGCCATCTTCAAATCGCACACAGCGTTCATACTCAGTTGCTACTATCCCTCGAGCATACCGAGTCAACCGCAGAAATTTTACCTCATATTCTGCCACTGTCTTACTCCCCTGGGTTAGGCTCAGAAATTCCTTTCGTCGGGCGTCCACATAACTTGCGCCCACGTACTTTCCTTGAAATGCCGCCTTAAAGAAATCCCATGTCACACGATCGGCCTGCGTACCCTCTCTCACGGTGAGCCACAATTGGTAAGCCTCGTCTCGTAGTAAGAACACTGCCCCTCCGTAGTACAATCAAGGTCGTCCATTATTCGCCCAGTCGCCTCTAACCAGTACACCGCCACATTTGGGGCTACCCCAGAAATACCCCTAAAAATTTCTGCCCCATTAGATCGGAGTCGCTCTGAAATTGACCCTCGGCCCACTGTTCCAGTACTAGCTCCAGTAAACCTCTCTAGAACGCGGAGTATTGCTTAGGATAAAGCATCATCCCCAGCTGCTCGATCATGAGACCTCGTCTCAGTTACTGGTGAGGCTGGTGCCTCCCTAGTAGGAATATGGCCCGATGCCGATGATCCAGCCCGAGCACTTCTTCGACCTCTACCTCGGTCCCGTGTACCCCTTCTGCGAGTACCTCTTGCGCTCATTTCGTTATGCGCTTTATCTGATTAAAAAGTCTTATGTATCAGCTTATGATTTCAGTAATTATTAACAAATGTATTATGAAAAATAGTCATTAGAGGTTTGTTTTCGCAGATTGAGGTCTCACTACAGTTTACAGCCTCCTACGGTCTCAGTTTCTTCTATCTAGAGTTTCACAGTATAACAGTAATTAGATTTAGAGAACTTACAGATTTGGCACCGGAGACTCAGTATGCCACACTTGTACATCTTTCGAAAACATTTCAAATCTTAAAAATCTACTTTCAAAAAAACTTTTCAAACCCATTCCACAGCCGAGTTTTGCAACTGGGCTCTGATACCATTAAATGTAACACCCCAAACCCGGCCTAGACGTTACGGCCGAATCTGGTATGTCACATCGAAGTGTTTCTCGAAATCACAGCCTGATGGGAGAAAATGTTTGAGTAAAAATCCATTTAGTTCTTATTTGTTAAGAAACAATTGGTAAGTTATAAAAACCACCACTTAGTAAAACGGTTACCATGTTTGTTACCGTGGGTTTAAATTCGTGGAAGCTACTCCATTTACGGTTATCTTGAAGTTTAAAATATGTGTTTGCCTTGTAAAATAGTTATTAGTTGTGAAAACTTATTTGTATCCGTTTAGCAGTTCAAAATAAGAAATTAAAAACCCAATGAAAAGAAATTAAAAATTACCAGAGGCCTTAATTCAAAAATATCAACCCAATATAAAATATTTAATTAACTACGTTTAAATAGACATCCTCGTTCGTGTGGCCCCATCCGAGTCCTTCGCAGCTCCAAATCCACTAAGTCTGGGGATTACCTGTAAAGTTAAAAGAAAAGTGTGAGTTACGAGAACTCAGTGTGTAATCCCATATCACTCAATCAGTAGTACATGTAGTAACAGTCTGGGCCTAAGCCCTGTTCAGTAACAGTGCAGTGTGGGCCTTAGCCCAATACAAAAATAGTGTGGGCCTAAGCCCGATACAGTATCAGTATGGTGCAAGTATGCAAACCCACCCCAATCCAGCCAGCACACCACCAGTACAAACCCAACACACCACGTGGGGACAAAGTCGACCCACCCAGCCCTTACACCAATATTGTAGCATAGCTGCCAGTAATAATAACGCAGCATAGATGCCAGTACAGTATATGTGGCAAGGCCACCAGTAATAGTAATTGTGGTAGAGCCACCAATATCAGTATGTGTGGCAGAGCCATCAGTAACAGTACTTCCTCCATAACAGAATCCCAACCCCATGCAGTATGCCATGTCATCAATATTTTGTGAATGCAACATGTCCTACTCTGTACAGTCTTACAGTACATACTTTCATCTGTCAACCTATCTCTAGGGGTAAAATAGTCATTTTCATGTATTAGGGGTAAAACAGTAATTTTGCCCTTTAGGGGTATTTTGGTCATTTTACTCACTAGGGGTATTTCAGTCATTTTACTCATTAGGGGTCTCAGTACAGTTAACGACCTTTTTGAAGGCCTACAGTTGCCTCGAGCGACACAGATAATCCATTTGGTCGAAACAATGTAAATGAGCACAAAGCCCAATATTCAGCCCAAATGAGCCCACACGCTCGTGTGGCCCATCTGGCCCAAATTCAATCACGGCTATGTGCTCTACATAGCCTAATCCAATTTCTGCCACTTTTCATAAATTTTATCCATGTGGGGCCCATGTGCCCATTAGGCCCACACGGCCTATTTCGGCCCAACGAGGCCCTTAACGGCCCAAGTGCATGAGAACACTCGTGGTGGCTTCTACAGTCTATCGCCCACGGTTTTGGGCTCGGTTTTTCCACACGAGCGTTCACACGCTCGTGAGGCCTCAAATGCTGACGTTTCGGCTTTTCGACTTTTACCGATTCATAGCAGAGATAGTGTGATTACACACCTTTTTACGGTGTCGTTCCAAGATCTACGAGCACCCAACCTTGTTTGAATGAGGGTGATCTTAATCCCTCAATGATCGCTGTCCAAAAATGATCACACGCCTTCACTGCCTTCCTAAAGTAAAGTCAAGAACCGATTAGTAAGTGGTAGGGCATATTCGGCCAACCCCAAAAACATGAGGTAATCTTTATTACCTTACCGGACATTTTGAGAACGAAAGTGTGACTCCTCCAAGCCGTTCACACTTCAGCACTCCTTGAGGAAGACCTCGGAATCGCAAAGGGTGCAGTACAAGAAGAATGAAATAACAATCGGTTAATGGGGTTATTTGGTTTTGGAAAAGAAAGGAAGAGCATAGATGCATTCGGTTTTAGATGCATTCGGTTTTAAAAGAATAACAGATGATGGATTTTGAGCACTTACCAACTGTCAGAGCCTTTGCATAATCGAAATAGAGAGGGACAACACTTGGGTTTCAGCCCAAGTAAGAAGAGAAGCCAATCAAGAAGGGAGGAGAGGGACTTTCGGTCACGACCTACCAACTGTCGAAAGAAAAGAAATACAAGGGAGAGGAAAAGGTGGGGTTCAGCTGAAACAAAATAAGCCAGAGAAATGAAAAGGCAGTAGACCGAAACTTGAAAGGAGAGTTTCGGCAGAGGTTAATTCAAGAGAGAAAGGAATGGTCACTTGCTAAAGAGAGAACAGCCGGAACTGAAAAGCAAAAATGCACGAGTGGTAAGTTGCAAATTCGGCACTAGAGAGAAAAGGGAGAAATGTCCAAAAACTGGTGACAAAACTGACCAAAAATGAGGAAAAACTCCTCAGCCGAATTTCCTATCCCCCAATTCGGCACCCACACTCCTACACACTTCCACTTCATTGATTCTCTCCACAATACACTCCTTTAATCCTCTCCACGATTTGCTCCTACAATCTCTCCATGACCAATTCAAACACCTCATCAGCAGTGTTTCAGTCCAACTCTTCTACCTTCCCAGCTCAAGCAGCAAAATAAACACTCCATTGCTTCTCCCAGGATTTGAACCTCAGACCTCATAGTTACACAACACGCCACTTGCCACTAGGCCACAAGCTCTTCTTGTGTCATTAAACAAGAACTATTATTAATAAAGCCTAAGTGCCAGTGTCCAGGTTCATTTAAGGGAAGAATTTAAAATTTTGTAAGAGCCAAGACTTGAACCCAGGCTTCTCAAATACCCCCATACACACCCAAATCACTTAGCCATTAAAGCAAACAAGCAATTTTGTCAGAACATGAAAAATTAAAAACCCTATATATTTTGGGGCGTTACACGTGTTAGGTTTGAAACTGTTTAATCACACAAATCTAAAAACTATGCAGATAACAGAGCTTGGTCAGAGTTGTTATGCAACCTGTAATTTAATCGGGTTAGGATCTAAATTGAGCATGCACATTTCAATTATGTGTCCACTAGTCGTCGTCTGGTCAGGATCGCTCAGCTAATTCAGGTGCATTTCAATCACGTATGAATGAAATACAGACTTGATTTTAATTAAAAACATGATCGATTGAGGCACAAACATTATAAGCATGAATCAAATAAATATTATTTAATCAAAGCAATCATCCTAGCTTAAATAAAATTAAGCTAACGTTGTTGTAAACAAGAACAAAGAACACATAGCAAACATTTTTAGATTAAATCAAAGTAAAGAAAGATTAAACCCAAATCAAAGTGGCTGTCACCCAAGACTCTGACTGACTAGGCTCCTTCGCTCCTTCGCCTTGCTATTAGACCTGTCCAAAATAAATCAATAAATTAGAGGACCAAAGAATAAAATTTATCCAATTTAAATAATTATTTATAGCCCAAATTATTAATGAAATATCTAAAAATGAATATTTAAATATAATTTTATATTTTATTATATAATTTAATCATGCATGGCCCACTTCTTGTCTTAAAAATATAATACGCTCAATTTAATATAAAATAAGCCATTTTATGCATGAAAACTATATTATTAAGCATAAAATCACATTTTAATAATTTCTATGTCCTAATTTCATATTTTCACATATTTCATTAATTTATTAAACAATTACTTAGTTTTAACAATAAATTTAAGTAAAAAGGTGATAAATTATTGTAGGAGCCCATTTTCGCCCAGGCCCATTAGCCAAACAAAACATTAACCAAAACAGAAACCAAAAACAAAAAAAAAAAAAAAAAACAATTAAAGTATCCAATGTCCATTACACAAAACCAAATATTTTAGCCCAATTATTTTTAAATAAACTAATTACAACCCGTTTACAAATCCAAACCCAATAATCTAAAACCTAGCCTAACCAACCAGCCCAAATGCAAACCCAAATACACAGTTACAAGCCCATTAAGCCCAATTATCTTAAAATTTTCTGAAAACCCTAGGGGTTTCCAGAATATTCCAGCGCCGTAACAGTCTCCTTTGCACGTGCCTCCATGTGCACCGCTCTTCCACGCCAGCTCACAGCCTCCATACGTGCCACGTCCACGCCTCCGTACTACGATGGCCGTACCAGCAATACGACAGCAAATAGTAGCAGAGAGAAACAAAGAAAAAAAAACAATGTATTTTGATTTGATTTTCATTTTTTATTTTCGATTTCAGCCTTTAAAAGGATCGAAACCAACCCCTGTAATGGGGGGACACAATTTTCGAATACCGAATACAGATTACGCATACAGAATATATCATAAACAAAAAAAGGTTTTCTTTTTTCCGATTACATCTTTCTTCTATTGTTCATTCTTGTTTTTGAATCTATTTTCAAGCACTACTTTCTTTTATTTTGAAATATTAACAAAAAGAGAGAGAGGAGATACCTTTGCTTAGTTTTGTCCGTGTCCTCTCCATAGCGATCGGAGTTCGGATAGGGGTGGGACTTCAAGGCCGGTGCGAAAGGGCCTCCCTCGGGATATTTGCGTACCACCAAGCGCCTTTATAGTGACGTTTTGGTGGTCGGACGGAAGGGTTTCCCTTAGCTGCGGCGAAGAATAAAAACAAAGGGGGGCTAGGGTTTGGTTTGGTTTAGAAACAAAAGGGGATTAAACTGTTCTGATTGTTTTTTTTTTTGGTTTTATTTACTCATTTAAATCATGTGAAACGACGTCGTTTGAAGCATGATTAAGTGGCTTCAAAACGACGTCGCATAAAGCACCCTCGATCCAACCCGAGCCGGTATACCTAGGACCCGCGCGTTTTCGCAGTGATGGACAAATTGCGCGTTTAGTCCTTGTTGTTTGTGCGCTATTTCAATCTAGATCTGTCTAAGTGCTGCATTTTGAACCATGGAAATATTTTTGGGTTTAGTCCCTAGTAGTTTACGCGCATTTCAGTTTAGTCCTTATGTTTATTTAAATGGTTTTATCTATTATAAAATGGCCTCTTAATTTCACTTCTTTTTTCAATTAAGAATTTTTTTAGTTTTTGTTTAAATTCTTGTAACTCTCTTTGTATTAAATTTATTTATTATTCAAGTTATTTTAATAGATTTGTTTCAAAATCCATTCTATAACGTTTTGATTTGTTTTATTTTCCATTTATATGTATTTTGTTCATATTTATTGTATAAATATTTAATTTCAAAATCAACTTATTTTATTTATTTTAAATATATTTGTTAGCATCCAAAATTTTATTTTATGTTAATTCGCATTTATCAATTTTGTAGGATTATTAAATTTCATAGTTTATTGTTAACATAGCGTTTAATTTGTGAATAATGCTCGATTAATGTTTGTACATCTTGTACCATAGTATGCTTTAAAATTCCAATACATGTACGCCGTATATCAAATTTTTTGTATACATTAAGTTCATTTTAAAATTTCACGTACATAATTTTTTTTAGATAAGGCAATGTTTGTGTGTTTAGAAGTACGGAAAATTACATCCTAACGTGCTGGGTGTCAATTTTTCGTTCAACTAAATAACCAAATACCCTTTTCATATGATTTGAAGATCAAAGATGATCTTGGTGTCAGAGTATAAATGTGTTATATCCTAACGTGCTGGGTATGATACTTTTATTTCTTTGAAACAAGTTAATCTTGCGATTCAATTCCAATTCAATGAAATTTTTTTTACACTAAATATTTTCAAGTTTTCGACGTTAGGACAATATTAATCAATTTGGTACCAACTTTGGGCGTTGCAAGGGTGCTAACCCTTCTTTGCACGTAACTGACTCCCGAACCCGTTTTTTGAATTTTGCAGACCAAAATATTTTTATATGTGACCCAATCACACCTAAACAAAAAGGACTGGTGGCGACTCCTTATTTTTAAAATCGATTCCCATTTTTTTAAACTTAAAAAAAAAATGGTTTCGACAATTATATAAGAAAAAATCCTATATATTTTTCCGTTTACACACCCCCAAACTTAAATCATTGCTCGTCCCGAGTAATGGTTATGTACAACAAAAGGTCTTGCTAAGGCAAAATTGCTAATTGTGTAAGCAACATCAATCTTTGTGCCATACTCATGCATTAATAGCTTCATGTTCATAGATCTTCTTTATTAACAAGTAATTCATATGCAAACACTTATAGAATTTTATACTAAGTTTCAAAATATGCCAACATGAATCATAGTTTGTATGTATGTCACAGCCATAGATAACATTCTTCATTCAACATAATTTCTTATCAATCAAGCAAACAATCATATTGCTTATTTATGAACTTCATATGTTGAACTTAGTACTTCCTCTCCACTAATGTAGGTGACATAAGCATCAAATCAATAGGTCTTTTATAAGGTTGTAATGGGGCTCGGTTAAAGGTAGGGATTTTAAGAGATGGGACATTTCGGTTTCCAAATCTTAACCTTTAACTCTATCTTGGTTTTCTCGAATTACAACCTTTTTCTTTAAGTGAACCTTTGGAACACCCCCAAACTTATTTTGAACTCAAGCTCAAACATTTTTCCTTTTTAGAGACTGAGCAAACTTTTCTTCGCTCTCTTTTCGTCTTTTTTTTAAAGCATGAGCACATACATCTTTTTAAAAATTTCCTCAAATGTTGATTACCAAGAAAACTTTAGTTAAGATGGGCGCACAAAATTAGGATAACTTAAAAAGATGGTAATTAGCTTATAATGTGGGTTCATTGCAATAAACAGGCCTTTAAGCTCAAAATTACAGTTTCAAGGGTCTAATATCATAAGGTTGGCTTGAAAAGGCTCAAAAGTTCCAAAGAAATAGTGCCTATATCATTTTAGTTTTTTATGTCTCCTAGGATTTCGCCTCAAGAAAGTTAATAAGTCAATTCTAAAGATATAAACCTTCATGCATGTCTAATCTCAAGAGAAACTAAGTTTTCATGGAAAACATTACTAAGGCTAAGATCATACAAGCATTCCATTCTTCATGATAACATACTTTCACTCAGATATAATCATCATTCATACTTGCATACAAACTATCTTATTAACAAAAAAATGTCTCTAAACATTCTTTTATTAAAACATAGTTATGAAAGAAATGATTGAAACATACTTGAAAATTTAAAAATTTGAGCAATTAATTTGCCTTACCCCCTTTAAAAAGAAGCAATGTCCTCATTGCAAGAACAAAGTAATGAACGAAAACTAAAAACCAGGTAGGGTTGTAAAGAATGAAAGGTGAGTCATTAAGACTGCTTAAATACCAAGTCTTTCCTAATAACCCAATCCTAGACATGTTCATTCCCATTGCCACATTACTTAGTCTTTTTCTTTCTAAAGAGGTGTTAAGTTTATTCATGCTTGCTATGTTTTATTCTACAAAAATTAAATCCTAATTACGAAAGAAATAAATTCCTAAAGACCTAAAAGAAATTAAATAAATAACAAGACAAGAATCCCCCTTTTATTTTTTTGAATCATTCCCCTTGTCTTCTTTAGCTCCATCTCTGCTTGCATAGTCAGTAACTTCCGTCCATGTCTCAAAGATTTTATTTTTCTGGGAACTCAGGAACAAAAGTATTAGAGATATTCTTAAAAGTATTTCGAATTGAGTCATCTCTAATTTTTGCATATTTCCAGTAAGTTTGTTGTTGATTGTGCATGAACTTGCACATATCCATCAGAATTGACAACTCCGATTTCCTTGAAGCACTTGTAGAAGTCGACATAGGAGTTGTAGATTCAAGTTCAACGCTTAACTTGACTGGTTCTTCTTCTGGCTCAACCCTTGGTTCAGGGTTTGCAGCTCCTTCAACTACTTTAAGACTATTCGGTTCCTTATCAGATTCTTCCTCTTCAGTGTCTGTAACTGAATTAGCTTTAGTTTCAAGTTCATTTGTTGACTCCTCGGTATCTGGCTTAGCTGGCTCTTCTTGCTCGCCTAGATTCAGCTCATGCACCCTCTCTACTAACCTTTCAAGATCATAATTTTTAATGCACCCTTGAACATATCGCCCTTTCAGATTTGCTTGTGTTTTAACACGGGCCCTTAAGCAAAGTGAAGTGATTAATGATGGGAAATAAGCACTCCCTATCTTCTTTTTAGCACAATCATGAATCTCCTTGAGAATAATTTTCCCAACATTAATGGACTTTTCTGTCAATGTAACAGCCCGGTTTAGACCCTAGTCGGAATAGTGGTTTCGAGACCACAAATTCGAGGTTGAAAAATATTTTAAAATTATTTTAGGAGTTTACAATATGTGATTGAGCATGTGTGAAAGTTCTGTGTAAAAATTTTAAGGTTTGTGTGCTTAATTTGCAAAAAGGACTTAATCGCATAAAATGCAAAAGCTGTGTGCTGATTGTTAAAGTGCTTAATTGGCATGGCTTATTAAATGAAAGGTTCTTATGTTGTAATTTGGCCATTAGACCTTGGGATGGACAGTTATGGGCTTGGTTTATATGGTTTACTTATTAAATTTCAAAGGTTAATATAGTAAATAATATATTAACATGTAATAAATAAAACAAATGAAAAAAAATGTTAGTGGATTGTTCATCCATCCACCACCGAATATTGAAAGAAAAAGAAAAAAGAAAAGCTTTAAGGGTTCGGCTAGTGTAACACCCCTAACCTGTATCCGTCGCTGGATTAGGGTTGCGAGGCATTACCGATCTAAACCCAACCCAGAATAAACATTAATATACAAAGCTTCCTACAATAATTATTTATAAATCATGCACATCTTTGCTCAATTAAGACATATGACCCAAAATATCTTTCATCCATAAGCATCTTTCATTAAAGCAAATTTACTATTCATTTGGTTATTGCCATTTCCTTAGCCGAATATGCACATATTATAGTCACTTTACTAAACAAATTATCTATTATCAAAACCAAAATACATATACCAAAATTTACTTAAATGAATCTAGGTTATACCAAATTCACTATCAATTGCCGAAAGTATCCAAAACATATAACAAACGACATCACTTATAATTATCATGGTCACATTATCAAAATCAAACCTATCTTATAAACAACCTAAGACATACAAACCAAACTCACTATACACATATATGACTATCATGACTAATTTTGCATAATCAAAACATACAAACCTATATTTCCATTTTTACTTACCATGAAATGTTATTTACCAAATTACACAAACACCATATTCGGCCTTGCACAACAAAATTTTAACCAAATGGTCATTCAAGCTACATTTTCATACATCAAGCATAAACACATTAGTAATTGTACTTTCATAAAAAGTTAACATCATGGCCGAATACACATAAGACCAAATTACCACAATTTAGCCATTTTCGCATGGCATACATTCACATACAGACCAGTTGAAGTCAATTCAAAGAGTAACTTATCCTATACATGCCATAGTTTCAAACGATGTACTACTTATAAAGTACCAAAGATAGCTGATAGTGTGATAGACTTGACGATGATCCCCGAGCTTGAGCTTAGACTTCAGAACCTAATAAGCAACACAACAACCACACAAAGTAAGCTATCTTAGCTTAGTAAGTTATAAACAATTACATATAACAATGCTTTTAAACATTTTAAAAGAAAATTTACACATTTCATAACCCTTTAACCGAATATACCAGCATTCAATAATAGGCTTCACACAAGTATATAATCCATTCCTCAATTTAATACAAATGCATACCAAACTATTACCTTTCATAGCTCTAAAGACCGCATATGCATACATTTAACGATTAATATCATATACATATATTACTTACAAAATCTATACTTACCAATCAAATAATAATCTCTCATAGCATCGAAACTTACCAAAATCAATCTTTGAATTTATATTTACTCCTACCTTTATTGCTCATCAACCGAATTTAAGCACCCGAAATGTCCTGAAGTTCAATTTATACACTTAAAGTTTTCATATCCGATTTCGTACACTTAGTGCTCGGAAGTTCAATTCGCACACTTAGTGCTCATTATCCGATTTCGCACACTTAGTGCTCAAAAGTTCAATTCGCACACTTAGTGCTCATTATTCGATTTTGCACACTTAGTGCTCGGAAGTTCAATTCGCACACTTAGTGCTCATTAACCGATCTTCTCTCCATCCATACAAATACATATATCCTTGTCTTCAAATACTATATATATATATATATATATACATATACTCATTTTTAATTCAACTCATTCATTCCATAGAACATTATCACATTCGGAATTATACATATATACACCTTATTTGAATACAACCATCTCACATTTCATTACCACATTTGATCATATCAATTATATATATAAATATACACATTCCATTCAAATGAACCAAAGGCTTAACTGTCTACCCCACATTCGGCTAAATACATTTCTTAATCAACATTACATTCGGCTTTAAGACATTATACATACTTACTTTTATTAAATACATAAACATTCATATAGATTAGAACAATTTCATTACAACCCAATTGCTTAAAAACTTACCTCGAGTATCGACGGACTTTGTTTCCCGACTATTCGATTAACTTCGCCTTTCCCCGATCCACTCCCGATCCTTTATGTTCTTGGCCTAAATAAATTAAAAATTAAACTCATTCAACATATTTTCATTCAATTTGGTCCAAAAATGCATAATCGAGCAATTTACAATTTTACCCCTGACATTTTACACTTTTTGAAATTTAGTCCCTATAGCATAAAACACAAAATATGCAAAATTTGCACACACCATGCTTAGGCCGAATGTTGCTCATACTCATACAAGTCCATACCTTCCATTTATTTTGCATTTTAGTCCCTCAAAAATTTATTTTTTTCAATTTAATCCAAATCACTCAATTTCATAAAAAATTCAAGAACAACACTTGCTAATCTATCACATATAATTAATATTTCATCTTCAAACAACAAGAACAACAAGCTCTCTTCAATGGCATCTCACAAAATACACAACCAATTCAAAAATTCAAACATGAGCTAGCTAAACCTCAAAGCAACGATCTCAAAAACGTAAAAATTATCAAAAACTGAGCTAAGCTCATACCTTAATCAAGCTTGAACAATGTCGAACCCTATGAAAATTTTCTTTTCTTTTTCTCTTTTTAGTTTCGGCTATAAGGATGAACAGCCATAAAAAAATTGCATGGTTGTTTTTATTATATTATAATATACTTTAAAATATAATAATATTATTATTAACTTATAATATAAACATATATATAAAATAAAGACATAATTCATGCATGTTGCCGTCCACTAGTCTTAATTTTTGCCAAATTGCAACATAAGTCCTTCTATATAAGAAGACACAACAATTAAGCCATTAAATCAAATAGAAGACTACTTTTACTTTTTTCGCGATTTAGTCCTTTTTCTTAAATTAAACACACAAACGGACAAATTAACTTACGAAACTTTAACACATGCTCAATCATATATAATTAACACGGAAAATAATAATAAAATATTTTTCTAACTCGGATTCGTGGTCCCGAAACCACCGTTCCGATTAGGGTCAAAATCAGACTGTTACAACTCTCCCCCTTAAGGATTTTCGTCCCCGAAAATCTTATCGGTGAATAGGTTTGGATAACGTTCTTTCATTGAATCCTCAAGCTCCCAAGTTGCTTCCTTGAATCCATGTTTAAGCCAAAGCACTTTTACTAACGATATTTTCTTGTTCCGCAACTCTTTTATTTCCCAAGCCAGAATACGTATCGGTTTTTCCTCATAAGTTAGATCAGACTGTATATCAACCTCGGACGGACTAATCACATGAGAAGGATCGAATCTATATCGTCGAAGCATCGAAACATGAAAAACATTGTGGATCTTTTCTAGCTCGGGTGGCAACATCAACCTGTATGCAACCGGACCGATACGCTCAATAATCTTGTACGGCCCAATAAGTCTCGGGCTCAGCTTTCCTTTGCGACCAAATCTAAGTATTTTCTTCCACGGCGAGACTTTCAAAAATCCTCGATCACCAATCTGAAATTCTATATCTTTACGTTTCAAATCTGCATAAGATTTTTGACGGTCTGACGCTGCTTTCAAACTTTGGCGGATCACTTTCACTTTCTGTTTCGTCTCTTTGATTAGATCAACCCCGTGTATCTTACTTTCACTTAGCTCGGTCCAATACAAAGGTGTATGAAATTTACGACCGTACAAAGCCTTGTAAGGTGCCATTTTGATACTTGATTGAAAGCTATTATTGTACGCAAATTCAATCAAAGGCAAGTATCGTTCCCACGTACCCTCGAACTCGAGAACACAACAACTCAACATATCCTCAACTATTTGAATAATTCTCTCGGATTGACCATCCGTTTGAGGGTGAAAAGTTGTGCTGAAATGCAATTTAGTACCTAATGCATCTTGCAGTTTCTTCCAAAACCGCGATGTGAACCTCGGATCTCTATCCGAAACAATAGAAATGGGTACTCCATGTAGTCGTACAATCTGAGAAATATACAATTCAGCTAGCTTATCAAGTGAGTAGTCTGTACGAACCGGAATTAAGTGAGCCGATTTTGTCAATCTATCAACAATAACCCAGATTGCATATTTCTTGCTCAATGTCAACAGTAACCCAGATACGAAATCCATCGTGACTCGATCCCATTTCCATTCGGGTATCATAATCGACTGAAGCAACCCAGATGGTACCTGATGCTCGGCTTTTACTTGCTGACATATCAAACATTTTGACACAAAATCTGAAATATCTCGTTTCATACCATGCCACCAGTAATGCTGTTTCAAATCATTATACATTTTTGTGCTTCCTGGGTGAATTGAAAATCTACTGTTATGAGCTTCATTACAAATCAACCGAATCAACTCAGGATCCTTTGGTACACATATTCGGTTTTTGAACCGTAAGCATCCCTCACCATCAATCTGAAATTCCGAGTCAGTATTCGAACCACAGTGATTCCTTTTTACTAATTAGTCATTATCAACCATTTAAGCTTCGTAAATCTGTTGAACGAATAACGGTCTCGCTTTCAATTCTGCAATAATCACACCATCGTCAGTCATAGCTACATCTGCGTTCATTGTACATAAAGCAAACAGTGATTTTTGGCTTAAAGCATCAGCAACCACATTAGCTTTTCCTGGGTGTTAATCAATCACGAGCTCGTAGTCTTTTAACAATTCCAACCATCGTCGTTGTCTCAAATTCAGATCCTTCTGAGTCATTAAGTATTTTAGACTTTTATCATCGGAATAGACGTGGCATTTTTCACCAAACAGATAGTGACGCCATATTTTCAGAGCAAAAACTATGGCAGCTAACTCGAGATCGTGCATTGGATAGTTCGTTTCGTGCGGTTTTAACTGTCTCGAGACGTAGGCTACAACCTTACCCTCTTGCATCAAAACACAGCCTAAACCATTCAAGGATGCATCACTGAAGATAATGAACTTGTAATATCCCGGGTTAGGGGCTATTTTGTTGTTGCATGTTTTTGCATGTGTTTAGTGTGCTGTGTTGCTATTTCGGTGTTTTAGGGGCTTAATTGTGGGTTAGGAGTGTGCCTGAGTGAATGGGAAAATTTTGATTTTTGGGTGTTAAGTCAGGGGAGCTATTGGAGCTAGGGTATAAGGACTTTCTTTGATGTTTTATTGCACAAAAAGGGAGCTGGTGTAGTGGCAAGCTAGACGCCACTAAGGCTTTGTGTGGGTAACGCCTAATGCAAGGGTGTAGGTCTAGTGTTCGAGCTGCAAAGTCCCCATTTTGGCTTTAATTTTGGACGGCATGGGGGAAGAGGTAGAAGGCAAGTTGAACTCTGCCTAAGACTAAGTCTTCCCATTTGAATGGAGGGTGGAGAGGGATTTTAGGAGGAAGACTTGGTAAACACATTTGAATGTGTGGCATGGAGTAGTTGGGGGGGGATCATGGCCGAATTTTAGGGGAGTTGGGAGGGGGAGTGACGGCATAGTAGTGTGATGTTGGTGGGGTGCCAAATTTTTGGAAATTTTGGCATTTTCGGTCACATTTGGTAAAAAGCAAAAGTTCCCTTTTGATACTTGTAGCCGAATTTTCTTCAAGGTTTCTTCTCATTTTCTTCACTTCTTGAAACCAAAAATCCAAGTGAGTGACTCCATCTTTACTTTTTGCAAACCGAAAGTTTTCAATCATCTCTGTCCCTCTTTCATTGGTGTAGGCCGAATGCTCCCTCTCACCTATTTCTTTTGTTCATTGTGTTGAGCCGAAACCCCACCTCTCCAAAACCGTTTTTCCACTTCTTTTCTTGCTAGCCAAAACTCCATTCTCTTAGAACACATCTTCTTCTTCTTCTTCTTTCATTTACAAGCCGAAAGTACCCTCCCTTATCCAACTTTATTCCTCTTCTTTTCTTTAAACTCAATTGCCGATTTCCCCCATTTCTTCCCACCTCTATTTTTTCCTCCTTTTTCTTTCAAGGCCGAAAATAAGAGTGATAAACCCCCTAGCCGTACCTTTTGTTTGATTGTGGTGCAAAGTGTGGACCGAACCTATCTTCTTCCCTAGTGGCGTCTTGGCCGAATAATTGGTTGGTGTTGGTAAGTGCTAGGCCGAATAGCCATTTCTTCCCTCTCTAGTGCTTAATGGGTGTTGATTGGATTATTAGCCGATTCTAGGCATGTGGTAAAGGTGTGGTCTCTTATGATTTTACCGATTGTGTGATAGGGCAATCGGGGAGTTCCAGCGATCGAGGTGGAGCCTTCTCCTTTGTTAACCAATTCGGTAAGTGATGGTGATATATCGTTCATGGTTTATTCGTGATTTCGATTAAGTCAAAGGTGATTTGTGATTAACTATTTTGATAGGGTGCCGATTGTTGAAGAAGGAACCATCAGGTTTGGATTTGGTAGGAAACCAAATCAAGTGAAGGTAAGGGTTGGTAGCAATTCTGTTGGCTTAAAATCCTTGGTCGAATGGCTTTAGCACCTAACCCCTATGTCTTGGCCGATTGTAGGAGCTAGTTAATCAAGGGACTTAGATCGCTTTTGTCGATTTCTAGACTCGTATTACTGTGTGTGTAAACTAACAAACCCATACTTAGTTATATTGTTATTAAACTTGTTTGCCTATTAAAATCATGACAAGATGATGGATTATTGGATACCCAATCGGGGTATGTGTACGTATCCGGTAAGTCAAGATTGTTACTAGATTACCGATGATCTATATGGTATCATGACTATGTATGTATGTGATATGGGGCATGAGTCAAACATATTAGCATGATATGCATAATTTGTATGATATGCATGATTACATGAGTTGGTTTGTTGATGGGTGATATGAGTGGAGGGGCAAAGTGATGATTTGTGCCGACGAGCACCGTTGTTTTGGTAACACACTTTGTGACTTTGGGTCACCAAGTGCTTTGGTAGCACATTTGTGTCTTTGGGACACCGGAGGTTGGGCACCTCATTGCGACTTGTCCCCGTGGTTAACACCACCGTGGGTTGGCCCCACATGAGATATGGGATAAATCGCTAGTGATTGGGTATCACACGATGGGTTGGCCCCATCATTCGATTATTGTGACTACGGTCACCAGTGCTTTGGTAGCACATTTGTGTCTTTGGGACACCGGAGGTTGGGCACCTCATTGCGACTTGTCCCCGTGGTTAACACCACCGTGGGTTGGCCCCACATGAGATATGGGATCGTCGCTAGTGATTGGGTATCACACGATGGGTTGGCCCCATCATTCGATTATCGTGACTACGGTCACCGGTGCTTGGGTAGCACATTGTGTCTTTGGGACACCGGTGTTTTGGTAACACATTGTGACTATACGTCACGGTGGTTTGGCACCACCAGTGGTTTGGTACCACACGGGGTAGAAAAAGGAGATACGGATGGTTAGGATCGGGTTGCATTAATTATGTTGCTATGTATGATGTGTGTTAGCATGTTGTTTCATCGGGAGCGGGATTTATGCATCGAGTCACTCGACTCACCCTCTCCTTTGACATTTCGGGTGACTCGTGAGACGCGGACATGGAGCCGGGATGGACTCGGGGTGCTCATGCCATGCTTAATAAAGTTTTACTCCAACTCTATCATTTGGGTACTTCAGTTTAATTACTGTTATTTGGGTTTTCAATTTGGATTTGTAAAAGGCCTTTAAATTATGTTTTATGATGGGTATGTTTTAATTAGATTCTCAACCTGCTTAACAAATAACTTGGCATGAAATTTTACTAAAACTTGGAAAGACAACGTTTTCAAAATTATATCAAAATGTGTTTTAAACTATACCATCGGGTATCTCGCTATGTGTTGTTATTCAATAAACTCAAATGGTTTCCAAATCAAACTCGATTTTCTACTAAGTCTAAAATGTTTCAAAATGGCACTAAGAAACTATTGGAAGTGCTAAATGAAATCAACTCGTTTTAACTATATACTTGGGTGAGTTTACAAAATCTAATCAAACAAGCCTACTCAAGTTTTCCTCAAATTCACTATGTTTTCACCCCACTTCTAAACGAAAAAAAAATCTGATCACTCAAAGACGTTTTTCCCCGTAACATACCAGATTCGGGCGTGGTGTCTTGTCCGAGTTTGGGGTGTTACAGAACTCTTTACCTGACTCTAGCTGAACGAGTACTGGAGCTTCGGTCAAATGAGCTTTCAACTGATCGAAACTTTTCTGACACTTCTCTGACCACTCGAACTTAATATCTTTTTGTAACAGCTGTTTCATCGGAGCTGCAATCATTGAGAACCCTTTCACAAAACGTTTATAATAACCGGCTAGTCCTAGAAAACTCCGAACTTCAGAAACATTACGCGGGGGTTTCCAATCAAGTATAGCCGAAACCTTACTCGGATCAACCCGAATACCTGATGCTGAAATGACATGCCCCAAGAAGCTAACTTCG
The DNA here is from genome assembly GCA_025698515.1 of Gossypium sturtianum. Classification (NCBI taxonomy): domain Eukaryota; kingdom Viridiplantae; phylum Streptophyta; class Magnoliopsida; order Malvales; family Malvaceae; genus Gossypium; species Gossypium sturtianum. The sequence goes on along the minus strand of CM046946.1, from coordinate 65,973,713 downwards.
CGTTACCAAAACTCATATTTACTGAGTTTCGTGTACAACAACTTATCACGCAAAATCTGTAACACAAGTCTCAAGTGTTCAGCATGCTCGGTTTCGTCGCGCGAATAGATCAGAATGTCATCTATAAACACAACTACAAACCGATCCAGATACTGTCTGAATACTCGATTCATCAAATCCATGAAAACAACAGGGGCATTAGTGAGTCCGAAAGGCATCACCAAAAACTCGTAATGGTCGTATCTCGTTTGGAAAGCAGTCTTAGGCACATCAGAGTCTCTAACTCTCAACTGATAATAACCCGATCTTAAATCGATCTTCAAAAATACTGAGGCTCCTTTTAACTGATCAAATAAATCATCAATGCGTGGCAACGGGTATTTATTCTTTATAGCCACTTTATTGAGTTGTTGGTAGTTGATGCACATTCTCAAAGTTCCATCTTTCTTCTTCACGAATAACACCGGCGCACCCCAAGGAGAGAAACTCGGTCGAGCAAAACCTTTATCTGTCAATTCTTGCAACTGAGCTTTCAACTCTTTTAATTCAGTCGGTGCCATTCTATACGGAGCTATCGAGATCAGAGTCGTCCCTGGCACTAACTCAATACCAAACTCTATTTCCCGAACAGGTGGCAAACTCGGTAATTCTTCCGGAAACACGTCCGAATACTCACATACAACAGTTACAGATTCAATCTTCTTTTCGGTCACTTTATTATCAATCACATAAGCAAAGTAAGCTTCACAACCCTTTCTCATATACTTTCGAGCCAACATCGAAGATATCACTACTGGAAGCCCATTTAAATCCGCAGATTCAATCTGAATTATCTCATTATTCTAGAACCGTAGATCAATAGTCTTTCGTCTGCAATTCACTAAGGCATCGTGCACAGTTAACCAATCCATACCGAGGATGATATCGCACACTTAGTGCTCATTATCCGATTTTGCACACTTAGTGCTCGGAAGTTCAATTCGCACACTTAGTGCTCATTATCCGATTTCGCACACTTAGTGCTTAGAAGTTCAATTCGCACACTTAAGGCTCATTATCCGATTTCGCACACTTAGTGCTCGGAAGTTCAATTCGCACACTTAGTGCTCATTATCCGATCTTCTCTCCATCCATACAAATACATATATCCTTGTCTTCAAATACTATATATATACATATACTCATTTCCAATTCAACTCATTCATTCCATAGAACATTATCACATTCGAAATTATACATATATACACCTTATTCGAATACAACCATCTCACATTTCATTACCACATTTGATCATATCAATGATATATATATAAATATACACATTACATTCAAATGAACCAAAGGCTTAAATGTCTACCCCATATTCGGCTAAATACATTTCTTAATCAACATTACATTCGGCTTTAAGACATTATACATACTTACTTTTATTAAATACATAAACATTCATATAGATTAGAACAATTTCATTACAACCCAATTGCTTAAAAACTTACCTCGAGTATCGACGGACTTTGTTTCCCGACTATTCGATTAACTTCGCCTTTCCCCGATCCACTCCCGATCCTTTTTGTTCTTGGTCTAAATAAATTACAAGTTAAACTCTTTCAACATATTTTCATTCAATTTGGTCCAAAAATACATAATCGAGCAATTTACAATTTTACCCCTGACATTTTACACTTTTTGCAATTTAGTCCTTATAGCATAAAACACAAAATATGCAAAATTTGCACACACCATGCTTAGGCCGAATGTTTCTCATACTCATAAAAGTCCATACCCTCCATTTATTTTGCGTTTTAGTCCCTCAAAAATTTATTTTTTTAATTTAATCCAAATCACTCAATTTCATAAAAAATTCAAGAACAACACTGGCTAATCTATCACATATAACTAATATTTCATCTTTAAACAACAAGAAAAACAAGCTCTCTTCAATGGCATCTCACGAAATACACAACCAATTCAAAAATTCAAACATGGGCTAGCTAAAACTCAAAGCAACGATCTAAAAAATGTAAAAATTATAAAAAATCGAGCTAAGCTCATACCTTAATCAAGCTTGAACAATGTCAAACCCTATGAAGTTTTTCTTTTCTTTTTCTCTTTTTAGTTTCGGTAATAAGGATGAACAACCATAAAAAAAATTGCATGGTTGTTTTTATTATATTATAATATAACAATATTATTATTAACTTATAATATAAACATATATATGAAATAAAGACATAATTCATGCATGTTGCCATCCACTAGTCTTAATTTTGGCCAAATTGCAACATAAGTCCTTCTATATAAGAAGACACAACAATTAAGCCATTAAATCAAATAGAAGGCTACTTTTACTTTTTTCGCGATTTAGTCCTTTTTCTTAAATTAAACACACAAATGGACAAATTAACTTACGAAACTTTAACACATGCTCAATCATATATAATTAACACAAAAAATAATATTAAAATATTTTTCTAACTCGAATTCGTGGTCCCAAAACCACCGTTCCGATTAGGGTCAAAATCAGACTGTTACAGCTAGGTTCAAGCAAAATTAAGGTATGATAGTTGTTCGGTTTTTGATAATTTCTACATTTTTGTGATCGTTACTTCGAGTACTACAAAAACCATGTCTTAATTTTGGAATTTGATGAAGATTTTGAGATGTGCCATTGATGAGTGTTTGAGCTTTGTGATGTTAGTTGACGAGACATGAAATATATGTGTTAGATTAACATGTTTTGTCTTTGGATTTTTGGTGAATTTGAGTAATTTGGACTAAATTGTGAAAATAATATTTTGAGAGACTAAAATGTGAAATAAATGAAATATATGGGCTTATATGAAGCATGTGATAATTCGGCTAAGCATGAGTACAAAGAAATTATGTGTATTTTGTGATTTTGTGAAATAGGGATTTAAATTTAAAAATGTGAAAATGTGAGGGCTAATTTGTAAATTGTCCTAAATATGTGTGTTTGGAATAAATTGAATGATTTGGTGATTGAATGAGCTAAATTTGAATATGTATAGATCAAGAAAAGAGGGATTTGGATCGAGATCGAGGCAAAGATAAAGTGCTCGATTAATCAACTCGTTTTGTTACTTCGACGTCCGAGGTAAGTTCGGGTATAATACGAATTGTTAAATTCATATCTATGTGTTATGAAATGAATAAATATGTTGTTATTGAATTAGAATTGCTATATATGGAATGGAGAAATGTGGCACTAAGTGTGCGTAGTTGGAATAGAGACTGAGGTGAATAGCACTGTGTGTGCGAAGTAAAAGAAGTCTCAGCTATATTGGTTGACACTGTGTGTGCGATACCGAGTTAAATTCGATTTGAAGTAAAGGCACTAAGTGTGCGATGATATTTAAGCTTCGGCTATGAATTGGGCACTAAGTGTGCGAATAAATCGAACAAATAACGAAGATTTATCGAAATGTGGTATCAAACATTGAGTAGCAAGAATGAATGTTAACTAAGTGTTGGCAAAGGTATGTTCAAAACCTATGTGGTTGATGATATTATTTATGGACAAATGGTTAGTTGTGTAAGCATATGGCTAAGGATGAGATTGTGCATTCTTGTAATATAATCTATGTGATGGTTTATTTTGTATATTGATTTTAAATCATAGAGTTAAATGTATTATATTACGAACTTACTAAGCTTTAGAGCTTACTGTGTGAAATGTTTCTCTGTCTTACAGTGTATTTAAAGCTAGCTCAGATCTGAGGATTGATCGTTGTTTTCGCGATGTCAAAGTTTTAAAATTTATAAAAAGAATGATCGAACCTGGAAACTAACTATGACAACGATTTGAGGCAAGCACACATATCGAATAGTAGTATAGTTTAGTGGCAAGACCGGAATGTCGAACCCAAAGAAACTAAAAGTACTAATACTAACTCTCTTTTTATTATCTAGCCTAAAATAAAGGGAATTTGTTGTTTAATCTAAATTAATTAACTACTAAACTAAAGACTCTAAGACAAAGAAGAATGAAATTGGGGAAAATAACTTGAGGAAAAACCAATTGATTAAGACGACACCCAAGGAAGAATCCACCTAGACTTCACTTGTTATCTAACTCTGAACTAGACGATTTATTTATTTGACTTGATCCGTAAGATTCCCTAATGTATATTAAACCCTCTCTCGAAGCGAATAACGTCTAACCCTAGGTTGATTAATTGAAATCTCTTTCTAATTAAAACCCCTAGAATTGCATTAACTCGATCTCTAGAATCCCATATTAGGTTTCACCCTAATTCGGCAAAATCTCGTCACCCTATCTCTAGGCGCGCGATCAACGTCGCTTAACTATGCTAGATCTACTCTTAGATAGGGACTTTTTCTCCTCCACCTAAGCACATCAAACTTGAATCAATATCCCGAAAATATCAACACAAGAATTAAGAACACATAATTAAGAACAAGTCAAATATTTATCATATAGTTCAGCAAACGATAACAAGATTCATCTAAGTTTCATCCCCCTCAGGTATCTGAGGGTTTAGTTCATAACAATAAAAGAAAACATCTCAGATGAAAAGATAAAACAAAACATAAGAAATCCCTAAAACCCCCTGAAGGAATTGAAAGAGAGATCCTCCGTCTTGAGTATAATTTCGGCTTCTAGAGATGAATCAACTAGCTATCCTCGAGTGAATCCCCACAAATCTGCCTTCTCTGGCCTAGCAAGATGCCCCTAGACGATAGCCTTGGGCCCCTTCCTTTTAGGTCATACTTAGGGTGTATATATAAGCTTTTGGAATGTGTTTCTTTGCCCCTAAGTACCCTAATCCGAATGAAACTTCTCTTTGCCATGGCAGGGGCACGGCCATGGCACACGCCCGTGTGAATCGTGGCCAGGCCGTGTTGGACTTCATTAATGAGGCACGGCCGTGTGGTCTTGGGTCCAGGCCGTGCCGATTTCGTGATCTGGCCCATTTGGCCCGTTTTAAGCCTGTTTCTTATTCTTTTCATCCTCCGGTGCTTCCCTAAGTATTAGACATGAAAATAAAGGATTAAGAGCACCAAATTACATAAAATAAGGGATAATTCATCCAAAAGCATGCTAAATGTGGGATTAAAATATGTTATTTTTACTGTTTATCAAATACCCCCACACTTAAGCTTTTGCTTGTCCTCAAGCAAAATTCTCAACTCATAATTAAAACAAACTTCCCTCAATTCATAATAGTCATTAATAATGTTTTGTCATAATTCAAGGATAATTCATACATGGATAATTCAACTCAAAGGGTTCTAAAGATTCAAACAGTCTAAGTCATACAATTGTAGCACAAAACATAGGTGTTTCCCCTCATCTAAATAATTACCTCTGATTCAAAATCGATGAGGATTGACATCCTCACTAAAGATTCACTCAAATCACTCAAAGTGTTTTAAGGTTGAATTAAGCACTCAAAAGTCAAACATGAAAAGTTAATCCCATAGGCTTGCATGAAAATCAAATCTCCACCACTATGATATGAAATGATACACAAATCAAAAGGTCTTTAACAGGGTTGTAATGGGGCTTGGGTTAAAGGTGTGGATAAAGGCTGAATTAGAGGGTTAGAATCGAGATTGGACTGACAAATTACCTAACCAGAAACAATGAACTAAATAAAAGTAATCAATTGAAAATTAATAATACTAATACTACGAGCTTCTTCTTCAATATTTGGAATTCAAACGTATAAGCTCATTACAAATCTAACAATGAATATACTTCGATTTTTTTAAGAACAAGTCATAATAAGGAATAAACTATGAAATAAAGATCATAGTTAGGCAACCGATCAAATCAAATCTCGACATAAGGGTAGTTAAAAGGATAGTGATAACAAATAAAAAGGGTTTTGGGTTAATATTAGCGGGTAAGTCAATAAAAAGGTTTGTTAGGATTCAACGGGGTTCACTAGGGGTTCATTATGAAGGTAGGTTTTTAGTGGAGTAAGTGGGTTAAAACCTAAGTGCCTTTATCATCTCTGTATATCAAATCAAAAAGTGTGGTCTCGACATGTATAATCAATGCGAGTTCTAGAATAACAAATCAATGTTGACATATTCATAATCAATAAAGTGAGCAAGAGAAAAAGAATATGCTCTATAAGGCTCAAAATCTCACGAAAATTATGGGTTTTTGATGTCAGCCTCGTAAATTTCAAATTTCAAGGTAATATTCAAATTCAGGTAGACAACCTAGAAAAAATTTTAATTTCTGAAAAATGGACTTATCATGCTTGATTCTCTAGTATCTTAGAATTTAATTATCAATGCCCAATTATCAATGACTTAATCCAAGACGCATCAATAAAAATCATAAATCAAAGGAATTTCATTCTAATTATAATATGAGAAACTTACTTAAGAAACAAGACATAATTCAGGATTTGAGAATAATGCAAAAAGTTTGGCACCTAATTTCAGGAATTTGAGAATAATGAAAAAAAAAATAGGCACCTTTTTAGGTTGTTCACCCCCCCACACTTAAGATGTACATTTCCCTCAATGTAAAAAGATATATATATATATAGACAATTAAGAATAAATTCAAAAGATATGGAGAGAGGTGAAACTCCCGGAATTATGGATGAAATTCTTGCGTTGGAGGTGAAAGATAAGTTAGAGGGGTCGTTCTTTATGACGATCCTGCGCTAGATGAAGAAATTGGGTAGCTCATGGAGGATTAGCCAGGATATAATAATTAAAACTATACTAATTAAATAATTAAAAAAAATCAAGCTAAAGTGAAGAAAAATAAAAATAAAGAATAGAATAAAATTAAAGGATGGTTCGCAAGGTGGGCGTGATTTCTAAGGCTGCGGTGAGTTAGTGGTCGTGGTTCCGGTGTGATTCCCTAGCAGCCTGTAGAACCTAAAATTAAGAAACTAAAATAAAATAAACTGAGTTAAGCAGAAGAGAAGTAAAGATAAGGAAATTGAAGCAAAAGAGAAAAACGAAGTAAAAACTAAATGGCCTCAAATGTCCTTGGCTCGTCGAATGATTGAAGCGGCCGGCATGAACTTATATAGATCGGTCTCCCTCTGGGAGACTATGCTTGATTCCTTCCGCTTTGTAACACCCCCAAACCCGGCCCACAAGTCCTGACCGAATCTGGTTATGTCACTGCGGAAACCGTTTGCAAAATCTTTGACTTCAGAATAAAACTTGAAAATTTTATTAACTTTTGGAAACCATGTCTTTTCTTTCAAAATTATAAATAAAGCTTTGTTATTAAAAATAATCCATATTAAAACTTTAGTATAAAAATATATAAATACTTTGATTAAATAGGTTGCTAAAACTAAAATTATCTTCACATAATAATTTCTTTTAAGTAAACCATAATATCAAGTAATATCAAAAATAGTGATAACAAAAATAATAATAATAATAATAATAATAAGGCCCTTATTACAAAAATAATTAATCCAAGTACTCGATAATAAAACGCATAAAGAAAAGATTAAAAACGTCCTCTGCATGGGCCACCTTGTATCCACTCCAACCCGATCCGATCATCCTATCACCTGCGATGTTGGATAAATAATTGGGTGAGTCATACTGGACTCGGTGTGTAATTAAACCACCGATATCCACCCACATGCTAGCCACAAATCAACCCAAATATCAAATGCAACATATAAATATAATCATTTAAACATTACCACAACTGGGCTTGGCCCACAATCAAATCATATCAAATCTTGGGCTAGGCCCTTTTCTCATCAATCCAGCGATCATTTGGGCTTGGCCCATTTCCACGTATGTTCTCAAAACATACAAATCCACAAGTCATATTGGGCTTGGCCAATTTCCATATCAATTCATAACGAAACCATGCAATCATGATACCCAACCCAATCCTAAGGTCCATCCGCTACACACCCCCTTATCCAAACCTACCACACACGGGGACTATCGAGTCACCCTCTCCTTTTCCCTCCATAAAGGCAACCAATGCCATCCACGATGTAGCGTATAGCTAACATCAAACCACGATGGAGCACACAAAGCAATCCATCAAGCCCACGATATGGCATAAAGCCCATATCAATCAAGGTAACCACGCGGACTAAATCGCAAAGATCCACAACGCGACCTCAGTCAGCGCCAATCCACGATGTAGCACAAAGCTAACATCAACCACGTACTCGAAGTACACCCGTACCTTCTTTCAAAACCCACCCATGCACATGTAACATAATATGATCTTTGAGATGATGCATGTACATGATATTCACAATCATAGGCATGCTCACATAGTTAAAATCAATTATCACATATTAGCCAATTTGCTACTAACCTGGTCGTCATCATACCCCTTTAGGGTATCCATTACACATATGGCACTGCATTCATTAGTAAACATATATAACACATGAGATATCATACAAATCCGGAAACAATGGTCTAACCACACACCTTATTACTTGGAGTTCTAGACTCGATCCCCGACGCTATCGCTTAAGCGAGACTACGGCTATCCGCCTATAGCTTTCTGTTCTTTGGCCCACACCCCGGTGGCCAATCTCGAACCATTGAGATGACTCTTTTCTTAAACCGGGATAGGGACTTTCCCTTGTCCTCCTTGACTGGTATTGGCCTCCATTAAAACGCTTAATCAGATAAACTGGTTAAACCCCGAGTTATAAGTCTAAACACCGAACTAATTTAAATATTTCTTACCAAAATATCTTGAATCCCGGTTACTCCTCCAACCCTGTCAAAATCCTAAAATAGTACCACATTAGATTCGGCTTTGACTTAAAGACATAACCTAAAGACATAATATTTTGAAACCCTTGGCCGAATACCATGAATCACTTACCTTACTTACCAAAAATCCCGAGTCACCACTTCGCTATGTAGCTGTTGAAAACCCTATATCCATATGTTAAAATCAACTAAAACATAGTTCCAAAAATAATGGCCCTTGGCCGAATGGTATCAACCTCCTTACCTCGATGCTTTCAAATCCCGAAGAACTCCTTTGGTGCTTCCTTCCTTCGGCTATTCACAAAAGAACACAATATTATGGCTTTATAGAGCATTCGGCCAACCTTAGATCAAGGCCTAGACACTTGATTCCGTCACACAATTAAAAAGAAACAACCCGAATACTTATATACTTACCCACTTGAAGATTCGGCTAGGCCTTATAAAGTAATGGTGGCAAAGTTGGCCACAATAGGAAAAGGTGCATTCGGCTAACACCAATTAAAGGAAGAAATTTGGGAGATTGTAAGAGACTTAGGAGCATTCGGCAATAGAGGTTAAGAAAGAAATAAAAGATGAATTCCCTCCTAATAAAATTCGGCACACACCTGAAAAAAAGAAAACCCAATTTCGGCACCCCTTTCCTTAAAAGCTTTAAAGCCGAACATGCACACCTCAAGAGTCCAACAATCGGCTAACCATCCAATTCCTATTGAAACTCCTATTTTATTCCTATATCACCTATTCAAAACCAATTAAAATAATGCCACCCTTTCTATCTTAACTAAATAAATAAATAAATGAAAAGATAAAAGCCATCATTCATTCATTATCCCAAATAGAATTTAAAAACAATACTAGCTTAATCCTTATCTATCAAAATAAATAAAATAACAACAATTTATCTTCTATCTACCTATTTGAATTAAATAATAAAGAAAAATAAAACAAAACCATATGTATATCTAACTCTTCAACCGAATATAAGAGAAATACATCAAAGCTTTATCCTCATCCAATTAAGACTCCATGTGCCGTCAATATCTTACCAATCTTTGCAGAATAAGAATTAAAAATAAAACACCCTTGCTTTGCGACCTCCATGGTTCGAACACGGGACTGGTGGAACAAGCGACCAGTAGCGCCCAGCCATTCGGCCAAGGCCTTGTTTGTGTCAAAAACGCGCCACAATTTCTTTTAAGCCCTACTTCCTTAGTTCCTTCCTTTTAACGCCCCAAAAAAACAAAAATAAAAACCCTTCACTGCTGCCGCCTGGATTTGAACCCAGGCCCTCACTAGCGTCACCACCAAGCCTTTAAGCAGCGCATGGAGCCACTTTGCCAACTGGACTTTCATGTCCATTAACCCTGCCGTTTATTTTTAAGGCATACCTAGCCCAGTTCCCCTAATTGACGCAAAATAAAACCAAAATGCTGCCTTTGCAGCTCGAATATGAGACCCCTAACCACCATGAGGCGTCACCTTCCCCATGCTCTAAGTGGCGCCCCATGCCACTCCACCAAAGCCATTCTTGCGTCTTAACCTTCCAAATTTTTCTCTTAAGACCTCCAAAGCCAAGCTCCCCTTCTTACACTAAAATTCAAAAATTTCCTAAGTCATCCCTTGCCTTCTAGGGTTCTCCAAACCCCTTAAAATTCATCCAACCTCACCCTAAGCCTACCATCACGAGTTATGCACTAAATGCATAACCCCTAGACAAGGATGTTACAATTCTACCCTCCTTAAAAATAATTTCGTCCTCGAAATTACTTACTACCAAATAATCCTAACTCGCTACTCCACGCCTCAGCTGCGCACTCTGATCTTAGTAAATCTATCCTGCCCTCTAGACACAGTCTTAAGGTTCACATCCAAAGTTCCTACACTTCACTAGCCACACAAGCATGAGCTAACTTCACATCAACAAGACAATAAATGGTGTCCCAAAATAAAGAACATACCTGATATCAAGTCCTTAGTGACTTGCATCCGATCCTCAGCACCTCTGCGGTACCATTTCCTCCATGGCTCGAACCTCTACCTCTCGTTGCCTGAGGGCAGTTCTTAACCAAATGGGCCTTCGACCCACACCGGAAACATTTCTTACTATTTCCCCAACATTCTCCTAAATGAGCTCTCCCACACTCAACACATGAACGGTTCCGATCAGCTGGTACAAGTGCACGTACAGGATTCTCGATCCTTGGTCTTTTCTGGACATTACCAAGCGATGCTGATGGTCCAAAACTTCTCTTATTCTCGTTCCTATTCTTCTCTCGGTTTTCTCTTATAGTCTTCTTAACCTCTTCAACGATCCGAGCTTTCTCCACCGAATGGCGAAGTCCCTTTCTCTCATGAGCGATCAACTCCGCAACTCATCTCGCAGCCCATCTTCGAATCGAACACACCTTTCATAATCGGTAGCCACGATTCCTTTGGCGCATCTTGACTTAGCCGCACAAATTCAGCTTCATACTCGCTACTGACTTATTCCCTTGTACTAGATTTAGAAACGCTTTCCTTTGCGAGTCCAAATAAGCGGCTCCTACGTACTTCCCTTCAAACTTGGCCTTAAAGTAATCCCAATCCGGTCGATCTGCGGTACACCTTGTTTGTGATGAGCCACCAACAATAAGCTTCACACGAAGCAACTAAACAACACCCTTCAGCTTTTTCTTCATTGGTGCGGTCCAAATCGTCCATGATTCTTTCGACTGCTTCTAGCCAATACTCCGCTACGTTCGGAGCTACTCCAGATACCCCTCTAAAGATCTCAGCTCCGTTCAATCTAAGCCTTTCCGATACTGACTTTCGAGCTCCGCTTCCTACACTAGCTCCTGCTACTCGCTCGAGCACTCGCAACATGGCCCGCGATCGCTGCGTCATCTTCACCTATCGATCTTGCTCCTCCGCGTCCCTTTCTTTGGTGGCGGCCCTTCACTTTTCGACCCATGGCGGACCCTACCGGTTCGATGTCGCCATTCTACCTCTACCGCGTCCCCTAGAACTCATCTCTATCGTTGCGATTTATCTGATTAAAAAGTTTTATGCATCAGACTTTTGTTCCACTTATTAACCGCGAATAATTTTATGAAATGAAGATATTTAGAAGTAGTCCTTTCGATCACACAAAGGTTCAATTCAAGTTCACTATTCTACTTCAGAATATCACATTCATTTCTCGATAAAGGCACATTCATTCATCAACATATTCATCCAGTGGTATCCACCACCCACACTCACTATTCGAACATTGCTATTAGCTTCTATCCCAGGGGCATTTTCGTTATTTTTTTTCCTATAAGGGTATTTTAGTAATTTACAATACAGGGGCATTTTTGTAATTTTGCAAATCGGAGATATTTTGGGGAAAAAAAATTTCACAACAATTTAAAGGGTAATTTAGGGATTTTCAAACTAGGAATTTTATAAAACTGCATGGCTAGTCCCTTTCGGGTTTTAATTATCGGGTTTAGCCTATGAACAAGTCCTCTTGGTTAAGGTGAACCGTAGCTACGCACCAGGTAGGATTCGAGTAAAGAGGAGGTGAGTCGCTAGGACTCGCTTAAATACCAACCTCTTCTTGAATACCACTCCTAGACATGCGTCAGTGGTTGCCACACCTTAACTTCGGTGACTTACTTCACGAGTTTGTTTAATAGTCCTTAAGTCTTATGCATATGTTTGAGTAGACTAGTCCTAGGGTCCAATAGCCTAACATTCTAATCTACGAGCCCATAAAAAGCCCATATAGCTCATATACACAATTCACTTGAAGTCCAAGTACTTACAGTGGACTTGAGTAGGAGGTACAGGTGCCATGCCAGAATAACCTGAAAAATATTTCATAAAAACCCATATTTTGAAAAACCCATTTTGGAAAATTTTTTTGGGCCCAAAACCCTCAAAGCCGAGTTTTGAACCGGGCTCTGATACCAATTTGTAACACCCCCAAACCCGGCCCACAAGTCCTGACCGAATCTGGTTATGTCACTGCGGAAACCGTTTGCAAAATCTTTGACTTCAGAATAAAACTTGAAAATTTTATTAACTTTTGGAAACCATGTCTTTTCTTTCAAAATTATAAATAAAGCTTTGTTATTAAAAATAATCCATATTAAAACTTTAGTATAAAAATATATAAATACTTTGATTAAATAGGTTGCTAAAACTAAAATTATCTTCACATAATAATTTCTTTTAAGTAAACCATAATATCAAGTAATATCAAAAATAGTGATAACAAAAATAATAATAATAATAATAATAAGGCCCTTATTACAAAAATAATTAATCCAAGTACTCGATAATAAACGCATAAAGAAAAGATTAAAAACGTCCTCTGCATGGGCCACCTTGTATCCACTCCAACCCGATCCGATCATCCTATCACCTGCGATGTTGGATAAATAATTGGGTGAGTCATACAGACTCAGTGTGTAATTAAACCACTGATATCCACCCACATGCTAGCCACAAATCAACCCAAATATCAAATGCAACATATAAATATAATCATTTAAACATTACCACAATGCGGGCTTGGCCCACAATCAAATCATATCAAATCATTGGGCTAGGCCCTTTTCTCATCAATCCATCGATCATTGGGCTTGGCCCATTTCCACGTATGTTCTCAAAACATACAAATCCACAAGTCATATTGGGCTTGGCCCATTTCCATATCAATTCATAACGAAACCATGCAATCATGATACCCAACCCAATCCTAAGGTCCATCCGCTACACCCCCTTATCCGACCTACCACACACGAGGGGACTATCGAGTCACCCTCTCCTTTTCCCTCCATAAAGGCAACCAATGCCATCCACGATGTAGCGTATAGCTAACATCAAACCACGATGGAGCACACACGGCAATCCATCAAGCCACGATATGGCATAAAGCCCATATCAATCAAGGTAACCACGCGGACTAAATCGCAAAGATCCACAACGCGACCTCAGTCAGCGCCAATCCACGATGTAGCACAAAGCTAACATCAACCACGTACTCGAAGTACACCCGTACCTTCTTTCAAAACCCACCCATGCACATGTAACATAATATGATCTTTGAGATGATGCATGTACATGATATTCACAATCATAGGCATGCTCACATAGTTAAAATCAATTATCACATATTAGCCAATTTGCTACTAACCTGGTCGTCATCATACCCCTTTAGGGTATCCATTACACATATGGCACTGCATTCATTAGTAAACATATAACACAACAGATATCATACAAATCCCGGAAACAATGGTCTAACCACACACCTTATTACTTGGAGTTCTAGACTCTCGATCCCCGACGCTATCGCTAAGCGAGACTACGACTATCTGCCTATAGCTTTACATTCTTTGCCCCACCCCCGGTGGCCAATCCCGAACACGAGACAGCTCTTTTCTTAAACTTCGGGATAGGGACTTTCCCTTGTCCTCCTTTGGTGGTATTGGCCTCCATTAAAGCGCTTAATCGAGATAAACTGGTTAAACCCCGAGTTATAAGTCTAAACACCGAACTAATTTAAATATTTCTTACCAAAATATCTTGAATCCCGGTTACTCCTCCAACCCTGTCAAAATCCTAAAATAGTACCACATTAGATTCGGCTTTGACTTAAAGACATAACCTAAAGACATAATATTTTGAAACCCTTGGCCGAATACCATGAATCACTTACCTTACTTACCAAAAATCTCGAGTCACCACTTCGCTATGTAGCTGTTGAAAACCCTATATCCATATGTTAAAATCAACTAAAACATAGTTCCAAAAATAATGGCCCTTGGCCGAATGGTATCAACCTCCTTACCTCGATGCTTTCAAATCCCGAAGAACTCCTTTGGTGCTTCCTTCCTTCGGCTATTCACAAAAAGAACACGATATTATGGCTTTATAGAGCATTCGGCCAACCTTAGATCAAGGCCTAGACACTTGATTCCGTCACACAATTAAAAAGAAACAACCCGAATACTTATATACTTACCCACTTGAAGATTCGGCTAGGCCTTATAAAGTAATGGTGGCAAAGTTGGCCACAATAGGAAAAGGTGCATTCGGCTAACACCAATTAAAGGAAGAAATTTGGGAGATTGTTAGAGACTTAGGAGCATTCGGCAATAGAGGTTAAGAAAGAAATAAAAGATGAATTCCCTCCTAATAAAATTCGGCACACACCTGGAAAAAGAAAACCCAATTTCGGCACCCCTTTCCTTAAAAGCTTCAAAGCCGAACATGCACACCTCAAGAGTCCAACAATCGGCTAACCATCCAATTCCTATTGAAACTCCTATTTTATTCCTATATCACCTATTCAAAACCAATTAAAATAATGCCACCCTTTCTATCTTAACTAAATAAATAAATAAATGAAAAGATAAAAGCCATCATTCATTCATTATCCCAGCCGAATTTAAAAATAATACTAGCTTAATCCTTATCTATCAAAATAAATAAAATAACAACAATTTATCTTCTATCTACCTATTTGAATTAAATAATAAAAGAAAAATAAAACAAAACCATATGTATATCTAACTCTTCCAGCCGAATATAAGAGAAATAAATCAAAGCTTTATCCTCATCCAATTAAGACTCCATGTGCCGTCCAATATCTTACCAATCTGCTGCAGAATAAGAATTAAAAATAAAACACCCTTGCTGCAGCCTCCATGGTTCGAACACGGGACACAGTGGAACAAGCGACCCAGTAGCGCCCGAGCCATTCGGCCAAGGCCTTGTTTGTGTCAAAAACGCGCCACAATTTCTTTTAAGCCCTACTTCCTTAGTTCCTTCCTTTTAACGCCCCAAAAAAACAAAAATAAAAACCCTTCACTGCTGCCGCCTGGATTTGAACCCAGGCCCTCACTAGCGTCACCACCAAGCCTTTAAGCAGCGCATGGAGCCACTTTGCCAACTGGACTTTCATGTCCATTAACCCTGCCGTTTATTTTTAAGGCATACCTAGCCCAGTTCCCCTAATTGACGCAAAATAAAACCAAAATGCTGCCTTTGCAGCTCGAATATGAGACCCCTAACCACCATGAGGCGTCACCTTCCCCATGCTCTAAGTGGCGCCCCATGCCACTCCACCAAAGCCATTCTTGCGTCTTAACCTTCCAAATTTTTCTCTTAAGACCTCCAAAGCCAAGCTCCCCTTCTTACACTAAAATTCAAAATTTTCCTAAGTCATCCCTTGCCTTCTAGGGTTCTCCAAACCCCTTAAAATTCATCCAACCTCACCCTAAGCCTTCCATCCCCTGAGTTATGCACTAAATGCATAACCCCTAGACCGGGATGTTACACGCTTCTTCGGTATTTGGGGTAGCTCAAGGGTTTTGGGAATGTATTGGAGAAGAAAAGTAGGGGGAGGTTTGAATAATGGGATAGAATAAAGGGGATGGAGAGTAGGAAAGTGAGTAAGGGAAGAGAAAAAGGAGGGGGTTTAAATAGATTTTCAAGCCTGGTACAACCCCACGCCCGTGTACCGTGGGCGTGCTAAGTCACACGGCTGCCTCACACGGCCGTGTTGAGCATCGTATGATTTCTCCCACGCCCATGTTCAGGTTGCCACGCCCGTGTGTAAACTACCAGTGTCGACCACGACCGCATCACACAGCCGTGGGGTTTTGTCGGTGCCCGTGGTGTGGTGGTTGGAGTCCGTGATTTGAAAATTGATTCGCTCTGACTCGTACCATCTCTGCCATGTCGATCACGGTGATTCGGTGCATCCACCACGGCCACGCCACGGCCGTGTGCAAGGCCGTGTGGCACTGAATTCTCAGATTTTTTGTTAGTTTATAGTTAGGTACTATAAAGAAAGGATAAAATAGAATAAATAAGACAAAATAAAAATGTAAAAGTTAATGGGGTTAGTACTCGGGTTGCCTCCCGAGAAGCGCTCGTTTAAAGTCTTAAGCTAGACTCACCTCTCGTTCGCTTAATCAGGGTGGTTTGAGGAGTTGAAAGTCCTTCCTCATGCTATCAGTTTCATTATCATGACAGAGTTCAAGTCAAGATGCGTTTATATTGAAAGTGCCAAAAATAGGATTACTTACCTCTACTGTTCCGTATGGAAAAACACCGATTACCCTAAAAGGGATTTCTTTGTTAGTGTTAGGGTCAGGAGGAGATATTCGAGGGTCTGTTTTATCAATCAATACTTGATCTCCGATTTTGAACTTGTTTGCTGCGTGGAGTGGCTCTGGTTCTACTTTGTGTATCCCTAATTTTTCCTTAAAATGTGTCTTCCACTCGTCTAGATCGTTGATCTGAATCCCTCGTTCCTCATGAGTTATTTCTTTGTTGGCGCACGGTATAGGATCGGGTTCAGTTGTATTCTTTTGTGGTGCTTCCTGAAAAGAAGGGTTAACCGAATGGTTATCATTCGAATTTATTTTCTCACCTTGATTATTCGATGTTCTAGTTGAATCGAGGGCTTGAAGAGTGACTTGTCTCGTCACCTACACACAGTATAAGTTACTTTGCATCAAAGATCGATTTTAGTTCTAGCGAGTTGCTAAGAATGGTCTTCCTAAAATTAGGGGATCGTGTTGTCCTCATCCATGTATAAAGCGACAAAGTCTACTAGGAATACAAATTTGTCAATTTTTACGAGTACATCTTCAATTATGCCCCTAGGAATTCTAACAGTTTTATCAGCTAATTGAATGCTCATCCTAGTTTGTTTGAGCCTCCCTAGACCTAGTTGTTTAAACAATTTATAAGGCATGACATTTATGCTTGCCCCTAAATCAGCTAACACATTATCAATAGATAAACTACCAATTAAGCATGGAATTGTAAAGCGCTGGATCTTTTAATTTACGTGGTAGTCTATTTTGCAATCTCGCCTGAGCACATTGCGTTTAGTTCCACATGTGATGCTTCGTCTATCCTTCGTTTTTTTATCAACAGCTCTTTTAGGAATTTTCTAGAGTTTGGCATCTGCGTAAGAGCTTCATGTAATGGTAAGTTAATATGTAATTTCTTTAAAAGTTTAAGAAACTTACCGAACTGTTCCTCTGTGTCATCTCTCCTTAATGCTTCAGGATATGGTATGCGAGGTTGGTACTCTTTGATTACCGATTTTGGCATATTATTACTTACCTCAACCTTACCTTCTTTGACCACATTCTCTTGCCTCGAATTGGGCTCGTCTAACCCTTCACTATCTTGAGCTGTTATGGCTTGAACTTGATCCCTTGGGTTAGTCTCGGTGTTGCTCGGTAGTCTTCCATGTGGTCTCTTGGAGATTTGCTTAGCGAGTTGCCCGATTTGATCCTTGAACTCTTGTGTCAATGCCTCAAGTTTTGTTTCTATCTTTTCGAAACGTGTTTTTGTATTTTGGGAACGTATTTCTAAGGCTGCTATGAAGTTTGTCAGCATCTTTTCAAGGTTTGGCTTCTTTTCCTATGGGTAGGGCTGTTGTTGGAAGTTTTGGGATGGTTGTTGCCTTTGATTTCTTTGACCGCCCCATGCGAAATTGGGGTGGTTCTTCCCACCTGGATTATAAGTATTACTATAAGGGTTATTGTTAGATCAGAAATTGTTACTCATATAGTTCATTTGTTCGCTCTCCATACCCTGGCCGTAGGGTGGGTACTCAGGACTCACCACTCCTTCACTTGCGTCGCACTGCATAACTGGATGTGCCTGCGAAGAACCATATAAACCATCAAATTTTTTATGTAATAACTCTACCTGGTTTGATAGCGCGGTCACTGCATCAATGTTGAAAACTCCAGCTGCTTTGGCTGGCCTTGTCCTTGTAACTTGCCACTGATAGTTATTTAGTGACATCTCTTCTATGAATTCGTAGGCCGCTTCAGGAGTTTTGTTGTTCAGGGTTCCGCCGGCAGCTGAATCGATTAGTTGCCTTTTTGAAGGGTTCACACCATTGTAAAAAGTTTGGACCTATAGCCACAAAGGTAATCCGTGGTGTGGGCACCTCCTTAACAGATCTTTGTATCTCTCCCATGCATCATAAAGTGTCTCTAAATCCATCTGCACAAAAGAAGAGATATCATTCCTCAATTTGGCCGTTTTGGCCGGTGGAAAATATTTTAGTAAAATTTTTTCGGTCATTTGATCCCATGTAGTGATTGACCTTCGTGGAATAGAATGTAACCACTGTTTGGCTTTATTCCTCAAAGAAAAGGGAAACAACCGAAGACGGATGGCATCATCAGAAATGCCATTTATCTTGAAGGTATCACAGAATTCTAGAAAATTTGCTAAGTGTGTGTTAGGATCTTCATCCTGCAAACCATCAAACTGAACAAACTGTTGTAGCATCTGTATAGTGTTAGGTTTCAATTCAAAATTATTTGCAGCAATAGTGGGCCTAACAATAATAGATTCAGTTCCTGTAAAACTAGGTTTAGCATAATCATACATAGTACGTGGAGCATGATTTTCGGCCATCTCTTGAGGTGGTGGATGATTCTCAGCCATCCCTTCAGTAGGATTGGTTTCGCCTTCTTGCTCTCCTTCTATGTAGTTTAAGCTTCGCCTTATCTCTCTATGATTTCTGCGAACTGTTCTTTCAATATCACTATCGTAGATTAGGGGTCCTGTCGGGTTCCTTCTAGTCATAAACTAAAGGTACCTGAAAGGAGGAAACAATAACAGATGAAAAATTAGCTAAGTTAAAAATTAAAATAAAATTAAATTTCAAAAAATAAAAAATGGCTAAAGTAATAAAAATTAAGCTTTCTTAATATTTTGGTTCCCCGGCAACGACGCCAAAAACTTGATCGTTGTTTTCGCAATGTCAAAGTCTTAAAATTTATAAAAAGAATGATCGAACCTGGAAACTAAATGATAACGATTTGAGGGAAGCGCACATATCGAACAGTAGTATAGCTTAGTGGCAAGACTAGAATGTCGAACTCAAAGGAACTAAAAGTACTAATACTAACTCTCTTTTTATTATCTAGCCTAAAATAAAGGGAATTTGTTGTTTAATCTAAATTAATTAACTACTAAAATAAAGACTCTAAGACAAAGAAGAATGAAATTGGGGAAAATAACTTGAGGAAAAACCAATTGATTAAGACGACACCCAAGGAAGAATCCACCTAGACTTCACTTGTTATCTAACTCTGAACCAGATGATTTATTCATTTGACTTTATCAGTAAGATTCCCTAATGTATATTAAACCCTCTCTCGAAGCGAATAACGTCTAACCCTAGGTTGATTAATTGAAATCTCTTTCTAATTAAAACCCCTAGAATTGTATTAACTCGATCTATGGAATCCCATATTAGGTTTCACCCTAATCTGGTAAAATCTCGTCACCCTATCTCTAGGCGCGCGATCAACTCCGCTTAACTATGCTAGATCTACTCTTAGACATTGACTTTTGCTCCTCCACCTAAGCACATCAAACTTGAATCAATATCCCAGAAATATCAACACAAGAATTAAGAACACATAATTAAGAACAAGTCAAATATTTATCATATAGTTCAGCAAACGGTAACAAGATTCATCTAAGTTTCATCCCTCTCAGGTATCTGAGGGATTAGTTCATAACAATAAAAGAAAACATCTCAGAAGAAAAGATAAAACAAAACATAAGAAATCCCTAAAACCCCCCTGAAGGAATTGAAGGAGAGATCCTCCGTCTTGAGTATAATTTCGGCTTCTAGAGATGAATCAACTGGCTATCCTCGAGTGAATCCCCACAAATCTGCCTTATCTGGCCTAGCAAGACGCTCCTAAACGATAGCCTTGGGCTCCCTCCTTTTAGGTCATACTTAGGGTGTATATATAGGCTTTTGGAATGTGTTTCTTTGCCCCTATGTACCCAAATCTGAATGAAACTTCTCTTTGTCATGGCAGGGGCACGGCCATGGCACACGCCTGTGTGAATCGTGGCCAGGCCGTGTTAGACTTTGTTAATGAGGCACGGCCGTGTGGTCTTGGGTCCAGGCCATGCCGATTTCGTGATCTGGCCCATTTGGCCCGTTTTAAGCCTGTTTCTTATTCTTTTCATCCTCCGATGCTTCCTTGAGTAGAAAACATGAAAATAAAGGATTAAGAGCACCAAATTACATAAAATAAGGGATAATCCATCCAAAAGCATGCTAAATGTGGGATTAAAATATGTTACTTTTACGGTTTATCAGGGATCGTCAGTGACTCAATCACACTATTAGCTATCTATTTTGGTACTTTTGGAAGATGTATATATATATGGTATATGGCATGTATAGGCTAGTGATTATGGCATGTTTTGAAGTGTATAAGCCTTGCCATGTGATTTGGGTGCGTAGTTTGATGGTTGGTATATGTTTTTAACATGTGAAAAGAATGACTTATAAGTGTATGTGTATACTCTAAGTGAGTGATCATTATTGCATAAATTAGCAAGATGGAAATGGTATGTTTCATGATTGAATTGGTAATGAATGAATGTTGAATAGATTATAAGTTTTGGGATGTGAAATTGATATTTTAGATGGACTTATTTGAGTTGAATTTTAGCATGGAAGTAAATGGTGTGGTTGATGATTATTTCGTGCATATATATTGGTATGTTTTGGTTGCCATTTGAGGTATAAATGAATATGGTATAATGCTTGTAGGTGATCCTAAGTGTGAGTGGCAAGTTTGGCCTTACAAATGGCCTATAATTGCCAACACGATTGAGCACACGGGCGTGTGGCTCGATCGTGTCTTTTGTGGTTGTAATTCAAAACAAGTCAGACTCGACCACGGGCTGGACACACGGGCGCATGACTGGCCCTGTGGTGCAAGTCAGTGTCGACCACAGGTGAGGCACACGGGCGTGTCTCAGACCGTGTGGACAAGTCAGTACGTATGCCCTGTTTTGCCACGGCTTGGACACATGGGAGTGTCCGAGGCCGTGTGAGGCACACGGTCTACCCACACGGGCGTGTGGCCTCTGTAGCTTTGAAAAATGTTTCATTTTCAGAAATTTTTGTATGTGTTCAGTTTAGTCCCGACCCCTTCCTAATGCATGATTAAGGTCTCGTTGACCTAATTAAGGGACTATATGAATATGAATTGCTATGTTTGATGTGGAATGAAATTAAATGTTCCGAAATGATTGGTAATACCTCTTAACCCTATTTAGGCGTCGGTTATGGGTTAGGGGTGTTACAGTCAAGATTGCATATAACAAGAGCATCTGTTCCATCGAGATGGTGGATCTATGTGAGATAGGAATAAAACTGTAACAAACGAAATAAAACCATACCTTTGCTACCGGTTTTAGGTATTCCCTTCGGCAAGAATGGCTCCCATACTTTCTTATAATCCATTTGGATCTCGGATTTGTCACAACACCAAGCACTTGTTGAAGAAAATCCCAATTGATATTGTTCATCATAGGGTAGTACTCATCTTCTTCAACATCAGGTAAGTTAAACATGTAACAGTCTGGTTTTGACCCTAGTCAGAATAGTGGTTTTGAGACCAAAAATTTGAGTTAGTAAAATATTTTAATATTATTTTCTGTGTCTATTGTGTGTTATTAAGCATGTGATAAATTTCTGTGAGTTAATTCGTCCGTTTGAATGCTTAATTTGACCAAAGGTTTAAATCGCATAAACCGTAAAAGTAGCATTCTATTTGATTAATGGCCTGATTGATGTGGCTTTTAAATGAGGAGCCCTTAAAAGGCAATTAGTCCATTATTTGGGTAATTGGAAGGCAATGGTCACAAATGACCTTATGTGCATATGTTTTATACATTTAAGTTAAAGGTTAGTTTTGTACATTGATAAATATGTTTAATTAATTAAACTAAAAGCATGAAATGGCCATCATCTTCTTCTTTGTTTCACCGAAATTATAAAGAAAGAATAGGGATAAAACCTTTGAAGCATTCGGCCATGGTCTAAGCATAATCGGGTATGTGTTTTTGATCGGTTTTTGATAATTTCTATGTTTTTGCAATCGTTGCTTCGTAAACTTTGAGACCCATGTCTTAATTTTTAGAATTGATGATGTTTTTGAGATGAGCCTTTGATGAAATCATGTGTTTTATGATGTTTGATGGTGAATTATGAAAGATATATGTTTGATTATCATAGTTTGACTTTGGAGTTTTGTTGAATTTGAGTATTTTGGATTAAGTTGAGAAAGTGAAATTTTGAAGGACTAATTTGTAAAATAAATGAAATGTATGGATTGATATGATCATTGGGTATATTCGGCCAAGCATGGGTATAAATAAATTTTGTGTATTTTGTGATTTTGTGAAATAGGGACTAAAATGTCCAAAAGTGAATATGTTAGGGCTAATTTGTAAATTTCCCTAAATACGTGTTTTTGGATTGAATTGAATGAGTTGATGAATAAATGGATTAAATTTGAATATGTATAGATCAAGAACCGAACAAAACTGACTTAGATCGCGGGAAATCGAAAGTAGTCGAATAACTGAATCCGATCGAATATTCAAATCCGAGGTAAGTCTATATACAAATAAATGTATTTGAATTGACCTATTTGTGAATATATGAAATTTGAATTGCTATGAATAATACTCGAAATGATGAATATATGTATTCCGAGAAAGTATCGAGAGATGGTTAATGTCCGAGAAGTCCCGTCTGAACCTAGGAATAGATAGGATAGTATATGTCATGACATAGGTGTCTGATATGTGATATCATGTAAGACCACGTCTGGGACGTTGGCATTGATACGAGATTTTGTGTAAGACCACGTCTGGGACATTGGCATCGATATGAGATTTACATGTAAGACCATGTCTGGGACATTGGCATCGTATTTGATTCGTGTAAGACCCTTTCTGGGACAGTGGCATCGATATCTGATTACATGTAAGACCACGTCTGGGACGTCGACATTTTACAACTATTCCGAGCTTTCTGAGTATCCTATTAGATTCTGAACGGTTCAACAGGCAAGTTCGATAAATGAACGACTATGTGAATTGTATAGCCGTTTCAGGTATGTTTGAAAAGTACACTATGTGTGTATGGAAGGTAAGTGCCTATATGAACTTACTAAGGTGTATATGTGTATTAAAATGATGAGATAATATGTGAATATATGCTTGAATGAGTCATGTGTATATGTGATATTGAGCTGAAGAATGTGGCAAGCTATGGCTAAGCAAATGAGCCAAAGAACATGTGATGCAATGGCAAAGAGAAACATTAATGTCATTGTATCAATATGGTTATGTGAATTTTATGCTAAGTTTATTTGTATATGGCTTACTAAGCTTTTGGAAGCTTACTTTGTGTGTGTTTGCTCTGTTTTATATATCATCGAAGCTACTGAAGGCTCAGGGAACGTCGAGGATCGTCATCACACTACTCAATCATATTTTGGTACTTTGAAAATGTGTATATAACTAAATATGGCATGTATAGGCTAGTTATTTTGGAATGAGTTTTGGGTTGTAAATAGCCATGTGATGTGGCTAGATAAATGTTGGTAATATGTATGAGTGATTATGGTATATAATGCATGTTTTGGTATGGCCTTATGGTAATGAAATGGTCTTATGAATGGTAAGCTTATTGATGAATGGAAGCCATAGTGAATTGATGAATTTGTGGATGAATCATGCTTGCTTTTAAAGGTGATTTAGTTGTGCAATTTGGTATATAGATTGGCATGATTATAGATGAGATAGAATGGAATAATATGTTGATCTTATGTGATCGTGTCCAAACTAACTATGACAACGAATAAGGCAAGCGCACCTATCGTTCGGTAGTATAGCTATGGCAAGACCGAAAATATCGTATCCTCAAGGACCAAGAGTACTAGTAGTTACTATCTTTTTATTATCTAGCCTAAGTATTAAGAGAATTGATGTTTAATTAACTAATTACTAAGCTAAGGATGCTAAGACACAGAGAGTGAATTGGGAAAATACTTTTGGGAAAACCAGTTGATTAGGACAATACCCGAGGAAGAATCCACCTAGACTTCACTTATTACTTAACTCTAAACCAGACGATTTATTCACTTGACTTGATCCGTAGGATTCCCTAATTTATATTATTATCCCTTTCGAGACTAATAACGTCTAACCCTAGGTTGATTAATTGAAATCTCTTTCTAATTAAAACCCCTAGTGTTGCATTAACTCGATCTATGGACTCCCATATTAGGTTTGACCCTAATTCGATAGATTTTCGTCATCCTATCTCTAGGGTTGCGATTAACTCCGCTTAACTATGCTAGATCTACTCTTAAACAGGGACTTTTGCTCCACTGCCTAAGAACATCAATACTTGAATCAATATCCCGAAATATTAAAACAAGAATTAAGAACACATAATTAAGAACAAATCAAGTATTTATCATACAGTTTAGAAAACAATAACAAGATCCATCTTAGGTTTCATGCCCCTAAGGTATTTGAGGGGTTTAGTTCATGTTTAATAAAGAATACATCTCAGAAGAAAGTAAATAACAAAACATAAGAAAAACCCTAAAACCCCCTGAAGGAAATTGAAGGGAAGATCCTCCGTCTTGAGTGTGATTTCGGCTTCTGGGATGAACCAATTGGCTGTCTTCGAGTAATTCCCTGTGTTCAGCCCTCTCTGGCTTCACCCCCATTCGTCAAAAGCCCAGACAGAAGGCTTCTGTCCAACTCTCCCTTTAGGTTGCCCTCTAGGGTGTTTATATAGGCTTTTGGGGTGCCTTACATGGCCCACAAGTATCCTAATCCAAATGAAACTCATCTTGGCCATGGCAGGGACATGCCCGTGTAAAACGCCCATGTGAATCGAGCCCAGGCCATGTTCGAGTCCGCTAAAGTGGCACGGGCGTATGGTGAACTCCAGGCCGTGTTGATTTCCTACTTTGGCCCATTTTCTTCGTTTTCGGCCCGTTTCACATTCTTTTCATCCTCCGATGCTCTCCTAAGTATAAAACATGAAATTAAAGGATTAGGAGCATCAAATTCCACAATTCAAGGGATTAAATCATCCAAAAGTATGCTAAATGTGGTATTAAAATATGTATATATTATGGTTTATCATTATGACATGATTTTGATTGTCAATTGTGTATGGAATAAAGTTTATTTGAGCTTGTAGGTATGACCCTTGTGTGGGTGGCATTTTGGCCTTGAAAATGGCCTATAATTGCCCACAGGGTTGAGCTCACGGGCGTGTGGCTCGACCGTGTCCCTCGTGGTTGTAATTAAAAACAAGTCAGCAGCGACCACGGGCTGGACACACGGGCGTGTGACTGGCCGTGCGGTGCAAGTCAGTATGTATGCCCTGTTTTAACACGGCTTAGACACGGGCGTGTCTGAGGCCGTGGGAGGCACACGGCCTACCCACACGGGCGTGTGACCTATGCAGTTTTGAAAAATTTTTAAATTTTCAAGAATTTCCGTATGTGTTCGGTTTAGTCTCGGCCTTATTCCAAAGCATGTTTAAGGTCTTGTTGACCTATTTAAGGGACACTTTGATTACATTGATGATTTGTAATATGAAATGTCCGTTTTGGTTTCCGTAAAAGTTTTTGATTTATCTAGTAATGCCTCATAACCCTAATTCGGCTACGGATACTGGTTAGGGGTGTTACATTTGGTTGGTATCAAAGCTACGGTTTAGTCGATTCTCAAACTAACGTAGCGTATAACAGTCTAGCTATACATGCCATATATCTGAACTGTGATAGTGTGATGAATCCTGACGTGTAAAATGTTATTTTCGTATAGTAATGGATCCCGAAAGAGCCGTAGCTGACGATGTAGAAAGCAATGCGCTGCTCCCGCTCAAGGGACAATGCCATCTGATTCGAGACCGGCTACTAGCGGTCAAGAGGGAGAAGCTAAACAAGCTTTCTTCCAAATGATGATTGAATGGTTCACTCAATTTGTGAGAACTAATCCGACTGTTTCACAACCTCGCTTTGATTAATCCCCTCGGACCTCTGCTATGCCCCGACTATGAATCAATCACATTGAATAAGCCTCCGGTCGATAAAATCTGTAAGTATGGGGCTGAAGAGTTCAGGGCTACTAATGACGACGATGCTGAGAAAGCCGAGTTCTGGTTAGAAAACACAATCCGGTTATTTGATGAAATGTCGTTGAGTCCGGAAGAAAGTATTAAATGTGTTGTATCTTTTTTACGAGATGCGGCCTATCAGTGGTGGAAGACTTTGATTTCTGTTGTTCCAAAAGAGAGAGTCACATGGGATTTCTTTCAGTCTGAGTTTTGAAAGAAATATATCAGTCAGAGGTTCATCGATCAGAAACAAAAGGAATTTCTGGATTTGAAATAGGGCCGCATGTCTGTCACTAAATATGAACGAGAGTTTGTGAGATTAAGTCAGTATGCTCGGGAATATGTATCGTTTGAAGCAATAATGTTTAAGAGATTTGAGGACGACCTTAATGAAGATATTCGTTTGCTAGTCAGAGTTTTAGAGATAAAAGAATTTGTTGTGCTTGTTGACCGAACGGGTAAAGCTGAGGCACTCGGGAAAGATGAAAGGAAAGCTGAATCGGAAACCAGAGATGTGAAAAAGAGATTTTTGAGCAAATCATTTCAGTCTGCTTCGAAGAAATTTCGAGATGAGCATAGTCGTTCAAAGGCTAATGTGGGACATTCGATAGAGATCGGGTTAGATCACAGTTGACTCCAAAGCTCCAGCAACATCGATGGCTAGTGTTGGAAATGTCCGTTCTGATTGACCTGAATGTAAGCATTGTGGTAAAAGACATCCAGGAAGTTGTAGATTGAATGACTGGGCTTGCTTCAGATGTGGATCATTAGATCATTTTATTCGTGATTGCCCAGAATTTGTTGAGCAAGAGACTGCCCAGAATTCGAGGTCTGATAATGTTCCAGTGAGAGGTAGACCTTCCCAAAATACAAGAAATGTTAGTGGTAGTCAGAGAGGTACAAGAGATACTGTTGTTAGATCCGAAGCTAGAGCGCCTGCCAAAGTGTATGCTATCCGAGCTCGTGAGGAAGCTTCATCTCCAAATGTTATAACGGGTACATTTACTCTTTATGATACTTCTGTGATTGCGTTGATAGACCCTGGTTCTACTAATTCGTATATATGCATGGACTTAGTATCAAGTAAGACTTTGCCTTTAGATTCTATTGAGTTTGTTATAAAAGTATCGAACCCCTTAGGTAAAAGTGTCCTGGTTGACAAAGTATGTAAGAACTGTCCGTTAATGTTTCGAGATATATGTTTCCCTGCTGATCTGATGCTATTACCCTTTGATAAGTTCGATATCATTCTGGGTATGGACTGGTTGACATTGCATGATGCTGTTGTGAATTGCAAAAGAAAGATCATTGATTTGAAAGGTCAAAATGATGAAATAGTTTGGATTGAGTCTAGTGAATTGAACGGATTGCCTGCTGTGATATCTGTATTGAAAGCTCAAAGATATGTGAAAAAGGGATATGAGGCATATTTTGCTTATGTTATTGATTCGAAAGTATCTGAAAAGAAAGTTGAATCAGGGTTAGTTGTTTGTGAGTTTTCTGATGTATTCAGTGAAGAATTGCCGGGATTGCCTCCGATACGTGAAGTTGAATTTGGTATTGATCTGTTGCCTGGTACAACTCTAATTTCGATAGCTTCGTATAGAATGGCACCAAAAAAGTTGAAAGAGTTAAAGTCACAGTTGCAAGAGTTGACTGACAAAGGGTTCGCAAGACCGAGTTTCTCGCCTTGGGGTGCTCCTGTTCTGTTTGTGAAAAAGAAAGATGGCATGATGAAAATGTGCATTGATTATCGTCAGTTGAACAAAGTGACCATAAAGAATAAATATCCATTGCCCATGATTGATGATTTGTTTGATCAGCTAAAAGGAACCACTGTGTTTTCTAAGATTGATCTGAGATCGGGATACTTCCAGTTGAGAGTGAAAGATTCAGTCATTCCGAAAACTGCTTTCAGAATGAGGTACGGGCATTATGAGTTTTTAGTTATGCCTTTCGGACTAACGAATGCTCCTGCTGCTTTTATGGATATGATGAACGGAATTTTTAGACCGTACCTAGACCGATTTGTTGTTAAATGCATTGACGACATTTTGATTTATTCACGAAATGAAACAGAACATGCTGAACATCTGAGAATTGTGTTGCAAACTCTGAGAGAAAAGTAATTTTATGCGAAATTCAGCAAATTTGAATTCTGGTTACGTGAAGTTAGTTTCCTGGGACATATCGTATTAGCATCTGGTATACGAGTTGATCCGAGCAAGATTTCTGCTATTCTGGAATGGAAACCTCCGAAGAATGTATCGGAAGTCCGCAATTTTTTGGGACTTGCTGGTTATTATCAAAGATTCGTAAAAGGCTTTTCGATGATTGCAACTCCGTTGACTAGATTGCTTCAGAAAGATGTGAAATTTGAATGGTCCGATAAATGTCAGAAAAGTTTTGATCGATTAAAAACTCTGTTCACTAAAGCTCCAGTTTTAGTACAACCAGAATCAGATAAAGAATTCGTGATATATTGTGATGCTTCGATAAATGGTCTGGGATGTGTTCTGATGCAAGAAGGCAAAGTAATAGCTTATGCCTCAAGACAACTAAAGCCTCATGAAAAGAGTTATCCGACACACGATCTTGAGCTAGCTACAATTGTGTTCACATTAAAGATTTTGCGTCACTATCTCTTCGATGAGAAATGTCATGTGTTTTCAGATCATAAAAGTTTGAAATATTTGATGACCTAGAAAGATTTGAATCTGCGATAGAAAAGATGGTTAGAGTTATTAAAAGATTACGAGCTTGTGATAGATTATCATCCGGGAAAGGCAAACGTTGTAGCTGATGCTTTGATTCGGAAATCATTGTTTGCATTATGTGCAATGAATGCTCAATTAGATCTGTCTGATGATAGTTCAGTGATAGCTGAATTGAAAGCGAGACCGTTGTATATACAACAAATATGTGATGCTCAAAAAGCTGATAATGAAATGATAGCAAAACGAGCTCAATATGATTCGAAATCTGATTCTAAATTTTGAGTTGATGATGATGATTGCTTGAGATTTCGAGATTGAATCTGTGTTCCGAGAAATTCCGAGTTATTACAGCTGATTTTGAATGAAGCTCATAATAGTCACCTATCTGTTCATCCGGGAAGTACGAAGATGTACCATGATTTGAAACAACACTATTGGTGGTATGGTATGAAACGAGATATTTCTGACTTTGTTTCGAAATGTCTAGTCTGTCAGCAAGCTAAAGCTGAACATCAGGTTCCATCTGGTTTGTGTAACACCCCTTACCCGGGTTCTATGCCAGAACCAGGCCCGAGGCGTTACCATAATAAAAACCTCAAGATCGCCACTTAGGCTCATTGTGACTACTCTCTTAAGTCATCTCAACAACCTCATTCTCGACTTACGAGGCCTTACTCGTACTCACGAGGGCTCTCGAGACCATATCGAAACTTCTATGATTTTTAAAAATTTTCCATCTATACAGGGCTCACACGCCTGTGTAAGATTTGGCACACCCGTGGAGGTCACACACGCCCATGGTCACTACCCGTGCATGAAAACTCAAGCATTCTGCCAATGCCCCACGGTTAGGGCACACGCCCGTGCTCTCCACCCGTGGTGCACACTGACTACCTTAACACGGTCTAGAGTCTAGACACACGCCCGTGTGGCTAGCCCGTGGCCAACACTGATTAACACGCACGTTCTAGGCACACGCCCGTGTGACTAGTCCGTGGTTTATTCTGACTTAAAATACTAACATGCAGGGGACACACGGCCAAGTCACACGCCCATGGGCTGACCGTGTGTCACACATGGCCTAGACACACGCCCGTGTGTCTACCCACATGGACAAGAACAAAGCTATTTGTCAAGTTCTTACAATCTCACATGGATAACTACATATTTTCATATAATAAAGTAGCCAACAACTATAGCATTATACAAAATAGATTATCCATCTAAAAGCCAACAAGTCTTAGCCATTTACAACAAAATTCACTAACTCGTCTAGCCCCTATACATGCCATTTAGAAAACATTGAGTCTCATGTACCAGAGTGTGCTGATAATATGGGCGATCTTCCAATTGATCCACGTATCTCAATTCAACACTTTTGCTCTATAAGACAAGGGAAAAGAAGGGGAGTAAGCTTTGAGCTTAGTAAGTTCACACATAAACAATCAAGCATCATAGTATAAGCTAAACAACAATTAGCATTATACTAACATATAATGTACAACTATGCTTACTCTTTCTATCCATTACCACCTTTTCAACACATCATGAGTCACATACTCATAACCATTGACATGCATCCCTACATTCAATATCACATTTACACAATATACAACATATCATTATTTCTCGATAATACATCCACACAGCTAATCCACACAGCTAATATCTCGGTGGTTTCGCACTTAGCCCACCACAATAAAATAATAAGGTAGTATCGCACTTAGCCTACCACAAAGGTAATCATAGTGGTTTCGCACATAGCCCACTAGACAATATACTTAACGATAGCATCGCATAGCTTGACTCATCATCGTCGTTATGCCTTAGGATGGTATCGCACTTAGCCCACCATTTAGCATTATCACTACACATTCATATATCTACTTACTCAATCATACATCCATTCACAATTTCTTCCACATTCATTCCACATAGGTTTTTAATCATTCTCAATCATGCTACACACTAGCTAGCATTAACAAATTGTAAGTATGAATGCATTGTTTACGCATAAACTTACCTCGGCACTCAAAAGTATAGAGATGTGCAATTTAGTCCACCACATTGCTCTTGCCTCAGTTTCGATCCGGGGTTCGTCTTTCTTGATCTATAATGAATAAATAAACTTATTCAATGCATACTTTGACTAAATTGACCCTTATCTCATACTTTAGCAAAATTACTATTTTGCCCCTAACTTTCTCATATTCACACTTTTGCCCCAAGGCTCGTAAAGTGATTTTTATTCAACTTTCTAGCCTTTCATGCTTTGCCGAACCAATTACTCAACTAAAGCTATCACAAATTCTCACTAAATCATACATGTATGACTAACTCAGGACTTTCACACACAAGTCCCTACATGCATTTTCATGGAAAATCACTTAGTAAAAGATGTTTCTACTACATCAAGCTTTCATATTCTTCCATAAAACATCAAAATACATGCATGTCATACATGGGTACATTTTTGAACATCCAACTTAGCTCAACATATAGCTAAAAATAGCTTTCTCATGCTACTAGGACTTCAAAAATACGAAGAATGTCAAAAACGGGGCTTGGTTGCACTTACAAGAAAGATTGAAAAATTTGAAGAACCCTAACAATGGCTCCTTGAATTTTCGGCAGCCTTGGAGAAGAAGATGAATGAATTTTGTCAACTTTTCTCCTATTTTAATCATTTAATTGTTAAATGACCAAAATGCCCTTTTTGACAAACTTTCTATTTTAACTCATCCATGCCCAATTTTGTCCAAAAATTAGAAATTGGGAAAATTGCTATTTAAGGACCTCTAATTAATATTTTAAAGCTATTTCACACAAATAGCTTCTAGAATCTCACATTTTGCAACTTTTGCAATTTAGTCGTTTTGGACAATTCAACCACAATTTCACAAAATTGCTTCATGAAACTTTCACACTAGCATGCAAACATAGCATAGACTTCAAAAACTCATTCATAAACCTCGGATTGTGGTCTCGCACCACTATTCTGACTAGGCCCTAAATCGGGATGTTACAGTTTACTACCACCAATTCTAATCCCCGAGTGGAAATGGGATAGAGTGATGTTGGACTTTGTTTCTGGATTGCCATTGACTCCGAGAAAGAAAGACACGATTTGGGTCGTAGTTGATCGATTGAAAAAATCCATCCATTTTATTCCGGTACGATCTGATTACTCACTTGATATATTAGCTGAGCTTTATATTTCTTAAATTGTGAGTGTAACACCCAAAACCCGGCCTAGAAGTTAGGCCCGAATCTGGCGTGTCACATTGAGGTGTTTTTTGAAAATCGCATTTTCATTGAAAACCCTTCTTGATATTTAAAAACTAAAGTCTCAATTTGTGATTGTTATTAATAATCGACATTTATTAAGAAGTCATTACCTTCAAAACGTTGTTCAATGCGGAAGCTTAATTTAAAACAATTGACTTATGAAAAAGTGATATTTACAACTTAGTGACGAAAGCGTAGTGTTTTGAAAACATATATTGTTTTGAAAAATCACGATTAAATGTTGAGCAGATTTAAAACTTAATAAACTAAAAATCCCAAACTAAAAACCGGAATTTAAGAGAGGCCTTATTACAAAATATAAACCCAAAATAAAATAAAAATAAGGGGAATACGCAAATCCAAAACTGCTCGTAGTGTGGCCACCTCCGAGTCCTCCAGTACGTCGAACCGCCTACTGAGGATTACCTGAGAAAAATTAAAAAGAGGGGGTGAGTTTACGAAAACTCAGTGTGTACAACCCTCATCAGTAAGAACATGAATCACAACAATCCGGGCCGAAGCCCATTTCAGTAACGGTGGCAATTGGTCCTTAGCCCATAAAACCCTCAGTTGGGCCTTAACCCGTATCAAATGTCACATATCATAAATATATGGGTTTAAGCCCATCTCAATAATATAATCTGTATATGCAATGCATTAATGCCCATACCGACCTCGCACTCCGTCTTACGTCAACCGTGCACTCCTGTGGGGATTTAATCGACCCACCCATCCGTACACTCCTTATGTAGCACCGATTGCGGCACTACCTTATCGATGCAGCATGGCTGCTTGGTGGCTAAAAAGCCTTCGGTGGATCCACAGTCGTCAAGCGACCATGTGATCCTATTAGCACTTCTGCATAATAATAATCCCATCCCCATGCAACAAAATAACACATGAATGCAACATAAAATAATAACCATACGATAACAATCATAAATCGCATACAAGAATAACCATATAACATGTAGGGGCGTTTTCGTCATTTTACCCTTCAAGGGCGTAACGGTCATTTTACCCATCGAGGATATTTCAGTAATTTTACTCACCGAGGGTATTTCGGTAATTTACCCACCAAGGGTATTTCAATAATTTTGTAAACCATGGTATTCTAAACAGAGATAATGAGACGATTGGGCCTAGGGCCCATTCTCAGCCCAAATGGGCCCATACGCTCGTGTGGCCCATTTGGCCCAAATCTAGCCACAGATATGAGATTCCCATAGTCTAATCCAACATCTACTACACAATCATACAACTTATTCATATGGGCCCACAGGCCCATTGGGCCCACTTGGCCCAAATAGCATCAACCCACAAGAATACTCATGGTGGCCTCAACTATCGCGTTGAAGCCACCACACGTGCGCTCGCACGCTCGTGTGGCTACTATCGCCATGTGACCGGCATTTCGGCATTTGCCGCTCTACAGCTAGAGTAGGGCGAAATACACACCTGATAGGAATCTGAAGCTAATCCGCGCTCCGAATGCTCCTATGCCCAACGCCAACCAGGTATGCTTCCTCTCCTCATAGACAGCTCCATTTATAGCCAGCTTCTCACCTTCCCTCTTGCTAGCTTTCCGATGTGGGATCCCTCATTCAGTAGAGTTTAAATCCAACACAAACTCTTGCCGCCCCAACTTAGCAAAATAAATATCCCCTTTTTTCTACTCATGAGATTTGAACCCAGGCTCCCCTGTAGAATAATCCACGCCGCTAGCCACTAGGCCACAAGCTCCTCTTGTGTCTTAAAGTATGCGCAACTAAATATAAACCTATGGCCCAAAGTCTAAGTTCACTTAAAAATAAATCAAAATGAAATGCAAGCGCCAAGACTTGAACCCAAGCACTCACTTATCCCCTTAATGACGCCTTGCCACTAGACCACTCCCTTCCTTATGTCATTTTCCTCCACATTTTATTCTTAAAGCCTACTACTAACTCTCAGGGTTTTATTCACCTAAAACAAAAATTTTCCTAAAGCCAAAGTTTGAACCCGGGACTTCATAGAAGCCCTCTAACATTCCAAAATCACTCACCTAATAGGTCCAACTTGCATTAAAGCCGTTCTCTTGTTTTCAAAAATTTTTCAACGCTACCGTGCCCAAAGCCCAATGGGCCCAATTCTACTAGGCCCAAATTTGGGTCGTTGCAAATCTACCCCCTTAAAGAAATTTCATCCTCGAAATTTCCAACTATCTAATAGCCGCACACTACCGGTTATACCACCACGCTTCTGCTACGCACATTATCACTTCGCGTATTATCTGAATTAGAAATTTTATGAATAAGCCCATAGTTCCAGAAATTAAACAAATGTTTTATGGAAGTAGTAGTTAAGAGTTGTTTTCAAAATCGCAAGCTCACGACAGTCTTAGTCCCTACGGGCTTCAGTACAGTCTATCATCTAAAGTAAGCCCAGTAACTATCTACAGTATAACAGTTTAAAACAGATAGGAGAACTTACTTGGTTCGACGCCGGAGACTCGGTGTGCCACACAAAAACCTTCCAAAACCACTTAAAAATCACTTGTAAACATCTTTAAAATAGAAACTAAAGCCCACCTCAGAGCTCAAGTTTTGCAACCAGGCTCTGATACCACTAAATGTAACACCCCAAACCCGGCCTAAAAGTTAGGCCCGAATCTGGCATGTCACATTGAGGTGTTTTTCGAAAACTGCGCTTTCATTGAAAACCTTTCTTGATATTTAAAAACTAAAGTCTCAATTTGCGATTGTTATTAATAATCAACATTTATTAAGAAGTCATTACCTTCAAAACCTTGTTCGATGCAGAAGCTTAATTTAAAACAATTGACTTATGAAAACGTGATATTTACAACTTAGTTACGAAAGCATAGTGTTTTGAAAATAGATATTATTTTGGAAAATCGCGATTAAATGTTGAGCAGATTTAAAAATTAATAAGCTAAAAATCCCAAACTAAAAACCAAAATTTAAGAGAGGCCTTATTACAAAATATAAACCCAAAATAAAATAAAAATAAGGGGAATACGAAAATCCGAAACTTCTAATAGTGTGGCCACCTCCGAGTCCTCCAGTACGTCGAACCGCCTACTGAGGATTACCTGAGAAAAATTAAAAAGAGGGGGTGAGTTTATGAAAAATCAGTGTGTACAACCCTCATCGTAAGAACATGAATCACAACAATCCGGGCCGAAGCCCATTTCAGTAACGGTGGCAATTGGGCCTTAGCCCATAAAAGCCTCAGTTGGGCCTTAACCCGTATCAAATGTCACATATCATAAATATCTGGGCTTAAGCCCATCTCAATAATATATTCTGTATATGCAATGCATTAATGCCCATACCAACCCTGCACTCCGTATCTGTAATATCCCGGGTTAGGGGTTGTTTTGTTGTTGCATGATATTGCATGTGTCTAGTGTGCTGCGTGGCTATTTCTATGTTTTGGGGGCTTAATTGAAGTCTAAGTGTATGCCTGAGTGAATGGGAAAATTTTGATTTTTGGGTGTCAAGTCAGGGGAGCTGTTGGAGCTAGGGTATAAGAGTTTTATTTGGTGTTTTGGTTGAACAAGAAAGGAGCTGGTGGAGTGGCAAGATAGGCGCCACTAAGGCTTGGGTGTGTGGCGTCATTTGCAGGAGGGAGAGATCTTGTGTTCAAGCTGCGGAGTGGCCACCTTTTGGCTTTCTTTTTGACGCCTAGGAAGGGAGAGTTTGTAGGCAGTTCAAACTCTGCCTTGGACCTAGTCTATGGGTGAGATGGACGGCAAGGAGTGAATTGTGGAAGGGGACTAATTCAAATGCTTTTGAATTAGTGGCTTGGAGTACTTTGAGGAGTGTTGGCCGAATTTTAGGGGATTTGGGGGGAGTGTGGACGGCTTAGTGTGGGAGAAGGGAAGGCCGAATGTACCTTTGTTTTGGGGTGCATTTTCGGTCACATTTGAAAAAAAGAAAAAGCTCTCTCTCTTTGTCTTTTGTAGCCAAACTTCAAGAGAATTTCTCTCATCTTCTTCACTTCTTGAAACCAAAACATCAAACCCCTTTAGTTGCCTTAAAGGTTGCTTTGTTTCTTTGGTTTTATGCGTGTGGCCGAATGCTTCTTTTCACTTCTTCCTTCTATCTCATTTGAGTAAGCCGAATGTGGAACTCTCTCTCTCCATATTTTTCTTTCTTTGATTTGAAAACCTTGTTAGTATGAAATTTCATTCCCTAAAAATACTTCCTTTATTTTCTTTCACTTTCAAGCCGAAGGTACCCTCCTCATCTATCTTTTATTTTCTTTCTTCTCCTAAACTCTATTGCCGATTTCTCTATTTCTTCTCACCTTTACTCTTATTTATTTTTCACGCTAAACCGATCCTAGTAGTGTTCATATTGGCCGAATCTCCTTTTCTCCTAGTGGTTTGGTTGGCGGTTAGTGGTTGGTGTTGGGGTAAGTTCTTGGCCGAATGGCCATTTCTCTTTTCTCTCTAGTGCTTGTGGTTTCGATTTGATTAAAGTCTATTTTGGTTTTGGTTGGAAGGAGTTAATTATTTCGCTTTAGGGTCTCCAGATTTTTGGTGGCGATCAAGTGAAGCGATGCGTCGTTGGTTGATCGTTGGTAAGTGGTGGTAAGAGTGATGTTATTAGGCTATTCCGTTAGTTTCACTAAATCGAAGTTGCAAAAGATTAACTGTTATTCTTTTCAAGGTGGTGGCCGATCATCTTAGAAGGACCATTGTGGTTCGGGGTTGGTTGGAAACCAAGTTAAGAAGTGAAGGTAAGGGTTTGAGATGACTTCTCTTGGTATAAAGCCTCGGCCGAATGGTTTTGTGTACTAACCCCTATGTTGGCGATTATAGGAGCCAATTAATCAAGGGACTTAAATCGCTTTTGTCGGGATTTCTAGACTCGTAATTACTGTGTGTGTAACTAACACACCCATATTTAGTGATATTGTTATTAAACTGTTTGCCTATTAAAATCATGACAAGATGATGGATTATTGGATACCCAAACGGGGTATGTGTACGTATCCAAAGGTAAGTCAAGATTGTTACTAGATTACTGATGATCTATATGGTATCATGACTATGTATGTATGTGATATGGGGCATGAGTCAAACATATTAGCATGATATGCATAATTTGTATGATATGCATGATTACATGAATTGGTTTGTTGATGGGTGATATGAGTGGAGGGGGCGGTGATGATTTGTGCCTTTGTGAGCACCAGTGTTTTGGTAACACACTTTGTGACTTTGGGTCACCAATGCTTTGGTAGCACATTTGTGTCTTTGGGACACCAGAGGTTGGGCACCTCATTGCGACTTGTCCCCGTGGTTAACACCACCACGTGGGTGGCCCCACATGAGATATGGGATCGTCGCTAGTGATTGGGTATCACACGATGGGTTGGCCCCATCATTGGATTTGTGACTTCTGGTCACCGGTGCTTGGGTAGCACATTGTGTCTTTGGGACACCGGTGTTTTGGTAACACATTGTGACTATACGTCACCGGTTTGGCACCACCGGTGGTTTGGTACCACACGGGGTAGAAAAAGGAGATACGGATGGTTAGGATTGGGTTGCATTAATTATGTTGCTATGTATGATGTGTGTTAGCATGTTGTTTCATCGGGAGCGGGATTTATGCCTTCGAGTCACTCGACTCACCCTCTCCTTTGACATTTCAGTGACCGTGAAGCGGACATGGAGCCGGGGGTGGACTCTGGGTGCACATGCCATGCTTTAATAAAAGTTTTGCTCGACTATTCACTTTGGGTACTTTAGCTTACTTTTTTTTTTTGATTTGAGATTTAATTTGGATTTGTAAAAGGCCTTTAAATTATGTTTTATGATGGGTATGTTTTAATTAGATTCTCAACCTACTTAACAAATAACTTGGCATGAAATTTTACTAAAACTTGGAAAGACAACGTTTTCAAAATTATATATAATGTGTTTTAAACTATACCATCGGGTATCTCGCTATGTTTTGCTATACAATAAACTCAAATGATCTCCAAATCAAACTCGATTTTCTACTAAGTCTAAAATGTTTCAAATGGCACTAAGAAACTATTGGAGACGCTAAATGAAATCAACTCGTTTTTCTCGACTATATACTTTAGATAAGTCTTCAAAATCTAATCAAACAAGCCTACTCAAATTTTCCTCAAATTCACTATGTTTTCACCCGCTCTTAAAAAAAAAAAGATCACTCAAAGACGTTTTTTTCCGTAACATACCGATTCTTGGTCGTGGTGTATTGTCCGAGTTTGGGGTGTTACAATTGTGGTATCGAGCTAAGTTCAAAGGTTTTTTACTGTGGCCCGAGGCCCAAAATGTTTTCAAAAGATTGTTTTGTTAGTCTTTATTCTTAAAGTATGGTTTGAAAGGCATGGCACCGAGTCTCCGGCACTGGGCCGCCTGTAAGTAAGTACCCGTACTATTGCTTGTGAATTGATTTGATGTGATATGATTTGATGAATAGCAATAGTATACTACTTTAGAGATTGAAACCGATAGGATTCGTGAACTCGCGAGAACAAATCCTCTTAAAATATTCATAAGACTTGCTTTTAAACAAGTGGAATAAATATCGATGCATAAAAATTCTTAATCGATACGTAGGAAGATTAGTCATGAGCGCTAGAGGTGGACGTGGTCGTGGACGCAGTCGTGGTAGGATGACGGTTTCGAGCCCG
Organism: Gossypium sturtianum; assembly: GCA_025698515.1. Classification (NCBI taxonomy): domain Eukaryota; kingdom Viridiplantae; phylum Streptophyta; class Magnoliopsida; order Malvales; family Malvaceae; genus Gossypium; species Gossypium sturtianum. The sequence continues at coordinate 65,934,287 of CM046946.1, read as the reverse complement.
TAGGATCCAGTCGGGTCGAAAATGAGATATCGGTTCCGCCACCCGGTGGAGGTGGTGAGTTCCAAGATCGAGGCCCGGGACGATGCAAAGGTCACGAAAGCGATGCCGCGAGTGTTGGAAAGAGTAGCTGGTGTAGGTGGTAATGCAGAGTTAGGAAATTGTTCTGAGCGACTTCGCCAATGGGGCCGAATTCTTCCGAGGTGTTTCGGTGTTGCTCCAAAGCAATGCTTGAATATTGGTGGAGGCAACTGAGCGGATCATGGATGATCTGGACTTGACAGCTGAAGAGAAGCTGAAGGGCATCGTATCGCTTCTCCGGGATGAGTCATATCAGTGGTGGCTCACGGTTCGAGACAGTGTGGCAGCAGAGGATCTAACATGGGATTATTTCAGGGCTGCATATCAAAGGAAATACATCGGAGCTAGTTATATCGACTCCCAGCGAAAGGCTTTTCTGAGGCTTGTTCAGGGGAGTAAATCGGTTCTCTTGAGTACGAGGGTGAGTTCTGGCCGAGTAGGTATGCCGAGGGCATTGTGGCCACCGAGCATGAGAGGTGTGTTCGTTTCAAGGATGGTCTGCGAGACGACTTGAGATCGCTGATTGCTCGCCAGGAGCGCGAGTTCATTGTCTTAGTTGAGAAGGCTAAGGTAGCCGAGGTGTTAAGGAGTCGTGAGACAAGGCATGGACAGAAATAGGCATAAGAGGAGCTTTGGGTCTTCCGGATCGCCGTAATCCGCAGAAGAGAGCTAGACCGAAAGTGGGCGAACCAAATTTACTAGGTTTGTTTGTTGCTAGGCGAGGACCGCCTTGTGATGTGATCGATCGCGGAAAATCTCATTGGGGTGGTTGCTTTGGATGGAGGAAAAGGTTGCTCGCCAGTGTGGTTCTCTCGAGCACCGGGTGAGGGACCCGTCCGCGTAGGTTGGCCAGATTGATCCCGAGAGTCGTGGCCGTAATCGGTTCAGAGGTAATGGACCGCCACCGCAGAGGGGCCGTGGTAATGGCAGAGGTGGTAATGGTTACGGCCGGGGCCGTGGAGCACCGGGCGAGGCGCGGTAGTTACGATGCTAGACACTGGATTAGTGTATGCCGCGAGGCGCCAAGAGGAGGGCGACGCGACCGGACGTCATAACCGTGACGTTTTTGATTTTTGGTTCTCCTTATACCGCTTTGATTGATGTGGGTTCAACGCACTCTTATGTTGCCGTGAGCATAGTAGAGACCATGGATTTAGACTCGAGATATCTTCTAGGCAGTGACCGTGATTAGCCCTCTAGGTCACTCAGTAGTAGTAGATAAACTGTTTAGAGAGGTACCCTTAGAACTCCAAGGGGGTAGTGTTTGTCTTGATCCGATGGAACCGCTGTTTGGGGGAGTTCGATCCGATTCTTGGGATGGATTGGTTGGTCAAGTATCAGGCGAGGTTGGATTGCGCGCCAAGCGCATGGTTCTTAAGACGGTTGAGGGTGATGAGGTGGCTATGATAGGTAGCGGGGAGGGATTACTTATCAAATGTGGTATCCGCTCCAAGGCGCAGAAGATGGTCGAGGAAAGGTCGTGAAGCATATGTAGTTCATGTGCATGCGTTGGAGGCTAAGGAGTCTGCTGTGGAGAAGGTTCGCACTGTTAAGGAGTTTCTTTCGATGTTTTTCCCGAGGAGCTTCGTGTTTGCCGCCAGATCGCGAGGTGGAGTTCGGGATTGATCTGTTACCCTAATCGCGCGCGGTGTCTATTGCTCCGTATAGGATGGCGCCAAAGGAATTGGTGGAGCTTAAGGCTCGATCCGTGGAGTTATTGGATCGAGGTTTTATTAGGCCTAGTGTTTCGCGCCGTAAGTGCGCCGGTACTCTTTGTCAAGAAGAAAGATGGCACGATGCAGATGTGTATAGACTACCGCTTGATTGAACAAAGTCGACGATTAAAAACAAGTATCCGCTACACGGATAGATGACTTGTTTGATCACCGAAGGTGCTTCGCGGTATTTTCAAGATTGACTTGAGATCCGGGTATCACCGATTAAAGGTTAAGGAGGTGATATCCATAAAATAGCGTTTCGGACTCGGATGGGCACTACAATTTCTCGTAATGCCATTCGGGTTGACTAACGACCGGCAGCCGCTTATGGATATGATGAATAGGGTGTTTCAACAAGATCTGGATCGGTTCGTCGTGGTTTTCATAGACGACATCTTAGTGTACTCAAGGACGAGAGGAAGAGCATGATAAGCATTTGCGAGTGGTGTTACAGATTTTGAGGAAAAGCAACTCTATGCTAAGTTCGGTAAGTGCGAAGTTCGCTTAGAGAAGTGACTTTCTTGGGTCATGTAGTGTCTGCACGAGGGATTCGAGTAGATCCTCGTAAGATTGAGGCAGTTTTGGATTGGAAGCCGCCTAAGTCAGTGGCTGAGATTCGGAGTTTTCTGGGTTTGGCCGGATACTACCGAAGGTTTGTTGAGGGTTTTTCGTTGATAGCAGCGCCGATGACCAAGTTGCTGAGGAAAGAAGTTCCGTTTGTATGGACTGGGAAGCAGCAGGAAAGCTTCGATAAGTTAAAGAAGATTTTGACTGAGGCTCCGGTTTTAATTCAACCTGAGGCTGGTAAGGAATTCACAGTCTATTGCGATGCATCACATACGGGCTTGGGTTGTGTGCTGATGCAAGAAGGTAAGGTTGTGGCTTACGCTTCTCGGCAGCTGAGGCCACATGAGGTCAACTATCCGACGCACGATTTGGAGCTAGCAGCTGTAGTCTTCGCTTTAAAGATTTGGAGGCACTACTTGTACGGAGAGAGATCGATAGTCTACACAGATCATAAGAGTCTGAAGTATCTACTGACTCAGAAGGATTTGAATTTGAGGCAGCGCAGATGGGTTGAGTTGCTGAAAGATTATGACTGTTCGATTGAGTATCATCCGGGCAAGGCTAACGTGGTGGCGGACGCGTTGAGCCGTAAGGTCGTTTCGGACTTAAGAGCATTGTTTGCCCATTTGAGTTTGTATGACGACGGGAGTATTCTGGCAGAGTTGCAGGTTAAGCCTACTTGGGTTGAGCAGATCAGAGAGAAACAGTTAGAGGATGTGATTCTAAGTGCGCGAAGGTTGCAAGTGCAGAATGGTGGTGTGGATGGTTTACACCGCCTAGTGACGAGGTTCTCGTGTTTTCGTGGTAAGGCTTGTATGCCTAAAGATGTTGAGCTGAGGCAGAAGATTCTTCAGGACGCACATAGCAGTCCTTATGCTATGCATCCTGGAGGTAGTAAGATGTATAGGGATCTTAGAGAGCAGTTTTGGTGGCCTGGCTTGAAGAAAGAGGTGACAGAGTTTGTTGGGAAGTGTCCGACTTGTCGCCAGTCAAGGCTGAACATCGCTGTGCCGTCGGGTTGCTTAAGCTCGTGAAGATTCCTCGATGGAAGTGGGAAAGGATAACCATGGATTTCGCCGGTGGGGTTACCGCTTACGCCAAGCAAGAAAGATTCGATTTGGGTAGTGGTGGATCGATCGACTAAATCAGCTCACTTTATTCCGGTGAGGTTGACTACTCACTCGTGAAGCTAGCGGTCGTATGTGTCGAGAGATAGTGAGGTTGCACGGTGTGCGGTTTCGATAATCTCGGATAGGGATCCTAGATTCACGTCAAGGTTCGGAAAGCGTTGCATCAAGCTGCGGGTACTCGTTTGATTTCAAAGACGCGCCTTTTTCAGCCCGATCGACGGTCAATCAGAAAGGGTCATTCAGTCTTAGAGGATATGCTGAGAGGTTGTATCTTAGATTTCAGAGGTAGTTGGGAGGAGTTTCTACCATTAGCTGAGTTTGCCTACAACAACAGTTACCAAGCGAGCATTAAGATGGCACCGTATGAGGCGTTGTATGGTAGGAAATGTCGCTCACCTACGTGTTGGACGGAGTTAGGTGAACGCCAGTTGTTGGGACCCGAGTTGGTTGCTGAGACCGAAGACAAGGTTAAGTTGATTCAGTCTAGATTGAAGGAAGCTTCGGACCGGCAGAAGTCTTATGCCGATCTTAAGCGAAGAGATATAGAGTTCGCTGTGGGGGATCGAGTGTTCCTGAAGGTCTCACCTTGGAAAAAGGTGTTGAGGTTCGGGAAGAAAGGCAAGCTAAGTTCGAGGTTCATTGGGCCGTATAAGGTTACGAGGACGAGTTGGACCATGGGGCGATCGGCTTGAGTTGCCAGCAGAGCTTAGTCGATTCACGACGTATTCCACGCTTTCGATACTTCGACGTTATCGCCGATCCGCCGCATGTGGTAGCAAAGTGGAAGAGATCGAGGTAAATCCAGATTTGACCATGGAGGAGGAACCCGTGCGATTCTTGATCGAGATGTGAAGGTTCTCGCAGAAGAAGTCCGTGCCTTTGGTTAAGGTTCTTTGGCGGAATCATGGCGTAGAAGAAGCTACGTGGGAACCCGAGGATATGATGAGACAGCAATACCCGCAACTCTTCTGATCAGGTAATTTCGAGGTCGAAATTATTTTTAAGGGGGGTAGAACTGTAATATCCCGGGTTAGGGGCTGTTTTGTTGTTGCATGATATTGCATGTGTCTAGTGTGCTGCGTGGCTATTTCTATGTTTTGGGGGCTTAATTGAAGTCTAAGTGTATGCCTGAGTGAATGGGAAAATTTTGATTTTTGGGTGTCAAGTCAGGGGAGCTGTTGGAGCTAGGGTATAAGAGTTTTATTTGGTGTTTTGGTTGAACAAGAAAGGAGCTGGTGGAGTGGCAGGATAGGCGCCACTAAGGCTTGGGTGTGTGGCGTCATTTGCAGGAGGGAGAGATCTTGTGTTCAAGCTGCAGAGTGGCCACCTTTTGGCTTTCTTTTTGACGCCTAGGAAGGGAGAGTTTGTAGGCAGTTCAAACTCTGCCTTGGACCTAGTCTATGGGTGAGATGGACGGCAAGGAGTGAATTGTGGAAGGGGACTAATTCAAATGCTTTTGAATTAGTGGCTTGGAGTACTTTGAGGAGTGTTGGCCGAATTTTAGGGGATTTGGGGGGAGTGTGGACGGCTTAGTGTGGGAGAAGGGAAGGCCGAATGTACCTTTGTTTTGGGGTGCATTTTGGTCACATTTGAAAAAAAGAAAAGCTCTCTCTTTTGTCTTTTGTAGCCGAAACTTCAAGAGAATTTCTCTCATCTTCTTCACTTATTGAAACCGAAAACATCAAACCCCTTTAGTTGCCGAAAGGTTGCTTTGTTTCTTTTGTTTTATGCGTGTGGCCGAATGCTTCTTTTCACTTCTTCCTTCTATCTCATTTGAGTAAGCCGAATGTGGAACTCTCTCCTCTCCATATTTTTCTTTCTTTGATTTGAAAACCTTGTTAGCCGAAATTTCATTCCCTAAAAATACTTCCTTTATTTTCTTTCACTTTCAAGCCGAAGGTACCCTCCCTCATCTATCTTTTATTTTCTTTCTTCTCCTAAACTCTATTGCCGATTTCTCTATTTCTTCTCACCTTTACTCTTATTTCTTTTTCACGCTAAACCGATCCTAGTAGTGTTCATATTGGCCGAATCTCCCTTTTCTCCTAGTGGTTTGGTTGGCCGGTTAGTGGTTGGTGTTGGGGTAAGTTCTTGGCCGAATGGCCATTTCTCTTTTCTCTCTAGTGCTTGTGGTTTCGATTTGATTAAAGTCTATTTTGGTTTTGGTTGGAAGGAGTTAATTATTTCGTTTTAGGGTCTCCAGATTTTTGGTGGCGATCAAGTGAAGCAGTCATCGTTGGTTGATCGTTGGTAAGTGGTGGTAAGAGTGATGTTATTAGGCTATTCCGTTAGTTTCACTAAATCGAGTTGCAAAAGATTAACTGTTATTCTTTTCAAGGTGGTGGCCGATCATCTTAGAAGGACCATTGTGGTTCGGGGTTGGTTGGAAACCAAGTTAAGAAGTGAAGGTAAGGGTTTGAGATGACTTCTCTTGGTATAAAGCCTTCGTCCGAATGGTTTTTGTGTACTAACCCCTATGTTGGCCGATTATAGGAGCCAATTAATCAAGGGACTTAGATCGCTTTTGTCAGGATTTCTAGACTCGTAATTACCAGGTGTGTAACTAACACACCCATATTTAGTGATATTGTTATTAAACCTGTTTGCCTATTAAAATCATGACAAGATGATGGATTATTGGATACCCAAACGGGTATGTGTACGTATCCGGTAAGTCAGTATTGTTACTAGATTATCGATGATCTATATGGTATCATGACTATGTATGTATGTGATATGGGGCATGAGTCAAACATATTAGCATGATATGCATAATTTGTATGATATGCATGATTACATGAGTTGGTTTGTTGATGGGTGATATGAGTGGAGGGGGCGGTGATGATTTGCCTTGTGAGCACCGAGTGTTTTGGTAACACACTTTGTGACTTTGGGTCACCAAAGTGCTTTGGTAGCACATTTGTGTCTTTGGGACACCAGAGGTTGGGCACCTCATTGCGACTTGTCCCGTGGTTAACACCACCGTGGGTTGGCCCCACTTTGAGATATGGGATCGCCTCGCTAGTGATTGGGTATCACACGATGGGTTGGCCCCATCATCCGATTATTGTGACTACGGTCACCGGTGCTTTGGTAGCACATTTGTGTCTTTGGGACACCAGAGGTTGGGCACCTCATTGCGACTTGTCCCCGTGGTTAACACCACTGTGGGTTGGCCCCACATGAGATATGGGATCGTCTCGCTAGTGATTGGGTATCACACGATGGGTTGGCCCCATCATTGGATTTGTGACTTCGGTCACCAGTGCTTGGGTAGCACATTGTGTCTTTGGGACACCAGTGTTTTGGTAACACATTGTGACTATACGTCACCAGCGGTTTGGCACCACCAGTGGTTTGGTACCACACGGGGTGGAAAAAGGAGATACGGATGGTTAGGATTGGGTTGCATTAATTATGTTGCTATGTATGATGTGTGTTAGCATGTTGTTTCATCGGGAGCGGGATTTATGCACTGAGTCACTCGACTCACCCTCTCCTTTGACATTTCAGGTGACCCGTAGACGCGGACATGGAGCCGGGGTGGACTCGGGGTGCACATGCCATGCTTTAATAAAAGTTTTGCTCCGACTATTCACTTTGGGTACTTTAGCTTACTTTTTTTTGATTTGAGATTTAATTTGGATTTGTAAAAGGCCTTTAAATTATGTTTTATGATGGGTATGTTTTAATTAGATTCTCAACCTGCTTAACAAATAACTTGGCATGAAATTTTACTAAAACTTGGAAAGACAACGTTTTCAAAATTATATCGCAATGTGTTTTAAACTATACCATCGGGTATCTCGCTATGTTTTGCTATACAATAAACTCAAATGATCTCCAAATCAAACTCGATTTTCTACTAAGTCTAAAATGTTTCGAAATGGCACTAAGAAACTATTGGAGACGCTAAATGAAATCAACTCGTTTTTTTCTGACTATATACTTTAGATAAGTCTTCAAAATCTAATCAAACAAGCCTACTCAAATTTTCCTCAAATTCACTATGTTTTCACCCCGCTCTTAAACAAAAAAAAGATCACTCAAAGACGTTTTTTTCCGTAACATACCAGATTCGGTCGTGGTGTATTGTCCGAGTTTGGGGTGTTACAGTCTCCTATCCAACCGTGCACTCCTGTGGGGATTTAATCGACCCACCCATCCGTACACTCCTTATGTAGCACCAGTTACGGCACTACGTTATAGGTGCAGCATGGCTGCTCGGTGGCTAAAAAGCCTTTGGTGGATCCATAGTCGTCAAGCGACCATGCGATCCTATTAGCACTTTCTCCGTAATAATAATCCCATCCCCATGCAACAAAATAACACATGAATGCAACATAAAATAATAACCATACGATAACAATCATAAATCGCATACAAGAATAACCATATAACATGTAGGGGCGTTTTCGTCATTTTCCCTTTAGGGGCATAACAGTCATTTTACCCATCGAGGGTATTTCAGTAATTTTACCCATCGAGGGTATTTCAGTAATTTACCCACCAAGGGTATTTCAGTAATTTTGTAAACCAAGGTATTCTAAACAGAGATAATTGGGCCTAGGGCCCATTCTCAGCCCAAATGGGCCCATACACTCGTGTGTGCCATTTGGCCCAAATCTAGCCACAGATATGAGATTCCCATAGTCTAATCCAACATCTACTACACAATCATGTCTTCTTGTGTCTTCTTGAAAGTCTCACCTTGGAAGAAGGTTTTAAGGTTTGGACGGAAGGGCAAGTTGAGCCCCAGATTCATCGGGCCTTATCGGGTGTTGAAATGTGTGGGACCAGTGGCTTATCAGCTTGAGTTACCCCCGGAGTTGAAACAGATACATAATGTATTCTATGTTTCGATGCTAAGACGCTATCGTTCAGATCCATCTCACGTTGTGCCGGTGGAAGAAATTGAGGTGAGACCTGATCTGTCTTTCGAAAAAGGACCAGTGCAGATCTTCGATCGGGATATTAAGGTATTGAGGGGGAAATCGATTCCACTGGTTAAAGTATTGTTGCGTAATCACGGTTCAGAGGAAGCCACGTGGGAGCCGGAGGAGGCGATGCGACGGCAATACCCTCACCTCTTTGAATCAGGTAAATTTCGAGGCTGAAATTTCTTTAAGGGAGGTAGAACTGTAACATCCTTAAATTAGGGGTCTGGCATTTTTGTGTTGTGGCATGCATTTAGCTTGCTTAGCTTGCCATTTAGGTGTGTTCAGGGGTCCTGGGGAGGCTCGGGTTCGAGCCAGAGCTTTGGTGAAATTTTACTTTTTGGGCACTTAAGGGGGGAAGGCTGTTGGCGGCAAGGGTTAAGAGAAAATGTTGGTAAATTGCTAGCACAAGTGAGCACAAGATGGAGTGGATGTGGCGTCACTAGTAGAGCAAAGGGAGAGGAGTTCGAATCCCATCTGCTGCATCATGGAGCTTTATTTTTTGTGCTCAAGGTGGAGAAGAGGTGGCTTTCGGCTGGGACTCTACCAAGGAGGAGTTGAATGGGTCAAATGGGTTTGAATGGATGGAGGAGAGGAGTTTGGGGAGTTTGAATTGGTCAACCATTTCAAATGGTGGATGGAGAGTGAGTGGAGGAGAGAATCAAGGGATTTGGTGTGTGGAAGGAGTTGGCTGAAAATGGTAATTGTGTGGGGGGAGTAAATTCGGTCAAAAATGGAAAAAGAGAGAAGAGTCTTTTGGAGCATTTTCGATTTTGGTTGGTGTGAGTGTGCCGTTTTCTTTCAAGAGTGGCTAGTGTGCATCTTCGGTCTTAGCATTTTGGGGAAAATATTTCTTTCTTTTTCTTTACTGAAATCTTGAGTGGCTATTCTCATTGTTCTCATTTTTCTCTCTTGACCATTATAGTCGAAACCTCAACCTTCCTATCCTTCTCTTCTTTTTATTTCTTTTCTAATTTTTCTTCTTCACCACAAGCCGAACTCTCTTGAATATGATTCTTTACTCATGCATTTTCTTTGTTTGTCACCTAAACAACGGTGAGCTGAAACTTTTCTTGTCATCTCTCTCTAGCTACTCTTTTCCGAACTATCCTCTTACTATTCCTCTCTTGAGTTTCACCATAGCCGAAACCCCCAGGTCTTTTTCTTTGCTTCTCTATATTTTATTTTTCTCCATTTATCAAACCTTTACTCTTCTCTTTTGGAATCAGTTCTTCTCTTCTTTAATCAACAGTCGAACATTTTGTAGACTGAGGCTTGAGGGTCCGTTGTTTGCTGAATTTTATCTTTCCATTCGGTTTATCATTGGTGTTAAGTGCTGAATCTCTTATTCCTGTTCAACTCATCTCTGATCTAAGGCTAGTGGTGCCCTTCTGCTAGATTCGTGTGTTGTTCACTTCTTGTCTCTATTTTTGGAAGCCGAAAGTCTTACTCTATTCTTTTGCCTAAGGCCGAATTGGAAGAGTGTTGGCATACACTCTCATCATTTTTCTAGCTCCTAGTTTTCGGAAGTGTGTTGGTAAGTAAGGTAAGGAGTTCTCTTCTTGGTTTCATTTCACTTTCTCCTTTCGTTTTACTCTGCCATAACCAAGTCTTTTTGTTAGCCAACCATAGTTTCTCTCTGAAAGTACTTTACTGATCAAGACTTTCTTCATGGAGGCGGGGGCTAGTCGATCTGAGAAGGTTGCGTTAAGGGAGCCTGAGGGGAGTGGACTCGTAGTCTCTGCTCCCAAGTTCAAACGACGTAGGGTATCAGCCGTTCGAGATTTCCCACCGGGTTGTGGGAGAGGGGTGACATCGGATCTGAACAGACAGATCGTAGTTATTCGTGATAGTGAGGGTAACAACGATCAGGAGTGTATAGTTCTTCACGTAATCAGGTGTGTAATCTCACAGCTTTATTTTGTTTTGTTTTGTATTATACTATGTGTCAGCTAAGAGCCGAAATACTTTAACGGGCATGCAGTTGAGATACCCAAGTGGATAAGATTGGAGATATACCAGGTAAGTAACCTTTATGACTATACCATTTGGATAAATTAGTATGATTATACGTGTGTTACGATTATCGATGTACATTGATATATGTATGCATGCACCACATTATGAGGATATAACATGTTGCATGGGGTGGGGATATGATATTGATGAAAGGGGAAGTGTATTTCGGTGGCTCTGCCACATATTTCGGTGACTCTATCACATTATTTTGGTGGCACTGCCACATTTTTGGCGATGAGCAGCATGACTGCCATCAAGGTATGTAGCGGATGAGGGTTGATTATAGAAATCCCCACTGGTGTGTTTTGGCTGGAACCGGTGGTGTGTAGCGGATGGATTATTAGGTTGGGCTGGGTTGCATTGCATGCATTTATCTATTTTACCATGCTAAAAGGGCTCAGGCCCAGTTCGTTTCCGTAAGGGCTTCGCCCAGTTTGATTTTGTAAGGGCTAAGGCCCAATTTGTATTTGAATGGGCTCGGGCCCAATTAACGTTCGTTTAGGGGATTACACACTGAGTTCTCGTAACTCACCCCTCTGCTTAATTTTGCAGGTAATCCCTAGCTTTGAGGATTTGGAGCCGAGACAGACTCTGTGGTGGCCATACAGCGTTTCCTTAGTAAATTCCGTTTCATATTGCTTTAAATTTCCTTCTAGTTGGATTTATGTTTTGTAATAAGGGCTTTGGTATTTTATTTGGTTTTAGTTTTTGATTTTATTATTACCTATTAATAAATGTATAATACGGGATTTTCTTAAAACATTAACAACTGTTTTTCAAAATGTTAACGAACAGTTTACAAGTTATAATTGATAAAAGTCTGGATTTTCTTAACAATGATAACTCTTTTCAAAATAACCATTTCTCCTGGAATTCATTGAATCTGATTGTTTATAGACAAAGTCATCGAAAACAGCATCAAGGATGTTTTTGCAAGAGAACTATAAAACAAGTTGGATTTTTCATAAGCAACAAAACTCGAAGTTTTTGTCGATCGCGAAGTTTCTTTAATAACCCTTCCATGTGACATGACAGATCCGGTCGTAACGTCTAGGCCGGGTTTGGGGTGTTACATGATTATTTCGGATTAAATTGAGAAAGTGAAATTTTGACGGACTAATTTGTAAAATAAATGAAATGTATGGATTGATATGATCATGGGGTATATTCGGCCAAGCATGGGTATAAACAAATTTGGTGTATTTTGTGATTTTGTGAAATAGGGACTAAAATGTCCAAATGGGAAAATGTGAGGGCTAATTTGTAAATTGCCCCTAATATGTGTTTTTGGATTGAATTGAATGAGTTGATGAATAAATGGATTAAATTTGAATATGTATAGATCAAGAACCAAAGAAAATGGACTTAGATCGCGGGAAATTGAAAGTAGTCGAATAACTGAATCCGATCGAAAATCCGAATACGAGGTAAGTCGATATACGAATAAATGTATTGGAATTGACTTATTTGTGAATATATGAAATTTGAATTGATATGAATAATACTCGAAATGATGAATATATGGATTCCGAGAAAGTATCAATAGATGGTTAATGTCCGAGAAGTCCCGTCTGAACCTAGGAATAGATAAGATAGTATATGTCATGACATAGGTGTCCGATATGTGATATCATGTAAGACCACGTCTGGGACGTTAGCATTGATACGAGATTTTGTGTAAGACCACGTCTGGGACGTTGGAATCGATATGAGATTTACGTGTAAGACCATGTTTGGGACATTGGCATCGTATTTGATTCGTGTAAGACCACATGCGGACGAAGGCATCGATATTTGATTACATGTAAGACCACGTCTGGGACGTTGGCATTGCACGACTATTCCGTGCTTTCTGAGTATCCTATTAGATTCTGAACAGTTCAACGGGCAAGTCCGAGAAATGAACAACTATGTGAATTGTATATCCATTTCAGGTATGTTTGAAAAGTACACTATGTGTGTATGGAAGGTAAGTGCCTATATGAACTTACTAAGGTGTATATGTGTATTGAAATGATGAGATAATATGTGAATATATGCTTGAATGAGTCATGTGTATATGTGATATTGAGTTGAAGAATGTCACAAGCTATGGCTAAGCAAATGAGCCAAAGAACATGTGATGCAATTGTAAAGAGAAACATTAATTTCATTGTATCAATATGGTTATGTGCATTTTATGCTAAGTTTATTTGTATATGGCTTACTAATCTTTTGGAAGCTTACTTTGTGTGTGTTTGCTCTGTTTTATAGATCGTCGAAGCTACTGAAGGCTCAGGGAACGTCGAGGATCGTCATCACACTACTCAATCATATTTTGGTACTTTGAAAATGTGTATATAACTAAATATGGCATGAATAGGCTAGTTATTTTGGAATGAGTTTGGGGTTGTAAATAGCCATGTGATGTGGCTAGATAAATGTTGGTAATATGCATGAGTGATTATGGTATATAATGCATGTTTTGGTATGGCCTTATGGTAATGACATGGTCTTATGAATGGTAAGCTTATTGATGAATGGAAGCCATAGTGAATTGATGAATTTGTGGATGAATCATGCTTGCTTTTAAATGTGATTTAGTTATGCAATTTGGTATATAGATTGGCATGATTATAGACGAGATAGAATGGAAAAATATGTTGATCTTATAACATGATTTTGATTGTCAATTGTCTATGGAATAAATTTTATTTGAGCTTGTAGGTATGACCCTTGTGTGGGTGGCATTTTGGCCTTGAAAATGGCCTATAATTGCCCACACAGTTGAGCACACGGGCGTGTGGCTCGACCGTGTGCCTCGTGGTTGTAATTCAAAACAAGTCAGTAGCGACCACGGGCTGGACACACGGGCGTGTGACTGGCCGTGTGGTGCAAGTGAGTATGTATGCCTTGTTTTGACACGGCTTAGACATGGGCGTGTTTGAGGCCGTGGGAGGCACACGGCTGCCCACACGGGCGTGTGACCTCTGCAGTTTTGAAAAAATTTTAAAATTTTGAGAATTTCCGTATGTGTTCGGTTTAGTTCGGGCCTTATTCTAAAGCATGTTTAAGGTCTCGTTGACCTATTTAAGGGACACTTTGATTACATTGATGATTTGTAATATGAAATGTATGTTTTGGTTTCCGTAAAAGTTTATGATTTATTTGGTAACGCCTCATAACCCTAATCTGGCGACGGATACGGGTTAGGGGTGTTACAAAACAAATCATTGATGGATTTAAAAGTAAGTGGTACCTTTTTCTTTCAAAATATGACCTCAGTAGCATCTTGCATAGTCAAACTGGCATAGAATTCTCGAACTAGTTCATCATCGGGAAGTGAACGAGCATCACAAAATCGTTCCCACTTGAGAGCATTGATTTTCATTCTAATCGATATAGGAACAACCATCAAATCATTATTCATCAACTCAAAACCTTTTTCCGGCATCATAGGTTGATGCTTGAAGATTGAATGAAATCTCTCTTTCACTTCTTCATCGATCAAAATCGGGTTTTCAGGAGTAGTATTTGAAGATCTGGTTCTTTTGCGAGACATGGTATATTTTTTCGAAAATTCGGCAAAGTTTCTACACAAGGGAGAAAAGAGAAATCGACAAAATGGGTAGAACTTGATACGACAAAAATCTTGCGACGGCAAGGATGGTGCGGTGGCGATGACGACGCGTGCGACAAAGAATGGCGGTGCGGCGGTGACAACAAAGAAGCGATAAAGAACGACGACGCCCGGTAATCTCTTTGCGGCGAAAATAAGAGATTTCGGCAAAAGGGGAAGAGAACTAAGGTTTCTTTTAGAATTTGAGGTTGGCAGCACAAGAGGGAGGTTTAAGGATTTTTAGGGTTTAAGTAAATTACTTTGAGGGATATGAAAAATAGTAGAATGAAGAGGGGTTTATGTAGGGAAAAATTAGGGCAACATGTAGTAAAAATTTAGCTACATTAGGGTTACTTGGGCGGCAAGTAATGGATGTGAGGGCAAGGCATGGATTTTTCCCTCATTTTTGCTGTCTTGGGCTTCAAATTCAGACTGTATTTATAAACTTAATCAAGAAAAAAAATTGATTAGTACTTGGGCCAAATTTGACCCCCTTTATTAACATAAAAATTTAAAATTTAAACAGAACAAACAAAACTTAAAAATTTTAAATTTTAATTAGAAAATTTCTTCTTAACAAATTACATTAAATTAATTCGCAAGAAAGGTTTGAGGAGTCACAGCGGTCCCGCTTAAGTTCCAATCTCCTTAGACAGAATTAATTAAATGTAATAAGTTAAGAAAATAAGTTCTAATTATTTATTTATTTACAAAACAAATTCATGAAAAATAAAGGGTCTGTGAATTTGAACGAGGATTCAACTCGCTCAACTTCACCATCCCAGTAGTGTTTGAGACGTAACACCCCTTACCTGTATTCAACGCCGGAACAGGGTACGAGGCATTACCGGACATAAACACAAGCAAGCATACATTTCCAAGTCATAAATTTTCATTCAAATTAAAACTTTTCATACACATTCACATCATCCCTAAAACGAGCCTACAAGGCTCAATACATGCTTTGGAAGTGGTTCGGGAATAAACCGAGAACTTTAGAAAATTTTATAAAACTTAAAAAATTGTTCATGTTACAGGGCTCACACGCCCGTGTGGTCCAAGGGACACACTCGTGTGACCCTGGGACACGCTCGTGTGACCCTGGGACATGCCCGTGCTTCAGGCTGTGTTCAAATTAGGGTGCTCTCTGACTTATGTCACACGACCGTGCCACACGCCCATGTGCTAGGCCGTGTAGAACACACGGCTGAGACACACGCCCGTGTCTCTGCCCGTGTGCTCAATTCTAGACATTCTATTTTTCAAAATTAAGGTGTAGGGGACACACGGCCAGATCACATGCCTGTGGGGCATACCGTGTGTCACACACGGCCTAGACACACACCCGTATGTCTACCTGTGTGGACAAAAACAAGGCTATTTACCAAGACATTTTGCCACCCTCACTAGCACATATGAACACAACATCACATGGCACAAATTCAACCATATAAGAGCAACCAAACAACCACAACCAAGACAATAACATGTCATTCTTATACCATCATTTATCATGCTTAAAACATCAAACTTAGCCCATTAAAACATACTAATTTCACATTCTTGTCATAAATCATATTTCCATCATTCACCAAGTATACCATGCTCATATCACCAAAGTCATTAGCACATATATATATATTTAGGCTTACAACCATGATAGCCCAAATAAACCAAGTTACATGGCTAAATATCAAAACAAGCATTTGACAATCACAAGCCAACTCATTGGCTACAATCACATTGACACATTTAACAATTAACTAAGTCCCTATACATGCCATAGACTTAAAATACTTCAATTCATTTATACCCAAAATGACAACTTGATAGTGTGATAGGATCTCCGGCGATCTCCAACCCAAGCTAGCTTAATGACCCTAAAAGACATGGGAAAGGAAGGGGGTAAGCTATATAGCTTAGTAAGTTCATATGCAAATAATACGAAACATTATTCATACACTTGACATACAAATAACTTAACAATTATTAACATAAATGTCATTAAAAATTCATAAACACACTTACTTAATCACAATCATACCACTTGTTCATCATATACTGAGCTCATTTTCTTTGAGTTTTATGTACATTCCTATACCATTACATAACATATTCACATACTTTCTCATCTTTGACATACCCGTTGAATTTCCCGTTGAACCACTTAGAATACTAAAGGATACTCGGGGATCTCGTACATACAGTACCGTACCAATGCCATATCCTAGATATGGTCTTTCATGTAATCTTGTATCGGTGCCAATAGCCCAGCTATGGTCTTACACGAAGTCTCACATTGATGCCATATCTCAGATATGGTATTACATGTAATCTTAGTGACCCTAATGTCATGACATTTGTATCCTATCTATTCCTAAGGTTCAACCGGGATTTACTCGCTTGTCAAAACTTCGTCAATTTCATCCATAGAGTCAATCATACAATTCATGCAATAACAAAACATTATAAGTACAATTATAAAGTTGAATTATTTACATACAAACTTACCTCGACTTAAAAATGGTGAAAAGGACTAAATCGTCAAATACTCGTTTTTCCCCCGTTCTAGGTCCAAACCTCATTTTTCTTGATCTATAATATCACATTTAACTTATTCAATCATTATACAATTCAAATTAGCACAAAATAAAATTATGGCAAAAATTACATTTTTGCTCCTAAAGTTTGACATTTTTATAATTTAGTCCCTAGGCTCGTAAAATGAAATGTACTCAATTTCTTCAATACCAATTGGACCTTATACATGCTTATAACAGCCCACAATTGTAACGCCCTGAATTTTGGGCCTAGAATTTTTGGGTTTTGAGTGTAGTAACAGTGAGGAGGTTGCACACATAAGTTAAGTTGTGCAATTTAGTGACAAGAATGGGCCTACTAGTCTGGTGGTTAAGTGGAGTGTTAGTTTGCGTTGGGGACCTGAGTTCGAGTCCTTGTGAGCATACTTTGGGGAGTCTTTTATTTTTGTTCTACTTTAGTCAATAATTATAAATGTTTATTTGTTCTATTATATTTGTATTTGTTATCTGTTTTATTGAGAGGTTACTTTCGTTTATGTTTTATTTTTGTTCTTTTTTTTCACGTTCTTTTCTGTCGGTTCTTCCTTACTTTCTCTGTTTCTCTTTGTTATCCTCTTGGATTTTGAAAATGTTTTGTCGGCAATCGCTAGAGTTACGCTCCTCCAACGTCATCTCCGAACACAAACAGGTGTGGGATTCCCCATCTTTTCTACTTTCATTATTTTTCAAATTTTATTTTGACTTTGCGAATAGTCGATTAAGGACGGAATATCGTTGTTTTAAGATTGGAATGTGCATAATTGTGTATATTTTTGATCTGTTGAGTATTGGGAAGTGTTTCGGGGCTGGAAACGACGGTTTTAAGGCTAATTTGGGGTGCTTTCGTGACCTCCTGGCACACGCCCGTGTGGATTTGGAAATGGGATTTCAGGCCAAATTGGGTGCCACATGGCTGTGTGGCCGATTTGGGGATTTTTGTCGACTTTCACACGATCGTGTCCCTCAGGCACACGGGCGTGTGAGATTGGGAATTAGGGTTTTAGAGTTTTGGGGTCACACGGCCGTGTGACTGATTTGGGGATTTAGGGATCCCACACGGGCGTGTGTTTCGGGATACACGGCCATGTCTGATGGGCACATGGCCATGTCTACCCTGCATTTGATTTTAGCGAAATTGGACAGTGAGTTACACGGCCTGTTCACACGGTCGTGCCCCTACTCGATACGGGTGTGTGCCTCTATCACACGGCCGTGTGCTACCCTTCACACAGGCGTTTGGATCCCCACACGGCCTGGTTTGCTCCACACGGCGGGAGCACACGGGTGTGTGGCTCTATCTCGCCAAATAATGCCTTTAAGACGAATCTATTTGTAATCGCGACCCGGTGTGCCTTAACCCTTGGCTAAGCCTTAGTTAGGGTAGTTAGGATTCTGTTCTGACTACGTTTTAGGTGAGATCCATGATTGAATGCATAACACATATGTTTCTGAATCCGGTCGACCGGGTGTGTGTGAGCAATATGCTTCTGTTTAATTGTCTGACTGACTGGTTGTGAATGGCTGTCTGTATCTTTGTACTCTGATTCTATTCATCTGTATACATACATACATATGCAAAAACTGTTTTGGGTGGGATTTTGAAGAGAAGGAATATTGTCTGAACTGGCAGTTTTGCTGCAACATATCGGTATAGCAGATTACCGCATTGCACTGTACTGCATGTACGTTAGCTACGCTATGTACCATTGACTGAAATGTCAGTTTTACTGCAACCTATCGCTATAGTGGATTACCGTATTGCACTGTATCGCATGTACGTTAGCTACGCTACGTACTACTATCTGATCTAGCGATTCATCGTGCAT
This sequence comes from Gossypium sturtianum, assembly GCA_025698515.1. NCBI lineage: Eukaryota > Viridiplantae > Streptophyta > Magnoliopsida > Malvales > Malvaceae > Gossypium > Gossypium sturtianum. The sequence continues at coordinate 65,915,835 of CM046946.1, read as the reverse complement.
ATCATCATCATCGCGTTTACCGCATTGCACAAGATGACTTATACGCTAGCCTTGCTGCGTAATATACGAGAGTGGCAATTTAACTGCATACTGTATCCCCTAATACCTAGAGGGTCGTGGGCAGTCCCAATACCCAGAGAGTAGTGGACTTTACTAATATCGGTATAGCGGATTACCGAATTGCACAGTATCGCATGTACGTTAGCCACGCTACGTATGACTATTCGATCCGCACTCGGTGCAAATTCTGTCTGCACCGCATTCGCATTGCGACTTGTAAGTGTAGGGATGGGTGGGTTGATTCAATCCCCACAGGAAGTGTAAGGTTGGATGGAGAGGTGTGTTGGCTGGATGGGTGGGTTTTTATTTTATAACTCATTTGCACTCAAATGCATCTGATTGAATCTGTTGGACTGAATGTGATACTGTGACTGGATGTGACTGTACTGTTTGACTGAAATGTTTGATTGTTCTGTTTGACTGAACATGTTATCGCGTGGTGAATGTGATTGATCGTTTGATGAAAGGCACTCGTGCCTAAGAGAATTCTGTAGACTTGACTGCTACTATACTGAGATGGGCTAAGGCCCAAACTGATACAGATTCTGAAAAGGGCTTATGCCAGACTATAAATATTGAGAATTATTGCTACTGTATGACTGTAAAGTACATTGCTATTTGTGTGATTTTGGGCAAATTCACTCAACTGTTAGCCATTTTTAAGTATGTTCTGGTTCTGAACTGCTTTTAGTTCTCTGTTTTTGCTTCTGTAGTTTAGCTGGTTTGGTCTCACCCTGAGCTCGAGTAGCTCACCCTCTTCTCGTGTCCCTTCCAGTCTGTGTACAGCTGAAATCAGAGTTGGGCTCGATGACGCGGAGGTCTCGGACAAAGCTTGTGAACAAACAATTGAGCGGTTTGTGTTTTCTAGTTTTTACATTTGGTTTTGAATCAGAAGATTTATAATATCTTGTGGTACCATTACTGTTTTAAAATTTGTTCGTACATTATGTTTTGTTACGTTTTCGAACGGTATTTTTAAACGATTAAACGTTTTGGTTTGTTTTGAGATAAATATTATCAGAAATGGAATTTTGAACGACTGGTTTTTGTTAAATTTTCCTACGATCACTTTGGTGATCAATGTAGCATCTTGGATTCGGTCTAGACTTCTAGGCTGGGTTTGGGGTGTTACAATAATTTTCATTTATTCACATTTTTACACCATATTTTATAACTTTTACAAATTAGTCCTTTTAGGCATTTTCACCAAAAATCACTTAGCAAAAGTCATTTATCATACACCAAACATGCATTTTCTACCATTAGACATCAAAATACACAAACATCCATCATGGGTAAAATTCTAGACCTTGACATCTCTTCAAATTGATGGTAGAAATACAAAGATCGAGTTACAACGAATTAAAAAATGTAAACAACATTAAAAATGAGGCTAGAACGGACTTACAATCAAGCTTGGAAACTTGAAAAACCCTAGCCATGGTTTACCCTTGTGAATTTCGGCCATGGGAGGAAGATGGAAAAAATTGGCTTTATTTTGGCTTTTTAATTCATTTTAATTACCAAATTACAAAAATACCCTTAATGAAAAACTGTAGAAACATTCCAAACCATGTCCATTTTTGTCCACCAACTTAACCAATGGTCTAATTACTATTTAAGGACCTCTAATTTAAAATCCCATAGCAATTGGACACCTCTAACATATAGAATTCAAGTTTTGCACTTTTTGCAATTTATTCCTTTTGACTAAATTGAGTGCCCAAACGTCAAACTTTTCGAACAAAATTTTCACGAAATCGTTCCATAAAATTGTAGACCATAAAAGTATAATAAAAATAAATTTTTCTTCGTCGGATTTGTGGTCCTGAAACCACTGTTCCGACTAGACCCAAAATCGGGCTGTTGCATGAGCTTTATTCTCTAACTCTAATGGCAAATGACATGCCTTTCCAAAGACTAACCGATAAGGATTCATTCCTAACGGATTCTTAAATTCTATTCGATTGGCCCATAATGCATCATCGAGCCTCCAAGACCAATCTTTTCTGCTATGGTGTACTACCTTTTCAAGGATACCTTTGATTTTATGGTTCACTCTCTCAACTTGCCCATTAGACTGGGGGTGATAGGCAGTAGCAATCTTGTGCTTCACATGATATTTTTCAGGCAACCACTTAAGCCATTTGTTCACAAAGTGAGAACCTTCATCACTAATAATAGCTCTTGGTGTCCCAAATCGTGTAAACACATGCTTATGTAGGAATCACATGACTACCTTAGCATCATTTGTAGGGTATGCTTCAGCTTCAACCCACTTGGATACATAGTTCACAGCAACTAAGATGTATTTTTCCCATACGAAGAAGGAAACGGGCCTAAGAAGTAAATGTCCCATACGTCGAACAATTCAATCTCAAAAATGTTTATCAAGGGCATCTCATTCCTCCTTGATATATTTCTGGTCCTTTGGCATTTATCACAGTTCTTCACATAAGCATAAGCATCTTTAAATAGTGTAGGCCAAAAGAACCCTGCTTGCAAAATCTTTGCTGTAGTACGTGAACCTCCAAAGTGTCCCCACTTGGAGATGAATGGCAATGATACAAGATCTCAACAATCTCACTTTCAGCTACACACTTTCAGGTTATATTATCTGCACACTGTTTAAACAAAAACAGATCCTCCCAAAAATAATACCGACTATCATGAAGGAATTTTTTCCTTTGTTGGTATGTCATTTCTCAAGGAATTATTCCACATGCAAGATAATTGGCAAAATCAGTAAACCAAGGTGTTTCATGAATTCGAATTACCTCAAATAAGTGTTCATCTGGGAAATTCTCGTTGATAGGCGCACATGATCGAGTTACCTCATCTTACTTCAACCTCGACATATGATCAGCTATTTGATTTTTGACACATTTTCTGTCTTGTATCTCAAGGTCAAATTCTTGGAGTAAAAGTATCCAATGAATTAGCCTCGGTTTCGCATCTTTCTTCGTGAACATGTATTTAATGGTCGTATGGTCAGTAAATATAGTAACTTTGGTACCTCAAATATCAGTTATAGCCCATCCAATTGCTTTCTTAAATTTCTTTAGAACAGCAATTAGTTGCTCCTCTTGATCTTTCGTCAGTTCTGCTGAAATAAACACAGGCAAAGTGGAACAGTCATGTAACAGCCCGTTTTTAGTCAAATTGGAATAGTGGTTTTGGGACCACAAATCCGAGGTTGTAAAATTATTTTAATATTATTTTAAGTGTTTACATCATGATGGTATGTATGTGTGAAAGTTTCATTTATAAATTTTAACGTTTAAATAGTTAATTCGATAAAAAGGACTAAATCGCGTAAAGTGTAAAGGTTGTGTTCTATTAGTTAAAGGTATCAAATGCCCATAAAATTAATTAATGGGGGTACTTTTGTGGTAAATATTCCATTGGTTGTTTAAGTGGACATTTTTAGACACTAATTGGATGTTTAAAATGATTATATAATAAGGTTATTTTTGTAATTTAATAATAAAGGTAAAATAAATTAATGAAACAAAGATATCATCTTTGTTTTGTTTATGCATGAACCGAATATTAGGGATAGAAAAACACCATTTTTGTGTTCTTCATTCATCCAAGCTTGTAAAGCTAATTAAGGTACGGTTTTTGTCCCGTTTTTCGTGATTTCTATGTTTTTGTGATCGTTGCAACTAGTACTAGCTAGCCCAGGGACTATTTTGCAAAACTGTTAAAGATTTTAAAAGTTGCCATTGATGAATATATGTGTTCTTTGATGTTTGATGATGAAATATGAAATCTTGTTGTTAGATACACAAGTTTTATAGAGTGATTTTTAGAGAAAATGCAAAATAAGGATTTAATTGTGAAATGTGTAAAGTTAGTGGTTAAATGTGTGAAAAAGTGATAAATATGGGCTGCTATGGGTCTTATAGGAATTTGGATATAATGGGTATTAAAGAAATTTCATGAATTTGTGATTTTGTGTAATAAGGACTAAATTGTGAAAATGTGAAAGTTTAGGGGCAAAAGTTAAATGTTCCTTAAAGAGTGTTTTGGACTAAATTGAATGAATAGATGATTAAATAAGTTAATTTTGAATATATTTAGATCAAGAAAAGTGAAATACGGACTTGGATCGGGGAAAAGATAAAGTTATCAACTAATCGACTAGATTCGTCGTTTTCACATCCGAGGTAAGTTCGTATGTAACAAGCATTATTATAATTATGCTTTAAATTCTTTGATATTGTATAAATTGTGTATACAAGATTAAAGTTATGTTTAACGATGACTCGACTATATATGGCACTTAGTGTGCGATTCGACATAGCTCTGGTTATATATGGCACTCGAAGCAATGCGTAGATCGAGATAGCTTGGCTATGTATGGCACTTAGTGTGCGATTTGAGATAGCGGCTATGTACGCAAGATTTTAGTGTAACACCCTGCATCTTACCCGGACATTCTCAAGCCGAACTGGTGATGTCACATCAAAGGATAATTCCAAAACGACTTTACTTAGTTAAAAAACTTAAGTTTAAGATTTAGAAACCCATAAATCCTTGCAACTTGTTAAATTACGATAAAAGCCCATGTTTTAATAAAAACGTCCATATGTTATAGTTATTTCGAAAATCATGTTTAAACTTTAGAAAGTTATTTAAGTTTAATAAATAGGCGGTTGAAACAAATAAGAAAACCCAAATGTAAAGTCAAATCGGAGATACAAGGCCCTATTATATCCCAATGAAAATAAGGTAATTAAAATAAAGTCATTCGAAACAATAAATATAAGCTTCAAAGTAACTTGCAGTGTGGCCATCCCCGAGTCCTCTCCCACGTCGAGCCGTCTACTGAGGATCACCTGAAATATTTAATAAAAAGGGTGTGAGTTTCGAAACTCAGTCTGTACGACCCTTGGCAATCCAATCATGCAATTATCACATTGGGCCTAAGCCCTAACAAAATCGGTGGTCTTGGGCCTTAGCCCACAATGACCTCAAATCACATCAGTATCACATGAATGTAATGCTCCCATCCCAAATCCAACCCTGCACTCCATTTCCCTTCCAACCCTACACTCCTGTGGGGCTATAAATATCAACCCACCCATCCCTACACTCCAATGGTAGCACCAACAGCGGCACTACTCAGATGTTGCAGCAAGCCTGCTAAGCATATAATGGGCTTAAAGCCACCAGTTGATTCACGGTCGTCAAGCGACTATGCGATCCTCACATATCTTCCTCTGTATCATCAAACCCACCCAAGTGCAACATATATCTCATGAATGCAACATACACATTTTCACACATTAAGCACTTAGGGGCATTTTAGTCATTTCACTACCTAGGGGTATTTCTGTAATTCTGCCCTATAGGGGTATTTCCATAATTTCTTTCACCTTGGGTTTTAGTTATGAACTTTGGCCCATCAACAAGTCCTCGCGGTTAAAGTGAACAAATACTATGCACCAGGTAGGATCTCAGAAAAGAGGAGGTGGGTCACTAGGACCGCTTAAGTACCAAGCTCTCCCTAGATCCAATCCTAGACATGCATATGTCGGTTACCATACTCTAACTAATCGACTTGTCCACAGACATGTTTTATTAATAAATTAAATCTTATGCAATTTTAAGAATTTATCAGAACTAGGCCTAGAGTCCATTAAAAAGCCCTAGCATACATTTCTAAAATCCCATAAGGCCCACTAAGCCAAATCATGTCCATATAGCCCATTAAGCCCAATCATGTTTATGTAGCCCATTAGGCCCGATCATAATCAGATCATACAACTGTCCATATCAATCCATCTTGCAACTTTACATATCAACTTTTACCGTTTTGGGCCCGCAAGCTCGGCAGGCCCATTTAACACCGTCTGGCCCGGGCGGCCAAACAGTGGCCCGAGACCATGAGACCACTCTCTTTGCCCTGGTAATCGTATCAATGTTCCCACACAAGTGTTCGCATGCTCGTGTGGTTGCCGGTGCCAACTTTTCAGCTTTTCGGCATTCTGGCTTTTCGAGATCTTGGCTTTTGCCGATTTGTCGTGTGTGAAGTGTATGTACACACCTGGTTAATGCGACGTGCTACACTATCGTCAGCCTTGAACCTGCAATCAATACCAATCTCTAATCAATCTCACACTTAACCACAATATTTACCTAAAAACCGAAACCTTACCATAACCTTACCGTGTGCCACCAGTTCTAGTATCCCTTCCTTAGCTACTATTCACGAATATCCCCTAGATCTGCACCCACACATATAGTATCAAAAATCAAGTGACTCATATTCCATACAAGTCACCTCTATAAGCCACACTTACATTCGGCCACTTACTAAACCACAATCGAGACGAGTACACTTACCACTTTCTAGCAATCCTTATTACGCTTGCGATCTTTGAACCCTACCCTTGTTAATACAGGGTTTACGAAAACAAAGAGTTAGATAGCCCTTCGAATTTTACCAAAACACACTAAAGGAGATTGACTAAGTACTTACCGAATCCAACCTTTGATCCTGCGACCTAGATAGCTACTGAACGAGATCGGGCTTTTAAACTTGACTAAGAGTAGATAATAGCAACAGATTTGTGATGGAGGAAAACAACAAGGAATCAACACAAATAGGGATTTCGGTAAGAAAGGATGATGGCAATTCAGCTATGGGAGAATTCGGCTATGGGAGAATACAATGGGAGGAAAAAGAGAAAAATGATGGAAACCCAAAGAACCTAAAAGAATTCGGCACTCTCCTTTTATAGCCAAAGCCGAAACTACCTTTCCCCAAAGTCCCATTCGGCTCCAACACATCCACACCTCAATCCCCTATCTTTTCTCACTTATCTTTACCTTAAATTTTCTCTTGAACACTCCCTTTCAGAGTCCACTCCAGCGCCACTACTTTCCTTTCATGTGCAAAAAATAAAACTCCTCAATTTACAACTCTTAAGCCTCGAACCCTGGACCTCTTCACCTGACAATCATGGCACCTTATAGCTCCCCAACTGACGCCACCTTGCCATTGGCCCACAAGCCCAATTGCATCCTATTTTCCCCTTAATCTACTTAAGAGGCCTAATACCTGAGACTAGGGTCCCACTAAGGCAAAAATTAATTTTTTTCCTATGGTCTGCCCTATTCCTAAGACTTCAAATAACCCTGGTAATACCTTAAAATTAATATTCTAAGTGCTACTTAAACATACCATCTTCAGTGCACATAATTTAGAGTTTCAAGATTTTGGGGCGTTACACTTAGTGTGCGAGATATCAAGTATTCAACGGTATTCCAAATATGTATGAGCTTGTTACGGATTGGTACAGGTATGTACATGCATAATATGAGCCTTAAATCGAATAAGTTATGAAGTTTGTATAATAGCATATGAATAAGCATGTGAAAGGTTTGTTAGTAATCATGAATTACATGTTAATATGTTTAAATTGATGAATGGTGTATTTGTGATTAGTTAAGTTTATATCATACGAGCTTACTAAGCTATAAAGCTTACTTTGTTTATTTTCTATGTCTTATAGTAATTTCAAGCTAGCTCAGATTCGGGGATCGTTGGAGGCTACGCCACACTATCCAACCATCACTTTGGTACTTTTGAGCTTATGGTTTGGTCATATGGCATGTATAGGAACTATGGTCATGTTGGTTGTGTTTTACTAGTGAGTTTTTCCATTTGAGATGGCATGTAAATGTACATGTTTTGGTTTGTGAATATAGCCATGAAAGTTGGCTTGTTTTGGTATGTTTGAGCCTAGTATATGTACATATAAATATATGACTTATATTATGAGGGTTGTGGAATTAGTGTCATGCTTGTGAATTTGGTACAAAATGATATATGTTTGGTAAATGTTTATAGATGTTCTAATGCTATTTTGTGATGTGTTTAATGTTGCTTGGAAATGGTTGATGAATTGATGATGTTTGTGATTGAGGTTTAAGCTAAGAAATGCTTAGATGAAATGGTAGGAATTATGTTTGATTTGGTTGTTTTGGGGTTGACTATTATGCTTTGTTTTGGTGCCATATGTGTAGGTGAAGGAGTGTATCAAATGGGGTAGCAAAATGGCTTGGTAAATAGCCTATTTTTGTTTACACGGGCAGAGACACGGGCATGTGTCTCAGCTGTGTGTGACACACAGTCATGATACACAGCCGTGTGTCCCCTGGTGTTAAAATTGAAATGAAGTTAGTATGCTCCACATGGTCTCACACACGGGCGTGTGATCGGCCGTGTGGCCCAAGTCAGTATACCCCCTTAATTGGCACACGGCCTAGCACACGGGCGTGTGACTTGACCGTGTTGCATAAGTCAGTATACCCTACAGGTTTGGCACGGCCTAGCGCACGGCCTGGCACACGGACGTGTGTGGCCACTTCGAAGGGCACACGGGCTAGACACACAGGCATGTGGTTGGCCGTGTGACCCAAGTAAGTAAGCTTACTTGTTTGGAAACGGGCTGGGACACGGCCATGTGATCCCATTTCAAATGTCCACACGGCCTGTGACATGGGCGTGTCTGGTGGCCGTGTGAGACACACGGCCTAGTCACACAGGCGAGTGTCCCCTGTTTTGGTTATTCATTTAGTGACTAGGCTCAAATTATTTTAAGGGTTATCGGTTTAGTCCCGAACCACTTCCAATGCATGAATAGGGCCTCGTAGGCTCGTATTAGGGACATATTTATTGATGTTGATTGACGAATGTTTGAATTGATGAAATGTATTCTAATAGTATGTATAATTTAGTTGTAAGTCTGGTAATGCTCGTTAACCCTATTCCGGTGTTGAATACAGGTGAGGGGAGTTACATTTATTAGTATTAGATCTACGGTTTAGTCGATTCTAGGACTAACGTAGTGTGTGTGAGAGTCTAGCTATACATGCCATATATAAACTGTGATAGTGTGATGACTCTTGACATTTGAAAATGTGTTTTCATATAGCAAATGGATCCCAATCGAGTGATAGCTGATGAGGTTGAAAGTAATACGCCCACTTTTGCTCAAGGGATAGCGCCCACTAATTCTAGACCCGTAACGGGAAGTCAGAGAGGAGAGGCTAAAGAAGCCTTCTTCCAGATGATGAACGAGTGGTTCACTCAATACATTCGTACAAACCCGGCGAATTTGCGAAGCTCATAAATGTGATAGTGAATTGCAAGCTAAAAGAGTGCAATATGAGTCGACTAGTGATTTAGAGTACCAAATCGGATCTGATGATTGTTTGATGTTCCGAGATAGAATTTACGTACCGAAAAATCCAGAGTTGATTCGAAAAATTTTATACGAGGCACATAGTGGTTGCTTATCTGTTCATCCTGGGAGTACCGAAATGTACAATGATTTGAAGAAGTTGTATTGGTGGTCGGGTATGAAAAGAGACATTTCTGAGTTTGTATCAAAGTGTTTGATTTGCCAGCAAGTGAAAGCTGAACATCAAGTGCCTTCGGGCTTACTTCAGCCTGTGATGATACCAAAGTGGAAATGGGATAGAGTGACTATGGATTTTGTATCGGGATTACCCCTATCTTCGAAGAAAAAAAGATGCAATTTGAGTTGTCGTTGATTGACTGACGAAATCAGCATATTTCATCCTGGTACGTACTGACTCTTCGCTTGATAAATTGGCTGAGTTGTATATTTCTGAGATCGTTAGATTGCACGGGGTGCAAATTTCGATTATTTTGGATAGGGATCCGAGGTTTACGTTGCAGTTTTGGAAGAAATTTCAAGAAGCTCTAGGTACGAAGTTGAATTTCAGTACAACTTTTCATCCGCAAACTGACGGACAGTCTGAACGAGTAATTCAGATTCTTGAAGATATGCTCCGATGTTGTGTTTTAGAGTTTGAAGGTAATTGGGAAAAATATTTTCCGCTGGTTGAATTTGGATATAATAACAGCTTCCAATTGAGTATAAAGATGGCTCCGCATGAAGCATTGTATGGTCATAAATGCCGAACTCCATTGTATTGGACCGAGTTGAGTGAGAAAAAGATTCACGGGGTTGATTTGATCTGAGAAACTGAAGAAAAGTGAAAGTAATTCACGATTGCTTGAAAGCAGCTTCGAATCGTTTTAGATCGGTGACAAAGCGTTTTTGAAAGTATCTCAGTGGAAGAAAATACTTCGTTTCGGTCGAAAAGGCAAATTAAATCCACAATTCATCTGGTCGTATGAGATTATTGAACGAATAGGGCCAGTGGCATATCGAATAGCTTTACCGTCGGAGTTAGAAAAGATTCATAACGTATTTCATGTGTTGATGTTGCGTCGATATAGATCGGATCCATCACATGTGATTTCTTTCTGAAATTGAAATTCAACCTGATATGACGTATAACGAAGAACCAATCAGACTTCTATCATGTTAGGTTAAACAATTGAGAAATAAAATCATAGCTCTCGTGAAAGTACTTTGGCAACGACACAGTTTTGAAGAGGCTACGCGGGAGCCCGAGGAAGCTATGACAAAATAGTACCCTAACCAGTTCACTGATAAGATTTTCGGGGACGAAAATCCCTAAGGGGGGAGAGTTGTAAAAGCCCGTTTTTAGTCAAATCAGCATAGTGGTTTTGGGACCACAAATCTGAGGTTGTAACATTATTTTAATATTATTCTAAGTGTTTACAGCATGATGGTATGTATGTGTGAAAGTTTCGTGAAAAAATTTTAACATTTGAATAGTTAATTCGATAAAAAGGACTAAATCGCGTAAAGTGTAAAAGTTGTGTTCTATTAGTTAAAGGTATCAAATGCCTATGAAATTAATTAATGGGGGTCCTTATGTGGTAAATATACCATTGGTTGTTTAAGTGGACATTTTTGGACACTAATTGGATGTCTAAAATGATTATATAATAAGGTTATTTTTATAATTTAATAATATACCATTGGTCCTTATGTGGGAAATATACCATTGGTTGTTTAACTCGATTCTAATGTTCGTATTGGACCTCGAGGGTCCATCTAAGGGACGTTATGAATGATCTTGGTTAATGAATAATGATTAACATGATTTATCTAAAAATGTTCTGAAAAGTTCTAGTAACACTCCGTAACCCTATTCCGGCGACGGATACGGGTTAGGGGTGTTACATACTAAGCTATAAAGCTTACTTTGTTTATTTTCAATGTCTTATAGTGATTTCAAGCTAGCTCAGATTTAGGGATCGTCGGAGGCTACGTCACACTATCCAACCATCACTTTGGTACTTTTGAGCTTATGGTTTGGTCATATGGCATGCATAGGAACTATGGTCATGTTTGTTATGTTTTAGTAGTGAGTTTTTCCATTTGAGATGGCTTGTAAATGTATATGTTTTGGTTTGTGAATATAGCCATGAAAGTTGGCTTGTTTTGGTATGTTTGGCATTTCTTCTAAAGCCTCCACCGATGGAATATTGATGTGTAATTGCTTCAGAACATCAAAAAACTTCTTGAATTGCACCTCCTATATCTGCTTGTGTTTCTGCAATCTTTGCGGATATGGAGGTGATGAAATTTTCGGTTGAATCGGACAACTCTTCTGAGTAGGTAAATCTGCATCCAAAGAAGATGTTAAAGTATCTGAATTCACTAAGTTAGGATTTACCTTGTCAGTCTTTGCAAATTCTGACTCTTATGGTGTAGGAATTTCAACAGCTGGTTGATTATTCTCAACGGGCTTATCTTCGAAATCAATCAATCGGGGTTCTAGAATTTTACCACTTTGCAATGCAACTACCTTGATATGTTCTTTACCAGAATTTCTTGGATTCTCAGTATTGCTCGGCAAGTTTCCTTGCGGTCTATTACGAAGCTCCGTAGCTAACTAACCCATTTGGTTTTCCAAAATTTTCAGTGATGCTGCTTGGCTTTGGATCAAAACGTCATTCTTTTCCATGTACGCTTTCAACAAGTTTTCCAAACCGTTTGATGCCTCAGCTTAAGGTGGTCTTGGAGCTTGCTGATTAAACCCTTGAGATTTGTTGGGTCTATGCTGCAATAAGTTATTGTTCGGTCCATTTCCTTGGTTGCTCCAAGAAAAGTTAGGATGATTATGCCATGAAGGATTGTAGAAGTTGGACTGGGGTCCTTGTCCACTCCTATTTTGATGTTGGTTCCCCACATAGTACACTGACTCAGGATTTGATGGACAATTCTCAAAAGAATGACCTTCCCCACAATACACACAGGAACCTACTTCAAACGAACTTGGTGGCTGAGCTGCAAAATTATTAGCACTATTAGCGATAAACTATTTTAACATAGAGGAAATAGATGATACCTGAGCTAATAACGAAGTGAAGGCGTCAACTTCATGAACTCCAGCTACACGTCTTCCTGAAGCTATTCGATTTTTTGGCCATTGATAGTTATTACTTGCGATCCTCTCGATGATCTCATAAGCCTCATTATAAGACTTTGACAAAATTGCGCCACAGAAGCATCTACCATCAATCCCATGATGAGGACACTTACGAAGTAACTCCTTGAATCGCTCCCAAGCCTCATACAAAGACTCGTCATCCAATTGTTGGAAAGTTGTGATCTCGTTCCTCAACTTAGCATTTTTTCTAGGCGGGAAATACTTAAACAAAAATCTCTCTGCTAATTCTTCCCATGTAGATGCGGAACTTGGTGGCAATGAATTGATCCATGCTCGTGCTCGATCTCGCAACGAGTACGGGAACAACTTCAACCTCAGTGCGTCTTCAGTCACACCAGCTATTTTGAATGAATGACTCACCTCCATAAATAACCGAAGGTGGAGATGTGGATCTTCCGGGGGCATACCATTGAATTGGCCCACCGTTTGGAGCATTTGAAACATCACTGGTTTCAATTCAAATTGGGTTGCCTCAATATCTAGGCTTCTATTTCTTGGATTTAACTCATTGAAAAGTGGTACAACATATTGTCTGATGCATCAATCCCTATCATCGGCAATGAGGATGGGATTTCGTACACGATTAGCTTCATTACCTTGGTCTTGATTCTGATTTCCAGGGTCCATCTCGACTTGTCTTTGAGCTGTTCGTTCATGTCTTCTTTGTCTAAAAGTTCACTCAATTTCATGGTCTAGAGGGAGTAAATCAAAAATCTGATCTATGCTCATAAACACCTCAATAGAAAATAAAAAAAAATTGAAAATAATAAGTTAGTAATGTTAGAAATAAACCAAATTGGAAGTAAATAATTTAACAGAAAAAATGATTATGGAAAATAGTTAACAATCCCCGGCAACGGCGCCCAAAACTTGTAACGCGTAGGTTTGTGCAAGTGTACACAGTCGTTATCAAGTAATAAGTAAGTATCGAGTTATCGTCTCCACAGGGATTGTATTTGTGCTAAGTGACTTAATTTGTAAAATTATATTAACAATTAGGTAAATAAAAACACAATATGATTGAGAAGTGATGATTAAAATTAAATATATTAAACTAAATGTAATGATCCCTAATGCAAATTATCCTAAATATGCAAACTATATGAATGAAATAGATTTTAGCAAAATTAAACACAATTTGCAACAATTATAACATAAATAAACTAGGACAATTAATTTAATTAAACTTAATTTATTATCAACATGCTTAATAACATTCGAAAAAACATTCCATGGAAACTCGATCTTTCATGAGTTTGGAAACCACATTAGGTCATTTCGGAATCCTTTACTTAGTAAATACGCACTTTGCTTATCCTTATTTAATAAGGGTTTCTTAGCATTCGTGTGAGGTAACAGGGACGTGTAAGGTTTGAAACAGTTTAATCACACAAATCTAAAAACTATGCAGATAACAGAGCTTGGTCAGAGTTGTTATGCAACCTATGATTTAATCGGGTTAGAATCTAAATTAAGCATGCACATGTCAATTATGTGTCCACTAGCCGTCGTCTGGTTAGGATCGCTCAGCTAATTCAGGTGCATTTCAATCACGTATGAATGAAATACAGACTTGATTTTAATTAAAAACATGATCGATTCAGGCACAAACATTATAAGCATGAATCAAATAAATATTATTTAATCAAAGCAATCATCCTGGCTTAAATAAAATTAAGCTAACATGGTTGTAAACAAGAACAAAGAACACATAGCAAACATTTTTAGATTAAGTCAAAGAAAAGAAAGATTAAACCCAAATCAAAGTGGCTGTCACCCAAGACTCTGACTGACTAGGCTCCTTCGCTCCTTCGCTTTGCTCCTTTGCTGATGGCTCTCCAAGGTGGCCGACCAAGGGCTCTTTAAGAGGCTTAATTGCTAAAATCTCTATGAAGAGATGATGCTAGGCGTGGGGAATGGAAAATGCTAAGAGGATTGTGAGAGAAGAGAGAATGATGAAGGATAAGGGATGATGAGTGAATAAATGAAGGGGTCTTATTTATAGGTGAGGAAAGGGGGATAGTTTGCTAAAAATAGGAGGTTCCATCTCTTCAAGCATCTTCAAAAGGGTGGCCGGCCATGAATTGAGAAAATTGAGCTGATTTTTGCTCAATTTAAGTGCCACAACAACTTAGGACTGAGACTTGGTCAAGTGCAAATCTTCAAGCAAATCTCTAATTTCTTCAACATTGTAAGGACCTTGTGTAATTAAACCAAAAAGTGGTTTATGTGGACAGCGAAGTGTAGCCAAAAATTGGGTTGACTTTGTCTCCAATTTGGACGGTTTTGTAATCCAACAAAGCTATCAGACCTGTCCAAAATAAATCAATAAATTAGAGGACCAAAGAATAAAATTTATCCAATTTAAATAATTAATTATAACCCAAATTATTAATGAAATATCTAAAAATGAATATTTAAATATAATTTTATATTTTATTATTTAATTTAATCATGTATGGCCCACTTCATGTCTTAAAAATATAATATGCTCAATTTAATATAAAATAAGTCATTTTATGCATGAAAACTATATAATAAAGCATAAAATCACATTTTAATAATATCTATGTCCTAATTTCATATTCTCACATATTTCATTAATTTATTAAACAATTACTTAGTTTTAACAACAAATTTAAGTAAAAAAGGTGATAAATTATATGGGAAAAATCCTATATATTTTTCCATTTACAATTTGAAACATCGAGATATCGAATTTCAAGTTGGTGATAAGGTGTTCTTGAAGGTTTCTCCATGGAAAAAGATTTTAAGCTTTGGAAGAAAGGGTAAATTAAGTCCAAGATATGTTAGGCCTTATGAAGTTGTTGAGAGGATTGGATTGGTAGCTTATCGAGTCAAGTTACTACCGGAACTTGAGCGAATTCATGATGTTTTCCATGTGTCAATGCTGCAGAAGTATCGTTCAGATCCGTCGCATATTGTGTCAGTAGAGGAGATCGAGGTTCGATTAGATCTCACTTACGAAGAGGAACCGATAGAGATCTTATCTCGTGAAAAGAAGGTTTTATGAAACAAGAGAGTTCCGTTGGTGAAGGTTTTGTAGTGCAACCATAAAACAGAATATGCTACTTGGGAAACCGAGGAAGCAATGAGACATCAATATCCTTATTTTTTAAGTTCAGGTAAATTTCAAGGACGAAATTCTTTTTAGAGGGGGAGAACTGTAACACCCCAAAATTGGGCCTAGAAGTTTCATTAAGAATTTCTCGAGTAATGAATTTTCTTCATAATGGCCAAAACTTGTCGAAAAATGTTGATACCTTAAAATATGTATTTTTTGTATAGTTATAAGGTTGGGACTTAGTCGTAGATAATTGTGTAGATGAACAGATTTTTTTTCATGCGAAAAGATTAAGTATAAGCCGAGATATTCAATTTTAAAGTGTCTATGTCGAAGGTTTCGGTTAAAAGAGAACATAGCTTAGGCTATTTTTTTTATTGTTTAAGGTGAGTTAATGAATGATTATTGATTGTATGTTTGTGTGCTTTGTCTTGTTGAAGTGTCGGAGTCAATAGGACCTTCAACGAGTAGAGACAAAGGCAAAGAAAAGCTTGTCTGATCTTTTGGCTTTCGATAAAAGCATATTTTGGTGAGTGTTTTAGAATAGCCTAAACCTTAGTCTATACTCCGATAATAAGTGTTCTCACGCCTATGATTAAATTTGATATATGTGTGCTTGTGCAATTGTAAAAATATGAAGAGACATGAGATGCTATGACATGTGCCATAAGCTTGTGATGACTGTTTTGAAAGAGAATATGTGGGTATGTTATTCATGCCATGTAACAGTAAATATGTGAGTATGTTTTCATACCATGTGACAGTGATTATAATGTGCTAATGATGTGAATATGCAGTGAATGTGCAAAAAATCTGTAAGTTAATATATGATAATAATGTGGATATTTTGGCCTTGTGATTTCATGAGACCGATGGATATAGTTGGCAAGTCATACGATTATGAGTACTCACCTTTGTGATGTGATTTTGGGGCGTTAAGGCCCAGAGAAAGTTTTCGGGAAGAAAAGGGAATGTGAGCTAAGCTCCATTCACCGAGACATGTGTATTTGGTGTGTTAGAGAGTGTTAGCTATATGCTTCACTTATAGGACATGATTGACTCCATGAATCATTTTTTTTGTGTTGGAGATCCGTGTATCCGATGAGTGGTGATAGAGTCTACTTTACGTTTCATAACCTTAAAAGTCAAATTATCTTATAATATGAATGAAAGTGATTAAATATGATTTATATGTGCTATGATATATGCTTAAATAATCATGTGGTTAAAGTGATAAATGTGTAATGGTATAGATGGAAGATGATTAAATGTGTAAAATATGATACTAGAGTTAAAAATGTTATGAATATGTTACATGTATGCTTAGTCGATGCATGGTGACTTGTTTGCGTAGTGGTTGTTCTGAGCATTCACTAAGCTTGTTAAGCTCACCCACTCCTTTTTAACAATTGCAGATAAGTAGTGTCAGTGTGAGCGGTGTGGTCTCAAGGGGTGATCCAAGCCAGAGCTTTAGTTTCTATTAGTAGGTGTTCTTTTAGTTATTTGTGTTTTTGGGAGTAAAAGTTAATGTGGTAGACTTATGTCGGTTTTGCTATGATTTTTGGTTAATTGCATGCCTATTATTCATGGTAATTTGTGGACTTTAAATACGATTTTTCGGACTATTATTTGGGACATTTTAGTGTTTATGTTATGAGACAATTGATGCATGAGGTTTAGAACCTATTTGGAATGATCTATGAGATGATAAATGCTATGTGTCTATGGTCTGGAATAGAGGTATCGATATTCGGGTTTTAAAAATGATACCTATGTGATTTTCGAAAGTGCAACATACAATTTTATAAATTGGTATCAATATTTTAGCACGAGTATTGACAATTGGGGTAAAATTATCAATACTTTTCAAGTGGTACTTATATTTTCCAAAAGTTGGGTTTTTAAGTCGAGAAATAGTAAGCTAATTTGGTATCGATTTTCCAAGCGGTATGTAACACCCCAAACCCGGCCCAGAAGTTAGGCCCGAATCTAGCGTGTCACATTGAAGTGTTTTTCGAAAACCATGTTCTCATTGAAAACCCTTCTTAATTAAAAGCTTGAGTAAAATCCCAGTTACGTTAGTTTATTTGTAACACCCCTGACCCATATCCGTCACCGGAACAGGGTTAAGAGGCATTACCGAACAATTGGAAACTTTTACAGATAATTCATAACTTAATTCATCATATCACATCAAAGTGTCCCTTAAATAGGTCAACGAGACCTCTAACATGCTTTAAAATAAGGCCGGGACTAAACAGAACACATATGGAAATTCTCAAAAATTTAAAATTTTTTCTAAGTTACAGAGGTCACAGGCCCGTGTGGGCAGGCCGTGTGACTTAGACACACCCGTCACCCGTGTGTATAAGCCGTGCAAAAACAGGGCATACATACTGACTTGCACCACACGGCCAGTCATACGCCCGTGTGTCTAGCCCGTGGTCGCTACTGACTTGTTTTGAATTACAAATACGAGTGACACGATCGAGCCACACGCCCATGTGCTCAACCGTGTGGGCACTTATAGGCCATTTTCAAGGCCAAAATGCCACCCACACTTGGGTCATTCCTACAATCTCAAACAAGCATTATTCCATACACAATTGGCAACCAAAATCATGACAAATGAACAACATATCATCTCATTCAATCTCATTTCTATTCATGCCAACTTGTATGCTAATTTACACAACCAATTCACATGTAAAACCAAGCATAATTCATCCACAATTTCACTATATCACTATTGAATCAATCCATCAATAAGCTTACCATTCATAAGGCCATTTCATTGCCATCAAGCCATACCAAAACATGCATCATATACGATATTCACTCATGCATATTACCAACATTTATCTAGCCAAATCAAATGGCTATTTACATCTCAAACATATACCAAATGACTAGTCTATACATGCCATATTTAGTTATATACACATTTTCAAAGTACCAAAATATGATTGAGTAGTGTGATGACGATCCTCGATGGTCCCTGAGCCTTCAGTAGCTTCGACGATCTATAAAACAGAGCAAACACACACAAAGTAAGCTTTCCAAAAGCTTAGTAAGCCATATACAAATAAACTTAACATAAATCATTCATAAGTATAGCTATTTGAATTCATTAACATATTATCTTTTCAAGCACATAAATAATCTCTTTGGCTCACTTGGTTTGCCCTTTCTTACCAATTCATCATATCTCAAGTATCTCATTTGCTCATATCTCAAACATACATATATTTCAATTTTTTCTTTGCATCAATGCACATACTTAGTCACATTTCATGCTTATACAAAGCATACGTATCAACGTACCTGAAACAGATGTAAAATTCACATAGTCATTCATTTCTCAGACTTGCCCGTTGAACCATTCGGAATCAAATACGATACTCAGAGTGCTCAGAATAGTCGTACAATGCCAACATCCAAGACGAGGTCTTACATGTACTCAAATATCGATGCCACTGTCCCAGACAGGGTCTTACACGAATCAAATACGATGCCAATGTCCCAGACATGGTCTTATACGTAAATCTCATATCGGTGCCAACGTCCCAAACATGGTCTTGCACAAAATATCGAATCAATGCCAACGTCCCAGTCGTGGTCTTACATGATATCACATATCGGACACCTATGTCATGACATACGCAATCTTATCTATTCCTAGGCTCATACGGGACTTCTCAAACTTTATCAACTTGTCGACTTATTCGTAATCTCGGACCTCACATACATTCCATCTCAATGGATTTTCATAGCAATTCAAATTTCATATATGCACAAATAGTTCAATTCAAATACATTTATTTGTATATTGACTTACCTCGGTTTCGGATATTCGATTGGATTTGGTTATTCGACAACTTTTGACTTTCCACAATCTAAGTCTGTTTTCCTCGGTTCTTGATCTATACATATTCAAATTTAACCCATTTATTCAACAACTCATTCAATTCAATCCAAAAACACATATTTAGGGCAATTTACAAATTAGCCCTCACAATTTCACATTTGGACAATTTAGTCCCTATTTCACAAAATCACAAAATACACATAATTTCAAGTTACCCATGCCTAGCCGAATACTCATGTAGCTCATACAAGTCCTTATATTTCATTTATTTCACAAATTAGTCCTTCAAAATTTCATTTTCTCAATTTAATCAAAAATACTCAAATTCAATAAAACCCAAAAGACAAACTATGATAATCAAATACGTATCTTTCATATTTCATTATGAAACATCACAAAACACATAGGTTCATAAAAGGCTCATTTAAAAAATATCATCAATTCTCAAAATTAAGACATGGGTTTCAAAGTTTACGAAGCAATGATTGCAAAAATGTAGAAATTATCAAAAACCGAGTCAAAATCATACCTTAATCTAGCCCAAGTATGTGCCGAATATAAAAAGAGGTCAAACCCTTCTTATTTCTTCTTATTTTCGGTGATGAAGCATAAAGATGATAGAATTTAGCTTTTGTTTTAGTTTAATAATATTTGATTTATCAATTTACCTATTTAGCCTTTTAATAAACATATAATAACATATAAACATAAGGCCACTAATGTCTTTTAACCATCCACTAACTAAATATTGGCTTAATTGCCTCATAAGGCGTCCTCATTTAAAAGCCACATCAAATAGGTGTCTTTTCATAAAGCATGCAAATTTTACATTAAATGCAATTTAATCCTTTTCTCAAATTAAGCACACAGACGGACAAATTAACTTACGAAACTTTAACACATGCTTAATCACATATCAAAGGCACAGAAAATAATATTAAAATATTTTTTGACCCAGATTTGTGGTCCCGAAACCACTATTCCAACTAGGGTCTAAACCGGACTGTTACAATTGTCCCCCCTTAGGGATTTTCGTCCCCGAAAATCTTACCATTAAACAGATTTGAATACTACTGTCTCATTGAATCTTCAGGCTCCCACGTAGCCTCTTCTAATCCGTGTCGATGCCACAATACTTTGACTAACGAAATTTTCTTGTTTCTTAATTCTTTCACTTCACGAGCTAAGATACAGATAGGTTCTTCCTCGTAGGTCATATCAGATCAGATTTTAATCTCAGATGGAGCAATTACATGTGACGGATCAGATCTGTATCTTCTAAGCATCGATACATGAAATGCATTATGAATCTTCTCTAGCTCAGGTGGCAACAACAATCTGTACGCAACTGGCCCAGCAAGCTCGATAATCTCATACGACCTGATGAACCTCGGACTCAATTTGCCTTTACATCCGAATCGGAGTACTTTCTTCCATAGAGACACTTTCAAGAGCACTCTGTCACCAACTTTAAATTCATTTTCTTTTCATTTCAAGTCTGCATAGGACTTCTGACGATCAGACGCTGCTTTCAGACTATCTCAGATCACTTTTACTTTCTGTTCAGTGTCTTTTATCAAATCAACCCCGTGTAGCTTATTTTCACTGAGCTCGGTCCAATACAGAGGTGTGTGACATTTACGTCCATACAAAGCTTCATAGGGTGCCATTTTAATGCTCGACTGAAAACTATTGTTGTACGCAAATTAAATCAAGGGCAGATACTGATACTGTTGGATTGTCGGTACCCCCATGGCGCAGCAAAAAAATAATAATTCCGGCAATCCAAACCATGGATCCATGTGTGAGGAACGAATCGGGGTGAAATAATGGTTTTGAAATTATCGAAACTTCAATCTGAGTAGACAGCAACGCCTCGGCAACAAGAATTCTGATCTACTATCGAACCAAGATGCAACCTTTTATGATTTCGACCTCTACGCAATCCACCCAGTTTGACGATAAACGGGAGAAATCTCCAAAACTGTTTTGGAGGTTTCTTTGCTTGACGGCTGCTAGACCTCACAAGCTATTTTTTTTAGGGTTTCAAAAACTCTCTCTATCACCTTTTATAATTGGTATATATATAATGAATCATAATTCATAAAATTTTTATTCGAACATAATAATCATAAAAATAAATAAATATAATAATGTTTTAACCGAAAATTATAATTACATTAATTATAACAAGGATTTTCGATAAACTATATTTATTTAAATTTATATACGAACCAAATTCATATATTAATAGAACTATGTTCTCATTATGTGTACAACATCCTTGTACATATAATATGTTCAATCTTTGATTGCCCAATTAAATTAATTATATAATTAATTTAATTCATGTGATAACCAAACACAATACCAACTATGCTATATTCCGTTCATTTCAACAATAGGGTGTGACCCTGTAGGTTCTTGTAACGTTAGTAGTAATACTAGAACGATTCTAATGTTACAAACAATGAGTGGCATCTAGTAATGCATCATTGCTACCTAAGTTACAAGAAGTCATTGTTCGACATAACCTTTTGTGATTAACCTTTCATGCATTAATCCTTAAGTCCTTTATCTCTGGAATGGACACAAGTCATGCAATAGTCACACTTGCATAGTTCATCCCATGTTTCTTGATATCTTGAGTAGACTATGATATACAAATAAGTATGACATCTCATATCCACTTATTTGAGCATGGCCATGCATTTCTAGTCTCACTCAATCAAGTGGCCTAAGATATTATTCCCATTATGTAGGAGGGACTTATCCTATATTGATCAACCATATCCCTCTACATAGATTGTGGTATATCAAACATCAGCCTTTATAGAACAACCAGTTACGGTGTATGTTTGACTGTATCAAAATATACAACTCACGATGTTAGGATAATGATGATCTCAAGTCTGAGGACCATATACATATTAATCACTATGAGTAATGTTGTGACAATTACATAATAATCCAAGAAATATACTCATAGCGGGTCAGTCCAATATGTTGTTCTCTAACACACATATTCATGCATTGATTTTGACACTCTATATCAATGACAACTCTTTATCATCAATCAACTACATGTTAGTCTTAATGCATTATTGTTGTCCTAGTCAACAATAATACTTGACTAAGGATCTTTTAAGAATAATCATATTATTCTCAGGACATTATTATAAAATAGTTTATTTGTACACACAGGAAAAAAAACTAAAATAATAATGACAATGCCTTATATTAATAAACATGGTAAATCAAGTATGTTATTACAACCATCTCATGATTGATCTTTGGGCATACTCTTACAGATCCCATGTACCATCAAATTCAAGGATACAACATCTCAACATGTCCTCGAGTTTCTGAATAATTCACTCGGATTAACCATCCATTTGCGGGTGAAAAGCTGTACTGAAATGCAATTTTGTGCCTAAAGCTTCTTGCAGTTTCTTCCAGAATCGTGATGTAAACCTCGGATCTCTGTCTGACACAATAGACAATGGCACTCTGTGCAACCTTACGATATCAGAAATGTAAAGCTCGGCTAATCTATCAAGTGAGAAATCAGATCATATCGTAATAAAAGGGGCGGATTTTGTCAACCGATCAACTACAACCCAATTCGCATCTTTCTTTCTCAGAGTCAGAGGTAATCCAGAAACAAAGTCCATCGTCACTCTATCCCATTTCCACTCGGGAATCAGAATCAGTTGTAAAGAACCGAGAGGAACCCAGATTTTGACCTTAACTTGTGGACGGACTAAACATTTTGAAACAAAGTCGAAATGTCTCGTTTCATCAGGACCACCAATGATGTTGCTTCAGATCACGGTACATCTTTATACTTCCCGGATGAACAGATAGGCGACTGTTATGTGCTTCATTCAAGATCAACGGAATCAACTCTGAGTTTCTCGAAACACTTAACTGATCTCGGAATCTCAAGCAATCATCAACATCAACTCGAAATTCAGAATCAGAGTTTAAATCACATTGAGCTCATTTTGCTATCATTTCATTATCAACCTTCTAAGCATCACATATCTGTTGTAAAAACATCGGTTTCGCTTTTAATTCAGCTAAAACTAAACCATAATCAGACAAATCTAAATGAGCATTCATAGCACGTAATGCAAACAATGATTTTCGACTCAGTGCATCGGCAACGATATTGGCTTTACCTGGATGATAGTCTGTTACATGCTCATAGTCTTTCAACAGCTCTAGCCATCTTCTCTGTCGCAAATTCAAATCTTTTTGAGTCAACAGATATTTAAGACTTTTATGATATGAAAACACGTGACATTTCTCACCAAACAGATAATGACGCTAAATCTTTAATGCGAACACAATCGCAGCTAACTCAAGGTTGTGTGTCGTATAATTCTTTTCATGAGGCTTCAGTTGCCTCGAGGCATAAGCTATAACTTTGCCTTCTTGCATCAGAACGCAACCCAGATCACTCAATGAAGCATCACTATAAATCACAAACTCTTTACCCAATTCTGGTTGTGTCAAGACTGGAGCTTCAGTCAAAAGGGCTTTCAACTGATCAAAGCTTTTCTGACATTTATCAGACCATTCGAATCTCACATCTTTCTGAAGCAATCTAGTCAACGGAGTAGCTATCATCGAGAAACCTTTTACAAACCGACGATAATAACCAGCTAATCCCCGAAAACTGCGAACTTCAGACACATTCTTCGGAGGTTTCCAATCTAGAATAGCAGAAATCTTACTCGGATCAACTCGTATTCCAGAAACTGATACTATATGTCCCATAAAACTGACTTCACGCAACTAGAATTCACATTTGCTGAATTTCACATACAATTACTTTTCTCGCAGAGTTTGCAACATAACTCTTAGATGCTCAGCATGCTCATTTTCATCACAGGAATAAATCAAAATGTCGTCAATGAAAACAACAACAAATCGGTCTAGGTACGGTCTGAAAATTCTGTTCATCAGATCCATAAAAACAGCAAGAGCATTCGTTAGTCCGGAAGGCATAACTAAAAACTCATAATGCCCGTACCTCGTTCTGAAAGTAGTCTTCGGGATATCTAAATCCTTTACTCGTAACTGGTAATATCCCGATCTCAGATCTATCTTTGAAAACACGGTGGCTCCCTTCAGCTGATCAAACAAATCATCAATTCGCGGTAGAGGATATTTATTCTTTATAGTCACTTTGTTCAACTGACGGTAATCAATGCACATTCTTATCTTGCCATCTTTCTTTTTCACAAATAGAATAGGAGCACCCCAAGGTGAGAAACGCGATCTTGCAAACCCTCTGTCAGTCAACTCTTGTAACTGTGATTTTAACTCTTTCAATTCTATTGATGCCATTCTATATGGAGCTATCAAAATAGGAGTTGTTCCCGGTAACCAATCAATACCAAATTCGACTTCACGTATCGGAGGTATTCCCAGTAATTCTTTAAGAAATACATCAGAGAACTCACAAACAACTGGCACTGATTCAACTTTCTTTTCAGACACTTTCGAATCAATCACATACGCAAAATAAGCTTCGTAACCCTTTTTCACATAACTCTAAGCTTTCAACACAGATATCACAGCACGCAATTCGTTCAATTCACTAGACTCAATCCGAACTATTTCATCATTCTAACCTTTCAAATCAATGATCTTTCTTTTGCAATTCACAATCGCATCATGCAATGTCAACCAATCCATACCCAAGATTATGTCGAATTCATCAAAAGGTAGCAGCATCAAATCAACAGGAAAATAGATATCTCGAAACATTAACGGGCAATTCTTGCATACTTTGTCAACCATAACACTTTTACCTAAGGGGTTCGATACTTTTATAACAATCTCAGTAGACTCTACAGGCAAAGTCTTACTGGATACTAAATTCATGCATATATATGAATGAGTAGAACCAGGGTCTATCAAAGCAATCACAGAAGTATCATAAAGAGTAAATGTACCCGTTATAACATCAGGAGATGAAGCTTCCTTACGGGCTCGGATGGCATACGCTCTGGCAGGCGCTCTAGCTTCAGATCTCGCTATAATGTCTCTCGTAGTTCTCTGACTACCACTGACATTTCTCGTATTTCGAGGAGGTCAACCTCTTGCTGGAACATTATTAGATCTCAGATTCTGAACAATCTCTTGCTCAACAGACTTTGGGCAATCACGAATAAAATGATCTAACGATCCACATCTAAAACAAGCCCGATCATTCAATCTACAACTTTCCGGATGCCTTTTACCATAATGTTTACATTCAGGTCGCTCGGATCAAACATTTCCAACACCTGCCATTGAATTTGATGGAGCTTTGGAGCTCAACTTTGATCCAACCCGATTTCTATCTGAATGTCCCATATTAGCCTTTGAACGGCTATGCTCATCTCGGAATTTCTTCGAAGCAGACTGAAATGATTTTCTCAGAAATCTCTTTTTCACATATTTGGCTTTTGATTCAGCTTTTCTTTTATCTTTCCTGAGTGCCTCAGCTTTGCACGCTCGGTCAACAAGCACAACGAACTCTTTTATCTCCAGAATACCAACTAGCAAACGTATATCTTCATTTAGGCCATCTTCAAATCTCTTACACATTAATGCTTCGGTCGATACACATTTTCGAGCATACTGACTTAGTCTCACAAACTCTCGTTCGTATTCAGTGACAGACATGCGGCCCTGTTTCAAATCCAGAAATTCCTTCCGTTTCTGATCAATGAATCTCTAACTGATAAATTTCTTTCTAAACTCAGACTGGAAGAAATCCCAAGTAACCTGTTCTTTCGGAACAACAGAAATCAAAGTTTTCCACCACTGATAGGCCGCGTCTTGTAACAAAGATACAACACATTTAATGCTTTCTTCCGGAGTTAAAAATATCTCATCAAATACTCAGATAGTGTTTTCTAACCAAAGCTCGGCTTTTTCAGCATCGTCATCACTGGTGGCCCTGAACTCTTCAGCCCCATATTTACGGATTTTGTCAATCGGAGGCATATTTGAAGTCTGAGGGGGATTAGGCAGGGGCGGAGGTTGTGGAACAGCCGAATTATTTCTCACATATTGACTGAACCATTCATTCATCATTTGGAAGAAAGCTTGTTTAGCTTCTCCCTCTTGACCGCTCGTAGCCGGTCTCGAATTGGATGGCACTGTCCCTTGCGCGGGAGTAGGCGCATTGCTTTTTACATCATCAACTACGGCTCTTTTGGGATCCATTACTATACGAAAATCACATTTTACACGTCAGGATTCATCACACTATCACAGATCAGACTACATTAGTCTAAGAATCGACTAAACCGTAGCTCAGATACCAACCAAATGTAACACCCCTAACCCGTTTCCGTCGCCAAAACATGGTTAAGAGGCACTACCAGACAATCAGAAACTTTTACAGATAATTCATCACATAATTCATCATATCACATCAAAGTGTCCCTTAAATAGGTCAACGAAACCTTTAACATGCTTTAAAATAAGGCCGGACTAAACCGAACACATATAGAAATTCTTGGAAATTTAAAATTTTTTCTAAGTTACAGAGGTCACACGCCTATGTGGGCAGGCCGTGTGCCTCCCACGGCCTTAGACACGCCCGTGTATCTAAGCCGTGTCAAAACAAGGCATACATATTGACTTGCACCACACGGCCAGTCACACGCCCTTGTGTCTAGCCCGTGGTCGCTACTGACTTGTTTTGAATTACAAATACGAGTGACACAGTCGAGCTACACGCCCGTGTGCTCAACCGTGTGGGCACTTATAGGCCATTTTCAAGGCCAAAATGCCACCCACACTTGGGTCATTCCTACAATCTCAAATAAGCATTATTACATACACAATTGGCAACCAATATCATGACAAATGAACAACATATCATCTCATTCAATCTCATTTCTATTCATGCCAACTTGTATGCTAATTTACACAACCAATTCACATGTAAAACCAAGCATAATTAATCCACAATTTCACTAAATCACTATGGCATCAATCCATCAATAAGCTTACCATTCATAAGGCCATTTCATTGCCATCAAGCCATACCAAAACATGAATCATATACCATATTTACTCATCCATATTACCAACATTTTTCTAGCCAAATCTCATGGCTATTTACATCTCAAACATATACCAAATGACTAGCCTATACATGCCATATTTAGTTATATACACATTTTCAAAGTACAAAAATATGATTGAGTAGTGTGATGACGATCTTCGATGGTCCCCGAGCCTTCAGTAGCTTCGACGATCTATAAAATAGAGCAAACACACACAAAGTAAGCTTTCCAAAAGCTTAGTAAGCCATATACAAATAAACTTAACATAAATCATTCATAAGTATAGCTATTTGAATTCATTAACATTTAATCTTTTCAAGCACATAAATAATCTCTTTGGCTCACTTGGTTTGCCCTTGCTTACCAATTCATCATATCTCAAGTATCTCATTTGCTCATATCTCAAACATACATATATATCATGTTTCTTTGCATCAATGCACATACTTACTAACATTTCATGCTTATACAAAGCATACGTATCAACGTACCTAAAACAGATGTATAATTCATATTGTCATTAATTTCTCGGACTTGCCCGTTGAACCGTTCGGAATCAAATAGGATACTCAGAGTGCTCAGAATAGTCGTACAATGCCTACGTCCCAGACGAGGTCTTACATGTACTCAAATATCGATGCCACTATCCCAGATAGGGTCTTACTCGAATCAAATACGATGCCAATGTCCTAGACATGGTCTTACACGTAAATCTCATATCGATGCCAACGTCTCAGACATGGTCTTACACGAAATCTCAAATCAATGCCAACGTCCCAGACGTGGTCTTACATGATATTACATATCAGACACCTATGTCATGACATATGCAATCCTATCTATTCCTAGGCTCATACGAGACTTCTCGAACTTTATCAACTTGTTGACTTATTCGTAATCTCAGACTTCACTACATTCCATCTCAATGGTTTTTCATAGCAATTCAAATTTCATATATGCACAAATAGTTCAATTCAAATACATTTATTTGTATATCGACTTACCTCGAATTCGGATATTCAATTGGATTCGGTTATTCGACAACTTTTGACTTTCCACAATCTAAGTTTGTTTTCCTCGGTTCTTGATCTATACATATTCAAATTTAACCCATTTATTCAACAACTCATTCAATTCAATCCAAAAACACATATTTAGGGCAATTTACAAATTAGCCCTCACATTTTCACATTTGGACAATTTAGTCCCTATTTCACAAAATAACAAAATACACATAATTTCAAGTTATCCATGCCTAGCCGAATTCTCATGTAGCTCATACAAGTCCTTATATTTCATTTATTTCACAAATTAGTCCTTCAAAATTGCATTTTCTCAATTTAATCCAAAATACTCAAATTCAACAAAACTCCAAAGACAAACTATGATAATCAAACACATATCTTTCATAATTCATTATCAAACATCACAAAACACATAAGTTCATCAAAGGCTTATTTCAAAAATATCATCAATTCTCAAAATTAAGACATGGGTTTCAAAGTTTACGAAGCAACGATTGCAAAAACGTAGAAATTATCAAAAAACGAGTCAAAATCATACCTTAATCTACCCCAAGTATGTACCGAATATAAAAAGAGCTCAAACCCTTCTTCTTTCTTCTTATTTTCTGTGATGAAGCATAAAGATGATAGAATTTAGCTTTTGTTTTAGTTTAATAATCTTTGATTTATCAATTTACCTATTTAGCCTTTTAATAAACATATAATAACATATAAACATAAGGCGACTAATGTCTTTTAACCATCCACTAACTAAATATTGGCTTAATTGCCTCATAAGGCCTCCTCATTTAAAAGCCACATCAAATAGGTGTCTTTTCATAAAGCATGCAAATTTTACATTCAATGCAATTTAATCCTTTTTCTCAAATTAAGCACACAGACGGACAAATTAACTTACGAAACTTTAACACATGCTTAATCACATATCAAAGGCACAAAAAATAATATTAAAATATTTTTTTGACCCAGATTTGTGGTCCCGAAACTACTATTCTGACTAGGGTCTAAACCGAACTGTTTGATTATTATTATTTTATTTTAAACATGGTATATAGAAAAATTATTAAGTTTATTCCCAAAATTTCTTTTCAGTTGCGGAAGCTAAGTTTAAAATTAACCGATTTACGAAACCGTGATGTTTAAAGATTAAGTTGTGGAAGCGCAGTGTTTTGAAAACAGTTATTGTTTTGGAAAACCGCAATCTACTTTTAACAGATAGAAAACGTAATGACTGAAAATCCCAAATTAAAAACCATAATTAAAAGAGGCCGTATTACAACCCAATAAGAATGCAGTTTAAGTAAGGTAAAATAGAATACTAAAATATAAAGTTGTTCGTAGTGTGGCCACCTCCGAGTCCTCCAATACGTCAAATCGCCTACTGAGAATTACCTGAAAAATTAAAAAGAGGGGTGAGTTTGCGAAAACTTAGTGTGTACAACCCTCATCGATCATAAAGCATGCATCACATCAATCCAGGCCTAAGCCTGTTACAGTAACCAATGTTGGCCTAAGCCCAACATAGTAACCAATGTGGGCCTAAGCCCAACACAGTAACGGTGGCATTTGGGCCTTAGCCCATAACAAATGTCACATATAACATCTATCTGGGCCTAAGCCCATCTCAATATCAGAATCAATATGTGCAATGCATGAATACCCAAACCAACCCTGCACTCCGTCTCCTGTCCAACCCTGCACTCCTGTGGGGATTTAATCGACCCACTCATCCCTACACTCCTTATGTAGCACCGGTTGCGGCACTAACCAATATTGCAGCAGAGCTGCCAATGTAACAGCCCAGTTTAGACCCTAGTCAGAATAGTGGTTTTGAGACCACAAATCTGAGGTCAAAATAATATTTTAAAATTATTTTTGATGTTTATAATGTGTGATTGAGCTTGTTTGAGAGTTTCGTGTGAAAATTTTATCGACTGTGTGTCAAATTGTGAGAAATGACTTAATCTCATAAAGTGTAAAATGTTGTGTGTTGATTGTTAAGTGTTTAATTGTTGTTGTCTTTATAATAGGGAGGCCTTATGAAGCAATTAAGCCACTTTTAAGATAGTGGATGGTAGATGGACATAAATGGCCTAATATTTGCTAGTTAATTAGTTGATGCATTAAGGGCAAATTGGTAAACATGAACTAAGTTTATATTAAAATAAAACAAAAGCTAAATAGTGCTCATATTTGTTTTTATGAACCAAATGTAAGAAAAGAAGAGGAGGGTTTGAGGCTTTTTGATTTTCGGCACTAGTGAGCTTCAATTGGTAAGTGTTTTGAGTTCAGTTTTTGATAATTTCTACGTTTTTGTGATTGTTGCTTTGTGTACCATCAAACCATGCTTTAATTTTAGAAATTGGTGATGATTTTGAGATGTGCCGTTGATGAATACTTGAGCTTTGTGATAGTTGGCTATGGATTATGAAAGCTTGGTGTTGGGTTAACATAGTTTGTATTTGGATTTTTGGTGAAATTGAGTATTTTGGGCTAAATTGAGAAAAGTGTAAATTGGGGGACTAAAATATGAAATAAATTAAATGTGTGGGCTTGTATGAACACAAGGAAAATTCGGCTAGACTTATGCTAAGTGAAATTATGTGTATTTTGTGATTTTGTTAAATTGGGACTAAAGTGTCGAAATGTGAAAATGTGAGGGTTATTTTGTAAAATGCCCTAAATAAGTGTGTATGGATTAAATTGAATGAATTGGTGATTGAATAGATTGAATTTGAATGTGTATAGACCAAGAGAGGAAAGGTTCAGATCGAGATCAAGGCAAAGATAAAGTGCTCGATTAATGGACCGTTTCGGTATTTCGACGTCCGAGGTAAGTCTGGATATAGTACTAGTTGTAAACTATATCTTTGTGATGTGAATTTGAATGAATAAATGTATATAATTATGAGATTAGAAATGCTATGTGCTAATTTGAATTAGAGGGCACTAAGTGTGCGAATTTAGAAATGAAACTGAGAAGATTAGCACTGTGTGTGCGAGATGATAGAAGCTTCGGCTTATCGAATTGGCACAGTGTGTGCGATACCGATATAAGTTCAGTTTAACATATTGGCACTGAGTGTGCGATGATGATTATGATTTGATTATGAATTTGGCACTAAATGTGCAAACAAATCAAAGGAGTAGCAAAGGTTGAATTAGAGATAATATCGAGCAATTGAGTAGCAAGATTGGTGAGTAACTATGTGTTGAGCAAGGTACGTGTGAACCTATGAGGTTGATGATAGCCTTAAAAGTTGAATGAGTAGATACTTGAACATATGGTTGAGATTGAAGATGAACCTAATTGTGCATTTATTTATGTGGTGGTTTAATTGTGTATAGATGTGAATTGTTGAGTTTCATGTATTGTATTTCGAACTTACTAAGCTTTGAAAGCTTACTGTGTGATTTGTGTCTTTGTCTTACAGAGTCAGTAAAGCTAGCTCGGATCTGGGGATCGTCAGCATCTCTATCACACTATCGGCAATCTATTTTTGGGTATTTTTGAAAAGATGTATATAGTTGAAATATGGCATGTATAGGCTAGAAGTTATGGCATGTTTTGAAATGCTTAATCCTTGCCATGTGATTTGGCTTGGAAGTTGAATGATGTTAAACTTATGAATGAGCTATAAGTATGGTATTTTTCGTGAATATGTGATTGATGAAAGATGTGGTTTGGAGATGAATTATGGCATGGATTACATAAGGCTAGATATATATATATATGTTTTGAGATGTACAATTGTTACTTGAATGGACTCATTTGTGATGATATTAGGAATGGAAGTAGATGGTATTGTTGATGATTAATTGGTGCATGAAATGGTATGTTTTGAAAGCATTTAGAAGTATGAATTGGCATTACTTTGAAGTTTGTAGGTATGACCCAAGTGTGGGTGGCGAAATGGCTTTGCAAATGGCTTATTTTGCATACATGGTAAAGGGGCACGGGCGTGTGTCTCTGCCGTGTGGCTCAAGGACCACTTCGAGGTGTGTCTGGAAAGGTTACATGGTCGTGGTACACGGGCGTGCCTGGTAGTCGTGTGACCAAGTCAGTAGCTAGCCTAATTGCACACGGCCATGGCATACGAGCGTGTCTAATGGCCATGGGGATAAGTCAGTATGTATGCTCTGTTTTGGCACGTGTTGGACACATGGGTGTGTCTGGTAGCCGTGAGAGGCACACGTCCTGACTGCACGGGTGTGTGACCTCTGCAGTTTGGAAAAATCTTTGAGTTTCTAAAAACTTTCGTAAGTGTTCGGTTTAGTCCCGACCTCTTTCTAACACGTGTTTAAGGTCTTGAAGATCTCGATAAGGGACTATATACTCGTGTTTGAATATTTTTGATTGATGTTTGAATTTGTGTCGTGAAATGGATGTGAAATGTTTCGATTATTCGGTAATGCCTCTTAACCCTATTCCGGTGACGGTTTCGAGTTAGGGGTGTTACATTTTATTGGTATCAGAGCTACGATTTAGTCGATTCTCAGACTAACGTAGCGTGTGTGAGTCTAGCTATACTTTCCATATATGAAATTGCGATAGTGTGATGAATCCTGACAGTTATAAATGTGTTTTCGTATAGTAATGGATCTCGATCAAGCAGTTGCTGATGATGTTGAGAGTGATACGCCTGCTTTCGCGCAAGGGACAGTGCCGGCCATATCTAGGCCGAATGATAGTGGTGAGGGAGGAGAGGCTAAGCAAGCCTTCTTTCGAATGATGAGTGAGTGGTTTTTGGAGTTCGTTCAAACAAATCCAGCTGCTCCACAACCTCCACCCCCACAAGTACCTGTTGTGCCTCAATTTGTAGATCCGAATCGATTGAATAAGCCTCTTGTGGATAAGATCAGAAAGTACGGGGCCGAAGAGTTTAGGGCCACCGCTGATGATGATGCTGAGCGAGCTGAGTTTTGGCTCGAGAATACAATTCGGGTATTCGATGAGATGCCGTTGACTCCTAATGAATGCATTAAGTGTGTAGTTTCTTTGTTGAGGGATACGACATATAACTGGTGGAAAACGTTGATTTTTGTAGTTCCAAGAGAGAGAATCACTTGGGATTTATTTCAAGTTGAATTTAGAAAGAAGTATATCAGTCAATGATTCATAGATCAGAAACATAAAGAGTTTCTAGAGTTGAAATAGGGCTGTATGACAGTTACGGAATATGAACAAGAATCTGTGAGATTGAGCCAATATGTGCGGGAATGTGTTTCGACCGAAGCTACTATGTCTAAATGCTTCATTGAAGGGTTGAATGAAGACATTAACTTGTTGGCTGGGATACTTGATATAAATGAATTTCTTGTGTTAGTTGAAAGAGCCTGTAAAGCTGAAGAGCTCAGTAAAGAAAAGAGGAAAGCTGATTCTGAAGCTCGGGATGAGAGAAAAAGATTGATGAGTAAGTTGTCTCAACCTTCGACGAAGAGATTTAGAGATGCAAGCAACCGATCAAATGCTTCATTTGGACATCCGTATAGAGATCGTGCAAGACTAAGTGTTGGTCCGAGAACTCAAGCTCTAATTGAATCAAGTGTTGAAAGTGCTAAAAGTAACAAACCTGAGTGTAGACAGTGTGGAAGATGACATGTGGGAGAATGCTGGGGTAAATACAACAATAGAGTTTGCTATAAATATGGATCATGAGAACATTTCATTCGAGATTGCCCAAAGTTAGCTGAGGAAGAAAATGTTCAGAATATGAAATCGAGTAATGTGACAGCTAGGGGTAGATCACCCAGAAATGCCGAGAATGTAATTGGAAGTCAAAGAGGGACTACTGATACAGCTGTGAGATCAGAGGCGAAAGCACCTGCCCGAGCCTATGCTATAC
The DNA here is from genome assembly GCA_025698515.1 of Gossypium sturtianum. Lineage (NCBI taxonomy): Eukaryota > Viridiplantae > Streptophyta > Magnoliopsida > Malvales > Malvaceae > Gossypium > Gossypium sturtianum. The sequence continues at coordinate 65,881,492 of CM046946.1, read as the reverse complement.
ATGCATGAGAGGAAGCATCATCTCCAAACGTCATTACTGGTACTTTTATTCTATTTGATACTGATGTGATTGCGTTGAAAGATCCAGGTTCTACTCATTCCTATGTGTGTGTGAATCTAGTATGAAGTAAGACTCTACCTGTTGAGTCTACTGAATTTGTGATTAGAGTATCGAACCCGTTAGGTAAGTGTGTCTTGGTGGATAAAGTGTGTAACATCTCGATTTAGGGCCTAGTCGGAATAGTGGTGCGACACCACAAATCTGAAGTAGAAAAATGAGTTTTAAGGATTATGATATGTTTGCATGAAAGTATGAAAGTTTCATGATGTAATTTTGCTAATTGTGATTGAATTGTCCAATAGGACTAAATTGCAAAAGTTGCAAAATGTGAGATTCTAGAAGCTTTTAGTATAAAATAGCTTTGGATTATTAATTAGAGGTCTTTAAATAGCAATTTTCCCAATTTCTAATTTTTGGACAAAAATGGGTAGGAGTGGGCAAAATTTGAAAGTATGGTAAAAAGGGCATTTTGGTCATTTGTCAAATAAATGATTAAAAAGATGAAATAGTCAAAATTTAATGCTCATCTTCTTCCCTTGGCCAAAAATTTCAAGAAGCCATAGCTAGGGTTCTTCAAATTTTTCAAGGTTGCTAGTAAGTGCATCCTAGTCCCGTTTTTTGATATTCTTCGTATTTTTGAAGTCCTCGTAACATGAGTTAGCTATTTTTAGCTATATGTTGAGCTAGGATTCATGTTCAAAAATATACCCATGTATTACATGCATATATTTTGATGTTTTATGGAAGATTATGAGAGTTGGATGTAGAATAAACATCTTTTACTAAGTGAATTCCATGAAAAATGCATGTAAGGACTAGTTTGTAAAAGTCTGGAAAATGGTCATACATGAGTGATTTAGTGAGAATTGAAGGTTGCTATAGTTGAGAGTATGAGTCAGCTAAGCATGAAATTCTAGAAAGTTGAATGAAAATCACTTTACGAGCCTTGGGGCAAAAGTGTAAATATGAGGAAGTTTAGGGGCAAAATGATAATTTTGCCAAAGTATGAGTTTTGAGTCAATTTAGTCAATGTGTGTATTAAATGAGTTGATTTATCAATATAGATCAAGAAAGACGAAGCCCGGGTCGAAATCGAGGCAAGAACAAAGTCGTGGACTAAATTGCACGTCTTCATACATTTTGAATACCGAGGTAAGTTTATGTGTAAACAATGCATTTATACATATTCATTGTTGATGCTAACTAGTATATAGCATGATTGAGATCCTATACGGTTCAAGTGGATTGAATGTAGTAGTTATTGAGTAATTGATGTATGAATTACGAAATAGATGTGTGAATACGTAGTGATAATACTTGACGGTGGGCTAAGTGCGATACCACATTAATACTTAACTACGATGGGCTGTGTGCGATGCTTTCGTTAAGTATACTATTTAGTGGGCTATGTGCGAAACCACTATAATTACACTATTTGGAAGGTTAAGTGTGATACTACCCTACTATTTGATTGTGGTGGGCTAAGTCTGAAACCACCGAGTGATTTAGCTGTGTGGTTGAGAAATTGTGGTGTTGAGTGTAGGTATGCAAATGAATGAATCTAAGTGTTAAGCTTGTGATGTGGTGGAAATATGGTAAGGGATAGAATGAGTAAGCATAGTGGTGGATGTGAATTGTCTTGTTTAGTATAATGCTAATTGGTGTTTAGCTCATACTATAATGTAAATTGTTTGTATGTAAATTTACTAAGCTTAAAGCTTACTCCCCTTTCTTTTCCCTTGTTTTATAGAGCTAAAGAGTCGGGACGAGATACGCAGATAATTTGGAAGATTGCCCACACTATCAGCTCACTTGGTACATTTAGATTTAGTGCTTTTGTATATGGCATGTATAGAGACTAGACAAGTTAGTTTATGTTGTTGTATTGGCCAAGGATGTGTTGGCCCTTTTGATGGATAATATATTTTGTATAATGCCATGGTTAATGGTTTATCTTGTTATATGAAAAGATGTAGTTATCCATGAGAGTTTATATTGCAAAACATGAATTGTTTGATGATGTGTTGAATAGATACATATTGTGTGAACTAGAGGGGTGAAAAGAGCTTGGCAAATAGCCTTGTTCTTGTCCACTAGGGTAGACACACGGGTGTGTGTCTAAGCCGTGTGTGACACACGGGCTAGCCACATGGGTGTGTGACTTGGCTGTGTGTCCCCTGCATGTTAAGGTGGTAAGTCAGTGTCGACCATGGGCTTGTCACACGGGTGTGTGCCTAGGCCGTGTAAGATGGTCAGTGTTCACCACGGGTGGAGAACACGAGCGTGTTCTTAGGCCGTGTAATACAACCAGAATACCCAAGTTTTATACACGAGATGGGGACATGGGCGTGTGTGACCACACGACCTGCTCCCACGGGCATGTCCTATTTCACATGGGCGTGTGGCCCTTGTCAAGGTGGAAGAAATTTTAAGATCGCAAAGGTTTTCGGTAGGATTTCGAAACCCCTCGTATGTATGTTTAAGGCCTCGTGGGTATTTAATGAGGTCGTTTTGGTGACTATAGAGAGTTGTCATGTTGGGACTAAAGTGGATTAAGTCCGGTAATGCCTCGGACCCGATTCCAGCGTAGAATATGGGTAAGGGGTGTTACATTTAGTGGTATCAGAGCTATGGTTTAGTCAGTTCTCGGACTACCGTAGCAGGTGTAAGAGTCTAGCTATACATGCCATAAGCATATAATGATAGTGTGGTGGCTTTTTATGATTCTAAACTTTTCTTATTATAGCTTATGGATCCCGATCAATCGGCTGCTGATGACGCAGCTAGTAATGTGACAGCTCCCACGCAAGGGACCGCGCCTGTTCAGAGTGGACCCGAGATTAGGGGTAAAGGAGAAGAGGCTCAAGAAGCCTTTCTCCAGATGATGAGTAATTGGTACTCGGAGTATGTTTGAGCAAACCCTAATGCTCAATCTCCTCCACCTCCTCCTATACCTCAGCCAGTTCCAGTGGCTCCTCCAGGTATAGAAGTAGTGAGAGTAACGAAGCCCCCGGTATATAAGATTCAGAAGCAATGGGCTGAGGAGTTTAGAGCTAAAGTAGATGATGACCCTGAGAGGGCGGAGTTCTGGCTTGAGAACTCAATGAGAGTATTTGATGAACTCTAATGTACACTTGAGGAGAGCTTAAAGTGCACTGTGTCTTTGCTGAGGGACTTGGCATACCATTGGTGGAAAACGTTAACATCAGTGGTTCCAAAAGAGAGGGTGATGTGGGACTTCTTTTTGGAGGAATTTCGAAAGAAGTATATAAGTCAGAAATTTACTGAAAAGAAACGGAAGGAATTCCTTGAGTTAAAGCAAGGAAGAATGAATGTAGCTGAATATGAGCGCAAATTTGTTAGGCTTAGAAAGTACGCGCAAAGAATGTGTGTCAATGGAAACTATTTTGTGCAAGAGGTTCGAAGATGGGCTAAATAAGGATGTTAAACTCCTAGTTGGCATTTTGGAGTTAAAAGAGTTTGTGGTGTTGGTTGATAGGGCAAGTAAGGCCGAAGAACCGAGTAAGGAAAAGAGGAGGGCTCTGAATGAGGCTCCAGATGCATGAAAACGACCGATGGGCAAGTCGTATCAAACTCAGTCGAAAAGATCCAAGGAAGTGAATCCTCGGACGAATGCATCAGTTGGATATTCACATCGAGACCAAAGCAACACTCGTTCTGGCTCGAGAGTTCAAGCCACCTCGATGGAAACTGTGGGCAATCCGAAGACCAAACCAGAGTGTCCAAGTTGTGGTAGATATCACACTGGAGAGTGTTGGGGAAACAACCGAAATTGTTATAAGGGTGGTTCCCCCGACCATTTCATTCGAAATTGCCCCGAGAAGGATGACAAGGAAAGGAAGCAAGAGATAAGATCCAGCAATGTATCTGCAATGGGTAGGCCACCAAAGAACCCGGGAGGTGGGACTAGTGGTAGAGGTGCATCACGAGACTCTGCTGTGAGACCGGATGGTCGGGCACCTGCGAGGACGTATGCCATTTGCGCTCGCGAAGAGGCATCATCCCCAGATGTAATAACGGGTACTTTTTCTCTTCATGACACCTTTGTTATTGCTTTGATTGATCCAGGGTCTACCCATTCTTATATTTGCATGAGGCTGGCATCTAGTTTGAGTATGATCGTTGAGTCTACGGAAATTGTGGTTAAGGTGTCAAACCCGTTAGGTAAACATGTGTTAGTGGAGAAGGTGTGTAGAAATTGTCCTTTGACAATTAGGGGTCATTGTTTCCCAACAAACCTTATGTCGTTACCGTTTGATATATTTGACTTGATCCTTTGTATGGATTGGTTGACTACCCATAGTGTTTTAGTGAACTATGGTAGTAAATTTATTGAATTGAAATGTGAGAATAGAGATGTTATTCGGGTTAAATCAGGTGGATCAGATAGTCTCCCGGTGATGATTTCTTCCTTAGTGGCCGAGAAATGCTTGAGAAAAGGTTGTGAGTCCTATCTCGCTGTTGTATTGAATACTCAAGAGTCTGAGATAAAGATTGAAAAAGTACCGGTGGTATGTGAGTATCCAAATGTTTTCTCGGAAGAGTTACCCGGATTGCCTCTAGTTAGAGAGGTCAAGTTTGGAGTTGGGTTAGTATCGGGAACGGTACCTGTTTCAGTTGCTCCGTATAGAATGGCGCCATTAGAGTTGAAAGAATTGAAGGTTCAGTTGCAAGAGTTGACGGATAAGGGTTTTGCAAGGCTGAGCTACTCACCGTGGGGTGCTCCGGTGTAATTTGTGAAGAAGAAAGATGGGTCGATGAGATTGTGCATAGACTACAGACAACTAAACAAAGTGATGGTGAAAAGTAAGTATCCTTTACCAAGGATAGATGATCTATTTGATTAACTAAAGGGAACCACAGTATTTTCCAAGATAGACCTGAGGTCTGGCTATTACCAGTTGAGGGTTAAGGAGCACGATGTGCTGAAAACTGCATTTCGGACTAGGTATGGCCATTATGAGTTCCTGGTCATGCCGTTCGGTTTAACGAACGCCTCTGTAATTTTTATGGATTTGATGAACCGTGTCTTCCGACCGTATTTGGACAAGTTTGTGGTTGTCTTCATTGATGACATACTAATTTATTCTCGAGATGAGAGCGATCATGCAGAACACCTGTGGATTGTCTTACAAACCTTAAGAGACAAGCAGTTGTATGCTAAATTTAGCAAGAGTGAGTTTTGGCTCCGAGAGTTCAGATTCTTAGGACACATTGAATCGGGTGATGGTATTAGAGTCGACCTGAGTAAGATCTCAGCTATTGCGGATTGGAAACCGCCGAGAAACGTGTCAGAAGTCAAAAGCTTTTTGGGTTTGGCGGGGTACTATAGACGGTTTGTGAAGGGGTTTTCTATGATTGCTACCCCGATGATGAAACTGTTACATAAGGATGTTAAGTTTGAATGGACTGAGAAATGTCAACAGAGTTTTGAGAAATTGAAAACATTGTTGACTGAGGCGTCGATTTTGGTTCAACCAGAATCGAGGAAAGAGTTCGTGGTTTACAGTGACGCGTCGTTAAATGGTCTTGGTTGTGTGTTGATGCAAGAGGGTAAGGTAGTCGCTTACGCCTCGAGGTAGTTAAAACCGCATGAGAAGAATTATCCGACTCATGATCTGGAGTTGGCTGCGATTGTTTTCGCTTTAAAGATTTAGCGACACTATTTATATGGTGAGAGGTGCCGAATCTGCACGGATCATAAGAGTTTGAAGTATTTGATGGATCAAAAGGATTTGAATTTGCGACAGCGGCGGTGGCTTGAGTTATTGAATGACTATGAATTAGTCATCGATTACCATCCGGGAAAAGCAAATGTGGTTGAAGATGCCTTGAGTAGGAAATCCTTGTATGCTTTGAGAGCTATGAGCACGAGTTTAGCATTGTCTTATGATCGTGCTATATTGGCCGAGTTAAGAGCTAAGCCACTATTTGTTCAACAGATATGTGAGGCTCAAAGGAATGATTGTGAGATACAAGTTAAGAGAGCTAAGTGTGGATCGGAAAATGATTCTGATTTTCGAGTGGGCTCGGATGATTATTTGTTGTATCATGACAGAATTTGCGTACCCAGAGATGATGAATTGATCCAAAAAATTTTGCATGAGTCACATAGTGGTTATTTGTCAGTACACCCGGGGAGTACGAAAATGTACAACGATCTGAGGAAATTTTATTGGTGGCCGGGTATGAAAAGAGACATCTCTGAGTTTGTGACAATATGTTTGATTTTTCAACAAGTGAAAGCTGAGCATCAAGTCCCCTCGGGATTGCTTCAGCCAGTGATCGTTCCTGAATGGAAGTGGGATCAGATTACCATGGATTTCGTGACTGGGTTGCCTATGACACCGAAAAAGAGAGATGATGTGTGGTTTGTCGTTGATAGACTGACGAAGATGGCTCACTTTATTCCAGTACGTGTTGATTATTCACTAGTTAAGTTGGCCGAGTTGTATATTGCAGAGATAGTGAGATTACATGGAGTGCCTGTATCTATTATCTCGGATAGATCCGAGGTTCACTTCAAATTTTTGGAAGAAGTTGCAGGAGGCCTTGGGTACAAGATAAAATTTTAGTACTGCATTCCATCCGCAAACCGATGGTCAGTCTGAAAGAGTAATTCAAGTTCTCGAAGATATGCTCCGATGTTGTGTGTTAGAGTTCGAAGGTAGTTGGGAAAGATATCTACCTTTGGTTGAATTTGCTTATAATAATAGTTATCAATCGAGTATACGGATGGCACCGTATGAAGCATTGTATGGTCGTAAATGTCAGACTCCTTTGTATTGGATCGAGCTTAGTGAGAAATGAATCCATGGGGTCGATCTAGTAAAAAAGACCGAGGAGAAAGTGAAAGTGATCCGTAATAAATTGAAAGATGCTTTGGACCGACAGAAGTCGTACGCGGATTTGAAAAGAAAAGAAATTGAGTTTCAAGTGGGTAATAAGGTGTTTTTTAAAGTGTCCCCGTGGAAGAAAATCTTGAGATTTGGATGAAAAGGGAAATTGAGTCCGCGATTCATAGGGTCGTATGAAATTACTGATAGAATTGGGCCAGTGGCATACCTATTAGCTTTGTCGGTGGAGTTAGAGAAAATACATAACGTGTTTCATGTATCGATGTTAAGGCGATATTGCTCCGATCCTTCGCATGTGATTCCTTCACCAGAAATTGAAATACGATCGGATGTGTCTTATGAAGAGGAGCCGATTAAAATCTTGGCTCGAGAAGTGAAGCAGTTGATGAATAAAGACATAACCCTAGTGAAAGTGTTATGGCAGAAACACAGTGTAGAAGAGCCTACATGGGAACCGAAGGAAGCCATGAGAGAGCAACATCCAAACCTTTTTACCGGTAAGATTTTCAAGGGCGAAAATCTCTAAAGGGGGAGAGAGTTGTAACATCCCGATTTAGAGCCTAGTCAGAATAGTGGTGTGAGACCACAAATCCGAAGTAGAAACATGAGTTTTAAGGTTTATGATATGTTTGCATGATAGTATGAAAGTTTCATGCAGTAATTTTGCTAATTGTGATTGAATTGTCCAATAGGACTAAATTGCAAAAGTTGGAAAATGTGAGATTCTAGAAGCTTTTAGTATAAAATAGCTTTGGATTATTAATTGGAGGTCCTTAAATAGCAACTTGCCCAATTTCTAATTTTTGGACAAAAATGGGCATGAGTGGGTAAAATTTGAAAGTATGGTAAAAAGGGCATTTTGGTCATTTGTCAAATAAATGATTAAAAAGATGAAATAGTCAAAATTTGATGCTCATCTTCTTCCCTTGGTCGAAAATTTCAAGAAGCCATAGCTAGGGTTCTTCAAATTTTTCAAGCTTGCTAGTAAGTGCATCCTAGTCCCGTTGTTGATATTCTTCGTATTTTTGAAGTCCTTGTAACATGAGTTAGCTATTTTTAGCTATATGTTGAGCTAGGATTCATGTTCAAAAATATACCCATGTATGACATGCATATATTTTGATGTTTTATGGAAGATTATGAGAGTTGGATGTAGAATAAACATCTTTTACTAAGTGAATTCCATGAAAATGCATGTAAGGACTAGTTTTGTAAAAATCTTGAAAATGGTCATACATGAGTGATGTAGTGAGAATTGAAGGTTGCTATAGTTGAGAGTATGAGTCAGCTCAGCATGAAATTCTAGAAAGTTGAATGAAAATCACTTTACGAGCCTTGGGGCAAAAGTGTAAATATGAGGAAGTTTAGGGGCAAAATGATAATTTTGCCAAAGTATGAGTTTTGAGTCAATTTAGTCAATGTCTGTATTAAATGAGTTGATTTATCAATATAGATCAAGAAAGATGAAGCCCGGGTCAAAACCGAGGCAAGAACAAAGTCGTGGACTAAATTACATGTCTTCATACATTTTGAATACCGAGGTAAGTTTATGTGTAAACAATGCATTTATACATATTCATTGTTGATGCTAACTAGTATATAGCATGATTGAGAACCTATACGGTTCAAGTGGATTGAATGTAGTAGTTATTGAGTAATTGATGTATGAATTACGAAATAGATGTGTGAATGCGTAGTGATAATACTTGACGGTGGGCTAAGTGCGATACCACCTTAATACTTAACTACGATGGGCTGTGAATTGTCTTGCTTAGTATAATGCTAATTGGTGTTTAGCTGCTACTATGATGTAAATTGTTTATATGTAAATTTACTAAGCATAAAGCTTACTCCCCTTTCTTTTCCCTTGTTTTATAGAGCTAAAGAGTCGGGACGAGATACACAGATAATTTGGAAGATTGCCCACACTATCAGCTCACTTGGTACATTTAGATTTAGTTCTTTTGTATATGGCATGTATAGAGGCTAGACAAGTTAGTTTATGTTGTTGTATTGGCCAAGGATGTGTTGGCCCTTTTGATGGATAATCTATTTTGTATAATGCCATGGTTAATGGTTTATCTTGTTATATGAAAAGATGTAGTTATCCATGAGAGTTTCTATTGTAAAACATGAATTGTTTGATGATGTGTTGAATAGATACATGTTGTGTAAACTAGAGGGGTGAAAGAGCTTGGCAAATAGCCTTGTTCTTGTCCACTAGGGTAGACACACGGACGTGTGTCTAGGCCGTGTGTGACACACGGGCTAGCCACGTGGGTGTGTGACTTGGCCGTGTGTCCCCTGAATGTTAAGGTGGTAAGTTAGTGTCGACCATGGGCTAGTCACACGGGCGTGTGCCTAGGCTGTGTAAGATGGTCAGTGTTCACCACGGGTGGAGAACATGGGCGTGTTCTTAGGCCGTGTAATAAAAGGAGAATACCCATGTTTTTATACATGGGGTGGGGACATGGGCGTGTGTGACCACACGACCTGCTCCCACGGGCGTGTCCCATTTCACATGGGCGTGTGGCCCTTGTCAAGGTAAAAGAAATTTTAAGATCGCAAAGGTTTTCGGTAGGATTCTGGAACCCCTCGTATGTATGTTTAAGGCCTCGTGGGTCTTTAATGAGGTCGTTTTGGTGACTATAGAGAGTTGTCATGTTGGGACTAAATTGGATTAAGTCTGGTAATGCCTCAGGCCCGGTTCTAGTGTAGAATACGGGTAAGGGGTGTTACAAAGTGTGCAAGAATTGTCCATTGATGTTTCGGAATGTTTGTTTTCCGGCTAATTTAATGTTTCTACCTTTCGATGAATTTGATATTATTTTGGGTATGGATTGGCTCCCTTTGCATAATGCCATTGTGAATTGTAAAAGAAACAGTATTGAATTGAGAAGTTAGAACGGGGAGATAGTTTGAATTGAATCCAGTGATATGAAAGGGTTACCAGCTGTTGTATCAGCAATGAAAGCTTTGAACTATGTGAGAAGGAGTTGCGAAGCCCATCTTGCGTATGTGATAGATACGAAAGTAACAGAAAAGAAAGTTGAATCTGTACCTGTGGTTTGTGAATTCCCTGATGTATTTCCTGAAGAACTACCAGGACTACCTCTGATATGGGAAGTTGAATTTAGCATTGAATTGGTGCCGGGAACAACTCTTATCTTAATAGCCCCGTATAGAATGGCACCGACAGAATTGAAAGAGTTGAAGTCTCAGTTGCAAGGATTGACCGATAGAGGATTTGCACGATCGAGTTTTTCGCCTGGGATGCTCTTGTGATGGTTGTGAAAAAGAAATACGGCACTATGAGAATGTGTATTGACTATCGACAATTGAACAAAGTTACAATAATGAATAAATATTCGTTGCCTCACATTGCTGATTTGTTTGATCAGCTGAAAGGAGCTACAGTGTTTTCAAAAATAGATTTGAGATCAAGTTATTATCAGTTGAGGGTTAAAGAATCAGATGTGCCAAAGACTACTTTTAGAATGAGTGTTTATTGATGACATTCTGATTTACTCATGTGTTGAGACACAACATGCCGAGCAATTGAGAGTTGTGTTACAGACTCTGCACGAGAAACAATTGTTTGCTAAGTTTAGCAAATGTGAGTTTTGGTTGCATGAGATTGGATATCTGGGGCACATTGTATCAGCTGTGGGAATACGAGTTGTTAAATTTATATCTAAATGTTATGAAATGAATGAATATGTGATTATTGACTAGAAATGCTATATGTGGAATTGAGAAATGTGGCACTAAGTGTGCGGAATTAAAATCGGGACGAAGGTGAATAGCACTTTGTGTGCGATACTCAGTTAAATTTGCCTTAAAGTAAAGGCGCTAAGTGTGCGATGATATTTAAGCTTCTGCTATAAGATTTGCACTAAGTGTACGATTAATTCGAATAAATAACGAAGAGCAATTGACGTGTGGTATCGAGCATGGAATAGCATGTATGATCGTTAACTAAGTGTTGGCAAAGGTATATATGGAACCTATGTAGTTGATGAATTTGAAAATAGATGAATGGATGGTTATGTGAGTATCGGATATAGTTGAGTTTGAGTATTTTTGGTGAAACTATCTATGTGATGGTTTACTTTGTATATTGATTTGATTCATTGAGTTGAATGTATTATATTACGAAATTGTGATTGATTATCATCCGAGCAAAGCTAACGTTGTTGTTGATGCCTTGAGTCAGAAGTCTTTATGTGATTTGTGAGTTATGAATTCTCAGGTAGATTTGTGTGATGATGGTTCAGTTTTGGCTGAGTTGAAAGTGAGACCGATGTTCGTACATTAGATTCATGATGCCCAAAAAATGGATGATGAGATGATAGAAAAACGAGCTCAATGTGATTTGAATTCTGATTCAGAACTTCGAGTTGATAGTGATGATTGTTTGAGATTCAGAAATCAGATTTTTGTTTCGAAGAATTCAGAGTTGATTCAGATGATTTTGAATGAAGCTCACTATGGTCGTTTGACTTTTCATCTGGGGAGTACAAAAATGTATAATGATTTGAAACAGTTTTACTGGTGGCATGGTATGAAACGGGATATCTCTGACTTTGTGTCGAAATGTTTAATATGTCAGCAAATTAAAGCTGAACATCAGGTTCCGTCTAATTTATTACAACTGATTATAATTCAAGAGTGGAAGTGGGAGAGAATCACAATGGACTTTGTGTCGGGATTCCATTTGTCTCCGTGGAAGAAAATACTTCGATTTGGCCGAAAGGGCAAGTTGAGTCCGAAGTTCATCGGACCATATGAAATTTTTGAATGAGATGGACCGGTTGCTTATAGATTGATGTTGCCACCTGAGTTAGAAAAGATTCATAATATGTTTCATGTGTCGATGCTTCGACGGTACAGATCTGATCCGTCTCATGTGATTGCTCCTACTGAGGTTGAAATTCAGTCAGATTTGTCGTATATTGAAGAACCGATCCGAATTCTAGCATGTGAGATCAAAGAGTTGAGAAATAAAAGAATTTATTTAGTGAAAGTATTGTGGCATAAACACAGAATTAAAGAGGCTACGTGGGAGCCTGGAAACGTTATGAGAGAACAATATTCACACTTATTCACTAGTAAGATTTTCAGGGACGAAAATCCCTTAGGGGAGAGTTATAACAGCCCGGTTTAGACCCTAGTCAGAACAGTGGTTTCGAGACCACAAATTTGAGGTCGGAATAATATTTTAAAATTATTTTTGATGTTTATAATGTGTGATTGAGCCTGAGTGAAAGTTTCGTGTGAAAATTTTATCGACTGTGTGTCAAATTGTGAGAAAGGACTTAATCGCATAAAGTGTAAAATGATGTGTGCTGATTGTTAAGTGTTTAATTGTTGTTGTATTTATAATAGGGAGGCCTTATGAAGCAATTAAGCCACTTTTAAGATAGTGAATGGTAGATGGACATAAATGGCCTAATATTTGGTAGTTAGTTAGTTAATGCATTAAGGGCAAATTGGTAAACATGAAATAAGTTTATATTAAAATAAAACAAAAGCTAAATAGTGCTCATGTTTGTTTCTATGAACCGAAAATAAGAAAAGAAGAGGAGGGTTTGAGGCTTTGTGATTTTCGGCACTAGTGAGCTTCAATTGGTAAATGTTTTGAGTTCGGTTTTTGATAATTTCTACGTTTTTGTGATTGTTGCTTTGTGTACCATCAAACCCATGCTTTAATTTTAGAAATTGATGATGATTTTGAGATGTGCCCTTGATGAATACTTAAGCTTTGTGATAGTTGGCTATGGAATATGAAAGCTTGGTGTTGGGTTAACATAGTTTGTATTTGGATTTTTATTGAAATTTAGTATTTTGGGCTAAATTGAGAAAAGTTTAAATTGGGGGACTAAAATGTGAAATAAATGAAATGTGTGGGCTTGTATGAACACAAGGAAAATTCGGCTAGACTTATGCTAATTGAAATTATGTGTATTTTGTGATTTTGTGAAATTGGGACTAAAGTGTCGAAATGTGAAAATGTGAGGGTTATTTTGTAAAATGCCCTAAATAAGTGTGTATGGATTAAATAGAATGAATTGGTGATTGAATGGATTGAATTTGAATGTGTATAGACCAAGAGAGGAAAGGTTCGGATCGAGATCGAGGCAAGGATAAAATGCTCGATTAATCGACCATTTCGGTATTTCGATGTCTGAGGTAAGTTCGGATATAATACTAGTTGTAAACTATATCTTTGTGATGTGAATTTGAATGAATAAATGTATATAATAATGAGATTAGAAATGCTATGTGCGGATTTGAATTAGAGGGTACTAAGTGTATGAATTTAGAAACAAAACAGAGAAGATTAGCACTGTGTGTGCGAGATGATAGAAGCTTCGCCTTATCGAATTGGCACTGTGTGTGCGATACCGATATAAGTTCAGTTTAACATATTGGCACTTAGTGTGCGATGATGATTATGATTTGATTATGAATTTGGCACTAAGTGTGCGAACAAATCAAAGGAATAGCAAAGGTTGAACGAGAGATAATATCGAGCAATTGAGTAGCAAGATTGATGAGTAACTATGTGTTGAGCAAGGTACCTGTGAACCTATGTGGTTGATGATAGACTTAAAAGTTGAATGAGTAGATACTTGAACATATGGTTGAGATTGAAGATGAATCTAATTGTGCATATATTTATGTGATGGTTTAATTGTGTATAGATGTGAATTGTTGAGTTTCATGTAATGTATTTCGAACTTACTAAGCTTTGAAAGCTTACTGTGTGATTTGTTTCTTTGTCTTACAGAGTCAGTAAAGCTAGCTCGGATCTGGGGATCGTCAGCATCTCTATCACACTATCGGCAATCTATTTTTGGGTACTTTTGAAAAGATGTATATAGTTGAAATATGGCATGTATAGGCTAGAAGTTATGGCATGTTTTGAAATGCTTAATCCTTGCCATGTGATTTGGCTTGGAAGTTGAATGATGTTAAACTTATGAATGAGCTATAAGTATGGTATTTTTCATGAATATGTGGTTGATGAAAGATGTGGTTTGAAGATGAATTATGGCATGGATTACATATGGCTAGATATATATATATGTTTTGAGATGTACAATTGTTACTTGAATGGACTCATTTGTGATGATATTAGGAATGGAAGTAGATGGTATTGTTGATGATTAATTGGTGCATGAAATGGTATGTTTTGAAAGCATTTAGAAGTATGAATTGGCATTGCTTTGAAGTTTGTCGGTATGACCCAAGTGTGGGTGGCAAAATGGCTTTGCAAATGGCTTATTTTGCATACATGGTCAAGGGACACAGGCGCATGTCTCTTCCGTGTGGCTCAAGGACCACTTCGAGGTGTGTCTGGGCAGGTTACACGGTCGTGGTACACGGGCGTGACTGGTAGCCGTGTGACCAAGTCAGTAGCTAGCCTAATTTCACACGGCCATGGCACACGGGCGTGTCTAGTGGCCGTGGGGATAAGTCAGTATGTATTCTCTATTTTGGCACGGCTTGGACACATGGGTGTGTCTGGTAGCCATGTGAGGCACATAGCCTGACTGTATGGGCGTGTGACCTCTGCAGTTTGGAAAAATCTCTGAGTTTTTGGAAACTTTCGTAAGTGTTCGATTTAGTTCCGACCTCTTTCTAACACGTGTTTAAGGTCTTGAAGATCTCGATAAGGGACTATATACTCGTGTTTGAATATATTTGAATGATTATTTTACTTTGTGTCGTGAAATGGATGTGAAATGTTCTTATTGTTCTATAATACGTCTTAACCTTATTCCGGCGGCGGTTTCGGGTTAGGGGTGTTACAGCCAATCACGTAATCGGCTTAAAGCCATCGATGGATCCACAGTCGTCAAGCGACCATGCGACCCTAACAAATCATATACTTCCTCCAAATCAATGATCCCATCCCTCATGCAGCATAATATCACATGAATGCAAACATACCATAAATGGCATACAATAACAATCATATAACATGTAGGGGCATTTTAGTCATTTTTCCCTTCAGAGGCACAATGGTCAATTTACCCTACAGGGGTATTTCAGTCATTTAACAACTTTCCGAAGGTCTACAGTCGCCTCGAGCGACACAGATAACATATATGGTCAAAATGGTGCAATTGGTCCCAAAGCCCAATATTCGGCCAAAGTGGGCCCACACGATTTCGTGTGGCCCATTTAGCCCAAATTCAGTAACGGCTATGTGAACGTTATAGCCCAGTTCAGTTTCTGCCACTTATCGTAAATTTTACCCGTGTGGGGCCCACGAGCACATTAGGCCCACTCGGCCCATTTGTCCCAAAAGCGGCCCAAGACTATGAGACCGCTCATGGTGGCCTCCGTCATTGTATCGAGTTTTCCACACCAGCGTTCGTGCGCTCGTACGGTAACCGTTACCGTATTTTTAGCTTTTCGGCATTTCGGCCGATCTACAATTAGAGTGGTGTGTGTACACACCTTGTTGGAGAAAACGCAGTAGCCAGGAGCGTAGAACCTATATCCAACACGATACACCATCAGTCCTTTAACAACAGGATTTAAACAATCCCTTTCTATACCACTATCCAAGATATGATTTATTACTTGCCTTGATCGAACGATTGAGGATCACTCACTTAAAACGTCGCAGGAGATTGATCAATAGGCCTTAGGGGTTATCTGCATTCCAACCAACACTTATCAACCATCAAACAATTGAACAGTTTGAACTAGACGAGAGGTCACTTACCGAAAACGTAGAGTCCAGATTATAAGAAAAGAACAATCGCCACCCCCACACAAAAGCTGGACGTACAGAGATTGATAGAGGCAAAATGGAATAATCGCACCCCTGAGATGGAATGTTCGGCTAACACAAAATGTAGAGAACCGACAGAACGAAATGAGGGAAACAATATTCAGTTTTAGCAATACAAGGAGGGACACTCGAAAAGAGTTGAAGGAAAAGAGAGAAAAAGGGAAAAAGGGGTATTCGGCCAAGGAGGAATTGAAATTGAGGGAAGAAAGAAGCAGGGTTCAGCCAAGAGAAAAGTTAAGGAGAAGAGAAGAAAAACAAGGTTATTGACTACCAAGGCATTTGGTTTCCATAGTAAAAAGAAAACAAAAAAAAGAAGAAGATTGTGCTAGGGAAAAAATAAAGTATTCGGCCACTTAAGAAAAGAGGAAAACACAAAGCCGAAGAGGCAAAAACTCGAAATAGCAAAGCGCCGAAATTGACCTACAAGATTCGGCCACCACTTGCCAAAAGGAGAAAAGAAATCCCTTCCAAGCACTTACAAATGCTGAAAATACACAAAAGGACTCCCTAGCCGAATATGCACATACCAGCTACCCAGTTCGGCTACAACTTCTCCCATTTTCAAATTTCTTAAAAAAAATCTCTACGAATCCCTCCACCGAATTTTCTCCTTGATTTACTCCAACTCCCCATTCAAATTCAATTCAACTTCTTATGACCAATTCAACCACAGAGTTCCAGTCCAGTTCCAACACCTCCCTAGCTCAAGCAGTAAAATAAACATACAGTTACGCACGCCATGCCTCGAACCTCAGACTCCTTGCCACACATGTAGCGCAACCTTGCCACTAGATCACCCACTCTCTTTGTGTCACATTTTACCTTCAATAAATTAAAAGGTCTAAAGGCCAAACTCCAGGTTCCTTTAAAAGAAAAACCAAAACAATTTGCAAGAGCCAAGACTTGAACCCAGGCTCCCTTGCAACCTTAATGACGCCACAACTACTAGACCACATGCTTCCTTGTGTCATTTTTTTACACAATAATTTAAAAGGCCTAAACCAGGAGCCATGGTTCCCCTAATGCTAAAAATAAAATTTTCCTTATGACATGGTTTGACCCCAGGACTTCATAGAAGCCCCCTAACCTTCCAAAATCACTCACGCAACAGATCTAACATGCAATTGTGCCATTCTCTTATTCTCAAAAATTTTTAACGCTCCCATGCCCAAGGCCCAATTCTTCTAGGCCCCAAATTCGAGGCGTTACATGGTATTGATACCACTTGAGAGAATTATCGATACCACTCTTCCAGTATCGATACCTACATAATAGTTTTGGGAATTTTTTTTAAATGGTCATAATGCATGCTTAGTACTTATTTTATGATTAATCAATGAATGTTTAACATAATTCAACCTCCTAAGAGTATCTATGACTTACGCTTCATGTGAATGCTATTATATTATATTAAAAAAAGAAAAAAAGATGCATGTATAATGATGTGACGGTTTGTGATGAATACAAAGTGATATGGTGGTGTAGTGTCCAAGTATCCGGGCTCGGCGACCGGGCTGAGTATAGGGTGTTACAGGTAATCATAACCAATTGTTGCTTCAGATTTTCTTGTTCAATCAACTAGTCGATACCTCATCAGGATCTTCTGATCTTCCACTAGAATAACGAGTAGGCAAGAACTACTTATCTCTCGACCTCACAGTCCAGACCAGTTCAAGGGTAATGTATTCACAGATAGGCCATACAAATATTGGGTTAATTTTCACCTTAATGACATCCCAGGGTTGTCAAGCCTAGGGTTTTAAGATCTTTCTTTCCTGAGTAATTGATCCGCTAAGAGAACCCTACAAAATAATTAATTAATCATACCTCCAATCGCTAATCCCCCACAAGAGGATTAGTTCTCCATAGATCTCATAAACAATATAGACTTTATATATATAGTAGACATGAACAATAATTCATATAGAGTTTTGAAGAAGCCTGATTTGTATAGGATAGAATGTCGAATCCTCACAGAATTTTATCAAATGCAAAAATCTAATCTCTTCAACAAAAGCAAATAACAAAACTAAAATAAACCTAAAGTCTAAGAAAAGAGAAAAACTAAAGACTAAAACTTGGAATAAAAATTATGCACTATGAAAAGTTTTCCATAACATGTGTTAAATGAGCCTATTTATAAACTTTAGAGTGGCCTTTCTCCTTAACCCCAAGTCAACTGTCGTCTTCGTGCTTAATGTTTGATTGTTGTAACGCATAGGTTTGTGCAAGTGTACACAGTTGTTATCAAGTATTAAGTAAGTATCGAGTTATCGTCTCCACAGGGATCGTATTTGTGCTAAGTCACTTAATTTGTAAAATTATATTAACAATTTGGTAAAATAAAAGCACAATATGATTGAGAAGTGATGATTAAAATAAAATATATTTGTAACATCCTAGAATTAGGGGTTCTGCATTTTATGCTTTTCTATGTGATTGGCTTGTTCTGCTTGTTATTTAGGTGTGCTTGGGGGTCCTGGGAAGGCTCGGGTTCAAGTCAGAGCCTTGGTAAAATTTTTTGTTTTGGGCATCTAAGGGGAGAGAGCTAGTAGGAGCAGGCTTTAAGTTTATTTGCGTGTGCTTGATGACACAAAGGAGCTTGTGTCCAAGTGGGGGTGACATCACTTATAGGAGCAGAAGGGGAGGAGTTCGAATCCCATAAGCCTCATTATGGAGCTTTTTTTTTTGTGCCAAGGTGGAGGAGTGGTGGTTTCGGCTGGGACTCTTCAAAGGTGGTGTTTGAATGGGTCAATTCATTCAAATGGATGGACAAGAGAGCTTGGAGGAGTTTGAATTGGTCAAACCAATTTGAATGAGGGATGGGGAGTATTTTGTGGAGCAAATGAAGGGATTAAGTGATGGTGGAGGTGTTGGCCGAATGTGGGGAGCTTGGAGGGGGGATTTCAGTTTAGTTGCTAGGATAGGTGAGTGTGCCGAAATTCTCTTGAGTTGTAGGCATTTTCATTTTGGCATTTTCGGTCATATAGGGAGAGTGCCAAATTTTTGCAAGGGTCTTAGGGAGTTCTTTCTTTTTCTCTCGTTCGATTTTCTACTTCTCTTTGTGTCGAAACTTTCATCTTTCTTCTCTTCATCTCTTTTTGCCTCTTTGACATTAGCCGAAACTAGGGTGACCACTCAGGCATTTCTTTTTCCTTTCATTCTTTTTCTCTAGCGGTTTTCTCTTCTACACTCTTTTCTTCTCTAGCCGAAACATACTGCTCACTCTTTTCTCTTGTGTGTTTCGTTTCTACACCTTTTCACCATAGCCGAATCTCCTTTGACACCACACTAAATCTATTCTTACACTCTTTTTCTGTTAGCCGAACATCGCAAAACAAGGTGCTAAAAATCTTTGGCCACAGGAAGTCTCTCCAATCGATTTCTGTTGGTTAAGGTAAGGGGGAGACTCTTTCGTTTCTTTCTTTATTTCTTTCGATTCTGTGTGGTCATAGCCGAATGGCTATTTTATTTTTGGTGTTTAGATTTTGGCTAATCTCTTCTTCTTCTTCCTCTTCTTCTCTCATTTTGGAACGTTTACTTCGGGAAACCCCATTAGCCGAACGTTGGAGGTCCGAAGCCTGAAGGTCTGTTGATTGCCAAATTTGATCACTCCATCCGGGTTCTTAAGCCAAACTAAGGAGGGGAGTGGACTCGTAGTCTCTACTCCTAAGTTTAAGCGACGTGCTGTGTCGGTGGTTCGAGACTTTCCGCCAGGCTGTGGTAGGGAGCCGACATCTGCCTGGGATAGACAAATCGCGGTTGTTTCTTCTATTGAGAGTGTCGACAATCTAGAGAGTTTAGTCTTACGCGTAATCAGGTGTGTAACGCTCACACTTTCCTTTTTTATTTGCGTTAGTAACTGTGTTGGCTGAAAGCCGAAACGACTGTATAGATAGTCGAGATACCCTTGTGGGTATGGTTGGAGACACCGGGTAAGTACCACTATGATTTTACTTTCGAAGATATGTATGTATGAATTAATTGTCTGTTGTACATTGAAAGTATGTTTGCATTCATCTCAATATGATAATATGTTGCATGGGCTTTGGGATATGATTGACAGGGGGAAGTGTGATTTAGTGACTTCTGGCACAGTGGTTCGGGACCACAAAGTGGTTTGGAACCACGATACATATATTTATCAAGAACTTATCTCGGTGGTTTGGTACCACGATTGGGTTGGCCCCACATATACTTATCGAGATATTGTCACAAGTGGTGCGGGACCACAGTAAGGTTGGCCCCTACGTTTATATATTATGTGACTCTGTTACAAGTGGTGCGGGACCACAAGTGGTTTTGGAACCACAGTAGCTTGATGCCACGGTGTTTGGCTAATTGGGTGACCTAGAGGATGGAAAACTAGGTTGGGTGGGCTGCATTGCATACATTTTTAATATGCTATATTGTGAGGGCTAAGGCCCAATGTGCATCTGTGGGCTTAAAGCCCGATTGCGTTATAAGGGGAATTACACATCGAGTCTCGGTGACTCACCCCTCGCTTAATTTTGCGGGTAACCCCTAGTTTGCATTTGGAGCCGAGGTGGGCTTGAGGTGGCCATGCATTATTTTCTCGTAAACTTTGCGTTTCTTATTTAAACTTACTTTTTAATTTTGGGATTTTGCAATGTAATAAGGCCTCCATAACTTTAATTTGGGTTTTGCTTTAAATTTGTTATTGCATATCTTATGAATTGTCAAATAAGGAGTATCCTAAAATAAAAATATAAACAATCATATTTGTAAAGTATTAACAAAAGATGACAAGTGATTAAAGGTTTAAGCTAAATAATCTTGAGATTTTCTTAAAACCTCAACATCATTTTCAAATGTCACGTTTATGGAATTTCTGATTTACGCCTTTCGTGAAACAAAAGCATTTTGACCTTTTTAGTTCACTTTTAAATAGAAGTTGGTAAGAAAATCTTCAACCAAAATTTTAAATTATCTTTAAGATTGAATCACTAAACGAAAAGTTTTCCAAATTACGATGTTCTGTTGAAAATTTCAAAACTACCTTTCTTGTAACATACCAGATTCGGTCGTAACGTATTGACCGGGTTTGGGGTGTTACAATATTAAACTAAATGTAATGATACCTAATGCAAACTATCCTAAATATGCAAACTATATGAATGAAATAGATTTTAACAAAATTAAACACAATTTGCAACAATTATAACATAAATAAGCGAGGACAATTACTTTAATTGAACTTAATTTATTATCAACATGCTTAATAACATTCGGAAAAACATTCTATGGCAACTCAATCTTTCATGAGTTTGGAAACCACATTAGGTCCTTTTGGAATCCTTTACTTAGTAAATACACATTTTACTTATCCTTATTTACTAAGGGTTTCTTAGCATTCGTGTGAGGTAACAAGGACGTGTTAGGTTTGAAACAGTTTAATCACACAAATCTAAAAACTATGCAGATAACAGAGCTTGGTCAGAGTTGTTAAGCAACCTGCAATTTAATCGGGTTAGGATCTAAATTGAGCATGCACATTTCAATTATGTGTCCACTAGCCGTAAATCGGTCGGGATCCTCGGCTAATTCAGTGCATTTCAATCACGTATGAACGAAATACAGACTTGATTTTAATTGAAGACATGATCGATTGAGGCACAAACATTATAAGCATGAATCAAATAAATATTAGTTAATCAAAGCAATCATCCTAGCTTAAATAAAATTAAGCTAACATTTTTGTAAAGAAGAACAAAGAACATATAGCAAACATTTTTAGATTAAATCAAAGAAAAGAAAGATTAAACCCAAATTAAAGTGGCTATCACCCAAGACTCTGATCGACGAGGCTCCTTCGCTCCTTCAGTTTGCTCCTTTTCTGATGGCTCTCCAAGGTGGCCGACCAAGGGCTCTTTAAGAGGATTAATTGCTAAAATATCTATGAAGAGATGATGCTAGGCGTGGAGAATGGAAAATGCTAAAATAATTGAGAGAGAAGAGAGAATGATGAAGGATGAGGGATGATGAATGAATGAATAAGGGGGTCTTATTTATAGGTGAGGAGAGGAGGATAGTTTGCTAAAAATAGGAGGTTGCATCTCTTCAAGCATATTCAAAGGGTGGTCGGCCATGAATTGAGGAAATTGAGCTGATTTTTGCTTTATTTTTGCTCAATTTAAGTGCCACAACAACTCAGGACTGAGACTCGGTCAAGTGCAAATCTTAAGGCAAATCTCTAATTTCTTCAACATTGCAAGGACCTTGTGCAATTAAACCAAAAAGTGGTTTATGTGGACATCCACGTGTAGCCAAAAATTTGGTTGACTTGGTCTCCAATTTGGGGGTTTTGTAAACCAACAAAGCTATCAGACCTGTCTAAAAGAAATCAATAAATTAGAGGACTAAAGAATAAAATTTATCCAATTTAAATAATTAATTATAACCCAAATTATTATTAAATATCTAAAAATGAA
The DNA here is from genome assembly GCA_025698515.1 of Gossypium sturtianum. Lineage (NCBI taxonomy): Eukaryota > Viridiplantae > Streptophyta > Magnoliopsida > Malvales > Malvaceae > Gossypium > Gossypium sturtianum. Next base: position 65,859,290 of record CM046946.1, on the reverse strand, counting down.
TATTTAAATATAATTTTATATTTTATTATTTAATTTAATCATGCATGGCCCACCTCATGTCTTAAAAATATAATATGCTCAATTTAATATAAAATAAGCCATTTTATGCATGAAAACAATATAATAAAGCATAAAATCACATTTTAATACTTTCTATGTCCTAATTTCATACTTTCACATATTTCATTAATTTATTAAACAATTACTTAGTTTTAACAACAAATTTAAGTAAAAAGGTGATAAATTATATAGGAAAATTCCTATATATTTTTCCGTTTACAATTGTGTAGACCAAAACGCTCCTAACTTGTAATTATTTCCTATATATAGGTGATGTCGTGACACACCAAGTCCTATGTCGCGACATCGAAGGTAATATGTTTCATCTTCAGGGTGTCTTCAAGGGTGTGTCACAACATCCACCGAAGGTAGTCTTGAAATTCTTTTATTCTCTACTCCCTATGTTGCGACCTCCAACTCTCCGTGTTGCAGCACAGTGACCAGTATAAAGTTAGCAGGCCTTCTAATGGTCTCCTACACTCTCACAAAGTATATTAGCTCACCCTTAGGTCTCATTTGGCCCAAAATGTCAATAAATGACTCATATTACACAATTTATTGAATTTAGATAAAATTACGAAAACTTAACTAAAAATTAACAAAAATGCTTTTATTTAAGCGCCTAAAGTGCGAAAACTAGTTTAGTCTGCTACACCGAACTACGACAGATCAAACTCCCCCATACTTAATTCATTGCTTGTCCTCAAGCAAAACAAGCAGAAACAGTAAACGAAAAGATGACCCTCGAGCAAGTATTGTACAAATGTTAGCTTTGGAGCACATGACTAAGTATTTCATATTCACACATAATCTCGGCATGATATATAGCTGACTTACCACTTTTGACATCAAACTCCTAAGTTTAGTATATTACAAAGAATACAAGCATTAAGGGTCTCAAATATAGGAATCCATCAATAAATTGTATGAGTAATTTGATTATCCTAGCAGAATACAGAGATTCATATATGCGATTGTTTAATGTAATGTCAATTCATGCATAAGGCTATCTAGATCACATAAGGCTTTTCAGCTAGTAATGTTCTGAGGATTAGGATAGGTATGGCACTCGAGAATAGTAAGCATCAAATGGTTACAAGAACGAAAATAGTTTGGCACGTCATATTGTCCGCTATTCTCCCCCTTTGTGACACTGCCTTATTTCTCCTTCTCTCACCTTCCTTCTTTCTCCTTATAAGAAATCTCAGCATCATATAGTAATTACATCTAGCTCATGAGTTTTTGTACACATAATGGACAAGTTTTTCTATTTTTGTGACTTTATCACTTTTCTTTCTTTTTCATGGTACCTTACTCACAAATGCTTTTATTTTTTAAGTACTTTTTCTACTCGTGTAATTTCTTTTTTGAATTTTTCTTTTTGCACTTTTAAGTTAACCTATAATCACTATACTACACTGATCTCTCCTATCACTCTGTTTTTACAAAATCACCGTAATGTATCTACTTAACCCTCAATATTTATGGCCAGACGTCTATAATCATGCAATTCAGGACCAAAGAAAAGGGTAGGCACAAATTATCATTTTTTAGCTTGGGTTTTTGTTTAGAGGTTGATTAAGAAGTGTTTTCTAGCTCAAAATAGGTACTAAGGATGAACAAACATGGGTTAGGTTTTGGCTCTGAGTGTATACCAAACAATGTCTTAGGTCATCCCTAGGTGTCTCAATATTCACAAATTTAGTCAACCAAACAATAAAAAATTTAATAATCTATCATTCATACTAGCATGCTCGTTCCCTTGTATTTTCTAGATCATTCGGTACATTTAATTTCTTAATGTCTATTTACATTGTAATATATAGAACTTAATAGTCTAATAACAAAAAATTCAAAATCACCTATCATCATGCCAAACTTAGTGTAACTACAATCAACCTATGTACATGCTCCTAACCAATCACTTGTATTTCTACAAGCTCAAGCACACAATTGACAAGAAAAATCAAAGAAAAGCATAAAAATTTACATCAAATTTTCTATGCTACCCCCCACACTTTACATAATACATTGTCCTCAATGTGTAACCTAGAAAAGATAAGGAATGAAGTTACCCTATTGAACATGATAGTTCTATAGGCAATTGGTGAGTACTTCCTCCTTTGATTGTTGAAAGTTCAAAATCGTTGTGCCTCTTCCATGTGGGGTTCTTACATAGAAAATTTAAACAAAACACAAAACAACTAATAATCTACTATTACTCCTATCCCCTAGAAAAATAATCCAAAATTAATACAAATGCAGAATAGAAAAGTTCAGTTTTAATCTGATTTATCAAAACATGGCAAATTCCCCCTTTCCATTAGTGTTTTTCATTTCCCCGTGCCGTATCTTTGGTGAGAGCTTCCACCCGTTAAAGGTGTGAGGTGGGTTAGGCTTCGGATGATTGGCCTTTTTCGCTTAGAATATTGTGGTTGTAACATGACCTCATAGTCATCCTCATCTCTAAGAAGATCGTGTTCATCCCCCTCACCCTCATCCTATGAAGTCGCCTCCTCTTCTTTGACTCTATGATGGGTTCGTGTTGAATGAAACATATTTGGTGAATAGTTTGGGGCTCTCAACCCGTTAAGTTGGGCAAATTCTTGGAGAATCAGGCTTGTCTCCTACATCCACCTGATCATTCTATTGAATTCTTCTTTGGTGCTTCCACTTGCCCCTCTCCGAGCTTTTGATATTTCTTTCCGTTTGAGCGGTACTGAGATGTCCATCTTTTCTTTCCTTCTCTGGTTCCAATCGGTAATTTGTTTTCTCTGAAGCTCAACATATTGCATATATAACGAATCTCCAATTATGCTTCTTGTTGGTTTCATGAATTGCTAATTTTCATCCATCGAAACCTCTGCACTTTTGCAAAGTGCTGTCATGAGATGGGGAAAGAAAATCCCAACCTTCTGGCCACTAATGCAACACTTCATGTTTTAATGGATCCATTTTCCAATGCATATTTTCTTTTTCTTAATGTTGTAGTCCTTGTTGCTTTGTTCTCAACCGATTGTGGCAATCCTGCATCAACTAATGTTCCAAATAGCAAAAGAGGTTTGTAGATTTAGGGATTTAATGAAAAAAGGTTTTGGGGTTTTAGAGAGTTTCGAGAGGTTTAGAATGTTAAGAAAGTTTAGAATGTGAATTTAAGGTGTTTTTAAGTTTAAAAACAATGATTTTAAGGTTAAAAGTCTGGTAAAATAACGATTAATTCGTCGGGTTACGCAATCGGGTCAGGGCAATCCTGTAGAAAATTGCAGCGATATCGCGACATCGGGGTTTCGTGTCGCGACACCCCTGGTAGTTTACCATTGTTGTGACATCGAGGTTCGATGTCACGACACTCTAAAATTTTGGAATTCTAGGTTTACTATCTTCGATGTCGCAACACATGGAGTCTATGTCATGACATCGAATCAATTTTCTCAATCCTTTCGATTCTGACTTTGGTGTTGCGACACGGGGTTGTCGTGTTGCAACACTGACTCTGTTTTTTCCCAAAATTCTAATTTTTAGAGTGTCTCAGTTTCTATAAAATGTAAATCTGATGCAAATTAGACTCTAGACTAAATAGTTGGTTAAATATAAAATAATTTACATAAAATTAAATATTGATCTAAAGTATCAAGTTTTACTATCGGATTTGTCTGATAGCTCCTTTAATGTACACGAGGATGTGTTTTTGTTTCATCCAGTATTGGTCCATCGCCCATCGTGCCACTCCACCTTTTTACACTCGTCTCATTCTTTAAACCTATTCTTTCTACCTGGATCGATTACCGAAAATATTTCCTTTGACTTAGGGTAATTAGGTTTAAGGATAGATATTTCATTATGCTGCTCCCCTAACTTCCTCCTGTTTTCCTCACTCTGTTGTTGACCACATTTAAAGATCTCTATTTGTAACACCCCTAACCCGTATCCGTCGTCAGACTAGGGTTACGAGGCATTACCGAAGAAGACACAACTCAAAACAGGCATATAATTTTTTTTTTAAATTCATATATGTATTAAATCATCTGAACAGAGTAAGTTGCATATTTTTTCAATACAAATTTCATACATCAATAGCAAAGCCAAAATCATTTACATTACAACTAAACACCTATGTAACATCCCAAAAATTGAGTATTAGTTGTGTTGGCTCGGGTATGAATTTTGTGTGTTAGCATAGTCTTATGAAGGCTTGATTTTATTTAGGAAGTTAGAATAATTTTTAGTATGGTTTATTTAATGAAGTGGATTAAGTAAACTTAGCACTTAAGTTAATTTAAGTGTTAATTAAAGCACAAGAGGAGTAAGTGGCAAGTTGGTTAAGGAGCTTGAAAGGTGGCTTGAGGTTAGAGGTTCGAGTATCATGGAAAGCATTTTTGAAGACTTTATTTTGTGTTCTAGCATTGATGGACGGTCAACCTATGTTTATGATAGGTTGGTCCTTAAGTTTTTGGTAAGTTGAATTTTGGATTAAGGAAAGCATGAAATAGGGGATAAGAATCTTAAGGTTATGGAAGGTTGGGGAGACATAAGGCTTGGTTGTAGGAAAATGTTTTGGAAAGTAATTCTAGGCCTTTAGTGCATGTATGTGGACGGCATCTTGGTCTAGGGGAGGGCTTGACCGATTTTTGTTGGTAGCTTTGGTAGGTTAGTAGCTAGTTGGCCATTTCTCCTAAGTTTATGATCACCAATTTCTTTTCTCTCCTCAAACACTCCTATAGCCGAATGTGTCTTGGTCATAAGGTGAGTTTTAGGTGTTGTTTTGGCCTTCAATAATTGTTTTTGTGTCATAACCGAAAATCCTTTCTAGTTTTTGCAAGTTTCTCCCTAGTGCATCAAAGTGTATCAAAACCGAAACAATCTTTGTGCTTGGCCGAATTTCTTTTTTTCACAACATCTTTCCCATTCTTACATACTTGTTCAACCCATATTTCTCCTACTTTCTCTTGGCCGAAACTTCCTTCTCTCCATCTCTCTTTACTTTCTTTCATTTTTGTTCAAAGCCATAAACATTCCTCTCCCATGAAATCTCTTCCATCTTCTTCCTTTTTCCTTTCTCTTTCTCCACTTTAATCGAATCCTTTTGTTATTACAAATCAACCATAGCCGAATTTCTTTGACTATTTAATCATTTTGCCAAAACTTCCCTTTCTCTTATTGTTTTGTTTTGGCCGAATTTTTCAAGGGTAGATTCTTTTGGTTTTTCTTCAATCGAATTGGATAATAGGTAAGTGTTCATGGCCGATTTTATTATTATTTCTTTTCTCTGTTCTAAGTCATTTTCTTGTGGACAAAAGCCGAATCTTTGGGCATTGTTAGCAAGGTTCTAACCATTATAGGAATCGATTATTCATTTAGGCTTTTTGGGACTTCGAAAGCAATCGATCTAAGTTTTCTCTAGCAATCAAAGGTTGGTAAGTCAAGGGGTAAGAAATCTTGTCGATTCATTATTCTTTAATGGATGTAAAGCCAAAGGCTATAGTGGATAAGGATTGTGGTTGGCCGAATGGTCTATAGTAATGATTTAAGTATTGGCCGAATGTAGGGGCAAGGTGATCTAGTGCGGTAGAGCGGATCCTTGGATTTTAGTATTGCGTTGGTGAAAGGTGTGTATCTTACACACTTTATAAATTGGTTTATATATGTATATTTGTGTGTTATAACTAATCATATTATGAAAGTGGGTAAATCGATGAGATCTGGATATGATACCATGATGGTATGAATGAGGATTCGGGTAAGTCTGTTTCAATATGTTGTTAATACATGTGGATTGAAATCATGATCTACGATTTATGATATATTTGTTATGGGATACATATCAATGTTTATTGACATGATTTGTTTATCTATTGCATTGGTATGGGCAATATGAGAGGAGGGGGAAGATTGATGATTCGTGTCTTCGGACACCAGTGGTTTGGCACCACCAGTGATTTGGTATCACATTCGTGTCTTCGGACACCAGAGGTTTGGCACCTCATAGCGACTTGTCCCTGTGGTTAATTCCACCGTGGGTTGGCCCCACTTTTGAGATATGGGATCGTCTCATGCGGTGATTTGGTATCACACGTGGGTTGGCCCCACAGATGGATTATTCGTGACTACGGTCACCAGTGATTTGGTATCACATTTGTGTCTTTGGACACCAGTGGTTTGGCACCACCAGTGGTTTGGTACCACACGGGGTAGAAAAGGAGTTATGGATGGCTAGGTTGGGTGCATTATACATATATGTTGCTTTGTTATAATTTGTGTAAGTATGTGGTATTTACCTGGGAGAGGGAATATGCACTGAGTCTTGGTGACTCACCTTCTCCCTTATATTTTCAGGTGAATCGTGAGATCGCGGATTTGGAGCCGGATGAACTCGAGGAGGCCATGCAATAAAGTTTGGTTTTACATGAACTTCCATTTGGGTACTTTATTTTATTTTGGTTTTTCATATTTTATGGATTTGTAATAAGGCCTGTTTAATTATGGTTTTAGATTATTTATATGCTTTGAGATTGATTCTAAACCTGTTTAAGCATGTCACTTGGTTAATCTAAAAATTGAGCTCAATGTTTTCTAAACTAAAAACTCGCAATGGTTTTAAAAATCTTACCATCGGGTAATATGAATAGTTTGATAGAAAAATTACAAGTTAAGTGTTTTCAACAATTTAAGTGATTTCCAGAATTCAAGTTTCTATACTCAATTGCAAACGGATTTTCAAAGTGATATTTCAAATTATCTTAACAAGGTATAAATGTTTTCTATCCTATGATTCGTCAACTAAGTTTTTAAGTTTTATGTAATTCAAAGTAAATCTCAGTTTTAACTTATTTTCGACAAATAAAGAATTTCAAAGAGTTTTCACAAAATTTAATTGTTAATCCGATTCTTTAAAAAAAATATTTTCCTTAGTGACATACCAGATTCGGTCGTGGCGTATTGACCGGGTTTGGGGTGTTACAACCTATCTCAAGTTTATAACATAATTAATCATTCATAATTAACATCATTAATCTAACCATTTATCAAAGTCTTAAATAATAAACATCACCTTAAAACACATATATATATAGTACTCGAACATTGTAACATTATAACCAAATGGCATCAGTCACATTATATATATCATTCGGCCATACTTAATATCTCCCATACAACTAATTCGAATATATTCATCATCACTTAAATTTACAAATTTAAAACCATGAGATATCATAAACAAATCTTTAAATAAATATACCAATATATTATTAAAACACATCGAATATATATGCAAATATATTTATAATCTCTTAGTTAAAATTTCTAAGCCAAGTGCATAAACATATACTTGCATGATTCTTCTATTCGAATAGCTGACCCATATAAAACCAATTTAATCATTAACATGTCCATCATTTCACAAACCACAAATATATAGAATTTTCACAAATTCATAAACAAATCATAAAACCAAATTCATATGTATTACATGCATTCATCCATTATAATATCACAACATTGCCGAATACATATATATATATATTAACCTTATCAATTTATGAATAAAACATAACAATTACATATATTCATTATATTTAGCTTATTAACTTAAACTATTTATAATGCAATTTAAATCATTACAATATATCAATATGAAGCCACAACCGAAATATATTTGTCTCTAATTAATCATCATTCAATTCACTACTAAAATACATAACTAATCACCTCAATACATCCTTGAATGCCGAACTATCATTCAAATACATACAAAATATTACCTTTCAAGTTTTATTCAAATGTACTCATCAACTAATTATAAACCATTACTAACACAGATAAAACATGATCAAATCATTTTAGCAATGGTAGCATAACAAACATAATTCGTGCTATTATATATATATCATAGTTAAATTCACTCATACCATATTCAAAATCACTAACTAACTTCAATGCAAAAAAGAAAACACATATCACAAATACTATTTATCATAGCCCATAACATTATAACCAAAATGAACTTAAACAATGATCAAACATAACCAAGTTCTAGCAGAGGAGTTAAGCCATCTTAGCAAGGCTATTAATTACATTCAAAAGTACTTAACTCGTATTCAACCTTTTACTATGCTATACATGCCATATACTCAAAATCAACTTAGTAAAAGTACCAAAGGAGACTCATCGATAGTGTGATAGTCTTTTTTGACGATCCCCGAACTCAGAATCTAATCCAAAATCTATAAAACATAGATAGACAGAAAACACAGAGTAAGCTATTTAAGCTTAGTAAGTCATAAGCAAGTTAATAGCAACCAACTTATCAAAATCAAAAATACAAAATTATAACAAGCACTTTAAATGATCCACATACACATATACTTATTAAAGTTCAATATCAAAACACATTTAACCAAATTTGGCCGAATATATCAAATTAGAAACATATACATAGTTCACATGCTCAAACATTAGATTTTTGTACAACGAACTACACATTTAACTTACCTTGCTTTTCACATCACAGTTTATATACATACCTGAGTTCTTTTAGTCCGAATTACACATTGGCCTTCACTTACACATGCCCGTTGAACCATTTGGAATTCAAAAGGATACGCGGATAGTCGGAAGCTCGTACAATGCCGACGTCCCAGGCGTGGTCTTACATGTAATCACATATCGATGCCACTATCCCAGACAGGGTCTTACACAAATCAAATACGATGCCAATGTCCCAGACATGGTCTTACATGTAAACACAAGTCGACGCCAACGTCCCAGACGTGGTCTTACACGATAACACATATCAAATATCCTATGTCATGAGATATGTATCCTATCTATTCCTAAGGTTCGTACGGGCTTACGGACGTCGAATCTTGATCGAATCAAACTCAGAAGATAGCCAATTATCATTATACACATTCGGCCATAGCAAATTGTAACTAAAACAATTCAAGTCATTACATAAAAAAATTATATTCATAGTTATAACAACATTTAAATGCTTATTGACTTACCTCGGACGTCGACGACTGTGAAATCGGCTAATCGACTACTTTTGTCTTTCCCCGATCCAAATCCAATTTCTTTGGTTCTTGATCTAAACATATTCAAATTAAGCTTATTTAAACACCATTTTACTCAATTTAGCCTAAAAACACATAAATGGGCAAATTATAATTTTGCCCCTAATATTTTACACTTTTTACAATTTAGTTCTTTTTTTCACAAAACACAAAATACACAAAATTCAACCACACTATACAAAGGCCGAATCTTCCTAGTGTTCATACAAGCCCACACATTTAATTTATTTCACATTTTAGTCCCTCAATTATTTATTTTTGCAATTTAGTACAAATTACTCAAATTCATCAAAAATCCAAAGACAAAACATGTTAATCTAACACATATCTTTTATTTTCTACCATCAAACAACAAAAATATCAAACTTTGAACAATAGCATAACTCAAAATATTCACCAAAATAAAAAATTCAAGCATGGGTCTTGTAGATAACTTAGCAACGATCTCAAAAACGTAAAAATTATCAAAAATCGAACAATTAACATACTTTAATTTGAAGAACACAAGGCCGAATACCCTAGCTTATATTCTTTCTTTTTCTTTTCTTTGGTTTCGGTCATAAGCCATTAAAAGATGAACATGGCCTTTTCTCTTTTTTTTGTTTAATGTTTGTCTTATTATATATATACTTTATATTATATTATTTATTAATATAAAATTTTAACATATAAAAACATATATATTCACTTAATGTCGTCCACTACTTATAAAATGGGCTATTTGCCCTTTAAGGACCTAATATTAAAAAGCCATTAACAAATTAGCACTTACACATTAATTAGCAAATTTCACATTTTACGCAATTAAGTCCTTTTATTTAATCAGACACTTAAACGACAAAATTAAGACACGGAAATTTAATAGAAGAAAATTCACACATAATAAATACGAAAAATATTTTTAAAATATTTTTCAGACTCAGATTTGTGGTCTCGAAACCACTTTTCTGATTAGGGTCAAAATCAAGCGGTTACAACTCTCCCCCTTAGGGATTTTCGTCCCCGAAAATCTTACCTGTGAATAGGTTTGGATAACGCTCTTTTATTGTATCCTCTGACTCCCAAGTTGCCGCCTCAACACCGTGCTTTTGCCACAATACTTTAACTAACGAAATTTTCTTATTCCTCAATTCTTTTATCTCACGAGCCAGAATACAAATCGGTTCCTCTTCATATGTCATATCAGACTGAATCTCAACCTCTGTCGGACTAATCACATGTGAAGGATCATATCGGTATCCACGAAGCATCGAAACATGGAATACATTATGAAACTTTTCTAGCTCAGGTGGTAATTGCAATCTATAAGCAACCGGCCTGATACGCTCTATGATCTCATACGGCCCAATGAATCTCAGACTCAATTTGCCTTTACGTCCGAATCTGAGTACTTTCTTCCACGGTGACATTTTTAAAAACACTCGATCTCCGATCTGAAATTCAATATCTTTACGTTTCAAATCTGCATATGACTTTTGACGATATGATGCAGCTTTCAAGCTATCACGGATCACTGCCACTTTCTGTTCAGTTTCTTTGATCAAGTCAACCCCGTGTATTTTATTTTCACTGAGCTCAGTCCAATACAATGGTGTACGACTTTTACGACCGTACAAAGCCTCATAAGGTGCCATTTTGATACTAGATTGAAAACTATTATTATGAGCAAATTTAATCAAAGGTAAGTATGATTCCCACGTACCTTCAAACTCGAGAATGCAACATCTCAACATATCCTCAATTACCTGAATGATTCGTTCGGACTGACCATCTATTTGCGAATGAATAGCTGTGCTAAAGTGTAGTTTCGTACCTAAAGTATTTTGCAATTTCTTCCAAAATTGCGATGTGAATCTCGGGTCTCTGTCCGAAACAATAGAAATGGCACACCATGTAATCTCACAATCTGTGATACATATAATTCAACCAGTTTATCAAATTAATAATCTGTGCGAACTGGAACAAAATGAGCAGATTTAGTCAATCTATCCACAATAACCCAGATTGCATCTTTCTTACTCGGTGTCAATGGTAGACCGGATACAAAATCCATCATGACTCTATCCCACTTCCACTCAGGTATCATAATTGGCTGAAGTAACCCAGAAGGTATGTAACAACCTAACTTAGGGCCTAGTCAGAATAGTGGTGCGCGGCCACGAATCCGAGGTGAATTTATGATTTTTTAAGATTTATGTCACATTTGCATGTTAGTGTGAAAGTTTCATGAAGAAATTTTGCTAAATTGCGGTTGAATGGTCCAAAAAGGACTAAATTGCAAAAGTTGCAAACTATGAGTTTCTAGAAACATTTTGTATGAAATAGCTGTAGAATAGCAATTATGAGTCTTTAAATAGCAATTTTGCCCAAATTATAATTTTTGGACAAAATTGGACATGAGTTAGTAAATGGTGATATTTTTAAGAGAAGGGCATTTTGGTCATTTACCTATTAAATAATTAATAAAGGAAAAAGATGACAAAAATCATTATCATCTTCTTCCTCATTGCCAAAATTTTCAAAGAAACCATATCTAGGGTTTGCTCATCTTTGAAGCTTGCTAGTAAGTTCATCTTAGTCCCGTTTTTAATATTCTTCGTGTTTTTGAAGTTCTCGTATTATGAATTAGCTATTTTTAGCTATAAAATGAGCTAAGATGCATGTTCAAAAATCTACCCATGTATGACATGCTTGTTAAATGATGTTTCATGGAAGATTATGAGAGTTTGATGTTAGATAAACATCTTTTCCTTAATGAATTTCATGAAAAATGAATATAGGGACTAGTTTGTAAAAGTTTTGAGATTTCTCATACATAGTAGAAATAGTGAGAATTGATGGTTGTCATAGTAGAGAAAATGAATCAGCTAAGCGTGAAGTTTAGGAAAGTTGAATGAGAATCATTTTACGAGCCTTGGGGCAAAAGTGCAAATATGAGAAAATTTAGGGGCAAAATAGTAATTTTGCCAAAGTATGATTTAAGAGTCAATTTAGTCAATGTGAGTATTAAATGATCTATTTATGACTATAGATCAAGAAAAACGAAGCCCGGATCGAAACCGAGGCAAGGACAAAATCGAGGACTAAATTGCATATCTACGTACATTTTGTATATTGAGGTAAGTTTGTATGATTTCTAAGCTTTATGATTTATATCATTGAATTGCTTAGTATAATGTAAAATGTTATTATGAAAAATGTTTAATGTTATGTTAAACAAAGAAATTAATGAGTTCAAGCATGAGAAACTTGAAGTTGAATAACTTAGGATACTCGATCTACCACATGAAACAAGAAAGTCCGTATAAGACCAAGCCGAGGCATGGCATCGGCAAGCAAGCAAGATATCATGTAAGTCCAAGGCAAGCTTGGCATTTAATAAGTTATCATGTAAGTCCAAGGCAAGCTTGGCATTGAGTAAGATATCATGTAAGTCAAAGGCAAGCTTGGCATTGAATAAGTTATCATGTAAGTCCAAGAGAAGCTTGGCATTGAGTAAGGTATCATGTAAGTCCAAGGCAAGCTTGGCACTGAATAAGTTACCATGTAAGTCCAAGGCAAGCTTGGCATGGAGTAAGATATCATGTAAGTCCAAGGCAAGCTTGGCATTGAATAAGTTATCATGTAAGTCCAAGGCAGGCTTGTCATTGAACAAGTTATCATGTAAGGCCAAGGCAAGCTTGGCATTGAAAAGTTATCAAGAGAAAGAGATCCCATAAGTCCAAGCTAAGGCATGGCATTGGTGAAAACAAGAAAGACTTCGTATAAGTCCATGTTAAGTCATGGCCTCGAAATTTAGATGAGATTTAGTATCCTCAGTTATTGATATAAATTCATCGGGCAAACGAGCTAAGCTCAAATGAGATAACAAGAAAGCTAAGTAAGCAAAGTTATTATCAAGTGAAAATGAGTATTATTCATGTTATGAAAGATGAATTAGAGATTATGATTATTATGTTAAAGTATGCTGATCAATGTGATCAAGTGATACAGGTACCTTGTTTACCTCTCAAGTATGAGACTAGTAAGTTTCGTGAGATATGTAAGAATCAAGTATGAGTAAGTAAGCTTTATAGCTGAAATTTATGATGCCATTGTTTATGTCAAATGGTTTATGCTAAGCAAGTATATTTCTATGTGCATTATGCAAACTTACTAAGTTAAATGCTTACGTCTTTTATTATTTCTTTCTATGTTGTCCCGCCAAGCTAACTTGTGGATCGTTGAAGTCGGAGCTCGAATCACACTATCAACTGCTATTTTGGTATAGCCAAGTTGTCTTTATTAAGTATGGAATGTATAGGAAACATTTCATTTTGAGTATATGTCTTAGAGAGGGCAAAAGCATGTGTTATCAAGTTTATTATTATTCTTTTGTAAATGGCTAAATGATTGGCCAAGATTGACTAAGTATGTATGTTATTGATATCAATGGAGCATGTTATATTGTTCATTAAAGTTGTAGTGATTTGAGTTGTTGAGATAGTATGAATTTGCTCTTGATTTCAGGGTGGCAATTGGCTTGGTAAATAGCCTCTAAGTGCCCACACGGTCGGACACACGGGCGTGTGTCTAAGCCGTGTGTACCCTGCACCATTGCACCTTAAGTCAGAATATCAAGTTGTAGTACACGGTCTAAGTCCACGGGCGTGCCATGGTCGTGTGTTATAAGTTAGAATGCTAAGGTTTCTCACATGGGCTAGGACCACGGGCATGCCATGGCTGTGTGAAGTTTGGCAGTGAGCTCGAGTTTTAAGCACGGTTAGGAGACATGGGCGTGTCTCAGGTTTACACAGGCGTGTCCCAACTCACATGGGCGTGTGACCCCTGTGTCAATGAAAAGTTTTCGATTGAGTTCTGAAAGTTTACGGACATGAGTTTAAGGCCTCGTAGGCCCATGAAAAGTACAAGTTGGTTAAGAAAGATAAGTTCTTAATTCAGAACGAAATTTTATAGCCTGTAAGTACTTGATTTAGCAAGTTCAAGCATAGTAACTTCTCGTATTCGGTCTAAGCCTCAGACTCGGGTATGGGGTGTTACATTTAGTTGTATCAGAGCTACGGTTTAGTCAGTTCTAGGACTAACGTAGCATGAACACGAGTCTAGCTATACATGCCATACGTGAGAATGTTTTTATAATGATAGTGTGACGACTCCTGACGACTTAAATTATGTTTATATATAGTAAATGGATCCTGAAAGAGATATGGCGGATGACGTAGAAAGTAATGCATCGGCTCCCGCTGAAGGGACGATGCCGAATGAGAACGAGACTAGACCCACTACGGTGAGTCAAGGAGGAGGAGAAGAGGCTAGAGAAGCCTTCCTCCATATGATGAACACATGGTACACGGAGTTCGTTCGTACAAACCCGAATGCACAACCCCCTCCACCCCCGCCTACTCCTCAACCTATCCCACTAGCCCCTCAAGTAATAGAGGTGGTAAGAGGAGTTAAGCCTCCAGTTGATAGGATTAGGAAACATAGGGCTGAAGAATTCTGGGCTACAAAAGATGACGATCCGAAAAGAGCTGAATTTTGGTTAGAAAATACCATCAGGGTATTTAATGAGCTGTCATGTACACCTGAAGAGTGCATGAAGTGTGTAGTTTCTCTTTTAAGAGATTCTGCCTATCAATGGTGGAACACCTTGGTATCAATAGTCCCAAGAGAGAAGATCACGTGGGAATTTTTCCAAGAAGAGTTTAAGAAAAAGTATATCAGTCAAAGGTTTGTGGACCAGAAAAGGAAGGAATTCCTGGAACTGAAACAAGGCAAGATGTGCATCAGAATCGACTACGAGCGTGAGTTTGTAAGGCTCAGTAAATACGCTCGAGAATGCGTATCCACCGAGGCCATCATGAGTAAAAGATTTGAAGATGGGCTAAATGAGGACATCAAACTGTTTGTTGCTGTCCTAGAATTGAAAGAATTTGTTGTGCTAGTGGAGAGGGCTTGTAAAGCCGAAGAGCTAGTAAACGAGAAGAGAAAGTCTGAAATTGAGTCTCGTGACTCTAGAAAGAGACAGTGGAATAAGTCATTCCAATCCTCATCCAAGAAGTCAAGAGATTTACCTACCCGATCGGCTACTTCCATTGGGTTTTCAAAGAAAGATAAGAGTAAAAAGTATTCGGGAAATAAAGCCTGACTACTTGATCGCTAGTGTGGGAACTTTCAACTGAAGACCCGAATGCCCCTGATGTGGCGAGATGTCATCTTGGAGAATGCCGAGCGCACGAAAATTCATGTTTTAGATGTGGTTCCCAAGACCACTACATAAAGGATTGTCCAGAGACAATGAAAGAAGAGAGAGCTCAGAACCCGAGATCCGGGAGTATGGTCAGAGGAAGACCGCAGAGAAACCCAGGAAGTGGGGTAAGAGGAAGAGGTAACCCTAGAGAGTAGGCCGCGAGACCCGAGGGTAGGGCGCCTGCACGGAGTTATGCCATTCACGCTCGCGAAGAGGCATCTTCCCATGATGTTATCACGGGTACCTTTTCTCTTCATGATGTTAAAGTTATTTCTTTAATAGATCTCGGATCTACACACTCTTACATTTGCATGAAATTGGTATCCGATTTGAGTATGCCTATAGATTTTACAAAATTTGTGATTAGAGTGTCTAATCCTTTAGGCAAGAGTGTGTTAGTGAATGAAGTATGTAGAGAATGTCCATTAATGATTAGAGATCATTGTTTTAAAGCAAACCTTATGTTGTTACCATTTGACAAGTTTGATCTCATTCTCGGTATGGACTGGTTAATTGCCCATAATGTAATAGTTAATTGTGGGAAGAAATACATTGAAATGAGATGTGAGAATGGGGATATTCTCCATATAGAATTAGATGAACAAAGTGGATTGCCGGTATTGATTTCTCATATGACGACACAGAGATTTATAAGAAAGGGGTATGAGGCATATTTGGCCTTTGTGATGAATGATAAAGAAACCGAGTTAAAGATTGAGTTCGTACCGATAGTATGTGAGCACATGGATGTTCTTCCCGAAGAATTACCGGGATTACCTCCAATCAGAGATGTTGAGTTCAGCATTGAGCTAGCTCCCGGTACTGTACCAATATCTATTACTCCTTACAGAATGGCTCCAACGGAGTTGAAAGAGTTGAAGATACAGTTGTAAGAGTTAACAGACAAAGGCTTTGCAAGGTCAAGTTGTTCTCCCTGGGGTGCTCTAGTTTTATTTGTGAAAAAGAAGGATGGCACTATGAGATTGTACATAGATTACCGTCAGCTTAATAAAGTGACAGTAAAGAACAAGTACCCATTGCCAAGGATCGATGATTTGTTCGATCAATTGAAAGGAGCCACCGTGTTCTCTAAGATAGACTTGAGATCGGGGTATTACCGTTAAGAGTAAAGGAGTCGATGTATCCAAGGCGCTTTTGAACGAGGTATGGGCATTATGAATTCTTAGTCATGCCTTTTGGTTTGACCAATGCTCCTGCGATATTCATGGACTTAATGAACTGCATCTTCAGACCATACCTCGACAAGTTTGTAGTCGTTTTTATTGACGACATACTAATTTATTCCCCAGATGAGAATTAGCATGCTGAGCACCTACGGATAGTTTTTCTGATTCTTCGAGAAAATCAGTTGTATGCCAAGTTCGAGAAAAGTGAGTTTTGGCTCAATGAAGTAGGATTTACAGGGCATATTGTCTCAGGAGAAGGGGTTCGAGTAGACCCAAGTAAGATCTCGGCTATTACGGATTGGAAACCACTGAGGAATATCTCTAAGGTTAGAAGTTTCCTAGGCCTAGCCGGCTATTATAGACAAATTGTCAAGGGGTTTTCCATGATTGCAACCCCGATGACGAAGTTGTTACAGAAAAATGTGAAGTTCGAGTGGACAGAAATATGCCAACAAATTTTCAAAAAATTGAAAGCATTATTGACAGAAGCTCCAATTCTAGTACAACCTGAGACGGGGAAAGAGTTCGTAGTTTATAGCTATGCATCCTTAAATTGATTAGGCTGTGTACTTATGCAAGAAGGCAAAGTGATTGCTTATGCCTCATGAGAAGAATTATCCGACGCACGACCTAGAGTTAGCTGCCATAGTCTTCACATTGAAGATATGGAGACATCATCTATATGGTGAAAGATGTCAGATCTTCACTGATCACAAAAGTCTGAAGTACTTGATGACGCAGAAAGAGTTGAATTTAAGGCAAAGAAGATGGTTAGAGTTGATAAAAGACTATGAGTTAGTCATTGACTACCATCCAGGAAAGGCGAATGTTGTCGCCGATGCTTTAACCAGAAAGTCCTTATTTGCATTAAGAGCAATGAATTCACAAATAATTTTATCTGATGATGGTTCCATTATAGCTGAGTTGAGAGCTAGACCAGTATTCCTCCAAGAGATTTCTGAGGCTCAGAAAGAAGATAGCGAATTACAAGTCAAAAGAGCTCAGTGCGAGTCAGATGTTGAATCCGACTTTCGGATTAGTTCCGAGGGATATTTGATGTTTAAAGGTAGAATTTGTGTACCGAGAAAAGAGGAGCTTATTCGGAGAATTTTGCATGAGGCACATAACGGGTGTTTGTCTGTACATCCGGGTAGTACTAAAATGTATAATGATTTGAAGCTCACTTGATATTGGTGGCGAAAATGAAGAGAGACATTTTAATTTGTTTCAAATGTATGATTTGTCGGCAAGTAAAAGTTGAACACCAAGTACCTTCGGGTTTGCTTCAACCAATTATTATACCCGAGTGGAAATGGGACCGTATCACTATGGATTTTGTGACCGGTTTATCGTTATCACCGAGTAAGAAAGATGTTGTATGGGTTGTAATTGACAGACTCACTAAATCGGCTCATTTTATACCTGTACGAGTGGATTACTCACTTGACAAGTTGGCAGACTTGTACGTTTCAAAAATAGTAAGACTTCACGGAGTTCCTGTGTCAATCATATCGGATAGAGATCCGAGATTCACATCCAGATTTTGGAAGAAGTTGCAAGAGGCCCTAGGTACAAAGTTGAACTTTAGTACGGCCTTTCACCCTCAAACTGACGGTCAGTCAGAGAGGTTAATACAAGTACTAGAGAATATGCTTCGGTGTTGTGTTCTAGAGTTCCAAGGAAATTGGGAAAGGTTTCTCCCATTGGTAGAATTTGCCTACAATAATAGTTTTCAATGAGCTTGAGGATGGCGCCTTATAAGGCTTTATATGGGCGTAAGTGCGTAACGCCTTTATTTTGGATGAACTCAAAGAAAACCAAATTCACGGGGTTGATTTGGTAGAGAGAAGTGAAGAGAAAGTAAGAGTGATACGAGAGTGCTTAAAAGTCGCTTTAGATGCATGTAAATCCTACTCGGATTTAAAAAGAAAAGAGATAGAGTATCAAGTTGGAGATAAAGTTTTCTTGAAAGTGTCACCTTGGAGAAAAGTTCTCAGATTTGGCCGGAAAGGCAAGTTGAGTCCATGTTTTATTGGGCCGTATGAGATTATCGAGAAAGTTGGGCCTTTAGCTTACAGATTGGCTTTGCCATCAGAGTTAGAAAAGATACATGATGTGTTTCACGTGTCAATGTTGAGACGCTACCGATCAGACCCTTCACATGTAATTCCCCAGTCAGAGATAGAGATTCATCCCTACATGACTTATGGTGAAGAACCAGTTAAGATTTTAGCTCGAGAAGTCAAGAACCTAAGGAATAAAAGTATCGCCCTAGTAAAGGTATTGTGGCAAAGACATGGAATAGAAGAAGCTACGTGGGAACCAAAAGAGAGTATGAGAAACCAGTACCCAAACCTATTTGCTGGTAAGATTTTCGAGGACGAAAATCCCTAAGGATGGGAGAATTGTAACAGCCCGACTTAGGGCCTAGTCAGAATTGTGGTGCGAGGCCACGAATCCGAGGTGAATTTATGATTTTTTAAGATTTATGTCACGTTTGCATGTTAGTGTGAAAGTTTCATGAAGCAATTTTGCTAAATTGAGGTTGAATGGTCCAAAAAGGACTAAATTGCAAAAGTTGCAAACTATTAGTTTCTAGAAACATTTTGTATGAAATAGCTCTAGAATAGCAATTATGAGTCCTTAAATAGCAATTTGCCCAAATTATAATTTTTGGACAAAATTGGACATGAGTTAGTAAATGGTGATATTTTTAAGAGAAGGGCATTTTGGTCATTTACCTATTAAATGATTAATAAAGGAAAAAGATGACAAAAATCATTATCATCTTCTTCCTCATTGCCAAAATTTTCAAAGAAACCATAGCTAGGGTTTGCTCATCTTTCAAGCTTGCTAGTAAGTTCATCTTAGTCCCGTTTTTAATATTCTTCGTGTTTTTGAAGTTCTCGTATTATGAATTAGCTATTTTTAGCTATAAAATGAGCTAAGAAGCATGTTCAAAAATCTACCCATGTATGACATGCTTGTTAAATGATGTTTCATGGAAGATTATGAGAGTTTGATGTTAGATAAACATCTTTTCGTTAATGAATTTCATGAAAAATGAATATAAGGACTAGTTTGTAAAAGTTTTGAGATTTCTCATACATAGTAGAAATAGTGAGAATTGATGGTTGTCATAGTAGAGAAAATGAATCAGCTAAGCATGAAGTTTAAGAAAGTTGAATGAGAATCATTTTACGAGCCTTGGGGCAAAAGTCCAAATATGAGAAAATTTAGGGGCAAAATAGTAATTTTGTCATAGTATGATTTAAGAGTCAATTTAGTCAATATGAGTATTAAATGATCTATTTATGACTATAGATCAATAAAAACGAAGCCCGGATCGAAATCGAGGCAAGGACAAAATCGAGGACTAAATTTCATATCTACATACATTTTGTATATTGAGGTAAGTTTGTATGATTTCTAAGCTTTATGATTTATATCATTGAATTGCTTAGTATAATGTACAATGTTATTATGAAAAATGTTTAATGTTATGTTAAACAAAGAAATTAATGAGTTCAAGCATGAGAAAGCCCTGTAACACCCCAAACCCGGACAAGACACCACGTCAGAACTGTATGCTCTGGGGGAAAACGCGTTTTGGGAAAACTAGATTTTTCGTTTAAAAGTGGAGTGAAAACACAAAGTGTGTTTGAAACAAATTTGAGTAGTCTTGTTTGGAAAACAGTTGATGTATTTGAAACCCGGAGATTTTGAAAACTTAGCTAGAATTTGTAGTTAAAACAAGTTAAAACCATTTAAAACCTCCTTAGTTTCTTAGTGATACATAAAAGCGCTTCTAGACTTAAATGAACTACAAGTTTGGTTTGGGAACCGATTGTATTTGTTTGTCAAAAAGACTTAGTGTGATACCCGATGGTATAGTTTAAAAACACGTCGCGTTATAATTTTGAAAACATTATCTTTCCAGTTTTAGTAAAACTTATACCGGCTTATTTTGTTAAGGCATATTAAATCTAATTAAAACATCAACCAACTTAAGACATAAATTTAGAGGCCTTTTACAACCCAAATAAAAACCCAAATAAAAGTAAATAACTAAAGTACCCAAAATATAGAGTCCGAGTAAAGACTTTATTCAGCATGGCATAAGCACCTCGAGTCCATCCGGCTCCAAGTCCGCGTCTCACGAGTCACCTGAAAGGTCAAAGGAGAGGGTGAGTCGAGTGACTCAAATGTGTAAATCCCGCTCCCAAAGAATCAACATGCTAACACACATCATACATAGCAACATGATTAATGCAACCCGAACCTAACCATCCATATCGCCTTTTCTACCCCTGCGGGTGGTGGTACCAAACCTTTGGTGGTGCCAAACCACCGGTGACATATAGTCACAATGTGCTACCAAAGCATGGTGTCCCAAAGACACAATATCCGTCAATGTGCTACCAAAGCTTTGGTGTCCCAAAGACACGGTTGTGCTACCAAAGCTTTGGTGACCGAAGTCACGAATCCAATGATGATGGGGCCAACCCATCGTGTGTTACCAAAACACTAGCAGACGATCCCATATCTCAAGTGGGGCCAACCCACGGTGGTTAAACCACGAGGGACAAGTCGCAATGAGGTGCCAAACCTCTGGTGTCCCAAAGACACAATGTGCTACAGCAAAGCACCGGTGACCGTAGTCACAAATCGGTGATGGGGCCAACCCATCGTGTGTTACCAAAACACTGGCGTCAATCCCAGTATAATCATCGTGGGGCCAACCCATCGTGGTACCGAGCCACTGGGACGAGGACGCTGAGGTACCAAACCTCTGGAGGTGCCAAACCTCCGTGACCCAAAGTCACAAAGTGTGCTACCAAAGCACCTTTGGTGCTCGTCAAAGACAATACATCACTGCTCCCTCCTCTCGTATCACCCATCAACATGCCAAACTCATGTAATCATGAATATCATGCTATCATGCATATCATACTATCATGCATATCATGCCAATATGGCTAATCTCATACCCCATGTCACATATCCATAACCATGGTATCATACAGATCATCAATAACTCATAATAATAGCACTGACTTACCTGAGTCCAAACTCGTACCCATGAGGGTATCATAATAGTCACCACTGTTTCATTAGTCATTGCACAGGTTATTAACGATATTACTAAATATAAGTGTGTTAGTATACACACCTGATAGCTACGAGTCTAAAATCCCAACGAACGATCTACGTCCCTCGATTGCTAACTCCTACAATCGACCAAACATAGGGGTTAGGTACTAAGACCATTCGGCCAAAGACATCTAAACCCAAAGGGGTTAGTTTCAAACCCTAACCTTGCTATTGGTTTGCTTCCTAACCAATACTCGAACCAGTAGTGGTTCTTTTTGACAATCGGCCTCCACCTAAAAGAAAATGGAATCATCAATCACTTGAACCTTAATCGAAATCAACTAATTGTACTGACACAAATATACCAACTGCTTACCCTTTTACTTACCAATCGGCCACTTGCAGTCAAAGCTCCAATTGATCGCCTCCTCTAACACCCCACGATCAAAAGGCCCTAAAATGTAATCGGTTTCAAACCGACGATTTTCTCTTATTAGCAAAGACTGGAATCGGCTCTTAACCGAACCATAACCAACAAAGAACCAAAACAAAAGAAGATATGGCCATTCGGCCTTGCACTTACCAACACCCAATATTCGGCCAAACCGGGACTTCTAGGAGAGGGAATATTCGGCTAAGTTGTAACCAATAGAAAGGAGAAATCGGCACTAGGTGTTTAACACTCTTGTTTTCGGTTTTGGATTAAAAGAGAAAGAAAGAACATAGGTGAGAAGAAATGGAGATTACGGCACTAGGATTTGAGAAAATAGAAGAACGTTTGGGGCAAGTTGATATGGTTTTGGCTAGCAAGAGAAGAGATGGAAATGTTTTGGAGAGGTGGAGTTTCGGCTCAAGTGTTTTAAGAGAAGGAATGAAAAATACGAGGAGAGATGGGTAGCTAGTTTTTAAAGAACGCAAGGGATTAAGAGAAGCAATTGCACCCAATCGGCTAGATGCCCAAAAGAGAAGTCGGCAAGGTATGGTTGCTTGAAGCTTTCGGTTTCAAAGAGGAATAGAAAATGAGAGACTTATTTTGAGGGAAGAATCGGCTAACAAAAGACCAAGGGAGAGCTTTTGCTTGGAATTGACTATGACCGAAAATGCCTAGCTTGGCAAAGTGAGTTTCGGCACTACCACTTACCACACCAAGCCGTCCACTTCTCCCCCTCCCACTCCCCTAAAATTCGGCTAGAATCCCCCAAAACACTCCAAGCCACAAGTTCAAATTGTTTTGAACAAGTCAACACCCTAAAATTCCTCTCCACCCACCATTCGAATGTGAAGACCAAGTCAAAGGCAGAGTTTGAACTGCCTACAAACTCCTCCCTCCATGCCGTCAAAATGAGTGCCAAAAAGTGGCCACTCCGCAGCTCGAACACAAGGCCTCCACCTTGCTTTAGGCGTTACCCACTCCAAGCCTTAGTGGCGCCTACATTGCCACTCCACCAACTTGTTTCTTGTGCTAACAAACTCCCAAAATAAATTTAAAAGCCCCAGCTTCCTCAGCTCCTAATGCCTTAGCTCAAAAACTAAAATTTCTTACCTACTCAGGCACACACCTATCCTACAATTAAGCCCCGATACAACACCAACAACAACGCAGCATAACAAACTCATGCAAAACATGCAACAACGAAAAAAATAGCCCCTAACCCGGATATTACGATTTCTACTTCTTAAAAATAATTTCGCCTCGAAATTACCTCGGTCAAAAGAGTTGCGGGTATTGCTTTGTCTCATCGTATCCTCGGGTTCCCACGCCGCTTCTTCTACGCCATGATTCCGCCAAAGTACCTTAACCAAAGGCATGGACTTTCACGTAGAACCTTTACATCTCGATCAAGAATGCATGTGTTCTTCTTCCATAGTCAAGTCCGGATTCACCTCGATCTCTTCCACTTTGCTACCACATGCGACGGATCCGATCGATACCTCAAGCATCGAAACATGAAAAACGCCGTGAATCGACTAAGCTCTCGGCAACTCAAGCCGATACGCCATCTGGTCCAACTCGTCTCAAAACCTTATACGCCCAATGAACCTCGGACTTAGCTTGCCTTTCTTTCCGAACCTCGTAACTTTCTTCCAAGGCGAGACCTTCCCGAAACACTCGATCCCCAACAGCAAACTCTATACCTCTTCGCTTAAGATCGGCATAAGAAGACCGCCGCCGAAGCTTCCTTCAATCGAGCCGAATCAACTTAACCTTGTCCTCGGCCTCGCCTACCAACTCGGGTCCCAACAATCGACGCTCACCTAACTCCGTCCAACACGTAGGTGAGCGACACTTCCTACCATATAACGCTCTAAATGCGGAGCCATCTTGATGCTCGCTTGGTAACTATTGTTGTAGGCAAACTCAGCTAACGGTAGAAACTCCTCCCAACTACCTCTCAAATCCAAGACACAACCCTCGGCATGTCCTCTAAGATCCGAATGACCCTTTCTGATTGTCCGTCAGACTGCGGGTGAAAAGCCGTGCTAAAATCCAAACGAGTACCCAGAGCCTGATGCAATGCCTTCCAGAACCTTGAAGTAAACCTGGGATCCCTATCCGAGATTATCGAAACTGGCACACCGTGCAACCTCACGATCTACGAAACATACGGCAACCGCTAGCTTCAAGTGAGTAATCAACCCTCACCGGAATAAAGTGGTGATTTAGTCGGACGATCCACCACTACCCAAACCGAATCCTTCTTGCTTGGCGAAGCGGTAACTCCACCGACAAAATCCATGGTTATCCTTTCCCACTTCCACTGAGGAATCTTTACAGGCTGAAGCAAACCCGACGGCAACTGATGTTCAGCCTTGACCTGCTGACAAGTCAGACATTTCCCAACAAACTCCGTCACCTCTTTCTTCGCACTGTGCCACCAAAATCGCGCTCTCTAAGATCCTTATACATCTTGCTACCTCCGGGATGCATAGCATGAGGACTCGCTATGTGCGTCTGAAGAATCTTTTGCCTCAGCTCAACATCTTTAGGCATACAAGCCTTACCTTGAAAACACAGAACCTCGTCACTAGACAAGCTGTAACCATCCACACCACCATTCTGCACTTGCAACTTCGCGCACCCAGAACCTCATCCTCTAACTGTTTCTCTCTGATCTGCTCAACCCAAGTAGGCTTAACTTGCAGCTCTGCCAAAATACTCCCGTCGTCATACAAGCTCAAATGGGCAAACAAAGCTCTTAAGTCCGAAACAACCTTACGGCTCAACGCGTCTGCCACCACGTTAGCCTTGCCCGGATGATACTCAATAGAACAGTCGTAATCCTTCAGCAACTCAACCCATCTACGCTGCCTCAAATTCAAATCCTTCTGAGTCAGTAGATACTTCAAGCTCTTATGATCCGTGTAGACTATCGATCTCTCTCCATATAAGTAGTGCCTCCAAATCTTTAAGGCGAAAACTACGGCCGCTAGCTCCAGATCGTGCGTCGGATAGTTGACCTCATGTGGCCTCAGCTGCCTAGAAGCGTAAGCCACAACCTTACCTTCTCGTGCATCAAAGACACAACCTGCACTGTATGTGATGCATCGCGAAGAGACTGTGTATTCCTTACAAACCTCAAAGTTGAATTAGAACCGGAGCCTCAGTCAAGATCTTCTTTAACTTATCGAAGCTTTCCTGTTGTTTCTCAGTCCAAACAAACGGAACCTCTTTCCTTAACAACTTAGTCATCGGCGCTGCTATCAACGAGAAACCCTCAACAAATCTTCTCAGAGTATCCACCAAACCCGTAAAACTACGAATCTCACCCACCGACCTAGGTGGCTTCCAATCGAAACGACCTCAATCTTACGAGGATCTACTCGAATACCCTCGGTGACACTACATGCCCCAAGAACGTCACTTCCTAAGCGTAACTCACACTTACTAAACTTAGCATAGAGTTGCTTTTCCCTCAGAATCTGCAGCACCACCCTCAAATGCTTATCATGCTCTTCCTCTGACCTTGAGTATACTAAGATGTCGTCTATAAAAACCACCACGAACCGATCCAGATACTGCTGAAACACCCTATTCATCATATCCATAAACGCCATGCGGCGGTGCGTTAGTCAACCCGAATGGCATTACCGGGGAATTCGTAGTGCCCATACCGAGTCCAAACGCTGTTTTATGGATATCGCCTCCTTAACCTTTAGCTGATGGTACCCAGACCTCAAGTCGATCTTCGAGAATACCGCAGCACCCTTCAGCTGATCAAACAAGTCATCTATCCGTGGCAACGGATACTTGTTTTTAATCGTCAGCTTGTTCAATTGGCGGTAGTCTATACACATCCGCATCGTACCATCTTTCTTCTTAACAAAGAGTACCGGCGCACCCCACGGCGAAACACTCGGCCTGATAAAACCTCGATCCAATAACTCCTGGATCTGAGCCTTAAGCTCCACCAGTTCCTTTGGTGCCATCCTATACGGAGCAATAGACACTGGCGCCGTCCCGGGCAACAGATCAATCCCAAACTCTACCTCTCGATCTGGCGGCAAACCCGGAAGCTCTTCAGGAAACACATCAGCAAATTCCCTAACAGTACGAACCTTCTCTACCGCAGACTCTTTAGCCTCCAAGGCATACACATGAACCACATATGCTTCGCAGCCCTTCCTGACCATCTTCTCCGCTTTCAGAGCAGATACCACATTTGATAGGTAATCCCTCCTATTACCTATCATAGCCACCTCAACGCCATCAACCGCCTTAAGAACCATACGCTTAGCCGCGCAATCCAACCTCGCCTGGTACTTAACTAGCCAATCCATCCCGAGAATCGATCGAACTCCCCAAACGGCGGTTCCATCGGATCAAGAGCAAACACTACCCTTGGAGTTCTAGGGGTACCTCTCTAAAACAGCTTTATCTACTACTACAGAGTGACCTAGAGGGCTAATCACGGTCATCCGCCTAGAAGATATCTCGAGTCTAAATCCGTGGTCTCTACTACACTCGGCAACATAAGAGTGCGTTGAACCCACATCAATCAAAGCAATATAAGGAGAACCAAAAATCAAAAACGCACGGTTATGACGTCCGGTGCGTCGCCTCTCTCTCGCCTCGCGGCGACACCAACCCCAGCCGCCTAGCCTCAGAACTACCCGCACCTCTCGCGGTGCTCCACGGCCCCGACTGATCCATAACCACCCTCGCCATTACCACGGCCCTCTGCGGTGGCGGTCCATTACCCTCGAACCGACACGGCCCCGACTCGGGATCGAATCCTCGGCTATCCTACGCGGACAATCCCTAATGCGATGCTCCAGAGAACCACACTCAAGCAACCTTTACCTCCGTCCAAGAACCACCCCAATGAGATTTCCCACATCTGGTTACATCTGCGGCGGGTCCTTGCCTGCAAACAACAAACCTAGCAGACTGATTCTGCCCACTCGGTCTAGCCCTCTTCTGCGGATTGCCAGACGAACCAGAAGACCCAAAGCTCCTCTTAAGCCTACTCCTGTCCATGCTCTGCCTCACTGACTCCTTAACACCCTCAGCCACCTTAGCCTTCTCAACTAAGACGAAGAACTCAAGGCTCTGGCGAGGAGCAATCAGCAGCCTCAACTCGTCTCGCAGACCATCCTCGAAACGAACACACCTCTCATGCTCAGTGGCCACAATGCCCCTGGCATACCTACTCAGCTTCAGGAACTCAGCCTCGTACTCCGCAACAGATTTACTCCCCTGAACAAGCCTCAGAAATGCCTTTCGCTGGGAGTCGATATAACTAGCTCCGATGTACTTCTTTTGATAAGCAGCCCTGAAATAATCCCATGTCAAATCCTCAGCTGCCACACTGTCTCGCACCGTGAGCCACCACTGATATGACTCATCCCGGAGAAGCGATACGATACCCTTCAGCTTCTCTTCTGCTGTCAGGTCCAGATCATCCATGATCCGCTCAGTTGCCTCCAGCCAATATTCAGCAGTGCTAGGAGCAACACCAGATACCTCCGGAAGAATTCGGCTCCGTTAGCCCGAGTCGCTCAGAACCGATTTCCTAACTCCCGCACCACCACTAGCCCGGCTACCCTTTCCAACACTCGCAAAGATCGCTCGTGACCTGCGTCGCTCTCCCGCTCGATCTTGGAACTCACCACCTCCGGTATGGTGGCGGAAGCCAGTATCTCATTTTCGAAACCCGCCCGGATCCTACGGGCTCGTAGAACCGTCATTCTACCCTACCTCTACCACGAGTATTACGACCACGCCCGCCTCGAGTGCTCATGACTAATCTTCCTACTACGGATCCGATTAAAGAGTTTTATGCATCAAGATTTATTCCACTTGTTTAAAAAGCAAGTCTTATGAATATTTAAAGAGGATTGTTCTCGCAAGTTTCACAAAATCCTATCAGTTTCAATCTCTAAGGTAGCATACTATAGCTATTCGTCAGATCATATAACATCCAATCAAATCACAAAGAATAGTCCGGGGTACTTACCTGGGCGAACTGGTGCCGGAGACTCGGTGCCATGCCTTTCAAAATCATATATTCCAAAACAACACTTAAACAGACTTTTGAAAACATTTTGGGCCTCAGGCCCACAGTGAATGAGCTTTGAACTTGGCTCTGATACCAAAAATGTAACACCCCAAACCCGGACAAGACACCACGTCCGAATCTGGTATGCTACGGGGAAAACGTTTTGGGAAAACTAGATTTTTCGTTTAAAAGTGGAGTGAAAACACAGTGTGTTTGAAACAAATTTGAGTAGTCTTGTTTGGAAAACAGTTGATGTATTTGAAACCCGGAGATTTTGAAAACTTAGCTAGAATTTGTAGTTAAAACAAGTTAAAACCATTTAAAACCTCCTTAGTTTCTTAGTGATACATAAAACGCTTCTAGACTTAAATGAACTACAAGTTTGGTTTGGGAACCAGTTGTATTTGTTTGTCAAAAAGACTTAGTGTGATACCCGATGGTATAGTTTAAAAACACGTCGCGTTATAATTTTGAAAACATTATCTTTCCAGGTTTTAGTAAAACTTATACCGGCTTATTTTGTTAAGGCATATTAAATCTAATTAAAACATCAACCAACTTAAGACATAAATTTAGAGGCCTTTTACAACCCAAATAAAAACCCAAATAAAAGTAAATAACTAAAGTACCCAAAATATAGAGTCTGAGTAAAGACTTTATTCAGCATGGCATAAGCACCTCGAGTCCATCCCGGCTCCAAGTCGCGTCTCACGAGTCACCCTGAAGGTCAAAGGAGAGGGTGAGTCGAGTGACTCGGTGTGTAAATCGCGCCCCAAAGAATCAACATGCTAACACACATCATACATAGCAACATGATTAATGCAACCCGAACCTAACCATCCATATCGCCTTTTCTACCCCCGTGTGGTACCAAACCACTTTGGTGGTGCTAAACCACTTGGTGACATATAGTCACAATGTGCTACCAAAGCACTGGTGTCCCAAAGACACAATATCCGTCAATGTGCTACCAAAGCCTTTGGTGTCCCAAAGACACGGTTGTGCTACCAAAGCACTTTGGTGACCGAAGTCACGAATCCAATGATGATGGGGCCAACCCATCGTGTGTTACCAAAACACTAGCGCAGACGATCCCATATCTCAAGTGGGGCCAACCCACGGTGGTTAAACCACGGGGACAAGTCGCAATGAGGTGCCAAACCTCCGGTGTCCCAAAGACACAATGTGCTACCAAAGCATGGTGACCGTAGTCACAAATCTGGTGATGGGGCCAACCCATCGTGTGTTACCAAAACATCGGCGTCAATCCCAGTATAATCATCTGTGGGGCCAACCCAGCGTGGTGCCGAGCCACTGGGACGAGACGACTGAGGTACCAAACCTCTGGAGGTGCCAAACCTCGTGACCCAAAGTCACAAAGTGTGCTACCAAAGCACTGGTGCTCACAAGACAATACATCATCGCTCCCTCCTCTCGTATCACCCATCAACATGCCAAACTCATGTAATCATGAATATCATGCTATCATGCATATCATACTATCATGCATATCATGCCAATATGGCTAATCTCATACCCCATGTCACATATCCATAACCATGGTATCATACAGATCATCAATAACTCATAATAATAGCAATCGACTTACACGAGTCCAAACTCGTACCCATGAGGGTATCATAATAGTCACCCTTTGTTTCATTAGTCATTGCAGGTTATTAACGATATTACTAAATATAAGTGTGTTAGTATACACACCGATAGCTCTGAGTCTAAAATCCCAACGAATCGATCTACGTCCCTCGATTGCTAACTCCTACAATCGACCAAACATAGGGTTAGGTACTAAGACCATTCGGCCAAAGACATCTAAACCCAAAGGGGTTAGTTTCAAACCCTAACCTTGCTATTGGTTTGCTTCCTAACCAATACTCGAACCAAGAGTGGTTCTTTTTGACAATCGGCCTCCACCTAAAAGAAAATGGAATCATCAATCACTTGAACCTTAATCGAAATCAACTAATTGTACCGACACAAATATACCAACTGCTTACCCTTTTACTTACCAATCGGCCACTTTGGTCAAAGCTCCAATTGATCGCCTCCTCTAACACCCCACGATCAAAAGGCCCTAAAAGCAGAATCGGTTTCCAAACCGACGATTTTCTCTTATTAGCAAAGACTGGAATCGGCTCTTAACCGAACCATAACCAACAAAGAACCAAAACAAAAAGAAGATATGGCCATTCGGCCTTGCACTTACCAACACCCAATATTCGGCCAAACCAGGACTTCTAGGAGAGGGGAATATTCGGCTAAGTTGTAACCAATAGAAAGGAGAAATCGGCACTAGGTGTTTAACACTCTTGTTTTCGGTTTTGGATTAAAAGAGAAAGAAAGAACATAGGTGAGAAGAAATGGAGATTTACGGCACTAGGATTTGAGAAAATAGAAGAACGTTTGGGGCAAGTTGATATGGTTTCTGGCTAGCAAGAGAAGAGATGGAAATGTTTTGGAGAGGTGGAGTTTCGGCTCAAGTGTTTTAAGAGAAGGAATGAAAAATACGAGGAGAGATGGGTAGCTAGTTTCTGAACGCAAGGGATTAAGAGAAGCAATTGCACCCAATCGGCTAGATGCCCAAAAGAGAAGTCGGCAAGGTATGGTTGCTTGAAGCTTTCGGTTTCAAAGAGGAATAGAAAATGAGAGACTTATTTTGAGGGAAGAATCGGCTAACAAAAGACCAAGGGAGAGCTTTTGCTTGGAATTGACTATGACCGAAAATGCCTAGCTTGGCAAAGTGAGTTTCGGCACTACCACTTACCACACCAAGCCGTCCACTTCTCCCCTCCCACTCCCTAAAATTCGGCTAGAATCCCCAAAACACTCCAAGCCACAAGTTCAAATTGTTTTGAACAAGTCAACACCCTAAAATTCCTCTCCACCCACCATTCGAATGTGAAGACCAAGTCAAAGGCAGAGTTTGAACTGCCTACAAACTCCTCCCTCCATGCCGTCAAAATGAGTGCCAAAAGTGGCCACTCCATGAGCTCGAACACAAGGCCTCCACCTTGCTTTAGGCGTTACCCACTCCAAGCCTTAGTGGCGCCTACATTGCCACTCCACCAACTTGTTTCTTGTGCTAACAAACTCCCAAAATAAATTTAAAAGCCCCAGCTTCCTCAGCTCCTAATGCCTTAGCTCAAAAACTAAAATTTCTTACCTACTCAGGCACACACCTATCCTACAATTAAGCCCCGATACAACACCAACAACAACGCAGCATAACAAACTCATGCAAAACATGCAACAAAGAAAAAAAAATAGCCCCTAACCCGGGATATTACAAGCCCCGATTGAAGTTGAATAACTTAGGATACTCGATCTACCACAAGCAAGCAAGATATCATGTAAGTCCAAGGCAAGCTTGGCATTGAATAAGTTATCATGTAAGTCCAAGGCAAGCTTGGCATTGAGTAAGATATCATGTAAGTCCAAGGCAAGCTTGGCATTGAATAAGTTATCATGTAAGTCCAAGGCAAGCTTGGCATTGAGTAAGATATCATGTAAGTCCAAGGCAAGCTTGGCATTGAATAAGTTATCATGTAAGTCCAAGGCAAGCTTGGCATTGAGTAAGATATCATGTAAGTCCAAGGCAAGCTTGGCATTGAATAAGTTATCATGTAAGTCCAAGGCAAGCTTGGCATTGAACAAGTTATCATGTAAGGCCAAGGCAAGCTTGGCATTGAAAAGTTATCAAGAGAAAGAGATCCTATAAGTCCAAGCTAAGGCATGGCATTGGTGACAACAAGAAAGACTTCGTATAAGTCCATGTTAAGTCATGGCCTCAAAATTTAGATGAGATTTAGTATCCTCGGTTATTCATATAAATTCATCGGGAAAACGAAGCTCAAATGAGATAACAAGAAAGCTAAGTAAGCAAAGTTATTATCAAGTGAAAATGAGTATTATTCATGTTATGAATGATGAATTAGAGATTATGATTATTATGTTAAAGTATGCTAATCAATGTGATCAAGTGATACAGGTACCTTGTTTACCTCTCAAGTATGAGACTAGTAAGTTTCATGAGATATGTAAGAATCAAGTATGAGTAAGTAAGCTTTATAGCTGAAATTTATGATGCCATTGTTTATGTCAAATGGTTTATATTAAGAAAGTATGTTGCTATGTGCATTATACAAACTTACTAAGTTAAATGCTTACGTCTTTTATTATTTCTTTCTATGTAGTCCCGCCAAGCTAACTTGTGGATCGTTGAAGTCGGAGCTCGAATCACACTATCAACTGCTATTTTGGTATAGCCAAGTTGTCTTTGTTAAGTATGGTATGTATAGGAAACATTTCATTTTGAGTATATGTCTTAGAGAGGGAAAAAGCATGGGCTATCAAGTTTATTATTATTCTTTTGTAAATGGCTAAATGATTGGCCAAGATTGACTAAGTATGTATGTTATTGATATCAATGGAGCATGTTATATTGTTCATTAAAGTTGTAATGATTTGAGTTGTTGAGATAGTATGAATTTGCTCTTGATTTCAGGGTGGCAATTGGCTTGGTAAATAGCCTCTAAGTGCCCACACGGTTCGACACACGGGCATGTGTCTAAGCCGTGTGTACCCTGCACCATTGCACCTTAAGTCAGAATATCAAGTTGTAGTACACGGTCTAAGTCCACGGGCGTGCCATGGCCGTGTGTTATAAGTCAGAATGCTAAGGTTTCTCACACGGGCCAGGACCACGGGCGTGCCATGGCCGTGTGAAGTTTGGCAGTAAGCTCAAGTTTTATGCATGGTTAGGAGACATGGACGTGTCTCAGGTTTACACGGGCGTGTCCCAAGTCACATGGGTGTGTGACCCCTATTTCAATGAAAAGTTTTTGATTGAGTTCCGAAAGTTTACGGACATGAGTTTAAGGCCTCGTAGGCCCATGAAAAGTACAAGTTGATTGAGAAAGATAAGTTCTTAATTCGGAACGAAATTTTATAGCCCGTAAGTACTTGATTTAGCAAGCTCAAGCATAGTAACTTCTCGTTTCCGGTCTAAGCCTCGGACTCGGGTATGGGGTGTTACAAGGTACCTGATGCTCGGCTTTCACTTGCTGACAGACTAAGCATTTCGAAACAAAATCTGATATGTCTCGTTTCATACCAGACCACCAATAGAACTGTTTCAGATCGTTATACATTTTTGTACTACCCGGATGAACAGATAACCGTTTGCTGTGAGCTTCATTCAAAATCATCTGAATCAACTCTAAATTCCTCGGAACACATATTCGATTTTTGAACCTCAAACAGCCATTTTCATCAACTCGAAATTTCGATTCAATATTAGCTTCGCACTGAGCTCGCTTTGCTAACAAATCATTATTAATTGTCCGGGCATCAAAAATTTGTTGAACAAACAACGGTCTTGCTTTTAATTCAGCTATTATCGAACCATCATCAGATATAACCATATGCGCGTTCATTGCACGCAAAGCAAATAATGACTTTCGACTTAAAGCATCAGCAACAACATTAGCTTTTCCCGGATGGTAGTCAATCACTAGCTCATAATGTTTCAACAGCTCTAACCATCGGCGTTGTCTCAAATTCAAATCTTTTTGAGTCATCAAATATTTCAGGCTTTTGTGATAAGAATAAACATGACATTTCTCACCGAACAGATAATGACGCCAAATCTTCAACGCAAAAACAATGGCTGCTAGTTGCAAATCATGTGTCGGATAGTTCTTTTCATGTGGCTTCAATTGTCTCGAGGCATAAGCTATGACTTTGCCTTCCTGCATCAAAACACAACCCAAACCAGTCAAAGATGCATCACTATAAATGACAAATTCTTTACCCGATTCAGGCTAAACTAACACTAGAGCTTCGGTCAAAAGAGCTTTCAACTGATCGAAACTTTTCTGACAATTCTCTGACCACTCGAACTTAACATCTTTCTGTAACAGCTTCGTCATAGGTGTCGCAATCATAGAAAAATCTTTCACAGACCGTCTGTAATAACCAACAAATCCTAGAAAACTTTGAACTTCAAAGACATTTCTCGGAGGTTTCCAATCAAGTATGGATGAGATGTTACTCGAATCAACCCGAATACCCGATGCTGATACAACGTGACCCAAAAAACTGACTTCGCGTATCCAGGACTCACATTTACTGAATTTTGCATACAACTTTTTATCTCGCATAGTCTGCAACACAAATCTCAGATGTTTGGCATGCTCGGTTTCATCACGGGAATAGATCAAAATATCATCTATGAATAATACCACAAATCGATCAAGATACTGTCTGAAGATTCGATTCATCAAATCCATAAAAATAGTAGGTGCATTAGTAAGTCCGAAAGGCATAACCAGAAACTCATAGCGCCCGTACCTCGTTCGTAAAATAATCTTTAGTACATCAGAGTCTTTAAGAATACAAATTCTTCTTTCAATCTATCCTTCAATTCATACATGTACGTTCAAAGTTCATTTCCAGTTCGTAGATAAATTCAAATACATATATCCCAATTAACTTTTCAATCAAATAATTCAAATCATACTAACTACTGAATCGGTCTTTTCAAAGAAATATTTCTTCTCATTAGAAGGATGACCCCTGACATATCATTATACAAATTAATCTTGATCTTCTATCATTTTCACTTTTATCACTGTCGAACCTTCACGAGAACTAGAAAAGAGTTTATAATAAAGCTGTCTCATTTATTAATCATCAAAATATTTGAATTATACTAAAATCACCTTAACCAAATAGAAATCATTGAGCCTTACTAGGAACAATGTCTCAATCCTATAATGAATATTATCCCAGCTGTTAATGAAGCATCTGAACACAGAAAGGAATTAAATATGATTTAAATAGCAACCATTGTGGAAACACATCTTCTATAACTCTGAAAAAGGTACCACTGTACTCTCACATTTCAAGCCAGAAATTATAATCATAATAGACATAGTCATCTCTGTCAAATAGAAATCTCTTGCAGATAATCACATGGAATCATAAAAATATCGGAATAGAAAAATTTCAACATTTGGAGTTACACAGAATATCTGAAAATTACAACTCATATAAAATAATATTAATTCCGATGATATCCCAGAAATGTCCAGAAAGAACAATGTCACTCATAAATACTGAAATCCACAGTAACATAAGTAATATAATTTTCACGCATATTCAACAGAGCAATAACCAGTAGAAACAAAATATTAGCCTCATACAGATTTTACTGTCGACTTTCATATCCACACAATGGAATAATTTATTAAAAAAAGACATAACAATGTCGAATATAACCAAAATAGATCAATCATGCTTTCGTCTATTAATATGTTTAGCTAAGGTTCTCATACGGTAAAACTTTCTTTCTGAAATTAAACAGTCACATATACTTCTGAGGATAAATGTACACATAGAATGTCCAAATGGAATCATAATAACTGCCCGACTATAACCATTGCATTCAACCATCAATACAATTCAAACATTAATCCACTGTCTAATTCTGTCATAAAAAAAATTCATATTATCCCTTCACTAACAGAAATCAATTCAGAAAAGCTTCCAGTTAATACTTTCTTTAGATAACATACCTGAATAAGTCATTTAATCGGAGTTAACTTCTTCTTTAACAATGTCTTTGCATAATCTGAATAGTCATCAGAACTTTCCAATATCTCTTTTAGTACTATCTTCATTTGCTGGTTCATTCTCCTTTCTGACCACATTACTAATCTTTCAAACACGAATTTCTATAACTCCACACTCATGAGCTTATTCATTCCAACTCTTATAATAAAATTGTAACATTTTTCTGATAAGAGGGTGAGGGTAGTAAAGCCTCTAATTTAACTCTCACATAATTGCACATAATACATACTATCACAAATAGTCAGTTCATTACTAATTTCACATTCTCAAATCATTTAATAAACTTTTACTTTTAATCACTTTTATTCTTAACACATTGTTCATATGCCAACTCAAATCACTATTTCGCAATCAGAACATTTCAGATAGCAATTATAACTCAAATATAATATCTCATATGCTCATATAATTACAACATTTATCAATAACAACATTTCATACAATTTGATTCTTACCTTTATGAGTCTCAACTCATCATCAACACATTTCCACTCAAATATTTGAATATTTAC
Source organism: Gossypium sturtianum (assembly GCA_025698515.1). Classification (NCBI taxonomy): domain Eukaryota; kingdom Viridiplantae; phylum Streptophyta; class Magnoliopsida; order Malvales; family Malvaceae; genus Gossypium; species Gossypium sturtianum. The sequence goes on along the minus strand of CM046946.1, from coordinate 65,822,960 downwards.
TTCTGTACTATCAGAATTAGCTCAGTTGGAAAACTTATCTATCTCATCAAAACAATCTTCGTTAGAGTCGGGAGATATCACACTATCACAGATTTAATATGGCATGTATAGCTAGACTCACATACGCTATGGTAGTCCTAGAACCGACTAAATCATAGCTCTGATACCAATTAAACATAACACCCCTAACCCGTATCCATCGCCAGACTAGGGTTACGAGGCATTACCGAAGAACACACAACTCAAAACAAGCATATAAAATTTTTTTTTAATTCATATATGTATTAAATCATCTGAACAGAGTAAGTTGCATATTTTTTTAATAAAAATTTCATACATCAATAACAAAGCCAAAATCATTTACATTACAACTAAACACCTATCTCAAGTTTATAACATAATTAATCATTCATAATTAACATCATTAATCTAACCATTTATCAAAGTCTTAAATAATAAACATCACCTTAAAACACATATATATATAGTACTCAAACATTGTAACATTAAAACCAAATGGCATCAGTCACATTATATATATCATTCGGCAATACTTAATATCTCCCATACAACTAATTCGAATCTATTCATCATCACATAAATTTACAAATTTAAAACCATGACATATCATAAACAAATCTTTAAATGAATATACCAATATATTATTAAAACACATCAGAATATATATGTAAATATATTTATAATCTCTTAGTTAAAATTTCTAAGCCAAGTGCATAAACATATACTTGCATGATTCTTCTATTCGAATAGCTGACCCATATAAAACCAATTTAATCATTAACATGTCCATCATTTCACAAACCACAAATATATAGAATTTTCACAAATTCATAAACAAATCATAAAACCAAATTCATATGTATTACATTCATTCATCCATTATAATATCACAACATTGCCGAATACATATATATATATTAACCTTATCAATTTATGAATAAAACATAACAATTACATATATTCATTATATTTAGCTTATTAACTTAAACTATTTATAATGCAATTTAAATCATTACAATATATCAATATGAAGCCACAACCGAAATATATTTGTCTCTAATTAATCATCATTCAATTCACTACTAAAATACATAACTAATCACCTCAATACATCCTTGAATGCCGAACTATCATTCAAATACATATACAATATTACCTTTCAACTTTTATTCAAATGTACTCATCAACTAATTATAAACCATTACTAACACAGATAAAACATGATCAAATCATTTTAGCAATGGTAGCATAACAAACATAATTCGTGCTATTATATATATATATCATAGTTAAATTCAATCATACCATATTCAAAATCACTAACTAACTTCAATGAACAAAAGAAAACACATATCACAAATACTATTTATCATAGCACATAACATTATAACCAAAATGAACTTAAACCATGATCAAACATAACCAAGTTCAAGCAGAGGAGTTAAGCCATCTTCGCATGGCTATTAATTACATTCAAAAGTACTTAACTCGTATTCAACCTTTTACTATGCTATACATGCCATATACTCAAAATCAACTTAGTAAAAGTACCAAAGGAGACTGTCGATAGTGTGATAGTCTTGCTGACGATCCCCGAGCTCGTAATGAATCCAAAATCTATAAAACAGAGATAGACAGAAAACACAGAGTAAGCTATTTAAGCTTAGTAAGTCATAAGCAAGTTAATAGCAACAAAATTATCAAAATAAAAAATACAAAATTATAACAAGCACTTTAAATGATCCACATACACATATACTTATTAAAGTTCAATATCAAAACACAATTAACCAAATTTGGCCGAATATATCAAATTAGAAACATATACATAGTTCACATGCTCAAACATTATATTTTTGTACAACGAACTACACATTTAACTTACCTTGCTTTTCACATCACAGCCTGAGTTCTTTTAGTCCAAATTACACATTGGCCTTCACTTACACATGCCCGTTGAACCATTCGGAATTCAAAAGGATACGCGGATAGTCGGAAGCTCGTACAATGCCGACGTCCCAGACCTGGTCTTACATGTAATCACATATCGATGCCACTGTCCCAGACAGGGTCTTACACAAATCAAATATGATGCTAATGTCCCAGACATGGTCTTACACGTAAACACAAGTCGATGCCAATGTCCCAGATGTGGTCTTACACGATAACACATATCAAATATCCTATGTCATGACATATGTATCCTATCTATTCTTAAGGTTCGTATGGGCTTACGGACGTCGAATCTTGATCGAACCAAACTCGAAAGATAGCCAATTATCATTATACAAATTCGACCATAGCAAATTGTAACTCAAATAATTCAAGTCATTACATGACAAATATATATTCATAGTTATAGCAACATTTAAATGCTTATTGACTTACCTCGGACGTCGACGACTTTGAAATCGGCTAATCGACTACTTTTGTCTTTCCCCGATCCAAATCCAATTTTTTTAGTTCTTGATCTAAACATATTCAAATTAAGCTTATTTAAACACCATTTTACTAAATTTAGCCTAAAAACACATAAATGGGCAAATTACAATTTTTCCCCTAATATTTCACACTTTTTACAATTTAGTCCTTTTTGCACAAAACACAAAATACACAAAATTCAACCACACTATACAAGGGCCGAATCTTCCTAGTGTTTATACAAGCCCACACATTTAATTTATTTCACATTTTAGTCCCTCAAAAATTTATTTTTGCAATTTAGTCCAAATTACTCAAATTCATCAAAAATCCAAAGACAAAACATGTTAATCTAACACATATCTTTTATTTTCTACCATCAAACAACAAAAATCACAAACTTTCAACAATAGCATAACTCAAAACATTCACCAAAATAAAAAATTCAAGCATGGGTCTTGTAGATAACTTTTCAACGATCCCAAAAACGTAAAAATTATCAAAAACTGAATAATTAACATACCTTAATTTTAAGAACACAAGGCCGAATACCCTAGCTTATATTCTTTCTTTTTCTTATCTTTGGTTTCGGTCATAAGCCATTAAAAGATGAACATGGCCTTTTTTTTTTAATGTTTGTCTTATTATATATATACTTTATATTATATTATTTACTAATATAAAATTTTAACTTATAAATTTAACATATAAAAACATATATATTCACTTAATGCCGTCCACTACTTATAAAATGGGCTATTTGCCCTTTAAGGACCTAATATTAAAAAGCCATTAACAAAGTAGCACTTACACATTAATTAGAAAATTTCACATTTTACGCAATTAAGTCCTTTTATTTAATCGGACACTTAAACGACAAAATTAAGACACGAAAATTTAATACAAGCAAATTCACACATAATAAATACGAAAAATAATTTTAAAATATTTTTCGAACTCAGATTTATGGTCTCGAAACCATTTTTCCGATTAGGGTCAAAATCGGGCTATTACACTATTTCACCAATAATCTTCATTGTTAACTCATTTTTCTTGATGTCAATGGTAGATCTTGACGTAGCTAGAAAAGGTCTACCTAACAGAATGGGTATTTCACGATCCTCCTCAAAGTTGAGGATAACAAATTCTATAGGGATTATGAATTTATACACCTTGAGTAACACATCCTCTAGTACTCCCTTAGGTTGTACTGATGACCTATTAGCTAACTGTACTATAATTTGAGATTTCTTGAGGTCCCCTAGCACAAGTTTTTCATATATATACAGAGGCATTAGGTTTATGCTTGCTACTAAGTCACATAGAGCTTCGTTGAAATGAATATACCCTATCTCTATAGGAATGGTGAAACTTCTTGGGTCTTTTAATTTTTGAGGTACTTGTCTAGATATGAGCACATTACATGATGCGTCTATATTAACCTGCTCTCCAATTTTAATTTTTCTATGCCTCGACATAATTTCTTTAAGGTACTTGGCGTATTTCGAAAATTTTTCAATTAAGTCTATCAATGACATATTGACATTTAATGATTTGAATAAATTTAGAAAACTTACAAAATCATCTTCATCCTGTTTTGTCTTTCTTTCAACCGTGATGGAAATGGTACCTTTCAAATTGTAGGTTCCTTTGCTTGATCTTTTTCCGGCTCAACTACCAATTCAGCTACTTCTTCGTCATCAGCTCTAGTTCGTCATCAGCTTCTAAAGGTTCTTCCTGAACATCATCCGTATTCCCCTTATTTACCTCATGGGTTCGATTCATTGGGCTACTCAGTACTTTACCAGATCAGAGGGTGATTGCTTTCACCTGCTCCTTACCCTCTCTTTGAGGATTATCTTCATAGTTACTAGGGATACCAGTGCCAATTTATCTATTGATATCTCCTATGATGCTCATTAATTGGCTCATCTGATCTTCGAGCTTAGTCAACGTTCTTGTTGAATTGGTGCACTTAGACTGCACTTGTTTCACATCTGTCCTCATTGACTGTATTTCCCCTCTATCTGATCCAAGCGTTGACCACATACAGTATGGTCATTTGGGTTGGACCATTCCTAAGGTTTCTATAGATAAGGAGGTTGATAGTTAGCATTTTTAACCTGGTTAAAACTATTACCTCTGCCTTGATTTCTGCCCCATCTCAGATTTGGATGATCTATCCATCTAGGGTTATAAGTATTTGAATAAGGGTTTCCACCCCTATTCCCTATGTAATTCACGTCATCAATATGATTGTTGATATAATGGAAGAGCAGTTTGTCCCCTCCATATATAAGTGGTGCCCTATTCTCAGACTCTATGCGGTTGATTTTGTGCACTAGCTGTTGATATCTATCATCCTCTTAGACAACCTTTACCATGGATGGTCTATTGCCATATGTGTGTCGTTCAGTTAGCCACTTGCAAGAGTTCATCGCTATATTTTCTATTAATTCTTATGCATCCTCGTACATTCAGTTCATTAAAGCACATCCTGCGGCTCCATCCAATCCTGACCTTGTGTGAAAATCCAACCCATTATAGAATATTTGTAGTTGTAACCACTCAGGAAATTTGTGATGTGGACATTTTCGAATCAATGTCTTAAAAAGCTCTCATGCTTCTTGAATACTCTCTTTCTTTACCAGTTTGAACATAGAAATATCCATTCTTAGTTGGATCATCTTACTAATAGGGGAGAACTTTTGTAGGAACTTTCCTGCAAGTTCCTCCCATGTTGTGATAGATCCTGGTGCTTGTGAATCTATGCAAGAAAGGTATTATCAATTAATGAAAAGGGGAACAACAAAAGATGAATAGCGTCACCTGTAACACCCCTAACCCGCAACCGTTGCTAGAATAAGGTTCAGAGGCATCACTAAACTTATAACATAATTCAACATTCATAAATATATCTCATTCAAATACAATCACTTTACCCCTTAAAAAGGGCCTACGAGTCCTTAAACATGCTTTAAAAATGGTTCAGGACTAAACCGATAATTCAGAACAATTTGGGAAACTTAGAAAATTTTTGCTTCAAACATGGGACACACGACACACGGCCACTATACACGCCCGTGTCACCATCCGTGTAAAAACATGGGGTACATACTGACTTGGGTCACACGGTCGACCACTCGCCTGTGTGTCTAGCCCGTGTGCGCTTTGAAGCGGCCACACACGTCCGTGCGCCAGGCTGTGTGCTAGGCCGTGTCAAACCTGTAGGGTATACTGACTTATGCAACACGGCCAAGTCACACGCCCGTGTGCCAATTAGGGGGGTGTACTGACTTGTTCCACACGCCCGATCACACGCCCGTGTGGAGCATAATGACTTCATTTTAATTCCAACACCATGGACCATGTGTCACACACGGCCGTGTAACATAACCGTGTGTCACACACGGCTGAGACACATGCTCGTGTCTCTGCCCGTGTGGACAAAAATAGGCTATTTGCAAAGCCATTTTTCTACCCTAAATTTACATACATGCACAAGCATATTTTGCAACATTTTGTAACTCAATAGGCAGCCAATCCATAACATTTCATACACATATTTGAATACTTGTATGCAACCAAAGCATTATACTAAGTGAAGCCAAATCAAATGGCTTTATCTTATACCACAACAGGTACCAAAATCACTAGCTCAAGTAACCATAACTATCATATTTATAACTAGCCTATACATGCCATATTTACATATATCCTTAAGTTCAAAAGTACCAATCAGCAACTGGATAGTGTGATGCGTATCTCTAACTTTATCCGAATCGAGTGAGCTATCGAACCTCTATAAAGCACGAAAAAGAAACAGAGTAAGCTTTATAGCTTAGTAAGCCCGTATAATTTAGAATTAAACTTACCATTTATACCTAATCAAGTCAATAATTAAGGTGTACCCAATTCAATTATCAAATGCCTAAACAGAAGCATTTATCAACAAGTTAGTCATATAAGTGTATATAATCATCCATTATCTCAATCTAGTACTCAATACATTGTATCATATCAATTTCATACATCATGTACATAATTTGTAACATTTCACTCTCAATCATATAATCAATAATTCATTCAATAACAGTAACTCATCCGTATAAACAGTAATTCTTCTGTATAAACACATAGTTTTATCACATAACCAATAACAAAATTTATGCCCGTTGAACCTGTTAAAATATCGAGGGATACTTGGGTGATTCACATTACGTGTATCAATCAATAATTCGTCAATTCATTATCATTTCTGCCTTTCGAGCTATGAGCGAGAAGCTCCTCACGAGGTGATGGATGAAGAAGCTCTATTGATTTGAAAGCGATGAAGCTCTCGACGAGTTGAAAACAATAAGCTCTTACGAGCTGATATATTAGTAAGCTCATACAAGCCGTGGTGAGTCCGCGACATATGCAGGATGTCCACCAAAACGGTAACCCTAGTGACATGTCACTCTTATCCTACGACTTTCAACGGTTCAAACGGGACTCAATATTCAATAATTCTCATCAATAGGCATTCAAACTCAGTAATACCATTTATTCATTTATACTTTCATTTCAAATAATTTACAAGTATTTAAAGATTCAATTCTAATTATACGAACTTACCTCAAGTTGCTCGGATGGAAATTATCTGTAACATCCTGAAAATGGGCCTATGCATTTTTGATTTAATTATACGAAATGGCATGTCTTATGTGTTATGAATGTATAGTGAACATTTTTGGAAACTTGGAAATGTAAGGAAATGCTTTGGAAATGTTAAGTTTAAAAGAGGAAAGTGAACATTTTTGGGAAACTTGGAAATGTAAGGAAATGCTTTGGAAATGTTAAGTTTAAAAGAGGAAAGTGAACATTTTTGGAAACTTGGAAATGTAAGGAAATGCTTTGGAAATGTTAAGTTTAAAAGAGGAAACTAAGGCAAGGTGGCCTTAAGAAAATTAATAGAGGAAATTTGACACAAGAACGGGCTTGGAAAAGTGGCTTGGAGGCGCCACTTAAGGCCTCTGGAAATGACGCCACTAGCATGTGTGCAGGGCCAAGGTTCGAGCTACAAGGGAAGCGAAATAAAAGTTTTATTTTACTGCAAGGATAAGCAGTGATGGACGGCACAGGGACTGTCAGTGGATGAGGTCTAATCCTTTTAAAATTCGGCTAGATAAGGGGATAAATGTTGGATTAATTTTATTAATTTGAATAAGGTGATAATTGAGAGATAAAGCTATCAGAATAGGGAGAGTTGGCCGAATAAGGGTCTCTAGGTAGACTAATTTCGGCAGAAAGGGGAAAACAAGGCCATTATTCTTTTTCTCTTTGAAGCCTCTGCCGAATTCTCTCTACAACTATTCTCTTCTCTTTTCAATTCTCCAAAAGCCGAAAATAGGATTCCCCTAGTCTTGCCGAATTTCCCTAAGTCCTATACCTTTCTTTTCTTTCTTTGTTAAAACCGAATCTTTCTAAGTGATCATCAAAAGCCGAAACTTGTGATCAACACTCAGTCTATAGCCGAATTCCACAGTGGTGTCAAGCAAGTGTGCAATCAACTACTGTATTAAGGGTAAGACCGATTATTCTTTGTTTGTCAATCTCTCTTTTAAGCCGAAAGTTTAATCTAATCCCTCCTAATCTTGTTGGTCGAAACATGGAAGGTGAATTTCGGGATTTCTATTGTAGCCGACTTCTAGGGAGATCATATGGGATTTCAGATCTAAGGTATTTTGGCAACTTCATAAGCCAGAGACCACTTTCGGGATTTAAAAACGCAAGGTAAGTGTACATGTACATTCGGCCAAGGCCCTATTTAGCAACTAGATCTATTTCTTACCTATTCAAAAGCCGGAAACTAACCTAGTCAATTGATCTAGTGTTAGCCGATTACAAGGAGGAAGGACTACAACGTTTCAGGATTTGATTAGTAATCAAATCGGCACAAGGTAAGAGTTTTGGGTGCAATAATCCTTCCGGATTTGATCGTATAGCCGAATAGGCTTTTTCTAAATATTAAGCGATTGACCAAATGTAGGAACTTGAGATTTAAAGGATTGGATCGGGTTTTTAGGATTTCAATAAAGCGTTAATATCAGGTGTGTACTCCACACTAAATCTTAGTAGATTACGGCTTTAAGTTAATGTATGTGTTATAATAGTATAAATGTTGCCGAAAGGTACCATGTTATGGTACAAAGTACTCAGGTACGTAACTTTAACTCTATGTTAATAAAATATATGCAATTTGGAATATGGCACATATGTGACTATTGATAAGAATGTGAAATAAGCTACAAGGTATGATTTTGTATGTGTTGTAATGTGCATGGGCATAAGGGTGATATTGAAAGGGGAAGTGATTGGTGGTTTTATACCCAAATATATGAATGTGGTGACTTCGGTCATAATATATGAATGTGGTGACTTCGGTCACATAATATATTATGTGGTGGCTCTGCCACGAATTTATAAGGGCGATGAGCACGTCGACTGTAACGACTGCCTTTGATGATGTGTAGCGAATGGAGGGTTGACTTAGTAGTCCCCACGGTGTGACGGTTGGTACGGGGTGATGTGTAGCGGATGGCATCTAGGTTTGGGTTCGGGAATGCATCATTATTTGTAAATTGTAATATGTATATGTATGATTTGATATGCCAAAAATCATTAGGGCTTAGTATGGTTGCTATACACTGAGTCTGTTTGACTCACCCCGTTTTGGGAATATTTTTCAGGTGACGCTCAGTGATAGACCGGGTCGGCAGGAGCTTAGTGGTGGCCATGCTCAGTTCGGGACTTTATTTTGGACTTGTTTCATTATAAGTATATTGGGTTTAATTTGGGCTTAATTTTTGATGTAATAAGGCCGTTAATATGAACTGTTTTATGCATGCTTTTTATTGGATTTTATTACTATACGATTAAGTTTAAATCAAGGTTAAATGGTTTTCTAAAAAATATATATATACAAGGTTTTCAATTGAACCCAACACAAGCAAATCCTTCTTCAAAACCACACGAATTTTTACTAAGTAACAAACAGATTTTCAAATGTTTTGTCGAGGAACATACCAGATCCGGTCAAGGCTCGTGGGCCAGGTTTGGGGTGTTTCAGTTTGGTATCAGAGCCCGGTTCAAAACTCAGCTCTGGGGTTTTTGGGCTCCAAAACGTTTTCTAAAAATGGGCTTTTTAAAGGATAACCGGTCTGTTAGCTTAGCATGGCACCTACGTCTCCGACCCAAGTCCGCCAGGTAAGTACCCTAAACCATTGTGTGTTATACATGTGGGCTTTATGGGCTTTGTGGGATGTAGACTAGTTTAAGTAGACTCTGATGGACTATAGGCTTAGTTTAAACCACTTCTTAAGCTTTCATAAGACTTAAATTCACTAAACAAACCCGTTAACGAGCCACAAGACTAGGGTGTGGTAACCGTCGTACGCATGTCTAGGATTGGATCCGGAAGAGCTTGGTATTTAAGCAGTCCTAGTGACTCACCTCCTCTCTTTGGAATCCCTGCAGTGCGTAGTGATTGTTCACCTTAGTCGAGTTAGGGTGTGGCAATAGCGCGACGCATGCCTAGGAGTGGATTTAGGGAGAGCTTGGTATTTAAGCGATCCTAGCGACTCACCTCCTCTTATTTGGAATACCTGCAGTGCGTGGTGACTATTCACCCTAGCTATGAGGACTCGTTGATAGGCTAAACCCTATAATTAAAACCCGAAAGGGACCAACCACCCTAGTTTGGAAAAAAAAAATTTACCGAAATACCCTTATTTCATAAAATCACCAAGGAACCACGAATTGGAAAATTTACGAAATTACCCACGATTTACAAATTTTTAAATTAACCCCGATTTATTACCAAAAAATACCTGTAGGTGAAATGACAAAAATACCTGGATAGGAATAGGACGAAAATGTTTGAATGATGAATGTGTGTTGAATGACTGTGCTCCTTTAAATTAGGATAAAAGACTTGAAACTTTGATCGATCGAAAGAACTACTTCTAAACTTCTTTCATAAAATTTCTTCGCGGATAATCAGTGGAACAAAATACTAATGCATAAAAATTTCTTAACCAGATTAAAGTGCGATAGTAGACATGAGTTCTAGGGACGTGGTCGTAATGTGCGGGGCGTGGTAGAGGCGAGAATGGCGTGCTCGGAACCCGTTAGGTGCGGACAAGGGTCGAAAATGAGGTACCAGCACCACCACAACCGGTTCTTTGGCGTTGAGCAAACAAGATCGGACGGGGATGATGCGATGATCGCGAGCAATCTTTGCGAGTTCTTGAAATGGTGGGTGGAGCGGGAGGAAATATGGGAGCTCGAAAATCTGTGCCGAGCGACTCCGAGCCAATGGGGTGGAGGTGTTCCGTGGTGTATATCGGTGTGGCACCCAAGATCTGGTGAGTATTGGTTGGAGGCAACCGAGCGAATTATGGATGAGTTGGATCGACCCCGACGAGAAAGAAAGGGATGGTGGCATTACTCGCGACGAAGCCTATCAATGGTGGCTCACGATTCGGGATGGTGCCATAGCGGAGGATCTTACTTGGGAGTATGTCAAGGCGGCGTATCGTCGGAAGAAGTATGTTGGTACTCATTATGTTGATGCGCAGAGGAAAGCATTTTTGGGGCTGGTTCAAGGGAATAAGTCCGTAGCGGAGTACGAGGCTAAATTCTTAAGGCTGAGTCGATATGCTCGAGGAGTAGTGGCTACAGAACATGAACGGTGTGTCCGGTTTGAGGACAGATTGAGAGATAATCTGAGGTTATTGATAGCTCCGCAGCAAGAGCGGGAATTTGCTGTATTGGTGGAGAAGGCTAAAGTGGCCGAAGGAGTTAAGGACTCTGTAAGGCAGAACTCTGATCGGAATAGGCAAAAGAGAGGATTCGGATCGTCTGGGTCATCTGGAAATGCTCAAAAGAGGCCTAGAGTTGATGGGCCGCGAGGTCGTGAGTTGCTCTTTGGAGGCGATGATCGTACTTGTGATCAGTGTGGGAAGAGGCACCTAGGAGAGTGTTAGAAAAAGACAGGAGGATGTTTCAAGTGTGGATCTAAGGATCATATGATTAAGGACTGTCCAATAATGATAGACGGGAGTCGACCAATAGGTCAAGGTTCTAATTAGGCTGGAAGAGGGGGACAACAGCCTCAACGAGGTCGTGGTCCGAATGGTAGGGGTAACGGTGTTGGAAGAGGACGTAGAACACCTGGCAGAGGTGTTGGTAATGCAGAGGCAAGACAGCCGGGTCTAGTGTATGCAGTTCGTCGAAGGGAGGATGGAGACGCACCGGACGTCATAACCGGTACGTTCCTTATATCTGGCAAGCCTTATTTTGCTTTGTTGATGTGGGCTCGACCCATTCTTATGTTGCTAGTAGTGTAGTTGAAACACTAGGCATAGACTCTAAACTTTCTAGTAAGGAGATGACTGTAGTGAGCCCACTAGGTTAAAATGTAGTGGTGAATAAGATCTTTCGGAGTGTACCTCTAGAGATTCAAGGAGTGATTTTCCCTGCCGACTTAATGGAACTACCCTTCGGAGAATTTGACCTCATACTTGGCATGGACTGGCTTGTAGAACACCGAGCTATATTGGATTGTGCAGCTAAACGAATGGAGTTAAAGACACCGGAGGATGAGGCGATAATTATAATAGGAGAAAGAAGAAACTACTTGTCTAACGTAGTTTCAGCACTGAAAGCTGATAAAATGGTTCGAAAAGGGTACAAGGCATTTTTGACTTTCGTCGATCGTTGGATGAAAATGAAGAGGGTGTTAGTGGAGTTAGAAACGATGGGAGTTTGTGGATGTCTTTAGGAGGAGTTACAGAATACCCGGATTGAGGAGGTAGAGTTTGGAATTGATTTGCTGCCTGGAACGGCGCTAGTATCTATCGCTCCGTATAGAATGGCACCAAAGGAGTTGGTTGAGCTCAAGGCTCAAATCCAAGAGTTGCTTGATCGTGGGTTCATTCGACCCAGTGTGTCTCCAAGGGGAGCACCGGTCTTGTCTGTGAAGAAGAAAGATGGGACTATGCATATGTGCATAGATTATCGTCAGCTGAATAAGCTAACCATCAAGAACAAGTACCCTTTGCCAAGGATAGACGACTTGTTCGATCAGCTTAAAGGGGCAGCGGTATTCTCAAAGATAGACCTAAGGTCTGGATATCATCAGCTTAAGGTGAAGGAAGCGGATATCCATAAGACGGCTTTTCAGACAAGATACGGGCATTATGAGTTCGTAGTGATGCCGTTTGTGTTGACGAACGCCCCAGCCGCGTTCATGGATATGATGAACCAGGTTTTTCAACCCTACTTGGATCGGTTCGTCGTTGTGTTCATCGACGATAACCTAGTATACTCTCGATGCGAGGAAGAACATGACGAGCATCTCCGAAAAGTGTTGCAAGTGTTAAAGGAGAAGAAGCTATATGCCAAATTCAGCAAGTGCGAGTTTTGGCTTAAGGAGGTTGCATTCTTAGGGCATGTGGTGTCTGCGAGAAGGAATAAGGGTGGACCCTAAGAAGATTGAGGCAAGATTAGATTGGAAACCACCTAAGTGCTGTGGGTGAGATTCAAGTTTCTTGGGATTGGTGAGCTACTACTGAAGGTTTGTGGAAGGATTTTCTTCAATAGTTGCACCTTTGTGAAGTTGTTGAGAAAGGAAGTACCTTTTGTTTGGATGGATAAGCAACAGGAGAGCTTTTAGAAGCTTAAGAGGGTGTTGACGGAAGCTCCAGTGTTGATTCAGCCTGAGGCAGGAAAGGATTTCGTGGTGTATTGCGACGCTTCCCATACAGGCTTGGGTTGCGTACTGATGCAAGATGGGAAGGTTGTAGCTTATGCGTCTCGACAACTAAGGCCTCACGAGGTTAACTACCCGACGCATGACTTGGAACTGGCGGCAGTGGTTTTTGCTCTTAAGGTGTGGAGGCACTACCTTTATGGAGAAAAGTCAGTGATCTACACGGACCACAAGAGCCTTAAGTATCTGCTGACTCAGAAGGAGTTGAACTTGAGGCAGCGAAGGTGGGTGGAGTTACTGAAGGATTATGATTGTTCCATAGAGTATCATCCGGGCAAGGCAAATGTAGTGGCAGATGCCCTAAGTTGGAAAGTAGTGTCGGATCACGAGGGCATTGTTTGCACATCTTAGCTTGTATGATGATGGAAGTTTATTGGCGAGTTGCAAGTTAAACCGACATGGTTGAATGAGGTGAAGGAAAGTCGATTAATGGATGATGATCTAAGTGCTAAGCTACGGGCAAGCTGAGAATAGAGAGTTGGAAGATTATAGTATTAATGACGAGGAGTATTGTGTTTCAAGGGTAAGGTCCGTATGCCAGAAGAACAAGGAGTTAAGGCGGAGGATTCTTCAGAATCGCATGGTAGCCCCTATGCTATGCATCCTCGAGGTACTAAATTGCGAGGATCTAAAAGAACAGATTTTGGTGGCACAGTGCGAAGAAGGAAGTTCTGAGAATTTGTCGGCAAGTGCTTAACGTGTCAGCAAGTTAAGGTGAACACCAAGTTCCATCGAGATTGCTTCACCGATAAAGATCCCGCGATGGAAGTGGGAGAGAATCACCACGGACTTCGTTAGTGGGCTTCCCCTTACGCCTACTAAGAAGGACGCGGTATGGGTAATAGTGGACCGTTTGACCAAGTCCGCGCACTTCATTCCGGTAAGAGTTGATTATTCTCTTCAGAAGTTGGCCAAATTATATGTGGCGGAAATTGTGAGGTTACATGGAGTGCCGGTGTCAATCATTTCGAATAGAGACCCAAGATTTACGTCTCAGTTTTGGAAAGGCACTTCATCAAGCTTTAGGCACTAAGTTGGATTTCACTACGGCCTTTCATCCACGATCGGACGGCGATGCGAGCGGGTAATCCAAGTGTTAGAGGATATGTTGAGTGGTCGTGTGATGGATTTGAGAGGAAGTTGGGAGGAGTATTTGCCTTTAGCGAGTTTGCGTACAACAACGACTATCAAGCCGACGATTCGGATGGCACCGTATGAAGCGTTTTACGGTCGGAAGTGTCGAACTCCTAAGTGTTGGACTGAATTAGGATAACGTCAAGTTTTGGGTCCAAAGTTAGTGGCAGAATCTGAAGAGAAGGTTGAGATAATTCGAGCACGGTTGAAGGAGGCATCTGATAGATAAAAGTCGTACGCAGACCTCAAACGGAAGGAAATAGAGTTTGAAGTGGGGGATCAAGTGTTTCTGAAAGTCTCGCCTTGGAAGAAGGTGATGAGGTTTGGTCGTAAAGGGAAGTTAAGCCCAAGGTTTATAGGGCCCTATCGAGTGTTGAAGCGAGTTGGACCAGTGGCATATCAGTTAGAGTTGCCACCGGAGTTGAAACAGATGCACGACGTATTCCATGTTTCCATGCTACGTCGATATCAATCGGATCCATCTCACGTAGTACCGGTTGAAGAGGTAGAGCTAAGGCCAGACATATCCTACGAGGAAGAGCCGATTCAGATCTTGGAACGAGACGTGAAAGTGTTACGGAGGAAGCTACTTCCTCTAGTCAAATTGTTATGGCGCAACCACGGATCGAAGGAAGCTTCGTGGGAGCTAGAAGAGGCAATGCGACAGCAATACCCTCATTTATTTTAGCCAGGCAATTTCGAGGACGAAATTATTTTAAGGGGGGTAGAACTGTAACATCCTGAAAATGGGCCTATGCATTTTTGATTTAATTATACGAAATGGCATGTCTTATGTGTTATGAATGTATAGTGAACATTTTTGGAAACTTGGAAATGTAAGGAAATGCTTTGGAAATGTTAAGTTTAAAAGAGGAAAGTGAACATTTTTGGGAAACTTGGAAATGTAAGGAAATGCTTTGGAAATGTTAAGTTTAAAAGAGGAAAGTGAACATTTTTGGAAACTTGGAAATGTAAGGAAATGCTTTGGAAATGTTAAGTTTAAAAGAGGAAACTAAGGCAAGGTGGCCTTAAGAAAATTAATAGAGGAAATTTGACACAAGAACGGGCTTGGAAAAGTGGCTTGGAGGCGCCACTTAAGGCCTCTGGAAATGACGCCACTAGCATGTGTGCGGGGCCAAGGTTCGAGAGCTACAAGGGAAGCGAAATAAAAGTTTTATTTTCTTTGCAAGGATAAGATGATGGATGGCACTGTGGACCTGTCGATGGATGAGGTCTAATCCTTTTAAAATTCGGCTAGATAAGGGATAAATGTTGGATTAATTTTATTAATTTGAATAAGGTGATAATTGAGAGATAAAGCTATCGAATAGGGAGAGTTGGCCGAATAAGGGTCTCTAGGTAGACTAATTTCGGCAGAAAGGGGAAAACAAGGCCATTATTCTTTTTCTCTTTGAAGCCTCTGCCGAATTCTCTCTACAACTATTCTCTTCTCTTTTCAATTCTCCAAAAGCCGAAAATAGGATTCCCCTAGTCTTGCCGAATTTCCTAAGTCCTATACCTTTCTTTTCTTTCTTTGTTAAAACCGATCTTTCTAAGTGATCATCAAAAGCCGAAACTTGTGATCAACACTCGATCTATAGCCGAATTCCACGGTGGTGTCAAGCAAGTGTGCAATCAACTCTGATATTAAGGGTAAGACCGATTGTTCTTTGTTTGTCAATCTCTCTTTTGAGCCGAAAGTTTAATCTAATCCCTCCTAATCTTGTTGGCCGAAACACGGAAGGTGAATTTCGGGATTTCCATTCTAGCCGACTTCTAGGGAGATCATCCGGGATTTCAGATCTAAGGTATTTCGGCAACTTCATAAGCCAGAGACCACTTTCGGGATTTAAAAACGCAAGGTAAGTGTACATGTACATTCGGCCAAGGCCCTATTTAGCAACTAGATCTATTTCTTACCTATTCAAAAGCCGGAAACTAACCTAGTCAATTGATCTAGTGTTAGCCGATTACAAGGAGGAAGGACTACAACGTTTCGGGATTTGATTAGTAATCAAATCGGCACAAGGTAAGAGTTTTGGGTGCAATAATCCTTCTGGATTTGATCGTATAGCCGAATAGGCTTTTTCTAAATATTAAGCGATTGACCAAATGTAGGAACTTGAGATTTAAAGGATTAGATTGGGTTTTCGGGATTTCAATAAAGCGTTAATATCATGTGTGTACTCCACACTAAATCTTAGTAGATTACGGCTTTAAGTTAATGTATGTGTTATAATAGTATGAATGTGGCCGAAAGGTACCATGTTATGGTACAAAGTACTCAGGTACATAACTTTAACTCTATGTTAATAAAATATATGCAATTTGGAATATGGCACATATGTGACTATTAATAAGAATGTGAAATAAGCTACAAGGGATGATTTTGTATGTGTTGTAATGTGCATGGGCATAAGGGTGATATTGAAAGGGGAAGTGATTGGTGGTTTTATACCCCAATATATGAATGTGGTGACTTCGGTCACAATATATGAATGTGGTGACTTCGGTCACATAATATATTATGTGGTGGCTCTGCCACGAATTTATAAGGGCGATGAGCACGTCGACTGCAGCGACTGCCTTCGATGATGTGTAGCGGATGGAGGGTTGACTTAGTAGTCCCCACGGTGTGACGGTTGGTACGGGGTGATGTGTAGCGGATGGCATCTAGGTTTGGGTTCGGGAATGCATCATTATTTGTAAATTGTAATATGTATATGTATGATTTGATATGCCAAAAATCATTAGGGCTTAGTGTGGTTGCTATACACTGAGTCTGTTTGACTCACCCCGTTGTGGGAATATTTTTCAGGTGACGCTCAGTGATGGACCGGGTCGGCAGGAGCTTAGTGGTGGCCATGCTCAGTTCGGGACTTTATTTTGGACTTGTTTCATTATAAGTATTTTGGGTTTAATTTGGGTTTAATTTTTGATGTAATAAGGCCGTTAATATGAACTGTTTTATGCATGCTTTTTATTTGATTTTATTACTATACGATTAAGTTTAAATCAAGGTTAAATGGTTTGCTAAAAAAATATATATACAAGGTTTTCAATTGAACCCAACACAAGCAAATCCTTCTTCAAAACCACACGAATTTTTCCTAAGTAACAAACGGATTTTCAAATGTTTTCTCGAGGAACATACCAGATCCGGTCAAGGCTCGTGGGTCGGGTTTGGGGGTGTTTCATTATCGACTATTCGTCCATTTTTCCTTTTCCCTGATCTAAACCCGATCTCAGCTTATCTTGATCTATATATTATCAAATTTAGCACATTCAACATTCGGTCTATTCAATTTAGTCAAAATTTCACTTTAAAGCATTTTTACACATTTGCCCATAATATTTCCCGTCTTTTATAATTTAGTCCTTATTTCATAAAATCACAAATTCGTGCAATTTAATCCAATTTCACCATAGTCAAATTTCACTAGTGTCCGTATTAGCCCATATTTCTCATTTATTCACACTTTTAACCACCACATTTCACATTTTCTCAATTTAATTCCTTTTTGACATTTTTGTCAAAAATCACTTTATAAAAGCTATTAATCTAACATTAAACCTTCCAAATCTATCATAAATCATCAAATTACTCAACTATTCAACAATGGCAACATGATAAATCTTTAACATTTTCGAAATCTAATGTACGGGCTAGCTAGAATACGAAGCAACGATCACAAAAACCGTAGAAATCATTAAAAACAGAACAAAATACATACCAAATTAAACAATGGAAGCTTGGCCGAACCTAGGTCTCTAAAAATGGCTTCTTCCCTTTGAATTTTCGGTGGAGGAACAAATAAAGATGATAACCTTTTAATTTGTTTTAACTTATCTCATCATTAATAACCAAATTACAAAATTAACCTTTAAAATTATCACAAATTTCAAAATTACCAAGTCATTATTATCCAATAACCTATTAATGGGCTATTTATCACATAAGGACCTTCATTTTAAGATTCCATAGCTATTAGACACCTTTAACTATTAGAACTCAAGTTTTTCACTTTACGGGATTTAGTTCTTTTTATCAAATAAAGCATTCAAACGATAAAATTCCTTCACGAAATTTTCACACATACATGCTATCATGCTGTAAACATTAAAAAAAATATATTTTGACTTCAGATTTTTGGTCCCAAAACCATTGTTTTGATTTGACTAAAAACGGCCTGTTACAACTCTCCCCCCTTAAGGATTTTCGTCCCCGAAAATCTTACTAGTAAATAGGTTAGGGTATTGTTTTCTCATAGCTTCCTCGGGTTCCCACGTAGCTTCCTCTATCTCATGTTTATGCCAAAGAACCTTCACTAGGGCTATGCATTTATTTCTCAATTCTTTGATTTCACGAGCTAAAATCTGGATTGGTTCTTCACTATATGTCAAATCACTTTGTATCTCAACATCTAACGGAGAAATCACATGTGACGGATTGGATCTATATCGACGTAGCATAGAAATGTGAAAGACATTATGAATCTTTTCAAGTTCTGATGGTAAAGCTAGTCGATATGCTACAGGCCCTATTCTGTTGATGATCTCATACAGTACGATAAAACGCAGACTCAGCTTTCCTTTACGGCCAAATCGAAGAACCTTTTTCCACGGTGCCACCTTTCGAAATACACGGTCCCTGACTTAAAATTCAATTTCTTTACGTTTCAAATCCGCGTATGATTTCTGTCGATCTGAAGTTACTTTTAAACTGTCACAAATCATTTTCACTTTTTCTTCAATTTCTCTGATCAGTTAAACCTTGTGAATCTTTTTCTCACTTAGTTTAGTCCAGTATAACGAAGTTCGACATTTGCGACTGTATAAAGCTTCGTATGGTGCCATTTTTATACTCGTCTAAAAACTGTTATTATATGAGAACTCAATCAACGGTAAGTCTTTTTCCCAACTACTCTCAAACTCTAGAATACAACATCTCAACATGTCTTCGAGAATCTGAATAACTCTCTCGGTCTGATCGTCAGTCTGAGGATGAAAAGCAGTACTAAAATTCAACTTTGTTCCTAGAGCTTCTTGTAGTTTCTTCCAGAATCGCGACGTAAATCTCGGATCTCTATTAGAAATAATAGATAGTGGCACCCCGTGCAATCGAACAATCTCATAAATGTACAATTCAGCTAAAATATTATGTGAATAATCAGTACATACCGGTATGAAATGTGCAGATATCGTTAGTCGATCAATGACAACCCAGATAGCATCTTTCTTTTTCAGAGTTATGGGCAATCTCGATACAAAATCCATTGTAACTCTATCCCATTTCCACTCGGGAATTATTACATGCTGCAGTAAACCCGATGGTACTTGATGTTCAGCTTTGACTTGCTGACAAATCAAACATTTAGAAACAAACTCTGAGATAGCTCGTTTCATGCCTTACCACCAATAAAAATGTTTCAAATCGTTGTACATTTTGGTACTCTCCAGATGAACAGATAAACAGCTATTGTGCGTTTCATGTAAAATCTTCTGAATAAGTTCTGAATTTCTCGGTATGCAAATTCTATTCCAGAACCTTAAACAATTGTCGGCTCCAATCTGAAACTCTAAATTAGGGATAGTCTCACATTGAATTCGTTTAACTTACAATTCACGATCATCTTTCTGAGCTTCACAAATTTGTTGAAGAAATACCGGTTTAGCTTTTAATTCAGCTAAAATAGACCCATCATCACAAATCATCAACTAGGTATTCATTGCTTGTAATGCAAACAAAGATTTTTGGCTCAGGGCGTCAGCAAAAACATTAGCTTTTCCCGGGTGATAATCAATCACAAATTCATAATCTTTTAATAACTCGAGCCATCTTCGTTGTCGCAATTTCAAATCTTTCTGTGACATCAGATATTTTAAGCTTTTGTGATCCGTATAAATATGGAATTTTTCACCATATAAGTAGTGTCGCCAAATTTTCAATGCGAACACAATTGCAGCCAACTCTAAGTCGTGTGTCGGATAATTCTTTTCATGCGGTTTCAATTGTCAGGAAGCATAAGCTATAACTTTTCTTTCTTGCATCAGAACACATCCCAGACCATTTAATGATGCGTCGCTATAAATCACAAACTCTTTCCCCGATTGAGGTTGAACCAGAACTGGTGCTTCAGTTAACAGTACTTTCAACTGTTCGAAACTCTGCTGACATTTTTCTGACCATTCGAATTTCACATCTTTCTTAAGCAGACGTGTCATAAGTGTCGTAATCATCAAAAATCCTTTCACAAATCTTCGGTAATAGCCCGCTAGACCCAGAACACTACGGACTTCAGACACAGTTCTGGGAGGTTTCCAGTCAACAATAGTAGAAATCTTACTCGGGTCAACTCTAATACCTTCAGCTGAAACGATATGCCCCAGAAATCCAACCTCTCGGAGCCAAAACTCACATTTACTGAACTTTTCAAACAATTGCTTAACACGTAGAGCTTGTAATACAATTCTCAAGTGCTCGGTATGTTCAGATTCATCTCGCGAATAGATCAGAATGTCATTAATGAATACAACAACAAATCTGTCTAAATACGGTCTGAATATCTAGTTCATCAAGTCCATAAAAACTGCAGGAGCATTAGTTAATCCGAAAGGCATAACAAGGAGTTCATAATGTCCGTACCTCGTTCTGAACGTGATTTTCTGCACATCTGACTCTTTAAGTCGCAACTAATAATAACCCGATCTTAAATCAATCTTTGAAAATACTGTAGCCCCTTTCAACTGATCAAATAAATCATCAATCCGTGGTAGAGGGTATTTTTTCTTTATAGTTACTTTATTCAGCTGTCTGTAAACGATACACATTCTCGTCGTGCCGTCTTTCTTCTTTACAAACAATACCGGTGCACCCCAGGGCGAATAACTCGGTTGTGCCAAACCTCTGTCTGTCAATTCTTGCAACTGAGCTTTCAACTCTTTTAATTCTGTTGGAGTCATTCTCTACGGAGCTATCGATATCGGTGTTTTTTCTCGGTACTAATTCAATACCAAATTCAACCTCTCTGGTCTGTGGCAAACTTGGTAATTCTTTTGAAAATACATCCGAAAACTCACAAACAATGTGCATGATTCAATCTTTGATTCGCACACCTTTGTATCGAAAGACGTATGCAAGATATGCATCATAGCCCTTTTTCATACATTTTTGAGCTAACATAGACGATATCACAGTAGGTAATTCACTCGAATCATCAAGTCATCCGAAGAATTCACAACTCATCAAACGATAGAAACATCAAGTCAGCTGGAAAACATTAACCACGAGTCATCAAAGGACAATTCTTACAAATCTTATCAACTACAACAGACTTGCCTAAGGGGTTCGATACTTTAATTACAAACTCTTTAGACTCGACATGTAAACTCTTTTTAAACACTGAATTCATACAGATATATAAATGGGTTGATCCAGGATCTATCAACGCAATTATATTAGTATCAAAAAGAGAAAAAGTATCGGTACTAACGTCTGGCGATGATGCCTCCTCCCATGCACGGATAGCATAAGCTCGGGCAGGTGCTCGTGCCTCAGATCTGTAACACCCCTAACACGTATCAGTCACCGAAACAAGGTTAAGAGGCTTTATTGGACAATTGGAAACTTTTACAGATAATTCATAACATAATTCATCATATCACATCAAAGTGTCCCTTAAATAGGTGAACGAGACCTTAAGCATACTTTAGAATAGGGCCGGGACTAAACCAAACTCATACGAAAATTCTCGTAAATTTAAATTTTTTTTCTAAGTTACAGAGGTCACACGCCCGTGTGGGAAGGCCGTGTGCCTCCCACGGCCTCAGACACGCCCGGGTGTCCAAGCCGTGTCAAAATAGGGCATACATCTTGACTTGCACCACACGGCCAATCACACGCCCGTGTGTCCAGCCCATGGTCGCTACTGACTTGTTTTGAATTACAAATACGAGGGACACGGTCGAGCCACACGCCCGTGTGCTCAACCATGTGGGCAAATATAGGCCATTTTCAAGGCCAAAATGCTACCCACACTTGGGTCATCCCTACAAGCATAAACAAGTATATTTCTCAATACAATTGGCAACCAAAATCACACCAAATGATCCTCATATTATCCCATTCAATCTCATTTCTAAACATGCTAACTTGTATACTAAATTGCACAACCAAAACTCATGTATAATCAAGCATAATTCATCCACAATTTCACTAAATATCTATGGCATCATTCCATCAATAAGCTTACCATTCATAAGGCCATTTCATTGCCATCAAGCCATACCAAAACATGCATCAAATACAATATTCACTCATGCATATTACCAACATTTATCTAACCAAATCACATGGCTATTTACATCTCAAACATATGCCAAATAACTAGCCTATACATGCCATACTTAGTATATACATTTCCAAAAGGTACCAAAATGAGTTCGAGTAGTGTGATGGCGATCCTCGACGGATCTCGAGCCTTCAGTAGCTTCGACGATCTATAAAACAGAACAAACACACACAAAGTAAGCTTTCAAAAGCTTAGTAAGCCATATACAAATAAACTTAGCATATAAGCATTCAAGACATATAATAAATATGAATTCACTAATAGCTCAATTGCATAGCCATAGTTCTTCTTGGCACATTTACTTAGCCATTCATCTTTCAATCTTGCATATCACCATATACTTTGTTGGATCATAGCTTGTCCATTCATGTAACACATTTACATTCTCATATTCAAATACATAACTCATCTAGGTAAGTTTATGAATCTACTTACCTTCTTATACACACATTGTGTACATATCAAACGTACCTGAAACAGATATGCAAATCACATAGTCATTCATTTCTCGGACTTGCCCGTTGAACCGTTCAGAATCAAATAGGATACTCAGAGTGCTCAGAATAGTCGTACAATGCCAACGTCCCAGACGAGGTCTTACATGTACTCAAATATCGATGCCACTGTCCTAGATAGGGTCTTACATGAATCAAATACGATGCCAACGTCCAAGACATGGTCTTACACGTAAATCTCATATCGATGCCAACGTCCTAGACGTGGTCTTACACGAAATCTCAAATCAATGCCAACGTCCCAGACGTGGTCTTCCATGATATCACATATCGACACCTATGTCATGACATATACTATCCTATCTATCCCTAGGTTCAAACGGGACTTCTCGGATTTTGATACCATGTCGACCCATTCTCGGATTTCATATATTATCATCTTGAGCATTAATTATAGTAATCCAAATTTCATAAATGTACAAATAAGTAAATTCAAATACATTTATTTGTATATCGACTTACCTCAGATTCGGATTAACGAACGAACTCTACTATTCGATCACTTTCGATTTCCCGCGATCTAAGTCTGTTTTCTTCGGTTCTTGATCTATACATATTCAAATTTAATCCATTTATTCACTAATTCATTCAATTCAATCCAAGAACACATATTTAGGGAAATTTGCAAATTAGCCCTCACATTTTCACATTTGGACAATTTAGTCCCTATTTCACAAAATCACAAAATACACCAAATTTACTTATTCCCATGCTTGGCCGAATATACACTATGAGCATATCAATCCATACATTTCATTTATTTCACAAATTAGTCCTTCAAAATTTCATTTTCTCAATTTAATCCAAAATACTCAAATTCAACAAAACTCCAAAGACAAACTATGATAATCAAACATATATCTTTCATAATTCACCATCAAACATCGTAAAACACATGAGTTCATGAAAGGCTCATCTCAAAAACATCATCAATTCTCAAAATTAAAACATGGGTTTCAAAGTTTGCGAAGCAACGATTGCAAAAATGTAGAAATTATCAAAAACCGAGTCAAAATCATACCTTAATTTTGCTTGAACATGGCCGAAACCTAGCTTGGCTTATTTCTTTCTTTTCTTTTGTATTTTCGGCACAATAGAAAGTTGAACACAAAGATAATAGCTTTCTTTTTTAATGTTTTGTTTTATTATAACATTTATTAATTCTTTTACCAAAATAACCTTATGAATAAACATTTAAAACATATAAAATTCAAGGCTATTAATGTCCAATACCATCCACTCACTTTTAAAATGGTTTAATTGCCTCATAAGGCCTCCTCATTTAAAAGCCACATCAATTATGCCATTAATCAAATAGAAAGCCACTTTTATGAATTATGCGATTTAATCCTTTTCTCAAATTAAGCACACAAACGGACAAATTAACTTACAGAACTTTATCACATGCTTAATCACATATCAAAGGCACAGAAAATAATATTAAAACATTTTACTGACTCGGATTTGTGGTCCCGAAACCACTATTCCGACTAGGGTCAAAATCAGACTGTTACAATTCTCCCCCTAGGGATTTTCGTCCCCGAAAATCTTACCGTCGAATAGGTTCGGATATTGTTGTTTCATTGAATATTTAGGCTCCCACGTACCCTCTTTCACTCCGTGTCGATGCCACAACACTTTCACTAACAAAATTTTCTTATTTCTCAATTCTTTTACCTCACGAGCTAAGATACAGATTGGTTCTTCTTCGTAGGTCATATCACATCGGATTTCAATCTCAGACGGAGTAATCACATGTGACAGATTAGATCTGTATCGACGGAGCATTGAGACATGAATTACATTATGTATCTTTTCTAGCTCGAAGGGCAACAACAATCTGTACGCAACTGGCCCAATACGCTCGATAATCTCATATGGCCCAATGAACCTCGGACTCAACTTGCCTTTATGTCTGAATCGGATTACTTTCTTCTATAGAGACACTTTCAAAAACACTTTGTCACCGATTTCAAATTCAATCTCTTTTTGTTTCAAGTCCGCATAAGACTTCTAACGATCAGAGGCTTCTTTCAAACTGTCACGGATCACTTTCACTTTCTGTTCAGTGTCTTTTATCAAATCAACCCCGTTTAGCTTATTTTCACTGAGCACAGTCCAATATAGAGGTGTTCGACATTTGCGTCCATACAATGCCTCATACGGTGTCATTTTGATGCTCGACTGAAAACTATTATTGTACGCAAATTCAATCAATGGAAAATATTGTTCCCACGAACCATTAAACTCAATGATGCAGCATCTTAACATGTCTTCGAGAATCTGAATAATCCGCTCGGATTGACCATCCTTCTGTAGGTGAAAAGCGGTATTGAAATGCAATTTTGTAACCAAAGCTTCTTGTAGTTGCTTCCAGAATCGCGATGTAAATCTCGGATCTCTGTCTGACACAATGGATAATGGCACCCCGTGTAATCTCACAATATCAGAAATGTAAAGTTCGGCTAACTTATCAAGTGAGTAATTAGATTGTACCGGAATGAAATGGGTGGATTTCGTCAATCGATCAACTACGACCCATATCGCATCTTTCTTTCTTGGAGTCAAAGGCAATCCAGAAACAAAATCCATCGTTATTCTATCCCATTTCCACTCGGGAATCAGAGTCGGTTGTAACCAGATGGAACCTGATGTTCAACTTTAACTTGCTGACAGACTAAACATTTCGAAACAAAGTCAGAAATGTCTCGTTTCATACCAGACCACCAATAGTGTTGTTTCAGATCATGGTACATCTTTGTACTTCCCGGATGAACAGATAAACGGCTATTATGTGCTTCATTCAATATCAACTGTAATAACTCAGAATTTCTCGGAACACAGATTCGATCTCGAAATCTCAAGCAATCATCATCATCAACTCGAAATTCAGAATCAGAATTCGAATCACATTGAGCTCGTTTTGCTATCATTTCATTATCAACCTTCTGAGCATCACATATCTGTTGTAAAAACATCGATTTTGCTTTTAATTTAGCTAAAACATAACCATCATCAGACAAATCTAAATGAACATTCATAGCACGTAATGCAAACAGTGATTTTCGACTCAATGCATCGGCAATGATATTGGCTTTACCCGGATGATAGTCTATTACAAGCTCGTAGTCTTTCAACAACTCTAGCCATCTTCTCTGTCGAAGATTCAAATCTTTCTGAGTCATCAAATACTTCAAACTTTTATGATCTGAGAACACGTGGCATTTCTCACCAAAATGATAATGACGAAAAATCTTTAATGCGAATACAATCGCAGCTAGCTCAAGATCGTGTGTCGGATAGTTCTTTTCATGCGGCTTCAATTGTCTCGAGGCATAAGCTATAACTTTGCCTTCTTGCATCAATACGCATCCCAGACCATTCAACGAAGCATCACTGTAAATTATAGACTCTTTACCTGATTCTAGCTGTACCAAAAATAGAGCTTCAGTCAAAAGGGCTTTCAACTGATCAAAGCTTTTCTGGCATTTAGCAGACCATTCATATCTCACATCTTTCTGAAGCAGTCTAGTCAACAGAGTAGATATCATCGAAAATCCTTTTACAAATCGACGATAATAACCAGCGAGTCCCAAAAAGCTACGGACTTCAGACACATTCTTTGGGGGTTTCCAATCCAAAATAGCAGAAATCTTGCTCGGATCCACTCGAATACCAGAGGCCGATACAATATGGCCCAGAAAACTAACTTCACGCAATCAGAATTCACATTTACTGAATTTCGCATACAATTGCTTTTCTCACAGAGTTTGCAACACAATTCTCAGATGTTCAGCATGTTCAGTTTCATCCCATGAATAAATCAAAATGTCGTCAATGAATACAACGACAAATCGATCTAGGTACGGTCTGAAAATTCTATTCATCAGATCCATAAAAACAGTGAGAGCATTCGTTAGTTCGAAAGGCATAACTAAAAACTCATAATGCCCATACCTTGTTCTGAAAGCAGTTTTCAGAATGTCTGAATCTTTTACTCTCAACTGGTAGTATCCCGATCTCAGATCTATCTTTAAAAACATAGTGGCTCATTTTAGCTGATCAAATAAATCATCAATTCTGGGCAAAGGATATTTGTTCTTTATAGTCACTTTGTTCAACTGACGATAGTCAATGAACATTCTCATCGTGCCGTCCTTCTTTTTCAGAAACAGAGCAGGAGCACCCCAAGGTGAGAAACTCGGTCTTGCGAACCCTCTGTCAGTCAACTCTTGCAACTGTGATTTTAACTCTTTCAACTCTGTTGGTGCCATTCTATACGGAGCTATCGAAATAGGAGTCGTACCAGGAAACAATTCAATACCAATTCAACTTCACGTATCGGAGGTAATCCCAGCAATTCTTCAGGGAATACATTAGAGAATTCACAAACAACTGGCACTGATTCAACTTTCTTTTCAGATACTTTCGAGTCAATTACATAAGCAAAATAAGCTTCATAACCCTTTCTCAAATAATTCTGAGCTTTCATTACTGATATCACAGCAGGTAACCCGTTCAGTTCACTAGACTCAATTCGAACTATTTCATCATTCTGACCTTTCAAATCAATGATCTTTCTTTTGTAATTCACAACCGCATCATGCAATGTCAACCAGTCCATACCCAAAATTATATTGAATTCATCAAAAGGTAGCAGCATCAAATCAGCAGGAAAACATATATCTTGAAACATTAACGGACAGTTCTTGCATACTTTATCAACTAGAATACTTTTATAATAAACTCAATAGACTCTACAAGCAAAGTCTTACTGGATACTAAGTTCATGCATATATACGAATGAGTAGAACCAGGGTCTATCAATGCAATCACAGAAGTATCATAAATAGTAAATGTACCCGTTATAACATCCGAAGATGAAGCTTCCTCATGAGCTTGAATAGCTTACGCTCTAGCAGGTGCTCTAGCTTTAGATCTCGCAACAGTATCCCTAGTAGATTTCTAACTACCACTGACATTTCTTGCATTTTGGGAAGGTCTACCCCTCGGTGGGACATTATCAGATCTCGAATTCTGAATAATCTCTTGCTCAATAGACTCTGGGTAATCACGGATGAAATGATATAACGATCCACATCTGAAGCAAGCTCGATCATTGAATCTACAACTTCCCAGATGTCTTTTACAACAATGCTTACATTCAGGTTGATCAGATCAAATATTTCCAACACTAGCCATCGATGTTACTGGAGCTTTGGAGCTCAACTGTGATCTAGCTCGATCTTTATTCGAATATCCCACATTAGTCTTTGAACGGCTGTGTTCATTGATAAACCGCAATAGTAACATATTTTAAGCCCACATTTAGCATGCTTTTGGAGGATTTAAGCCCTGAATTATGTAGTTTGGTGCTCTTAATCCTTTGTTTTCATGTTTTATACTCAAGAAAGCACCAGAGAATGAAAAGAACGAGAAACGGGATTAAAACAGACCAAATGGGCCAAATCATGAAATCGACACGGCATGGGCCCAAGACCACACGGCCGTGCTCCTTCAGCAGGTTCGAACACGGCCTGACCACGATTTACACGGGCGTGTGACAATGGCGTGTCCCTGCCGTAGCAAAGAGAAATTCTATTCGGATTAGGGTACTTAGAGGCAAAGAAAGCCATTCCAAAAGCCTATATAAACACCCTAGAGGCCAACCTTCAAGGGGGCGTCCAGCTAGGCCAAAGAGCCGAGCCAAAGAGGGCAGAATTGTGGGAATTTACTCGAAGATAGCCAGTTGATTCATCTCAAGAAGCTGGAGTCATACTCAAGACGGAGGGTCTCTCTTCAATTCATTCAGGGAGTTTTAGGGTTTTTCTTATGTTTTGTTTTATCTTTTCTTCTGAGATGTTTTCTTTTATCATTATGAACTAAAACCCTCGATATACGAGGTTGAAACCTAAGATGAATCTTGTTATTGTTTTCTGAACTATATGATAAATACTTGATTTGTTCTTAATTATGTGTTCTTAATTCTTGTTTTGATATTTTCGGGATATTAATTCAAGTTTGATGTGCTTAGGTTGTGGAGCAAAAGTCCCTGCCTAAGAGTAGATCTAGCATAATTAAGCGGAGTTGATCGCACGCCTAGATATAGGGTAACAAGATTTT
The DNA here is from genome assembly GCA_025698515.1 of Gossypium sturtianum. Classification (NCBI taxonomy): domain Eukaryota; kingdom Viridiplantae; phylum Streptophyta; class Magnoliopsida; order Malvales; family Malvaceae; genus Gossypium; species Gossypium sturtianum. The sequence goes on along the minus strand of CM046946.1, from coordinate 65,793,579 downwards.
GTCGGATTAGGGTGAAACCTAATATGGGAGTCCATATATCGAGTTAATGCAATTCTAGGGGTTTTAATTAGAAAGATATTTCAATTAATCAACCTAGGGTTAGACGTTAGTAGCCTCTACGGATGTATTAATATAAATTTGGGAATCCTACGGATCAAGTCAAGTAAATAAATCTTCTGGTTCAGTGTTAGATAACAAGTGAAGTCTAGGTGGATTCTTCCTCGGGTATTGTCTTAATCAATTGGTTTTTCCCACAAGTATTTCCCCAAACTCATTCTTCTTTGTCTTAGAGTCTTTAGCTTAGTAGTTAGTTAATTTAGATTAAACGACAATTCCCTTTATTTTAGGCTAGATAATAAAAAGAAAATTAGTATTAGTACTTTTAGTTCCTTTGGCTTCGACAATCCGGTCTTGCCTTAACTATACTACTGTTCGATAGGTGCGCTTGCCTCAAATCGTTGTCATAGTTAGTTTCTAGGTTCGATCATTCTTTTTATAAATTTTAAAACTTTGACAAATCACAGCGATCAAGTTTTTGGCGCCGTTGCCGGGGAACTAAAATATTAAGAAAGCTCAATTTTTATTACTTTAGCCATTTTTATTTTTTGCAATTTACTTTTATTTCTTATTTTGTTTTGAATTTTGCTAATTTTCTTTCTTTTGTTCCTTTCAGGTACCTCTAGTTTATGACTAGAAGGAACTCGACAGGACCCCTACTTTACGACAGTGATATTGAAGGTACCGCTCGCAGAAATCGTAGAGAGATAAGGCGAAGCCTAAACTACATACAAGAAGAGCAAGAAGACGAAGTTAATACCACTGAAGAGATGGCTGAGAACAATCTGCCACCTCCAAAGATGGCCGAAAATCATGCTCCTTGAACTATGTATGATTATGCTAAACCTAATTTAGTTGGTACTGAATCTAGTATTGTTAGACCTACTATTGCTGCAAATAATTTCGAATTGAAACCTAACACTATACAGATGATACAACAGTTTGTTCAGTTTGATGGTTTGCATGATGAGGATCCTAACACACATTTAGCAAATTTTCTAGAATTCTGTGATACCATCAAAATAAATGGCGTTTCTGATGATGCTATATGCCTTTGGTTATTTCCCTTCTCTTTGAGGAATAAATCCAAACAGTGGTTGCAGTCTCTTCCACGAGGGTCAATCACTACATAGGATCAAATGACCGAAAAATTTTTATTGAAATATTTTTCGCCGGCCAAAACTGCCAAGCTAAGTATTGATATCTCTTATTTTGTGTGGATGGATTTGGAGACACTTTACGATGTATGGGAGAGATACAAGGATTTGTTGAGAAGGTGCCCATACCATGGATTACCCTTGTGGCTACAGGTCCAAACTTTTTACAATGGTGTGAACCCTCAACAAGGCAATTAATCGATTCAACACAGTGAACTTTGAATAACAAAACTCCTAAAGCGGCCTATGAGTTTATAGAAGAGATGTCATTGAATAACTACCAGTGGCAAGTTACAAGGACAAGGCCAACAAAATCAGCAAGAGTTTTCAACCTCAACGCAGTAACCATGCTATCAAATCAGTAGAGGTGCTAAATAAAAAGATTGATGGTTTGTGTTCTTTGCAGGTACATCCGGTCATGCAGTGCGACGCAAGTGGAGGCGTGGTGAATCCTGAGTACCCACCCTACCATCCGGGCACAGAGAGCGAACAGATGAAACAACTTTAGATCTAACAATAACCCTTATAGTAATACTTATAATCCAGGTTGGAGGAACGACCCCAATTTTTCATGGGGTGGTCAAGGAAATCAAAGACAACAACCCCCTCCAAATTTTCAAAATAATCCCTACCCACAGGAAAAGAAGCCGAACCTTGAGGAGATGCTGACACAATTCATAGCAGTCTCAGAAACCCGTCTCCAAAAAGCTGAGACAACACTTGAAATTCAGCAAGCATCGATTCAAGATCTCAAAGACCAGATTGGGCAACTTACTAAGTTGATTTCTGAAATACGACCAGAAAGTTTACCTAAGAAAAAAGAGCAGGTAAAGGCATTTACGCTAAGAAGTGGAAAGGAGTTAGTCGAAACGAAGAAAAGGATACCACACGAAACCAATAAGGCAAAGGATGAGGAAGCTGAGAATGCAATCCCGATCCGTGAGGAAATTAAACCATCGATCCCATATTCAGCAAAATTAAAGAAAGACTGCCTAGACGCACAATAATGTAAATTTCTTGAACTTTTTAAACAATTGCATATTAACTTACCTTTTGTTGAAGCAATTTCACAGATGCCAACATATGCAAATTTTTTAAAGGAGCTTCTAACAAATAAGAGGAAGTTCGAGGAAATTTCAACAGTGGAACTTAATGAAGAATGTTCAGCTATTATCCAAAACAAGCTCTCAACCAAATTAAAAGATCAAGGAAGTTTTACTATCCCCTGTTTAATTGGTAGTTTGAACATAGAGAAAGCACTAGCTGATCAAGGTGCCAGTATTAATTTAATGCCTTATAGAATGTTTAAGAAACTTGGTCTCGGGGAACCTAAACCCACTAGGATGAGTATTCAATTAGCTGATAGATCTGTTAAATATCCTAGGGGAATTGTCAAAGATATTCTGGTAAAGGTTGATAAATTTATATTTCCTGTTGATTTTGTTGTGCTTGACATGAATGAGGACGTAGAGGTACCTTTAATTTTGGGACGACCCTTTTTAGCTACTGCTAGGGCTATCATTGATGTTGGTGATGGTAAACTTGCGCTAAGGGTAGGTGATGAGGAAATTGTTTTTTAGATTTACGATGCTATGCGATATTCTAGAGAAAAAGATGATTCTTGTTACTTGTTTGATGCCACTGATCACGTTATTCAAGAGTCTTTGCAGGAAATCATGCACAATGACATGATGGAACTGTGTCTTACACAAGGTGAGGGGATAGATGGCAATATCGATGAATTGAATCCTAATACATCTCCTCTAGACAAACAAAAATAGAGGGTATTGAAATCAACGACGAACTAAAACAAAAACCCTCTGTTGATGAGCCACCAAAATTGGAATTAAAATAGTTGCCAAAACACTTAGAATATGCATTTCTCGGGGATAATTCTATGCTACCAGTAATCATCTCCTTAGAACTAGAACCCAAAGAGAAAGAAGAGTTGCTAAAGGTACTAAGGGAACATAAAAGAGTCATAGCTTGGAAAATGTCTGACATTAAGGGAATAAGCCCATCGTTTTGCACCCACAAAATTTTAATGGAAGATGAATATAAACCGTGTGTGCAACCTCAGAGACGATTGAACCCCAATACGAAAGAAGTTGTCAAGGCTGAGGTAATTAAACTTCTAGATGCAGGAATAATTTATCCTATTTCGACAAAGATTTGGGTAAGTCCTGTGCGTGTAGTTCCAAAGAAAGGAGGCATATTTGTTGTAGCCAACTAAAAGAATGAATTGATTCCTACAAGAACAATCCACAAAGTTAGAGAGTCTCAGATTGACTATAGAAAGTCGAGCGACGCCACGTAAAAGATCACTTCCCTTTGCCCTTTATTGACCGGATGTTAGAAAGATTATCCGGGCATATGTACTACTGCTTCTTGGACGGACTCTCTGGTTACTTCCAAATTCCAATAGCCCTCGAAGATCAAGAAAAGACAACATTTACATGTCCATATGGTACGTTTTCTTATCGTAGAATGCCTTTTGGATTATGTAATGCTCCTGCTACTTTTCAGCGCTGCATGTTACCCATCTTTGACGAACTTGTGGAAGACATTATGGAGGTATTCATGGACAACTTTTTAGTATTTGGTTATTCCTTCCATCTCTGCCTTAAAAATTTAAAACGAGTTCTAATGAGATGTGAGGAAACAAACCTTGTTTTAAATTGGGAAAAATGTCACTTTATGGTTCGAGAGGGGATTGTGCTAGGACATAAAATTTCTAGTAAAGGGATTGAGGTAGATAAAGCGAAAGTGGAAACCATAGAAAAATTACCTCCTCCTAGCTCAGTCAAAGCCATTAGAAGCTTTTTAGGACATGCTGGATTTTATAGAAGATTCATTAAAGATTTTTCTAAGATAGCTAAGCCTTTAACAAAATTACTAGAAAAAGATGTACCTTTCAATTTTGATCAGGAATGCTTAGATGCATTTAATATCCTCAAAGATAAATTAATAAATGCTCAAATTATAATTGCACCTGATTGGAATTTACCCTTTGAACTAATGTGTGATGCGAGTGATTTTGCAGTAGGTGCAATTTTAGGACAGCGAAGAGACAAGCACTTTTAGCCGATCTATTATGCCAGCAAGACATTAACAGCCGCACAAGAAAATTACACCACCACAACAAAAGAATTGCTAGCTGTGGTTTTCGCATTTGATAAATTTAGACAATATTTGATATTATCTAAAGTTGTCGTTTAATCGACCATTCAAATTTCTTCGTTATCTTTTGACTAAATCCGATGCAAAACCCCGACTCATAAGATGGATTCTTCTCTTACAAGAATTTGATTTGGAAATTCGAGGATAAGAAGGGGAGTGAAAATCTTGCGTGAGATCATCTCTCCAGGATTGAAAATCCACATATCAAAGAACTAGATGATAGTGAGATAAACGACTCCTTCCCTGAAGAACAACTCTTTTCTATAACCAACTCTGAGGTACCTTGGTTTGCAGATATTGCAAATTATTTAGCTGCTAACATCCTACCAAAAAGGTTAACACATCATCAAAAAAAGCGATTCTTTGCTGATGCGAAGAACTATTTTTGGGAGGACCCCTTTTTTTTCCGTATATGCACAGATCAAGTAATTTGGAGATGCGTTACAAAGGCAGAAGCCAGCAAAATCCTAGAACATTGCCATTCAAGAACTTCAGGAGGACATTACAGCGGGATTAAGACAGCACACAAAACGCTCGAATCAGGTTTTTATTGGCCAACTTTGTTTAAAGACGCCAACAGGTATGTCGCTTCGTGTGATAAATGCCAAAGAACAAGTAATATCTCTTAACGCAATGAAATGCCTCACACATATATGTTATCATGTGAAATATTCACGTATGGGGTATTGACTTTATGGGTCCATTTCCTAGTTCATTCAGAAATAAATACATCTTAGTAGTAGTAGATTACATGTCAAAATGGGTGGAAGCCCAAGCTTTACCTACTAACGATGCTAGAGCTGTAGTAAGATTTCATAAGAATCTCTTCTCTCGTTTTGGAACACCCAGAGCGATTATTAGTGATAGGGGTACTCACTTTTCTAACACTCAATTTGATAAAGTTTTAAAATGATATGGAGTACACCACAGGACAGCTACCCCTTATCACCCTCAAACCAGTGGGCAAGTGAAAGTGGCAAATCGAGAGCTTAAACGGATCTTAGAGAAAACAGTTGAATCAAACAGGAAAGATTGGGCATTAAAAGTAGATGATGCTTTATGGGCCTATAGAACAGCGTTTAAAACTCCCCTAGGAACATCCCCTTACAAGCTTGTCTACGGAAAAAGTTGTCATCTACCTTTCGAGTTAGAACACAATGCTTTTTGGGCTATAAAATTCTTAAATTACGATCTTAAAACCACAGGTGAGAAAAGGATGATGCAGATGAACGAGATAGATGAATGACGAGCTAATGCCTATGAAAATTCACGAATATATAAGGATGATGCTTTTTGGTCCTGCTGTATAACTCAAGGCTCAAACTATTTCCTGGAAAGCTAAAATCAAGGTGGTCAGGCCCATTTGTGATCAAAACTATTTTTCCTTACGGCACAGTCGAGGTAACCCATCCAACTCATGGGACATTCAAGGTAAATGGTCATCGACTGAAACTTTATAATGTTGAAGATTTCAAGGAATTGAGAGAGGAGCTTCAGCTCCGTGAACCTTCATTTAGAAATGAAAACAGGGTGAGTCTAGCTTAAGACTATAAACGAGCGCTTCTCGGGAGGCAACCTAAGCACTAACTTCACTAACATTATATTTGTGATTTTTAGCATCTAACTCCAAACTAACCGATTCAGTGAAGTGCAGGTTTCCCTACCACACGGCCTTGTACACGGGCGTGCCCGTGGCCGTGTGGATGCCATGGGACGAAAAATAGGCATGCCAATAGTCGTGCGAGATGAAGAAGAAAGATTTTCCCAACACGGGCTGCGACAACAGGTCCACGACCGTGCGATGCAGCCGTGGTCTATCCTGAGTAACCAGCACGGGCATAAACCACACCCGTGCCTACCAACCGTGTGAGACACTTATTACATGAGCACGGGCGTGGGACATTAACCACGGGCGTGGGAGAAGTGAACACAATAGCACACGCCCAAGGAACACGGGCGTGGGCAACATCTCAAACGTGCCCAAATTTAAAAATCACGAAAAACACAGGCTGAATAAAAGCAACACGGGTGTGGTACCTGCCCGTGCCCTCCTCTCCAGTTGAAAAGACATCATCCCCGTTTTCCCAAAAAAAATTCCCCCAAACTCTCAACCCTAGTCGTTTCCCTCAAAATCCTCTACCCCACTCCGGCCACCATCAAAGAAACCCCCACCCTTGACTTCCCCTATCCTTTATCTCACTCCCTCTTTCAAACACACATCAAAAACCACCCACGCCCGTACAAAGATAGTACATGCCCGACCAAAGGTGTTCCAACGCCGTGTTCCCGCGACTATTTGTAGCACACGCCCGTGTCTCACATCTACACGCCCGTGCTCCGCCCAACCACGCAAAGAACTCTCCAAAACACTCATGGTTACCCTCATTGTTACATTTCCTCCATTTAACTGTTTTATAATTAGAATTTTATTTAGTTAAAGTTTATTCTTATTATTTAATATTAGTCTATTTTTATTAGATTGATTTAGTCATTTAATCTTTGTTTAAATAATAATGATCAGAATCATTCACTCTCAAGTTCTTGCTCATGCTAAATATGGTTGAACTATTTTACTATGAGTTTAGCCTTTGAGTTTTTATTTGGATATTGATCAAAGCCCTTGATATATTTTGTTAGGAAATATTACTTGAAACATCGATTATCTGATATTTTTAGGACCACAATGTCATCATCCCGAAGAAAGAAAATCGCAGTCCCTAGTTCCAAAAAAATAAAAGAGACCCGGTTAGTCTTTAGCCAGCGCATCCACCAAAGTCCGCCACCCATTCTTACGATTTCCTCCAGGAGCCCAGGAGGAGCTTTACAAGATATTTCGCGCGTGACCCCTCACAACAGGGAGGTGCATTGATTGGGCCGCTTTAGAGTAGGTCCAATTAGCCGACGATATAAGGGTGCTCCTGACTATCGATCCGTGGGACCAGTTCTTCCAAATCATCGAGCCCACATATCTAGAGCTCACTTTGGAGATCTTTTCAACATTCAACCTTCACATAGTGATGTCGCAACACGATGACCCCGGTACGATCCAATTTCATCTCGGAGGCGTTGTACGAGAACTAAATGTGCCGCAATTTGGGGCCACATTGGGACTCTATAGAGACAACTTTATAGAAGAACACGATCTCTCAGAGCTCCATCATCATATCCACAACACCCCTACTAGATGTTGGTACAATATAGCACCCAGCTCCCCCACATATGACCCCAGTCATTCCAAGACGACGGCTCTCACCCCATCTCTCAGGTACATACACGCTATTTTAGCTCATACACTGACAGGTCGACGAGAGAGCACCGACATCGTCAACACTCACGACGCCTACTTCCTATGGTGCATGGAAAACGGGCACGTTTTCGAATTAGCCTATTTCATAGCTCGCGCCATACAACATCAGACGGAGCAGCACAGGAGAGGGGTCATATCTATGGGTCCCCACATTACACGTTTAGCTCAATATTTTGGGCTCCTCAACACCGACGGTCAGATCTCCTCCCTCACTGTAATATCCCGGGTTAGGGGGCTGTTTTGGTGTTGCATGATATTGCATGTTTGTAGTGTGCTGTGTTGCTGTTTTTATGTCTTAGGGGCTTAGCTATAGCTTAGGTGTATGGCTGAGTAAATTAGAAAATTTTGGTTTTTGAGCTAAGGCATTAGGAGCTGAGGAAGCTGGGGGCTTTTAAATTTATTTTGGGAGTTTGTTAGCACAAGAAATTAATTGGTGGAGTGGCAATGTAGGCGCCACTAAGGCTTGGAGTGGGTAACGCCTAAAGCAAGGTGGAGGCCTTGTGTTCGAGCCATGAGTGGCCACTTTTGGCACTCATTTTGACGGCATGGAGGGAGGAGTTTGTAGGCGTTCAAACTCGCTTATGACTTGGTCTCCACTTTCAAATGGAAGGTGTGGAGTGAAGATAGGAGTGTGACTTGGTCCACTCAATTCAAATGAGTGTATGGGAGCTTTTGGGGGGATATGGCCGAATATTTGGGGGAGTTTTGGGGAGTGGCCGGTTGTGGTAGTAAGTGGGAAGGCTAGGCGAAATTCTATTTGGCATTTTGTTGTTTTGGCCAAAAGGTAGGGAACAAAATTTCTTCTTTTGTCAACGACTTAAACTGAAAATTCAAGAGAGTCTCTTATTCTTTTCTTCTTGAAAACCGAAATACCAAACCTCTAAGGCTTGCCGAATTTGTTTTGCTTTTCTTCCAACCTTCTTGTAGCCGAATGCACTCTTGCATTTTCTCTTCTCCTTCACCTGCATAAGTCGAAACTAGTACCAATTGTCTTCTTATTCATTTTCTTCTCTCTTCTTGAAAAACACTAGTGCCGAAACTCACCATTTCCCCAACCGATTTCTCCATTTCTTCTTGTCTATCTTTTTGGGTGTGCTTGAACCCATATCAACTTGCAAAACTTTCTTTTGTTCTTCTCAAAACTCATTTGTCGTAGTCTCTAATTCTTCTCTTGTTTGCACTCCATTTTTCACCTTTGGAAGCCGAATATAGGTGTGTGTAAAACACCAAGGCCGAACCTTCTCTCCCTCCCCCCTAGTGGTTTCTTGGCCGAATTTTGGTGTTGGGTGTTGGTAAGTGCAAGGCCGAATGGCCATATCTCCTCTTTTGGTTCTTTATTTGGTTATGTTTTGGGTTAAGGGCCGATTATGGTCGGGTTTGGAAGGATGTTAACCTTTGGTTATCATCTTGTGTTAGGGTCTTGGATATCAGCGATCAGTGTGGAGCCTTCTCTCTTTGTGAACCGATTAGGTAAGTGATGGTAAGATATCATTCGCAGATTATTCGCTTAAATCTGATTAAGTCAAGGTGACAAAGGATTAACCATTCTCTCTTAAGGTGTAGCCGATTGGTGATCAAAGAAGGGGCTATTAGTTGGTTCGGGTTTGGTAGGAAACCAAACTTTTGCAAGGTAAGGGTCCAACGCTAACCCTTGTGGTTCATTTGGTTATGGCCGAATGGTCTTAGTGCCTAACCCCTATGTTGGCCGAATATTGTGGTTGCCTAATGGTTTACTTTTGGCCGATTCTAGGAGCCGATAGTCAAGGGACTCAGAGTGATTCGTAGGGATCTTTAGACTCGTAGCTATCGTGTGTGTATACTAACACACTTATATTTAGTAATATCGTTAATAACCGTGCAATGACTAATGGAACAGTGGTGACTATTATGATACCCTCATGGGTACGAGTTTGGACTCGGGTAAGTCGGTGCTATTATTATGAGTTATTGATGATCCGTATGATACCATGGTTATGGATATGTGACATGGGGTATGAGATTAGACATATTGGCATGATATGCATGATAGTATGATATGCATGATAGCATGATATTCATGATTACATGAGTTTGGCATGTTGATGGGTGATACGAGAGGAGGGAGGAAAGTGATGTATTGTGTCGACGAGCACCAGTTGCTTTGGTAGCACACTTTGTGACTTTGGGTCACCAGAGGTTTGGCACCTCCAGAGGTTTGGTACCTCGGCGTCTCGCCCCAGCTGGCTCAAGCACCACGATGGGTTGGCCCCACAGATGATTATACGGGATTGACGCCGGTGTTTTGGTAACACACGATGGGTTGGCCCCATCACCGCATTTGTGACTACGGTCACCGATTGCTTTGGTAGCACATCGTGTCTTTGGGACACCAGAGGTTTGGCACCTCATTGCGACTTGTCCCCGTGGTTTGACCACCGTGGGTTGGGCCCCACTTGAGATATGGGATCGTCGCTAGTGTTTTGGTAACACACGATGGGTTGGCCCCATCATCATTGGATTCGTGACTTCGGTCACCAATTGCTTTGGTAGCACAACCGTGTCTTTGGGACACCAAAGTGCTTTGGTAGCACATTGACGGATATTGTGTCTTTGGGACACCAAGTGCTTTGGTAGCACATTGTGACTATATGTCACGGTGGTTTGGCACCACCGGTGGTTTGGTACCACACGGGTAGAAAAGGCGATATGGATGGTTAGGTTGGGTTGCATTAATCATGTTGCTATGTATGATGTGTGTTAGCATGTTGATTCTTTGGGAGCGGGATTTACACATCGAGTCACTCGACTCACCCTCTCCTTTGACATTTCAGTGACTCGTGAGACGCGGACTTGGAGCCGGGATGGACTCGAGGTGCTTATGCCATCTTTGAATAAAGTCTTTACTCGGACTCTATATTTTGGGTACTTTAGTTATTTACTTTTATTTGGGTTTTTATTTGGGTTGTAAAAGGCCTCTAAATTTATGTCTTAAGTTGGTTGATGTTTTAATTAGATTTAATATGCCTTAACAAAATAAGCGGTATAAGTTTTACTAAAACCTGGAAAGATAATGTTTTCAAAATTATAACGCGACGTGTTTTTAACTATACCATCGGGTATCACATTAAGTCTTTGTGACAAACAAATTCAATCTGGTTTCCAATTCTAACTTGTAATTCACCTAAGTTCAAAAGTGTTTTATGTATCATTAAGTAACTAATGAGGTTTTAAATGGTTTAAACTCGTTTCAACTACAAATTTCGCTAAGTTTTAAAAATCTCGGTTTTAAATACATCAAAAGTTTTTCAAACAAGTCTACTCAATCTGTTTCAAGCACACGGTGTTTTCACCCCACTTTTAAACGAAAAATCTAGTTTTCCCAAGACGTTTCCCCCGTAGCATACGCATTCTGACGTGGTGTCTTGTCCGGTTTGGGGTGTTACATTTGTGGTATCGAGCCAAGTTCAAAGGCTCATTACTGTGGGCCTGAGGCCCAAAATGGTTTCAAAAGCTTTGTTTAAGTGTTTGTTTTGAAATATATGGTTTTGAAAGGCATGGCACCGAGTCTCCGGCACCACTTCGCCTGTAAGTACCGCACTATTACTTGTGATTTGATTGGATATGATTTGATGAATAGCTATAGTATGCTACTTTAGAGATTGAAACCGATAGGATTCTCATACACTTGCGAGAACAAATCCTCTTTAAATATTCATAAGACTTGCTTTTTAAACAAGTGGAATAAACACTGATGCATAAAACTCTTTAATCAGATCCGTAGAAAGATTTGACATGAGCACTCGAGGCGGACGTGGTCGTAACACACGTGGTAGAGGTAGGGGTAGAATGACAGTTTCTGAGCCCGTAGGATCTGGGCAGGGTTCAGAAAATGAGATACCGGTTCCGCCACCAGCTGGAGGTGGTGAGTTCCAAGATCGACGAGACGACGCAGTGTCACAGGCGATGCTGCGAGTGTTGGAAAGGGTAGCTGGGGCTAGTGGTGGTGCAGGAGTTAGGAAATCAGTTCCTGAGCGACTCCGGGCTAACGGAGCCGAATTCTTCCGAGGTGTTTCTGGTGTTGCTCCTAGCACTGCTGAATATTGGCTGGAGGCAACTGAGCGGATCATGGATGATCTGGACTTGACGACGGAAGAGAAGCTGAAGGGTATCGTATCTCTTCTCCGGGATGAGTCATATCAATGGTGGCTCACGGTGCGAGACAGTGTGGCAGCTGAGGATTTGACATGGGATTATTTCAGAGCTGCATATCAAAAGAAGTACATCGGAGCTAGTTATATCGACTCCCAGCGAAAGGCATTTCTGAGGCTTGTTCAGGGGAGTAAGTGCATTATGGAGTACGAGGTCGAGTTCCCTGGCCGAGTAGGTATGCCGGGGCATTGTGGCCACCGAGCATGAGAGGTGTGTTCGTTTCGAGGATGGTCTCGCGAGGACGAGTTGAGGTCGCTGATTGCTCCTCGCGGGAGCGCGAGTTTCTTGTCTTAGTTGAGAAGGCTAAGGTGGCCGAGGTGTCAAAGAATCGGTAAGACAGAGCATGGACAGGAGTAGGCTTAAGAGGAGCTTTGGGTCTTCGGTTCGTCCGGCAATCCGCAGAAGAGGGCTAGACCGAGTGGGCGTAATCGATCTGCTAGGTTTGTTGTTGCTAAGCGGGGACCACCGCAGCATGTAATCGCGGTGGGAAATCTCATTGGGGTGGTTCTATTTTGGGTGGAGGTAAAGGTTGCTTCGAGTGTGGTTCTCTGGAGCATCGCATTAGGGATTGTCCGCGCAGAGGATGGCCGTGGATTCGGGCCCGAGAGTCGGGCCGTAATCGATTCGAGGTAATGGACCGCCACCGCAGAGGGGCCGTGGTAATGGCAGAGGTGGTTATGGATCCGTCGGGGCCGTGGAGCACCGGGCGAGAGGTGCGGTAGTTACGAGGCTAGGCACTGGGTTGGTGTGTCGCTGAGACGCCGAGAGAGAGGGCGACGCACCGGACGTCATAACCGCACGCTTTTTGATTTTTGGTACTCCTTATAACGCTTTAATCGATGTGGGTTCTACGCACTCTTATGTTGCCGGTAGTATAGTAGAGACAATGGATTTAGACTCTGAGATATCTTCTAGGCAGATGACTGTGATTAGTCCTCTAGGTCACTCTGTAGTAGTAGATAAACTGTTTAGAGAGGTACCCCTAGAACTCCAAGGGGTAGTGTTTCTTTCTTGATCCGATGGAACCGCCGTTTGGGGAGTTCGATCTAATTCTCGGGATGGATTGGCTAGTTAAGTACCAGGCGAGGTTGGATTGCGCGGCTAAGCGTATGGTTCTTAAGACGGTTGATGGCGTTGAGGTGGCTATGATAGGTAATAGGAGGGATTACTTATCAAATGTGGTATCTGCTCAAAGCGAGAAGATGGTCGAAAGGCCGCGCGGCGTATGTGGTTCATGTGTATGCCTTGGAGGTGAAGAGTCCGTTTGTTGAGGAGGTTCGTTTGTTAAGGAATTTGTTGATGTGTTTCTGAAGAGCTTAGGGTTTGCCGCCGATCGAGAGGTAGAGTTTGGGATTGATCACATTATCCGGGACCGCGCGCGTGTCTATTGCTCCAGTATAGGATGGCACCAAAGGAATTGGTGGAGCTTAAGGCTCGAGATCCAGGAGTTATTGGATCGAGGTTTTATCAGCCGAGTGTTTCGCCGTAAGTGCGCGGTACTCTTTGTTAAGAAGAAAGATGGTACGATGCGGATGTGTATAGACTACCGCCGATTGAACAAGTCGACGATTAAAAACAAGTATCCGTTGCCACGGATAGATGACTTGTTTGATCATTTGAAAGTGCTGCTGCGGTATTCTCGAAGATCGACTTGAGGTCCTGGGTACCATCACCTAAAGGTTAAGGAGGTCGATATCCATAAAGCAGCGTTTCGGACTCGGTATGGGCACTACGAATTCTGGTAATGCCATTCGGGTTGACTAACGCATGCCAAATGCGTTTATGGATATGATGAATAGGGTGTTTCAGCAGAGATCTGGATCGGTTCGTGGTGGTTTTTATAGACGACATCTTAGTATACTCAAGGTCGGAGGAAGAGCATGATAAGCATTTGAGGGTGGTGCTGCAGATTACGAGGGAAAAGCAACTCTATGCTAAGTTTAGTAAGTGTGAGTTCGGCTTAGGAAGTGACGTTCTTGGGGCATGTAGTGTCATTTGAGGGTATTCGAGTAGATCCTCGTAAGATTGAGGTCGTTTCGATTGGAAGCCACCTAGGTCCGTGGGTGAGATTCGTAGTTTTTCGGGTTTGGTTGGATACTACGTAAGATTTGTTGAGGGTTTCTCGTTGATAGCGGCGCCTTGATGACTAAGTTGTTAAGGAAAGAGGTTCCGTTTGTTTGACCGAGAAACAATGGGAAAGCTTCGATAGGTTAAAGAAGATTTTGACTGAGGCTCCGGTTCTAATTCAACCTGAGGCTGGTAAGGAATACACAGTCTACTGCGATGCATCACACACGGGTCTGGGTTGTGTGCTGATGCAGGAAGGTAAGGTTGTGGCTTACGCTTCTAGGCAGCTGAGGCCACATGAGGTCAACTATCCGACGCACGATCTGGAGCTAGCGGCCGTAGTTTTCGCCTTAAAGATTTGGAGGCACTACTTATATGGAGAGAGATCGATAGTCTACACGGATCATAAGAGCTTGAAGTATCTATCGACTCGAAGGATTTGAATTTGAGGCACGTAGATGGGTTGAGTTCTTTGAAGGATTACGATTGTTCTATTGAGTATCATCCGGGCAAGGCTAACGTGGTGGCGACGCGCGTTGAGCCGTAAGGTTGTTTCGGATTTAAGAGCTTTGTTTGCCCATTTGAGCTTGTATGACGACGGAGTATTTTGGCGAGCTGCAAGTTAAGCCTACTTGGGTTGAGCGATCGAGAGAAAGCTTGATTAGAGGATGAGGTTAGGTGCGCGAAGGTTGCAAGTGCGAGAATGGTGGTGTGGATGGTTACTGACTTGTCTAGTGACGAGGTTACGTGTTTTCAAGAGTAAGGCTTGTATGCCTAAAGATGTTGAGTGAGGCAAAAGATTCTTCAGACGCACATAGCAGTCCTCATGCTATGCATCCCGGAGGTAGCAAGATGTATAAGGATCTTAGAGAGCGATTTTGGTGGCACAGTGCGAAGAAAGAGGTGACGGAGTTTGTTGGAAAATGTCCGACTTGTCGCCAGTCAAGGGTGAACATCGCTTGCCGTCGGGTTTGCTTGACTGTAAAGATTCCTCGATGGAAGTGGGAAAGGATAACCATGGATTTTGTCGGTGGGTTACCGCTTACGCCAAGCAAGAAGGATTCGATTTGGGTAGTGGTGGATCGTCGACTAAATCACTCACTTTATTCGGTGAGGGTTGACTACTCACTTCGAAGCTAAGCGGTTGTATGTTTCGAGAGATAGTGAGGTTGCACGGTGTGCCGATTTGATAATCTCGGATAGGGATCCTGTGTTTACTTCAAGGTTACGGAAGGCATTGCATCGAGCTCTGGGTACTCGTTTGGATTTCAAAGACGGCTTTTCACCCGCGATCGACGGACAATCGAAAGGGTCATTCAGATCTTAGAGGATATGCTGAGAGGCTGTGTCCTGGATTTCAGGGGTAGTTGGGAGGAGTTTCTACCGTTGGCCGAGTTTGCCTACAACAACAGTTATCAAGCGAGCATCAAGATGGCTCCGTATGAGGCGTTGTATGGTAGGAAGTGTCGCTCACCTACGTGTTGGACGGAGTTAGGTGAACGTCAGTTGTTGGGACCCGAGTTGGTAGCTGAGACTGAGGACAAGGTTAAGTTGATTCGGGCTCGATTGAAGGAAGCTTCGGCCGCGCAAGTCTTATGCCGATCTTAAGCGAAGAGATATAGAGTTTGCTGTTGGGGATCGAGTGTTTCTGAAGGTCTCGCCTTGGAAGAAAGTACTGAGGTTCGGAAAGAAAGGCAAGCTTAGTCCGAGGTTCATTGGGCCGTATAAGATTTTGAGACGAGTTGGACCAGTAGCGTATCAGCTTGAGTTGCCAGCAGAGCTTAGTCAGATTCACGACGTTTTTCATGTTTCGATGCTTCGGAGGTATCGTTCGGATCCGTCACATGTGGTAGCAGTGGAAGAGATCGAGGTAAATCCGGACTTGACTATGGAAGAAGAACTCATGCATGATTCTTGATCGAGATGTAAAGGTTCTACGAGGGAAGTCTGTGCCTTTGGTTAAGGTACTTTGGCGGAATCATGGCGTAGAGGAAGGCGACGTGGGAACCCGAGGATACGATGAGACAAACAATACCCGCAACTCTTTTGACAGGTAATTTCGAGGCGAAATTATTTTTAAGGCGGGTAGAACCGTAATATCCGGGTTAGGGGCTGTTTTGGTGTTGCATGATATTGCATGTTTGTAGTGTCTTTGTGTTCTTTGTTTTTATGTCTTAGGGGCTTAGCTATAGCTTAGGTGTATGGTGAGTAAATTAGAAAATTTTGGTTTTTGAGCTAAGGCATTAGGAGCCGAGGAAGCTGGGGCTTTTAAATTTATTTTGGGAGTTTGTTAGCACAAGAAATTAATTGGTGGAGTGGCAATGTAGGCGCCACTAAGGCTTGGAGTGGGTAACGCCTAAAGCAAGGTGGAGGCCTTGTGTTCGAGCCATGGAGTGGCCACTTTTGGCACTCATTTTGTGGCATGGAGGAGGAGTTTGTAGGCGGTTCAAACTCGCTTATGACTTGGTCTCCACTTTCAAATGGAAGGTGTGGAGTGAAGATAGGAGTGTGACTTGGTCCACTCAATTCAAATGAGTGTATGGGAGCTTTTGGGGATATGGGCGAATATTTGGGGGAGTTTTGGGAGTGGCCGGTTGTGGTAGTAAGTGGGAAGGCTAGGCCGAAATTCTATTTGGCATTTTGTTGTTTTGGTCAAAAAGGTAGGGAACAAAATTTCTTCTTTTGTCAACACTTAAACTGAAAATTCAAGAGAGTCTCTTATTCTTTTCTTCTTGAAAACCGAAATACCAAACCTCTAAGGCTTGCCGAATTTGTTTTGCTTTTCTTCCAACCTTCTTGTAGCCGAATGCACTCTTGCATTTTCTCTTCTCCTTCACTGCATAAGTGAAACTAGTACCAATTGTCTTCTTATTCATTTTCTTCTCTCTTCTTGAAAAACACTAGTGCCGAAACTCACCATTTCCCCAACCGATTTCTCCATTTCTTCTTGTCTATCTTTTTGGGTGTGTAGAACCCATATCAACTTGCAAAACTTTCTTTTGTTCTTCTCAAAACCACGTTGTCGTAGTCTCTAATTCTTCTCTTGTTTGCACTCCATTTTTCACCTTTGGAAGCCGAATATAGGTGTGTGTAAAACACCAAGGCCGAACCTTCTCTCCCTCCCCTAGTGGTTTCTTGGCCGAATTTTGGTGTTGGGTGTTGGTAAGTGCAAGGCCGAATGGCCATATCTCCCTCTTTTGGTTCTTTATTTGGTTATGTTTTGGGTTAAGGGCCGATTATGGTCAGTTTGGAAGGATGTTAACCTTTGGTTATCATCTTGTGTTAGGGTCTTGGATATCGTAAAGCGGTCGTGTGGAGCCTTCTCTCTTTGTGAACCGATTAGGTAAGTGATGGTAAGATATCATTCGCAGCTTATTCGTTTAAATCTGATTAAGTCAAGGTGACAAAGGATTAACCATTCTCTCTTAAGGTGTAGCCGATTGGTGATCAAAGAAGGGGCTATTAGTTGGTTCGGGTTTGGTAGGAAACCAAACTTTTGCAAGGTAAGGGTCCAACGCTAACCCTTGTGGTTCATTTGGTTATGGCCGAATGGTCTTAGTGCCTAACCCTATGTTGGCCGAATATTGTGGTTGCCTAATGGTTTACTTTTGGCCGATTCTAGGAGCCGGATAGTCAAGGGACTCAGAGTGATTCGTAGGGATCTTTAGACTCGTAGCTATCGTGTGTGTATACTAACACACTTATATTTAGTAATATCGTTAATAACTGTGCAATGACTAATGGAGCAATGGTGACTATTATGATACCCTCATGGGTACGAGTTTGGACTCGGGTAAGTCGGTGCTATTATTATGAGTTATTGATGATCCGTATGATACCATGGTTATGGATATGTGACATGGGGTATGAGATTAGACATATTGGCATGATATGCATGATAGTATGATATGCATGATAGCATGATATTCATGATTACATGAGTTTGGCATGTTGATGGGTGATACGAGAGGAGGGAGCAAATGATGTATTGTCGACGACGAGCACCGGTGCTTTGGTAGCACACTTTGTGACTTTGGGTCACAGAGGTTTGGCACCTCCAGAGGTTTGGTACCTCGGCGTCTCGTCCCGCTGGCTCAGTACCACAGTGGGTTGGCCCCACGAGATGATTATACGGGATTGACGCCGATGTTTGGTAACACACGATGGGTTGGCCCCATCACCGATTTGTGACTACGGTCACGGTGCTTTGGTAGCACATCGTGTCTTTGGGACACCGGAGGTTTGGCACCTCATTGCGACTTGTCCCCGTGGTTTGACCACCGTGGGTTGGCCCCACTTGAGATATGGGATCGCCTCGCTAGTGTTTTGGTAACACACACGATGGGTTGGCCCCATCATCATTGGATTCGTGACTTGGTCACGGTGCTTTGGTAGCACAACCGTGTCTTTGGGACACAAAGTGCTTTGGTAGCACATTGACGGATATTGTGTCTTTGGGACACCGGTGCTTTGGTAGCACATTGTGACTATATGTCACCAGTGGTTTGGCACCACCGGTGGTTTGGTACCACACGGGGTAGAAAAGGCGATATGGATGGTTAGGTTCGGGTTGCATTAATCATGTTGCTATGTATGATGTGTGTTAGCATGTTGATTCTTTGGGAGCGGGATTTACACATTGAGTCACTCGACTCACCCTCTCCTTTGACATTTCGGGTGACTCGTGAGACGCGGACTTGAGGCGGGATGGACTCGAGGTGCTTATGCCATCTTTGAATAAAGTCTTTACTCGGACTCTATATTTTGGGTACTTTAGTTATTTACTTTTATTTGGGTTTTTATTTGGGTTGTAAAAGGCCTCTAAATTTATGTCTTAAGTTGGTTGATGTTTTAATTAGATTTAATATGCCTTAACAAAATAAGCGGTATAAGTTTTACTAAAACTGGAAAGATAATGTTTTCAAAATTATAACGCGACGTGTTTTTAACTATACCATCGGGTATCACATTAAGTCTTTGTGACAAACAAATTCAACTGGTTTCCAATTCTAACTTGTAATTCACCTAAGTTCAAAAGTGTTTTATGTATCATTAAGTAACTAATGAGGTTTTAAATGGTTTAAACTCGTTTCAACTACAAATTCTGGCTAAGTTTTAAAAATCTCCGGGTTTTAAATACATCAAAAGTTTTTCAAACAAGTCTACTCAAATCTGTTTCAAGCACACGGTGTTTTCACCCCACTTTTAAACGAAAAATCTAGTTTTCCCAAGACGTTTTCCCCGTAGCATACCAGATTCGGACGTGGTGTCTTGTCCGGGTTTGGGGTGTTACACTCACACTGATAGGTCAGATGTCCCCACAGGGCATCCAGACGATGCTACACATGAGGATGATTCAACGTCGACGCAGGACCGATCCCCCCAATATCGGCTAGCACCTACCACCGATGAGGAGGATCCTGAGGACATTACTGAAGATGTTCCTCCACCACAGGAAGCACCACAACAGAGCCATCGCCCAGTTCATTCGGCTGTTTCACTCTCAGACATTTCTGCACGTCTCACTCAGTTCGAGCATTACTGTACGCAGCAATTCAATAACACAGCTCGAAGATTTGACGGCATTGAGGCGACTCTTCAACAGATCTGTCATCACCTTCATATCTCATCGCCACCACCTCATGACCCAGCTGATGCAGAGGACCTCTGAGTCCTTTTCTTTTGATTTTTATTTTTATTTTTATTTATCTATCTTTATTCCTACTTTTATTTTTATTTTGCTTCTATTTTAGTTTAATGTTTAAAGACTTGAAAGTTTCATTAGTACTATTAATCTCACTTTATCACTGGCTATCTAACCCTAAGTTTCCATAACAACATCCCTTCCCTAAAATTTAATTGATGACTTCGCAGATTAAATAGATTAAATATACTACTGAAGGAACAAACACATCACTTATACCTAGTCATCACATTCGTCATGGAACATCCCACAAGGATTCCATCCGAAATTCAGGAAGTTTCACTTCTCTCCCTATCCTATGATTTTATTATGCTATTATCTATCTTTGTACATTGAGGGCAATGTACATCTTAAGTGTGGGGGGTTTAACTATAGTATTATTTGAAAATCCCTGAATTATGCCTTGTTTCTTAAAGTAAGTTTCTCATATTATGATTAGAATGAAATTTCCTATGATTTATGATTTTTATTGATATATTTTGGATTAAGTCATTGATAATTGTGCAGTGATGATTTAAACTTTAAGATACTAGAGAATCAAGCATGATAAGTCTATTTTTCAGAAATTAAAATTTTTTTTAGGTTGTCTACCTAAATCTAATTATTACCTTGAAATTTGAAATTTACAAGGTTGATATCAAAAACCCATAATTTTTGTGAGATTTTGAGCCTTTTAGAGCATATATTCTTTTTCTTGCTCACTTTATTGATTATGAGTGTGTCAACATTGATTTGTTATTCTAGAACTTGCATCGTTTATACATGTCGAGACCACACCTTTGATTTGATATATAAAGATGTTGAAGGCACCTAGGTTTTAACCCACTCACTCCATAAAAAGCCTACCTTCACAATTAACCCCTAGAGAACCCCTTTGATCCTAACAACCCTTTTTGTTGACTCACCCACTAATATTAACCCAAAACTCTTTGTATTCGTTATGACCATTCTTCTTGACTACCCCTATGTCGAGATTTGATTTGATCGATTACTTAACTAATTTCTTTATCAGTTGTTAAATTCTATCTCCTTATTACTTGATTTGTTCCTAAAAAAAATCGAAGTATATTTATTATTAGTTTTGTGATTAAGTGAGCTTATATGTTTAAATCCCAATTGTTGAAGAAAAAGCTCGTATTAGAGTATTATTAGTACAAATTTTCAATTGATGTAATTATTTATATTAAGTTTGTTGTTTCTAGTTAGGTAATTTGTCAGGTCAGTCTCGATTCTAACCCTCTAATTCAGCCTTTATTCACACCTTTAACCCAAGCCCCGTTACAACCCTGTTAAAGACCCTTTGATTTGTGTATCATCTCATATTATAGTGGTGAAGATTTGATTTTCATGCAAGCCTATGGGATTAACTTTTCATGTTTGACTCTTGAGTGCTTATTTTTGAACCTTAAACACCTCGAGTGATTTGAGTGAATCTTTAGTGAGGATGTCAATCCTTGTCGATTTTGAATCAGAGGTAATTATTTAGATGAGGGGAAACACCTATGTTTTCATGCTACAAAATGTATGACTTAGATTGTTTGAATATTTAGGACTCTTTGAGTTGAATTATCCATGTATGAATTATCTTTGAATTATGATGAAACATTATTGATGAAGGTTATGAATTGAGGAAGTTTGTTTTAATTGTGAGTTGAGAATTTTGCTTGAGGACAAGCTAAAGATTAAATGTGGGGGTATTTGATAAACCGCAATAGTAACATATTTTAAGCCCACATTTAGCATGCTTTTGGATGATTTAATCCTTGAATTATGTAATTTGGTGCTCTTAATCCTTTGTTTTCATGTTTTATACTTAGGAAAGCACCGGAGAATGAAAAGAACGAGAAACGGGCTTAAAACGAACCAAATGGGCCAAATCACAAAATCGACACGGTCTGGGCCTAAGACCACACGGCCGTGCTCCTTCAGCAGGTTCGAACACGGCCTGACCACAATTTACACAGGCGTGTGACAAGGGCGTGTCCCTGTCGTGGCAAAGAGAAATTCTACTCGGATTAGGGTACTTAGAGGAAAAGAAAGCCATTCCAAAAGCCTATATAAATACCCTAGAGGCCAACCTTCAAGGGGGCGTCCAGCTAGGCCAAAGAGCCGAGCCAAAAAGGGCAGAATTGTGGGAATTTACTCGAAGATAGCCAGTTTATTCATCTCAAGAAGCCATAGTCATACTCAAGACGGAGGATCTCTCTTCAATTCCTTCAGGGAGTTTTAGGGTTTTTCTTATTTTTTGTTTTATCTTTTCTTCTGAAATATTTTCTTTTATCATTATGAACTAAAACCCTCAGATAGCTGAGGGGGTTGAAACCTAAGATGGATCTTGTTATTGTTTTCTGAACTATATGATAAATACTTAATTTGTTCTTAATTATGTGTTCTTAATTCTTGTTTTGATATTTTCGGGATATTAATTCAAGTTTGATGTGCTCAGGTGGTGGAGCAAAAGTCCCTGCCTAAGAGTAGATCTAGCATAATTAAGCAGAGTTGATCGCACGCCTAGACATAGGGTGACAAGATTTTGCCGGATTAGGGTGAAACCTAATATGGGAGTCCATAGATCGAGTTAATGCAATTCTAGGGGTTTTAATTAGAAAGAGATTTCAATTAATCAACCTAGGGTTAGATGTTAGTAGCCTCGACGGAGGTATTAATATAAATTAGGGAATCCTACGGATCAAGTCAAGTGAATAAATCGTCTGGTTCAGTGTTAGATAACAAGTGAAGTCTAGGTGCATTCTACCTCGGGTATTGTCTTAATCAATTGGTTTTTCCCACAAGTATTTCCCCAAACTCATTCTTATTTGTCTTAGAGTCTTTAGCTTAGTAGTTAGTTAATTTAGATTAAACGACAATTCCCTTTATTTTAGGCTAGATAATAAAAAGAAAGTTAGTATTAGTACTTTTAGTTCCTTTGGGTTCGACAATCCGGTCTTGCCTTAACTATACTACTGTTCGATAGGTGCGCTTGCCTCAAATCGTTGTCATAGTTAGTTTCCAGGTTCGATCATTCTTTTTATAAATTTTAAAACTTTGACAAATCACAGTGATCACTCATCTTTGAATTTCTTCGAAGCAGACTGAAATGATTTGCTCGGAAATCTCTTTCTCGCATCTCTGACTTTTGACTCAGCTTTTCTTTTATCTTTCCCGAGTGCTCAGCTTTGCACGCTCGATCAACAAACACTACAAACTCTTTTATTTCCAAAATCCTGACTAGCAAACGGATATCTTCATTAAGGCCATCTTCAAATCTTTTACACATTATTGCTTCCGACAATACACATTCCCGAGCATACTGACTTAATCTCACGAATTCTCTTTCATATTCAGTAACAGACATGCGGCCCTGCTTCAATTCCATAAATTCCTTTCGTTTCTGATCAATGAATCTCTGACTAATGTATTTCTTCCGGAACTCAATCTGAAAGAAATCCCATGTGACTCTCTCTTTTGGAACAACAGAAATAAAAGTCTTCCACCATTGATAGGTCGCATCTCGTAACAAAGACACAAAACATTTAATACTTTCTTCCGGACTCAACGACATTTCATCAAATACCATGGATTGAGTTTTCTAACCAGAACTCGACTTTCTCAGCATCGTCGTCATTAGTAGCCCTAAACTCTTCAGCCCCATACTTACGAATTTTATCGACCAGAGGCTTATTCAATAGATTCGGATTCATAGTCGGAGGCATAACAGATTTCTGAGGGGGATTAACCAGGGGCGGAGGTTGTGAAATAGTCGGATTATTTCTCCCAAATTGAGTGAACCACTCACTCATCATTTGGAAGAAAGCTTGTTTAGCTTCTCCCTCTTGATCGCTCGTAGCCGGTCTTGAATCAGATGGCACTGTCACTTGAGCGAGAGCAGGCGCATTGCTTTCTACATCGTCAGCTATGGCTCTTTCGGGATCCATTACTATACGAAAATCACATTTTACATGTCAGGATTCATCACACTATCACAATTCAGATATATGGCATGTATAGCTAGACTCTCACACGCTACGTTAGTCCGAGAATCGACTAAACCGTAGCTCTGGTACCAATCAAATGTAACACCCCTAACCCGTATCCATCGTCGGAACATGGTTAAGAGGCAATACTGGACAACCGAAAACTTTTACAGATAATTCATAACATAATTCATCATATCATATCAAAGTGTCCCTTAAATAGGTCAACGAGACCTTAAACATGCTTTAGAATATGGTCGGGACTAAACTGAACACATATCGAAATTCTCAGAAATTTAAAAAATTTTCTAAGTTACAGAGGTCACACACCCGTGTGGGCAGGGCATGTGCCTCCCACGGCCTTAGACACGCCCGTGTCTAATTCGTGTCAAAACAGGGCATACATACTGACTTGCACGACACGGCCAGTCACACGCCCGTGTGTCCAGCCCATGGTCGCTACTGACTTGTTTTGAATTACAAATACGAGGGACACGGTCGAGCCACACGCCCGTGTGCTCAACCGTGTGGGCAAATATAGGCCATTTTCAAGGCCAAAATGCCACCCACACTTGGGTCATCCCTACAAGCATGAACAAGTATATTTCTCAATACAATTGGCAACCAAAATCACACCAAATGATCCTCATATTATCCCATTCAATCTCATTTCTAAACATGCTAACTTGTATACCAAATTGCACAACCAAAACCTATGTATAATCAAGCATAATTCATCCACAATTTCACTAAATCTCTATGGCATCATTCCATCAATAAGCTTACCATTCATAAGGCCATTTCATTGCCATCAAGCCATACCAAAACATGCATCAAATACCATATTCACTCATGCATATTACCAACATTTATCTAGCCAAATCACATGGCTATTTACATCTCAAACATATGCCAAATAACTAGCCTATACATGCCATACTTAGTATATACATTTCCAAAAGGTACCAAAATGAGTTTGAGTAGTGTGATGACGATCCTTGACGGTTCCCGAGCCTTCAGTAGCTTCGACAATCTATAAATCAGAACAAACACACACAAAGTAAGCTTTCAAAAGCTTAGTAAGCCATATGCAAATAAACTTAGCATATAAGCATTCAAGACATATAATAAATATGAATTCACTAATAGCTCAATTGCATAGCCATAATTCTTCTTACCACATTTACTTACCCATTCATCTTTCAATCTTGCATATCACCATATACTTTGTTGGATCATAGCTTGTCCATTCATGTAACACATTTACATTCTCATATTCAAATACATAACTCATCTAGGTAAGTTTATGAATATACTTACCTTCTTATACACACATTGTGTACATATCAAATGTACCTGAAACAGATATGCAAATCACATAGTCATTCGTTTCTTGGACTTGCCCGTTGAACCGTTCGGAATCAAATAGGATACTCAGAGTGCTCAAAATATTCGTACAATGCCAACGTCCCAGACGAGGTCTTACATGTACTCAAATATCGATGCCACTGTCCCAGACAGGGTCTTACACGAATCAAATAAGATGCCAATGTCCCAGACATGGTCTTACACGTAAGTATCATATCGATGCCAATGTCCCGAACGTGGTCTTACACGAAATCTCGAATCAATGCCAACGTCCCAGACATGGTCTTACATGATATCATATATCGACACCTATGCCGTGACATATACTATCCTATCTATCCCTAGGTTCAAACGGGACTTCTCAAATTTTGATACCATGTCGACACATTCTCGAATTTCATATATTATCATCTTGAGCATTAATCATAGCAATCCAAATTGCATAAATGTAAAAATAAGTCAATTCAAATACATTTATTTCTATATCGACTTACCTCAGATTCGGATTAACGAACGAACTCTACTACTCGATCACTTTCGATTTCCCGCAATCTAAGTCCGTTTTCTTCGGTTCTTGATCTATACATATTCAAATGTTCAATTCAATCCAAGAACACATATTTAGGGCAATTTGCAAATTAGCCCTCACATTTTCACATTTGGACAATTTAGTCCCTATTTCACAAAATCACAAAATACACCAAATTTACTTATTCCCATGCTTGGTCGAATATACACTATGATCATATCAATCCATACATTTCATTTATTTAACAAATTAGTCCTTCAAATTTTCATTTTCTCAATTTAGTCCAAAACACTCAAATTCAACAAAACTCCAAAGACAAACTATGATAATCAAACATATATCTTTCATAATTCACCATCAAACATCATAAAACACATGAGTTCATCAAAGGCTCATCTCAAAAACATCATCAATTCTCAAAATTAAAACTTGGGTTTTAAAGTTTACGAAGCAACGATTACAAAACGTAGAAATTATCAAAAACTGAGTCGAAATCATACCTTAATTTTGCTTAAACATGACCGAAACCTAGCTTGGCTTATTTCTTTGTTTTATTGTGTATTTTCGGCACAATAGAAAGATGAACACAAAGATAATAGCTTTCTTTTTTAATGTTTTTTTTATTATAACATTTATTAATTCTTTTACCAAAATAACCTTATGAATAAACATTTAAAACATATAAAATTTAAGGCTATTAATGTCCAATACAATCCACTCACTTTTAAAATGGTTTAATTGCCTCATAAGGCCTCCTCATTTAAAAGCCACATCAATTAGGCCATTAATCAAATAGAAAGCCACTTTTATGAATTATGCGATTTAATCCTTTTCTCAAATTAAGCACACAGACGGACAAATTAACTTACAAAACTTTATCACATGCTTAATCACATATCAAAGGAACAGAAAATAATATTAAATTTTTTTACTGACTCAGATTTGTGGTCCCAAAACCACTATTCCGACTAGGGTCAAAATTGGACTGTTACAAGATCTCACAGCTGAATCTCTCGTAACACCTCGATTACCACTAGTATTTCTAGTGTTTCGAGGTGGTCTCCCTCTAGTAGTCGTATTACTTGCTTTCACCGGTTGATCTCTTTCAGCTATATACTTTTCTTGACAATCCCAGAGATAATGATCAAGAGATCCACATCGAAAACAACCTCCGCTCAATATTCTACATTCACCATAATGTCGCTTATTGCAGTGCTTACATTCAGGTCCAACATTTCTAACACTATCCACACTGGTAACAGATGTCGTCTGAGGTTCAGAGCTAAAATGTCTAGCATCTCTATCTTTGATCGAAATCCCCATAGAAGCAGTAGAACGAGGATGATATTCTCTAGATTTCTTTGTCGCTGACTGATGTGATTTGCTCGCAAATCTCTTTCTAAAGTCTCTAGCCTCAGAATCGGCTTTTCTTTTCTCTTTGCTAAGCTCTTCGGCTTTGCAAGCTCTGCCAACTAATACGACAAACTCTTGTAGCTCAAGAATCCCAACTACCAGTTTGATTTCTTCATTTAATCCATCTTCAAACCTTTTACACATTATAGCCTCGGAAGAAACACATTCACAAGCATATTTTCTAAGTCGTACAAACTCTCTTTCGTATTCTGTTACTGACATATAGCCCTGTTTCAGTTTAAGAAATTTCTTTCATTTCTGATCGATGAACCATTGGCTGATGTATTTCTTTCTGAGTTCAACTTGAAAGAATTCCCAAGTGACTCTTTCTCGTGGAACTACAAATATCAAGGTATTCCACCACTGATATGTAGTGTCTCTGAACAGTGATACAGCACATTTTAAACATTCTTCAGGCGTGCAAGAAAGTTCATCAAATACCCGAATCGTGTTCTCAAGCCAAAACTCAGCTCTCTCAGGGTCATCACTAACAGTGGCTCTGAATTCCTCAGCCTCGTATTTCCGTATCTTATCAACAGGTTGTTTATTCAATCTCAAAGGATCCATACCTTGAGGAACTATAGGGATCGGTTGGGGAATAGGTGGGGGTGGAGGTTGTTGCATAGTTGGATTAGCTCAAACGTACTGTGTGAACCATTCGTTCATCATTTGGAAGAAGGCTTCTTTAGCCTCTCCCCCCTGACTACTCGTTACGGGTCTAGATTCAGACGGCGTTGTCCCTTGCGCGGGAGCAGGCGCATTACTTTTAACCTCATTAGCTATCGCTCGATTGGGATCCATTTGCTATATAAGAACACATTTTAAATGTCAGGAGTCATCACACTATCACAATTTATATATGGCATGTATAGTTAGACTCTCACATACGCTACGTTAGTCCTAGAATCGACTAAATCGTAGCTCTGATACCAATAAATGTAACACCCCTAACCAGCAACCGTCACCGAAATAAGGTTAAGAGGCATTACTAAACTTATAAAATAAGTCAACATTCATAATTATATCTCATTCAAATACAATCACTTGATCCCTTTAAAAGGGCCTACGAGGCCTTAAACATGCTTTAAAAATGGTTCGGGACTAAACTGATAATTCAAAACAATTTGGGAAACTTAGAAAATTTTTGCTTCAAACATGGGACACACGCCCGTGTCACCAACCATGTGAAAATAGGGGGTACATACTGACTTGGGTCACACGGCTGACCACACGCATGTGTGTCTAGCCCGTGTGCCCTTCGAAGTGGCCACACATGCCCGTGAGCCAGGCCGTGTGCTAGGCCGTGTCAAACCGATAGGGTATACTGACTTATGCAACACGGCCAAGTCACATGACCGTGTGCTAGGCTGTATGCCAATTAGGAGGTATACTGACTTGTGCCACATGGCCGATCACACGCTCGTGTGTAAGACCGTGTGGAGCATAATGACTTCATTTTTAAATTCAACACCAGGGGAAAAACGGCCGTGTAACATAACCGTGTGTCACACACGGTTGAGACACACGCCTGTGTCTCTGCCCGTGTGGACAAAAATAGGCTATTTGACCCTAAATTTACATACTTGCACAAGCATATTTTGCAACATTTTGTAACTCATTAGGCAGCCAATCCATAACATTTCATACACATATTTGAATACTTGTATGCAACCAAAGCATTATACTAAGTTAAGCCAAATCAAATGGCTTTATCTTATTACACAACAAGTACCAAAATAAGTAGCTCAAGTAACCATAACTATCATCTTTATAACTAGCCTATACATTCCATATTTACATATATTATTGAGTTCAAAAGTACCAATCGGCAACTGGATAGTGTGATGCGTATCTCCGACTTTATCCGAATCGAGCAAGCTATCGAACCTCTATAAAACACGAAAAAGAAACAGAGTAAGCTTTTTAGCTTAGTAAGCACGTATAATTTACAATTAAACTTACCATTTATACCAAATCAAGTCAATAATTAAGGTGTACTCAATTCCATTATCAAATGCCTAAACATAAGCATTTATCAACAAGTTAGTCACATAAGTGTATATAATCATCCATTATCTCAATTTAGTACTCAATACATTGTATAATATCAATTTCATATATCATGTACATCATTTGTAACATTTCACTCTCGATCATATAATCAATAGTAACTCATCTGTATAAACAGTAATTCATCCGTATAAACAGTAGATCATCCGTATAAATAGTAATTCATCCGTATAAATAGTAATTCTTCCATATAAACAGTAATTCATTCGTATAAACACATAGTTTTATCACATAACCAATAACAGAATTTATGCCCGTTGAACCTGTTAAAATATCGAGGGATACTCGGGTTATTCACATTACGTGTATCAATTAATAATTCGTCAATTCGTTATCATTTTCGCTCTTTCGAGCTATGAGCGAAGTGACTCCCGGTGATGGATGACAAGAAGCTCTATTGAATTTGAAACACAGAAGCTCTTACGAGCTAAAAACAGTATGCTCTTACGAGATGATATATTAGTAAGCTCATACGAGCTGTAATGAGTCCGTAACATATGCAGGATCTCCACCAAAACAGTAACCCTAGTGACATGTCACTCGTATCCTACGACTTTCTACGGTTCAAACGGGACTCAGTATTCAATAATTCTCATCAATAGGCATTCGAAACCAGTAATACCATTTATTCATTTATACTTTCATTTCAAATAATTTACAAGTATTTAAATATTCAATTCTAATTATACGAACTTACCTCGAGTTGCTCGGATGGAAATTATCGACTATTCGTACACTTTTCCTTTTCCCCGATCTAAACCCGATCTCAACTTACCTTGATCTATGTATTATCAAATTTAGCAAATTCAGCATTCGGTCTATTCAAATTTTCCAAACTTCACTTTAAAGCATTTTTTCACATTTGCCCCTAATATTTCACATCTTTTACAATTTAGTACTTATTTCATAAAATCACAAATTCATGCAATTTAATCAAATTTCATCATACCCAAATTTCACTAGTGTTCATATTAGCCCATATTTCTCATTTATTCACACTTTTAATCGCCACGTTTCACATTTTCTCAATTTAATCCCTTTTTGACACTTTTTTCAAAAATCACTTTACAAAAGCTATTAATCTAACATTAAACCTTCCAAATCTATCATAAATCATCAAATTACTCAAGTATTCAACAATGGCAACATGATAAATCTTTAACAGTTTTGAAATCTAAGGTACGAGCTAGCTAGAATACGAAGCAACGATCACAAAAATGTAGAAATCATTAAAAACGAAACAAAATACATACCAAATTGAACAATGGTAGCTTGGCCGAACCTAGGTCTCTAAAAATGGCTTCTTCTGTAACGCCCCAAAATATAGGGTCTTTAATTTTTCATGTCTTGACACAAACACCTGTTTGCCTATGTGGTTGAGTGATTTGGGTGTGTTTTTGGGATTTTAGGAAGCTTGGGTTCCAGTATGGCGTTTGGCAAAATTTTGATTTTTTGCTCTTTTGGAAACCTTGATGTTAGCTCAAAGGGCATATATATTAAGTGTTCTTGGTTTGTGACACAAGAAGTCTACTAGTGAAGGTGGTAAGTGGCGTGTGGAGTGTTCTTGTGGTCTAAGGTTCGAATCCCATGGCATGCAATAAGGAGGTTTTATTTTATGTCTCTATGGCGAGAGGGGTAGAGTTGGACTCAAACTCTGCAGAGGTGGTTGGAGACTTGGTCATCAAATTTGAATGGGGTTTGAATGGGAGGTGTGGAGTGAATCTAGGAGGAATCGGTGGAGACTTTCAAGAAGTTGGGATGTGAAGGGAGTCTTGGCTGAATGGGAGAGCTTGAGTAGGGGGATTTTGGCTAAGGGAATTTCATTTGTGCATTTTCGGCAACTTTGTGAGAGGATAGAAACCCAAAATCCTCTCTGTAATTTCGAGTTTTTCTCTTTTTCATTTCGGGATTTACTTTTTTTGTGGCATATTGTTCAACATTTTTTTACCATTCGGGTCTTTTCTTTTCATCTTTACTTCTCAATTGCTGCCCACTCTTTGCCGAACCATAAGCATCAAGCGCTGAGTTCTCCCTTGAGGTTCTTCTCCTTCTTCATCTGTCTGCTGATTTGGCATTCCTCTTTTCTTATTCCTTAATTTCTTCTTTGGTCGAATCTGATTCATCTTCTTCTCCTCTTGTTCTCTTTTCTTGTGACGCCAACCTCTATCAAGTGGCCGATTGTTACTGTATTCTACCGTTTCTATCAATTAATCTTGGGTAAGTATTCCTTGCTTTTATTCGGTTATTGGTTTCTTTTTGATGGCTCTCTTCTCTGACAAGCCGAATGATTCGGTTTAGGGTTGGTAACTCTTGGACCCTTCTCTTGTGTTGGATTTTCTTGGTTAATGCAGCATTTCGGTAGGAAAGGGGTATAAATATCTTTCGATTAGCATCATAAGTAGATTGGAAAGCATTCTTGGGTGAAGGTGAGTATCAATACCATTCCCTTTGGGATTTAAAGTTAGTATTAGGTACTGATATTAACAGAAAAACGTTAATGGATGTAGGTTTGGTATTCGAGGGTTGCTTGTACGAGCTGGGAAAAAGGTGTGAAATCATACACCTAATGTTGTTTCTGTCAAAACGACGGATGAAGGTGTGTATTCACACCCCTATTTAATGGTGAATCGGCAAAAGCCAAAAAGACGAAAAGTCAAAACTTTGGTATCTGAGGGCTCACGAGCGTGTGAACGCTCGTAGGGACAAATCGAGCCACAATCGTTGGCGATAGACCGTAGGGGTCGCCACGAACGTTCTCATGGGCTTAGGTTGTAATGGGCCTCGTAGGGCCGAAACCAGCCATGTGGGCCCAATAGGCTCATGGGCCCACAGGGACGAAATCCACGGTAAGTGACTAATAAGGGATTGGGCTGAGAGGTTCGCGTAGCCGTGATGGAATGTGGGCTGAACGGGCCACACGAGCGTGTGGGCCCACTTGGGCCTAATTATACTATTTTGGCCATAAAAGTTATTCGAGTCGTTTGAGACAACAATAGGCCTTTGGAAAGGTCGTAAACTATACTGAAATACCCTCGTAGGGTAGAATTACCAAAATACCCTTGAAGGGTAGAATTACCAAAATACCCTTGAAGGGTAGAATTACCAAAATACCCTCAAAGAATAGAATTACCGAAATACCCTCGTAGGGTAGAATTACCGAAATACCCTCGTATGGTAGAATTACACAAATACCCTCGAAGGGTAGAATTACTGAAATACCCTTATAGAGTAGAATTACCAAAATACCCTTGAGGGGTGATATTACCGTTTTACCCCTAATAGACGAAATGACCATTATACCTCTAGTTGTAGGTTAGTTGATGTGTGTATGCTATCTATATGACTGTTTATGAATATGACATATTGCATACACGTAAAATTTATGTCTCGACATTCTGCATTGCGGTTGGGATTCTGATTTGGAGGAAGTACTGTACTAGTGGCTCTGCCACGTTTTTACTGTTCTAGTGGCTTCGCCAAGTATTCTGATTTTAGTGGCTTGGCCACATTTACTGTTATTACCAGCTTTGTTGCGTTACTATTAGCAGCTATCCTGCGATATTGGTGTGTTGGCTGGGTGGGTTGACTTAGTCCCCACATGGTGGGTTGGTTGGTACGGGTGGTGTGTTGGCTGGTTTGGGTTGGGTTACATCACTGTTCTATTCTGTTCTTATTTGGGCTTATACCCACACTGTACTGTTATTGAATAGGGCTCAGGTCTAGACTGTTACTGTATGATAGGGGATTACACACTGAGTTCTCGTAACTCACCCTTTTCTTTTAACTGTACAGGTAATCCCTAGCCTTAGATGATTTAGAGCTGCTAGGGACTCGGAGGTGGCCACATGTTCGCGAGTATTTTAATTTATACCTAGTTTTTTTAATATTTTATTTGGGGGGTTGATATTTTTGTAATAAGGTCATTTGAGGTTTTAACTTTTATCTGGTTTTAACTTCTTATTTCAACCTGCTAGATTAGGGAACACGGGTTTTCAAAATAATAATTGTTTTCAAAGAACATCACGCATTTCAAACCTTAAAGTTTACGGTTAGGAAAGCTTCCGCAGTTTTCAGTTCAAATTAAAAAACTTATAACAAACAATTGGCCTACATGTTTTTTACAACTCCAACGCTTTCAATAGCAATTATCTTAAAAAGGGATTTAAGACTTAGTAATGAACTTTCATCGAGAAGACCGGTTTTCAAATCAACACTTTGATGTGACACGTCAGATCCAATCGTAACGTCTAGGCTGGGTTTAGGGTGTTACATCTTCCCTTTGAATTTTCATTGGAGGACCAAATAAAGATGATAACCTTTTAATTTGTTTTAACTTATTTCATCATTAATATCCAAATTACAAAATTAACCTTAAAAATTATCACAAATTTCAAAATTACCAAGCCATTATCATCCACTAACCTATTAATGGGCTATTGACCACATAAGGACCTCCACTTTAAGATTCCATAGCTATTAGACACCTTTAACTATTAGAACTCAAGTTTTTTACTTTACGCGATTTAGTCATTTTTATCAAATTCAGCATTCAAACGATAAAATTCCTTCACGAAATTTTCACACATACATGCTATCATGCTGTAAACATTAAATAATAATAAAACAAATATTTTGACATGAAATTTGTGGTCTCGAAACCACTGTTCCAATTTGACTAAAAATGGGTTGTTACATCATCGGTGACCCCATTATATTTGAAAGCTTCACAAAGTTAGAGGAAACATTTTAAATGCCAACTCGGATCTTCTACCATCGTTCCTCAAATCTGCAAATTATTCTGGATCATTTGGATCATAGTTGGCTTATTTTAAAAATTATTGGACGTGATAGCTGGTCTTGTTATACTCCCTTGAACCATATCCAGATTCGGTACTGCATATTTCCTCAGAGTTCTTTCGTTACGCGCCATAGTATTGTTTGTGGCTAGTTGTGGTGGTGGTGGTGGATCTTCTAAGTTGTTATTGTTAATTTTGCCGCACAGCGGATTTTCTCGTGGTGGTAAATTACCTGCAGGAAGTGGTTGGTTCTGCATCTATTGTTGCTGTTGTTGCTATTGCTGTCAATGATTCCTACAAACTACGAGTCATACACTAAACCCACAGAGAAGAGATTAGTAAAAATAAATAAATAAAATTGTAGCTATAATTTAAAATTTTCCTAATTATTCTATAAAATTTCCAAAATTAAAATAAAATTAGTGACGTTGCCTCCTCTGCAATAGCGCCAACAACTTGACCACCTCCAGATGTACCAACATCTAGAGTAGAAATCATCAACAATATATATAAACAAGCGGTGTCCACATGTATATAGGTCAGGTTGTAATATAGTTACAACGAAGCAGATGAGTATTCCGAAGATTGTACCTAAAGGAGGTGAGCAATAAGGTAATTTTAACCTAAGCAGAAATAGATCTAATTAGTACTTTAAATAAATAATGGGAAATCAAATGATAGAATCTTTGAGATCTGAGCATGGGTGATTACCTCGCATCAGTAATCATAGCCAACTGTTGTTTTGTGTTTTCTTGTTCAATCAACTAGTCAATACCCCAGCAGGATCTTCAAATCTTCAACTAGAATAACAAGTCAGCAAGAACTACTTATCTCTCGACCTCATAGTCCAGACCATTTAAGATAGGTCATACCAATTTTGGGTTAATTCCCACCTCAATGACTTCATAGGGTTGTGAAGCCTAGGGTTTTAAGATCTTTCTTTCTCGAATAGTTGATCCACTAAGAGAACCCTACAAAATAGTTAATTAATCATACCTCCACTCACTAATCCGGCACATGTGGATTAGTTCCCCATGGATCTTATAAACAATATATAATTGATATATATAGTAGACATCTACAATAATTCAAGAATATAGAGTTTTGAAGAAGCCTGATTTGTATTGAATAGAATGTCGAATCCTCACAGAGTTTCATCAAATGCACAAATATGATCTCTTCCACAAAAGCAAATAACAAAACTGAAATAAACCTAATGTAACACCCCAAACCCGGCCTAGACGTTATGGCCGAATCTGGCGTGTCACGTTGATGTGTCTTTCGAAAATTGGACTTGTTGGTAGAAATTTGTTTCTGAGTTGAAATCTCTTTGTTAAAACTCAAATCATCTTAACCATTTACTAACCAATTAAAACGTTTTTACTTTAAAAACAATGTTTGTTGCGGAAGCAATATCCAAAATGTTGCGAAAACGCTGTGTTTTGAAAATAGTTAATCTTTTTGAAAACCAGCGTTCTATCATTATCAGTTAAGTATCAAATAAATAAAGCTAAAATAACATAACTTAGGTTTAAGAGGCCTTATTACAGAATCAATAGCCCAATAAGGAATTTAAATAAATAAGTCTAAAGCAGAATATCAGCGATCGTGTGCCCACCTCCAAGTCTCTTACGGCTCCAAATCGTCTAAGGCTGGGGATTACCTGTACAGTTAAAAGAAAGGGTGAGTTTACGAAAAGTCAATATTTGATCCCTTATCCGTCAGTCAGTAAAAATATATGCAGCAACAGTCTGGGCCTTGGCCCTATTCAGTAACAGTACAGTATGAGCCAAAGCCTATTTCAGTAATAGTGTGGGCCTAAGCCTAATACAGTATCAATACAGTGCAAATATGCAACCCACCCCAATCCAACCAACACACCACCCGTACAAACCAACACACCATGTGGGGACAAAATCGACCCACCCACCCAGCACACCAATATCGTAGCAAAGCCGCCAAGAATCAGATCGTAGCAAAGTCGCAAGAATGATTTATGAGGCAAAGCCACCAAGATAAAGATACTTCCTCCGTAAAGCATTCCCAACCCCATGCAAGATGTCGTGGTTGCGAGAATGCCATGCTCGTAATCGCCACTTAATTCACAGACAAATCGGTCATTTAAATCACAGACAAATCATCATTTACATCACAGATAAATCGGGTCATTTAAATCACAGACATATCAGTCATTTACCCACGAGAGGCAAAATAGTCATTTTACCCTTTGGAGGTTTTATGGTAATTTTACCCTGCAAGGATATTACGGTCATTTTACCCTATAGGGGCATTACAGTCATTTTACCCTACAGGGGCATTACGGTCATTTTACCCTATAGGGGCATTACGGTCATTTTACCCTATATGGGCATTACGGTCATTTTACCCTACAGGGGCATTATGGTCATTTTACCCTACAGGGGCATTACGGTCATTTTACTCTACAGGGGCATTACGGTCATTTTACCCTACAGGGGCATTACGGTCATTTTACCGGTTTGGGCCCAAGTACACCTAAGACCATCAGTAAGCCCACAGTCGTCTTGACCGACCATAGCAATACAAAAAGTCTAAATGGGCCCAAAGCCCATTACGGCCTAAGCCCATGAAATCTCTCATGGCGGCCTTTTTCGTCGTACGCCCACGTTTCATGGGCTCGGTTTACCATACGAGCGTTCACACGCTCAACGCCCAACCTTTCGACTTTTTGGCTTTCGCCTTTCTACATTCTAATCAGTGTGTGCGTACACACTTTACCGGCTTTTACGCCTATTACCGTTTGCAGGGTACGGTTACACACCTGTTTTACGAAACCGTGCTAAGATCCACGAGCACCAAACCTTGTTTGAACGAGGGTTACTTTAGTCCTCTAAGACCGCTATTCAGAAACGATCACACGCCCTTGTTGATTTTTTATATTACAATACACAGATCTTATTAACAAAGATCGATCATATGTGTGGCCTAAAACCACCAATATCAGCTTATGGAATAATAGAACATATTCGGCCTAAACCCAAAGGAAAATAAGGTAACGTGTTTACCTTAATTAAGTAACAGAAGAAAAGGGTTTTGATTGCCAGAGTAACACTTGCACTCCTTCACTTCTCGAGAATACCTAGAACCGAATGAACCTCCAATCGTGACGAAGAGACAGAACCGCAATCCACGAACATAAAAAGAAGTCACATTCGACTTTTTAGAAAATAAAAGAAAACAGAATTGTAGACGTAAAGAAAGACTAGGGAAACAGAAAAGGGAAAATATGAGAACCTACCGATTTGTTACCACTCTTACAGAACTGGAATCACAACAAATAAGGGAGACAATCGGCCCAAGTTGAGGGATATGGAATTCGACCAAGTATCCAATATGGAAGAATGAAGGATCAGCGTTCAGAGAATGGCTAGATAGTTTGTAAGAGGGAAGAAAAGATGAGAGAAAAGGAAATGGAGAGGAAAAGGAAAGCAGAGAATCGACCACCACAAATATTAGCAAGGAAAGGAAGTCCATTCTCACCAGACCACAATATTCGGCCTAAAAAAGTATTATGGAAAGAGAAGAAAATTGAGTAAACGGAGAGAGCATAAAAGAGAGGAAAACAAATCGCTAAACGGGGTATTGGAGGAACAAGTAAAACCGAAGGCCAAAACCCCTAACAGTAGTCGGTATAGTAACAAAAGGCAACAAAGTATGATGGAAAACCGAAATGGAGAGAACACCAAATCCCAAAACATTTTCTTCAGTTCCCACACTCCCTATACGGCACAACTCTTTTCTCCAAACCAATATTCCTTGATTTTCTCCACAATTTCCTCCTTTATCTCCTCCCTGATTTTCTCCATATAAGACTTATTCAAACTCCACCTTGCAGAGTTTTAGTTAAACTCTACTACTCATACAACGATAAAGGAAAATAAATACTCCTTTGCGCATCATGAGACACGAACTTGAGCTCCCTTGTAGCCTTAAACACGCGACTCCCACTGGACTACAAGCTCAACTTGTGTCATAATTCCGCCATAATTTCTTTTAAAGCCTACATGAAAACACCAAGGTTCACTTAAGAGAAAACCAAAATTTTGTAAAAGCCAGGGCTTGAACCCAAGACTTCTAAGACACTCCCAAACACTCCTAAATCACTTAACCATCAAAGCAAATAATCAATTGTGTCATTTTCTTTCACACATAAACTTTCATGTGTTCCCACGCTCAAGACCTATTTCCTTCTAGGCCCAAATTTGGGGCGTTACAATTCACCCCTCCTTAAAGAAATTTCGTCCTCGAAATTTCCAACTGTCAGAATAGTCGCACCACACAGACTTCACCACGATGCTCCCGCTGCGCACTCTAATTTCAAAGCATTATTACAGCCTGTTGAACCACGTCCGCGTGTATCTCTTGTGCCCATTGTCTATTCGCATTTTATCAAAAGTAACAGTTTTATGTAGATCAAAGTTTCACTACAGTTTCAGTCCCCTTTAGCTTTAGTTTGCTCTATCTAGAGTGGTATAGTCTAATTTCTAAAGTAGTCACAGTATTTCCAAACTTATCAAGATTTGTAACACCTTAACCCGTATCCGTCACGGATTAGGTTGCAACATGCTATCGAACAAAACACAAGTTGCCATAAACAATTATTGTTCACTTGATCTTTTAAACGACATTAGTCGAATATGCATATGCTTATAAAGACTTTTTGAAACTAGATAGAAATCACGGAATACAAACATACATATATTTTATATAGGATTTCATTAAATCATGCTCAAAGTATATCACTTGCTCACACATCTAAACA
Organism: Gossypium sturtianum; assembly: GCA_025698515.1. Lineage (NCBI taxonomy): Eukaryota > Viridiplantae > Streptophyta > Magnoliopsida > Malvales > Malvaceae > Gossypium > Gossypium sturtianum. Next base: position 65,754,968 of record CM046946.1, on the reverse strand, counting down.
AAACATGGTTCATAACATCTAGATGTACATAATTACACCCTAATAAATCAATTATGTCTTCCATAGTTTGAAAAGTCTAAAGTTAAATTTAATATACATACAGATATATGTATCATAATGCGTAACATGTTAATTCAAAATATATATCATATTATCTTATCAACTAATTGAATATGCACATATTTGCAAATACATTAATAAAGCATGATATCACATATTAGCATTAATCATACACATCCACATATATATATATATTATGACCGTATATGCCAACTCAAACATATAACGTTATCATATAGTCGACTATAAAAGTTACAATATAAATGATCTCCAAATTTATTCATATTCAAACTTACACTTAAATGGTATGCCATAATCGAATCAATCCAAACATATTCAACAAATAAATTTTTAAAACAACTCACCCATTCAAGCATTCCATTTCACACAGATACAAAACCATATTTCTTAATCAAATATATTTCATAGCCTAACTTAGTCCTCACATGTCAAATACCAAGAATTTAATATTAACATATAACTAACATTTAATGCCATGATTTAAACACCAATACCGAATCATAAATAACTTATAACCATCACCTTTATTTCATCACATAACCGGTTACCTAATTTACAATATAAACAATTTCCACTTTGATTCATGTTTTGAATTATGAAACTCAATAATAGGTCACTAACAATCCACATCTCAAACACATGCCTCAATCACATATATCAAACTTTCCAAAAGAACTAAACATAAGTCATAGATGGTTACTCCATGCCAAACATATATGTATATATACCTAACATGAACTTATATCAAAACCGAATTCACAAACCAAGCATAACACACTCATATACTATGACTAAGATTACTTAAACATTAGATCATTAGCATTAAAATCGAGCCATTTTCGCATGGCTTATATACATCAACAAAATATCATATAAGTATTAAACTAGCCTATACATGCCTTAAGTTCAAAAATCCAAACTTTAAAGATACCAAAGTAGGTCGATAGTGTGAATGACTTCGTTGACGATCCCCTGAGCTCGTAGCTTGATCAAAATCTAATAAACCGAACAACAATCACACAGAGTAAGCTAACTTAGCCTAGTAAGCCTTAAGCAAAAAAAATATAATCATTTAATCAAACAATTAAACATTATTAACCAGTCCTTTGATAACCTTAATATAATTTCTTAGCACAATTATGCCATCATGGCCGAATACCACCATCCTTACAAAGTAATTTAATTATCACTTATCAATTCCATATAATCAGATATGTTTCAGATACAACATGATTGAATAAATACCAAGTACATACTTACCACTTATAACCGAATATACACATATAATAATATCCTTTAATCTTCACATGTATACCATTATAATATCTATATAATATCGCTTTATCCACACCTATAAGGTCGAATATACAAAAGCACATTGTTAACTCACTAGTTCAATATATATTACATGTATATTTACCTTTTGGCCGAATCTACATGACACATTCATGTTCACATCCAAATCAACTTTCAATATAGCATACACATCATTTATAAGGTCGGATACCATTAATAGAATTTTTTACGAATATGTCTCAATTATATCTCAACCAAAGAGTATCAATCATAATATACTAACTTACCTTATCCCATACAACCAATAGGCTTTCATGTACCGAACAATTAGCTCAATTATTGTACTCAAAATTCCACATCTATAATGATCCATTGAAACACATACATATGAATAATCACCGCATAAAGCCCGCTAGGCATAAAGCCCGAAACACACACACCAAGCACTAAGCCCGCTAGACCCGAGGTCCGATATTTAATCAGGCATTTAGCCCGCTAGGCAATAAGCCCGATATACTTCACCAAGCACAAGGCCCGCTAGGCAATAAGCCCGATACATTTCACCTAAGCACAAGGCCGCTAGGCAATAAGCCCGAATATTGAAATTATTCATCCATCTCATACACATTACATATTACTAATATCACATATATCACGTATAATTCATATCATCGTAGCATATCAAACTCAATTCAATATAACTACATTTCATTATTAAATCACTTACCACATTCGGCTTTGGCCAAATTCACATTTATAATCTTAGAATTCAGCATGTAATCAAGGTTATAACAGATATTAATGATGATTAAATTGCTTAAAGACTTACCTCGGATATCGTCGGACGACAAGAACCGGCTATTCGTTAACTTTCGTCTTTCCCCGATCCAAGTCCTTTTTTTTTCTTTGTTCTTGATCTTTAATTCAAGCTTGTAAGTGCCGAAACTTTAAAGCTTTTGTTCTTTCTTTTTCTTTAAGACATTCGGCCAAAGATAAGTATTATGGCTTTCTTTTTCATGTTTTTGTTTTATATAATATAACTTATAATATAATATTTATTATTTAATAAACCATTACCAAATAAAATAAGCCATTCATCACATTAATGTGCCGTCCACTACATGTCAAAAAGGCCAATTTACAATATAAGGCCTCCACCTTAAAAAGCCACATCAATTTAGCCATTTATCAAATAAGAGGCCACTTTTACTAATTATGCACTTTAGTCCTTTTGTCAAATTAAACACACAGATAGTCAATTTAACTCACGTAAATTTAGCACATGCTAATTCACATATCAATGGTACGTAATATAATATTAAAATATTATACTGAGACTTGGATTTGTGGTCCCGAAACCACTGTTCGACTAGGGTGTAAACCGGATTTGTTACAACTCTCTCCTCTTAGGGATTTTCGTCCCCGAAAATCTTACCGTTAAAATGTAATCGATATTATTGTCTCATTGAATCATCGGGCTCCCACGTAGCCTCTTCTATCCCATATCGATTCCACAAGATTTTTATTAACTGAATTTCTTTATTTCTCAACTCTTTCACTTCACGGGCTAAAATACAGATTGGTTCCTCTTCGTATGTCATATCAGATTGGATTTCAATTTTAGATGGGGCAATCACATGTGACGGATCGGATAGGTATCTATGGAGCATCAAAACATGAAACATGTTGTATATCTTTTCTAGCTCAAACGGTAACTTTAATCTATAAGCAACGTGTCCGACACGCTCAATGATCTCATATGGTCCGATAAATCTCGGACTTAATTTGTCTTTACACTTAAACCGAAATACCTTTTTCCACGGAGACACTTTCGTAAATACTCGGTTGCCGATTTCAAATTCTATGTCTTCTCGCTTTAAATCAGATAAGACTTCCGACAATCGATGTCGCTTTCAAACAAATTCTCTGATCAATTTCACTTTTGGTTCGAATCTTTAATCAAATCGATTCAGGCAACTTATTCTCACCGAATTCAGTCTAATACTGAGGTGTACGACATTTATGTCCGTATAAAGCTTCATATGGTGCCATTTTAATACTCGTCGAAAACTATTATTATCGTAAATTCGATCAACAAAGCAAATCTTGTTTCCACGAACCATTAAACTCAAGTATAAGTGTAATTTCGTGCTAAAAGCTTCTTGCAATTTCTTCCAGAATCGCTATGTAAATCTCGGATCTCTAATCGACACAATAGATAAGGGCACCCTGCAATCTCACAATCTCGATGAATATAACACTCGACCAATCTCTCTAGTGAGAAATCAAATCTTACCGAAAATAAAATGGGCAGATTTAGTTAATCGGCCAACTACGACCGATGTCGATCTTTCTTTTCTGAGTCAAGGCCAACAGAAACAAAGTCCATTGTTACTCTATCTCATTTCCACTTAGGAACCAGAATCGGATGTAGCAATCCTTACGGAACTTGATGTTCAAATTTTTACTTGTTGACAACTAAACATTTCAAAACCAAGTCGACATGTCTTGTTTCATACTGCATCACCAAAGAGTGTTGCTTCAAATCATGGTACATTTTAGTACTTCCTAGATGAACAGATAAACAACTATTATGTGCTTCATTCAAAATCAATTGAATCAACCTCGGATTTCTCGGAATACGATATATCGCCCCGATATTTCAAACAATCATCCACAATTTAAAATTCGATTCAAAATTCATTTCATACTCGAGCTCATTTCGCTAGCAATTCATTATCGACTTCCGAGCTTCATATATCCGTTGTAAAACAACGGTTTTTTTTCTCAATTTCTCTATTATAAAACTATCATCGACAAGTCTAATCGAGCATTCAAAGCACGTAATGCAAACAATGACTTTCTACTCAACGCATCAGTAACAACGTTTGTTTTACCCGGATGATAATCTAACATCTTTCTGAAGTAGTCTAGTCAACGGAGTAGCTATCGCTGAAGATTCTTTTTACAAATTTACTGTAATAACCAGTTAAGCCCATAAAACTACGAACTTCAGACACATTCTTCGGAGGTTTCCAACTCAAAATGCTAGAAATCTTACTCGGATCTACTCGGGTTCCAGAAGCTAACACAATATGTCCCAGAAAACTAACTTCATGCAACCAGAATTCACATTTGCTAAATTTCGCGTGTAACACCCCAAACTCGGACAAGACACCACGCCCGAATCTGGTATGTTACGGGGAAAAACGTCTTTGAGTGATCAGATTTTTTTTTTCGTTTAGAAGTGGGGTGAAAACATAGTGAATTTGAGGAAAACTTGAGTAGGCTTGTTTGATTAGATTTTGTAAACTCACCCAAGTATATAGTTAAAACGAGTTGATTTCATTTAGCACTTCCAATAGTTTATTAGTGCCATTTTGAAACATTTTAGACTTAGTAGAAAATCGAGTTTGATTTGGAAACCATTTGAGTTTATTGAATAACAACACATAGCGAGATACCCGATGGTATAGTTTAAAACACATTTCGATATAATTTTGAAAACGTTGTCTTTCCAAGTTTTAGTAAAATTTCATGCCAAGTTATTTGTTAAGCCAAGTTGAGAATCTAATTAAAACATACCCATCATAAAACATAATTTAAAGGCCTTTTACAAATCCAAATTAAAACCCAAATAATGAAGAAATAAACTAAAGTACCCAAATGATAGTGTTGGAGTAAAACTTTATTAAGCATGGCATGAACACCCGAGTCCATCCCGGCTCCATGTCGCGCTCTCACGAATCACTGAAATGTCAAAGGAGAGGGTGAGTCGAGTGACTCAAGCTGCATAAATCCCGCTCCCGAAGAAACAACATGCTAACACACATCATACATAGCAACATAATTAATGCAACCCGATCCTAACCATCCGTATCGCATTTTCTACCCCGTGTGGTACCAAAACCACTGGTGGTGCTAAACCACCGGTGACTTATAGTCACAATGTGTTACCAAAACACTGGTGTCCCAAAGACACAATGTGCTACCCAAGCACCTGGTGACCGTAGTCACGATAATCGAATGATGGGGCCAACCCATCGTGGTGATACCCAATCACTAGTGACGATCCCATATCTCATGTGGGGCCAACCCACGGTGGTGTTAACCACGAGGACAAGTCGCAATGAGGTGCCCAACCTCCGTGTCCCAAAGACACAAATGTGCTACCAAAGCACTGGTGACCGTAGTCACAATAATCGAATGATGGGGCCAACCCATCGTGGTGATACCCAATCACTAGCGACGATCCCATATCTCATGTGGGGCCAACCCACGGTGGTGTTAACCACGTGGACAAGTCGCAATGAGGTGCCCAACCTCCGTGTCCCAAAGACACAAATGTGCTACCAAAGCACTTTGGTGACCCAAAGTCACAAAGTGTGTTACTAAAACACTGGTGCTCACAAGACAAATCATCACTTGCCCCTCCACTCATATCACCCATCAACAAACCAACTCATGTAATCATGCATATCATACAAATTATGCATATCATGCTAATATGTTTGACTCATGCCCCATATCACATACATACATAGTCATGATACCATATAGATCATCAGTAATCTAGTAACAATACCGACTTACCCGGATCACGCATACATACCCCGATTGGGTATCCAATAATCCATCATAATTTGTCATGATTTTAATAGGCAAACAAAGTTTAATAACAATATCACTAAGTATGGGTGTGTTAGTTTACACACTGTAATACGAGTCTAGAAATCCCGACAAAAGCGATCTAAGTCCCTTGATTAACTAGCTCCTACAATCGGCCAAGACATAGGGTTAGGTGCTAAAGCCATTCGGCCAAGGATTTTAAGCCAACAGAATTGCTACCAACCTCACCTTCACTTGATTTGGTTTCCTACCAAATCCAACCCACTGATGGTTCCTTCTTCAACAATCGGCACCCTATCAAAATAGTTAATCACAAATCACCTTTGACTTAATCGAAATCACGAATAAACCATGAACGATATATCACCATCACTTACCGAATTGGTTAACAAAGGAGAAGGCTCCACTGATCGCTTGGAACTCCCCGATTGCCCTATCACACAATCGGTTCAATCATAAGAGACCACACCTTTACCACATGCCTAGAATCGGCTAATAATCCAATCAACACCCATTAAGCACTAGAGAGGGAAGAAATGGCTATTCGCCTAGCACTTACCAACACCAACCAATTATTCGGCCAAGACGCCACTAGGGAAGAAGATAGGTTCGGTCCACACTTTGCACCACAATCAAACAAAAGGTACGGCTAGGGGGTTTATCACTCTTATTTTCGGCCTTGAAAGAAAAAGGAGGAAAAAATAGAGGTGGGAAGAAATGGGGGAAATCGGCAATTGAGTTTAAAGAAAAGAAGAGGAATAAAGTTGGATAAGGGAGGGTACTTTCGGCTTGTAAATGAAAGAAGAAGAAGAAGAAGATGTGTTCTAAGAGAATGGAGTTTCGGCTAGCAAGAAAAGAAGTGGAAAAATGGTTTTGGAGAGGTGGGGTTTCGGCTCAACACAATGAACAAAAGAAATAGGTGAGAGGGAGCATTCGGCCTACACCAATGAAAGAGGGACAGAGATGATTGAAAACTTTCGGTTTGCAAAAAGTAAAGATGGAGTCATTCACTTGGATTTTTAGCTTCAAGAAGTGAAGAAAATGAGAAGAAACCTTGAAGAAAATTCGGCTACAAGTATCAAAAGGGAACTTTTGCTTTTTACCAAATGTGACCGAAAATGCCAAAATTTCCAAAAATTTGGCACCCCACCAACATCACACTACTATGCCGCCACTCCCCTCCCAACTCCCTAAAATTCGGCCATGATCCCCCCCCAACTACTCTATGCCACACATTCAAATGTGTTTACCAAGTCTTCCTCCTAAAATCCCTCTCCACCCTCCATTCAAATGGGAAGACTTAGTCTTAGGCAGAGTTCAACTTGCCTTCTACCTCTTCCCCCATGCCGTCCAAAATTAAAGCCAAAATGGGGACTTTGCAGCTCGAACACTAGACCTACACCCTTGCATTAGGCGTTACCCACACAAAGCCTTAGTGGCGTCTAGCTTGCCACTACACCAGCCTCCCTTTTGTGCAATAAAACATCAAAGAAAGTCCTTATACCCTAGCTCCAATAGCTCCCCGACTTAACACCCAAAAATCAAAATTTTCCCATTCACTCAGCACACTCCTAACCCACAATTAAGCCCCTAAAACACCGAAATAGCAACACAAAGACACTAAACACATGCAAAAACATGCAACAACAAAATAGCCCCTAACCCGGATATTACGCTTCTACCTTCTTAAAATAATTTCGACCTCGAAATTACCCGATCGTAAGAGTTGCGGGTATTGTTGTCTCATCATATCCTCGGGTTCCCACGTAGCTTCTTCTATGCCATGATTCCGCCAAAGAACCTTAACCAAAGGCACAGACTTTCACGCAGGACCTTCACATCCCGATCAAGAATCGCGCATGTGTTCCTCCTCCATGGTCAAATCGATTTACCTCGATCTTTTCCATCGCTACCACATGCGACGGATCCGAACGATACCTCAAGCATCAAACGTGGAAAACGCCGTGAATCGACTAAGCTCACGGGCAACTCAAGCCGATACGCCCATTGGTCTAACTCGCCTCGTAACCCTATACGCCCAATAAACCTCTGACTTAGCTTGCCTTTCTTCCCGAACCTCAACACCTTCTTCCAAGGCGAGACCTTCAGAAAACTCGATCCCCACAAATAACTCTATATCTCTTCGCTTAAGATCGGCAGATAAGACTTCGCCGGTCCAAGCTTCCTTCAATCGAGATCGAATCAACTTAACCTTGTCTTCTGGTCTCAAAGAACCAACTCGGGTCCCAACAATCGACGTTCACCCAACTCCGCCCAACACGTAGGTGAGCGACATTTCCTACCATACAACGCTCGTGACGGTGCCATCTTGATGCTCGCAGTAATCGTTGTTGTAGGCAAACTCACTAATGGTAGAAACTCCTCCCAACTACCTCTCAAATCCAAGATACAACCTCTCAAAGATATCCTCTAAGACACGAATGACCCTTTTCGATTGACCGCGTCGATCGCGGGTGAAAAGCCGTCTTTGAAATCCAAACGAGTACCCGCAGAGCCCGATGCGGTGCTTTCGTAACCTTGACGTGAATCTAGGATCCCTATCCGAGATTATCGTAAACCGCACACCGCAACCTCACTATCTCGACACATACATACTTCGCTAGCTTCAAGTGAGTAGTCAACCCTCACCGAATAAAGTGAGTTGATTTAGTCGATCGATCCACCACTACCCAAATCGAATCCTTCTTGCTTGGCGAAGCGGTAACTCCACCGACGAAATCCATGGTTATCCTTTCCCACTTCCATCGAGGAATCTTCACAGTCTGAAGCAAACCCGACGGCAATCGATGTTCAGCCTTGACCACGACAAGTCGACACTTCCCAACAAACTCGTCACCTCCTTCTTCAAGCCGTGCCACCAAAATCGCTCTCTAAGATCCCTATACATCTTGCTACCTCCGGGATGCATAGCATAAGGATCGCTATGTGCGCCCTGAAGGATCCTTTGCCTCACTCAACATCTTTAGGCATACAAGCCTTACCACGAAAAACACGTAACCTCGTCACTAGGCGGTGTAACCATCCACACCACCATTCTCGCACTTGCAACCTTTCGCGCACTTAGAATCACATCCAATAATCAAGTTTCTCTCGACCGCTTCAACCCAAGTAGGCTTAACTCGCAACTCGCGTAATACTCCGCCGTCATACAAACTCAAATGGGCAAACAAAGCTCTTAAGTCCGAAACAACCTTGCGGCTCAACGCGTCGCCACCACGTTAGCCTTGCCCGGATGATACTCAATCGAGCGATCGTAATCTTTCAAAGAACTCGACCCATCTGCATACGCCTCAAATTCAAATCCTTCCGAGTCGGAAGATACTTGGACTCTTATGATCCGTGTAGACTATCGATCTCTCCCGTATAAGTAGTGCCTCCAAATCTTTAAGGCGAAGACCACACCGCTAGCTCCAAATCGTGTCGGATAATTGACCTCATGTGGCCTCACCGCCGAGAAGCGTAAGCCACAACCTTACCTTCTTGCATCAAAGACACAACCAAGCCCGTATGTGATGCATCGCAATAGATCGTGAATTCCTTACCACCTCAAAGTTGAATTAGAACCGAGCCTCGGTCAAAATCTTCTTTAACTTGTCGAAGCTTTCCCTGCGCTTCTCCGTCCACACAAACGGAACTTCTTTCCTCAAGAACTTGGTCATCGGCACGCTATCAACGAGAAACCCTCAACAAACCTTCGGTAGTATCCGGCCAAACCTGTAAAACTTGAATCTCACCACCGACTTAGGCGGCTTCCAATCCAAAATCGCCTCAATCTTACGAGGATCTACTCGAATCCCTCACCGACACTACATGACCCAAGAAAGTCACTTCTAAGCCGTAACTCGCACTTCATCGAACTTAGCATAGAGTCTTTTCCCTCAAAATCGCAACACCGCCGCAAATGCTTATCATGCTCTTCCTCCGTCCTGAGTACACCAAGATGTCGTCTATGCAAACCACGACATTTAACCGATCCGAGATCATCGTTGAAACACCCTATTCATCATGTCCATAAACGCTTGCGGTCGCGTTAGTCAACCCGAACGGCATTACGTAAATTCGTAGTGCCCATACCGAGTCCGAAACGCTTGTTTTATGGATATCGCCTCCTTAACTCTTAATCGGTGATACCTGGATCTCAAGTCGATCTTCGAAAATACCACAAAGACCCTTTGGTGATCAAACAAGTCATCTATCCGTGGCAACGGATACTTGTTTTTAATCGCCACTTGTTCAATCGGGCATGTAGTCTATACACATCCGCATCGTGCCATCTTTCTTCTTGACAAAGAGTACCGCGCACTTACGGCGTAAACACTTGGCCCGATGAAACCTCGATCCAATAACTCCCGGATCTCGAGCCTTAAGCTCCACCAATTCCTTTGGCGCCATCCTATACGAGTAACAGACACCGCGCGCATTCCGGCAATAGATCAATCCCGAACTCCACCTCGCGATCCGCGGCAAACCCGGAAGCTCCTCAGAAAAACATCAGCCAAACTCCTTAACAGCACGAACCTTCTCCACAAGCACTCCTTAGCCTCTAAGGCATACACATGAACCACATACGCTTCACACCCTTCTCGACCATCTTCTCCGCTTTCAGAGCAGATACCACATTTGATAAGTAATCTCTCCTATTACCTATCATAGCCACCTCTTCACCTCGACCGCCTTAAGAACCATGCGCTTGGTCACGCAATCCAACCTTGCCGGTACTTGACCAACCGGTCCATCCCAAGAATCGATCGAACTCCCCAAACGGCAGTTCCATCGATCGCTGAAGAAACACTACCCTTGAAGTTCTAAGGGTACCTCTCTAAACAGCTTTATCTACTACTACAGAGTGACCTAGAGGGCTAATCACAGTCATCCGCCTAGAAGATATCTCGAGTCTAAATCCATGGTCTCTACTATACTCATCGGCAACATAAGAGTGCGTTGAACCCACATCAATCAAAGCAAAGATAAGGAGAACCAAAAATCAAGAACGCACGGTTATGACGCCCGGCGCGTCGCCCTCCTCCTCCGCCTCGCGCAAAGATACACTAATCCAGCCGTCTAGCATCGAACTACTCGCGCGCCGCGCGGTGCTCCACGGCCCGACGTAACCATTACCACCTCTCGCCATTACCACGGCCCCTCCGTGGTGGCGGTCCATTACCTCTCGAATCGACACGTACGACTCTCGATCGAATCCCTAGCCAACCTACGCGGACGGGTCCCTCACACGGTGCTCAGAGAACCACACTCGAAGCAACCTTTTCCTCCATCCGGCAACCACCCCAATGAGATTTCCCACACCGATCACATCTGCGGCCCCCGCTTAGCAAAGAACAAACCTAGCAGTCGGTTCGGCCCACTCGGTCTAGCTCTCTTCGCGGATTACCCGAGGACCCAGAGGACCCAAAGCTCCTCTTATGTCTATTTCGGTCCATACCCCGCCTCACCGACTCCTTAACACCCTCGGCTACCTTAGCCTTCTCAACTAAGACAAAGAACTCGCGCTCCTGCTGAGGAGCAATCAGCAAACTTTAAGTCGTCTCGCAGACCATCCTCAAACGAACACACCTCTCATGCTCGGTGGCTACAATACCCACGGCATACCTACTCGGGGCTTCAGAACTCACCACCTGCGTACTCAAGAACCGATTTACTCCCGAACAAGCCTCGAAATGCCTTCCACTGAGTCAATATAACTTGCTCCGATGTACTTCTTTTGATATGCACGAAATAATCCCATGTCAAATCTCTCGCCACATCGTCTCGAACCGTGAGCCACCACCGATATGACTCATCACGGAGAAGCGATACGATGCCCTTCGGCCTTCTCTTGACTTTCAAGTCCAGATCATCCATGATCCGCTCGCTTGCCTCCAGCCAATATTCGCATCTTTGGGAGCAACACCGTAAACACTCGGAAGAATTCGCCCCATTGGCCGAAGTCGCCAGAAGCATTTCCTAACTCTGATTACCACCAACACCGGCTACTCTTTCCAACACTCGCAAAGATCGCGCGTGACGCTGCCGCCGTCGCCCGATCTTGGAACTCACCACCTCCGGTGGTGGCGGAACCGGTATCTCATTTTCTCAACCTCGACTGATCCTACGGGCTCGTAAATCGTCATCCTACCACGACCTCGCCCACGACCATGTCCACCTCTAGCGCTCATGACTAATCTTTCTACGATTCGATTAAGAATTTTATGCATCAAGTATTTATTCCACTTGTTTAAAAGCAAGTCTTATGAATATTTTAAGAGGATTTGTTTCTCATGAGTTCACAAAATCCTATCGATTTCAATCTCTAAGTAGTATACTATTGCTATTCATCAAATCATGTCACATCCAATCAATTCACAAGCAATAGTACTGGTACTTACTCGGGCGAATCGGTGCAGGAGACTCGGTGCCATGCCTTTCAAACCATACTTTGAGAATAAAACTAACAAAACAACCTTTGAAAACATTTTTGGGCCTCGTGCCCACACCAAGCTTTTGAACTTAGCTCGATACCACAATTGTAACACCCCAAACTCGGACAAGACACCACGCCCGAACCGGTATGTTACGGGAAAACGTCTTTGAGTGATCGATTTTTTTTCGTTTAGAAGTGGGGTGAAAACATAGTGAATTTGAGGAAAACTTGAGTAGGCTTGTTTGATTAGATTTTGTAAACTCACCCAAGTATATAGTTAAAACGAGTTGATTTCATTTAGCACTTCCAATAGTTTCTTAGTGCCATTTTGAAACATTTTAGACTTAGTAGAAAATCGAGTTTGATTTGGAAACCATTTGAGTTTATTGAATAACAACACATAGCGAGATACCCGATGGTATAGTTTAAAACACATTTCGATATAATTTTGAAAACGTTGTCTTTCCAAGTTTTAGTAAAATTTCATGCCAAGTTATTTGTTAAGCAGGTTGAGAATCTAATTAAAACATACCCATCATAAAACATAATTTAAAGGCCTTTTACAAATCCAAATTAAAACCCAAATAATGAAAGAATTAAACTAAAGTACCCAAATGATAGTGTTGGAGTAAAACTTTATTAAGCATGGCATGAACACCCGAGTCCATCCCGGCTCCATGTCGCGTCTCACGAATCACCTGAAATGTCAAAGGAAAGGGTGAGTCGAGTGACTCAAAGGCATAAATCCCGCCCCGAAGAAACAACATGCTAACACACATCATACATAGCAACATAATTAATGCAACCCGATCCTAACCATCCGTATCGCTTTTCTACCCCGTGTGGTACCAAACCACCGGTGGTGCCAAACCACCGGTGACTTATAGTCACAATGTGTTACCAAAACACCGGTGTCCCAAAGACACAATGTGCTACCCAAGCACTAGTGACCGTAGTCACGATAATCGAATGATGGGGCCAACCCATCGTGTGATACCCAATCACTAGCAGACGATCCCATATCTCATGTGGGGCCAACCTACGGTGGTGTTAACCACGTGGACAAGTCGCAATGAGGTGCCCAACCTCCGGTGTCCCTAAAGACACAAATGTGCTACCAAAGCACCGTGACCGTAGTCACAATAATCGAATGATGGGGCCAACCCATCGTGTGATACCCAATCACTAGCGACGATCCCATATCTCATGTGGGGCCAACCCACTGGTGGTGTTAACCACGGGGACAAGTCGCAATGAGGTGCCCAACCTCTGGTGTCCCAAAGACACAAATGTGCTACCAAAGCACTTTGGTGACCCAAAGTCACAAAGTGTGTTACCAAAACACTGGTGCTCACAAGACAAATCATCTTTGCCGCCTCCACTCATATCACCCATCAACAAACCAACTCATGTAATCATGCATATCATACAAATTATGCATATCATGCTAATATGTTTGACTCATGCCCCATATCACATACATACATAGTCATGATACCATATAGATCATCAAGTAATCTAGTAACAATACCGACTTACCCGGATACGCATACACATACCCCGATTGGGTATCCAATAATCCATCATATCGTCATGATTTTAATAGGCAAACAGGTTTAATAACAATATCACTAAGTATGGGTGTGTTAGTTTACACACTGTAATACGAGTCTAGAAATCCCGACAAAAGCGATCTAAGTCCCTTGATTAACTAGCTCCTACAATCGGCCAAGACATAGGGTTAGGTGCTAAAGCCATTCGGCCAAGGATTTTAAGCCAACAGAATTGCTACCAACCCTTACCTTCACTTGATTTGGTTTCCTACCAAACCGAACCCACTGATGGTTCCTTCTTCAACAATCGGCACCCTATCAAAATAGTTAATCACAAATCACCTTTGACTTAATCGAAATCACGAATAAACCATGAACGATATATCACCATCACTTACCGAATTGGTTAACAAAGGAGAAGGCTCCACTGATCGCTTGGAACTCCCGATTGCCCTATCACACAATCGGTTCAATCATAAGAGACCACACCTTTACCACATGCCTAGAATCGGCTAATAATCCAATCAACACCCATTAAGCACTAGAGAGGGAAGAAATGGCTATTCGGCCTAGCACTTACCAACACCAACCAATTATTCGGCCAAGACGCCTACTAGGGAAGAAGATAGGTTCGGTCCACACTTTGCACCACAATCAAACAAAAGGTACGGCTAGGGGTTTATCACTCTTATTTTCGGCCTTGAAAGAAAAAGGAGGAAAAATAGAGGTGGGAAGAAATGGGGAAATCGGCAATTGAGTTTAAAGAAAAGAAGAGGAATAAAGTTGGATAAGGGAGGGTACTTTCGCTTGTAAATGAAAGAAGAAGAAGAAGAAGATGTGTTCTAAGAGAATGGAGTTTGGCTAGCAAGAAAAGAAGTGGAAAAATGGTTTTGGAGAGGTGGGGTTTCGGCTCAACACAATGAACAAAAGAAATAGGTGAGAGGGAGCATTGGCCTACACCAATGAAAGAGGGACAGAGATGATTGAAAACTTTCGGTTTGCAAAAAGTAAAGATGGAGTCACTCACTTGGATTTTTGGTTTCAAGAAGTGAAGAAAATGAGAAGAAACCTTGAAGAAAATTGGCTACAAGTATCAAAAGGAACTTTTGCTTTTACCAAATGTGACCGAAAATGCCAAAATTTCCAAAAATTTGGCACCCCACCAACATCACACTACTATGCCGTCCACTCCCTCCCAACTCCCCTAAAATTCGGCCATGATCCCCCCCCAACTACTCCATGCCACACATTCAAATGTGTTTACCAAGTCTTCCTCCTAAAATCCCTCTCCACCCTCCATTCAAATGGGAAGACTTAGTCTTAGGCAGAGTTCAACTTGCCTTCTACCTCTTCCCCCATGCCGTCCAAAATTAAAGCCAAAATGGGGACTTTGCAGCTCGAACACTAGACCTACACCCTTGCATTAGGCGTTACCCACACAAAGCCTTAGTGGCGTCTAGCTTGCCACTACACCAGCTCCCTTTTTGTGCAATAAAACATCAAAGAAAGTCCTTATACCCTAGCTCCAATAGCTCCCCTGACTTAACACCCAAAAATCAAAATTTTCCCATTCACTCAGGCACACTCCTAACCCACAATTAAGCCCCTAAAACACCGAAATAGCAACACAGCACACTAAACACATGCAAAAACATGCAACAACAAAATAGCCCCTAACCCGGGATATTACAGTTAACTAACACACCCATACTTAGTGATATTGTTATTAAACCTGTTTGCCTATTAAAATCATGACAGTATGATGGATTATTGGATACCCAATCGGGGTATGTGTACGTATCAGGGGTAAGTCAAGTATTGTTACTAGATTATCGATGATCTATATGGTATCATGACTATGTATGTATGTGATATGGGGCATGAGTCAAACATATTAGCATGATATGCATAATTTGTATGATATGCATGATTACATGAGTTGGTTTGTTGATGGGTGATATGAGTGGAGGGGGCAAGTGATGATTTGTGCCAGCCGAGCGAGCAGTGTTTTGGTAACACACTTTGTGACTTTGGGTCACCAAAGTGCTTTGGTAGCACATTTGTGTCTTTGGGACACCAGAGGTTGGGCACCTCATTGCGACTTGTCCCTGTGCTTAACACCACCGTGGGTTGGCCCCACATGAGATATGGGATCGCCTCGCTAGTGATTGGGTATCACACGATGGGTTGGCCCCATCATTCGATTATTGTGACTACGGTCACCAGTGCTTTGGTAGCACATTTGTGTCTTTGGGACACCAGAGGTTGGGCACCTCATTGCGACTTGTCCCCCGTGGTTAACACCACCGTGGGTTGGCCCCACATGAGATATGGGATCGTGCGCTAGTGATTGGGTATCACACGATGGGTTGGCCCCATCATTCGATTATCGTGACTACGGTCACCAGTGCTTGGGTAGCACATTGTGTCTTTGGGACACCAGTGTTTTGGTAACACATTGTGACTATAAGTCACCAGTGGTTTGGCACCACCAGTGGTTTGGTACCACACGGGGTAGAAAAGGCGATACGGATGGTTAGGATCGGGTTACATTAATTATGTTGCTATGTATGATGTGTGTTAGCATGTTGTTTCTTCGGGAGCGGGATTTATGCACTGAGTCACTCGACTCACCCTCTCCTTTGACATTTCAGGTGATTCGTAGACGCGGACATGGAGCCGGGATGGACTCGGGGTGTTCATGCCATGCTTAATAAAGTTTTACTCCAACACTATCATTTGGGTACTTTAGTTTAATTACTGTTATTTGGGTTTTTAATTTGGATTTGTAAAAGGCCTTTAAATTATGTTTTATGATGGGTATGTTTTAATTAGATTCTCAACCTGCTTAACAAATAACTTGGCATGAAATTTTACTAAAACTTGGAAAGACAACGTTTTCAAAATTATATCGAAATGTGTTTTAAACTATACCATCGGGTATCTCGCTATGTGTTGTTATTCAATAAACTCAAATGGTTTCCAAATCAAACTCGATTTTCTACTAAGTCTAAAATGTTTCAAAATGGCACTAAGAAACTATTGGAAGTGCTAAATGAAATCAACTCGTTTTAACTATATACTTGGGTGAGTTTACAAAATCTAATCAAACAAGCCTACTCAAGTTTTCCTCAAATTCACTATGTTTTCACCCCACTTCTAAACGTAAAAAAATCTCGATCACTCAAAGACGTTTTTCCCGTAACATACCGATTCTAAGCGTGGTGTCTTGTCCGAGTTTGGGGTGTTACATCGCGTATAATTGTTTTTCTTTCAAAGTTTGCAACAAAATTCTCAAATGTTCAGCATGCTCTTTTTTTATTGATTAAATAAATCGTCTATTCGAGGTAACGGATATTTTTCTTTATTGACACATTATTTAACCGATTTATAATCGATACACATCCTCATCGTGCCATCTTTCTTTTTCTCAAACAGAACAAAAGCACCCCCAGCGAGAAACTCGATCTAGCAAACCCTCTATCACCAATTCTTGTAATCGTGACTTTAATTCTTTCAACTCTGTTGGTGCCATTCTATACAGAACTATCAAAATAGATGTAGTACTAGGCAACAAATCAATAACAAATTCAACTTCATGAATCGGTGGCAAACTCAGTAACTCTTCAGGAAATACATCAGAAAACTCACAAATAATAGGCACTGATTCAACTTTCTTCTCAGATATTCTTGAATCAATCACATAAGCAAAATATGCTTCGCAATCCCTTTTTCATATAATTCTAAGCTTTCAATACTGATATTACAGCAGGCAAACAATTCAAATCACCCGACTCAAACCTTACAATCTCATTAGTCAGGCATCTCAAATCCATCGCTTTTCTTTTGAAACTCACAACCGCATCATGTATAAATAACCAATCCATACCCAGAATAATATAGAATTCATCAAATGGCAAGAGCATCATATCAGCAAGGAAACAAATATCTTGAAACATTAACGAACAATTCTTTCATATTTTGTCAACCAGGACACTTTTACCTAAAGAGCTCGATACTTTTATGGCAAACTCAGTAGACTCTACAGGCAAAGTCTTACTAAATACTAAGTTCATGCACATGTATGAATGCGTAGAACCGGGGTCTATCAAAGCAATTACAGAAGTACCATAAAGAGTAAAAATACCAGTTATTACATCAGATGATGAAGCTTCCTCTCAAGCTCGGATAACATACGCTCTGACAGGCGCTCTAGCTTCGTATCTGACAACACTGTCTCTCATAGCTCTCTGACTACCACTGATGGTTTTTTTTTACATTCTTTAAAGATCTACTTCTCACAAGTACACTATCAGATCTCGGATTTTGAACAATCTCTGGCTTGACAGACTCAGGACAATCTCGGATAAAATGATCAAACGATCCACATCTCAAGCAAGCTCTGTCGTTAAATCTACAACTTCTCGGATGCCTCGAATTTTTGCAAGCTCGGTCAACGAGTACAACGAACTCTTCTATTTTCAAAATCTCAACTAGCAACCGAATATCTTTATTAAGGCCATCTTCGAATCTTTTGCACATTATAGCTTCGGAGGGTACACATTCTCGAGCATACTGACTCAGTCTCACAAACTCTAGTTTATACTCAGAAACAGTCATTCGACCCTGTTTTAATTCCAGAAATTCTTTACGTTTTTTTATCAATGAATCTCTAACTGACATATTTCTTATGAAACTCAGTCTGGAAGAATTCCCAAATCACTTTCTCTTTCGAGTCCACCAATACTAGTGTATTCCACCAGTGATATGTGGTGTCCCTCAATAGTGATATTGCACATTTTAAACATTCCTCCGGAGTACATGATAACTCATCGAGCACTCGGATAGTATTATCAAGCCACAGCTCAGCTCGTTCTGCATCATCATCGTCATTAGCTTTAAACTCTTCGGCTCCGTGTTTCTTGATTTTATCTACAGGAGGCTTGCCCAGTCTAATCGGATCTACTATCGGAGGTACCATAGGTATCGGAGTTGGATTATTCGGGGGTGGAGGTTGTTGCACAGTCGGGTTAGTCCAGATATATTGAGTAAGCCATTCGTTCATCATCTTGTAGAAGGCTTGCTTAGCCTCCCCCTCATGGCTACTCAAGACAGGTCGAGAGTCTATCGGTGCTGATCCATGTGCGAGATCAGGCGCTACGCTCTCAGCATCATCAATTACGGCTCTGTCGGGATTCGTTTACTATATAAAAGCACAATTCGGATGTCGGGAAGTCACCACACTATCGTATTATAATTTAAGGCATGTATAGCTAGACCCACACGTGCTACGGTAGTCCTAGAATCGACTAAACCGTGCTCGATACCAATAAAATGTAACACCTTTAACCCGTATCCGTCGCGGATTAGGTTGCAAGGCGCATCGAACAAAACACAAGTTGCCATAAACAATTATTGTTCACTTGATCTTTTAAACGACATTAGTCGAATATGCATATGCTTATAAAGACTTTTTGAAACTAGATAGAAATCACGAAATACAAACATACATATATTTTATATAGGATTTCATTAAATCATGCTCAAAGTATATCACTTGCTCACACATCTAAACAAAACATGGTTCATAACATCTAGATGTACATAATTACACCCTAATAAATCAATTATGTCTTCCATAGTTTGAAAAGTCTAAAGTTAAATTTAATATACATACTGGATATATGTATCATGTGCTAACATGTTAATTCAAAATATATATCATATTATCTTATCAACTAATTGAATATGCACATATTTGCAAATACATTAATAAAGCATGATATCACATATTAGCATTAATCATACACATCCACATATATATATATATTATGACCGTATATGCCAACTCAAACATATAACGTTATCATATAAAGACTATAAAAGTTACAATATAAATGATCTCCAAATTTATTCATATTCAAACTTACACTTAAATGGTATGCCATAATCGAATCAATCCAAACATATTCAACAAATAAATTTTTAAAACAACTCACCCATTCAAGCATTCCATTTCACATAGATACAAAACCATATTTCTTAATCAAATATATTTCATAGCCTAACTTAGTCCTCACATGTCAAATACCAAGAATTTAATATTAACATATAACTAACATTTAATGCCATGATTTAAACACCAATACCGAATCATAAATAACTTATAACCATCACCTTTATTTCATCACATAACCGGTTACCTAATTTACAATATAAACAATTTCCACTTTGATTCATGTTTTGAATTATGAAACTCAATAATAGGTCACTAACAATCCACATCTCAAACACATGCCTCAATCACATATATCAAACTTTCCAAAAGAACTAAACATAAGTCATAGATGGTTACTCCATGCCAAACATATATGTATATATACCTAACATGAACTTATATCAAAACCGAATTCACAAACCAAGCATAACACACTCATATACTATGACTAAGATTACTTAAACATTAGATCATTAGCATTAAAATCGAGCCATTTTCGCATGGCTTATATACATCAACAAAATATCATATAAGTATTAAACTAGCCTATACATGCCTTAAGTTCAAAAATCCAAACTTTAAAGATACCAAAGTAGGTCGATAGTGTGAATGACTTCGTTGACGATCCCCTGAGCTTGTAGCTTGATCAAAATCTAATAAACCGAACAACAATCACACAGAGTAAGCTAACTTAGCCTAGTAAGCCTTAAGAAAAAAAAATATAATCATTTAATCAAACAATTAAACATTATTAACCAGTCCTTTGATAACCTTAATATAATTTCTTAGCACAATTATGCCATCATGGCGAATACCACCATCCTTACAAAGTAATTTAATTATCACTTATCAATTCCATATAATCGATATGTTTACGTCAGATACAAATGATTGAATAAATACCAAGTACATACTTACCACTTATAACTGAATATACACATATAATAATATCCTTTAATCTTCACATGTATACCATTATAATATCTATATAATATCGTTTTATCCACACCTATAAGGTCGAATATACAAAAGCACATTGTTAACTCACTAGTTCAATATATATTACATGTATATTTACCCTTTTGGCCGAATCTACATGACACATTCATGTTCACATCCAAATCAACTTTCAATATAGCATACACATCATTTATAAGGTCGGATACCATTAATAGAATTTTTTTACGAATATGTCTCAATTATATCTCAACCAGTAGTATCAATCATAATATACTAACTTACCTTATCCCATACAACCAATAGGCTTTCATGTACCTGAACAATTAGCTCAATTATTGTACTCAAAATTCCACATCTATAATGATCCATTGAAACACATACATATGAATAATCACCGGCATAAAGCCTGCTAGGCATAAAGCCTGAAACACACACACCGGCACTAAGCCTGGTAGACCCGAGGTCTGATATTTAATCACCGGCATTTAGCCTGCTAGGCAATAAGCCCGATATACTTCACCGGCACAAGGCCTGCTAGGCAATAAGCCCGATACATTTCACCGGCACAAGGCCTGCTAGGCAATAAGCCCGAATATTGAAATTATTCATCCATCTCATACACATTACATATTACTAATATCACATATATCACGTATAATTCATATCACTGTAGCATATCAAACTCAATTCAATATAACTACATTTCATTATTAAATCACTTACCACATTCGGCTTTGGCCAAATTCACATTTATAATCTTAGAATTCAGCATGTAATCAAGGTTATAACAGATATTAACGGTATTAAATTGCTTAAAGACTTACCTCGGATATCGTCGGACGACAAGAACCGGCTATTCGTTAACTTTCGTCTTTCCCCGATCCAAGTCCCTTTTTTTTTCTTTGTTCTTGATCTTTAATTCAAGCTTGTAAGTGCCGAAACTTTAAAGCTTTTGTTCTTTCTTTTTCTTTAAGACATTCGGCCAAAGATAAGTATTATGGCTTTCTTTTTCATGTTTTTGTTTTATATAATATAACTTATAATATAATATTTATTATTTAATAAACCATTACCAAATAAAATAAGCCATTCATCACATTAATGTGCCGTCCACTACATGTCAAAAAGGCCAATTTACAATATAAGGCCTCCACCTTAAAAAGCCACATCAATTTAGCCATTTATCAAATAAGAGGCCACTTTTACTAATTATGCACTTTAGTCCTTTTATCAAATTAAACACACAGATAGTCAATTTAACTCACGTAAATTTAGCACATGCTAATTCACATATCAATGGCACGGAATATAATATTAAAATATTATACAGACTTGGATTTGTGGTCCCGAAACCACTGTTCCGACTAGGGTGTAAACCGGACTGTTACAGCATTTCAATTTCTAAACAGACAAAAATATTCAGAAAACTTACGGATTCGGCGCCGGAGACTCGGTGTGCCACACTTTGCAGAAGAAGTATCTCAAAACACTTCACATATTTGAAAATAATCTTTTGAAATCCAAAAAAATTGAAACCCATTCCACAGTCGAGTTTTGCAACTTAGCTCTGATACCATTAAATGTAACACCCCAAACCCGGCCTAAACATTATGGCCGAATCTGGCGTGTCACGTTGATGTGTCTTTCGAAAATTCAACTTGTTGGTAGAAATTCATTTCTGAGTTGAAATCTCTTTGTTAAAACTCAAATCATCTTAACCATTTACTAACCAATTAAAACGTTTTTACTTTAAAAACAATGTTTGTTGTGGAAGCAATATCCAAAATGTTTCGAAAATGCGGTGTTTTGAAAACAGTTAATCTTTTTGAAAACCAGCGTTCTATCATTATTAGTTAAGTATCAAATAAATAAAGCCAAAAATAACATAACTTAGGTTTAAGAGGCCTTATTACAGAATCAATAGCCCAATAAGAAATTTAAATAAATAAGTCTAAAGCAGAACATCAGCGATTGTGTGGCAACCTCAGAGTCTCTCGCGGCTCCAAATCGTCTTAGGCTGGGGATTACCTGTACAGTTAAAAGAAAGGGTGAGTTTACTAAAACTCAGTGTGTAATCCCCTATCGATCGATCAAGGATAACAATATATGCGAAGAACAGATTTAGGCCTTGGCCCTATTCGAGAATGATGCGGTGTGGGCCTAAGCCCAATACAGTATCGTTACAGTGCAAATATGCAATCCACCCCAATCCAACCAATACACCACCCGTACAAACCAACACACCATGTGGGGATAAAATAGACCCACACGGCCAAAGACATTCAATATCGCGGCAAAGCCGCCAAGACACGATGATCGCAAAGAAAGGCGCGATTTAAAGTATATGTGGCAAAGCCACCAGTACAGAATACTTCCTCCATAACAGTACTCCAACCCCATGCAGTATGTCGTGTATGCAGAATGCCATGCTCATAATCAGTCACTTAATTCACAGACAAATCAGTCATTTAAATCACAGACAAATCAATCATTTAAATCACAGACAAATCAGTCATTTACATCACAGACAAATCAGTCATTTACCCACGAGGGGCAAAATAGTCATTTTTCCCGTTTGGGGGAATTATGGTCATTTTACCCTACATGGGCATTACGGTCATTTTACCCTACAGGGGCATTATTGTCATTTTACCCTACAGGGGCATTACGATAATTTTACCCTACAGGGGCATTACGGTCATTTTACCCTACAGGGGCATTACGATCATTTTCCCCTACAAGGGCACTACGATCATTTTACCCTACAGGGGCATTACGGTTATTTTACCCTACAGGGGCATTACGGTCATTTTACCAGTTTGGGCCCAAGTACAGCTAGGCCCATCAGTAAGCCCATAGTCGTCTTGAGCGACTCGAGCGACCATAGCATTACAGACAGTGTAAATGGGCCCAAAGCCCATTATGGCCTAAGCCCATAAAATTGCTCAGGGCGGCCTTTTCCGTCGTACGCCTGCGTTTTGTGGGCTCGATTTACCATACGAGCGTTCGCACGCTCAACGCCCAACCTTTCGGCTTTTCGGCTTCCGCCTTTCTACAGTCTAATCACTGTGTGTGTAACACCCCTAACCCGAAATCGTCTCTGGAATAGGGTTAGGAGGCATTACCGAATGACCGGAACCTTTCACATCCATTTTACGACACAAAGTCAACCATCAATTAAATATACTCAAATACGAGCATCTAGTCTCTTATCTAGGTCTACGAGACCTTATACTCGTGTTAGAAAGAGGTCGGGACTAAACTGAACACTTACGAAAGTTATCAGAATTTCAAATATTCTTCAATACTGTTGAGGTCACACGTCCGTGCAAACTGGCCGTGTGCCTCACACGACTACCAGGCACACCCATGTGTCTAGACCTTGTCAAAACAGAGCATGCATACTGACTTATTCCCACGGCCACTAGACAGGCCCGTGTGCCATGGTCGTGTGTTACTAGGCTAGCTGCTGACTTGATCACACGACCACCATGCACGCCCGTGGGCCTCAGCCGTGTACCCTGTCCAGACACAACTAAAAGTGATCCTTAAACCACACGGCAGAGACTCACGCTCGTGTCTCTTAGCCATGTATGCAAAATAGGCCATTTGCAAGGCCAAATTGCCACCCACACAAAGGTCAACCAACAAGCTTCAATACAGTACCATTTCATACTTTTAAGTGCATTCAAACATGCCATTTCATGCACCAAATAATCATCAACATTATCATCTACCTCCATGCCTAATATAATCACAATAAGTCCATTCAAAGTAACAATTGAATTTCTCAAAATACATACATACCAAGCACTATGTAAGTCATGCCACAATTCATCTTCAAACCACATCTTTCATAATCCACAAAGTCATGAAATATACCACATTCATAGCTCATTCATAAATTCTACATCATTAAACTTCCAAGCCAAATCACATGGCAAGGGTTAAGCATTTCAAGACATAACGTAACTCCTAGCCTATACATGCCATATTTCAACTATATTCATCTTTCCAAAAGTACCAAAATAGATTTCCGATAGTGTGATAGAGATGCTGACGATTCCCAGATCCGAGCTAGCTTTGCTGACACTGTAAAACAGAGAAACAATCACACAGTAAGATTTCATAAGCTTAGTAAGTTCGTAACAAAATACATTAACCAAAACAAATCATCACATAGATTATGTCACAATCTCATATCTCATTTTATCCAAAATTAATATGTTCAATTGACCTTCCATAAACTCATTCATAGTTTCATCAACCACATAGGTTCCGCACGTACCTTAGCCAACACTTAGTTGTCGATTACATATGTTACTCAATACTCACTATTTCATTTCGATCAACTTTCGTCCCTTCTTCGATTCAATCGCACACTTAGTGCCCAAATAGTTAGCCGAAGCTTAATTAACATCGCACACATAGTGCATTCATATCAAACCGGTCTTAAATTAGTATCGCACACACAGTGCCAATGACAAAGCCAAAGCTTATATTATTTTGCACACACAGTGCTAATCATCTCGGTCACATTTCCGAATGCGCACACTTAGTGCCACATAACTTGAACCCTCACATGGCATTCACAATTCAATAATATCATATCATTCAACTCATAACATTAAACATAGTTAAATACACGTATTATGTCCGAACTTACCTCGGACTTCGAAATATCGAAACAGTCGATTAATCGAGCACTTTGTCTTTGCCTCGTTCTCGATCCGAACCTCTCCTTTCTTGGTCTATACACATTCAAATTTAATCCATTCAATCACCAATTCATTCAATTTAGTCCACACACACTTATTTAGGGCATTTTACATAATAGCCCTCACATTTTCATATTTCGACACTTTAGTCCTTAATTCATCAAATCACCAAATACACATAATTTGCTTGTACCCATGCTTAGCCGAATTCTCACTATACTCATACAAGCCCACACATTTCATTTATTTCACATTTTAGTCCCTCAATTTACACTTTTCTCAATTTAACTCAAATTACTCAATTTCACTAAAAATTCAAAGACAAAACATGTTCATCCTTCACATATCCTCTATATTCCATTATCAACTAACACAAAGCTCATGAATTCATTCATGGCACATTTCAAATTCATCACCAAATCACAAAATTTAAGCATGGGTTTTGTAGAGCACAAAGCAACGATTTCAGAAACGTAGAAATTATCAAAAATCGACTAAAAACGTACCTTGAATTAAATCAAAAGCTAGCCGAAACCTAGCTTCTTTTCCTTTTCTTCTTCTTTGTATTTTCGGTCAAAATATGAGCACTATGCTTAATTTTCATGTTGTTTTATCATATTAACATAATAATTCACCTTTTACCAATTTACCCTTATCTCATAACAAATAAACTTGTTCATTTAATGGCACAACCGTCCATTACCCATCCACTAACTCATAAATGGTTTAATTGCCTCATAAGTCCTTCTCATTATAAAGACAACAAAAATTAAGCACTCAACAATCATCACAAAACATTTTACACTTTATGCGATTAAGTCCTTTCTCACAATTTGACACACAGTCGATAAAATTTTCACACGAAACTTTCACACAGGCTCAATCACACATTATAAACATCGAAAATAATTTTAAAATATTATTCTGACCTCAAATTTGTGGTCTCGAAACCACTGTTCCGACTAGGGTCTTAATCGGGCTGTTACAACTCTCCCCCTTTAGGAATTTTCGTCCCCAAAAATCTTACTAGTGAACAGGTGTGGATATTGCTCTCTCATAATATTCTCAGGCTCCCACGTAGCCTCTTCTACTCCATGTTTGTGCCACAACACTTTCACTAAGGAGATTCTTTTGTTTCTCAACTCTTTGATCTCTTGTGCCAAAATTCGAATCGATTCTTCACTATAAGATAAGTCTGATTGAATTTCAACCTCAGTAGGAGCAATCATGTGAGACAGATCAGATCTGTACCATCGAAGCATCGAAACATGAAACACATTATGAATCTTTTCTAACTCAGATGGCAATAACAATCTATACGCAACTGGCCCAACACGCTCGATAATCTCATATGGTCCGATGAACCTCAGACTCAAATTGCCTTTTCTGCCAAATCGAAGTATCTTCTTCCATGGAGACACTTTCAGAAACACTTTGTCACCCATCTCAAATTTGATATCTTTCTGTTTCAAGTCTGCGTAAGACTTCTTACAATCTGAGGCCGCTTTCAAACTGTCTCGAATCACTTTCACTTTCTGCTCAGTTTCTTTAATTAAATCAACCCCGTGCAATCTCACAATCTCAGCAATATATAATTCAGTTAATCTATCGAGTGAATAATTTGTTCTCACCGGAACAAAATGAGCTGATTTCGTCAATCTGTCAACTATCACCCAGATTACATCTTTCTTTCCCGGAGACAAAGGCAATCCCGACATAAATTCCATTGTGATTCTCTCCCATTTCCACTCAGAAATCATAATCGGTTGTAACAAATCGGATGGAACCTGATGTTCAGCTTTAACTTGCTGGCAAACTAACATTTCGACACAAAGTCAGAAATATCTCTTTTCATACCATGCCACCAATAAAACTGTTTCAGATCGTTATACATTTTCGTACTCCCCGAATGAACAGTCACGCGACTATTGTGAGTTTCATTCAAAAATAACTAAATCAACTCTGAATTTTTCAGAACACAAATCCGATCTCTGAATCTCAGACAATCATCACTATCGATTCGAAATTCTGAATCAGGATTCAAATCATATTGAGCTCGTTTTTCTATTATCTCCTCATCACTTTTTTGAGCATCGCAAATCTGACTTACGAACATCGGCCTCACTTTCAACTCAGCCAAAACTGATTAATCATCACACAGATCTATCTGAGTACTCATATATCGTAAAACATATGAAGACTTTCGACTTAAGGCATCAGCAACAACGTTAGCTATACCCGAATGATAACCAATCACAAATTCGTAATATAATACGTTCAACTCAATGAATCAAATCAATATACAAAGTAAACCATCACATAGATGATTTTACCAAAAATGCTCAAACTCAACTATATCCGATAGTCACATAACCATCCATTCATCTATTTTCAAATTCATCAACCACATAGGTTTCATATATACCTTTTCCAACACTTAGTTAATGATCATACATGCTATTCCATGCTCGATTCCACACATTAATTGCTCTTCTTTATTCATTCGAATTAATCGCACACTTAGTGCAAATTTTATAGCAGAAGCTTAAATATCATCGCACACTTAGTGCCTTTACTTTAAAGCGAATTTAAATGGGTATCGCACACACAGTGCAAATCAATAAAGCTGAGGCTTCCATTACTTCGCACACATAGTGCTATTCACCTTCGTCCCGATTTTAATTTCGCACACTTAGTGCCACATTTCTCAATTCCACTTATAGCATTTTTAGTCAATTTATCACATATTCATTCATTTAATAACATTTAGATATAAATTTAACAACTTGTATTCCCGCAGCTGATACAATATGCCTAGAAATCCAACCTCACGCAACCAAAACTTACATTTGTTAAACTTAGCATACAATTGTTTCTCGCGCAAAGTCTGTAACACAACTCTCAAATGCTCGGCATGTTGCATCTCCTCACATGAATAAATCAGAATGTCATCAATAAATAATACAACAAAACGATCCAAATATGGTCTGAATATACGATTCATCAAATCCATAAACACTGCAGGAGCATTCGCTAGTTTGAAAGGCATAACTAAGAATTCATAAACCACAAGCACAGATTCAACTTTCTTTTCAGTCACCTTTGTATCAATCACATATGTCAAATAAGCTTCGCAACCCTTTCTCACATAGTCCAAAGCTTTCATCGCAGATACAACAACTGGTACCCCTTTCATATCACTAGATCCAATTTAAACTATCTCACCGTTCTGACTTCTCAAATCAATACTCTTTCGTTTACAATTCAAAATTGCATTATGCAAAGTGAGCCAATCCATACCTAGAATTATATTAAACTCTTTGAATGGTAGCAACATCAAATTAGCCAAAAAAAACATTTCGAAACATTAACGGGCAGTTCTTGCGCACTTTATCCACCAAGACACACTTGCCTAAGGGGTTTGATACACTAATCACCAATTCAGTAGACTCAACAGGTAGAGTCTTACTTGATACTAGATTCACACACATATACAAATGAGTAGATCCTGGATCTATCAATGATATCACATCAGTATCAAATAAAGTAAAAGTACCAGTAATGACGTCTGGAGATGAGGCTTCTTCTCGTACACGTATAGCATAGGCTCGGGCAGGTGCTCTCGCCTCCGATCTCACAATTGTATCAGTAGTCCCTCTTCAGCTTCCACTCATATTCCCGACGTTTCTGGGTGATCTTCCCCTAGCCGTCACATTACTCGATCTCACATTCTGAACATTTTCTTCTTCAGCTAACTTTGGGTAATCTCTAATGAAATGTTCTCGTGATCCACATTTATAGCAAACTCTACTGTTGTACTTGCCCCAACATTCTCCCACATGTCGTCTTCCACACTGTCTACATTCAGGTTTGTTGCTTTTAGCACTTTCAACACTTGATTCAATTGGAGCTTGAGTTCTCGGACCAACACCTAGTCTTGCGCAGTCTCTATACGGATGTCCAAATGAAGCATTTGATAGGTTTCTTGCATCTCTAAATCTCTTTGTCGAGGGGTGAGACAACTTACTCATCGATCTTTTTCTTTCATCTCGAGCTTCAGAATCGGCTTTCTTCTTTTCTTTACTGAGCTCCTCAGCTCTGCAGGCTCTTTCAACTAACACAACAAATTCGTTTATGTCAAGTATCCTGACCAATAACTTAATATCTTCATTCAGCCTTTCTATAAATCGTTTACACATAGTAGCTTCGGTCAAAACACATTCATGTGCATACTGGCTCAATCTGACAAACTCCCGTTCATACTCAATAACGGACATACGACCCTATTTCAGCTCTAGAAACTCCTCACGTTTCTGATTTATGAATCGTTAACTGATATACTTCTTTCTAAATTCAACTTGAAAGAAGTCCCAAGTGATTCTCTCTCTCAGAACCACAGGAATCAACGTTTTCCACCAATTATATGCTGTATTCCTCAACAAAGAAACTGCACACTTAATAGATTCTTCAGGGGTCAACGATATCTCTACGAATACTCAGATTGTATTCTCGAGCCAAAACTCGACTCGCTCAGCATCATCATCAGCTGTGGCCCTAAACTCTTTGGCCCCGTACTTTCTGATCTTATCCACAGGAGGCTTATTCAATCGATTCAGATCTACAACTTGAGGCACAATAGGTACTTTTGCGGGTGGAGGTCGTGGAGCAGCCGGATTCGTTCGAACGAACTCAAAAAACTACTCACTCATCATTCGGAAGAAGGCTTGCTTAGCCTCTCCTCCCTCATTACTATCATTCGACCTAGATGTGGCCGGCGCTGTCCGTTGAGCGGGAGCAGGCGCGTTACTCTCTAGATCGTCAGCAACTGCTCAATCGGGATCCATTGCTATACGAAAACACATTTATAACTGTCAAGATTCATCACACTATCGCAATTTCATATATGGCATGTATAGCTATACTCACACACGTTACGTTAGTCCGAGAATCGACTAAATCGTAGCTCTGATACCAATAAAATGTAACACCCCTAACCTGAAACCGTCGCCGGAATAGGGTTAGAAGGCATTACCGAACGATCGAAACCTTTCACATCCATTTCATGACACAAAGTCATCCATCAATTAAACATACTCAAATACGAGCATCTAGTCCCTTATCTAGGTCTACGAGACCTTATACTCGTGTTAGAAAGAGGTCGAAACTAAACTGAAAACTTACAAAAGTTTTTAGAATTTCAAATATTCTTCAATACTGTTGAGGTCACACGTCTGTGCAAACAGGCCGTGTGCCTCACACGACTACCAGGCACACCCATGTGTCTAGACCGTGTCAAAACAGAGCACACATACTGACTTTCCCACGGCCACTAGACACGCCCGTGTGCCATGGCCGTGTGTTACTAGGCTAGCTACTAACTTGATCACACGGCCACCATGCACGCCCGTGGGCCTCAGCCGTGTACCCTGTCAAGACACAACTAAAAGTGATCCTTAAACCACACGGCAGAGACTCACGCCCGTGTCTCTTAGCCATGTATGCAAAATAGGCCATTTGCAAGGCCAATTTTCCACCCACACAAAGGTCAACCAACAAGCTTCAATACAATACCATTTCATACTTTTAAGTGCATTCAAACATGCCATTTCATGCACCAAATAATCATCAACATTACCATTTACCTCCATGCCTAATATCATCACAATAAGTCCATTCAAAGTAACAATTGAGTATCTCAAAATAAATACATACCAAGCATTATCTAAGTCATGCCATAATTCATCTTCAAACCGCATCTTTCATAATCCACAAAGTCATGAAATATACCACATTCATAGCTCATTCATAAATTCTACATCATTAAATTTCCAAGCCCAATCACATGGCAAGGGTTAAGCATTTCAAGACATAACATAACTCCTAGCCTATACATGCCACATTTCAACTATATTCATCTTTCCAAAAGTACCAAAATAGATTTCTGATAGTGTGATAGAGATGCTGACAATTCCCAGATCCGAGCTAGCTTTGCTAACACTAAAAAACAGAGAAACAATCACACAGTAAGCTTTCATAAGCTTAGTAAAATCGTAACAAAATACATTAACCAAAACAAATCATCACATAGATTATTTCACAATCTCATATCTCATTTTATCCAAAACTAATATGTTCAATTAACCTTCCATAAACTCATTCATAGTTTCATCAACCACATAGGTTCCGCACGTACCTTAGCCAGCACTTAGTTTTCGATTACATATGCTACTCAATACTCACTATTTCATTTCGATCAACTTTCGTCCCTTCTTCGGTTCAATCGCACACTTAGTGCCCAAATCGTTAGCCGAAGCTTAATTAACATCGCACACATAGTGCATTCATATCAAACCGGTCTTAAATCAGTATCGCACACACAGTGCCATCCACAAAGCCAAAGCTTATATTATTTCGCACACACAGTGCTAATCATCTCGGTCACATTTTCGAATACGTACACTTAGTGCCACATAACTTAAACCCTCACATAGCATTCACAATTCAATAATATCATATCATTCATCTCATAACATTAAACATAGTTAAATACACGTATTATGTCCGAACTTACCTCGCACGTCGAAATACCGAAACGGTCGATTAATCGAGCACTTTGTCTTTGCCTCATTCTCGATCTGAACCTCTCCTTTCTTGGTCTGTACACATTCAAATTCAATCAATTCAATCACCAATTCATTCAATTTAGTCCACACACACTTATTTAGGGCATTTTACACAATAGCCCTCACATTTTCATATTTCGACACTTTAGTCCTTAATTCATCAAATCACCAAATACACATAATTTGCTTGTACCCATGCTTAGCCGAATTCTCACTATACTTATACAAGCCCACACATTTCATTTATTTCATATTTTAGTCCCTCAATTTACACGTTTCTCAATTTAACTCAAATTACTCAATTTCACTAAAAATTCAAAGATAAAACATGTTCATTCTTCACATATCCTCCATATTCCATTATCAACTAACACAAAGCTCATGAATTCATTCATGGCACATTTCAAATTCATCACCAATTTACAAAATTTAAGCATGGGTTTTGTAGAGCACAAAGCAACAATTTCAGAAACATAGAAATTATCAAAAACTGACTAAAAATGTACCTTGAATTAAATCAAAAGCTAGCCGAAACCTAGCTTCTTTTCCTTTTCTTCTTCTTTGTATTTTCGGTCAAAAGATGAGCACTATGCTTAATTTTCATGTTGTTTTATCATATTAACATAATAATTCACCTTTTACCAATTTACCCTTATCTAATAAAAAATAAACTTGTTCATTTAATGGCACAACCGTCCATTACCCATCCACTAACTCATAAATGGTTTAATTGCCTCATAAGGCCTCCTCATTAGAAAGACAAAAACAATTAAGCACTCAACAATCAGCACACAGCATTTTACACTTTATGCGATTAAGTCCTTTCTCAGAATTTAACACACAGTCAATAAAATTTTCAAACGGAACTTTCACACAGGCTCAATCACACATTATAAACATCAAAAATAATTTTAAAATATTATTCTGACCTCAGATTTATGGTCTCGAAACCCTTGTTCTGACTAGGGTCTTAATCGGGCTGTTATAGTGCGCGTACACACTTTACCGGCTTTTACGCCTATTACCATTTGCAGGGTACGGTTACACACCTGTTTTACGAAAACTGTGCTAAGATCCATGAGCACCAAACCTTATTTGATCGAGGGTGACTTTAGTCCTCTAAGACCGCTGTTCAGAAACGATCACACGCCCTTGTTGATTTTCTACATTACAATACATAGATCTTATTAACCAAGATCGATCATATGTGTGGCCTAAAACCACCAATATCAGCTTAAGGAATAATAGAACATATTCGGCCAAAACCCAAAGGAAAATAAGGTAACGTATTTACCTTAATTGAGTAACAGAAGAAAAGGGTTTTGATTGCCTGAGTAACACTTGCACTCCTTCACTTCTCGAGAATACTTAGAACCCAATGAACCTCCAATCGCGAGGAAAAGACAGAACCGCAATCCATGAGCATAAAAAGAAGTCACATTTGGCTTTTCAAAAAATAAAAGAGAACAGAGTTGTAGACATAAAGAAAGACTAGGGAAACAGAAAAGGGAAAATGTGAGTACCTACCGATTTGGTACCACTCTTGCAGAACCGAAATCACAACAAATAAGGGAGACAATCGGCCCAAGTTGAGGGATATTGAATTCAACCAAGTATCCAATATGGAAGAACGAAGGATCAGCGTTCAGAGAATGGCTAGATAGTTTGGAAGAGGGAAGAAAAGATGAGAGAAAAGGAAATGGAGAGGAAAAGGAAAGAAGAGAATCGGCCACCACAAATATTAGCAAGGAAAGGAATTCAATTCTCACCAGACAACAGTATTCGGCCTAAGAAAGTATTATGGAAAGAGAAGTAAATTGAGTAAACGGAGAGAGCAGAAAAGAGAGGAAAATAAATCGCTAAACGGGGTATTGGAGGAACAAGTAAAACCGAAGGCCAAAACCCCTAACAGTAGTCGGTATAGTAACAAAAGGCAACAAAGTATGATGGAAAACTGAATTGGAGAGAACACCAAATCCCAAAACGTTTTCTTCAGTTCCCACACTCCCCATACAGAACAACTCTTTTCCCCAAACCAATATTCCTTGATTTTCTCCATAATTTCCTCCTAAAAACCCTCCTTTATCTCCTCCCTGATTTTCTCCATATAAGACTTATTCAAACTCCACCTTGCAGAGTTTCAGTCAAACTTTACTACTCATACAGTGAGAATGTAAAATAAATACTCCTTTGCGCATCATAAGACTCAAACTTGAGCTCCCTTACAGCCTTAAACACGCGGCTGCCACTGGACTACAAGCTCAACTTGTGTCATAATTCCGCCATAATTTCTTTTAAAGCCTACATGCTAACACCAAGGTTCACTTAAGAGAAAACCAATATTTTCTAAAAGCAAGGGCTTGAACCCAGGACTTCTCAGACACTCCCAAACACTCCTAAATCACTTAACCATCAAAGAAAACAATCAATTGTGTCATTTTGTTGCACACATAAACTTTCATGTGTTCCCACGCTCAAGACCTATTTCCTTCTAGGCCCAAATTCGGGGCATTACACCTAAAGCCTAAGAAAATAGAAAAACTAAAGGCTAAAACTAGGAATAAAATTTTACACTATGAAAAGTTGTCCATAACATGTGTTAAACGAGTCTATTTATAGACTTTAGAGTGGTTGTCATCCTTAACCCTAGGTCAATTATCATCTTCGTTCTTAATGTTTGATTGTGCAGACCAAAACGCTCTTGACTTGTAATTATTTCATGTACAAAGGTGATGTCGCAATACACGAGGTCCCATGTCACGACATCGAGGTTAGTATGGTTCATCTTCAAGGTGTCTTCAGGGGTGTGTCGTGACATCCTTAGGCTGTGTCGTGACACCAATGGCAATCTTGAAATTCTTCTATTCTACTCCATATGTTGCGACTTCTAGCTCTTCATATTACAACACAATGACCAATATCGAGTTAAAATGCCTTCTAATGGTCTCCTGCATGCTCACAAAGTATATTAGCTCACCCTTAAGCCTCTTTCGGGCCCTAAGGTCAATAAAAGACTCAAATTACACAATTTATTGAATTTAGATAAAATTACAAAAACTTAACAAAAGTGATTGTATTCAAGCTCCTAAAGTGCGAAAACTAGTTTAATCTGCTACACTGAATTACAGTAGATCAATATTAAATCTATAGCGAGAGCTTTCTATGAACAAGGCTTTTTTTAGCCGACTATGAAATATTTTGTTTTAAAGCCGTACATAATAGATCAAAGGCAGTTAAATAAGATGAATATTTTCTCCAGATGGTGCAATTAATTAAACAATGGTGTTTTTGAGGATTATGTACCAAGTACAAGTGAGCTAGATCATTTTCTTTGATATTAGGCCAATGATATTAGGGAATTGATTTAGTATTAACAGTCAAACTAAAATTTTAAATCATAAAGTGCCAGCTTATTAGCTTTCTAGTAATATGAGGTATGGTTAACTCACTAAGTTCATTCGAACTTACGTTTGTGACATTATGTGTTCAAGGTAATAAGATAATTAGATAGTTCGTGAAAGGTCCAAACTAGAATCTGTCGTGTCCAAGCAGTTGTGCTTCCTAGTCATAATATGTATACATCCGGGCAATCTAGAGGCGGAGTCTTAAGGTCAGAAGCTTATTTGTAATTAGTTTTGATATGAATATTATTTTCCTGTGAAAAAAATATTCGATATATTTAAACTAGTTTGTGAAATATTTTGTATATTATTTTATTGAAATAAAGACACGAGGTGTTGTCAACTAGATAATTGCACTGAACCATAGTTGGCAGAATATGTATTATATATGTGTTAGTTAAATTTTGGTTATGAAGTGTAGCACTTAGTAGTCCAGATCCGGCGATCGGGTCAGGTATGGGTGTTACAAGAATTTTTTTGGATTTTTCTTCCTTGACCATGCAATTCAATTATCAAGGAAGGTCCTACATGTAACACCCCTCACCCGTATTCAACGCCGGAATAGGGTTACAGAGCATTACCAGAATTACAACACACTTATACATACTTTTAGCATATATTTTGTCAATTCAATCATTCATCATTTAATCTTATTTCAATATGTCCCTAGTACGAGCCTACGAGGCCCTAAACATGCATTGGGAATGGTTCGGGACTAAACTGATAACTTTTAAAAAATTTGGAGCACTTAGAAAATTTTTCTCAAAACAGGGGACACACGCCCGTATGGCCAGGGCGTGTGTCTCACACGGTCACCAGACACGCCTGTGTCACAGGCTGTGTGGACATTCGAAATGGAAGCACATGGCTGTGTCCCAGCCCGTGTCCTACCCCGTGTCCTACCCCGTGTCCAAAAAAGTGAGCTTACTGACTTGGGTCACACGGCTAACCACACGCCCGTGTGTCTAGCCCATGTGCCCTTCGAAGTGTCTGCATACACCCGTGTGTCGGGCCGTGTGCTAGGCCGTGCCAAACCTGTAGGGTATACTGACTTATGCCACACGGCCAAGTCACACGCCCGTGTGTGAGGCCATGTGGAGCATACTGACTTGATTTCAATTTCAACACCAAGGGACACACGGCCGTGTATTTAACCGTGTGTCACACACGGCTGAGACACACGCCCGTGTCTCTGCCCGTGTGGACAAAAATAGGCTATTTACCAAGCCATTTTGCAACCCTATTTTGTACACAATTACACCACTAATATGGCATAAAACATAGTATCAATTGGCATATAATTCAATTTCAAATCAAGTATGATTTATACCAATTCCAACACCAACCAATACAAAACATAAATACCACATTATGCCATCTAAGTTCATACCAATCTTTACTGCTTTAAACATCAAAATGGCTAAACTCAAGTATGCATTGTTTAGCCTAATTTCACAAGCATACCATTATCCACAACCAAACTATTTGACATTCATAATATCTATAACTATCAAGCATCACACAACTAACCTCAATTTACATACCAAAGACTATAAGCACATATACATATACACAAGCAAATAAACTCAAATTAAGCCAACTCTCATGGCTATTAGATACAAACTAAGACATATACATTTACAAGTCAAATCAAATAGCCAAAATCATTACCAAAACATAACCAACATGACCAAAGTCCCTATACATGCCATATACTCAAATTACCAAAGTTCATAGATACCAAGATATAATTGGATAGTGTGAAGCGATCTCTGACGATCCCCAAATCTGAGCTAGCTTCGATATCACTATAAAACACGGGAAAATACACAAAGTAAGCTATAAAGCTTAGTAAGCTCGAATGAAATAAACTTAATGCAATCACATAAATATAATTCAATAATTTGAATACACCAACATTGTAACGCCCTGAATTTGGGCCTAGTAGGATTGGGCCTTGTGCGTGGGAGTCGCTAGGAGACTACTCATGAAAGTTTAGGTGTGCGAGAAAATATCATAAATTAAGTGTAGCTTTAGTGGCTAAGTATTTGGGCATATCTGGGAGTGCTTG
The DNA here is from genome assembly GCA_025698515.1 of Gossypium sturtianum. Taxonomy (NCBI): domain Eukaryota; kingdom Viridiplantae; phylum Streptophyta; class Magnoliopsida; order Malvales; family Malvaceae; genus Gossypium; species Gossypium sturtianum. The sequence goes on along the minus strand of CM046946.1, from coordinate 65,717,199 downwards.
AGAAGCCTGGGTTCAAGTCTAGGTGTTTGCAAAATTTTAATTTGGGCTCTTAAGTGAACCTGGATGTTAGCTTATAGGACTTATAATAATTAGTGTTTGTTTTATGACAAAAAGAGAGAAGGGATCTAGTGGCAAGGTGGCGCTACATATGTGGCAAGGAGTCTGAGGTTCGAGGCTTGGCATGCGCAATTGTATTTTTATTTTACTGCTTGAGCTGGGGAGGTGTTGGAACTGGACTGGAACTCTGTGGTTGAATTGGTCATAAGAATTTGATTTGAATTTGAATGGGGAGTTGGAGTAAATCAAGGAGAAAATTCGGTAGAGGGATTGGTGGAGTTTTTGAAGGATTTTGAAATGGGAGAAGTTGGAGTCGATTGGGAGGGGGAGTTTTGTTTAGGCAAATTCGGCTAGGGAGTGCATTTGGTGCATTTTCGGCAATTGCTTTCTTTTATGCCGATTTGTTTTATTTTCTCTCTTCGATCTATAGTGCCAAAGATTTCCATAGACCTTTTTGTGTTTTTCCCATTTCGTTTTTCTTTCTTCTCTTCTCCCTGTTTCCTATTCTTCTTATTGTGAGCCAAATTCAACCTCTCTTTCTCTGCCTTCATTTTTTTTCCCTTCTCTATCGACCAAACGTTTCAACCTACAAGCGTTCTGACAAATCATTTCTCCAGCATCTGAAGTGCAGAATTTGTTCTTCTCTTGTTGGTTGATTGAGTTCAATTTATCGGGTTGGCCGGTTGTTAGGGGTAAGTGGTTATGTGCTTTCAAATACTGGCCGAATGTCAAGTTCTCTTGTTGGCCGTGTGTTTTCCTTAGGATAGTAATTGTTTAACCTTTGTTATTGATATTGATGCTTAATAAATAATGTTGTGGTACAGATAAACAACAAGGAGGTGATATCGATTCATAATCAAACGGCTTGGGAAGTATAAGTCGATTCAGTCAAGGTTCTACACTCGTGGGCTACTGCGTTTCTCTCCATCAAGGTGTGTACACACACTATTCGCGCTGTAGAACGGAAAATGTCGAAATGCCGGAAAGGCGACGATACGGTAACGGCTACTACACGGGCGCACAGACACTTGTGTGGGGGAGTCGACACATTGAGAAAGGCCACCACGAGCGATCTCGTGGACTTGGCCGTTAATAGGCCTAATGGGCCGATTTGGGTCGAGTGGGCCCGCGTGGGTAAATTTCGCTGGTAAGTGAGAAATCGATAGACTTGTCATTTTGCTGTTAAGTGAGAAATCGATAAACTTGTCATTTCGCTGTTAAGTGAGAATTCGATAGACTTGTCAGGTCGCGCACATGACTTAGGTAGTTCTGGGCCTCATTGGGCCAAAATGGGCAGTGTGGGCCCAATGGGAACGTGGGCCCCACACGGAGGAAATTTGTGATAAGTGACTATTAGTGAACCGGGTTATGGTGTACACGTAGTCGTATCTGATTTTTGGGCTGAATGGGCCACCTGAGCGTGTGGGCCCACTTAGGCCGAGTAATGGGCCTTAGGCCCATTTACACCGCTGTGTCTGTTTGGGTTACTTAAGTCGCTCGAGGTGACGGTGGACCTTCTATTGGGTCGTTAAGCCCTAATTTGTAAAATATACGAAATACCCCCAACTGTAAAATTACCGAAATACCCTCGAATTGTGAAATTACTGAAATACCCCCGATTTTTAAAATTACCAAAATACCTTCAAATTGTAAAATTACCGAAATACCCCCGATTATAAAATTACTGAAATACCCTCGGATGTTGAAATTATCAAAATACCCCCAATTTGTAAAATTACTGAAATACTCTCAGATTGTACAATTACCGAAATACCCCTGATTCTAAAATTACCGAAATACCCTCAGATTGTGAAATTACGAAAATACCCTCAATTTTTAAAATTACCAAAATACCCCCGATTTGTAAAATTATCGAAATTCCCTCGAATTGTAAAATTATCGAAATACCCTCGATTTGTAAAATTACCGAAATGCCCTTGGATTGCAAAATTATCGAAATACCCCCGATTTGTGAAATTATTGAAATACCCCCAATTTGTGAAATTATTAAAATACCCCCGGTTTGCAAAATTACCTAAATACCCCTGAAGGGTAGGATTATCGAAATACCCTTATAGGGTAAAATGACTATTTTGCCCTTGTGGGTAAATGACTGACTTAGATTATGAATTTGACTGATTTGACTGTGATCGTATGATCGTGTTTTTAACCGACTTGATCGTGGTCGTCGTGGACTGATATGCTTTTAATATGTGTTTAAATGACTTTACTGAGCATGGCCATTTTGCATACACGTGTAATGATTGAGCATAACATACACGACATACTGCATGAGGTTGGGACATTGATACGGAGAAAGTTCTGATAGGGTCGCACGGGTCGCATGAGACGACTGTGGATCCTGTATTGATCTGTTAAGGTCGCACGGGTCTCATGAGACGACTGTGGACCGACGGACGGCTTAAAGCCGCGTAATCTGATTATGGCTCTGTGCCAACCTAAATATGGCTCCGTGCCATCTTGATTTTGGCTATGTACGAATCGTATTTACACGTGGCTATGTGCCTAACATATATATTGATGACTTTGTGTCGATCATAATTACCCGTGGCTGTGTGTCGATTATATTACCGTCGCTGATGGCTATGTGCCAAATTTATTACAGTTATCGATAGCTTTGTGCCATCCAGATTATGGCTTTGGCCATCCTGATTATGGTTTATAACCATTCTGTTTATGGCTTTTAGCCATTCTGTCCACGGCGCCTAGCCGTTCTGTTGACTCAGTGCCGCAACCAGTGCTAAGCTTGGTGTGTTGGCTGGGTGGGTCAATTTTATCCCCACAGGAGTGTAAGGTTGGTACGGGTGGTGTAACACCCCAAACCCGGCCCATGCGTTATGAGCGGATTTGGTATGTCACACGAGCAAAACATGTTAAACCCTTTTTGTTCGTACTAAAATATTGCTTTGTTAAAAATCAAGAAAACAAGTTTGATTTAATAAAACACTACTAACCTCAAAGATTTGATTGATAAATCGATAAATTTGAACTAATGATCTTACAAAACCGTGACTTTTGAAAATGACGTTGAAAATTCGAAAGAGAATCCAAGTCTTTTGAAAATATCGTTAATAGTTCGAGAGAAAATATCAGTGTTAAAAATATTTGTAAAAGTTTATTTTGAAATCCATTTGTTAATCGATTTTGGAAACCATTGTTTAAGTTTTTAGAAAATTCCCCTTTTTAAACAATTTATGAAAAATAATAAAAACATCCCAACCAAAAAGCAAAAATAAAAATAGTCCAGAGGCCTTATTACAACATTTAACCCAAACTAGTAAAGTAATAAAATAAACGAGAAAGAAGTCTAAAGTCCAAATAAACCATTTCCGAAGTATGGCCTCCCTCGAGTCATCCATAGCCCAAGTCCATATTATCAAGCATTACCTACAAGGGTTAAGAGAAAGGGGGTGAGTTACAAGAACTCAGTGTGAAATCGCCTTACCGTTATTCATTGGGCCGGAACCCAATTAGCAATATTTTGGGCCTAAGCCCATTTACAACAACAATAATGTATCAAATATAATATGCGTATGATATGAAATTCCCAAACCAAACCTAGTTTTCCATCCGCTACACACCACCCGTACCAACCAGCACACCTGTGGGGAGCTTTAGTCACCCACCCCGCCAACACACCAAACGTAGGCATTAAGCCATTTATATCAAATTTATGGACAAGCCACCAGATTAACAGAATTTACATGGCATTGCCATTTTTTAGATTTGTGACAGAGTCACCAGATTTATGTAGCAGAGCTACTAGAACTTCTCTTCATCATTATCCCATCCCATGCAAAACATGTATATAATGCATAACAATTCACAACAATGTATTCAAATATTTCTTACAAAAATTTATGGCCCATTATAACAATTTATCGAAAGGCCCATTAAGCAAAATATCAGATTTGGCCCATATAGCAAAATTTCAGATTGGCCCATTTATCAAAATAAAATATCAGATTGGCCCATTTATCAAAATATCAGATTGGCCCATTTATCAAAATATCAGATTGGCCCATTTATCAAAATATCAGATTGGCCCATTAAACAATTTCGTAATTCGGCCCTTTATGGGCATTTTTGTAATTTCGATAATTTACCCACTAAGGGTAATTCGATAATCTCGCAACCTAAGGGTATTTTGGAAATTTCGCAACCTAGACTTAACTACTAATGCGGAGCATAAAAATCAAAACTGTCCACCTGCGTCGTACTAACTAAATTGACTATAAATTGAGTTAGGAATCTCGAAATCTAACTCCGTAAATTTTCCTTGAGACTAGACTCATTTATCTTCTTACTATAATTTTTCCAGAATTTTTGACTTAGCCATTTAGTACAGTTTATTCCTTAAAGATTCCTTTTTTTCATTGACCAATGATTCTGACCTCTTTTACCCAAAATTCAAATATCTCATTGTACAGTTTTCATATGTTGCTTCCACTTGTTTCTATTGAAAATAGACTCACTAAGGAATCTGTACATATAAACTATAACTCATAATTCACTTTTTAAAATTTTATACGATTTTTCCAAGACAGATCAGGGAACCATGAAGTCATTCAGAACCAGTCTCACTGAAATTAAGATATCTCAAATATAAATTTCCTTTTCCTTCTCCATTTCTTCCTTATCAAAATAGACACAGTAAGCTTTAATTATATATCTTATTCACTATCTAATTTTCTTTCTCCTATTTTTCGTGATTTTTCAAAAACACGTCACTGCTTCTAACTGAAACTATTTTATTACAAAATACAATTACCACTACGATCATACGCACGCCCGAGTGATCACGGATGCCGGTTTTTGATTTTCTTCGGTATTTTGACCAAATCACAGAACATATCATACAAATTTTCAGAGAGATGTGAGATTACACACCATATCAAACATGTATTCGGAAGGTACGGGATTACACACCTGATTTTGATTTCCTAACGAACCACTCGTCGATAACCTAGAACAATACGAACCAAAAGTTAGCCTCTGATTTCCAAAAGATTTCGTATCACTTACACTTGAATCACTTACCACTATGTCCGAAGGTAGAACATATCGAGTGATTTCGTCCCTAAAACATAATCCATTAGTCAAAACTTCGATCCGATTAACACAATAACCGAGTAGTGATATCGAATGGACTATGAAAAGACTCCTTACCTTAATCGATGCTAATCCAAATTCCCACCAATTGACTTATGACTTGAGATGGTTAGGCAATGATGTGGTATTCGGCCAATCCACTAGAATACTACAAATAAAAGATTATCAAGATGTGAGGGAGTAAGGGAGAACACCATTTCGGTTTTAGAATCAAGATGAAACAACCAAATAATGAGGGACTCGCATTCGGCTAAAGAGAAAAAGAATGAAAATATTTGGATAAAAACACTTACCCGGTTTAATCAAGAAAGAAAAACCCAACTTGGAAGATGGAGAAGATGATCAATTAGGCTAGGCGGTTTCGGCAAAACAAATAAAGAAAAGTACTCACTAATGGCTTTAGAGTTTCGGCAATCAAGAAGAAAGAAGAAGAATTTGTTTAATATCAACTTGAAGTTTCGGCTATCAAGGAAGATGGACAAAAGATGAATATGTGACCAATCCAAAGAGAAGAAAAAATGCACTATTGTGCTAGAAGATTTCGGCAAAGAGAGTAGCAGTTTGGGAGAAAATGACACAAAGTTGCAAAAGGGATTTTTGGCCAAAACAATACCAAAACCTTACCAAAAGCCAAAGTAAAATTTCAGCTACCTATCTACCCCCAAAACCGTCCACATGCATAGCCATAAGGGTCAAAATTTTGCCAACCATAGTTTCCATAACATTCTCCATGAAATAAGCCACTTGTTCCCCTTACTTGCCTTTTCCTTTTGATTCATTTCCCCAACCTCAATCTTTCCTTAATTCCTTTAGCCACCATACCAAAAATAAAGAAGTCAACCTTGCCATATATATACCTTGGCCGACACTAAGGAAGGAATGCAAAAATAAAAGTTAAAATTGCACACAAAGGGATTCGAACCTCTTCCCTCAAGGTACTACATGTGGCACCATAACCCTTTTACCAATTGCTCATTTATGCTAGCAATTTACTCTTTTATTTCCATAAGCCTTGATGCCACTTACTATCTCTCCTTAATAGGTTTAAACACAAAATTTTACTAAGGCCCAACTTGAACCCGGAACTTCATAGAAACCTCGTAACTTTCCAAAATTACCTTCTTAATAAGTCCAACTTGAAATAGTGTCGTTCTCTTGTTCTCAAAATTTTAAAACACTTCTACACTCAAGGCCCATTGGGCCCAATTCTACTAGGCCCAATTTCGGGATGTTACATGTGGTGTGTTGGCTGGATCGGGGTGGGATGCATCCTCATACTGTTGCATATCTGTTTATGAGATTTGTCATTGTACTGGGCTTAGGGCCACTTGTTCTGTATTGGTTTGGGCTAGGCCCAATTGATTCTGTTATGGGCTGTGACCCAAACGATATTGTAGTGGGTTTTGGCCCACGTATGCTCCGAATCGGATCATCTTATTATCGTTATAGGGCTTTAGCCTGCATCGTATTCGGTTTCTATTTCTGTATACTGACTATTACTCTAGTAAGGGGATTACACACTGAGTTTTCGTAAACTTACCCCGTTTTTAACTGTACAGGAAATCCCCAGTGTTAGGAGGATCGGTACTGCAAGGGACTCGAAGGTGACCACACGACTGCGGCTGTTATGCTTTGGACTTTATATATGTTTTAAATTCAGTTTTGGGTTTTAATTTCTGTAATAAAGCCTCTCTTGATTTAATTCTGAATTTTGGATTTTGTTATGTTTTATATCTGTTAGACGTAGACGGGTTTCCAACCTAATTACTGATTTTAAAAACATACGTTTTAATCTTCTTTACATTAAATTAGCTTCCGCGACTAAATGAGATTTTCAACGAAGTTAATAACGTTTTTAAAAGTGATTAACTTTTCAATGAATCATGTTTTGAAATTCAACGAACACAAACTGAGACTTTAGTTTTTAAATACTAAGGAGGGTTTTCAATGAAAACATGGTTTTCGAAAAACACTTTAATGTGATACGCCAGATTCGGCCATAACGTCTAGGCCGGGTTTGGGGCGTTACATTTAGTGGTATCAGAGCCAAGTTACAAAACTCATCTGTGGATTGGGTTTTTAAATTGAATTTCTGAAAGAACTGTTTCAAAAGATTTGAAGTATGTGAAATGTTTTACTGAATATTTTCCTGAAAGTGTGGCTCACCGAGTCTTCGGCGCCAAATTCGTAAGTTTTCTGAATACTTTTGTCTGTTTAGAAATTGAAATACGGTGAGTTAGAAATACTATGGTTTCTTTAGATATTGGACTGTATTTTTTGTATTTATTCTGTGTGTGTTTGGAAATGTTGGATGTGATGTTCTGGATATAGAAATTGTAACCTATCTGCTACGATAGGTGGATGTTTTGGATGTGTGTTAAAGACGTTGGGATCAGAGTGCGTAGCTGTAACGACCCGATACCCGAGTTCAAAACTGAGACTGGATACGAGACATTACTATACTTGAACTTACTAAAACATGTACTTTCGGGCTGTAAAATTTCGTTTCGAATTAGAACTTCTCTTTCTTAATCAAATCATACATTTCATGGGCCTACGAGGCCTTAAACTCACGTCCGTGAACTTTTGGAGTTCAACCGGAAACTTTTACTCACTTTGTAAACTTTTCCTCAAAATAAGGGTGACACGCCCGTGTGACTTGGGACACGCCCGTGTGCCCCTAAGACATGCCCGTGTCTTCCACCCATGGTCGACACTGACTAATTTCACACGGCATTGACACGCCCGTGGCCCTAGCCCGTGTGCCAAACCTTGGCATTCTGACTTATCCAAACGGTCCATACACACGCCCGTGTGCTTCAGCCGTGTGGCGGTTCAAATTCCAAGTGCAAGGTGCAGACTTCACACGGCCTGGGCACACGCCCATATTCTAGTCGTGCCTTCCAGACGATCTAGACACACGCCCGTGTCTCTACCCTGTGGGAGATTAGAAGGCTATCTACCAAGCCTTTTTCCACTCTGAAATCAAGATCAATTTAATACCCTATTCACCAACTCAAGTACTACATGAAAACATGAAAAATGATTGGTATAAATAAACTTGGCAAATATTGGCAAATCTCTTTAACCATATACAAAAGAATACTAAACTTGATAGTCAAAACTTTGGCTCTTCTTAAAACATAACTCAAAATGAAATGCTTCCTACAAATGCCATACTTAATATAAACAACTTGGCTATACCAAAATAGCGATTGATAGTGTGCTCCGAGCTCCGACGTTAATGATCCACAAGTTAGCTTGGCGGGACTACATGGAAAGAAAGAATTAACGATGTAAGCATTTAGCTTAGTAAGTTTGCATGTAGTGTATATAGCAACATATTTGCTTAACATAACTTATGGTACTTACTAGTCTCATACTTGTAAGGTAAACAAGGTACCTGTATCACTTAATCACATAGATTAGCATACTTTGCTATGGTAAGCATAATCTTAACTTCATCATTCATAACATGAATAATACTTTTAGTTAACTTTAACTAGCATATTTTGATGATAGCTTTACTTGCTTAACTTTCTTGCTTTCTCATTTATTCTTTACTCTTTTGCCCGATGAATTACTATGAATAACCGAGGATACTGAATCTCATCTCACATGTATCTCGATGCCAAAGCCATATCCTAGATATGGTCTTACATAGGATCTCTCAACTTGGTAATGATGCCATGTCTTGACATGGACTTACACGAAGTCTTCCTTGTGTTTTCCCTTGGGAACTTACCATTGCCATGTCTTGACATGGTCTTACTTGGTATCTTTACTCATGAACTGGTCAATGCCGAGCCTTGGCTTGGACTTACATGAAACCTTCCTTGTTACTCACCAATGCCATGCATTGGCTTGGACTTACATGGGATCTCTATCTCATGATAGCTTTTCAATGCCAAGACTTGTCTTGGACTTACATGGCATCTTTGCTTGGAGACTCACCAATGCCATGCCTTGGCTTGGGCTTATATGGGTCTTCATCTCATAATAACTCTTCAATGCTAAGACTTGTCTTGGTCTTACATGATAACTTGCTTGATTGCCGATGCCTTGCCTTGGCTTGGTCTTATACGGGCTTTCTTGTCTCATGTGATAGATCGAGTATCCTAAGTAATTCAACTTCAACCGAGACTTTCTCATGCTTAATCTCATTGATTTATTTGTTTAACATAGCATTAAAAAAATCTCATGGAATTAAGATATATTCAACATCATACTAAGCAATTCAATGATATTAATTATAAAGCTTAGAAATCATACAAACTTACCTCAATATACAAAATGTATGTAGATATGTAATTTAGTCCTCGACTTTGTTCTTGCCTCAGTTTCAATTCGGGCTTTGTTTTTCTTGATCTATAATAATAATTTAGCTCATTTAATACTCATATTGACTAAATTGACTCATAACTCATACTTTGGCAAAATTACCACTTTGCCTCTAAACTTTTTCATAATTACACTTTTGCCCCTAGGCTCATAAAGTGATTTTTATTCAACTTTCATGATCTTCATGTTTAGCTGATTCATTCTCTCAACTATAGCAACAATCAATTCCCACTATTTCTATTATGTAATACCAATTTCATAACTATTACAAATTAGTCCATACTAACATTTTTCATGAAATTCACTTAGGAAAAGATGTTTATCTAACATCAAACTCTCATAATCTTCCATAAAACATCATTTTACATGCATGTCATACATGGGTATATTTATGGACATGAATTCTAGCTCAACTTATAGCTAAAAATAGCTAATTCATGCTACGAGGACTCCAAAAAAATGAAGAATATTAAAAACGGGGCTAGGATGCACTTACTAGCAAGCTTCAAAAATTGAAGAACCCTAGCTATGGAGTCTCTCTAATTTTCGGAACAAGGCGAAGAAGTTGAATAAGATTTTTTTCATATTTTTCCCTTTTTAATCATTTAATTGATAAATGACCAAAATTCCATTCTCACTAAACTTTCAACAATTTCTAACTCATGTCCATTTTTGTCTAAAAATTATAATTTGGGAAAATTACTATTTAAAGACTTCTAATTAATATTCCAAAGCTATTTCATACTAAAAGCTTGTAGAATCTCATATTTTGTAACTTTTTCAATTTAGTCCTAATGGACCATTCAATGACAATTTCATAAAATTTCTACATGAAACTTTCATACTATCATGCAAACATATCTTAAACCTCAAAACTCATTTTACTACTTCAGATTTTTGGTCTTGCACCACCGTTCCGACTAGGCCCTAAATCGAGATGTTACAGTAGCGGTAGCGTAAGGTTGTAGTTGTACACGACTATCCTATCAGTTGCAAATTTTGGGGACGGAATTTCCTTAAGGAGGGGTGAATTATAATGCCTTGAATTTGGGCCTAGTAGGATTGGGCCTTGTGCGTGGGAGCCGTTAGGAGACTACTCATAAAAGTTTAGGTGTGCGAGAAAATATCATAAATGAAGTGTAGCTTTATTGGCTAAGTATTTGGGCATATTTGGGAGTGCTTGAGAAGCCTGGGTTCAAGTCCGGGTGCTTGCAAAATTTTAATTTGGGCTCTTAAGTGAACCTGGATGTTAGCTTATAGGACTTATAATAATTAGTATTTGTTTTATGATAAAAAGAGAGAAAGGATCTAGTGGCAAGGTGTCGCTACATGTGTGGCAAGGAGTCTGATGTTCGAGGCTCGGCGTGTGCAATTGTATGTTTATTTTGCTGCTTGAGCTAGGGAGGTTTTGGAACTGGACTGGAACTCTGTGGTTGAATTGGTCATCAGAATTTGAATTGAAATTGAATGGTGAGTTGGAGTAAATCAAGGAGAAAATTCGGTGGAGGGATTGGTGGAGTTTTTGAAGGATTTTGAAATGGGAGAAGTTGGAGCCGATTGGGGGGGAGTTTTGTTTAGGCAAATTCGACTTGGGAGTGCATTTGGTGCATTTTTGGCAATTGCTTTCTTTTATGCCGATTTGTTTTATTTTCTCTCTTCTATCTATAGTGCCAAAGATTTCCATAGACCTTTTTATGTTTTTCCCATTTCGGTTTTCTTTATTCTCTTCTCCCTGTTTCCATTCTTCTTAATGTGAGCCGAATTCAACCTCTCTTTCTCTGCCTTCATTCTTTTTACCTTCTCTATCGATCAAACGTTTCGACCTACAAGCGTTCTGACGAATCATTTCTCCAGCCTCTGAAGTGTCGAATTTGTTCTTCTCTTGTGGGTTGATTGGGTTCAATCTATCGGGTTGGCCGATTGTTAGGGGTAAGTGGTTATGTGCTTTCAAATACTGGCCGAATGTCTAGTTCTCTTGTTGGCCGTGTGTTTTCCTTAGGATAGTAAGTGTTTAACCTTTGTTATTGATATTGATGCTTAATAGATAATGTTGTGGTACAGAAAAACCACAAGGAGGTGATATCGATTCATAATCAAACGGCTTGGGAAGTATAAGCCGATTCAGTCAAGGTTCTACGCTTGTGGGCTACTGCGTTTCTCTCCATCAAGGTGTGTACACACACTATTCACGTTGTAGAACGGCAAATGTCGAAATGCTGGAAAGCTGACGATACGGCAACGGCTACTACATGGGCGCATGGACACTCGTGTGGGGGAGTCGACACATTGACAAAGGCCGCCATGAGCGATCTCGTGGACTTGGCCGTTAATAGGCCTAATGGGCCAATTTGGGTCGAGTGGGCCCGCGTGGGTAAATTTTGCTGTTAAGTGAGAAATCGATAGACTGGTCATTTCGCTGTTAAGTGAGAAATCGGTAGACTTGTCATTTCGCTGTTAAGTGAGAATTTGATAGACTTTTCATGTCGAGCACATGACTTAGGTAGTTCTGGGCCTTGCTGGGCCGAAATGGGCGTGCGGGCCCAATGGGAATGTGGGCCCCACACAGAGGGAATTTGAGGTAAGTGACTATTAGTGAACCGGGTTATGGTGTACACATAGCCGTATCTGATTTTTGGGCTGAATGGGCCACCCGAGCATGTGGGCCCACTTAGGCATAGTAATGGGCTTTAGGCCCATTTACACCGTTGTGTCTGTTTGGGTTACTTAAGTCGCTCGAGGCGACGGTGGACCTTCTGTTGGGTCATTAAGGCCCGATTTGTAAAATTACCGAAATACCCTCGATTGTAAAATTATCGAAATACCCTCGAATTGTGAAATTACCGAAATACCCCAATTTATAAAATTACCGAATTACCCTCAGATAGTAAAATTACCGAAATACCCCTGATTTTAAAATTACCGAAATACCCTAAGATTATGAAATTACCGAAATACCCCCAATTTTTAAAATTACCCTCGGATTGTAAAATTACCGAAATACCCCCGATTGTAAAATTACTAAAATACCCTCGAATTGTAAAATTATCGAAATACCCCCAATTGTAAAATTACTGAAATACCCTCGGATTGTGAAATTACTGAAATACCTCTGATTTGTAAAATTACCGAGATACCCCCGATTTGTAAAATTACCAAAATACCCTCGTATTGTAAAATTACCGAAATACCCCTGATTTGTAAAATTACCGAAATACCCTCAGATTGTGAAATTACTGAAATACCCCCGATTTGTGAAATTACCGAAATACCCTTGGTTTGTGGAATTATCGAAATACCCTCAGATTGTGAAATTACCGAAATACCCCTGATTTGTGATATTACCGAAATACCCCGGTTTGCAAAATTACCTAAATACCCCTGAAGGGTAGGATTACTGAAATACCCTTATAGGGTAAAATGACTATTTTGCCCTTGTGGGTAAATGACTGACTTAGACTATGAATTTGACTGATTTGACTGTGATCGTATGATTGTGTTTTCAGTGACTTGACTGTGGTCGTGTGACTGATATGCTTTTAATATGTGTTTAAATGATTTTACTGAGCATGGCCATTTTGCATACACGTGTAATGATTGAGCATAACATACACGACATATTGCATGGGGTTGGGACATTGATACAGAGGAAGTTCTGATAGGGTCGCACGGGTCGCATGAGACGACTGTGGATCCAATATTGATCTGTTAAGGTCACACGGGTCGAATGAGACGACTGTGGACCGACGGACGGCTTAAAGCTGCGTAATCTGATTATGGCTCTGTGCCAACCTAAATATGGCTCTGTGCCATCTTGATTATGGCTTTGTGCCAATCGTGTTTACCTTTGGCTATGTGCCTAACATATATATTGATGACTCTGTGTCGATCATAATTACCCGTGGCTGTGTGCCTATTATATTACCGTCGCTGATGGCTATGTGCCAAATTTATTACAGTTACCGATAGCTTTGTGCCATCCTGATTATGGCTCTGTGTCATCCTGATTATGGCTCTGTGCCATCCTGATTATGGTTTATAACCATTCTGTTTATGGCTTTTAGTCGTTCTGTCCACGGCGCCTTGCCGTTCTGTTGACTTTGTGCCGCAACCTGTGCTAAGCTTAGTGTGTTGGCTGGATGGGTCGATTTTATCCCCACATGAGTGTAGGGTTGGTACGGGTGGTGTGTTGGCTGGATCGGGGTGGGATGCATCCTCATACTGTTGCATATCTGTTTATGAGATTTCTCATTGTACTGGGCTTAGGGCCACTTGTTCTCAGATTGGTCCAGGCTAGGCCCAATTGATTCTGTTATGGGTCGTGACCCAAACGATATTGTAGTGGGTTTTGGCCCACGTATGCTCCGAATCGACTGCATTATTATCGTTATAGGGCTTTAGCCTGCACTATTTCGGTTTTTGTTTTTCAGATAATCGATTGTTACTCTAGTAAGGGGATTACACACTGAGTTTTCGTAAACTTACCCCGTTTTTAACTGTGCAGGAAATCCCCAGCGTTAGGAGGATCGGTACTGCGAAGGACTCGGAGGTGACCACACGACTGCGGCTGTTATGCTTTGGACTTTGTATATGTTTTAAATTCAGTTTTGGATTTTAATTTCTGTAATAAAGCCTCTCTTGATTTAATTCTGAATTTGGGATTTTGTTACGTTTTATATCTATTAGACGTAGACAAGTTTTCAACCCAATTACTGATTTTAAAAACATATGTTTTAAACTTCTTTACATTAAATTAGCTTCCGCGACTAAAAGAGATTTTCAACGAAGTTAATAACGTTTTTAAAAGTGATTAACTTTTCAATGAATCACGTTTTGAAGCTGAACGAACACAAACAGAGATTTTAGTTTTTAAATACTAAGGAGGGTTTTCAATGAAAACATGGTTTTTGAAAAACACTTCAATGTGATACACCAGATTTGACGATAACGTCTAGGCCGGGTTTGGGGCGTTACATTTAGTGGTATCAGAGCCAAGTTGAAAAACTTAGCTGTGGATTGGGTTTTTAAATTGAATTCCTAAAAGAATTGTTTCAAAATATTTGAAGTATGTGAAATGTTTTACTGAATATTTTCCTGAAAGTGTGGCTCACCGAGTCTCCAGCGCCGAATTCGTAAGTTTTTTGAATACTTTTGTCTGTTTAGAAATTGAAATATGGTAAGTTAGAAATACTGTGGTTTCTTTAGATATTGGACTGTATATTTGGTATTTATTCTATGTGTGTTTGTAAATGTTGGATATCATGTTATGGATATAGAAATTGTAACCTATCTGCTACGATAGGTGGATGTTTTGGATGTGTTTTAAAGATGTTGGGATCAGAGTGCGCATCAGTAGGATAATGTTGTAGTTGTACACGACTACCCTGTCAGTTGGAAATTTCAGGGACAAAATTTCCTTAAGGAGGGGAGAATTGTAACGCCCTAAATTTGGGCCTAGTAGATTTGGGCCTTGTGCGTGGGAGCCGCTAGGAGATTGCTCATAAAATTTTAGGTGTGCGAGAAAATATCATAAATTAAGTGTAGCTTTAGTGTCTAAGTACTTGGGCATATTTGGGAGTGCTTGAGAAGCCTAGGTTCAAGTATGGGTGTTTGCAAAAATTTAATTTGGGCTCTTAAGTGAACCTGGATATTAGCTTATAGGACTTATAATAATTAGTGTTTGTTTTATGACAAAAAGAGAGAAGGGGTCTAATGGCAAGGTGGCGCTACATGTGTGGCAAGGAGTCTGAGGTTCGAGGCTTGACGTGCGCAATTGTATGTTTATTTTTCTGCTTGAGCTGGGGAGGTGTTGGAACTGGGCTAGAACTCAGTGGTTGAATTAGTCATAAGAATTTGAATTGATTTTGAATGGGGAGTTGGAGTAAATCAAGGAGAAAATTTGGTGGAGGGATTGGTGGAGTTTTTGAAAGATTTTGAAATTGGAGAAGTTGGAGTTGATTGGGAGGAGTTTTGTTTAGGCAAATTCGGCTAAGGAGTGCATTTGGTGCATTCTGGCAATTGCTTTCTTTTATGCCGATTTGTTTTATTTTATCTCTTCTATCTACAGTGCCAAAGATTGCCTTAGACCTTTTTGTGTTTTTCCCATTTCGGTTTTATTTATTCTCTTCTCCCTGTTTCCTATTCTTCTTAATGTGAGTCGAATTCAACCTCTCTTTCTCTGCCTTCATTCTTTTTCCCTTCTCTATCGATCAAACGTTTCGACCTACAAGCGTTCTGACGAATCATTTCTCCAGCCTCTGAAGTGCCGAATTTGTTCTTCTCTTGTGGGTTGATTAGGTTCAATTTATCGGGTTGGCCGATTATTAGGGGTAAGTGGTTATGTGCTTTCAAATACTGGCCGAATGTCTAGTTCTCTTGTTGGCCGTGTGTTTTCCTTAGGATAGTAATTGTTTAACCTTTGTTATTGATATTGATGCTTAATAGATAATGTTGTGGTACAGATAAACCACAAGGAGGTGATATCGATTCATAATCAAACGGCTTGGGAAGTATAAGCCGATTCAGTCAAGGTTCTATGCTCGTGGGCTACTGCGTTTCTCTCCATCAAGGTGTGTACACACACTATTCGCTTTGTAGAATGGCAAATGTCGAATTGCTGGAAAGCCGAAGATACGGCAATGGCTACTACACGGGTGCACGGAAACTTGTGTGGGGGAGTCGACACATTGACAAAGGCCGCCATGAGCGATCTCGTGGACTTGGCCGTTAATAGGCCTAATGGGCTGATTTGGGTCGAGTGGGCCCGCATGGGTAAATTTCGCTATTAAGTGAGAAATCGATAGACTTGTCATTTCGCTGTTAAGTGAGAATTCGATGGACTTGTCATGACGCGGACATGACTTAGGTAGTTCTGGGCCTCGGTGGGCCAAAATGGGCCGTGTGGGCCCAATAGGAACGTGGGCCCTACACGGAGGAAATTTGCGGTAAGTGATTATTAGTGAACTGGGTTATGGTGTACACATAGCCGTATCTGATTTTTGGGCTGAATGGTCCATCCGAGCGTGTGGGCCCACTTAGGGCGAGTAATCGGCCTGAGGCCCATTTACACCGCTGTGTCTGTTTGGGTTACTTAAGTCGCTCGAGGCGACGGTGGACCTTCTATTGGGTCTTTAAGCCCTGATTTTTAAAACTACCGAAATACCCTTGATTAAAAAATTACCAAAATACCCTCGGATTGTGAAATTACCGAAATACCCCCGATTGTAAAATTACTGAAATACCCCCGGATTGTGAAATTACTGAAATACCACTAATTTGTAAAATTAACGAAATACTTTCAATTTATAAAATTATCGAAATACCCTCAAATTGTAAAATTACCGAAATACCCCCGATTTGTAAAATTAACGAAATACCCTGATGTGTCTAAAACTAACTATGACCTCAATAAAGGCAACCGCACCTATCATTTAATAGTATAGTTATGGTAAGACCGGTTATATCGTATCCACAAGGACCAAGAGTACTAGTAGTTACTATCTTCTTATTATTTAGCCTAAGTATTTGAGTGAATTCTTTTAAACTAAAACTTAATTAAAAACACGACAACGAAAGAATTAGGAAAATACTTTTAGACAACTTTATGAGATAGACAGTACCTAATGAAGAATCCACCTAGACTTCACTTATTACTTTTGATTCATATGATTTATTCACTTGTCTTAATCCGTAGAAATCCCTGATTTATGTTAATATCTATATCGAGACTAAAAACAACTGACTCTAGGTTGATTAATTGAAATCTCTTTCTAATTAAAACCCCTTATTGTCGCATTAACTCGATCTATGGATTCCCCTATTAGGTTTGACTCTAATCCGACATATTTTCGTCGCCCTATCTCTAGGGTTGCAATCAATTCCGCTTAATTGTGTTGATCTACTCTTAAACAGGGACTTTTTCTCCAATGAATAAGCACATTCGACTTTAATCAATAACTTGAATTATCAAAACAATAATAAGAACTCACAATTAAGAGTAAGAACAAGTATTTATCTTATAAATCAAATAATAATAAGATTCGTCTTAGGTTTCATCCCCTTAGGTATTTAAGGGATTTAGTTCATACTGATAGAAGGAAACATCTCAAAATAAGGAAAGCTGCAAAACATAAGAAAACCCAAAAACTTCTAAAGAACTTAATGGGAGATCTTCAGTCTTGGTGGAGATCCTTCCTCCGAGCTGCTTCCGACGGCTGTCTTCGAGTATTTTCTGCGTTCTATTTTGCGTCCCCCTTTAGGTCAACCCCTAGGGTGTTTATATAGGCTTTGGAACGTGTTTCTTTGCTTACAAGTAACCTTTTCTGGATAGAATTAGTCTTTGATACGGCAGGGACACGCCCGTGTACGATAGCCTTAGACCGTGCTCGCTCCTGCTCACTACACACGGCCGTGTGGTCTGCCCGTGTACATTGATCCAGGCCGTGTTCGATCCTGCTCGCAACACACGGCCGTGTTGAATTCTTAGATAGGCCCATTTTGTCCCTTTTTGGCTCGTTTCTCATTCTTTTCGACTCCTTAAGCTCTCGTGAGTGTAAAACATGAAATTAAGATATTAGGAGCATCGAATTTATCAATTCTAATGAAAACTCATCCAAAAATAAGCTAAGCATGGGGTTAAAATATGTATAAATTATGGTTTATCAAATATCCCCACACTTAAGCCTTTGCTTGTCCTCAAGCAAAATCCTCAACTCACAATTAAAACTAACTTTCTCAATTCATAACTCTCATCAATAATGTCTCATCATAATTCACAAACAATTCATACATTGATAATTTAACTAAAAGAGTCCTAGAGGTTCAAACAATTTAAGTCATAGATTTTTATAGCATGAAAACATGGGTGTTTCCTCTTACCTGAATAATTACCTTTGATTCAAAACTGACAAGTATTGACATCCTCACTAAAGATTCACTCAAATCACTCAAAGTGTTTTAAGGTTCAATTTAAGCACTCAAAAGTCAAACATGAAAAGTTATTACCATAGGCTTGCATGAAAATCAAATCTCCACCACTATAAAATGAGATGATACATAGATCAAAAGGTCTTTTAAAGGGTTGTAATGGGGCTTGGGTTAAAGGTGTGGATAAAGGCTGAAGAAGAAGGTTAGAATCGAGATTGAATTGATAATTTACCTAACTAGAGAAATAAACTAATACTAAATAATTTCAATAATTGAAACCTTAATACTAATAATATGAGCTTCTTCTCAAAATGTGAAATTAACTGCTTAAGCTCGAATAACAAAGAACTAATAATGAAAAAATTTCCAACTAATAATGAATGAAATTCCAACTTCTTCTTTTTTTCTTTTTTTTTAGAATAAGAACATGATAAAAGATGAATATAACCGCTGAAATAAAGACTGTAGTTAGGCAACTGATCAAATCAAATCTCGACAAAAGGGTAGTCAGGAAAAATAGGGATAACAAATCAAATAACTGGGTTTCGGGTTAATATTAGTGGTATATCAAGAAATGGTTGATTAGGCTTCAAAGGGGTTCACTAGGGGTTAGTTATGAAGGTAGGCTTTTTATGGAGTAAGTGGGTTAAATCCTAGGTGCCTTTATCATCTTAGTATATCAAATCAAAGGTGTGGTCTCGACATGTATAATCGAAGCAAGTTCTAGAATAACAAATCAATATTGACACACTCATAATCAATAAAGTGAGCAAGAAAAGAATATGCTCTAAAAGGCTCAAAATCTCACAAAATTATGGTTTTTGATGTCAACGTTGCAAATTTCAAACTTCAAAGTAATACTTAAATTTAGGAAAACAACCTAAAAATTTAATTTTATTCTGAAAATAGACTTATCATGCTTGATTCTCTAATGTCTTAAAGTTTAAACCATCAATGCAAAATTTCTTATGACTTAATCCAAAACATATCATTAAAAATCATAAATCAATAAAAGTTTCATTCTAATAGTAATATGAGCAAATTACTTAGGAACAAGACAAAATTCAGGGATTTTCTAATAATCAATTAAATAGCCTCCCCACACTTAAGATGTACATTGTCCTCAATGTACAAAGATGTATAATGACAATATAATAAGAATATCATAAGAGAGGAAGAGAAGTGAAACTTCCTGAATTTTGGATGAAATCCATGGAGTAGTTGACGCGGAATTGTAGACATAGCAAAGTGAAGTGCATAATTTTGAGCAACTATTAAGAACATAAACACAACTGTGGAAGAAGGTTACAGGATTACTCGATTAATAATTATAAAAAATAAAATAAAGTTCAAAATATAAAAGATAAGTATTTTGGAATTATAATACAAAATAAAAAGGGAAATGGACTAGAAATAAAAATAAAAGGAAAATAAAATAATTGGACTCATAGGTCCTCATCGTCGGATGCGTCGCGAGGTGGAGGTGGCGACGATATCTGAAAGTGCTAGCAAATCTGTTGCAGTGTCGCCTCGATGCCGTCGAATCGTCGAGCGTTGTGATCAAATTGCTGCATACAATACTGCTCGAACCTAGTGAGGCGCTCAGAAATGTCAGTCAGTGAAGGTGCCGTATGAGCTGGTCGGCATTGTGTTGGTGGCGTAGACGGTGGCTCCTCGTGCTGTAGGGGGACATGATCAGTAATATCCTCTGGGTCGTCCTACTCTGTGGGTTGCGAGAGCCAGTACTGGGGAGGATCAAACCCATGTCGGCGCTCAATCATTCTCATGTGAAGCATTGTCTGAATGCCCTGCGGGGACATCTGTCCGATAAGAGTGAGTGAGGAGGATTGAGCTGTGGTGTTGAGGAGCCCAAAATGTTGAGCCAGGCGCGTAATGTATGGTCCCATGGAGATGACTCCTCTCCTATGCCACTCCGTCTGATGCTGAATGGTGCGGGCGATGAAATAAGCTAAGTAAAAAATGTGCCCGTTCGCCATGCACCATAAAAAGTAGGCGTCGTGGGTGTTGACGATGCCGGTGCTCTCTCGCCTACCTGTCAAAGTATGAGCCAGGATGGCGTGTAAGTACCTCAATGATGGGGTGAGAGCGGTGACCTTAGAGCGACTGGGATCATATGTTGCTGAGATAGGGACCAAGTCATTCCAACATGATGAAGGGGAGCGGTGGATATGGCGATGGAGATCCTCGAAGTCGTCATCCTCCATGAACTCCTCGGTGTAAAGTCCCAAAGTGGCTCCGAACTGTGGGACACTCAGCTCACGTACGAGGCCTCCGAGACGGAATTGGATTGTGCCAGAGTCGTCAAAGTTCGTCATGACCGTCTGGAGGTGGAAAGTAGAACAAAACTCCAAAGTGAGCTCTAGGTATGTAGGCTCGATGATATAAAAGGGCTCGAACCGCGTCGGCCAGCTGGACTTGCTCTAGGGCGGCCCAGTCAATGCACCTCCCCATATCGAATGGTCGCACGCGAAGTGTCTGAAAAAGGTCCTCTTGGGAACACAGAGGAAAATGTAGGTAAGGGTGGCGCACTTCGGCGGAGGCACTCGAGGAAGTCGCACCGGTTCCCTTTCGCTTTTTCGAAGCGGGAACGGCGGTCTTTTTTCCTCGTGCTGGAGTCATGACGTAACTGAAAAAAGCCAAATATTTTTAATGAATAAAGTATCATTGCCAGCCAAAACCATACTATCCTAGTATTCCTAAATAAACCGATAATAGTGAGATCAGATTATCAATTGATTCTGACATTAGTACGAGTTACCAAGAGTAAGCATTAGTATTAAACTCATATATTCAAACTAACTAAATATCAAAAGAACTAAGGTAATAGAAAAAATGAAGATAATCATAAGAGAAACGAATAATATCAAATAATTAATTAAAAATGAAAGAAATAAGTAACAATGGTGTAGAAAGGTGAACCGATGGAGGTGTTGAAGTTATGGCTCGGTCGTGGCAGCGGGCACGGGCGTGGACAGCGTGCTAGTGTGCATGGAAGAGAAAGGGGAAAGGAAAAAAATGAGGGGAAGGGGAGGAGGGGGAAGTGAAGGGACGGAGGGGGAGTTGACAGTGGTGGTCGGAATGGGGAAAGTGAGTAGAGAGAGTAGAGAGTGGCTAGGGTTTTTGGGAGGGGGATTTGGGGGGGAAGATTAACAGAGGGTTGGTTTATATAGGGATTAGGGCACATGGTCAAGGGCCACGCCCATGTGGCCTTTATTTAAGCCGTGTTATTCGAAAATTTTGAGTTATGGCGCGTCTGAATCGTAACCCACGCCCGTGTTCCCTGGGCGTGTTGGGTCACACGGCCTGATCGCACGGCCGTGTGATGCTTCGTTCGTTTCTCCCACGCCCGTGTAGATGTTAGCACGCCCGTGTTGATTTAGTCAGTGTCGACGACAGCCTATAGGCACGGGCATGTCGTATGCCCGTGTGACTTACTCAGTTTTACCCACGGCTTTTTGGCACGGACGTGCTACTTGCCCGTGTCACTTACTCAGTATCGACCACGGCCGTATCGCACGGCCGTGGCCTTTTATCACAGCCCGTGTTTCCGAGTCAGTTTTAACCACGGCTGTGTCGCACGGCCGTGGCATTTTATCGTAGCCCGTGTTTTGGGAAAAATTTCCGTCCTTGGCCCGTACGGTCTCCGCCATGCCGATGTGCCTACCCGTGGTGTACACACGGCCACGACCATGCCCTTGTGTAAGGCCTTGTGGTATGGAAACCTGCGCTTATTAATCTGGTTAGTTTTTAGTTAGGTGCTAAAAATAAAAAATATGAATATTAATGGCGTTAGTGTTCGGGTTGCCTCCCGAGAAGCGCTTGTTTAGAGTCCTAAGCTAGACTTACCTTGTATCCGCTCTTTATGGAGGTTCACGGAGCTGAAGCTCCTCTCTAATATCTCTAAAATCCTCACCGTTATATAGTTTAAGGCGTTGACCGTTTACCTTGAATGTGCCATGAGTCGGATGAGTTACCTCGATTGTGCCATAGGGAAAAATGGTTTTGATTACGAATGGACCTGACCATCTTGATTTCAACTTTCTAGGGAACAACTTAGCTTCGAATTGTATAGTAGAACAAGATCTCCAACTTCAAACTGCTTAGGTTGCTTCAAACGAGCATCATGGCGTCGCTTTGTTGCTTCTTTGTATAAACGTGAGTTCTCGTAGGCATTCGCTCGCCACTCATCTAGCTCGTTCAACTGCATCAATCTTTTCTCACCTGCAAGTTTAAGATCGTAATTTAAGAATTTTGTAGCCCAAGCTCTAATTCAAATGGTAGATGACAACTCTTTCCATAGAAAAGTCTGTATGGGGATGTTCCTATGGGAGTTTTAAAAGCGGTTCTATAGGCCCATAAAGCATCGTCTACTTTTAATGGCCAATCTTTCCTATTCGATTCTACTGTTTTCTCTAGAATACGCTTAAGCTCTCGATTTGCTACTTCCACTTGTCCACTAGTTTGAGGGTGATAAGGGGCAGCTATTTTGTGGTGTACTCCATATTTCTTTAAGACTTTATCAAATTGAGTATTACAAAAATGATTACCCCTATCACTAATAATTGCTCTAGGTGTTCCAAATCGAGAGAATAGTTTCTTAAGAAATCGTACTACCACTCTAGCATCATTAGTAGGTAAAGCTTGAGCTTCCACACATTTTGACATATAATCAACTGCTACTAAGATGTATTTATTCCCAAATGAGCTAGGGAATGGACCCATAAAATCAATACCCCATACATCAAATATTTCACATGATAGCATATATGTTTGAGGCATTTCATCGTGTTTAGAGATATTACCTGTTCTCTGACATCTATCACACGAACTAACATACCTATTAGCATCTTTGAACAGAGTGGGCCAATAAAAACCTGATTCGAGCATTTTGTGTGCTGTCCTAATCCCACTATAATGTCCTCCTGATGGTCCTAAATGGCAATGTTCTAGTATTTTTCTTGCTTCTGCCTTTGTAACACATCTCCGAATTACTTGATCTGCACATATACGAAAAAGAAAAGGGTCCTCCAAAAAATAGTTTTTCGCGTTAGCAAAGAATCGCTTCTTTTGATGATGTGTTAACCCTTTTGGCAGGATGTTAACAACTAAATAATTTGTAATATCTGCAAACCAAGGTACCTCTGAGTCGGAAATAGCAAAGAGTTGTTCTTCAGGAAACGAGTCATTTATCTCACTTTCATCGAGTTCCTTGATATGTGGATTTTCAAGCCTAGAAAGATGGTCTGCCGCGAGGTTTTCAGCTCCTTTCTTATCATGAATTTCCAAATCAAATTCTTGTAAGAGTAAAATCCATCTTATGAGTTGAGGTTTTGCATCAGATTTAGTTAAAAGATAATGAAGAGCTGAATGGTTAGTGTAAATGACAACTTTAGATAATATCAAATACTGTCTAAATTTATCAAATGCAAAAACCACAACTAGCAACTTTTTTTCTGTGGTGGTGTAATTTTCTTGTGCGGCCGTCAATGTTTTGCTAGCGTAATAAATTGGCTGAAAATGCTTGTCTCTTCGTTGTCCCAAAACTACACCTACTGCAAAATCACTCGTATCACACATTAGTTCAAATGGGTAAATTCCAATCAAGGGCAATTATAATCGGAGCATTTATTAATTTATTTTTAAGGGTATTAAATGCGTCTAAACATTCCTGATCAAAATTGAAAGGCACATCTTTTTCTAGTAATTTTGTTAAAGGCTTAGCTATTTTAGAAAAATCCTTAATAAATCTTCTATAAAATCCAGCGTGTCCTAAAAAGCTTCTAATAGCCTTAACTGAACTAGGTGGAGGTAATTTTTCTATGGTTTCAATTTTTGCTTTATCAACCTCAATTCCTTTACTAGAAATTTTGTGACCTAACACAATCCCTTCTCGAACCATAAAGTGACACTTTTCCCAATTAAGCAGAAGGTTCGTTTCCTCACATCTCATTAGAACTCGTTTTAAATTTTTAAGGCAAAGGTGGAAAGAATTACCAAATACCGAAAAGTCGTCCATAAATACCTCCATGATGTCCTCCACAAGTTCGTCAAAGATGGCTAACATGCAGCGCTGAAAAGTAGCAGGAGCATTACATAATCCAAAAGGCATTCTACGATAAGCAAACGTATTGTATGGACATGTAAATGTTGTCTTTTCTTGATCCTCAGGGGCTATAGGGATTTGGAAGTAGCCAGAGAGTCCGTCCAAGAAGCAATAGTACAGATGCCCAGATAATCTTTCTAACATCTGATCAATGAATGGTAAGGGAAAGTGATCTTTTCTCGTGGCATCATTTAATTTCCTATAATCAATGCAAACTCTCCAACCTTTGACTGTCCTTGTTGGAATCAATTCATTCTTCTCGTTGGCTATAACAGTCATGCCTCCCTTATTTGGAACAACCTGCACAGGACTTACCCAAGTACTGTCAGAAATAGGATAAATAATTCCAGCATCTAGAAGTTTAATTACCTCAGCTTTAACAACTTCCTTAATGTTGGGATTTAATCATATTTGAGGTTGCACACATGGTTTATATTCATCTTCCATTAAAATTTTGTGGGTGCAAAACGATGAGCTTATCCCTTTAATGTCAGAAATTTTCCAAGCTATAGCTCTTCTATGCTCCTTTAGTACCTGTATTAACTCATCTTTCTCATTGGGTTCCAATTTTGAAGAAATATTTACCGGTAGTGTAGAATCATCTCCGAGGAATGCATACTTTAAGTGATTAGGTACTGTTTCAATTCCAATTTGGGGGGCTCTTCAATAGAGGGTTTTTGTTTTAGTACGTCGTTTATTTCAATGCCCTCATACTTCTTTTGTCTTGGGGAAGAAATTTTTACCTCCCTGATCTTATTGGTATCGTCATCGGCCTCCTCTCATTGGGCAAGACATAGTTCCAACGTGTCTTTATGTATGATTTCCTGAAAAGAATCTTGAATAGAATGATCAATAGCATCGATAAAATAACAGGAATCATCTTGCTATCTAGAGTATCGCATAGCATCATAAATTTTATAAATAATTTCCTCGTCACCTATCCCGAGCACAAGTTTACCATCACCTACATCAATAACAAATTTCTAGCGGTGGCTAAAAATGGGCGTCCTAAAATTAAAGGTACCTCAACGTCCTCATCCATGTCAAGCACAACAAAATCAACAGGAAATATGAATTTATCAACTTTTACCAAAACATCTTCAATAATTCCCTTAGGATATTTAATAGATCTGTCATCTAATTGGATACTCATCCTAGTGGGATTTGGTTCCCCAAGACCAAGCTGATTAAACATTTTATAAGGCATTAAATTAATACTGGCACCTAAATCAGTTAATGCTTTCTCAATATTTAAACTACCAATTAAACAGGGAATGGTAAAACTTCCTGGATCTTTCAATTTGGTTGGAAGTTTATTTTGGAGAATAGCTGAACATTCCTCGTTAAGTTTCACGGTTGATAGCTCTTCAAACTTCCTTTTATTTGTTAGAAGCTCTTTTAAGAATTTTGCGTATGTCGGCATATGCGAAATAGCTTCAACAAAAGGTAAGTTAATATGTAATTGTTTAAAAAGTTCAAGAAATTTACTGAATTGTGCATCCATGCGGTCTTTCTTCAACTTTGCCAGATATGGGATCGGTGGCTTATACTCTTTAAATACTGGTGTTACATTCTCGTTTACTTCCTCACCCTTTTCCTTATTAGTTTCTTGTGGGATCTTCTTTTCAGCTTCAACCAACTCCTTCCCACTCCTTAGCGTAACTGCTTTCACATGCTCTTTTGGTTTAGGTTTGGTGTTACTAGATAAACTACCTGGTTACCTTTCAGAAACTAACTTAACCAGTTGTCCAATTTGATTCTCAAGCCCTTGAATCGATGCTCGCTGATTTTTCAACGCAGTTTCGGTATTCTAAAAATGAGTCTATAACATCGAAATAAACTTTGCTAGCACATCTTCAAGGCTCAGCATTTTCTCCTGCTAGTAGGTTTGTTGTTGGAAGCCTGGAAGGGGTTGTTGTCTCTGATTTCCTTGACCACCCCATGAAGAATTGGGATGGTTCCTCCAACCTGGATTATAAGTGTTACTATAGGGATTAATCTGAGGTCTAGAATTATTACCCATATAGTTCATCTGTTCATTTTCTATACCACGGTTGTAGGATGGATATTATGTATTGCCCATTCCTCCTCTATTCGTATCGCAATGCATCACTGAATGTACCTGCAAAGAACCACACAAACCATCAATCTTTTTTATTTAACAGTTCTACCTGGTTTGATAGCATGGTCACTGCGTCGAGGTTGAAAACACTGGCGGCTTTAGTTGGGTTTGTCCTCATAACTTACCACTGATAGTTATTCAGTGCCATCTCCTCTATAAACTCATAAGCCGCTTCAGGGGTTTTGTTATTTAGGGTTCCACTGGCGGCTGAATCGATCAACTGCCTAGTTGAGGGGTTCACACCGTTGTAAAAGGTTTGAACCTGTAGCCACAAAGGTAACCCATGGTGAGGGCACCATCTTAATAGATCCTTGTATCTCTCCCATGCATCGTAAAGTGTCTCTAAATCCATCTACACAAAAGAAGAGATATCATTCCTCAACTTAGCCGGCGGAAAATATTTAAGTAAATTTTTTTCGGTCATTTGGTCCCATAGAGTGATTGATCCTTGTGGTAACGAGTTCAACCACCATTTAGCTTTGTTTCTCAACGAGAAGGGAAACAACCGAAGGCAAATGGCATCATCAAAAACGCCATTAATTTTGAAAGTGTCGCAAAACTCCAGAAAATTTGCCAAGTGATTGTTTGGATCCTCATCCTGCAAACCATCAAACTGAATAAACTACTGAATCATCTGAATAGTGTTAGGTTTCAGTTCAAAATTATTTGCAGCAATAGCAGGTCTAACAATACTAGATTCAGTTCCTGTTAAATTAGGTTTAGCATAATCATACATAGTACGAGGAGCAGGATTTTGATTCACCGGGTTTGCGGAAACCACAGGAGGTAGCGGATTATTATCAGCCATCTCTTTTGTAGTATTAGCTTCGTCTTCTTGCTCTTCTTCTATGTATTGTAGACTTCGCCTTATTTCTCTTCGGTTTCTGTGAGCTGTACTTTCAATCTCACTGTCAAAAAGTAATGGTCCTTACAGGTTCCTTCTAGTCATAAACTAAAAGTTCCTGCCAGAAGCAAAGAAGGAAAAATTAGAAAAGTAAAAGAAAGTAAAAATTAAATTGCAAATAAAAGTAAATAAAATGGCTAAGGTAATAAAAATTTAGCGTTCCTAATATCTTAGTCCCCGACAACGGCGCCAAAAACTTGATGTGTCTAAAACTAACTATAACCACAATAAAGGCAAGCGCACCTATCGTTTAATAGTATAGTTATGGTAAGACCGGTTATATCGTATCCACAAGGACCAAGAGTACTAGTAGTTACTATCTTCTCATTATTTAGCCTAAGTATTGGAGTGAATTCTTTTAAACTAAAACTTAATTAAAAACACGACAACGAAAGAATTAGGAAAATACTTTTAGACAATTTTATGAGATAGACAATACCTAAGGAAGAATCCACCTAGACTTCACTTATTACTTTTGATTCATATGATTTATTCACTTGTCTTAATCCGTAGAAATCCCTGATTTATGTTAATATCTCTCTCGAAACTAAAAACAACTGAATCTAGGTTGATTAATTGAAATCTCTTTCTAATTAAAACCCCTATTGTCGCATTAACTCGATCTATGGATTCCCCTATTACATTTGACTCTAATCCGGCAAATTTTCGTCGCCCTATCTCTAGGGTTGCAATCAACTCCGCTTAATTGTGTTGATCTACTCTTAAACAGGGACTTTTGCTCCACTAAATAAGCACATTCGACTTGAATTGATAACCAGAATTATCAAAACAAGAATAAGAACTCACAATTAAGAATAAGAACAAGTATTTATCTTATAAATCAAATAATGATAAGATTCGTCTTAGGTTTCATCCCCTTAGATATTTAAGGGATTTAGTTCATACTGATAGAAGGAAACATCTCAAAATAAGGAAAACTGCAAAATATAAGAAACCCAAAAACTTCTAAAGAACTTGATGGGAGATCTTCAGTCTTGGTGGAGATCCTTCCTCCGAGCTACTTCCGACGGCTGTCTTCGAGTATTTTCTGCGTTCTATTTCGCGTCCCCCTTTAGGTCACCCCCTAGGGTGTTTATATAGGCTTTGGAAGTCTTTCTTTACTCACAAGTAACCATTTACGAATAGAATTAGTCTTTGATGCGGCAGGGACACGCCCGTGTGACACGCCCGTGTACGATAGCCTTAGACAGTGCTCGCTCCTGGTCATGACACATGGCCGTGTGGTCTGCCCGTGTACGTTGATCCAGGCCGTGTTCGATCCTGCTCGCAACACACGGCCGTGTTGAATTCTTAGATAGGCCCATTTTGTCCCTTTTTGGCCCGTTTATCGTTCTTTTCGACCCCCTAAGCTCTCTTGAGTGTAAAACATGAAATTAAGAGATTAGGAGCATCAAATTCATCAATTCTAATGGAAACTCATCCAAAAATAAGCTAAGCATGGGGTTAAAATATGTATAAATTATGGTTTATCATACCCTCAGATAGCAAAATTACCAAAATACCCCCGATTTGTGAAATTACTGAAATACTCCCGATTTGTGAAATTACTGAAATACCCTCAGATTGTGAAATTATCGAAATACCCCTGATTTGTGAAATTACCGAAATACCCCCAGTTTGCAAAATTACCTAAATACCCCTGAATAGTAGGATTACCGAAATACCCTAATAGGGTAAAATGACTATTTTGCCCTTGTGGGTAAATGACTGACTTAGACTATGAATTTGACTAATTTAACTTTGATCGTATGACTATGTTTTAACTGACTTGACTGTGGTCGTGTGACTGATATTCTTTTAATATGTGTTTAAATGACTTTACTGAGCATGGCCATTTTGCATACACGTGTAATGATTGAGCATGACATACACGACATATTGCATGGGGTTGAGACATTAATACAGAGGAAGTTCTGATAGGGTCGCACGGGTCGCATGAGACGACTGTGGATCAAATATTGATCTGTTAAGGTTGCACGGGTCGAATGATACGACTGTGGACCGACGGACGGTTTAAAGCCGCGTAATCTGATTATGGCTCTGTGCCAACCTAAATATGGCTTTGTGCCATCTTGATTATGGCTTTGTGTCAATCGTGTTTACCAGTGGCTATGTGCCTAACATATATATTGATGACTCTATGTCGATCATAATTACCCGTGGCTGTGTGCCGATTATATTACCGTCGCTGATGGCTATGTGCCAAATTTATTACAGTTACCGATAGCTTTGTGCCATCCTATTTATGGCTCTGTGCCATCCTGATTATGGTTTATAACCATTCTGTTTGTGGCTTTTAGCCGTTCTGTCCACGGCGTCTTACCGTTATGTTGACTTAGTGCTGCAACCGATGCTAAGCTTGGTGTGTTGGCTGGGTGGGTCGATTTTATCCCCACATGAGTGTAGGGTTGGTACGGGTGGTGTGTTGGCTGGATCGGGGTGGGATGCATCCTCATACTATTGCATATCTGTTTATGAGATTTGTCATTGTACTGGGCTTAGGGCCACTTGTTCTGTATTAGTTTGGGCTGGGCCCAATTGATTCTGTTATAGGCTGTGACCCAAACGATATTGTAGTGGGTTTTGGCCCACGTATGCTCCGAACTAAACTGTACTGTTACTGTTATAGGGGTTTGGCCCAGACTATTTCAGCTTTTGTTTCTATATACTAACTGTTACTCTAGTAAGGGGATTACACACTGAGTTTTCGTAAACTCACCCCGTTTTACTCTATGCAGGAAATCCCCAGCGTTAGGAGGATCGGTGCTGCGAGGGACTCGGAGGTGACCACACGACTGCGACTGTTATGCTTTGGACTTTATATATGTTTTAAATTCAGTTTTCAGTTTTAATTTCTGTAATAAAGCCTCTCTGGATTTAATTCTGAATTTGGGATTTTGTTACGTTTTATATCTGTTAGACGTAGACGAGTTTTCAACCCAATTACTGATTTTAAAAACATACGTTTTGAACTTCTTTACCTCAAATTAGCTTCTATGACTAAAAGTGAACGAACACAACGAAGTTAATAACGTTTTTAAAAGTGATTAACTTTTCAATGAATCTCGTTTTGAAACTGAACGAACAGAAACTGAGACTTTAGTTTTTAAATACTAAGGAGGGTTTTCAATGAAAACATGGTTTTCAAAAATCACTTCAATGTGATACGCCAGATTCGACCATAACGTCTAGGCCGGGTTTGGGGCGTTACTTTTAGTGGTATCAGAGCCTCGTTGCAAAACTCGACTGTGGATTGGGTTTTTAAATTGAATTTCTGAAAGAACTGTTTCAAAAGATTTGAAGTATGTGAAATGTTTTACAGAATATTTTCCTGAAAGTGTGGCTCACCAAGTCTCCGTCACCGAACCCGTAAGTTTTCTGAATACTTTTGTCTGTTTAGAAATTAAAATACAGTGAGTTAGAAATACTGTGGTTTCTTTAGATATTGGACTGTATTTTTTTGTATTTATTCTTTGTGTGTTTGGAAATGTTGGATGTGATGTTCTGGATATAGAAATTGTAACCTATCTGCTACGATAGGTAGATGTTTTGGATGTGTGTTAAAGATGTTGGGATCAGAGTGCGCAGTGGTAGCGTAATGTTGTAGTTGTACACGACTACCCTGTCAGTTGGAAGGGACGAAATTTCCTTAAGTAAGGGTGAATTGTAACGCCCTGAATTTGGGCATAGTAGGATTGGGCCTTGTGCCTGGGAGCCGCTAGAAGAATGCTCATAAAAGTTTAGGTGTGCGAGAAATATATCATAAATTAAGTGTAGCTTTAGTGGCTAAGTATTTGGGCATATTTGAGAGTGCTTGAGAAGCCTGGGTTCAAGTTTGGGTGTTTGCAAAATTTTAATTTGGGCTCTTAAGTGAACCTGGATGTTAGCTTATACGACTTATAATAATTAGTGTTTGTTTTATGACAAAAAGAGAGAAGGGATCTAGGGGCAAGGTGGCGCTATCGACAAAATGAACCAAAAAAGAATTAATTCAATCAAGGAAATTCAAGCTAAGCACAAAGTTGTAATCATCTAAACAAATTACCTTGAAATATTCTTTGCCTTTCCACTCGCCGGTTTTTAGCTCCACTTTTTGTTCTACTCCTTTAGTTGGGACCTCTTTGAATTTACTATCTTGATCTTCTTGGTTAATTATCTAACCAAGAGACCAAGTTTACCCACGCCTTTCTCCAATATGAACAAGTTTGATGCCCCCTATTTCAATAAGAGCACTCTTTCTTTGACCTGGGATGTTTATGTCCACATACATCAACCTTTTTTGCTTGTAACCCCTATTCACCTCACTATCACCAGGCTCTAATTTTTCTCCTTACTGATCGTAGATCACTCTAGGTAATTTTACATCCTATGTGGACCACAACATAAGAAGCACTCCACTTGCTTTATTTGACACTCTTTGCCCCTCTTGGCTTCGATACCACGCACGATTGAACCAATCCTCATGGGTGCTTTTTGTGGCTCATCATCCTCTTTGATGGAAGAAAACACGGATCGTTTCGGACAGTCCCTTACCATATGCAAACTGCCACTTAAGAAGCATTGTATATCGCTATTCTTTTCCTTCAGGTTTTTAAGTTTCCCCTTCCCATTTTGTGGGTTTCCATTGCCACCATTATCGTTGCTATGCTCAACTTATCCCTCTTCATCTTCACCACCATTTCCCTTATCCTAGGGCTGAGAAAACTCGAACTTGTCTTCCCTCAAAATAAGTTCAATCAAGGACTCTGCCACAATTATAGCTATGGACAGTTCTTGGACCCCTCGACGTTCCAATTCTTATTTGACCCACGGATTCAACCTATCCATGAAATAGAAGAATTCTTCTTTCTCACTCAAATTAGTGATTTTGAGCATTAGTTCACAAAACTCCTTCACATACTCTTGAATTGTGTCTTATTGTGAGAACCAATGCAACTTAGACTGAGCCTCCTTCTCCGCATATTGGGAGTAAAATTGCTCCTTGAACTTTTTCTGGAACTCCTCCCAAGTCTCCATTGTGGCCTAACCACGGCTTTCATCTGTGGATCTATGCCTCCAACATAAAGAGCAAAATCAGTAAAAGATCTAGCATCAATATTTACCTTAGCATCTATTAGTAATACTGCCCTAGGCCTATTGTATGGAAGTTTTATTTTGATTAAATGAATTTATTATTATAGTTTTCATTTTTAATATATAATAATATCCTTGAATAATTTTATTCTAAATGTCCCGAATCGGTCATTGTTGTGGGAACAACAATGAATTAAGATTAGTTTGGAATATGATAGATATTCATATGATGAATATGTGTTTGAGAAATAAATCATATTCATATGTATTTGTTGAGAATAGATATTTGACCGACCCGATTTGATATTAATACATGGATCAAAGTCATAAATTAAATATTTACATAGTTGTGCCATTAAATCCTTAGACCTGAAATCACTATAGTTCTCAACATAAGGAATTTTATGTTTTGGCATAATCAAACGTTGTTTTTAACCGAAAAACTATAAAAGTTATGCTTGAACATAATTAGAATCATGTAGTGTGATGTGAGTGATTAAGATGGAATTTGTCCCTTTTATTATAATAGAGATATCTCTAGGCCCCTCGACGATTGAGACTGAAAAATGCATGGCCATGCTTGAATGAATTGATGGACATCAATGTCTTTCGTATTGTCAGTCTAATTGGGTATTGAGAGATTAAAGATAGAACGATATAAGGTTGACTTTATCCATGCCTTATACACTATCTAGATATCATGAGACAAAAGGATTATGTCATGAGCTGTATTTAGGTTGCCTCAAATCATGATCTTTTATTTAACTTGGGTAGCTGTAATGTCTTGCTAGAGGTCACTTATGACTTGTAGGAAAAAATATGATTTGGGCCTACTGCCAGCTTTAATTGAACCTATAGGGTCACACATTAAGAATGAATAAGAATGGTTAAGTTTATCGCTCTCTTTAAGTAATTTAAAATGATATTATTATTTTAAATTACGAGTAATAATCAATTATTATTTTTATTCGAATTTAATTTTTGGAAATTTAAATTTGTAGTCAAAATGATAAGAAATAGTAATTTTGTTGCTATTTCCTGTTAAATTCAGAAATAATAATAAATGAGATAAAAAAGGGATTTGATATATTCCTTATAAGATAAGGAAATAGAATTTAATTATTATTTAAAAGAGTTTTTAAAATTCAGGATAAAATCTGATATTCCTTATCAAATAAGGAAAGAGATTCTAAATTATTTAAAAGAGTTTTAAATATATATACAACCTCAAATCCAGTTTTATCGAACCCTATATATATGTGATATATGTACACTCCTCTTGTAACAAAAGTTTTTGGCTATCAGTCGTTTGAGAGAATAAACCAAAAATGTTTTGAGAAAACAAAGTTGGAACAAGCATTCCATTCGATCGTTCATCATTCGTTCGAGTGTGAATACTTGTAGAGGGTGGTCGTCTTCCAACAAGGCAGCACCTTTGGAGATCTGATTCAAATCAGGCATTAGTATCTAGAAGTTTAACGAAACAAGGTAATTTTCATTATTCCCTTTTCAATTTGTACGTATTGCATGAGATCCTTGGTAGTTTATGAGATATCAATTTTATGTTTCACAGCGTTATGCTCGTATGAGATTCAAACTCTATCCCATATCCCAACAGTGGTATCAGAGCGCCTTACTTTACGTATTTATCGTGCTTGCGCTATATTTGAATCGCATGGTGTTGTTGTATGTAGTGTTGCCTATTGCATGGTGCATAGTATGGCCTTTTAGGTTTATGTGAATGGCATATTATTTTGTTATTATTTTACAAGGGGTTGAAATTATTAAATACGGCCTGCATGTCGTTTTATTTTATTGTAATTTTATTTTCTAGTAGAAGTAAATTTTATTGTAATATAACAAAAAGACATTATAAGCCCCTTTGGAGTCATGCCATCTGACCATGATGATGGAGGAGCTAGATGACTATACATAAGTTGGTGGTCCAAGGCGATGTCATGGAGATGCTAATTAGAATCTAGTGAGATGTGAGTGATTAAGATGGAATTTGTCCCTCTTATTATAAGAGAGATATCTCTGGGCCCCTCGACGATTGAGACTGAAAAATGCATGGCCATGCTGGAATGAATTGATGGAGATCAATGTCATTCGTTTTGTCAATCTAATTGGGTATTGAGAAATTAAAGATAGAATGATATAAGGTTGACTTTATTCATGCCTTATACTCTATCTAGATATCGTGAGACAAAAGGATTATGTCATGAGTTGTATTTAGGTTGCCTCAGATCATGATCTTTCATTTAACTTGGGTAGTCGTAATGTCTTACTGGAGGCCACTTATTACTTGTAGCTACTGCCAACATTAATTGAACCTATAGGGTCGCACATTAAGAATGAGCAAGGTTTAGTTTATCACTCTCTTTAAGTAATTTAAAATGATAAGATTATTTTAAATTACTTAGTAATAATCGATTATTATTTTGATTCGAATTTAAGTTTTGGAAATTTAAATTGTAGTCAAAATGATAACAAATAGTAATTTTTTACTATTTCCTATTAAATTCGGAAATAATAGTAAACGAGATAAAAAGGGGATTTCATATATTCCTTATCAGATAAGGAAATATAATTTAATTATTATTTAAAAGATTTTAATATAAATAACAATTAAAATTAAAAATCAAAAGGATTTGATATATTCTTTATCGATAAGGAAATAGAATTTAATTATTATTTAAAAGAGTTTTAGATAAATAATAATTAAAACATAATTTAATTATTATTATTAAAAAGAGTTTTAAATAAAGGATAATTAAATAGAATTTACATTATTATTTAAAAGATTTTTTAAAATTCAAGATAAAATTTGATATTCCTTATCAGATAAGGAAATAGATTTTAGATTATTTAAAACAATTTTAAGTATATATGTAACCTCAAATCCAGCTTTTACCCAAACCTATATATATGTGATATATGTACACGTCTCGAGTAACACAAGTTTTTGGCTATCAACCGCTTGAGAGAATAAACCAAAAATGTTTTGAGAAAACGGTTGGAACTAGCATTTCATTCGATCGTTTGTCGTTCGTTCGAGTGTAGATACTTGTAGAGGGTGGTCATCTTCCAACAAGGCAACAACTTTAGAGATCTGATTCAAATCAAGCATTAGCATATGGAAGTTTAATGAATCAAGGTAATTTTCGTTATTCCCTTTTCGATTTGTACGTATTGCATGAGATCCTTAGTAGTTTATGGGATATCAATTTTATTTTCCGCCGCGTTATGTTCGTATGAGATTCGAGTAACACCCCTCACCCGTATTCAACGCTTGAATAGGGTTACGAGGCATTACCAGACTTATAAGACATTTAAACATACTTTCACAAACATTCAATCAATACATGTAATCATCATTCAATCTCAATCACTCTGTCCCTAATACGAGCCTACGAGGCCTTAAACATGCATTGGGAGTGGTTCGAGACTAAACTGATAACCCGAGAAACTTTTCAACACTTAGAAAATTTTTCTCAAAATAGGGGACACACGCCCGTGTGGTCAGGCCCTGTGTCTCACACGACTACCAGACACGCCCGTGTCACAGGCCGTGTGAACATTCGAAATGGGAGCACATGGCCATGTCCTAGCCTGTGTCCTGCCCCATGTCCAAACAAGTGAGGTTACTGACTTGGGTCACACGGCCAACCACACGCTCGTGTGTCTAGCCCGTGTGCCCTTCGAAGTGGCCACACACGGCCGTGTGCCAGGCCGTGTGCTATGCCGTGCCAAACCTGTAAGGTATACTGACTTATGAAACACGGCCATGTCACACGCTCCTATGCTAGGCCGTGTGCCAATTAGGGGGTATACTGACTTGTGCCACACGGCCGATCACACACCCGTGTGTGAGGCCGTGTGGAGCATACTGACTTCATTTCAATTTTAACACTAGGGAACACACGGCCGCGTAACATGACATGTGTCACACACGACTGAGACACACGCCCGTGTCCCTACCCGTGTGGACAAAAATAGGCTATTTACAAGGCCAAATTGCCACCCACAATCTCATGTACCTAAACAAACCAAATGGCACAAATTCATAGCATAATTGAACATCCATTTTAGCAATATTCAAGACAATTTCATACCATTTCCAATACTAATAACGAATATGCTTATACCTTCAAATCTTACTCAACCAAAACATGCCAAAATACATATAACAATCATCTAGTTAAACCTATACTTAACATACATCATTAACATCAAGATCATAAGCATATAACTACTCCAATAGCAAGTCAAATAACCTCCACAATTTGTATAATATACAAGCCACATATAACTATTCATGAACTCACAACATAAGTGATATATTTATGTATATATACACATAGTTCAACCATACCAAAACAAGCCAACTTTCATGGCTATATGCACAAACCAAAACATATACATTTACAAGCTATCTCAAATGGCACAACTCACTACCAAATCACAACCAACATGACCATAGTCCCTATACATGCCATATACTTAAAATACCAAGTTATTAAGTACCGAGTGAATGGTGGATAGTGTGAAACGATCTCTGATGATCCTCGAATGCGAGCTAGCTTTGATAACACTACAA
This sequence comes from Gossypium sturtianum, assembly GCA_025698515.1. NCBI lineage: Eukaryota > Viridiplantae > Streptophyta > Magnoliopsida > Malvales > Malvaceae > Gossypium > Gossypium sturtianum. Next base: position 65,679,902 of record CM046946.1, on the reverse strand, counting down.
AACAAGGGAAAAATGAACAAAGTAAGCTTTATAGCTTAGTAAGCTCGTGTGAAATAAACTCAACTAATCATAAATACACAAATCATCAATTTGAACTTGTTAGCTTGTAATTCATAAATACTAACAAACCTTCCACATGTTTAATCATATGCTTCTATGTAAATTCAAAACTTCTTCTAATTTAAGTTTATACTTTCCATGTACAAACCTATACAAACTCGTAACCAACTCATACTTGTTTGAAATACTACTGAATACTCGATATCTCGCACACTAAGTGCCATTACATAGCCGAAACTATTTTAATCTTGCACACTAAGTGCCATACATAGCCGAAGCTATCTAAATCTCACACACTAAGTGTCATACGTAGCCAGAGCTATCTCGAATCGCACACCAAGTGCCTTACATATCCGAAGCTATCTCGGTCTCGCACACTAAGTGCTATATATAGCCGAAGCTATTCCGAATCATCATCAAACATGACTATATTCTCATATACACAATTTATACAATATCAAAGCATTTAAAGCGTAGTTGTAACAATGCTTATTACATACGAACTTACCTCAGATGTGAAAACGGCGAATCTAGTCGATTAGTCGATAACTTATCTTTTCCCCGATCCAAGTTCGTATTTCACTTTTCTTGATCTAAATATATTCAAAATTAACTTATTTAATCATCTATTCATTCAATTTAGTCCAAAACACTCTTTAAGGCACATTTAAACTTTTGCTCCTAAACTTTCACATTTTTACAATTTAGTCCTTATTTCACAAAATCACAAATTCATGCAAATTTCACAACACCCATGCTTAGCCGAATTACCATAAGGCTCTTGGAAGCCCATATTTATCACTTTTTAACACATTTAACCACTAACTTTACACATTCTCAATTTAACCCCTATTTTACATTTTCTCTAAAAATCACTTTACAAAACTTGTTTATCTAACAACAAGATTTCATATTTCATCATCAAACATCAAAGAACACATATATTCATCAATGGAAACTTTCAAAATCTTTAACAGTTTTGCAAATTAGTCCCTGGGCTAGCTAGTACTAGCTGTAACGATCTCAAAAACATAGAAATCATTAAAAACGAGACAAAAATGGACTTACAATTGAGATAGGAAGCTTGGACGAATATGAAACCTAACTTATGGCTTTTATTTCCTCCCAAATTTGATTGATGAAGATGATGAATGCCCAAATTTTATGTTTTGTTTGATGTTAATTAACTTATATTACTAATTACAAATTTAACCTTTATAATAAATCATTAATGCATATGTTAATATGTCCTTATATGTCCACTCAAATTAATAATGGTCTAATTACCACATAAGTACCTTAACTTAAAGGTTCTATAGCTATTAGACACCTTTAGCTAATAGAACTCAAGTTTTACGCTTTACGCGATTTAGTCCTTTTTCTCAAATTGACCATTTAAACGATAAAATTCCTTGACGAATTTTTGACACAATCACTCAATCATGCTGTAAACATTAAAATAAGAATAAAATCAATATTTTGAACTTGGATTTGTGGTCCCAAAACCACTATTCTGATTTGACTAAAAACGGGCTGTTACAACTCTCCCCCCTTAGGGATTTTCGTCCCCGAAAATCTTACCAATGAATAGGTTAGGGTACTGTTTTCTCATAGCTTCCTTGGGCTCCCACGTAGCCTCTTCAACACCGTGTCGTTTCCAAAGTACTTTTATAAGAGCTATGCTTTTACTTCTCAACTGTTTAACCTCACGTGTTAGAATTCGATCGGTTCTTCTTCGTTATACGTCATATCGATTAAATTTCAATCTCGAAGGAGAAATCACATGTGATGGATCAGATCTATATCGGCGTAACATCAACACATGAAATACATTATGAATCTTTTCTAACTCCAATGGTAAGGCTAATCGATATGCTACTGGCCCTATTCTTTCAATGATCTCATACGGCCCGATGAATCTCGGACTCAATTTGCCTTTGCGACCGAAACGAAGACTTTCAAGAACACTTTGTCACCGATCTGGAATTCAATGTCTTTTCATTTCAAATCTGCGTATGATTTTTGACGATCTGAAGCTACTTTCAAAAAGTCGCGAATTACTTTCACTTTCTCTTCTGTTTTTCTAACCAAATCAACCCCGTGAATCTATTTCTCACTAAGCTTGGTCCAGTACAATGGAGTCTGGCATTTATGACCATAGAAAGCTTTGTACGGTGCCATCTTTATGCTCGATTGAAAGCTATTTTTATACGCAAATTCAACCAATGCAAATATTTCTCCCAATTGCCTTCGAATTCCAAAACACAACATCGGAGCATATCTTCAAGAATCGAATTACTCGCCAGATTGACCGTCGGTTTGCGGATGAAAAAGTCAGATGAAATTCAATTTCGCACCCAGAGCTTCTTGCAATTTCTTCCAAAACCGTGATGTGAATCTTGAATCTCTATCCGAAATAATCGAAACTGGCACCCTGTGCAATCTAACGATCTCAGAAATATACAACTTAGCCAATTTATCAAGCGAAGAGTCAGTACGTACCGGGATGAAATGTGCTGATATTGTCAATCGATCAACGAAAACCCAAATTGCATCTTTCTTTTTTGGAGACAGGGGTAATCCCGATACAAAATCCATAGTCACTCTATCCCATTTCCACTCCAGTATCATCACACACTGAAGTAAACCTGAAGGTACTTGATGCTCGGCTTTCACTTGCTGACAAATCAAACACTTCGATACAAACTCAGAAATATCTCGTTTCATACCAGACCACAAATACGATTTCTTCAAATCATTATACATTTTAGTATTCCCAGGATGAATGGATAACCAACCACTATGTGCCTCGTATAAAATTTTCTAAATCAACTTTGGATTTTTCGGTACGCAAATTCTATCTCGAAACATTAAACAATCATCGGATCCGATTTTGTACTCTGAACCACTAGGCGATTCGCACTGCACTCTTTTAGCTTGCATTTCACTATCACATTTCTGAGCATCGCAAATTTGCTGTAGAAATACCTGTTTAGCTTTTAACTCAGCTAAAACTAAACCATCATCAGATAATGTCAACTATATATTCATTGCTCTTAAGGCAAACAACGATTTTCTACTCAAAGCATCCGCGACTACATTCGCTTTCCCTGGGTGATAATCAAACACTATCTCATAATCTTTCAATAGCTTGAACCATCTCCGTTTTGGCAAATTCAAATCTTTTTGAGTCATAATATACTTTAAACTTTTATGATCAGTAAAGATGTGACATTTTTCACCGTACAAATGATGACGCCAATTTTTTTGTGCAAACACTATAGCGGCCAACTCTAAATCGTGCATCGGATAGTTCTTTTCATGTGGCTTCAACTGTTTGGAAGCATAAGCTATAACTTTTCCCTCTTGCATCAGCACACAACCCAAGCCATTCTATGATGCATCACTGTAAATCAAAAATTCTTTACCCGATTCAGGTTGAACTAATACTGGTGTAACACCCCATACCCGAGTCCAGGGCTAAGACTGGATACGAGACATTACCATGAATGAACTCACTTAAACATGTACTTATGGGCTGTAAAATTTTGTTCCGAATTAAAAACTTCTCTTTCTTAGTCAAATCAGACATTTTATGGGCCTACGAGGCCACAGACTTACGTCCCGAAACTTTCGGAACTCATCTGGAAACTTTCTCTCGAACAGGGGTCACACGTTCGTGTGACTTGGGACACGCCCGTGCACCCCTAAAACATGCCCGTGTCTTTCACCCATGGTGGATACTGGCAAATTACACACGGCCTGCACACGCCCGTGGCCCCAAACCGTGCCTAAAACCCCGACGATTCTCGCTAATGCCCCACGGCCAAGGCACACGCCCGTGCTTAACACCCGTGGTGCACACTGACTACCTTAACACGGCCTAGAGTCTAGACACACGCCCGTGTAGCTAGCCCGTGGCCAACACTGGTTAATCCCACATGCCCTAGGCACACGCCCGTGTGACTAGTCCATTGTCTATTCTGACTTAAGATACAAAGGTGCAGGGTGCACACGGCCTAGACACATGGTCGTGTGTCCATCCGTGTGGGCACTTAGAGGCTATTTACCAAGCCAATTTCCACCCTGAAATCAAGACCAAACTTATGCTCAATTCAGCAACTCAAGTATTACATCTAACATGAACAAGGATGCATACTTCATTGATAGATTAAAAGATACATACTTAATCATTCATGAATTATCTCTTTGGCCATATACAAAAAGAATACTAAGCTTGATAGCCAACACTTTGGCTAGTTTTAAAACATAACACAAAATGAAATGTTTCCTATACATGCCATACTTAATATAAACAACTTGGCTATACCAAAATAGCGATTGATAGTGTGCTCGAGCTCGATGACGATGATCCACGAGATTAGCTTGGCGGGACTACATGGAAAGAAAGAATAAAGGACGTAAGCATTTAGCTTAGTAAGTTTGCATAAAATGCACATAGTAACATACTTGCTCAATATAACTCATTTAACATAAACAATGGTATCATAAATTTCAGCTATTTAAGCTTACTTACTCATACTGATTCTTACATATCTCATGATACTTACTAGTCTCACACTCGTGAGGTAAACAAGGTACCTGTATCACTTGATCACATAGATCAGCATACTCTACAATAATAATTATAATCTCTAGTTAATCATTCATAATATGAGTAATACTCATTTCTAACTTGATAATAGCTTTTCTTACTTGTCTTTCTTGTTATCATTTAAACTTTACTCATTTGCCAGATGAATTTCTGCGAATAACCGGGATCTTTGAATCTCATCCCACATAACTCAATGCCAAAGCCATATCCTCGATATGGTCTTACATGGGATATCTCATCTTGGTATTGATGCCATGTCTTGACATGGACTTACTCAAAGTCTTCCTTGTGTGTTCCCTTGGGAACTTACCATTGCCATGTCTTGACATGGTCTTACTTGGTATCTTTACTCATGAACTGGTCAATGCCGAGCCTTGGCTTGGACTTACATGAAATCTTTCTTGTTACTCACCAATGCCATGCCTTGGCTTGGACTTACATGGAATCTCTACCTCATGATAGCTTTTCAATGCCAAGACTTGTCTTGGACTTACATGACATCTTTGCTTGGAGACTCACCAATGCCATGCCTTGGCTTTAATGAAATGGGTCTTCATCTCATAATAACTCTTCAATGCCAAGACTTGTCTTGGACTTACATGAAATCTTGCTTGATTGCCGATGCCATGCCTTGGCTTGGTCTTATACGGACTTTCTTATCTCGTGTGGTAGATCGAGTATCCAAAGTAATTCAACTTCAATCGGGACTTTCTCATGCTTAATCTCATTAATTTCTTTATTTAACATAGCAATAAGCATTTCTATGGTAATAATGTACATTATACTAAGCAATTCAATGATAATAATCATAAAGCTTAGAAATCATACAAACTTACCTCAATATACAAAATGTATGTAGATATGCAATTTAGTCCTCGACTTTGTTCTTGCCTCGATTTCGATTCGGGCTTCGTTTTTCTTGATCTATAATAATAATTAGATCATTTAATACTCATATTGACTAAATTGACTCTTAACTCAAACTTTGGCAAAATTACTATTTTGCCCCTAAACTTTCTCATATTTGCACTTTTGCCCCTAGGCTCGTAAAATAATTCACATTCAACTTTCTTAAACATCATGTTTAGCTGATTCATTTTCTATACTATAACAATCATCAATTCTCACTATTTCTAATAGGTATGACCAATTTCATAACTATTACAAATTAGTCCATACTATCATTTTTCATGAAATTCACTAAGGAAAAGATGTTTATCTAACATCAAACTCCCATAATCTTCCATAAAATATCATTTTACATGCATGATACACATGGGTAGATTTTTGAACATGCTTCTTAGCTCATCTTATAGCTAAAAATAGCTAATTCATAATACGAGGACTCCAAAAATACGAAGAATATTAAAAAAACGGGGCTAGGATGACTTACTTGCAAGCTTCAAAAATTTGAAGAACCCTAGCTATGGAGTCTCCCAATTTTCGGCACAAGGAAGAAGATGAATGAAATTTTTATCATCTTTTTTAATCATTTAATTGGTAAATGACCAAAATGCCCTTCTCTTTAAAAATTTACAATTTACTAACTTATGTCCATTTTTGTCCAAAACTTATAATTTTGGAAAATTGCTATTTAAGGACTTCTAATTAATATTCTAAAGCTATTTCATACAAAAAGCTTCTAGAAACTCATATTTTGCAACTTTTGCAATTTAGTCCTATTTGATCATTCCATGTCAATTTCACAAAATTCCTACATGCAACTTTAATACTATCATGCAAACATGTCATAAACTTTAAGAACTCAATTTACTAACTCAGATTTGTGGTCTCGCACCACTATTCCGACTAGGCCCTGAATCGGGCTGTTACAATTCTCCCCCTCTTAGGAATTTTCGTCGTCGAAAATCTTACTTGCAAACAGGTTTGGATACTGGTTTCTCATGATTTCTTCTAGTTCCCACGTAGCTTCTTATATTCCATGTCTTTGCCACAATACTTTTACCAGGGCAATACTTTTATTTCTTAGTTGCTTGACTTCTCGAGCTAAAATCTTAACTGGTTCTTCACCATAAGTCATGTCGGGATGAATCTCTACCTCTGACGGGGTAACTACATGTGAAGGATCTGATCGGTAGCGTCACAACATGTACACGTGAAATATATCGTGAATCCTATCTAACTCTGATGGCAAAGCCAATCGATAAGCTACTGGCCCAACTTTCTCGGTAATCTCATACGGTCCAATAAAACGTGGACTCAACTTGCCTTTCCAAAAATCTGAGAACTTTTCTCCATGGTGACACTTTCAAGAAAACTTTATCTCCGACTTGATACTCTATCTCTTTTCTCTTTAAGTCCAAATAGGACTTCCTGTCTATTTGATGCGCCTTTTAAACATTCTCGTATCACTTTCACTTTCTCTTAACTTCTCTAACCAAATCAACCCCGTGAATTTGGTTTTCCTTGAGTTCAGTACAAAATAAAGGCATTCTGCACTTATGCCCATATAGAGCCTCATAAGGCGCCATCTTTAAATCCGACTGAAAACTATTATTGTAGGAAAAATCTACCAATGGGAGAAACTTTTCCCAACTGCCTCGAATTCAAGAATACAACATCTGAGCATATCCTCGAGTACTTGAATTAACCTTTCCGACTGACCGTCAGTTTGAGGATGAAAAGCGGTACTAAAGTTTAACTTTGTACCCAAGGCCTCTTGCAACTTCTTCCAAAATCTGGACGTAAACCTCGGATCTCTATCCGAGATGATTAACAACGGAACACCGTGAAGCCTTACTATTTCTGAAACGTAGAAGTTTTCCAACTTGTCTAGTGAGTAATCAACTCATACAGGTATAAAATGGGCTGACTTTGTAAGTCTATCAACCACGACCCATACAGCATCTTTCTTGCTCGAAGACAACGGTAAACCCGTTACAAAAGCCATAGTAATACGGTCCCATTTCCATTTCGGAACCAAAATGGGTTGAACCAAACCCGAAGGTACTTGGTATTCAGCCTTTACTTGCTGACAAATCAAGCATTTGGAAACGAACTCTGAAATATCTTTCTTCATTCTCGGCCACCAATATTGTTGCTTCAAGTCATTATACATCTTGGTACCACCCGGATGTACAGATAAACATCCATTATGGGCCTCACGCAAAATTCTGAATAAGCTCTTCCTTTCTCGATACTGGACTCTATCTTTGAACATCGACTTCCATTGGGACTAATCCCAAATCGGACTCAACATTTGTCTCAGACCGAGCTCTCTTGACTTGCAATCCACTATTTTCTTTTTGAACTTCAATGATCTCTTGAAAAATTGGTCTAGCTCTCAACTCGGCTAGAATAGAACCATCGTCGGATAAATTCATCCGTGAATTCATGGCCCTTAATGCAAATAGGGACTTTCTACTCAAAGTGTCGGCGACCACATTCGCCTTCGGGATGGTAGTCAATGACCAATTCATAGTATTTTATCAACTCTAACCATCTCATTGCCTTAAGTTCAATTCTTTCGTGGCATCAAGTACTTCAAACTTTTGTGATCGGTGAAGATCCGACATCTCTCACCATATAGGTGGTGTCTCCATATCTTCAATGCGAAGACTATGGAAACCAACTCTAGATCGTGGGTCAGATAATTCTTCTCATGTGGCTTCAACTGCTTGAGGCGTAAGCAATCACTTTGCCTTCTTGCATAAGTACACACCCAATCCATTTAAGGATGCATCATTTGTAAATCACAAATTCCTTCCTGTCTCAAAGTTGTACTAAAACTGGAGCTTCTGTCAACATTGCTTTCAGTTTCTCGAAACTTTGTTCGCATCTTTCTGTCCACTCAAACTTCCCATTTTTCTGTAACAATTTAGTCATTGGGGTTGCAATCATAGAAAACCCCTTGACGAATCGTCTATAATAGCCAGCTAGGCCTAGGAAACTTCTAACCTAAGAGACATTTCTCGGTTGATTCCAGTCCATTATGGCCGAAATCTTACTTGGATCTACTCGGACTCCATCTCTCGAGACAATATGTCCCAGAAATCCTACTTCCTTGAGCCAAAATTCACTTTTACTGAACTTGGCATATAATTGATTTCCTCGAAGAGTCTGTAAAACTGTCCGTAGGTGCTCAGCATGCTCATTCTCATCTAGGGAATAAATATGTATGTCGTCAATGAAAATGACTACAAACTTGTCGAGGTATGGTCTGAAGATACGGTTCATTAAGTCCATGAATACCGCAGGAGCATTGGTCAAACCAAAAGGCATGACTAAAAATTCGTAATGCCCATACCTCGTTCGAAAAGCGGTCTTGGATACATCTGAATCCTTTACTCTCAGCTGGTAGTACCCCGATCTCAAGTCTATCTTAGAGAACACGGTGGCTCCCTTCAATTTGTTGAACAAATCATCGATCCTTGGCAATGGGTACTTGTTCTTTACTGTCACTTTATTAAGTTGACGGTAATCTATGCACAATCTCATGGTGCCATCTTTCTTTTTCACAAATAAAACGGGAGCACCCCAGGGAGAACAACTTGACCTAGCAAAGCCTTTATCTGTCAACTCTTGCAACTGTGACTTCAGCTCCTTTAACTCCGTTGGAGCCATTCTGTAAGGAGTAATAGATATTGGTGCGATCTGAGAGCTAGCTCAATCTTTGAACTCAACCTCTAAGCGGTGGTAGTCCTGGTAATTCTTCGGGAAAAACATCCACGTACTCACATATTATTGGTCTTCGACTCAATATTTAACTCTGTTTCTTTATCATTCATCACAAAGGCCAAATATGCCTCATACCCCTTTCTTACGTATCTACTGTGCCGTCATGTGAAAAATCATTGCGGTGATTTACTTTGCTCATCCGATTCTATATGGAGAGTATCCCCATTCTCACATCTCATCTCAATATATTTCTTCCCACAATTAACTATTACATCATGAGTGGTCAACCAGTCCATACCAAGAATGATGTCAAAATCATCAAATGGTAGCAACATAAGATTTCCTTTAAAGTAATGACCTCTAATCATTAATGGACAATCTTTACATACTTCATCAACTAACACACTCTTGCCTTAAGGATTAGACACCTTAATCGTAAATTCTGTAGAATCTATAGGCATATTCATATTGTATACTAGTTTCATACAAATGTAAGAGTGTATGGATCTGGGATCTATTAAAGCAATAACTTTGATATCATAAAGAGAAAAGGTACCCGTAATAACATCAGGAGAAGATGCCTCTTCGCGAGCGCGAATGGCATAAGTCCTCGCAGGCGCCCTACCCTCGGGTCTCGTAGCCTGCTCTCTAGGGTTACCTCTTCCACTTGCCCCACTTCTGGGGTTCCTCTGCGGTCTTCCTCTGACCACACTCCCGGATCTCTGGTTCTGAGCTCTATCTTCTTTCATTGTTTTCGGAAAATGCATTTATGTAGTGGTCCCGGGAACCACATCGAAACATGCATTTTTATGTGCTCGACATTCTCCGGGATGACGTCGCCACTACATGTGGGCATTCGGGTCTATCCAATCGGATGTTCCCCACACTAGCAACTGAGGTTGTCTGTGCCTTACTTCCCAAATATTGCTTACTCTTGTCCTTCCTTGAAAACCAAATGGAAGTAGCCGATCGGGTGGAGAAATCTCTTGACTTCTTGGATGTGGATTGCAATGACTTATTCCACTGTCTCTTTTTAGAGTCACAAGACTCTATTTCAGACTTTCTCTTCTCCTTTACTAGTTCTTCGGCTTTACAAGCCCTCTCTACTAGCACAATGAATTCCTTCAGTTCTAGGACAACAACAAACAATTTGATGTCCTCATTTAGCCCATCTTCAAATCTCTTACTCATGATGGCCTCGGTGGACACGCATTCTCGAGCATATTTGCTAAGCCGTACAAACTCACGCTCATAATCAGTCACAGACATCTTACCTTACTTTAACTCTAAAAATTCCTTTCTTTTCTTGTCCACGAACCTTTGACTGATATACTTTTTCTTGAACTCTTCCTGGAAGAATTCCCATGTGATCTTTTCTCGAGATACCATCGACACAAGGGTGTTCCACCATTGGTAGTTGAGAATCTCTTAACAGAGAGGCTACAGACTTCATGCATTCCTCAGCGTGCATGACAACTCATTAAATACCCTGATAGTATTTTCTATCCAGAACTCAGCCTTTTCCGAATCATCATCTTTTCTAGCCCGGAATTCTTCTACCCTATATTTCCTAATCCTATCAGCTGGAGGCTTCTCTCCTCTTACCACCTCTACTACTTGAGGGGCTCTTTGGATAGGTTGAGGAATAGGTGGGGTAGAGGGGTTGTGCGTTCGGGTTCGTCTGAACGAACTCCGTATACCGGTATTCATCATATGGAGGAAGGCTTTTCTAGCCTCTTCTCCTCCTCCTTGACTCCCGTAGTGGGTCTGCATTCGCTCGTCGGGACCGTCCCGCCTTCACGGAGCCGGTGCGTTACATTTTCACGTCATCCGCCATGCTCTATCTGGATCCATTTACTAAATGTATAAACAAAATTTAAGTCATCAGGAGTCGTCACACTATCATTATAAAAACATTCTTACGTATGGCATGTATAGCTAGACTCGTGCTCGTGCTACGTTAGTCCTAGAACCGACTAAACCGTAACTCTGATACCACTAAATGTAACACCCCATACCCGAGTCTAGGGCTAAGACTGGATACGAGACATTACCATGCTTGAACTCACTTAAACATGTACTTACGGGCTGTAAAATTTTGCTCCGAATTAAAAACTTCTCTTTCTTAGTCAAATCAAACATTTCATGGGCCTACGAGGCCACAGACTTACGTCCCGAAACTTTCGGAACTCATCTAGAAACTTTCTCTCGAATAGGGGTCACACATCCGTGTGACTTGGGACACTCCCGTGCACCCCTAAAACATGCCCGTGTCTTTCACCCGTGGTGGATACTGGCAAATTACACACGGCCCGCACACGCGCGCGTGGCCCCAAACCGTGCCTAAAACCCCGACGATCTCGCTAATGCCCCACGGCCAAGGCACACGCCCGTGCTTACCACCCGTGGTGCACACTGACTACCTTAACACGGCCTAGAGTATAGACACACGCCCGTGTAGCTAGCCCGTGGCCAACACTAATTAATCCCACACGCCCTAGGCACACGCCCGTGTGACTAGTCCGTGGTCTATTCTGACTTAAGATACAAAGGTACAGGGTGCACACGGCCTAGACACACGCCCGTGTGTCCATCCGTGTGGGCACTTAGAGGCTATTTACCAAGCCAAATGCCACCCTGAAATTAAGACCAAACTCATGCTCAATTTAACAACTCAAGTATTACATCTAACATGAACAAGGATGCATACTTCACTGATAGATTAAAACATACATACTTAATCATTCATGACTCATCTCTGTGGCCATATACAAAAAGAATACTAAGCTTGATAGCCCACACTTTGGCTAGTTTTAAAACATAACCCAAAATGAAATGTTTCCTATACATGCCATACTTAATATAAACAACTTGGCTATACCAAAATAGCGATTGATAGTGTGCTCCGAGCTCCGATGACGATGATCCACGAGATTAGCTTGGCGGGACTACATGGAAAGAAAGAATAAAGGACGTAAGCATTTAGCTTAGTAAGTTTGCATATAATGCACATAGTAACATACTTGCTCAATATAACTCATTTAACATAAACAATGGTATCATAAATTTTAGCTATTTAAGCTTACTTACTCATACTGATTCTTACATATCTCATGATACTTACTAGTCTCATACTCGTGAGGTAAACAAGGTACCTGTATAACTTGACCACATAGATCAGCATACTCTACAATAATAATTATAATCTCTAGTTCATCATTCATAATATGAGTAATACTCATTTCTAACTTGATAATAGCTTTTCTTACTTGTCTTTCTTGTTATCATTTAAAATTTACTCATTTGCCCGATGAATTTCTGCGAATAACCGAGGATACTGAATCTTATCCCACATAACTCGATGCTAAAGCCATATCCTCGATATGGTCTTACATCGGATGTCTCATCTTGGTATTGATGCCATGTCTTGACATGGACTTATTCAAAGTCTTCCTTGTGTGTTCCCTTGGGAACTTACCATTGCCATGTCTTGACATGGTCTTACTTGGTATCTTTACTCTTGAACTGGTCAATGCCGAGCCTTGGCTTGGACTTACATGAAACCTTTCTTGTTACTCACCAATGCCATGCCTTGGCTTGGACTTACATGGAATCTCTACCTCATGATAGCTTTTCAATGCCAAGACTTGTCTTGGACATATATGACATCTTTGCTTGGAGACTCACGGTGCCATGCCTTGGCTTCAATGACATGGGTCTTCATCTCATAATAACTCTTCAATGCCAAGACTTGTCTTGGACTTACATGATATCTTGCTTGATTGCCGATGCCATGCCTTGGCTTGGTCTTATACGGACTTTCTTATCTCGTGTGGTAGATCGAGTATCCTAAGTAATTCAACTTCAATCGGGACTTTCTCATGCTTAATCTCATTAATTTCTTTATTTAACATAGCAATAAGCATTTCTATGGTAATAATGTACATTTTACTAAGCAATTCAATGATAATAATCATAAAGCTTAGAAATTATACAAACTTACCTCAATATACAAAATGTATGTAGATATGCAATTTAGTCCTCGACTTTGTTCTTGCCTCGATTTCGATCCGGGCTTCATTTTTCTTGATCTATAATAATAATTAGATCATTTAATACTCATATTGACAAAATTGACTCTTAACTCAAACTTTGGTAAAATTACTATTTTGCCCCTAAACTTTCTCATATTTGCACTTTTGCCCCTAGGCTCGTAAAATAATTCTCATTCAACTTTCTTAAACATCATGTTTAGCTGATTCATTTTCTCTACTATAACAATCATCAATTCTCACTATTTTTAATAAGTATGACAAATTTCATAACTATTACAAATTAGTCCATACTATCATTTTTCATGAAATTCACTAAGGAAAAGATGTTTATCTAACATCAAACTCCCATAATCTTCCATAAAATATCATTTTACATGCATGATACACATGGGTAGATTTTTAAACATGCTTCTTAGCTCATCTTATAGCTAAAAATAGCTAATTCATAATACGAGGACTCCAAAAATACGAAGAATATTAAAAAAACGGGGCTAGGATGACTTACTTGCAAGCTTCAAAAATTTGAAGAACCCTAGCTATGGAGTCTCCCAATTTTCGGCACAAGGAAGAAGATGAATGAAATTTTTATCATCTTTTTTAATCATTTAATTGGTAAATGACCAAAATGCCCTTCTCTTTAAAAATTTACAATTTACTAACTCATGTCCATTTTTGTACAAAACTTATAATTTGGGCAAATTTCTATTTAAGGACTTCTAATTAATATTCTAAAGCTATTTCATACAAAAAGCTTCTAGAAACTCATATTTTGCAACTTTTGCAATTTAGTCCTATTTGATCATTCCATGTCAATTTCACAAAATTTCTACATGGAACTTTAATACTATCATGCAAACATGTCATAAACTTTAAGAACTCAATTTACTAACTCAGATTTGTGGTCTCGCACCACTATTCCGACTAGGCCCTGAATCGGGCTGTTAATACTGGTGCCTCAGTTAACAATACTTTCAATTGATCGAAACATTGTTGACATTTCTCAGACCATTCAAACTTGAAATCTTTCTATAACAGTCTGGTCATCGGTGTAGCAATCATCGAGAACCCTTTTACAAAACATCGATAGTAACCAGCCAATCCCAGAAAGCTTCTGACCTCAGATACATTTCTAGGTGGTTTCAGTTAATAAGCTGCGAGATATCTTGCCGGATCAACTCTTATACCTTCTGCGAAACAATATGCCCTAAAAATCCAACTTTACGGAACCAGAACTCACATTTCTTTGCATTTAGCATACAATTGCTTATCTCTCAAGGTTTGCGGCACAATCCTCAAATGCTCGACATGCTTATATTCATCTCGCGATGAATAGATCGTAATGTCGTCAATGAACACAACAACAAATCTGTCTAAATCTGGTCTAAATATCCGATTCATCAAATCCATAAAAATGGTAGGAGCATTAGTTAATCCAAAAGGCATAACAAGGAATTCATAATGTTCGTACCTCGTTTTGAACGTAGTTTTCAGCACATCTGAGTCTTTAACTCACAACTAATAATAACCAGATCTCAAATCAATATTTGAAAACACTGTTGCACCTTTCAACTGATCAAACAAATCGTCTGTTCTTGTCAAAAGATACTTATTCTTTATCGTAACCTTGTTGAGCTGACGATAGTTAATACACATTCTCATTGACCCGTCTTTCTTCTTAACAAACAATACTGGCGCACCCCAGGGCGAAAAACTCGGTCGTACAAAACCTCTATCTGTTAACTCTTGCAATTGAGCTTTCAACTCTTTTAATTCTGTCGGAGCCATTCTATACGGAGCTATAGATATCAGTGAAGTTCTCAGTACTAAATCAATAGCAAATTCAACCTCTCTGATAGGTGGCAATCCCGGTAATTCTTCAGGAAACACATCCGGATATTCACAGACAACTGGCACTGATTCAATCTTTGATTTAGACACTTTTGTATCCAAAACATAAGTAAGATAGGCTTCGCAACCTTTTCTCTCACATCTCTGAGCTGACAGAGACGAAATCACAACAGGCAATTCATTCGATTCATTTGATTCAATCCGAAGAATTTCATTATTCTGACACTTCAATTCTATAATATTTCATCTACAGTTTACAATAGCATCGTGTAGAGTCAACCAATCCATGCCCAAAATCACATCGAATTCATCAAATGGAAAAAGCATCAAGTCAGCCAGAAAACAGTAACCCCTAGTCATTAAAGGACAATTCTTGCAAACTTTATCAACTAGAACATACTTGCCTAAGGGGTTCGATACTTTAACCACAAACTCAGTAGACTCGATAGGCAAACACTTATTAAACACCAAATTCATACATATATACGAATGAGTCGGTCGGGATCAATCAATGCAATAACATTAGTGTCGAAAGAGAAAATGTACGAGTAATAACATCCGGTGATGATGCTTCTTCATGAGCAACGATAGCATAAGCTCCGTAGGTGCTCTAACTTTGGATCTTCTGGTGGAATCCCTTGTCGCCCCTTGACTACCACTCATATTCCCAACATTTCTTGGTGGTCTTCCTCTAGTCGACATATTACTCGGTCTCACATTCTGAGGTCTATCGTTCTCAACCATCTCAGGACAGTCTTTAATAAAATGATCTCGTGATCCACAACTATAATAAGCTCTATTATTATATTTCACTCAACAATCTCCAAAATACCGTCTTCCACACTGTTGACACTCAGGCTTAATGTCTTTTACGTTGCCAACACTTGATACTGACGTGGCTTGAGCTTTAGGGCAGGTGTATTATTTTCAACGATCTCTATTGGAATATCCCACTGAAGTAGTCGATCAATTAAAATAATCTTTTGATTCCTTTGACGCGGAATGGTAAGGTTTACTCATCGGTCTTTTTCTCAAATCTCTTTCCTCTGAATCAGCCTTTCTCTTTTCTTTACTAAGTTCCTTGGCTTTGCAAGCTCTATCAACCAAAACAAAAAATTCTTTCAATTCTATTATTCAAACTAGAAGTTTAATATCTTCGTTCAACCCATCAACGAACCACTTGCACATGATTTCTTCAGTGGAATCATATTCTCGAGCATACTTGCTCAACCGTACAAATTCTCTTTCATATTCTGTTACAGTCATTCGGCCATGTTTCAACTATAGAAACTCTTTATACTTTTGATCTAGAAACTGTTGACTGAAACTCGGTCTAAAAGAATTCCCAGGTGACTCTCTCCCTCGGCACCACCGATACTAATGTATTCCACCACTGATACGCGATATCTCTCAAAAGGGATATAGCACACTTTAAACATTCAGCTGGCGTGCAAGAAAGCTCGTCAGACACTCAAATCGTATTTTCAAGCCAAAACTCGGCTCTCTCAAGATCACCGTCAACATTAGCCCTGAACTCTTCAGCCCCATGTTTACGAATCTTATCAACTGGAGGCTTGTTCAATATTAAAAGCTCGATTCCTTGAGGAGCTACGGGACCCGATTGAGGATTAGGAGGGGGTGGAGGTTGTTGAGCAACCGGGTTCGTTCGAATATATTGAATGAACCACTCAATCATCATTTGGAAGAAGGCTTCCTTAGCCTCTTCTACCTGACTGCCCGTCACTGGTCTAGAATCAGATGTCGCTATCCCTTGAGTGGGAGCGGGCGTATTACTTTCAACCTCATTAGCTATAGCTCGATTATGATCCATTTACTATATGAAAACACATTTAAAAATTTCAGGAGTCATCACACTATCACAGTTTATATATTGCATGTATAGCTAGACTCTCACACACGCTACGTTAGTCTAAGAATCGACTAAACCGTAGCTCTGATACCAATAAATGTAACACCCCTCACCCGTATTCAATGCCAAAAGAGGGTTACAGAGCATTACTGAACTTATAACACATTTAAACATACTTTCACAAACATTCAATCAATACATGTACTCATCATTCAATCTCAATCACTTTGTCCCTAATACGAGCCACGAGGCCTTAAACATGCATTGGGAATGGTTCGAGACTAAACTGATAACTCAATAAATTTTTCAACACTAAGAAAAATTTTCTCAAAATAGGGGACACACGCCCGTGTGGTCAGGCTGTGTGTCTCACACGGCTACTAGACATGCCCGTGTCACATGCCGTGTGAACATTCGAAATGGGAGCACATGGCCATGTCCTATCCCGTGTCCTACCCCGTGTCCAAACAAGTGAGGTTACTGACTTAGGTCAGACGGCCAACCACACGCCCGTGTGTCTAGCCCGTGTGCCCTTCGAAGTGACCACACACGCCCGTGTGTCAAGCCGTATGCTAGGTCGTGCCAAACCTGTAGGGTATACTGACTTATGCAACACGGCCAAGTCACACGCCCGTGTGCTAGGCCGTGTGCCAATTAGGGGGTATACTGACTTGTGCCACACAGTCGATCACACACCCGTGTGTGAGGCTATGTGGAGCATACTGACTTCATTTCAATTTTAACACCAGGGAACAAACAGCCATGTAACATGATCGTGTGTCACACACGGCTGAGACACACGCCGGTGTCTCTGCCCGTGTGGACAAAAATAGGCTATTTACCAAGCCAATTTGCCACCCACAATATCATGTACCTAAACAAACCAAATGGCACCAATTCATAGCATAATTGAACATCCATTTTAGCCACATTCAAGATAATTTTTGTAATAGCCCGGTTTAAGCTAAATTGGAATAGTGGTTTCGGAACCACAAATTCGATGTCAAAAAATTATTTTCATATTATTTTATGTGTTTACAACATGTTATTTGATATGTGTGAAAAATTCGTGAGCTAATTTTATCGTTTAATTTCTCAATTTGAGAAAAAAGGGTTAAATTGCGTAAAATGCAAAAGTTGCATTCTATTAGTTAAAGGTGTCAAATTGCTTTGTATTTTTAATATGATGGCCTTAAATGGTAATTAGATAATTTTAAATGTTAATGGACATCCATTATATGTTTTTATATGTTTATAATAAAGGTTATATTAGTAAATTGATTAATTAAGTTATAATAAGTAAAACAAAATCAAAATTATTCTTTTATCATCTTCCTTTGCTGAATATTAAGAGAAGAAAAGCCAAAGCTTTAGGTTTTCATTCGACTAGGCTAATTCAAGCAATTAAGGTACAATTTTTTATTTGTTTTTGATGATTTTTATGTTTTTGAGATTGTTGTTTCGTATTCTAGCTAGCCTGTACCTTAGATTTCAAAACTGTTAAAGATTTTGAGAGTTGCCATTGTTAAATTTATGAGTTCTTTGATGTTTAAGGTTGAAATATGAAAGTTTGATGATAGATTTTCATGTTTTGTAAAGTGATTTTTGATAAAAATGCATAATAGGGATTAAATTGTGAAATGTGCAAATTGAGTGGTTGAAATGTGAAATAAATGAAAGTTTTGGGCTGCTAGGGACTTATATGAAATTCGGCCAAGCTTGGGTTTAAAGAAATTATGTGAGTATTATGTATTTGTGAAAGAGGGACTAAATTGATTAAATGTGAAAGTTTAGGGGCTAAAGTGCAAATAGGCCTAAATGTATGTTTTGGACTAATTTGAATGAGTAGTTGATTAAAGAAGTTAATTTTGAATATATTTAGATCAAGAAAAGAGGAATCTTGAATTAGATCGGGGGAAAGGCAAGATTATCGAGTAATTGACTCATTTCACCGTTTTCGTACTCGAGGTAAGTTCGTATGTGAGAATTTCTTTATAAATGTATGATAAATGCTTTGTTATTGCCTAAACTATGACTATGAGATTTTTAATAATGTATGAATTGTAAATACGATTCTACGGATATATTCGAAGATGGAATCGACAAGCTAAAAGTCCAGGTTGAACCTTAGGAATAGATTTTGGATACTGATGATATGTTAAAAGATGATATACTGATTTGGCTTCGGGCCATGCATATCAGATGTGTTGGCTTCGGGCCAAGAAATCCACACTACCAGTGTGAGTGATACCTCGATTTGGCTACGGGCCATGGTATAGGTATTTCGGAAAGAAGTTACCTTGATTTGGCTACGTACCATGGTATAGGTACTCCGGGATAAGTTGCCTTGATTTGGCTTCAGGCCATGGTATAGGTACTTATCGATTGAGATCCTTGAGTATCCGACTTATATTCCAAATGGTTCAACGGGTAAATGAATGATGTGGTTGAGAAAGAGGTTAGTACAAGGCGATACAGGTATGTACAGAACCTATTCGAGTATTAAATAGAGAAAGTTCGATGAGATGGTATTTGATCATGTTTTGAGACATAAGAAAGGTTTGTATTTTAGGTGTATATAGTGATGTTATGTATAATTGGTTGATATGTATTTATATGATGAATTAAGTTATTCACATACGAGCTTACTATGCTATGAAGCTTACTTTGTGTTATTTTTCTATATTTTATAATGAATCAAGGCCAGCTCAGATCCAGGAGTCATCGGGAACATCATCGCACTATCGGACATCTATTTGGTACTTTTGAGTTGTGTATATATGGTATATGGCATGTATAGGCTACTTGTGGTATTTTGGTTGTGAATATAGCCATGAGAGTTGGCTTGTAAATGATTTTAATATGGTTGTGTGTTTAGCTATTAGAAATGGCTTGTAAATGCATATCTTTTGGTTGTATATATAGCCATGGGTGATGGCTTATTTTGGTATCTTTAGTATGAAAAAAGTTATGGTTTTATAGTTGCAAATGGTTAAATTGATTTATGGAGTTTAATGCTTGAGAAATGCTTTGGTGAAGTATGATTTTAGAAGTTGAGTTGATAAGTATTTGAATAGGTATTTGGTATTGAATTGAGTATTGAATTTGGTTGAAATGGATGGTATGATTTGTGCATTTGAATGATGATTTTGGCTACTTAGTTGTGCGATGAAATGGTACCATTTTGGTTGTTTAGGTGAGCATGAGCATGAGTATTGAATTTAACTTGGGTAGCTGTAATGTCTTGCTAGAGGTCACTTATTACTTGTAGGAAAAAATATGATTTGGGCCTACTGCCAGCTTTAATTGAACCTATAGGGTCACACATTAAGAATGAACAAGAATGGTTAAGTTTATCGCTCTCTTTAAGTAATTTAAAATGATAATATTATTTTAAATTACGAGTAATAATCAATTATTATTTTTATTCGAATTTAATTTTTGGAAATTTAAATTTGTAGTCAAAATGATAAGAAATAGTAATTTTGTTGCTATTTCCTGTTAAATTCAGAAATAATAATAAATGAGATAAAAAAGGGATTTGATATATTCCTTATAAGATAAGGAAATAGAATTTAATTATTATTTAAAAGAGTTTTTAAAATTCAAGATAAAATCTGATATTCCTTATCAAATAAGGAAAGAGATTCTAAATTATTTAAAAGAGTTTTAAATATATATACAACCTCAAATCCAGTTTTACCGAACCCTATATATATGTGATATATGTACACTCCTCTTGTAACACAAGTTTTTGGCTATCAGTCGTTTGAGAGAATAAACCAAAAATGTTTTGAGAAAACAAAGTTGGAACAAGCATTCCATTCGATCGTTCATCATTCGTTCGAGTGTGAATACTTGTAGAGGGTGGTCGTCTTCCAACAAGGCAGCACCTTTGGAGATCTGATTCAAATCAGGCATTAGTATCTAGAAGTTTAACGAAACAAGGTAATTTTCATTATTCCCTTTTCAATTTGTACGTATTGCATGAGATCCTTGGTAGTTTATGAGATATCAATTTTATGTTTCACAGCGTTATGCTCGTATGAGATTCAAACTCTATCCCATATCCCAACAGTGGTATCAGAGCGCCTTACTTTACGTATTTATCGTGCTTGCGCTATATTTGAATCGCATGGTGTTGTTGTATGTAGTGTTGCCTATTGCATGGTGCATAGTATGGCCTTTTAGGTTTATGTGAATGGCATATTATTTTGTTATTATTTTACAAGGGATTGAAATTATTAAATACTACGCATGTCGTTTTATTTTATTGTAATTTTATTTTCTAGTAGAAGTAAATTTTATTGTAATATAACAAAAAGACATTGTAAGCCCCTTTGGAGTCATGCCATCTGACCATGATGATGGAGGAGCTAGATGACTATACATAAGTTGGTGGTCCAAGGCGATGTCATGGAGATGCTAATTAGAATCTAGTGAGATGTGAGTGATTAAGATGGAATTTGTCCTCTTATTATAAGAGAGATATCTCGGCCCTCGACGATTGAGACCGAAAAATGCATGGCCATCTTTGGAATGAATTGATGGAGATCAATGTCATTCGCTTTGTCAATCTAATTGGGTATTGAGAAATTAAAGATAGAATGATATAAGGTTGACTTTATTCATGCCTTATACTCTATCTAGATATCGTGAGACAAAAGGATTATGTCATGAGTTTTATTTAGGTTGCCTCAGATCATGATCTTTCATTTAACTTGGGTAGTCGTAATGTCTTACTGGAGGCCACTTATTACTTGTAGCTACTGCCAACATTAATTGAACCTATAGGGTCGCACATTAAGAATGAGCAAGGTTTAGTTTATCACTCTCTTTAAGTAATTTAAAATGATAAGATTATTTTAAATTACGAGTAATAATCAGTTATTATTTTGATTCGAATTTAAGTTTTGGAAATTTAAATTCGTAGTCAAAATGATAACAAATAGTAATTTTTTACTATTTCCTATTAAATTCGGAAATAATAGTAAACGAGATAAAAAGGGGATTTCATATATTCCTTATCACATAAGGAAATATAATTTAATTATTATTTAAAAGATTTTAATATAAATAACAATTAAAATTAAAAATCAAAAGGATTTGATATATTCTTTATCAGATAAGGAAATAGAATTTAATTATTATTTAAAAGAGTTTTAGATAAATAATAATTAAAACATAATTTAATTATTATTATTAAAAAGAGTTTTAAATAAAGGATAATTAAATAGAATTTACATTATTATTTAAAAGATTTTTTAAAATTCAAGATAAAATTTGATATTCCTTATCAGATAAGGAAATAGATTTTAGATTATTTAAAACAATTTTAAGTATATATGTAACCTCAAATCCAGTTTTACCCAAACCTATATATATGTGATATATGTACACGTCTCCAGTAACACAAGTTTTTGGCTATCAACCGTTTGAGAGAATAAACCAAAAATGTTTTGAGAAAACGAAGTTGGAACTAGCATTTCATTCTATCGTTTGTCGTTCGTTCGAGTGTAGATACTTGTAGAGGGTGGTCATCTTCCAACAAGGCAACAACTTTAGAGATCTGATTCAAATCAAGCATTAGCATATGGAAGTTTAATGAATCAAGGTAATTTTCGTTATTCCCTTTTCGATTTGTACGTATTGCATGAGATCCTTAGTAGTTTATGGGATATCAATTTTATTTTCCGCCGCGTTATGTTTGTATGAGATTCGAGTAACACCCCTCACCCGTATTCAACGCTTGAATAGGGTTACGAGGCATTACCAGACTTATAAGACATTTAAACATACTTTCACAAACATTCAATCAATACATGTAATCATCATTCAATCTCAATCACTCTGTCCCTAATACGAGCCTACGAGGCCTTAAACATGCATTGGGAGTGGTTCGAGACTAAACTGATAACCCGAGAAACTTTTCAACACTTAGAAAATTTTTCTCAAAATAGGGGACACACGCCCGTGTCACAGGCCGTGTGAACATTCGAAATGGGAGCACATGGCCATGTCCCAGCCTGTGTCCTGCCCCATGTCCAAACAAGTGAGGTTACTGACTTGGGTCACACGGCCAACCACACGCTCGTGTGTCTAGCCCGTGTGCCCTTCGAAGTGGCCACACACGGCCGTGTGCCAGGCCGTGTGCTATGCCGTGCCAAACCTGTAAGGTATACTGACTTATGCAACACGGCCATGTCACACGCTCCTATGCTAGGCCGTGTGCCAATTAGGGGGTATACTGACTTGTGCCACACGGCCGATCACACACCCGTGTGTGAGGCCGTGTGGAGCATACTGACTTCATTTCAATTTTAACACTAGGGAACACACGGCCGCGTAACATGACCATGTGTCACACACGACTGAGACACACGCCCGTGTCCCTACCCGTGTGGACAAAAATAGGCTATTTACAAGGCCAAATTGCCACCCACAATCTCATGTACCTAAACAAACCAAATGGCACAAATTCATAGCATAATTGAACATCCATTTTAGCAATATTCAAGACAATTTCATACCATTTCCAATACTAATAACGAATATGCTTATACCTTCAAATCTTACTCAACCAAAACATGCCAAAATACATATAACAATCATCTAGTTAAACCTATACTTAACATACATCATTAACATCAAGATCATAAGCATATAACTACTCCAATAGCAGTCAAATAACCTCCACAATTTGTATAATATACAAGCCACATATAACTATTCATGAACTCACAACATAAGTGATATATTTATGTATATATACACATAGTTCAACCATACCAAAACAAGCCAACTTTCATGGCTATATGCACAAACCAAAACATATACATTTACAAGCTATCTCAAATGGCACAACTCACTACCAAATCACAACCAACATGACCATAGTCCCTATACATGCCATATACTTAAAATACCAAGTTATTAAGTACCGAGTGAATGGTGGATAGTGTGAAACGATCTCTGATGATCCTCGAATGCGAGCTAGCTTTGATAACACTACAAAACAAGGGAAAAATGAACAAAGTAAGCTTTATAGCTTAGTAAGCTCGTGTGAAATAAACTCAACTAATCATAAATGCACAAATCATCAATTTGAACTTGTTAGCTTGTAATTCATAAATACTAACAAACCTTCCACATGTTTAATCATATGCTTCTATGTAAATTCAAAACTTCTTCTAATTTAAGTTTATACTTTCCATGTACAAACCTGTACAAACTCGTAACCAACTCATACCTGTTTGAAATACTACTGAATATTCGATATCTCGCACACTAAGTGTCATTACATAGCCGAAGCTATTTTAATCTCACACACTAAGTGCCATACATAGCCGAAGCTATCTAAATCTCGCACACTAAGTGTCATACGTAGCTGGAGCTATCTCGAATCGCACACCAAGTGCCTTACATATCCGAAGCTATCTCGGTCTCGCACACTAAGTGCTATATATAGCCGAAGCTATTCCGAATCATCGTCAAACATGACTATATTCTCATATACACAATTTATACAATATCAAAGCATTTAAAGCGTAGTTGTAACAATGCTTATTACATACGAACTTACCTCGGATGTGAAAACGGCGAATCTAGTCGATTAGTCGATAACTTATCTTTTCCCCGATCCAAGTTCGTATTTCACTTTTCTTGATCTAAATAAATTAAAAATTAACTTATTTAATCATCTATTCATTCAATTTAGTCCAAAACACTCTTTAAGGCACATTTAAACTTTTGCTCCTAAACTTTCACATTTTCACAATTTAGTCCTTATTACACAAAATCACAAATTCATGCAAATTTCACAACACCCATGCTTAGCCGAATTACCATAAGGCTCTTGGAAGCCCATATTTATCACTTTTTAACACATTTAACCACTAACTTTACACATTCTCAATTTAACCCCTATTTTACATTTTCTCTAAAAATCACTTTACAAAACTTGTTTATCTAACAACAAGATTTCATATTTCATCATCAAACATCAAAGAACACATATATTCATCAATGGAAACTTTCAAAATCTTTAACAGTTTTGCAAATTAGTCCCTGGGCTAGCTAGTACTAGCTGTAACGATCTCAAAAACATAGAAATCATTAAAAACGGGACAAAAACGGACTTACAATTGAGATAGGAAGCTTGGACGAATATGAAACCTAACTTATGGCTTTTATTTCCTCCCAAATTTGATTGATGAAGATGATGAATGCCCAAATTTTATGTTTTATTTGATTTTAATTAACTTATATTACTAATTACAAATTTAACCTTTATCATAAATCATTAATGCATATGTTAATATGTCCTTATATGTCCACTCAAATTAATAATGGTCTAATTACCACATAAGGACCTTAACTTAAAGGTTCTATAGCTATTAGACACCTTTAGCTAATAGAACTCAAGTTTTACGCTTTACGCGATTTAGTCCTTTTTCTCAAATTGACCATTTAAACGATAAAATTCCTTGACGAATTTTTGACACAATCACTCAATCATGCTGTAAACATTAAAATAAGAATAAAATCAATATTTTGAACTTGGATTTGTGGTCCCAAAAACACTATTCTGATTTGACTAAAAATGGGCTGTTACAACTCTCCCCCCTTAGGGATTTTCGTCCCCGAAAATCTTACCAATGAATAGGTTAGGGTACTGTTTTCTCATAGCTTCCTTGGGCTCCCACGTAGCCTCTTCAACACCGTGTCGTTTCCAAAGTACTTTTACAAGAGCTATGCTTTTACTTCTCAACTGTTTAACCTCACGTGTTAGAATTCTGATCAGTTCTTCGTTATACGTCATATCAGATTAAATTTCAATCTCTGAAGGAGAAATCACATGTGATGGATCAGATCTATATCGGCGTAACATCAACACATGAAATACATTATGAATCTTTTCTAACTCCAATGGTAAGGCTAATCGATATGCTACTGGCCCTATTCTTTCAATGATCTTATACGGCCCGATGAATCTCGGACTCAATTTGCCTTTTGCGTAATCAAACGAAGACTTTCAAGAACACTTTGTCACCGATCTGGAATTCAATGTCTTTTCATTTCAAATCTGCGTATGATTTTTGACGATCTGAAGCTACTTTCAAAAAGTCACGAATTACTTTCACTTTCTCTTCTGTTTTTCTAACCAAATCAACCCCGTGAATCTATTTCTCGCTAAGCTTGGTCCAGTACAATGGAGTCTGGCATTTACGACCATAGAAAGCTTTGTACTGTGCCATCTTTATGCTCGATTGAAAGCTATTTTTATACGCAAATTCAACCAGCGGCAAATATTTCTCCCAATTGCCTTCGAATTCCAAAACACAACATCGGAGCATATCTTCAAGAATCTGAATTACTCGCTCAGATTGACCGTCGGTTTGCAGATGAAAAGCTGTACTGAAATTCAATTTCGTACCCAGAGCTTCTTGCAATTTCTTCCAAAACCGTGATGTGAATCTTGAATCTCTATCTGAAATAATCGAAACTGGCACCCTGTGCAATCTAACGATCTCAGAAATATACAACTTAGCCAATTTATCAAGCGAAGAGTCAGTACGTACCGGGATGAAATGTGCTGATTTTGTCAATCGATCAACGAAAACCCAAATTGCATCTTTCTTTTTTGGAGACAGGGGTAATCCCGATACAAAATCCATACTCACTCTATCCCATTTCCACTCCAGTATCATCACACACTGAAGTAAACCTGAAGGTACTTGATGCTCGGCTTTCACTTGCTGACAAATCAAACACTTCGATACAAACTCAGAAATATCTCGTTTCATACCAGACCACAAATACGATTTCTTCAAGTCATTATACATTTTAGTATTCCCAGGATGAATGGATAACCAACCACTATGTGCCTCGTATAAAATTTTCTGAATCAACTTTGGATTTTTCGGTACGCAAATTCTATCTCGAAACATTAAACAATCATCGGATCCGATTTTGTACTCTGAACCACTAGGCGATTCGCACTGCACTCTTTTAGCTTGCATTTCACTATCACATTTCTGAGCATCGCAAATTTGCTGTAGAAATACCTGTTTAGCTTTTAACTCAGCTAAAACTAAACCATCATCAGATAATGTCAACTATATATTCATTGCTCTTAAGGCAAACAACGATTTTCTACTCAAAGCATCCGCAACTACATTCGCTTTCCCTGGGTGATAATCAAACACTATCTCATAATCTTTCAATAGCTTGAACCATCTCCGTTGCGGCAAATTCAAACCTTTTTGAGTCATAATATACTTTAAACTTTTATGATCAGTAAAGATGTGACATTTTTCACCGTACAAATGATGACGCCAAATTTTTAGTGCAAACACTATAGCGGCCAACTCTAAATCGTGCACCGGATAGTTCTTTTCATGTGGCTTCAACTGTTTGGAAGCATAAGCTATCACTTTTCCCTCTTGCATCAACACACAACCCAAGCCATTCTATGATGCATCGCTGTAAATCAAAAATTCTTTACCCGATTCAGGTTGAACTAATACTGGTGTAACACCCCATACCCGAGTCCAGGGCTAAGACTGGATACGAGACATTACCATGCTTGAACTCACTTAAACATGTACTTACGGGCTGTAAAATTTTGTTCCGAATTAAAAACTTCTCTTTCTTAGTCAAATCAGACATTTTATGGGCCTACGAGGCCATTGGACTTACGCCCGAAACTTTCGGAACTCATCCGAAACTTTTTCTCGAGCAGGGGTCACACGTTCGTGTGACTTGGGACACGCCCGTGCACCCCTAAAACATGCCCGTGTCTTTCACCCATGGTGGATACTGGCAAATTACACACGGCCTGCACACGCCCGTGGCCCCAAACCGTGCCTAAAACCCCAGCATTCTGCTAATGCCCCACGGCCAAGGCACACGCCCGTGCTTAACACCCGTGGTGCACACTGACTACCTTAACACAGCCTAGAGTCTAGACACACGCCCGTGTAGCTAGCCCGTGGCCAACACTGGTTAATCCCACACGCCCTAGGCACACGCCCGTGTGACTAGTCCGTTGTCTATTCTGACTTAAGATACAAAGGTGCAGGGTGCACACGGCCTAGACACATGGTCGTGTGTCCATCCGTGTGGGCACTTAGACGCTATTTACCAAGCCAATTTCCACCCTGAAATCAAGACCAAACTTATGCTCAATTCAGCAACTCAAGTATTACATCTAACATGAACAAGGATGCATACTTCACTGATAGATTAAAAGATACATACTTAATCATTCATGAATTATCTCTTTGGCCATATACAAAAAGAATACTAAGCTTGATAGCCAACACTTTGGCTAGTTTTAAAACATAACACAAAATGAAATGTTTCCTATACATGCCATACTTAATATAAACAACTTGGCTATACCAAAATAGCGATTGATAGTGTGCTCCGAGCTCCGATGACGATGATCCACGAGATTAGCTTGGCGGGACTACATGGAAAGAAAGAATAAAGGACGTAAGCATTTAGCTTAGTAAGTTTGCATATAATGCACATAGTAACATACTTGCTCAATATAACTCATTTAACATAAACAATGGTATCATAAATTTTAGCTATTTAAGCTTACTTACTCATACTGATTCTTACATATCTCATGATACTTACTAGTCTCACACTCGTGAGGTAAACAAGGTACCTGTATCACTTGATCACATAAATCAGCATACTCTACAATAATAATTATAATCTCTAGTTAATCATTCATAATATGAGTAATACTCATTTCTAACTTGATAATAGCTTTTCTTACTTGTCTTTCTTGTTATCATTTAAACTTTACTCATTTGCCCGATGAATTTCTGCGAATAACCGAGGATACTGAATCTCATCCCACATAACTCGATGCCAAAGCCATATCCTCGATATGGTCTTACATGGGATATCTCATCTTGGTATTGATGCCATGTCTTGACATGGACTTACTCAAAGTCTTCCTTGTGTGTTCCCTTGGGAACTTACCATTGCCATGTCTTGACATGGTCTTACTTGGTATCTTTACTCATGAACTTGTCAATGCCGAGCCTTGGCTTGGACTTACATGAAATCTTTCTTGTTACTCACCAATGCCATGCCTTGGCTTGGACTTACATGGAATCTCTACCTCATGATAGCTTTTCAATGCCAAGACTTGTCTTGGACTTACATGACATCTTTGCTTGGAGACTCACCAATGCCATGCCTTGGCTTGGGCTGACATGGGTCTTCATCTCATAATAACTCTTTAATGCCAAGACTTGTCTTGGACTTACATGAAATCTTGCTTGATTGCCGATGCCATGCCTTGGCTTGGTCTTATACGGACTTTCTTATCTCGTGTGGTAGATCGAGTATCCAAAGTAATTCAACTTCAATCGGGACTTTCTCATGCTTAATCTCATTAATTTCTTTATTTAACATAGCAATAAGCATTTATATGGTAATAATGTACATTATACTAAGCAATTCAATGATAATAATCATAAAGCTTAGAAATCATACAAACTTACCTTAATATACAAAATGTATGTAGATATGCAATTTAGTCCTCGACTTTGTTCTTGCCTCGGTTTCGATTCAGGCTTCGTTTTTCTTGATCTATAATAATAATTAGATCATTTAATACTCATATTGACTAAATTGACTCTTAACTCAAACTTTGGCAAAATTACTATTTTGCCCCTAAACTTTCTCATATTTGCACTTTTGCCCCTAGGCTCGTAAAATAATTCACATTCAACTTTCTTAAACATCATGTTTAGCTGATTCATTTTCTATACTATAACAATCATCAATTCTCACTATTTCTAATAGGTATGACCAATTTCATAACTATTACAAATTAGTCCATACTATCATTTTTCATGAAATTCACTAAGGAAAAGATGTTTATCTAACATCAAACTCCCATAATCTTCCATAAAATATCATTTTACATGCATGATACACATGGGTAGATTTTTGAACATGCTTCTTAGCTCATCTTATAGCTAAAAATAGCTAATTCATAATACGAGGACTCCAAAAATACGAAGAATATTAAAAAAACGGAGCTAGGATGACTTACTTGCAAGCTTCAAAAATTTGAAGAACCCTAGCTATGGAGTCTCCCAATTTTCGGCACAAGGAAGAAGATGAATGAAATTTTTATCATCTTTTTTAATCATTTAATTGGTAAATGACCAAAATGCCCTTCTCTTTAAAAATTTACAATTTACTAACTTATGTCCATTTTTGTCCAAAACTTATAATTTTGGAAAATTGCTATTTAAGGTCTTCTAATTAATATTCTAAAGCTATTTCATACAAAAAGCTTCTAGAAACTCATATTTTGCAACTTTTGCAATTTAGTCCTATTTGATCATTCCATGTCAATTTCACAAAATTTCTACATGCAACTTTAATACTATCATGCAAACATGTCATAAACTTTAAGAACTCAATTTACTAACTCAGATTTGTGGTCTCGCACCACTATTCCGACTAGGCCCTGAATCGGGCTGTTACAATTCTCCCCCTCTTAGGAATTTTCGTCGTCGAAAATCTTACTTGCAAACAGGTTTGGATACTGGTTTCTCATGATTTCTTCTAGTTCCCACGTAGCTTCTTCTATTCCATGTCTTTGCCACAATACTTTTACCAGGGCAATACTTTTATTTCTTAGTTGCTTGACTTCTCGAGCTAAAATCTTAACTGGTTCTTCACCATAAGTCATGTCGGGATGAATCTCTACCTCTGACGGGGTAACTACATGTGAAGGATCTGATCGGTAGCGTCACAACATGTACACGTGAAATATATCGTGAATCCTATCTAACTCTGATGGCAAAGCCAATCGATAAGCTACTGGCCCAACTTTCTCGGTAATCTCATACGGTCCAATAAAACGTGGACTCAACTTGCCTTTCTGGCCAAATCTGAGAACTTTTCTCCATGGTGACACTTTCAAGAAAACTTTATGTCCGACTTGATACTCTATCTCTTTTCTCTTTAAGTCCGAATAGGACTTCTATCTATTTGATGCAGCTTTTAAACATTCTCGTATCACTTTCACTTTCTCTTCAGCTTCTCTAACCAAATCAACCCCGTGAATTTGGTTTTCCTTGAGTTCAGTCCAAAATAAAGGCATTCTGCACTTATGCCCATATAGAGCCTCATAAGGCGCCATCTTTAAATCCGACTGAAAACTATTATTGTAGGAAAAATCTACCAATGGGAGAAACTTTTCCCAACTGCCTCGGAATTCAAGAATACAACATCTGAGCATATCCTCGAGTACTTGAATTAACCTTTCCGACTGACCGTCAGTTTGAGGATGAAAAGCGGTACTAAAGTTTAACTTTGTACCCAAGGCCTCTTGCAACTTCTTCCAAAATCTGGACGTAAACCTCGGATCTCTATCCGAGATGATTAACAACGGAACACCGTGAAGCCTTACTATTTCTGAAACGTAGAAGTTTTCCAACTTGTCTAGTGAGTAATCAACTCATACAGGTATAAAATGGGCTGACTTCGTAAGTCTATCAACCACGACCCATACAGCATCTTTCTTGCTCGGAGGCAACGGTAAACCCGTTACAAAAGCCATAGTAATACGGTCCCATTTCCACTCCGGAACCAAAATGGGTTGAACCAAACCCGAAGGTACTTGGTATTCAGCCTTTACTTGCTGACAAATCAAGCATTTGGAAACGAACTCTGAAATATCTTTCTTCATTCTCGGCCACCAATATTGTTGCTTCAAGTCATTATACATCTTGGTACCACCCGGATGTACAGATAAACATCCGTTATGGGCCTCACGCAAAATCCCCTGAATAAGCTCTTCCTTTCTCGGTGCACAGACTCTATCTTTGAACATCAGACTTCCATTGGGACTAATCCAGAAATCAGACTCAACATCTGTCTCGCACTGAGCTCTCTTGACTTGCAATCCACTATTTTCTTTTTGAACTTCAATGATCTCTTGGAGAAAAATTGGTCTAGCTCTCAACTCAGCTAGAATAGAACCATCGTCGGATAAATTCATCCGTGAATTCATTGCCCTTAATGCAAATAGGGACTTTCTACTCAAAGCGTCGGCGACCACATTCGCCTTCCTGGGATGGTAGTCAATGACCAATTCATAGTATTTTATCAACTCTAACCATCTCCGCTGCCTTAAGTTCAATTCTTTCTGTGGCATCAAGTACTTCAAATTTTTGTGATCGGTGAAGATCCGACATCTCTAACCATATAGGTGGTGTCTCCATATCTTCAATGCGAAGACTATGGAAACCAACTCTAGATCGTGGGTCAGATAATTCTTCTCATGTGGCTTCAACTGTTTGAGGCGTAAGCAATCACTTTGCCTTCTTGCATAAGTACACAGCCCAATCCATTTAAGGATACATCGCTGTAAATCACAAATTCCTTCCCTGTCTTAGGTTGTACTAAAACTGGAGCTTCTGTCAACATTGGTTTCAGTTTCTCGAAACGTTGTTCGCATCTTTCTGTCCACTCAAACTTCCCATTTTTCTGTAACAATTTAGTCATCGGGGTTGCAATCATAGAAAACCCCTTGACGAATCGTCTATAATAGCTAGCTAGGCCTAGGAAAATTCTAACCTCAGAGACATTTCTCGGTGGATTCCAGTCCATTATGGCCGAAATCTTACTTGGATCTACTCGGACTCCATCTCTCGAGACAATATGTCCCAGAAATCCTACTTCCTTGAGCCAAAATTCACTTTTACTGAACTTGGCATATAATTTATTTCCTCGAAGAGTCTGTAAAACTGTCCGTAGGTGCTCAGCATGCTCATTCTCATCTAGGGAATAAATATGTATGTCGTCAATGAAAATGACTACAAACTTGTCGAGGTATGGTCTGAAGATGCGGTTCATTAAGTCCATGAATACCGCAGGAGCATTGGTCAAACCAAAAGGCATGACTAAAAATTCATAATGCCCATACCTCGTTCGAAAAGCGGTCTTGGATACATCTGAATCCTTTACTCTCAGCTGGTAGTACCCCGATCTCAAGTCTATCTTAGAGAACACGGTGGCTCCCTTATATTTATCGAACAAATCATCGATCCTTGGCAATGGGTACTTGTTCTTTACTGTCACTTTATTAAGTTGACGGTAATATATGCACAATCTCATGGTGCCATCTTTCTTTTTCACAAATAAAACAGGAGCACCCCAGGGAGAACAACTTGACCTAGCAAAGCCTTTATCTGTCAACTCTTGCAACTGTGACTTCAGCTCCTTTAACTCCGTTGGAGCCATTCTGTAAGGAGTAATAGATATTGGTACAGTACCGAGAGCTAGCTCAATGCTGAACTCAACCTCTCTAACTGGTGGTAGTCTTGGTAATTCTTCGGGAAAAACATCCACGTACTCACATATTATTGGTACTGACTCAATATTTAACTCTGTTTCTTTATCATTCATCACAAAGGCCAAATATGCCTCATACCCCTTTCTTACGTATCTCTGTGCCGTCATGTGAAAAATAATTGCCGGTGATTTACTTTGCTCATCTGATTCTATATGGAGAGTATCCCCATTCTCACATCTCATCTCAATATATTTCTTCCCACAATTAACTATTACATCATGAGTGGTCAACCAGTCCATACCAAGAATGATGTCAAACTCATCAAATGGTAGCAACATAAGATTTGCTCTAAAGTAATGACCTCTAATCATTAATGGACAATCTTTACATACTTCATCAACTAACACACTCTTGCCTTAAGGATTAGACACCTTAATCGTAAATTCTGTAGAATCTATAGGCATATTCATATTGGATACTAGTTTCATACAAATGTAAGAGTGTATGGATCTGGGATCTATTAAAGCAATAACTTTGATATCATAAAGAGAAAAGGTACCCGTAATAACATCAGGAGAAGATGCCTCTTCGCGAGCGCGAATGGCATAAGTCCTCGCATGTGCCCTACCCTCGGGTCTCGTAGCCTGCTCTCTAGGGTTACCTCTTCCACTTCCCCACTTTCGGGGTTCCTCTGCGGTCTTCCTCTGACCACACTCTCGGATCTCTGGTTCTGAGCTCTATCTTCTTTCATTGTCTCTGGAAAATCTGTTATGTAGTGGTCCTGGGAACCACATCTGAAACATGCATTTTTATGTGCTCGACATTCTCCAGAATGACGTCTGCCACACTGTGGGCATTCGGGTCTATCCAATCAGATGTTCCCCACACTAGCAACTGAGGTTGTCTGTGCCTTACTTCCCAAATATTGCTTACTCTTGTCCTTCCTTGAAAACCAAATGGAAGTAGCCGATCGGGTGGAGAAATCTCTTGACTTCTTGGATGTGGATTGCAATGACTTATTCCACTGTCTCTTTTTAGAGTCACAAGACTCTATTTCAGACTTTCTCTTCTCCTTTACTAGTTCTTCGGCTTTACAAGCCCTCTCTACTAGCACAACGAATTCCTTTAGTTCTAGGACAACAACAAACAATTTGATGTCCTCATTTAGCCCATCTTCAAATCTCTTACTCATGATGGCCTCGGTGGACACGCATTCTCGAGCGTATTTGCTAAGCCGTACAAACTCACGCTCATAATCAGTCACAGACATCTTGCCTTACTTTAACTCTAAAAATTCCTTTCTTTTCTGGTCCACGAACCTTTGACTGACATACTTTTTCTTGAACTCTTCCTGGAAGAATTCCCATGTGATCTTTTCTCGAGATACAACTGACACAAGGGTGTTCCACCATTGGTAAGCAGAATCTCTTAACAGAGAGGCTACAGACTTCATGCATTCCTCAGGCGTGCATGACAACTCATTAAATACCCTGATAGTATTTTCTATCCAGAACTCAGCCTTTTCCGAATCATCATCTTTTCTAGCCCGGAATTCTTCTACCCCATATTTCCTAATCCTATCAACTGGAGGCTTCTCTCCTCTTACCACCTCTACTACTTGAGGGGCTACTGGATAGGTTGAGGAATAGGTGGGGGTAGAGGGGGTTGTGCGTTCGGGTTCGTACGAACGAACTCCGTATACTAGGTATTCATCATATGGAGGAAGGCTTTTCTAGCCTCTTCTCCTCCTCCTTGACTCCCCGTAGTGGGTCTATTCTCGTTCTCGTTCGGGACCGTCCCTTCAGTGGGAGCCGGTGCGTTACTTTCTACGTCATCCGCCACAGCTCTATCTGGATCCATTTACTAAATGTATAAACAAAATTTAAGTCATCAGGAGTCGTCACACTATCATTATAAAAACATTCTTACGTATGGCATGTATAGCTAGACTCGTGCTCGTGCTATGTTAGTCCTAGAACCGACTAAACCGTAACTCTGATACCACTAAATGTAACACCCCATACCCGAGTCTAGGGCTAAGACTGGATACGAGACATTACCATGCTTGAACTCACTTAAACATGCACTTACGGGCTGTAAAATTTTGCTCCGAATTAAAAACTTCTCTTTCTTAGTCAAATCAAACATTTCATGGGCCTACGAGTCCACAGACTTACGTCCCGAAACTTTCGGAACTCATCTGGAAACTTTCTCTCGAATAGGGGTCACACATCCGTGTGACTTGGGACACTCCCGTGCACCCCTAAAACATGCCCGTGTCTTTCACCCGTGGTGGATACTGTCAAATTACACACGGCCTGGACACGCCCGTGGCCCCAAACCGTGCCTAAAACCCCAGCATTCTACTAATGCCCCACGGCCAAGGCACACGCCCGTGCTTACCACCCGTGGTGCACACTGACTACCTTAACACGGCCTAGACTATAGACACACGCCCGTGTAGCTAGCCCGTGGCCAACACTAATTAATCCCACACGCCCTAGGCACACGCCCGTGTGACTAGTCCGTGGTCTATTCTGACTTAAGATACAAAGGTACAGGGTGCACACGGCCTAGACACACGCCCGTGTGTCCATCCGTGTGGGCACTTAGAGGCTATTTACCAAGCCAAATGCCACCCTGAAATTAAGACCAAACTCATGCTCAATTCAACAACTCAAGTATTACATCTAACATGAACAAGGATGCATACTTCATCGATAGATTAAAACATACATACTTAATCATTCATGACTCATCTCTCGTGGCCATATACAAAAAGAATACTAAGCTTGATAGCCCACACTTTGGCTAGTTTTAAAACATAACCCAAAATGAAATGTTTCCTATACATGCCATACTTAATATAAACAACTTGGCTATACCAAAATAGCGATTGATAGTGTGCTCCGAGCTCCGATGACGATGATCCACGAGATTAGCTTGGCGGGACTACATGGAAAGAAAGAATATAGGACGTAAGCATTTAGCTTAGTAAGTTTGCATATAATGCACATAGTAACATACTTGCTCAATATAACTCATTTAACATAAACAATGGTATCATAAATTTTAGCTATTTAAGCTTACTTACTCAACCGATTCTTAAATATCTCATGATACTTACTAGTCTCATACTCGTGAGGTAAACAAGGTACCTGTATAACTTGATCACATAGATCAGCATACTCTACAATAATAATTATAATCTCTAGTTCATCATTCATAATATGAGTAATACTCATTTCTAACTTGATAATAGCTTTTCTTACTTGTCTTTCTTGTTATCATTTAAAATTTACTCATTTGCCCGATGAATTTCTGCGAATAACCGAGGATACTGAATCTTATCCCACATAACTCGATGCTAAAGCCATATCCTCGATATGGTCTTACATCGGATCTCTCATCTTGGTATTGATGCCATGTCTTGACATGGACTTACTCAAAGTCTTCCTTGTGTGTTCCCTTGGGAACTTACCATTGCCATGTCTTGACATGGTCTTACTTGGTATCTTTACTCTTGAACTGGTCAATGCCGAGCCTTGGCTTGGACTTACATGAAACCTTTCTTGTTACTCACTAATGCCATGCCTTGGCTTGGACTTACATGGAATCTCTACCTCATGATAGCTTTTCAATGCCAAGACTTGTCTTGGACATATATGACATCTTTGCTTGGAGACTCACCAATGCCATGCCTTGGCTTGGGCTGACATGGGTCTTCATCTCATAATAACTCTTCAATGCCAAGACTTGTCTTGGACTTACATGATATCTTGCTTGATTGCTGATGCCATGCCTTGGCTTGGTCTTATACGGACTTTCTTATCTCGTGTGGTAGATCGAGTATCCTAAGTAATTCAACTTCAATCGGGACTTTCTCATGCTTAATCTCATTAATTTCTTTATTTAACATAGCAATAAGCATTTCTATGGTAATAATGTACATTATACTAAGCAATTCAATGATAATAATCATAAAGCTTAGAAATTATACAAACTTACCTCAATATACAAAATGTATATAGATATGCAATTTAGTCCTCGACTTTGTTCTTGCCTCGATTTTGATCCGGGCTTCATTTTTCTTGATCTATAATAATAATTAGATCATTTAATACTCATATTGACTAAATTGACTCTTAACTCAAACTTTGGTAAAATTACTATTTTGCCCCTAAACTTTCTCATATTTGCACTTTTGCCCCTAGGCTCGTAAAATAATTCTCATTCAACTTTCTTAAACATCATGTTTAGCTGATTCATTTTCTCTACTATAACAATCATCAATTCTCAGTATTTCTAATAAGTATGACCAATTTCATAACTATTACAAATTAGTCCATACTATCATTTTTCATGAAATTCACTAAGGAAAAGATGTTTATCTAACATCAAACTCCCATAATCTTCCATAAAATATCATTTTACATGCATGATACACATGGGTAGATTTTTGAACATGCTTCTTAGCTCATCTTATAGCTAAAAATAGCTAATTCATAATACGAGGACTCCAAAAATACGAAGAATATTAAAAAAACGGGGCTAGGATGACTTACTTGCAAGCTTCAAATATTTGAAGAACCCTAGCTATGGAGTCTCCCAATTTTCGGCACAAGGAAGAAGGTGAATGAAATTTTTATCATCTTTTTCCTATTTTAATCATTTAATTGGTAAATGACCAAAATGCCCTTCTCTTTAAAAATTTACAATTTACTAACTCATGTCCATTTTTGTCCAAAACTTATAATTTGGGAAAATTTCTATTTAAGGACTTCTAATTAATATTCTAAAGCTATTTCATACCAAAAGCTTCTAGAAACTCATATTTTGCAACTTTTGCAATTTAGTCCTATTTGATCATTCCATGTCAATTTCACAAAATTTCTACATGGAACTTTAATACTATCATGCAAACATGTCATAAACTTTAAGAACTCAATTTACTAACTCAGATTTGTGGTCTCGCACCACTATTCCGACTAGGCCCTGAATCAGGCTGTTAATACTGGTGCCTCAGTTAATAATACTTTCAATTGATCGAAACATTGTTGACATTTCTCAGACCATTCAAACTTGACATCTTTCTATAACAGTCTGGTCATCGGTGTAGCAATCATCGAGAACCCTTTTACAAAACATCGATAGTAACCAGCCAATCCCAGAAAGCTTCTGACCTCAGATACATTTCTAGGTGGTTTCCAGTTAATAACTGCAGATATCTTGCCCGGATCAACTCTTATACCTTCTGCAGAAACAATATGCCCTAAAAATCCAACTTTCTGGAACCAGAACTCACATTTGCTGCATTTAGCATACAATTGCTTATCTCTCAAGGTTTGTAGCACAATCCTCAAATGCTCGACATGCTTATATTCATCTCGCGAATAGATCAGAATGTCGTCAATGAACACAACAACAAATCTGTCTAAATACAGTCTAAATATCCGATTCATCAAATCCATAAAAATGGTAGGAGCATTAGTTAATCCAAAAGGCATAACAAGGAATTCATAATGTTCGTACCTCGTTCTGAACGTAGTTTTCAGCACATCTGAGTCTTTAACTCACAACTAATAATAACCAGATCTCAAATTAATATTTGAAAACACTGTTGCACCTTTCAACTGATCAAACAAATCATCTATTCTTGTCAAAAGATACTTATTCTTTATCGTAACCTTGTTGAGCTGACGATAGTTAATACACATTCTCATTGACCCGTCTTTCTTCTTAACAAACAATCTTCGGCGCACTTGAGGCGAAAAACTCGATCGCATAAAACCTCTATCTGTTAACTCTTGCAATTGAGCTTTCAACTCTTTTAATTTGGGCCGGAGCCATTCTATACGGAGCTATAGATATCGGTGAAGTTCTCGATTACTAAATCAATAGCAAATTCAACTCTCTCGATAGGTGGCAATCCGGTAATTCTTCAGAAACACATCCGGATATTCACGGACAACCGCACTCGATTCAATCTTTGATTTAGACACTTTTGTATCCAAAACATAAGTAAGATAGGCTTCGCAACCTTTTCTCTCACATCTCTGAGCTGACAGAGACGAAATCACAACAGGCAATTCATTCGATTCATTTGATTCAATCCGAAGAATTTCATTATTCTGACACTTCAATTCTATAATATTTCATCTACAGTTCACAATAGCATCGTGTAGAGTCAACCAATCCATGCCCAAAATCACATCGAATTAATCAAATGGAAAAAGCATCAAGTCAGCCAGAAAACAGTAACCCCTAGTCATTAAAGGACAATTCTTGCAAACTTTATCAACTAGAACATACTTGCCTAAGGGGTTCGATACTTTAACCACAAACTCAGTAGACTCGATAGGCAAACACTTATTAAACACCAAATTCATACATATATACGAATGAGTCGGTCCAGGATCAATCAATGCAATAACATTAGTGTCGTAAAGAGAAAATGTACCGGCAATAACATCTGGTGATGATGCTTCTTCGCGAGCACGAATAGCATAAGCTCTGGTAGGTGCTCTAACTTTGGATCTTACAGCGGAATCCCTTGTCGCCCCTTGACTACCACTCATATTCCCAACATTTCTTGGTGGTCTTCCTCTAGTCGACATATTACTCGGTCTCACATTCTGAGGTCTATCGTTCTCAACCATCTCAGGACAGTCTTTAATAAAATGATCTCGTGAACCACAACTATAATAAGCTCTATTATTATATTTCACTCAACAATCTCCAAAATACCGTCTTCCACACTGTTGACACTCAGGCTTAATGTCTTTTACGTTGCCAACACTTGATACTGACGTGGCTTGAGCTTTAGGGCAGGTGTATTGTTTTCAACGATCTCTATTGGAATATCCCGCTGAAGTAGTCGATCAATTAAAATAATCTTTTGATTTCTTTGACGCGGAATGGTAAGCTTTACTCATCGGTCTTTTTCTCAAATCTCTTTCCTCTGAATCAGCCTTTCTCTTTTCTTTACTAAGTTCCTCGGCTTTGCAAGCTCTATCAACCAAACCAAAAAATTCTTTCAATTCTATTATTCAAACTAGAAGTTTAATATCTTCGTTCAACCCATCAATGAACCACTTGCACATGATTTCTTCAGTGGAAACATATTCTCGAGCATACTTGCTCAACCGTACAAATTCTCTTTCATATTCTGTTACAGTCATTCGGCCATGTTTCAACTATAGAAACTCTTTATACTTTTGATCTAGAAACTGTTGACTGATGTATTTCTTTTGAAACTCGGTCTAAAAGAATTCCCAGGTGACTCTCTCCCTCGGCACCACCGATACTAATGTATTCCACCACTGATACGCGATATCTCTCAAAAGGGATATAGCACACTTTAAACATTCAGCTGGCGTGCAAGAAAGCTCGTCAAACACTCGAATTGTATTTTCAAGCCAAAACTCGGCTCTCTCAAGATCACCGTCAACATTAGCCCTAAACTCTTCAGCCCCATGTTTACGAATCTTATCAACTGGAGGCTTGTTCAATATTAAAAGCTCGATTCCTTGAGGAGCTACGGGACCCGATTGAGGATTAGGAGGGGGTGGAGGTTGTTGAGCAACCGGGTTCGTTCGAATATATTGAATGAACCACTCAATCATCATTTGGAAGAAGGCTTCCTTAGCCTCTTCTACCTGACTGCCCGTCACTGGTCTAGAATCAGATGTCGCTGTCCCTTGAGCGGGAGCGGGCGTATTACTTTTAACCTCATTAGCTATAGCTCGATTGTGATCCATTTACTATATGAAAACACATTTAAAAATTTCAGGAGTCATCACACTATCACAGTTTATATATTGCATGTATAGCTAGACTCTCACACACGCTACGTTAGTCCAAGAATCGACTAAACCGTAGCTCTGATACCAATAAATGTAACACCCCTCACCCGTATTCAATGCCAGAAGAGGGTTACAGAGCATTACTGAACTTATAACACATTTAAACATACTTTCACAAACATTCAATCAATACATGTAATCATCATTCAATCTCAATCACTTTGTCCCTAATACGAGCCACGAGGCCTTAAACATGCATTGGGAATGGTTCGAGACTAAACTGATAACTCAATAAATTTTTCAACAGTAAGAAAAATTTTCTCAAAACAGGGGACACACGCCCGTGTGGTCAGGCTGTGTGTCTCACACGGCTACCGGACATGCCCGTGTCACGGCCGTGTGAACATTCGAAATGGGAGCACATGGCCATGTCCTATCCCGTGTCCTACCCGTGTCCAAACAAGTGAGGTTCTCGACTTAGGTCGACGGCCAACCACACGCCCGTGTGTCTCAGCCCGTGTGCCCTTCGAAGTGACCACACACGCCCGTGTGTCAAGCCGTGTGCTAGGTCGTGCCAAACCTGTAGGGTATACTGACTTATCCAACACGGCCAAGTCACACGCCCGTGTGCTAGGCCGTGTGCCAATTAGGGGGTATACTGACTTGTGCCACACAGTCGATCACACACCCGTGTGTGAGGCTCTGTGGAGCATACTGACTTCATTTCAATTTTAACACCAGGGAACAAACAGCCATGTAACATGATCGTGTGTCACACACGGCTGAGACACACGCCCGTGTCTCTACCCGTGTGGACAAAAATAGGCTATTTACCAAGCCAATTTGCCACCCACAATATCATGTACCTAAACAAACCAAATGGCACCAATTCATAGCATAATTGAACATCCATTTTAGCCACATTCAAGACAATTTCTGTAACAGCCCGGTTTAAGCTAAATTGGAATAGTGGTTTCGGAACCACAAATTCGATGTCAGAAAATTATTTTCATATTATTTTATGTGTTGACAACATGTTATTTGATATGTCTGAAATATTCGTGAGCTAATTTTATCGTTTAATTGCTCAATTTGAGAAAAAAGGGTTAAATTGCGTAAAATGCAAAAGTTGCATTCTATTAGTTAAAGGTGTCAAATTGCTTTGTATTTTTAATATGATGGCCTTAAATGGTAATTAGATAATTTTAAATGTTAATGGACATCCATTATATGTTTTTA
This sequence comes from Gossypium sturtianum, assembly GCA_025698515.1. Taxonomy (NCBI): domain Eukaryota; kingdom Viridiplantae; phylum Streptophyta; class Magnoliopsida; order Malvales; family Malvaceae; genus Gossypium; species Gossypium sturtianum. The sequence goes on along the minus strand of CM046946.1, from coordinate 65,637,427 downwards.
TATGTTTATAATAAAGGTTATATTAGTAAATTGATTAATTAAGTTATAATAAGTAAAACAAAATCAAAATTATTCTTTTATCATATTCCTTTGCTGAATATTAAGAGAAGAAAAGCCAAAGCTTTAGGTTTTCATTCGACTAGGCTAATTCAAGCAATTAAGGTACAATTTTTTATTTGTTTTTGATGATTTTTATGTTTTTGAGATTGTTGTTTCGTATTCTAGCTAGCCCGTACCTTAGATTTCGAAACTGTTAAAGATTTTGAGAGTTTCCATTGTTAAATTTATGAGTTCTTTGATGTTTAAGGTTGAAATATGAAAGTTTGATGATAGATTTTCATGTTTTGTAAAGTGATTTTTGATAAAAATGCATAATAGGGATTAAATTGTGAAATGTGCAAATTGAGTGGTTGAAATGTGAAATAAATGAAAGTTTTGGGCTGCTAGGGACTTATATGAAATTCGGCCAAGCTTGGGTTTAAAGAAATTATGTGAGTATTATGTATTTGTGAAAGAGGGACTAAATTGATTAAATGTGAAAGTTTAGGGGCTAAAGTGCAAATAGGCCTAAATGTATGTTTTGGACTAATTTGAATGAGTAGTTGATTAAAGAAGTTAATTTTGAATATATTTAGATCAAGAAAAGAGGAATCTGGAATTAGATCACGGGAAAGGCAAGATTATCGAGTAATTGACTCATTTCACCGTTTTCGTACTCGAGGTAAGTTCATATGTGACAATTTCTTTATAAATGTACGATAAATGCTTTGATATTGCCTAAACTATGACTATGAGATTTTTAATAATGTATGAATTGTAAATACGATTCTACGGATATATTCGAAGATGGAATCGACAAGCTAAAAGTCCAGGTTGAACCTTAGGAATAGATTTTGGATACTGATGATATGTTAAAAGATGATATATCGATTTGGCTTGGGCCATGCATATCGATGTGTTGGCTTCGGGCCAAGAAATCCACACTACAAAGTGTGAGTGATACCTCGATTTGGCTACGGGCCATGGTATAGGTATTTCGGAAAGAAGTTACCTTGATTTGGCTACGTACCATGGTATAGGTACTCGGGATAAGTTGCCTTGATTTGGCTTGAGTGCCATGGTATAGGTACTTATCGATTGAGATCCTTGAGTATCCGACTTATATTCCAAATGGTTCAACGGGTAAATGAATGATGTGGTTGAGAAAGAGGTTAGTACAAGGCGATACAGGTATGTACAGAACCTATTCGAGTATTAAATAGAGAAAGTTCGATGAGATGGTATTTGATCATGTTTTGAGACATAAGAAAGGTTTGTATTTTAGGTGTATATAGTGATGTTATGTATAATTGGTTGATATGTATTTATATGATGAATTAAGTTATTCACATACGAGCTTACTATGCTATGAAGCTTACTTTGTGTTATTTTTCTATATTTTATAATGAATCAAGGCCAGCTCAGATCTGGGAGTCATCGGGAACATCATCGCACTATCGGACATCTATTTGGTACTTTTGAGTTGTGTATATATGGTATATGGCATGTATAGGCTACTTGTGGTATTTTGGTTGTGAATATAGCCATGAGAGTTGGCTTGTAAATGATTTTAATATGGTTGTGTGTTTAGCTATTAGAAATGGCTTGTAAATGCATATCTTTTGGTTGTATATATAGCCATGGGTGATGGCTTATTTTGGTATCTTTAGTATGAAAAAAGTTATGGTTTTATAGTTGCAAATGGTTAAATTGATTTATGGAGTTTAATGCTTGAGAAATGCTTTGGTGAAGTATGATTTTAGAAGTTGAGTTGATAAGTATTTGAATAGGTATTTGGTATTGAATTGAGTATTGAATTTGGTTGAAATGGATGGTATGATTTGTGCATTTGAATGATGATTTTGGCTACTTAGTTGTGCGATTAAATGGTACCATTTTGGTTGTTTAGGTGAGCATGAGTAAGGGTGGCAAATTGGCCTTGCAAATGGCCTATTTTTGTCCACACGGGCAGAGACACGGGCGTGTGTCTCAGACGTGTGCGACACATGGTCATACTACACGGCCGTGTGTCCTCTGGTGTTGAATAAAAATGAAGTAAGTATGCTCCACACGGGCGTGTGACCGACCCTGTGGCACAAGTCAGTATACCCCCTAAATGGCACACGGCCTAGCACATTGGCGTGTGACTTGGTCGTGTTGCATAAGTCAGTATACCCTACAGGTTTGGCATGGCCTAGTACACGGCCTAGCACACGGGCGTGTGTGGCCACTTCGAAGGGTACATGGGCTAGACACACGGTCATGTGGTCGGCCGTGTAACACCCCTAACCCGTAACCATCGCCGATCTAGGGTTAAGAGGCATTACCGGACAAATTGAAAACTTTTACGAACATTTCACAACATAAAGTATATCATCGTCATATCAAAGCAAATACAAGCATATAGTCCCTTAATGAGGTCTACGAGACCTTAAACATGCATTAGAAAGGGGTCGGGACTAAATCGAGCTCATACAAAATTTTCTGAAAATTTAACATTTTTTCAAAGTTAGGATTATCTAATTTAACATTTTTCTGAAAATTTACCATTTTTCAAAATTTTCTGAAATTTTTCACATCCCATTTTCAAGTCATATCACATAGCTTATATATATACAACTCAAAACATTATCTAATTTAACTAGACTATACATGCCATACTTAAATATGTACACATTCAAACGGTACCTAATATATGATTTGATAGAATGATGACGATCCTCGACGATCCTTGAGCTTTCCGTAGCTTCGATAATCTATAAAACAAAGCAAACACACAGAAAGTAAGCTTTCAAAAGCTTAGTAAGCCATATACAAATAAACTTATCATATAAAACATTTATAACCATTTCAATTACAAGAACTTTAGCATATCTCAATAGCATATTCATATTTCTTCTTTAGCTCAATTGTTTCCAACCATTTGCTTATCAAAAATCACATCCCCATGTATTTCATTAGATCATAGCACATTCATATATATAACGCATTTTGTCTCAACAAATCTATACACATATCTCACTTTTGCAATTTCACATATACTTACCTTTCATAATCAAACATAGTATACACTTCAAACGTACCTGTATCGGTTACACATTTCACATAATTATTTATATCTCGGAATTGCCTGTTGAACCGTTCGGAATGAAATAAGATACTCGGATAACTAGGAAATACTCGTACAATGCCAACATCCCAGACGTGGTCTTATATGTAATCAAATATGATGCCACTATCCCAGATAGGGTCTTACACGAAATCATTTACGATGCCAATGTCCCCGACATGGTCTTACACGTAATTCTCAAATCGACGCCAACGTCCAGACGTGGTTTTACACGATATCACATATCGGAACCCTATGTCATGACATATGAATCCTATATATTCCTAAGGTTCATACGGGACTTTTAAAACATTGACACATTGTCGATACTTCCTCAGATTTCACATGTGTGTATCTTCTGAAGTCATTCATCACAATTCAATTTTATATGAACATAAATAAATCAATTCAAATACATTTATTTTTATATAGACTTACCTCGTACGGATATAAATGGACAGATTCGACAACTCAATCACTTTCGACTTTCCTCGGTCCAAATCTGTTTTCTTTGGTTCTTGATCCTAATTTTGCTTATAGCTAACGGAATGTTCAAAGCTTAAAACCCTTGCTTCTTTTTCTTATTTTTGGTTAAAAAGAAGAACATAATGGCTTTAATTCGTTTGCTTTTAATTATAATTTCTTTAATAATCAAATTCCAATTTTAACCTTTTAATAAAACATATAATACATGTATATTTCATACCCTTTACCGTCCATGCCATAATACAATGGCCTAATTTCATTTTAAGGCCTTCATACTAAAAGAACATAACAATAAAGCACTTTAACAATTAGAAAGCCACTTTTACCTTTTATGCAATTTAATCCTTTTCTCTAATTAAGCACACAAACAATAAAATTTATTCACGAAACTTTCACATATGCTTAATCACTTACTGCAGGCACATAATATAATATTAAAATATTTTTTTGACTCAGATTTGTGGTCCCGAAACCACTATTCCGACTAGGGTCTAAATCGGACTGTTACAATTCTCCCCCTTAGGGATTTTCTTCCCAGAAAATCTTACCGTTAAACATATTTGGATATTGTTGTCTCATAGCATCTTCAGGCTCCCACGTAGCCTCTTCAACCCCGTGTCAACGCCATAGTACTTTTACTAATGGAATTTTCTTATTTCGCAATTCTTTAACCTCGCGAGCTAAGATACGAATCAGCTCTTCTTCATAAGTCATATAGGATTGAATTTCTATCTTAGACAGAAATTACATGTGATGGATCAGATCTGTATCGTCTAAGAATTGACACGTGAAACACATTGTGAATCTTTTCTAACTCCGGTGGCAATAACAATCTGTATGCAATAGGTCCAATACACTAGATAATTTCTTACAACCCGATGAACCTCGGACTCAATTTGCCTTTTCTGCCAAAAAAAAGTATTTTCTTCCACGGAGACACTTTCAAAAACACTTTATCATCGATCTCAAACTCGATATCTTTTCATTTCAAGTCTGCATAAGATTTCTGATGATCTGATGCGGCTTTCAGACTATCACTTTCACATTCACTTTCTGTTCAGTTTCTTTGATCAAATCGACCGCGTGTATCTTATTTTCACTTAGCTCAGTCCAATACAAAGGTGTTCGACATTTGCGTCCATACAAAGCCTCATAAGGTGCCATTTTGATGCTAGACTGAAAACTATTATTGTACGCAAATTCAATCAATGGCAAATATTGTTCCCACGTACCATTAAACTCGAGAATGCAACATCTCAACATATCCTCGAGAATCTGAATAATTCGCTCGGATTGACCATCCGTCTGTGGGTGAAAAGCTGTACTAAAATGCAATTTAGTACATAAAGCCTATTGCAGTTTCTTCCAGAATCGTGAAGTAAACCTCAAATCTCTGTCAGACACAATAGATAGTGGCACCCCGTGCAATCTCACAATGTCAGAAATATATAGCTAAACTAATTTATCAAGTGAGTAATCAGATCGTACCGGATTAAAATGGGCTGATTTCGTCAATCTATCAACTACGACCCAAATTGCATCTTTCTTTCTCAGAGTCAAAGGCAACCCTGAAACAAAATCCATCGTCACTCTATCCCATTTCCATTCAGGAATCAAAATCAGTTGTAACAAACCAGATGGCACCTGATGTTCAGCTTTAACTTGATGACAGATTAAACATTTCGATACAAAATCTAAGATATCCCGCTACATGCCAGGCCACCAATAAAGTTGATTCAAATCATGGTACATCTTTGTACTTCCCGGATGAACAGATAGGCTACTGTTATGTGCTTCATTCAAAATTAACTGAATCAACTCTGAATTTCTCGGAACACAAATCGGATCTCGAAATCTCAAACAATCATCAACATCAACTCAGAATTCAGAATCAGAGTTTAAATTACACTAAGCTCGTTTCGTTAACATTTCATCATCAACTTTCTGAGCATCACATATTTTCTGTAAGAACAATGGTTTCGCTTTCAACTCAGCTAAAACTGAACTATCATCAGACAAGTCTAAATGAGCATTCATCACACATAATCCAAACAGTGATTTTTGACACAATGCATCAGCAACAACATTTGCTTTACCCGGATGATAATCTATCACAAGCTCGTAGTCTTTCAACAGCTCTAACCATCTTCTCTGTCATAGATTCAGGTCATTCTGAGTCATTAAATATTTTAGACTTTTATGATACGAAAACACATGGCATTTTTCACCGAAAAGATAGTGGCGCCAAATCTATAAAGCAAACACAATCGCAGCTAGCTCAAGATCATGTGTCGGATAATTCTTTTCATGAGGTTTCAATTGTCTCGAGGCATAAGCTATAACTTTGCCTTCCTGCATCAAAACACATCCCAGTCCGTTCAACGAAGCATCACTATAAATAACAAATTCTTTACCTGATTCTGGCTGTACCAAAACTGGAGCTTCAGTCAAAAGGGCTTTCAACTGATCGAAACTTTTCTGGCACTTTTCAGACCATCCGAATTTCACATCTTTCTGAAGCAATCTAGTTAACGGAGTCGCAGTCATCAAAAAAACCTTTTACGAACCGTCGATAATAACCAGCAAGTCCTAGAAAACTGCAAACTTCAGACACATTTTTTGGAGGCTTCCACTCTAAAATAGTTGAAATCTTGCTCGGATCAACTCGTATACCAGATGCTGACACAATATGCCCCAGAAAACCAACTTCACGCAACCAGAATTCACATTTACTAAATTTTGCATACAATTGCTTATCTCACAGAGTTTGTAGCACAATTCTAGATGTTCAGCATGCTCAACTTCATCACACGAATAAATCAAAATGTCGTCAATGAATACAACAAAAAATCGATCTAAATACGGTCTGAAAATTCTGTTCATCAAATCCATAAAAATAGCAGGAGCATTTGTTAATCCGAATGGAATAACTAAAAACTCATAATGCCCGTACCTCGTTCTGAAAGCAGTTTTCGGAATGTCTGAATCTTTTACTCGCAACTGATAATACCCTGATCTCAGATCTATCTTTGAAAACACAGATGCTCCTTTCAACTGATCAAACAAATCGTCGATTCTGGGCAGAGGATATTTGTTCTTAATAGTCACTTTGTTTAACTGACGGTAATCAATGCACATTCTCATCGTACCATCTTTCTTTTTCACAAATAAAACAGGAGCACCCTAAGGTGAGAAACTCGATCGTGCAAATCCTCTATCGGTCAACTCTTGCAACTGTGACTTCAACTCTTTCAATTATGTTGGTGCATTTCTATACGGAGCTATTGAGATAGGAGTCGTCCCCGGCAATAAATCAATGCCAAATTCAACTTCTCATATCAGAGGCAATCCCGGTAATTCTTCAGGAAACACGTCAGGGAATTCACAAACAACTGGCGCAGATTCAACTTTCTTTTCAGTCACTCTCGAATCAATTACATAGGCAAAATAAGCTTCATAACCCTTTTTCACATAACTCTGAGCTTTCATCACTGATATCACGGCCGATAACCCATTCAAATAATTAGACTCAATCTGAACTATTTCATCATTCTGACATCTCAAATCAATAGTCTTTTGTTTGCAGTTCACAACAGCATCATGCAATGTTAACCAATCCATACCCAAAATTATATTAAACTCATCAAAAGGTATTAGCATCAGATCAGCCGGAAAACAAATATCCCGAAACATCAACGGACAATTCTTGCACACTTTGTCAACCAAGACACTTTTACCTAAGGGGTTCGATACTCTAATTACAAATTCAGTAGACTCTACAAGAAATTTCTTATTTGATACTAAGTTCATGTATGCATACGAATGAGTAGACCCTGGATCTATCAATGCAATCACAGAAGTATCATAAAGAGTAAATGTACCCGTAATAACATCTGGAGATGAAGCTTCCTCACGAGCTCGAATAACGTAAGCTCTGGCAGGTGCTCTAGCTTCAGATCTCACAACTGTATCTTTCGTGGCTCTCTGGCTACCACTCACATTTCTTGTGTTTCTAGAAGGTCTACCCCTAGCTGAAGCATTATCTGACTTCGAATTCTGTACAATCTCTTGTTCAACAGACTCGGGACAATCTCGAATAAAATGGTCTAATGATCCACATCTAAAACAAGATCGGTCATTCAATCTACAATTACCCGGATGTCTTTTACCATAATGTCTACATTCAGGTCGCTCAGATCAGACATTTCCAACACTAGCTATTGATGTAGCTGGAGCTTTAAAGTTCGACTGCGATCTAGCTCGATCTCTGTTCAAATGTCCCACATTAGCCTTTGAACGGCTATGCTCATCTCTGAATTTCTTTGATGCAGATTGAAATGATTTACTCGAAAATCTCTTTCTCACATCTCTAGCTTCAAACTCAGCTTTTCTTTTATCTTTCCCGAGTGCCTCAACTTTACATGCTCGATCAACAAGCACAACAAATTCTTTTATTTCCAAAATCCAACTAGCAAACGAATATCTTCATTTAGGCCGTCTTCAAAACTTTTACACATTATCGCTTCGGTTGAAACACATTCCCAGCATACTGACTTAATCTCACGAATTCTCATTTGTATTCAGTGACAGACATGCGACCCAGTTTCAATTCTAGAAATTCTTTTCGTTTTTGATCTATAAATCTCAGGCTAATATATTTCATCCGGAATTCAGACTGAAAGAAATCCCAAGTAACTCATTCTTTTGGAACAACAGAAGTCAAAGTTTTCCACCACTGATAAGCTACATCTCTTAGTAAGGAAACGGCATATTTCACACATTCCTCAGGAGTACAAGACATTTCATCAAACACTCGGATTGTATTTTCGAGCCAAAACTCAGCTCTCTTAGCATCATCATCACTAGTGGCCCTGAACTCTTCAGATCCATATTTACAGATTCTATCGACCGAAGGATTATTCAACAGATTCAGATTCATAATCGGAGGTACAATAGAAGTCTGAGGAGGATTGGGTGGGGGCGGAGGTTGTGAAACAGTCGGATTTGTTCTAATATATTAAGTGAACCACTCATTCATCATTTGGAAGAAGGCTTGTTTAGCCTCTCCTTCTTGGCCACTAGTAGCCGGTCTCGAATCAGATGGCACTGTCCCTTGAGCGGGAGCAGGCACATTACTTTCAACATCATTAGCTAGAACTCTTTCTGGATCCATTTACTATACGAAAAACACATTTTATACGTCAGGATTCATCACACTATCATAGTTCGTATATATGGCATGTATAGCTAGACTCTCACACGCTACCTTAATCCTAGAATCGACTAAACCGTAGCTCTGATACCAATTAAATGTAACACCCATAACCCGTAACCATTGCCGGTCTAGGGTTAAGAGGCATTACCAGACAAATCGGAAACTTTTACGAACATTTCACAACATAAAGTATATCATCTTCATATCATAGCAAAATACAAGCATATAGTCTCTTAATGAGGTCTACGAGACCTTAAACATGCATGAGAAAGGGGTCGGGACTAAACCGAGCTCATAAAAATTTTTCTGAAAATTTAATATTTTTCAAAGTTACAGAGGTCACACGCCCGTGTGGGTAGGCTGTGTGCCTCACACGGCCTCAGGCACGCCCGTGTGTCCAAGCCGTGGTCGCCACTGACTTACATCATATGGCCTGTCACATGCCCGTGTGTCTGGCCCGTGGTCGAAACTAACTTGCATCAGACGACCAGTCACACACCTGTGTATCCAACCCGTGTGCGAGCCTGACTTGAATCAAATTACAAATTTCAGGGACACAGTCGAGCCACACGCCTATGTGCTCAACCGTGTGAGCAAATATAGGACATTTACAAGGCCAATTTGCTACCCATTTTGGGCCAATCCTACAAGCTGAAACAAACACATTTCATACTTTCAAAATGCAACCAAATCATACCAATAATATCCATCTTTTCTAACCATTCAAAAACATACCAATTCAATATACTAGCCATTCATCAAAACATACTAATTTTGCATCACAAAACATAAATAACATTTACCATATTCACATCCCATTTTCAAGCCATATCACATAGCTTATATATGTACAACTCAAAACATTATCTAATTTAACTAGACTATACATGCCATACTTAAATATGTACACATTCAAAAGGTACCCAAAATATGATTTGATAGTGTGATGACAATCCTCGACGATCCCCGAGCTTTCCGTAGCTTCGATAATCTATAAAACAAAGCAAACACACACAAAGTAAGCTTTCAAAATCTTAGTAAGCCATATACAAATAAACTTATCATATAGAACATTTATAACCATTTCAATTATAAGAACTTTAGCATATCTCAATAGCATATTCATATTTCCTCTTTAGCTCAATTGTTTCCAACCATTTGCTTATCAACAATCACATCCCCATGTATTTCATTAGATCATAGCACATTCATATATATAACGCATTTTGTCTCAACAAATCTATACACATAACTCACTTTTGCAATTTCACATATACTTACCTTTCATAATCAAACATAGTATACACTTCAAACGTACCTGTATCGGTTACACATTTACATAGTTATTCATATCTCAAAATTTCTCGTTGAAACGTTCGGAATCAAATAAGATACTCAGATAACTCGAAAATACTCGTACAATGCCAACATCCTAGACGTGGTCTTACATGTAATCAAATATCGATGCCACTGTCCCAGACAGGGTCTTACACAAAATCATTTACGATGCCAATGTCCCCGACATGGTCTTACACGTAATTCTCAAATCGACGCCAACGTCACAGACGTGGTCTTACACGATATCACATACTGGAACCCTATGTCATGACATATGAATCCTATCTATTCTTAAGGTTTGTACGGGACTTTTCAAACATTGACACATTGTCGATACTTCCTCGGATTTCACATGTGTGTATCTTCCGTAGTCATTCATCACAATTCAATTTTATATGAACATAAATAAATCAATTCAAATACATTTATTTGTATATAGACTTACCTCGTACGGATATAAACGGACGGATTCGACTACTTTATCACTTTCGACTTTCCTCGGTCCAAATCTGTTTTCTTTGGTTCTTGATCTTAATTTTGCTTATATCTAGCCGAATGTTCAAAGCTTAAAACCCTTGCTTCTTTTTCTTATTTTCGGTTAAAAAGATGAACATAATGGCTTTCATTCTTTTATTTTTAATTATAATTTCTTCAATAATCAAATTCCAATTTTAACATTTTAATCAAACATATAATACATGTATATTTCATACCCTTTACCGTCCATGCCATAATAAAATGGCCTAATTTCATTTTAAGGCCTTCATACTAAAAAAAACATAACAATAAAGCACTTTAACAATTAGAAAGCCACTTTTACCTTTTATGCAATTTAATCCTTTTCTCTAATTAAGCACAAAAACAATAAAATTAATTCACGAAACTTTCACATATGCTTAATCACTTACTGCAGGCACAAAATATAATATTAAAATATTTTTTTGACTCGGATTTGCGGTCTCGAAACCACTATTCCGACTATGGTCTAAACCGAACTGTTACAGGCCGTGTGACCCAAGTCAGTATGTATGCCTTATTTCCACACGGCCTGTGACACGGGCGTGTCTGAAGCCGTGTGAGGCACACGGCCTATTCACACGGGCGTGTCTAAAGTCGTGTGAGGCACACGACCAGTTCACACGGGCGTGTGACCCCTGAATGATTTAAAAATTTCTAAGTTTTCCAATAATTTCGTATGTTATCGATTCAGTCCCGAACCGCTTCTAAAGCATGTTTAAGGCCTCGTAGGCCCATATAAGGGAGAATATGATTGTGTTGAATGGTATTTGAGTATGAATGTATAAATGTATATGTATTGTATGTTAAATGATGTGTATTGATCGGTAATACCTCGTAACCCTATTCCGACGGTGAATACGGGTTAAGGGTGTTACAATTTCATACCATTTTCAATACTAATAACCAATATGCTTATACCTTTAAATCTTACTCAACCAAATCATACCAAAATACATATAACAATCATCTAGTTAAACCTATACTTAACATACATCATTATACATCAAGATCATAAGCATATAACTACTCAAATAGCAGTCAAATAACTACACAAGCCACATATACCTATTCATGAACTCACAACATAAGCCATATATTTATGTATATATACACATAGTTCAACCATACCAAAACAAGCCAACTTTCATGGCTATATACATAAACCAAAACATATACATTTACAAGCCATCTCAAATGGCACAACTCACTACCAAATTACAACCAACATGACCATAGTCTCTATACATGCCATATACTTAAAATACCAAGTTCCTAAGTACCGAGTGAAAGGTGGATAGTGTGAAACGATCTCCGACGATCCTCGAATGCGAGCTAGCTTTGATAACACTACAAAACATGGGAAAAACAAACAAAGTAAGCTTTATAGCTTAGTAAGCTCGTATGAAATAAACTCAACTAATCATAAATACACAAATCATCAATTTGAACTTGTTATCTTGGAATGCATAAATACTAACAAACCTTCCACATGTTTAATCATATGATTATATGTAAATTCATAACTTTTTCTAATTGAAGTTTATACTTTCCATGTACATACCTGTACAAACTCGTAACCAACTCATACCTGTTTGAAATACTGCTGAATACTCGATATCTCGCATACTAAGTGCCATTACATAGCCGAAGTTATTTTAATCTTGCACACTAAGTGCCATACGTAGCCGGAGCTATCTCGAATCGTACACCAAGTGCCTTACATATCTGAAGCTATCTCGGTCTCGCACACTAAGTGCCATATATAGCCGAAGCTATTCCGAATCATCGTCAAATATGACTATAATCCCAAATACACAATTTTTACAATATCAAAGCATTTAAAGCGTAGTTGTAACAATGCTTATTACATACGAACTTACCTCAAATGTGAAAATGACGAATCTAGTTGATCAGTCGATAACTTTATCTTTTCCCCGATCCAAGTCCGTATTTCGCTTTTCTTGATCTAAACGATATATTAACCATTTAAACGATAAAATTTCTTGACGAAATTTTCACACAATTACTCAATCATGCTGTAAACATTAAAATAATAATAAAATAAATATTTTGACCTCAAATTTGTTGTCCCAAAACCACTGTTCCGATTTGACTAAAAATTGGTTGTTACAATTCGAACTCTATCCCGTATCCCAATAGCATCATCATCATTGATGCCCACGGCATGGATGTAATGCTCCATCTCTCACAAGAAGTTGTCCACCTCTCTTATGGACCTTGCCCTCTTAAACTTCTCCGTTTTGGGGACATATATCTCATGGTTTAGTGTTGCACCCAACACTCCTTTACCCACATCGGCTCGACACACAACAAGCTCTCCCTTGAGCTCTTATATTCTTATGTTCAAAGCCCTCATCGTGGCCTTAGTTTCCTCCTTCAAAGTCATCATCATGGCCTTGAGAGCATCGTCCCGCACTATCAACTTACCCGTAGTGGAATTGAGCACCCCTCGCATCTCTTCCACATTGGAACCAAGAGACTCAAAAATGTTTTCCCTGAGTTGCTCTTACATCGAGTCCAACTTTGCAATGCATTTCTCAACTAGATCAAGTGTCTCCTTCCTATCCCGTATGGACTCCTCCAGATTGACCACTTGTTCTTTTGAAGACAATAATATATCCCTTGATTGGCTAGCTTTAATGGACATCATGTGGGTCTTCATATGCTCAATTTGACCATCTACTATTTTAGTCATCTCAAATGATGCCTTCAAAACCTTAGCTCGAATACCAACTATCACAGAGCTAGAACTTTTGTCTCACAATCCGTGCAGCCTTAGTCGATTTCTTGGTTTCAAATTTTTCTAAGTTAGCCAAACTCTCACAAAGTGAGAATTCTTGATGGAAATTCTTCAAGTCACTGAAAATAAAGTGGAAGCAACTCAAAATGAAAGAGCAACAAAAGAACATAAAAGCTACAAGAAAGAAAAATGCACACAAGGTTTTTGAGTAAATGCTCTCAATAGCATTCAATTACTATGAAGGATTATAATTGAGTATCCTAGGATGATTACAAATGAGGGGGAAGGCCTCAATTTATAGTTGAGCTCCCACAAAACCAATGGTACAGATTGAGTATCCTGGGCGTCAGTTTCGATCTGCATGTGCATTTTTAGCTCTCGATTTGACCTACATAACCCCATAACCTTATTTAGATATCTAAGACGTAATAAAACTACTAAAAAGCATAACTTACTACTTCAAGCATGAAAACATAAATATATACTAAGATGATTTGATTTTACTATTAAACAAGCTAAAGTTATGTGTAAAAAGGGATGAAAATAATAGTATAATTCGTGGTAGATCAACTTCCCCACACTTGTTGTTTGTCCTCAAGCAAACAAGACACATATATTGGAAAAAAGAGAAAAAAAATTAATACAAAAATGACTTGATTTTTTTCTTTAATCAAGATAGAGTTAGTGAAGATGGATGTAAATAAAAACCTAAATCGTGGCATATCACTACTCCCACACTTGAACTCCCCCACACATAACTTTTTGCTTATACTCACGCAAACCAAGTTTAGACACATAGCATGCAATAAGAAGACGTCCCTTCGATTTTATTACTACTACAAACATGGTTGTCAAATATTAAAGGTATAACAATTCTTATCACACATGTAACTTAATCTTGATATTTTGATTCGTTGAAAAAAAATTTAAAGTAAATTAGGATTAGTTTACACTGTTACAATACTAATAACTTAGAAGTAATTCTCATGACCAAATGTTTAATAATATCACCTTTAACATAAATGAAACATATATGTAGCAAAAACAATCATGTTGTAACACCCCTTACCCGTAATCGACACCTGATCCGGATACGAGGCATTACCGAACTTAACTTGCTAAATCATATGATATCTATCCATAAAACTTCATGTCAAATTAAAACTTTTCATTCGAGTCCATAATGTCTTTATTATATGTCTACGAGACCCTAAACTCATACCCAAAATGATTCAGGACTAAACTTAAAACTTTTGAACCCTTAGGCAAATTTGACACAAAACAGGGCCACACGCCCGTATGAAGGATGGAACACGCCCGTGGGGCATATCACATGCCCTTGTTCTACACCCGTGTGGATTTATTTTCTACTTCGAATTTATAGGGGCTTTCACACGGCCAGACACACGCCTGTGTCCCTCACACGGCCTCGACACGCCCGTGTCTTAGCCCGTGTGCCAAAAACCTTGGCATTCTATTTTTGATGTCATCACCTCACTAAGGTCACACGGCCAAGGCACACGCCCGTGTCCTTAGACTGTGTGTCGAATTAAATTCCTAATTTCAGGTGGAGACTTGGCACGGCCTGAGCACACGCCCATGTCCGTGGTCGTGCCTCCCACACGGCTGAGACACACAGTCGTGTCTCTGCCCGTGTGATTACTACTGAGCTTACTAACTTGCCAACATAGTATGCATGGGGACACATGGCCTATCAACACGCCCATAGGGCTAACCGTGTGTCACACACACGCGGCCTGAACACTGCGCTTGGGTGTGTCTACCCCATGGACATTTGTAAGGCTATCTACCAAGCCAAATGCCACCTTGCAAAGCAACCATACTTAAACCAATTCAAATCAACACATATCATGACCATATGGCACCTCTAAGAACTCATAATAAAGACATCCACATAAGCATACACTTCATGAAATTCATCATCATTGAATATATGAACATGTCAAGTATAGGCCAACTTCCCATGACCATTTACAAAATGAATTGAACAACATTAATAGGCAACACTTTGGCTAACAATTATGACATAACAAAATGACCAAGTCCTATACATGCCATACTCAAAATGAGTCTAACTTGGCTATACCAAAAAGTAGTCGATAGTGTGATTTCTGAACTCCGACGTTTCACGAATCCTCGAGCTAACTTGGCAATGCTATAAGGAAAAGGGAAATGAGAGGGGTAAGCATAAAGCTTAGTAAGTTTGTATGAAATAAATAACAACATAAAGCTTATAATTTCATCCATCCATTGCATTGAATAAAACACAAGTCTTAAGCTCATTTCCATAACTTACTCATACTTACTCTTACCAATTACATATCATGCCACATATCGTAAACCATTCTCGTGAATTATTCACATATACCTGTATCACTTCATCACATAGTCTTAGCATTAATCTCATCTCTATCATAAGCTTAAATATTTACCCCATTAAATCACTTGGATATTCAAGGATACATGATCATCCTCATTCACATAATTACGACGCCAAAGCCACATCCCAGATGTGGTCTTATGTGGGGTCACTTCTAGATGCCGATGCCATATCCCAGATATGGTCTTATACGGGATCTCATATCGATTGTCGATGCCATATCCCAGATATGGTCTTATACAATTTTCATATTCAATGCCGATGCCATATCCCAGATATGGTCTAATACAAGATTTCAATTTGGTTCCGAAGCCATGTCCCAGACATGGTCTTATACGGGACCTTACCCATCTCAAGTCTTGATGATATTGTTCTCTCATTTATTTATGTCCAACCGGGACTTCAACATCACAAATCTCATCATTTTCACACACAATACCATTATTCAAATTCATAGACATATCATACATCTTCACAAATATCAAATATTTAAAGTCATACTAACATGGCGTTGAACTTATTACACGCAAACTTACCTCGATTTCAAAATAGGCCAAATTGTCATTCTAGTCTGATACTTTGCCCTTTCCTCGGTCAAGGTTAATTTTTCGCTCTTCTTGGTCTATAATAACAATTTAACTCATTTAATCATCACATAAATCAACACATTTCAATAATCATACTTTGGCAAAATTACCATTTTGCCCTCATACTTTCACAAAATGACTATTTTACCCCTAGGCTCAGAAATCAATTCTAATTAAATTTCTTTCTTTAACGAGCCTAGGTGAACATTTATTACTCTTATGGCAGCCCTCAATACTCATTATTTCACACATTTACCACATATTTTATAACCTTTACAAAAAGGTCCTTTTAGGTGTTTTCATGGAAACACCTTTCACAAAAGTTGTTTATCTAACACCTAGGACTCATTTTCTTCCATAAAAATGCAGCAAACAACTTAAAAGCTCACATGGAAAAACTCTAAACTTTCAACCATTTTGTAAGATAGTCTCCTCTTTAGCTAGCTTAAGCTTTAGGGGTTCCAAAAGTACAAATATTAACAAGAAAAAATCACTAAAACACTTACTTGTAAGGAGAAGAGTTTGCTAAAATTTTTGAGCTTTCAAACCCCTATTTGCTGCTGATTTTTTGTGGAGGAGTGAAGGAGAAAAGATGATATCTTTTCTTTCTTTATTTTAATATTTCTAATCAATTAAGTCCACCTAATTCAACCACTTTGACCAATTTGACATTTTTTGTCTCCTATGGCAGACCACCCTATCTTTAGAGGTCTAATTGCACTTTAAAGGCCTCCAATTAATATTCTATGGCTTTTAGACACCTTTTTCTTGAAAAATAGAACTTTTGCACTTTATGCAATTTAGTCCTTTTTTGCAATTAAGCATGAAGTCGCTAAAACTAAAGCACCAAAATTTTCATGCACCTATATAATCATGCTATAACTCATAAAATATCATTAAAATAATTCTCTCTGACCTCGAGTTAGTGGTTCCGAAACCACTGTTTTGACTAGCCCCTAAATCAGGCTGTTACACATGTGAATCTAAAACATTCATTAAATTTAATTGTTAGCAATTCCAACAGGTTATGCACAAAGAACACTTAAGTCACATTGGTCTTCTAGGCTTGTAACATTCTGAGGCTTAGGACGATACAAGTTCAAAGGAAGATATGGCTCAAAACAATTCAAGCACTAGAAATATTTACGCACGTGACATTTTTCCCTCTCTTCCCCC
Source organism: Gossypium sturtianum (assembly GCA_025698515.1). NCBI lineage: Eukaryota > Viridiplantae > Streptophyta > Magnoliopsida > Malvales > Malvaceae > Gossypium > Gossypium sturtianum. The sequence goes on along the minus strand of CM046946.1, from coordinate 65,619,796 downwards.
TATTTGTCCCTTTCTAGCTCACTGGAAACATAAAAATATATACACTTTTTCATACCCTTTTAAACTCAAATTCACGCAGTTTCGTAGTAATTCTTGTCGAAAAATATAATATAATTATAAAATAATTATATTGTACTTAAATTATTAAAATATTTAATATTTATATATTTTATAATAAACTTTCATAAATTTTTATTTAGTTTCGACAGATTTGCACAAAGGGTGAAAATTGGCTCGGCAGACACTTCTAGAAGCTCAAAATTGTGAAGTGGTTTTTTGAAGCATCGAGGTGAATTACTTTTTCAGCCTAAGATAGTCAAAATTATGAATATTAATACATAATATAATTAATTTTAATTTTTATCCAATTTATTTTGAGTTAAATAATAATTATTAATTATATTATGGAAAGGAGGCCCAGTTGTGCTAATACAAAAGATTGATCCAACCGAGAAATCAGGCTGCCCAAACTCATCCAACATGCTTACCCAACCAGCTTGAATTATCTAATTTATTTACTTGCAGATCAACCCTTGAAGTCTCCTTGAAATCGCATTCAAACCCCTCCACTTATTATGCTTTTGTAGATTTTCCCCTAGTTAAATATAGCAAGTTGAAACCTTCAACTTGTGCTTGAGTGGTGGCTTGCCAAGGAGAGTGTGTGGCTGCTAATTATTTGCTATTTTTAGCAGCCACTACCACCGATAAATACCCTCTTTCACCTATTCATTCAACACACCTCTCATCTCACACATCTCTCTCTATTTTCTTCACTTTCTCTTCTTGTTTCCCATTTTTCCCTTCTATTTTCCTTTGTTGATTTCCCTCTTGGAAAAGAGCCTTTCTTCCACCTTGGGTAGCAGCATTCAAGTGCTTATAGAAGCCTCAGTTCAACAGAACAAGCGAAGAAGGAGAGGAGCAAACTAGTCTGGCTTCGGAGAAACACCGAATTTGATTCTAGTTTCATATCATTTACCTTTTCTTGTTGTTTTTATGAACATGTCTATGAATATTTGTTATGTTGTTATTCTAAATTTAATTAATACAACTTAAATTTAATTAGTTTTAGGTTGATTGTATTTCTTCTACTTAAGTTATTAAAATCATGTTTGTGTTGTTATAGGTCTTGGTAAATTGTTTGATTAAGTAAAACCATGATTATGTTATACTTGCATTACAATTATAAGGTAATTAATGAATTAATTATTAATCGTATTGAAATTGTAATTAATTGACACAATACTTAATCAATGCATGTTTAATCTTCTAAGGTAGTTGAGGGTTAAATTAGTGACGGTATTACATGGTACATTAGCCTCACATAACTTGTGAGATTATTGTGATTAAACTGTTTCAATGTAGGAATATATTGTTACTTCACTTAATCTTTTACTTGCTTATTAAAATTGATTAATTGTTTGAATTGGCATAGTAATATGTTTAAGAGATTAGTTAATTTTGCAAGTCTGTACGTGCTATATAATTAACAAATTTCCAAGTTGTCGTGAATTTATTCGTAACAACATGAATACTGTTTTAGCAATATTAAGTTAAGAAATGGAATTGATCTAACACAATTATGTCATATTGATTAAACTTGTCTTTTCAGAAATCGTGCATTGGAATTTTTTACCTTTTTAATTTTCGTAGTTAATTTACTTAGTTAAAATCTAGTTTTATTAAACCCTATTTTAAAACAAGTAATTTTCCTTCAACAAAGTGTTTTTAATTGCATTTTATAAATATTTTCTTACAAAGTCCCTATGGGTATGATAACTCGTCATTTACTTGTCACTTTATTACTTGTTGCGACTGTGTACACTTGCACATTTCCATCGTTCCAAGTTTTTGGCGCCGTTGTTGGGGACTGCTTTAAAAGTCATTATTTGTGAATTTGTTAATTTTGCATTTTGGTTTATTTTTTTTGGTTTAATTTTAACTTAGTTAATTTTTCTGTGATTGTTTCACGTGTTTATGAGTATTGATCAAATTATCGATTTACTCCCCATAGGTCTTGAAATTGAAAGAACTTTTCGACAATGAAAAAGACATGTAGCTCAAAGAAGGACTGAAGAGATGAACTTTGAAAATCTGAATCAAGGAAACGGAGCAAATCCTGTTCAAAATCCTATCCTTATTACTAATGGTAAGGATAAAACTCTAAGACCTTATGCCATGCCAGTGTTTCAGGACCTTAATTTGGGTATTAGGAGACTCAAAATCTAGGCATAACAGTTTGAGCTAAAGCCAGTTATGTTTCAAATGCTTCAGACAGTGGGCCAATTTAGTGGAATGCCTATCAAAGATCCTCACCTTCACTTAAGACTGTTTATGGAGGTGAGAAATTTTTTCAATCTAGCCGGAGTACCCGAAGATGCAGTACGATTAAAGCTTTTCCCATATTCGCTAAGTGATAGAGCTCGAGCATGGGTGAACTTATTGCCACCAAATTCTATTATCACATGACAAGAGTTAGCAGAAAGATTTCTTGTGAAGTACTTCCCACCTGGCAAGAATGCTAAGTTGAGGAACGAGATTACTACCTTCCAACAATTGGATGATGAGTCCTTGTATGAGGCATGGGAGAGGTTTAAAGAACTATTACAAATATGCCCTCATCACGGAATCCCTCATTGCATCCAATTAGAGACGATCTATAACGGTCTAAATGCTCACACGAGGATGGTAGTGGACGCTACTGCTGATGGTGCTCTCCTTTCTAAGTCTTATAACAAGGCTTATGAAATCATTGAGAGGATTGCCAGGAACAACAATCAATGGTCGACCAATCGAGTAGCGTGTAACGTCTAAAAAATTAGGGGCTGTAATTTTGTTTAAAATTCATGTTGTGCTTGAATGGCTAGCTATTTGAGTGTATTTGGGGGTTCTAAGGAGGCCTGGGTTCGAGTCTGAGTTTTGGAAAAATTTTAGTTTTTGGCCCTTAAGAGGAGAGGGTTGTTAGCAGTAGGACTTAAGTATATTTGTGTGCGTTTAGGTGTCACAAGATGAGCATGTGACTTGTGGCTGTGGCGTCAATGAAGTAGCATGGGGGAGTGGGGTTCGAATCCCATGGAAAGCAAATGAGAGCTTTTATTTTATGCCATGGGAGTGGTAGAAGTAGAGTTTGGATCAAACTCTACAAGGGAGGTTGAAGACTTGGTCAAAAATTTCAAATGGAAGGATGGCATGAATTTTAAAAGATTGGGTGGAGAAAATCGGGGAAGTGGATGTGTGTGGGAGTGTTGGCCGAAATTATGAGTCTAGGTAGGAAGAGAATTTCGGCTAGGGGATTTGTATGAAGCAAATTTTGGCTGAAGGGTTTTTTGGAAGCATTTCGGGATTTCTTCTCTGAAGCATTTTGTGCATTTTTCTCTTACCTTTCGTGCATTTTTCTCTTCTTGCTAATAGCCTTTCATATACTTTTGTTACTCGATTTAGCTTTTCGTTTACAAAAATTTGGTTGGTCGAATCTTTACCCTTCTTCCTATTTCTCTTTACACTTCGTCCGTCTTCTTTCGTTTTCCTCTAAGCCGTATAGCTACACTTTTCCCTTTTCGATTTTCCTTTAGCCGAATACAATTCTTCTTAAAGCTTTGGTTCTCCTTCTGCTGCCCGAATCTTGTAAGCCGAATCTACATACTCTCTTCATCCTGAATCTTTTGTTCACGGTGGTTGGGGCCGAATCCTGTTGTCAAACAATTGACGATTATCGTTGTTCATTGGTGTCGGTAAGGGTGGAGTAATGCAAATATTTTCTTAATTCGTTGCTAGTTAGAATTCTGGTGACTTCATGAGTAAATGTCGATCTCTCTCTTTTCTCTATGGGGGTCGAATATTGGATGGTTGCTAACACTCTCTTGTTCATCAAATATTGCTAGGGACTCATTTTCATTAGCCAAGGAATAGAGCCGATTACCGTTGCACTGTAGGAGATCGCGCCTCGTGGTAAGTGAAGTTAGTTGAGTAGAGTATTTCAATATTATGGATCTCCAAGCACATTGAGACTAACTAATGGTCAATTGTTATCATAGGTGCCTCGAGAAGTGTTTCAAACCACAATCCAAAGCAGGTGTGTAATCGTACACCCACTCTAGTTTTTGCCATGAATTTTCTTGTGGGCCTAGGTCGTAATGGGCCTTATTGGGGCAAAGTGCGCCCAATGGGCTAACGGGCTCACAGGGGAGAAATCCATGGTAAGTGCCGAATAATAGATACGGCTGCGAGGTTTACAGAATCGTGACCGAAATTAGGCTGAATGGGCCACACGAGCATGTGGACCCGCTTGGGCCAAAAATTGGGCTTTAGGCCCAATTGCACCGTTTTGACCAGAAAGGGTACCTGTGTCGCTCGATGCGACTGTAGGCCTTTGGAGAGGCCGTTAGATGACTAAATTACTGAAATACCCTCGATGGGTAAAATTACCAGAATACCCTCGAGGGGTAAATTACCATTTTACCCCCAACCGACCAAATGACCGTTATACCTTTAGTGGTAGTATAAGTGATGTATGTGTACTTTGTATGACTGATTATGATTGTGATATACTGCATACATGGGTTATATATGACATGACATGCTGCATTGGGTTGGGTTCTATATTTTGGAAGAAATCTATGATCTTGGTGGCTATGCCACGATTTCATCGATTTAGTGGCTTTGCCACTTATATCGATTCTAGTTCTCACCACGTTCATTGTTATTAGCGACTTTCTTTGCGTTGATATTAGCTTGACTCGATTGTGTTATTGGTGTGTAGAAAAGTGGGTGGGTCGACTTGGTCCCCACATGGTGTGTAGGGTTGGTGCGGGTGGTGTGATGGTTAGACCGGGTTGGGGTGCATTCGGTTTGCATTGACATGATATTGGGCTTGGACCCACTCGATTCTGTATAGGGCTAAGGCCCGCACGAATCAGTATTGATTAGGGCTTGGGCCTGCATCGATACTATAGTAGGGGATTACACACCGAGTTCTCGTAACTCACCCTTTTCCTTAAGCGTGCAGAAATCCCGGTCTTAGGCGATTTGGAGCGCGAGGGACTGGAGGTGGCCACACGCTAGATATGTGTTAATCGCAAACTTAGTTATTTTATTTAATTTAGTTTCAATATATTGGGCTAATGATTCTGTAATAAGGACAATTGGGGACTTTTAACTTTTAATTGGTATTTTCTTTTCATTACTACCTGCTAGACTAGGAAACGCGAGTTTTAAAACGACAACGGTTTTTAAAGGATATTACGATTTTCAAACCTTAAAAAAAATATACAACTCAAGCGAGCTTTCGCGATTCTTAAATCTGTATAACAAATGATTTAATTAATAAGGAAATAATGTGTTTACGAAATTACTATCCTAAAAGTCTTAAAGAGAAGAAATGTTTTGTGTTGGGTTTTTTTTTTCGAGCTTGCCGGTTTACAAACGTCACTTGATGTGACACGTCAGATCTGGTCGTAACGTCTAGGTCGGGTTTGGGGTGTTACATAGCATCAGGAAGACGAGTCGTTGGAGTACATGAAGTGGACGCTTTCACTTCACTTGCATATCAGGTATCCTCAATATCATCAATGCTTAAAAACTTTACTACTAATGAGTTTAATAATTTTGCAGCTCAGCCACCATGTAACAGCCCGATTTTGGGTGTAGTCGGAACAGTCATTTCGAGACCACAAATCTGAGGAAGAAAAATTTATTTTTATTATTATTTTATGGTCTACAGCTTTATGGAATAATTTCGTGAAATTGTCGTTCAGAAATTTTGACGTTTGAGCACTCAATTTAGCTAGAAGGACTAAATCGTAATAAATGCAAAATGTGTGTTCTAGAATCTAGAGGTGTTTAAATGCTATGGGATTCAAATTGGAGGTCCTTAAATGGTAATTAGACCATTATACTTTAAAGTGGACAATGATGGACATGGTTAGGTGAAATTTAGAAGTTTTTCATTAAGGGCATTTTAGTCATTTGGTTAATAAAGACAAAATTTAACAAATAAAAGATGTTCATCTTTCTATTTTCATCCCCCATGGCCGAATTTCAGAAGGATAAGACATACCTAGGGTTTTCCAAGCTTCCAAGCTCGATTGTAAGTCCGTTCTTGTCCTGTTCTTAACTATTTTTGTATTTTTGAGATCGTTGTAGCTTGATTTAGCTATTTCAAGGACTAATTTGAAAGAAGGGTGAAGTTTAAAATTTTACCCATGTTGAACATGTATGTATTTTGATGTTTGATGGTAGAAAATGCATGTTTGTTGTTTGTTAAATGACTTTTGCTAAGTGATTTTCTGTAAAAATGTCAAAAAGGACTTATTTGTAAAAGTCTATAAAATGAGTAGAAAAATGTGAATAAATGGAAAATGTGGGCTGTTATGAGTATGAAAATGGTTCATCTAGGCTTGGGTTTTGAAGAAATTGAATATATTTCATTTTACGAGCCTAGGGACTAAAATGTAAAAAGTTAAAAAGTTAGGGGCAAAAATTTAATTTTTTTCCAGAAGGCATTTTTGGGATTAAATTGAATAATGTGGTGATTGAATAAGTTAAATATGGTATTATAGATCAAGACAAATGAGGTTCGGACTTGGATCAGGGGAAAAACAATGTGTTTGACGATTAGGTCCATTTCCACTATTTTTGTACCGAGGTAAGTTCGTATGTTAATAATGCAACGTTATAATTGTATTTATAATGTTTTGTTATTGCATGAATTGTATGATTGACTCTATAGATGTAATTGATGAAGTTTTGACAAGCGAGAAAATCTCCGTTGAACCTTAGGAATAGATTAGGATACAAGTGACATGTCACTAGGAACCCATGTGATTATATGTGATTACGTGACCCGGGTGCTGGTCTTGTGTAACAACCCATTTTTCAGTGAAATCGGAACAGTGGTTTCGGGACCACAGATCCGAACCAAAATATAATTTATTTTTATTTTATTATATGGTCCGTAATATAATAGACGTGACATGTGAAAATTTTGACATGAAATTTTTTTCGATTTGGTGCCTAATTACGAGAAGGACTAAATCGCATAAAATGTGAAAGTTGAATTCTAGTAACAATAAGGATCAAATAGCTATGGAATTCAAAACTAGAGGTCCTTATATGGTAATTAGACTATTAAGAAAAGTATGTAGATTTTTCATAGTAACTCATCTATGGAATTATAGAAAAAGCCCAAGGACTATATTGGAAATAGCAAAAATTTAATTAATTAAAAGATGATAAAAGAAAATATCATCTTATTATTGTCATCTTAAACCTAAAATTTTATGGAAACCCTAGGAGAGAGAGGGGAAACTTTCAAGGCTTAATTGGGTAAGTTCTATTGTCCCGTTTTTAATAATTTTAGTATTTTTGAAACCGAGATAGCTTAATCTCTCTATTTGAGGGATTAATTTGAAAAGTTATCAAGGTATGAAAATGGGTCATGGATGTATTATGCTGGAAATTAGAAATTTATGGTAGAAAATGAAAGATTGTTGATAGATAAACAACTTTTACAAAGTGATTTTTGATGAAAACTTAAGTTAGGGACTAAAATGTAAAATTGTGAAATTGAAAGAAAAATTCCGAAATTTTATGTATACATGTGCTGTCAATTTTGTAATGGGGCTTTGGTTAGGCTTGGAATAGGAAGTAATTTGCACAAGTTTCATTTTCCGGGCCTAGGGACAAAATCAAAATTTATGGAAAAGTTAAGGGCAAAATGGTAATTTTGCCTAAAACGTAAATTGAGTCCATTTAAATATGAAATGTATGAAATTGATAGTTAAATTCATTTACATAGATCCAAAAAACACAAACACGAGGCTAGATCGAGGAAAAGAAAAGATTTCAGATTAGTAGATTATTACGCGAACAAGTGTCGAGGTAAGTTCGTGTAACTTAATCGGACATGTAATTATGCTAATTGAATATTGTGTTTGTATGTAATGTGATTTATGTTAATGTGCTTTACTTTTATGCTATGGTGGAAAACTTGCTAGATGCTTGAAATGGTGATAAAGGGTTAGTCCCGATTGAATGTTGAATTCCAATGATTATATGCGCTTTCCCGAAACTAAAAGGTCATGCATTTGTTGCGAACGAGATTTAGCTTTGACAAGTAATCCCATTGACCTTGTTATATAAATAATTTAGCCCAAACGGGTAATCCTAATAAAATACCTCTCCAGTGTGCATTAAGATTAGGGTTTAGCCTGGACTGGTAATCCTAATCGAGCTCCTCCGAGCTTACATTATATAAAGGATTTAGCCTGGACTGGTAATCCTGTTATGCGATATGTGGCTCGAGAGTGTGTTCCTTAGTTAAGTTCCCTAAGGGGTACCCTTGAATAAGAAATTGACAGATTATAGAACCGTACATTTCGAGTGAACTACCTGAACATCCATCGGAATTCAATGATTCGATAGGCATGTATCTCTTGACTTGGCATGAAAATCTTGAGATGTAATGATAATGACTTGAAAGAACATTGCATGATGAACTCATCTATTTTTACTTGACATGTTTGTAAGTGTTGTGACTAACATGTTTGATTGAAGGCATGTGCTTAAGAAATTCTGCTAATGGATGGAAAACATGATGTTGTGTGCTTAAATTTAATAACAGGATTGGTAAGTTTAGTTTCCGTTATACGAACTTACTAAGCATGTAATGCTTACTCCTTTTATTTTTCCCTTGTTTTATAGTGCTCAGAAGCTTGTGAAGGTTGGAAGATCATTGGAGCATCGTCACACTATCAACTAGCATTTTGGGTATAATGGCATGTATAGGACAACTTGGCCAATAGTAGCTTAAAATGTTATTTTGTAACCTAGCCATTGAAATGGCTAGTATTGGTTCATTTTGGTATGACTAAGTAGATTAGTATGATATACATATATACACATGTGTTATGTTAAAAATATGTGATTACTTGGGACGAGCAGTGAATTAAGTTTGAGGGTGTAACAGCCCGTTTTTAGTGAAATTAGAATATTGTTTTTGAGACCACAAATCTGATGAGTAAATTATTATTTTTAATATTAATTTAATGTCTATGGGATGTTAGGAAGGTCGTATTAAAATTTCGTTAAGAACTTTTGACGTTTGCATGCTTAATTGAGTAAAAAAGGACTAAATCTTAAAAGGTGCAAAAATAGAGTTCTTTTAGTTAAAAGGGTTAAAACACTATAGAAATAAAACCAAATGGACTTAAATGGTAATTAGACCATTCATAAAGCTAGTGGAGATTTATGGACATAAAATTAAGTGATTTTGATGTTATAAGTCAATGTTAAAATAGTAATTTAATAAATAAACTTAATCAACAGAAAACTAAAAGATGGTATCAGCCATAGTTGTCTTCTCCACCAAAATTTTAGGTTTAAAAAATACCATTTTGAAGCTTTGAAGTTTCAGCAATGTCTAGCTCTTGCATGATGATGTTTTGAGGTTAGTTTTTAATGATTTTTATGTTTTCGGGATCGTTGTAGCTTAATCTAGCTAGCCCGGGTATAAATTTGTAAAACTGTTAAAGATTTAGGATTCTGTCATGAGTGTTTATGCATGATTTTTTTATGTTTTATGAAAGATTATGAGCCCTTGTTGATAAATAAACAAGATTTGTAAAGTGTTTTTTTTATGAAAATGTCATTTAGGGACTTATTTGTAATTATAGTAAAAGTTCATGGTAAATTTGTGAAATGATGATTTGTATGGATTGATATGAGTCCCTAGAGAAATCAGCTAGCTTGAGAAAAGGATGAAAATACTTATATTTAAATTTACGAGCTTAAGGACTAAATTGTTAAAAGTTAAAATGTTAGGGTAAAATTTTAATTTTGCAAAATATGAAATGTGGACTAAATTGAATGCTAGGGTCATTAAATGAATTAAATCTGTCTATTTATATCAAGATAGACCAGGAACCAATTTAGAACAGGGAAAAGCTAAAGCTTTGGAATAGTCGATCTAATCTCGTTTCTACGCCCTAGTTGTAACATCCCAAAATTCGGGGGTTAGTAGAATCGGGTTTGTGAATCGAGAGAGAGTGATCATGCCTTAGTTTTTTAAATTATCTATGTATTTTTAGGAAATAAAGGAGGTATTGGTTTGTTGGTTAAGTGTTAGTTTAAATTTTCTTGAAACCCAAGTTCAAATCCTTTCTCTCGCATCATTTTTATTATTTTACAAATTTTGTCTTAAACTCTAGTATGTGACATGCCTATTTTTTTTAAAATAAATATTTCAATTTATATCAAGAATGAGTTATTGGTTTGATGGTTAAACATTACTGAATTTATCGTTGAGGTCCTAACTTCAATTCCCTTCTCATGCAAATAATTTAATTTTTTACAAAAACCCCTTGTTTTAATGTGTGGGCCATCCAAGCCTAGTTAACCTAGGTATAAATATTGATTTTTTACTAATAATCAGCCTTTAATCCTCCTCCTCATTTCCCTATCCGTTCCTCTCCTCCTCTCCTTCTCTTTGATTTTAATTTTTTTTCCTTTCCTCTATTGTTGTCGTCGCCTATACCTAGTTTTACCATCTCTTTCTTTTTTCTTTTTTCTTTCTTTTTTCTTTTTCTTTTTGCCACAAGATTTGTTAACATATTCTCCACCATTTTTTTTCATTTTTTCTCATTAAAATTAGCTCCAAATCTGAAATCTTGAACTCCAAGATCGATCCCGAACATTGCCATGAAAGTGTCATAGCCGTTTCTCTCGACTATCTTAGGTAAGGTCTCTTTTCTCTTCAATTTCTTAATTAATCTTGTCCATTAAAAACCTAAATTTCCAGATCTGAAATTTTGGGGATTTTAAATGATTTCAAAGGTATTTTTCCATATTTTAATTAGATATCAAACCGTTTTAAAATTCATCCCCAATTTTGGCTACCATGGGTGGTGGTGCGTGCACCTATGGGCAAGAAAAGGGGCTGTTTTGTTTCTTGGTTCGTGCCTATATTTTTCCAGAATTAATTTCAGTTCATGAACCTTCTTAATCATCTTTTAAACCCATTTCAATTAGGGAAAAATGTTCTTGATCGATTGGGCATTCGGATCCCACAAATCTCGAAGCGAAAGTGCAATTAAGTGTAACTAGTTTGTTATTTCGACATAGTTGTCGGGTAAAGGTAATGAATTGATTAAATGAATTTAATCATTAATTAGCTACTGATCTTTCAGTATATTATTGAATTAAGTGCTGACCCAAATGCCCCGAATCATCCGTAAATGTGAAGAACGATAGTACGCACGGTTCGCATTGATACAGTGAAAGAAATCTAACTAGTTTGGATTCATAAAATAGTTATAATTTCAACGATTGGTTTGAACTCATAAGTGGGTGTTTGGGGGCTGGTTTAATGGTAAATTAATTGAATTTATACTGAATTTTGGTATAGGTTCATTTAAGGAATTATTAAGGAAAATTGGAAGATTCGCTAATGAGCTGCGAGGAAGCGAAAAATAAGGTGTGGGTCCTAAACTCATAAAATTGTTTGAAAATGTTAAATATCATGTTATATATGATAATTTAGCTTGTAACACCCTGGTTTTAGGGGTTAGATTTTTGGTGCTTAGCTCGGGTGTTGGCACACTTCAGTGTGTGTTTGGGTAAGTTTTAGAGGTCCTGAGAACCCTAGGTGGTGGTAGATTGCTTTGGTAAATTTTTAGTTTTAGGGGCTAAAAGGGGGAGTTTGGATGGAGAGGGCCTTAAGAGAATTTTTGGTGGGGTTTTGGCACAAAGATTGGAGTGGCAGAGTGGCAAGGAGGCGCCACTTAGAGCATGGAGAAGTGACGCCACTTGAAGGGGAAGGGGGCCAGTGTTCGAGTTGCAAGGATGGCATTGTGGGTTGTTTTTTTTTTGCATCATGGAGGAGTGGTATTAGACGGTTTTGGGAGGCTTGAAAGGTGGAGGAAGACTTGGTCTTCTCTTTTTAAATTTGGCTAGGTAGGTTTGACCCATTCAAATTATTTTGAATGGATGGAAGGGAGGTGTTTTAGGAGAGATTTTAGGATTTTTTTTTGGGAGCTTGGAGCTTGGCCGAATAGTATAAATAGGGGGGAGGTGCTCATTGTTCATTCACCATTTGCTTTCTCCCTCACTAAAAGTTCTTGCTTCTTCTATTTTATTTTCCCTTAGTCTCTTGCTGAAAATAAGTCAAGAACACCCTTTCTTTTCCTTTCATTTTGTTGTAGCCAAAGCCGGAAGTTGGCTTATCCATTTTTCCCCTCTCCCTTCACCCCTTTTCTTTGACCTTGCTTCAAACTGAGATCACCCTTAAAAGCCTGCCATTGCCGAATATCTCAACACCATTTTAGAGTCATTGCCGAATCACCATTTATTCTCTTACTCCACTTTTGTTGTAAGTCCCTGACCTTTACTTCCTTGGTGGTGGCCGATTCTTGTTAGAGGAAGGGTAGTGGTTAGCAAGGTCGATTATAGGGGAGGAGAGCCTAGCGCAGGAGACCTTTCGGGATTTGTTTAGTCAGCAGTGCAGTGGTATAAGGTTGCGTTTCGAGGGTAGATCGTTTGTGCTATTAAGGTGCGTAATCATCGCACTATTTCTCGGTTTGTTTGCTAACGTTTAAACCTGTGTGTTAGGTGTGGTAGCCATTTATAATGGCTTAAGTGATGAGTACCTGGTGATGGTAAGATTGTTTGTGATGTATAATTGTATATGTGTATATTTATATACCTATGTGATACAATGACTTAACATGAAGCATCTATATATTTGCATGAGGTGGGGTTTGATTCGATGAAGGAGGAAGTGTACACGAGGTGTACGTGGTCTAATGATAGCTCGGCTACATTAGCGCTTGATGGTTAGCTTTGTGCTACCTCAAGGGAGATGTTGGCTTGGTGCCCATCTCGGCGGTTGATTGCTATGTGCATCACCGTAGGCAGATTACGATATTTGGATCACTTTGGTTGATCGGTGGCTCAACCACGGCCCGAAAGCAGCGAGATTGCCGAGGTAAGATTTATGGATCACGATGTGATCGGTGGTGGTTTATCCACGGCCTTAGCGAGTCCGCTAAGGTTGGTGTTACGGTTGGAGTGGGTTGGTTGAGATGCATATGTGCATGACTTGCTATGTGAATTGTTTGGTATGGGGCCAAGCCCATACGCTGGAAACCTGTGTTGTGATTATGCATCGAGTCGGTGGACTCACTCTTTTCATTAACCATTTCGGGTGATGCGTGATTGGACCGGGATCGGAGAGGACACAAGGTGGCCCATGCGGAAGATGTGTTACTCCATTTAAGTATTTTATATTATCAATATTTTGGAATTTTACTTGATGTAATAAGGCCCCTTTGATTTAAAGTACTCTGTTTATGATTGTGGGAGTTAATACTATACTTGAATATTTTCATAAAAGATTCATATTATACTTATAATAATATTTTATTCCAGAAATTTTCAACAAACTTATATTATTTATTAATTTTTAAGTGGACATAATTTTCCAAAGATAGTAAATTTTCATGTTTTAAATTCTAAGTAAAGAAACATATTTTCACTAACATAACCAGATTCGATTCGTAGTGAATAGGCCGGGTTTGGGGATGTTCTGATTTTAATATCGAGTCCGGTTCAAAACTCGGCTTTGAGGGTTTTGGGCCCAAAAACATTTTTTTAAAATGGGCTTTTCAAAGATATGGGTTTTATAAAAGGTTTTCAGTATTCGGCATGGCACTGTACCTCTATTCCGAGTCCACGTGTAAGTACTTGGACTTTTGAAGTGATTTGTTATATGTGAATTGTTATGGGCTTATTTGGGCTCGTAGATTAGAATATTAGGGCTATTGAACCCTAGGACTAGTCTACTCAAACACACACATAAGACTTAAGAACCATTAAACAAACCTGTGAAGTAAGTCGCGAGAGTTAAGGTGTGGCAACCTTGTGTGCGCATGTCTAGGAGTGGTATTCGGTGGGAGCTTGGTATTTAAGCGATCGCGTGACTCACCTCCTCTCCACTTGAATCCTACCTGGTGCATAGCTACGGTTCACCTTAACCAAGAAGACTTGTTCATAGGCTAAACCAAGTATTAAAACCCGAAAGGGATTAGCCTTACTGTTTTAAAACCCTTAGTTTTAAAATTTCCAAAATTTACCCCTTTGGTTTGTAAACTCTAAATCTGATTTTGAAAGATGTTTTCTCGATTTACAAAATTACCAAAAATACCCACAGTAGGAAAATGGCGAAATTACCCACAGGTAGGGAAGGAAACTTGATTGCTCGAAAGAACTACTCTCGGAAACTTCACTGCATAAAATTTCTCGTGGATAAAACAGTGAAACAAGAATTTCTAATGCATAAAAATTTTTAAATCGAGGCGCTAGGTATGAGTTCTAGGGGCGTGGTCGCAATACTCGTGGGACGGGGTAGAGGCGGGATGTCGGTGTATCAACAGGTTGGGTCTCGCCATGGGTCGAGAGAGGCGATGTGCCGCCACCACCGTTGAGGTGGAACAGCAGGATCGGGATCGGAGAAGATGGCGCAGATGTCGCAAGCCATGCTACGAGTGCTACTGACAAGTGGGAAGAGCTAGTAGGGGAAATGGAACTCGGAAGTCGATGCAGAAAGGCTTAGGCGAATGGGCCGAGGTCTTGAGAGGAGTGTGCGGGGTAGCTCGAACGTGGCGAATGCGGCTTGAGGCGATGGAAAGGATTATGGACGACTTAGACTTAAGCTGCCGAGGAGAAGCTTAAGGGTGTTGTTTCGTTCTGTGCGAGATGAGGCCTACCGGTGGTGGCTCACGGTTAAGGAAAGTACCCGCAGATCGAGTGGGTGGGGTTATTTTAAGATCAAGTTCGAGGAAGTATGTCGGAGCGAGCTATGTGGATGCTCAGAGGAGGAAGGCGTTCCTCAATCGGTGCAAGGTAGCAAATCGATAGTCTGACGGCCGAGTTTCTGCGTTTGAGCCGGTATGCTCGGGAATCGTGGCAACCGATTATGAGAGATCGTCGATTTGAAGATGGGCTACGGGATGAGTTGCGAGTTTTGATTGCTCCGCATCGGGAAAGAGACTTCGCCGTTTTAGTGGAGAAAGCTCGAATAGCCGAGGAGGTCAAGAAGGTGAGAGGCTCAATAGGAAAGGAACCGTGATAAGAGAAGTGTTGGATCGCGAGAAGTGGTTGAGAGGGTCCGGAAGAGACCGAGGGTTGAGACTCCTGTTCATATTGTTAAGACAAGCGAGAGGAATCCGGATCGTCCGTGTGCGCGATGTGGAAGGTACCATGTTGGCGAATCTTTGGAATCGTGTTCGAGAGTGCGGATGCAAGTCCAAGTCCCATCGATAAAGGATTGTCCCAGAATCCGATCGGGACTCGAGCGCGAAGGCCAAGGTTATGGGCAACCGAGCAGAGGTGGTCGGCAAGCGGCGATAAGGGTCGCGGTTCGAACCATAGAGGAAATGGTTTTGGCCGAGGTCGTAAAAGAGACCGCGATAATGGTGGCACGAGGCAAAGGCAACCAGTCCGGTTTATGCGGTTCGTCGGAGAGAGGATAATGATGTGCTCGATGGGTCAACTGGTAAGTTCCTTAAGTCCGGAATACTCTTTGGAGTTTTGTTCGCTTTGGTGATTGTTTGATCTGTTGCTCGTAAAGTAGTTGGAACCTTGAGTATGAATTTAGAAACGGTGCCTAGAAGGTATGTTAGCTCTTTAAGATCAGAGTTGCGCAGCATAAGCGAAGGTGGTAAGATAGGTTGTACTGGATGTTCGTTAGCTAAGTAATTTCGGGGACGAAATTATTTTAAGGAGGGTAGAATTGTAACACCCGGTTTTAGGGGTTAGATTTTTGGTGCTTAGCTCGGGTGTTGGCACACTTGGTGTGTGTTTGGGTAAGTTTTAGAGGTCCCGAGAACCCTAGGTGGTGGTAGATTGCTTTGGTAAATTTTTAGTTTTAGGGGCTAAAAGGGGAGTTTGGATGGAGAGGGCCTTAAGAGAATTTTTGGTGGGGTTTTGGCACAAAGATTGGAGTGGCAGAGTGGCAAGGAGGCGCCACTTAGAGCATGGAGAAGTGACGCCACTTGAAGGGAAGGGGGCCGGTGTTCGAGTTGCAAGGATGGCATTGTGGGTTGTTTTTTTTTGCGTCATGGAGGAGGGTATTGGGACGGTTTTGGGAGGCTTGAAAGGTGGAGGAAGACTTGGTCTTCTCTTTTTAAATTTGGCTAGGTAGGTTTGACCCATTCAAATTATTTTGAATGGATGGAAGGGAGGTGTTTTAGGAGAGATTTTAGGATTTTTTTTTTTTTGGGAGCTTGGAGCTTGGCGAATAGTATAAATAGGGGAGGTGCTCATTGTTCATTCACCATTTGCTTTCTCCCTCACTAAAAGTTCTTGCTTCTTCTATTTTATTTTCCCTTAGTCTCTTGCCGAAAATAAGTCAAGAACACCCTTTCTTTTCCTTTCATTTTGTTGTAGCCAAAGCCGGAAGTTGGCTTATCCATTTTTCCCTCTCCCTTCACCCCTTTTCTTTGACCTTGCTTCAAACCGAGATCACCCTTAAAAGCCTGCCATTGCCGAATATCTCAACACCATTTTAGAGTCATTGCCGAATCACCATTTATTCTCTTACTCCACTTTTGTTGCAAGTCCCTGACCTTTACTTCCTTGGTGGTGGCCGATTCTTGTTAGAGGAAGGGTAGTGGTTAGCAAGGTCGATTATAGGGAGGAGAGCCTAGCGCGCAGAGACCTTTCGGGATTTGTTTAGTCAGTGATCAGCAAAGTGGTATAAGGTTGCGTTTGAGGGTAGATCGTTTGTGCTATTAAGGTGCGTAATCATCGCACTATTTCTCGATTTGTTTGCTAACGTTTAAAACTGTGTGTTAGGTGTGGTAGCCATTTATAATGGCTTAAGTGATGAGTACTGGTGATGGTAAGATTGTTTGTGATGTATAATTGTATATGTGTATATTTATATACCTATGTGATACAATGACTTAACATGAAGCATCTATATATTTGCATGAGGTGGGGTTTGATTCGATGAAGGAGGAAGTGTACACGAGGTGTACGTGGTCTAATGATAGCTCGGCTACATTAGCGCTTGATGGTTAGCTTTGTGCTACCTCAAAGGAGATGTTGGCTTGGTGCCCATCTCGGCGGTTGATTGCTATGTGCATCACCGTAGAGGCGATTACGATATTTGGATCACTTTGGTTGATCGGTGGCTCACCACGGCCCGAGCAAATGAGATTGCCGAGGTAAGATTTATGGATCACGATGTGATCGGTGGTGGTTTATCCACGGCCTTAAGCAGGGAGTCTGCTAAGGTTGGTGTTACGGTTGGAGTGGGTTGGGCTGAGATGCATATGTGCATGACTTGCTATGTGAATTGTTTGGTATGGGGCCAAGCCCATACGCGGGAAACCTGTGTTGTGATTATGCATCGAGTCGGTGGACTCACTCTTTTCATTAACCATTTGGGTGATGCGTAGATTGGACCGGGATCGGAGAGGACACAAGGTGGCCCATGCGGAAGATGTGTTACTCCATTTAAGTATTTTATATTATCAATATTTTGGAATTTTACTTGATGTAATAAGGCCCCTTTGATTTAAAGTACTCTGTTTATGATTGTGGGAGTTAATACTATATTTCAGAATATTTTCATAAAAGATTCATATTATACTTATAATAATATTTTATTCAGAAATTTTCAACAAACTTATATTATTTATTAATTTTAAGTGGACATAATTTTCCAAAGATAGTAAATTTTCATGTTTTAAATTCTAAGTAAAGAAACATATTTTCACTAACATAACCAGATTCGGTCGTAGTGAATAGGCCGGGTTTGGGGATGTTACAGTTTGGTATCAGAGCCCGGTTCAAAACTCGGCTTTGAGGGTTTTGGGCCCAAAAACATTTTTTTAAAATGGGCTTTTCAAAGATATGGGTTTTATAAAAAGGTTTTCAGTATTACGCATGGCACTGTACCTCTACCCGAGTCCACTGTAAGTACTTGGACTTTTGAAGTGATTTGTTATATGTGAATTGTTATGGGCTTATTTGGGCTCGTAGATTAGAATATTAGGGCTATTGAACCCTAGGACTAGTCTACTCAAACACACACATAAGACTTAAGAACCATTAAACAAACCTGTGAAGTAAGTCGCCGAGTTAAGGTGTGGCAACCTGTGTGCGCATGTCTAGGAGTGGTATTCAGTGGGAGCTTGGTATTTAAGCAGTCCGCGTGACTCACCTCCTCTCCACTTGAATCCTACCTGGTGCGTAGCTACGGTTCACCTTAACCAAGAAGACTTGTTCATAGGCTAAACCAAGTATTAAAACCCGAAAGGGATTAGCCTTACTGTTTTAAAACCCTTAGTTTTAAAATTTCCAAAATTTACCCCTTTGGTTTGTAAACTCTAAATCTGATTTTGAAAGATGTTTTCTCGATTTACAAAATTACCAAAAATACCCCTGTAGGAAAATGACGAAATTACCACAGGTAGGGAAGGAAACTTGATTGCTCGAAAGAACTACTCGGAAACTTCTTCGCATAAAATTTCTCGTGGATAAAAAAAAGTGAAACAAGAATTTCTAATGCATAAAAATTTTTAAATCGAGGCGCTAGGTATGAGTTCTAGGGGCGTGGTCGCAATACTCGTGGATCGGGTAGAGGCGGGATGTCGATTGTGCGAACCGGTTGGGTCTCGCCATGGGTCGAGAGCGATGTGCCGCCACCACGGTTGAGGTGGAACAGCAGGATCGACCGGAGAAGATGGCGCGTGTGTCGCAAGCCATGCTACGAGTGCTACTGACAAGTGGCAAGAGCTAGTAGGGAAATGGAACTCGGAAGTCGGTGACCAAAGGCTTAGGGGCGAATGGGCCGAGGTCTTGTGAGGAGTGTGCGGGGTAGCTCCGAACGTGGCGGAGAATGCGGCTTGAGGCGATGGAAAGGATTATGGACGACTTAGACTTAAGCTGGCGAGGAGAAGCTTAAGGGTGTTGTTTCGTTGCTACGAGATGAGGCCTACCGGTGGTGGCTCACGGTTAAGGAAAGTACCCCGCAGATCGAGTGGGGTGGGGTTATTTTAAGATCAAGTTCGAGGGGAAGTATGTCGGAGCGAGCTATGTGGATGCTCAGAGGAAGGCGTTCCTCAACTGCGGTGCAAGGTAGCAAATCGATAGCGGAGTGAAGCCGAGTTTCTGCGTTTGAGCCGGTATGCTCGGGAATCGTGGCAACCGATTATGAGAGATCGCGTCGTTGAAGATGGGCTACGGGATGAGTTGCGAGTATTGATTGCTCGCATCGTGAAAGAGACTTCGCCGTTTTAGTGGAGAAAGCTCGAATAGCCGAGGAGGTCAAGAAGGCCGAGAGGCTCAATAGGAAAGGAACCGTGATAAGAGAAGTGTTGGATCGCGAGAAGTGGTTGAGAGGGTCCGGAAGAGACCGAGGGTTGAGACTCTGTTCATATTGTTAAGACAACCGAGAGGAATCCGGATCGTCCGTAATGCGCAGATGTGGAAGGTACCATGTTGGCGAATCTTTGGAATCGTGTTCGAGAGTGCTTCAGATGCAAGTCCAAGTCCCATCTCGATAAAGGATTGTCCCAGAATCCGGCGGGACTCGAGCGTAGGCCAAGGTTATGGGCAACCAGCAGCGAGAGGTGGTCGGCAAGCGGCGATAAGGGTCGCGGTTCGAACCATAGAGGAAATGGTTTTGGCCGAGGTCGTGTGTGGCGATGACCGCAGATAATGGTGGCGAGGCAAGGCGGCCAGTGTCCAGTTTATGCGATTCGTCGGAGAGAGGATAATGATGTGCTGATGGGTCAACTGGTAAGTTCCTTAAGTCCGGAATACTCTTTGGAGTTTTGTTCGCTTTGGTGATTGTTTGATCTGTTGCTCGTAAAGTAGTTGGAACCTTGAGTATGAATTTAGAAACGGTGCCTAGAAGGTATGTTAGCTCTTTAAGATCGAGTTGCAAAGCATAAGCGAAGGTGGTAAGATAGGTTGTACTGGATGTTCGTTAGCTAAGTAATTTCGGGGACGAAATTATTTTAAGGAGGGTAGAATTGTAACACCCTGGTTTTAGGGGTTAGATTTTTGGTGCTTAGCTCGGGTGTTGGCACACTTGGTGTGTGTTTGGGTAAGTTTTAGAGGTCCCGAGAACCCTAGGTGGTGGTAGATTGCTTTGGTAAATTTTTAGTTTTAGGGGCTAAAAGGGGAGTTTGGATGGAGAGGGCCTTAAGAGAATTTTTGGTGGGGTTTTGGCACAAAGATTGGAGTGGCAGAGTGGCAAGGAGGCGCCACTTAGAGCATGGAGAAGTGACGCCACTTGAAGGGAAGGGGGCCGGTGTTCGAGTTGCAAGGATGGCATTGTGGGTTGTTTTTTTTGCGTCATGGAGAGAGGGTATTGGACGGTTTTGGGAGGCTTGAAAGGTGGAGGAAGACTTGGTCTTCTCTTTTAAATTTGGCTAGGTAGGTTTGACCCATTCAAATTATTTTGAATGGATGGAAGGAGGTGTTTTAGGAGAGATTTTAGGATTTTTTTTGGGAGCTTGGAGCTTGGCGAATAGTATAAATAGGGGAGGTGCTCATTGTTCATTCACCATTTGCTTTCTCCTCACTAAAAGTTCTTGCTTCTTCTATTTTATTTTCCCTTAGTCTCTTGCCGAGAAAATAAGTCAAGAACACCCTTTCTTTTCCTTTCATTTTGTTGTAGCCAAAGCAGGAAGTTGGCTTATCCATTTTCCCCTCTCCCTTCACCCCCTTTTCTTTGACCTTGCTTCAAACCGAGATCACCCTTAAAAGCACGCCATTGCCGAATATCTCAACACCATTTTAGAGTCATTGCCGAATCACCATTTATTCTCTTACTCCACTTTTGTTGCAAGTCCCTGACCTTTACTTCCTTGGTGGTGGCCGATTCTTGTTAGAGGAAGGGTAGTGGTTAGCAAGGTCGATTATAGGGGAGGAGAGCCTAAGCGCAGGAGACCTTTCGGGATTTGTTTAGTCGCATGCGATGGTATAAGGTTGCGTTTCGAGGGTAGATCGTTTGTGCTATTAAGGTGCGTAATCATCGCACTATTTCTCGGTTTGTTTGCTAACGTTTAAACCTGTGTGTTAGGTGTGGTAGCCATTTATAATGGCTTAAGTGATGAGTACCTGGTGATGGTAAGATTGTTTGTGATGTATAATTGTATATGTGTATATTTATATACCTATGTGATACAATGACTTAACATGAAGCATCTATATATTTGCATGAGGTGGGGTTTGATTCGATGAAGGAGGAAGTGTACACGAGGTGTACGTGGTCTAATGATAGCTCCGGCTACATTAGCGCTTGATGGTTAGCTTTGTGCTACCTCAAAGGAGATGTTGGCTTGGTGCCCATCGGCGGTTGATTGCTATGTGCATCACCGTGAGGCGATTACGATATTTGGATCACTTTGGTTGATCGGTGGCTCACCACGGCCCGAGCAATGAGATTGCCGAGGTAAGATTTATGGATCACGATGTGATCGGTGGTGGTTTATCCACGGCCTTAGCAGGAGTCCGCTAAGGTTGGTGTTACGGTTGGAGTGGGTTGGTGAGATGCATATGTGCATGACTTGCTATGTGAATTGTTTGGTATGGGGCCAAGCCCATACGGGGAAACTGTGTTGTGATTATGCATCGAGTCGGTGGACTCACTCTTTTCATTAACCATTTCGGGTGATGCGTAGATTGGACCGGGATCGGGAGAGGACACAAGGTGGCCCATGCGGAAGATGTGTTACTCCATTTAAGTATTTTATATTATCAATATTTTGGAATTTTACTTGATGTAATAAGGCCCCTTTGATTTAAAGTACTCTGTTTATGATTGTGGGAGTTAATACTATACTTCAGAATATTTTCATAAAAGATTCATATTATACTTATAATAATATTTTATTCCAGAAATTTTCAACAAACTTATATTATTTATTAATTTTTAAGTGGACATAATTTTCCAAAGATAGTAAATTTTCATGTTTTAAATTCTAAGTAAAGAAACATATTTTCACTAACATAACCAGATTCGGTCGTAGTGAATAGGCCGGGTTTGGGGATGTTACATAGCTTGCTGATTGGATTTTCTTAACAGCCAAATTATTGATTTTGTGAGTGGCCGAACCAGGTATGTTTCAAGCCTTGAAAGATTGACATATTGGCAAAATTGCTAGTTTGATAGTATGGATGTTTGATTGAGTTTGTAATTGCATAATTGAGTTATGAGATATGAGAATGTTTGACTGAATGATATAATGTGTTGAGATATTAAGCTTATGTATGATTTAAACGCATAAGATATTTGTTATATTGTGTACTAAAAAGGGTGCAATTTATGCACAATGAAAATTCGTAAAGTATGTGAAATTGAACGATATTGATTGTTACCAATACAATTGTAATTTGAAAGATTTGAACATTGTTTCCATTTACTGAAAGTATGTGATTATTGAGGACATCCTGAGCATGTCAAATGAATGTGAAAAAGTATTGTGATATGATTATGTATGAGATTGTATGACATATTGCATATGCATTGGGTTGGAATTTTGTGGTTGACGAAAAGTTTCGTGGAGTACCGGTGGCATATTAAGTACGCATTATTCGTAGTCAGTGCACTGCACCTGGAGTACCGAAGGGATTGGCAATTTTATCGCATATTATATGTTATTGGCGATTGTATCGTACTATTTGATATCCGACAGATTTTTTGCATTATTGATTATTCGGTGGTTTTACCACATCGATCTATGCTAATAATGTTTTGGAGTTTGGCAGACGGGTTCTGGGGAACTCGTGGTGTGTCGCAGATGGTATGGGTAGGAACCTTTTTGCATTGCATCATGTGCACGACATATTGAAATGTTATTGATTTATGCTACGCATTGTATTTTGTTGTATTGAATGGTATCGAAATTAATGATTGTTACTCAAATGAATGATGACCTATGCTCATACACCATTTGGCATCAATTTGATAATGGCTATGTAATGACATGATCCTATGATGGTTCTACTTTCTTCTGTTGATGCTAAGATGTTTCACTATATTTGCTGTTTTTGCCCGTTTAAATAATTATTCGACTCACACTGAGCTTTTCATAAGCTCACCCCCCAATAGTGTTTAACTTTTCAGGTTAACCTCAAAATTAGGACCGGACTCGGCATTGAGAGAATCAACTTGGACTGTAACGCCCCAAAAGTTAGGGGCTGTAATTTTTGCTTAAATTTATGTTGTGCTTGAACGGCTAGCTATTTGAGTGTATTTGGGGGTGCTAGGGAGGCCTGGGTTTGAGTCTGAGCTTTGGAAAAATTTTAGTTTTTGGCCCTTAAGTGGAGAGGGTTGTTAGTAGAAGGACTTAAGTATATTCATGTGTGTTTTGTGACGCAAAGAGTCTATTGGGACTTAGTGGTTGTGGCATCAAGTAAGTAGCAAGGTAGAGTGGGGTTCGAATCCCATGAATTGCAATTGGAGACTTTTATTTTGTGTCTTGAGAGTGGAAGAAGTAGAGTCTGGATCAAACTCTACAAGGGAAGTTGGAGACTTGGTCAAAAGTTTCAAATGGATGGATGGGAGCTATTCTAGGAGTATTTGGTGGACAAAATCGAGGAGGTGGATGAGAGTGGGAGTGTTGGCCGAAATGGGGAGTGTTGATAGGAGGAAAATTTCGTCTAAGAGTTTGGTAGGATGCAAATTTCGAATGAGGGGTTTTTTGGGAGCATTTCGGGTTTTATTTGTTTTTAGCATTTTCGTATTCTTTTCTTCCTAAATATCTATTGCAAGTGGTATTTTGGGTGCTTTCAGAATCAAGTGAGAGCAAGTCTTAGTGCCGAAATCTCTGAGAGCAATTTTTCTCCTTTGTTGGCCGAATTCAATCTCCCTTTTCCTCTTGTCTTCTTTTCTGTACCCTTCAAGTTAGCCTGATCTATCTTCTTCATTACCCTCAACGTTTTGCTATTGTCCTTTAGGTTGAGTAAATTGAGATCAATCCCTTCTTATCCTCTTTTTGTAGTCACATCGCTAGGGCCGTACTCAAGGGAACCTATCTTGCCGAATTTGAAGAGTAAGTATATTGTTTTCTTTCAATTTTTCATGGTGGGTATCATCCTTGTCTCTAGTGCCGAATCTTCCCCACTTTTTGTAGTCTGATCTTGGTGGGTATGTAGGTTCACTCGAAGTATAGGAAGGGTCAAGCGATTGGAAGCAATCGAGTCGTACTCTGAGCCTTGAGCAAGTAAGCACTTTCACTTTATTTTTGTCAAGGGTGGTTGTTAACCAGACTTTTATTCAAACTCTTTTAATAAGGGTGCTTTGTATCGCAAGATATTTTTAGGGATTCCTAATATTCACTGAAATTTGGAAAGAGCTTAGCAAAACACGGTGAAACAAGGATCAGTGCTAAGGGATTGGCGGCACACTCGTAATCAGGTGTGTAATCTCACACCCCTGTTTGTTCCGTTAACGTGATGTTCTATGAATCAGCTAAAAGCAAAAATACCGAAAAGCCAAAATTATCAGCATCTGAGATCACTCGAGCATGCGACCACTCGTAGAGATGAACCAAGCCACAAGTGTTGGCAATAGACTGTTGGGAGTGTCACGAACTCTCTCGTGGGACTGAGGTTGTAATGGGCCTTGTTGAGCCGAGGTGGGCTAAGTGGACCCAATGGGCTAACGGGCCACAGGGGCAAAATCCATGGTAAGTGCCGGATGATAGATGCGGTTGCGAAGTTCGCAGAATCGTGACCGAAAATGGGCTGAATGGGCCACACGAGCATGTGGGCCCGTTTGGGCCGAAATTGGGCTTTAGGCCCAATTGCACCATTTTGACCAGAAATGGAACCTGTGTCGCTTTAGGTGACTGTAGGCCTTCAAAAAGGCTGTTATTGGAGAAAATTACTGAAATACCCGCGATGGGTAAAATTACCAAAATACGCTCGATGGGTAAAGTTACCGAAATACCCTCTAGGTGTAAAGTTATCGAAATACCCTCGATGGGTAAGATTACCGAGATGCCCTTAAGGGGTGAAGTGACCATTTTACCCTAACCGATAAAATGACCGTTGTACCTTCGTGGTAGTATCAGTGTTGTATGTGTTGATTGTATGATTGATTATGTTTGTGATGCACTGCGTACATGAATTAATTATGACATGACGTACTGCATGGGGTTGGGCTATGGATTTTGGAGGAAGTACCGTTATAGTGGCATCGCCACGTATTTTGATCCTAGTGGCTCAGCCACGTATATCGTTGTTAGCAGCTAGGCTGCATCATTGGAGAGTTGGCTGGGTGGGTCGACATGGTCCCCACATGGAGAGCTGGTTGGTATTATTGGAGAGTTGGCTGGGTGGGTTGACTTGGTCCCCACATGGAGAGATGGTTGGTACGGGTGGAGAGTTGGCTGGACAGGGTTGGGGTACATGCCTGTTTTGCATTGATATGATGTAGGGCTTAGGCCCAGACTGTTACTAAATAGGGCTTAGGCCTGCATCTGTTCTTTGTATGGGCTAGGGCCGGCACCATGATCGTAATGGGGGATTACACACTGAGTTCTCGTAACTCACCCTGTCTTTTAACTGTGTAGGTAATCCCCAGCCTTAGAGGATTTGGAGCTGCGAGGGACTCGGAGGTGGCCACATGTTAGATACGCTTTAAAGTTAAACTTAACGATTTTAGTTTAATTTATTTTATTTTAAATTGTTGGGTTAATAATTTTTTAATAAGGCCATTGGGTTTTCTTTTTAACTTTTATTTGGTATTTCTTTTAATTACAAACTGCTGGTCTATTAAACACGGGTTTTTAAAACAATAATACTGTTTTCAAAACATCACGTTTCTGCAACTGTTTAAATCAAACTTTCGCAATAAACAAGGCTTTAAAAATAATAATATTTTCTCAAGGGAATGAATTTGAGCAAATTTTGTTTGGTTAATAAGCAATGGAAATCAGGATTTTTAAAGGGTAGAAAGTTTTGATTTGTAGAAGGGTTTTCCAATGAACATATAGTTTTCAAACAACACTTGATGTGGCACGTTAGATTCGGTCATAACGTCTAGGCCGGGTTTGGGGTGTTACATTTAGTGGTATCAGTGCCAGGTTGCAAAACTCGGCTATGGAATGGGTTTTGAAAATTTCCTAATCTGTTTAAATATTGGTATGGGAAGTAATGCTGTTACTAAAAGTGTGGCACAACGAGTCTCCGGCACCAAATCCATAAGTTCCCTGACATTGTACTATGTTATATTCTGAAATGACTGTACTGAGAAACTAATAGGGATAGTAGTAGCATACTGAAACTCCTTAGTTATAGAAACTAAGACTATAGGAGACTGAAACTGTAGTAAATTTGATCTGCGAGAACAACCCTAATTACTGTTCTTCATAAGATATCTGTTAATTATGAGAATTATAAGCTGATGCATAAAACTCTTAAATCAGATAATTACGCTGCGTCGATATGAGCACAAGAGGTGCTAGGGCTGGGTCGTCAGCATCAGGACACATGCCTGATAGGGAAGCGACAGCCTCACCAGTGACTGAGACGGGGTCTCATGATCGAGCCGGTGGGGACGATGCCCTGTCACAGGCGATGTTGCGGGTTCTGGAAAGGGTTTCTAGAGCAGGTACTGGGTCAGTGGGCTGAGGGTCAATATCTGAATGACTCCGGTTGAATGGGGCAGAAATTTTTAGGGGTATCTCTGGTGTAGCCCTGAACGTGGCAGAATATTGACTGCAAGCTGTCGAGTGAATAATGGATGATCTTGATTTTTCGGCGGAACAAAAATTGAAAGGAGCAGTGTCTCTACTGCGAGATGAGGCATATCAATGGTGGCTTACCGTGAGGGAAGGCACACAGGCCGACCGTTTGACATGGGACTTCTTTAAGACGGCCTTCCAAGGAAAATATGTTGGGGCAAGTTATGTGGATGCCCGGAGGAAGGAATTTCCGAGTCTAATCCAGGGGAGTAAGTTTGTAACCGAGTATGAGGCAAAATTTCTACGGTTGAGTCGGTATGCTCGGGGTATAGTCGCGACGGAGTATGAGCGTTGTGTACGTTTCGAGGATGGTCTTGAGATGAGTTGCGGATACCGATAGCTCATGAGAGAAAGAGATTTTCTTTGCCTCGATTGAGAAGGCAAAGATTGCCGAGGATGTGAAACGCAGCAGAGCGGAGAATCATGAGCGAGGATAGGGCGAGAAATAAGAGGAATTTTGGGCCCTCAAGTTCTTACAGTGGGCCTAGGAAGAGGCCTAGGTTTGATGGGCCGGCCCAGTGGGGTTTCTAATGTTGCGGTCGGACCATGACCTTATCTTTGAGTGTGGGAGACCTCATTTGGGAGAGTGTTGGAAAAGAACTGATGGGTGTTTCAGATGTGGGTCCAAGGATCATCAATTTAGATATTATCCTCAGAGGCCCATTAAGGTGCAAGCTGTAGGTCAGGGTTGTGTGCAGCCAGGAAGAGGTGGTCAGCAGCCACCGAGAGGCCGTGGTCTAGCCAGAGGGGGAAATGGTTTGGGACGAGGTCGTAGAGCACCGGGCAGAGGTGTTGGTAACATAGAGGCGAGACAGCCAGCGTTGGTTTATCTTTGCTCGCGCTGAGAGAATGGCGACTTTTTGACGTCATAATCGATGCACGCCTCATTCATAATTTACCATATACCACTTTAATTGATATTGGGTCTACGCACTCGTATGTTGCATGTACTGTGTCTGGAACTTTGGGCATACAATTCAAAATTATTGATAGGGAAATGTCAATGATTAGTCCACTGGGAAAGTCGGTTAGGGTGAATAAACTGTTTAGAGACGTGCCTCTAGAGGTCCAAGGGGTTGTCTTTCCGGTGGATTTGATGGAACTGCCGTTTGGCGAGTTCGATCTCATTTTTGGCATGGATTGGTTAGTGAAACACCGTGCGAATTTAGATTGCGCTGCTAAGCGTATGGTATTAAAGTCTTCGGAGGTTGAGGAGGTGGTCGTGATAGGGGAGTGAAGGGATTATTTATCTAATGTAATCTCAGCATTAAGGGCCGAGAAGCTGGTTCGCAAAGGTTACGGGGCTTTCCTAGCTTATGTCAACACATCTGATGCTAATGGTTTATCTATTGGGGATGTTAGGACAGTAAAGGAGTTTCCAGATGTATTTCTTGAAGAGCTTCTGGGGTTGCCTCCAAGTCGTGAGGTCGAATTTGGCATTGAGCT
Source organism: Gossypium sturtianum (assembly GCA_025698515.1). Taxonomy (NCBI): domain Eukaryota; kingdom Viridiplantae; phylum Streptophyta; class Magnoliopsida; order Malvales; family Malvaceae; genus Gossypium; species Gossypium sturtianum. Next base: position 65,591,588 of record CM046946.1, on the reverse strand, counting down.
CCTACCAGGAACGGCTCCGGTGTTCATCGCCCCTTATAGGATGGCACCGAAGGAGCTGGTGGAATTAAAGGCTCAAATCCAAGAGCTACTGGACCGAGGATTCATCCGACTGAGTGTGTCTCCTTGGGGAGCACCAGTATTGTTCGTGAAGAAGAAGGATGGGTCAATGCGCATGTGTATTGATTATCATCAATTGAATAAACTGACGATTAAGAACAAGTACCCTTTACCAAGAATAGACGATCTGTTTGATTAGCTGCGAGGAGCTGCGGTTTTCTCCAAGATAGACCTCAGATCGGGGTATCATCAGCTAAGGGTTAAAGAGGTAGATGTGTACAAGACTGCATTCTGGACTCGTTATGGACATTACGAGTTTCTGGTCATGCCGTTTGGGCTAACAAATGCACCAGCTGCTTTCATGAATATGATGAACTGGGTCTTCCAACCCTACTTAGACCGGTTCATGGTGGTGTTTATAGATGATATCTTGGTGTATTCAAGAACCGAGGAGGAGCATGATTTGCATCTCCGAATTGTCCTGCAAATACTGAGGGAGAAGTAGTTTTATGCCAAATTTAGCAAGTGCGAGTTTTGGCTGCGAGAGGTGACATTTTTGGGTCATGTAGTGTCTGCCGAGGGGATTAGGGTGGATCCTCGGAAAGTTGAGGCCGTATTAGATTGGAAGCCACCGAAGTCGATATCTAAGATTTGAAGTTTTCTGGGTATGGTCGGGTATTACCGACTGTTCGTTGAGGGGTTTTCACTAATTGATGCACCTCTAACCAAGTTACTGCGTAAAGGGGTACCCTTTAATTGGACTGATAAACAGTAGGAGAGTTTTGAGAAACTGAAGAAGACTCTGACTGAAGCCCCGGTATTAATACATCCGGAGGCTGGAAAGGAATTTATTGTCTACTGTGATGCGTCACACACGGGTTTGGGTTGTGTGCTGATGTAAGAAGGTAAGGTGGTGGCTTACGCGTCTCGACAGCTTAGGCCGCACGAGGTGAATTACCCCACTCATGACTAGGAGTTAGCTGCGGTGGTATTCGCACTAAATATTTGGAGACATTACTTGTACGGGGAGAAGTCAATTGTTTATACCGACCATAAAAGTCTCAAGTACCTCCTTACCCAGAAGGAGTTGAACCTTAGGCAACGAAGATGGATAGAGTTTCTTAAGGATTATAATTGCTCGATTGAGTACCATCCGGGAAAAGCTAACGTGGCAGAGGATGCACTGAGTCGTAAGGTTGTATCTGATCTAAGAGAAATGTTTGCTCGTCTCAGCCTATTTGAGGATGGTAGTCTGTTAGCTGAGCTTCAGGTGAAACTAACTTGGATTGATCAAATTAAAGAGAAGCAGTTGCTGGATGAGTTGTTGGTTCCTCGTTTCCAACTGGTGAGGAAGGGAGAGACTGTGGATTTTGGGCTGAATAGTGAGGGAGTGTTATGCTTCTGTGGGAGAGTCTATGTACCGAGGGATTCTGATTTAAGACAGTATATACTGTGGGAGGCACATAGTAGCCCATACGCTATGCATCCTGGTGGAAACAAGTTATACCGAGATCTACGTGAACTTTATTGGTGGCCAGGACTTAAGCGTGAGGTTACCGATTTTGTAAGTAAGTGTTTGACATGCCAGCAAGTGAAGGCTGATCATCAACTGCCTTCTGGATTACTGCAACCTGTTAAAATTCCACTTTGGAAATGGGAGAGGGTAACCATGGATTTTGTTAGTGGGCTACCCCTGACGCCTACTAAGAAAGATTCGGTGTGGGTAATTATTGATCGGCTGACTAAGTCCGCTCACTTTATACCGGTTCACACTGATTTCTCATTGCAGAAGTTGGCCAAGTTGTATGTGGCCGAGATTGTAAGGTTGCATTGGGTACCAGTGTCTATCATTTCAGACAGGGACCCCAGATTCACATCGCGGTTCTGGAGAGTGTTACATGAAGCGTCGGGTACAAGGTTGGATTTTAGCACAGCATTTTCATCTGCAGACTGATGGTCAGTCGGAGAGGGTAATACAGATTCTGGAAGATATGCTAAGAAGCTGTATAATTAATTTCAAAGGCAGTTGGGAAGACTATTTACCGTTAGCAGAATTTGTTTCTAACAACAGCTATCAATCCAGTATTCAAATGGCACCGTACGAGGCATTATATGGTCGTAGGTGTCGTACCCCTACTTGTTGGACAGAACTGGGTGAGCGGCGAATGTTGGGACTGGAGCTAATTTCTGAGACAGAGGAAAAAGTAAAGTTGATTCGTGATCGATTAAAAGAAGCATCTGATAGGCAGAAGTCATATGCTGATTTGAAGCGGAAAGAGATTGAGTAAGTAGTGGGAGATTATGTCTTCTTAAAGGTCTCACCATGGAAGAATATTCTGAGATTTGGGCGAAAGGGCAAGCTGAGCCCTAGATTCATCAGACCTTACCAGATATTAAAACGTGTGGGACCAGTCGCCTATCAGTTGGAGCTGCCTCCTGAGTTAAATCGTATACATGATGTGTTTCACGTCTCTATGTTGAGGCGATACCGTTCTGATCCCTCACATATAGTGCCGGTAGAGGAGATCAAGGTAAGACCTGATCTGACTTTTGAGGAAGAACCGATGCAGATACTGGATCGTGATGTTAAGGTGCTGAGGAGAAAATCTGTCCTATTAGTCAAGGTGCTATGGCGTAATCACGGTTCAGAGGAAGCCACGTGGGAGCCTGAGGAGGTGATGCGACAGCAATACCCTCATCTTTTCTGATCAGGTAAATTTCGAGGCTAAAATTTCTATAAGGGGGTAGAGTTGTAACGCCCCAAAAGTTAGGGGCTGTACTTTTTGCTTAAATTTATGTTGTGCTTCAACGGCTAGCTATTTGAGTGTATTTGGGGGTGCTAGGGAGGCCTGGGTTCGAGTCTGAGCTTTGGAAAAATTTTAGTTTTTGGCCCTTAAGTGGAGAGGGTTGATAGCAAAAGGACTTAAGTATATTCATGTGTGTTTTGTGACGCAAAGAGTCTATTGGGACTTAGTGGTTGTGGCGTCAAGTAAGTAGCAAGGTAGAGTGGGGTTCGAGTCCCACGAATTGCAATTGGAGACTTTTATTTTGTGTCTTGAGAGTGGAAGAAGTAAAGTCTGGATCAAACTCTACAAGGGAAGTTGGAGACTTGGTCAAAAGTTTCAAATGAATGGATGGGAGCTATTCTAGGAGTCTTTGGTGGAGAAAATTGGGGAGGTGGATGAGAGTGGGAGTGTTGGCTGAAATTGAGAGTGTTGATAAGAGGAAAATTTCGGCTAAGAGTTTGGTAGGATGCAAATTTCGGCTGAGGGGTTTTTTGGGAGCACTTCAGGTTTTATTTTTTTTTTTTGGCATTTTCGTATTCTTTTCTTCCTAAGTATCTATTGCAAGTGGCCTTTTTGGTGCTTTCGAAATCCAGTGAGAGCAATCTTAGTGCCGAAATCTCTGGGAGAACTCCTTTCGTTTCTCATTTGTTTCCTTGCCGAAATCTCATTTCTTTTTTGAGAGCAAGTTTTCTCCTTTGTTGGCCGAATTCAATCTCCCTTTTCCTCTTGTCTTCTTTTCTGTACCCTTCAAGTTAGCCAGATCTATATTCTTCATTACCCTCAAAGTTTTGCTATTTTCCTTTAGGTTGAGTAAACCGAGATCAATCCCTTCTTATCCTCCTTTTGTAGTCACATTGCTAGGGCCGTACTCAAGGGAACCTGTCTTACCGAATTTGAAGAGTAAGTATATTGCTTTCTTTCAATTTTTCATGATGGGTATCATCCTTGTCTCTAGTGTCGAATCTTCCCACTTTCTGTAGTCTGATGTTGGTGGGTATGTAGGTTTACTCGAAGTGTAGGAAGGGTCAAGCGACTGGAAGTAGTCGAGTCGTACTCTAAGCCTTGAGCAAGTAAGCACTTTCGCTTTATTTTTGTCAAGGGTGGTTGTTAACCACACCTTTATTCAAACTCTTTTAATAAGGGTGCTTTGTATCGCAAGATATTTTTAGGGATTCCTAATCTTCACTGAAATTCAGAAAGAGCTTAGCAAAACTCGGTGAAACAAGGATCGGTGCTAAGGGATTGGCGGCACACTCGTAATCAGGTGTGTAATCTCACACCCCTGTTTGTTCCGTTAACGTGATGTTCTGTGAATCGGCTAAAAGCTGAAATACCGAAAAGCCAAAATATCGACATCTGAGATCACTCGAGCGTGCGAGCGCTCATAGAGATGAACCGAGCCCTAAGTGTTGGCAATAGACCATTGGGAGTGTCACGAACTCTCTCGTGGGACTGAGGTTGTAATGGGCCTTGTTGAGCCGAGATGGGCTAAGTGGACCCAATGGGCTAACGGGCCACAGGGGCAAAATCCATGGTAAGTGCCGGATGATAGATGCGGCCGCGAAGTTTGCAGAATCGTGACCGAAAATGGGCCGAATGGGCCACACGAGCGTGTAACAGCCCGGTTTAGACCCTAGTCAGAATAGTGGTTTCGGGACCATGAATCTGAGGTCGTAAAAATATTTTAATATTATTTTTGGTGTTGATTATATGTGATATAGTCTGTGTGAAAATTCTGTGTGATAATTTTATCGACTGTGTGTCAAATTATGAAAAAGGATTAAATTGCATAAGGTGTAAAAGCTGTGTGCTGATTTTTAAGTGTCTATTTGTTGTAGGCTTTTTAAATTGAAGGCCTTATGTTGTTATTAGTCCATTTTTAAGATAATGGGGTGTTAAATGACAAGATAACCATGATGATAATTTGTCTTAGATGTTTAATAAAAGGATAAAATGGTAAAATGTTTAATAAGGTATTAATAATAAAACATGAAAAATAGTCATTGTTATCATCTTTACTTCACCGAAAATTGAGAGTGAAAGAAGGGTTTTAAGCATTGAAAATTTTGGCTATTGTTCATCTTGATTTGAGGTATGTTTGAGCTCGGTTTTTGTTAATTTCTATGTTTTTGTAATCGTTGCTTCCTGCTCTAGCTAACCCACGTTTAAATTTTGTGAATTTATGATGTTTTTGAAATGTGCCATTGATGAACATGTGAATTCTTGAATGTTTAATGGTGGAAAATGAAAGATATGTGTTTGATTAATATAGTTTGACTTTGAAGTTTTGAGGAATTTGTGTAATTTGGACTAAATTGGGGGACTAAAATGTAAAATAAATTAAATGTGTGGGCTTGTATTAGCATGGGAAGAATTCGGCTAAGTATATGTGATATGAAATTATGTGAATTTGATGATTTTGTGAATTAGGGACTAAAGTACCGAAATGTGAAAATGTGAGGGCTATTTTGAAAAATGCCCTAAATGTGTGTGTTTGGACTAAAATGAATGATTTGGTGATTGAATGGATTGAATTTGAATGTGTATAGACCAAGAAAGGAGAGGTTCGGATCGAGTCGAGGCAAAGACAAAGTGCTCGATTAATCGACCGTTTCGGTATTTTGACGTTCGAGGTAAGTTCGGATATAATACTAGTAATTAAATTTATATCTATGTGATGAGAAATGAATAAATATATAGAGTTGTATTAATACTGTATTACATATGAGAATGAGTATTAAGGCACTAAGTGTGTGAAATTAGAAAAGATACAGAAATGAATAGCACTGTGTGTGCGAAAAGATTGAAGCTTCGGCTTACCGAATTGGCACTGCGTGTGCGATACCGATATAAGTTCAGTTTATCGAATTGGTACTGTGTGTACGACACCGATATAAGTTCGGCTTACCGAATTGGCACTGTGTGTGCGATACCGTTATAAGTCCAGTTTATCGAATTGGCACTAAGTGTGCGATGATAAATATGTTTCGATTACGAAGTGGCACTAAGTGTGCGAATAAATCAAAAGTATAGTAAAGGTTGATCCAAAGGTAAAGTCGAGCAATTGAGTAGCTTGGTTGGTGAATAACTATGTGTTGGTTAAGGCATGTGTGATAACTATGAGTTGGCAAAGGTATGTATGATAACTACGTGTTGGTTAAAGCATGTGTGATAACTATATATATTGGCTAAGGTATATATGATAACTATGTGTTGATTAAGGTATGTATGATATCTATGTGTTGGTAGATTTGAAAGTAGATGGATGGAGTGCTATGTGAGCATTGGATATAGTTGAGTTGGTGTATTATTGATAAATCAATCTAAGTGATGGCTTATTTTTGTAAATTGATTTGAATTGTTGAATTACATGTATTATATTACGGACTTACTAAGCTTTGGAAAGCTTACTGTGTGATTTGTTTTTCTGCTTTGCAGTGTCAGTAAAGCTAGCTCAGATCCGGGGATCGTCAGTATATCAATCACACTATCCGCAATCTATTTTGGTTTTTTTGGGAAAGATGTACATAGTTGAAATATGGCATGTATAGGCTAGTTTTGTATGACATGTTTGAGATGTGTAAATAGCCATGTGATGTGGCTAGATAAATGTTGCTAAATTGCATGTGTGGCTTTGATATATGGTGCATATTTTGGTATAGCTTGTGAGTAAAGAAAATGTCTTATGAATGGTAATCTTAGTGATGGTATGATGCTAGTATGATTTAGTGAATTTGGGGATGAATCATGTTTGATATTGAGTGTGTAATTTAGTTCCTAAGTTGACATGTTAGAAATGAGATGAGATGACATATTGATCATTTGACATGAAAATTGGTTGCTAATTTGTGTGTGAAAGTATGCTTAAATGTGCTTGTAGGTTTGACCCTTGTGTGGGTGGCAATTGGCCTTACAAATGGCCTGTTTTGCCTACACGGTTAAGGCACACGGGCGTGCCTAGTGACCGTGGGGCTAAGTCAGTAGTTAGCCTAATAGCACACGGCCAAGACACACGGGCGTGTCTAGTAGCCGTGTGAGAAAGTCAGTATATTGCCTAAGAGTACACGGCCTTAGCACACGGGCATGCTTGGTGGCTGTGGATGTGAAGTAAGATTCGACCACGGCCAAGGCACACGGGCGTGCTTGGTGGCCGCGGATGTGAGGTTAGTTTCGACCACGGGGAGGACACACGGGGGTGTCCAGTAGCCGTGGGAGGCACATGGCTTGCCCACACGGGCGTGTAACCCCTGAAACTTAGAAAAGTTTTTAAAATTTTGAGGATTTTTATAAATGTTCGGTTTAGTCCCGACCTCTTTCTAGCATGAGTTTAAGGTTTCATAGACCTCAATAAGGGACCATGTGTTTGATAATGAGTATGTTTGATGGATGAATGACTTAGTGTTGTGAAATGGATGTGTAATATTTCGATTGATCGGTAATGCCTCTTAACCCTATTTCGGCGTCGGTTTCGGGTAGTATCAGTGTTGTATGTGTTGATTGTATGATTGATTATGTTTGTGATGCACTGCATACATGAATTAATTATGACATGACATACTGCATGGGGTTGGGCTATGGATTTTGGAGGAAGTACCCTTATAGTGGCATCGCCACGTATTTTGATCCTAGTGGCTCAGCCACGTATATCGTTGTTAGCAGCTAGGCTGCATCATTGGAGAGTTGGTTGGGTGGGTCGACATGGTCCCCACATGGAGAGCTGGTTGGTATTATTGGAGAGTTGGCTGGGTGGGTTGACTTGGTCCCCACATGGAGAGATGGTTGGTACGGGTGGAGAGTTGGCTAGACAGGGTTGGGGTACATGCCTGTTTTGCATTGATATGATGTAGGGCTTAGGCCCAGACTGTTTATGAATAGGGCTTAGGCCCAGACTGATGTTGTATGGGCTAGGGCCCAGACCATGATCGTAATGGGGGATTACACACTGAGTTCTCGTAACTCACCCTATCTTTTAACTGTGCAGGTAATCCCCAGCCTTAGAGGATTTGGAGCTGCGAGGGACTCAGAGGTGGCCACACGTCAGATATGCTTTAAAGTTAAACTTAGCGATTTTAGTTTAATTTAATTTATTTTAAATTATTAGGTTAATAATTTTGTAATAAGGCCATTGGGTTTTCTTTTTAACTATTATTTGGTATTTCTTTTAATTACAAATTGCTGGTCTATTAAACACGGGTTTTTAAAACAATAACTACGGTTTTCAAAACATCACGTTTTCGCAACTGTTTAAATCAAACTTCCGCAACAAACAAGGCTTTAAAAATAATAATATTCTCTCAAGGGAATGACTTTGAGCAAATTTTGTTTGGTTAAAAAGCAACGGAAATCGGGATTTTTAAAGGGTAGAAAGTTTTGATTTGTAGAAGGGTTTTCCAATGAACATATAGTTTTCAAACAACACTTGATGTGGCACGTTAGATCCGGTCATAACGTCTAGGCCAGGTTTGGGGTGTTACATAGACCTCGGATTATTATTATTTTTAATTAAGTATTATTAAGTCTTTATTGGTTTGGGCTTGTAATTTTTAATTATTTCTGGTCTGTGGCTTGGTAACTTTTCATTTGGGGATTTTTTCATGCATGGATTACTCAAGCATAATAATCGAATAATAACTGGATAAAGCATGATGTCAGGCTTAAGTAAAATTTGATATTGTTCCTTAGTTTCCACTACATTGCAAAGGAACTATTTTTGAAAAACAAATCGATAAGGCAACTAATTTTCCAAAATGACTTGAAAAATGGTTTTTCCGCTGCATTAGTTGAACTTCGAGTTTTTTTTTAAAGAAGAGCAACAAGCAAACTATTTTTCTAAAACAACACTATCAACAATAAAATGAATCGTAAGCATACACGACCTAATGAATGAATGCTTTGAAGCTAACTCAAAGTACAGCTACGATTTTATCTAAAATGAGTTTATTTAAAGTCTTAAAAAGTAACGTAAGTTAGCTTAGACATTTCGGTGGCTAATGTAGCCTTCTCAATCTAGCCATAATGTCTAGGCCGGGTTTGGGAGGTTACATTTATTGATATCAAATCCTTGGTTCAAAACCTCGTACTGAGTTTTTAAATCTACTCAAGTAAGTCTGCATGCATGCATAAATGAAAAAGGGGAAATTTTGGAAAAACAAGCCACAGAGAATTTTGAAAATGATATTCTACAAAGAAAATCAGGTCCGAGACTTCGGTGCCGGTTGCCATAGAAAAGATACTGTTAAGTTATAGGTAAACACTTGAGGTGTATTACTGTAGACATAGAACTGAAATAGTTAGTATTTAATTTTTTCTTTGAAACTATAAGATAGGAAACTGAAAATTGATTGAAGTTAGCTAGTGATTATTTTTTCTGAAATTGTAGATCAAATTTTAGATTGTAAGATACATAAGGAATAGAAATAGAATGAGGAATCATGGGGCTCAGCGTCGAGCTACCCAATTGGAGTCATTTTCTTCTCAAGAAATTGTGTCTAACCCTAAGAAGACTGACATCGTGATTGTACCTGCTTCTGAAGGCGAAAAAAAAGAGGTTGGGGATGATGCATTGTCTATCCCAAGCGATATTAGGAGTTTTAGAAAAGGTTTTCAAGATTATGGTTGAAAGGACTAATATGGAGGGAGAGACTAAATGCTTGGAGTAAAAAGAAAGGAAAATAATAAAGTTCAGAAAAGGAGAGAGACTGCTTCCACTGGACCAAATCAGTGACCTTTAAAGTGGGCCAGATGAGTCAGACCTCAACGAAAGGTTGTCGTAGTTATTACTGGAGAAACTGTTAGATTAGCTACGATTTCGATCTGTAGATATTGTGGTAAGCGTAATCCAGTAGAGTTTCTATCAAAATTGGGAATTAGGGTAGAGGAATCTATTAGTAACGTTTCCTTAATTAGATATGGAAAATATATGTTGGGAATTTAAGGAGACGTATTGTCTAGAATTGTGTTGGAATAAGAGTTGCGCAGCGGAAGCTTGGTGGCCTGGTTTGAAGGAAAAGGGGTAACAGATTTTGTGACCAAGAAAATTTTGACGAAGAAATTTCCTTAAGGAGGGGATAATTGTAACATCCCAAAAAATGGGGGTTAGTAATTGTTGGTTAAGTGTTAGTGTAATGTTTCTTGAAACCCAAGTTCAAATCCCTTCTCTCGCATCATTTTTATTATTTTGCAAATTTTGCCTTAAACCCTAGTATGTGACATACCTTATTTTTTAAAATAAATATTTCAAAATATATCAAGAATGAGTTATTGGTTTGATGGTTAAACATTAGTGAATTTATCGTTGAGGTCCTAACTTCAATTCCCTTCCTATGCAAATAATTTAATTTTTGACAAAAACCCCTTATTTTAATGTGTGGGCCATCCAAGCCTAGTTAACCAAGGTATAAATATTAATTTTTTACTAATAATTAGCCTTTAATCCTCCTCCTTATTTCCCTAGCCGTTCCTCTCCTCCTCTTTGATTTTTTTTTTTCCTTTCCTCCATTGTTGACGTCGCCTACACCTAGTTTTACCATCCCTTTCTTTTTTTTCCTTTTCTTTTTATTTTTCCACAAGATTTTTTAACATATTCTCCACCATATTTTTTTCATTTTTCCTCATTAAAATCATCCCCAAATCTGAAATCTTGAACTCCAAGATTGATCCCGAACATTGCCAATGAAGTGCCATTGCCGTTTCTCTCGACTAGCTTGGGTAAGGTCTCTTTTCTCTTCAATTTCTTAATTAATCATGTCCATTAAAAACCTAAATTTCCAGATCTGGAATTTTGGGGATTTTAAATAATTTCAAATGTATTTTTCTATATTTTAATGAGATCTCAAACCGTTTTAAAATTCAGCCCCAATTTTGGCCAGCATGGATGGTGGTGCGTGCACCTATGGGCAAGAAATGGGGCTGTTTTGTTTCTTGGTTCTTACCTATATTTTTCCATCATTAGTTTAAGTTCTTTAACCCTCCTAATCAGCTTTTAAACCCATTTAAATTAGGGAAAAACGTTCTTGATCGATTGGGCATTTGGATTCCACAAATTGCAAAGCGTAAGTGCAATTAAGGGTAACTAGTTTGTTATTTCAACATAGTTGTTGGGTAAAGGTTATGAATTGATTAAATGAAGGAATTTAATAATTAATTATCTACTGATTTTCCAGTATATTATTGAATTAAGTGCTGACCCAAATGCCCCGAATCATCCGTAAAGGTGAAGAACGATTGTACGTACGGTTCGCATCGATACAGTGTAAGAAATCTAACTAGCTTGGATTCATAAAATAGTTATAATTTCAACGATTGGTTTAAACTCATAAGTGGGTGTTTGGGGGCTGGTTTAATGGTAAATTGATTGAATTTATCTGAATTTCGGTATAGGTTCATTTAAGGAATTATTAAGGAAAATTGGAAGATTCGCTAGTGTGCTGCGAGGAAGCGAAAAATAATGTGTGGGTCCGAAACTCATAAAATTGTTTGAAAATGTTAAATATCATGTTATATATGATAATTTATCTTTCTTATTGGATTGTCTTAATAGCCAAATTATTGATTTTTTAAGTGGCCGAACCAGGTATTTTTCGAGCCTTGAAAGATTGACATGTTGGCAAAATTGCTAGTTTGATAGTATGGAAGTTTGATTGAGTTTGTAATTGCATATTTGAGTTATGAGATATGAGAATGTTTGACTGAATGATATAATGTGTTGAGATATTAAGCTTATGTATGATTTAAACGCATGAGATATTTGTTATATTGTGTACTGAAAAGGGTGCAATTTATGCACAATGAAAATCCGTAAAGTATGTGAAATTGAATGATATTGATTGATACCAACAAAATGATAATTTGAAAGATTGGAACACTGTTTCCATTTACTGAAAGTATGTGATTATTGAGGACATGCTGAGCATGTTAAATGAACGTGAAAAGTATTGAGATATGATTATGTATGAGATTGTATGACATATTGCATATGCTGTAACAATCCGGTTTAGACCCTAGTCGGAATAGTGGTTTCGGGACAACAAATCTGAGTCAAAAAAATATTTTAATATTATTTTTTGTGCTTATAGTATGTGGATTGATTTGTGTGAAATTTCTGTGATTTAATTTATCCGTTTCTGTGCTTAATTTGAGAAAAGGACTAAATCGCGTAAAATGCAAAAGTGCCTTGATAATTGTTAAAGTGCTTTAATGCCATGTTCTTTTAATATGAAGGCCTTAAAATGAAATTAGGCCATTTGTTTATAGTATGGACGGTTTAAGGCATGTTTATTAAGTGTTTATAATTTATTCATTAAGGTTAATTAAGTAAATTAGTTAATAATATACATTATAATAAAACAAAGGCATTAAAATAAGCCATGTTCATCTTTTGTGCCGAATTTGAAAGAAAAAGAAAAGAAAGAAACCAAGCTAGGTATTCGGCCCTTGTTCAAGCAAATTAAGGTATGTTTTGGTTTTGGTTTATGATAATTTCTACGTCTTTTGTAACACCCCTAACCCGAAACCGTCGCCGGAATAGGGTTAGGAGACATTACCGGACGATCGGAACATTTCACATCCATTTCACGACACAAAGTCAATCATCAATAAAACATACTCAAATACGAGCACATAGTCCCTTATCTAGGTCTACAAGACCATAAAAACGTGTTAGAAAGAGGTCGGGACTAATGTAACACCCCTAACACGTATCCGTCGCTAGATTAGGGTTAAAGGTATTACCGGACAAATCGGAAAACGTTTACAAACATTTCATAATGCAAGTCATCAATTGCCAACACTGTGTCCTTTAGATAGGTCACCGAGACCTTAAGCATACTTTAGAAAAGGGTCGGGACTAAACCAAACACATACAGGAAATTCTCGGAAATTTTAAAACTTTTTGAACACTGCAGAGGTCACACGCCCGTGCAATCAGGCCGTGTGCCTCCCACGGCTACTAGACACACCCATGTGACCTGGCCGTGCCAAAATAGGGCATGTATACTGACTTATCCCCACGGCCACCAGGCACGCCCGTGTACCATGGCCGTGTACTCTTAGGCTAGATACTGACTTAATCCCACGGTCACTAGGCACGCCCGTGTGCCACAATCGTGTATACATAACAGGCCTTTTGCAAGGCCAATATGCCACCCACACTTGGGTTTACCCTACAAGCAACATACCAATTCATTTTGTGCACAATTAACATCCAAAAACATATCAATTAATCAACAAATCTTTGCATCCAATCTCATTTTCAAACATGCCAATTTGCACAAGTAAAACACTTATACCATTGAGCATAAGTCATCCACATTTATCTTCCATGTAACCATTTCATTGATCAAACATACATACTCATAATGCATTCATAAGTTTACCATAGCCTTGACCATTTCAATAGCTAACTTGCCATACTAAAACATGTATCATATACCATATTCACTCATGCACATTACCAACATTAACTAGCCAAATCACATGGCTATTTACATCTCAAACATATACCAAATCACTAGCCTATACATGCCAAACTTAGCATTTCCAAAAGATACCAAAATGAGTTGAGTTGTGTGATGACGATCCTCGACGGTCCCCGAGCCTTCAGTAGCTTTGACGATCTATAAAACAGAGAAAACACACACAGAGTAAGCTTTCAAAAGCTTAGTAAGCCATATACAAATAAACTTAGCATAAAATGCATATAATCATATTGGCACATTGACATTATTGGTTCTCATAGAAAATTCATCACATATATTCGTTGGCTCATTTGCTTAGCCATATCTTACCATATTCCTCAACTCAAATATCACATATACATATAGTTCCTTCAAGCATATCTTCTCATATAATCTCATCATTTCATATATATAACCATCTTAGTAAGTTCATATAAATACTTACCTTTCATACACACTTAGTGTACATACCAAACGTACCTGAAAGAGATATACAATTCACATAGTCATTTGTATCTCGGATTTTCCCGTTGAACCGTTTAGAATCTAATAGGATACTCAGAGTGCTCAGAGTAGTCATACAATGCCAACGTCCCAGATGTGGTCTTACATGTAATCTGATATCGATGCCACTGTCCCAGACAGGGTCTTACACGAATCTAATGCGATGCCGATGTCCCAGACATGGTCTTACACGTAAATCTCATATCAATGCCAACGTCCCAGATGTGGTCTTACACGAAATCTCTTATCGTTGCCAACGTCCCTGATGTGGTCTTACACAAAATCTCGGATCAACGCCAACGTCCCAGACGTGGTCTTACATGATATCACATAACAGACACCTATGTCATGACATACGTAATTCCTATATATTCCTAGGTTCACATGAGACAACACAGGCTTTATCAATTTATCGACTTATTAGCCAACTCAAATTTCCCGTACATTCCATCTCAATGGATTATCATAGTATTTCACATATCATATACATTCAAATAATTCAATGCAAATACATTTATTTGTATATCGACTTACCTCGGATTCGGATATTCATTCGGACTCGGTTATTCGACTACTTTTGCTTTCCTGCGATCTAAATTTGTTTTCTTCGGTTCTTGATCTATACATATTCAAATTTCACCCTTTTATTCACTAACTCATTCATTTTAAATCAAAGAACACATATTTAGGGCAATTTTGCAAATTAGCCCTCACATTTCACATTTGGACAATTTAGTCCCTATTTCAAAAAATCACCAAATACTTCAAATTTACATGTACCCATGTCTAACCGAATTTCACTCATACTCATGTGAGTCCATACATTTCATTTCTTTCACAAATTAGTCCCTCAAAACATTATTCTTTCAATTGAGTACAAAATACTCAAAATCAACAAAACTTCAAATACAAACTATGATAATCAAACACATATCTTTCATTTTTCACCATCAAACATCATAAAACACACGAGTTCATCAAAGGCTCATCTCAAAAACATCATCATTTCTCAAAATTAAGACATGGGTTTTATAGCATACGAAGCAACGATTACAAAAACGTAGAAATTATCAAAAATCGAAACCGAAACATACCTTAATCCAGATGAATAAAGGCCGAAACCTAGCTTTGTTTTCTTCTTTTCTTTCTCTTTTAATTTCGGCAAAAAGATTATAAAAATGACGTTATTTAATGCCTTTGCTTTATTATAATAACTTATAATATATAATATAAATTTTATCTTATAAACTTAATATATATAAAAACACATATATATACATATCAATAATTAATGCCGTCCACTAGCCTTATGAGTGGCCAAATTTCCTTTTAAGGGCTCAACCTTATAAAACAATGACAATTAAACACTTACATAATAATTAGCCACGTTTTCATTTTACGCGATTTAGTCCTTTTCTCAAATTAAGCACATAGACGGACAAATTAACTCACGGAACTTTAACACATGCTTAATCACATATCATAGGCACTGAAAATAATATTAAAATATTTTTCTAACTCAGATTTGTGGTTTCGAAACCACTGTTCCAACTAGCGTCTAAACAGGACTGTTATAATTCTCCCCCCTTAGGGATTTTCGTCCCCGAAAATCTTACCGTTAAACAAATTCGGATATTGCTGTTTCACTGAATCTTCAGGCTCCAATGTAGTGTAACACCCCAAACCCGGCCCAAACATTACGACCGAATTTGGTATGTCACAGAGAAAACCATTTTGAAAATCCCTTTAGCCGATTTGAGTTTTGATGAAATCATCTTCATTTTCAATTATCTTGCTAAAACCACACTTAGTTTGTTTAAAAATAATATTTATTAAGTCGGGTTATTATAGATTTTAAATGTACCCGATGGCACGATAAAACACTTTGCGTAGGAATTTTGAGAAAACATGTGAACTTATTTCAATATCATTAAATAGTTTGAAACAAATCATTCAAACATGTAAAATAATAAAAATAATTCTAGGAGGCCTTATTACAACTTGATTAAAATAAAACCAACAATAAAAATAAAATAAACTAAAATTCAAGTTCATTAAATTCAAATCCTTTGCATGGCCACCTCGAGTCCATCCAGGCTCCTCATCCGCAATCTACGTGTCACTGAAAAATGTTAAGGAGAAGGTGAGTCACCAAGACTCAATGTGTAACCCTTCCCCATTTAGTGCAACAACATACACAATTTATAACAAATTAACATGCACTAAACCATGCACCCAACCTAGCCATCCAAACACCTTTCTACCCGTGTGGTACCAAACCCTTTGGTGGTGCCAAACCACCCGGTGACTTAAAGTCACGAAATCCGTCATATTATGGTGCCAAACCACTTTGGTGGTGCCAAACCACCGTGACCGAAGTCACAAATCAAATGATGGGGCCAACCCATCGTGTGATACCAAATCATCGGGCGTCAATCCCATAATGTAAAGCGTGGGGCCAACCCATGTGGTGCTAAGCCACGGGACGAGACGCTATGAGGTGCCAAACCTATGGAGGTGCCAAACCTCTGGTGACCGTAGTCACAATGTGGTACCAAACCAGCGGTGTCCGTCGAAACACGAATATCATGACCCCCTCCACTCGTTTAACCCACATAAGTCAAGATATGCATAACAGAATTCATGCCAACATGTATTTAAATCGCATATACCAAATATGCCATGCTTTCCAAAAGCATCAAATAGTAAACTCCTACGGACAGGGGCTTACCTAAATCATCGCTTATACCGTTATGGTATTAAATCCAAGCTACATAAATCAGATTTAGCATACACAACATTTATACGATTAATCAATCATAAAGTGTGTATGTACACACCTGTTTCTAGCGATAACTCTAAATCCCCAAAGAGGCAATCGGTCACACTAGTTTCCTTGCCCCTATATTCAGCCAAACACAAGGGTTAGTGACATGGCCTATTCGGCCAAACCAATTGAATCTAAAGGGTTATCTCTTGGACCCGAATCCTTACCTACACGCCTTTGAATGCTAGCTACCACACACCAAATATTTTCGCTTCCTAAATCGGCAATCACATGTTAGTAGCCTTGGCTTTCGGTTACTAAAAGAATAATCTATTAAAAATAGATCCTTACCACCACTTACCAATCGTTTGATAACGAATGAAGGCTTGGTTTTGAAGATCTCAAGATCCGGAGCACCTAGGCAGATTCGGTTTCAACAAGTAATTAGCACCCTTGCTCACAAGTGCCAGAAATCGGCTCTTATTCCTTTAGAAGTCGACAAGAACAAGGAAACAACATAAAAGGCATTCGGCTTTGACCACTTACCCACCTTATGAACCGATTGGAGAAAAGACTAGAGGAGGTCACCTTTGCTTGATATTCGGCCAAGACTACACCAAATAGAGGAAAGAAATTCGGCACACCAAGGGAGTAGATTCGGCTATGATTGTTCAACACAATCAATCAAGGTTCGGCTTGTATGGAAAAAGAGAAAGTAAGAGAGTGAAATAAGAGTTTCGGCTAAGGGTTTGAGAAGAGAAAAGAAAGAAATAGGTGGGAGATTAAGGTATAGGAGATTTGGCCAAGGTTTTAGAAGAAGAGAAGGGTTTTCGGTTTTGGGAGAATGAAAAAGGAAAAAGATGGAGACTAGCCGAAATTATGAAGAAATTCCTAAGAAAATTCGGCTTCTCCCCCCTCCCCTATGCTTGCCGTCCACTCCTCTCCAAGGAGTTTAAAATTTGGCCAACTCCTTAATTCTCTCTTGGCCACTAATTTAAAATTATTCAGAATAATTTGAATACTCAAATGCCTATATTTTCTCCTTGGAATTAATCAAATAAAATCCATAAAAAAAATGCTAATATTATCCTTATTATCTTATCATCTAAAAGAGTTTAAAGAGAGAAAATCTCTCCCCCCTATTGCCGTCCAAATTAAAGAACAAAAAGGGAATTTCTGCAGCTCGAACACAAGCTCCCCTTGCTCCCTTGATGGCGTCAACTCCAGCTCTTAAGTGGCCTTCCTTTTGCCACTTTTCCAAGGCCATTTCTGTGTCAAAAGTTCCCTCTTTTAATCTTGTAACCCCTACTTACTAAGGCTCCCTACCTTTAAAGCTTACAAAAATATTTTTCCACTATTCCGAGCCTACTCAAGACCCCTAATTAAGCCTTACTACACCATAATTAATACCACAACAATTCAAACACGAGAAAAATATTTCAATCCCAACTAACCCCAATTTTAGGATGTTACAGTTCTACCCCCCTTAAAAAATAATTTCGGCCTCGAAATTACCTTGATTAGAAGAGGTGGGGGTATTCACGCCGCATCACATCCTCGGGTTCCCACGTAGCTTCCTCTCGCACCATGGTTTTGCCATAGCACTTTCACCAAAGGTGCGATTTCCTTCGTAGAACCTTGACATCTCGATCTAGGATCCGAATCGGTTCTTCCTCGAAAGATAAGTCCGAGTTTACCTCAATCTACGCCACAGCACAACGTGTGATGGATCGACCGATCACCGTCTAAGCATCGACACATGAAAGACGTCATGAATCGACTCAATTGCCGGCAGATTCGAGTGATAAGCTACCGGTCCCACTCGCTTCAACACTGTATATGGGCCAATGAACCTTGGGCTTAGCTTCCTTTTTCGCCCAAATCTCAACACCTTCTTCCAAGGTGACACTTTCAGAAGACTTTATCTCCTACCGCATACTCCATTTCTTTACGCTTAAGATCGGCGCATAAGACTTACGCTGTCGATGCCTCCTTGAGACGAGCCCGAATCACCTTGACTTTGTCCTCGGTTTGTCACCAACTCGGACCCGAACTTGTCGTTCACCTAACTCCGTCCAACATGTAGGAGTTCAAAGCATTTTCGTCCATACAAAGTGCCAGACGGTGCCATTTGAATACTTGCTTGATAACTATTGTTATAAGCAAATTCCATAACAGTAGATACTCCTCCCAACTACATTTGAAATCCAAAGCGCATCCTCTTAGCATATCCTCTAAGATCTCAGATGACCCTTTCCGATCGCCCGTCGGTGTGGATGGAAAGTCATCTTGAAATTCGATCGTGTACCCAAAGCTTGATGCAACGCTTTCGTAACCTCAGCGTAAATCTAGGATCCCTAACCGAGATGATTGATACGGCACTCCATGCAACCTCACTATTTCGACACATACAACTTAGCTAGCTTCAAGTGAGTAATCCACTCTCACCGGTATGAAGTGAGTGATTTGGTCGACGGTCCACAATCACCCAAGCTGCGTCCTTCTTCTTGCCGGGCGTGAGGGGTAGCCCAACCGACAAAATCCATAGTAATCCTCTCCCATTTCCACTGCGGGATCTTCTTCGGTTGAAGTAACCTCGATGGCAACCGATGTTCGCCTTAACCTGGCCGACACGCGGACACTTACCGACGCATTCGATTACCTCACGCTTCAACCACCGCCACCGTAATCAATTTCGCAAATCTCCATACATCTTACTACCTCCGGGATGCATAGCATATGGGCTGCTATGTGCATCTTGAAGAATTCTTTGCCTCAACTCCACATCCTTTGGCATACAAGGCCGCCCTTGAAAACATAGTACACCATCATCAGTCAAACTATACCCTTCTAAACCACCATCTTGAACTTGCAACTTCCTTGCGTTCAAACCATCATCCACCAATTGCTTTTCCTTAATCTCCTCGATCCAAGTTGGCTTAACTTGAAGTTCTGCCAAAAGACTTCCATTGTCGTATAGATTGAGGTGAGCAAACATCGCTCTTAAGTCTGTCACGACCTTTCGACTCAACGCGTCAGCCACCACGTTAGCCTTGCCCGGATGGTACTCAATTGAGCAGTCATAGTCCTTCAACAGCTCAATCCATCGACGCTGCCTCAAGTTCAAATCCTTTTGGGTCAAAAGATACCTCAGACTTTTGTGATCCGTGTAGACTATCGACTTCTCCCCATATAAGTAATGTCTCCATACTTTCAAAGCGAAGACTACTGCCGCTAACTCCAAGTCGTGAGTTGGATAGTTAACCTCATGCGGTCTTAGCTGACGGGATGCATAGGCCACTACCTTCCCTTCTGCATCAACACACATCCCAAACCGATGGGGATGCATCACAATAAACCGTGAACAATTTTTCGCCTCGGTGTACGAGCTGGAGCTTCCGTCGAGAATCTTCCTTAGCTTATCAAAACTTTCTTGCTGTTTCTCCGACCAAAAAATGGAACTCCTTTCCTTAATAACTTAGTCAACGGCACTGCGATTAGAGAGAACCCTTCCACAAATCTTCGATAGTACCTGCGGACCAGAAAACTTCAATTTCGCCCACCGACCTAGGCGGTTTCCAATCTAATACCGCTTCAACCTTGCGAGGTCCACTCTAATCCCTTGGTGATACCACGTGACCTAAGAAAGTCACCTCCTAAGCCAAAATTCGCACTTCTTCGAATTTGGCATATAACTACTTCTCCCTCAATACTTGTAGAACTATACGCAAATGCGTATCATGCTCCTCCTTCGTCTTTGAATAAACCAATATGTCGTCTATAAACACCACGACAAATTGATCCAAATCTTCTTTGAAATACCCTATTCATTAAGTCCATGAACGCAGCTGCAGTGCGTTGGTCAACCCAAATGGCATCACCAAAAACTCGTAATGCCCATACCGAGTACACGGAATGCCGTCTTGTGCACATCCACCTCCTTCACCTTAAGTTGATGATAACGACCTAAGATCTATCTTGAGAAAATCGCTGCACCTTCAATTTGTCAAACAAGTCATCGATCCGAGGCAAGCGGATACTTGTTTTTGATCGTTAACTTGTTTAAGCGGCGGTGAGTCGATACACATCCGCATTGAACCGCAGTCTTTCTTCTTGACAAATAGCACAGGTGCTCCCCACGGAGATATACTTGGTCAAATAAACCCTCTATCCAAGAGCTCCTGAATTTAAGCCTTCAGCTCCACCAATTCCTTTGGTGCCATACGGTAGGGTGCTATAGACACAGGCACCGTTCCGGGTAACAAGTCTATACCAAATTCAACTTCTCGATCCGGAGGCGGACCGGAAATTCTTGCAGGAACACATCAAACAAACTCCTCACTGTTCGAACCTTCTCAATCACGACTCCTTAGCCTCTAAGGCACATATTCGAACGTAAACGCCTCACAACCCTTTTTGACCATCTTCTCAGCCTTCAAGGCCGACACCATATTGGATAGGTAATCTCTTCTATTACCTATCATGACCACCTCATCACCTTCAGCCATCTTAAGAACCATACGCTTTGCAGCACAATCCAACCTTGCTTGATACTTAACCAACCAATCCATTCCAAGGATCAAATCGAACTCCCCAAACGGTAGTTCCATCAGATCAGCCATAAACACGACCCCTTGGAGTTCTAGGGGTACATCCCTATATAGCTTGTTTACAACTACAGAGTGTCCTAGAGGGCTAATTACAGTCATTTCCCTAGAAGCAGTCTCAAAGTCTAGGTTCACAGTCTCTACCACACTACTAGCAACGTATGAATGCGTCGAACCCACATCTATTAATGCAACATATGGGAGACCAAAAATTTGGAACGTACCGGTTATGACGTCCGGTGCGTCACCCTCCTCGCGATGCCTCGCTGCATAGACTAAGCCAGGCTGCCTTGCCTCTGTGTTGCCTGCGCCTCTACCTTGAATTCCGCAACCTCAATTAGGACCACTGCCTCCTCTACCATTACCACGACCCCTCTGTGGTCCCATAGTTCTATCCTGAGTACGGTTTTGCCCCTCTGGCTGATTCTTGGCTAACTTCCGAGGACAATCCCTTACACGGTGATCCAACGACCCACACTCAAAGCAACCCTTCTCACCAGTCCAACAACCTCCCCAATGTGATTTTCCACAGCGATTACCTTTGGGCGATCTGCGATTAGTAGCTATGGGCCTTCTGCCGATTTGACCCACTCTGCCTAGCCCTTTTCTGAACACTACCAGCTGACCCAGACGACCCAAAGCCTCTCTTCTGCTTGTTCCTATCATAGTTCTGTTTCACAGACTCCTTGACTCCTTCGGCTACCTTAGCTTTTTCCACCGGTGCGCAGCAAACTCACGCTCTGTTTGTGGAGCAATCAGCAACCTTAACTCATCTCTAAGTCCGTCTTCAAAGCGGACGCAGCGTTCATGTTCGTGAGCCACGATGCCTCTAGCATATCGACTCGGCCTTAAGAACTCGCCTCATACTCGAGAATCGACTTATTTCCTTGTACCAATCCCAAAAAGGCTTTCCTCACGAGCATCGGTGTAATTGGTGCCCACATACTTCTTCCGAGCAGCGGTTTTGAAATACTCCCATGTAAGATCATCTGCCGTAGCACCATCTCGAACGGTGAGCCACCACTGATATGACTCATCCTTTAGAAGCGACACCGCTCCTTTCAGCTTCTTCTCATCCGTCAGGTCGAGATCGTCCATGATTCTCTCGATCGATTCTAACGAAGATTCCGCCGCCTTTGGGTGCCACTCCCGACACTCCCGAATACCTCGACTCCGTTGGATCGGAGTCGCTCGGGAATAGATTTCCGAGCTCCCATACCTCCACTAGCCCCAGCCACCATCTCAAGGACTCGCAATACAACTTGCGATACTGCCTCACCCCCTGTCTGATCCTGATCCTCAGCTCTAAAAGTTGGAGGTGGTGGTGGCGGTGGTACCACATTTTCCGACCCTTGACCCGACCTAACGAGGTTCTCGACACGGTCATCACGCCCCTACTGGCGTCCACGACGGCCACGTCCTCTAGAGCTCATTCTAACTATCGCGCTTTAACTCGATTAAGAAATTTTTATGGATTAGTAATTGTTCCACTTGGTTTACTCATGAAGAAATTTTATGAAAAGTTCAATAGGGATTCCTTCGATCAATCAAAGTTTTAAGTCCTCTATCCTAGTTTACATGAAGAGCACATCCATTCCCTAATACTTTTCATACCTATTCACTCTTGGGCATTTACTGTCGTTTCTATCCTGGGTATTTTTAGTAATTTTGTCACTAGGGGCATTTTGGTAATTTTGATAAGCCAAGAATATTTTAAAATTTTTTCCAAAAATAAATTTGTCCTACTATTTTAAAGAGATATTTTAATGATTTTAAAATTAGGGTTTTTTCATAAAACATGGCTAATCCCTTTCGAGTTTTATTTAGTATGTTTAGCCTATGACCGAGTCCTCTTGGTTAGGGTGAACCGAAGCTACGTGCAGGTAGGAATCCCGCGAAGAGGAGGTGAGTCACGAGGATCGCTTAAATACCAAGCTCTTAGGATCCAATCCTAGACATGCGCACTGGGGTTACCACACCCTAACTCGTTGACTTGGTCGTAGGTTTGTTTAATTAGGCTTTTTAAGTCTTATGTATTTGTTGGGGTAGACTAGTCCTAAGGTTCAAACACTTATCATACTAGCTACGTCCCATACCTACCCTTTCTTCAAGTAATAATTCACAAAGAAGTTGGAAGTACTTACCTGGGCGGATTGGTGCCGGAGACTCGGTGCCATGCTGTTCAAAAACCCAAAAATAATTCCAAAAAGGCCTACCAAAACATTTTGGGCCTTGGCCCCCCACAGCCGAGCTTTGAACTGGGCTCTGATACCAATTTTGTAACACCCCAAACCCGGCCCAAACATTACGACCGAATTTGGTATGTCACAGAGAAAACCATTTTGAAAATCCCTTTAGCCGATTTGAGTTTTGATGAAATCATCTTCATTTTCAATTATCTTACTAAAACCACACTTAGTTTGTTTAAAAATAATATTTATTAATTCGGGTTATTATAGATTTTAAATGTACCCGATGGCACGATAAAACACTTTGCGTAGGAATTTTGAGAAAACATGTGAACTTATTTCAATATCATTAAATAGTTTGAAACAAATCATTCAAACATGTAAAATAATAAAAATAATTCTAGGAGGCCTTATTAAAACTTGATTAAAATAAAACCAAAAATAAAAATAAAATAAACTAAAATTCAAGTTCATTAAATTCAAATCCCACTGCATGGCCACCTCGAGTCCATCCGGCTCCTCATCCGCAATCTACGTGTCACCTGAAAAATGTTAAGGAGAAGGTGAGTCACCAAGACTCAATGTGTAACCCTTCCCCCATTTAGTGCAACAACATACACAATTTATAACAAATTAACATGCACTAAACCATGCACCCAACCTAGCCATCCAAACACCTTTCTCTACCCCTGTGGGTCCCAACCCCCGGTTGTGCCAAACCACCTTTGGTGACCAAGTCACAAATCAAATGATGGGGCCAACCCATCGTGTGATACCAAATCACTAGCGTCAATCCCATAATGTAAAGCGTGGGGCCAACCCCTTTGTGGTGTGTAAGCCACGGGACGAGGCGCTATGAGGTGCCAAACCTCCGGAGGTGCCAAACCTCCGGTGACCGTAGTCACAATGTGGTACCAAACCACTAGTGTCCGTCGACACGAATATCACTTTGCCCGCCTCCACTCGTTTAACCCACATAAGTCAAGATATGCATAATGTAATTCATGCCAACATGTATTTAAATCGCATATACCAAATATGCCATGCTTTCCAAAAGCATCAAATAGTAAACTCCTACGGACAGGGGCATTACCGAATCATCGCTATACCGTTATGGTATTAAATCCAAGCTACATAAATCAGATTTAGCATACACAACATTTATACAGTTAATCAATCATAAAGTGTGTATGTACACACATTTCTAGCGATAACTCTAAATCCCCAAAGAGGCAATCGGTCACACTAGTTTCCTTGCCCCTATATTCGGCCAAACACAAGGGTTAGTGACATGGCCTATTCGGCCAAACCAATTGAATCTAAAGGGTTATCTCTTGGACCCGAATCCTTACCTAAACGCCTTTGAATGCTAGCTACCACACACCAAATATTTCTGCTTCCCTAAATCGGCAATCTAATGTTAGTAGCCTTCGGCTTTCGGTTACTAAAAGAATAATCTATTAAAAATAGATCCTTACCACCACTTACCAATCGTTTGATAACGAATGAAGGCTTGGTTTTGAAGATCTCAAGATCCCGAAGCACCTAGACAGATTCAGTTTCAACAAGTAATTAGCACCCTTGCTCACAAGTGTCGAAATCGGCTCTTATTCCTTTAGAAGTCGACAAGAACAAGGGAAACAACATAAAAGGCATTCGGCTTTGACCACTTACCCACCTTATGAACCGATTGGAGAAAAGACTAGAGGAGGTCACCTTTGCTTGATATTCGGCCAAGACTACACCAAATAGAGGAAAGAAATTCGGCACACCAAGGAGTAGATTCGGCTATGATTGTTCAACACAATCAATCAGGTTCTGGCTTGTATGGAAAAAGAGAAAGTAAGAGAGTGAAATAAGAGTTTCGGCTAAGGGTTTGAGAAGAGAAAAGAAAGAAATAGGTGGGAGATTAAGGTATAGGAGATTCGGCCAAGGTTTTAGAAGAAGAGAAGGGTTTTGATTACCGGGAGAATGAAAAAGGAAAAGATAGAGACTAGCCGAAATTATGAAGAAATTCCTAAGAAAATTCGGCTTCTCCCCCTCCCCTATGCTTGCCGTCCCTCCTCTCCAAGGAGTTTAAATTCGACCAACTCCTTAATTCTCTCTTGGCCACTAATTTAAAATTATTCAAAATAATTTGAATACTCAAATGCCTATATTTTCTCCTAGGAATTAATCAAATAAAATCCATAAAAAATGCTAATATTATCCTTATTATCTTATCATCTAAAAGAGTTTAAAGAGAGAAAATCTCTCCCCTATTTAGTCAAATTAAAAAAAAAAGGAATTTCTCTGGCTCGAACACAAGCTCCCTTGCTCCCTTGATGGCGTCAACTCCACTCTTAAGTGGCCTTCCTTTTGCCACTTTTCCAAGGCCATTTCTGTGTCAAAAGTTCCCTCTTTTAATCTTGTAACCCCTACTTACTAAGGCTCCCTACCTTTAAAGCTTACAAAAATATTTTTCCACTATTCCGAACCTACTCAAGACCCCTAATTAAGCCTTACTACACCATAATTAATACCACAGCAATTCAAACACGAGAAAAATAATTCAATCCCAACTAACCCCAATTTTAGGATGTTACATGTAGCCTTTTCTATTTCATGTCGACGCCATAACCCTTTTACTAACGGAATTTTCTTGTTTCTCAATTCTTTCACTTCCCGAGCGAAGATACGGATCGGTTCTTCTTCATAAGTCATATCAGATCGGATTTCAATTTCAGACGGAACAATTACATGTGACGGATCATTTTGGTATCTATGGAGCATCGAAACATGAAATACATTGTGTATCTTTTCAAGCTCAGATGGCAATAACAATCTGTACGCAACTGGCCCAACTCGTTCGATAATCTCGTACGGTCCGATGAATCTCGGACTCAACTTGCCTTTACGTTCGAATCAGAGTATTTTCTTCCACGGAGATACTTTCAAAAACACTTTGTCACCGATCTCGAATTCAATGTCTTTTCTTTTCAAATATGCATAAAATTTCTGACGATCGGAGGCTGCTTTTAGACTGTCACGGATCACTTTCACTTTTTGTTCAGTATCTTTTATCAAATCAACCTCGTGTAGCTTCTTTTCACTGAGCTCGGTCCAATACAGAGGTGTACGACATTTACGTCCGTATAAAGCTTCATAAGGTGCCATTTTAATGCTCGACTGAAAACTGTTGTTATATGAAAATTCAATCAGTGATAAGTACTGTTCCCACGTACCGTCAAACTCAAGAATGCAGCATCTCAACATATCCTCGAGAATCTGAATAATCCGCTCGAATTGACCATCCGTTTGCGGATGAAAAGCGGTACTGAAATGCAATTCCGTGCCTAAAGCTTCTTGCAATTTCTTCTAAAATTTTGATGTAAACCTCAGATCTCTACCAGACACGATGGACAATGGCACTCTGTGTAATCTCACAATATCAGAAATGTAAAGCTCAGCTAACTTATCAAGTGAGTAATCAGATCTCACCGGAATAAAATGGGTGGATTTCGTCAGACGATCAACTACGACCCAAATTGCATCTTTCTTTCTCGGAGTCAGAGGCAATCCTGAAACAAAATCCATTGTCACTCTATCCCATTTCCACTCGGGAATTAGAATCGGCTGTAACAACCCAGACAGAACCTAATGTTCTGCTTTCACTTGCTGACAGACTAAGCATTTCGATACGAAATCAGAGATATCTCGTTTCAAACCAGACCAGCAATAGTGTTGCTTCAGATCATGGTACATCTTTGTACTACCCGAATGAACAGATAGACGACTATTATGTGCTTCATTCAAAATCAATTTAATCAACTCTGAGTTTCTCGAAACACAAATTCGATCTCAGAATTTCAAACAATCATTAACATCAACTCGAAATTCTGGATCAGAGTTCAAATCACACTGAGCTCATTTCGCTAACAATTCGTTATTAACTTTCTGAGCATCACATATCTGTTGTAAAAACAACGGTTTCGCTTTCAATTCAACTAACACTAAACTATCATCAGACAAATTTAATTGAGCATTCATAATACGTAATGCACATAGTGACTTTCGACTTAATGCATCGACAACGACATTTGCTTTACCCGGGTGATAATCTATCACAAGTTCAAAGTCTTTTAACAATTCTAACAATATTCTTTGTCGTAGATTCAAATCTTTTAGGGTCATCAGATATTTTAGACTTTTATGATCTGAAAACACATGACATTTCTCACCGAACAAATAATGACGCCAAATCTTTAATGCAAATACAATCGCAGCTAGCTCAAGATCATGTGTCGGATAGTTCTTTTCATGAGGATTCAACTGTCTCGAAGCATAAGCTATTACTTTGCCTTCCTGCATCAGAACACATCCCAAACCATTCAATGAAGCATCACTGTAAATCACAAACTATTTACCTGATTCTGGATGTACTAACACTGGAGCTTCAGTTAACCGAGTTTTCAACTGATCAAAACTTTTCTGACATTTATCGGACCATTCAAATCTCACATATTTCTGAAGCAATTTAGTTAACGGAGTAGCTACCATTAAAAAGCCTTTTACAAATTTACGATAATAACCAGCAAGTCCCAGAAAACTACAAACTTCAGACACATTCTTCGGAGGTTTCCAATCCAGAATAGCAGAAATCTTGCTCGGATCAACTCGTATTCCAGAGGCTGATACAATATGTCCCAGAAAACTGACTTCACGCAACCAGAATTCACATTTACTGAATTTCACATACAATTACTTTTCTCACAGAGTTTGCAACACAATTCTCAGATGTTGTAACATCCTGAAAATGGGCCTATGCATTTTTGATTTAATTATACGAAATGGCATGTCTTATGTGTTATGAATGTATTGTGAACATTTTTGGAAACTTGGAAATGTAAGGAAATGCTTTGGAAATGTTAAGTTTAAAAGAGGAAAGTGAACATTTTTGGAAACTTGGAAATGTAAGGAAATGCTTTGGCAATGTTAAGTTTAAAAGAGGAAAGTGAACATTTTTGGGAACTTGGAAATGTAAGGAAATGTCTTGGAATATGTTAAGTTTTAAAGTTTAAAAGAGTAAACTAAGGCAAGGTGGCCTTAAGAAAATTAATAGAGGAAATTTGACACAAGAACGGGTTTGGAAAAGTGGCAAGGAGACGCCACTTAAAGCCCAGTAAGTGACGCCACAAGCAAGGGGAGAGGGGCCCGAGCTCGAGTCGCATGGGAAGCAAATAAAGGATTTTATTTTTGCTACAAGAAGCGAGAGGAGGTGGACAAAGCACTAAGGAACTCAGGAGGAGTTTTAGTCTCTTTAAAATTTGGCTAAATAGATGGGTACATGATGGATAATTATTGGTATTTTTAATAAGAGATAATTAAAGGATTATTTCTATTAATTTTAAATAAGGTGATAAAGCTATCAAAATAAAAGTGATGGCCAAGTAAGGGATTCTAAGATAGTAATTTTGGCTGCTAGAGGAAAAGAGGGCTATTCATTCTTTCTTTCAACCCTTCTCTCTCTGTCGAATTTCCTAGAGCATTTTTTCTTCTTCTTTTTGTTAGCTAAAGCCGAAAACTCAAGATACCATCATTAGCCGATTTCTTTATACCAATCAAAGAGCCGAAATCAAGATCTTTTTAGCCTACATAGCCGAATGTTGTTAAAGGCTCAAGCAAGGATTGCCGATTCCTAAAGTAAGGGTAAGATCTCATTCGGTTTCATCCTTTTTCTTTTAAGATTTGCCGAAATCTAGGACTAACCCCATTAATATCTTGTTGCCGAAACCTTGAAGAGATCTTTCGGGATTTACTAAGCGTCGACTACAAGGAAGGAGAAGTTCTTTTTTCGAAGGTACACCATAGGCCGCGTGTTCCCTAGTTATTCGGTGAATTTCGGGATTTAAAATCCATAAGGTAAGTGTCTATAGCATTCGGCCAAGGCCATGTTTGGTAAATATAGGTGTTCATTAATTATTCAAAAGCCGAAACTAATCTATTCAAGTAATCTAGTGATTGCCGATTTCAAGAAAGAAGGATACAAAGTTTCCGGCATTTGATTAGACATCAATCGGCACTAAAGGGTCTTAAAAGATCTAAAGCGATAGATCGGTTTTTCGAGATTTCAAGGAATTAGTTATATATGTGTGTGTACCCACACTATCTTTTAATAAGATTTATGGCAATATTTAATATTAGCATGTTTATAAGAATGTGAATATGGTTAAGGTACCATACTGGTGGTACAAAGTACCTGTGCACGCGTTTCCTACTCCTACTAGGATTATGAATATATGTTATGACTCATACGTGAACAAGTGAGAAGAATGTGAAATTTGGCATGCTAAATCATAATATGTATGATATGGGGCATATGGGTTATTGAAAAGGGGAAGTGAATGTGGTGATCTAAGACCACGATATCTCGAATGTGGTGACTTTGGTCACATTATCCGAATGTGGTGAATTAAGACCACGATATCTGAATGTGGTGACTTCGGTCACAATTATCTAATCTGGTGGCTATGCCACAAATAATTATAAGGGCGATGAGCACGTCGACTGCAGCGACTGCCTTCGATGGTGTGTAGCGGAAGGAGGGTTGACTTAGTAGTCCCCACGGTGTGCAGGATGGTACGGGTGATGTGTAGCGGATGGCATCTAGGTTTGGGTTCGGGTTGCATCACTTTTTTTTCATATCTGTTATATGAATATGCATGTGTTATGATAATGTATGCCTGAGCTATTAAATTTTAGTGTTGGTTACACATTGAGTCTGTTGACTCACCCCGTTGTGGGAACATGTTCAGGTGACGAACAGTGATGGACCGGGACGGCAGAACTTGTGGTGGCCATGCTCAGCTTGAAGTTTATTTTATTTGGACATTTCATTTCATTTAAGTACCTTAAATTATTTGGGTTTGTTTGATGTAATAAGGCCCTTTGTTGAACTATTTCATTGTTTTATTATGGTTACAAATTTTTATTAAGTTAAAGATTAAGTAATTTATTCTAAGTGTACTCTATACGTTCTATCACCTAAAATTGAAAAAAAGGTTTTCATTATAAAACAATTTTGTTTTCTACTCGAGCCCAACTCAAAACAATCTTTCTTTCAAAACACACCATTTTCCAAAGTAACAAATGAATTTTGAATCGGTTTTCTTCGGGGAGCATACCAGATCCGGTCAAGGCTCGTGGGCCGGGTGTGGGGTGTTTCAGTTTGGTATCAGAGCCAAGTTTTAAACTCTCGGCCTGGGGTTTAAGGCCCAAAACGTTTTCAAATCGAGCCCAAGTAAGTTTTATGAAAATATTTTTGGAAATAAGCAGGTTTTTCTGGCATGGCACCTAAGTCTCCGACCCGCAGTCCACCAGGTAAGTACCCCTATCTATAGTATGAATTGTAGAAGGGTAAGAATGGAATGTAGAATAGTATGGTAGGTACTTGAACCCTGGGACTAGTTTACCCTAACAATTACATAAGACTTATGTGACTAATTAAACAACCCTGTGACTTAGTCGCCGAGTTAGAGTGTGGCAACCCCTGTACGCATGTCTAGGATTGGATCCGGAAGAGCCTGGTACTTAAGCAGTCCTAGTGACTCACCTCCTCTTCGCTGGAATCCTACCTGGTGCGTAGCTTCGGTTCACCTTAACCAAGAGGACTCAGTCACAAGCTAAACACCATAACTAAAACCCGAAAGGGATTAGCCACATTTTCATGGAAACACTAGTTTTTGTTTTAGAAAAAAAAATCAACAAACCACTCTTTTATTGTGAAAATTATTATCTCTGGAAAATTTCCTAAAAATTTCTAAGTTACAAAATTACTAAAATACCCCTAGTGGTAAAATTACAAAAATGCCCTTGGCTTATGAAATTTCCAAAATACTCACAGTTCTTATCAAAATTTTCATTACTTTATTAAATGTCCAAAAACCTTAATTTGCAAAATATCAAAATATCTTGATTATGGAAAATTACGAACTTGCCCCTAACCTACAAATTACCAAAATGACCCTAATCTCCAAAATTTTTGCAATATCACCAAATTAGGAAACAAATTCTCAAAAAGAACCCTCAAAGTTTTGCAAATTTTGGAATACCCCTGAATAATTAAACTTTACAAATTTACCCTAGTTTATTGCCAAAATACCCCTAAGTTTTAAAATTACCGAAATACCCTCAGATTACAAAATATCCAAAATACCCCCGGAAATGCAAAATTACCAAAATACCCTTACTGACA
This sequence comes from Gossypium sturtianum, assembly GCA_025698515.1. Classification (NCBI taxonomy): domain Eukaryota; kingdom Viridiplantae; phylum Streptophyta; class Magnoliopsida; order Malvales; family Malvaceae; genus Gossypium; species Gossypium sturtianum. The sequence goes on along the minus strand of CM046946.1, from coordinate 65,559,991 downwards.
AAATCAACAAGGAATCTTATTTTGAAAAAAAACTACGAAAATAACCCTGTAGGGCAAATGACGAAAATACCCACAGGATAGGAAGATGAAATGTCCAGAAGAGTGAATGTGTATGGGAGATACTATGGAATGGATGTCTTTGAATGAATGAATGTTTGAATGAATGTACTTCTCGAATTAGGATAGAAGATTTGAACTTTGATTGATCGAAAGAACTACTATTAAACTTCTTTCATAAAATTTCTTCATGAATAATAAGTGAAACAAGGACTAATTCATAAAACTTTTTAATCAGATCGCGACGATAGAAATGAGTTATAGAGGACGTGGACGTAACGTACGAGGATGCGGTAGAGGTAGAATGACCGTGTCGGAACCCGTTAGATCGGGTCAAGGATCTGAGAATGAGGTACCACCACCAAAGACCACCGTTGGTGCTGAAACGAGAGGATCGCATAGAGAGGCGATCTTTGTATCGCAGTCGTGGCCGTGAGTTCTTAAGTTGGTGGCTGGTGTAGGAGGAAATTCGGGAGCTCAAAAGTTGGTACCTGAGCGACTTCGTGCCAACAGAGCTGAGGTGTCCCGAGGAGTATCAGGTGTAGCACCCAGTACCGCTGAGTATTGGTTGGAGGCCACTGAACAAATTATGGATGAGCTTGATTTGACCGAGGAGAAACGAAGGAATGGTGGCATTGCTACGCGATGAAGCGTATCAATGGTGGCTCACAGTTCGTGATGGTGCCACGGCTGAGGATCTGACCTGGGAGTATGTTAAGGCCGCATATCAGAAGAAGTATGTCGGCACAAGGTATACTGATGAGTAGAGGAAGGCTTTTAGAGGGGCTGGTTCAAGGGAATAAGTGCGTAGAGGAGTATGAAGTGAATTTCTAAGGTTGAGCCGATATGCTCGAGGAGTAGTGGCTACGGAGCATGAGCGGTGTGTCCAGTTCGAAGACGGTTTAAGGGATGATCTAAGGTTGTTGATAGCTCCACACCAGGAGTGGGAATTTTCTGCGTTAGTAGAAAAGGCAAAAGTAGCTGAGGGAATTAAGGATTCTATAAAGAAAATTTTCGACCGGAACAGGCAGAAAAGAGGCTTTGGATCGTCAGGATCATCTGAGAATAAAAGGCCTAGAGTTGATGGGCCACGAGGTCGCTAAGTCGCTACAAGAGGCGCGATCGCACTTGTGATCGGTGCAGGGAAAAAGCACTTAGGGAGTGTTGGAAAAGATAGGAGGATGCTTTAGGTGTGGGTCCAGGGACCATATGATCAAGGATTGTCCTATGAAACCAGATGGAAATTGACCAGTAGCTCAGAATGTTAATCAAGCTGGTAGAGGTGGACAGCAGCCTCAGCGAGGCCGTGGTCAGAATGGCCGAGGTAATGGTGCAGGTAGAGGACGTGGAACACCGTGCAGAGTCTTTGCTACATCGAGGCAAGGCAACCGGGTTTGGTTTATGCGGTTTGCCAGAGGGAGGATGGAGACGCGTCGGACGTCATAACCGGTACGTTTCTTGTATTTGGAAAACCTTATCATGCTCTGATTGATATGGGCTCGACCCATTCCTATGTTGCATGTAGTGTAGTGGAAACACTAGGCCTAGACTACGAACTCTCTGGTAGGCGGATGATCGTAGTAAGCCCATTAGGCCAAATCGTAGTGGTGGATAAGATCTTTTTGAGTGTACCTCAGAGATTCAGGGGAGTGAAATTTTGAGCCGACTTAATGGAACTTCCTTTTGGAGAATTCGACCTTATTCTTGGCATGGACTGGCTAGTGGAGCATCGAGCTGTGTTGGATTGTGCAGCTAAGCGAATGGAGTTGAGGACCCCAAAGGATGAGGTGGTCATTATGATAGGAGAAAGAAGAAACTACCTGTCTAATGTAGTTTCGGCGTTAAAGGCGGAGAAAATGGTTCGGAAAGGGTACAAGGCATTTCTGGCCTCCGTTAGTGCCGTGGACGCAAAAGAAGGGGGAATTAGTGGAGTTAGAACGGTAAGGGACTTCGTGGATGTTTTTCCAGAGGAGCTACCATGAATACCCCCAGATAGGGAGGTGGAATTTGGTATAGACTTGCACCGGAGCAGCTCTGTGTCAATCGCCCATACCGAATGGCGCCAAAAGAGTTAGTTGAGCTCAAGGTTCAGATCCAAGAGTTGTTGGATCGTGGGTTTATTTGACCTGAGTGTGTCTCCATGGGGAGCAGCAGGTCTGCTTTGTAAAGAAGAAGGACGGAACTATGCGCATGTGCATAGATTATCGTCGATTGAATAAAGTGACCATCAAGAACAAGTATCCTTTGCCAAGGATAGACGACTTGTTCGATCACCTTAAGGGGGCCGCCCCGTATTTTCAAAGATCGATCTAAGGTCGGGATATCATCGATTGAAGGTAAAGGAGGCAAGATATCCATAAAAGCGACCTTTAGGGCAAGATACGACCATTTTGAGTTTGTAGTAATGTCGTTTGTTGACGTAACGCCCACCAAGCGTTCATGGATATGATGAACCGGGTTTTCAACCTTACTTGGATAGGTTTGTCATTGTGTTCATCGACGACATTTTGGTATACTCAAGTCGAGGAAGAGCATGATGAGCACCTACGGATAGTGTTACAAGTATTAAGGAGAAGAAGTTTCATGCCAAATAGCAAGTGTGAATTTTGGCTTAAGGAGGTGGCATTCTTAGGGCATGTGGTGTCCACAGAGGGAATAAGGGTGGATCCTAGGAAGATTGAAGCAGTGTTGGATTGGAAACCACCTAGGTCCGTGGCTGAGATCCGTAGTTTCTTAGGTTTGGCAGGCTATTACAGAAGGTTTGTAGAAGGGTTCTCGTCAATAGCCGCGCCTTTGACGAAGTTGTTGAGGAAGGAAGTACCCTTTGTATGGACGGATAAGCAACAGGAGAGCTTTGAGAAGCTCAAGAGGGTTTTGACTTAAGCTCCAGTGTTAATTCAGCCAGAGGCAGGAAAGGAGTTTGTGGTGTACTGTGACGCTTCGCATACGGGACTAGGGTGTGTTCTAATGCAAGATGGAAAAGTAGTCGCTTATGCGTCTCGACAGTTAAGGCCGCATGAGGTTAACTACCCAACCCTTGACTTTGAATTGGCAGCAGTGGTTTTCGCTCTTAAGGTTTGGAGGCACTATCTTTATGGAGAAAAGTCGATAATTTACACGGATCACAAGAGTCTCAAGTATCTTTTGACTCAGAAGGAGTTAAACTTGAGACAGCGAAGGTGGGTGGAATTATTGAAGGATTATGATTGTGCGATAGAGTACCACCCGGGCAAGGCAAATGTGGTGGCAGATGCCTTAAGTCGAAAAGTGGTGTCGGACCTGAGGGCGATGTTCGCACACTTGAGTTTGTATGATGATGGGAGTCTGCTGGCGGAATTGCAAGTCAAACCAACATGGTTGAATGAGGTAAAGGAAAGTCAGTTGGTGGATGAGGACCTAAGAGTTAAGTTGCAACAAGTACACAACGAAGAGTTAGAGGATTTTGGTGTTAATGATGAGGGAGTATTGTGCTTCAAGGGAAAGGTCGTATCAGATGCCAAGAACGAGGAGTTAAGACAGAGGATTCTTCGGGAAGCGCATGGTAGCCCTTATGCTATGCATCCCGGAGGCACTAAGCTGTACAGGGATCTAAGGGAACAATTTTGGTGGCCAGATCTTAAACGGGAAGTTACTGAATTCGTGGGAAAATGTCTGACGTGTCAGCAAGTTAAGGCTGAACACCAGGTTCCATCGGGACTACTTTAGCCAATCAAGATCCCGCAGTGGAAGTGGGAGAGAATCACCATGGACTTCGTTAGTGGGCTTCCCCTTACGCCTACTAAGAAGGACGCGGTATGGGTAATAGTGGACCGTTTGACCAAGTCCACGCACTTCATTCCGGTAAGAGTTGATTATTCTCTTCAGAGGTTGGCCAAATTATATGTGGCGAAAATTGTGAGGTTACATGGAGTGCCGGTGTCAATCATTTCGGATAGAGACCCAAGATTTACATCTCGGTTTTAGAAGGCACTTCATCAAGCTTTAGGCACTAAGTTGGATTTCACTACGGCCTTTCATCCACAGTCGAACGGGCAGTCTGAACGGGTAATCCAAGTGTTAGAGGATATGTTGAGGGGCTGTGTGATGGACTTCAGAGGAAGTTGGGAGGAGTATTTGCCTTTAGCGTAGTTTGCGCACAACAACAGCGACTATCAAGCCAAACATTCGAACGGCACCGTATGAAGCGTTGTACGGTCGGAAGTGTCGAACTCCTACATGTTGGACTGAATTAGGAGAACGTCGAGTTTTGGGTCCAGAGTTAGTAGCAGAATCTGAAGGAAAGGTTGAGATAATTCGGGCATGGTTGAAGGAGGCATCTGATAGACAAAAGTCGTACGCAGACCTCAAACGGAAGGAAATAGAGTTTGAAGTGGGGGATCAAGTGTTTCTGAAAGTCTCGCCTTGGAAGAAGGTGATGAGGTTTGGTCGCAAAAGGAAGTTAAGCCCAAGGTTTATAGGGCCCTATCGAGTGTTGAAGCGAGTTGGACCAGTGGCATATCAGTTAGAGTTGCCACCGGAGTTGAAATAGATGCACGACGTATTCCATGTTTCCATGCTACGTCGATATCGATCGGATCCATCTCACGAAGTACCGGTTGAAGAGGTGGAGCTAAGGCGGACTTATCCTACGAGGAAGAGCCGATTCAGATCTTGGAACGAGGCGTGAAAGTGTTACGGAGGAAGTTAGTTCCTTTAGTCAAAGTGTTATGGCGCAACCACGGATCGGAGGAAGCTTCGTGGGAGCTGTAAGAGGGAATGCGACAAGCAATACCTCATTTATTTTAGCTGTGCAATTTCGAGGACGAAATTATTTTAAGGGGTAAAACCGTAACATCCCGAAAATGGGCCTATGCATTTTTATTTAATTATACGAAATGGCATGTCTTATGTGTTATGAATGTATTGTGAACATTTTTGGAAACTTGGAAATGTAAGGAAATGCTTTGGAAATGTTAAGTTTAAAAGAGGAAAGTGAACATTTTTGGAAACTTGGAAATGTAAGGAAATGCTTTGGAAATGTTAAGTTTAAAAGAGGAAAGTGAACATTTTTGGGAACTTGGAAATGTAAGGAAATGTCTTAGAAAATGTTAAGTTTTAAAGTTTAAAAGAGGAAACTAAGGCAAGGTGGCCTTAAGAAAATTAATAGAGGAAATTTGACACAAGAACGGGTTTGGAAAAGTGGCAAGGAGACGCCACTTAAAGCCCAGTAAGTGACGCCACAAGCAAGGGGAGAGGGGCCCGAGTTCGAGTCGCATGGGAAGCAAATAAAGGATTTTATTTTTGCTACAAGGAGCAGAGGAGGTGGACGGCACTAAGGAACTCAGGGAGGAGTTTTATTCTCTTTAAAATTCTGGCTAAATAGATGGGTACATGATGGATAATTATTGGTATTTTTAATAAGAGATAATTAAAGGATTATTTCTATTAATTTTAAATAAGGTGATAAAGCTATCAAAATAGAAGTGATGGCTAAGTAAGGGATTCTAAGATAGTAATTTCGGCTACTAGAGGAAAAGAGGGCCATTCATTCTTTCATTCAACCCTTCTCTCTCTGCCAAATTTCCTAGAGCATTTGTTCTTCTACTCTTTGTTAGCTAAAGCCGAAAACTCAAGATACCATCATTAGCCGATTTCTTTATACCAATCAAAGAGCCGAAATCAAGATCTTTTTAGCCTACATAGCCGAATGTTGTTAAAGGATCAAGCAAGGATTGCCGATTCCTAAAGTAAGGGTAAGATCTTATTCGGTTTCATCCTTTTTCTTTTAAGATTTGCCGAAATCTAGGACTAACCCCATTAATATCTTGTTGCCAAAACTTTGAAGAGATCTTTCGGGATTTACTAAGCGTCGACTACAAGGAAGGAGAAGTTCTTTTTCCGAAGGTACACCATAGGCCGCGTGTTCCCTAGTTATTCGGTGAATTTCGGGATTTAAAATCCATAAGGTAAGTGTCTATAGCATTCGGCCAAGGCCATGTTTGGTAAATATAGGTGTTCATTAATTATTCAAAAGCCGAAACTAATCTATTCAAGTAATCTAGTGATTACCGATTTCAAGGAAGAAGGATACAAAGTTTTCGGCATTTGATTAGACATCAATCGGCACTAAAGGGTCTTAAAAGATCTAAAGCGATAGATCGGTTTTTCGAGATTTCAAGGAATTCGTTAATATACTGTGTGTGTACCCCACACTATCTTTTAATAAGATTTATGGCAATATTTAATATTAGCATGTTTATAAGAATGTGAATATGGTTAAGGTACCATACAATGGTACAAAGTACCTGTGCACGTTTCCTACTCCTACTAGGATTATGAATATATGTTATGACTCATACGTGAACAAAGTGAGAAGAATGTGAAATTTGGCATGTTAATGCATAATATGTATGATATGGGGCATATGGGTTATTGAAAAAGGGGAAGTGAATGTGGTGATCTAAGACCACGATATCTGAATGTGGTGACTTCGGTCACATTATCTGAATGTGATGAATTAAGACCACGATATCTGAATGTGGTGACTTCGGTCACAATTATCTAATTTGGTGGGTATGCCACAAATAATTATAAGGGCGATGAGCACGTCGACTGCAGCGACTGCCTTCGATGGTGTGTAGCGGAAGGAAGGTTGACTTAGTAGTCCCCACGGTGTGCAGGATGGTACGTGTGATGTGTAGCGAATGGCATCTAGGTTTGGGTTCGGGTTGCATCACTTTTTTTTTCACATTTGTTATATGAATATGCATGTGTTATGATAATGTATGCCTGAGCTATTAAATTTTAGTGTTGGTTACACATTGAGTCTGTTGACTCACCCCGTTGTGGGAACATGTTCAGTGTGTAACAAAGTGATGGACCGGGACGGCGAGAACTTGTGGTGGCCATGCTCACTTGAAGTTTATTTTATTTGGACATTTCATTTCATTTAAGTACCTTAAATTATTTGGGTTTGTTTGATGTAATAAGGCCACTGTTGAACTATTTCATTGTTTTATTATGGTTACAAATTTTTATTAAGTTAAAGATTAAGTAATTTATTCTAAGTGTACTCTATACGTTCTATCACGTAAAATTGAAAAAAAGGTTTTCATTATAAAATGATTTTGTTTTCTACTCGAGCCCAATTCAAAACAATCTTTCTTTCAAAACACACCATTTTCCAAAGTAACAAATGAATTTTGAATCGGTTTTCTTCGAGGAGCATACCAGATCCGGTCAAGGCTCGTGGGCCGGGTGTGGGGTGTTTCAGATGTTCAGCATGTTCAGTTTCATCCCGTGAATATATCAAAATGTCATCAATGAATACAACAACAAATCGATCTAGGTACGGTCTGAAAATTCTATTCATCAGATCCGTAAAAACAACAGGAGCATTTGTTAGTCCGAAAGGCATAAGTAAAAACTCATAATACCCGTACCTCGTTCTGAAAGCAGTCTTCGGAATGTCTGAATCTTTTACTCACAACTGGTAGTAACCCGATCTCAGATCTATCTTTGAAAACATAGTAGGTCCTTTTAACTGATCAAATAAATCGTCAATCATGGGCAAAAGATATTTGTTCTTTATAGTTACCTTGTTCAACTGATGATAATCTATACACATTCTCATCGTGCCATCTCTCTTTTTCACAAACAGAACGGGAGCACCCCACGGTGAAAAACTCGGTCTGGCGAACCCTTTGTTAGTTAATTCTTGCAATTATGACTTTAACTCTTTCAACTCTGTTGGTGCCATTCTATACAGAGCTATCAAAATAGGTGTCGTACCAGGCAACAGATCAATAACAAATTCAACTTCACGTATCAGAGGCAAACCCAACAATTCTTCAGGGAACACATCAGAAAATTCACAGAATACTGGCACTGATTCAACTTTCCTTTCAGATACTTTCGAATCAATCACATAAGCTAAATAAGCTTCGTAACTCTTTTTGATATAACTCTGAGCTTTCAACACAGATATCATAGTAGGCAATCCATTTAAATCATTCGACTCAATACGAACTATTTCACCATTCTGACAGCTCAAATCTATAGTCTTTCTTTTATAGTTCACAACAGCATCATGCAATGTCAACAAGTTCATACCCAGAATTATATCAAACTCATCAAACAGTAATAGAATCAGATCAGTAGGGAAACAAATATCTCGAAACATTAACGGATAGTTTTTACATATTTTGTCAACCAAAACACTTTTACCTAAGGGGTTTGAGACTTTTATAACAAACTCAGTAGACTCTACAGGCAAAGCCTTATTGGATACTAAATTCATGCATACATATGAGTGAGTAGAACCAGGGTCTATCAATGCAATCACAGAAGTATCATAAAGTGTAAATGTATCTGTTATAACATCCGGAGATGAAGCTTCCTCACGAGCTTGGATGGCATACGCTCTGGCAGGCGCTCTAGCTTCAGATCTTGCATCGGTATCTCTCGTAGTTCTCTAACTACCACTGACATTTCTTATATTTCGAGAAGGTCTACTTCTCACTGGAGCATTATTTGATCTCGGATCTCGAGCAGTCTACTGCTCGGCAGACTGGCGATCCACGAATGAAATGATCTAACGATCCACATCTGAAGCAAGCCCGGTCATTCAATCTACAACTTCCAGGATGTCTTTTTCCATAATGCTTATGTTGGAATGGTGGCACCCCTTGGCGCAACAAAATAAAATTAAATTACGGTGATCCAAACCATGAATCCACGTGTGAGGAACGAATCGGGGTGAAATAAAGGTTTTGAAATTACCAAAACTTCAATCTGAGTAGACAGCGATGCCTCGGTAACACGAACTTTGATCCACTGTCGAACCAAGCCACAACCTTTTGCGATGTCGGCCTCTACGTAATCCACCCGGTTTGACTATGAACGGAAGAAATCTCCAAAACTATTTTGGAGGTTTTTCTTGCTTGACGGCTGCTAGACCTTAAAGCAATACCTTAGGGTTTTTTCTTAATGAGCTCTATATAACCTATTACCTTTTATAATCGGCATCTTTTTAATGAATCATAAAATTAAATAAATATAATAATGTTTTAACCAAAAATTATAATTACATTAATTATATCCAAAAACAAATTATAATTACATTAATTATAACATGGATTTCGGTAAACTATATTTATTTAAATCTATATACGAACCAAATTCATATATTAATTCTCATTATGTGTACAACATCCTTGTACATATAATATGTTCAATATTTGATTGCCCAATTTAAAATAATTCTTTAATTAATTTAATTCATGTGACAATCAAACACAATACCAACTATGTTTTATTCCGCTCATTTCAACCATAGGGTGTGACCCCAGAGGTTCTTGTAACGTTAGCAAGAATACTAGAACGATTCTAATGTTACAAACAATGAGTGGCATCTAGCAATGCATCATTGCTACCTAAGTTACAAGGAGTCATGATTCGACATAACCTTTTTGTGATTAACCTTTCATGCATTAATCCTTAAGTCCTTTATCTCTACCGAATGGACACAAGTCATGGAATAGTCACACTTGTATAGTCCATCCCATGTTTCTTGATATCTTGAGTAGACTATGATATACAAATTAGTATGACATCTCATGTCAACTTATTTGAGCATGGCCATGCATTTCTAGTCTCACTTAATCAAGTGGCCTAAGATATTACTCCCATTATGTAGGAGGGACTTATCCTATATTGATCAACCATATCCCTCTACATAGATTGTGGTATATCCAACATCGCCTTTATAGAACAAACCGATTCACGATTATACGTTTGACTATATCAAAATATACAACTCACGATGTTGGGATAATGATGATCTCAAGTCTGAGGATCATATACATATTAATCACTATGAGTAATGTTGTGACAATTACATAATAATCCAAGAAACATACTCATAGCGGGCCAGTCCAATATGTTGTTCTCTAACACACATATTCATGCATTGATTTTGACACTCCATATCAATGACAACTCTTTATCATCAATCAACTACATGTCAGTCTTAATGCATTATTGTTGTCCTAGTCAACAATAATACTTGACTAAGGATCTTTTAAGAATAATCATATTATTCTAAGGACATTATTATAAAACAGTTTATTTGTACACACAGAAAGAAAAACTGAAATAATAATGGCAATGCTTTATATTAATCAACATGGTAAATCAAGTATGTTATTACAACCATCTCATGATTGATCTTTGGGCATACTCTTACAATCTCCCACTAGCACTAAGACCAATCACTCATATATCTAATACCAAGCGACTTAGTGTGACGATCATGCTTCTGTTGTGTTAGAGGCTTGGTCAGGGGATCAACAATGTTATCATCTGTAGGTACTCTGCATATCTCTACGTCCCCTCAATCGATAATCTCTCGAATAAGATGGTAGTGCCTAAGTATATGTTTGGATCGCTGGTGAGATATGGGTTCTTTAGCTTGTGCAATGGCTCCATTGTTATCACATCGGAGTTCTATAGCATCTGATATGCTAGGCACAACCCCTAGTCCAGTAATGAACTTCTTGATCCAAACCGCTTCTTTTGCTGCCTCACTGGCTGCAATATACTCGGCTTCTGTTGTAGAATCACTCATCGACTTTTGCTTTGAACTCTTCCACTCACAAGCACCACCATTAAGGCAAAACACAAAACCCGATTACGATCGAGAATCGCCCTTGTCGGGCTTGGAAGGCGGCATCAGTGTAACCTTTACACTTAACTCTTCCTCACCTCCATATATTAGGAACGTATCCTTAGTTCTTCTTAAGTACTTAAGGATATTCTTGACTATGGTCCAGTGACCTTCACCGGGATCTACTTGGTACCTGCTCGTCATACTTAAGGCATATGAGACATCTAGACGAGTACATAACATGGCATACATGATAGATCCAATAGCGGAAGCATATGGAATTTTACTCATGCGTTCTCTCTCTTGTGGAGTTGAAGGACACATTTCCTTCGAGAGTGAAATACCATGTCTCATAGGTAAGAATCCTCTTTTAGATTCTTCCATAGTGAACCTTTTCAGTACTTTATCTATGTATGTACTTTGGCTTAGACCTAGTAGTCGTCTTGATCTATCTCTATAGATCTTGACTCCTAAGATGTAAGTGGCTTCGCCCAAGTCCGTCATATAAAAACAACTTCCCAACCAAGTCTTAATAGACTACAAGGTAGGTATGTCATTTCCCATAATAAGTATGTCATCCACATACAGTACCAAGAATGTAATAGTGCTTCCACTAACTTTCTTGTAAACACATGGTTCATCTTCATTTTTGATAAAACCAAACTCTTTGATTGCATCGTTAAAATGAAGATTCCAACTTCGAGAAGCTTGCTATAATCCATAAATGGATCTTTGTAGCTTACATATCTTTCTAGCATCCTTTGGATTGACAAAACCTTCAGGTTGTGTCATGTACACATCCTCTTCAAGTTTCCCGTTAAGGAAAGTTGTTTTGACATCCATCTGCCAGATTTCATAATCATGAAATGCAGCTATGGCGAGCAAGATCCTGATAGATTTAAACATAGCTACAGGAGAAAAGGTTTCATCATAGTCAACACCATGAATTTGGCGAAAACCTTTAGCGACTAATCGCCCTTTGTATGTTTGTACATTACCATCCATGTCAGTTTTCTTTTTGAAAACCCATTTGCACCCTATAGGCTTAACCCCATCGGGTGGGCCAATCAAAGTCCATACTTGGTTTTCATACATGTAATCCATCTCAGATCTCATGGCCTCAAGCCATTTCTCAGAGTTTGGGCTCATCACCGCTTCTTGATAAGTCCTAGGCTCATCTTGATCTATAATAAGAACATCACCATGCGTTGTAATGAGAAATCCATCTCTCTCAGGTGCATGGCATTCTCTTAAAGATCTACGCGGTGGTTGTGTTTCTACAGCAGTTGTTTGTTTCTCAATTTCTTGTGGAATTTGCTATTGTTCAATCTCTGGTTCAGTGGTATCTTGTGATTCTCGAATTTCTTCAAGTTCAATCTTTCTCCCACTTCCTTTTCTAGAAGTAAATTCTCTCTCTAGGAAGACACCAGTCCGAGCAACAAACATTTTGTTCTCAGTGGGATTAAAGAAATAATATCCTTTGGTTTCTTTTGGATACCCCACAAAAATACACCTTTCAGATTTGGGTTCAAGCTTAGTAGACGTCTGGCGTTTAACATAAGCTTCACAACCCCAATTTTCATAAAAGACATACTGGGACGTTTCCCAGTCCACATCTCATATGGCGTCCTTTGAACCGATTTAGATGGAACACGATTTAGTGTAAAAGCTGTTGTCTCAAGTGCATGTCCCCAAAAGGAAGTCGGTAGATCAGCATGACTCATCATGGATCGAACCATGTCTAACAAAGTTCGATTTCTTCTCTCAGATACTCCATTCCATTAAGGAGTACCAGGAGGAGTAAGTTGTGAGACAATCCCATATTCCTTCAAAAGATCATCAAACTCTAGGCTCAAATACTCTCCACCTCGATCAGATCGAAGTGACTTGATAATTTTGCCTAGTTTATTTTGTACTTAATTTTTGAATTCCTTGAACTTTTCAAGGGACTCAGGCTTATGGCGCATGAGATAAACATACCCATATCTACTGAAATCATCAGTGAAAGTAATGAAGTAGTGAAATCCACCTGCTCTGGCCTGTGTATTTATTGGTCCACATACATCAGAATGTATAAGGCCCAATAAATCACTAGCTCGTTCACTTTTACCAGTACAAGGAGATTTAGACATTTTCCCAATAAGCAAGATTCACATCAAATTGTTCAAAAAACAAATGAATTCAAGAGACCATCTTTATGGAGTTTGGATATGCGTTTCTCACTTATGTGGACTAAACGACAATGCCAAATATAATTTTTATTTGAGTCATTTATTTTAGATCTTTTAGTATTTATGTTGTAAATGGGATTCGTTTGATCTAAAATATAGAGGCCATTAATCAATTGTGCCGAACCATAGAAAATATTATTAAGATAAAAGGAACAACAATTATTCTTAATAATTATCTCAAAACCAATTTTGTCTAAACAAGAAATTGAAATAATGTTTTTAGTCAAACTGGGCACAAAATAACAATCCTCTAAACATAAATCAAGTCCGCTAGGCAAAGATAAAGTATATGTTCCCACAGCTAATGTAGCAACTTTTGCTCCATTTCCAACTCGCAGTCCACATCTCCTCTAGCCAAAGTCCTACTCCTTTGTAGTCCCCGCATGAAGTACAAATATGAGAACCACAACCAAAGATCTAATACCCAAGAAGTAGTAGTTGATAAATTAATATCAATAACATAAATACAGAAAAGGCACGCCCGCTTGCTTTAGCTTTCTTGACTTCCTCAAGATAGATGGGGAAGTTACGTTTCCAATGTCCAAACCACCACACCACAATGAAAGCAGCTTCCTTCCTTAGACACCCCACCTTTAGGTTTCAAAGGTGCGACCTTTCCTTTTCCAAGCTCAGCTTACCTTTGCCCTTGGGCTTTGTTTGAACTTTGGCCTTTCCCTTGCCCTTGTTATTACGGACCATCAAGTATGGGCTTGGGTCCAACCTTTTTCATGTTGCCTTCAGCATTCAGAACATACCGAGCAATCGTGGTAGAGTCTTGTCAATTTCATTCATATTGAAATTGAGGACAAACCAGTGTAGCTATCCAGGAAACGATTGTAGAATAACATCGGTACAACTCTTGGCTCAATAGAAACCCAAGCTTAGACAAAGCTTTCAATATAGCCAATCATCTTAAGGACATGAGGTCCTACTGGGCTTCCTTCACCAACTTACATTGGAATAGGGCCTTAGAGATATCGAACCTCTCTTGCCCCCGCTTGCCCTCGATAAAGTTCTTTCAGTGCCGGATCATATCATAAGCAACCATGTCCTCATGTTGCTTCAAGCTCAGATTCATAGTGGCAAGCATAAGACATCCAACATCTACCATGTCATCGAGATACTTCTTGTAAGCATCTTTATCAGTCCCGAGGCATTAGCGGGTGGTTCATTAGGAAGTGGTTGTTCAATGACATATAATTTCCGTTCTTGTTTGAGGACAATCCTCAAGTTACTGAACCACCAAGAAAATTCAAACCATTCAATTTGTCCTTCTCAAGGACCGATCGCAACGAGAGTGTGCTAGTGTTTGTAGCCATAATATATCTACAACAATTAAATATGCGTGTGAGTAAATTTACCAATTTTATATCAATCATTAAAAAGACTTTATTAAATGATGTTCCCACTATTTTATTTCAAAATTAATAACCCTCATATATTAATTTCGGAAAAACTTTCTCAAAAGTATTTCTAGTGGGTTAAGGATCCATATTTCACCTCCTCTTAAGTCAACTTTGGCTTTACTCTTAAGACTATGGTTATTTAGGTAAGCAACATTTTCTAATTACATCATATGTAACTCCTAATATTTGGTGAACAACTCTTGTTCTAATCATCTTATGATTTATCCAATTTACTTGCCTCTAGGTTTCTAATCCTATTAGAGTAACCTAGTTAAGTCATTAACCAATTTATAACCAACGAATATCACTTGTTTATTCTTCGCGTTTAACCAAGATAAATACTAGTACTTCACTTTGGCAGAACCTACATTGTATTGATCGAGGCCTTAACGAGGGCAAAATTGGAAGGCCATGTTGACTTAATATTTTAATAGAGGGATTTTATTAAGGTTGTTTCATCTCACCAATTATGGTCTACTTTAGTCCATTTAGTCTTTTAATTGATCTCATCAATTAATGGGGTTTATTATTATCAAATTTTAATATATAAAAATTGGCATGCTGAAACACCCCAAACCCGACCCACAAGCCCGACCGGATATGGTATGCTTCTTAAGAAAAACTCATTTTTTTGTCGTTTTGTAATAAGATGTGATTTTTGGGGTAAAAGAATAAATTTAAGTACGAACTTGATAAAAACCGTTTTTAATACGATTATCGAAAATAATTAATTGATTAGTTGAAATTGATCGTAGCAGAATATAAATTTAAAACGTAAAAGTAACATAACTAATGGCGGCCTTATTACAAAAACATATCCCAAAAAAAAAATCCCGAAATATATATAAGAAAACGTAGTAAGTTTAATAAAAAGTGAAAATTTCAATTTACGGAGTTGAGCAATGGCCACCACGCGATCCTCTTTGACCCGGTCCAAAATCATTGTGTATCACCTGAAAAAGTTATCCCACGAAGGGTGAGTCAACAGACTTAATGTGTAAAATTATACTAAAAGTCCAATCGATCATAGTAACAAAGTTCATAATATAACAAATCAATAATAATATGATTAAATCACATATACATATAAATGAAATGCAATCCCAAACCCAACTTAGATATCCATCCGCTACACACCACCCGTACCTACCAATCACACCATGGGAATTTCTAAATCGACCCTCCATCCGCTACACACCATCGAAGGCGATTCTTTGCGATCAACTAGCACATCGCCCTTATAAATTGTGGCATAGCCACGATTATTTGTGACAGAGTCACCGGATTTATAGTATATGACCAAGTCACCGGATTCATAATATCGCGGACCAAGTCACCGGATTCATAATATCGTGACGAAGTCACAGATTATGTGGTAAAACCACCGGAACACTTTCCCTTTCAATATTGCCCATATGCCCATGCAATAACATATTATTTCAATATCATGCCATATACCCCATAATCATATCGGAATCGAACACATTTCATATTATGCATATAGAATTATTTATGATATAAATATCATGCCTTTGAATCATAATCCCAAAATCATAATCAATTATCGGATATGTTTCATATTAAAAACTTACATAGTACGAAGGAAAAACGTACCTCAATTCATCGTACCATTGAGTGGTACCCAAAGCTATAATCGTTTATATTTCATTATAAACACATCTATATAAATAAAGCTACTAATCAATTAGAGGTTTAGTATAAGTTACACACCTTGCAAACACAAAGAGCGATAGAAACTTTAGGATTTCCGACTCTTGCCTACACGTCGACAGAACCTACATATCACTATGTGAGAAATCGGTTATCACTAAAAGATATGGCCTTTGGCCGAATATCATTATCCCTTACCTTGGGTTATTCAAATTTGAATGATCTCTTCCTAACGTTGACTACAAGACAACCCCAAAATCTTCCTTCAAAGGTTTAGCCACGGAGAAATAAGAGGATTAGATTCCTAAAATCGATTAATCCAAAGAAAATAAAGAAAAAACCATTGATAGAAAAGCCTTACCCGAACACGATGATCGATTAACCCTTACTAGAACTATAAAGAAATTCGGCCTTAACAACTTAAAGAGAAAAGAATGATAATTTGGCTTTAAACAAAAGAAAGAAAAGGAAGGAAAAGAATGATGAAAAAGGTATAGGATAATTTTCGGTTATGATAGGAAAAAGGAAGAGAGGAAGAGAATGAAAAAGAAAATAAAAGAGAATGCTTTTGGTGTATGATGGATTCGGCACTAGAGAGGAAGAAAAGAATGGTAAATGTCTTCAAAGATGACAATATTTTGGTTCCAAAAGAAAGTAAACTTGAGAGGAAAAGAAGAAATAAAAGTATCTATTTGGTCAAAATGCAAAGGCCAAAACAAAGCAAACTTTTTACCAAATGCCTATTGATAAATTCGGTTAAGAGAAATATTTTTGGACAAAGGAAAAATGCACAAATTGACAACTTTTGGTCAACTAAAACCTCCCAAATCCCATACCAAAAATTCGGCCAACACAATAGCCTACACAATCCCCCTTTTTCCTCCTTAATTCTTCCCTATCAACCCCATAATTTCCAACACAAATAAAACCACTCCCTTAGCCCCTTATGCCGTCTAGGTTCATGGTCACATGACCATGGAAAAGCTTCCAAAACAACACCCACTCTTCAAGCCTCTTGTCCCCTAAACTTTCCTTATCCACTTGATTCCTTACCATAACTTCTAACTTGCCTTTTCCTATTGGTCTACTATCCAAAAATAAAAGAATAGTCCATCTATTAAAGATAAGGTTTGACCGACACAATAGGGAAGAAAACAAAAATTAAAATTCCTCCCAATTGCTAGCTAAAGGATTCGAACCTCTCACCTCATGCATTCACCCATGCACCTTCACCACTTTACCAATAGCTCAACTTATGATCAAAACATCAAATTAATTCTCTTAAGGCCAAACTTGCTTAGTTCCCCTTCTAAGATGAAAATCTAATATTTTCTAAGGCAATCCTTTACTTTCTAAAATTCCCAAAGTCCCTAGAACTCATACAAAGAGCACATAACAACAATGCACACATTCAAGCGAAAATTTTCATAACCCCTAAATCCGGGATATTACACATGCTTTAGACATCCATAGCATCTCATACATGAATAAATAAAGCAATAAATAAATGCAATAGTTATAGCCCATAAACTAAGGTGATTCAACCCAAGCCAATGGGAGAACCAAAAGGGAACCTAAAGGTGTAAGCCGTTTCACAAGCTATCAATCCACAATAGATGTCCCAACTTCCTTCTCGTCTAGCCCACAGCAACTCTTGCAAATTACAATATGCAAAAACTCATTTTACATACGACGGAGTAAGATGAGAAGAGAAGTACAAGAGAATAGTAGTAAGGCATGACACGCAGGCCGTATTTATATTTATAAAATTACAACCTTTTATCAAATGGGTCATCGAGCTATAACTATGCACTTTCAAACACTGTGCATGTCAAAAATAGCATACATAATTCAACGCTTTTGCTTAGGTGAATTATAAAATATCCTTTCAACCTTTTGTGGCCCATCAAGTTTATAAATTTCTTTTATTAACAAAACATACTGTAATAAGAAGATGGGGTCTGAGGCGGTCGGAGGAAGCTCGCTTCCCAGTATGGACAAGAAGTGTGGGCGGAGCCCCGCGCAAGTATGAAACCGTATACCTCAGTCAAATGAAACCTCACGATTTGATAACTTTTATCAACAGAATCGTGTTTTCAGGACTTTAATCCTTGAGGTTTCATATCGGAACAACCCTTGTTCCACTAGCCAGTTAACTCTTACTGGAAACTGTAAATACCACCGTCGCATCATTACAGATTTGTTAATAGTTAACAGTAATAACATAAAATCGAATAGGCCACGACACCATGATTAACATTTAATCAATTATCGAAAGGAACAGTTATCAGGTTATGCTTAAACGATTTAAACAATCGAAAATGCAATAAAATTAAAGCATGCATCTCATACAATTACATCACCCAAGTATTTAAACCCGAGTTCGTATCACACAAGTGGCTCTGATACCACTGTTGGAACGCTGGCACCTCTTGGCGCAGCAAAATAAAATTAAATTTCGGCGATCCAAACCATGAATCCATGTGTGAGGAACGAATCGGGGTGAAATAAAAGTTTTGAAATTATCGAAACTTTAATTTGAATAGACAGCGACGCCTCGGTAACACGAACTTTGATCCACTGTCGAACCAAGCCACAACCTTTTGCGATGTCGGCCTCTACGTAATCCACCCGGTTTGAGTATGAACGGAAGAAATCTCCAAAACTGTTTTGGAGATTTTTCTTGTTTGACGGCTGCTAGACCTTAAAGCAATACCTTAGGGTTTTTTCTTAATGAGCTCTATATAACCTATTACCTTTTATAATCGGTATCTTTTAAATGAATCATAAAATTAAATAAATATAATAATGTTTTAACCGAAATTTATAATTACATTAATTATATCCAAAAACAAATTATAATTACATTAATTATAACATGGATTTCGGTAAACTATATTTATTTAAATCTATATACGAACCAAATTCATATATTAATTCTCATTATGTGTACAACATCCTTGTACATATAATATGTTCAATATTTGATTGCCCAATTTAAATTAATTCTTTAATTAATTTAATTCATGTGACAATCAAACACAATACCAACTATGTTTTATTCCGTTCATTTCAACCATAGGGTGTGACCTCAGAGGTTCTTGTAACGTTAAAAGAATACTAGAACGATTCTAATGTTACAAATAATGAGTGGCATCTAGCAATGCATCATTGCTACCTAAGTTACAAGGAGTCATGATTCGACATAACCTTTTTGTGATTAACTTTTCATGCATTAATGCTTAAGTCCTTTATCTCTGGAATGGACACAAGTCATGGAATAGTCACACTTGTATAGTCCATCCCATGTTTCTTGATATCTTGAGTAGACTATGATATACAAATTAGTATGACATCTCATGTCAACTTATTTGAGCATGGCCATGCATTTCTAGTCTCACTCAATCAAGTGGCCTAAGATATTACTCCCATTATGTAGGAGGGACTTATCCTATATTGATCAACCATATCCTCTACATAGATTGTGGTATATCCAACATCGCCTTTATAGAACAACGATTCACGGTGTGCACGTTTGACTATATCAAAATATACAACTCACGATGTTGGGATAATGATGATCTCAAGTCCGAGGATCATATACATATTAATCACTATGAGTAATGTTGTGACAATTACATAATAATCCAAGAAACATACTCATAGCGGTCACCCAATATGTTGTTCTCTAACACACATATTCATGCATTGATTTTGACACTCCATATCAATGACAACTCTTTATCATCAATCAACTACATGTTAGTCTTAATGCATTATTGTTGTCCTAGTCAACAATAATACTTGACTAAGGATCTTTTAAGAATAATCATATTATTCTCAGGACATTATTATAAAACAGTTTATTTGTACACACAGAAAGAAAAACTAAAATAATAATGACAACGCTTTATATTAACAAACATGGTAAATCAAGTATGTTATTACAACCATCTCATGATTGATCTTTGGGCATACTCTTACAGCTTTGATTCGTGAAACGGAAGAAAAGGTGAAAATGATAAGAGATAATTAGAAAGCAGCTTCTGATCGTCAAAAATCTTATGCAGATCTTAAACGAAAAGAAATAGAATTTTAGGTTAGTGACAAGGTATTCTTGAAAATATCACGTTGGAAGAAAGTTCTTCAGTTTGGTCATAAAGGAAAATTGAGTCCGCGATTTATTGGGCCGAATGAGGTTAGTGAAAGAATCGTACCTGTTGTATATCGATTGGCATTACCACTAGAACTTGACAAGATTCACAATGTCTTTAACGTGTGTATGTTACGACGATATCAATAGACCCTTCACATGTTATCTCTCCGACAGATGTCGAGATTCAGCCTAACATGACATACAGTGAGGAACCGATCACAATTCTGGCACGTGAGACAAAAGAATTGAGAAATAAAAAGGTAGCTTTAGTAAAAGCTATCTGGCAACGACACGAAATAGAAAAAGCTACCTGGGAACCAGAGGAAACAATGAGGAAGCAATATCCAAACCTCTTTACTGGTAAGATTTTCAAGGACAAAAATTCTTTAAGGGGGAGAGTTATAACAGCCCATTTTCAGTGAAATCAAAATAGTGGTTTCGGGACCACAAATCTGAGTCCGTAAGAAAAATTATTTTATGGTCTACCGCATAATAGGAATATCGTAGAATTTTTTTTAGAAAATTTTACCAATTACATGATTAATTGATAAAAGAACCAAATTGCATAGAATGCAAAAGTTGAATTCTAGTGGCTAAAAGGATTAAATAGCTATGAAATTCAAAATTGGAGGTCCTTATATGGAAAATAGACTATTAAGAGGAGTTAGTACATAAGTTTGACGATTCATCCATGGAAAATTAAAAAAATAAAATGATAAAATTGGAAAGATGATAAATAATAAAATAAAGAAAATATCATCATTTTATCATCATCTTCCCCAAATAAAATATGGAAACCCTAGCCATGGAGAATTGAAGAAAGGGAAAACTTATTTGGCCTAATTAGGTAAGTATTCAAGTCTCGTTTTTAGTAATTTTTATATTTCTGAGATCGTAATAGCTTAATTTAGCTATCTCGGGGATTAATTTGTTAAGTTATCAAAGTACTAGGGTTTTTCCATGGATGAATATGCATGAATTATGAAATTTATGTTAGAAAATGAAAGGTTGTTGATAGATAAACAACTTTTGTAAAGTGAATTTTCATGAAATTGTGATTTAGGGACTAAATTGTAAAGATGTAAAGTTCATGGAAAACTTCTGAATTTTATGAATTACATGGGCTGCAAATGTTATATGTAAAAATCGGTTAGGTTTTGGAATAAGGATTAAATTGCATGAATTTCATTTTCTGAGCCTAGGGATGAAATCATCATTAATTAAAAGTATAAGGGCAAAATGGTAATTTTTCCTAGGATGTGAATTGAATTGAATTGAATATGAATTATATTAAATTGAGCTAAATTTACTCGTATAGATTCGGATAGATCAAATACGGAGCTAGATTGAGGTAAAGAAAAAGTAACGGATTGCTAGCATACAAGTTCACGAACATTGTCGAGTTAAGTTCGTGTAACTAAATTTTGTATATTTATTATTACGTATGAATTGAATGTTGTATATGTAAATTGTGTTTATGTCATATATATATGAAATTGATCACATATCCGAAAAGGCCCGATAAATAATAAGTCTCATTTGAATAAATGAAATTCGATGGATATTGGGTTTCCGTATTGGTTGTGGCCCTGCATATGTTGCAGGCACACCACAGCTCGAAAGAGCGTCCCGATATTAGCGCTCTTGAGCTTCCCGTTATATGGTTCTTGCGAGCTTCCCGTTAATAGCTCTTCGGAGCATCCCGCTTGGTTGTGATTCTGCATGTGTTGTAGCCACACCACAACTCTTATGAGCGTCCCGATATATGGCTCTTCGTAAGCTTCCCGATTAAAGGCTCTTTGTGAGCTTCCCGATATGGCTCACTTGAACTTCCCGATATATTCCTATCCGAAGCTTCCCGATTTATGGCTCTTCGAAGCTACCCGTTATTGGCTCGCATGAGCTTCCTGATTATGGCTCTTATGAGCTTCCCATTATACAGCCCGGATAATCTTCCTGTTACATGGCTCACATGAGCTTCCCGTTATATGGCTCGAGAGTGGGCTTCCCAATTATGTGCTTTAATGAGCACTCCCGAATATGAATTGACGAATTTTTTATTCATACACTTCGTGTGTATTACCGTGTATCCATCGATATTTCAAATAGTTTAATAGACAAAGTTCTAATGTAACACCCCTAACCTGTATCCGTCGTCGGAATAGGGTTAAGAGGCATTACTGATCAAGTCATAACATTTAACCTTAATTATTCATACACCATTAAAACATAATCAAACCATGTCACTAAGTCCCTTAATAAGGTCTACGAGACCTCAAACATGCATTTGAAAAGGGTCAGTACTAAACCGAGCACATACGAAATTTTTCAAAAAACTTAACATTTTTCAAAGCTACAGAGGTCACACGCCCTTGTGGGTAGGCCGTGTGCCTCACACGGCCTCAGACACACCCATGTGTCCAAGCCCTGGCAAAACAGGGCATACATACTGACTTATCCACACGGCCGAAGACACGCCCGTGTGCTTAACCCGTGGTCGACACTGACTTATTTCACACGGCCAGTCACACGCCCGTTTGTCCAGCCCATGTACGAGTCTGACTTGTTTCAATTTGAAAACTTAAGAGACACGGTCGAGCCACACGCCTATGTGCTCAACTGTGTGGGCAAATATAGGCCATTTGCAAGGCCAATTTGCCACCCACACTTTGGGTCACACCTACAAGCATCAACCATTCCAATTTCATACTCCAAATATATATTCAAGACATACTAAAACATGCACCATTTAACCTCTTAACATCATCATTCATTTCACATTCAAATTCTAACTCAAATATACCAATCCAAAATATCAACTACACATCAAAAACATGTAATCCCAAACATCATCTAATCCTTACCAATTCATTGTATGAAGCATATTACCTCCATATCACCAAATCATTCCATAAAGGTCATTCACACAAAGTCACATAAACACATTATAACCATCATTCTTGTAACACCCCTAACCCGTAACTGTCGCCGGACTAGGGTTAAGAGGCATTACTAATCATTTCCGAGCATTTCATATCACTCCACATCCAAACATAGCAATTCACATTCAATGAGTCTCCTAAATAGGTCTACGAGACCTTAATCACCTATTAAAAAGGGGTCGGGACTAAACCGAACTCATACGAAAATTTCTGAAATTCTAACATTTTTCTAAGTTACAGAGGTCACACGCCCGTGTGGGTAGGCCGTGTGCCTCACACGGCCTCGGACACGCCCGTGTGTCCAAGCCGTGGCAAAACAGGGCATACATACTAACTTGTTCACACGGCTTGAGACACGCCCGTGTGCCACACCCGTGGTCGACACTGACTTGCACCACACGGCCAGTCACACGCCCGTGTGTCCAGCCCGTGGTCGAGCCTGACTTGAATCAAATTACAAACTCGAAAGACAAGGTCGAGCCACACGCCCGTGTGCTCAATCGTGTGGGCAATTATAGGCCATTTTCAAAGCCAAATTACCATCCACTCTTTTAATTTACCTATAAGCATCAAACCAATACCAATTCATGCCTCAAATGCAATTAAAACATACCAATACAGATGCCAACTAATCATCTAACACATCATTTATTGCCATACTCAATTTCCTACTCAAATAAATCCATCCAAAACATCATATTCACAACTCAAATCATATAACTAAGCATCATCTAATCATACCACAAATTCACACTTAAAATACCATTCTCATCAACCAATTCAAGCATGAAATATACCATTTCCAATCTCACTATTTCATACAAATTCATCATTTTCATAGCTTCATATATGAACCATCAACATTCAATCTCCAAGCCATATCACATAGCAAGGTCCAAACATTACAAAATATACCATTTCTACTAGCCTATACATGCCATATACCAAATATGTACATCTTTCAAAAGTACCGAAATAGATAGCCGATAGTGTGATTGAGTCGCTGACGATCCCCAGATCTGAGCTAGCTTTACTGACACTGTAAAATAGAGAAACACATCACACAGTAAGCTCTAAAGCTTAGTAAGTTCATAACATAATACATTCAATTTAATAAATCAAATACAATATACAAAGTTAATTCATCACATAGATCAACTCTCATATATTCACACCATATCATCTATAGCTAATATACTCACTCCACCATTCATATTTCCATACATAATTTCATCAACCACAAAGGTTCAATACATACCTTAGCCAACACATAGTTATTCACCATCCATGCTACTCAATGCTAGATATTACATTTCGATCAACCTTTGTTATTCATTTGATTCAATCGCACACTTAGTGCCAATTTCGTAGCCGAAGCATAAATGTCATCACACAAATAGTGCCTGTACTTTAAATCAAACTTATCTCAGTATCGCATACACAGTGCCAAATCAATAAGCCGAAGCTTCTACTATTTCGCACACATAGTGACAATCATCTCTGTCTCATTTCTAATTACGCACACATAGTGCCTCATTACTCAAATATATATATAACATTGCTATTTCATTAACTATACAATTCATTCATTTCTCATCACATAGATATAAATTTAACAACTTGTATTATATCTGAACTTACCTCAGACGTCAAAATACCGAGACTAGCCGATTAATCGAGTACTTTGTCTTTGCCTCGATCTCGATCCGAATCTCTCCTTTCCTTGTCTATACATATTCAAATTTAGCTCATTTAATCACCAATTCATTCAATTTAGTCCAAACACACATATTTAGGGCGTTTTAAAAAATAGCCCTCACATTTTCACATTTCGACACTTCAGTCTCTATTTCAAAAAATCATCAAATACACAAAATTTTACTACACCATGCTTAGGCCAAATTCTCCTTAGTCTCATACAAGCCCATATAGTTCATTTATTTCACATTTTATTCCCTCAAAATGTTATTTTCACAATTTAGTCCAAATTACTCAATTTCACCAAAAACTCAAAGACAAAACATGTTAATCTTTCACATATCTTTAATATTCCATCATCAACTATCACAAAACTCAAACATTCATCAATGGCATATCTCAAAATCACCATCAATTTCTAAAATTAAAGCATGGGTTTGAAAGAACACAAAGCAACGATCACAAAAACGTAGAAATTATCAAAAACCGAGCTTGAAACATACCTCAACTAGAATCAATAATGGCCAAATCCTAGATGGATTTTTCTCTTTTCTTTTCTTTCAAATTTTGGCAAGGAAGATTATAATGGAGCTTATTTTCTTATTTGTTTTATTTAATCATACATTAATAACCTATTTACAAATTTAGCCTTAATGAAACAACATTTAAATTCCACTAACTTTGGCATTTTTCTCCATCCCTTTATCACATGGAATAATAACAACATAAGGACTCACACTTTAATAAGCCATGTCAAATTAGCACTTTAACAATCAGCACATAGCTTTAACATTTTATGCATTTAAGTCCTTTTTGCTAATTAAGCTAATTAAGCACACAATCGATAAAATTTTCACACAGAACTTTCACACATGCTCAATCATATATTATAATCACCAAAAATAATATAAAAATATTTTTCCGACCTCAAGTTTATGGTCTCAAAACCACTATTCCAACTAGGGTCTAAACCGGGATGTTATAACTCTCCCACCCGTAGGGATTTTCGTCCCCGAAAATCTTACCAGTGAATAGGTTTGGATATTGCTCTCTCATAACATCTTCAGGCTCCCACGTAGCCTCTTCAACTCTGTGTTTGTACCATAACACTTTCACTAAGGAAATTCTTTTGTTTCTCAATTCTTTGATATCACGTGCCAGTATTCGAATCGGTTCTTCACTATACGATAAATCTGACTGAATCTCAAACTCAGTAAGAGCAATTACATGCGATGAATCAGATCTATATCGTCTAAGCATCGATACATGGAATACATTATGAATTTTCTCTAATTTAGGTGGCAACAAAAACTTATAAGCAACTGGCCCAATTCTTTCGATGATTTCATACGGCCTAATGAACCTCGGACTCAGCTTGCCTTTTCTGCCAAATTGAAGTATTTTCTTCCATAGAGACACTTTCAAAAACACTTTGTCACTAACCTCGAATTCGATATCTTTTTGTTTCAAGTCTGCATAAGATTTTTGACGATCTGACGCTGTTTTCAAACTGTCACGAATCACTTTCACTTTCTGCTCAATCTCTTTTATTAAATCAACCCCATAAATCTTATTTTCACTCAGCTCAGTCCAATACAATGGAGTTTGACATTTTCGACCGTAAAGAGCCTCATACGGTGCCATTTTGATGCTATATTGAAAACTATTATTGTATGCGAATTCAATCAACGGCAAATGTTTTTCCCACGTACTTTCAAACTCAAGGATACAACATCTCAACATATCCTCCAGAATCTGTATGATCTGCTCGGATTGACCATCCGTTTGTGGATGAAATGCAGTACTGAAATGCAACTTTGTGCCTAAAGCCTCTTGCAATTTCTTCCAAAACCGCGAGGTAAATCTCGAATCTCTATCAGATACAATAGATAGTGGCACCCCATGCAATCTCACAATCTCAGCAATATACAGTTCAGCTAATTTATCAAGTGAATAATTTGTTCTCACCGAAACAAAATGAGCTAATTTCGTCAATCTATCAACTATCACCCAGACCGCATCTTTCTTTCTCAGAGATAAAGGCAATCTTGACACAAAGTCCATTGTGATTCTCTTCCATTTCCATTCAGGAATCATAACTGGTTGTAACAAATCGGATGGAACCTGATGTTCAGCTTTTACTTGCTGACAAACCAAACATCTCGAAACAAATTCTGAGATACTCCGTTTCATACCATGCCACAAATAAAACTGTTTTAGATCGTTATACATTTTTGTACTCCCAGGGTGAACAACCAAACGACTTTGAATTCCTCGGAACACAAATCCGATTTCTGAATCTCAAACAATCATCGTTATCAACTCGAAATTTTGAATCAGAATTCAAATCACATTGAGTTCGTTTTGCTATCATCTCATCATTATTTTTCTGTGCATCACAAATCTAATGTGTAAACATCAGCCTAACTTTCAACTCAGCCAAAACTGAACCATCATCACATAGATCTATCTGAGTACTCGTTGCTTGCAAAGCACATATAGACTTTCAACTCAAAGCATCAGCAACAACATTAGCTTTACCCAGATGATAATCAATTACTAATTCATAGTCTTTTAGTAACTCTATCCATCTCCGCTGTCTCAAATTCAATTCTTTCTGAGTCATCAAGTACTTCAAGCTCTTATGATCGGTATATATATGACATTTCTCACCAAATAGGTAGTGACGCCAAATCTTCAATGGAAATACAATCGTGGCTAATTCAAGATCATGCGTCGGATAGTTCTTTTCATGCGGCTGTAACTGCCTCGAAGCATAAGCGATGACTTTGCCTACCTGCATCAACACACAACCCAAACCATTCAACGATGCATCACTGTAAACTATGAATTCTTTACTCAATTTAGGTTGAACTAACACTGGCGCCTCTGTTAACAATGCTTTCAACTGCTCAAAACTCTGCTGGCACTTTTCTGACCATTCGAATTTAACATCTTTTTGTAGCAACTTCGTCAACAGAGTCATAATCATCGAGAAGCCTTTCACAAATCTTCTATAATATCCCGTTAGTCCCAGAAAACTACGGACTTTAGACACATTTCTTGGAGGCTTCCATTCTAAAATAGCTGAAATCTTACTCGGATCAACTCGTATTCCTGCAGTTGATACAATATGTCCCAGAAAACCAACCTCACTGAGCCAAAACTCACATTTGCTAAACTTTGCATACAATTGCTTCTCACGCAGAGTTTGTAACACAATTCTCAAATGCTCGGCATGTTGCGTCTCATCACATGAATAAATCAGAATATCATCAATGAACACCACAACAAAACGATCCAAACACGGTCTAAATATCCGATTCATCAAATCCATAAACACTACAGGAGCATTCGTTAGTCCAAAAGGCATAACTAAGAATTCATAATGTCCGTACCTTGTTCTGAAAGCAGTCTTCGGTACATCTAATTCTTTAACTCTCAACTGATAGTAGCCCAATCTCAAATCTATCTTAGAAAACACTGTAGCTCCTTTTAGCTTATCAAACAAATCATCAATACGAGGCAAAGGATATTTATTCTTTATCGTCACTATGTTTAACTATCGATAATCAATACACATCCTCATTGTTCCATCTTTCTTTTCACAAATAACAAAGGAGCACCCCAGGGCGAGAAACTCGGTCGTGCAAATCCTCTATCTGTCAACTCTTGCAACTAAGACTTTATCTCTTTTAATTCTGTTGGTGCCATTCTATACTGAGCTATTCAAATAGGAGTCATTCCCGGTACTAATTCAATACCAAACTCAACTTCTCGGATCGGAGGTAATCCCGATAGTTCTTCAGGAAACACATCAGGGAATTCACAAACCACATGCACATATTCAACTTTCTTTTCTGTCACTTTTGTATCAATCAAATATGCGAGATAAGCTTCGTAACCCTTCCTCACATGATTCAAGGCTTTCATCGAAGACATAACAGCTGGTAACC
This sequence comes from Gossypium sturtianum, assembly GCA_025698515.1. Lineage (NCBI taxonomy): Eukaryota > Viridiplantae > Streptophyta > Magnoliopsida > Malvales > Malvaceae > Gossypium > Gossypium sturtianum. Next base: position 65,531,229 of record CM046946.1, on the reverse strand, counting down.
CATTCAAATCACTGGATTCAATGCGAACTATCTCACCCTTCTGACTTCTCAAATCAATGCTCTTTCGTTTACAATTCACAATAGCATTAATTAAAGTTAACCAATCCATACCCAGAATGATATCAAATTCATCGAAAGGTAGCAACATCAAATTAGCCGGAAAATAAACACCCCGAAACATCAATGGACAATTCTTGCACACTTTATCCACCAAGACATACTTGCCTAAGGGGTTCGATACTCTAATCACAAATTCAGTAGACTCAACAGGTAGAGTCTTACTTGATACTAGATTCACACACACATAGGAATGAGTAGAACCTGGATCTATCAATGCAATCAAATCAGTATCCAATAGAGTAAAAGTACCAGTAATGACGTCTAGAGATGACGCTTCTTCTCGTGCGCGTATAGCATAGGCTCGGGCAGGTGCTGTCCCCTCGGATCTCACAGTTGTATCCGTAGTCCCTCTTTGGCTTCCACCCACACTTATAATGTTTCTGGGGGGTCTGCCCCTAGCCGTCGTATTACTAAGTCACGGACTCTGAACATTGTCTTTCTCAGTTAACTCTAGGCAATCTCGAATGAAATGATCTCGGGATCCACACTTATAACAAGTTTTATTATTGTACTTGCCCCAACTGTAACACCCCTTACTCATATTCTACGCCGGAACTGGGTACGAGGCGTTACCGGACTTGACTTTCTAGGTCATACAACTTTAAGCTTTAAAACTTCATTCCAACTTAACATTTCCTATTTACAATCAATACATTCTCATTAAGGGCCTACGAGGCCTTAATCAAGCATACGGAGGATCTCAAAACCCAACCGAGAACTTTTGTACATATAATTTTTTTATCTGAACAGGGACCACACGCCCGTGTGAAATGGGACACACCCGTGTGGGATTTATTTTCATTTCGAACCTACAGGGGTTTTCACACAGCCAGACACACGCCCGTGTTCTTGGCCCGTGTGTTCCACACAGCCTAGACACGCCCGTGTCCTCGCCCGTGTGTAAAAACTTGGGTATTCTATTTGTGACATCAGCAATCTCATAAGGGACACACGGCCTAAGCACACGCCCGTGTGGCTAGCCCGTGGTCGACACTGACTTGAAACACTAAAATGCAGGGGACACACGACCTAGTCACACACCCATTGGACTGACCGTGTGTCACACACGGCCTAAACACACGCCCGTGTGCCTACCCGTGTGGACATAGACAAGGCTATTTGCCAAGCTCTTTTTGCCACCCTAGTTCACACAACATATTTCCATTCAACACAACATCAAGCAACTCAATTTATGCAACAACACTTTATTGAATAACCTCATATTTCATAACTTAAACATAATGAGCCATCAACTATGGCAATATATAAAAGAATTCATCCTTAAGGAAGTCAATACATACTTGGCCAAAATAACAAAACAATACACTAAGTGTAGCCCCTATACATGCCATACTCAAAATGCTAGTTCTAGATATACCGAAATGAGCTGATAGTGTGGGTGATCTTCCAATTATCTTCGTATCCCGACCTGTCTCTTTGACACTATAAAACAAGGGAAAAAAAGGGAGTAAGCTTTACGCTTAGTAAGTTTACATGTAAACAATAATCATCATAATATGTGCTAATCAATAAATAGCATCACATACTAAGCAAGAACAATCAACTTTCATGATCATGCTTACTCATTTCATCCCTTACCACATTTCGAGCTTATCACGAGCCAAATGCTCACATTATTTAACATACAATCATGCACTTATCACCACATAATCTCATGAAAAAACACTCAACAATTCCACAATAAGCCATTCATATTATTACCTAACACTCGGTGGTTTCGCACTTAACCCACCATTTAACTTTAATGGGGTGGTATCGCACATAGCCCACCAACGAGATTATTTACGGTGGTATCGCACTTAGCCCACCAAATGATTGTATCGCACACAGCCCATTGTGAATAAGTATTAAGGTGGTATCACACATATCCCACCAACAAGAATAATTAAGGTGGTATCGCACACAGCCCACCATTAATTACTACGGATAATATTCCATACATACATATCTAATTCAACATCCATAAGGAATTTATTCATTTTCTACCACATTCAATCCATTTAAATTGTAAGTGTTCTCAATCATACAATGCACCAATAAGTAACAACATGTATATTTAAGATGCATCGTTTACACATAAACTTACCTCGGTGCAAAATGCGTTAATTTGCGGTTTAATTTGAAACCTTGCATTTTCCCCGGTCAAGGTTAATTCCGCACTCTTCTTGATCTATAACAACAAAATTCACTCATTTAAATTATTTTATGATCATAATGCATCTTAATCTCTACTTAGGCAAAAATGAACATTTTGCCCTTGTACTATGGCAAAATTACGATTTTGCCCCTAGGCTCGTAAATCATTTTTGAAAACATTTTCTCATTAAAAAAGCCTAACTGGACATTTATTTCTCCTACAACTACTAACAATTTGAACTATTTCATGCATTTATTACTAAATCACAACATTTACAACTTGGTCCCATTTAGGTGTTTTCATGGCAACACCTTTCACAAAAGTTGTTTCTCATCTCCCTAACATTCATTTTCTTCCATAAAAAACTCAAAAAACAACATAATCACTCTCATGGAAAGTCCTTAGACTTTCAACCATATTGCAAATTAGTCCCCTCATTAGCTAGCTACAGCTTTGGGGGTTCCAAAAGTACAAAAATTATCAACTAACACCATCAAAATCACTTACTTGCAAGAAAGTTTCTTGGCTGAAAGTTTGGACTCCAAAACCCTCTAATTTCCTTAAAATTTTGGTGGTAGAAGAACAATGAATAGTAAAAGATGAGATATCATCTTTTTATCTTATTTTATTCATTTTTATCACCTAATGTCACCAAATTTTGACTAAAATTAATGCTCTTGTCCCCTTGCTTCCTATGTCCGGCCAACACACTTTATATGTCCTAATTGCACTTTAAGGACCTTCAATTTAATATTCTATGGCTATTAGACACCTCTACTTTGAAATATAGAACTTTCACACTTTATGCGATTTAGTCCTTTTTCACAATTAAGCATTCAATCGTTAAAATTAAAGCACTAAAATTTTCTTGTAGGCATATATTTATGCTATAACACATAAAATAATACTAAAATAATTTTCCTCAACCTCGGATTAGTGGTCTCGAAACCACTGTTTCGACTAGCCCCAAAATCAGGCTATTACAACTCTCCCCTCCTTTAGAGATTTTCGTCCCCTAAGATCTTACCAGTAAAAAGGTTGGATATTGTTCTCTCATGGCTTCTTCTGGTTCCCACGTTGCTTCTTCCACACCGTTTTTTTACCATAACACTTTTACTAAAGCTATGCTCTTATTCCTCAACTGTTTAACCTCTCGAGCTAATATCTTAATTGGCTCCTCTTAATAAGTCATGTCCGATCGTATCTAAATTTTTGATGGAGGGGTTACATGTGAAGGATCAGATCGGTATCGCTGCAACATCAATACATGAAACACGCTGTGTATTCTCTCTAACTCTACCGGCAAAGCCAACCGATATGCCACTGGCCCAATCCTTTCGGTAACCTCATACGGCCCTATGAATTGTGGGCTCAATTTGCCCTTCTGACCAAATCTCAATATTTACTTCCACGGGGATACTTTTAGACATACTTTGTCGCCCTCTTGAAACTCTATTTCTTTTCTTTTCAAATCTGCGTACGACTTTTGTCGGTCCGATGCAGCTTTCAAACTATTACGGATCACTTCCACCGTCTCCTCAATTTCTTTAACTAAATCGACCCCATGAATTTGTTTCTCACTAAGTTCGGTCCAATACAAGGGAGTCCGACACTTGCGACCATACAAGGCTTCGTACGGTGCCATTCGTATACTCGACTGATAACTATTTTTGTAAGCAAACTCAACCAAAGGTAGGTATCTTTCCCAACTACCTTCGAAATCCAACACACAGCATCAGAGCATATCCTCAAGAACTTGAATTACCCTTTCAGATTGGCCCTCAGTTTGGGGATGAAACGCAGTACTAAAATTCAACCTTGTGCCCAAAGCTTCCTGCAGCTTATTCTAAAATCTAGAAGTAAATCTCAGATCTCTATCCGAGATGATAGATATAGGTACCCCATGAAGTCTCACTACATTAGTAATATATAGCTCAGCCAGCTTATCAAGCGAATAATCTACTTGCACAGGTATAAAGTGAGCCGACTTCGTTAGTCTATCAACAATAACCCACACAGCATCTTTCTTTCTTGGAGTCATAGGCAACCCTGTCACAAAATCCATAGTGATTCGATCCCACTTCCACTATGGAACCATCACCGACTGAAGTAATCCCGAAGGTACTTGATGCTTGGCTTTCACTTACTGATAGATCAAACATCTTGTCACGAACTCAGAGATGTCTCTTTTCATACCCGGCCACCAATAAAATTACTTCAAATCATTGTACATTTTTGTGCTACCGGGATGTACTGACAAATGGCCACTGTGTGCTTCATGTAAAATTTTTTGGATCAACTCATCATCTTTAGGTACACAAATCCTATCATGAAACATCAAACAACCATCTGGACTCACCCGAAAGTCAGAATCATTTCCCTATTCACACTTAGCTCTCTTTGCTTGCATCTCATTATCATTCTTTTGAGCCTCACATATCTGTTGAATAAATAGCGGTCTAGCCCTCAACTCAGCCAATATAGAACCACCATCAGACAATGCTAAGCTCGTACTCATGGCCCTCAAAGCATACAGAGATTTTTTACTCAAGGCATCCGCCACTACATTTACTTTCCCCGGATGATAATCAATTACTAGCTCATAGTCCTTCAATAATTTGAGCCACTGCCGTTTTCGCAAATTCAAATCCTTTTGGTCCATTAAGTACTTCAAACTCTTATGATCGGTAAAGATTCAGTACTTCTCACTATATAAATAATGATGCTAAATCTTTAATACGAAAATGATCGCAACCAACTCCAAGTCGTGAGTGGGATAATTCTTCTCATGTGGTTTTAACTGTCTCGAGGCGTAAGCTACTACCTTACCCTCTTGCATCAATACACAGCCGAGTCCATTAAATGATGTGTAAAGTCAGAACAGCAGTTTCGAGACCATAAATCCAAGGTCGAAAAAATATTTTAATATTATTTTTGGTGTTTGCAGTATGTGATTAAGCATGTGTGAAAGTTCTGTGTGGAAATTTTAGCGATTGTGTGCTTAATTTGTAAAAAAGGACTTAATTGCGTAAAATGTAAAAGCTGTGTGCTGATTGTTAAAGTGCTTAATTGTCATGGCTTTTTAAATGAGGGGTCCTTATGTTGTAAATAGACCATTAATGTTTTGAATGGACATAAATGGGTATATATTAGGTGAATTTAAAATGTGATAATAAAGGACAAAATGGTAAACTTTGTATTAATGTTAATATAATAAAACAAAAATATTAAAAAGCCATTCTCATCTTTACTATTGCCAAAATTGAAGAAGAAAAAGAAATAAATAGGGCTTGAAATATCCAGCCATTGCTATCCTTGATTAAGTTATGACTTTTGATCAGTTTTTGATAATTTCTACGTTTTTGTGATCATTGCTTTGTGCTCTAGTTAACCCATGCTTTAATTTTAGAATTTGATGTAGATTTTGAGATGTGCCATTGATGAACATGTGAGATTTATGTTGATAGCTGGTGAAATATGAAAGCTTAGTGTTGGGTTAACATAGTTTGTATTTGGATTTTTGGTGAAATTGAGTAATTTGGGCTAAATTGAGAAAAGTGCAAAGTGAGGGACTAAAATGTGAAATAAATGAAATGTGTGGGGTTGTATTAGTATGGGAAGAATTCGGATAAGCATGTGTGATTTGAAATTGTGTGTATTTTGTGATTTGATAAAATAGTGACTAAAGTGTCAAAAGGTGAAATTGAGGGCTATTTTGTAAAATGCCCAAACTATGTGTGTTTGCACTAAATTGAATGAATTGTTGATTGAATGAGTTAATTTTGTATATGTATAGACCAAGAAAGGAGAAGTTCGGATCGAGATCGAGGCAAAGACAAAGTGCTCGATTAATCGACCGTTTCGGTATTTCAACGTCCGAGGTAAGTTCGGATATAATACTAGTTGTTAAATTATATCTATGTGATGTGAATTGAATGAATATATACATAATTAAGAGATTAGAAATGCTATGTGCGGAATTGAAATAGATGGCACTAAGTGTGCGAAATTAAAAATGAGATAGAGATGGTTAGCACTGTGTGTGCGAAAAGATAGAAGCTTTGGCTTATTGATTTGGCACTGTGTGTGCATTACCGATATAAGTTCGGTTTAACATATTGGCACTAAGTGTGCGATGATGATTATGTTTTGATCATAAAATTGGCACTAAGTGTGCGAATAAATCAAAAGAATAGCAAAGATTGAACGAGATGTAATATTGAGCAATTGAGTAGCATGAATGGTGAGTAACTATGTGTTGATCAAGGTATATTTGAACCTATGTGGTTGATGATAGTTTTAAAAGTTGAATTAATAGATATTTGAGCATATGTTTGAGATTGATGATGTGCTTAATTGTGCATTTATCTAAGTGATGGTTCAATTATATGTTGATGTTGTATTATTGAGTTGTATATATTGTATTTCGAGCTTACTAAGCTTTGAAAGCTTACTGTGTGATTTGTTTCTCTATTTTAGAGTGTTAGTAAAGTTAGCTCGGATCTGGGGATCGTCAGCTTCTCTATCACACTATTGGCAATCGATTTTGGTACTTTTGAAATATGTGTATAAGTAGTATATGGCATGTATAGGCTATTGAATGTGGCATGTTTTGGAGTTGTGTAAATATTGCCATGAGACATTATTTAAAGGTTGAATGGTGAAGTAATATATGTGTGAGATATGTGTATGATAAATATGGTATCTTTCATGCTTGAGTTAGTTGAAGGAAATGGTGTTTTATATGTGAATTTGTGGCTTGATTAAATGATGTTTGGCTAATGTGATTTAGGATGTGAAATTTGTATTTTAGTTGGACTTAATTGAGATGAATTTGAGCATGGCTATAGATGGTATTGTTGATGGCTAATTGATCCTTGAAATGGTATGTTTTGGTTGCATTTGAGGCTTGAAATGGTAATGGTTTGGTGCATATAGGTGATTTAATGTGTGGGAGGCAAGCTTGGCCATGAAAATGGCCTATAACTGCCCACACGGTTGAGCACACGGGCGTGTGCCTCGACCGTGTCATTTAAGTTTGCAAAGTGAAACAAGTCAGTAGCGACCACGGGTTGGACACACGGGCGTGTGACTGGCTGTGTGATGCAAGTTAGGATCGACCACGGGTGAGGCACACGGGCGTGTCTCAGACCGTGTGGACAAGTCAGTATATATGCCCTGTTTTGACACGGCTTGGACGCACGGGCGTGTCCATGGCCGTGTGAGGCACACGGCCTACCCACATGGGCGTGTGACCTCTGCAGTTTAGAAAAATGTTTAAATTTTCGAGAATTTACGTATGTATTCGATTTGGTCCCGACTCTTTTAAACACGTGTTTAAGGTCTCGTAGACCTCGATAAGGGACTATATGTTTGTATTTGTATACGTTTGATTGGTGATTAACTTTGTGTTGATTAAATGGATGTGAAATGTTCCGGATGTTCAGTAATGCCTTTTAACCCTATTCTGGCGATGGTTTCGGGTTAGGGGTGTTACATTTTATTGGTACCAGGGCCACGGTTTAGTTGATTCTTGGACTAACGTAGCGCGTGTGAGTCTAGCTATACATGCCATATATATAATTGTGATAGTGTGATGAATCCTGACAGTTGAAAATATGTTTTTATATAGAAATGGATCCCGATCGAGCAGTTACTGACAATGTTGAGAGTAATACGCCTGCTCTCGCTCAAGGGACAGCTCCAGCCACATCTAGGCTGAATGATAGTAGTGAGGGAGGAGAGGCTAAGCAGGTCTTCTTCCGAATGATGAGTGAGTGGTTTTCGGAGTTGGTTCGAACGAATCCGGCTACTCCACAACCTCCACCCCCACAGGTACCTGTTGTGGCACAAGTGATAGATCTGATCCGATTAAATAAACCTCCTATGGATAAGATTCGTAAGTACGGGGCCGAAGAGTTTAGGGCCACAGCTGATGATGATGCTGAACGAGATGATTTTTGGCTCGAGAATACCATTCGAGTATTTGACGAGATGTCGTTGACTCCTGATGAATGTATTAAATGTGCGGTTTCGTTGTTGAGGGATACACCTTATAACTTGTGGAAAACATTGATTTCTGTGGTTTCGAGAGAGAGGATTACCTGGGACTTCTTTTAGGTTGAATTCTGAAAGAAGTATATTAGTCAACGGTTCATTGATCAGAACCGTAAAAAATTCCTCGAGTTGAAACAAGGTCGCATGTCAGTTACGGAATATGAACGAGAGTTTGTGAGATTGAGCCAATATGCACGGGAATGTGTTTCGACCGAAGCTACTATGTGTAAACTCTTCATAGAAGGGATGAATGAGGATATTAAGTTTATGGTTGGGATACTTGATATAAATGAATTTGTTGTGTTTGTTGAAATAGCCTACAAAGCTGAAGAGCTCAGTAAAGAAAAGAAGAAAGCTGATTCTGAAGCTCGGGATGAAAGAAAAAGATCGATGAGTAAGTCATCTCAACCTTCAACGAAGAGATTTAAAGATGCAAGCAATCGTTCAAATACTTCATTTGGACATTCGGGTAGAGACCGTGCGAGGCACAGTGTTGGTCCAAGAGCTCAAATCCCGACTGAATCGAGTGTTGGAAGTGTTAAAAGCAACAAGCCTGAGTGTAGACAATGTGAAAGGCGACATGTGGGAGAATGATGGGGCAAGTATAATAATCGAACTTGTTATAAGTGTGGATCACGGGATCACTTCATTAGAGATTGTCCAAAGTTAGCTGAAGAAGAAAATGTTCAGACTGTGAGGCCGAGTAACGCGACGGCTAGGGGTAGACCACCCAGAAACGCTGGGAATGTGAGTGGAAGTCAAAGAGGGACTACCGATACAGTTGTGAGATCGGAGGCAGGAGCACCTGCCCGAGCCTATGTTATACGTGCGCGAGAGAAAGCGTCATCTCCAGATGTCATCACTGGTACTTTTACTCTATTTGATACTGATTTGATTGCATTGATAGATCCAGGTTCTACCCATTCTTATGTATGTTTGAATCTAGTATCAAGTAAGACTCTACCTATTGAGTCTACTGAATTTGTGATTAGAGTATCAAACCCCTTAGGCAAGTGTGTCTTGGTGGATAAGGTATGCAATAACTGTCCATTGATGTTTTGAGATGTTTGTTTTCCGGTTAATTTGATGATGCTGCCATCCGATGAATTTGATATTATTCTGGGTATGGATTGGCTTACTTTGCATAATGCTATTGTGAATTGTAAAATAAAGAGTATTGATTTGAGAAGTCAGAATGGTGAGATGGTTCGAATTGAATCCAATGATTTGAAAGGGTTACCAGCTATTGTATCTGCGATGAAAGCTTTGAACTATGTGAGAAAGGGTTGCGAAGCTTATCTAGCATATGTGATTGATACAAAAGTGTCAGAAAAGAAAGTTGAATATGTGCCTGTGGTTAGTGAGTTTCCAGATGTGTTTCCTGAAGAATTACCAGGATTACCTCCAATCAGAGAAGTTGAATTCGGTATTGAATTAGTGTCGGGAACGACTCCTATCTCGATAGCTCCATATAGAATGGCACCGACCAAATTGAAAGAGTTGAAGTCTCAGTTGCAAGAGTTGACAGATAGAAGATTTGCATAACTGAGTTTCTCGCCCTGGGGTGCTCCCGTGTTGTTTGTGAAAAGAAAGACGGCACTATGAGGATGTGTATTGATTACCGACAGTTGAACAAAGTGACGATAAAGAATGAGTATCCTCTGCCACGTATTGATGATTTGTTTGATCAGCAGAAAGGAGCTACAATGTTTTCTAAAATAGATTTGAGATCGGGCTACTACCAGCTACGAGTCAAAGAGTCAGATGTACCGAAGACTGCTTTCAGAACGAGGTATGGACATTACGAATTCTTAGTTATGCCTTTCGAACTAACAAATGCTCCTGCAGTGTTTATGGATTTGATGAACCAGATATTCAGACCGTATTTGGATCATTTTGTCGTGGTATTCATTGATGATATTCTGATTTATTCCTGTGATGAGGTGCAACATGCCAAGCATTTGAGAATTGTGTTACAGACTCTGCGTGAGAAGCAATTGTATGCAAAGTTTAGCAAATGTGAGTTCTGGTTGCGTGAGCTTGGTTTTCTGGGACATGTTGTATCAGCTGTAGGAATACGAGTTCATCCGAGTAAAATCTCAGCTATTCTAGAATGGAAACCTCCGAGAAATGTGTCTAAAGTCTGTACTTTTCTGGGACTAGCGGGATATTATAGGCGGTTTGTGAAAGGCTTCTTGATGATTGCGGCTCCGTTGACGTAGTTGCTACAGAAAGATGTTAAATTCGAGTGGTCAGAAAAGTGCCATCAGATTTTTGAACAGTTGAAAGCGTTGTTGACGGAAGCACCAGTGTTAGTTCAACCTGAATCGGGTAAAGAATTCATAGTTTATAGTGATGCATCATTGAATGATTTGGGCTGTGTGCTGATGCAAGAAGGCAAAGTCATTGCTTATGCTTCGAGGCAGTTAAAGCCGCATGAAAAGAACTATCCGATGCACGACCTTGAATTAGCCGCAATTGTGTTTGCATTGAATATTTGGCGTCACTATTTATTTGGTGAGAAATGTCATATTTATACCGATCACAAAATCTTGAAGTACCTGATGACTCAAAAAGAATTGAATTTGCGATAGAGAAGATGGTTAGAATTGTTGAAAGATTACAAACTTGTGATTGATTATCATCCGAGCGAAGCTAATGTTGTTGTGGATGCCTTAAGTCGAAAGTCTCTATGTGCTTTGGGAGCTATGAGTACTCAGATAGATCTATGAGATGATGATTTAGTTTTGGCTGAGTTGAAAGTGAGACCGATGCTCGTACGTCAGATTTGTGGTGCCCAGAAAAGTGATATTGAAATGATGGCTAAACAAGATCAGTGTGGATTGAATGTCGATTCGAAATTTCGAGTTTATAGTGATGATTGTTTGAGATTCAAAAATCGGATTTGTGTTCCGAAGAATTCAGAGTTGATTCAGATAATTTTGGATGAACCTCACAATAGTCGTTTGACTGTTCATCCAGGGAGTACAAAAATGTATAATGATTTGAAACAGTTTTATTGGTGGCATGGTATGAAACGAGACATCTCTGACTTTGTGTCGAAATGTTTAATTTGTCTGCAAGTTAAAGCTGAACATCAGGTTCCATCCGGTTTGTTACAACCGATTATGATTCCTGAGTGGAAATGGGAGAGAATCACAATGGACTTCGTGTCGGAATTGCCTTTATCTCCGGGAAAGAAAGATGCAATATGGGTGATAGATGATAGATTGACGAAATCAACTCATTTCGTTCCAGTGAGAATAGATTATTCACTCGATAGATTGGCTGAATTGTATATTGCTGAGATTGTGAGGTTGCACGGGGTACCACTATCTATTGTATCTGACAGAGATTCGAGATTTACCTCGCGATTTTGGAAGAAATTGCAAGAGGCTTTAAGCACAAAGTTACATTTCAGTACTGCATTTCATCCGCAAACGGATGGACAATCCGAGCGGATCATTCAGGTTCTCGAAGATATGTTGAGGTATTGTATTCTTGAATTTGATAGTACGTGGGAAAAGCATTTACCGTTGATTGAGTTTGCATACAATAAAAGTTTTCAATCTAGCATTAAAATGGCACCGTATGAAGCTCTTTATGGTCGAAAATGTCGAAGTCCATTGTATTGGACTGAACTGAGTGAGAATAAGATTCACGCGGTTGATTTGATAAAAGAGACTGAACAAAAAGTAAAAGTGGTTCGTGACAGTTTGAAAGCAGCGTCGGATCGCCAGAAATCTTATGCAGACTTGAAACGTAAAGATATTGAATTTGAGGTTGGTGACAAAGTGTTTTTGAAAGTGTCTCCGTGGAAGAAAATACTTCGATTTGGCCGAAAAGGCAAGCTAAGTCCGAGGTTCATTGGGCCATATGAGATCATTGAACGAGTTGGGCCAGTTGCTTATAAATTGATGTTGCCACCCGAGTTAGAAAAGATTCATGATGTGTTTCATCTGTCGATGCTTCACGGTACAGATATGATCCGTCACATGTGATCGCTCCTACTGAGGTTGAAATTCAGTCAGATTTGTCGTATAATGAAGAACCGATTCAAATTTTGGCACGAGAGACCAAAGAATTTAGAAATAAAAGAATTTCCTTAGTGAAAGTGTTGTGGCACAAACACGGAGAAGAAGAGGCTATGTGGGAGCCTGAAAATGCTATGAGAGAGCAATATCCACACTTGTTCACTGGTAAGATTTTCGGGGACGAAAATCCCTAAGGGGGGGAGAGTAGTAACAGTCCGGTTTAGACCCTAGTCGGAACAGTGGTTTCGAGACCACAAATCCAAGGTCAAAAAAATATTTTAATATTTTTTTAGTGTTTGCAGTATGTGATTAAGCATGTGTGAAAGTTCTGTGTGGAAATTTTAGCGATCGTGTGCTTAATCTGTAAAAAGGACTTAATTGCGTAAAATGTAAAAGCTGTGTGCTAATTGTTAAAGTGCTTAATTGTCATGGACTTTTAAATGAGGGGTCCTTATGTTGTAAATAGACCATTAATGTTTTGAATGGACATAAATGGGTATATATTAGGTGTAACACCCCTTACCCGGAGTCTACGCCAGAATCGGGTCCGAGGCGTTACTAAACTTATCTCACGTAGTCAGACGAACTTAGGTTATCAAATCTCATTACAATTTAAAACATCGTCATACTCACGTCTAACATCCATAAAAGGGCCTACGAGACCCTATACCTGCCTCCGATAGGTTTCAGAGATGAATTGGAATATTTGCGCAATTAAGAAATTTTTTGCCTAAACAGGGGCCACACGCCCGTGTTGACTATGGGACACACCCGTGTGCCCCTAGACATGCCCGTGCCTTGCACCAGTGGTCGACACTGACTCGCATCACACGGTCTAGACACGACCGTGTCCTGTGCTCGTGGTCAACACTGACTCGCATAACACGGTGTACACATGCCCGTGTGCTGTGCCCGTGGTCGACACTTACCTATCCACATGGCCTGTCACACCCCCGTGTGCTTCAACCGTGTTGCGAATAAATTCCAACTTCATGGTGCAGGCTTCACGCGGCCTGGGCACATGCCCATGAACTGTCCGTGTGTCACACACAGCATAGACACACGCCCGTGTGCCTACTCGTGTGGACAAGAACAAGGCTATTTGCCAAGTTCCTTCCACCCTCTAACTCATACAACATGGATCCATTCAACATATCATCAAACAACTCATATTTTGCAATCTAAACTTCCATGAATGACTATATACTTTTATAAATGACAAGGTGAGCCATCAACCATTACAATATACAAAATAGTTTGTCTTAAAAGGGGGCCAACACATTTTGGCCAAAATAACAAAATAATCTAACTAGTCTAGCCCCTATACATGCCATATAAAAAAATCACTAAGTCTAGATATACCGAGGTGAGCTGATAGTGTGGGCGATCTTCTGGTTATCTGCGTATCCCGGATCGACTCTTAAATTCTATGAAACAAGGGAAAAGAAAAGGGGAGTAAGCTTTAAGCTTAGTAAGTTCACAAGTAAACAAATAACATCATAGTATGAGCTAAACCACAAATCGTATTACACTAACAAAAGCAATCCACATTCACATTCATGCTTACTCATTTCATCCCATACCACATCCCAACCATATTCTGAGCTTAATTCCCACATTCACTAATATACGTCCCTACACTTAATACCACAAAATCACGTGATCAACACATCATAACTACTCAATAAACCATTCATACTATCAACAACTTGGTGGTTTCGCACTTAGCCCACCATCAATCTTTAGTAGGGTGGTATCGCACATAGCCCACCAAAAGAATAACTATGGTGGTATCGCACATAGCCCACCAAAAGAATAACTACGGTGGTAACGCACATAGCCCACCGAATGATAAGTAGGCGATGGTATCGCACACAGCCTATCACAATTTCGTAATAAGATGGTATCGCACTTAGCCCACCATCAAATATTATCATTTTGTATTTACATATCTATTTCGTAACTCATACTTCAATTACTCAATAACTACCACATTCAATTCACTCGAACCGTATAAGTTTTCAATCATACTATGCACTAGTTAACATCAACAATGAATATGTATAAATGCATTGTTTACACATAAACTTACCTCGGTGCAAAACGTTTCAAATTGCGATTTAGTCCGTAACCTTACCTTTCCCCTGGACAAGGTTAATTCCACGCTTTTCTTGATCTATATAACATTTAAGTTTTCTCCATTTAGATCATTCTATGACCATAATGCATCAAAATTTACCTTTAGGCAAAACTGACTATTTTGCCCTTGTACTTTGGCAAAATTATGATTTTGCCCCTAGGCTCGTAAATCATTTTTCAACACATTATCTCATTAAATATGTCTAGCTGAACATTTATTCCTCTTACAACAACAAACAAATCTAACTATTTCATGCATTTATTACACATTTTCAATCTTTGCATTCAAGTCCTATCTAGGTGTTTTCATGCTAACACCTTCCATAAAAGTTGTTTCTCATCATCCAAACATTCATTTTCTTCCATAAAAACTGAGCTAACAACATAAATACTCTCATGGCAAGTATTTAACAAATTAGTCCCCTCATTAGCTAGCTTAAGCTTTGGGGACTCCAAAAGTACAAAAATCATCAAAAATAATTATCAAAAGGACTTACTTGCAAGGATGAGATGTAGCTGAAATTTTCAAGCTTTCAAACCCTTAAACTTGCTAAAATTTTTTATATTAGAGGGGGAGATGAATAGTGAAAGATGATAGCATCCTTTAGTCATCTTATTTTATCATATTTTAGTCAATTAGTCACCAACTATCACCTAATTTGACTAAAATTAATGCTTTTGTTCCCTATACACCCTATGGCCGGCCATTACACTCCAAAATGGTCCAATTGCATTTTAAAATCTTCCAAATTACATTTTATAGCTATTAGGTACCCTTACCTTATAAAATATAACTTTCGTATCTTATGCGATTTAGTCCTTTTTTCACAATTAAGCATGCTAATGCTAAAATTAAAGTACCAAAATTTCCACATAGCCATATTTTAAATGCTTTAACACATAAAATAATATCAAATATAATTTTCCTTATCCTCGGTTTAGTGGTCTCGAAACCACTGTTCCGACTAGCCCCAAAATTGGGCTGTTACAACTCTCCCCCTTTAGAGAATTTTCGCCCTCGAAAATCTTATCGGTAAAGAGGTTTGGATATTGTTCTCTCATGGCTTCTTCCGGTTCCCACGTAGCTTCTTCTACGCCGTGCATTTTCCATAACACTTTTACTAAGGCTATGTCTTTATTCCTCAACTATTTCACCTCTCGAGCCAAAATTTTAATTGGCTCCTCCTCATATGTCATATCCGGTCGTATCTCAATTTTTGTTGTAGGTATCACATGCGAAGGATCGGAGCGATAATGCCATAACATCGACACATGAAACACATTGTGAATTTTTTCTAACTCTACCGGTAAAGCCAACCGGTATGCCACTGGCCCAATTCTTTCAGTAATTTCATACGGCCCTATGAATCGCAGACTCAATTTCCCTTTTTGACCAAATCTCAATATTTTCTTCCACGGGGACACTTTCAGAAATACCTTGTCACCCACCTTAAACTCGGTTTCCTTTCTTTTCAAATCCGCATACGACTTTTGTCGGTCTGAAGCAGCTTTAAGACTATTCTGAATCACTTTCACTTTTTCCTTAGTCTCTTTAACTAGGTCGACCTCATGAATTTGCTTCTCACTAAGCTCGGTCCAATACAAAGGAGCCCGGCACTTACGACCAGACAAGACTTCATACGGTGCCATCCGTATACTCGACTGATAACTGTTGTTATAAGCAAATTCGACCAGGGGTAGGTATCTTTCCCAACTACCTTCGAACTCTAATACACATCATCGGAGCATATCTTCGAGAAATTGAATTATTCTCTCGGACTGACCATCAGTTTGCGGATGGAATGAAGTACTAAAATTTAACCTTGTACCCAAGGCCTCCTGCAACTTCTTCAAAAACCTCGAAGTAAATCTCGGATCTCTATCCAAGATAATGGATGCAGGCACTCCTTGTAATCTTACCACTTCCGCAATATATAACTCGGCTAACTTATCCAGCGAATAATCAACACGCACCGGTATAAAGTGAGCGACTTTGTTAATCTATCAACGATAACCCACACAACATCTTTCTTTTTCGGAGTCATAGGCAACCCCGTCACAAAATCCATGGTGATCCGATCCCACTTCCACTCGGGAACCATCACTGGCTGAAGCAATCCCGAAGGCACTTGATGCTCAGCTTTCACTTGTTGACAAATCAGACACCTTGTTACATACTCCGAGATGTCTCTTTTCATACTCGGCCACCAATAAAATTTCTTCAGACCATGGTACAGTTTCGTACCACCTGGATGTACTAACAAATAACTACTATGTGCCTCATGTAAAATTTCTCGGATCAACTCATCATCTCTGGGTACACAAATTCTATCATGAAACATCAAACAACCGTTCGAACCTACTTGAAAATCAGAATCATTTCCCGATTCACACTTAGCTCTCTTAGCTTGTATCTCACTATCATTCCTTTGAGCCTCACATATTTGTTGAATGAATAGTGGCCTAGCTCTCAACTCGGCCAATATAGTTCCATCATCAGACAATGCCAACCTCGTACTCATAGCTTTCAAAGCATACAGGGATTTCCTACTCAGGGCATCCGCAACCACATTCACTTTCCCCGGATGATAATCAATTACTAGCTCATAGTCCTTCAATAACTCGAGCCACCGGCATTGCCACAAATTTAAATCCTTTTGATCCATCAAATACTTCAAACTCTTGTGATCCGTGAAGATTTGGCACCTCTCACCATATAAATAATGTCGCCAAATTTTTAAAGCGAAAAAAATCGCAGCCAACTCCAAATCATGAATCGGATAATTCTTCTCGTGCGGTTTTAGCTGCCTTGAGGCGTAAGTGACTACCTTACCCTCTTGCATCAACACACAACCGAGACCATTTAATGATGCGTCACTGTAGACCACAAACTCTTTTCTCGACTCAGGTTGTACAAAAATCGGCGCCTCAGTCAACAATGTTTTCAATCTATCAAAACTCTGTTGACATTTCTCAGTCAATTCAAACTTAACATCTTTGTCCAATAGTTTTGTCATAGGAGTAGCAATCAGGGAAAATCCCTTCACAAACCTTCTGTAGTACCCTGCTAAACCCAAAAAGCTTCTGACTTCCAATACGTTTCTCGGCAGTTTCCACTCCACAATAGCCGAGATCTTACCCGGATCAACTCTAATACCATCACCTGACACAATGTGTCCTAGGAATCCGACCTTTCTGAGCCAAAACTCACTCTTACTAAATTTAGCATATAACTGCTTGTCATCAATAAAAACAACCATAAACTTGTCCAAATACGGTCAGAAGACACAGTTCATTAAGTCCATAAAAATCGCAGGGACATTTGTTAAACCGAACGGCATGACCAGAAAATTATAATGGCCATACCTCGCTCAAAATGTAGTTTTCGGCACGTCTTGCTCCTTAACCTTCAACTGGTAATAGCCAGACCTCGGGTCTATCTTGGAGAACAACGTAGCTCCATTCAGTTGATCGAATAGATCATCTATCCTTGGTAAAGGATACTTATTTTTCACCGTCACCTTGTTGAGTTGTCTGTAGTCTATACACAATCTCATTGACCCATCTTTCTTCTTTACAAATAGTACTGGAGCACCCCACGGTGAATAGCTCGGTCTCGCAAACCCCTTATCCGTCAACTCTTGCAACTGAACCTTCAATTCTTTTAACTCTAATGGTGCCATCCTATACGGAGCAACCGAAATAGGTGCCATTCCCGGAACTAACTCAATTCCAAACTCGATCTCTCTAACTGGAGGCAATCCGGGAAACTCTTTTGGGAATACGTCTGGATACTCACATACCACTGGCACGGTCTCAATCTTCACTTCAGATTCTTGAGTATTCAGCACGAAAGCGAGATAGGACTCACATTCCTTTCTCAAATATTTCTCAGCCACCAAGGAAGAGATCATCACCGGTAAACTATCTGACCCACTTGATTCGACCCGGATAACATCTCCATTTTCATATTTCAATTCAATAAATTTATTACCACAGTTCACTAAAACACTATGAGTAGTCAACCAATCTATCCCAAGAATCAAATCAAATTCATCAAATGGAAACAACATAAGGTTTGCCGGAAAATAATAACCCCTAATTGTCAAAGGACAATTTCTACACACCTTGTTAACTAACACAAGTTTACCTAACGGGTTTGACACCTTTACCACAAATTCCTTAGACTCAACAGTTATACTCAAACTAGATGCAAATCTCAAACAAATATAAGAATGGGTAGACCCCGGATCAATCAAAGCAATAACAAAGGTGTCATGAAAACAGAAAGTACCCGTTATTATATCTTGAGATGATGCCTCTTCATGAGCGCGACTGGCATAAGTCCTTGCAGGTGCCCGACCATCCAGTCTCACAGTAAAGTCTTGTGACGCACCTCTACCACTAATTCCACCTCGCGGGTTCTTTTGTGGCCTACCCCTAGAAGATACATTGTTTGATCTTATCTCTTGCTTCCTCTCCTTGTCATCCCTCTCAGGGCAGTTTCGGATGAAATGGTCGGGGGAACCACACTTATAACAATTCCGATTGTTTCCCTAACACTCCCTAGTGTGATGTCCGCCACAACTTGGGCACTCCGGTTTGGACTTTGGATTGCCCACACTTGCCATCGAGGTGGCTTGAACTCCCGAACCTGAGTACGTGTTGCCTCGCTCTCTTTGCGAAAATCTAACTGATGCAGTCGTTCGAGGATTCACTTCTTTGAACCTCTTCGATTGAGCTTGGTAAGATTTACTCATCGGCCTTTTTCTTACATCACGAGCCTCACTCACGGCTTTTCACTTTTCCTTGCTCACTTCTTCAGCCTTACTTGCCCTATCCACCAATACCACAAATTCCTTCAGTTCCAATATCCCGACTTAAAGTCTAACATCTTCATTCAGCCCATCTTCAAACCTCTTGCATAAAATGGCTTCTGTAGACACGCACTCATGAGCGTACTTGCTGAGCCTAACGAATTCGCGCTCATATTCTGCCACAATCATTCTTCCTTGTTTTAACTCGAGAAACTCTTTCTGTTTCTGGTCCACAAACCTCTGACTTATATACTTCTTTCGGAACTCTTCCAAAAACAAGTCCCACGTCACTCTCTCTTTCGGGACCACTAAGGTCAACGTTTTCCACCAATGGTAGGTCGAGTCCTTCAGCAAAGACACAGCGCATTTGAAGCTCTCGTTAGTTGTACAGGTGAGTTCATCAACTACTCTTATCGAGTTCTCAAGCCAGAACTCCGCCCGCTCGGGGTCATCATCTATATTGGCCCTAAACTCCTCGGCACCATGCTTACAAATCTTATCTATCGGGGGCTTGGTTATCCTCACTACATCTATACCTTGAGGAGCCACATGAACTGGTTGAGGTATAGGAGGGGGTGGGGGAGGTTGAGCATTTGGTTTTGCTCGTACATACTCCGTGTACCAGTTACTCATCATATGGAGGAAGGCTTCCGAAGCCTCTTCTCCCTGACCCCTAGTCTCGGGTCCACTTTCCACAGGCGCGGTCCCTTGCCTGGGAGCCGGCACATTACTAGCTGCGCCGTCAGCAGCCAATTGATTGGGATCCATACACTATATAAAAAACAAGTTTAAAATCATCAAAAGCCACCACACTTTCATTATACGCTTATGGCATGTATAGCTAGACTCTTACACACGCTACGGTAGTTCGAGAACCGACTAAACCATAGCTCTGATACCACTAAATGTAACACCTCTTACCCGTATTCTATGCCAGAATCGGGTCCGAGGCGTTACTAAACTTATCCCACATAGTCAGACGAACTTAGGTTATCAAATCTCATTACAATTTAAAATTTTGTCATACTCACGTCTAACATCCATAAAAGGGCCCATGAGACCCTATACCTTCCTCCGACAGATTTCGGAGATGAATTGGAATCTTTGCGCAGTTAAGAAAAATTTTACCTAAATAGGGGCCACACGCCCGTGTTGACTATGGGACACGCCCGTGTGCCCCTAGACATGCCCGTGTCTTGCACCCGTGGTCAACACTAACTCGCATCACACGGTCTACACATGCCCGTGGCCGTGTAGGCCGTGGTCGACACATCGACCAGATCACACACGTCACACACGCGCGCGTATGCTGTGCCCGTGGTCGACACTGACTTATCCACACGGCCTGTCACACCCCCGTGTGCTTTAACCTTGTAGCGAATTAAATTCCAACTTCAAGGTACAAACTTCACGCGGCCTGGGCACACGCCCATGAACTGTCCGTGTGTCGCACACAGCATAGACACACACCCGTGTGCCTACTCGTGTGGATAAGATCAAGGCTATTTGCCAAGTTCCTTCCACCCCTCTAACTCATACATCATGGATCCATTCAACATATCATCAAACAACTCATATTTTGCAATCTAAACTTCCATGAATGACTATATACTTTCATAAATGACAAGGTGAGCCATCAACCATGGCAATATACAAAATAGTTTGTCTTAAAAGGGGGCCAACACATTTTGGCCAAAATAACAAAATAATCTAACTAGTCTAGACCCTATACATGCCATATAAAAAATCACTAAGTCTAGATATACCAAGGTGAGCTGATAGTGTGGGCGATCTTCTAGTTATCTGCGTATCCCGGTTCAGCTCTTAAACTCTATGAAACAAGGGAAAAGAAAAGGGGAGTAAGCTTTAAGCTTAGTAAGTTCACATGTAAACAAATAACATCATAGTATGAGCTCAACCACAAATCGCAGTACACTAACAAAAGCTATCCACATTCACATTCATGCTTACTCATTTTATCCCGTACCACATCCCAACCATAGTCCGAGCTTAATGCCCACATTCACTAACATACGTCCCTGCACTTAATACCACAAAATCACGTGATTCAACACATCATAACTACTCAATAAACCATTCATACTATCAACCACTTGGTGGTTTCTCACTTAGCCCAACATCAGTCTTTAGTAGGGTGGTATCGCACATAGCCCACTAAAAGAATAACTATGGTGGTAACGCACATAGCCCATCGAATGATAAGTAGGCGATGGTATTGCACACAGCCCATCACAATTTCGTAATAAGATGGTATCACACTTAGCCCACCATCAAATATTATCATTTCGTATTTACATATCTATTTCGTAATTCATACGTCAATTACTCAATAACTACCACATTCAATTCATTCGAACCGTATAAGTTCTCAATCATACTATGCACTAGTTAACATCAACAATGAATATGTATAAATGCATTGTTTACACATAAACTTACCTTGGTGCAAAACGTTTCAAATTGCAGTTTAGCCTGTAACCTTGCTTTTCGCCCGATCAAGGTTAATTCCGCGCTCTTCTTGATCTATATAACAATAAAGTTCACTCATTTAGATCATTCTATGATCATAATGCATCAAAATTTACACTTAGGAAAAAATGACAATTTTGCCCTTATACTTTGGCAAAATTACGATTTTACCCCTAGGCTCGTAAATCATTTTTCAACACATTATCTCATTAAATATGTCTAGCTGAACATTTATTCCTCTTACAACAACCTACAAATCTAACTATTTCATGCATTTATTACACATTTTCAATCTTTGCATTCAAGTCCTATCTAGGTGTTTTCATGCTAACACCTTCCATAAAAGTTGTTTCTCATCATCCTAACATTCATTTTCTTCCATAAAAACTCAGCTAACAACATAAAAACTCTAATCCCAAGTATTTAACAAATTAGTCCCCTCATTAGCTAGCTTAAGCTTTGGGGACTCCAAAAGTACAAAAATCATCAAAAATAATTATCAAAAGGACTTACTTGCAAGGATGAGATGTAGCTGAAATTTTCAAGCTTTCAAACCCTTAAACTTGCTGAAATTTTCGATAGTAGAAGGGGAGATGAATAGTGAAAGATGATAGCTTCGTTTAGTCATCTTTTTTTATCATATTTTAGTCAATTAGTCACCAACTATCACCTAATATGACTAAAATTAATTCTTTTGTTCCCTATACACCCTATGACCGGCCATTACACTCCAAAATGGCCCAATTGCATTTTAAAATCTTCCAAATTACATTCTATA
Source organism: Gossypium sturtianum (assembly GCA_025698515.1). NCBI lineage: Eukaryota > Viridiplantae > Streptophyta > Magnoliopsida > Malvales > Malvaceae > Gossypium > Gossypium sturtianum. The sequence continues at coordinate 65,508,636 of CM046946.1, read as the reverse complement.
GCTATTAGGTACCCTTACCTTATAAAATAGAACTTTTGTATCTTATGCGATTTAGTCCTTTTTTCACAATTAAGCATGCTAATGCTAAAATTAGAGCATCAAAATTTTCACATAGCCATATTTTAAATGCTTTAACACATAAAATAATATCAAAGATAATTTTCCTTATACTCGGCTTAGTGGTCTGGAAACCACTGTTTTGACTAGCCCTAAAATCGGGCTGTTACAACTCTCCCCCTTTAGAGAATATTCGCCCTCGAAAATCTTACCGGTAAAGAGGTTTGGATATTGTTCTCTCATGGCTTCTTCCGGTTCCCACGTGGCTTCTTCTACACTGTGCTTTTGCCATAACACTTTTACTAAGGCTATGTCTTTATTCCTCAACTGTTTCACCTCTCGAGCAAAAATTTTAATCGGCTCCTCCTCATATGTCATATCCGGTCGTATCTCAATTTCTGTTGGAGGTATCACATACGAAGGATCGGAGCGATAATGCCTTAACATCGACACATGAAACACATTGTGAATTTTATCTAACTCTACCGGTAAATCAAACTGGTATGCCAGTGGCCCAATTCTTTCAGTAATTTCGTACGGCCCTATGAATCGCGTACTCAATTTCCCTTTTCGACCAAATCTCAATATTTTCTTCCACGGGGACACTTTCAAAAATACCTTGTCACCCACCTTAAACTCGATTTCCTTTCTTTTCAAATCTGCATACGACTTTTTTCGGTCTGAAGTAGCTTTAAGACTATTCCGAATCACTTTCACTTTTTCCTCAGTCTCTTTAGCTAGGTCGACCCCATGAATTTGCTTCTCACTAAGCTCGGTCCAATACAAAGGAGCCCGACACTTACGACCATACAAGGCTTCATACGGTGCCATCCGTATACTCGAATGATAACTGTTGTTATAAGCAAATTCGACAAAGGGTAGGTATCTTTCCCAACTACCTTCAAACTCTAATACACAGTATCGGAACATATCTTCGCGAACTTGAATTACTCTCTCAGACTGACCATCAGTTTGCGGATGGAATGTAGTACTAAAATTTAACCTTGTACCCAAGGCCTCCTGCAACTTCTTCCAAAACCTCGAAGTAAATCTCGGATCTCTATCCGAGATAATGGATGCAGGCACTCTATGTAATCTTACCACTTCCGCAATATATAACTCGACTAACTTATCCAGCGAATAATCAACATGCATCGGTATAAAGTGAGCAGACTTCGTTAATCTATCAACGATAACCCACACAGCATCTTTCTTTTTCGGAGTCACAGGCAACCCCATCACAAAATCCATGGTGATCCGATCCCACTTCCACTCGGGAACCATCACTGGCTGAAGCAATCCTGAAGGCACTTGATGCTCAGCTTTCACTTGTTGACAAATTAGACACCTTGTTACATACTCCGAGATGTCTCTTTTCATACCCGGCCACTAATAAAACTTCTTCAGATCATGGTACAGTTTCGTACTACCTGGATGTACTAACAAATAACTACTATGTGCCTCATGTAAAATTTCTCGGATCAACTCATCATCTCTGGGTACACAAATTCTATCACGAAACATCAAACAACCGTCTGAACCTACTCAAAAATCAGAATCATTTCTCGATTCACACTTAGTTCTCTTAGCTTGTACCTCACTATCATTCCTTTGAGCCTCACATATTTGTTGAATGAATAGTGGCCTATCTCTCAACTCAGCCAATATAGTTCCATCATCAGACAATGCCAACCTCGTACTCATAGCTTTCAAAGCATACAAGGATTTCCTACTCAGGGCATCCGGAACCACATTCGCTTTCCCCGGATGATAATAAAGTACTAGCTCATAGTCCTTCAATAACTCGAGTCATCGGCGTTACCGTAAATTTAAATCCTTTTGATCCATAAAATACTTCAAACTCTTGTGATCTGTGAAGATTCGGCACCTCTCACCATATAAATAATGTCGCCAAATTTTTAAAGCGAAAACAATCGCAGCCAACTCCAAATCATGAATCGGATGATTCTTCTCGTGCGGTTTTAGCTGCCTCTAGGCGTAAGCGACTACCTTACCCTCTTGCATCAACACACAACCGAGACCATTTAATGACGCGTCACTATAGACCACAAACTCTTTTCCTAACTCAGGTTGTACTAAAACCAGCGCCTCAGTCAACAATGTTTTCAATCTATCAAAACTCTGTTGACATTTCTCAGTCCATTCAAACTTAAAATCTTTATGCAATAGTTTCGTCATAGGAGTAGCAATCAGAGAAAATCCCTTCACAAACCTTCTGTAGTACCCCGCTAAACCCAAAAAGCTTCTGACTTCCAATACGTTTCTCGGCAGTTTCCACTCCACAATAGTTGAGATCTTACCCGGATCAACTCTAATACCATCACCCGACACAATGTGTCCTAGGAATTCAACCTTTCTGAGCCAAAACTCACTCTTACTAAATTTAGCATATAACTGCTTGTCTCTCAAAGTCCGTAAGACAATTCTTAGATGTTCCGCATGATCACTCTCATCTCGAGAATAAATCAATATGTCATCAATAAAGACAACCACAAACTTGTCCAAGTACGGTCGGAAAACACAGTTCATTAAGTCCATAAAAATCGCAGGGGCATTCGTTAAACCGAACGGCATGATCAAAACTCATAATGGCCATACCTCATTCAAAATGCAGTTTTCGGGACGTCTTGCTCCTTAACCCTCAACTGGTAATAGCCAGACCTCAGTTCTATCTTGGAGAACACCGTAGCTCCTTTCAGTTGATCGAATAGATCATCTATCCTTGGTAAAGGATACTTATTTTTCACCGTCACCTTGTTGAGTTGTCTGTAGTCTATACACAATCTCATCGGCCCATCTTTCTTCTTTACAAATAGTACTGGAGCACCCCACTTTGAATAGCTCAGTCTCGCAAAACCCTTATCCGTCAACTCTTGCAAATGAACCTTCAATTCTTTTAACTCTAATGGTGCCATCCTATACGGAGCAACCGAAATAGGTGCCATTCCTGGAACTAACTCAATTCCAAACTCGATCTCTCTAACTGGAGGCAATCCGGGTAACTCTTCTAGGAATACGTCCGGATACACACATACCACCGGCACGGTCTCAATCTTCAATTCAGATTCTTGAGTATTCAGCACGAAAGCGAGATAAGAATCACATCCCTTTCTCAAATATTTCTCACCCACCAAGGAAGAGATCATCACCGGTAAACCATCTGACCCACTTGATTCGACCCGGATAACATCTCCATTTTCACATTTCAACTCAATAAATTTATTACCATAGTTCACTAAAAAACTATGAGTAGTCAACCAATCCATCCCAAGAATCAAATCAAATTTATCAAACGGCAACAACATAAGGTTTGCCGGAAAACAATAACCCCTAATTGTCAAAGGACAATTTCTACACACCTTGTTAACTAACACATGTTTACCTAACGGGTTTGACACCTTTACCACAAATTCCGTAAACTCAATAGTCATACTCAAACTAGATGCCAATCTCAAACAAATATAAGAATCGGTAGACCCCGGATCAATCAAAGCAATAACAAAGGTGTCATGAAGAGAGAAAGTACCCGTTATTATATCTGGAGATGATGCCTCTTTACGAGAGCGAATGGCATAAGTCCTTGCAGGTGCCCGACCTTCCGGTCTCATAGCAGAGTCTCGTGACGCACCTCTACCACTAATCCCACCTCCCGGGTTCTTTTGTGGCCTACCCCTAGAAGATACATTGCTTGATCCTATCTCTTGATTCCTCTCCTTGTCATCCCTCTCAGGGCAGTTTCAGATGAAATGGTCGGGGGAACCACACTTATAACAATTCCGATTGTTTCCCCAACGCTCCCAGTGTGATGTCTGCAACAATTTGGCCACTCTGGTTTAGACTTTGGATTGCCCACACTTGCCATCGAGGTGGCTTGAACTCCCGAACCCGAGTACGTGTTGTCTCGCTCTCTTTGTAAAAATCCAACTGATGCAGTCGTTCAAGGATTCACTTCTTTGGACCTCTTCGATTGAGCTTGGTAGGATTTACTCATCGGCATTTTTCTTGCATCCCGGGCCTCACTCATGGCTTTCCGCTTTTCCTTGCTCAATTCTTCGGCCTTACTTGCCCTATCCACCAATACCACAAATTCCTTCAGTTCTAAAATCCCGACTAAAAGTCTGACATCTTTATTCTGCCCATCTTCAAACCTCTTGCATAAAATGGCTTCTGTAGACATGCACTCTTGAGCGTACTTGCTGAGCCTAACAAATTCGTGCTCATATTTCGCCACAGTCATTCTTCCTTGTTTTAACTCGAGGAACTCTTTCCGTTTCTGGTCCACAAACCTCTGACTTATATACTTCTTTTGAAACTCTTCCAAAAAGAAGTCCCACGTCACTCTCTAATTCGGGACCACTAATGTCAACGTTTTCCACCAATGGTAGGCCGAGTCCTTCAGCAAAGACACAGCACATTTTAAGCTCTTCTCATGTGTACAGAAGAGTTCATTAAATAATCTTATCGAGTTCTCAAGCTAGAACTCTGCCTGCTCTGGGTCATCATCTATATTGGCCCTAAAATCCTCGGCCCTATGCTTACAAATCTTATCTACCGGGGGCTTGGTTATCCTCACTACATCTATACCTTGAGGAGCCACAAGAACTAGTTGAGGTATAGGAGGGGGTGGGGGAGGTTGAGCATTTGGGTTTGCTCGTACATACTCCGTGTACCAGTTACTCATCATTTGGAGGAAAGCTTCCCGAGCCTCTTCTCCCTGACCCCTAGTCTCGGGTCCACTTTCCACAGGCGCGATCCTGCGTGTGAGAGTGGCGATGACATTACTAGCTGCGTCAAGAAATTGATTGATCGGGATCCATACACTATATAAAAAACAAGTTTAAAATCATTAAAAGCCACCACACTATCATTATACGCTTATGGCATGTATAGCTAGACTCTTATACACGCTACGGTAGTCCGAGAACCAACTAAACCATAGCTCTGATACCACTAAATGTAACACCCATTGCCAGTATTCTGCACCGAAATCGGGTCCGAGGCTTTACTAAACTTATCTCACAAGGTCAGACGAACTTAGGTTATCAAATCTCATTACAATTTAAAACTTCCTCATAATCACGTCTAACATCCATAAAAGGGCCTACGAGTCCCTATACCTGCCTCCGACAGGTTTCGAAGATGAATTTGAATCTTTGCGCAATTAACAAATTTTTTGCCTAAATAGGGGCCACACGCCAGTGTTCACTATGGGACACGCTCGTGTGCTCCTAGACATGCCCGTGCCTTGCACCCGTGGTTGACACTGACTCGCATCACACGGTCTACACACGCCCGTGTGCTGTGCTCGTTGGCCTGTCTGCTGTGCCCGTTGGCCCGTCTGCTGTGCCCGTTGTCGACACTGACTCGTATCACACGGTCTACACACGCCCGTGTGCTATGCCCGTGGTCGACACTGACTCATCCACATAGCCTGTCACACCCCCGTGTGCTTCAACCGTGTGGCGAATTAAAATCCAACTTCAAGGTGCGGACTTCACGCGTCCTGGGCACACGCCCATGAACTGTCCGTGTGTCATACACGGCTTAGACACACGTCCGTGTGCCTACTCGTATGGACAAGAACAAGGCTATTTACCAAGTTCCTTCCACCTTCTAACTGATACAACATGGATCCATTCAACATATAATCAAACAACTCATATTTTGTAATCTAAACTTCCATGAATGACTATATACTTTCATAAATGACAAGGTGAGCCATCAACCATGGCAATATACAAAATAGTTTGTCTTAAAAGGGGGCCAACACATTTAGGCCAAAATAACAAAATAATCTAACTAGTCTAGCCCCTATACATGCCATTAAAAAAATTACTAAGTCCAGATATACCGAGGTGAGCTGATAGTGTGGGTGATCTTCTGGTTATCTACGTATCTCGGGTCGGCTCTTAAACTCTATGAAACAAGGGAAAAGAAAAGGGGAGCAAGCTTTAAACTTAGTAAGTTCACATGTAAACAAATAACATCATAGTATGAGCTAAACCACAAATCGCATTCCACTAACTAAATCAATCCACATTCACATTCATGCTTACTCATTTTATCCCGTACCACATCCCAACCATATTCTGAGCTTAATGCCCACATTCACTAACATACGTCCCTGTACTTAATACCACAAAATCACGTGATTCAACACATCATAACTACTCAATAAACCATTCATACTATCAACCACTTGGTGGTTTCACACTTAGCCCACCATCAATCTTTAGTAGGGTGGTATCGCACATAGCCCACCAAAAGAATAACTACGGTGGTAACGCACATAGCCCACCGAATGTTAAGTAGGCGATGGTATCGTACTTAGCCCACCATCAAATATTATCATTTCGTATTTACATATCTATTTCGTAATTCATACGTCAATTACTCAATAACTACCACATTCAATTCACTCGAACCGTATAAGTTCTCAATCATACTATGCACTAGTTAACATCAACAATGAACATGTATAAATGCATTGTTTACACATAAACTTACCTCGGTGCAAAATGTTTCAAATTGTGATTTAGTCCGTAACCTTGTCTTTCCCCCGATCAAGGTTAATTCCGCGCTCTTCTTGATCTATATAACAATAAAGTTCACTCATTTAGATCATTTTATGATCATAATGCATCAAAATTTACACTTAAGCAAAAGTGACTTTTTTACCCTTGTACTTTGGCAAAATTACGATTTTACCCCTAGGCTCGTAAATCATTTTCAACACATTATCTCATTAAATATGTCTAGTTGAACATTTATTCCTCTTACAACAACCCACAAATATAACTATTTCATGCATTTATTACACATTTTCAATCTTTGCATTCAAGTCCTATCTAGGTGTTTTCATGCTAACACCTTCCATAAAAGTTATTTCTCATCATCCTAACATTCATTTTATTCCATAAAAACTCAGCTAACAACATAAATACTCTCATGTCAAGTCCTTAAACTTTCAACCATTTAACAAATTAGGCCCCTCATTAGCTAGCTTAAGCTTTGGGGACTCCAAAAGTACAAAAATCATCAAAAATAATTATCAAAAGGACTTACTTGCAAGGATGAGATGTAGCTAAAATTTTCAAGCTTTCAAACCCTTAAACTTGCTGAAATTTTTGGTAGTAGAGGGGAAGATGAATAGTTGAAGATGATAGCTTCCTTTTGTCATCTTATTTTATCATATTTTAGTCAATTAGTCACCAACTATCACCTAATTTGACTAAAATTAATTCTTTTGTTCCCTATACACCCTATGGCCGGCCATTACACTCCAAAATGGCCCAATTGCATTTTAAAATCCTCCAAATTACATTCTATAGCTATTAGGTACCCTTACCTTATAAAATAGAACTTTCACATCTTATGCGATTTAGTTCTTTTTTCACAATTAAGCATGCTAATGTAAAATTAAAGCACCAAAATTTCCACATAGCCATATTTTAAATGCTTTAACACATAAAATAATATCAAAAATAATTTTCCTTATCCTTGATTTAGTGGTCTCGAAACCACTGTTTCGACTAGCCCCAAAATCGAGCTGTTACATTAGGTGAATTTATATTGTGATAATAAAGGGAAAAATGGTAAACTTTGTATTAATGTTAATATAATATAACAAACACATTAAAAAGCCATTCTCATCTTTACTATTGCCAAAATTGAAGAAGAAAAAGAAAGAAATAGGGCTTGAAACATTCGGCCATTGCTATCCTTGATTAAGGTATGACTTTTGATCAATTTTTTATAATTTCTACGTTTTTGTGATCGTTGCTTTGTGCTCTAGTTAACCCATGCTTTAATTTTAGAATTTGATGAAGATTTTGAGATTTTCCATTGATGAACATGTGAGGTTTGTGTTGATAGTTGGTAAAATATGAAAGCTTAGTGTTGGGTTAACATAGTTTGTATATTTTTGGTGAAATTGAGTAATTTGGGCTAAATTGAGAAAAGTGGAAATTGAGGGACTAAAATGTGAAATACATGAAATGTGTGGACTTGTATTAGCATGGGAAGAATTTGGCTAAGCATGTGTGATTTGAAATTGTGTGTATTTTGTGATTTGATGAAATAGGGACTAAAGTGTCGAAAGGCGAAAATTGAGGGCCATTTTGTAAAATGCCCAAAATATGTTTGTTTGGACTAAATTGAATGAGTTGGTGATTGAATGAGTTAATATTTTATATGTATAGACCAAGAAAGGAGAAGTTCGGATCGAGATCGAGGCAAAGACAAAGTGCTCGATTAATCGACCGTTCCGGTATTTTGACATCCGAAGTAAGTTCGGATATAATACTAGTTGTTAAATTATATCTATGTGATGTGAATTGAATGAATATATACATAATTATGAGATTAGAAATGCTATGTGCGAAATTGAAATAGATAGCACTAAGTGTGCGAAATTAGAAACGAGACAGAGATGGTTAGCACTGTGTGTGCGAAAAGATAGAAGCTTCGGCTTATTGTTTTGGCACTGTGTGTGCGTTATCGATATAAGTTTGGTTTAACATATTTGCACTAAGTGTGCGATGACGATTATGTTTCGATCATAAAACTAGCACTAAGTGTGCGAATAAATCAAAATAATAGCAAAGATTGAACGAGATGTAATATTGAGCAATTGAGTAGCATGAATGGTGAGTAACTATGTGTTGATCAAGGTACGTTTGAACCTATGTGGTTGATGAAAGTTTTAAAAGTTGAATGAATAGATATTTGAGCATATGTTTGAGATTGATGATGTGCTTAATTGTGCATTTATCTAAGTGATGGTTCAATTATATGCTGATGTGGTATTATTGAGTTGTATATATTATATTTCGAACTTACTAAGCTTTGAAAGCTTACTGTGTGATTTGTTTCTCTGTTTTACAGTGTCAGTAAAGCTAGCTTGGATCCGAGGATCGTCAGCTTCTCTATCACACTATTGGCAATCGATTTTGGTACTTTTGAAATATGTGTATAAGTAGTATATGGCATGTATAGGCTATTAAATGTGGCATGTTTTGGAGTTGTGTAAATATTGCCATGAGACATGATTTAAAGGTTGAATGGTGAAGTAATATATGTGTGAGATATGTGTATGATAAATATGGTTTCTTTCATGCTTGAGTTAGTTGAAGGAAATGGTGTTTTATATGTGAATTTGTGGCTTGATTAAATGATGTTTGGCTAATATGATTTAGGATGTGAAATTTGTATTTTAGTTGGACTTAATTAAGATGAATTTGAGCATGGCTATAGATGGTATTGTTGATGGTTAATTGATCCTTGAAATGGTATGTTTTAGTTGCATTTGAGGTATGAAATGGTAATGGTTTGGTGCATATAGGTGATTTAATGTGTGGGAGGCAAGCTTGGCCATGAAAATGGCCTATAACTGCCCACACGGTTGAGCACACGGGCATGTGGCTCAACCGTGTCGTTTAAGTTTGCCAAGTGAAACAAGTCAGTAGCGACCACGAGTTGGACACACGGGCGTGTGACTAGCCGTGTGATGCAAGTCAGGATCGACCACGGGTGAGGCACACGGGCGTGTCTCAGGCCGTCTGGACAAGACAGTATATATCCCCTTTTTTGACACGGCTTGGACGCATGGGCGTGTCCACGGCCGTGTGAGGCACACGGCCTACCCACACGGGCGTGTGACCTCTGCAGTTTTGAAAAATCTTTAAAATTTTGAAAATTTTTGTATGTATTCGATTTGGTCCCGACCTCTTTCTAACACTAGTTTAAGGTCTCGTAGACCTCGATAAGGGACTATATGTTTGTGTTTGTATACGTTTGATTGGTGATTAACATTGTGTTGATTAAATGGATGTGAAATGTTTCGAATGTTCAGTAATGCCTCTTAACCCTATTCCGGCAATGGTTCTGGGTTAGAGGCGTTACATGATACATCACTATATACAAACTCCTTGCCCGACTCAGGTTTCATTAAAATCGGTGCTTCTGTCAACAAGGTTTTCAATCTCTCGAAACTCTATTGGCATTTCTCAGTCCATTCAAACTTGACATCTTTATGCAGTAGTTTCGTCATTGGGGTAGCAATCATGGAAAACCCCTTTACGAACCATCTGTAATACCCCGCTAAACCCAAAAAGCTCCTGACTTTTGACACATTTCTTGGCGGTTTCAACTCCACAATAGCCGAGATCTTATTCGGATCAACTCTAATACCATCACCCGACACAATGTGTCCTAGGAATCTGACCTCTCAGAACCAAAACTCACTCTTGCTAAATTTAGCATACAACTGCTTGTCTCTTAAAGTCTGCAAAACAATTCTCAGATGCTCTGCATGATCACTCTCATCCCGAGAATAAATCAGTATATCATCGATAAAGACAACTACAAACTTGTCCAAATATGGTCGGAAGACTCGGTTCATTAAATCCATAAAAATCACAGGAGCATTCGTTAAACCAAATGGCATGACAAGAAACTCATAATGGCCATACCTCGTCCGAAATGCAGTTTTCGGCACATCCTGCTCCTTAACCCTTAACTGATAATAACCGGACCTTAAATCTATCTTGGAGAACACTGTAGCTCCCTTCAGTTGGTCAAATAAATCATCTATTCTTGGTAAAGGGTACTTATTCTTCATTGTCACCTTATTGAGCTGTCTATAGTCTATGCACAATCTCATCGACCCATCTTTTTTTCACAAAAAGTACCGGAGCACCCCACGGCGAATAGCTCGGTCTTGCAAAACCCTTATCCGTTAACTCTTGCAACTGAGCCTTCAATTCTTTCAACTCTAATGGTGCCATCCTATACGGAGCAACCGAGATAGGTGCCGCTCCCGGAACTAACTCAATTCCAAACTCGATCTCTCTAACTGGAGGTAACCTGGGTAACTCTTTCGGAAACACATCTGGATATTCGCATACCACCGGCACTGATTCAATCTTTATCTCTAACTCTTGAGTATTCGGTACAAAGGCGAGATAGGACTCGTATCCTTTCCTCAAGTATTTCTCAGCTACCATAGTTGAAATTATCACAGGCAAACTATCCGATTTACCTGATTCAACCCGAATGACATCTCCATTTTCACACTTTAATTCAATAAACTTGCTACCACAGTTTCACTAAAACATTATGGGCATTCAACCAATCCATACCAAGAATCAAGTCAAATTCATCAAACAGCAACAACATAAGGTTTGCCGGAAAACAATGACCTCTAATTGTCAAAGGAAAATTCCTACACACCTTGTCAACTAGCACATGTTTGCCTAAAGGGTTTGACAATTTTGCTACAAATTCCGTAGATTCAACAATCATGCTCATACTAGATGCCAATTTCATGCAAATGTAAGAATGGGTAGACCCCGGATCAATCAAAGCAATAACAAAAGTGTCATGAAGAGAAAAAGTACCGATTATCACGTCTGGAGACGATGCCTCTTCGCGAGTGCGAATGGCATAAGTCCTTGCAGGAGCCCGACCCTCCGGCCTCACAGTAGAATCTCGAGGCGTACTTCTACCACTAGTCCCACCTCCCGAGTTCTTTTGTGATCTACCCCTTGAAGATACATTGCTAGACCTTATCTCTTGCTTCCTTTCCTTGTCATCTCTCTCAGGACAATTTCGAATAAAATGATCGGGGGAACCACACTTATAACAATTTTGGTTGTTTCCCCAACACTCCCCAGTGTGATTCCTACCACAATTTGGACACTCCGGTTTGGACTTTGGATTGCCCACACTTGCCATCGAAGTGGCTTGAACTCTTGAGCCTGAGTAGGTACCACCTCGATCTCTATGTGAGTATTCGACTGATGCAACCGTTAGAGGGTTTACTTCCTTGGACCTCTTCGATTGAGCTTGGTATGATTTCCTCATCGGTCTTTTTCTTACATCCCGGGCCTCACTCACAGCTTTCCTCTTTTCCTTATTCAGTTCTTCGGCCTTACATGCCTTATCAACCAACACTACAAACTCTTTTAATTCTAAAATCCCAACTAGAAGTCTGATATCCTCATTCAGTCCATCTTCAAACCTCTTGCACAAAATAGCTTCTGTAGACACGCACTCTTGTGCATAGTTACTGAGCCTAACAAACTCGCGCTAATATTTTGCCACAGTCATTTTTCCTTGCTTCAATTCAAGGAATTTTTTCCGTTTCTGGTCCACAAACCTCTGACTTATATACTTCTTTCGGAACTCTTCCAAAAAGAAGTCCAATGTTACTCTCTCCTTTGGGACCACCGACGTCAACGTTTTCCACCAATGGTATGTCGAGTCCCTCAGCAAAGACATGGTGCATTTTAAGCTCTCCTCAGGTGTGCGGGAGAGTTCATCAAACACCCTCATCGAGTTCTCAAGCCAGAACTCCTCCCTCTCAGGGTCATCGTCTATATTAGCTCTAAATTCCTCGACCCCTTGCTTACGAATCTTATCTACCGGGGGCTTGGTTATCCTCACTAAATCTATACCTTGAGGAGCCACTGGGACTGGCTCAGGTATAGGAAGGGGTGGAGGAGGTTGGGCGTTTGGGTTTGCTCGTACATACTCTGTGTACCAATTACTCATCATTTGGAGAAAGGCCTCCCGAGCCTCTTCTCCTTGACCCCTAGTCTCGAGTCCACTCTCTACAGGCGCGGTCCCTTGCGCGGGAGTCGGCGCGTTACTAGCTGCGTCATCAGCAGCCGCTCGATCGAGATCCATTTACTATATGAAAACACAGTTTAGAATTGTCAGAAGCGACCACACTATCATTATACACTTATGGCATGTATAGCTAGACCCTAACACATGCTACGGTAGTCTGAGAACTGACTAAACCATAGCTCTGATACCATTAAATGTAACACCCCTTACCCGTATTCTACGTCGGAACCGGGTACGAGGCGTTACTGGACTTGACTTTCTAGGTCATACAACTTTAAGCTTAAAAACTTCATTCCAACTTAACATTTCCCATTTACAATCAATACATTCTCATTAAGGGCCTACGAGGCCTTAATCAAGCATACGGAGGATCTCAGAACCCAACCAGGAGCTTTTGTACATATATTTTTTTGTCTAAATAGGGACAACACGCCCGTGTGAAATGGGACACGCCCATGTGGGCAGGCCGTGTGGTCACACACGCCCATGTCCCTAACCCGTGTGGGATTTATTTTCATTTCGAACCTACATGGGTTTTCACACGACCGGACACATGCTCGTGTTCTTGGCCAGTGTGTTCCACATGGCCTAGACACTCCCGTGTCCTCGCCCGTGTGTAAAAACTTGGGTATTCTATTTGTGACGTCGGCAATCTCATAAGGGACACATAGCCTAAGCACACGCCCGTGTGGCTAGCTCGTGGTCGACACTGACTTGAAACACTAACAGGTAGGGGACACACGGCCTAGTCACACACCCATGGGACTGACCGTGTGTCACACACGGCCTAGACACACGCCCGTGTGCCTACCCGTGTGGACATAGACAAGGCTATTTGCCAAGCTCTTTTTGCCACCCTAGTTTACACAACATATTTCCATTCATCACATCATCAAGCAACTCAATTTATGCAACAACACTTTCTTGAATAACCTCATATTTCATAACTTAAACATAATGAGCCATCAACTATGGCAATATACAAAAGAATTCATCCTTAAGGAAGTTAATACATACTTGGCCAAAATAACAAAACAATTCACTAAGTCTAGCCGCTATACATGCCATACTCAAAATGCTAGTTCTAGATATACCGAGATAAGCTGATAGTGTGGGTGATCTTCCAATTATCTTCGTATCTCGACCCGGCTCTTTGACACTATAAAACAAGGGAAAAGAAAGGGAGTAAGCTTTACGGTTAGTAAGTTTACATGTAAACAATAAACATCATAATATGTGCTAATCAATAAATAGCATCACATACTAAGCAAGAACAATCCACTTTCATAATCATGCTTACTCATTTCATCCCTTACCATATTCCGAGCTTATCACGAGCCAAATGCTCACATTATTTAACATACAATCCTGCACTTATCACCGCATAATCTCATGAAACAACACTCAACAATTCCACAATAAGCCATTCATAGTATTACCTAACACTCGGTGGTTTCGCACTTAGCCCACCATTTAACTTTAATGGGGTGGTATCGCACATAGCCCACCAACGAGATTATTTACGGTGGTATCGCACTTAGCCCACCAAATGATGGTATCACACACAAACCATCGTGAATAAGTATTAAGGTGGTATCGCACATAGCCCACCAACAAGAATAATTAAGGTGGTATCGCACACAGCCCACCATTAATTACTACGGATAATATTCCATACCTACATATCTAATTCAACATACATAAGGAATTTATTCATTTTCTACCACATTCAATCCATTTAAATTGTAAGTGTTCTCAATCATACAATGCACCAATACGTAACAACATGTATATTTAAGATTCATCGTTTACACATAAACTTACCTCGGTGCAAAATGTGTTAATTTACGGTTTAATCCGAAACCTTGCCTTTTCCCCGGTCAAGGTTAATTTCGTGCTCTTCTTGATCTATAACAACAAAATTCACTCATTTAAATCATTTTATGATCATAATGCATCTTAATCTCTACTTAAGCAAAATGACCATTTTGCCCTTGTACTATGGCAAAATTACGATTTTGCCGCTAGGCTCGTAAATCATTTTTCAACATATTTTCTCATTAAAAAAGCCTAGCTGCACATTTATTTCTCCTACAACTACTCACAGTTCCAACTATTTCATGCATTTATTACTAAATCACAACATTTACAACTTGGTCTCATTTAGGTGTTTTCATGTCTACACCTTTCACAAAAGTTGTTTCTCATCTCCCTAACATTCATCTTCTTCCATAAAAACTCAGAAAAAACATAAACACTCTCATGGCAAGTCCTTAGACTTTCAACCATATTGCAAATTAGTCCCTTCATTAGCTAGCTTAAGCTTTTGGGGTTCCAAAAGTACAAAAATTATCAACTAAAACCATAAAAATCACTTACTTGCAAGAAATTTGATTGGATGAAAGTTTGGACTCCAAAACCCTCTAATTTTCTTCAAATTTTGGTGGTAGAAGAAGAGTGAATAGTAAAAGATGAGATATCATATTTTTATCTTATTTTATTCATTTTTTTATCACCTAATGTCACCAGATTTTGACTAAAATTAATGCTCCTGTCCCCTTGCTTCCTATGGCCGGCCAACACACTCTATATGGCCTAATTGCACTTTAGGGACCTTCAATTTAATATTCTATGGCTATTAGATACCTCTACCTTGAAATATAGAACTTTCGCACTTTATGCGATTTAGTCCTTTTTCACAATTAAGCATTCAATCGTTAAAATTAAAGCACCAAAATTTCCTTGTAGCCATATATTTATGCTATAACACATAAAATAATACTAAAATAATTTTCCTCAACCTCAGATTAGTGGTCTCGAAACCACTATTCCGACTAGCCCTAAAATTGGGCTGTTACACCAGTATTCTCCAACGTCTCGTCTTCCACACTGTCTACACTCAGGCTTGTTGCTTTTGACACTTCCAACACTTGATTCAGTCGGAGTTTGATTTCTTGGACCAACACTTTGTCTCACACGATCTCTACTCGAATGTCCAAACGAAGCATTTGATCGATTGCTTGCATCTTTAAATCTCTTCATCGAAGGTTGGGACGACTTACTCATCAATCTTTTTCTTTCATCTCTAGCCTCAGAATCTGCTTTCTTCTTTTCTTTGCTAAGCTCCTCGGCTTTATGTGCTCTTTCAACTAACACAACAAATTCATTCAAGTCAAGTATTCCAACCAAGAATTTAATGTCTTCATTCAATTTCTTCAATGAAGTGTTTACACATAGTAGCTTCGGTTGAGACACATTCTCGTGCATTTTGACTTAATCTCACAAACTCCCGTTCATACTCAGTAACAGACATACAACCTTGTTTCAACTCTAGAAACTCTTTATGTTTCTGATCTACAAATCGTTGACTGATATACTTCTTTCGGAATTCAGCTTGAAAGAAATCCCAGGTGATTCTCTCTCTCGGAACCATATATATCAATGTCTTCCACCAGTTATATGATGTATATCTCAACAAGGAAACAACACATTTAATACATTCATCAGGAGTCAACGACATCTCATCAAACACTTGGACCATATTCTCGAGCCAAAACTCAGCTCGTTTAGCATCATCATCAACTGTGGCCCTAAACTCTTCGGCCCCATACTTTCGAATTTTATCTACAGGAGGCTTATTCAATCAGATTGGATATATAACTTGTGGCACAATAGGTACTTGCGGGGGTGGAGGTTGTGGAGCAGGCGGATTCGTTCGAACGAACTCTGAAAACCACTCACTCATCTTTCGGAAAAAGGCTTGCTTAGCCTCTCCCTCTTGACTACTATCATTCGGCCTAGATGTGGCCGGCGCTGTCCCTTGAGCGGGAGCAGGAGCATTACTCTCTACATCATCAGCAACTGCTCGATCGGGATCCATTTGCTATATAAAAACACATTTTTAAGTGTCAGGATTCATCACACTATCGCAATTATTTATATGGCATGTATAGCTAGACTCACACAAACTACGTTAGTCCGAGAATTAACTAAACCGTAGCTCTGATACCAATAAAATGTAACACCCCTAACCCGTAACCGTCGCCATACTAGGGTTAAGAGGCATTACTAATCATTTCCAAACATTTCATATCACTCCACATCCAAACATAGCAATTCACATTCAATGAGTCTCCTAAATAGGTCTACGAGACCTTAATCACATATTAAAAAAGGGTCGGGACTAAACCGAACTCATACAAAAGTTTCTGAAATTCTAACATTTTTCTAAGTTACAGAGGTCACATACCCGTGTGGGTAGGCCGTGTGCCTCACACGGCCTCGGACACGCCCGTGTGTCTAAGCCGTGGCAAAACAGGGCATACATACTGACTTGTTCACACGGCCTGAGAGACGCCTGTGTGCCTCACCCGTGGTCGACACTGACTTGCACCACACGGCTAGTCACATGCCCGTGTGTCCAGCCCGTGGTCGAGCCTGACTTGAATCAAATTACAAACTCGAAAGACACGGTCGAGCCACACACCTGTGTGCTCAACCGTGTGGGCAATTATAGGCCATTTTCAAGGCCAAATTACCATCCACTCTTTGAAATCACCTATAAGCATCAAACCAATACCAATTCATGCCTCAAATGCAATTAAAACATACCAATACAGATGCCAACTAATCATCTACTACATCATTTATTGCCATACTCAATTTCCTACTCAAATAAATCCATCCAAAACATCATATTCACAACTCAAATCATATAACTAAGCATCATCTAATCATACCACAAATTCACACTTAAAATACCATTCTCATCAACCAATTCAAGCATGAAATACACCATTTCCAATTTCACTATTTCATACACCTTCATCACTTTCATAGCTTCATATATGAACCATCAACATTCAATCTCCAAGCCATATCACATAGCAAGGTCCAAACATTACAAAATATACCATTTCTACTAGCCTATACATGCCATATACCAAATATGTACATCTTTCAAAAGTACCGAAATAGATAGCTGATAGTGTGATTGATTCGCTGACGATCCCTAGATCCGAGCTAGCTTTACTGACACTGTAAAACAGAGAAACACATCACATAGTAAGCTCTAAAGCTTAGTAAGTTCGTAACATAATATATTCAATTTAATAAATCAAATACAATATACAAAGTTAATTCATCACGTAGATCAACTCTCAAATATTCACACCATATCATCCATAGCTAATATACTCACTCCACCATTCATATTTCCATACATAATTTCATCAACCACAAAGGTTCAATACATACCTTAACCAACACATAGTTATTCACCATCCATGCTACTCAATGCTAGATATTACATTTCGATCAACCTTTATTATTCATTTGATTCAATCGCACACTTAGTGCCAATTTTTTAGCCGAAGCATAAATGTCATCGCACACTTTGTGCTTGTACTTTAAACTGAACTTATCTCGGTATCGCACACACAGTGCCAAATCAATAAGCCGAAGCTTCTACTATTTCACACACACAGTGCCAATCATCTCTGTCTCATTTCTAATTACGCACACATAGTGCCTCATTACTCAAATATATATATAACATTGCTATTTCATTGACTATACAATTCATTCATTTCTCATCACATAGATATAAACTTAAGAACTTGTATTATATCCGAACTTACCTCGGACGTCGAAATAATGGGACTAGCTGATTAATTGAGTACTTCGTCTTTGCAATCTCGATCCGAATCTCTCTTTTCTTGGTCTATACATATTCAAACTTAGCTAATTTAATCACCAATTCATTCAATTTAGTCCAAACACACATATTTAGGGCGTTTTACAAAATAGCCCTCACAATTTCACATTTCAACACTTCAGTCCCTATTTCATAAAATCATCAAATACACAAAATTTTACTGCACCATGCTTAGGCCGAATTCTCCTTAGTCTCATACAAGCCCATATATTTCATTTATTTCACATTTTATTCCCTCAAAATATTATTTTCACAATTTAGGCCAAATTACTCAATTTCACCAAAAACTCAAAGACAAAACATGTTAATCTTTCACATATCTTTCATATTCCATCATCAACTATCACAAAACTCAAACATTCATCAATGGCATATCTCAAAATCACCATCAATTTCTAAAATTAAAGCATGGGTTTGAAAGAACACAAAGCAACGATCACAAAAATGTAGAAATTATCAAAAACCGAGCTTGAAACATACCTCAACTAGAATCAACAATGGCCGAACCCTAGATGGCTTTTTCTATTTTCTTTTCTTTCAAATTTCGGTAAGAAAGATGATAATGGAGCTTATTTTCTTATTTGTTTTATTTAATCATACATTAATAACCTATTTACAAAGTTAGCCTTAATGAAACAACATTTAAATTCCACTAACTTTGGCATCTTTGTCCATCCCTTTATCATGTGGAATAATAACAACATAAGGACTCACACTTTAATAAGCCATGTCAAATTAGCACTTTAACAATCAGCATGTAGCTTTTACCTTTTATGCATTTAAGTCCTTTTTTATAATTAAGCACACAACCGATAAAATTTTCACACAGAACTTTCACACATGCTCAATGATATATTATAATCACCAAAAATAATATTAAAATATTTTTTCGACCTCAGGTTTATGGCCTCGAAACCACTATTCTATCTAGGGTCTAAACCGGGCTATTACAATTCTCATATATCCAAGACATATACTAAGATCACTCATCTATCAATCCACATCACAAGGCATGATTTATACACTTCAAAACATACCATAATCACTAGCCTATACATGCCATATACTAAATATACAACTTCCAAAAGTACCAAAATAGACAGCCGATAGTGTGATTGAGTCGCTGACGATTCCCGGATTCGAGCTAGCTTTAATGACACTATAAAGCAGAGAAAAACTTCACACAGTAAGCTTTTAAGCTTAGTAAGTTCGTAATATAACACAATTAAATCAACAATTCAAATTCAATATACAAAATTATCAGCACCTAGTTCAATTCTCTTCAATACTCAATTCTCATCCATAACAATTCCTCATTTTCATACATAACCATATGTTCAATGAACGAGCATTTACCAAGATACTTAATCTCACTCTTTCCATCATTCATTCACATAACTATCCATTTATCTCATACACAACTTCATCAACCATATAGGCTTTGTACGTACCTGTACCATCACGTATTTAACTACCACATTTACAACTCAATGCTCAATACCATAATTTGTTCAGTCCTCTTTCAACCTTCAATGAATTCGCACACACAGTGCTATTTAATTAGCTGAAGCTATAATAATTTCGCACACTTAGTGCCATTTAATTAGCCGAAGCTATAATAATATCGCACACTTAGTGCCATTTCTTAAAATCGAAGATATCTCAATATTGCACACACAGTGCCAACTATTTTAACCAAGGCATTCCTTTATCTCGCACACTTAGTGCAATTCATCGTAATAACCATTATATTTACGCACACATAGTACTACATTTCTTTGAATTTACATTTGTAACAGTCTGGTTTTGGGGCTAGTCGGAACAGTGGTTTTGAGACCACTAATCTGAGGTCGAGGAAAATTATTTTGACATTAATTTATGTGTTGTAGCATGATTATATGGATGCATGAAAATTTTGGTGTTTTAATTTGAGTGATAGCATGCTTAATTGCGAAAAAGGACTAAATCGCATAAAATGCGAAAGTTCTATTTTTCATGGTAAAGGTGTCTAATAGCTAAAGAATGTAATTGGGAGGATTTTAAAGTGCAATTAGTCCATTTATCTAGTGATGGCCGGCCATGTGCATAGGTGAGACAAGGGCATTTAATTCTTGGTCAAAATTTGGATGAATTAGGTGAGAAAAGATGAATAAAATATGGTAAAGAGAAAAGCTATCATCTTTCACTATTCACTTTTCCTCTCCACCGAAAATTTCAAGCTTAGAGGGGTTTTGAATGCTTTAAAATTTTAGCAACTCATCTTCTTCACAAGTAAATGATTTTAGAGATCTTTCTTGATGATTTTTGTATTTATGGAGTCCCCAAAGCTTAAGCTAGCTAATGAGGGGACTAGTTTGTCAAATGGATGAAGGTTTAGGGACTTGCCATGAGAGATTTTATGTTGTTAACTGAGTTTTTATGGAATAAAATGGATGTTAGTGAGATGAGAAACAACTTTTGTGAAAGGTGTTAGCATGGAAACACCTAAATATGACTTAAATGCAAAGATTTAAATTGTGTCATAAATGCATGAAATAGTTGTAATGGTGAGTAGTTGTAAGAGAAATAAATGTTCATCTATGCTTGTTCATTGAGAAAATGTGTTGAAAAAAATAAATTACGAGCCTAGGGGCAAAATCGTTATTTTGCCAATGTACAAGGGCAAAATGGTCATTTTTACCCAAGTGTAGAATTTGATGTATTATGATCATAAAATGATCTAAACGAATAAATTTCAATGTTACAGATCAAGAAGAGCGCGAAATCAACCTTGATCGAGGAAAAGGCAAGTTGACGGATTAGATCGTTGGTTATCACGTTTTGCACCGAGGTAAGTTTATGTGTAAACAATGCATGATTGTGTAAATATTGTGTGGTTAACTAGTGTATGGCAATATCGAAAACATGTGTGGTTCAAATGGATTGAATGTGGAAATTTTTGAATAATTATTGTATGAATGATGAAATAGTCATATAAATATGTAATGTCGACACTTTTTGGTGGGCTAAGTGCGATACCACCTTGTTGTTTAATTTACGATGGGCTATGTGCGAAGCCATCGGCTAAAATCTTTTGGTGGGCTAAGTGCGATACCACCTTGTTGCTAATTTATGATGGGCTATGTGTGATACCATCGTCTATTCATCTTTTGGTGGGCTATGTGCGATACCACCATAACTAATCTTTTTGGTGGGCTAAGTGCGAAACCACCGAGTGGCTTGACTATGTGAAATGGAATTAGAAATAGTGAATGTTGTATTATGTGACCTTGTGATACTAAGTGCAGGGAAACTCTTAATGAGTGTGTGCATTAAGATGTGAGATGGTTGAAATGTGGGAATGGAGAAAATGAGTAAGCATGTCATGAATGTAAATTGTTTCTTGCTTAGTACGTAATGCTATGTATTTGTTCAATACATGTTATAATGTTGTGTTGTTTATATGTAAACTTACTAAGCTTAAAGCTTACTCCCCCTTCTCTCTTTCCCTTGTTTTATAGAGTTTAAGAGCCGAGCTGGGATACGCAGCTAATGGGAAGACCGCCCACACTATCAGCTCCTCTCGGTATACCTAGACTTAATGATTTTGTAAATGGCATGTATAGGGGCTAGACTAGTTAGATTATTTTGTTATTTTGGCCAAAGGTGTATTGGCTCTTGTTAAGACATTTAATTTTGAAACTTGCCATGCATGATGGCTCATTTTACCATCTATGAAATTACGAGGTTATCTATGAGAGTTCATGATGAAAATTATGAGATGTTTATTAGCGTGTTGAATAGATTCATGTAATGTAAGCTATAAGGGTGCTAAGAGCTTGGCAAATAGCCTTGTTCTTGTCCACATGGGTAGGCACACGGGCGTGTTTTTAGGCCGTGTGAGACACACGATCAAGCCATGGGCGTGTGCCCAGGCCGTGTGAAGTCTGCACCTTGAAATTGGAATTTGAATGGTCGCACGGTTAAAGCACACGAGCATTCCTAGGCCGTGTTGAACAAGTCAGTATATTAAGGTATGGCACACGGTTTAGGCCCACGGGCGTGTCAAAACCGTGTGTGATTAATCAGTGTCGACCACGGGTGGAAGGCATGGACGTGTAATAGGGTACACGGGCATGTTCCCAAACCGCATGGGCGTGTGCCTTACCCGTGGGCATTTGGTAGAATGCTTGGGTTTTTTGGCACGGTCAGGGGACATGGTCGTGCGTGTCTATGAACGGGCGTGTCTAATCTTGCACGTGCGTGTAAGACCTATTTTGAAAGGAAAAATTTTAAGATTGGAAAAAGTTCAAGATTAGTCTCGAGAGCCCTCGTGTGTATGAGTGAGGCCTCGTAAGTCGAGAATGAGTTATAGAGAGTAATTACGTTTAGCTTAAGTGGCGATCAAGTGGTTTAACTTTGGTATCGCCTCGGGCTCGATTCCCGATGTAGAACCTGGGTAAGGGGCGTTACATTTAGTGGTATCAGAGCATGGTTTAGTCAGTTCTAGGACTACCATAGTGTGGGTAGGAGTCTAGCTATACATGACATAAGCGTATGATGATAGTGTGGTGGCTTTTGATAATTTTAAACTTGTTTATTGTAGCATATGGATCCCGAACAATCGGTTGCAGATGACGCAGCTAGTAATGCGCCGGCTCTTGCGCAAGGGATCGTGCCTGTGCAGAGTAGCCCCAAGACTAGGGGTCAAGGAGAAGAGGCTCGGGAAGCCTTTATCCAAATGATGGATAACTGGTACACTGAGTATGTACGAGCAAACCCCAATCCTCAACCTCCTCCACCCCCACCTATACCTCAGCCAATTCCTGTGGCTCCCCAAGGTATAGAAATGGTGAGGTCAGCTAAGCTCCCGGTAGACAAAATTCGGAAGCATGGGGCTGAGGATTTTCGAGCTAATATAGATGACGACCCTGAGCGAGCAGAGTTCTGGCTTGAGAACTCAATAAGGGTTTTTGATGAACCCTCCTGTACACCTGAGGAGAGTTTGAATTGTGCTGTGTCTTTGCTGAGGGATTCGGCATACCATTGGTGGAAAACATTGACATCAGTGGTTCCTAAAGAGAGGGTAACGTGGGACTTCTTTTTGGAAGAGTTTCGAAAGAAGTATATAAGTCAACAGTTTGTAGACCATAAACGGAAAGAATTCCTTGAGTTGAAGCAAGTAAAGATGACTGTGGAAGAATATGAGCGCAAATTTGTTAGGCTCAGCAAGTATGCGCAAGAATGTGTATCCACGGAAGCTACCTTATGCAAGAGATTTGAAGATGGGTTGAACGAAGATGTCAGACTCTTAGTCAAAATTTTAGAGCTAAAAGAATTTATGGTATTGGTGGATAGGGCTAGTAAGGCCGAAGAATTGAGTAAGGAAAATAGGAAAGCCTTGAGTGAGGCTCGAGATGCGAAGAAAAGGCCGATGAGCAAATCATACCAAGCTCAATCAAAGAGGTCCAGGGAAGTGAACCCACGGACAACTACATCAGTCGGGTATTCGCAGAGAGAGCGAGGCAACATGTATTCAGGTTCAAGAGTTCAAGCTACCTCAACGGCAAGTGTGGGTAATCCAAGGCCCAAACCAGAGTGCCCAAGTTGTGGCAGACATCACACTGGGGAGTGTTGGGGAAATAATCGAAATTGCTATAAGTGTGGGTCCCCCGACCATCTCATCCGAAATTGTCCTGAAAGGGATGACAAGGAGAGGAAGCAAGAGATAAGATCAAGCAGTGCATCCTTTAGAGGTAGGCCACAAAAGAACCTGGGAGGCGAAACTAGTGGTAGAGGTGTATCACGAGACACCACTGTGAGGCCAGAGGGTCGAGCGCCAGCAAGAACTTATGCTATTCGTGCTCGAGAAAAGGCATCATCACCGGATGTAATAACGGGTACATTTTTTCTCTATGACACCTCTGTTATTGCCTTAATTGACCCGGGATCAACTCATTCTTATATTTGTATGAGACTGGCATCTAGTTTGAGTATGACTATTGAGTCTACTAAATTTTTAGTAAAAGTGTCAAACCCACTAAGTAAACAGGTGTTAGTTGACAAGGTGTGTAGGAACTGTCCTCTGATGATTAAGGGTTATTATTTCCCGGCAAACCTTATGTTGTTTCCATTTTATGAATTTGATTTGAATCTTGGTATGGATTGGTTGACTGCCCATAGTGTTTTAGTGACTTGTGGTAGTAAATTTATTGAATTGAATTGTGAAAATGGAGATGTTATTCGGGTTGAATCAGGTGAGTCAGATAGCTTACCGGTGATGATCTCTTCCATGATAGCTGAGAAATATCTGAGAAAAGGGTATGAATCTTATATCGCTTTTGTATTAAACACTCAAGAATCTGAAGTCAGGATTGAAACAGTACCGGTTGTATGTGAGTATCCGGATGTATTCCCAGAAGAGTTGCCTGGATTACCTCCAGTTAGAGAGGTCGAGTTTGGAATTGAGTTAATTCCGGGAACAACACCCATTTCGATTGCTCCGTATAGGATGGCCCCACTAGAGTTGAAAGAACTGAAAGTTCAGTTGCAAGAATTGACGGATAAGGGTTTTGCAAGACCGATCTATTCACCGTGGGGTGCCCCAGTACTCTTTGTAAAAAAGAGAGATGGGTCGATGAGATTGTACATAGACTACAGACAGCTCAACAAAGTAACTATGAAGAACAAGTATCCTTTGCCGAGAATAGATGATTTATTTGATCAACTGAAGGGAGCTACGGTGTTCTCTAAGATTGACCTGAGGTCCGGCTATTACCAGTTGAGGGTTAAGGAGCAAGATGTACCGAAAACGGCATTTCGGACGAGGTATGGCCATTATGAGTTTCTGGTCATGCCATTCGGTTTAACGAATGCTCCTGTGGTTTTTATGGATTTAATGAACCGTGTCTTCCGACCGTATTTGGACAAGTTTGTGGTTGTCTTTATTGAAGACATATTGGTTTATTCTCGAGATGAGAGTGATCATACAGAACATCTGAGAATTGTCTTACAGACCTTAAGAGACAAGCAGTTATATGCTAAACTTAGTAAGAGCAAGTTTTTGCTTCGAGAAGTAAGGTTTCTAGGACATATTGTGTCGGGTGAAGGTATTAGAGTAGATCCGGGAAAGGTCTCAGCTATTATGGAGTGGAAACCGCCGAGGAATGTGTCAGAAGTTAGAAGCTTTCTGGGTTTAGCAGGGTACTATAGGCGGTTTGTGAAGGGATTTTCTATGATTGCTACTCTAATGACAAACTATTACACAAGGATGTTAAATTTGAATGGACTGAAGAATGCCAGCAGAGTTTCGAGAGATTTAAAATGTTATTGACAGAGGCACCGGTTTTGGTACAACCTGAGTCGGGAAAGGAATTTGTAGTCTACAGTGACGCGTCATTAAATGGTCTCGATTTTGTGTTGATGCAAGAGGGTAAGGTGATCGCTTACGCCTCGAGACAACTAAAACCACATGAGAAGAATTATTCGACTCATGATTTGGAGTTGGCCGCAATTGTTTTCGCGTTAAAGATTTGGCGCCATTACCTATATGGTGAGAATTCCCGAATCTTTACTGATCATAAGAGTTTGAGGTACTTGATGGATCAAAAGGAATTAAATCTACGGCAACGACGGTGGCTTGAATTATTGAAGGACTACGAGCTAGTGATCGGTTACCACCCGGGGAAAGCGAATGTAGTTGCAGATGCTTTAAGTAGAAAATCCTTGTATGCTTTGAGAACTATGAGCACAAATTTGTCATTGTCTGGTGATGGTGCTATACTGGCCAAGCTGAAAGCTAGACCACTATTTGTTCAACGAATATGTGAGGCTCAAAGGAATGATAGTGAGATACTAGCTAAAAGAGCTATGTGTGAATCAGGAACTAATTCTGAATTCCGAGTGAGTTCGGATGGTTGCTTAATGTTCCATGATAGAATTTGTGTGCCTAAAGATGACGAGTTGATCCGAGAAATTTTACGGGAAGCACATAGTAGTTATTTGTCAGTACACCCGGGCAGCACGAAAATGTATAATAATCTAAAGAAATTCTATTGGTGGTCGGGAATGAAAAGAGACATCTCGGAGTATGTAACAAGATGTCTGATTTGTCAACAAGTGAAGGGAGCATCAAGTGCCTTCTGGATTGCTTTTCGATGATGGTCCCCGAGTGGAAATGGGATCGGATTACCATGGATTTTGTTACGGGCTTGCCTATGACCCCGAGAAAGAAAGATCTGTGTGTGGGTTGTCGAGATAGACTAACGAAGTCGGCTCACTTTATTCCAAAGACGTGTTGATTATTCTTTGAATAAATTAGCTGAGTTGTATGTGGCAGAGATAGTAAGATTGCATGGGGTGCCTGTATCCATTATATCGGATAGAGACCCGAGATTTGCTTTGAGGTTTTGGAAGAAGTTACGGGAGGCCTTGGGTACGAAGTTGAATTTTAGTACTGCATTTCATCCTCAAACTGATGGTCAGTCTGAGAGAGTATTCCAAGTTCTTGAGGATATGCTCCGATGTTGTGTGTTAGAGTTCGAAGGTAGTTGGGAAAAATACCTACCCTTGGTTGAATTTGCTTACAAAAATAGTTATCAGTCGAGCATACAAATGGCACCGTATGAAGCCTTGTATGGTCGTAAATGTCGGACCCCTTTGTATTGGACTGAGCTGAGTGAGAAGCAAGTTCATGGGGTTGATTTGGTTAAAGAGACATAGGAGAAAGTGAAAGTTATCCGAGATAGTCTGAAGGCTGCTTCAGACCGGCAAAAGTCGTATGCGGATTTGAAAAGAAAAGAAATTGAATTTCAAGTGGGCGACAAGTTCTGAAAGTGTCACCGTGGAAGAAAATATTGAGATTTGGTCGAAAAGGTAAATTGAGCCCGAGATTTATAGGGTCGTATGAGATTACCGAGAGGATTGGGCCAGTGGCATATCGGTTGGCTTTACCGGTAGAGTTAGAGAAAACTCATAATGTGTTCCATGTATCAATGTTAAGGTGTTATCGCTCCGATCCTTCGCATGTGATTCCTCTAACAAAAATCGAAATACGACTGGATATGACATATGAGGAAGAGCCGATTAAAATTTTGGCTCGAGAGGTGAAACAGTTGAGGAACAAGGACATAACCTTAGTAAAAGTGTTATGGCAAAAGCACGGAGTAGAAGAGGCTACTTGGGAGCCGGAAGAAGCTATGAGGGAGCAATATCCAAACCTCTTTACCGGTAAGATTTTCGAGGGCTAAAATCCCTAAAGAGGGGGGGAGTTGTAACAGTCTGGTTTTGGGGCTAGTCGGAACAGTGGTTTTGAGACCACTAATCCAAGGTCGAGGAAAATTATTTTGACGTTAATTTATGTGCTGTAGCATGATTATATGGATGCATGAAAATTTTGGTGTTTTAATTTGAGTGATAGCATGCTTAATTGCGAAAAAGGACTAAATCGCATAAAATGCGAAAGTTCTATTTTTCATGGTAGAGGTGTCTAATAGATAAAGAATGTAATTGGGAGGATTTTAAAGTTCAATTAGGCCATTTATCTAGTGATGGCTGGCCATGTGCATAGGGGAGACAATGGCATTTAATTCTTGGTCAAAATTTGGGTGAATTAGGTGAGAAAAGATGAATAAAATATGGTAAAGAGAAAAGCTATCATCTTAAACTATTCACTCTTCCTCTCCACCATAAATTTCAAGCTTAGAGGGGTTTTGAATGCTTTAAAATTTCAGCAACTCGTCTTCTTCACAAGTAAGTTATTTTAGAGATCTTTCTTAATGATTTTTGTATTTTTGGAGTCCCCAAAGCTTAAGCTAGCTAATGAGGGGACTAATTTGTCAAATGGATGAAGGTTTATGGACTTGCCATGAGAGAGTTTATGTTGTTAACTTAGTTTTTATGGAAGAAAATGGATGTTAGTGAGATGAGAAACAACTTTTGTGAAAGGTGTTAGCATGAAAACACCTAAATAGGACTTAAATGCAAAGATTTAAATTGTCATAAATGCATGAAATAGTTGTAATGGTGAGTAGTTGTAAGAGAAATAAATGTTCATCTATGCTTGTTCATTGAGAAAATGTGTTGAAAAAAATAAATTACGAGCCTAGGGGCAAAATCGTAATTTTGCCAATGTACAAGGGCAAAATGGTCATTTTTACCCAAGTGTAGAATTTAAAGTATTATGATCATAGAATGATCTAAACGAATAAATTTCATTGTTATAGATCAAGAAGAGCGCGGAATCAACCTTGTCCGAGGAAAAGGCAAGGTGACGGATTAGATCGTTGGTTATCACGTTTTGCACCGAGGTAAGTTTATGTGTAAACAATGCATGATTGTGTAAATATTGTGTGGTTAACTAGTGTATGGCAAGATCGAGAACATGTGTGGTTCAAATGGATTGAATGTGGAAATTTTTGAATAATTATTGTATGAATGATGAAATAGTCATATAAATATGTAATGTCGACACTTTTTGGTGGGCTAAGTGCGATACCACCTTGTTGTTTAATTTACGATGGGCTATGTGCGAAACCATCGTCTAAAATATTTTGGTAGGCTAAGTGCGATACCACCTTTTTGCTAATTTACGATGGGCTATGTGTGATACCATCGTCTATTCATCTTTTGGTGGGCTATGTACGATACCACCATAACTAATCTTTTTGGTGGGCTAAGTGCGAAACCACCGAGTGGCTTGACTGTGTGAAATGGATTTAAAAATAGTGAATGTTGTATTATGTGACCTTGTGATACTAAGTGTAGGGAAACTCTTAATGAGTGTGTGCATTAAGATGTGAGATGGTTGAAATGTGGGAATGGAGAAAATGAGTAAGCATGTCATGAATGTAAATTGTTTCTTGCTTAGTACGTAATGCTATGAATTTGTTCAATACAAGTTATAATGTTGTGTTGTTTATATGTAAATTTACTAAGCTTAAAGCTTACTCCCCCTTCTCTTTTTCCCTTTTTTTATAGAGTTTAAGAGCCGAGTCGGGATACACAGCTAACCGGAAGACCGCCCACACTATCAGCTCCTCTCGGTATACCTAGACTTAATGATTTTGTAAATGGCATGTATAGGGGCTAGACTAGCTAGATTATTTTGTTATTTTTGCCAAAGGTGTATTGGCTCTTGTTAAGACATTTAATTTTGTAACTTGCCATGCATGATGGCTCATTTTACCATCTATGAAATTACGAGGTTATCTATGGGAGTTCATGATGAAAATTATGAGATGTTTATTAGCGTGTTGAATAGATTCATGTAATGCAAGCTATAGGGGTGCTAAGAGCTTGGCAAATAGCCTTGTTCTTGTCCACATGGGTAGGCACACGGGCGTCTGTCTAGGCCGTGTGAAACACACAATCAAGCCATGGGCGTGTGCCCAGGCCGTGTGAAGTCTGCACCTTGAAATTGGAATTTGAATGGTCGCACAGTTAAAGCACAGGAGCGTGCCTAGGCCGTGTTGAACAAGTCAGTATATTAAGGTATGGCACACAGTTTAGGCCCACGGGCGTGTCAAAACCGTGTGCGATTAGTCAGTGTCAACCAGGGGAGGAAGGCACGGACGTGTAATAGGGTACACAGGCGTGTTCCCAAACCGCATGGGCGTGTGCCTTACCCGTGGGCATTTGGTAGAATGCTTGGGTTTTTAGGCACTGTCAGGGGACATGGGCGTGCGTGTCTATGCACGGGCGTGTAAGACCTGTTTTGAAAGGAAAAATTTTAAGATTGGAAAAAGTTCCAGATTAGTCTCGAAAGCCCTCGTGTTTATGAGTGAGGCCTCGTAAGTCGAGAATGAGGTTATAGAGAGTAATTACGTTGAGCTTAAGTGGCGATCAAGTGGTTTAAGTTCGGTATCGCCTCGGGCCCGGTTCCTGGCGTAGAACCCGGGTAAGGGGCGTTACAACATTCCACATTTCTAAATCAACAATCACGTTTCAATTCATTTCATAACAAATAAACATTGTTTAAACAATTTGTATTATACACGAACTTACCTCGGACGTAGATATAGCGAAACAAGTCGATCAATCTAGCACTTTGTCTTTGCCTCGATCTCGATTCAAATCTCTCTTTTCTTGATCTATACATATTCAAATTTAGCTCATTCATTCACCAAATCATTCAATTTAATCCAACAACACATATTTTGAGCATTTTACAAAATAGCCCTCACATTTGCACATTTTGACATTTTAGTCCCTATTTCATAAAATCATCAAATACACATAATTTCCATTCACACATGCTTAGCCGAATTTTCCCCTAGCTCATACAAGCCCACATATTTCATTTATTTCACATTTTAGTCCTTCAATTTTTCATTTTCACAATTTAGCCGAAAATAGTCAAATTCGTCAAAAATTTAAAGACAAAATATGTTAATCTATCACATATCTTTCATATTTCATCATCAACTATCACAAAACTCAAGCATTCATTAATGGCACATCTCAAAATCATCATCAAATTCTAAAATTAAAGCATGGGATTGATAGTACGCTAAGCAACGATAACAAAAACATAGAAATTATCAAAAAACGAGCTCAAAACACTTACCAATTGAAGCTCACAAGTGTCGAACCCTAAAACTCTTTTTCTTTTCTTTTTCCTTAGCAATTTCGGCACGATGAACATGATAATGGCCTTTAATTTATGTTTTGTTTTATTATAAATCATTTAATAAACCATTTACTAAAATAGCCTTATTATAAACATTTAAAATCCACTAACCTTAGGCATTTTTATCCATCTAATATGTTAATGGTTTAATAACAACATAAGGACTTCTCATTTAAGAAGCCATGCCAATTAAGCACTTTAACAACTAGAACACAACTTTTGCATTTTATACGATTAAGTCCTTTGTCACAAATCAACACAAAGACGATAAAATCTTCACACAGAATTTTCACACATGCTTAATCACATATCGTAAACACAGAAAATAATATTAAAATATTTTTCTGATCTCGAATTTGTGTCGAAACCACTATTCTGACTAGGGTCTAAACTGGGCTGTTACAACTCTCCCCCCTTAGGGATTTTTGTCCCCGAAAATCTTACCAGTGAATAGATTCGGATATTGCTCTCTCATAACATCTTCAGGCTCCCACGTAGCCTCTTCAACTCCGTGTTTCTGCCACAACACTTTCACTAAAGAAATTTTCTTATTTCTCAACTCTTTGATCTCACGTGCCAAAATTCGAATCGGTTCTTCATTATAAGATAAATTTGACTGAATCTCAACTTCAGTAGGGGCAATCACATGCGATGGATCAGATCTGTATTGTCGAAGCATCGATACGTGAAACACATTATGAATCTTCTCTAGCTCAGGTGGCAACAACAATCTATAAGCAACCGGTTCGATACGTTCGATAATCTCATACGTCCCGATGAACCTCGGACTCAATTTACCTTTTCTGCCAAAACAAAGTATTTTCTTCCATGAAGACACTTTCAAAAACACTTTATCACCAATCTCAAATTCAATCTCTTTTTGTTTCAAATCTGCATAAGACTTCTGACGATCTGATGCGACTTTCAGACTGTCACGAATCACTTTCACTTTCTGCTCATTCTCTTTTATCACATCAACCCCGTGAATCTTATTCTCACTAAGATCAGTCCAATACAACGGAGTTCTGCATTTACGACCATAAAGAGCCTCATATGGTGCAATTTTAATGCTAGATTGAAAACTATTATTGTACGTGAATTCAATCAACGGCAAATGCTTTTCCCATGTACTTTCAATCTCAAGAATACAACATCTCAACATATCCTCGAGAATCTGAATGATCCACTCGGATTGACCATCCGTTTACAGATAAAATGCAACACTAAAAAGCAGCTTCGTACCTAGAGCCTCTTGTAATTTCTTCCAAAATCGCAAAGTAAATCTCGGATCTCTGTAAGACACAATGGATAATGGTACCCTGTGCAATCTCACAATCTCAGAAATATACAATTCAACTAACTTATCAAGGAATAATCTGTTCTCACCGGAATAAAATGAGCTAATTTCGTTAATCTGTCAACTATCACCCAAAATGCATATTTCTTTCTCGGAGACAGGGGCAATCCCAACACAAATTCCATCATGATTCTCTCCCATTTTCACTCAGGAATCATGATTGGTTGTAACAAACCGGATGGAACCTGGTGTTTAGCTTTAACTTGCTGACAAACTAAACATCTTGAAACAAACTCTGTGATATCTCGTTTCATACCCTGCCACCAATAAAACTGTTTTAGATCATTGTACATTTTTGTACTTCCCGGATGAATAGACATACGACTACTATGAGCCTCGTTCAAAATCAACTGAATCAACTTTGAATTTTTTGGAATACAAATCCGATCTCGGAATCTCAAACAACCATCATCATCAACTCGAAATTTTGAATCAGATTTCAAACCATATTGAGCTCGTTTTGCCATCATCTTAGTATCACTTTTCTGGGCATCACAAATCTGACGTATAAACATTGGCCTCACTTTCAACTCAGCCAAAACTAAACCATCATCACACAGATCTATCTGATTACTCATTGCTCGTAAAGCAAATAAAGACTTTTGGCTCAAAGCGTCAGCAACCACGTTAGCTTTTCTCGGATGATAATCAATTACTAATTCATAGTCTTTTTGTAATCCTAACCATCTCCTCTGTCTCAAATTCGATTCTTTCTGAGTCATCAAATATTTCAAGCTCTTGTGATCAGTATAAATGTTACACTTCTCACCAAATAAGTAGTGATGCCAAATCTTTAATGTAAATACAATAGCTGCCAATTCAAGATCGTGCGTCGGATAGTTCTTTTCATGCGGTTTTAACTATCTAGATGCATAGGCTATAACTTTGCCTTCTTGCATCAACACACAGCCTAAACCATTCAACGATGTATCACTGTAAATTATGAATTCTTTACCCGATTCTGGTTGAACTAACACTGGTGCTTCTATCAACAATACTTTTAACTGTTCAAAACTCTGCTGACACTTTTCTGACCACTCGAATTTAACATCTTTCTGTAGCAATTTCGTCAACGGAGTTGCAATCATCGAGAAGCCTTTCACAAACCGTCTATAATATCCCGCTAGTCCCAGAAAACTATGGACTTTAGACACATTTCTCGGAGGTTTCCAATCTAGAATTACTGAAATCTTGTTCGGATCAACTCGTATTCCAGCAACTGAAACTATATGTCCCAGAAAACCAACCTGATGCCACCAAAACTCACATTTGCTAAACTTTGGATACAATTGCTTCTCACGTAGAGTCTGTAACACGATTCCCAAATGCTCGGCATGTTGCGTCTCATCACAAGAATAAATCAAAATCTCATCAATAAACACAACTACAAATCGATCCAAATATGGTCTGAATATCCGGTTCATCAAATCCATAAATACTGCAGGAGCATTCGTTAGTCCAAAAGGCATAACTAAAAATTCATAATGTTCGTGCCTCATTCTGAGAGCAGTTTTTGGCACATCTGATTCTTTAACTCTCAACTGATAATATCCTGATCTCAGATCAATTTTAGAAAACACTGTAGCTCCTTTCAACTGATCAAATAAATCATTAATAAGTGGCAAAGGATACTTATTCTTTATCGTCACTTTATTCAGCTGTCGGTAATCAATACACATCCTCATAGTACCATCTTTCTTTTTTACAAACAACACAGGAGCACCCCAGGGCGAAAAACTCGATCGTACAAATCCTCTATCTGTTAACTCTTGCAACTGAGACTTTAACTCTTCCAATTCTATTGATGCCATTCTATACGGAGCTATTGAGATAGGAGTCGTCCCCGGAACTAATTCAATACCAACCTCAACTTCTCGTATTGGAGGTAATCCCGATAGTTCTTCAGGAAACACATCTGGGAACTCACAAACTACAGGCACAGATTCAACTTTCTTTTCTGTCACTTTTGTATCTATTACATATGCAAGATAAGCTTCACATCCCTTTTTCACATAATTCAAAGCTTTTATCAAAGATATTACAGCCGATAACCCATTCAAATCATTGGATTCAATTCGAATTATTTCACCATTCTGACTTCTCACATCAATACTCTTCCATTTGCAATTCACAATAGCATTTTGCAGCATTAACCAATCCATACCCAGAATTATATCAAATTCATCAAAGGGTAGCAGCATCAGATTAGCCAGAAAATAAATATCTCGAAACATCAATGGACAATTTTTGCACACTCTATCAACCAGAACACACTTGCCTAAGGGGTTCGATACTCTAATCACAAACTCAGTAGACTCAACAGGTAGAGTCTTACTAGATACTAAGTTCATACACACATATGAATGAGTAGAACCTGGATCTATCAATGCAATCACATCAGTATCGAAAAGAGTAAAAGTACTAGTAATGATGTCTAGAGATGACACTTCCTCTTGAGTGCGAATAGCGTAAGCTCGGGCAGGTGCTCTCACCTCCAATCTCACAGTTGTATCCGTTGTTCCTCTCTGACTACCACTCATATTTCCAGTGTTTCTGGGTGGTCTACCCCTAGCAGACGTGTTACTTGGCCTCGCACTCTGAACATTATCTTTCTCAGCTAACTTTGGGCAGTCCCGTATAAAGTTATCTCGTGATCCACACTTGTAACAAGCTCTATTATTATACTTGCCCCAACATTCACCGATATGACGTCTCGCACACTGTCTACACTCAGGCTTATTACTTCTAACACTACCAACACTCAATTCAATTGGAGTTTGAATTTTAGGACCAGTATTTTGTTTCACACGATCTTTACTCGAATGTTCAAACGAAACATTTAAGTGATTAGTTGCATCTTTGAATTTCTTTGACGAAGATTGATACGACTTACTCATTGACCTTTTTCTTTGGTCTCTAGCTTCTGAATTCGATTTCTTCTTTTTTTTTACTAAGCTCTTCGACTTTGCAGGCTCTTTCAACAAATAATACAAACTCATTCAGATCAAGTATTCCAACCAACAGTTTAATGTCTTCATTCAAACCTTCGACGAACCGTTTACACATAGTAGTTTCTGTCGAAACACATTCTCGTGCATACTGACTCAATCTTACAAATTCTCGCTCGTATTTTGTAATAGACATACGGCCCTGTTTCAGCTCTAGGAACTCTTTACGTTTTTGATCTATAAACCGTTGACAGATATATTTATTCTGAAATTCAGCTTGAAAGATATCCCAGGTGATTCTTTCTCTCGGAACCACATATATCAATGTTTTCCACGAATGATATGTCGTATCTCTCAACAATGAAACAACACATTTTAAGCATTCATCAGGAGTACATGATAATTCATCAAACACTCTTACAGTATTCTCAAACCAGAATTCAGCTCGCTTTGCATCATCATCAACTGTGGCTCTGAACTCTTCGGCCCCGTACTTTCAAATTTTATTCACTGGACGCTTACTCAATTGGATCGGATCTGAGGACCTTGCGGGGGTGGAGGTTGTTGAGTAGCCAGATTCGTTCGAACAAACTCCATAAACCACTCACTCATCATTTGGAAGAAGGCTTGCTTTGCCTCTCCCTCATGACTACTAGCTATCGGCCTAGATTCAGCCGACGCTGTCACTTGAGCGGGAGTAGGCGAATTACTTTTGACATCGTCAGCTACTGCTCGATCAGGATCCATTTGCTAATTAAAAACACATTTTTAACTGTCAAGATTCATCACACTATCGTAATTATATATATGGCATGTATAGCTAGACTCTCACATGTTACGTTAGTCCTAGAATCTACTAAATCGTAGCTCTGATACCAATAAAATGTAACACCCCTAACCTGTATCCGTCGCCGAAATAGGGTTAAGAGGCATTATCGATCAAGTCATAACATTTAACCTTCATTATTCATAAACCATTAAAACATAATTAAACCATGTCTCTAAGTCACTCAATAAGGTCTACGAGACCTCAAACATACATTGGAAAGGGGTCAGGACTAAACCAAGCACATACAAAATTTTTCCAAAAACTTAACATTTTTCAAAGCTACAGAGGTCACACGCCCGTGTGGGTAGGCCGTGTGCCTCACACGGCCTCAGACACTCCCGTGTGTCCAAGCCGTGGCAAAACAGGGCATACATACTAACTTATTCACACTGCCAAAGACACGCCCGTGTGCTTAACCCGTGGTCGACACTGACTTATTTCACACGACTAGTCACACGCCCGTGTGTCCAGCCCGTGTGCGAGTCTGACGTGTTTCAATTTGAAAACTTAAGAGACACGGTCGAGCCACACGCCCGTGTGCTCAATCGTGTAGGCAAATATAGGCCATTTGTAAGGCCAATTTGCCAACCACACTTTGGGTCACACCTACAAGCATCAACCATTCCAAATTCATACTCCAAATATATATTCAAGACATACTAAAACATGCACCATTTAACCTCTTAAAATCATCATTCATTTCACATTCAAATTCTAAATCAGATATACCAATCCAAAATATCAACTACACATCAAAAACATGTAATCCCAAACATCATCTAATCATTACCAATTCATAGTATGAAGCATATTACCTCCATATCACCAAATCATTCATTAAAGGTCATTCACACAAAGTCACATAAACACATTATAACCATCATTATCATATATCCAAGACATATACTAAGATCATTCATCTATCAAGCCACATCACATGGCATGATTTATACACTTCAAAACATACCATAATCACTAGCCTATACATGCCATGTACTAAATATACAACTTCCAAAAGTACAAAAATAGATAGCCGATAGTGTGATTGAGTCACTGACGATTCCCAGATCCGAGCTAGCTTTAATGACACTGTAAAATAGAGAAAAACTTCACACAGTAAGCTTTTAAGCTTAGTAAGTTCGTAATATAACACAATTAATTCAACAATTCAAATTCAATATACAAAATTATCAACACCTAGTTCAATTCTCTTCAATACTCAATTCTCATCCATAACAATTCCTCACTTTTATACATAACTATATGTTCAATGAACAAGCATTTACCAAGATACTTAATATCACTCTTTCCATCATTCATTCACATAACTATACATTTATCTCATACACAACTTCATCAACCATATAGGCTCTGTAGTACATGTACCATCACGTATTTAACTACCACATTTACCATTCAATGCTCAATACCATAATTCGTTCAGTACTCTTTCAACCTTCGATGAATTCGCACACACAGTGCCATTTAATTAGCCGAAGCTATAATAATTTCGCACACTAAGTGCCATTTAATTAGCCGAAGCTATAATAATATCTCACACTTAGTGCCATTTAATTAGCCGAAGCTATAATAATATCGCACACTAAGTGCCATTTCTTAAAATCGAAGATATCTTAATATCGCACATACAGTGCCAACTATTTTAACCAAGGCATTCCTTTATCTCGCACACTTAGTGCAATTCATCGTAATAACCATTATATTTACGCACACATAGTACTACATTTATTTGAATTTACATTCCACATTTCTAAATCAACAATCACGTTTCTATTCATTTCATAACAAATAAACATTGTTTAAACAATTTGATTAATCACGAACTTACCTCGGACGTAGAAATAGCAAAACAAGTCGATCAATCAAGCACTTTGTCTTTGCCTCGATCTCGATTCAAATCTCGCTTTTCTTGATCTATACATATTCAAATTTAGCTCATTCATTCACCAAATCATTCAATTTAATCTAACAACACATATTTTGAGCATTTTACAAAATAGCCCTTACATTTGCACATTTTGACATTTTAGTCCCCGTTTCATAAAATCATCAAATACACATAATTTCCATTTACACATGCTTAGTTGAATTTTCCCCTAGCTCATACAAGCCCACATATTCCATTTATTTCACATTTTAGTCCTTCAATTTTTCATTTTCACAATTTAGCCCAAAATAGTCAAATTCATCAAAAATTCAAAGACAAAATATGTTAATATATCACATATCTTTCATATTTCATCATCAACTATCACAAAACTCAAGCATTCATTAATGGAACATCTCAAAATCATCATCAAATTCTAAAATTAAAGCATTTCAGTTATCTTACATTTTAGTCCTTTAATTTTTCATTTTCACAATTTAGCCCAAAATAGTCAAATTCATCAAAAATTCAAAGACAAAATATGTTAATCTATCACATATATTTCATATTTCATCATCAACTATCACAAAACTAAAGATTTCATCAATGGAACATCTCAAAATCATCATCAAATTCTAAAATTAAAGCATGGGCTTGATAGTACGCTAAGCAACGATCACAAAAACATAGAAACTAGCAAATACCGAGCTCAAAACACTTACCAATTGAAGCTCACAAGTGCCGAACCCTAAAACTTTTTTTCTTTTCTTTTTCCTTAGCAATTTCGGCAATATGAACATGATAATGGCCTTTAATTTATGTCTTGTTTTATTATAAATCATTTAATAAACCATTTACTAAAATAGCCTTATTATAAACATTTAAAATCCACTAACCTTAGGCATTTTTGTCCATCCAATCTATTAATGGTTTAATAACAACATAAGGACTTCTCATTTAAGAAGCCATGCCAATTAAGCACTTTAACAACTAGCACACAACTTTTGAATTTTATACGATTAAGTCCTTTTTCACAAATCAACACACAGACGATAACATTTTCACACATGCTTAATCGCATACCGTAAACACAAAAAATAATATTAAAATATTTTTTTGACCTCGAATTTGTGGTCTCAAAACCACTATTTCGACTTGTAACATCCTGAAATAGGGGTTATTCGTGATTCAATTATTTTGCTTGTGTTTAAATTTCTGTGATATTATTTGTGGTGTTATAAGACTTAATTAGGGGTCTTGAGTAAGCTCGGTTTAGTAGGATAATTCTTAGTATGGCTTATTTAATGAAGAGGATTTAATGAGCTTAGCACTTAAGTTAATTTAAGTGTATTTTAAAGCACAAGATGAATTAGTGGCAAGTTGGTTAAAGAGCTTGAAAGGTTGCATGAGGTTAGTGGTTCGAGTAGTAGGTATAGCATTTTTAAAAGTTATTTTTGTATGTTAGCTTTAATGGACGGTCAAACATAATTATGATAGGTGGACTAATAATTTTTGGTAAGTTGAATTGTTGTTTAAGGAAAGCATGGAATAAGGGATAAGATTCCTAAGGTTATGGTAAGATATCTTGAAGTTATGGTAAATTGAGGGGACAAAGGCTTGGTTTGTGGGAAATGTTTTGGAAACAAATTCATGGCCTTTATGCCATGAACTTGGACGACAAAGTGGCTAAAGGGGAGCCAAATTTTACCTTAGTTTGGCTAGGATTGAAGTCTTTTCTTTTTGGTCATTTCTTTCATTTGGTGCAAAAGTTGCAAAACATTTTCTCTCAAACACTTTTTCTTTTGGCCGAATTCTACATTGTGGTAAGCCTAAACTCTTTTGACCATTTGGTCATTTTTGATCATTTGCTATTTTCTCCTTTTCATTCTCTCAAAAAAACCGAAACTTACATTAACCTTTTGTTCTCCCATTTGTTTTGCTTAAACATCAAAAACCTCCTATACACTCTTCTTTGCCGAAATTATATTTCTCTTCCCATTATTTTCTTTTTGTCCTATAGCCGAATATACCTCTTTGTTGTGCCGAAAATATTCTTCTTCTATCTTGAATCTCTTAGGCCGAATATTGAAGGTAACATAGTTTTCTTTGGGACTTCTCTAGCAATCGGTTTTTGGTAAGGTGGTAAGGGTTTATTTCAAAGGATTATTCTTTTAAGTTTCGTTTAAGCCGAAGGCTAATAAACCTTAATGATGATGGTTGATTGTAGGGAAGTGAGGCCGATTCTTTTAGGAGTGTGTTGGATAGTGTTCGAAGGCTTTTGGGGACAAGGAAAGTTTGTGTGGCCGATTTGTCTAATCGGGATTTAAGGCTTTCGTTAAATACAGGTGTGTGTACATACACATCTTATAACTTTTTAATATGATAAGTGTTATATTATGCGTAATCGATTTATGTAGACATGGATGTAATATCATCATGGTATTAACAAGGATTCAGGTAAGTCTTTGTGACTATGAGATTACTATTTGATGCTTTTGGGAAGCATGACACATTTGGTATGTGTATTATTGGACATATGGCAATGATAAATTTATTAATGTTGTTAAAATAAACCTTTTGCATGATTTCAGTAAATATACATAATTGTTTGATATGGGTTGATGAGTGGAGGGGCGGTGATATTCGTGTCGAGCGGACACCAATGTTTTGGTAACACATCGTGACTACGGTCACGAGAGGTTTGGTACCTCCAGAGGTTTGGCACCTCATAGCGACTTGTCCTCGTGGTTAATTCCACCGTGGGTTGGCCCCACTTTGAGATATGGGATCGTCGCGGTGATTTGGTATCACACGATGGGTTGGCCCCATCATTCGATTTGTGTCTTCGGACACTAGAGATTTGGTATCTCCAGTGATTTGGCATCACATCTGTGACTATATGTCACCAGTGTTTTGGTAACACAATTGTGTCTTTGGACACCAGTGGTTTGGCACCACCAGTGGTTTGGTACCACACGGGGTAGAAAAAGGCGTATGGATGGTTAGGTTGGGTGCATTTTAAACTTATGCATGTTAATTGGTTATAATTTGTGTATGTTGTTGCACTAAACTGGGGAAGGGTTACACATTGAGTCTTAGTGACTCACCTTCTCCTTTAATTTTTCAGGTGATTCATAGATCGCGGGTGAGGAGCCGGATGGACTCGAGGTGGCCATGCAGTGGAGACTTTTAATAAATGAATTTTGGATTTTATTTATCTTTCTTTTGGGTTTATGTTGCTTATTTGTAATAAGGCCTCCTAGTATGATTTTATTATTATTGTGTGTTTGAATGTTTGGTTTAAACTACTTGATGATGTTAAAACAAGTTGCACATGTTTTCTCAAATTAAACATAAAAATGTTTTAAAGTACCATCGGGTACATTGAAATTTTTAAACAACTCGACTCAAGCAAATATTTTTAGTTTGGTTTTTAACAAAGAAAATTTAAATTGAAAGGCATTTCGACTAATTTCAAAATTGGTTTTAAAATGGTTTTTAAAATCTTTTCTCTCAGAGCAAACCAAATTCGGTCATATTGTTTGGGGCGGGTTTGGGGTGTTACAAAATTGGTATCGAGCCAGTTCAAAGCTCATTGTGGGGGCCCAAGGCCCAAAAATGTTTTAGTAGGCCTTTTTGAAAAAAATTGGTTTTTAATAAGCATGGCACCGAGTCTCCGGCACCAACCTGCCCAAGTAAGTATCTCTGACTTTTTTTGTATGAATTATATTCTATAGAAGGGTAGGAAGCATGGGACGTAGATAGTGATAGTATTTTAAACTTTAGGACTAGTTTACTCCAAACAAAGACATAAGACTTTAATGGCCTAATTAAAACCAACCCGTGACCAAGTCGCCGAGTTAGGGTGTGGTAACCTTGGTGCGCATGTCTCAGGATTGGATCGGAAGAGCTTGGTACTTAAGGTCCTCGTGACTCACCTCCTCTTCGCAGATTCCTGCAGTGCGTAGCTTCGGTTCACCCTACCCAAGAGGACTCGGTCATAGGCAAAATCCTAAATAAAACCCGAAAGGGATTATTCAAATTGAGAATTTCTCAAAAAATACTCCTCAATTTTAGAAATTTCAAAATATCTCGATTTGTTAAAGTTTTCAAATTTCTTCGGTTTATTACAAAAATACCCTGTAGGAAAAATGACGAAAATACCCCTAGGTTAGAAACGGACAGTAATGCCCGAAGAGTGCATAGGTATGAAAGGTATAGGGAATGGATGTATTATTCTATGTAAACTAGGATAGAAGACTTAAAACCTTGTTTGATCGAAAGAATCTCTATTAAACTCTTTTCATAAAATTTCTTCGCGGATAATCAAGTGAAACATGTACTAATTCATAAAAATTTCCTAATCAGATTAAAGCGCGATAGTTAGAATGAGCTTTAGAGGACGTGGCCGTCGTGGACGCTTGGAAGGGGTAGGATGGCCGTGTCGGAACACCGTCGGGTCGGGTCAAGGATCTCGAGAATGAGATATCGCCACCACCACCCCCAACCTTTGGAGGCAAGAGCGAGGATCGGGACGGTGGTGACCACGCTGTGTCACAAGCGATGCTACGGGTTACGGAAAGGGTAGCTGGAATTGGTGGAGGTGGAGGAGCTTGGAAGTCGGTTCTGAGAGACTTGAGCTAACGGAGCTGAATTTTTCGAGGAGGTGTGTCAGTGTAGCGCCCAATACGACCGAGTATTGGTGGAATCGACCAAGAAAGAATCATGGATGAGATAGATTTGTCTAATGAGGAGAAACTGAAAGGAGCGGTGTCACTTCTTAAGGATGAGTCCTATCGATGGTGGCTCACGGTTCGAGATGGTGCTACGACAAATGATCTCACTTGGGAGTATTTCAAGAATTCTTATCAGAAGAAGTATGTTGGCTCAAGTTACATTGATGCTCAAAGGAAAGCTTTTCTGGGGTTAGTACAAGGAAGTAAATCTGTGTCGGAATATGAAGCGGAATTCCTAAGGCTGAGTCGTTATGCTCAGGGAATAGTGGCATCGGAGCATGATCGTTGTGTTCGTTTTGAAGACGGACTTAGAGACGCGAGTTAAGGTGCTGATTGCTCCACAAGAAGAACGTGAGTTTCTTTGTCTTGGTGGAGAAGCGAAGGTAGCGAAGGAATCAAGGAGTCCGCGAGGCAAAGTTATGATAGGAGCAAGCTGAAGAGAGGCTTTGGATCGTCTGGGTCAGGTGGTAATGTTCAGAAAAGGTTTAGGCAGAGTGGGTCAAATCAGGCAGGAAGGTCCACGGTGCTAATCGAGACCGACCGGTGTAATCATTGTGGGAAGTTCCATTGGGGAGAATGTTGGACCGGAGGAAAGGATGTTTCGAGTGTGGTTCGTTGGATCATCGTGTGAGAGGCGTCGCGTAAGCAAGCTAGGAATCGATCGAAGGTCAAGGTCGTGCCCAGTTCGAGAAAGGAGGGACCAGCATCGCGAGAGAGGTCGTGGTTATGGTAGAGGTGGCTATGGCTCTAGTGGAGGTCGCGGAGCGGTGGCGAGGTATTGGCAACACGGAGGCTAAGCGACTGGTTTGGTGTATCTTTGCGGCGTCGTGAGGAAGGAGACGCACCGGACGTCATAACGATGCGTTTTTAATTTTTGGTGTTCCATATCACGCCTTGATAGATGTGGGTTCGACGCACTCTTACGTTGCTAGTAGTATATTGAGACCATGAGTTTAGTTCAGAGATCGCTTCTAGGAGGATGGCGTACTTAGTCCTTTAGGTCACTCTGTAGAAGTAGATAAGTTGTATAGAGATGTACCCCTAGAACTCCAAGGGGTAGTGTTTGTAGCCGATCGATGGAACCGCCGTTTGAGGAGTTTGATCGATTCTTGGGATGGACTGGTTGGTCAAGTACCAAGCAAGTTTGGATTGTCTTTGCTAAAGCGCATGGTTTTGAAGACGGTTGAAGGTGAAGAAGTGGTCATGATAGGTAATAGGAGAGATTATCTATCCAACGTGGTATCTGCGTTGAAGGCGAGTAAAGATGGTCGAGGAAGGGTGTGAGGCGTTCGTAGTTCATGTGTGTACTTTGGAAGCTAAGGAGTCTTCTGTGAGGAATGTTCAAAGCGTAAAGGAATTTCTTGACGTATTTCTGAAGAACTTAGGGGTTTGCTCCGGATCGTGAGGTAGAATTCGGTATAGATCTGTTATTCGGGCAGCGCCGGTGTCTATAGCTCCGTATAGGATGGCAAGAAGGAATTGTTGGAATTGAAGGCTCGGATACAAGAGTTGTTGGATCGAGGTTTCATTCGACCAAGTGTTTCACCTTGGGGAGCGCCGGTACTTTTGTTAAGAAGAAGGATGGTGCGATGCGGA
Source organism: Gossypium sturtianum (assembly GCA_025698515.1). Taxonomy (NCBI): domain Eukaryota; kingdom Viridiplantae; phylum Streptophyta; class Magnoliopsida; order Malvales; family Malvaceae; genus Gossypium; species Gossypium sturtianum. Next base: position 65,464,248 of record CM046946.1, on the reverse strand, counting down.
TGTGTATAGACTACCTTGATTGAATAAGCTAACGATTAAAAACAAGTATCCTTTGCCGAGGATAGATGACTTGTTTGATCATTTGAAAAGAAATGCGATTTTCTCTAAGATTGATTTAAGGTCCGGATATCATCGGTGAAGGTGAAAGAGGTCGATATCCATAAGACGGCATTTTGTACTCGGTATGGACACTACGAGTTCTGGTGATGCCGTTTGGTTTGACTAATGCACCAGCAGCTTTCATGGACATGATGAATAGGGTATTTCAACGCTTTTGGATCGGTTTGTTGTGGTCTTTATAGATGATATTTTGGTGTATTGAAGTCGGAAAAAGAGCATGATGCGCATTTGCGAGTAGTGTTGCGATTCTCGAGGAAAAGCAATTGTATCACGCGAAATTTAGTAAGTGCGAAGTCTGGCTTAGGAGGTGACTTTCTTGGGTCACGTTGTTTCACCGAAGGGATTAGAGTGGATCCTCGAAAGATTGAGGCGGTGTTGGATTGGAAGCCGCCTAAATCTATGGCTGAAATTCGGAGTTTTCTAGGTGCAGCGGGTATTACAGAAGATTTGTGGAAGGATTTTCTTTGATTGCCGCACCGATGACCAAGTTGTTGAGGAAAGGAGTTCCATTTGTGTGGACCGAGGAACGGCAAGAAAGTTTCGACAAATTGAAGAAGATTTCGACGAAGCTCGGTTTGATTCAACTCAGAGCGAGGCAAGGAATTCACGGTTTATTGCGATGCATCACATATTGGTTTGGGATGCGTCTTGATGCAAGAAGGGAAGGTAGTGGCTTATGCATCTCGGCAGATTGAGACCACATGAGGCTAATTATCCGACTCATGACTTGGAGTTAGCGTTTGTAGTCTTCGCTTTGAAGATATGGAGGCACTATTTTTACGGAGAGAAGTCGATAGTTTATACGGATCACAAGAGTCTTAAGTATCTCTTGACTCGAAGGATTTGAATTTGAGGCGGCGTAGATGGATTGAGTGTTGAAGGACTACGATTGTTCGATCGAGTATCATCACGGTAAGGCTAACGTGGTGGTAGACGCGTTGAGTCGTAAGGTTGTATCGGATTTAATATCGATGTTTGCTCGACTTAGTCCTGTTCGATGATGGGAGTCTTTTGGCGAATTGCAAGTCAAGCCGACTTGGTTAGATCAAATTAAGGAGAAGCGGTTAGAGGATGATGGTTTGAATGATCGGAGGTTGCAAGTCCGAATGGTGGATTAGAGGATTTTAGTCCGTCCGGTGATGGAGTTTTGTGCTTTAAAGGAAGAGCTTGTATAGAAGGATGTGGAGTTGAGACAAAGGATTCTTCGACGCACATAGCAGACCCATATGCTATGCATCCTGGAGGTAGCAAGATGTATCGGGATTTGAGAGAGCAATTTTGGTGGCAGTGCAAAGCGGGAAGTAATCGAAGTTCGTGGGTAAGTGTCGACGTGTCAACAAGTCAAGGCTGAACATCGGTTGCCATTTGGTTTACTTCGGTGGTGAAGATTCCTCGGTGGAAGTGGGAGAGGATCACCATGGACTTTGTCGAGTGGATTACCTCTTACGCCTAGCAAGAAGAATTCGGTTTGGGTGATTGTGGATCGTCGACTAAATCGGCACATTTCATACCTATAAGGGTAGATTATTGCTTGAGAGGTTAGCTAAGTTATATGTAGCCGAGATAGTGAGATTGCATGGTGTGCCATGATCGATTATCTCGGATAGGGATCCGAGGTTTACATCGAGGTTTTGGAGAGCGTTGCATCAAGCTTTGGGTACGAGATTGGACTTGACCTGACTTTTCATCCGCAATCCGACGGACAATCGGAGAGAGTGATTCGAGATCTTAGAAGATATGCTCGAGAGGTTGCATTACGGATTTGATGGCGGTTGGGAGGAGTATCTACAGTTGGCGGAATTCGCTTATAACAATAGTTATCAGCGAGTATCCAAATGGCTCCATATGAAGCATTGTATGGGACGGAAGTGCCGTACTCCTACGTGTTGGACGGAATTGGGTGAACGTCGAGTTTTGGGTCCGAGTTGTGATCAAGCGAAGATAAAGTTAAGGTAATTCGGGCTCGTCTCAAGGAAGCGTCGGATAGGCGAAGTCTTACGCCGATCTCAAGCGCAAGGAAATGGAATTCGAGGTAGGAGATAAAGTCTTTCGAAGGTGTCGCCTTGGAAAAGGTGTTGCGCTTTGGGCAAAAAGGAAATTAAGTCCAAGGTTCATCGGCCCGTATCGCGTGTTGAAGCGAGTAGGGGCCGGTAGCTTATCACTCGAAGCGCAAGCAGAGTTGAGTCGATTCACGATGTCTTCCATGTGTCGATGCTTGAAGCGGTATAGGTCGGATCCATCGCACGTCGTGCGAGCGCAGATTGAGGTTAACTCCGAGGCTTATCGTTCGAGGAGGAACGATTCGGATCTTAGATCGTGATGTCAAGGTTCTGCGTAGAAAGTCGGTATCTTTGGTGAAAGTGCTATGGCGAAACCATGGTACAGAGGAAGCGACGTGGGAACCCGAGGATGTAATCGGCAGCAATATACCCCATCTCTCTCGATCGGGTAATTTCGAGGACGAAATTATTTTAAGGGGGTAGAAGCTGTAACATCTGAAATAGGGGTTATTCGTGATTGAATTATTTTGCTTGTGTTTAAATTTACGTGATATTATTTGTGGTGTTATAAGAATTAATTAGGGGTCTTGAGTAAGCTCGGTTTAGTAGGATAATTCTTAGTATGTCTTATTTAATGAAGAGGATTAAATGAGCTTAGCACTTAAGTTAATTTAAGTGTATATTAAAGCACAAGATGAATTAGTGGCAAGTTGGTTAAAGAGCTTGAAAGGTTGCATGAGGTTAGTGGTTCGAGTAGTAGGTATAGCATTTTTAAAAGTTATTTTTGTATGTTAGCTTTAATGGGCGGTCAAACATAATTATGATAGGTGGACTAATAATTTTTGGTAAGTTGAATTGTTGTTTAAGGAAAGCATGGAATAAGGGATAAGATTCCTAAGGTTATGGTAAGATATCTTGAAGTTATGGTAAATTGAGGGGACAAAGGCTTGGTTTGTAGGAAATGTTTTGGAAACAAATTCATGGCCTTTATGCCATGAACTTGGACGGCAAAGTGGCTAAAGGGGAGCCGAAATTTTACCTTAGTTTGGCTAGGATTGAAGTCTTTTCTTTTTGGTCATTTCTTTCATTTGGTGCAAAAGTTGCAAAACATTTTCTCTCAAACACTTTTCTTTTTGGCCGAATTCTACATTGTGGTAAGCCTAAACTCTTTTGACCATTTGGTCATTTTTGATCATTTGCTATTTTCTCCTTTTCATTCTCTCAAAACCGAAACTTGCATTAACCTTTTGTTCTCCCATTTGTTTTGCTTAAACATCAAAAACCTCCTATACACTCTTCTTTGCCGAAATTATATTTCTCTTCCCATTATTTTCTTTTTGTCCTATAGCCGAATATACCTCTTTGTTGTGTCGAAAATATTCTTCTTCTATCTTGAATCTCTTAGCCGAATATTGAAGGTAACATAGTTTTCTTTGGGACTTCTCTAGCAATCGGTTTTTGGTAAGGTGGTAAGGGTTTATTTCAAAGGATTATTCTTTTAAGTTTCGTTTAAGTGAAGGCTAATAAACCTTAATGATGATGGTTGATTGTAGGGAAGTGAGGCCGATTCTTTTAGGAGTGTGTTGGATAGTGTTCGAAGGCTTTTGGGGACAAGGAAAGTTTGTGTGGCCGATTTGTCTAATCGGGATTTAAGGCTTTCGTTAAATACTGGTGTGTGTACATACACATCTTATAACTTTTAATATGCTAAGTGTTATATTATGCCTAATCGATTTATGTAGACATGGATGTAATATCATCATGGTATTAACAAGGATTCGGGTAAGTCTTTGTGACTATGAGATTACTATTTGATGCTTTTGGGAAGCATGACACATTTGGTATGTGTATTATTGGACATATGGCAATGATAAATTTATTAATGTTGTTAAAATAAACCTTTTTGCATGATTTGGTAAATATACATAATTGTTTGATATGGGTTGATGAGTGGAGGGGCGTTGATATTCGTGTCGAGCGGACACGGTGTTTTGGTAACACATCGTGACTACGGTCACCGAGAGGTTTGGCACCTCATAGCGACTTGTCCACGTGGTTAATTCCACCGTGGGTTGGCCCCACTTTGAGATATGGGATCGTGCGCGGTGATTTGGTATCACACGATGGGTTGGCCCCATCATTCGATTTGTGTCTTCGGACACCGGAGATTTAGTATCTCTAGTGATTTGGCATCACATACGTGACTATATGTCACCAGTGTTTTGGTAACACAATTGTGTCTTTGGACACCAGTGGTTTGGCACCACCAAAGTGGTTTGGTACCACACGGGGTAGAAAAAGGCGTATGGATGGTTAGGTTGGGTGCATTTTAAACTTATGCATGTTAATTGGTTATAATTTGTGTATGTTGTTGCACTAAACCGGGAAGGGTTACACATTGAGTCTTGGTGACTCACCTTCTCCTTTAATTTTTCGGGTGATTCGTAGATCGCGGGTGAGGAGCCGGATGGACTCGAGGTGGCCATGCAGTGGAGACTTTTAATAAATGAATTTTGGATTTTATTTATCTTTCTTTTGGGTTTATGTTGCTTATTTGTAATAAGGCCTCCTAGTATGATTTTATTATTGCTGCGTGTTTGAATGTTTGGTTTAAACTACTTGATGATGTTAAAACAGTTGCACATGTTTTCTCAAATTAAACGCAAAAATGTTTTAAAGTACCATCGGATACATTCGAAATTTTTAAACAACTCGACTCAGCAAATATTTTAAGTTTGGTTTTTAACAAAGAAAATTTAAATTGAAAGGCATTTCGACTAATTTCAAAATCGGTTTTAAAATGGTTTTCAAAATCTTTTCTCTGTAGCAAACCAAATTCGGTCATATTGTTTGGGCCGGGTTTGGGGTGTTACACGACTAGGGTCTAAACCGGGCTGTTACATTTAATATAAGTTATGGTGAAATCTGAATGATATACTACCTGTATACACCTAAAAACACATGGAAATTTGATATTTGATGAGCTCATCCCTAATTCTTGATGTTCACATGAAATACATGACTAACATGTTGATGAAGTTGTGTGTTTAGGCTATTAGCCAAATTGCTTGGATGCATTTTGTATACTTACCTTAAATGTAAATGAATGGTAAGTTAGTTTCCTGTTATACGAACTTACTAAGCATTAAATGCTTACTCTGTTTTATTTCCTCTGTTTTATAGTAGCTTGAAAGCTCGTTAAGGTTGGAAGCTAGTCAAAGACACATCACACTAACCATCGGCTCATTTTGGTATAAAAAAAATATTTAATTTTTGGTTATAATGGCATGTATAGGTGTAAATAGCCAATGTTGGCATATAAATGTTTTGGTTGTAATTAGCCATTGGAATGGCTTGTGATGAATGTTGTTTGATGTGTATATATATATGAGATAATGTCATGTTTGATATGAGTGTTAAGTATGGACAATTGATAGTAAATTTCATAAGTAAGTCTAAATGTATTTTTGGTCAAATAGGTATATTGGGATATATGGATTTATGAAGAATTATGTCATGTATAAGACATGATTTTTGGCTTGGTTTAAATGTCTTGGATTGGCTTGTGTATGTATTAAAGTGTTTATGTAGGTGGAAGACTAATTGGGAGAGAAAAGTGGCCTTGAAAATGGCCTATTTTTGTCCACATGGGCAGAGACACAGGCATGTGTCTCAGCCCTATGTGACACATGGCCTAGCACATGGGCATGTGTCTTGGTCGTGTGTCCCCTGTATCTTAAAATTTCAAAACAGAATACTCAGGGTTTTTGATACGGGCGTGTGGCTTGTCCGTGTGCCCCTGCACCTATTGAATTCAAATTTTGATATTCACACAGCCTAGCATACGTGTAACACCCCTAACCCGAATTCGTCGCTGGAACAGGGTTATAGAGCATTACCGGAGTTTACAGGTCAAGTAACAGACATTTCACAAGAATTTAACATTCAAATAAAATTTCAATAGAATTTAATCATATAGTCCCTTACATGAACCCTCAAGGCCCAAATCATGCATTAGAAACGAGTCGGGACCAAACCAGGTACTCAGAAATTTTTTCGCAAATCCCAAAATTTTTCCTAGGTGCAGGGGTTACACGCCCGTGTGGTCAAGCCGTGTGGTTCACACAGCCAAGGACACGCCTGTGTCTTAGGCCTGTAACACTATGACTTGGGTCACATGGCCAAGTCATATGCCTGTGTGCTAAACCGTGTGTAACACCCCTAACCCATAACCGTCACCAAAATAGGGTTAAGAGGCATTACCTAACATTCGAAACATTTATAATCATTTTACATCTCAACTTAATCATTCACAATCATAGAGTCCCTTAAATAGGTCATCGAGACCTTAAAAATACATTAGAAAGGGGTCGGGACTAAACTGAACACATACGAAATTTTTTTGAAACTTAACATTTTTCCAAGCTACAGGGGTCACACGCCCGTGTGAGTAGGCCGTGTGCCTCACACGGCCTCAGACACACCCGTGTTTCCAAGCGGTGGCAAATCAGGGCATACATTCTAACTTGTCCACACGGCCAAAGACACGCCCGTGTGCCTCACCCGTGGTCGACACTGATTTATATCACACGGCCAGTCACACGCCCGTGTGTCCAGCCCATTTGCGAGTCTGACTTGTTCCAATTTTAAAACTTAAGGGACACAGTCGAGCCACACGCCCGTGTGCTCAACCGTGTGGGCAAATTTAGGCCATTTTGAAAGGCCAATTTGCCACCCACACTTTGGGTCACACCTACAAGCATCAAACCACATAATTTCATACCTCAAATAGCATCCAAACATACTAAAACATGTACAATTTAGTCTCTTAACATCATCATTCATTTCATATTCAAATCCAACTCAAATATACCAATCTAATTTATCATTTTCACATCCAAATCATGTGATCCAATCATCATTTAATCCTTACCAAATCTAAACATGAAACATACCATTTCCATTTTACTAACTTATGCCAAAATGATCATTCTCATAGAACATTTATACACATAATATCCAACCTTTACATAGACCCAAAGCACATACCAAAATCATTCATCTATCAAGCCATATCACATGGCAAGATATATCCATCTCAAAACATACCATGATTCACTAGCCTATACATGCCATATACCAAATATATACAACTTCCAAAAGTTCCAAGATAGATAGCCGATACTGTGATTGAGTCGCTAACGATCCCTGGATCCAAGCTAGCTTTAATGACACTGTAAAACAGAGAAACACTTCACACAGTAAGCTTAAAAGCTTAGTAAGTTCGTAATATAATACTCTTAACTCAACGATTCAAATTCAATATAAAAAAAATAAACCATCACATAGGTCAATTTACAATTTTACACAATTTCAACCATAGCCAATACTCACATACAATCAATTCATCCATTTACAAAATCATCAACCACATAGGTTTCGTACATACATTTTCCAACACTTAGTTATCGAACACTTTTGCTACTCAATGCACAATTTCACGTTTCGTTCAATCTTCATTAATCATTCAAGTTTCTCGCACACTTAGTGCCAATTTCATAGCCAAAGCTTTAATATCATCGTACACTTAGTGCCTTTATATTAAACAGAACTTAACTCGGTATCGCATACATACTGACAAACAATGTACTCGATACTTCCTTGATTTCGCACACACAGTGTTGTTCTCTACTGTATCAATTATATTTCGCACACTTAGTGCAAATTTCTTAACCCACATTTAACATTAACGATTCATTAACCACATAATCTTTCATTATATAACATATGAGCATAACTTAAACAATTCGTATTATAAACAAACTTACCTCGAACGTAGAAATACCGAGACTAGTCGATCAATCGAGCACTTTGTTCTTGCCTCGATCTCGATCCGAATCTCTCTTTTCTTGATCTATAATGTTAAACTTAACTCATTCACTTACCAAATCATTCAATTTAATCCAAACACACATATTTAGGGCATTTTACAAAATAGCCCTCACATTTTCACATTTTGACACTTAAGTCCCTATTTCATAAAATCACAAAAATACATATAATTTCAATATTCCCATGCTTGGCTGAATATTCCTCATGTCCATACAAGCCCACATATTTCATGTACTTTACATTTAAGTCCTCCAATTTCTCACTTTCACAATTTAGCCCAAATTACTCAAATTCACCAAAAATTCAAAGACAAAATATGTTAATCTATCACCTATCTTTCATATTTCATCATCAACTATCACAAAGCTCAAACATTCATCAATGGAACATCACAAAATCTTCATCAAATTCTAAAATTAAAGCATGGGCTTGATAATACACTAAGCAACGATCACAAAAACGTAAAAATCACTAAAAACCAAGCTCAAAACATACCTTGATTGAGCTATATGCTAGCCGAATATACTGATACGATTTGACCTCGTGATTAATTTCGAGTCGTATTTGCGTTGCCCGATCGTCGACGAGAAAGTATCGTTCCAATTAGCAAGTCATTTATAGTTGGCTAAGTATGGGAAATATCAATGAAAGATAGGCTTAAAATTGGCTAAGTGTTGAAGATAGGTTCGGATAACAAGGAATTAAAAGGAATTAAAAGAAAGTTGAGAGTTTTCGAAAGGAATGGAAAGAAATAGTTCTCAAGCGGCAAGAACGAACCAACATTAAGAAATGCTGACCCGGGACTTATATGGCTTAAGTGGTTTTGGATAAATAAGATAAAACCTTGACTCACTATCTAGGAAGATAGGAACCTCGGTATAAAGGTTCGAACGCCACACTATTGATAGTGATAAGTTCAGATTAAAAGAAAGAACAGGTTGACGCCACTAGCTTTGTAGATAAGCCAACAAGTCTTCAAACAAAATTTGAGAGAAGCAAATCTCACAAAATGATATAATTTCATTCAAGAAAATGTCAAAAAGTCCCTTCAAAAGGCTGATTACACACAGATTTATAAGGCTATAAAAAGGCTAGCTGAATGGTCACAAGTATTCATCTTAAAAGCTGAAATAAAGCTCAAGTCTCTTGGAATTCTTGAACCATATAACTCCACCATTTAATTCACTTCAATTCAGCTACATAATTGACCTTGAATGCTTGAAAAGTGACTCTTGAAATGTCCTTTGGTTAGCTGAATAGTCACCAGCACCCTAATGGTGTTTTGAATGCTTGAATTAATTCTTTTGAAGCAGCAAAAACGGTTAGTAGTTGAAAAGCTTGCTGTCGAATTTAAAGAAGCAATAATCAACTCTTTAAACTCTTTTAAATGATGTGTTAAACCTTCTTTGTAACAGCCCCTTGCTTGTAACCGAAAATGACTTGAACAGCCACATTATTTAATTTGTAACAGCCTTGAATTGTAACGGTTATGACTTGAAAATACTCCTGCAATAAACACATTAAAATGAGCTTATTAAACATAATTAAACACTAATTAAACTCAAACACATTAAACACTTAACTTCAATAAATGAACTAAAACTTATTCATCAATTATTCCATCAACTAGTTTAATTAAATGAAGCATAATTAATTAAAATTAAACTCATGCATCAATAAATTATCCTAGTAACTAGATTACTGAAAAAAGCATCTATTAAATGAAGTTCAATAATAACTCAATTATTAAAACTAAGATGAGTTGAATTAATGACCAGCAACTGATTTATTAATCTAAGTTGAGTTATTAAGTAAGATGAACTCAATTAACTAAAATGAACTCAATTAACTAAGATGAGTAATTTATTCAAGTAACTTAATTAAAAATAAAGTCCAACAACTCAATTTATTAACAAACTGAAATTAAACGTCTCATTTTGCACTTGGGCCCCTCGAGTTTAGGCCAATCTCGATGTCGTCGAGATGTATCGAAACATGATGCGACCAGGATCGCATCATACCCTCCCTCTTGAAGATTATTTGTCCTCAAATTGTGCCTCTTCCTCGAAAAAAAATTTCTAGATCACAAATCAGATTATTTGCAGGCCCTCCCTCTTTAAGAGGGTACCACCTCACATCGTCACCTACAGAAGAATAAAACGAATTAGTGACACAATGAAGGTTAAACCAAGAAAAAATTTCCAAGACTTTATTCATAACTTGACACACGAGAATATTATCATCATCATAAAGACAAAGAGTAATAAAATGGTGAAGCAAGAATGAACAATTCCTTTTCGAAGTCTTGGTGCATACTCGAACACTTGATCGATTACCATTCTCAAAATAATGGATGAATCTTACCTTTTCAAAATGATTATTCATATTCGATAACAAGAAAGGCTTATGAGTCAATCTCAAATGGTAATCAAAATACATTAAGAATGCTTCCAAACAAACATGTAATCCAAGCATCTTTCGTTCAGAACATTCATGATTCATAACAAAAGGCAACTTCCATACACCATCGTCATAATCAATTGAACAAAACTTTTTACAAGATAATGCCTTATCACATAATTGAATCAGAAACACATATGTTTTGAAACATTCGATCATCTCAAATTGCACCCGTAAATTGTTATTTAAACAAATTGAATTCGTGCAATAAATCAAGGAATGCATATCAACAACACAACCTTTTTGAGTAATATTCTCATTATCTTCTTTCAAAACAAATAATCCATTACTAATCAAAGATGGACAATAAACCTCGTCAAAGTACGAATGCGTTTCAGAAAACAAGACATCAACAATGTTTCCATCAATGTTCGAACGGAATGGTTGAGTCTGAAAGGATTCAGAAAACTCACCTTGTTTACCCACATGAATGAATGGATGGGAATCAATTTGAACAGTATTTTTTTCAATCAATGTAAACCTCCTCTCTTCAGAGAGATAGTAAAGTCGAAGTTCTTTACTTGAACTAACTTGAATTGTAGGAGAAAAACAACTCGCACTTCTCAAAGTGTCACTTTCACGAAAAGAAAAAGGGTTAGTGACACCATAATTGATGAACTTGAAAGGACATGCTGAATCGATGCCAGGATCAAAAGTAGAAGTGGATCTTACCTTATCATTACGAAACAGGGAATTCATTGATAGCAACCAACCGAAATAAAAAATTTGATTTTGGCCTTTCCTTAACAACTTAGGAAAACGTTCTCCGGGTTTGAACACGTGATTTTGAGCACAGATTTTCAAAAACTTTTCTTTTGTCAACAACTCACTCACTTCAATCATGCAAGACTTAAGTATATAATCATTCAAACAATTATACCTTTTACAATTCATCCGAAAGGGCAAGCTTATACAAAACGAGTTCACACAAAAACTCAAAGATCTCACATAACAATCACAATTAAACAAGTCAAGATTTTTATGTGGATAATCTTTAACACACACATCTAAAGTTTGTATATGCTGAATCAAAGGGAATTTAGGCATGCATATATTCAAACATTCATACTTCACAAGTCTCATGTGCACAACCTTGTTTAAGTATACGGTTTTCCCATAACAGATCACAGAATGCTCATCAACACCAAATTCAGAGTAATCAAATTGTGTACTTGGACATCCACTATCGCACACAACCAAGTCTTGTAATAGCCGTTTGGATATTGACTCACTAACAAACACATCAACTTCAGGATTTCCGAAAGTAAAAAATCTTTTTTTCCACCCTTCAAAACTATCATATTATCGTCAATCAAAGAATGACAATCATCTTTACCTAACTTACCTTTAGGCGAATGTGGACTAATTCCGCTTCCGATCTTACCTTTCTCGATCATTCAGAATCTTCTCTCATCCAAAAGGTATTGAAGCTGGAGCTTGTCGAATGGATCTTCAAAAACCTGGAAAGATGAAACAAGAAGAAGACTCACGAGATGATTAGTAAAAACACTACTCACTTTTTCTTGCTCTTTTGCATCTTTTTCTCTCGTTTCTTTTTCTTCGAGAACACTCGTTTCTTTTATTCTCTTTTTTTGTTCTTCTATCTCAATCTCTTTTTCAATTTTCTTTTTCTTTTCACATTCTTTTTCACGCTCGATCTCTTTTTTTTCATTTTTTTCTCGTAACTCTTTTTTTTCTTCTCTCGATTTCATTTAAGATCTGCTCATTCTCTCGCATCAACTTTTCTTACCTCTCTTTCCGTTTGATCTCTTTTTGTCTCGTTTTTTCGTTACAAGTGGGTGATATCATAAAAGAATCAGAATGACGAGCTTTTAGTTGAAAATAAGTGGAGGAATCTTTATATAAGTTGCGTTCATTTCTTCATGAATAAGCCTCCATGGACGAGTACGAAACACACTCACTTTTTCGTAAGGACTTCTCCGTAGATGAATACTTTGAGGCACTTGAAGAGAAATTCCTACATTCTTGTTTGTCACCTTGTATGGTTTCAAACTCGTGACTCACCTCATTTCGTCTCGAGTTCCTTGATGAATAGGAATCATGATAGAAATCACTTCTCGAGTAGTCATCGGCTGTGTGTCTCAGTGATGTTCTTGACTTTTTGTCTTGATTTGGGAAAAGTCGTGTCGGATGGTCTCTTTGCTCCAATCGGTCCAACCTTTCATGCAGTTTGTCAAATTTAAAACTCACGATTCTATGCATTTCTTTCATCACATACCGAAAATCTTATTCTGAAAGCGTTTCTTGAAACATGATTGTATCGTTGAAAAGAAAAAAATGATTAAAAATAAAACAAAAATAATACCTCACCACAAATCCTCACCAGCCACTCACAAGAAAATTTGAATGGCACTCACACTCGTGTTTGCACTTGAGATCGGCTTTTTCAACACTCTAATGCTCTCACAACACTCGTGCCTTTTACCACTCTTTCTTCTCTTGTGATTTAGTAAAAAGACTAGAGTAGGCTTTATCATAGTCTAGGGGTCGGTTCAAATGGTTTACAAGGTGTAACACCCCAAACCCGGTCAACACACCACGACCGAATCTGGCATGTTACGGAGTGAAAACATTTTGAGTAAAACAAGTTTGCCGATTTATTTCTATTGAAAACTCCTTTACCGTTTAAAAGGTTAGAAAACCCCGTGTAGAGTATAGTTGAAATCGTTTTTGCTTGCTTTAAAACCCGGAAAAACCCTCTTTTGTTGGAAATCTATTTTTTGTTTATAGTTTTGGAAAACCTTTCGATACTTATTAAAAACCAAGTGAGTTAACCAAAGTCGAGTTAAGAACCATTTGTGTTTGGAGTTGTTTAAGAAATTAAATTTGAAAATCACTTAGGTTAGTTTGTTATCATCTTGTATAGATTATTACCTGATCGTAAGGTTTGAAAACCCAGAAGAAATATAATTTTGAAAACGTTGCTTTTTACCGGTTATTTAAGCAAATCAAATTATTAAGCACATGCATAATATAATCAAAATAAAAGCAAGTATATAAAAAAACCCAAAATAATACTTAGCGGCCTTATTACAAAACCAAAACCAAATTTAAAGTAAATAAATAAAAACCGAAATTTTAATTTAAAGTCAAAACCCAAAAATAAGTAGCATGGCCACCTCGAGTCCTCCCCGGCTCCAAATCCGCGATCTAAGCCTCATCTGCAAAATATAGGGGAAGGGGTGAGTCACCGAGACTCAGTGTATAAATCCCCAACCCGATAGTGCAAGAACTTACGCAAATCATGAGTAAAACATGCAAATCATGCAACCCCAAAACCTAACCATCCGATCTCCTTTATCTACCCCGTGTGGTCAAAACCACTGGTGGTCAAAACCACTGGTGACCGAAGTCACAAATATATATAAGTGTGGTCAAAACCACTGGTGACCGTAGTCACAAATCAAGTGATGGGGCCAACCCATCGTGTGGTCAAAACCACTGATGACAATCCCGTAATCAACCATGTGGGGCCAACCCACTGTGGTACCAAACCACTGGGACGAGTCACAATATCCATATGTGGTCAAAACCACTGGTGACCGTAGTCACAAATATCATAAATGTGGTCAAAACCACTGGTGGTCAAAACCACTGGGACTTAGTCACAAATAATAGTATCAAAACGGGGCCAACCCGCCGTGTGGTCAAAACCATTGGTGACAGTCCAAATCATTCTTTCCCCTCCTCTCAACAATCCCATCATCATGTCCATATCAAACATGGCATAATATCATGTTATGATGCAAATAACTAATGGCATAGCATTACACAGTGACATGACAACACATATATCGAAATCCATATATCAGGGGACTTACCCGGAGTCCACACTCATGCCTACAAGGCAAAATTACCGGTTTCAATGGCTATTCGGCTTTTACAGTAAACACAATAAATATATAACACTAATGAAGTGTGTAAGCGTTACACACCTGACTATTCGTAGATCTAAGCAAAATCTCAAAACTACGTGAAACTAACGAGATCCCGAAATGTTTGCCTTTCCCCTTTCCTTAATGCCGATTTGGTTTCCAACCAAATCCCGAAGCTACGTGATGAACCTCCCTTTACAATCGGCCAAGCACTAGATCGGCAATCAAATCCCGAAGATCCACTGACTCAGGTTGCACTCCTCCCTACAATCGGCCAAGTACCACTATCATTGGCCTAAGCCTTCGTTATTAATCACAACAAGAAATGTCGAACCCGTAGAACACTTACCCCCTTACCTTACTGACAGATTCGGCCACCAATCTCCAAAGTTCGGCACCCCCTAATGATGTTAGGGATTTCGGCTACCAATATAGAACAAGAAGAGTTTAAGATTTGGATCTATAACGAATGGAGAAATAGAAGAGAAGTGGGATTTCGGCATTAACAAAATCAATCAAGAAAAGAAGAAGAAGTTACTTACCAGGAGATTCAGCTATAACCCCATAAGAAAGAGATAGATTCGGCCCTTCAAGGAGGATTAGAACAAGTGAGAAGAGAAGAAAATGAGGCTAAGGGTGTTCGGCCAAAATACTTGATGAAAACGAAAGAAAACAACAACAAGGCTTTCGGCTTTTGAAGATGAAAGAGATGGAGAAGAAAATAGAACCAAGATTCGGCAAAGAAGAGAAAACGCAACTCAGAAAAAGGGTTAGGGAGTTTCGGCTAACCAGAGAATGAAGAGATAGAAGAAAAGAAGGGATGGGTATATGGTTTTTGGCTAGCAATGTTTGAACCAAAGAAGAGAAGATGATGGATATATGGTTTCGGCTTTTCAAGGAAATGGTAAGGGTGGTTCGGCCAAGCACCAAGAATGCCGAAATGAGAAAACCAAAGTGAGAAGGAAAGCAAGAGGGGTTTCGGCTTATGACTCAAACTCAAGAGAAAAGGACTCTCCCCATTGCCGAAATATTCCCTAAAACCACCATAGACATTCGGCACACCCCCTTCCCAAGCACCAAAACCAATTACTCCTCCTCCCCATAGTCCAACTTTCGGCCAACACTAATTCTCCCTTAGCCGATTCCTCAAAATCCTCCTAACCCCTCATTCAAATGAGTTTGAAAGGTTAAAACTCCTAAATTTCCTCACCTTCATCTGTTCAAATCTGTTTGACTCCTTCCATCCTTATCTTCCAGAGTCCATCCTGAGCACACCACTTCCTCAGCTTGGCGTCAAAATAATAACTAGAAAATGAGATTTCTGCTGCTCGAACCTGAGCTCCCCCTTCCCTGCATGTGGCGTCACCTTCCTAGTACCTTAGTGGTGCCTCCTTTGCCACCTTGCCACTAGGTTCTTTGTGTCTAAACCCTCCAACAATTTCTTTTAACCCCTAACTTCCTTAGCTTCCTCTCTCTAAGCACTAAAACAAAAATTTTAGCCCTGACTCAGGCCTAACCCGAGGTCATGCCTGGACCCCAAAACATGCTAAACTAGCACAATAGGCACAATAACACATGCGAACACACAAAATGCAGAGACCCCGATTTAAGGATATTACAGTCTACCCCCCTTAAAAATAATTTTGGCCTCAAAATTACCTGGTCAGAAGAGTTGAGGGTATTGCTGTCGCATCACATCCTCTGGTTCCCATGTGGCCTCTTCCGTACCATGTTTCCGCCATAATACCTTAACCAAGGGAACTGACTTCCTACGCAAAACTTTGACATCCCGATCCAAAATTCGTACCTGTTCCTCCTCGAAAGACAAGTCCGAGCTTACCTCTATCTCCGCAACTGGCACAACATGCGACGGATCTGATCGATAGTGCCTAAGCATTGAAACATGAAACACGTCGTGAATTTGACTTAACTCTACGGGTAACTCGAGCTGATAAGCTACTGGTCCCACTCGCTTCAACACTGTATATGGCCCAATAAACCTAGGGCTTAGCTTGCCCTTTTGCCCAAATCTCAACACTTTCTTCCACGGTGATACCTTCAGGAAGACCTTGTCACCCACTACATACTCTATATCCCTGCGCTTAAGATCAGTGTAAGACTTCTGCCTGTCCGATGCTTCCTTCAGACGAGCCCGAATCACCTTAACGTTATCCTCTGTTTCTGCAACCAATTCCGGACCCAACATCTGCCGTTCACCCAATTCTGTCCAACACGTCGGAGTACGACATTTCCATCCATATAGTGCCTCATATGGTGCCATCTGAATACTCGCTTGATAACTGTTGTTATAAGCGAACTCTGCCAATGGCAAATACTCCTCCCAACTACCCATTTGAAATCCGAACGCAACCCCTTAACATATCTTCCAAAATCGGATTACCCTCTCGGACTATCCATCGATCGCGAATGAAAAGCCGTCTTTGAAATCCAACCTCGCACTCCAACGCTTCGATACAAAGCTTTCCGGAACCTCGATGTGAACACGGGATCCCTATCCGAAATAATTGACACATCGCACTCCATGCAACCTTACTATCTCTCGCCACATACAACTTGGCAAACTGGAGAGCGAATAGTCAACTCGAATTTGGTATGAAATGAGCGGATTTAGTCGACGATCCACAATTACCTGTGATCGAAGTCTTTCTTGCTAGGCGTAAGGGGTAGCCCACTGACGAAATCCATCGTAATCCTTTCCCACTTCCACTGCGGGATCTTTACCGGCTGCAACAGTCCTGACGGTAACTGATGCTCAGCTTTAACTTGCTGGCATGTCAAACACTTACTCACAAACTCAGTTACTTCCCGCTTAAGACCCGGCCACCAGAACTGTTTCCTCAAATCACGATACATCTTACTGCCTCCAGGATGCATGGCGTATGGGCTGCTATGAGCTTCCTGAAGAATCCACTGTCTCAACTCAACGTCCTTGGGCATACATACTTTCCCTTGAAAACACAGTACTCCATCACTGCCCAAACTATAACCCTCCGATTCACCATTCTACACTTGCAACCTCCGAGCACTCAAAACCTCATCTATCAGATGTTTCTCCTTAACCTGATCAATCCAAGTCGGCTTTACTTGCAATTCCGCTAACAGACTCCCGTTGTTATATATACTAAGGTGAGCAAACATCGACCTCAGATCTGCTACCACCTTACGGCTCAACGCATCAGCTACTACGTTAGCCTTACCCGGATGGTACTCAATCGAGCAGTCGTAGTCCTTCAACAACTCGATCCACCTTCGCTGCCTCAAATTTAAATCTTTCCGAGTCAAGAGGTACTTCATACTCTTGTGATCCGTGTAGACTATCGACTTTTCCCCAAACAAGTAATGCCTCCAAATCTTCAAGGCAAAAACCACTGTAGCCAACTCCAAGTCATGTGTCGGGTAGTTACCCTCATGAGGCCTTAATTGCCGAGACGCATAAGCGACCACCTTTCCATCTTGCATCAGCACACACCCTAAGCCAGTATGTGATGCATCACAATGGACCGTGAATTCTTTCCCTGCCTCTGGCTGAATCAGAACCGGAGCTTCAGTCAGAATCTTCCTTAACTTGTCAAAACTTTCTTGTTGTTTTTCAGACCACACAAACGGAACCCCTTTTCTCAATAGCTTAGTCAGCGGCACTGCGATCAAAGAAAAACCTTCTACGAACCTTCCGTAGTATCTCGCCAAACCCAAAAACTCGAATCTCGTGAATCGACTTAGGTGGTTTCCAATCCAACATCTGCTTCAATCTTACGAGGATCCACCTAATCCCTCGGTGATACTACATGACCCAAGAAAGTTACCTCCTTAAGCCGAACTGCACTTACTAAACTTGGCAAATAACTGCTTCTCCCTCAAAACCTGTAGAACCACCCGAAGATGCGCGTCATGTTCCTCCTCAGATTTTGAATACACTAAAATGTCGTCTATAAACACTACGACAAATCGGTCCAAATACGGCTGAAACACCCGATTCATCATGTCCATGAATGCTGCCGACGCATTGGTCAACCCGAATGGCATCACCGTAAACTCGTAATGCCCATACCGAGTACGAAACACCGTTTTATGGATATCAGCCTCCTTCACCTTGAGTTGATGATACCCCGACCTGAGATCTATCTTAGAGAATACCGATACACCCTTAAGCTGATCAAACAAGTCATCTATCCTTGGCAACGGATACTTATTTTTGATCGTCAACTTATTCAGCTGGCGATAGTCTATACACATCCGCATTGTACCGTTTTTCTTCTTAACAAAAAGCACAGGTGCTCCCCAAGGTGATACACTCGGCGGATGAAACCTCTGCGTCCAAAGAACTCCCGAACCGAGCCTTTAACTCCACCAATTCTTTTGGCGCCATCCTATACGGGGCAATAGACACCGCGCGATTCAGGGTAACAAGTCTATACCGAACTCAACCTCGCGGTCAGGGGGCAAACCCGAAAGTTCCTCTGGAAATACATCAGCAAATTCCCCTACGATTTGGACATTCTCTACAGCTGCATCCTTGGCTTCCAAAGCATAGACATGCACCATAAATGCCTCACAACCTTTCCTCACCATTTTCTCCGCCTTCAGCGCAAAGACCACATTGGTTAGGTAATCTCTCCTATTACCTATCATCACCACCTCTTCGCCTTCCATTGTCTTCAACACCATGCGCTTAGCTGCGCAATCCAAACTGGCCTGATACTTCACTAGCCAATCCATCCCGAGAATCAGGTCGAACTCCCTAAACGACAGTTCCATCAAGTCAGCCAAAAACACGACCCCTTGAAGTTCTAGGGGTACATCCCTATATAGTTTATTTACTTCTACAGAGTGACCTAGAGGGCTTATTACTGTCATCTCCCTAGAAGTAATCTCAAAGTCTAAGTTCATAGTTTCCACTATACTACGGCAACATACGAAAAGGCGTCGAACCAACATCTATCAAAGCAGTATAAGGCAGTCCAAAAATTAAGAACGTACCGATTATGACGTCTGGTGCGTCGCCCTCCTCTCGATGTATCGCTGCGTAGACCAATCCAGGCTGTCTCGCCTCACGAGCTCCCAAGCACCTCGCCGGTGCTCGCGGCCTCGCCCGAACCATTATCTCCCTGGCCAAACGCGCGACCCTCGTGGGTGTTGACCATCCCTCCTGAACTGTGTACGACCCTGACCCTCAGACTGAAATCTAGCTGACCTCTGTAGACAATCCCTTACCCGGTGCCCCATTGACCCACACTCGAAGCACTCTCTGTTTCCGGTCCAACATTTCCCCGTGTGAGACTTCCCACATCGAGCACACCGTGGTGGCCACTGAGTAGCAGCAGCAGCAGGCCTCGCCGCTTGATTCGGCCCACCATATCTAGCCCTTTTTCTGCACGATTCTGGCGGACCACGATGACCCGTAACTCCTCTTATTCCAACTCCTATCCTGGTTCCGTCTCACTGACTGTTTTACCTCCTCAACAACCTTGGCCTTCTCTACTAAGACCGCAAATTCTCTCTCCTACTGTGGAGCAATCAATATCCGTAGCTCATCTCTCAACCCATCCTCAAATCTGACACAGCGCTCATGTTCCGTGCCCACAATACCCCGTGCATACCGACTTAACTGAAGAAATTCCGCCTCATATTCCGATACTGACTTATTTCCCTGAACCAAATTTAGGAACGACTTACGCTGCGCATCGATGTAACTAGCCCCGACGTATTTCCTCTGATAGGCTGCCCTAAAGAAATCCCAAGTGATGTCGTCCGCCATTGCTCCATCCCTAACTGTGAGCCACCACTGATATGACTCATCTCGGAGAAGAGATACTATACCCTTCAGCTTCTCCTCAGTCGTAAAGTCCAGGTCATCCATGATACGTTCTGTCGCCTCCAGCCAATACTCTGCCGTATTGGGAGCCACACCAAATACACCTCTGAATACCTCTGCGCCATTAGCCCGGAGTCGTTCGGACACAGATTTCCTAGCTCCCGTTCCAACGCCTGCACCTGCGACTCTCTCTAGAACCCGCAGCATTGCCTGTGACACTGCATCATCACCACTCGTCTGATCTTGAAATTCTGCGCCCACAGCTGGCGGTGGTGGTACCTCGTTTTCTGACCCATGTCCAGACCCTACCGGTTCTGACACTGTCATCCTACCTCTACCTCGTCCACGTGTATTCCACCCATGTCCTTGTGTACTCATGACGATCGTTCACGAATTGATCTGATTTAAAAGTTTTATACGTTAGACCTATTCCGTTGTTATTAAAGCACAGTCTTATGAATAGTTTAGTACGGGGATTGTTTCCGTAGGTTCACACACAACCCTAAGGTTTCAGTCTCTAAAGTGATTCCCTATTAGTCATAGCATCATCATTACAAGCATATAAACAATAGTTAGGGGTACTTACCTGGGCGGATCGGTGCCGGAGACTCAGTGCCATGCTTTCCCAACCATCCTTTTTCCCATAAAGCCTTTCATAATACATTTTAAGACATTTTTGGGCCTTGGGCCCACAGCAGAGCTGTTCAACCTGGCTCTGATACCAAAATTGTAACACCCCAAACCCGGTCAACACACCACGACCGAATCTGGCATGTTACGGAGTGAAAACGTTTTGAGTAAAACAAGTTTGCCGATTTATTTCTATTGAAAACTCCTTTACCATTTAAAAGGTTAGAAAGCCCCGTGTAGAGTATAGTTGAAATCGTTTTTGCTTGCTTTAAAACCCGGAAAAACCCTCTTTTGTTGGAAATCCATTTGTTGTTTATAGTTTTGGAAAACCTTTCGATACTTATTAAAAACCAAGTGAGTTAAGCATAGTCGAGTTAAGAACCATTTGTGTTTGGAGTTGTTTAAGAAATTAAATTTGAAAATCACTTAGGTTAGTTTGTTATCATCTTGTATAGATTATTACCTGATGGTAAGGTTTGAAAACCCGGAAGAAATATAATTTTGAAAACATTGCTTTTTACCGGTTATTTAAGCAAATCAAATTATTAAGCACATGCATAATATAATCAAAATAAAAGCAAGTATATAAAAAAACCCAAAATAATACTTAGCAAAATTTTTATTACAAAACCAAAACCAAATTTAAAGTAAATAAATAAAAACCGTAATTTTAATTTAAAGTCAAAACCCAAAAATAAGTAGCATGGCCACCTCGAGTCCTCCCGGCTCCAAATCCGCAATCTAAGCCTCATCGCAAAATATAGGGAAGGGTGAGTCACCGAGACTCGGTGTATAAATCCCCAACCCGATAGTGCAAGCACTTACGCAAATCATCGATGAAACATGCAAATCATGCAACCCCAAAACCTAACCATCCGATCTCCTTTATCTACCCCGTGTGGTCAAAACCACTGGTGGTCAAAACCACTGGTGACCAAAGTCACAAATATACATAAGTGTGGTCAAAACCACTGGTGACCGTAGTCACAAATCAAGTGATGGGGCCAACCCATCGTGTGGTCAAAACCACTGATGATAATCCCGTAATCAACCATGTAGGGCCAACCCACTGTGGTACCAAACCACTGGGACGAGTCACAATATCCATATGTGGTCAAAACCACTAGTGACCGTAGTCACAAATATCATAAATGTGGTCAAAACCACTGGTGGTCAAAACCACTGGACTTAGTCACAAATAATAGTATCAAAGCGGGGCCAACCCGCCGTGTGGTCAAAACCACTGGTGACAGTCCAAATCATTCTTCCCCCTCCTCTCAACAATCCCATCATCATGTCCATATCAATCGTGGCATAATATCATGTTATGATGCAAATAACTCATGGCATAGCGTTATACAGTGACATTACAACACATATATCGAAATCCATATATCAGGGGACTTACCCGGAGTCCACGCTCATGCCCACAAGGCAAAATTAACGGTTTCAATGGCTATTCGGCTTTTACAGTAAACACAATAAACATATAACACTAATGAAGTGTGTAAGCGTTACACACCTGACTATTCGTAGATCTAAGCGAAATCCTGAAACTACACGAAACTAACGAGATCCCGAAACGTTTGCCTTCCCCCTTTCCTTAACGCCGATTTGGTTTCTAACCAAATCCCGAAGCTACGTGATGAACCTCCCTTTACAATTGGCCAAGCACTAGATCGGCAATCAAATCCCGAAGATCCACTGACTCAGGTTGCACTCCTCCCTACAATCGGCCAAGTACCACTATCATTGGCCTAAGCCTTCATTATTAATCACAACAAGAAATGTCGAACCCGTAGAACACTTACCCCCTTACCTTACTGACAGATTCAGCCACCAATCTCTAAAGTTCAGCACCCCCTAATGATGTTAGGGATTTCGGCTACCAATATAGATCAAGAAGAGTTTAAGATTTGGATCTATAACGAATGGAGAAATAGAAGAGAAGTGGGATTTCGGCATTAACCAAATCAATCAAGAAAAGAAGAAGAAGTTACTTACCAGGAGATTCGGCTATAACCCCATAAGAAAGAGATAGATTCGGCCCTTCAAGGAGGATTAGAACAGGTGAGAAGAGAAGAAAATGAGGCTAAGGGTATTCGGCCAAAATACTTGATGAAAACGAAAGAGAACAACAACAAGGCTTTCGGCTTTTGAAGATGGAAGAGATGGAGAAGAAAATAGAACCAAGATTCGGCAAAGAAGAGAAAACACAACTCAAAAAAAGGGTTAAGGAGTTTCGGCTAACCAAAGAATGAAGAGATAGAAGAAAAGAAGGGATGGGGATATGGTTTTCGGCTAGCAATGTTTGAACCAAAGAAGAGAAGATGATGGATATATGGTTTCATCTTTTCAAGGAAATGGCAAGGGTGGTTCGGCCAAGCACCAAGAATGCCTAAAAGAGAAAACCAAAGTGAGAAGGAAAGCAAGAGGGGTTTCAGCTTATGACTCAAACTCAAGAGAAAAGGACTCTCCCCACTTGTCGAAATATTCCCTAAAACCACCATAGACATTCGGCACACCCCCTTCCCAAGCACCAAAACCGATTACTCCTCCTCCCCACAGTCCAACTTTCGGCCAACACTAAGTCTCCCTTAGCTGATTCCTCAAAATCCTCCTAACCCCTAATTCAAATGAGTTTGAAAGGTTCAAACTCCTAAATTTCCTCACCTTCATCTGTTCAAATCTGTTTGACTCCTTCCATCCTTATCTTCTAGAGTCCATCCTGAGCACACCACTTCCTCAGCTTGGCGTCAAAATAATAAGCAGAAAATGAGATTTCTGCTGGTCGAACCTGAGCTCCCCCTTCCCTGCATGTGGCGTCACCTTTCTGGTACCTTAGTGGCGCCTCCTTTGCCACCTTGCCACTAGGTTCTTTGTGTCTAAACCCTCCAACAATTTCTTTTAACCCCTAACTTCCTTAGCTTCCTCTCTCTAAGCACTAAAACAAAAATTTTAGCCTTGACTCAGGCCTAACCTGAGGTCATGCCTGGACCCCAAAACACGCTAAACTAGCACAGTAGGCACAATAACACATGCGAACACACAAAATGCAGAGACCCCGATTTAAGGATATTACACAAGGTATAATGATGAGAGGGTCAAGTTGGCTGGAAAAAAATTAAAACGGTTTAAATGTGGCGCGAAATGTATGAATGAAAAAAAATAGAGAGGAACTTGCTGGTCAGAGTTGTAAACAAGATGAATACAAACTTCTCTCTCTCTCTCTTTTTTTTATAATCTAGTAACCTTTTTTTTCGAATTGTATTTTTTTTCAATACATATAAACTCAATACAACTTGTATTACACTACAATACTCTTTTTTTATATTTTTTTTTGAACTTACTTCGGTGCTTCATGAACTATTTCGGGATAGCCTTCGAACGTCCGTACTTCTTGTTTTTCAAGCTCTGATACTAAATGATACGATTCGACCCCGTGATTGATTTCGAGTCGTATTTGTGTTGTTCGATTGTGGACGAGAAAGTATCGTTCCAATTAGAAAGTCGTTTATAGTTGGCTAAGTATGGGAAATATCAATGAAAGATAGGTTTAAAATTGGCTAAGTGTTGAAGATAGGTTTAGCTAATAAGGAATTAAAAGAAAGTTGATAGTTTTTGGATGGAATGGAAAGAAATAGTTCTCAAGTGGCAAGAACGAACCAACATTAAGAAATGCTGACCCAGGACTTATATGGCTTAAGTGGTTTTGGATAGATGAGATAAAACCTCGACCCACTATCTAGGAAGATAGGAACCTCGGTATAAAGGTTCTAACGCCACACTATTGATAGTGATAAGTTCAGATTAAAAGAAATAACAGGTTGACGCCACTAGCTTTGTAGATAAGCCAACAAGTCTTCAAACGAAATTTGAGAGAAGCAAATCTCACAAAATGATATAATTTCATTCAAGAAAATGTCAAAAAGTCCCTTCAAAAGGCTGATTACACACATATTTATAAGGCTAGAAACATGCTAGCTGAATGGTCACAAGTATTCAACTTAAAAGCTGAAATAAAGCTCAAGTCTCTTGGAATTCTTGAACCATATAACTCCACCATTTAATTCACTTCAATTCAGCTGCATAATAGACCTTGAATGCTTGAAAAGTGACTCTTGAAATGTGCTTTGGTTAGCTGAATAGTCACCAGCACCCTAATGGTGTTTTGAATGCTTGAATTAATTCTTTTGAAGCAGCCAAAATGGTTGGTAGTTGAAAAGCTTGCTGCCGAATTTAAAGAAGCAATAATCCACTCTTTAAACTCTTTTAAATGATGTGTTAAACCTTCTTTGTAACAGCCCCTTGCTTGTAATCGAAAATGACTTGAACAACCACTTTATTTAATTTGTAACAGCCTTGAATTGTAACGATTATGACTTGAAAAGACTCCTGTAATAAACACATTAAAATGAGCTTATTAAACAAAATTAAACACTAATTAAACTCAAACACATTAAACACTTAACTTCAATAAATGAACTAAAACTTATTCATCAATTATTCCAGCAACTAGTTTAATTAAATGAAGCATAACTAATTAAAATTAAACTCATGCATCAATAAATTATCCTAGTAACTAGATTAATTAAAGAAGCATCTATTGAATGAAGTTCAATAATAACTCAATTATTAAAACTAAGATGAGTTGAATTAATGACCAGCAACTCATTTATTAATCTAAGATGAGTTATTAACTAAGATGAACTCAATTAACTGAAATGAACTCAATTAACTAAGATGAGTAATTTATTCAAGCAAATTAATTAAAAATAAAGTCCAACAACTCAATTTATTAACAAACTGAAATTAAACGTCTCATTTTGCACTTGGGCCCCTCGAGTTTAGGCCAATCTCGATGTCGTCGAGATGTATCAAAACATGATGCGACCGGGATGTCATCATATACCAAAGCTTCAAAACCCTTCTTCTTTCTTAAAGTTTCGGCAAAACAAGGATGATAATGGCCTATTTTCTTATTTGTTTTGTTTTAATACATTTTATTCATGTTTTACCATTTTACCCTTGGCCATTTCATTTAAAATCTAATAACTATGTACATATATGTTCATCTCCACTATCAAGGGTCTAATTACAAGATAAAAACTTCTCATTTAAAAAGCCATACCAAATAAGCACTTTAACAATCAGCACACAACTTTTACATTTTATGCGATTAAGTCCTCTTTGCAAATTAAGCACACAAACGATAAAATTTTCACACAGAAATTTCACACATGCTTAATCACATACTGTAAACACCAAAAATAATATTAAAATATTTTTTCCAACCTAGAATTTGTGGTCTCAAAACCACTGTTCCGACTAGGGTCTAAACCGGGCTGTTACACCGTGTGTAGGTGTAGGGGTCACAAGGCCAAGCCACACGCCCATGTGCCAGGCTGTGTGATCAATTCTAAGCATTCTGTTTTGACATTTTAAAGTTACAGGGGACACACGGCCGGATCACATGCCCATATGCTAGGCCGTGTATCACACACGGGTGAGACACACGCCCGTGTCTCTGCCCATGTGGACTAAAATAGGCTATTTTCCAAGCCACATTTCTCACCCAAATTGTCATCCACCTATACCAACACTTTAACATATTCACAAGTCAATATAGGTCATTTAAACCAACTTAAAATCCAAGTCATATACATGATATTATACCTCATATAACCAAGTATGCAGATTTACTTAAATTACCATATTCACTTATATACATATTTTATCAAATATGCTAACTTAATTCGATCATCAATATGCCAATATAATTTTTATCAATCCACCATTTCAAGCATATACCATACATGTCCATCACTAGCCATTCCAATGGCTGGTTATAACCCAAATATTTACATGCCAACATTGGCTAATTAACCTATACATGCCATTATAACCATAATTGATTTACTGTATATACCAAAATGGGCCGATGGATAGTGTGAGTGATCTCCGCCAAGCTTCCAATTCAACGAGCTTCTGAATCACTATAGAACAGGGGAAAAATAAAACAGAGTAAGCATATTATGCTTAGTAAGTTCGTATAACTTGGAACTTCACTTACCACTATCTTAAACTTAGGTAAGCATTTAATTTATTCCCAAGTCATGTTGGCCAAATGCCTAAATACATATCCTCATTAATCATGTCATTCATGTATTCCGAGTAATAACTCATAATCACGAATATACACAATTGTCAGACAATTTCATACACATATTTTCAATATATCGCGAAAGTATAAAGTCATTAAGCATGTTCCACATTCTTGTATCAAGTACATCATACTTCAACATAACAAATGCTATCATTTCCATGTATCCCAGGCTTGTTTCAGTAATAGTTTGTTTAGATTCATGTTAACCATATATTTTATATTTCTCGACACTAGTCAAATTTCCATGTTCAAATATTTCTCATATCATGTGTTCATGTAACAGGTATAATTCAAGTCCATGTAATTCAAGTACATTTTCATAATAATTCATCTCGAGTTCAGATTATTTCATGTCAGAACTTTACCCATTAAATCATTCGAAATATCAATATCACACAAGTAGTACACTCAAGGTGTACAAATCCATAATCATGGACGAATGTATTCATCTAATAATTTCAATATATGTAACAGTCTGGTTTGTACCCTAGTCGGAACAGTGTTTTTGGGACCACAAATCTGAGTCCGTATAATATTTTAATATTATATTCTGTGCCGTTGATATATGACTAAGTATGTGGTAAATTTTTCGTAAATTAATTTGTCCGTTTGTGTGTTTATTTTGACAAAAGGATTGAATTGCATTAAATGTGAAAGTTGTTTGCTATTTGTTAAAGTACCAATGTGTTGTGGCTTTGTAAAGGTGAAGGCCTTATATGGCAATTAAGCCATTAATAAGATAATGGATGGTAAATGGCCGAATATACCCTTGTTGTCTAATGGTGTCAAATGTCTTTTAAATGGCTAAAAAGGTAAATGAATTATTAATATATTTTTTAATGAAACCAAAGATGAAAGTGTTCATCTTTTATTTTCTTTTGTTTTGACCGAAACTAGTAAGAAAAAGAAAGGTTTTAAAGCTTTGCATATTTGGCCATTTCAAGCTTAAATTAAGGTATGATTTTGAGTTGGTTTTTGATGATTTTTCTGTTTTTGAGATTGTTGCTTAGTTTACTATCAAGCCCATGTATCAATTTTGTGTATTGATGATGTTTGTGTGATATGCCATTGATGATATGTTGAGCTTTGAGATGATTTAAGGTGTTAAATGAAAGATTTGAGCTAGATGAACATGTTTTGTTCTTGGAATTTTGATGAATTTAGCTAATTAGGGCTAAATTGAGAAAATGGTAACTTGAAGGACTAAATTACAAATTTGATGGAAAATATGGGCTTGTATGATATGTATGAATATTCGGCTAAGCATGTGTATGTAATGATTTTGTGAATTTGATATTTTGAGAAAAATGGACTAAATTGATAAATTGTGCAAATGTGAGGGTTAAATTGTAAATAGCCCTAAATGTGTGTCCTTGGACTGAATTGAATGAAGTAGTGAATAAAAGAGTTAATTCTGAATATGTTTAGATCAAGAATCGAGGAAAAAGGACTTAGAACGTGGGAAAGCGAAAGTAACCGAGTAGTCGTTTCCGTTTTAATAAATCGAATCCGAGGTAAGTCATATTGCAAATAAGTGTAATCGTATTGAGTTGAGCATATTCATATGCTTGTAGTTGAAAATGAATGCTTATGAAATGTTATGCAAATGAATTCTGAGATAAATATCGACTGAGCGACAATGTCTGAAAAGTCCCGTATGAACCTAGGAATACATAGGTACCTGTTCTATTTATCATGTAAGACCACGTCTGGGACGTCGGCATTGATTTGAGATTTCGTGTAAGACCACGTCTGGGACGTTGGCATCGATATTATCGGTACGAATAAGACCACGTCTAGGACATTGGCATCGATATTATCTTTATGTGTAAGACCATGTGCGGGGATCGGCATCGTTTTGATTCGTGTAAGACTATAAATGCGGGGACAATGGCATCGATATTTGAATGCATGTAAGACCTCAAATGCGGGACGTTGGCATTGTACTATTATTACGAGCTTTCGAGTATCTTATTAGTTCCTAACGGTTCAACAGGCAAGTCTGTGATATGAATGGCTAAGTGAATTGTAAATCCGTTTCAGGTACGTTGTTTTATACACTAAGTGTGTATATAAGGTAAGTACCTATTTGATCATACTATGATGATTATGTATATTGGAATCACAATATGATATGTGAGAGTAAGCATGAATGAGCTATGTTTATATATGACTTTGAATTGATTAATGTGATAAATATAGTCAAGTACATAGACCAAAGTATATATGTGATAGTTACTAAGTTTTTTTGTATTTATGACTTACTAAGCTTTTGGAAAGCTTACTCTGTGTGTGTGTTTTCTCTGTTTTATAGGTCGTTAAAGCTACTGAAGGCTCGAGACCGTCAAGGATCATCATCACACTACTAAACTCATTTTTGGTACACTTTGGATATGTATATAGCTTGATATGGCATGTATAGGCTAGTAATTGATATGAGTTTGTTATATGAACTTAGCCATGTGATTTGGCTAGCTATGGGTTGAGAATTTGCTTGAATGTATGTGATATATGAAGTATGTTTTTGGCATGGTTAGTTGATGCATGAAATGGTCAAGTTTTGATTAAGCAAAGGAATGAATTATGTTTGTGATGAGATGAGTTTTAGCCTTGTAATTTGGATGGTTATTTTGGTATGATTTTGGTTGTCAAATAGGCATGAGATGTCTTGATGATTTTGCTAGTAGGTATGACCCATTTGGTGACATTTTGGCCTTTCAAATGGCCTATAATGTCACACGGTTGTGGCACACGGGCGTGCCTAGTGACCGTGGGGCTAAGTCAGTAGCTAGCCTAATAGCACACGGCCAAGACACATGGGCGTGTCTAGTAGCCGTGTGAGAAAGTCAGTATATGGCCTAAGAGTACACGGCCTTAGCACATGGGTGCTGGGTGGCCGTGGGTGTAAAGTCAGATCAGACCACGGCCATGGCACATGGGCGTGCTTGGTGGCCGTGGATGTGAAGTCAGATTCTACCACGGCCAAGGCACATGGGCGTGCTTGGTGGCCGTGGATGTGAGGTCAGATTCGACCACGGGGAGGACACACGGGGGTGTCCAATAGCCGTGGGAGGCACACGGCTTGCCTACACGGGCGTGTAACCCCTGAAACTTAGAAAAGTTTTAAATTTTTGAGAATGTTTGTATGTGTTTCGATTTAGTCCCGACTCTGTTTTTAAGCATGCTTAAGGTCTCAATGACCTACTTAAGGGACACGATGATTGTAATAGATGAACGGTTGTATGAAATTTTCTGTAAATGTTTCCGATCTGTCCGGTAACGCCTTTAACCCTAGTCCGGCGACGGATACGGGTTAGGGGTGTTACAATGTACATATATCATCATCTCATTTTTTTCGTATATCATGTATCATCACTTTCACGTATTTCAGGTAGATACGTGTAATAACTCATTTCTTATTCATATCTTCTCATGTCAGGATTTTTCCCGTTGAATATATCTGAAATATCGATGGATACACGTGTAGTACACTCGAGATGTACAAATCAGAATCCGTCAATTCATATTTAGGAGTACCCATTAAGGCACTTAATTAGAAAGCACACTCTTGAGCCACATATCATATAACAGGATTACTTGTCCAAGCTAAATCCTGTTTCCAACATATGCTCACAAGAGCTTAATCAGGATTACCCGTCTGGGCTAAATCCTATCTGTAACATATGCTCACAAGGACTTATATCAGGATTACCAGTCCAGGCTAAATCGTTTCTGTATTGAGGCCAATAGGATTACTCGTCCGAGCTAAATCCCGTCAGCAACAAATGCAGGACCTCATTCAATAAGGGAAATCACATTATCCATCGATTTTCACTTACTCAAACGGTATTCAACATTTTTTAGATATTATCAGGCATGTAATTATTTCATACATTTATAATATTCACAATATTCAAATAAACACATTTCACATTCATTTCAAGCATAAAAGAAACATTTTTTTATCATTTATCATTTATCGGGCATTATCTTTTATTGGGTTTTGTCGGATATGTTTCAATGTCATACATATATGATATTTATACAATTCACATACACAACATCTAATTCAAGCATATAAATATACACAATTTAGTTACACGAACTTACCTCGACAATTATTCGTGTACGTAAAATCTACTAATCTGACATTTTCCTCTTTTCCTCGTTCTAGCTACGAATTTGGTCTATCCGGATCTTTGATTAAATTTAACATCAATTTAATACAATTTAAACTCAATTCAGTCCAATTTTACATCTTAGGCAAAATTACCATTTTGCCCCTAAACTTTTTATTAATGACGATTTCATCCCTAGGCTCGGAAAATGAAATTCATGCAACTTAATCCTTGTCCCAAGCCTAACCAGTTTTTAGATGTAATATTTACAGCACATGTATTTCATAAAATTCATAATTTTTCCATGATTTTTACAACTTTTCAATTTAGTCCCTAAATCATGTTTTCATCAAAATTCACTTCGTAAAAGTTGTTTATCTATCAACAACCTTTCATAATCTATCATAAATTTCAAAATTTCAGCATATTAATCCATGGAAAAATTTTCATACTTTGATAACTTTACAATTTAATCCCCAAAATAGTTAGATTAAGTTGTCCCGATCTCAAAAATATAAAAATTACTAAGGACTTGAATACTTACCTAATTTGGCCAAGAAAGCTGGCTTTCTCTTTCCTAGGGTTTCCATGTATTTTGGGGAAGAAGATGACATAAAATGATGATATTTTGTTATTTAATTAATTTATCACCTTTTATTTTTCATCTTTCCAATTTCATCATTTTCTTTATTTTATTTTCCACGGATGATTCATCATCCTTAACAACTAAGCATTTTTAATGGTCTAATTACCATACAAGGACCTCCAATTTAAAGTTCTATAGCTACTTAATCCCTTTAGCTATTAGAACTCAACTTTTGCACTTTGTGCAATTTGGTCCTTTATCAAATTAAACATGTACTCAATAAAATTTCTTTACGAAATTTTCACAATATTATTATCATACTGTAAATCATAAAATAGTATTAAAATAATTTATTTTTTTTTGGAGCTCAGATCTGTGGTCCCGAAACCACTGTTCCGATTTTATCGAAAATGGGTTGTTACAACTCACCCCCCTTAAAGAATTTTCGTCCTCAAAAATTTTTACCAGTAAAGAGATTCAGATATTGCTTTCTCATAAATTCCTCCAATTCCCAGGTAGCTTCTTTTACATCGTGTCGTTATCAGAAAACTTTTACTAAAGCTACCTTTTTATTTCTCAGTTGTTTCACTTCAAGTGCCATAATTTCAATCAGTCCCTTACTGTAAGTCATGTCAAACTGAATTCTAATATCTATTAGAGAAATAACATGTGACGAATCTGATCGATACCATCGTAACATATACACATGAATAATATTGTAACTTGTATCAAGCTCTGACAATAATGCCAATCTATATGTAACAAGTCTGATTCTTTTCAATGATCTCATATGGCTTGATAAACCTTGGGCTTAATTTGACTTTACGGCCAAACTAGAAAACTTTCTTCAGTGGAGAAACTTAAAAAAAATATATTTTGTCGCCAATTTGAAATTCTAAAATATAGCATTGAAGCATATCTTTCAAAAATCTGAATCATACGTTCAGATTGATAATCTATCTGAGAATGAAATGCGGTACTAAAATGCAATTGTATACCTAGAACTTCTTGTAACTTGTTTCAGAATCAAAATATGAACTGTAAATCTCTATCAGAAATAACAGAAACTGCACATTATGTAATTTGATAATTTCATAAAGAGATAACTCAAACCATCTATTAAGTTAGAAACCTATTCATACCAGGATAAAATGTGCAGGCTTCGTCAAACATTCAACAATTACTCAAGTAGCATCTTTCTTTTTCATAGATAGGGATAATCCCAATATAAAATTCATAGTAACTCTGTCCCATTTCCATTTCGGTATCGTCACTGGCTGTAACCATCCTGAAAGTATCATCTTTCTTGCTGATATATTAAACATTTAAATACAAATTCAGAAATACCACATTTTATTCTGAATACTAATACATCTTTTTCAAATCATTATACATTTTATCATTCCCCATATAAACAGACATAGTACCACTGTGATCATTCGTGTAAAATTTTCTTTACAAGCTCCAAATTCTTCAGTACACAGATTTTTTCTCTGAATAACAGACAATTATCAAATTTATTCTGAAATTCTAAATCAGAAGTTAATTCACTTTGTACCCATTTAACTTGTAACTTATTATCACTTTTCTGAGTTTCATTGATCTGTCGTAGAAACATCGGTTTAGCTCTATACTTAGGAAAAATTGAGCTATTATCAGAGAATCATAATCGGTATCCATGGCTTGCAAAGCAAATAGACAATTTCTACTAAGAATATCTGTAACCACATTCACTTTTTCCGAGTGATATTCAATTGTCAAATCATAATCTTTCAGCAATTCAAGTCATCTACACTGTCTCAGATCCAAATCTTTTTGCGAAATCAAATAATTTAAATTTTTATAATCAGTAAATATGCAGCATTATTCACCAACTGATAATGTCGCTACATTTTCAGTGCAAATACAATAGTTATAGCTTCTAAATCATGTATCGAGTAATTCTTCTCATACGATTTTAGTTGTCTGAAAGTATAGGCTATTTCTTTGCCTTTATGCATCATACACAATCTAACCCATTCAATAATAAATCACTGTAATAACAATTTTCTTACCCGATTCAAGCTGAACCAGAATTGATACTTCGGTCAACAAAGCATCCAACTGGTCAAAACTTTACTAATAATTATCGGTCCATTCAAATCTTACATCTTTTCTGTAATAATTCAACATCAATAATATTCTCCAAATAGAAGAGAAAAACCAAAAGTAGTCCCAATATCAACAAGTGTAGTAGTACAAGTTCTATAATCTGATATCCATATTACTGTCAAGTCAATAATTATAACAGTAATAAATGTAATTACCTCCGGCCGATGAATATCTATAACAACCCTTATCCGTATTCGACACCAGAATCGGGTACGAGGCATTACCGGACTTGTCATACCTAATCATATAAAATCGGGCCATAAATTTTCATTTCAACTTAAAACTTTTCATTCGTGTTTATAATGTCCCCATTATTGGCCTACGAGACCCAAAACATACATATGGAGTGGTTCGGGACTGAACTGGAACCTGACTAACACTTAGAAAATTTTTGCTCAAGATAAGGCCACACGTCCGTGTCTATGGCCCGTGTCCCTCACACGGCCATGACACGCCCGTGCCTTAACCCATGTGTGAAAACCTTGACATTCTATTTATGACGTTAGCAAGCATTTAGGGTCACACAGCCGAGTCACACGTCCGTGTGCTAGGCCGTGTGGCGAATTTAATTTTCATAATTAATGTGCAGACTTCACACGGCCTAGGCACACAACCATGTCCTTAGGCCATGTCCTTCACACGGCTGAGACACATGGCCGTGTCTCTGCCCGTCTGCTTTCTACTCCGCATTCTATTTTGCTAAATTCGGATGTAGGGGGACACATGGCTTATCAACATGCCCACGGGGCTGACCGTGTGTCACACACGGCCTAGGCACACGCCCGTGTGTCACACACGGCCTAGGCACACGCCCGGGTGTCTACCCGTGTGGACAAATGTAAGGCTATTTACCAAGCCATTTGCCACCCTGAAAAGCAACCACACTTATCCCACTTTCAGCAACACATAGCATAACATTAATGCACTTCTAATATCCACAATTCAAGACATCCGCACCTTAATTTCACACTGCGTTCTTCATGCATTTACTTCACATATTACTCATCCAATTTTGCAAGTTTGCACTTCATGAATTTCATCATCATTGAATAGATATATCTTGACTAGTATTGGCCAATTTCAATGACCATTTACAAAATGAAATGAGTAACATTAATAACCAACTCGTTGGTTAACCAATATGACATATAACAAAATGACCAAGTTCATATACATGCAATACCCAAAGAAATCAAACTTTACTATACCCAAAAGAATAGCTTGATAGTGTGAATCGAGCTCTGACGTTCCTCGAATCCCCGAGCTAGCTTGGCGATACTACAAGAAAAGGGAAAAGAGAGGGAGTAAGCATATAGCTTAGTAAGTTTGCATGTAATAGATAGAAACATAAAATCTTGTGATAACATCCATACATTACAATATGAACTAACACAAAATTTCAAGCACATTGACATAGCTTACTCATGCTCACTCTTACCAACCATATATCACATACCAGGCTCATTTCTCGTGAGTTTCGCATTTGTAACTGTATCACTCCATCACATAACTTTAGCCCTTTTTTCATCTTTAGCATAAACTTTAATACTTTACCCCGTTAAACCACTCGGAATTTTGTAGGATACTCGGAAATTGTCATACACGTAGTAAGATGCCAATGCCATATCCTAGATATGGTCTTACATAGGATAACATGTCGATGCCGATGCCATATCCCAGATATGGTCTTATACGGGATCTCATATTGATGTCGACGCCATATCCCAGATATGGTCTTACACGAGATCATATGTCGATGCCATGTCCCAGACATGGTCTTACACGATTTCATACCGAAGCCAGGTCCCAAACGTGGTCTTACACGGAATCACTATTCGATGTCGATGCCATATCTCATATATGGTCTTATACGGGATCTCGATTAGGTGCCGAGGCCATATCCCAGATATGGTCTTATACGGGACCTTCTTAATCGAATGTCGTGACAAGGGTATCCTTTCTATTCCTAAGGTTCAACCGGGACTTCGACCTAATAAAACTTTGTCATATTTATTATCGAGACCTCATTAACAAATTCCATAGAAAGAATATACATCTCACGCAATATCAAGCATTTAAAAGCATAGTAACATGATGTTGATTTATTACACACAAACTTACATTGGTACCAAAATATAGATAGTTGTTCAATTTAGTCTACCACCTTGTTCTTTCCTCAGTTTAGGTCCGGACTTCGTGTTTCTTGATCTATAATGACATATTTCACTTATTAAATTATCACATTGACTAAAACAACCCATGAATCATACTTTGGCAAAAATTATAATTTTGCCCCTAAACTTTCACATATTTAAAAAATGGTCCCTAGGCTCGTATAATGAAATGTGTACATTTTTCTCACACCCAAGCCTAGCCGAACCTATCTTAAGCTTTGGCCCATTTCTCCCGTTTTAAGCCCGTTTTGTGTTCTTTTCATCCCCTGGTGCTTTCCTGAGTATATAACATGAAAAGAAAGGATTAAGAGCACCAAATTATATAAAATAAGGGATAATTCATCCAAAATCATACAAAATGTGGGATTAGAATATGTTACTTTTACAGTTTATCAAATACCCCCACACTTAAGCTTTTGCTTGTCCTCAAGCAAAATTCTCCACTTACAATTAAAACGAACTTTCTATAGTTCATAATTCCTATCAACAATGTATTATCATAATTCATAGATAATTTATACATGGATAATTCAATTCAAAGAGCTCTAAGGATTCAAACAATCTAAGTCATAGTTTTGTAGCTCGAAAATATAGGCGTCTCCCTTTATCTAAATAATTACCTTTAATTCAAAATTGACAAGGATTGACATCCTCACTAGAGATTCACTTAAATCACTCAAAGTGTTTAAGGTTCAGGAAAAAGCGCTCAAAAGTCGAACATGAAAAGTTAATCCCATAGGCTTGCCTGAAAATCAAGTCTCGACCACTATAATATGAGATGATGCACAAATCAAAAGGTCTTTAATTAGGGTTGTAACGGGGCTAGGGTTAAGGTGTGGATATAGGCTAAATTAGAAGGTTAGAATCGAGATTGAATTGATAAAATACCTAACTAGAAACAATAAACTGAATAAAAGTAATTACATCAACTGAAAGCTAATAATACTAATAATACGAGCTTCTTCTTAAATATTAGGAATTCAATCGTATAAGCTCATTTAATCACAACTAATAATGAATAATGAATATACTTTGATTGATTTTTTTTTTAAAGAACAAATCATAAATATATAACAAAGGATAAATTACTGAAATAAAAACATAGTTATGCTATTAATCAAATCAAATCTCGATATAAGGGTAGTCAAAAGGAATGGGGATAACAAAAAAAAGGGTTTCTGGGTTAATATTAGTGGTTATGTCAATAAAAAGGGTTGTTAGGATTAAAAGGGGTTCACTAGGGGTTAATTGTGAAGGTAGGCTTTTAATGGAGTTAGTGGGTTAAAACCTAGGTGCCTTTATCATCTCTGTATATCAAATCATAGGTATGGTCTCGATATGTATAAACGAGGCAAGTTCTAGAATAACAAATCAATGTTGACATACTCATAATCAATAAAGTGAGCATGAAAAAGAATATATGCTCTATAAGGCTCAAAAACTCACAAAAACTATGGGTATTTTTTATATCAACTTCGTAAATTTCAAACTTCAAAGTAATATTTAAACTCAGTTCGACAACCTAGAAAATTTTTAATTTCTGAAAAATAGACTTATCATGCTTGATTCTCTAGTATTCTTAGAATTTAATTATCAATGCACAATTATCAGTGACTTAATCTAAAACATATCAATGAAAATCATAAATTATTAGAAATTTCATCCTATTTAGTAATATGAGGAATTTACTTAAAAACAAGACTAAATTCAGGATTTTGAGAATAATGAAAAAAATTTGGCACCTAATTTCAGAAATTTGAGAATAATGAAAAAAAGTTAGGCACCTTTTTAGGTTGTTCACCCCCCACACTTAAGATGTACATTGCCCTCAATGTACAAAGTTAGATAATACAGTAAAATCATAAGATGGGGAGAGAAAGAATACTTCCTGAATTTTGGATGGATTCCTTGAGTCGGAGGTGACAGATGACTTATGTAGCAGTGAATTACTCCTAGTAATTTATTCGTTATTTTGGAGTGTACAATTGAAACTGCAAAATCATTAGTTAGATGTCTCGGGGGCGAAATTAAATAAATGTTTGTTAGTAATACTCTAAGGTTAGATAGCCAATGATAATATGAATAAAATAGAGGTATTAAGCATAAAGGCAAAAGAGTTTAAATTGGGACAAATAAAAATTTAAAACGCATGAATTATAAATAAAGAAAATAAACATAAGGAAAGTAGAAGGACTCAGAGGTCCTTATCGTCAGCTGGGGCCTCTGGTGGT
Organism: Gossypium sturtianum; assembly: GCA_025698515.1. Classification (NCBI taxonomy): domain Eukaryota; kingdom Viridiplantae; phylum Streptophyta; class Magnoliopsida; order Malvales; family Malvaceae; genus Gossypium; species Gossypium sturtianum. Next base: position 65,425,991 of record CM046946.1, on the reverse strand, counting down.
GGTGGTGTAGAAATATGGAAGTGATGACAAATCTGCTGGAGGGTGGCCTCGATTCCGTCAAAGCGTTGAAATTGCTGAGTACAGTACTGCTCGAACCGATCGAGGCGTGTAGAAATGTTTGACAATGAAGATGTTGCATGGGAGGGTCACTGGCTCGGGACTGGTGCCTCCTGTGGTGGTGGGACATCATCAGTAATGTCCTCAATGTCCTCCTCGTCAGTAGTGGGCGCAAGCCGATATTGAGGAGGGTCGGTCCCACGTCGACGCTGGATCATCTTCATATGTAGCATCGTCTGGATGCCCTATGGGGCCATTTGCCCTATCAGTGTAAGTGAGGAGGTTTGTGCGTCGGTGTTGAGGAGCCTGAAGTACCGAGCTAGGCGTGTAATGTAGGGACCCATAGATATGATCCCTCGCCGATGCTGCTCCGTCTGATGTTGTATGGCTCGTGCTATAAAGTATGCTAGGTCGATAACATGTTCATTTGACATGCACCATAGGTAGTAGGCGTCATGAGTATTGACGATGCCGGTGCTCTCCCGTCGACCTGTCAAAGTATGAGCCAAAATTGCGTGAATGTACCTCAAAGATGGTGTTATGGCTGTCGCTTTTGAGCGACTGGGGTCATAGTTGAAGGAGTGGGTAGCTAATTTGTGCCAACATTTGGTGGGGCTGGAATGGATATGACGATGCAATTCTGAAAGATCATGCTCCGCTATGAAGTTTTCTGTATAAAGTCCTATTGCGGCCCCAAATTGTGGTACGTTTAACTGTCGTACGGTTCCTCCAAGGCAAAATTGTATTGTCCCTGGATCATCGTGACGGTTCATCACCGTCTAAAGTTTGAATGTTGAGCATAGCTCCAAGGTGAGCTCTAGGTAAGTGGGCTCTACAATGTTGAAGAATTGGTCCCACGAATCTGTGAATAATAGGGCGCGAATCTCTGCTGCTAACTGGACTTGCTCCAAAGCGCCCGGCCGGTACATCCGCTGCTTTCGAGGGGGCGCGCAAAGTACTTTATATCGGTCCTCTTGAATCGCTGGAGGAAATTGGAGGAACGGATGGCGGTCTTCGACAGATGCGCTTGCGGATGATGATCCGGGTCCTTTTCATTTTTTCGAGCTCGGGGTTGTTGCTTTCTTTCCTCGAGATGATGACATTTTACCTGAGAATAGCAGATATTTCATAATAACAGAGAATTCCAGCCATGACATTTTGTCTTTAGCATAACTATCAATTGCTATTAACAAGGATTGAATAACCAAATCATTCTATTTGTGAAAAAGAAATCAATATGAAATAGTAAGTGAAAAATAGGGACTAAATAAAAACTAAATAAAACTAAATAAGAACTTAATAAAATTCTAGCAATAAAGGAAGTTTAATGTAGGAAAATGTAAAAATTAGAGGTAAACAGTGGTGTTTTTAGAGATAAGTGGTGCGATTGAGGCGGAGCACGGGCGTGTACTGGTGGCGCACGGTCGTGTGCTGCAAAAATCTGGGTAGCACGGTGGTGGCGAGGTCGTGGCTTCTGATAACACGGGCATGGCTTCGGTTTTTGGTGTTTTATGTGAAAGGGAGAGGGTTGAGGAGGTGGTGGGAGGCAATGAAGATGAATTTTGTGAGTGATGGCCGGAGTGGGGGTGGGGATTTTGGGGGAAATCGGTTTAGGGATGTGACTTTTGGGGAAGATGAGTGTCATGTTCTATATATAGGGGATCGACCACGGGCAAAGGACACGCCCGTGCTCAATTTTTTTCAGCCCGTGCTTTTCGCAATTTTCAAATTTTGGGCGCGATCAGGGTGGTGGCCACGATCGTGTTTACAGTGATACGCCCATGTTCTTCAAGTCAGTATAGTCCATGGTTGTGACGCACGGACGTGTTAAACCCGTGTTTGGCAAGTCAGTATAGTCCACGGTTGTGAAGGACGGGCATGTTGAGCCCGTGTTTGGCAAGTCAGTATAGTCCACAGTTGCTCAGCAAGGGCGTGGGGCTATTATCGTAGCCCGTGTTTGGGGATAAAAGCCACCTTTGTCGAGAACGGCTATAAGTACGCCCGTGTTTCGTTCCATGGCTTCCACACGGCCACGGGCACGCCCGTGTGCAAGGCCGTGTGGTCTAAAACCTGCGCTTTATTGAATTAATTAGTATGGGATTAAATGCTTAAAATTAGGAATCTAATGTTAGTATGGTTAATGCTCGGGTTGCCTCCCGAGAAGCGCTTGTTTAAAGTCCTATGCTAGAATTTACCCTGTTTTCGTTTAAAAAGAAGGTTCACGGAGCTGAAGCTCCTCTCTCATATCCCTAAAATCTTCACCATTATAGATTTTGAGTCGGTGACCATTTACCTTGAAAGTTTCTTGAGTGGGATGAGTTACCTCGATTGTGCCATAGGGAAAAATTGTTTTGATCATGAATGGACCTGACCATCTTGATTTCAGTTTCCCAGGGAGCAGTTTAAGCCTCGAGTTGTATAGCAGGACCAAGTCCCCTACTTTGAATTGTCTCGATTTCTTTAGACGAGCATCATGGCGTCACTTTGTTGCCTCCTTGTATAATTTCGAGTTCTCGTAGGCATCAGCTCTCTATTCATCTAGCTCGTTCATCTGCATCATTCTCTTCTCACCTGCAATTTTAATATCGTAATTCAAAAATTTTATAGCCTAGTAAGCTTTATGTTCTAACTCAAATGGTAGATGACAACTTTTCCCGCAGACGAGTTTGTACGGGGATGTTCCTAAAGGAGTTTTAAAGGCTGTTCTATAGGCCCATAAAGCGTCTTCTACTTTTATTGCCCAATCTTTCCTGTTGGATTCAACTGTTTTCTCTAAGATCCGCTTAAGTTCTAGGTTTGCTACTTCTACCTGCCCACTGGTTTGAGGGTGATATGGGGTAGCTATCCTATGGTGTACTCCATATTTTTTTAGGACCTTATCAAATTGAGTATTACAAAAATGAGTACTCCTATCACTAATGATGGCTCTAGGTGTTCGAATCGAGAAAACAGCTTTCTTAAGAAACTTAACTACTACCCGGCATCATTGGTAGGTAAAGTCAGACTTCCACCCATTTTGACATGTAACCAACTGCTACTAGGATGTACTTATTTCTGAATGAACTAGGGAATGGACCCATAAAATCAATACCCCATACATGAAATATTTCACAAGATAGCGTATATGTTTGAGGCATTTCATCACATTTAGAAACATTACCTGTTATTTGGCATTTATCACATGAAGCGACATACTTGTTGGCATCTTTGAATATAGTGGGCTAATAAAAACCTGATTCGAGTATTTTATGTGCTGTCCTAATGCCACTGTAGTGTCCTCCTGAATGTCCTGAATGGCAGTGTTGTAGGATTTTGCTTGCTTCTGTCTTGGTAACGCATCTTCGAATTACCTGATCTACACAAATGCGGAAAAGAAAGGGGTCCTCCGAGAAATAGTTCTTCACATCAGAAAAGAATCATTTTTTTTGATGATCTGTTAGCTTTTTCGGTAGGACGTTAGTGGCTAAATAATTCGCAATATCTGCAAACCATGGTACCTCGGAGCAGGTTATAGAAAAGAGTTGTTCCTCAGGGAATGAGTCGTTTATCTCACTTTCGTCGAGCTCTTCGAGATGTGGGTTCTCAAGCCCGGAGAGGTGATTTGTCGCAAGGTTTTCAGCTCCCTTCTTATCCTGTATTTCCGTGTCAAATTCTGTAAAAGTAAAATCCATCTTATGAGTCGTGGTTTTGCGTCAGGTTTAGTTAAAAGATAACGAAGAGCAGAGTGGTCACTGTAAACGACAACTTTAGATAATACTAAATATTGTCTGAATTTATCAAATGCAAAGACCATGACTAGTAATTCTTTTCGTTAGTAGTATAATTTTCTTGTGTGCGGTTGTTAATGTCTTCTTGGCGTAATAAATCTTTGGAAGTGCTTGTCTTTTCACCGCCCTAAAATCGCACCTCATTGCAAAATCACCGCATCACACATTAGTTCAAAAGGGAGATTCCAATCAGGGGCAATTATAATTGGGGCGTTTATTAATTTCTCTTTAAGAATATTAAATGCATCTAAACATTCCTGATTAAAATTAAAAGGTACATCTTTTTCTAGCAATTTCGTTAGACGCTTAGCTATTTAAGAAAAATCTTTAATAAATCTTCTATAGAATCCTGCATGTCCTAAAAAGCTTCTAATAGCCTTAACTGAACTAGGAGGAGGTAATTTTTCTATGGTTTCGACCTTTGCTTTATCTACCTCGATTCCTTTACTAGAAATTTTATGTCCTAATACAATTACCTCTTGTACCATAAAGTGGCATTTTTCCCAATTTAAGACAAGATTTGTCTCTTCACATCTCATTAGAACTCGTTTTAAGTTTTTAAGGAAAAGATGGAAAGAATTACCGAATACCGAGAAATCGTCCATAAATACCTCCATAATGTCTTCCACAAGTTCGTCAAAGATTGCCAACATGCAATGCTGAAAAGTGGCAGGAGCATTACATAATCCAAAAGGCATTCTACGATAAGAAAACGTACCATATGGACATGTGAATGTTGTCTTCTCTTGATCTTCAGGTGCTATTGGGATTTGGAAATAGCCGGAGAGTCCATCTAGGAAGCAATAGTACATATGCCCAGATAACCTTTCTAACATTTGATCAATGAAAGGAAAAGGAAAGTGATCTTTTCTAGTGGCGTCGTTCAGCTTCCTGTAATTAATGCAGGCTCTCCAACCTGTAACTATTCTAGTGGGAATTAGTTCATTCTTCTCGTTGGCTACCACCGTCATGCCTCCTTTCTTTGGAACAACCTGCACAGGACTTACCCAATTGCTGTCAGAAATAGGATAAATTATTCCAGCATCTAGAAGTTTAATTACCTTAGCTTTCACAACTTCTTTTACGTTGGGATTCAATCGTCTTTGAGGTTGCACACATGGCTTGTATTCCTCTTCCATTAAAATTTTGTTGGTGCAAAACGATGGGCTTATTCTCTTAATATCAGAGATTTTCCAAGCTATGGCTCTTTTATGTTCTCTTAGTACCTGTATCAACTCCTCTTTTTCCTTGGGTTCCAATTCTGAAGAGATAATTACTGGTAGCGTAGAATTATCCCCGAGGAATGCATATTCTAAGTGTTTCGGCAACTGTTTTAATTCTAATTTGGGCGGCTCATCAATAGAGGGTTTTTGTTTTAGTTCGTCATTGACTTCAAAGCTCTCTTTTTCCGTTTGTCTAGATGAAGATGTATTCACATTCAGCTTGTCAACTTCATCTTCTTCCCCCTCTTCTTGAGTCAGGCACAGTTCCATCGTGTCGTCATGTATAATTTCCTGTAATGAGTTTTGAATGATATGATCAGTAGTATCAACAAAATAACAGGAATCATCTTGTTCTTTAGAATATCGCATGCCATCATAAATCTGAAAAATAATTTCCTCATCGCCTATTCTTAATGCAAGTTTACCGTCACCTACATCGATAACAGCCCTAGCAGTAGCTAAAAAAGGGCGCCCTAAAATTAAGGGAACCTCAATATCCTTATCCATGTCAAGCACAACAAAATCAACAGTGAAAATAAATTTATCAATTTTTACCAAAACGTCCTCGATAACTCCTCTAGGATATTTAATCAATCTATCAGCTAATTGAATACTCATCCTAGTGGGTTTTGGTTCCCCTAGATCTAGTTGTTTAAACATTTTATAAGGCATTAAATTAATCCTGGCACCTAGATCAGCTAATGCTTTCTTAATATTTAAACTACCTATTAAACAAGGAATAGTAAAACTTCCTGGGTCTTTTAATTTGGTTGGTAGCTTGTTTTGGAGGATGGCTGAACATTCTTCATTAAGCTCCACAGTTGTATACTTCTTCAAGCTTCCTTTTATTAAATCCAGAGTTCTTTTAAGAATTTTGCGTATGACAGCATCTGTGAAATGGCTTCAACAAAGGGTAAGTTAATATGTATTTGTTTAAAAAGTTCAAGAAATTTACCGTATTGGGCATCTAATCGGTCTTTCTTCAACTTTGCTGGGTATGGGATTGATGGTTTATTTTCTTTGCGCACTGGAGTTACATCCTCAACTCCCTCATCCTTTTCTTTGTCATCTTCATGTGGTATTTTTTTCTTTGGTTCGACTAACTCCTTTCCACTTCTCAGTGTAACTACCTTTATCTATTCTGTTCCTTTAGAAAAAAATTCTGATTGAATTTCAGAAACTATCTTAGTAAGTTGCCCAACTAACTTAGTAATTTCCCCAACTGTCTTAGAAACTTCCTCAACTGACTTAGTGACTTCCCTAACTTGGCTCTCGATCCCTTTGATCAATTCTTGTTGGGTCTTAAGGGTGGTTTCAGTGTCTTGGAGACAATTTTCTGTGGATGCCATGAAGCTTGTCAGCATCTCTTCAAGGTTTGGCTTCTTCTCCTGTGGATAGGGTTAATTTTGGAAATTTTGATGAGGTTGTTGTCTTTGATTTCCTTAATTTCCTTGACCTCCCCACGAGAAATTTGGGTGGTTCCTCCAACCTGGGTTATAATTATTACTATATGGGTTATTATTAGATCTGAAATTGTTACCTATATAGTTCATCTGTTCGCTCTCGGTGCTCGGTTGGTAGGGTGGGTACTCAGGATTCGCCATGGTTCCACTTGTGTCGCACTGTATTACTGGATGTACCTGCGAAGAACACAAACTATCAAGCTTTTTATTCATCATCTCTACCTGGGTTGATAGCATGGTTATTGCATCTATGTTGAAAACTCCGGCTGATTTTGTTGGTTTGGTCCTTGTAACCAGCCACTGATAGTTATTCAGTTACATCTCTTCAATAAACTCGTGAGCTACTTCAGGAGTTCTATTGTTCAGGGTTCCACCGGCGGCTGAATCAATTAGTTGCCTCGTTGAGGGGTTTACACCGTTATAGAAAGTTTGGACTTGGAGCCACAAGGGTAAACCATGGTGCGGACACCTTCTCAAGAGATCCTTATATCTCTCCCATGCGTTATATAATGTCTCTAAATCCATCTGCACAAAAGAAGAGATATCATTCCGTAATTTGGCCGTTTTGGCCGGTGGGAAATATTTTAATAAAAAATTTTCGGTCATTTGATCCCATGTAGTGATTGACCCTCGTGGTAACGAAGTTTAACCAACTGTTTGGCTTTATTCCTCAATGAAAAGGGAAATAATCAAGCCTTATGGCATCATCGTAAACGCCATTTATTTTGAAGGTATCACGAACTCTAAAAAATTAGCTATATGGGTGTTTGGGTCTTCGATCACGCAAACCATCAAATTGAAAAAATTGTTGAATCATTTGTATAGTGTTAGGCTTTAATTCAAAATTATTAGCGGCTATAGCAGGCCTAACAATACTAGATTCGACTCCTGTTAAATGAGGTTTAGCATAATCATACATAGTACGCGGAGCATTATTTTCTGCCACATCTTGTGGTGGTGGATTACTTTCGTCCATCCCTTCAGTAGGATTGGATCTGTCTTCTCGCTCTTCTTCTTTGTAATTTAGGGCTCGCCCAATTTCTCTGCGATTTCTACGAGCGGTAGCTTCAATATCACTGTCGTATACTAGTGGTCCTCCCGAGTTCCTTCTAGTCATAAACTAGAGGTACCTGCTAGGAAAAGAAAGAAAGAAAAATTTAGCAAAGTTAAAATTTAAACTTAAAAATAAAACTAAATTGGAGAAAATAAAAAAAATAATGGCTAAAGTAATAAAAATAGAGCTTTCTTAATATTTTAGTTCCCCGGCAACGGCGCCAAAAACTTAATCGATGTGAAGTCAGAGTTTTAAAATTTATAAAGATAATGATCGAACCTGGAAACTAACTATGACAACGATTAAGGCAAGTGCACCTATCGAACAATAGTATAGCTTAGGCAAGACCAGATTGTCGAACCCAAAGGAACTAAAAGTACTAATACTAACTTTCGTTTTATTATTTAGCCTAAAATAAGTGAAGTTGTTTATTAATCTAAATTAACTAATTACTAAGCTAAAGACGCAAAGACAAAAAGAATGAATTGGGGAAATACTTGGAAAAACTCAGTTGATTAAGACGATACCCTTAGGAAGAATCCACCTAGACTCCACTTGTTATCTAACACTGAACCAGAAGATTTATTCACTTGACTTGATCCGTAGGACTCCCTAACGTATATTAAACCCTTTCTCGAGGCGAATAATGTCTAACCCTAGGTTAATTAATTGAAATCTCTTTCCCATTAATAACCCCCTAGAATAGCAGTAAATCGACCTATGGACATCCCATATTAGGTTTCACCCTAATCCGGGAAAATCTCGTCACCCTATCTCTAGGCGTGCGATCAACTCTGCTTAATTATGCTAGATCTACTCTTAAGCAGGGACTTTTGCTCCACCACCTAAGCACATCATACTTGAATTAATATCCGCGAAATATCAACACAAGAATTAAGCACACATAATTAAGAACAAATCAAGTATTTATCATATAGTTCAGAAAACAATAACAAGATTCATCTAGGTTTCATCCCCCCTTCAAGTATCTGCAGGGTTTAGTTCATAATAGTAAAAGAAAACATCTCAGAAGAAAAGATAAAACAAAACATAAGAAATCCCTAAAACCCCCTGAAGGAATTGAAGAGGAGATCCTCCGTCTTGAGTAGAATTCCAGCTTCTTGAGATGGATCAACTGGCTATCCCTTGAGAGTTTCCCACAAATCTGACCTTTTCGGCTCGGCTCCTTGGCCTAGCTGACCGCCCGTCGACTCCCCCTTTTAGGTCATACTTAAGGTGTACTTATAGGCTTTTGTAATGTGTTTCTTTGCCCCTAAGTATCCAAATCCGAGTGAAATTACTCTCCTCCACGGCAAGGGCACGACCATGGCACACGCCCGTGTCAATCGAGGTCAGGCCGTGTTGGACTCCGTTAGTGAGGCACGACCGTGTATATCGACATCAGGCCGTGTTCTAGTATATTTGAGGAGGCACGGTCGTGTGATCTTTGGTCCAGGCTGTGTTGATTTCATGCTTTGGCCCATTTGTCCCGTTTTAAGCCCGTTTTGCGTTCTTTTCATCCCCTGGTGCTTTCTTGAGTATATAACATGAAAAGAAAGGATTAAGAGCACCAAATTATATAAAATAAGGGATAATTCATCCAAAAGAATATACTAGATGTGGGATTAGAATTTGTTACTTTTACGGTTTATCACCCGATCACCAAAACATCTATTTCAAATAATTGTACATTTTATTACTCCCTGAATGAACAAACAAGATACTATTGGGCTTCATACAAAATTTTCTTCATAAGCTCTGAATTACTCAGTCCACAAATTCTATCTCAGAATAATTATAACAGAAATCAAAATCAAAAGTCGTCTCACATTATACTCGTTTAGTTTACCACTCACTATCACATTCCTATGGTTCTCAATCTTACAAAGAAAACATCAATTTAGCTTCTAATTTAGCTAGATTCAATTCGTCATTAAATAAGATTAATCATGTATCCAATACTCACAAAATAATCAAAGGTTTTCCATTCAAGCATTTGCAACTATATAAGCTTTCCCAAAGGTTAATCGATAACTGCTCACAATCTTTCAATAGTTCAAGCCATCTATGCTGCTTTAATTTCAGATCCTTCTGTGACATTAGATACTTAAAACTCTTGGGGTCAGGAAACATATGACATTTTTTGTTGGACAACCGACATCATCAAATTCTCAACACAGACATAAAAAGTGGCCGACTTTAAATCACCTGTCGGACAGTTTCTTTCATGTGACTTTAACCGTCTAAAAGCATAAACTATCACTTTACATTCTTGTACTAAAATACATTCCAATCCGTTCGATAGTGCATCGCTGAAAAAAAACAAATTCTTTACTCAATTTAAACTTAACTCAGAATCAGTGCTTCGGTTAATAATACCTTCAACTATTTTCAACTTTGCAAACACTCAACAGACCATTCAAACTTTCACAAATGTGATAACTTTATCAATCAAAACAGCTTTAACTCATAATAATACCATCCAATTAGAACTGATCTAATAGGTACGTCCTTGTATCACACCCATTTTTAATATAAATTCTTCATTCAGACTGTTCATCAATTTACCCATGAATGTACAAGATTTTATCTTCTTACCTGAGGATAAACTTAAATGCATATAACTCAAATTACCCTTCAACTGACCAACTCACTCAGATAAAAACAACTGAGTCAATTTCAACTATCAACTAATATCATATCAAATATTCCCTTCTTCATGCTGTTAAAACAACTCAAACATACAATCTTTCAAAATTTCCTCACAAGCTAGTCAAAAGATCTTTACAACCATATTAGCTCAAGGAAACAAAATATCTTGGTTGAACTCATTGATCTTAATCAAACTTACCTGAGAAAGGAAAACCATCGTACAATTTGAGCTTGAGCTTCTACTATCTATATATTTGCCGATGTCAATTTCTTTCACGAAAATTAGAGAAATCCTGATACCAGAATCACCACATTCCCATAATCGAACCAGAAATACAACCATAATAGACATAGTTATCACAAGTCAAAGAACACACTTTAAAGATGAGCCATGATTGATAATTTACAAAATAAGGATGATAAGAAAATCAAGATAAAGAAATCCAAGATGTGATATCATACTGGAAGTTCGATAACATAACTCATAAGAAAATAATAAAGATCTTGATGATTCCTCAGAGAAAACCAGAAGAAAAACAATGCTTATACTCTCTGGAATCAATTGTAACAGAGATAATATATTTTCCAAATATATATACAAAACAACACAATCATCCAGTAGAAATAGAAGAATAGCCTCACATAAATTTTCACCAACAACTTTTATTCTAAACATAATAGAATAGAATCCCAAAGAGAGATATAAGAAATGTTGCTTATCAACCAACCAGACTAACAGTGCTTTCATCTATCATTATAATCAACTAGCATTCTCATACGATAAGAATTCCATCAGAAAACGAACAATCACATATATCTCTGAGGATAAATGAATATATAAAATACCCAGGAGAGATCATCATAATCTATTCAATCACAACGGTTACACTCGGACATCTTTACGATTCAAATATCATTTCTCTGACTAATTCTATCATCACTAATCCCGTATTATTCCATTCACTAACGAAAATCAATTCGGAAGAAATTCTAGCAAATACATACTTTAGACATCGTACCTGAATGAGTCGATTAGCCAAGATTAACTTTTTCTTTAATAGTGACATCGCGAAATCCAAATGACCTTTAGAACAACCTGGCATCTTTTCCAGAACTTTATTCACTTGCCAACTATTCTTAACTCTGACCACATTATTAGTTATTCCGCTACTGAACTCTTTAGTCTCTTACTTGTGAGTTCATTCAACTTAAATCTCGTGAAATCTCATTATAAAATACCACATTGTTAAGGGGGTGAGGTCGTAAAGCCTCTAACTCGACTCTCATATATACACGCATGTGACTTAACATTTATCGTCATCATAATATCATCACAGTTATATAATTCACTTCAGGCAATTTAACATACATATTTATGTTACACGAACTTTCCAATTATCTTTATTCAAACAAGTGTACTTAAACATACATTCCATAAATTTTGAGTAAGTTTACTTATCGCATTCACCTAATCAAACAAGTTAGGCACATAACATCATATGAATGCCAAACAAACATGGATGAGCTTATCACAATATAAACTTTCATTTCATGTCACTTTTCCATATTTCAAGAATAATTCCCATTGAACTATTGTAATTTCGATGGATACTCGAGTAGTATACTCAAGCTATGGATGTCAGCAATCTGTCAATTCATATTCAAAAGTTCCTTTTTGGCACATACTCATGGAGCACACTCTCGAGCCACATATGACATAACAGGATTGCCAATTTAGGCTAAATCCTTTCGATAACGTATGCTCTAAAGGCTTACTCTGGATTACTCGTCCGGGCTAAATCCATTTCATAACATATGTTCGAAAGGGATTAATTCAGGATTGCCGTTCCGGGCTAAATACTTTTTGCAACATTTAAAACATTTTATCCGTTCATAAAATCACCATAATCAATCGAGATACATCATTCAATCGAAACAATGACATTTTATCCATATTTCTCAACTTATGGTTATTTCATTTTGTACATCATCACATACATATCATGAACTCTTATTCATACCTTTCCAAGTTTCGACTCATCACAAACAAATTTTCCAATATATTAGTATCACTTTCAGCATTTTCAAAAATAGCTCCGTTGGAAAGCATCTCTGCCTCAACAAAACAATTTCATCAGAGTCGGGAGATATCACACTATCACAGGTAGTAATATGGCATGTATAGCTAGACTCACATATGCTACGTTAGTCCAAGAATCGACTAAACCATAGTTCTGATACCACTAAATGTAACACCCCTTACCCGTATTCGACGCTGGAACAGGGTACAAGGCATTACCGGACTCACATCACAAGCAACAACACAATCTCGAGTCATAAAATTTGTGTCCAAATTAAAACCATTTATATTCGATCATGAAGTCCCTATTACGAGCCTACGAGGCCCAAAACATGTATTGGAAGTGGTTCGGGACTAAACTGAGAACTTTAGAAAATTTTACAAAACATAGAAAATTTTCCATGTTACAGGGCTCACACGCCCGTGTGGTCCAAGGGACACGCCCGTGTGACCCTTAGGCACGCTCGTGCTACAAGCCGTGTTCAAAATAGGGTGCTCTCTGACTTGTGCCACACGCCCGTGTGCTAGGCCGTGTAGCACACATGGCTGAGACACACGCCTGTGTCTCTGCCCGTGTGCTTAATTCTGGACATTCTGTTTTGCAACAATTAAGGTGCAGGGGACACACGGCCGGAACACATGCCCGTGGGGCAGACCGTGTGTCACACACGGCCTAGACACACGCCCGTGTGTCTACCCATGTGGACAAAAACAAGGCTATTTACCAAGCCATTTTGCCACCCTCACTTGGACACATCTACATAACATTTCATGGCACAAAATCAAGCATGTGAGAGCAACCAAATAACCACAAACAAGATAATAACATGTCATTCTTATTCCATCATTTATCATGCTTAAAATGCATTAACATATAAATAAACTTACGATCAACATAAGCCATCATTCATGGCTATATATAAGATGAAGCATTAACAATTACAAGCTAACACATATGGCAAAATTAATAATGACACATATAACCAATTTGGCCTAGTCCCTATACATGCCATAGACTCAAAATGCTTAAATTCATTTATACCCAAAATGATAGCTTGATAGTGTGATAGGATCTCCGGCGATCTCCAACCCGAGCTAGCTCAATAACCCTATAAGACATTGGAAAGGAAGGGGGTAAGCTATATATATAGCTTAGTAAGTCCGTACGAAAATAATAAGCAACTCTTACAATTTTTTATCAAGTTTAACAATTTAAACACAAGATAAAACAAATTGCTATCAAGCTCACAGTTATAATTTTCATTCTGTCATAAGGTTCACTCTATCAACTTTTAAGCATAATTTAACATATCTTGGCATTAGCCTAACAACCATAATCTCACCTTTGTAGCGGATTACTATAAATACAAATCATTTCAAACTTCATAGTAACCATGCACATTAATTATGAGTATTTACATTTCAAGCATATACTTTAACATCTTTCAATTGCCTAAGTTCTTATCTTCCCATTTTCTCATATCCGATAAATCAAAATTTGCATGAATAAATCATGCTATATCATAACTCAATTTGGCCCGAAAGCCAATCCCATAATCGTCAACCGAATTTATCATGAATTTCATACATCACAAGTATAGACTAATAATCACAAGGTTTTCACAAAATCATTCTCATGGAAATCATGAACTCACAATTTCATGAAGTCCATGCTTATAGACTTTACGTACATACCTGTACCGATTCGTAATTATTTACATACTCTTTCTCTTATTTGACATACTCGTTGAATTTCCCGTTAAACCATTTGGAATACTAAAGGATACTCCGGAATCTCGTACGCACAGTACCGTACCAATGCCATATCCCAGATATGGTCTTACATGTAATCTCGTATCGATGCCAATAGCCCAACTATGGTCTTACACGAAGTCACATATCGATGCCATATCCCAGATATGGTCTTACACGTAATCACAGTAACCCTAATGTCATGACATTTGTATCCTATCTATTCCTAAGGTTCAACCGGGATTTCTCGCTTGTCGAAACTTTGATGAATACTTCCATAGAGTCAATCACAATTCATACAACTTTAAAGCATTTAAAACATAAATATAACAATGCATTATTTACATACGAACTTACCTCGACATAAAAATGGCGAAAAGGGCTAAATCGTCAAAAACTCGTTTTTCCCCCGTTCTAGGTCCAAACCTCATTTTTTATTGATCTATAATATCACATTTAACTTATTCAATCATTATAATATTCAAATTAGCCGAAAATCACATTATGGCAAAAATTACATTTTTGCCCCTAAAGTTGGACATTTTTTACAATTTAGTCTCTAGGCTCGTAAAATGATTTTCATTCAATTTCTTCATTACCCATGCCTAGCCGAACCTTATACATGCTCATAACAGCCCACATTTTTCATTTATTAACATTTTTCTACTCATTTTATAGACTTTTACAAGTAAGTCCTTATTGACATTTTTTACCGAAAATCACTTAGCAAAAGTTGTTTAACAAACAACAAACATGCATTTTCTACCACCAAACATCAAAATACACAAATATCCATAATGGGTAAAATTTTAGACCTTGATTATTTCTTAAATTAGTGGTAGAAATAGATAGATCATGTTAGAAGGATTTCAAAAACATAAAAATCATTAAAAACGGGGCTAGAACGGACTTACAATCAAGCTTGGAAGCTTGAAAAACCCTAGCCATGGTTTTGCCTTGTGAATTTCGGCCATGGGAGGAAGATGGACAAAAATTGGCTTTATTTTGGCTTTTTAATTCATTTTAATTACCAAATTTCTAAAATGCCCTTAATAAAAAAACTTTAGAAATATGCCAAACCATATCCATTTTTGTCCACCAACTTAACCAATGGTCTAATTACCATTTAAGGACCTCTAATTTAAAATTTCTTAGCAATTGGACACCTCTAACATATAGAATTAAAGTTTTGCACTTTTTGCAAGCTTGAACCCAATTCCTACAGTGATGAATTTAAGCGCAATTGAAATTCCTGGGGAGTTTTGACTAAATTGCCTGCCAAAACGTCAAAATTTTCGAACGAAATTTTCACGAAATCATTCCATAAAACTGTAGACCATAAAAATATAATAAAAATAAATTTTTCTTCGTCGAATTTGTGGTCCCGAAACTACTGTTCCGACTAGACCCAAAATCGGGCTGTTACAGTGGAGGTCGTAAAGCCTCAATTTTTAACTTTCATAAATACACATATATCATCAACATGTTCATTCTAAAACATTTATTTCATACCTTTATGGATCTCTACTCATCATAAGTAACATTTTTACTCAGATACTTGAGTATCACTTTCAATATTATCGGAATTAGCTCGGTTGGAAAGCATCTCTATCTATTAGTAAAACAAATCTCATCAAAATCGGGAGATCTCACACTATCACTGGTTATATAATGGCATGTATTTCTAGACTTCACATATGCTACGTTCAGTCCGAGAACCGACTAAACCGTAGCTCTGATACCAATAAATGTAACACCCTTAACCCGAATACGTCGCTGGAATAGGGTTACAGAGCATTACCGGAGTTTACAGGTCAAGTAACAGACATTTCACAAGCATTTAACATTCGAATCAAATTTCAATCAAATTTAACCATATAGTCCCTTACATGAGCCCTCGAGGCCCAAATCATGCATTAGAAACGAGTCGGGACCAAACCAGGTACTCAAAATTTTTTTCACAAAATCCCAAAAAAATTCCTAGGTGTAGGGGTTACACGCCCGTGTGGTCAGGCCGTGTTGTTCACACGGCCAATGACACGCCCGTGTATTAGGCCTGTAACTCTATGACTTGGGTCACACGGCCAAGCCAAACGCCCGTGTGCCAAGCCGTGTGATCAATTCCAACCATTCTGTTTTGACATTTTAAAGTTACAGGGGACACATGGGCAGATCACACGCCCATATGCTAGGCCGTGTGTCACACACGGCTGAGACACACACCCGTGTCTCTGCCCATGTGGACAAAAATAGGCTATTTTCCAGGCCACGTTTCTCACCCAAATTGTCATCCACTTATACCAACACTTTAACATATTCACAATGTAATACCCCAAACCCGGCCTAGACGTTACGACCAAATCTGGCATGTCACATGGAAAGGTCGTTAAAGAAACTTTGTGATCATTTAAAAATTTCAAGTTTAGTTATTTATAGCTTGTGATCCATTTGTTAATATTTTAGAAAACATCTATTAATGTTTGAGGAAAACCCCGTTTGAACAATCAGCAATAGATAATAACCGAGTAAACTTTAAAACCAAAATAAAATCCCAGAGGCCTTATTACATAACAAATTCCCAAATCTAAAATACGTTTCAAATAAAGAAAACGTATTTACGAAAGAAATACTATATGGCCACCGCAAAGTCCTCCTCGGCTCCAAATCCTCGAACTAGGGATTATCTGCAAAATTAAGCAGAGGGGTGAGTCACCAAGACTCAGTGTGTAATTCCCCTTACAACACAATCGGGTCTTAAGCCCCCAGATGCACATTAGGCCTTAGCCCACTCAATATAGCATATATCACATGTATGCAATACAGCCCAGCCCAACCTAGTTTTCCATCCTCTACACACCTGAATCATCCAAACGCCTGTAGCACCAAGCCACTGTGGTACCAAACCACTGGTGGTTCCAAACCAATGGTGACAGAGTCAATAAATATAATATGTGGGGCCAACCCACTGTGGTACCAAACCACTGGTGACAATCCCTGATAAACATTTGTGGGGCCAACCCACTGTGGTACCAAACCACTGGGACGGGTCACTGAAATAATATATATGTGGTGCCGAACCACTGCGGTACCAAACCACTGAGACATAGTCACTGGATAAATTATGTGGGGCCAACCCACTGTGGTACCAAACCACTGTGACAGTCTTTGAATCACACTTCCCCTTTTAATCATATCCCAATCCTATGCAATATGTCATAATAATTCGTGTATGCAGTATGTCATGTATGCAAAACATATATCAAATATAACGTATGAAATGAATTACCATCATAATCAAACAACAAGTTGCAACATAATCAAGCTACTCAACCTCTAAGAGTATAACCGTAATTTTTACCTACCAAAGGTATTTCCATAATTTACCTTTCAAGGGTACTTTGGTAATTTACCCTGTCGGGGGCATTTTGGTAATTTTACACTTGCAATGGCCTTTCTGAAGGCCCAAAGTCACCCTGAGCGACTCGGCTACCATTTCCGGTCTTTACCGGACTATTGGGCCTAAAACCATATTTCGGCCCACTCGGGCCCACACGCTCGTGAGGCCCATCTAGCACCAATCTAGCCACGTATATGCGATTCACCTAGTCTAGTCTAATACATACTACACAATCATACAATCTACTCATATGGGCCCACGGGGCCATTGGGCCCAAGCAGCCTCAACCCACAAGAACACTAATGACGCCTCAACTATCGCGCCGAAGCCCCCACACGTGCGCTCACACGCTCGTGTGGCTGCTATCGCCGTGTGACCGGCATTTCGGCAATTTGCCACTCTACAACTAGAGTAGAGAAGTACACACCTGATAGGAATCTGGTGCTAACCCGCACTCCGACCGCTCCTATGCCCAAACACCCTCCAAGGTATCCTTCCTTCCACCATAGATAGCTCTATATATAGCCAGCTTCTCACCTCCCTTCTTTGTATCTCTCCGATGTGGGATCCCTCCGCTAGCAGAGTTTAAATCCAACTCAAACTCGGTCGTCCAACTGTAAAAATAAATACTCCTTGTCGATCCCGAGACTTGAACCTCGGACCTCTTGCACCGTAATGCGCCACCTTGCCACTAGGCCACAAGCTCCTCTTGTGTCTTAAAACATGCCCAACTAAAGATAAGTCTATGGCCAAGGTCTAAATTTATTTAATAAAATAATCTAAAAGAAATGCAAGTTCCACGCCTTAAACCTTGGACCTCCTTCCTTCCTTGTGGCGTCACCTCCTTGCTCCCTAAGTGGCGTCACTTTGCCACTACACCACACACTCCACTTGTGTCATTTTCTCCACATTTTATTCTTAAAGCCTACCTACTAACTCCCAGGGTTTTTTCCACCTAAAACAAAAATTTTCCTAAAGCTCAAGTTTGATCCCGGGCCTTCATAGAAGCCCCCTAACCATTTAAAATCACTCACCTAATAGGTCTAACCTGCATTAATGCCGATCTCTTGATCTGAAAAATTTTAAACGCTACTACGCTCAAGGCCCTTTGGGCCCAATCCTACTAGGCCCAAATTTGGGATGTTACAAATCTACCCTCCTTAAAGAAATTTCGTCCTCGAAATTTCCAACTAACCAACAGTCGTACATCCTAACCTACAACACTACGCTCACGCTGTGCACTCTGATCTTAATAACAATAATTCGTTTTCTATCTTAATCTTGGAAGTTCTTCACACAACCAAATATCTAACCCAGAAGCAAATAGATTTCTACAACACATGCACACAATTCAAGCATCCATTCAACCAACCAGACAGACTAAATACCTGAAATACGGTCATTTCAACATATAATAGAATATAGTGAAAAAGAGAACTTACGGATTTGGTGCTGGAGACTCTGGTGCCATACCTCACAAATAAAACATATATTTCTTAAACAATATTTCAAACCAATTTTTGGAAAACGTTGTGGAACCCATTCCACAAGCCGAGTTTTGCAATCTGGCTCTGATACCATAATTGTAACAACCCAAACCCGGCCTACACGTTACCACCGGATCTGGCATGTCACATGGAAAGGTCGTTAAAGAAACTTTGTGATCGTTTAAAAATTTCAAGTTTAGTTATTTATAGCTTGTGATCCATTTGTTAATATTTTAGAAAACAACTATTAATGTTTGAGGAAAACCCCGTTTGAACAATCAGCAATAGATAATAACCGAGTTAAAATTAAAACCAAAATAAAATCCCAGAGGCCTTATTACATAACAAATTCCCAAATCTAAAATAAGTTTCAAATAAAGAAAACGTTTACTGAAAGAAATCTTTGTATGGCCATCAAGAAAGTCCTTCGGCTCCAAATCCTCGAACTAGGGATTATCTCGCAAAATTAAGCAGAGGGTGAGTCACCAAGACTCAAAGTGTGTAATTCCCCTTACAATAAAATCGGGCCTTAAGCCCCCATATGCACATTTGGCCCTAGCCCACTCAATATAGCATATATCACATATATACAATGCAACCCACCCAACCTAGTTTTCCATCCTCTACACACTGAATCATCCAAACGCTGTGGCACCAAGCCACTGTGGTACCAAACCACCTGGTGGTTCCAAACCATCGTGACAGAGTCACTAAATATAATATGTGGGGCCAACCCTTTGTGGTACCAAACCACCGGTGACAATCCTCGATAAACATTTGTGGGGCCAACCCATCTGTGGTACCAAAACCACTGGGACGGTCTTCGAAATAATATATATATGGTGCCAAACCATCGTGGTACCAAACCACCGAGACATAGTCACTGGATAAATTATGTGGGGCCAACCCATCTGTGGTACCAATCCATCGTGATGGATCTTTGAATCACACTTCCCTTTTAATCATATCCCAATCCCATGCAATATGTCATAATAATTGTGTATGCACGTTATGTCATCATGTATGCAAAACATATATCAAATATAACGTATGAAATGAATTACCATCATAATCAAATAACAAGTTGCAACATAATCAAGCTACTCAACCTCTAAGGGTATAACCGTAATTTTTACCTACCAAGGGTATTTCCGTAATTTACCTTCCAGGGGTACTTTGGTAATTTACCCTACTGAGGGTATTTTGGTGATTTTACACTTGCAATGGCCTTTCTGAAGGCCCAAAGTCACCCCGAGTGACTCGGCTACCATTTCCGGTCTTTACCGGACAATTGGGCCTAAAACTCGATTTCGGCCCACTCGGGCCCACACGCTCGTGAGGCCTAGCACCAATCTAGCCACGTATATGCGATTCACCTAGTCTAGTCTAATACATACTACACAATCATACAATCTACTCATATGGGCTCATGGGCCCATTGGGCCCACTTTGGCCCAAACAGCCTCAACCCACAAGAACACTAATGAGGCCTCAACTATCGCGTCGAAGCCCCCACACGTGCGCTCGCATGCTCGTGTGGCTACTATCGTCATGTGACTGGCATTTCAGTAATTTACCGCTCTACAACTAGAGTATAGAAGTACACACCTGATAGGAATCTGGTGCTATCCCGCGCCCGACCACTCCTATGCCCAAATGCCTCCAAGGTATCCTTCCTTCCATCATAGATAGCTCTATATATATAGCCGACTTCTCACCTTCCTTCTTTGTATCTCTCCAATGTGGGATCCTCCGCTAGCGAGTTTAAATCCAACTCAAACTCGGCCGTCCAATCCGCAAAATAAATACTCCCTTGCTGATCCCGAGACTTGAACCTCAGACCTCTTGCTAGCTGTAACGCCACCTTGCCACTAGGCCACAAGCTCCTCTTGTGTCTTAAAACATGCCCAACTAATGATAAGTTTATGGCCAAGGTCTAAATTCATTTAATAAAGTAATCTAAAAGAAATGCAAGTTCCACGCCTTGAACCTTGGACCACTTTCCTTCCTTGTGGCGTCACCTCCTTGCTCCCTAAGTGGCGTCACTTTGCCACTACACCACACACTCCACTTGTGTCATTTTCTCCACATTTTATTCTTAAAGCCTACCTACTAACTCCCAGGGTTTTTTCCACCTAAAACAAAAATTTTCCTAAAGCTCAAGTTTGATCCCGGGGTTTCATAGAAGCCCCCTAACCTTCCAAAATCACTCACCTAATAGGTCTAACCTGCATTAATGCCGATCTCTTGATCTCAAAAATTTTAAACGCTACTACGTTCAAGGCCCTTTGGGCCCAATCCTACTAGGCCCAAATTCGGGATGTTACAAATCTACCCTCCTTAAAGAAATTTCGTCCTCAAAATTTCCAACTAACCAATAGTCGTACATCCTAACTTACAACACTACGCTCACGCTGCACACTCTGATCTTAATAACAATAATTCGTTTTCTATCTTAATCTTAGAAGCTCTTCACACAACCAAATATCTAACCCAGAAGCAAATAGATTTCTACAACACATGCACACAATTCAATCATCTATTCAACCAACGATACAGAATAAATACCAGAAATACAGTCATTTCAACATATAATAGAATATAGTGAAAAAGAGAACTTACGGATTTGGTGCCGGAGACTCTGGTGTCATACCTCACAAATAAAACATATATTTATTAAACAATATTTCAAACCAATTTTTGGAAAATGTTGTCGAACCCATTCCACAAGCCGAGTTTTCTAACCTGGCTCTGATACCATAATTGTAACACCCCAAACCCGGCCTAGACGTTACGACCGGATCTGGCATGTCACATGGAAAGGTCGTTAAAGAAAATTTGTGATCGTTTAAAAATTTCAAGTTTAGTTATTTATAGCTTGTGATCCATTTGTTAATATTTTAGAAAACAGCTATTAATGTTTGAGGAAAACCCCGTTTGAACAATCAGCAATAGATAATAACCGAGTTAAAATTAAAACCAAAATAAAATCCCAGAGGCCTTATTACATAACAAATTCCCAAATCTAAAATAAGTTTCAAATAAAGAAAACGTATTTACTGAAAGTAATAATTGTATGGCCACCGCAAAGTCCTCCTCGGCTCCAAATCCTCGAACTAGGGATTATCTGCAAAATTAAGCAGAGGGGTGAGTCAACAAGACTCAGTGTGTAATTCCCCTTACAACAAAATCGGGCCTTAAGCCCCAGATGCACATTGGGCCCTAGCCCACTCAATATAGCATATATCACATATATACAATGCAGCCCAGCCCAACCTAGTTTTCCATCCTCTACACACCTGAATCATCCAAACGCCTGTGGCACCAAGCCACTGTGGTACCAAACCACTGGTGGTTCCAAACCACTCGTGACAGAGTCACTAAATATAATATGTGGGGCCAACCCACTGTGGTACCAAACCACTGGTGACAATCCCTGATAAACATTTGTGGGGCCAACCCACTGTGGTACCAAACCACTGGGACGGGTCACTGAAATAATATATATATGGTGCCAAACCACTGTGGTACCAAACCACTGAGACATAGTCACTGGATAAATTATGTGGGGCCAACCCACTGTGGTACCAATCCACTATGACAGTCTTTCAATCACACTTCCCCTTTTAATCATATCCCAATCCCATGCAATATGTCATAATAATTCGTGTATGCAGTATGTCATGTATGCAAAACATATATCAAATATAACGTATGAAATGAATTACCATCATAATCAAATAACAAGTTGCAACATAATCAAGCTACTCAACCTCTAAGGGTATAACCGTAATTTTTACCTACCAAGGGTATTTCCGTAATTTACCTTCCAGGGGTACTTTGGTAATTTACCCTACTGAGGGTATTTTGGTAATTTTGCACTTGCAATGGCCTTTCTGAAGGCCCAAAGTCACCCCGAGCGACTCGGCTACCATTTCCGGTCTTTACCGGACAATTGGGCCTAAAACTCGATTTCGCCCACTCGGGCCCACACGCTCGTGAGGCCCATCTAGCACCAATCTAGCCACGTATATGCGATTCACCTAGTCTAGTCTAATACATACTACACAATCATACAATCTACTCATATGGGCTCATGGGCCCATTGGGCCCACTTTGGGCCCAAAATGACCTCAACCCACAAGAACACTAATGAGGCCTCAACTATCGCGCCGGCCCCCCACACGCGCGCTCGCATGCTCGTGTGGCTACTATCGTCATGTGACTGGCATTTCAGTAATTTACCGCTCTACAACTAGAGTATAGAAGTACACACCTGATAGGAATATGGTGCTATCCCGCGCTCCGACCACTCCTATGCCCAAATGCCCTCCAAGGTATCCTTCCTTCCATCATAGATAGCTCTATATATAGCCAGCTTCTCACCTTCCTTCTTTGTATCTCTCCAATGTGGGATCCCTCCGCTAGCAGAGTTTAAATCCAACTCAAACTCTGGCCGTCCAATCCGCAAAATAAATACTCCCTTGCTGATCCCGAGACTTGAACCCCAGACCTCTTGCTAGCTGTAACGCCACCTTGCCACTAGGCCACAAGCTCCTCTTGTGTCTTAAAACATGCCCAACTAATGATAAGTCTATGGCCAAGGTCTAAATTCATTTAATAAAGTAATCTAAAAGAAATGCAAGTTCCACGCCTTGAACCTTGGACCTCTTTCCTTCCTTGTGGCGTCACCTCCTTGCTCCCTAAGTGGCGTCACTTTGCCACTACACCACACACTCCACTTGTGTCATTTTCTCCACATTTTATTCTTAAAGCCTACCTACTAACTCCCAGGGTTTTTTCCACCTAAAACAAAAATTTTCCTAAAGCTCAAGTTTGATCCCGGGGTTTCATAGAAGCCCCCTAACCTTCCAAAATCACTCACCTAATAGGTCTAACCTGCATTAATGCCGATCTCTTGATCTCAAAAATTTTAAACGCTACTACGTTCAAGGCCCTTTGGGCCCAATCCTACTAGGCCCAAATTCGGGATGTTACAAATCTACCCTCCTTAAAGAAATTTCGTCCTCCAAATTTCCAACTAACCAATAGTCGTACATCCTAACTTACAACACTACGCTCACGTTGCACACTCCGATCTTAATAACAATAATTCGTTTTCTATCTTAATCTTAGAAGCTCTTCACACAACCAAATATCTAACCCAGAAGCAAATAGATTTCTACAACACATGCACACAATTCAATCATCTATTCAACCAACGATACAGAATAAATACCAGAAATACAGTCATTTCAACATATAATAGAATATAGTGAAAAAGAGAACTTACTTGATTTGGTGTCAGGAGACTCACGGTGTCATACCTCACAAATAAAACATATATTTCTTAAACAATATTTCAAACCAATTTTTGGAAAATGTTGTCGAACCCATTCCACAAGCCGAGTTTTCTAACCTGGCTCTGATACCATAATTGTAACACCCCAAACTCGGCCTAGACGTTACGACCGAATCTGGCATGTCACATGGAAAGGTCGTTAAAGAAAATTTGTGATCGTTTAAAAATTTCAAGTTTAGTTATTTATACCTTGTGATCCATTTATTAATATTTTCGAAAACAGCTATTAATGTTTGAGGAAAACCCCGTTTGAACAATCAGCAATAGATAATAACCGAGTTAAAATTAAAACCAAAATAAAATCCCAGAGGCCTTATTACATAACAAATTCCCAAATCTAAAATAAGTTTCAAATAAAGAAAACGTATTTACGAAAGTAATCTTGTATGGCCACCGCAAAGTCCTCCTCGGCTCCAAATCCTCGAACTAGGGATTATCTCGCAAAATTAAGCGAGAGGGTGAGTCACCAAGACTCGGTGTGTAATTCCCACTTACAACAAAATCGGGCCTTAAGCCCCGGATGCACATTGGGCCCTAGCCCACTCAATATAGCATATATCACATATATACAATGCAGCCCAGCCCAACCTAGTTTTCCATCCTCTACACACTGAATCATCCAAACGCCCTGTGGCACCAAGCCACTGTGGTACCAAACCACCTGGTGGTTCCAAATCACCGGTGACAGAGTCACTAAATATAATATGTGGGGCCAACCCTTTGTGGTACCAAAACCACCGTGACAATCCACGATAAACATTTGTGGGGCCAATCCACTGTGGTACCAAACCACTGGGATGGGTCACTGAAATAATATATATATGGTGCCAAACCACTGTGGTACCAAACCACTGAGACATAGTCACTGGATAAATTATGTGGGGCCAACCCACTGTGGTACCAATCCACTGTGACAGTCTTTCAATCACACTTCCCCTTTTAATCATATCCTAATCCCATGCAATATGTCATAATAATTCGTGTATGTAGTATGTCATGTATGCAAAACATATATCAAATATAACGTATGAAATGAATTACCATCATAATCAAATAACAAGTTGCAACATAATCAAGCTACTCAACCTCTAAGGGTATAACCGTAATTTTTACCTACCAAGGGTATTTCCGTAATTTACCTTCCAGGGGTACTTTGGTAATTTACCCTACTGAGGGTATTTTGGTAATTTTGCACTTGCAATGGCCTTTCTGAAGGCCCAAAGTCACCCCGAGCGACTCGGCTACCATTTCCGGTCTTTACCGGACAATTGGGCCTAAAACTCGATTTCGGCCCACTCGGGCCCACACGCTCGTGAGGCCCATCTAGCACCAATCTAGCCACGTATATGCGATTCACCTAGTCTAGTCTAATACATACTACACAATCATACAATCTACTCATATGGGCTCAAGGGCCCATTGGGCCCACTTTGGCCCAAACAGCCTCAACCCACAAGAACACTAATGAGGCCTCAACTATCGCGTCGAAGCCCCCACACGTGCGCGCCACGCTTGCGCTCGTGTGGCTACTATCGTCATGTGTCTGGCATTTCAGTAATTTACCGCTCTACAACTAGAGTATAGAAGTACACACCTGATAGGAATCTGGTGCTATCCCGCGCTCCGACCACTCCTATGCCCAAATGCCCTCCAAGGTATCCTTCCTTCCATCATAGATAGCTCTATATATAGCCAGCTTCTCACCTTCCTTCTTTTTATCTCTCCAATGTGGGATCCCTCCACTAGCAGAGTTTAAATCCAACTCAAACTCTGGCCGTCCAATCCGCAAAATAAATACTCCCTTGCTGATCCCGAGACTCGAACCTCAGACCTCTTGCTAGCTGTAACGCCACCTTGCCACTAGGCCACAAGCTCCTCTTGTGTCTTAAAACATGCCCAACTAATGATAAGTCTATGGCCAAGGTCTAAATTCATTTAATAAAGTAATCTAAAAGAAATGCAAGTTCCACGCCTTGAACCTTGGACCTCTTTCCTTCCTTGTGGCGTCACCTCCTTGCTCCCTAAGTGGCGTCACTTTGCCACTACACCACACACTCCACTTGTGTCATTTTCTCCACATTTTATTCTTAAAGCCTACCTACTAACTCCCGTGGTTTTTTCCACCTAAAACAAAAATTTTCCTAAAGCTCAAGTTTGATCCGGGGTTTCATAGAAGCCCCTAACCTTCCAAAATCACTCACCTAATAGGTCTAACCTGCATTAATGCCGATCTCTTGATCTCAAAAATTTTAAACGCTACTACGTTCAAGGCCCTTTGGGCCCAATCCTACTAGGCCCAAATTCGGGATGTTACAAATCTACCCTCCTTAAAGAAATTTCGTCCTCAAAATTTCCAACTAACCAATAGTCGTACATCCTAACTTACAACACTACGCTCACGCTGCACACTCACGATCTTAATAACAATAATTCATTTTCTATCTTAATCTTAGAAGCTCTTCACACAACCAAATATCTAACCCAGAAGCAAATAGATTTCTACAACACATGCACACAATTCAATCATCCATTCAACCAACGATACAGAATAAATACCAGAAATACAGTTATTTCAACATATAATAGAATATAGTGAAAAAGAGAACTTACGGATTTGGTGCCGGAGACTCTGGTGTCATACCTCACAAATAAAACATATATTTCTTAAACAATATTTCAAACCAATTTTTGGAAAATGTTGTCGAACCCATTCCACAAGCCGAGTTTTCTAACCTGGCTCTGATACCATAATTGTAACACCCCAAACCCGGCCTAGACGTTACGACCGGATCGGGCATGTCACATGGAAAGGTCGTTAAAGAAAATTTGTGATCGTTTAAAAATTTCAAGTTTAGTTATTTATAGCTTGTGATCCATTTGTTAATATTTTAGAAAACAGCTATTAATGTTTGAGGAAAACCCCGTTTGAACAATCAGCAATAGATAATAACCGAGTTAAAATTAAAACCAAAATAAAATCCCAGAGGCCTTATTACATAACAAATTCCCAAATCTAAAATAAGTTTCAAATAAAGAAAACGTATTTACGAAAGTAATACTGTATG
Organism: Gossypium sturtianum; assembly: GCA_025698515.1. Classification (NCBI taxonomy): domain Eukaryota; kingdom Viridiplantae; phylum Streptophyta; class Magnoliopsida; order Malvales; family Malvaceae; genus Gossypium; species Gossypium sturtianum. The sequence goes on along the minus strand of CM046946.1, from coordinate 65,398,632 downwards.
GCCACCGCAAAGTCCTCCTCGGCTCCAAATCCTCGAACTAGGGATTATCTGCAAAATTAAGCAGAGGGGTGAGTCACCAAGACTCAGTGTGTAATTCCCCTTACAACAAAATCGGGCCTTAAGCCCCAGATGCACATTGGGCCCTAGCCCACTCAATATAGCATATATCACATATATACAATGCAGCCCAGCCCAACCTAGTTTTCCATCCTCTACACACCTGAATCATCCAAACGCCTGTGGCACCAAGCCACTGTGGTACCAAACCACTAGTGGTTCCAAACCACTAGTGACAGAGTCACTAAATATAATATGTGGGGCCAACCCACTGTGGTACCAAACCACTGGTGACAATCCCTGATAAACATTTGTGGGGCCAACCCACTGTGGTACCAAACCACTGGGACGGGTGCCTGAAATAATATATATATGGTGCCAAACCACTGTGGTACCAAACCACTAAGACATAGTCACTGGATAAATTATGTGGGGCCAACCCACTGTGGCACCAATCCACTGTGACAGTCTTTCAATCACACTTCCCCTTTTAATCATATCCCAATCCCATGCAATATGTCATAATAATTCGTGTATGCAGTATGTCGTGTATGCAAAACATATATCAAATATAACGTATGAAATGAATTACCATCATAATCAAATAACAAGTTGCAACATAATCAAGCTACTCAACCTCTAAGGGTATAACAGTAATTTTTACCTACCAAGGGTATTTTCAGTAATTTACCTTCCGTGGGTACTTTGGTAATTTACCCTACCGAGGGTATTTTGGTAATTTTGCACTTGCAATGGCCTTCGAAGGCCCAAAGTCACCCCGAGCGACTCATTTGCCATTTAGGTCTTTACCGGACAATTGGGCCTAAAACTCGATTTCGGCCACACTCGCCCACACGCCGTGAGGCCCATCTAGCACCAATCTAGCCACGTATATGCGATTCACCTAGTCTAGTCTAATACATACTACACAATCATACAATCTACTCATATGGGCTCATAGGCCCATTGGGCCCACTTTGGCCCAAACAGCCTCAACCCACAAGAACACTAATGAGGCCTCAACTATCGCGTCGAAGCCCCCACACGTGCGCTCGCACGCTCGTGTGGCTACTATCGTCATGTGACTGGCATTTCAGTAATTTACCGCTCTACAACTAGAGTATAGAAGTACACACCTGATAGGAATCTGGTGCTATCCCGCGCTCAGACCACTCCTATGCCCAAATGCCCTCCAAGGTATCCTTCCTTCCATCATAGATAGCTCTATATATAGCCAGCTTCTCACCTTCCTTCTTTGTATCTCTCCAATGTGGGATCCCTCCGCTAGCAGAGTTTAAATCCAACTCAAACTCTGGCCGTCCAATCCGCAAAATAAATACTCCCTTGCTGATCCCGAGACTTGAACCTCAGACCTCTTGCTAGCTGTAACGCCACCTTGCCACTAGGCCACAAGCTCCTCTTGTGTCTTAAAACATGCCCAACTAATGATAAGTCTATGGCCAAGGTCTAAATTCATTTAATAAAGTAATCTAAAAGAAATGCAAGTTCCACGCCTTGAACCTTGGACCTCTTTCCTTCCTTGTGGCGTCACCTCCTTGCTCCCTAAGTGGCGTCACTTTGCCACTACACCACACACTCCACTTGTGTCATTTTCTCCACATTTTATTCTTAAAGCCTACCTACTAACTCCCATGTTTTTTTCCACCTAAAACCAAAATTTTCCTAAAGCTCGAGTTTGATCCCGAAAATTCATAGAAGCCCTCTAACCTTCCAAAATCACTCACCTAATAGGTCTAACCTGCATTAATGCCGATCTCTTGATCTCAAAAATTTTAAACGCTACTACGCTCAAGGCCCTTTGGGCCCAATCCTACTAGGCCCAAATTCGGGATGTTACACACAAGTCAATATAGGTCATTTAAACCAACTTAAAATCCAAGTCATATACATGATATTATACCTCATATAACCTAGTATACAGATTTACTTAAATTACCATATTCACTTATATACATATTTTATCAAATATGCTAACTTAATTCGATCATCAATATGCCAATATAATTTTTATCAATCCACCATTTCAAGCATATACCATACATGTCCATCACTAGCCATTCCAATGGCTGGTTATAACCCAAATATTTACATGCCAACATTGGCTAATTAACCTATACAAGCCATTATAACCATAATTGATTTACTGTATATACCAAAATGGGCCGATGGATAGTGTGAGTGATCTCCGCCAAGCTTCCAATTCAACGAGCTTCCGAATCACTATAGAACAGGGAAAAAATAAAATAGAGTAAGCATATTATGCTTAGTAAGTTTGTATAACTTGGAACTTCACTTACCACTATCTTAAACTTAGGTAAGCATTTAATTTATTCCCAAGTCATGTTGGCCAAATTCCTAAATACATATCCCCATTAATCATGTCAGTCATGTATTCCGGTTAATAACTTATAATCACGAATATACACAATTGTCATACAATTTCATACACATATTTTTAATATATCGTGAAAGTACAAAGTCATTAAGTGTAACACCCCATACCCGAGTCCGAGGCTCAGACCCGATACGAGACATTACCATGCTTGAACTTACTTAATCATGACATTACGGGCTATAAAATTTCATTCTGAAATTAAAACTTCTCATTCTTAAACAATTCATACATTTCATGGGCCTACGAGGCCTTAAACTCATCTTCGTAAACTTTGAAACCTTATCAAAAACTTTTCTTTGAAATAGGGTTACACGCCCGTGTAGTATAAGACACGCCGTGCATAGGCATACACGCCAATGTCCTCGCACCCGTGCCCTAAAACTCGATGATTCGCCGATTTCACACACGCCATGACACGCCCGTGGACTTAGACCGTGTACTACATCTTAATATACTAACTTATTTCACACGCATGGGCACACGCCCATGTTCTAACCGTGTGTCATGCACGCCTTAACACACGGCCGTGGGATTAGTCCGTGGCCTATTCTTATTTATAAGACTAAGGTGCGCTTCACGCCGCGGCCTAGACACACGCGCCCGTGTGTCCAACCGTATGGGCACTTAGAGGCTATTTACCAAGCCAATTACCACCACGAAACTAAGATCACATTCATTCTCAATTCAATTACTCAAATTACTACATCTTTCATTGATATCAAAAGCATACATACTTAGTCGATTTGGCCAATTTCTCTAGCCATATACAAAAAGAATAATGAACAAGATAGCCTATACTATGGCTCTTCTTAAAACATATACTCAAAATGAAGTGCCTCCTATACATTCCATACTTAATAAAAAAACTTTGCTATACCAAAATGGCGATTGATAGTGTGCTACTGAGCTCCAGACTTCAACGATCCACAAGTTAGCTTGGCGGAACTACATAGAAAGAAAGAATCAAAGGCGTAAGCATTTTGCTTAGTAAGTTTGCATATAATGTACATTCTTGCTTGATATAAACCATTTAACATAAATAATGGTATCATAGATTTCAGCTATAAAGCTTACTTACTCATACTTGATTCATACATATCTCATGAAACTTACAAATCTCATGCTTGAGAGGTAACCAAGGTACCTGTATCACTTGATCACATTGATCAGCATACTTTAACATAATAATCATTATCTATCATTCATCATTCATAACGCAAATAATGCTCACTTTCATCTTGATGCTAGCTTTGCTTTCTTAGCTTTCTTGTTATCTCATTTTTACTTTACTCGTTTGCCTGATGAATTTCTGTGAATAACCAAGGATACTAAATCTCTTCCCACGTAACATGATGCCAAAGCCATATCCTGGATATGGTCTTACATGGTCTTACATGGAATATCTCATCTTGGTTTCAAGGCCATGTCTTGAAATGGACTTATATAAAGTCTTTCTCTTGATAACTTGTTCAATGCCAAGCTTGCCTTGGACTTACATGATAACTTGCTCAATGCCAAGCTTGCCTTGGACTTACATGATAACTTGCTCAATGCCAAGCTTGCCTTGGACTTACATGATAACTTGCTCAATGCCAAGCTTGCCTTAGACTTACATGATAACTTGTTCAATGCCAAGCTTGCCTTGGACTTACATGATAACTTGCTCAATGCCAAGCTTGCCTTGGACTTACATGATAACTTGCTTAATTTTCCGATGCCATGTTCCAAACATGGTCTTACACTGGCTCTCATAATGTGGTAGATCGAGTATCCTAGGAAATTGATTTTCAATCGGGACTTGCTCAAACTTAATCTCACTGATTTCTTGGTTGAACATAACATCAAATAATTCATGAAAATAGTGTACATTATACTAAGCAATTCAATGATAAAAATCATAAAGCTTAGAAATCATACAAACTTACCTCAATATACAAAATGTATGTAGATGTGTAATTTAGTCCTCTACTTTGTTCTTGCCTCGGTTTCGATCCGGGCTTCATTTTTTCTTGATCTATAATCATAAATAGATCATTTAAAACTCACATTGACTAAATTGACTCTTAACTCATACTTTGGCAAAAATACTATTTTACCCTTATACTTTCTCATATTTGCAATTTTGCCCCAAGTCTCGTAAAATAATTTTCATTCAACTTTCTTAGACTACATGCTTAGCTGATTCATTTTCTCTACTATAGCCATTATCAATTCTCATTATTTCTAAAAGGTATGACTAATTTCAAAACTTTTACAAACTAGTCCCTATGCTCATTTTTCATGAAATTCACTTAGAAAAAGATGTTTATCTAACATCAAACTCTCATAAACTTCCATAAAACATCATTTGGCATGCATGTCATTCATGGGTAGATTTTTGAACATGCATCTTAGCTCATTTTATAGCTAAAAATAGCTAATTCATAATACGAGGACTTCAAAAAACACGAAGAATATTAAAATCGGGACTAAGATGAACTTACTAGCAAGCTTGAAAGATGAGCAAACCCTAGCTATGGTTTCTTTGAAAATTTTGGCAATGAGGAAGAAGATGATAATGATTTTTGTCATCTTTTTCCTTTATTAATCATTTAATAGGTAAATGACCAAAATGCCCTTCTCTTAAAAATATCACCATTTACTAACTCATGTCCAATTTTGTCCAAAAATTATGATTTGGGAAAATTGCTATTTAAGGACTTATAATTGCTATTCTAGAGCTATTTCATACAAAATGCTTCTAGAAACTCACATTTTACAACTTTTGCAATTTGGTCCTTTTTGACCATTCAACTTCAATTTAGCAAAATTGCTTCATGAAACTTTCACACTAAAATGAAAACATGGCATGAACCTTAAAAACTCATAAATTCACCTCAGATTCATGGTCTCGCACCACTATTCCGACTAGGCCCTAAATCGGGCTGTTACATTAAGCATGTTCCACATTCTTGTATCAAGTACATATACTTCAACATAAAAAATGCCATAATTTCCATGTATCTCAGGCTTGTTTCAGTAATAGTTTATTTGGATTCATGTTAAACATATATTTTTCAAGAATATCAGAAAATATATTTCTCGACACTAGTCAAATTTCCATGTTCAAATATTTCTCATATCATGTGTTCATGTAACAGGTATAATTCAAGTACATGTAATTCAAGTACATTTTCATAATAATTCATCTCGAGTTCAGATTATTTCATGTTAGAACTTTACCCATTAAATCATTCAAAATATCAATATCACACGAGTAGTACACTCAAGGTGTACAAATCTATAATCATGGATGAATGTATTCATCTAATAATTTCCATGGACATATATCATGTAACAGTCCGGTTTAGACCCTAGTCGGAACAGTGGTTTCAGGACCACAAATCTGAGTCATTAAAATATTTTAATATTATTTTCTGTGCCTTTGATATGTGACTAAGCATGTGTTAAAGTTCCGTAAATTAATTTGTCCGTCTGTGTGCTTAATTTGAGAAAATGGCTTAATCGCATAAAAATGAAAGTTTGGTGGTTAATTATGAAAGTATCAAATTGTTGATGTCTTTATAATGTAAAGACCTTAAAAGGAAATTAGCCCATTAATAGAGATAGTGGATGGACATGGTCAAGAATGAACTTATATGATATGTTATATGTATTTAGTATTAAAGGGTAATATTGGGATTAATAATTATATTGGTTATAATAAAACAAAAATTGAAATCAAGCATGTTCATCTTATTTTGGGGGTGTCAAAAGTTAAAAGAAAAAGAAAGGGTTAAGCTTGTTACATTTGGCCAAAGTTCAAGCATAAATCGGATCAAGAATCGAAGAAAACGGATTTAGATCACGGGAAATCGAAAGTAATCGAGTAGCCGTATTCGTTTCCGTTAAACCAAACTCGAGGTAAGTCGATATACAAATAAATGTATTTGAATTGACTTATTTGTGAATATATGAAATTTGAATTGCTATGAATAATACTCGAAATGATGAATATATGGATTCCGAGAAAGTATCGAGAGATGGTTAATGTCTGAGAAGTCTCGTCTTAACCTAGGAATAGATAGGATAGTATATGTCATGACATAGGTGTCTGCTATGTGATATCATGTAAGACCATGTCTGGGACGTTGGCATTGGTTCGAGATTTCCTGTAAGACCACGTTTAACACCCCTTACTCGGGTTCTACGCTGGGAACCGGGCCTGAGGCATTATCGAACTCAAACCACTTAATCGCCACTTAGGCTCAACGTCATTACTCTCTATAACCTCAATCTCGACTTACGTGGCCTCACTCATACACACGAGGGCTCTCGAGACTAATCTGGAACTTTTACGATCCTTAAAATTTTTCTCTTTTATACAGGTCTCACACGCCCATGCAAGATTAGACACGCCCGTGCATGGACACACACGCCCATGTCCCCAAACCGTGCCTAAAAACCCAGCATTCTGCCAATGCCCCACGGCCAAGGCACACGCCCGTGCTTACCACCCATGGTGCACACTGACTTCACACACACGGTCTCAAAGCCTAGTCACACGCCCGTGTGGCTAGCCCGTGGACTATCATGTTTTAAAATGTTAACATTTGGGGGACGCACGGCCACAGAACATGCCCGTGGCTGACCGTGTGTCACACATGGCCTAGACACACGCCCGTGTGTCTATCCACATGGTCAAGAACAGGACTAAGTGTCAAGTTCTTTTCACCCTAATAACATACACAACATATACTCATCTAACACATCCATAATCAACTCAAATTGAAGTGCATTCTCACATAGAAAACTACATCTTTCTTTCATATAATGTAATAGCCAACAACCATGGCATTATACAAAATAAGCTATCCATCTAAAGGCCAACACATCTTAGCCATTTACAATAAAATCCACTAACTTGTCTAGCCCCTATACATGCCATATACAAAACATTAAGTTTCATGTACAAAAGTGTGCTGATATGTAGGCTGTCTTCTAATGATCCTCGTATCTCGATTCAACGCTTTTAATCTATAAGACAAGGGAAAAGAAAGAGAGTAAGCTTTGAGCTTAGTAAGTTTACACATAAACAAATAAGCATCATAGTATAAGCTAAACAACAATTACCATTATACTACCAAAAATAATGAACAACTTTGCTTACTCTTTCTGACCCTTACCACATTTCCAACACATCATGAGTCACATACTCATAACCATCAAAATGCACCCCTGCATTCTATGTCACATTTACACAATATACAACATATCATTATTTCTCGTAATACATCCACACAGTTTATCCACATAACTTATCCACACAGCCTATCCACACAGTTTATCCACATAACTTATCTACACAGTCTATCCACACAGCTAGTTCACATAACTAATCCACACAGCTATTGCACACAGCTAATACACACAGTTAATCCACACAGCCAATATCTCAGTGGTTTCGCACTTAGCACACCACAATTGATTAATAAGGTGGTATCGCACTTAGCCTACCACAAAGGTATTCATAGTGATTCAGCACATAGCTCACCAAATGATATACCTCACGATAGCATCGCACATAGCTAGCTCATCGTCAATATGCATTAGGGTGGTATCGCACTTAGCCCACCATCTAGCATTATCACAACACATGCAAAAGTCTACTTACTTAATCATTCTGGATCATACATTCATTCAACAATTTCTACTACATTCATCACTCACAGGTTCTAAAACATGCTACACACTAGCTAGCATTAACAAATTGTAAGTATGAATGCATTATTTATGCATAGACTTACCTCGATACTCAAAAGTATGGAAATATGCAATTTAGTCCACCACCTTGCTTTTTCCTCAGTTTCGATCCGGGCTTCGTCTTTCTTGATCTATAATGAATAATTCAGCTTATTCAATACACACATTGACTAAATTGACCCACATTTCATACTTTAGCAAAATTACTATTTTGCCCCTAAACTTCCTCATTTTTACACTTTAGCCCCAAGGCTCGTAAAGTGATTTTTATTAAACTTTCTATCCTTTCATGCTTAGCCGAACCACTTACTCAACTAAAGCATTCATCAAATCTGTAACACCCTGGTTTTAGGGGTTAGATTTTTGGTGCTTAGCTCGGGTGTTGGCACACTTCAGTGTGTGTTTGGGTAAGTTTTAGGGGTCCTGAGAACCCTAGGTGGTGGTAGATTGCTTTGGTAAATTTTTAGTTTTAGGGGCTAAAAGGGGGAGTTTGGATGGAGAGGGCCTTAAGAGAATTTTTGGTGGGGTTTTGGCACAAAGATTGGAGTGGCAGAGTGGCAAGGAGGCGCCACTTAGAGCATGGAGAAGTGACGCCACTTGAAGGGGAAGGGGGCCAGTGTTCGAGTTGCAAGGATGGCATTGTGGGTTGTTTGTTTTTTTGGCGTCATGGAGGAGGGTATTGGACGGTTTTGGGAGGCTTGAAAGGTGGAGGAAGACTTGGTCTTCTCTTTTAAATTTGGCTAGGTAAGTTTGACCCATTCAAATTATTTTGAATGGATGGAAGGAGGTGTTTTAGGAGAGATTTTAGGATTTTTTTGGGAGCTTGAGCTTGGCCGAATAGTATAAATAGGGGAGGTGCTCATTGTTCATTCACCATTTGCTCTCTCCTCACTAAAAGTTCTTGCTTCTTCTATTTCATTTTCCCTTAGTCTCTTGCAGAAAATAAGTCAAGAACACCCTTTCTTTTCCTTTCATTTTGTTGTAGCCAAAGCCGGAAGTTGGCTTATCCATTTTTCCCCTCTCCCTTCACCCCTTTTCTTTGACCTTGCTTCAAACCGAAATCACCCTTAAAAGCCTGCCATTGCCGAATATCTCAACACCATTTTAGAGTCATTGCCGAATCACCATTTATTCTCTTACTCCACTTTTGTTGCAAGTCCCTGAGCCGAACTTCCTGGTGGTGGTGGATTCTTGTTAGAGCAAAGGGTAGTGGTTAGCAAGGTAAGGGCGTGTTAGTTTTCTTTGTACTATAGTTTTTGTCTTGGCCGAATGGCCTAAGTGTTCATTGTTTATGCCAAGGCCGATTGTAGGGGAGAAGAGCCTATCGCTGGGAACCTTTTGTAAGTCCGTTAGTCTGCGGTGCGAGCGAGCAGAATAGCGTTTGGTTTTGGTATCATTTAGGTGCGTAATCATCGCACTATTTCTGTGGTTTGGTTTGCTAACATGTTTATATGTGTATTATGTGTAATAGCCGTTTATAATGGCATAAGTGATGAGTAACTGGTGATGGTAAGTTAATTTTGATATACATTTATATATGTACAATGTGGTAGTGATAAATAATAAATACTCACTCTATATGATATTCTTGCATGATTTATTGACACATGGGCATGGGATTGGATTGAAGAAGGAGGAAGTGTACACAAGTTGTACGTGGTCTAATGATAGCTCCGGCTACATTAGCGCTTGAAGGCTAGCTTTGTGCTACCTCAAGGGAGGTGTGGCTCGGTGCCCATCTCGGCGGTTGATGGCTATGTGCGTCACCGTAGACAGATTACAATATTGGGATCACTTTGGTTGATCGGTGGCTCAGCCACGGCCTCGAGCAGCGAGATTGCCGAGGTAAGAGTTATGGATCACGATGTGATCAGTGGTGGGTTAGCCACGGCCTTAGGCAGGGAGTCTGCTAAGGTTGGTGTCACGGTTGGATAGTAGGTTGGGCTGAGATGCATTCTTGCATGATTTGTTTCGATGGCTGTGTGGGTATGGGCCAAGCCCATACGGATGGAAATATGTGTTGTGGTTATGCATCGAGTCGGTGGACTCACTCTTTTCATTAACCATTTCAGTGACGCGTAGTTGGATCGGGTTGAAGAGGACACATGGTGGCCCATGCAGAGAAAGAAGAGTTTAAACGTTTTAGGCTTACTTTAAGTATCTTGTTTTAAATAGAATATGTAATAAAGGCCTTTTGACTCTTATTTATTTTAGTTATTATTTTATTAGTATTTATTATGGTTTGAGGAATTTGAAACACTATGTGAAGATGATTATATTTTTCTAACCTACTCATTCAATTTGGCTTGTATATATTAAACTTTTAGAATGAGTATATTTTAATAACAAAGTTTTACTCATAAGTTTAAATAAACATGGATTTTTCAAAAGTTAGCAAGTTTTACTAAATTTTTCTAAGTTAAATAGATTTTCCACCGTCTTTTCCGCACTAACATAACCAGATTCGGTCGTAGTGAATGGGCCGAGTTTGGGGATGTTACAGTTTGGTATCAGAGCCCGGTTCAAAACTCGGCTTTGAGGGTTTTGGGCCCAAAAACATTTTTTTAAAATGGGCTTTTCAAAGATATGGGTTTTATAAAAAGGTTTTGGAGGTATTCGGCATGGCACTGTACCTCAGGCCGAAGTCCACTGTAAGTACTTCGGACTTTCTTGAAGTGAATTGTTTACATGAATTGATTTGGGCTTAGTTTGGGCTCGTAGAATAGAATACTAGGATCTGTTGGACCCTAGGATTAGTCTACTCAAACATATGCATAAAACTTAAAGCTCTTAAGCAAACTCGTGAAATAAGTCGCGAGAGTTAAGGTGTGGCAACCTGTGTGCGCATGTCTAGGATTGGATCAGGAAGAGCTTGGTACTTAGCGATCCACGTGACTCACCTCCTCTTCACTGGAATCCTACACAGTGCGTAGCTACTGGTTCACCTTAACCAAGAAGACTTGTTCATAGGCTAAACCAATTATAAAAACCCGAAAGGGAATTAGTCTTGCTATTTTTAAAATTCCCTGTTTTAAAATTTTCAACTCTACTCCTTGGGTTTGTAAGCTCTAAATCAGATTTTGAAAGATGTTTTCTCGATTTACAAAATTACCAAAATGCCCTTGGTTTCAAAATTTTCATAATTCCCTCGATTTTTACTAAAATGTTCTTACATTACGAAAGTATCAAAAACTTCTGTTTTACAAATATCGAGATATCCTGATTTGGGAAATTTACGAAAATGCCCTTAACGTCCCCAATTACTGAAATAACCCCGATTTCTGAAATTTTTACAACACATCTGGTTTGAAAAACAAATTTTTCAAGATGACCCCTGTGATTTTGTAAACTTTGAAATATCTTTAATTTGAAAACTATTTTCAAATTGACCCTGAGTTATTACCGAAATACCCCTATAGGAAAATGACGAAATTACCCCTAGGTTGGGAATGCTCAAGAAAGTGACATGGATGAATGAATGTGTCTTTAGTGAAGTATGTGAATGTTTGAATTAGAACAGAGAACTTGAGATGAAACTTTGATTGCTCGAAAGAACGACTTCTAGAAACTTCATTCATAAAATTTGCTCGTGGATAAAAGCAGTGGAACAAAATTCCTAATGCATAAAACTTTTTAAGCAGATTAAATCGCGACGCTAGATATGAGTTCTAGGGGACGTGGTTGTCGTGGACGTGGTCAAGGTGGAATCACGACTTTATTAAGATCAGAGTGCGCAGCGATAGTGTAAGTTTGGAGAGTTAGGACGTGGACCGTTAGTCTAGCCAAGTAATTTCGGGGACGAAATTATTTTAAGGAGGGTAGAATTGTAACACCCTGGTTTTAGGGGTTAGATTTTTGGTGCTTAGCTCGGGTGTTGGCACACTTCAGTGTGTGTTTGGGTAAGTTTTAGGGTCCCGAGAACCCTAGGTGGTGGTAGATTGCTTTGGTAAATTTTTAGTTTTAGGGGCTAAAAGGGGAGTTTGGATGGAGAGGGCCTTAAGAGAATTTTTGGTGGGGTTTTGGCACAAAGATTGGAGTGGCAGAGTGGCAAGGAGGCGCCACTTAGAGCATGGAGAAGTGACGCCACTTGAAGGGAAGGGGGCTAGTGTTCCGAGTTGCAAGGATGGCATTGTGGGTTGTTTGTTTTTTTGGCGTCATGGAGGAGGGGTATTGGACGGTTTTGGGAGGCTTGAAAGGTGGAGGAAGACTTGGTCTTTCTTTTAAATTTGGCTAGGTAAGTTTGACCCATTCAAATTATTTTGAATGGATGGAAGGAGGTGTTTTAGGAGAGATTTTAGGATTTTTGGGAGCTTGGAGCTTGGCCGAATAGTATAAATAGGGGAGGTGCTCATTGTTCATTCACCATTTTCTCTCTCCTCACTAAAAGTTCTTGCTTCTTCTATTTTATTTTCCCTTAGTCTCTTGCAGAAAATAAGTCAAGAACACCCTTTCTTTTCCTTTCATTTTGTTGTAGCCAAAGCCGGAAGTTGGCTTATCCATTTTTCCCCTCTCCCTTCACCCCTTTTCTTTGACCTTGCTTCAAACCGAAATCACCCTTAAAAGCCTGCCATTGCCGAATATCTCAACACCATTTTAGAGTCATTGCCGAATCACCATTTATTCTCTTACTCCACTTTTGTTGCAAGTCCCCGAATTTGAACTTCCCGGTGGTGGTGGATTCTTGTTAGAGCAAAGGGTAGTGGTTAGCAAGGTAAGGGCGTGTTAGTTTTCTTTGTGCTATAGTTTTTGTCTTGGCCGAATGGCCTAAGTGTTCATTGTTTATGCCAAGGCCGATTGTAGGGGAGAAGAGCCTATCATTTGGGAACCTTTTGTAAGTCCGTTAGTCATGCGGTGCGAGTAAGATAGCGTTGGGTTTTGGTATCATTTAGGTGCGTAATCATCGCACTATTTATGTGGTTTGGTTTGCTAACATGTTTATATGTGTATTATGTGTAATAGCCGTTTATAATGGCATAAGTGATGAGTAACTGGTGATGGTAAGTTAATTTTGATATACATTTATATATGTACAATGTGGTAGTGATAAATAATAAATACTCACTCTATATGATATTCTTGCATGATTTATTGACACATGGGTATGGGATTGGATTGAAGAAGGAGGAAGTGTACACAAGTTGTACGTGGTCTAATGATAGCTCCGGCTACATTAGCGCTTGAAGGCTAGCTTTGTGCTACCTCAAGGAGGTGTGGCTCGGTGCCCATCTCGGCGGTTGATGGCTATGTGCGCCACCGCATACGATTACAATATTGGGATCACTTTGGTTGATCGGTGGCTCACCGTACGGCCTCGGCAATGAGATTGCCGAGGTAAGAGTTATGGATCACGATGTGATCGGTGGTGGGTTAGCCACGGCCTTAGCAGGAGTCCGCTAAGGTTGGTGTCACGGTTGGATAGTAGGTTGGGGTGAGATGCATTCTTGCATGATTTGTTTCGATGGTTGTGGTGGGTATGGGCCAAGCCCATACGGATGGAAATATGTGTTGTGGTTATGCACTTGAGTCGGTGGACTCACTCTTTTCATTAACCATTTCGGTGTGACGCGTAGTTGGATCGGGTTCGGAGAGGACACATGGTGGCCCATGCGAGAAAGAAGAGTTTAAACGTTTTTAGGCTTACTTTAAGTATCTTGTTTTAAATAGAATATGTAATAAAGGCCTTTTGACTCTTATTTATTTTAGTTATTATTTTATTAGTATTTATTATGGTTTGAGGAATTTGAAACACTATGTGAAGATGATTATATTTTTCTAACCTACTCATTCAATTTGGCTTGTATATATTAAACTTTTAGAATGAGTATATTTTAATAACAAAGTTTTACTCATAAGTTTAAATAAACATGGATTTTTCAAAAGTTAGCAAGTTTTACTAAATTTTTCTAAGTTAAATAGATTTTCCACCGTCTTTTCCGCACTAACATAACCAGATTCGGTCGTAGTGAATGGGCCGGGTTTGGGGATGTTACAAAATCTCACTAAATCACACATGTATGACCAAACTAAAGTTTTTCACAATCAAGTCCCTACATGCATTTTCATGGAAAATCACTTAACAAAAGATGTTTCTACTACATCAAGCTTTCATAATCTTCCATAAAACATCAAAATACATGTATGTCATTCATGACCACATTTTTGAACATCCATTATAGCTCATCAAATAGCTAAAAATAGCTTACTCATGCTACCGGGACTTCAAAAATACAAAGAATATCAAAATCGTGCTTAGGAGCACTTACTAGCAAGCTTGAAAAGTTGAAAGAGCCCTAACAATGACTTCTCAAATTTTCAGCAGCTAAAGGGGAAGAAGATGAATGAATTTGTCATCTTTTCACCTATTTTAATCACTTATTTGATAAATGACCAAAATGCCCTTTTTGATAAACTTCAAATTTTGACTCATCCATGCCCATTTTTGTCCAAAAATTAGAATTTGGGTAAATTGCTATTTAAGGACCTCTAATTAATAATCTAAAGCTATTTCACACAAATAGCTTCTAGAAACACACATTTTGCAACTTTTGCAATTTAGTCCTTTTGGACAATTCAACCATAATTCCACAAATTTGCTTCATGAAACTTTCACACTAGCATGTATACATAATATAAACCTCAAAAACTCATTCGTAACCCTCGGATTTGTGGTCTTGTACCACTATTCTGACTAGGCCCTAAACTGGGATATTACACCACATCTGGGACGTTGGCATCGATATGAGATTTACGTATAAGACCATGTCTGGGACATTGGCATCGTATTTGATTCGTGTAAGACCTTGTCTGGGACAGTGGCATTAATATCTGATTACATGTAAGACCACGTCTGGGACGTTGGCATTGTACGACTCTTTCAAGCACTCTGAGTATCCTATTTAGTTCTGAACGGTTCAACGGGCAAGTCTGAGAAATGAATGACTATGTGAGTTGTATATTTGATTCAGGTACGTTTGAAAAGTACATTATGTATGTGTATGAAGGTAAGTATATATATGAACTTACCAAAATGAGTGTGTATATGGATTTGATGAGATAATATGTGATATACAAGCTTGAATGAGCTATGTGCATAAGTGATGCTTGAGTTGAGGGATGTGGTAAGTGATGGTTAAACAAATGAGCCAAAGGATATGTGATGAATTTGCATATGAGAAGTATTAATGTTGATGTATCAATATGATTATGTGCATTATATGATAAGTTTATTTGTATATGGCTTACTAAGCTTTTGGAAAGCTTACTTTGTGTGTGTTTGTTTTGTTTTATAGATCGTCAAAGCTACTGAAGGATCGGGACCGTCGAGGGTCGTCATCACACTACTAAAACTCATTTTGGTACCTTTTGGAAATGTATATACTAAGTATGGCTTTTATAGGCTAGTCCTTTGGAATATATACGAGATGTGTAAATAGCCATGTGATGTTGCTAGATTAAATGTTGGTATTATGCATGAGTGAATATGGTATACGATGCATGTTTTGATATAGCTTAATGGCACATGAAATGGTCAAGGGTAAGGTAAGCATATGAATGCATTATGAGAATGTATGTTTAATCAAAGAAATGGTGATTTGAGGGATCAAATGTGGATGAATCATGCTTGTTTTTACATGTGACCTAGTTATGCAAATTGACTTATAAGTTGTTCATTTGACATGTATTTGGTAGACAATTGTGTGTGAAATAGGCTTGTATGCACTTGTAAGTATGACCCAAGTATGGGTGGCATTTTTGGCCTTGCAAATGGCCTATTTTGCATACATGGCTGAGGGACACGGGCGTGTGTCTCTGCCGTGTGGCTCAAAGGCCACTTCGAAGTGTGCCTGGGTAGGTTACACGGCCATGGCACACGGGCATGCCTGGTGGCCATGTGAACAAGTCAGTAGCTAGCCTAATTTTACATGGCCATGGCACACGGGCATGTTTGGTGGCCGTGTGGATAAGTCAGTATACATGCTCTGTTTTGGAACGGCCAAGACACATGGGTGTGTCTGGTAGCCGTGTAAGGCACACGGCCTGACTGCACGGGCATGTGACCTCTGTAACTTAGAAAAGTTTTTAAATTTTTGAGAAATGTCATATGTGTTCGGTTCAGTCCCGACCCTATTCGAAAACATGATTATGGTCTTGTTGACCTATAAAAGGGACACTTTGATTGTGATTGATGATTTGTAATATGAAAAGTCTGTAAAAGTTTCCGATCTGTCCGGTAACGCCTTTAACCCCAATCCAACAATGGATTTAGGTTAGGGGTGTTACATTTGGTTGGTATCAGAGCTACGGTTTAGTCGATTCTCGGACTAACGTAGCGTTTGAGAGTCTAGCTATACATGCCATATATCTGAACTATGATAGTGTGATGAATCCTGACGTGTAAAATGTGATTTTCGTATAGTAATGGATCCCGAAAGAGCCGTAGCCGATGATGTAGAAAGCAATGCGCCTGCTCCCGCTCAAGGGACAGTTCCCTCTGATTCGGGACCAGTTATGAGCGGTCAAGAGGGTGAAGCTAAACAAGCTTTCTTCCAAATGATGAGTGAGTGGTTCACTCAATTTGTGAGAAATAATCTGACTGTTTCACAACCTCCGCCCCCGGTTAATCCCCCTCAGACATCTGCTATGCCTTCGGTTATGAATCTGAATCTGTTGAATAAGCCTCCGGTCGACAAAATCCAGAAGTATGGGGCTGAAGAGTTCAGGTCTACCAGTGATGATGATGCTGAAAAAGCCGAGTTCTAGTTAGAGAACACAATCCAGGTATTTGATGAAATGTCGTTGACTCCGGAAGAAAGTATTAAATGTGTTGTTTCACTACTACGAGATGCAGCCTATCATTGGTGGAAAACTTTGATTTTTGTTGTTCCGAAAGAGCGGGTCACATGGGATTTCTTTCAGATTTAGTTCCGGAAGAAATACATTAGTCAGAGATTCATAGATCAGAAACGAAAGGAATTTCTAGACTTGAAACAAGGCCGTATGTCTGCCACTGAATACGAACGAGAGTTCGTGAGGCTGAGTCAATATGCTCGGTAATGTGTATCAACGGAAGCGATAATGTGTAAGAGATTTGAAGATGGCCTAAATGAAGATATCCGTTTGCTAGTTGGTATTCTGGAGATAAAAGAGTTTGTTATGCTTGTTGATCGAGCGTGCAAAGCCGAGGCACTCGGGAAAGACAAATGAAAAGCTGAGTCTGAAGCTAGAGATGTGAAAAAGAGATTTTTGAGTAAATCATTCCAGT
The DNA here is from genome assembly GCA_025698515.1 of Gossypium sturtianum. Lineage (NCBI taxonomy): Eukaryota > Viridiplantae > Streptophyta > Magnoliopsida > Malvales > Malvaceae > Gossypium > Gossypium sturtianum. The sequence goes on along the minus strand of CM046946.1, from coordinate 65,381,155 downwards.
CAGCATCAAAGAAATTCAGAGATGAACAAAGTCGTTCGAGAGTTAATGTGGGACATTCTAGTAGAGATCGAGCTATATCACAGTTGAGCTCCAAAGCTCTGGCAACATCAATGTCAAGTGTTGGAAATATTCGATCCGAACAACCTGAGTGTAAGCATTGTGGTAAAAGACATCCGGGAAGTTGTAGATTGAATGATCGGGCTTGCTTCATATGTGGATCGTTAGATCATTTTATTTGTGATTGCCTAGAGTCTATTGAGCCAGAGACTGTTCAGAATCCAAGATCCGATAATGTTTCAGCGAGAGGTAGACCTACTCGAAATACAAGAAATATCAATGGTAGTCAGAGAATTATGAGAGACACTGTAGTGAGATCTGAAGCTAGAGCGCCTGCCAGAGCGTATGCCATTCGAGCCCGTGAGGAAGCTTCATCTCCTGATGTTATAACGGGTACATTTACTCTTTATGATACTCCTGTAATTGCATTGATAGACCCTGGTTCTACTCACTCATATGTATGCATGAATTTAGTATCCAATAAGACTTTGCCTATCGAGTCTACTGAGTTGGTTATAAAAGTATCAAACCCCTTAGGTAAAAGTGTTCTGGTTGATAAAGTATGCAAGAACTGTCCGTTAATGTTTCGAGATATCTGTTTTCCTGTTGATCTGATGTTATTACCATTTGATGAGTTTGATATCATTCTGGGTATGGATTGGTTGACATTGCATGATGCTGTTGTGAAATATAAAAGAAAGACTATTGATTTGAGATGTCTGAATGACGAAATAGTTCGGGTTGAGTCTAATGATTTGAATGGATTGCCTTCTGTGATATCTGTATTGAAAGCTCAAAGATATGTGAAAAAGGGATATGAGGCATATTTTGCTTATGTAATTGATTTGAAAGTATCTGAAAAGAAAGTTGAATCAGTGTCAGTTGTTTGTGAGTTTTCTTTTGTATTCCCTGAAGAATTATCGGGATTACCTCCGATACATGAAATTGAATTTCGTATTAATCTGTTGCTTGGTACGACTCCTATTTCGATAGCTCTGTATAGAATGGTACCAACAGAGTTGAAAGAGTTAAAGTCACAGTTGCAAGAGTTGACTGACAAAGGGTTCGCAAGATCGAGTTTCTCACCTTAGGGTGCTCATGTTCTGTTTGTGAAAAAGAAAGATGGCACGATGAGAATGTGCATTGACTATCATCAGTTGAATAAAGTAACTATAAATAACAAATATTCGTTGCCCAGGATTGACGATTTGTTTGATCAGTTTAAAGGAGCCACCGTATTTTCAAAGATAGATCTGAGATCGGGTTACTACCAGTTGAGAGTAAAAGACTCAGACATTCCGAAAACTGCTTTCAGAACGAGGTACGGGCATTATGAGTTTTTAGTTATGCCTTTCGGGCTAACGAATGCTCCTGTTGTTTTTATGGATCTGATGAACAGAATTTTCAGACCGTACCTAGATCGATTTGTTGTTGTATTTATTAATGACATTTTGATTTATTCACAAGATAACACTAAACATGATGAACATTTGAGAATCGTGTTGCAAACTCTGCGAGAAAAGCAATTGTATGTGAAATTCAGCAAATGTGAATTCTGGTTGCGTGAAGTCAGTTTTCTAGGACATATTGTATCAGCTTCTGGAATACGAGTTGATCCGAGTAAAATTTTTGCTATTCTGGAATGGAAGCCTCCGAAGAATGTGTCTGAAGTTCGTAGTTTTCTGGGACTTGCTGGATATTATCGAAGGTTTGTAAAAGGCTTTTGAATGATAGCTACTCCATTGACTAGATTACTTCAAAAAGATGTAAGATACGAATGGTATGATAAATGTCAGAAAAGCTTTGATCAGTTGAAAGCCCTTTTGACCGAAGCTCCAGTTTTAGTACAGCCAGAATTGGGAAGAGAGTTTGTAATTTATAGTGATGCTTCGTTGAATGGTCTGGGATGCGTACTAATGCAAGAAGGCAAAGTTATAGCTTATGCCTCGAGACAATTAAAGCCGCATGAAAAGAATTATCCGACACACGATCTTGAGCTAGCTACGATTGTGTTCGCATTAAAGATTTGGCATCATAATCTGTTTGGTGAGAAATGTCACGTGTTTTCAGATCATAAAAGTTTGAAGTATCTGATGACCCAGAAAGACTTGAATCTGCGACAAAGAAGGTGGCTAGATCTGTTAAAAGACTATGGACTTGTGATAGACTATCACCTGGGTAAGGCAAATGTTGTTGCTGATGCATTGAGTCGAAAATCATTGTTTGCATTGTGTTCAATGAATGCCCATTTATATCTGTCTGATGATAGTTTAATGATGGCTGAATTGAAAGTGAAACCGTTGTTTTTACAAAAAATATGTGATGCTCAGAAAGTGGATAATGAATTGTTAGCGAAACGAGCTCAATGTGATTTGAACTCTGATTCTGAATTTCGAATTGATGCTGATGATTGTTTGAGATTTCGAGATCGAGTTTGTGTTCTGAGAAACTCAGAGTTGATTCAGTTGATATTAAATGAAGCTCATAACAGTCGTCTATCCGTTCATCCGTGAAGTACAAAGATGTACCATGATCTGAAGCAACATTATTGGTGGTCTGGTATGAAAAGAGACATTTCTGACTTTGTTTCGAAGTGTTTAGTTTGTCGCCAAGTTAAAGTGAACATCGAGTTAAAATGCGGGTTGCTAACCGATTCTCGATTCCGAGTGGAAATGGGATAGAGTGACAATGGATTTTGCTTCTGGATTGCCTTTGACTCCGAGAAAGAAAGATGCGATCTGGGTAATAGTTGATCGATTGACGAAATCCACCCATTTTATTCCGGTGAGATCTGATTACTCACTTGATAAGTTAGCTGAACTTTACATTTCTGATGTTGTGAGATTGCACGTGGTTTCGTTGTCTATTGTATCTGATAGAGATCCAAGATTTACATCGCGGTTCTAGAAGAAATTGCAAGAAGCTTTGGGTACAAAATTACATTTCAGTATCGCTTTTCATCCGCAAAAAGATGGTCAATCTGAACAGATTATTCAGATTCTCGAGGACATGTTGAGATGCTGCATTCTTGAGTTTAACAGTACGTGGGAACAGTACTTACCACTAATTGAATTTGCATACAACAACAGTTTTCAGTCAAGTATCAAAATGGCACCTTATGAGGCTTTGTACAGACGTAAATGTCAAACACCTCTGTATTGGACCGAGCTCAGTGAAAATAAGCTACACGAGGTTGATTTGATAAAAGACACTGAATAGAAAGTAAAAGTAATACGTGATAGTTTGAAAGCAGCGTCTGATCATCAGAAGTCCTATGCAGACTTGAAAAGAAAAGATATTGAATTCGAGATCGGTGATAGAGTATTTTTAAAAGTATCTATGTAAAACCCCTTACCCGTATTCTACGCCAGAGCCGGGCCCGAGGCATTACCGAAATAAAATGACTTGATCGCCACTTAGGCTCAACGTGACTACTCTCTCTTAGTCACCATAACGACCTTATTCTCAACTTACGAGACCTTACTCATATACACGAGGGTTCTCAAGACCATATCGGAAAATCTTACGAATTTAAAATTTTTCCATCTATACAGGGACCACACGCCCGTGTAAGATTAGACACGCCCGTGGAGGTCACACACGCCCATACCCCTATCCCGTGCATAAAAACCCAAGCATTCTGCCAATGTCCCACGGCTAGGGCACACGCCCGTGCTCTCCACCCATGGTGAGCACTGACTACTTTACACGGCCTAAAGCCTAGACACACGCCCGTGTGGCTAGCCCGTGGCCTATAACACTCGAATCTGCCAAAGTGACACGGCCAAGTCACACGCCCGCGGGCTAGCCGTGTGTCACACATGGCCTAGACACATGCCTGTGTGTCTATCCACATGGACAAGAACAAAGCTATTTGCTAAGCTCTTCTCACCCTTCTAACTCATACAACATGTATACATTCAACTCATCCACAATCAACTCATTTTGTAACATAATATTACATGGATAACTACATCTTTTCATATAATAAGTTAGCCATCAACCATGGCATTATACAAAATAGATTATCCATCTAAAGGCCAACACATCTTAGCCATTACAACAAAACTCACTAACTTGTCTAGCCTCTATACATGCCATATACAAAACATTAAGTCCAATGTACCAGAGTGTGCTGATAGTGTGGGCGATCTTCCGATTAATCCGCGTATCACGATTCAATCCTTTTTCTCTATAAGACAAGGAAAAGAAAGGAGTAAGCTTTGAGCTTAGTAAGTTTACACATAAACAATTTAAGCATTCTAGTATAAGCTAAACAACAATTAGCATTATACTAACATATGTAATTCACATCCACCATTATGCTTACTCTTTCTATCCCTTACCACATCTCCAACACATCATGAGTCACATACTCATAATCATTGTCATGCACCCCTGCACTCAATATCACATTTACTCAAAATACAACACATCATTATTTCTCAATAATACATCCACACAGCTAAATTACTTGGTGGTTTCGCACTTAGCCCACCGCAATCAGATCATAAGGTAGTATCGCACATAGCCTACCACAAAGGATAATCATGGTGATTCTGCATATAGCTCACTAAATGATATGCTTAACAATAGTATCGCACATAGCTCATCATTGTTAAGTATCAAGGTGGTATCGCACTTAGCCCACCATCAAGCATTATCACTACACATTCACACATCTGCTTTGTAATACATTCATCCATTCACAACTACTATCTCATTCATTCCACTAGAATCGAATAAGTACTCAATCATGCTACACACTAGCTAGCATTAACAATGTATACGCATAAATGCATCGTTTGTACGTAAACTTACCTCGGTACTCAAAAGTATGGAGGTGTGCAATTTAGTCCACTACTTTGCTCTTGCCTCGGTTTCTATCTGGGCTTCGTCTTTCTTGATCTATAATGATAAATCAACCCGTTCAATACACACATTGACTAAATTGACCCTTATCTCATATTTTAGCAAAATTACCATTTTGCCCCTAAACTTTCTCATATTTACACTTTTGTCCCAAGGCTCGTAAAGTGATTTTCAATGAACTTTCTAGCCTTTCATGCTTAGCCAAATCATTTACTCAACTAAAGAAATCATCAATTCTCACTAAATAAGTCATGTATGACCAATCTCAAGACTTTCACAAACTAGTCCCTACATGCATTTTTCATGGAATTCACTTAGCAAAAGATGTTTCTACTACATCAAGCTTTCATATTCTTCCATAAAACATCAAAATACATGCATGTCATACATGGGTACATTTCTGAACATCAATCCTAGCTCAACATATAGCTAAAAATAGCTTACTCATGTTACTAGGACTTCAAAAATACGAATAATATCAAAAACGGGGCTTGGATGCACTTACTAGCAAGCTTGAAAAATTGAAGAGCCCTAACAATGGCTTCTTGAAATTTTCTGACTTTGGAGAAGAAGATGAATGAAATTTTGTAATCTTTTCCCCTTTTAATCATTTAATTATTAAATGACCAAAATGCCCCCTTCTCACTAAACTTTCCAATATCATCCACTCATGCCCATTTTTGTCCAAAAATTAGAATTTGGGAAAATTACTATTTAAGGACCTCTAATTGATAATCCAAAGCTATTTCATACAAATAGCTTCTAGAATCTCACATTTTGCAACTTTTGCAATTTAGTCCTTTTGGACAATTCAACCGCAATTTAACAAAATTGCCTCATGAAACTTTCACACTAACATGCAAACATAGCATAAACCTCAAAACTCATACATATACCTCGGATTTGTGGTCTCGCACCACTATTCCGACTAGGCCCTAAATCGGGATGTTACAACTCTCCCCCCTTTAGAGATTTTTGCCCTCGAAAATCTTACCAGTAAAGAGGTTTGGATGTTGCTCTCTCATGCTTTCTTCCAGTTCCCACGTAGCCTCTTCCACACCGTGTTTCTGCCATAACACTTTCACTAGGGCTATGCTCTTATTCCTCAACTATTTCACTTCTCGAGCCAAGATCTTAATCGGCTCCTCTTCATAAGACATATCCGGTCTTATCTCAATTTCCGTTGAAGGAATCACATGTGAAGGATCGGAGCGATACCGTTGCAACATCGACACATGGAACACATTATGGATCTTGTCCAATTCTACCGGCAAAGCCAACCGGTATGCTACTAGCCCAACTCTATTGTAATCTCATACGGCCCTATGAATCTCGAACTCAATTTCCCTTTTTGTCTAAATCTCATGATTTTCTTCCACGGGGACACTTTTAAAAACACTTTGTCACCCACCTCAAACTCAATTTCTTTTCTTTTCAAATCCGCGTACGACTTCTGTCGTTCCGAAATAACTTTCAGACTATTACGGATTACTTTCACCTTCTCCTCAGTCTCTTTTACTAGATCGACCCTATGGATCCGCTTCTCACTAAGCTCAGTCCAATACAGAGGAGTCCGACGCTTACGACCATACAAAGCTTCATACGGTACCATCTGTATACTCGACTGATAACTGTTGTTGTAGGCAAACTCGACCAGAGGTAGATACCTCTCCCAACTACCTTCGAATTCTAACACACAACATCAAAGCATATCTTCGAGAACTTGAATCACTCTTTCAGACTGACCATCTGTTTGTGGATGGAATGCGATACTAAAGTTCAACTTTGTACCCAAAGCCTCTTGCAACTTCTTCTAAAACCTAAAAGTAAACCTCGGATCTCTATCCGATATTATAGACACAGGCACACCATGTAACCTCACTATCTCTGCAACATATAATTCGGCTAACTTGTCTAGTGAATAATCAACACGCACCAGAATAAAATGAGCCAACTTTGTCAATCTATCCACAACAACCCACACAACATCTCTCTTTTTCGGAGTCATAGGCAACCCCGTCACAAAATCCATGGTAATCTGATCCCATTTCCATTCAGGAACCATCACTGGCTGAAGCAATCCCGAAGGCACTTGATGCTCAGCTTTCACTTGTTGACAAATCAAAAACCTTGCCACATACTCAGAGATGTCTCTTTTCATACTCGGCCACCAATAAAACTTCCTCAAGTCGTTGTACATTTTCGTACTGCCCGGGTGTACTGACAAATAACCACTATGTGCCTCATGTAAAACCTTTCGGATCAACTCTTCATTTTTAGGTACACAAATTCTGTCACGGTACATCAAACAACCATTCGAGCCCACTCGAAAATCAGAATCACTTTCTGATCCATTCTTAGCTCTCTTAGCTTGTATCTCACTGTCATTTCTCTGAGCCTCACATATTTGTTGAACAAATAGTGGCTTAGTTCTCAACTCTGCCAAAATAGCACCATCATCAGACAATGCTAAATTCGTGCTCAAAACTCTTAGAGTATAAAAGGATTTCCTACTTAGGGCATCCGCAACCACATTCGCTTTTCCCGGGTGGTAATCAATGACTAACTCATAGTCTTTCAATAACTCGAGCCACCGCCTCTGTCGCAAATTCAAATCCTTTTGATCCATCAAATGCTTCAAACTCTTGTGATCCATAAAGATTCGACACTTCTCAACATATAAATAATGTCGCCAAATCTTTAACGCGAAAACAATCGCAGCCAACTCCAAATCATGAGTCGGATAATTCTTCTCATGCGGTTTTAATTGCCTCGAGGCGTAAGCGACTACCTTACCCTCTTGCATCAACATGCACCCAAGACCATTAAATGATGCGTCACTAAAAACCACGAACTCTTTCCCCGATTCTGGTTGAACCAAAACTGGTGCCTCAGTCAACAATGTTTTCAATCTCTCAAAACTCTGTTGACATGTCTCAGTCCAATCAAACTTGACATCCTTATGCAACAATTTCATCATCGGGGTAGCAATTACAGAGAACCCCTTTACGAAACGTCTGTAATATCATGCCAATCCAAAGAAGCTTCTGACTTCTGACACCTTCCTCGGCGGTTTCCAATCCACAACAGCCGATATCTTACTTAGGTCAACTCTGACACCATCACCCGACACAATGTGTCCTAGGAATCCGACCTCTCGGAGCCAAAACTCACTCTTGCTAAACTTAGCATATAATTGCTTATCCCTTAAAGTTTGCAAGACAATTCTCAAATGCTCCTCATGATCGTTCTCATCCCGAGAATAGATCAATATGTCGTCAATGAAGACAACTACAAACTTATCCACATACGGTCGGAAGACACGGTTCATCAAATCCATAAAAATCGCAGGTGCATTTGTTAAACCAAACGGCATGACTAAAAACTCATAATGGCCATACCTTGTTCGAAATGCAGTTTTCAACACAATCTTGCTCCTTCACTCACAACTGGTAATAACCAGACCTCAGGTCGATCTTGGAGAACACTGTAGCTCCTTTCAGTTGATCAAAAAGATCATCAATCCTTGGTAAAGGATACTTATTCTTCATCGTCACTTTGTTAAGTTGCCTATAGTCTATACACAACCTCATAGACCCATCTTTCTTTTTCACAAATAGTACCGGAGCACCCCACGGTAAGTAGTTCAGTCTTACAAAACCCTTATCTGTCAACTCTTGCAACTGAACCTTTAGTTCTTTCAACTCTAAAGGTGCCATCCTATACAGAGCAATTGAAATAGGTGCCGTTCCCGAAACTAACTCAACCCCAAACTCGACCTCTCTCACTGGAGGTAATCCGGGTAACTCTTCCGGGAATACATCTGGATACTCACAACCGGCACTATTTCAAACTTTACTCCAACCTCTTGAGTATTCAAAACAAAGGCGAGATAGAACTCACACCCTTTTCTCAAACATTTCTCAGCCACTAGGGAAGAAATCATCACTGGTAGACTATTCGATCCACCTGATTCAACCCGAACAACATCTCCATTCTCACATTTCAATTCGATAAACTTACTACCACAGTTCACTAAGACACTATGGGTAGTCAACCAATCCATGCCAAGGATTAAGTCAAACTCATCAAATGGCAACAACATAAGGTTTGCCAGAAAACAATGACTCTTAATCATCAAAGGACAATTCTTACACACCTTGTCCACTAACACATGCTTACCTAACGGGTTTGACACCTTAACCACAATATCCGTAAACTCAACGGTCATACTCAAACTAGATGCCAATCTCATGCAAATATAAGAATGATTAGACCCTGGATCTATTAAAGCAATAACAAAGGTGTCAAAGAGAGAAAAAGTACCCGTTATTACATCTAGGGAGGATGCCTCTTCGCGAGCGCGAATGGCATACGTCCTTGCAGGTGCCCGACCCTCCGGTCTCACAGCAGAGTCTTTGGACGCACCTCTACCACTAGTCCCACCTCTCGGGTTCCTTGGTGGTCTACCCCTTGCAGACACATTGCTAGGTCTTGTCTCTTACTTCTCTTCCTTGTCATCCCTCTCGGGGAAATTTTGGAAAAAATGGTCGGGGGAACCACACTTATAACAACTTCGGCTGTTTCCCATACACTCTCCGGTATGATACCTACCACAACTTGGACACTCCAGTTTGTTCTTCGGATTGCCCACACTTTCCATCGAGGTGGCTTGGACTCTCGAACCCGAACGAGTGTTGTCCAAGTCTCGATGTGAATATCCCACTGGTGCTGTCGTCCGAGGATTCACTTCCTTGGATCTTTTCGACTGGGCTTGATATGATTTGCCCATCAGTCATTTTCTCGCATCTCGGGCTTCACTCACAGCCCTTCTCTTTTCCTTACTCAATTCCTCAGCCTTACTTGCCCTTTCAACCATCACAACAAACTCTTTCAACTCCAAAATACCAACTAGGAGTTTGATATCCTCATTTAGTCCTTCTTCGAACCTTTTACACAAAACGGTCTCCCTCGACACACATTCTTGTGCGTACTTGCTAAGCCTCACAAATTCGCGCTCATATTCTGCTACTGACATTCTTCCTTGCTTCAACTCAAGAAATTCCTTCCGTTTCCGGTCAGTAAACCGCTGACTTATATACTTCTTCCGGAACTCTTCCAGAAAGAAGTCCCATGTCACCCACTCTTTCGGGACCACTGACGCCAACGTCTTCCACCAATGGTATGCCGAGTCCCTCAGCAAAGATACGGCACACTTCAGGTTCTCTTCAGGTGAACAAGAGAGTTCATCGAATACTTTCATTGAGTTCTCTAGCCAGAACTCTGCCCTCTCGGGGTCATCAACTACCTTAGCTCTAAACTCCTCAGCCCCATGTTTCCTAATCTTATCCACCAGGGGTTTCGATATCCTCACTACATCAATACCTTGAAGAGCCACTAGAATTGGCTAAGGTATAGGAGGAGGTGGAGGAGGTTGAGCATTAGGGTTTGCTCAAACATAATTCGAGTACCAATTACTCATCATCTACAGAAAGGCTTCCCGAGCCTCTTCCCCTTAACCCCTAACCTCGGGTCCACTCTCAACAGGCGCGGTTCCTTGCGCAGGAGTCGGCGCATTACTAGCTGCTTCATCAGCAGTCGATTGATCGGGATCAATATACTATATAAAACAAGGTTTAAAATCATCAGAAACCACCACACATCATTGTACACTTATGGCATGTATAACTAAACCCTTACACCCGCTACGGTAGTCCTAGAATCGACTAAACAATAGCTTTGATACCACTAAATGTAACACCCCTTACCCGTATTCTACGCCGGAACCGGGCCCGAGGCATTACCGAAATAAAACGACTTGATCGCCACTTAGGCTCAACGTGACTACTCTCTCTTAGTCACCATAACGACCTCATTCTCAACTTACGAGACCTTACTCATATATACGAGGGTCCTCAAGACCATATCGAAAACTCTTAATAATTTAAAATTTTTCCATCTATACAGAGACCACACGCCCGTGTAAGATTAGACACGCCCGTGGAGGTCACACATGCCTATGCCCCCATCCCGTGCATGAAAACCCAAGCATTCTGCCAATGTCCCACGGCTAGGGCACACGCCCGTGCTCTCCACCCGTGGTGAGCACTGACTACTTTACACGGCCTAAAGCCTAGACACACGCCCGTGTGGCTAGCCCGTGGCCTCTAACACTCGAATCTGCCAAAGTGACACGGCCAAGTCACACGCCCGTAGGCTGGCCGTGTGTCACACATGGCCTAGACACATGCCCGTGTGTCTATCCACATGGACAAGAACAAAGCTATTTGCTAAGCTCTTCTCACCCTTCTAACTCATACAACATGTATACATTCAACTCATCCACAATCAACTCATTTTGTAACATAATCTTACATGGATAACTACATCTTTTCATATAATAAGTTAGCCATCAACCATGGCATTATACAAAATAGATTATCCATCTAAAGGCCAACACATCTTAGCCATTACAACAAAACTCACTAACTTGTCTAGCCTCTATACATGCCATATACAAAACATTAAGTCCAATGTACTAGAGTGTGCTGATAGTGTGGGCGATCTTCCGATTAATCCACGTATCACGATTCAATCCTTTTTTCTCTATAAGACAAGGGAAAAGAAAGGAGTAAGCTTTGAGCTTAGTAAGTTTACACATAAACAATTTAAGCATTCTAGTATAAGCTAAGCAACAATTAGCATTATACTAACATATGTAATTCACATCCACCACTATGCTTACTCTTTCTATCCCTTACCACATCTCCAACATCATGAGTCACATACTCATAATCATTGTCATGCACCCCTGCACTCAATATCACATTTACTCAAAATACAACACATCATTATTTCTCAATAATACATCCACACAGCTAAATTACTCGGTGGTTTCGCACTTAGCCCACCGCAATCAGATCATAAGGTAGTATCGCACGTAGCCTACCACAAAGGATAATCATAGTGATTCCGCACATAGCTCACTAAATGAAATGCTTAACAATAGTATCACACACAGCCCATCATTGTTAAGTATCAAGGTGGTATCGCACTTAGCCCACCATCAAGCATTATCACTACACATTCACACGTTTGCTTTGTAATACATTCATCCATTCACAACTACTATCTCATTCATTCCACTAGAATCGGATAAGTTCTCAATCATGCTACACACTAGCTAGCATTAGCAATGTATACGCATAAATGCATCGTTTGTCCGTAAACTTACCTCAGTACTCAAAAGTATGGAGGTGTGCAATTTAGTCCACTACTTTGCTCTTGCCTCGGTTTCTATCTGGGCTTTGTCTTTCTTGATCTATAATGATAAATCAACCTGTTCAATACACACATTGACTAAACTGACCCGTATCTCATACTTTAGCAAAATTACCATTTTGCCCTTAAACTTTCTCATATTTACACTTTTGTCCCAAGGCTCGTAAAGTGATTTTCAATCAACTTTATAACCTTTCATGCTTAGCCAAATCATTTAATCAACTAAAGCAATCATCAATTATCACTAAATCACTCATGTATGACCAATCTCAAGACTTTCACAAACTAGTCCCTACATGTATTTTTCATGGAATTCACTTAGCAAAAGATGTTTCTACTACATCAAGCTTTCATATTCTTCCATAAAACATCAAAATACATGCATGTCATACATGGATACATTTTTGAGCATCAATCCTAGCTCAACATATAGCTAAAAATGGCTTACTCATGTTACTAGGACTTCAAAAATACGAAGAATATCAAAAACGGGGCTTGGATGCACTTACTAGCAAGCTTGAAAAATTGAAGAGCCCTAACAATGGCTTCTTGAAATTTTTAGTGACTTGGAGAAGAAGATGAATGAAACTTTGTCATCTTTTCCCCTTTTAATCATTTAATTGTTAAATGACCAAAATGCCCCTTCTCACTAAACTTTCCAATATCATCCGCTCATGCCTATTTTTGTCCAAAAATTAGAATTTGGTAAAATTACTATTTAAGGACCTCTAATTGATAATCCAATGCTATTTCATACAAATAGCTTCTAGAATCTCACATTTTGCAACTTTTGCAATTTAGTCCTTTTGGACAATTCAATCGCAATTTAACAAAATTGCCTCATGAAACTTTCACACTAACATGCAAACATAGCATAAACCTCAAAACTCAAACATATACCTCAAATTTGTGGTCTCGCACCACAATTCTGACTAGGCCCTAAATCGGGATGTTACAATCTCTATGGAAGAAAGTACTCTGATTCAGACGCAAAGGCAAATTGAGTTCGAGGTTCATCGGGTCGTATGAAATTATTGAGCGTGTTGGACCTGTTGCATACAGATTGTTGTTGCCCTCTGAGTTAGAAAAGATACATAATGTATTTCATGTTTTGATGCTCCGTAAATACCGATCCGATCCGTCACATGTGATTACTCCGTCTGAGATTGAAATCTAATCTGATATGACATATGAGGAAGAACCGATACGTATCTTAGCTCGTAAAATGAAAGAGTTGAGAAATAAGATAATTTCATTATTAAAAGTGTTGTGGCATCAACACAAAGTGGAAGAGGCTACGTGGGAGCCTGAAGATTCAATGAAACTGCAATATTCGAATCTATTTAACGGTAAGATTTTTGGGGACGAAAATCCCTAAGGGGGGAGAATTGTAACAGTCTGGTTTAGACCCTAGTCAGGAGAGTGGTTTCGGGACCACAAATCCAAGTCATTAAAATATTTTAATATTATTTTCTTTACCTTTGATATGTGACTAAGCATGTGTTAAAGTTCCATAAATTAATTTGTCTGTCTGTGTGCTTAATTTGAGAAAAGGGCTTAATCGCATAGAAATGAAAGTTTGGTGGTTAATTGTGAAAGTATCAAATTGTTGATGTCTTTATAATGTAACGCCCTTAAAAGTTAATTAGCCCATTAATAGAGATAGTGGATGGACATGGTCAAGAATGACCTTATATGATATGTTATATGTATTTAGTATTAAAGGGTAATATTGGAATTAATAATTATATTGATTATAATAAAACAAAAATTGAAATCAAGCATGTTCATCTTATTTTAGGAGTGCCAAAAGTTAAAAGAAAAAGAAAGGGTTAAGCTTGTTACATTCGGCCAAAGTTCAAGCATAAATCGGATCAAGAACCGAAGAAAACAGACTTAGATCGCGAGAAATCGAAAGTAATCGAGTAGCCGTATCCGTTTCCGTTAAACCGAACTCGAGGTAAATCGATATACAAATAAATGTATTTGAATTGACTTATTTGTGAATATATGAAATTTGAATTGCTATGAATAATACTCAAAATGATGAATATAAGGATTTCGAGAAAGTATCGAGAGATGGTTAATGTCCGAGAAGTCCCGTCTGAACCTAGGAATAGATAGGATAGTATATGTCATGACATAGGTGTCCGTTATGTGATATCATGTAAGACCACGTCTGGGACGTTGGCATTGATTCGAGATTTCGTGTAAGACCACGTCTGGGACGTTGGCATTGATTCGAGATTTTGTGTAAGACCACGTCTGGGACATTGGCATCGATATGAGATTTATGTGTAAGACCATGTCTGGGACATTGGCATCGTATTTGATTCGTGTAAGACCCTGTCTGGGATAGTGGCATAGATATATGATTACATGTAAGACCACGTCTGGGACGTTGGCATTGTACGACTCTTCCAAGCACTATGAGTATCCTATTTAGTTCCGAACGGTTCAACGGGAAAGTCTGAGAAATGAATGACTATGTGAGTTGTATATCCGATTCAGGTAAGTTTAAAAAGTACATTATGTATGTGTATGAAGGTAAGTATATATATGAACTTACCAAAATGAGTGTGTATATGGATTTGATGAGATAATATGTGATATACAAGCTTGAATGAGCTATGTGCATAAGTGATGCTTGAGTTGAGGGATGTGGTAAGTGATGGTTAAAAAAATGAGCCAAAGGATATGTGATGAATTTGCATATGAGAAGTATTAATGTTGATGTATCAATATGATTATGTGCATTATATGTTAAGTTTATTTGTATATGGCTTACTAAGCTTTTGGAAAGCTTACTTTGTGTGTGTTTGTTCTATTTTATAGATCGTCAAAGCTACTGAAGGCTCGGGACCATCGAGGATCATCATCACACTACTAAAACTCATTTTGGTACCTTTTAGAAATGTATATACTAAGTATGGCATGTATACGCTAGTCATTTGGAATATATATGAGATGTGTAAATAGCTATGTGATGTGGCTAGATTAAATGTTGGTATTATGCATGAGTGAATATGGTATATGATGCATGTTTTGATATAGCTTGATGGCACATGAAATGGTCAAGGCTAAGGTAAGCATATGAATGCATTATGAGAATGTATGTTTGATCAAAGAAATGGTGATATGAGGGATTAAATGTGGATGAATCATGCTTGTTTGTACATGTGACCTAGTTATGCAAATTGACTTATCAGCTGTTCATTTGGCATGTATTTGGTTGCCAATTTTGTGTGAAAATAGGCTTGTATGCACTTGTAAGTATGACCCAAGTATGGGTGGCATTTTTGGCCTTGCAAATGGCCTATTTTGCATACATGGCTAAGGGACACGGGCATGTGTCTCTGCTGTGTGGCTCAAGGGCCACTTCGAAGTGTGCCTGGGTAGGTTACACGGCCATGGCACACAGGCATGCCTGGTGGCCGTGTGAACAAGTCAGTAGCCAGCCTAATTTTACACGACCATGGCACACGGGCGTGTTTGGTGGCCGTGTGGATATGTCAGTATATATGCTATGTTTTGGCACGGCCAGGACACATGGGTGTGTCTGGTAGCCGTGTAAGGCACACGGCCTGATTGCACAGGCGTGTGACCTTTGTAACTTAGAAAATTTTTAAAATTTTTGAGAAATTTCATGTGTTCGGTTCAGTCCCGACCCTATTCGAAAACATGATTATGGTCTTGTTGACCTATAAAAGGGACACTTTGATTGTGATTGATGATTTGTAATATGAAAATTCTGTAAAAGTTTCTGATCTATTTGGTAATGCCTTTAACCCTAATCCATCGACGGATTCGGGTTAGGGGTGTTACATATCATCATCTCATATTTTTTTCGTATATCATGTATCATCGCTTTCATGTATTTCAGGCAGATACGTGTAATAACTCATTTCTTATTCATATCTTCTCATGTTAAGATTTTTCCCGTTGAATATATCTGAAATATCGATGGATACACGTGTAGTACACTCGAGGTGTACAAATCAGGATCCGTCAATTCATATTCAAGAGTACTCATTAAGGCACTTAATCAGAAAGCACACTCTTGAGCCACATATCATATATTAGGATTACTTGTCCAAGCTAAATCCTGTTTCCAACATATGCTCACAAGAGCTTAATTAGGATTACCCGTCCGGGCTAAATCCTATCTGTAACATATGCTCATAAGGGCTTATATCAGGATTACCAGTCCAGGCTAAATCCTTTCTGTAATGAGGTCAATAAGATTACTCGTCCAAGCTAAATCCCGTCAACAACAAATGCATGACCTCATTCAATAAGGGAAATCACATTATCCATCGATTTTCATTTATTCAAACGGGATTCAACATTTTTCAGATATTATCAGACATGTAATTATTTCATACATTTATAATATTCACAATATTCAAATAAACACATTTCACATTCATTTCAAGCATAAAAGAAACATTTTTATCATTTATCATTTATCGGGCATTATCTTTTATCGGGTTTTGTCGGATATGTTTCAATGTAATAAATATATGATATTTATACAATTCACATACACAACATCTAATTCAAGCATATAAATATACACAATTTAGTTACACGAATTTACCTCGACAAATGTTCATGTACGTAAAATCTACTAATCCAAAATATTCCTCTTTTCCTCGTTCTAGCTATGAATTTGATCTATCCAGATCTATACGAGTAAATTTAACATCAATTTAATACAATTTAAACTTAATTCAGTCCAGTTTCCATCTTAGGAAAAATTACCATTTTGCCCCTAAACTTTTAATTAATGACGATTTCGTCCCTAGGCTCAGAAAATGAAATTCATGCAACTTAATCCTTGTTCCAAGCCTAACCAATTTTTACATGTAATATTTACAACACATGTATTTCATAAAATTCAGAATTTTTCCATGATTTTTTACAACTTTTCAATTTAGTCCCTAAATCATGTTTTCATCAAAATTCACTTTGTAAAAGTTGTTTATCTATCAACAACCTTTCATAATCTATCATAAATTTCAAAATTCCAGCATATTCATCCATGGCAAAATTTTCATACTTTGATAACTTTACAATTTAATCCCAAAAATAGCTAGATTAAGTTGTCCCGATCTCAAAAATATAAAAATTACTAAAAATGGGACTTGAATACTTACCTTATTTGGCCAAGAAAGCTGGCTTTCTCTTTCCTAGGGTTTCCATGTATTTTGGGGAAGAAGATGACATAAAATGATTGTAACAGCCCGATTTAGGGCCTAGTCAGAATAGTGGTGTGAGACCACAAATTCGAAGTAAAAACTACGTGTTTAATGATTTTTCTGAGGCTTATGAGGTGGTTGCATACTTGTGTGAAAATTTCATGAAGAAATTTTATTAATTAGTGAATAAATTGTCCATTAGGACTAAATTGTAAAGATGAGAAAATATGAGTTTCTAGAAGTTTTAAGTATGAAATAGCATCATAAAAATTATTAGACGTCCTTATTTAGCAATTAGACCATTATATAATAAGATGGACAAAAATGGACATGGGAAAGAAAAATCTCAAGAAAGAGCATTAAGGGCATTTTGGTCATTTGGTTAATTAATGAATTAAAAAGGGAAAAATAAGTCAAAATCTTGTCCATCTTCTTCCTCTAAGTGCCGAATTTTGCAAGGACTCCGTAGCTAGGGTTTTGTTCATTTTCAAGCTCAGAGTAAGTGCATCCTAGCCCCGTTTTTAATGTTCTTCGTATTTTTAAAATCCTTGTAACTCGGTTTAGCTATTTCTAGTTATAATTTGAGCTAGGGTTCATGTTAAAAATTTACCCATGTATGACATGCATTTATTTTGATGTTTTATGGAGGATTATGAAAGTTTGATGTAGGATAAACATCTTTTTCTAAGTGATTTTCATGAAAAATACATGTAAGGACCAAATTTGTAAAAGTTATGAAAATGGTTATATATGAGTGAAATATTAGAAATTGAAGGTTTCTATAGTCAGGAAAATGATTCAGCTAGGCTTGAAATATAAGGAAGTTGAATGAAAATCATTATACGAGCCTAGGGGCAAAAGTGTAATTATGAGAAAGTTTAGGGGCAAGATTGTAATTTTGCCAAAGTGTGAGTTATGAGTTAATTTAGTCATTGTGAATTTTAAACAAGTTAAATTGTCATTATAGATCAAGAAACGCGAAGCCCGGATCGAAACGGAGGCAAAAACAAGGTTGAAGACTAAATTGCACAACAATACACATTTTGAGTACCGAGGTAAGTTTGTGTGAAATCTAGGTTACATAATGTTTTTATATTTTTAAATGCTTTATATTATGAGAAATGTATATTGTTTCCATAAAGTTGATTAATGATGTCTTGATGAAATCATAATGAGATCATGTTAAGTTGAAGTCCCGGTTGAACATTTGGAATAACAAGGATACCTATATCACAACATGAGACAAGGAAAGTCTGTGTAAGACCATTTCTCAGACATGGCCTCGGCATAAGGAATATAGATCCCGTGTAAGACCATGTCTGGGACATGGCATCAACATCGAATAAGGAAGGTCTCGTGTAAGACCATGTCTGGGACATGGCATCAGCATCGAATAAGGAAGGTCTCGTGTAAGACCATGTCTGGGACATGGCATCGACACCATATGAGGAAAGGTCTCGTGTAAAACCATGTCTGGGACATGGCATCGACACCATATGAGGAAGGTCCTGTGTAAGACCATGTTTGGGACATGGCTTCAGCACTAAAGGAATATTTCGTGTAAGACCATGTCTGGGACATGGCATCGACATCAAGTTAAGGAATCTCGTGTAAGACCATGTCTGGGATATGGCATCGGTATCATAAGGGTATTCCATGTAAGACCATATCTGGGATATGGCATCGGCATTGAGGTACATGTTTGATGAGATTGAGTATCCTCTGTTATTCCGGGAAATTCAACGGGCAAAAGAGCCTAATGTGAAAGAATTAATAAAAGAGACAAGTTAATCAAGGTAGTAATGAGTTAAGTTATTTAAGGAAGATAAAGTGCTTTAATTAAGTTAAGGAAGTTAAAGATTTGAATTTATGATTTTTTTAGAAAAGGTGCTAAACTATGTGATTAAGTGATACAGGTACTATAAGTAAAATGCAGAGTATGAAATCATAATTTGAGATGAGATGGGTAAGAGTAAGAATGAGTAAGTATGTTCTAATACTTGATTTTAATGTTGTTCATGTGTTATGAGAAAAATAAGTTGATATGAATATTTATTATGTTAAATAGATTTCATGCAAACTTACTAAGCTGTATGCTTACCTCTCTCTCTTTTCTCATTTTCCTTGTAGATTCGCCAAGCTAGTTCAGGAATCGAAGGTCGTAAGAGCTTGGAGCACACTATCATCCACTAATTTGGGTATAGCGAAGTTAATCATTTTGAGTATGGCATGTATAGGAGTTTGATTATTTTGAATTATGCCACATAAGGGAGAATGTTAGATGTTAAAGGTATGCATATCTTCTTGTATATGGCCATTAGAGATTGGTCGATATTTGATAAGTTTTATACCTACAATGAAGATGAGGTTATGCATTTAAGCTTATGAGATTGATGGAATGATTGAGTTGTTTGAAATGATGAAAATGTGTTTATGTTTCAGGGTGTAAATTGGCTTGGAAAATACCCTATAATTGTCCACACGGGTAGACACACAGGCATGCGTCTAGGCCGTGTGTGACACACGGTCAACCCCATGGGTGTGTTGATAGGCCGTGTGTCCCCTGCATCTAGCTACGAGAATGTGATTCGTCACATGGGCTAGCACACGGGCGTGTGCTTAGGCCATGTTCTCCTTAAGAGTATGATGACGTCATAATTATAGACATGGGCGTGTGCTTAGCCGTGTGAGATAAGTCAGTGTCGACCACGGGAGTCGAACACGGGCATGTCATAGGGGTACACGGGCGTGTGGCCCCTGTTTAGGCAAAAAGCTCCTAAGAGCGTTAAAGTTCTCGAATGAATTTTGGATCTCTCCGAGCATATGTTTATGGCCTCATAGGCCCATTATATACACTTTATGATTAAAAAGGAAAAGTTTTAAGTTGTAACGAAGTTTTATGGCCCGAAAATGTAAGATTAAGTAAGGTTAAGTTTGGTAATGCCTCGTATCCGGACCCGGCGTCAGAATCGAGTAAGGGGTGTTACATTTAGTGTATCAGAGCCACGGTTTAGTCGATTCTAGGACTAACGTAGCGTAAGTATGAGTCTAGCTATACATGCCATACATAAGTATATTTATATATTGATAGTGTGACGACTCCTGACGACTTAAAATGTGTTTTTATATCGTAAATGGATCCCAAAAGAGCTGTGGCGGATGATGTAGAAAGCAATGCGCCAGCTCCCGCTGAAGGGACGGGAATGAGAATGAGAATAGACCCACAACAGTAAGCCAAAGAGGAGGAGAATAGGCTAGGGAAGCCTTTCTCCACATGATGAATGCTTGGTACACGGAGTTCGTTCGTGCGAACCCGAATACACCACCCCCTCCACCCCCGCCTATTCCACAGCCTACCCCTGTATCCCCTCAATTGGTAGAAGTGGTAAGAAGAGACAAACCTCCGGTTGATAGGATCCAAAAACAAGGAGCAGAGGAAATCAGGGTTACTAAAGATGACGACCTCGAAAAAACAGAGTTTTGTCTTGAAAATACCATCAAGGTATTTAATGAGTTATCATGCACACCTGAAGAGTGCATGAAATGTGTTGTTTCTCTTCTGAGAGATTCCGCTTATCAATGGTGGAATACCCTTGTGTCGGTGGTACCAAGGGAAAGGGTTACATGGGAGTTTTTCCAAGAAGAATTCAGAAAGAAGTACATCAGCCAAAGGTTTATCGATCAAAAAAGGAAGGAGTTCCTAGATTTGAAGCAAGGTAAGATGTCAGTGACTGAGTATGAGCATGAGTTTGTAAGGCTCAGCAAATACGCTCGAGAGTGTGTATCCATTGAAGTCATCATGTGCAAGAGATTTGAAGATGGATTAAATGAAGACATTAAATTATTTGTTGCTCTCCTAGAGTTGAAAGAATTTGTTGTGCTGGTGGATCGGGCTTGTAAAGCCGAGGAATTAGTAAAAGAGAAAAGAAAAGCTGAGATGGAGTCTCGTGACTCAAGAAAGATACAGTGGAGTAAGTCATTCCAGTCCTTGTCCAAGAAATCGAGAGATTTTACCACCCGATCAGCTACTTCTGCCGGGTTTTCAAGTAGAAACAAGGGTAAACAATATTCGAGAAATAAGGCTCAAACTACCTCAGTTGCTAGTGTTGGGAACATTCGATCTAATAGACTAGAATGCCCACAGTGTGGCAGACGCCATCCAGGTGAATTCCGAGCACATGAGAATGCTTGTTTCAAGTGTGGTTCCCAAGACCACTTCATAAGAGATTGTCTTGATATGATTAAAGAAGAGAAAACTCAGAGTACGAGATCCGAGAGTATTGTTAGAGGAAGACCTCAGAAGAACCCGGGAAGTGGGGCGAGTAGTAAAGGTAACCCCAGAGATCAGGCTACGAGACCCGAGGGTAGAGCGGCTGCGAGGACTTATGCTATTCGCGCTCGCGAAGAAGCATCTTCTCCCGATGTTATTACGGGTACATTCTCTCTTCATGATACTAAAGTTACTGCTTTGATAGATCCCGGATCTACCCACTCATATATTTGCATGAAATTAGTATCTAGTATGAGCATGCCCATAGAGTCCACAGAATTTGTGATAAAGGTGTCTAATCCACTAGGCAGAAGTGTATTAGTTGATAAAATATGCAAAGACTGTCCAGTGATGATTAGAGGTCATTACTTTAAGGCCAACCTAATGCTATTACCATTTGATGAATTCGATATTATTCTTGGTATGGACTGGTTAACCACTCATGATGTGACAGTAAATTGTGGAAAGAAATATATTGAGTTGAGATGTGAAAATGGGGACACTCTTCGTGTTGAATCAGATGAACAAGACAAATCGCCAGTAGTGATTTCTCACATGTCGGCCCAGAGGTATATAAGAAAAGGGTATGAAGCCTATCTTGCTTTTGTGATGAAAACCAAGGAAACCGAGTTAAAGATTGAATTTGTCCCAATAGTATGTGAGTATCCAGATGTTTTTCCCGAGGAATTGCAAGGACTACCCCCGATTAGAGAGGTTGAATTTGGCATCGAGTTAGCTCCTGGTACTGCACCGATATCGATTGCTCCTTATACAATGGCTCCAACTAAGTTGAAAGAGTTGAAGGCACAGTTGCAAGAGTTGACGGATAAAGGTTTTGCTAGACCAAGTTGCTCTCAATGGGGTGCTCCGGTATTATTTGTGAAAAAGAAAGATGGCTCCATGAGATTGTGCATAGATTACAGGCAGCTTAATAAGGTAACTGTGAAGAACAAGTGCCCATTGCCGAGGAACGACGATTTGTTTGATCAATTGAAGGGAGCCACTATGTTCTCTAAGATAGACTTGAGGTCGGGATACTATCAGCTGAGAGTAAAAGACTCAGAGGTGCCAAAGACTGTATTTCGGATGAGGTATGGGCACTATGAATTTTTAGTTATGCCCTTCGGTTTGACAAATGCCCCTGCGGTATTCATGGATTTAATGAACCACATTTTTTGGTCGTATGTAGATAAGTTTGTAGTTGTTTTTATTGATGATATACTGATATATTCCCGTCATGAAAATGAACATGCCGAACACTTAAGGACCGTTTTACAAATTTTGTGGGAAAATCAGTTGTATGCCAAGTTTAGCAAAACTGAGTTTTGGGTCAAAGAAGTTGGATTTTTGGAACACATTGTCTCGGGAGATGGAGTCCGAGTAGACCCAAGTAAAGTTTCAGCTATTGTTGAGTGGAAACCAGAAAAATGGCGAGGTTAGAAGTTTTTCGGGCCTAGTGGCTATTATAGGCGTTTCGTTAATGGGTTTTCCATGATAGCGACACCAATGAAAAGATTGTTACAGAAGGATGTAAAGTTTGAATGGACGGAAAAGTACTAACAAAGTTTTGAGAAATTAAAGGCAATGTTGACAGAGGCTCCAATTCTAGTACAACCTGAGTCAGGAAAAGAATTCGTGATCTACAGCGATGCAACCTTAAATGGATTAGGCTGTGTACTTATGCAAGAAGGCAAGGTGATAGCATATGCCTCCAGACAGCTAAAACCACATGAGAAGAATTATCCAACGCATGATTTAGAGTTGGCTGCCATTGTTTTTGCATTAAAGATTTGGAGACATCATTTGTATGGTGAGAGATGTTGGATTTTCACCGATCATAAAAGTTTAAAGTATTTGATGACTCAAAAGGAACTGAACTTAAGGCGGCGAAGATGGTTAGAGTTGATAAAGGATTATGAGTTGGTCATCGAATATCATTCGGGAAAGGCGAATGTAGTTGCTGATGCTTTGAGTAGAAAGTCCCTATTTGCACTGAGGGCTTTGAATACGCAGATGACTTTGTCCGATGATGGCGCTATTCTAGCTGAGCTGAGAGCTAGACCGATGTTTCTTCGAGAAATCTATGAGGCTCAAAAAAATGACAGTGAATTACAAGCCAAAAGAACTCGGTGCGAGTCAGGTGTTGAGTCCAACTTTCGGATCAATTCAGACGAATATTTAATGTTCAGATATAGAGTTTGTGTACCAAGGGATGACGAGCTCATTTGTAAAGTGTTACATGAAGCACATAGCGGATGTTTATCCGTACATCCGGGTAGCACCAAGATGTACAATGATTTGAAGAGATGGTATTGGTGGCCGAGCTTGAAGAAAGATATTTCTGAGTTTGTTTCATGATGTTTGATTTGTCAACAAGTAAAGGCTGAACACCAAGTACCTTCGGGTTTGCTTCAACCTAAAACGGTACCCGAGTGGAAGTGGGATCAAGTTACCATGGATTTTGCAACGGGTTTACCGTTGACACCGAGCAAGAAAGATGCAGTATGGGTTGTAGTTGATAGACTTACAAAGTCGGCCCATTTTATACCAGTGCGAGTCGACTACTCACTTGAAAATTTGGCAAACTTATACATTTCTGAGATAGTAAGGCTTCATGGAGTGCCCTTATCAATTATATCGGATAGAGATCCGAGATTCACCTCCAGATTTTGGAAGAAGTTGCAAGAGGCCTTGGGCACAAAGTTGAATTTTAGTATAGCCTTTCACCCCCAAACCGACGGTCAGTCGGAGAGGTTGATCCACGTTCTTGAAGACATGCTCAGATGTTATGTTCTTGAGTTTCAGGGCAGCTGGGAAAAATACCTACCATTGGTGGAATTCACCTACAATAATAGTTTTCAGTCAAGCTTAAAGATGGCGCCCTATGAGGCTTTGTATGGGCGTAAATGTCGAACGCCTCTATATTGGACTGAACTTAAGGAAAACTAGATCTACGGTGTTGATTTGGTTAAAGAAACTGAAGAGAAGGTGAAAGTGATTCGAGATTGTTTAAAAGTTGCTTCTGATAAACAAAAATCTTATTCGGATTTGAAGAGAAAAGAAATTGAGTATCAAGTTGGAGATAGAGTATTTTTGAAAGCCTCGACATGGAGAAAAGTTCTTAGATTTGGAAAAAAGGGCAAATTGAGTCCGTGTTTTATCAGACCATATGAGATTACCGAAAGGATAGGGCCAGTTGCCTATCGGTTGGCTTTGCCACCTGAGTTAGAAAAGATTCATGATGTATTTCATGTGTCCATGTTGAGATGCTACCGATCAGACCTTTTGGTCTATCCAGATCTATACGAGTAAATTTAACATCAATTTAATACAATTTAAACTCAATTCAATCCAATTTACATCTTATGCAAAATTACCATTTTGCCCCTAAACTTTTAATTAATGACGATTTCGTCCCTAGGCTAGAAAAATGAAATTCATGCAACTTAATCCTTGTTCCAAGCATAACCGATTTGTACATGTAATATTTACAACACATGTATTTCATAAAATTCAGAATTTTTCCATGATTTTTTACAACTTTTCAATTTAGTCCCTAAATCATGTTTTCAACAAAATTCACTTTGTAAAAGTTGTTTATCTATCAACAACCTTTCATAATCTATCATAAATTTCAAAATTCCAGCATATTCATCCATGGAAAAATTTTCATACTTTGATAACTTTACAATTTAATCCCAAAAATAGCTAGATTAAGTTGTCCCGATCTCAAAAATATAAAAATTACTAAAAATGGGACTTGAATACTTACCTTATTTGGCCAAGAAAGCTGGCTTTCTCTTTCCTAGGGTTTTCATGTATTTTGGGGAAGAAGATGACATAAAATGATTGTAACAGGCCGATTTAGGGCCTAGTCAGAATAGTGGTGCGAGACCACAAATCTGAAGTAAAAACTATGTGTTTAATGATTTTTATGAGGCTTATGAGGTGGTTGCATACTTGTGTGAAAATTTCATGAAGAAATTTTATTAATTAGTGAATAAATTGTCCATTAGGATTAAATTGTAAAGATGAGAAAATATGAGTTTCTAGAAGTTTTAAGTATGAAATAGCATCATAAAAATTATTAGAAGTCCTTATTTAGCAATTAGACCATTATATAATAAGATGGACAAAAATGGACATGGGAAGGAAAAATCTCAAGAAATAGCATTAATGGCATTTTGGTCATTTGGTTAATTAATGAATTAAAAATGGAAAAATAAGTCAAAACCTTGTCCATCTTCTTCCTCTAAGTGTCGAATTTTGCAAGGACTCTACAGCTAGGGTTTTGTTCATTTTCAAGCTCAAAGTAAGTGCATCCTAGCCCCGTTTTTAATTTTCTTCGTATTTTTGAAATCCTTGTAGCTCGGTTTAGCTATTTCTAACTATAATTTGAGCTAAGGTTCATGTTCAAAAATTTACCCATGTATGACATGCATGTATTTTGATGTTTTATGGAGGATTATGAAAGTTTGATGTAGGATAAACATCTTTTTCTAAGTGATTTTCATGAAAAATACATGTAAGGACCAAATTTGTAAAAGTTATGAAAATGGTCATATATGAGTGAAATAATAGATATTGAAGGTTGCTATAGTTAGGAAAATGATTTGGCTAGGCTTGAAATATAAGGAAGTTGAATGAAAATCATTATACAATCCTAAGGGAAAAAGTGTAATTATGAGAAAGTTTAGGGGCAAAATTGTAATTTTGCCAAAGTGTGAGTTATGAGTTAATTTAGTCATTGTGAATTTTAAACAAGTTAAATTGTCATTATAGATCAAGAAACGCGAAGCCCGGATCGAAACCGAGGCAAAAACAAGGTTGAAGACTAAATTGCACAACAATACACATTTTGAGTACCGAGGTACGTTTGTGTGAAATTTAGGTTACATAATGTTTTTATTTTTTTAACTGCTTTATATTATGAGAAATTTATATTGTTTCCATAAAGTTGATTAATGATGTCTTGATGAAATCATAATGAGATCATGTTAAGTTGAAGTCCCGGTTGAACATTCGGAATAACAAGGATACCTATATCACAACATGAGACAAGGAAAGTCCGTGTAAGACCATGTCTCAGACATGGCCTTGGCATAAGGAATATAGATCATGTGTAAGACCATGTCTGGGACATGGCATCAACATCGAATAAGGAAGGTCTCGTGTAAGACATGTCTGGGACATGGCATTGACACCATATGAGGAAAGGTCTCGTGTAAGACCTTGTCTGGGACATGGCATCGACACCATATGAGGAAGGTCCCGTGTAAGTCTATGTCTGGGACATGGCTTCAGCACCAAAGCAAGGTTTCGTGTAAGACCATGTCTGGGACATGGCATTCTCATCAAGTTAAGGAATCCCGTGTAAGACCATGTCTGGGATATGGCATCGGTATCATAAAGCTATTCCATGTAAGACCATATCTGGGATATGGCATTGGCATTGAGGTACATGTTTGATGAGATTGAGTATCCTCTGTTATTCCGGGAAATTCAACGGGCAAAAGAGCCAAATGTGAAAGAAGTAATAAAAGAGACAAGTTAATCAAGGTAGTAATGAGTTAAGTTATTTAAGGAAGATAAAGTTCTTTAATTAAGTTAAGGAAGTTAAAGATTTGAATTTATGATTTCTTTATCAAAGGTGCTAAACTATGTGATTAAGTGATACAGGTACTATAAGTAAAATACAAAGTATGAAATCATAATTTGAGATGAGATGGGTAAGAGTAAGAATGAGTAAGTATGTTCTAATACTTGATTTTAATGTTGTTCATGTGTTATGAGAAAAATAAGTTGATATGAATATTTATTATGTTAAATAGATTTCATGCAAACTTACTAAGCTGTATGCTTACCTCTCTCTCTTTTCTCATTTTCCTTGTAGATTCGCCAAGCTAGTTCGGGAATCGAAGGTCGTCAGAGCTCGGAGCACACTATCATCCACTAATTTGGGTATAGCGAAGTTAATCATTTTGAGTATGGCATGTATAGGAGTTTGATTATTTTGAATTATGTCATATAAGGGAGAATGTTAGATGTTAGAGGTATGCATATCTTCTTGTATATGGCCATTAGAGATTGGTCGATATTTGATAAGTTTTATACCTACAATGAAGATGAGGTTATGCATTTAAGCTTATGAGATAGATGGAATGATTGAGTTGTTTGAAATGGTGTAAATGTGTTTATGTTTTAGGGTGGCAATTGGCTTGGAAAATAGCCTATAATTGTCCACACGGGTAGACACACGGGCGTGTGTCTAGGCCGTGTGTGACACACGGTCAACCCCATGGGTGTGTTGATAGGCCGTGTGTCCCCTGCATCTAGCTACGAGAATGTGATTCGTCACACGGGCTAGCACACGGGCGTGTGCTTAGTCCGTGTGCTCCTTAAGTGTATGATGACATCATAATCAGAGAGCTCCACGGGTAGGAGACATGGGTGTGTCTAGGCCGTGTGAGGGACACGGGTTATAGACACCGGCGTGTGCTTTGCCGTGTGAGATAAGTCAGAGTCGACCACGGGAGTCAAACACGGGCATGTCAAAGGGGCACACGGGCGTGTCCAAAGTCACACGGGCGTGTGGCCCCTGTTTAGGCTAAAAGCTCCTAAGAGCGTTAAAGTTCTTGAATGAATTTCGGATCTCTCCGAGCACATGTTTATGGCCTCATAGGCCCATTATATACACTTTATTATTAAAAAGGAAAAGTTTTAAGTTGTAACGAAGTTTTATGGCCCGAAAATATAAGATTAAGTAAGGTTAAGTTTGGTAATGCCTCGTATCCGGACCCGACGTCAGAATCGAGTAAGGGGTGTTACATTTAGTGGTATCAGAGCCACAGTTTATTATTTCTAGGACTAACGTAGCGTAAGTATGAGTCTAGCTATACATGCCATACATAAGTGTATTTATATATTGATAGTGTGACGACTCCTGACGACTTAAAATGTGTTTTCATATAGTTAATGAATCCTGAAAGAGCTGTGGCGGATGATGTAGAAAGCAATGCGCCAGCTCCCGCTGAAGGGACGGTGCCTAATGAGAATGAGAATAGACCCACAACAGTAAGCCAAAGAGGAGGAGAATAGGCTAGGGAAGCCTTTCTCCACATGATGAATGCTTGGTACACAGAGTTCGTTCGTGCGAACCCGAATACACCACCCCCTCCACCCCCGCCTATTCCACAGCCTACCCCTGTAGCCCCTCAATTTGTAGAAGTGGTAAGAAGAGACAAACCTCCGGTTGATAGGATTCGAAAACAAGGAGCAGAGGAAATCAGGGCTACTAAAGATGACGACCCTGAAAAAACAGAGTTTTGTCTTGAAAATCCCATCAAGGTATTTAATAAGTTATCGTGCACACCTGAAGAGTGCATGAAATGTGTTGTTTCTCTTCTAAGAGATTCTGCTTATCAATGGTGGAATACCCTTGTGCCGGTGGTACCAAGGGAAAGGGTTACATGGGAGTTTTTCCAAGAAAAATTCAGAAAGAAGTACATCAGCCAAAGGTTTATCGATCAAAAAAGGAAGGAGTTCCTAGAATTGAAGCAAGGTAAGATGTCAGTGACTGAGTATGAGCATGAGTTTGTAAGGCTCAGTAAATACGCTCGAGAGTGTGTATCCATTGAAGTCATCATGTGCAAGAGATTTGAAGATGGATTAAATGAAGACATTAAATTGTTTGCTGCTCTCCTAGAGTTGAAAGAATTTGTTGAGCTGGTGGATCGAGCTTGTAAAGCCGAGGAATTAGTAAAAGAGAAAAGAAAAGCCGAGATGGAGTCTCGTGACTCAAGAAAGAGACGGTGGAGTAAGTCATTCCAGTCCTTGTCCAAGAAATCGAGAGATTTTACCACCCGATCAGCTACTTCTGCCGGGTTTTCAAGTAGAAACAAGGGTAAACAATATTCGGGAAATAAGGCTCAAACTACCTCAGTTGCTAGTGTTAAGAACATTCGATCTAATGGACTAGAATGCCCACAGTATGGCAGACGCCATCCAGGTGAATGCCGAGCACATGAGAATGCTTGTTTCAAGTGTGGTTCCCAAGACCACTTCATAAGAGATTGTCTTGATATGATTAAAGAAGAGAAAACTCAGAGTACGAGATCCGGGAGCATTGTTAGAGGAAGACCTCAGAAGAACCCGGGAAGTGGGGCGAGTAGTAAAGGTAACCCCAGAGATCAGGCTACGAGACCCGAGGGTAGAGCGGCTGCGAGGACTTATGCTATTCGCGCTCGCGAAGAAGCATCTTCTCCCGATGTGATTACGGGTACATTCTCTCTTCATGATACTAAAGTTACTGCTTTGATAGATCCTGGATCTACCCACTCATATATTTGCATGAAATTAGTATCTAGTATGAGCATGCCCATAGAGTCCACAGAATTTGTGATAAAGGTGTCTAATCCACTAGGCAGAAGTGTATTAGTTGATAAAATATGCAAAGACTGTCCAGTGATGATTAGAGGTCATTACTTTAAGGCCAACCTAATACTATTACCATTTGATGAATTCGATATTATTCTTGGTATGGACTGGTTAACCACTCATGATGTGACAGTAAATTACGGAAAGAAATATATTGAGTTGAGATGTGAAAATGGGGACACTCTTCGTGTTGAATCAGATGAACAAGACAAATCGCCAGTAGTGATTTCTCACATGTCGGCCCAGAGGTATATAAGAAAAGGGTATGAAGCCTATCTTGCTTTTGTGATGAAAACCAAGGAAACCGAGTTAAAGATTGAATTTGTCCCAATAGTATGTGAGTATCCAGATGTTTTTCCCGAGGAGTTGCAAGGACTACCCCCGATTAGAGAGGTTGAATTTGGCATCGAGTTAGCTCCTGGTACTGCACCGATATCGATTGCTCCTTATAGAATGGCTCCGACTAAGTTGAAGCAGTTGAAGGCACAGTTGCAAGAGTTGACGGATAAAGGTTTTGCAAGACCAAGTTGCTCTCCATGGGGTACTCCGGTATTATTTGTGAAAAAGAAAGATGGCTCCATGAGATTGTGCATAGATTACAGGCAGCTTAATAAGGTAACTGTGAAGAACAAGTGCCCATTGCCGAGGAACGACAATTTGTTTGATCAATTGAAGGGAGTCACTGTGTTCTCTAAGATGGACTTGAGGTCGGGATACTATCAGCTGAGAGTAAAAGACTCAGATGTACCGAAGACTGCATTTCGGACGAGGTATGGGCACTATGAATATTTAGTTATGCCCTTCGGTTTGACAAATGCCCCAACGATGTTCATGGATTTAATGAACCACATTTTTCGGTCGTATGTAGATAAGTTTGTAGTTGTGTAACATCCCAATGTTGGGCCTAGTAGGATTGGGCCCAACGGGCCTTGGGCGTAGTAGCGTTTAAAATTTTTGAGAACAAGAGAACGGCTTGTTGGACCTATTAGGTGAGTGATTTTGGAAGGTTAGGGGGCTTCTATGAAGTCCCGGGATTAAACTTGAGCTTTAGGAAAATTTTGGTTTTAGGTGAAAAAAACCCTGGGAGTTGGTAGGTAGGCTTTATGAATAAAATGTGGACAAAAATGACACAAGTGGAGTGTTTGGTGTAGTGGCAAAGTGACGAAACATAAGAGACAAGGGGGTGACGCCACAGGGAAGGAAAGAGGTCCAAGGTTCAAGTCTTGGCTCTTGCATTTTGGTTTTTATTTTAAATGGATTCTAGAATTTTTCCATAGGGTTATATTTAGTTGCGCATGATTTTAGACACAAGAGGAGCTTGTGGCCTAGTGGCAAGGTGGCGTTACAGGTGGCAAGAGGTCTGAGGTTCAAGTCTCTGGATCAGCAAGGGAGTATTTATTTTATGGATTGGACGGTCGAGTTTGAGTTGGATTTAAACTCGCTGAAGCGGAGGATCCCACATCGGAAAGATACAAAGAAGGAAGGTGAGAAGTGGCTATATATAGAGCTATCTATGATGGGAGAGGAGGCATACTGGTTGGCGTTGGGCATAGGAGCATTCGGAGCGCGGATTAGCTTCAGACTCCTATCAGGTGTGTATTCTCTCTACTCTAGTTGTAGAGCGGCAAATGCCGAATGCCGATCACACGGTGATAGTAGCCACACGGGTGTGCGAGCGCATGTGTGGGGGCTTCGACGCGATAGATGAGGCCATCGTTAGTATTTTTGTGGGTTGATGTTGTTTGGGCCACGATGGGCCGATAGGGGCCAAATGGGCCCAATGGGCCCGTGGGCCCATTTGAGTAGATTGTATGATTGTGTAGTATATATTAGACTGGACTAGGTGAATCTCATAACTGTGGCTAAATTTGTGCTAGTTGGGCCACACGAGCGTGTGGGCCCGAATGGGCCGAAATCGGGTTTTAGGCCCAATAGTCTGGTAACGACTGAAAGTGGTAGCTGAGTCGCTCGGGGCGACAATAGGCCTTTGAAAAGATCATTGCAGGTGCGAAATTACTGAAATACCCTCGATAGGTAAATTACGAGAATACCCTTGGTAGGTAAAATTATTGTTATACCCTTAGTGGTTGATTAGCTTGATTACGTTGTATTCCGTTTATCTGATTATGATGGTAATCCATGTTATACGTTATATTTGATATATGTTTTGCATACATGACATACCGCATACACGAATTATTATGTCATATTGCATGGGCTTTGGGATATGATGCGAAAGAGGAAGTATTTGAGACTGTCACGGTGGTTTGGTACCACGAGTGGGTTGGCCCCACATATAACTGATTCAGTGACCATGTCTCGGTGGCTTGGTGCCACGGTGGTTTAATACCACGTATATATAAGATGATTTAGTGACTCGTCCCAGTGGTTTGATACCACAGTGGGTTGGCCCCACATATATTCTTCAGGGATTGTCACGATGGTTTGATACCACGGTGGGTTGGCCCCACGCATGATAATAGTGACTTTGTCACGGTGATCTAGTATCACGGTGGTCTAGAACCACGAGTGGCTTGGTGCCACATATGAGGCGTGTAGCGGATGGAGGGTTGATTGTAGAAATCCCCACAGTGTGTTGGGCTAGTACGGGTGGCGTGTAGAGGATGGAAAATTACGTTGGGCTGGGCTGCATTGCATACATGTGATATACGCTATATTGAATGGGCTAAGGGCCAATGTGCATCTCTGGGCTTAAGGCCCAGATTTCGTTTAATGGGGATTTACACACTGAGTCTCGATGACTCACCCCTCTGCTTTAACTTTTGCAGGTAATCCCTAGCTTGAGGATTTGGAGCTGAGGTGGACTCTGTGGTGGCCATACGTCGTCACTTTAGTAAATTAAGTGTTATTTCCTTTTAAATTTCATTTTAATTCGGGATTATGTTCTGTAATAAGGCCACTGGGATTTTAATTTGGTTTTTGTTTTAATGCGGTTATTATCTATGATGAAATGATCAATACGGAGTTTTCCTAAAAACACAAATAACTATTTTCCAAAATATTAATGAACAGTTCACAAACTACTGATAATCAAAACTCAAAATTTTTAAACGGTCGCGAATTTTTTTTAACTACCTTTCCTTGTGACATACCAGATACGGTCATAATGTGTAGGCCGGGTTTAGGGTGTCACAATTATGGTATCGGAGCCTGGGTTGCAAAACTCGGCTGTGGAATGGGTTCGAAAATGTTTTTTTTTAGAGTTATTTGAAATTTGGTTTAAAAAAAAGTATCTTTATTGGAAGTATGGCACCCGAGTCTCCGGCACCAAATCCGTAAGTCCCCTTACTTATTATATGCTATAATGACTGTATTTATTCTGTGTATGTTTTGGATGTGATGTTTGAATGAAAAAATTTTATGTATGAGTGTTAAATATATGTTTGCTTCTGTATTAGATATTTGGTTGTGTGAAGAGGTTGCAAGCTTAAGTTAGAAAGTGTATTCTTGTTTTAGAATCAGAGTGCGCAGCGTGAGTGTAGTGTTGTAGGTTAGGATGTGCATTTGTTTTATAATTTGGAAATTTCGAGGACGAAATTTCTTTAAGGAGGGTAGATTTGTAACATCCTAATGTTGGGCCTAGTAGGATTGGGCCCAATGGGCCTTGGGCGTAGTAGCGTTTAAATTTTTTGAGAACAAGAGAACGGCTTGTTGGACCTATTAGGTGAGTGATTTTGGAAGGTTAGGGGCTTTATGAAGTCCGGGATTAAACTTGAGCTTTAGGAAAATTTTGGTTTTAGGTGAAAAAACCCTGGGAGTTGGTAGGTAGGCTTTAAGAATAAAATGTGGAGAAAAATGACACAAGTGGAGTGTGTGGTGTAGTGGCAAAGTGACGCCACATAAGAGACAAGGGGGTGACGCCACAGGGAAGGAAGGAGGTCCAAGGTTCAAGTCTTGGCTCTTGCATTTTGGTTTTTTTTTTTAAATTGATTCTAGAATTTTGCCATAGGGTTATATTTAGTTGCGCATGATTTTAGACACAAGAGGAGCTTGTGGCCTAGTGGCAAGGTGGCATTACAGGTGGCAAGAGGTCTGAGGTTCAAGTCTCTCGGATCAGCAAGGGAGTATTTATTTTATGGATTGGACGGTCGAGTTTGAGTTGGATTTAAACTCTGCTAGCGGAGGATCCCACATCGGAAAGATACAAAGAAGGAAGGTGAGAAGCTGGCTATATATAGAGCTATCTATGATGGGAGAGGAGGCATACCTGGTTGGCATTGGGCATAGGAGCATTCGGAGCGCGGATTAGCTTCAGGCTCCTATCAGGTGTGTATTCTCTCTACTCTAGTTGTAGAGCGGAAAATGCCAAATGCCGGTCACACGGCGATAGTAGCCACACAGGCGTGCGAGCGCACGTGTGGGGGCTTCGACGCGATAGTTGAGGCCATCGTTAGTATTTTTGTGGGTTGATGTTGTTTGGGCCACGATGGGCCGATAGGGGCCAAATGGGCCCAATGGGCCCGTGGGCCCATATGAGTAGATTGTATGATTGTGTAGTATATATTAGACTGGACTAGGTGAATCTCATAACTGTGGCTAAATTTGTGCTAGTTGGGCCACACGAGCGTGTGGGCCCGAATGGGCCGAAATCGGGTTTTAGGCCCAATAGTCTGGTAACGACTGAAAGTGGTAGCTGAGTCGCTCGGGGCAACAATAGGCCTTCGAAAAGATCATTGCAGGTGCGAAATTACTGAAATACCCTCGATAGGTAAATTACGAGAATACCCTTGGTAGGTAAAATTACTGTTATACCCTTAGTGGTTGATTAGCTTGATTACGTTGTATTTCGTTTATCTGATTATGATGGTAATCCATGTTATACATTATATTTGATATATGTTTTGCATACATGACATACTGCATACACGAATTATTATGTCATATTGCATGGGCTTTGGGATATGATGCGAAAGGGGAAGTATTTGAGACTGTCATGGTGGTTTTGTACCACGAGTGGGTTGGCCCCACATATAACTGATTCAGTGACCATGTCTCGGTGGCTTGGTGCCACGGTGGTTTAATAACACATATATATATGATGATTTAGTGACTCGTCCCAGTGGTTTGATACCACAGTGGGTTGGCCCCACATATATTCTTCAGGGATTGTCACGGTGGTTTGATACCACGGTGCGTTGGCCCCACGCATGATAATAGTGACTTTGTCACGGTGATCTAGTATCACGGTGGTCTGGAACCACGAGTGGCTTGGTGCCACGTATGAGGCGTGTAGCGGATGGAGGGTTGATTGTAGAAATCCCCACGGTGTGTTGGGCTGGGCTGCATTGCATACATGTGATATACGCTATATTGAATGGGCTAAGGCCCAATGTGCATCTCTGGGCTTAAGGCCCAAATTTCGTTTAATGGGGATTTACACACTGAGTCTCGATGACTCACCCCTCTGTTTTAACTTTTGCAGGTAATCCCTAGCTTGAGGATTTGGAGCTGAGGTGGACTCTGTGGTGATAGCATATGCCTCCAGACAGCTAAAACCACATGAGAAGAATTATCCAACGCATGATTTAGAGTTGGCTGCCATTGTTTTTGCATTAAAGATTTGGAGACATCATTTGTATGGTGAGAGATGTTGGATTTTCACCGATCATAAAAGTTTAAAGTATTTGATGACTCAAAAGGAACTGAACTTAAGGCGGTGAAGATAGTTAGAGTTGATAAAGGATTATGAGTTGGTCATCGAATATCATTCGGGAAAGGCGAATGTAGTTGCTGATGCTTTGAGTAGAAAGTCCCTATTTGCACTGAGGGCTTTGAATACGCAGATGACTTTGTCCGATGATGGCGCTATTCTAGCTTAGCTGAGAGCTAGACCGATGTTTCTTCAAGAAATCTATGAGGCTCAAAAAAATGACAGTGAATTACAAGCCAAAAGAACTCGGTGCGAGTCAGGTGTTGAGTCTAACTTTCGGATCAATTCAGACGGATATTTAATGTTCAGATATAGAGTTTGTGTACCAAGGGATGACGAGCTCATTCATAAAGTGTTGCATGAAACACATAGCGGTTGTTTATCCGTACATCCGGGTAGCACCAAGATGTACAATGATTTGAAGAGATGGTATTGGTGGCCGAGCATGAAGAAAGATATTTCTGAGTTTGTTTCACGATGTTTGATTTGCCAACAAGTAAAGGCCGAACACCAAGTACCTTCGGGTTTGCTTCAACCTAAAACGGTACCCGAGTGGAAGTGGGATCAAGTTACCATGGATTTTGCAACGGGTTTACCGTTGACACCGAGCAAGAAAGATGCAGTATGGGTTGTAGTTGATAGACTTACAAAGTCGGCCCATTTTATACCAGTGCGACTCGACTACTCACTTGACAATTTGGCAAACTTATACATTTCTGAGATAGTAAGGCTTCATGGAGTGCCCTTATCAATTATATCGGATAGAGATTTGAGATTCACCTCCAGATTTTTGAAGAAGTTGCAAGAGGCCTTGGGCACAAAGTTGAATTTTAGTATAGCCTTTCACCCCCAAACCGACGGTCAGTCGGAGAGGTTGATCCACGTTCTTGAAGACATGCTCAGATGTTATGTTCTTGAGTTTCAGGGCAGCTGGGAAAAATACCTACCATTGGTGGAATTCACCTACAACAATAGTTTTCAGTCAAGCTTAAAGATGGCGCCCTATGAGGCTTTGTATGGGCGTAAATGTCGAATGCCTCTATATTGGACTGAACTTAAGGAAAACCAGATCTACGGTGTTGATTTGGTTAAAGAAACTGAAGAGAAGGTGAAAGTGATTTGAGATTGTTTAAAAGCTGCTTCTGATAAACAAAAATCTTATTCGGATTTGAAGAGAAAAGAAATTGAGTATCAAGTTGGAGATAGAGTATTTTTGAAAGCCTCGCCATGGAGAAAAGTTCTTAGATTTGGCAAAAAGGGAAAATTGAGTCTGCGTTTTATCGGACCATATGAGATTACCGAAAGGATAGGGCCAGTTGCCTATCGGTTGGCTTTGCCACCTGAGTTAGAAAAGATTCATGATGTATTTCATGTGTCCATGTTGAGACGCTACCGATCAGACCTTTTGGTCTATCCAGATCTATACGAGTAAATTTAACATCAATTTAATACAATTTAAACTCAATTCAATCCAATTTACATCTTATGCAAAATTACCATTTTACCCCTAAACTTTTAATTAATGACGATTTCGTCCCTAGGCTAGAAAAATGAAATTCATGCAACTTAATCCTTGTTCCAAGCCTAACCGATTTTTACATGTAATATTACAGCACATGTATTTCATAAAATTCAGAATTTTTCCATGATTTTTTATAACTTTTCAATTTAGTCCCTAAATCATGTTTTCAACAAAATTCACTTTGTAAAACTTGTTTATCTATCAACAACCTTTCATAATCTATCATAAATTTCAAAATTCCAGCATATTCATCCATGGAAAAATTTTCATACTTTGATAACTTTACAATTTAATCCCAAAAATAGCTAGATTAAGTTGTCCCGATCTCAAAAATATAAAAATTACTAAAAATGGTACTTGAATACTTACCTTATTTGGCCAAGAAAGTTGGCTTTCTCTTTCCTAGGGTTTCCATGTATTTTGGGGAAGAAGATGACATAAAATGATTGTAATATCCCGATTTAGGGCCTAGTCAGAATAGTGGTGCGAGACCACAAATCCGAAGTAAAAACTATGTGTTTAATGATTTTTATGAGGCTTATGAGGTGGTTGCATACTTGTGTGAAAATTTCATGAAGAAATTTTATTAATTAGTGAATAAATTGTCCATTAGGATTAAATTGTAAAGATGAGAAAATATGAGTTTCTAGAAGTTTTAAGTATGAAATAGCATCATAAAAATTATTAGAAGTCCTTATTTAGCAATTAGACCATTATATAATAAGATGTACAAAAATGGACATGGGAAGGAAAAATCTCAAGAAATAGCATTAATGGCATTTTGGTCATTTGGTTAATTAATGAATTAAAAAGGGAAAAATAAGTCAAAATCTTGTCCATCTTCTTCCTCTAAGTGTCGAATTTTGCAAGGACTCTACAGCTAGGGTTTTGTTCATTTTCAAGCTCAAAGTAAGTGCATCCTAGCCCCATTTTTAATTTTCTTCGTATTTTTGAAATCCTTGTAGCTCGGTTTAGCTATTTCTAGCTATAATTTGAGCTAGGGTTCATGTTCAAAAATTTACCCATGTATGACATGCATGTATTTTGATGTTTTATGGAGGATTATGAAAGTTTGATGTAGGATAAACATCTTTTTCTAAGTGATTTTCATGAAAAATACATGTAAGGACCAAATTTGTAAAAGTTATGAAAATGGTCATATATGAGTGAAATAATAGAAATTGAAGGTTGCTATAGTTAGCAAAATGATTCGGCTAGGCTTGAAATATAAGGAAGTTGAATGAAAATCATTATACAATCCTAGGGGCAAAAGTGTAATTATGAGAAAGTTTAGGGGCAAAATTGTAATTTTGCCAAAGTGTGAGTTATGAGTTAATTTAGTCAATGTGAAATTTAAACAAGTTAAATTGTCATTATAGATCAAGAAACGCAAATCCCGGATCGAAATCGAGGCAAAAACAAGGTTGAAGACTAAATTACACAACAATACACATTTTGAATACCGAGGTACATTTGTGTGAAATTTAGGTTACATAATGTTTTTATATTTTTAACTGCTTTATATTATGACAAATGTATATTGTTTCCATAAAGTTGATTAATGATGTCTTGATGAAATCATAATGAGATCATGTTAAGTTGAAGTCCCGGTTGAACATTCGGAATAACAAGGATACCTATATCACAACATGAGACAAGGAAAGTCCGTGTAAGACCATGTCTCAGACATGGCCTCGGCATAAGGAATGTAGATCCCGTGTAAGACCATGTCTGGGACATGGCATCAGCATCGAATAAGGAAGGTCTCGTGTAAGACCATGTCTGGGACATGGCATCGACACCATATGAGGAAGGTCCCGTGTAAGTCCATGTCTGGGACATGGCTTCAGCACCAAAGGAAGATTTCGTGTAAGACCATGTCTGGGACATGGCATTCTCATCAAGTTAAGGAATCCCATGTAAGACCATGTCTGGGATATAGCATCGGTATCATAAAGCTATTCCATGTAAGACCATATCTGGGATATGGCATTGGCATTGAGGTACATGTTTGATGAGATTGAGTATCCTCTGTTATTCCGGGAAATTCAACGGGCAAAAGAGCCAAATGTGAAAGAAGTAATAAAAGAGACAAGTTAATCAAGGTAGTAATGAGTTAAGTTATTTAAGGAAGATAAAGTGCTTTAATTAAGTTAAGGAAGTTAAATATTTGAATTTATGATTTCTTTAGCAAAGGTGCTAAACTATGTGATTAAGTGATATAGGTACTATAAGTAAAATGCAAAGTATGAAATCATAATTTGAGATGACATGGGTAAGAGTAAGAATGAGTAAGTATGTTTTAATACTTGATTTTAATGTTGTTCATGTGTTATGAGAAAAATAAGTTGATATGAATATTTATTATGTTAAATAGATTTCATGCAAACTTACTAAGCTGTATGCTTACCTCTCTCTCTTTTCTCATTTTCCTTGTAGATTCACCAAGCTAGTTCAGGAATCGAAGGTCGTCAGAGCTCGGAGTACACTATCATCCACTAATTTGGGTATAGCGAAGTTAATCATTTTGAGTATGGCATGTATAGGAGTTTGATTATTTTGAATTATGTCATATAAGGGAGAATGTTAGATGTTAAAGGTATGCATATCTTCTTGTATATGGCCATTAGAGATTGGTCGATATTTGATAAGTTTTATACCTACAATGAAGATGAGGTTATGCATTTAAGCTTATGAGAAAGATGGAATGATTGAGTTGTTTGAAATGGTGTAAATGTGTTTATGTTTCAGGGTGGCAATTGGCTTGGAAAGTAGCCTATAATTGTCCACACGGGTAGACACACGGGCGTGTGTCTAGGCCGTGTGTGACACACGGTCAACCCCATGGGTGTGTTGATAGGCCGTGTGTCCCCTGCATCTAGCTACGAGAATGTGATTCGTCACACGCCAGCAGCACTGCGGGCGTGTGCTTAGTCCGTGTGCTCCTTAAGTGTATGATGACATCATAATCAGAGAGCTCCACGGGTAGGAGACATGGGTGTGTCTAGGCCGTGTGAGGAACACGGGTTATAGACACCGGCGTGTGCTTAGCCGTGTGAGATAAGCCAGTGTCGACCACGGGAGTCGAACACGGGCATGTCATAGGGGCACACGGGCATGTCCAAAGTCACACGGGCGTGTGGCCCCTGTTTAGGCTAAAAGCTCCTAAGAGCGTTAAAGTTCTCGAATGAATTTCGGATCTCTTCGAGCATATGTTTATGGCCTCATAGGCCCATTATATACACTTTATTATTAAAAAGGAAAAGTTTTAAGTTGTAACGAAGTTTTATGGCCCGAAAATATAAGATTAAGTAAGGTTAAGTTTGGTAATGCCTCGTATCCAGACCCGGCGTCAGAATCGAGTAAGGGGTGTTACATTTAGTGGTACCAGAGCCACAGTTTAGTATTTCTAGGACTAACGTAGCGTAAGTATGAGTCTAGCTATACATACCATACATAAGTGTATTTATATATTGATAGTGTGACGACTCTTGACGACTTAAAATGTGTTTTCATATAGTAAATTGATCCCGAAAGAGCTGTGGTGGATGAGGTAGAAAGCAATGCGCCAGCTCTCGCTGAAGGGATGGTGCATAATGAGAATGAGAATAGACCCACAACAGTAAGCCAAAGAGGAGGAGAAGAGGCTACGGAAGCCTTTCTCCACATGATGAATGCTTAGTACATGGAGTTCATTCGTGCGAACCCGAATGCACCACCCCCTCCACCCCTGCCTATTCCACAGCCTACCCCTGTAGCCCCTCAATTGGTAGAAGTGGTAAGAAGAGAAAAACCTTCGGTTGATAGGATCTGGAAACAAGGAGCAGAGGAAATCAGGGCTACTAAAGATGACGACCCCGAAAAAATAGAGTTTTGTCTTGAAAATACCATCAAGGTATTTAATGAGTTATCGTGCACACCTGAAGAGTGCATGAAATGTGTTGTTTCTCTTCTGAGAGATTCCGCTTATCAATGGTGGAATACCCTTATGTCGGTGGTACCAAGGGAAAGGGTTACATGGGAGTTTTTCCAAGAAGAATTCAGAAAGAAGTACATCAGCCAAAGGTTTATCGATCAAAAAAGGAAGGAGTTCCTAGAATTGAAGCAAGGTAAGATGTCAATAACTGAGTATGAGCATGATTTTGTAAGGCTCAACAAATACGCTCGAGAGTGTGTATCCACTGAAGTCATCATGTGCAAGAGATTTGAAGATGGATTAAATAAAGACATTAAATTGTTTGTTGCTCTCCTAGAGTTGAAAGAATTTGTTGTGCTGGTGGATCGGGCTTGTAAAGCCGAGGAATTAGTAAAAGAGAAAAGAAAAGCTGAGATAGAGTCTCGTGACTCAAGAAAGAGACAGTGGAGTAAGTCATTCCAGTCCTTGTCCATGAAATCGAGAGATTTCACCACCCGATCAGCTACTTCTTCCAGGTTTTCAGGTAGAAACAAAGGTAAACAATATTCGGGAAATAAGGCTCAAACTACCTCAGTTGCTAGTGTTGGGAACATTCGATCTAATAGACCGAAATGCCAACAGTGTGGCAGACATCATCCCGGTGAATACTGAGCACATGAGAATGCTTGTTTCAAGTGTGGTTCCCAAGACCACTTCATAAGAGATTGTCCTGAGATGATTAAAGAAGAGAAAACTCATAGTACGAGATCCGGGAGCATTGTTAGAGGAAGACCTCAGAAGAACCCGGGAAGTGGGGCGAGTAGTAAAGGCAACCCCAGAGATCAGGCTGCGAGACCCGAGGGTAGAGCGGCTGCGATGACTTATGCTATTCGCGCTCGCGAAGAAGCATCTTCTCCCAATGTGATTACGGGTACATTCTCTCTTCATGATACTAAAGTTATTGCTTTGATAGATCCCAGATCTACCCACTCATATATTTGCATGAAATTAGTATCTAGTATGAGCATGCCCATAGAGTCCACAGGATTTGTGATAAAGGTGTCTAATCCACTAGGCAGAAGTGTATTAGTTGATAAAATATGCAGAGACTGTCCAGTGATGATTAGAGGTCATTACTTTAAGGCCAACCTAATGCTATTTCCATTTGATAAATTCGATATTATTCTTGGTATGGACTTGTTAACCACTCATGATTTGACAGTAAATTATGGAAAGAAATATATTGAGTTGAGATGTGAAAATTGGGACACTCTTCGTGTTGAATAAGATGAACAAGACAGATCGCCGGTAGTGATTTCTCACATGTCGGCCCAGAGGTATATAAGAAAAGGGTATGAAGCCTATCTTGCTTTTGTGATGAATACCAAGGAAACCGAGTTAAAGATTGAATCTGTCCCAATAGTATGTGAGTATCCAGATGTTTTTCCCGAGGAATTGCCAAGACTACCCCCGATCAGAGAGGTTGAATTTGGCATCGAGTTAGCTCCCGGTACTGCACCGATATCGATTGCTCCTTATAGAATGC
The DNA here is from genome assembly GCA_025698515.1 of Gossypium sturtianum. Taxonomy (NCBI): domain Eukaryota; kingdom Viridiplantae; phylum Streptophyta; class Magnoliopsida; order Malvales; family Malvaceae; genus Gossypium; species Gossypium sturtianum. Next base: position 65,338,404 of record CM046946.1, on the reverse strand, counting down.
CTCCGACTGAGTTAAAGGAGTTGAAGGCACAGTTGCAAGAGTTGACGGATAAAGGTTTTGCTAGACCAAGTTGCTCTTCATGGGGTGCTCCGGTATTATTTGTGAAAAAGAAAGATGGCTCCATGAGATTGTGCAAAGATTACAGGCAGCTTAATAAGGTAACTGTTAAGAATAAGTGCCCATTGCTGAGGATCGACGATTTGTTTGATCAATTGAAGGGAGCCACTGTGTTCTCTAAGAAAGACTTAAGGTCGAGATACTAACAGCTGAGAGTAAAATACTCAAATGTGTCGAAGACTGCATTTCGGACGAGGTATGGGCACTATGAATTTTTAGTTATGCCATTCGGTTTGACAAATGCCCCTGCGGTATTCATGGATTTAATGAACCACATTTTTTAGCCGTATCTAGATAAGTTTATAGTTGTTTTCATTGATGATATACTGATATATTCCCGTGATGAAAATGAACATGCCGAACATTTAAGGACAGTTTTACAAATTTTGCGAGAAAATCAGTTGTATGCCAAGTTTAGCAAAAGTGAGTTTTGGCTCAAAGAAGTTAGGTTTTTGGGACACATTGTCTCGAGAGATGGAGTCCGAGTAGACCCAAGTAAAGTTTCAGCTATTGTTGAGTGGAAACCACCAAAAAATGTAACTGAGGTTAGAAGTTTTCTGGGCCTAGCTGGCTATTATAGACGTTTCGTTAATGGGTTTTCCATGATAGCGACACCAATGAAAAGATTGTTACAGAAGGATGTAAAGTTTGAATGGACGGAAAAGTGCCAACAAAGTTTTGAGAAATTAAAGGCAATGTTGACAGAGGCTCCAATTCTAGTACAACCTGAGTCGGGAAAAGAATCCGTGATCTACAGCGATGCAACCTTAAATGGATTAGGCTCTGTACTTATGCAAGAAGGCAAGGTGATAGCATATGCCTCCAAACAGCTAAAACCACATGAGAAGAATTATCCAACGCATGATTTAGAGTTGGATGCCATTATTTTTGCATTAAGATTTGGAGACATCATTTGTATGGTGAGAGATGTCGAATTTTCACCGATCATAAAAGTTTAAAGTATTTGATTACTCAAAAGGAACTGAACTTAAGGCGGCGAAGATGGTTAGAGTTGATAAAGGATTATGAGTTGGTCATCGAATATCATCTGGGAAAGCTGAATGTAGTTGCTGATGCTTTGAGTCGAAAGTCCCTATTTGCATTGAGGGCTTTGAATATGCAAATGACTTTGTCCGATGATGGCGCTATTCTGGCTGAGATGAGAGCTAGACCGATGTTTCTTCAAGAAATCTATGAGGCTCAGAAAAATGACAATGAATTACAAGCCAAAAGAACTTTGTGCGAGTCAGGTTTTGAGTCCGACTTTCGGATCAATTCAGACGGATATTTAATGTTTAGATATAGAGTTTGTGTACCGAAGGATGACGAGCTCATTCGTAAAGTGTTACATGAAGCACATAGCAGATGTTTATCCGTACATCCGGGTAGCACCAAGATGTATAATGATTTGAAGAGATGGTATTGGTGGCCGAGCATGAAGAAAGATATTTCTGAGTTTGTTTCACGATGTTTGATTTGTCAACAAGTAAAGGCCGAACACCAAGTACCTTCAGGTTTGCTTCAACCTAAAACGGTACCCGAGTGGAAGTGGGATCAAGTTACCATGGATTTTGTAACGGGTTTGCTGTTGACACTGAGCAAGAAAGATGCAGTATGGGTTGTAGTTGATAGACTTACAAAATTGGCCCATTTTAAACTAGTGCGCGTCGACTACTCACTTGACAATTTGGCAAACTTATAAATTTCTGAGATAGTAAGGCATCATGGAGTGCCCTTATCAATTATATCGGATAGAGATCCGAGATTCACCTCCAGATTTTGGAAGAAGTTGCAAGAGGCCTTTGGCACAAAGTTGAATTTTAGTACAGCCTTTCACCCCCAAACCGACGGTCAGTCGGAGAGGTTGATCCAAGTTCTTGAAGACATGCTCAGATGTTGTGTTCTTGAGTTTCAGGGCAGCTGGGAAAAATACCTACCGTTGGTGGAATTCACCTACAAGAATAGTTTTCAGTCAATCTTAAAGATGGCGCCCTATGAGCCTTTGTATGGGCGTAAATGTCGAACGCCTCTATATTGGACTGAACTTAAGGAAAACCAAATCCACGGTGCTGATTTGGTTAAAGAAACTAAAGAGAAGGTGAATGTGATTCGAGATTGTTTAAAAGCTACTTCTGATAAACAAAAATCTTATGGATTTGAAGAGAAAAGAAATTGAGTATCAAGTTGGAGATAGAGTATTTTTGAAAGTGTCGCCATGGAGAAAAGTTCTTAGATTTGGCAAAAAGGGCAAATTGAGTCTGCGATTTATCAGACCATATGAGATTACCGAAAGGATAGGGCCGGTTGCCTATCGGTTGGCTTTGCCACCTGAGTTAGAAAAGATTCATGATGTATTTCATGTGTCCATGTTGCGACGCTACGGATCAGACCTTTTGGTCTATCCAGATCTATACGAGTAAATTTAACATCAATTGAATACAATTTAAACTCAATTTTAGTCCGATTTACATCTTAGGCAAAATTACCATTTTGCCCCTAAACTTTTAATTAATGACGATTTCGTCCCTAGGCTAGGAAAATGAAATTCATGCAACTTAATCCTTGTTCCAAGCCTAACTGATTTTTACATGTAATATTTACAGCACATGTATTTCATAAAATTTAGAATTTTTCCATGATTTTTTACAACTTTTCAATTTTGTCCCTAAATCATGTTTTCAACAAAATTCACTTTGTAAAAGTTGTTTATCTACCAACAACCTTTCATAATCTATCATAAATTTCAAAATTCCAGCATATTCATCCATGGCAAAATTTTCATACTTTGATAGCTTTACAATTTAATCCCAAAAATAGCTAGATTAAGTTGTCACGATCTTAAAAATATAAAAATTACTAAAAATGGGACTTGAATACTTACCTTATTTGGCCAAGAAAGCTGGCTTTCTCTTTCCTAGGGTTTCCATGTATTTTGGGGAAGAATGTGACATAAAATTATTGTAACAGCCTGATTTAGGGCCTAGTCAGAATAGTGGTGCGAGACCATAAATCCGAACTAAAAACTATGTGTTTAATGATTTTTATGAGGATTATGAGGTGGTTGCATACTTGTGTGAAAATTTCATGAAGAAATTTTATTAATTAGTGAATAAATTGTCCATTAGGACTAAATTGTAAAGATGAGAAAATATGAGTTTCTAGAAGTTTTAAGTATGAAATAGCATCATAAAAATTATTAGAAGTCCTTATTTAGCAATTAGACCATTATATAATAAGATGGACAAAAATGGACATGGGAAGGAAAAATCTCAAGAAATAGCATTAATGGCATTTTGGTCATTTGGTTAATTAATGAATTAAAAAGGGAAAAATAAGTCAAAATCTTGTCCATCTTCTTCCACTAAGTTCCGAATTTTGCAAGGACTCCATAGCTAGGGTTTTGTTCATTTTCAAGCTCAAAGTAAGTGCATCCTAGCCCCGTTTTTAATGTTCTTCGTATTTTTTAAATCCTTGTATCTCGATTTAGCTATTTCTAGCTATAATTTGAGCTAGGGTTCATGTTCAAAAATTTACCTGTAACAGCCCGATTTTGGCCCTAATCGAAACAGTGGTTTTGGGACCACGAATTCGAGTTAGAAAAATTATTTTTATATTTTATTTAATATTTATGATATATGTTTGAGCATGTGTTAAAATATCGTGAGATAATTTGATTGATTGTATGTTTAATTCAAGAAAAAAAGGACTAAATTGCATGAGTGGTAAAGTTAGCCATTTGCTTGATTGGAGGGTTAAAACAATGTGTCTTTTTAATTAAGGGGTTTTATGTTGCAATTACCCCTATTATTACTATAGTGGACGGCAAAGTGGTGTTATATATATATATATTATATTATATGATAGTTAATGATATATGTTAATAATATATTATATTTAATAATGCATAATGGAATAAAACATAATAAAATAAAGAGAGCCATTGCATGTTCATCTTTTTGAGCTCTCTTGGCGGAAACTAGGAAAAGAAAAAGAAGAGAAAACTCAATAAGGGTTCGGCACTCATCAACCAAAATTAGGTAAGCTTAAGTCTTGGATTTTTGATGATTTTTGCATTTTTGAGATTGTTGTTCACTTTACTATCAAGCCCATGTGTTAATTTTGTACATCGATCATGTATGTGAGAAATGCCATTGATGTTAGGTTGAGTTTTGTGATGGTTATTGGTATTAAATGTAAGATTGGAGCTAGATGAACATCTTTTGTTTTTGAGTTTTTGGTGAATGTTGTTAATCAAGGATTTATTTATAAAAAGAAAAATTTTAGAGGTTAAAATGGCAAAGAAATGAGTTGTATAGGCTTGTAATGGGAGAAGGAGTACTTGGCCCTTAGGGAAGATGTTTAAATTTTGAGTAAATTGTGAGTTGTGTATTAGGGACTAATTTGTAAAAGTTGCAAATGTTAGGGGTAAAATAGTAAACTGCATAATTATATGATTTTGGATCAAATTGAATGAATATATGTTTGAATGAGTTTAAATTGGAATTATTTAGATCAAGAACAAAAGGAAACGGGATTGGATCAGGGAAAAGCTAAGTCGAACGACTAGCCGGGAAGTTTAATCCGTCGATTTTCGAGGTAAGTTTTTAAGCAATTGGGTTAAATTGAAATTAGATTATATCAAGGTGCATTTGTTAACTAAAAGTAAGTATATTAAATTATAAAATGTCGAATGTGACATGATAAAAATATATGTGTTAGCCGAATATAAGCTTGGTATTTTTATAAGCTTTGAATAAATTGAGTTGAATGATTAAGTATAGTTGAGATATGGTTTATCGTAGGATTGTAATGTGTGATGATTGTAGTGAATAAGGGAGTGTACATGTTTATTTTCTATGGCCGAATATGATGGTATTTCATAATAAGGATAGTTGGGTTCGAACATGTATATTTGTGGGTGCTTTAATATGTTTAAAATGTGATTATTTATGTTTATATGAAGGAGGTGGAAAATTTTGAATGGATGAGCACTGTGTGTGTGCGAACCGGATAAATTGGCACTATGTGTGCGAAAAGATTTAAGTAATGGCACTATGTGTGCGATACATTACTATTAAAATGGCACTATGTGTGCAAAAAGGTTAAGTAATGGCACTATGTGTGCGATACATTACTATTAAAATGGCACTATGTGTGCGAAAGGGTTAAGTAATGGCACTATGTGTGCGATACATTACTATTAAATTGGCACTATGTGTATTCCTTCTCAAGTAACGGCACTAAGTGTGCGACATGTTACTCAAATTGCATTATGTGTGCAGGATTACGAGTTCCTCAACGATATATATATGAATGTATGGAAATAACCGAGAAGTGAGATATAGGTAAGCGAAGCATGATTAATGAATGGTTTAGTACCATTGAGGTAAGTTATACTTGTATATAAAATTATAGAAATGTGATGTAATCCTTTATTTTTGGAACTTGTTTCGAAATGGAAAATGGCATGTGAACTTTCGGTTTTCAGACCTATTAATAATAGTGATTGATGAATGGGGACAAATTATGCATATTTGTTTTTATGGATTAGTTAATGATCATGGTCGGATTTGATTTAATAGCATATTGTATAGTTGTATATTTTTACCCTTGCTTAAAACTTACTAAGCTATAATAGCTTACTTGGTGCGTTTGTTGTTTTGTTCTATAGATTTTTTAGTCAAAGCTCGAGCTCGGGGATCAACGTCAAAGTCCATCACATTATCATCTATTTTGGTACCTTTTTGTATTTAAACCTAAGGTCTATGGCATGTATAGGTTGAATTACTTATGGAAATGTCTTAAATGGGGTAAATATGATTGTATAAAGATGCCATGCGCAACTGGCTATAAATTTCATATTTGGGATGACATGATTATGTATGAAATGATGTAAATACATATATATTCATGTGTTTGTGCATATTAAGTCTTGATTTAGGCATGTTCGATATGTATGTTTTGTGAATTCAAAAAGTATATTTCATCTATACATTTCGGATGTATGTTCAAGAATGAATTATATGCTAAATGATGTTAAAGTAGGTATTTGAATATGGTTTAGATACGATTAGGTCATGGTCTTAATTTCTTGGGTATATTCGGCATAAATCATAACCTTAAGTTGAAGGATATTTCAAGTTATGTTATGTGAGTTATACCAATGAGTAAATTGAATTATACTCTCTTGCTAATATTCGGCTAAGGTATTGACATTAATTTGGAGTTTAAAATGTTCAATATATATATATGCATACATATTCGGTTATGATGTTTGAAATGGAAAAATTTTAGTAGTGAATTATTAATGATGACATGCATGTGATTTTATTATTATAGTAGTTGATTGGTATATGTTGAATAAGGGTAATATTTATATTCGGCCATAATATACAAATTGACCCAAATGAACTTTGCTTCGTAATTTTTAATGAGATTATTTATTTTATTTTATATAATGCAATTGACATTATTTTAGTGATGGCTTGATTTTCATAATATCATATCTTATGTTTTATGATTCATTTGACTGAATGAACTTGGTGGTAAGTCGAGTAACACCTAGTAACCCTAATCTGGCAACGGATACGGGTTAGGGGTGTTACATTACCCATGTATGAAATGCATGTATTTTGATGTTTTATGGAGGATTATGAAAGTTTGATGTAGGATAAACATCTTTTTCTAAGTGATTTTCATGAAAAATACATGTAAGGACCAAATTTGTAAAAGTTATGAAAATGGTCATATATGAGTGAAATAAATGAAATTGAAGGTTGCTATAGTTAGGAAAATGATTCGGCTAGGCTTGAAAGATAAGGAAGTTGGATGAAAATCATTATACGAGCCTAGGGGTAAAAGTGTAATTATGAGAAAGTTTAGGGGCAAAATTGTAATTTTGCCAAAGTGTGAGTTATGAGTTAATTTAGTCAATGTGAATTTTAAACAAGTTAAATTGTCATTATAGATCAAGAAACACGAAGCCCGGATCGAAACCAAGGAAAAAACAAGGTTGAAGACTAAATTGCACAACAATACACATTTTGAGTACCGAGGTAAGTTTGTGTGAAATTTAAGTTACATAATGTTTTTATATTTTTAACTGCTTTATATTATGAGAAATGTATATTGTTTCCATAAAGTTGATTAATGATGTCTTGATGAAATCATAATGATATCATGTTAAGTTGAAGTCCCGGTTGAACATTCGGAATAACAAGGATACCTATATCACAACATGAGACAAGAAAAGTCCGTGTAAGACCAAGTCTGGGACATGGCCTCGGCATAAGGAATGTAGGTCCCATGCAAGACCATGTCTAGGACATGGCACTGGCACCGAACGTAGATCCTGTGTAAGACCATGTCTGGGACATGGAATCAGCATTGAATAAGGAAGGTCTCGTGTAAGACCATGTCTGGGACATGGCATCGACACCATATGAGGAAAGGTCTCCTGTAAGACCATGTCTGGGACATGGCATCGACACCATATGAGGAAGGTCCCGTATAAGACCATTTCTGGGACATGGCTTCGGCACCAAATGAAGATTTCGTGTAAGACCATGTTTGGGACATGGCATCGACATCAAGTTAAGGAATTTCGTGTAACACCATGTCTGGGATATGGCATCGGTATCATAAGGCTCTTCCATGTAAGGCCATATCTGGGATATGGCATTGGCATTGAGGTACATGTTTGATGAGATTGAGTATCCTCTGTTATTCCGGGAAATTCAACGGGCAAAAGAGCCAAATGTGAAAGAAGTAATGAAAGAGACAAGTTAATCAAGGTTAGTAATGAGTTAATTTATTTAAGGAAGATAAAGAGCTTTAATTAAGTTAAGGAAGTTAAAGATTTGAATTTATGATTTCTTTAGCAAAGGTGCTAAACTATGTGATTAAGTGATACATGTACTACAAGTAAAATGCAAAGTATGAAATCATAATTTGAGATGAGATGGGTAAGAGTAAGAATGAGTAAGTATGTTCTAGTACTTATGAGAAAAATAGATTTCATGGGTAAGAGTAAGAATGAGTAAGTGATACATGTTCTAGTACTACAAGTTAAATGTTGTTCATGTGTTATGAGAAAAATAAGTTGATCTGAATATTTATTATGTTAAATAGATTTCATGCAAACTTACTAAGTTGTATGCTTACCTCTCTCCCTTTTCTCATTTTCCTTGTAGATTCGCCAAGCTAGTTCAGGAATCAACGGTCGTCAGAGCTCGGAGTACACTATCATCCACTAATTTGGGTATAGCGAAGTTAATAATTTTTAGTATGGCATGTATAGGAGTTTGATTATTTTAAATTATGTCATATAAGGGAGAACGTTAGATATTAAAGGTATGCATATCTTCTTGTATATGCCCATTAGAGATTGGTCAATATTTGATAAGTTTTATACCTACAATGAAGATGAGGTTATGCATTTAAGCTAATGAGATAGATGGAATGATTGAGTTGTTTGAAATGGTGTAAATGTGTTTATGTTTCAAGGTGGCAATTGGCTTGAAAAATAGCGTATAATTGTCCACACGGGTAGACACACGGGCGTGTGTCTAGGCCGTGTGTGACACACGGTCAACCCTGTAACACCCCTAACCCGTAACTGTCACCGGAACAGGGTTAAGAGGTATTACCGATCAATCAAAACATTTAACATCTAGAATTTACGACACAAAGTCAATCATCTTCAATCTCATTCAATTACAATCATGGTGTCCCTTATCGAGGTCTACGAGACCTAATTCACATGCTATAGAGGGGTCGGGACTAAATTGAAACACATACAGAATTTCTCCGAAATTTAAAACTTTTCTAAGATACAGGGGAGACACACCCGTGGGAGGCGGCCGTGTGCCCTCCACGGCTACTAGACACCCCCATGTGTCCATCCGTGTCCATATACTGACTATATCAACACGGTCACTAGGCACGCCCGTGTGCCATGACCGTGTACTACTAGGCCATATACTGACTTTCCCAACACGGCCACCAAGCACGCCCGTGTGCCATGGCCGTGTGCTCTTAGCTAGCTACTGACTTGTACACCAAGGCCAGATGACACGCCCATGTTGAGGCCGTGTGCTATTTAAGCTACATTCTGCCAATACAACCACGGTCTTGGGCATGCCCGTGTGCCACAACCATGCGACATTATAGGCCATTTACAAGGCCAAAATGCCACCCAAAAAGGGTCATGCCTACAAGCATCATTATTCATCTCATTTCATGCATATATGGCAACCAAAAACATACCAAAATGAACATTCCATCAACACATTCAATACTAATTCCAAACTTGCCAAACTACAAGGTTAAAACTCATCTCATCACAAACATATCTCATTCATTCACTTAATCAAACTTGACCATTTCATGTATCAACTAACCATGCCAAAACATACTTCACCTATCACATTCATTTTAGCAAATTCTTAACTCAAAAATAGCCAAATCACATGGCTAAGCTCATATGACAACTTATACCAATTACTAGCCTATAAATGCCATATCTAGCTATATACATCTTCAAAAGTACCAAAATAGATTGCCGATAGTGTGATAGAGATGCTGACAATTCCCGGATCCGAGCTATCTTTACTGACACTGTAAAACAAAGAAACAATCACACAGTAAGCTTTCAAAGCTTAGTAAGTTCGAGACATAATACAATTAACTCATTAAATTAAATCAATCTACAAATTAAAACATCACATAGATAATTTACTTATGATACACAAACTCAACCATGTCTAATCCTCACATAGCATTCCATTCATCTACATCCAAATTCACCAACCACATAGATTTCATACATATCATCATTTATATCCAATAATCCAATTCAACCATTTATGTAATCATACACAATTTCATCAACCACAAAGGTTAAATACATACCTTTTTGTCAACACATAGTTACTCACCAACATGCTTCTCAACCACTCGGTTTTACATTACGATCAATCTTTGCTACTCTTTTGATTTATTCGCACACTTAGTGCTAATTCAATAACTTAGGACTTATAACGGTATCGCTTTTACAGTGCTAATTTGGTAAGCTAAACTTATATCGGTATCGCACACCCAGTGCCAATTCGGTAAGCTGAACTTATATCGGTATCGCACACACAGTGCCAATTCGGTAAGCTGAACTTATATCGGTATCACACACACAGTGCCAATTCGGTAAGCTGAACTTATATCGGTATCTTACATCACAAAGATATAGTTTACAACTAGTATTATATCCTAACTTACATCGATATCGCACACACAGTGCTAACCACAAAGCCGAAGTTTATATTATTTCGCACACACATTGCTAATCAGATTGGTCACATTTCCGAATACGCACATTTAGTGCCACATAACTCGAGCTCTCACATAGCGTTTACAATTTGATATATCATACCATTCATTTCATAACATTAAGCATAATTAATTACGCGCATTATGTCCGGACTTACCTCGGACGTCGAAATACTGAAACAGTCGATTAATCGAGTACTTTGTCATTGCCTCGATCTCGATTCGAACCTCTCCTTTCTTGGTCTATACACATTCAAATTCAATCTATTCAATTACCAATTCATTCAATTTCATCCAAACACACATATTTAGGGCATTTTATAAAATAACCCTCACATTTTTACATTTCGACACTTTAGTCCCTAATTCACAAAATCATGAAATTCACATAATTTCCTTTCACATAAGCTTAGCCGAATTTCCCTTGTGTTCATTCAAGCCCACACGTTTCATTAATTTCACATTTTAGTCCTTCCATTTACACTTTTCACAAATTAGTCCAATTTACTCAAAATTACCAAAAACTCAAAGACAAACTATGTTAATCTATCACATAGCTTTCATAATTCATCACCAAACTTCACAAAGCTCATGAATTCATCCATGGCACATTTAAAAATCACCATCAAATTCTAAAATTAAAGCATGGGTTTTGTAGAGCGCAAAGCAACGATTACGAAAACATAGAAATTATCAAAAACCGAAGCAAAACATACCTTCAATCAAGCTCAAATGATGGCCGAATACCCTAGCTTAGTGTTCTTTCTTTTCTTTTCTTCAATTTCGGCACTAACAAGATGATAATGTCCATCTTATGTTTTATTATAACATATATATCATTATTTATCAAGTTACCAATTTAACCTTTTACTAATCAATCTAAGTTTTCATGCACTAAGGCCATTTTTGTCTACTAACCAACCACTATCTTAAAATGGTTTAATAACAACATAAGGCCTTCACTTTAGAAAGCCAACAACAAATAGGCACTTAAAAATCAACACACAGCTTTTACACCTTATGCAATTTAATCCTTTTTTCATAATTTGACACACAGTCAATAAAATTATCACACAGAATTTTCACACAGACTATATCACATATAATCAATGCCAAAAATAATATAAAAATGTTTTTACGACCTCAGATTCGTGGTCCCCAAACCACTATTCCGACTAGGGTCTAAACTGGGCTGTTACAACTCTCCCCTCTTAGGGATTTTTGTCCCCGAAAATCTTACCAGTGAGTAGGTGTGAATAATGCTCTCTCATAATATTCTCAGGCTCCCACGTAGCCTCTTCTACTCAGTGTTTGTGTCACAACACTTTCACTTCTGTTCAGTCTCTTTCATCAAATTAATCCCGTAAATTCCATTTTCATGCAGCTCAGTTCAATACAATGGAGTTCAACATTTTCGACCTTAAAGAGCTTCATATCGCATCTTACTTTCTTGGAGATAAAGGTAATTCCGACACAAAGTCCATTGAAATCCTTTTCCATTTCCACTTAGGAATCATAATCGGTTGTAATAATCCGGATGGAACAGGATGTTTAGCTTTAACTTACTGACAAATTGAACATTTCGACACAAAGTCATAGATGTCCCATTTCATACCATGCCACTAACTCTGACTTCTTCGGAATACAAATCCGATCTCTAAATCTCAGACAATCATTACTATCAACTCGAAATTCTGAATCAATATTCAATTCACACTGAGTTCATTTAGACATCATTTCAACATCACTTTTCTAAGGATCACAATTCTGACATACAATCATCGGCTTTACTTTCAACTCGGCCAAAACCGTACTATCATCATACAGACCTATCTGAGTACTCATAGCTTTCAAGGCACATAATGATTTCCAACTCAAAGCATCAGCTACAACATTAGCTTTACCCTGGTGGTAATCTATCACGAGCTTGTAGTCTTCCAACAATTCCAACCATTTTCTTTATCGCAAATTCAATTCTTTTTGAATCACCAAGTACTTTAAACTCTTATGATCGGTATAATATGGCATTTCTCACCAAAAGATAGTGACGCCAAATCTTTAACACAAATACGATCGCGGCTAATTCAAGGTCGTGCGTCGGTAGTTCTTTTCATGTGGCTTTAACTGCCTCGTAGCATAAGCAATGACTTTGCCTTCTTGCATTAGCACACAGCCCAAACCATTTAACGATGCATCACTATAAATTATAAACTCTTTACCCGATTCAAATTGAGTTAACACTGGTGCTTCTGTCAACAACACTTTTTAACTTGTTCAAAACTCTGTTGGCACTTTTCTGACCACTCAAATTTAACATTTTTCTATAGCAACTTTGTCAACAGAGTCGCAATCATGAAGAAGCCTTTCACAAACTGTCTATAATATCCCGTTAGTCCCAGAGAAATACGGACTTCAAACACATTTCTCGGAGGCTTCTATTCTAAAATAGTAAAGAGTTTACTTGGATAAACTCATATTCCCGCCGCTGGCACAATATTCCCCAAAAAAACCAACCTCACGCAACCAAAATTCACATTTGCTAGACTTAGCATACAACTGTTTCTCACGTAGAGTTTGTAGCACAATTCTCAAATGCTTGGCATGATGCGTCTCATCATATAAATGAATCAGAATGTCATCAATAACACTACAACAAAACAATTTCAATACAGTCTGAATATACAGTTCATCAAATCCATAAACACTGTAGGAGTATTTGCTAATCCAAAAAGCATAGCTAAGAATTCATAAATCACAGTCACAGATTCAACTTCCTTATCAGTCACTTATTTATCAATCACATATGTCAAATAAGCTTCGCAACCCCTTCTCATATAGTTCAAAGCTTTCATCGTGTATACAACAACTGATACCCCTTTCATATCACCAGATTCAATTCAAACTATCTCACCGTTCTAACTTCTCAAATCTATACTCTTTCATTTACAATTCACAATGGCATTATGTAAAGTGAGCCAATCCATACTAAAAATTATATCAAATTTATAGAATGGTAGCATTATCACATTAGCCGGAAAGTATATATTCTGAAACATCAAGGGCAATTCTTACACACTTTATCCATCAAAACACACTTATCTAAGGGTTCGATATTCTAATTACCAATTCAGTAGACTCAACAGGTAGAGTCTTACTTGATACTAAATTCACACACACAGAGAAATGAGTTGAACCCGGATCTATTAATACAATCACATCAGTATCAAATAGAGTAAAAGTACCGGTAATGACGTCTAGAGATGATGCTTCCTCTCGTGCACGTATAGCATAAGCTCGGGCAGGTGCTCTCGCCCCGACCTCACACGGTATGTATCGTAGTCCCTTTTTGACTTCCACTCACATTCCCGATATTTCGGATGGTCTACCCTAGCCATCACATTACTCGATCTCACATTCTGAACATTTTCTTCCTCAGCTAACTTTGGGCAATCTCGAATGAAATGTTCTCGTGATCTACATTTATAGCAAACTCTATTTTTGTATTTGCCCCAAACATTCCCCACATGTCGTCTTCTTCCACATCGTCTACACTCAGATTTGTTGCTTTTAGCATTTTCAACATTTGATTCAATTTGAGCATGAATTCTCGGACCAACACTTAGTCTTGCGTGGTCTTTATACGGATGTTCAAATGAAGTATTTGATCGGTTGTTTGCATCTCTAAATTTCTTTGTCAAAGGCTGAGACAAGTTATTCATCGATCTTTTCTTTCATCTCGAGCTTCGAGAATCGCTTTCTTCTTTTCTTTACTGAGCTCCTCGGCTTTGCAAGCTCTTTCAACTAACACAACAAATTCATTTATGTCAAGTATTCCAACCAACAATTTAATATCTTCATTCAATCCCTCTATGAAGCGTTTGCACATAGTAGCTTGGTCGAAACACATTCTCTCACGTATTGACTCAATCTTACTTAATTCTCGCTCATATTCGAGAACGGACAAACGACCTTGTTTTAATTCAAGGAACTCTTTACGTTTACGGTCAATGAAGCGTTGATCGATATACTTCTTTCTAAACTCAACTTGAAAGAAATCCCAAGTGATTCTCTCTCTCAGAACTACAGATGTCAATGTTTTCCACCAATTATAAGTCGCATCTCACAACAAAGAAACTGCACACTTGATACATTCATCAGGGGTTAACAACATCTCATCAAATACCCGAATTGTGTTCTCGAGCCAAAACTCAGCTCGTTCAAAATCGTCGTCAGTTGTGGCCCTAAACTCTTCAGCCCCATACTTCCGAATCTTATCCACAGGAGGTTTATTCAATCGAATCGGATCTATCACTTGTGGCACAATAGGTACTTGTGGGGGTGCAGGTTGTGGAGCAGTCAGATTCGTTCGAACGAACTCCAAAAACCACTCACTCATCATTCGAAGGAAGGCTTGTTTAGCCTCTCCTCCCTCACTATTATCATTCGGCCTAGATGTGGCCGGCGCTGTCCCTTGAGCGGGAGTAGGCGCGTTACTCTCTACATCATCAGCAACTGCTCGATCGGGATCCATTACTATATGAAAACACATTTATAACTGTCAGGATTCATCACACTATCGCAATTTCATATATTGGCATGTATAGCTAGACTCACACACGCTACGTTAGTCCGAGAATCGACTAAATCGTAGCTCTGATACTAATAGAATGTAACACCCCTAACCCGAAACCATCACCGAAATAGGGTTAAGAGGTATTACCGATCAATCAAAACATTTAACATCTAGAATTTACGACACAAAGTCAATCATCTTCAATCTCATTCAATTACAATCATGGTGTCCCTTATCAAGGTCTACGAGTCCTAATTCACATGCTATAGAGGGGTCGGGACTAAATTGAAAAACATACAGAATTTCTCTGAAATTTAAAACTTTTCTAAGATACAGGGGAGACACGCCCGTGGGAGGAGGCCGTGTGCCCTCCACAGCTACTAGACACCCCCGTGTGTCCATCCGTGTCCATATACTGACTATATCAACACGGTCACTAGGCACGCCCGTGTGCCATGACCGTGTACTACTAAGCCATATCTCGACTTTCCCAACACGGCCACCAAGCACGCCCCGTGTGCCATGGCCGCGGCGCTCTTAGCTAGCTACCGACTTGTACACCACGGCCGGATGACACGCCATGTGTCGAGGCCGTGTGCTATTTAAGCTACATTCTCGCCAATACAACCACGGTCTTAGGCACGCCTGTGTTACAAATCTGCGTGCGACATTATAGGCCATTTACAAGGCCAAAATGCCACCAAAAAGGTTCATGCCTACAAGCATCATTATTCATCTCATTTCATGCATATATGGCAACCAAAAACATACCAAAATGAACATTCCATCAACACATTCAATACTAATTCCAAACTTGTCAAACTACAAGGTTAAAACTCATCTCATCACAAACATATCTCATTCATTCACTTAATCAAACTTGACCATTTCATGTATCAACTAACCATGCCAAAACATACTTCACCTATCACATTCATTTTAGCAAATTCTTAACTCAAAAATAGCCAAATCACATGGCTAAGCTCATATGACAACTTATACCAATTACTAGCCTATGCATGCCATATCTAGCTATATACATCTTCAAAAGTACCAAAATGGATTGCCGATAGTGTGATAGAGATGCTGACAATTCCCGGATCCGAGCTAGCTTTACTGACACTGTAAAATAGAGAAACAATCACACAGTAAGCTTTCAAAGCTTAGTAAGTTCGAGACATAATACAATTAACTCATTAAATTAAATCAATCTACAAATTAAAACATCACATAGATAATTTACTTATGATACACAAACTCAACCATGTCTAATCCTCACATAGCATTCCATTCATCTACATCCAAATTCACCAACCACATAGATTTCATACATATCATCATTTATATCCAATAATCCAATTCAACCATTTATGTAATCATACACAATTTCATCAACCACAAAGGTTAAATACATACCTTTTTGTCAACACATAGTTACTCACCAACATGCTTCTCAACCACTCGGTTTTACATTACGATCAATCTTTGCTACTCTTTTGATTTATTCGCACACTTAGTGCTAATTCAATAACCAAACTTATAAAGATGATCACACACACAGATTGCTAATTTGGTAAGCTAAACTTATATCGATGATCGCACACATCGTGCCAATTCGATGTAAGTTGAACTTATATCGGTATCGCACACACAGTGCCAATTCGGTAAGCTGAACTTATATCGGTATCGCACACATAGTGCCAATTCGGTAAGCTGAACTTATATCGATATCTTACATCACAAAGATATAGTTTACAACTAGTATTATATCCTAACATACATCGATATCGCACACACAGTGCTAACCACAAAGCCGAAGTTTATATTATTTTGCACACACATTGCTAATCATATTGGTCACATTTCCGAATACGCACATTTAGTGCCACATAACTCGAGCTCTCACATAGCGTTTACAATTTGATATATCATACCATTCATTTCATAACATTAAGCATAATTAATTACGCGCATTATGTCCGGACTTACCTCAGACGTCGAAATATCAAAACAGTCGATTAATCGAGTACTTTGTCTTTGCCTCGATCTCGATCCGAACCTCTCATTTCTTGGTCTATACACATTCAAATTCAATCTATTCAATTACCAATTCATTCAATTTCATCCAAACACACATATTTAGGGCATTTTACAAAATAGCCCTCACATTTTTACATTTCGACACTTTAGTCCCTAATTCACAAAATCATCAAATTCACATAATTTCCTTTCACATAAGCTTAGCCAAATTTCCCTTGTGTTCATTCAAGCCCACACGCTTCATTTATTTCACATTTTAGTCCTTCCATTTACACTTTTCACAAATTAGTCCAATTTACTCAAAATTACCAAAAACTCAAAGACAAACTATGTTAATCTATCACATAACTTTCATAATTCATCACCAAACTTCACAAAGCTCATGAATTCATCCATGGCACATTTCAAAATCACCATCAAAATCTAAAATTAAAGCATGGGTTTTGTAGAGCGCAAAGCAACGATTACAAAAACGTAGAAATTATCAAAAACCGAAGCAAAACATACCTTCAATCAAGCTCAAATGATGGCCGAATACCCTAGATTAGTGTTCTTTCTTTTCTTTTCTTCAATTTCGGCACTAACAAGATGATAATGGCCATCTTATGTTTTATTATAACATATATATCATTATTTATCAAGTTACCAATTTAACCTTTTACTAATCAATCTAAGTTTTCATGCACTAAGGCCATTTTTGTCTATTAACCAACCACTATCTTAAAATTGTTTAATAACAACATAAGGCCTTCACTTTAGAAAGCCAACAACAAATAGGCACTTAAAAATCAACACACAGCTTTTACACCTTATCCAATTTAATCCTTTTTTCATAATTTGACACACAGTCGATAAAATTATCACACAAAATTTTCACACAGACTATCACATATAATCAATACCAAAAATAATATAAAAATGTTTTTACGACCTCAGATTCGTGGTCCCCAAACCACTGTTCTGACTAGGGTCTAAACTGGGCTGTTACAAACCCCATGGGTGTTTTGATAGGCCGTGTGTCCCCTGTATCTAGCTACGAGAATGTGATTCATCACGCGGGCTAGCAATCGGGCGTGTGCTTAGGCCGAGTGCTCCTTAAGAGTATGATGACATCATAATCAGATAGCTCCACGGGTAGGAGACACGGGCGTGTCTAGGTTGTGTGAGGGACACGGGTTATAGACACGGGCGGGTGCTTAGCCGTGTGAGATAAGTCAGTGTCGACCACGGGAGTCGAACACGGGCATGTCATAGGGGCACACGTGTAATAGTATGCCCAAAGATCAATCCTGAGATGGTTGTAATAACATACTTGATTTACCATGTTTATTAATATAAGGCGTTGTCATTATTATTTCAGTTTTTTTTGTGTGTGTACAAATATACTATTTTATAATAATGTCCTCAGAATAATATGATTATTCTTAAAAGATCCTTAGTCAAGTATTATTGTTGACTAAGACAACAATAATGCATTAAGACTAACATGTAGTTGATTGATGATAAAGAGTTGTCATTGATATGGAGTGTCAAAATCAATGCATGAATATGTGTGTTAGAGAACAACATATTGGACTGACCCACTATGAGTATGTTTCTTGGATTATTATGTAATTGTTATTACTCATAGTGATTAATATGTATATGATCCTCAGACTTGATATCATCATTATCCCAACATCGTGAGTTGTATATTTTAATACAGTCAAACATACCCGTAACTGGTTGTTCTATAAAGGATGATGTTGGATATACCACAATCTATGTAGAGGGATATGGTTGATCAATAAAGGATAAGTCCCTCCTACATAATGGGAGTAATATCTTAGGCCACTTGATTTAGTGAGACTAGAAATGCATGGCCATGCTTAAATAAGTTGATATGAGATGTCATACTTATTTGTATATCATAGTCTACACAAGATATCAAGAAACATGGGATGGACTATGCAAGTGTGACTATTCCATGACTTGTGTTCATTCCAGAGATAAAGGACTTAAAGATTAATGCATGAAAGGTTAATCACAAAAGGTTTTGTCAAATCATGACTTCTTGTAACTTAGGTAGCAATGATGCATTGCTAGATGCCACTTATTGTTGGTAACATTAGAATCGTTCTAGTATTACTGCTAACATTACAAGAACCTACAGGCTCACACCCTATGGTTGAAATGAACGGAATAAAACATAGTTGGTATTGGGTTTGGTTGTCACATGAATTAAATTAATTATAGAATTAATTTAATTGAGCAATCAAATATTGAACATATTATATGTACAAGGATGTTGTACACATAATGAGAACAAAGTTCTATTAATATATGAATTTGGTTCGTATATAAATTTAAATAAATATAGTTTACCGAAATCCTTGTTATAATTAATGTAATTATAATTTTCGGTTAAAACATTATTTTATTTATTTATTTTTTTAATTATGATTATTATGTTCGAATAAAATTTTATGAATCATGATTCATTATATATATACCAATTATAAAAAGGTGATAATTAGAGAGCTTTTAAAAACCCTAAAAACTTTGCTTGTTAGGTCTAGCAGCCGTCAAGCAAAGAAACCTCCAAAATAGTTTTGGAGATTCTTCCGTTCATCGTCAAACTGGGTGGATTACGTAGAGGTCGAAATCATAAAAGGTTGCGGCTTGGTTAGATAGTAGATCAGAATTCTTGTTGCAAAGGCCTCGCTGTCTACTCAAATTGAAGTTTCGGTAATTTCGAAACCATTATTTCACCCCGATTCGTTCCCCGCACATGGATCCATGGTTTGGATCACTGGAATTATTTTTTTTGCTGCGCCATGGGGGTACCGGCAATCCAACAGTGGTATCAGAGCCACTTGTGTGATACGGACTCGGGTTTATATAATTTGGTGATGCAATTGTATGAGATGCATGTTTTAATTTTATTACATTTTCGACTGTTTAAATCGTTTAAACATAACCTGATAATTGTTCCTTTCGATAATTAATTAAATGTTAATCATGGTGTTGTGGCCTATTCGGTTTTATGTTATTACTATTAACTATTAACAAATCTGTAATGATGCGACGGTGGTATTTACAATTTCCAGTAAGAGTTAACTGGCTAGTGGAACAAGGGTTGTTCCGATATGAAACCTCAAGGATTAAAATCCTGAAAACATGATTTTGTTGATAAAAGTTATCAAATCGTGAGGTTTCATTTGACTGGGGTATGCGGTTCGTACCGCGGGGCTCCGCCCCGTACCCCTGGTCCATACCGCGAGGGCGGCTGGCTCTTACCGTGACAATTCTCTCTCATATTTTGGGAATGGGGATCTGAGGATGGCTCCGGTCGCGGGCCTTCAGCCCGCTTCCTCCGACTGCCTCAGACCCCATCTTCTTACAGTATGTTTTGTTAATATAAATAAATAAAAAACTTGGTGGGCCACAAAAGGTTGAAAGGATATTTTATAATTCACCTTAGCAAAATGTTGAATTATGTATGCTATTTTTGACATGCACGGTGTTTGAAATGCATAGTTATAGCCCGATGACCCATTTGATAAAAGGTTGTATTTTTTTTTATAAATACGGCCTGCGTGTCGTGCGTTACTACTATTCTCTTGTATTTCTCTTCTCATCTTACTCCCTCGTATGTAAAATGAGTTTCTGCATATTGTAATTTGCAAGAGTTGCTGTGGGCTAGACGAGAAGAAAGATGGGACAACTAGTGTGGACCGATAGCTTGTGAAACGGCTTACACCTTTAGGTTTCCTTTTGGTTCTCCCATTGGCTTAGGTTGAACCACCTTAGTTTATGGGCTATAACTATTGCATTTATTTATTGCTTTATTTATTCATGTATGAGATGCTATGGATGTCTAAAGCATGCCATTTTTAAATATATTAAAATTTGTTAATAATAAACCCCATTAATTGATGAGATCAATTAAAAGACTAAATGGACTAAAGTAGACCATAATTGGTGAGATGCAGCAACCTTAATAAAATCCCTCTATTAAAATATTAAGTCAACATGGCCTTCTAATTTTGCCCTCGTTAAGGCCTCGATCAATACTATATAGGTTCTGCCAAAGTGAAGTACTAGTATTTATCTTGGTTAAACGCGAAGAATAAATAAGTGATATTCGCTGGTTAAAAAAATTGGTTAATGACTTAACTAGGTTACTCTAATAGGATTAGAAACCTAGAGGCAAGTAAATTGGATAAATCATAAGATGTTTAGAACAAGAGTTGTTCACCAAATATTAGGAGTTACATATGATGTAATTAGCAAATGTTTCTTACCTAAATAACCATAGTCTTGAGAGTAAAGCCAAAGCTGACTTAAGAGGAGGTGAAATATGGATCCTTAACCCACTAGAAATACTTTTGAGAAAGTCTTTTCGAAATTAATATATGAGGGTTATTAATTTTGAAATAAAATAGTGGGAACATCATTTAATAAAGTCTTTTTAATGATTGATATAAACTTGGTAAATTTACTCACACGCATATTTTATTATTGTAGATATATTATGGCTGCAAACACTAATACACTCTCATTGTGATCCGTCCTTGAGAAGGACAAATTGAATGGTTTAAACTTTCTTGACTGGTTCCGTAACTTGAGGATTGTCCTCAAACAAGAACGGAAATTATATGTCATTGAACAACCACTTCTTAATGAACCACCTGCTAATGCCTCGAGGACTGATAGAGATGCTTACAAGAAGCATCTCGATGACATGGTAGACGTTGGATGTCTTATGCTTGCCACTATGAATCCTGAGCTTCAGAAGCAACATGAGGACATGGTTGCTTATGATATGATCGAGCACCTGAAAGAACTTTATCAGGGGCAAGCACGGCAAGAGAGGTTCGATATCTCTAAGGCCCTATTCCAATGTAAGCTGGCTGAAGGAAGCCCAATAGGACCTCATGTCTTTAAAATGATTGGCTATATCGAAAGCCTGTCTAAGCTTGGGTTTCCATTGAGCCAAGAGTTGGCCACTAATGTTATTCTGCGATCGTTGCGGATAGCTACAACGATTTGTCCTCAATTTCAATATGAATGAAATTGACAAGACTCGCCACGCTTGCTCAAGTATGTTACGAATGCTGAAGGCAACATGAAAAAGGTTGGACCCAAGCCCATACCGATGGTCCGTAACAACAAGGGCAAGGGAAAGGCCAAAGTTCCAGACAAAGCCCAAGGGCAAAGGTAGGCCCAAGCCTGGAAAAGGAAAGGTGCGTGATTGAAACATAAAGGTGGGGTGTCTAAAGAAGGAAATCGCTTTCATTGTGGTGTGATTTGGACATTGGAAGCGGAATCGCCTATCTATCTTGAGGAAGTCAAGAAGGCCAAAACAAGCGGAACGTCCCGCTTCTGGTATTTATGTTATTGATATTAATTTATCAACTACTACTTCTTCGGTATTAGATACTGGTTGTGGTTCTCATATTTGTACTTTTGTACAGGGACTACAAAGGAGTAGGACTTTGGCTAGAGGAGATGTGGACCTTCGAGTTGGAAATGGAGCAAAAGTTGTTGCATTAGCTGTGGGAACATATACTTTATCTTTGCCTAGTGGACTTGATTTATGTTTAGAGGATTGTTATTTTGTGCCCAGATTGACTAAAAACATTATTTCAATTTCTTGTTTAGACAAAATTGGTTTTGAGATAATTATTAAGAATAATTGTTGTTCCTTTTATCTCAACAATGTTTTCTATGGTTCGGCACAATTGATTAATGGCCTCTATATTTTAGATCAAATGAATCCCATTTACAACATAAATACTAAAAGATCTAAAATAAATGACTTAAATCAAACTTATCTTTGGCATTGTCGTTTGGGCCACATAAGTGAGAAACGCATATCCAAACTCCATAAAGATAGTTTCTTGGATTCATTTATTTTTGAACAATTTGAAGTATGTGAATCTTGCTTATTGGGAAAAATGGCTAAATCTCCTTTTACTGGTAAAAGTGAACGAGCTAGTGATTTATTGGGCCTAATACATTCTGATGTATGTGGACCAATAAATACACAGGCCAGAGGTGGATTTCACTACTTCATTACTTTCACTGATGATTTTAGTAGATATGGGTATGTTTATCTCATGCGCCATAAGTCTGAGTCCCTTGAAAAGTTTAAGGAATTCAAAAATGAAGTACAAAATCAACTAGGAAAAACTATCAAGTCACTTCGACCTGATAGAGGTGGAGAGTATTTGAGCCTAGAGTTTGATGATCTTTTGAAGGAATGTGGGATTGTCTCACAACTTACTCCTCCTGGTACTCCTCAATGGAATGGAGTTTCTGAGAGAAGAAATCGAACTCTGTTAGACATGGTTCGATCCATGATAAGTCATGCTGATCTACCGACTTCTTTTTGGGGACATGCACTTGAGACAACTACTTTCACACTAAATCATGTTCCATCTAAATCGGTTCAAAAGACGCCATATGAGATGTGGACTGGGAAACGTCCCAGTATGTCTTTTATGAAAATTTGGGGTTGCGAAGCTTATGTTAAATGTCAGACGTCTACTAAGTTTGAACCCAAATCTGAAAGGTGTATTTTTGTGGGGTATCCGAAAGAAACCAAAGGATATTATTTCTTTAATCCCATTGAGAATAAAATGTTTGTTGTTCGGACTGGTGTCTTCCTAGAGAGAGAATTTATTTCTAGAAAAGGAAGTGGGAGAAAGATTGAACTTGAAGAAATTCGAGAATCACAAGATACCACTGAACCAGAGATAGAACAATAGCAAATTCCACAAGAAATTGAGGAACAAGTAACTGCTGTAGAAACACAACCACCGCGCAGATCTTTAAGAGAAAGCCATGCACCTGAGAGATATGGATTTCTCATTACAACGCATGGTGATGTTCTTCTTATATATCAAGATGAGCCTAAGACTTATCAAGAAGTGGTGACGAGCCCAGACTCTGAGAAATGGCTTGAGGCCATGAGATCTGAGATGGATTCCATGTATGAAAACCAAGTATGGACTTTGATTGACCCACCCGAAGGGGTTAAACCTATAGGGTGCAAGTGGGTTTTCAAAAAGAAAACCGACATGGATTGTAATGTACAAACATACAAAGGGCGATTAGTCGCTAAAGGTTTTCGCCAAATTCATGGTGTTGACTATGATGAAACCTTTTCTCCTGTAGCTATGTTTAAATCCATCAGGATCTTGCTCGCCATAGCTGTATTTAATGATTATGAAATCTAGCAGATGGACGTCAAAATAGCTTTCCTTAACAGGAAACTTGAAGAGGATGTGTACATGACACAACCTGAAGGTTTTGTCAATCCAAAGGATGCTATAAAGATATGTAAGCTACAGAGATCCATTTATGGATTAAAGCAAGCTTCTCAAAGTTGGAATCTTCGTTTTAACGATGCAATCAAAGAGTTTGATTTTATCAAAAATGAAGATGAACCATGTGTTTACAAGAAAGTTAGTGGGAGCACTATCACATTCTTGGTACTGTATGTGGATGACATACTTATCATGGAAAATGACATACCTACCTTGCAGTCTATTAATACTTGGTTAGGAAGTTGTTTTTCTATGAAGGACTTGGGCGAAGCCACTTACATCTTAGGAGTCAAGATCTATAGAGATAGATCAAGACGACTACTAGGTCTAAGCCAAAGTACATACATAGATAAAGTACTGAAAAGGTTCAATATAGAAGAATCTAAGAGAGGATTCCTACCTATGAAACATGGTATTTCACTCTCGAAGGAAATGTGTCCTTCAACTCCACAAGAGAAAGAACGCATGAGTAAAATTCCATATGCTTCCGCTATTGGATCTATCATGTATGCCATGTTATGTACCTGTCCAAATGTCTCATATGCCTTAAGTATGACGAGTAGGTACCAAGTAGATCCCGGTGAAGGTCACTGGACCATAGTCAAGAATATACTTAAGTACTTAAGAAGAACTAAGGATACGTTCCTAATATATGGAGGTGAGGAAGAGTTAAGTGTAAAAGGTTACACTGATGCCAGCTTCCAAACCGACAAGGACAATTCTCGATCGCAATCAGGTTTTGTGTTTTGCCTTAATGGTGGTGCTGTGAGCTGGAAGAGTTCAAAGCAAAGTACAGTAGCCGATTCTACAACAGAGGCCGAGTATATTGAAGCCAGTGAGGCAGCAAAAGAAGTGGTTTGGATCAAGAAGTTCATTACTGGACTAGGGGTTGTGCCTAGCATATCAGATGCTATAGAACTCTGATGTGATAACAATGGAGCCATTGCACAAGCTAAAGAACCCAGATCTCACCAGCGATCCAAACATATACTTAGGCGCTACCATCTTATTCGAGAGACTATCGATCGAGAGGATGTAGAGATATGCAGAGTACCTACAGATGATAACATTGCTGATCCCCTGACCAAGCCTCTGACACAGCAGAAGCATGATCGTCACACTAAGTCACTTGGTATTAGATATATGAGTGATTGGTCTTAGTGCTAGTGGGAGATTTTAAGAGTATGCCCAAAGATCAATCATGAGATTGTTGTAATAACATACTTGATTTACCATGTTTATTAATATAAGGCGTTGTCATTATTATTTCAGTTTTTTTCTATGTGTACAAATAAACTGTTTTATAATAATGTCCTGAGAATAATATGATTATTCTTAAAAGATCCTTAGTCAAGTATTATTGTTGACTAGGACAACAATAATGCATTAAGACTAACATGCAGTTGATTGATAATAAAGAGTTGTCATTAATATGGAGTGTCAAAATCAATGCATGAATATGTGTGTTAGAGAACAACATATTGGACTGACCCACTATGAGTATGTTTCTTGGATTATTATGTAATTGTCACAACATTACTCATAGTGATTAATATGTATATGATCCTCAGACTTGAGATCATCATTATCCCAACATCATGAGTTGTATATTTTAATACAGTCAAACGTACACCGTAACTGGTTGTTCTATAAAGGCTGATGTTGGATATACCACAATCTATGTAGAGGGATATGGTTGATCAATAAAGGATAAGTCCCTCCTACATAATGGGAGTAATATCTTAGGCCACTTGATTGAGTGAGACTAGAAATACATGGCCATGCTCAAATAAGTTGATATGAGATGTCATACTTATTTGTATATCATAGTCTACTCAAGATATCAAGAAACATGGGATGGACTATGCAAGTGTGACTATTCCATGACTTGTGTTCATTCCAGAGATAAAGGACTTAAGGATTAATGCATGAAAGGTTAATCACAAAAGGTTATGTCGAATCATGACTTCTTGTAACTTAGGTAGCAATGATGCATTGCTAGATGCCACTCATTGTTTGTAACATTAGAATCGTTCTAGTATTATCGCTAACGTTACAAGAACCTACTGTGGTCACACCTATGGTTGAAATGAGCGGAATAAAACATAGTTGGTATTGTGTTTGGTTGTCACATGAATTAAATTAATTATAGAATTAATTTAATTAGGCAATCAAATATTGAACATATTATATGTACAAGGATGTTGTACACATAATGAGAACATAGTTCTATTAATATATGAATTTGGTTCGTATATAAATTTAAATAAAAATAATTTACCGAAATCCTTGTTATAATTAATGTAATTATAATTTTCGGTTAAAACATTATTATATTTATTTATTTATTTTTTTAATTATGATTATTATGTTCAGATAAAAATTTTATGAATTATGATTCAGTATATATATACCAATTATAAAAATGTGATAATTAGAGAGCTTTTAAAAAACCCTAAAAACTTTGCTTGTTAGGTCTAGCAGCCGTCAAGCAAAGAAACCTCCAAAACAGTTTTGGAAATTTCTTTCGTTCATCGTCAAACTGGGTGGATTACGTAGAGGTCGAAATCATAAAAGGTTGCGGCTTGGTTTGATAGTAGATCAGAATTCTTGTTGCCAAGGCGTCGCTGTCTACTCAGATTGAAGTTTCGGTAATTTTGAAACCATTATTTCACCCCGATTCGTTCCTCGCACATGGATCCATGGTTTGGATCGCCGGAATTTTTTTTTGCTGCGCCATGGGGGTACCGGCAATCCAAAAACACGGGCGTGTCCAAAGTCACACGGGCGTGTGGCCCTGTTTAGGAAAAAATCTCCTAAGAGCGTTAAAGTTCTCGAATGAATTCCGGATCTCTCCGAGCATATGTTTATGGCCTCATAGGCCCATTATATACACTTTATGATTAAAAAGGAAAAGTTTTAAGTTATAACGAAGTTTTATGGCCCAAAAATGTAAGATTAAGTAAGGTTAAGTTTGGTAATGCCTCGTATCCGGACCCGGCGTCGGAATCGGGTAAGGGGTGTTACAATGATGATATTTTGTTATTTAATTAATTTATCACCTTTTATTTTTCATCTTTCCATTTTCATCCTTTTCTTTATTTTATTTTCCATGGATGATTCATCATCCTTAACAACTAAGAATTTTTAATGGTCTAATTACCATATAAGGACCTCCAATTTAAAGTTCTATAGCTATTTAATCCCTTTAGCTATTAGAACTCAACTTTTGCACTTTGTGCAATTTGGTCCTTTATCAAATTAAAAATGTAATCGATAAATTTTTTTTACGAAATTTTCACATTATTATTATCATATTGTAGATCATAAAATAGTATTAAAATAATTTAATTTTTTTTGGACTCGGATCTGTGGTTCAGAAACCACTGTTTCGATTTTATCAAAAATGGGCTGTTACAATACGGGCGTGTGACTTGGCCATGTAACCTAAGTCAGAGAGTTACACGGGCTGGGACACGGCCGTGTGCCCCATTTCGAATACCCACACAGCCTGAGACATGGGCATGTCTCTTGGCCGTGTGAGCCACACAGTCTGACCACACGGGCGTGTGTACCCTGTACTTAGGAAAAATTTTGATATTTCGCGAAAAATTCTCTGAGTACCCGGTTTAGTCCTAACTTGTTTCTAATATTTATTTTGGGCCTCGATGGCTCATAGAAGGGACTTTATGAATAATACCTGACATGGATGTTAAATAATTTGAAATGTTTATTTTTGATCTGTTTATTTCGGTAATGCTCCGTAACCCTGTTCCGGCGATGGATACGAGTTAGGGGTGTTACAACTTGACCCTTAAATGTTGCAATGTGGCATTCTGTCTTGGATGTTGCGACATTAGGGTACGATGTCACGACATCAAGCTTAGTTTATTGCTTCTTCAATTTTTCGGTTCTATCACTCTTTGGTATCTACACCTGTTGTGGCAAGGAAAAAAAACTAAACACAAATAAGATTAGTACTAAAATTAAAAAAAAATTAAACAAACACTGGAAATTAAAAAGAAAACAGAAAATAATGAAAATTATAGAAGTTCTTTTAAAAAATGGGGCAATTTGTGTCGCCACCATAGAAGAACTTTCAGCAGGTTCCGAAACTTTGATTCGATGTTTGTTCTTCTGTCTATGTATATGAACCAGCCCTTCAATTGGTTCCAATGATGTTGCATTATTTTTTACCGATGTGACATCCATAATTCGATCCATTTGGTACCAAATCCGAGCCAACCCCAAATCATTTTCTAGGGTATTATTGCCTCGAGCTTTCTCACCTTCATGTCGTGTGAAGATTTGGTTACTCGAGATTTGTCGCTATCGTTGAATGAGAACGAAACGAACTCTTTGACCTCTTCGATTGACACCTTCCCAACTATGGTCGGAAAGTGTATCGGCTCTTTTACACTTTCACTCAGAATCGGTTGAAGGTTTATGTCAATTGTTAGATCATCTTCCACTTCTACATCTACGATTACATCTGCTGCTATGTCAATTGGATCGGAGACTTCTTCAGCTATTTTCAATTCTTTCTGGTCTCCGATTCCAAACTTTTTTTTACTTCAACAATTTAATTTCGAATGGTTGATAATTGTACAGCAGTCTTCTCGATCGGAGTTGGGAACATCATGTACAACCTCTCCCAATAGAGTATTTGCTTTGTATATTCGTTGGTACAACTCTAACAGGAATGGGAATTGATCCTTTAGATCTTCCAATCCTTCTATAATTGCAATTAATTGTTCGAATATGTAACATCCCGATTTAGGGCCTAGTCAGAATAGTGGTGTAAGACCATGAATCCGAGATGAATTTATGAGTTTTTAAGGTTCATGCCATGTTTGCATGTTAGTGTGAAAGTTTCATAAAGCAATTTTGCTAAATTGAAGTTGAATGGTCAAAAAGGACCAAATTGCAAAAGTTGTAAAATGTGATTTTCTAGAAGCATTTTGTATGAAATAGCTCTAGAATAGCAATTATAAGTCCTTAAATAGCAATTTGCCCAAATCATAATTTTTGGACAAAATTGGACATGAGTTAGTAAATGGTGATATTTTTAAGAGAAGGGCATTTTGGTCATTTACCTATTAAATGATTAATAAAGGAAAAAGATGACAAAAATCATTATCATCTTCTTCCTCATTGCCGAAATTTTCAAAGAAACCATAGCTAGGGTTTGCTCATTTTTCAAGCTTGCTAGTAAGTTCATCTTAGTCCCCATTTTAATATTCTTCGTGTTTTTGAAGTCCTCGTATTATGAATTAGCTATTTTTAGCTATAAAATGAGCTAAGATGCATGTTCAAAATTCTACCCATGAATGACATGCATGCTAAATGATGTTTTATGGAAGTTTATGAGAGTTTGGTGTTATTTAAACATCTTTTTCTAAGTGAATTTCATGAAAAATGAGCATAGGGACTAGTTTGTAAAAGTTTTGAAATTAGTCATACCTATTAGAAATAATGAGAATTGATAATGGCTATAGTACAGAAAATGAATCAGCTAATCATGTAGTCTAAGAAAGTTGAATGAAAATTATTTTACGAGTCTTGGGGCAAAAGTGCAAATATGAGAAAGTATAGGGGCAAAATATTAATTTTTCCAAAGTATGAGTTAAGAGTCAATTTAGTCAATGTGAGTTTTAAATGATCTATTTATGATTATACATCAAGAAAAATGAAGCCTGGATCGAAACCGAGGCAAGAACAAAGTAGATGACTAAATTGCACATCTACATACATTTTGTATATTGAGGTAAGTTTTATGATTTTTATCATTGAATTGCTTAGTATAATGTACACTATTTTCATGAATTATTTGATGTTATGTTCAACCAAGAAATCAGTGAGATTAAGTATGAGCAAGTCCCGATTGAAAATGAATTTCCTAGGATACTCGATCTACCACATTATGAGAGCCAGTGTAAGACCATGTTTGGAACATGGCATCGGCAAATCAAGCAAGTTATCATGTAAGTCCAAGGCAAGCTTGGCATTGAGCAAGTTATCATGTAAGTCCAAGGCAAGCTTGGCATTGAGCAAGTTATCATGTAAGTCCAAGGTAAGCTTGGCATTGAACAAGTTATCATGTAAGTCCAAGGCAAGCTTGGCATTGAACAAATTATCATGTAAGTCCAAGGCAAGCTTGGCATTGAGCAAGTTATCATGTAAGTTCAAGGCAAGCTTGGCATTGAGCAAGTTATCATGTAAGTCCAAGGCAAGCTTGGCATTGAACAAGTTATCATGTAAGTCCAATGCAAGCTTGGCATTGAGCAAGTTATCATGTAAGTCTAAGGCAAGCTTGGCATTGAGCAAGTTATCATGTAAGTCCAAGGTAAGCTTGGCATTGAACAAGTTATCAAGAGAAAGACTTCATATAAGTCCCTTTCAAGACATGGCCTTGAAACCAAGATGAGATATTCCATGTAAGACCATATCTAGGATATGGCTTTGGCATCATGTTACGTGGGAAGAGATTTAGTATCCTCGGTTATTCGCCGAAATTCATCGGGCAAACGAGTAAAGTTAAAATAAGATAACAAGAAAGCTAAGAAAGCAAAGATAGCATCAAGATGAAAGTGAGCATTATTTGCGTTATGAATGATGAATGATAGACAATGATTATTATGTTAAAGTATGCTGATCAATGTGATCAAGTGATACAGGTACCTTGGTTACCTCTCAAGCATGAGATTTGTAAGTTTCATGAGATATGTATGAATCAAGTATGAGTAAGTAAGCTTTATAGCTGAAATCTATGATACCATTATTTATGTTAAATGGTTTATATCAAGCAAGAATGTACATTATATGCAAACTTACTAAGCTAAATGCTTACGCCTTTGATTCTTTCTTTCTATGTAGTCCCGCCAAGCTAACTTGTGGATCGTTGAATTCGGAGCTCGTAGCACACTATCAATCGCCATTTTGGTATAGCAAAGTTGTTTTATTAAGTATGGCATGTATAGGAGGCACTTCATTTTGAGTATATGTTTTAAGAAGAGCCATAGTATAGGCTATCTTGTTCATTATTCTTTTTGTATATGGCTAGAGAAATTGGCCAAATCGACTAAGTATGTATGCTTTTTGATATCAATGAAAGGTGTAGTAATTTGAGTAATTGAATTGAGTATGAATGTGATCTTAGTTTCAGTGGTGGTGATTGGCTTGGTAAATAGCCTCTAAGTGCCCACACGGTTGGACACACGGGCGTGTGTTCAGGCCCGCGTGAACCGCACACTTAGTCTTATAAATAAGGATAGGCCACGGACTAATCCCACGGCCGTGTGTTAAGGCCGTGCATGACACACGGTTAGAACATGGGCGTGTGCCCGGTCGTGTGAAATAAGTCAGTATATCAAGATGTAGTACACGGTCTAAGTCCACGAGCGTGTCATGGTCGTGTGGAAATCGGTAGAATACTAAGTTTTAGGGCACAGCCTGAGGACATGGGCGTGTATGCCTATGCAAAGGCGTGTCTTATATTACACGGGCGTGTAACCCCTGTTTCAAAGAAAAGTTTTTCGATAAGGTTCCGAAAGTTTACCAGTACGAGTTTAAGGCCTCGTAGGCCCATGAAATGTACGAATTGTTTAATAATGAGAAGTTTTAATTTCAGAACAAAATTTTATAGCCCGTAATGTCATGATTAAGTATGTTCAAGCATAGAAATGTCTCGTATCCAGTCTGAGCCTCGGACTCGGGTATGGGGTGTTACAGAATATGTGCTGCTCATTTGCTTCGCACGACGATATTTCATGTGACTTACTAGCGAGCTCATATGGATATTCAAGTGCATCATGGCCTTGGTCATTACTCCATTGGTTCGTTGAGGCTTTGTTTCCTAGTTGGCGCAACTCTATCATGAGCAACGTTTGGCTCTCTATAATCTCTCATTCTTTGTATACTCCCTCATTGTATACTTCCTCATGACTCCATTGCTTCGTCGAAGCTCCTTTCAACCAACCTGTTATGTTGTTCCATTCGTCGTCCCAATAAGTCCTCTCATCATTATTCCACCTATTATCAAATTCATTAATGATTAAATCAAATCGTCAATGAGGTAATTAAAAAAATAAAATTAATGAAAGATAAAAATGAAAAATTAACACTCTAAAATAAAAATACTTAATGAATAAAAGTTATATCACTATCTATACTAAATGAATCAATTTATAAAACCAAATTAAAATAACGAAACATAAATCATATCCATGGTCAACGAAAGTTCCTACTTAGTTTATTACGTGCAAAAATAAAAATTATTCTAATGCTGAAACCTCCATAGCAACAACGCCAACAACTTGACCGCCTCCCGACGTGCTAACATCGAGAGTGTGTACATCACTACAAAAGATAGGAAATTAGGCGATGTCCGTAAGTGTACGGGTCAAATTGTAATATAGTTTGTTAGTACAACAAAGTACTGAGAGTACTCCGAGGGTCGTACCCAAGGGAAGTTTACTTAAACTAATAATTACTTCTACACAAATAAATCTAAATAGTATTGAATCAAAACCATATTACGAGAGTTCATAATTGAAAGAATAAATAGAAAATAAAATAGATAAAAGAATTATATAGCCTAAAGTCATAGGATTGAAGGTCTATCAAGAGTAAAAACGATAGACTAACTTGCTTCAATGTTCATAGTTATCTCCTATTTCGGGTTCTATTCAATTAGCTAGTCATTAATCTAGCAGGGCCTCTCGGCCTTCTACTAACCTAATGAGTCGGCAAACACCACTTATCTCTCGATGTCACAAGTCAGACCAGGTCAGGCTAAGGGATAGTAGACTATACTGATACTGGGTTCATATCTACCTAAATGACTTCCTAGGGTCGCCAAGCCTAGGGTTTAAGTCCTCTTTCCCAACCAACTGATCCGCTAAGTATCCCTAAAACAGTTATTAACTATTCTCACATCCACTTGTTAATGTCCCTACAGGTTTAGTTACT
The DNA here is from genome assembly GCA_025698515.1 of Gossypium sturtianum. Taxonomy (NCBI): domain Eukaryota; kingdom Viridiplantae; phylum Streptophyta; class Magnoliopsida; order Malvales; family Malvaceae; genus Gossypium; species Gossypium sturtianum. The sequence continues at coordinate 65,305,065 of CM046946.1, read as the reverse complement.
CATGAACATAATAAATGCAAACTCTAATTTGAATGTAGACATCATAATAATATTAACAAACAAAATAAAGAAAGAGAAATTAAATCCTGATTAAAACTTGAAGTGCAAAAACTGAAATCTGTTGATAGTGTTGAAGATCCATAATCCTTACAAAGAACAATGAAAATAGCTTGAATGAAAAACTGAAAGCTAAAACCTAATTTACAAAGAAAACTAAAAACTAAGTAAAATCGTCTAGGGTTGAAGTCCCCATTGAATATGGTTATAATGTTGTTTATATAGGCTAAAATTCCACAATACTAAAGTGCCCCTTCGTTTATAATGTTAATTAGGGTTCTAAGTTATAAAAAGACCCTTAATTGCCCCTAAAAATCTCAATCGACGTATGCAGGGATTTTAGGTTGTGTAGAAGTCGTGTTGCAACATTCGCCTCCCGTATTGCAACATAGGTCGATGTCGCGACCTGGGCATCAGTTTTGGCCTAAATGTGCATCTTTAGCTCCCGATTGGCCTACATAACCCTATACCTTATTTAGATATCTAAGATGTAATAAAAACTACAAAAAAGCATAACTTGCTACTTCAAGCATGAAAACATAAATATATACTAAGATGATTTGATTCAACTATTAAACAAGCTAAAGTTATGTATAAAAAAAGATGTAAAAAATAATGTACTTCATGGCAGATTACTTCTCTAATGTGACATACATGTGGATTGCCAAGTAGATAATATGTAAACAATTAATTAATGTTTACAATTTAAAAAATTCAAAAAATATAAAAAATATTAAAATAATTAAAATTTATAAAATTTATAAAAAAACATTTTTAAATTTTAAAAAATTTAATTAATTGCTAACAAGACATATACGTGGCAATCCACGTGTTTGCCATGTCAGTAAAATTAACAAACATTTAATTTTCCATCATATTTTGGGTGATTTCACAATCAACGCAATTTTACGAGCTAAAAAAGATAAAAAATTAAATGGAGGGCTAAAATATTTTTTCTTTGCAAAGTTAAAAGACAAAAATGTTATTATGCCTTTTATTAAAATACAACAAAGTAGTTGACAAAATATTAACCCAATTTAAAGTGATGTTTTTAAAATTAGATTAGTAGTCTGATAGATCAAATCACCTAATTTTCGTTTGATTCTTCATTGATTTTTAAGTAAATAAATGATTCAAGTGATTCAATAGTGGAGTCAACCGATTTTTATCTTTGATTTAAGTAGTTAATAAGTCAATTGATTTTTTCCCTAGCTCTAGGCTGATGTATATCGACTGCCGGTCCAACTGTATCAAATCGATCGTAAAAATAAAATTGCATTTATTAAAAGCATGGCAATTTTAGCGAAACTGGTTGGTGAGAAACAAGTGTCGAAAATGGAGCGAAGCCATGGCACAACCCAACCCAAAATCTTTTGTAGTCCATTTGGGCCATTTGCTTCAGCCCTGAGGGATCTTCCCATACATCTGATCTCAATTCTCAACTCACTTCCAGTTTCCAACCTATCTAACTCGGTCACAGTTCAGAGTTCATAGTTGAGTCAGGGAAAGAACGACAGCGCTTTCTTCCTTCCCTACTGCTAATGCGACTTCTAACTAAAACACAAGGTATCGTTGCCTTTCAACTTCTTCCTTTCCATTTTCAATTGGGCCTCCTTCTGTTTTTCCCTTAAATTCTTTATTTATTGAACTGCTACCCATTTTAGATTAAGAATCCATATTTGTTTTTACAATCTATATTTTTGGGTAAATTTGATCATTTTATTCCCTTTTTGGCTGGCTTTGTTTAAGCTATCAATTTGCAGATTTACAGTAGAATCTAGTTCTTGTGCTCTATCAAACTAGGATTGTTTGTTTTAAATTTTGATTTATTGATGGATAGAAGGAAATGAAGCAGTTTTTGGATTTTAAAAATGAGTGTTAAGATATGGGTCAAACACTCTTCCCAACTAATGTTGGGTATTTTGTTTTAGTGTTTCTGAAGATACTTAATTTCGGTGTAAAATGAAATTTCAGTTTAATTTGCAGAGTTACCTGTCCATTTTGTTAACTGGGGTGACTTGTGTTACTGTTGAATGTTTTATACTAACTTTCTTTAGTGCTTAGAGTTTACCTTTTAGCTCAAGTAAGTAGTTTCATCTATACAAATTTGTCTGCTATTAAGTGTTGTGAGTTAATTATATGAGCCTCTCGGTGATTAGCGATCATTTTGACGATATTAGATGCTTGTGCATACTTCAATCGTGACATGTTATTTCTGATTAGAATAGCTCCTTAATGCACAATATTTTCTAAGGTTCTGTTAGTAGGAAATTTCTTAATTGTGTTTTTGTTATTTTATTGTAGTATTTATATGTCTTTTAGATTATTGTTTATTTGTATAGGTGCATAATGCATCAAGTCACAGTTCTTAGTGCTCGATGTTTCAAAGGAGGCCCTTGTAAGTATTCCAACTGACAGATTTGACAATGTATTAATTTTTGGCCGCAATGTTGAATCTTTCCCATTATATTAAACCTAGTGAAGCTGAAAATGTTCTTCTCTGCATTCAATTGTTTTATATTTTCCGTATATGTGGGAACAATGTAGCACTTAAACCAAAATGTTGGTTGATTTTGGTTGGTACATTCATATCTCTTTGTATAGAGTCCAATCCTAAGTTTATTCTAATGAACAACTTTAACTAGTTTGGTTATAGTTCAACCACTAGAAATTGAAATCACAAATTAATATCATGCATTTATAGTTGAACATTTTCTTGCTTTTATAATGTTTCTTTGACTCAACTATCACTATCATTCTTTTTCATCTTCTGTTTCTATCGTATTATGTAATACTATTTCCTCTTGCTTTAAGGAACATAAAATGGATGCTCCAAGCAAAATTGGTGATCGATCAACCAGTGATGTTGTTGTCAGGCTACGAACTCTAGAAGGGCGTGATGAGTGGATATATTGCCACTCTGACATCCTTGTAGAGAAGAGCAAATATTTTGCTGACCGCCTCTCTGACAATTGGCCAACATGTCAGATCCTAGACTCGCGCAACTGTGTTGAAGTATACTGCCAGGAATTAGACTTTGATCACCATGTCAATGTTCTACGCCTTTTCTACGTTGTTATAGATGGTTCAGTTGATGACTTGTGGAACGGTGTGAAAAATGCTCTTGGCATTCTCCAAGTAGGCATTCAACTCGGTTGCCCACAAATCGTAACTGCTTGTGTGAACTACTTGGAAGCTGTCCCTTGGGAAGAGTCCGAGGAGGAGGAGATTTTAAGAATCATACCGGGCATGGGTTCTGAAGTGGAGCCAATTCTTGCCCGTCTCCAACCAGTTAATCTATCAGCAATTCGTGGGATATTTATCTCAACTCTTCGATTTGCCATGTCATCGCCACCTTCTCTGATGAATGATCTTAAATCTTCGGCTCAAGAGCAGCTTGAGTACATGGTAACTGAAGATGACGATTCCCCTCTATTAATTGCTGATGATGATATCAAATCTGAGGTCAAAGATTGTGTTGGGAGACTATTTTCTAGATTTAACAATCTGCTAGAAGTGTATTTATGTGAGCCCGCAGAATCAGTTGATGAGGCAGGAAAGATGACATTATTTCAGTCCTATCTGGCAGACTTTTCATGGGCTTGTCAGCTGTTGTCAAAGTTGGAAATAATGAGGGTATTTGTTAACAGTTGGGTGGATGCATCCGATAAAATAGTGGCGATAATGCAATCAAGTCCCACAGTTGAAATGATTGGGATAAAGCTGAAGGTTGTTGAGGTTGTGGTGAAAGTTCTGGAATCAATCGGGTATGGCACTGTTATTCTGCCAACCACTAAACGGCTTCACATGGTGAAAATCTGGCTTCCATTTGTGCGGATTACAAAACCTTTGATTGATTCTGTCATGACTAGTGATGATGATTCTTTGGAATTTAAAATAGACGGTGAACTTTGGCAATCATTGGAATCAACATTTGTTTCCATAATTCTGGCGTTGCCATCTGTGAACCAAGCAGAGATTTTGACTGAATGGTTAGAAAATGAGCATATACGGTATCCTGATCTAACCGAGGCATTTGAGGTGTGGTGTTACAGGTCCAAGGTAGCTAACCGGAGGCTGGCATTGATAGAGGGTGGCCATTGTGCACTTTGAACCGTTTTCTCTCGTATTGTTTAGGCTCTGATTCAGTAACCATGCTCATCAAGCTTTTTCTTTTTTGTTTCGTTGTATATATATCAGGCTACAGTCAGGATTACAAAGGGATGTGATCATTAAATGAAGAGACGTCCGGCCGTCGCTGCTCTTTGTATGGTCTGAAATTGAAATTTTAGTGTTTGTAGATCATATAATGCTAGATCCCCTCTGTAATTGTTTAAAGCAGGTGATTAATCTCTTAGAAAATTAATCATGTCCTGGACTCATGGAACCAGATTATCACTTGTCCTTTTGCAGGCTAACTTCAATTTTAAATGCTAAATTCATTCCATTGCAGCCTTCCTTTGAATCTTGAGAAATGGAGGCCTCCAAAATTCAAAGTATCATTCCATTGGAGATTGTATTATGAAAATGATAGGTAATATATGTGATTATGGGATAGAATATATATATCTACATGATTTGGTGCTGGGTTTTGTACGTATATCTTTTAGTCATTTTCTAATACTAGTTAGAGTTGATCATTCCAATTATATACTCGGTCAACAAACAGTTTTGAAGATATTATATATTCAAGCAGAAAACAGAATGATTTTGAATCGATTTAATTAATGTTTAATCTTTGAAAGTAGAGATACTACTCTTCTTTCCCTTTATTTATTAAGGCATAATCTTGTAAGTCCGACAACTTGATGGACTATTGCTGCAATTTTTGTCTTATGCTTGGTTACTTTATTTAACCATTATCCTTTCTTTCCTTCTTTTTCTAAGGTTGTCTTTGAGAGGAGGGTCGCTTATCCATTATTTTGTATACTTTTGAATACTTTATCCATTATTTTGTAAAAGAAGTCACAGTTACAGATGATTGAATTTGGATGCCACCTGTTAAGGATAATTTGTGGAGTTAATTTTAATCATTTGAAGTGTTGATCTTAGTTGAATTCTGCTTTTGATGAGCTGACATCAAAGCTTTGAGCACCTTCATCAAGAATGTTGATGGTAACACTTTTGCTCCAAATAATTCAGTATAATTTTCGTCGTCCATTTCATGAAATACTTGATTCACACCCAAATTGACTAAAATTTTAATGTCATTATTTCCAAATAAACTAATTTGATGATATCGATCCATCTAAACCAATCCCCAAAACTTATAAAATTAATATACAATCCTCTCAAATATATATGGTGAGATCCTGAAATGTTTGAAGGACTCAAATTGTGCTATGCAAAGTATAAAGCCTATACTAGGAGAAATTTCTTCTTTACACTATACCATGCATTTCCCTTGTTCCCTAATGGATAGAAATGAAAATAGTGAAATATATATGTTTGTCTGGTTCGAATCACGTTCTTCAGGCGACAAAATCCGGTAATAATTGGGCTACAAACCTTTTTCTGTTCTGAAGGTTGATGCTCTCATACGCAGCCGAAGAGTGAGGTGTGGGAGGGTTTATGGCACCAAACTCATTTGGTTCATCAATGTCTAGCCTTCTCCCCATTTGCATTGTTTGGTTTGGGAGAAAATTCTGATGGGTTCCAGATAAGGAAAGGTTTTCACAGTGCGGAAGACCGAGTGTGAGGGAAACACCATTACCAGGAAACCTTGGAGCGAACTGTTCCGCATCGAACCGTCCGATTTCTCCGATAGGATACTGCCCGAAACCTCCCATGAAATCGGTGTTGGTCCCCATGAATGAGTACCCATCTTTGCTGAACTTCATGGAAACCTCATTGCTTGCCTCACTTTGATTCATGTCCATGTTCATGGATGGGACACTAGTTGGGGACTGCAACGGTTCATTGCTCCTTGGTTTCTTTGGGCTTCCTTGGGTGATCCCTTCTAATTCGGATGATCCAATGAGGGAGAAACGCGACTGCTGGTGTGCATTTCCTGCAAGGGGAGACGTTGAAGCAGTGGAAATGGACATTGATGAAACTTTCTGGTTCTCCCCAGGATTTTGGCAGCTTGGAGCTGTGGATTTGGATGCTGAATCTTCATGGTTTTCCGTCTTGCTTGTTTTGTCATCTGAAGTACCATTCTGTTCTTGCTCCTTGATTTCCTCTAAATACATCTCTTCCACCATTGGCTTCCATAGCCGAACTCGGGCATTTATGAACCAGTTAGACACCTGAATTATCACCAAAACAAACAAAATCCCTGAATTACATGTGCCACAATCGGGACAAGAGAGTCGCCAGACAAAGCCCATACCTGACTCCTAGTGAGCCCTGTTTGTTTTGCAAGCATGTGTTTGTCTGAATCTTTAGGATACCTGAAATGGGGATTAAGAAATTCGGATTGAAACTTTAAGGATGTTTCAAATGCAGTATTGAGAAATTTTCAGAGATTACATACGGGTGAAGGAAGTGTTCGAAGAGCCAAGCTCGAAGAACAGAAACTGATCTTTCAGGCAATCCTCTCTGGGGTCTCCAAGCATTGTGCTGGATCATTCCCAACTGCTGAAGTGCCCTTTGCTGTCGAAGATGATGATCCACGAACTTAAGTCTGGATCCCTCGATTTTGGCTGCTCCGCCTACACCATCTTCTTCGTCCCCTAAACTCTTGTTGGCTGCTCGGATTTGGTCAGTTATTGCATCTTTCAAACACCGAAATTGCTTTGAAATGGTCTTTAATGCAAGAGCTGTGTATGTTTTTGCAGACCCAATTCCAGCTGCTTGCTCAAATGAGGATGTTACAATCTGCATCTGGTGATGGTATTGCCTATACCTTTGTTCCACCTGCCAAAAAAAAAGAAAAAAGAAAAAAGACAACCATTTGATATCAATATGTTGTGCTTAAGCAATAAGGTTACGTTGGATGTCTAGAAGAAGTTTGGAATTCAAGAACCTGACTGACGTACTCTAATTGGTAAATTTCATTGATTTGAGGTCTAATAACAAACTAAAGCTTTCAATTAATTCAACAAAGAATCTTCAAGGATTGAAATCTAAAGAAATAAGACCTTAAAATACTAGACTTAAAACTTATGAACTTGCTTCTATCCCAGTTTTTTCCATATATATATATATATGCTCTAATTTCCATACCTCATCAAGCATGTTAATTAGCTTTGCTTTCTTCATCTGAATTTCCTGTTTCTCAGCCGTGGTCAGCTCTGCGGCGTGTTTCTCACCCGCCTCCCCACCACCAGAGCCATCCCCGGCCACCACCGATGACTCTCCCACAGCCTTGCTATTGCTATGATTATTTCCACCACCACCCTTCTTAGCCAATAATTCACTCTTTGTAATCCCAGTAGTGTTAACAGTAACAACCTCATCAAGAAGCTCTTGAGCAGCCTTCAAGTATTTAGAGCTCAAAAACACACTTTGCACACCCGACACCCTATGGTGCACGCCTGAACCCGAAGAAGCTGACCCACCTGAAACTGCTTGAGCCTGGGATCCATAACCCGGCTGCTGCTGGGAAGAAAGGGTCAAAGAGAGTCCTTGTTGAGCGCGAGGAGTTTCACGCGCCGATCCGGAAGGGTCAATAGGGTTGTACAAGTTGTAATGGACGCGCTGGACGAGGCCATGCAAGGGGGAGATATCGTGTGAGGTAGGGCCTTGATTGGCGGCTGAGGTAGCGGGGAGGGGGATGCCGACGAGTTGCTGAGTTTGGGGCGGAGAGAGGGAGTTAGGGTTGAAGAAAAGGAGGTTGCTGGCCGGGGGTGGTGGAGGGGTATCGGAATACTGAACATAGGCAGGGTTCATAAGTACAAGGGTTTGAAGGCCGTCAGTACTTGCTTGGATTTCAGGGTTCCCATGAAAGTACGTCGCCATCGGATGTTGTTTTCTTTGCTTAATTCTAATGTTGTTTTCTATGCTTTCACTTCACTGAAAAGATCAAAGAAACACCAAATTTATTATTATTATTATTATTATACTACTACTTTCATAATCACAAGCACTAGAAAAAGAAAAAAAAAATCATCCATAACATCAATAAAGTCTAAACATGTTTTACCTTATTCTCCGCAATAAATCCCCAGACTTTAAATCAACCCATTCCAGAACTTTCTGGGAAAAATGGGGTATTGATGATCTTGGGATGATCAAGTGGATCCTGAGAATTCAGTGGAAAGGAAAGGAGTGATAATCCTCCACAATTAATTTATGTATATAAGTAAATATGATTGGCTGGCTCGTCAAGGTTTGGGAACAAGTCTACAGCTTGAAGACATGGGAATAGTAGGAGAAGATGAAGAAAAGGATGAGGGTGAGGGAAGGAAAAAAGGGAGTATAGGGGAGAAAGTTTTAGTGTTTATATAAAGATTAGAGAGAGAAGGCTGAAATACAGAGATTGAAACAGAGAGAGGGAGAGAATTGATTATAGTAACAGTTAATAAGATTGGTACCTGGTGTGATGGTAATTTGAGTATACACGTGCTTCATCATCATCTTCACTGCAAAATAGAACTTTAAAAAATAATTAAAATTTTGACAAGTAAAAGCTAATATAGTTATAGCTAAAATACCATATAATTTAAATAAACAGAAAGAGATATGATGTATCTATCTCTGGAGTTTATGATTTTTTTTTTAATGATCTATCAGTAAGTTAGTCTTTTATTGTCAGACTCAATATCTCTGCAACTCCCCCTCAATTGAAACTGGAAAAAGAAAAAGGTATCAGAGCGATTAATGGGTGACCTTCAATTACTCTTCTTCACCTTTCTCTTTAATGGGTTTTTAGTTAGGTGAAGTGCCTGCAAATACAACAAAACAAAGGGAACTTGTGTGATTTGACCCTCCCTTTTCATAAACTATACAAAGCAACCTTTTTTTTTCTTTTTACTTCTTCTGTGAAAGAAAAAAAATGAGTGTGAGATATGATATGTGTATATATCAAGCTGTTTTCATAAATAATAATTGACACAAGATTTGAAAAAAAGTCTCCTTTCACAATGTAAGCTTAATTAAAATAAAAATAAAAAAGAAAATTATGGTAATCATAATAATAATACAAGAAAAAGAAGAGAAGATGATGATGATGAGAGAGGGTAGAAGAGGGTCCTACTCCTCAATTCATACATTAAATATCTCTTTGTCTTTTTTCGTTTTTCACTTTTTTTTTTCTCTCTTTTTACATAATTTTGGGGCTAATATTTTTGTGGTTGGATGCCAGTGTTTGAAGATAAAGCAATTAAATTGCCAAGGAATACAGAACCAACCGCCATAACACCTACTTTAATGCTTCAAAAAATGAAATAAATACTAGTAGAGTACATATATACACTTCATAATTTAATTTCTATTTTTTTACAAATTTAAAGAATACCCATTGTTTATCTGCATGAGAATTTTGAATTTAATATATATATATATATATGAAATCTACCAAAAGTAAACTGTTTTGATCTGTGAAACAAAACAAAAAAACAGTGGGGTCCTAATCAAATGCATGAATGTGTGAATTTGAATCAGTGCTCCCTAACTGTGTAGGGCCAAATTGAGTTTCTCTCGTACCATCCCTAACCCTTCACCAAAACTGTACTACAAAATTACATAAAACAAGAAATCTACTACTAAATTTACACTTTCTGACTTTAAACTTCTTTATTTCTCTCCCAAATTTTGAATTTTTTAATATATTCCTAAAAACCAAAAAAACTTTAAAAAAAAATCAAGGTGACTGACAGACAGTAATTGGTATATATAATTAAAAGGAAAAGAATAGTTTGACCAGAGAAAAAAAGGTGAAATGCAACAAGACATTGGATACTCATGGATAAATTTAGCTTTAACGTTTATTTTTTTATGGGTTATTTTGATTTTTTATTTTTGAAATTTAGTTAAATTATTTGTTTTTTATTAAAAAATTTATTGAATTATTAAAATATTAATGGTATTGATGTGACAATTCATTTAAAATTTTATCTATAAAATGGATAAAATTTTTAAAAAATTTTACAAACTTTTTAAAATTTTGTTGATTTTTTAAATATTTTTATGATTTATAACATGGATTGACATATTAGTGGTCACATTAATACCATTAAAATTTTAGCAGTTCAATAAGTTTTCTGTCCAAAATTAAAATAATTTAACTAAATTTTAAAAATTGAAGGTTAAAATGATAAAAGAAAAAAAAAGAATAATAGTGAAAAGAAATAAAAGTTACAGAGTAAATTAATTTTTATGCCTATTATAATTGTATTTAAGCTTTTATATTAATTATATAATATTGAATTAATTAACTCTTTGAACAACAGAAGAGACATTGCAATCACCATCACAGTAACACATTCTCTGATCAAATTAAAGTCATCTTAATTATTAATAATAAGCTAGAGTTCCTAGGATTCTCACCCCCAATGAAAAACTTTTCACTTTTAATTGTCAGCTCAGGTAGTGAAAGATCATTAACTTTAACATTCACTGCCATAAAAAGTAAACGCATCAATTGAAAACTCACCTGAAAGAGAACCCATATCTCTCATGTGGTCAGTCAACTATAAAACTACTTCCCCTCAATTTTCTCATTGGCTTAAAAGAGTTACAACTTTCTATACTTTGTTTTTTCAAAAAAAGAAAATACAGTATAAAATTCATGTTTTTTTTTTACTGCCCGCTGTACTTAAACGAGAAATTCATGCAGTACAATTTTGAGAAGTCTCCTTTCATCCAATTCTGGGGGTAAGTGTACAATCATGTTCTTGCCTTTAGAACAACGTCAAATTTAGTGCATGTGAAATTAAATACTGGTTCAGAGTTGGAATTCAAGAGTTGTATTATCAATTCTTTCACCATTCCATTGTGGTTCATTTTGACCTAATTAAATTACTTTTATCATTGAAAGTTTATGCATTCTGCCTTTTTTTTTCTATTGTTTTTAAGTAAGATCTACTCATCACCTCAAAACTAAACTTATTTTGAGTGAAATTTTTTATGGTACCTTCCAAAAAGTGAAATTTGCTTTTTCCCCGCAGTTCAAAAATAGTTAAAAGATCACTAAGTGTCTCATTTATTTAATTTTCTTTAAATATCAATTAAGGATATATAATAATTTTTTTAACTTTGCTTCTAAAATTTTAAAAAAATATATCGGCAATATATCAAAAATTATTGTTAAGGGATTGTTAAATCACTTTTTTTTTTTTATAATTGAGGGAGGGGAATATAATTGCTTAGAATCGAAGTCAAACTCTCATGCCTATAACATACTACTCTTGCAACTAAACCAAAAGATTATTGGCTTAAATCACTTTTTAAAAAGTCATGTTCCAACATATTTAAAATTCAAATAAATACATTTGCAACTCATTCTCTATTAAAAATCTCATTATTCTCAAAAGTCTCAAAACTTAACTAAAACTTTGATCATTTAACCTATTTTCAAGCACCGTTATTTGCCCAAGCTCAAAGTTTCAATTAAATTTTGAGAGGATTTAGATAAAAATATTAGACTCGTTTAAAATATAATTTGATTTGTACTCTAATATTCGGGCCCAACTCATTTTGAAATATGATATTATACTATATTATTTTTATATATTATGCATTTATGTCATATAAAAATTATATTTTTAATAATATTAATATATAATACTATAATGTAAATATTAAAATATATATTAAATTATTTATATTTAAAATTTTAATGAAAGAAAAAAATATTAAAATATTAAATTAAAAATACGACGCGGGGGAATTAATCATTTATAAATGAGTGGTGAATTATACTAATATCATAAATTATAAAAACGTTTGCCCTGGCCTATGTTGACCCAATTTTCTTTTAATTTCTCTGACAGATTTTTTTGGTTGTTATTTTCCATCTTCTTCAACTTATTCTTTTAAAAAAAAGTTTGCTAGCACTTCAAAGTTAAGTCGCTATTAGCTCCATTTATATATTAAAAGTAAAGAAAACTTAAAAATCTTTACTTTTCAATATACCTAATTAAATAAATTATTTAATTGAGTATGGGTTTGTCTATCGTAGTACATCGTCGTACGGATAGGCTTCCTTGATGGAATCTATGGGACTGCAGACACATGAAAGTGGTGTACATCACATCACATCAAACTAACCTCCCCCCTAAAATCTATGCCTTTTCTTGATTGAATATTCATTCTTTTTTCTTTTTTTTTTCTCTTTGGTTAAAAACGTTTTATCAGTATATTTTTCTATGATGATGCGAAGCTTACATGAGAGGTATGAAATTCAAATGGTTGTCTTTTTATTATAGTTTACATATATAATTTTATTTTATTAGAGTTATGCGACTTAAATTCTTATTAAATAATATAAGAGATTGTTTGCAAGTTAAGTTAAATAAAATATATATATTTTTTAAAATATTTAGTATTTATTAGTATAATATATTTATCATTTATCAGTATAATTTATTTGACTTACGAATTTAACATGTAAACAAACACTTTTACAACCTTAAAAAACACGCCAATCAAAAGATTAGAACTCATAACACACTTTTGGAGAATTTTATTTTTACGTTTTGAAGATTCTTTATTTTTGAGTTTCGGGGCTTAGTTTTTATCTCCATCTTTTGTACTATTTAATTTTTATCTCCATCTTTTGTACTATTCATTCTTTTATCATTATAGTAAAATTATCTTTGCCCGTGATTTTTTTATCATTTTTGGAGAGATTTTTCCACGTTAAATTTTTGTGTTCAATTTCTTGATTTCTTCCACTATTTTTACTTATTCGTTGCTTAATTGAGTCTATCCCCAACAACTGGTATCAGAGCTAGTTTAATTTTTCGTATATCAACCCGTTTAGAGATGGCAGCAAGAAGGTTTGACATTAAGAAGTTTGATGGTGTCACAAACTTCAATTTGTGACAAGTTCTGATGATGACAATTCTAGTTCAAACCGGCTTGAAAAAGGTCGTTGCCGAGAAAAAGCCTGAGAATCTAGATCAGACAGAATGGGAAGAGCTTGATGAAAATGCACTGTCTGCAATCCAGTTGTGCCTCGCGAATAGGGTATTGTAGGAGGTATTGATAGAAAAGGTTAGAAACTCTTTATGCGACTAAGTCTCTAGCTAGCTGTTAAGTGTTGAAACAACGTCTATTTACGTTTCGCATAAACAAAGGTGAGCTTCTTAAAGATCATAAAAGTCAATTTATTACTCTTTTGAATGATTTAAAGAATGTTGAGGTTAAGATTGACGAAGAAGATCAGTCTATGCTATTATTGTGCTCTTTACCCTCTTCATACAAGTTTTTCATGGAGACTCTAATTAATGGCAGAGACAAACTCTCATTCAAGGATGTGAAAGGTCGTTTGTTGAGTAAAGACAAACTCGACAATGAGTTTGGTTCGGATAGCAAGGCAGATAGCCAAGCTTCCGTGGTAGCATCAAAGAAGCGAAACAAAATGTGTTGCTATTGTAAGAAGTTAGGTCACGTCAAAGCAGATTGTTATAAACTACGAAATAAAAGGGTTGCTAAGAGTAACAAGGAAGATGTAGCTGGTGTTAATTTGGCCGATGAAAGTCAATGAGTGATAGCTCTGAGCTTACGTCTGACTGGATCCTAGATTCAAGCTATCTTCAAACCTTTTACACATTATCGCTTCGGTTGAAACACATTCCCGAGCATATTGACTTAATCTCACAAATTCTCGTTCATATTCAGTGACAGTCATACGACCCTGTTTCAGTTCAAGAAACTCTTTTCATTTTTGATCTATAAATCTCTGGCTAATATATTTCTTCCGGAATTCAGACTGAAAGAAATCCCATGTAACCCGTTCTTTTGGAACAACAAAAATCAAAGTCTTCCACCACTGATAAGCTGCATCTCGTAACATAGAAACGTCACATTTTATGCATTCATCAGGAGTCAATGACATTTCATCAAACACTAGAACTGTGTTCTCGAGCCAAAACTCATCTTTCTCAACATCATCATCACTAATGGCCCTGAGCTCTTCAGCCCTATACTTACGAATTTTATCGACCGAAGGCTTATTCAACAGATTCAAGTTCATAACCGAAGGTATAGTAGAAGTCTAAGGAGGATTGGGCGGGGGCGGAGGTTGTGAAACAGCCGGATTTGTTCTAACATATTGAGTGAACCACTCATTCATCATTTGGAAGAAGGCTTGTTTAGCCTCACCTTCCTGACCGCTAGTAGCCGGTCTCGAATCGATGGATGTTTGTCCTTGAGCGGGAGCAGCACATTACTTTCAACATCGTCACTCTGACTCTTTCGGGATCCATTTACTATACAAAAAATACATTTTATACGTCAGGATTCATCACACTATCACAGTTCGTATATATGGCATGTATAGCTAAACTCTCACACGCTACGTTAGTCCTAGAATCGACTAAACCGTAGCTCTGATACCAATCAAATGTAACACCCCTAACCCGTAACCATTGCCGATCTAGGGTTAAGAGGCATTACCGGACAATTGGAAACTTTTACAAACATTACACAATCAATATGTATATCATTGTCATATCATAGCAGAATATAAGTATATAGTCCCTTAATGAGGTCTATGAGACCTTAAACATGCATTGGAAAGGGGTCGGGACTAAACCGGAATCATATAATTTTTTTCAAAAAATCAAATATTTTTCAAAGTTATAGAGGTCACACGCCCGTGTGGGTAGGCCGTGTGCCTCACACGGCCTTAGACACGCCCATGTGCCTGAGACGTGTCAAAACAGGGCATACATACTGACTTGTCCACATGGCCTGAGACACGCCCGTGTGCCTCACCCGTGGTCAAGCCTGACTTGCATCACACGGCTAGTCACACGCCCGTGTGTCCAGCACGTAGTCGAGCCTGACTTGTTTCAAATTACAACCACGAAGGACACGGTCAAGCCACACACCTGTGTGCTCAACCGTGTAGGCAAATATAGGCCATTTACAAGGCCAAATTGCCACCCACACATTAGATTATACCTACAAACATTATACCAATTCAAATCATATCACCAATGCAACAAAACATACCAAAATAGTCATCTTTTCTAGCCATTCAAGAACATATTCAACACACCAACTTATATACCAATTAGCTCAATCTAATCACAAACATTTTTCAAGTACAACTCATCCACAACTTACCAATTCATTATGATACTCTTTCATCAATATAATACTAGTTTTGCATCATAAAACTTACCATAAGTTGGACTATCTCATTACCTCAAACATTTGCCAACAAACCATACCAAACTATGCATCATTTAGCATAAATTACTCATTCATTTCATATTCATTACTTAGTCATATCACATGGCTATTTATATACAACTCAAAACATAATCCAAACTAACTAGCCTATACATGCCATATTTAACTATGTACACATTCAAAAGGTACCGAAATGAAGTTTAATACTGTGGTGATGATCCTCGACGATCCCCGAGCCTTCCGTAGCTTTAACGATCTATAAAAAAATGTAATCACACACAGAGTAAGATTTCAAAAGCTTAGTAAGCCATATACAAATAAAATTAACATAATAAACATTTATAACCATTTCAAATACAAGAACTTTAACATATCTCAATAGCTTATTCATATTTCTCCATTCTAGCTCAATGGTATCTAACCATTTGCTCATCAACATATCTCATCTCTATATATTTCTTTGGATCATATCACATTCATACATATATCACATTATGTCTCAACATTTCTATGCACATATTTTTATTAGCAAATTCACATATACTTACCTTTCATACTCAAACATAGAGTACATCTCAAACGTACCTAAAACGAATACGCATTTCACATAGTATTTCATTTCTCAGAATTGCCCATTGAACCATTCAGAATCAAATAGGATACTCAGAATGCTCAGAATAATTATACAATGCCAATGTCCCAGACGTGGTCTTACATGTAATCAAATATCGATGCCATTGTCCCAAATAGGGTCTTACACGAATCAAATACGATGCCAATGTCCCGGACATGGTCTTACACGTAGATCTCATATCGATGCCAACGTCCCAAATGTGGTCTTACACAATATCACATATCGAAAACCTATGTCATGACATATAAAATCCTATCTATTCCTAGGTTCGTATGGGACTTTTCGGACATTGACACATTGACACATTGTCGATACTTTCTCGGTTTTCACATGTATATCTTCCAAAGCCATTCATCACAATTCAATAATATATGAACATGAATAAATAAACTTAAATACATTTATTTGTATATAGACTTACCTCGGATTCGGAATAAACAGACGGATTCGGCTACTCAATCACTTTCGACTTCCCTCGGTCTAAATCTGTTTTCTTTGGTTCTTGATCTATACATATTCAAATTTAATCCATTTATTCACCAAATTATTCAATTCAATCCAAAAACACATATTTAGGGCATTTTACAAATTAGCCTTCACATTTTCACATTTTGTCATTTAAGTCCCTATTTCACAAAATCACAAAATACACATAATTCAATATAACCCATGCTTAGCCGAATTCTCTATAGGCCCCTAGCAGCCCATATTTTTCATTTATTTCACATTTAGTCCCTCAAAATATTATTTTCTCAATTTAATCCTAATTACTCAAATTCACCAAAAATTCAAAGACAAACTATGTTAATCTATCACATATCTTTCATATTTCATCCTCAAACATCACAAAACTCATGAATTCATCAATGGAACATTTCAAAATTATCATCAATTCACAAAATTAAGGCATGGGTTTTGAAGTATTCGAAGCAACGATTACGAAAACGTAGAAATCATCAAAAACTGAAACCAAAACATACCTTAATTTGCTTGAACAAGGGCCGAATACCTAGCTTGGTTTTCTTCTTTTCTTTTCTTTGTATTTCGGTAATATAGATGATGATAATGGCTTTATTTTCATGCTTTTATTTTATTTAATTCATAATAATATACTTTTTACTACTTTACCCTTATTAATTAACATATAAAACTTATAATATTAAGGCCATTCATGTCCATTATCAATCATAATGGTTTAATTGCCTCATAAGGCCACTACATTCAAAAGCCAACTCAATTAAGCAATTTAACATATAGAATGCCATTTTTTCCTTTTATGCGATTTAGTCCTTTTCTCAATTTAAGCACACAAACAACGAAATTAATTCACAAAAATTTCACACATACCAATTCACATGCTATAGACTCGGAAAATAATATTAAAATATTTTTTGACTCGGATCTGTGGTCCTGAAACCACTATTTCGACTAGGGTATAATTCAGACTGTTACAGGATATGTGTTTAGGGCTTGTGATAAAATTGGTTGATAGTGCCTTGCATGTTTATTTTGAACATAAATATATGGTAAGTTATTTACCATGTTATACGAACTTACTAAGCATTTCATGCTTACTCTGTTTTATTTTCCCTTATTCTATAGTAATTCGGAAGCTCGTTAGATTGGAAGCATCGGTGGAGATCACTCACACTATCCATCGGCCATTCTTGGTATATATAGAAAATTAAATATGGTTATAATGACATGTATAGGTTAATTAGCCAATGTTGGCAAGTAAATGTTTGGGTTATAACTAGCCATTGGAATGGCTTATGATGAACATGTATTGATATGTATAAATGAGGCTATAACATGTTTGGTGTGTGCTTAAATGATTGATTGGTAGAAATCATGTTGGCATATTGAAAATTAATTCTAACATATTTGGTAAAATATGTATATAGGTGAATTCGATAAGTTAAGTAAGTTTGTATATTTAATTACATGATGGTAAAGTGTCATTTGAGGTGTTTATGTAACAGTCCGATTTAGACCCTAGTCGAAATAGTAGTTTCGAAACCACAAATTCGAGTTAGACAAATATTTTAATATTATTTTCCATGTTTACAGAATGTGATTAAGCATGTGTGAAAATTTCGTGATTTAATTTATCCGTTTGTGTGCTTAATTGCAAAAAGGAATAAATTGTAGAGAATGCAAAAGTGGCCTTCTATTTGTTAAAGTGTTGAATTGTTATGTCTTAATCATTATGAGGTCCTTATAATGCAATTGTACCATTTTATTTATGAATGGACATATATGTACATAGTTAGTGGATTTTGAATGTTATTAAAAGGGTTAATATGGTAAATTATGTAATAATATGATTTAAAATAAAAAAAAATAAAGAAAAGGAGGCCATTATCATCTTCTTTGGCCAAAAATACAAGGAAAAAGAAAAAGAAAAAGAAAGCTAGGGTTCGGTACATTCTTTATTCAATTAAGGTATGTTAATTATTCGATTTTTGATGATTTCTACATTTTTGTGATCGTTGTTTAGCATTCTATCAAGCCCATGCTTTAATTTTAGAATTTGATGATAATTTTGAGTTATGCCATTGATGATTTTGTAAGCTTTGTGATGATAGTTGATGAAATATGAATGATATGTGAAAGATTAACATGTTTTGTGTTTGAATTTTTGATGAATTTGACTATTTTGGGCTAAGTTGTGAAAATGATATTTTGAGGGACTAAAATGTGAAATAAATGATATATATGGGCTTATATGAAGTGTATTAATATTCTTCTAAGCATGGGTACAAAGAAATTATGTGTATTTTGTGAATTTATAAAATAGGGACTTAAATGTCAAAATGCAAAAATGTGAGGGTTAATTTGTAAAATTCCCTAAATGTGTGTATTTGGATTGAATTAAATGTTTTGGTGAATAAAAGAGCTAAATTTGAATGTGTATAGATCAAGAACCAAAGAAAACGGAATTAGATCGATGGAAGTCGAAAATAGTAGAATAGCCGTTCGTTTTCGTTCTTTTCCGTACGAGGTAAGTCTATATACAAATAAATGTGTTTGATTTGGTTTATTCCGTTTATATAAAATTGAATTGTGATGGATGTTTATGGAGGACGTATATGTGAAATCCGAGAAAAGTTCCGACAATGTGTCAAAGTCAGAAAAGTCCCGTACGAACCTTAGGAATAGTTAGGATACGTATGTCATGACATAGGGTTTTCGATATGTGTTATCGTGTAAGACCACGCCTGGGACGTTGGCATCAATTTGAGTTATACGTGTAAGACCATGTCTGGGACATCGGCATCGTATATGATTTCGTGTAAGATCCTGTCTGGGACAGTGGCATCGATATTTGATTACATGTAAGACCACGTCTGGGACGTTGGCATTGTATGAGATTTCTGAGCTATCCGGGTATCCTATTTAATTTTGAATGGTTCAACGGGCATTCCGAGAAATGAATGGTTATATGAAATGTGCATCCGATGCAGGTACGTTTGAAATGTATACAAAGTATGGGTATAAAAAGTAAGTATATGTGGAAGATGTGGAGTTGAGATACATGTTTGAGAACAATGAAATAAATTGTGTTATGATCAAATGAACTACATGGTGATGTGGTATGTTTGAAAGAAAATGGTTAGGAACAATTGAACTAAGTGAGAAATATGAAAATTTCTATTGTGATATGCCATAGTTTATATCAATGAAATGGTTATATATGTTATATTTAATGAGTTTATTTGTATATAGCTTACTAAGCTTTTGAAAGCTTACTTTGTGCGTGTTTGCATTGTTTTATAGATTATCGAAGCTACTGGAAGCTTGGGGATCGTCGAGGACCATCACAACTCTATCAAACTATACTTTGGTACCTTTTGAAAATGTATATATTGAAGTATGGCATGTATAGGCTAGAAATGTTAAGATAAGTTTTGGTGCATGTTTGTGTATATAAAGCCATGTGATATGGCTTATTAATGAAAGAGATTATGAGTGAATTTAGTCCGAGTTATGTGAAGTAAGTGTTGATATGTTTTGATATGTTCATGAATGGTCAAAAAGATAGTCATTCTTGGTATGTTTTGGTTGCTTTTGGAGTATGAAATGATGATTGTTTGGTACTTGTAGGTATGACCCTTAATGGGTGGTAATTTGGCCTTGCAAATGGCCTATAATTACCCACACGATTGAGCACACGGGCGTGTGTCCCGACCGTGTTCTTTACTGTCTTAATTTGATATAAAATAGACTTGCACACGGGCCAGACACACAGGTGTGTAACAAGCCGTGTGATTCAAGTCAGTGTTGCCCACAGGTCAAGCACACGGGCGTGTCTTCGGCCGTGTAGTGCAAGTCAGAATGTATGCCCTGTTTCACACGGTCTTAGGCATGGGTGTGTCTTGTGGCCGTGTGAGGCACACGGCCTATACACACGGGTGTGACCTCTGTAACTTTGTTAAATGTTTAAATTTTTGGAAAAATTTGTAAGTGCTCGGTTTAGTCCTGACTCCTTCCCAATGCATGTTTAAGGTGTCGTAGACCTTCTCAAGGGACAAAGTGATTATGAATGTTGATATTTTTTTGATGTGAAATGTATGTTTGTGAAATGTTCCGATTTGTCTGGTAATGCCTCGTAACCCTAGTTCGGCGATGGATACGGGTTAGGGGTGTTACAGTCTAAGAGCACATTAGTTGTATGTGATGATATGTCATGCATGAGACTTTATTTTGACTTGAATTAATTATTTCAAAATGGCTTGTAAATATGTTTAAGTATTGGTGTAAGAGGAAGACAAATTGGGTGAGAAATCTAGCTTGGAAAATAGCCTATTTTTGTCCACATGGGCAGAGACACGGGCGTGTGTCTCAGCTGTGTGTGGCACATGGCCTAGCATATGGGCATGTGATCTGGCCGTGTATCCCCTACATCTTTAAAATGTCAAAACAGAATGCTTAGAATTGATCACACGGCCTAGCACACGGGCATGTGGCTTGGTCGTGTGACCCCTGCACCTACACACGGTCTAGCACACGGGTGTGGGACCTGACCATGTGACCCAAGTCAGAGAGTTACACGGCCTGAGACACGGGCGTGTCTCTGGTCGTGTGATTCACATGGCCTGACCACACTAGCGTGTGACCCCTATATCTAGGAAAAAATTTGAGATTTTGCAAAAAATTCTCTGAGTATCCGGTTTAGTCCTGACTCGTTTCTAATGCATGTTTTGGACCTCGAGGGTTCATATAAGGGACTTTATGATTGATTTCTGACATGACTACTGTATGGTGTAGAATATCTGTTATTTAATTTGTAAGTTCTGGTAATGCTCTGTAACCCTATTTTGGTGACGGTTTTGGGTTAAGGGGTTACATTTATTGGTATCAGAGTACGGTTTAGTCGGTTCTCAGACTGAATATAGAATATGTGAAGTCTAAAAATACATGCCATTATATAACTTGTGATAGTGTGATATCTCCCGACTCTGATGAGAATTTTTTACCTAATAGACAGAGACGCTTTCCAACTGAGCTAATTCCGGTAACGTTGAAAGCAATACTCAAGTATCTGAGTAAAAATGTTGTTTATGATGAGTAGAAATTCATAAAGGTATGAAATAAATTTTTTATAATGAACATGTTGATGATAAATGTTATGTTATACGTGTGTATATATGAAAGTTAAATTTTTAGGCTTTACGTCCTTCACCCCCTTACCAGTACAGTTTTATACAATGAAATTCACAAGATTTATATTGATTCAGTTCACAAGTGTGAAACTGAAAAGTTTGGTGGCTGAATGATTAGAAATGTAGTCAGAACTGAGAATGAGTTAGTAAGTAAAGACGGTTTTAAAAGAGATATAAGATTTTTCTGAAGATTATTTGGGATATGCAATGTCACTGTTAAGAAAGAAGTTATTCATGGATAATTGACTTATTTAGATATGGTATCTATAGAACGGATTAGCCAGAAATTTCTTCTAAATTAGTTCATTTAGTGAACTAAATAATATTACACTATTAATGACTTTAGTAGTCAATGGAATAGTAATGAAATTGCAAAGATATTTGAATACAGCTGCTATAATTAGGTATTTTACAGCGATCTCTTCTGGGTATTTCATATGATCTCTTCTGGGTATTTCATATGTTCTGTTATTCTCAGAGAATATATATGTAACTGTTCATGTTCAGGTGAAATAACTATCATATAGAAAGGCTGGCCAATTATAATATTAGATTGAAATTATTGTAAGTCTAGTTGATTCATGAGCGGTATTGCTCTACCTTTCTTTGGTTTTCTAATCAATTATGTTTAAGAGAAGACTTGATGGTAAGATTTGTATGATACTATTTTCTACTTCTACTGGTTAAAGCTCTGAATTGCAAATTTGCAATTTACACTATCTCTATCACAATTTTTTTTAGTGCGTATGAGCAACATTATTCTTCTGAACTTTCTCTGGGAAATCACCGATCTCTTTATCATTCAATATAGGTTATACTTTTAGAACTTCTATATAGCTTCACATTATGGATTTTATTATCTCGGTATTCTTATCATTCTTATGGTCTAATCTTATCTATCAAACATGGTTTATCTGTGAAAGATATTCATTGGCCGGAGGTAATTACATTTATTACTATTTTAAACTCTGACTCGATTATGGGAGCTCGTGATATGGATCTTAGATTATAGAAATTGTATTATGGCACTGGTTGTTATTGGAACTACTTTTGAAACATTGTCCCTATTGTGGCACTATGGTTCTTAATCTTTCTGATGGTTGTGGCCTTGGAATAATTCAAAGCTTCGGTGTTAAAAATTGAAATAGCTTATTTATATGATTTTTTTTAAATTTTTGTAGAAGGGTTTTCTATGATAGCTATACCAATGACACGGTTATTTTAGAAAGAAGTAAGATTTGAATATTTTGATAAATGTCAACAAAGTTACGATCAGTTGAAAGCTCTGTGGACCGCAACATCAATTCTGGTTCAGCCTGAATCGGGTAAGGAATTTGTGATTTACAGTGATACTGTAACACCCCTAACCTGTATCCATCGTCGGACTAGGGTTATGAGATATTACCGGTCGAATCATAACATCTAACAACCATTGCTCACACATCAGCATATCATAGTTAATCAATAACACAAAGTCCTTTTAGAGGGTTTACGAGACCCTAACCATGCTTTAGAAAAGGTTCGAGACTAAACTGATCACATTTAAAACTTTTACGTAACTTAAAAAATTTTTCTTTCAAAACAGGGCACACGCCCTTGTGGCTAGGCCTTGTGCCTCACATGGACATGCCTTAGACCATGTCTTACCCTGTGTGCAACACTGACTTGGGTCACACGACCTGTCACACGCCCGTGTGTCTGACCCGTGTGCAACACTGACTTGGGCCACACGGCCTGTCACACGCCCGTGTGCAACAATGACTTGAAACACACAGCCTGTCACATGCCCATGTGTCTGGCCCGTGTTCAAGTCTGACTTGCTTCGATTGGGACATTGAAGGACACAGTCGAGACACACGCCCATATGCTCAATCGTGTGGGCAATTATAGGCCATTTACAAGGCCAAATTGCCACCCATTTTGGGTCATTCCTACAAGCATCACTCTATACTCAATTCGTGCCCAATTAATGGTCAAAACCCTACCAAAACCTGCAAAATTCATGCTACAATATTCTCATTCATTTCCATATACAATTCCAACTCAAAACATGTCCATTTCATGAACCAATTCCATACCAAAAGCATAGGATTCACATATCATTTCAAACAATTTCAAACATGCAATATATTCACCATCTCAACTACCAAATCAAGTATGAAACATACTATTTTTATTTCACTAGAGCATACCATAATGGCCATTCACACAAGACCATTTATACACATCACATACACCATTTTCACATAGCAAAACATATACCAAAATCAATCCAAAGTCTCATCCATTATCAAGCCATATCACATGGCAAGATTTATACATCTCAAAACATTCCACAACCTCACTAGCCTATACATGCCATATACCATAAATACAACTTTCAAAAGGTACCAAAATAGATGTCCGATAGTGTGATTGAGTCACTGATGATCCCCGGATTCGAGCTAGCTTTAAATACCACTGTAAAATAGAGAAAGACTTTACACAGTAAGCTTTAAAACTTAGTAAGTTCGTAATTTAACACAATAAACTCAACAATTCAAATTCAATATGAAAAATTAACTAACACTTAGTTCCATTCACATCACTACTCAATCTCATCTGTGGCTTTTACTCACTTTCATACCATATATATAGGTTCATATTGTAATAGCCCGATTTAGGGCCTAGTCAGAATAGTGGTTGCGAGACAAAAAATTTGAAGTAGAAATATGTGTTTTGTGATTTTTATGAGGCTTATGATGTGGTTGCATGATTGTGTGAGAATTTTATAAGGAAATTTTATTAATTAGTGATCAATTTGTCCATTAGGACTAAATTGCAAAGATTAGAAAGTATGAGATTCTTGAAGATTCAAGTATGAAATAGAATAATAAAAATTATTAGAGGTCCTTACTTAACAATTAAACCATTATATTTGATGATGGACAAAAATAGGCATGGGAAGGAAAAATCTTAAGAAAGGGCCTTAAGGGCATTTTTGTCATTTGGTTAATAAAAGAATTAAAAGGGAAAAAGAAGTAAAAATTCATGTCCATCTTCTTCTCCATAGCTGATAATTACAAGGACTCCATAGCTAGGGTTTCTTCAACTTCCAAGCTTGATAGTAAGTGTCTCATAGCCTCGTTTTTAATGTTCTTCGTATTTTTGAGATCCTCGTAACTCGATTTAACTATTTCTAGCTATATTTTGAGCTAGGGTTTATGTTAAAAAATTTACCCATGTATGACATGCATGTATTTTGATGTTTTATTGAAGAATATGAAATTTTGATGTATGATAAACATCTTTTTCTAAGTGATTTTCATGAAAAATGCATAAAAGGACCAAATTGAAAAAGTTATAAAAGTGGCCATACATGGGTGAAATAGTGGAAATTAGGGGCTGTTGTAGTTAAGAAAATAATTTGGCTAGGCTTAAAATACAAGAAATTTGAATAAAAATCATTTTATGAACCTATGGGCAAAAGTGTAATTATGTGAAAGTTTAGGGGCAAAATTGTAATTTTTCAAAAGTTTGATTCATGATTCAATTTAGTCAATGTGAGTATTAAACAAGTGAAATTGTTATTATAGATCAAGAAACACGAAGCCCGGACCGAAATCGAGGCAAGAGCAAAGTGTTGGACTAAATCAAATATCTACATACATTTTGAGTACCGAGGTAAGTTTGTGTGAAATTGTAGCTACATAATGTTTTTATGTTTTTAATTGTTTGATATTATGAGAAATGAATATTATTTCTATGAAATTAACTAATGATGTCTTGATGAGGATTTGATGAAAATGTGTTAAGATGAAGTCCCGGTTGAAGATTCAGAATACGAGGATACCTATGTCAGGACATGAGATAAGGACGGTCCCGTATAAGACCATGTATGGGACATGGCATCGGTACCGAATGTAGTTCCCATATAAGACCATGTCTGGGACATGGCATCGACACCGAATAAGGAAAGTCCTGTATAAGACCATGTCTGGGACATGGCCTCGGCACCAAAGGAAGATCTCGTGTAAGACCATGTCTTGGACATGGCATCGACATCTATGTATGATCTCGTGTAAGACTATGTCTGGGACATGGAATCGACATCGAGTTAAGAGATCCCATGTAAGACCATATCTGGGATTTGGCATCGGCATCAAGAGGTGATCCCATGTATGACCATATCTGGGATATGGCATTGGCATCATGATACATGTATGATGAGATTGAGTATCCTCCGATATTCCAAGTAGTTCAACAGGCAAAAGAGTTAAGTATGCAAGATGACAAAGAGCTAAGCTATACAAAGATGACAAAGAGTTACATTTAAGTTAAGGATGATAATGATTTAAGTTTATGTCTATGATAGCATAAGTGCTAAATCATGTGATGAAGTGACACAGGTACCATGAGTAAAATACGAGTTAGGAAATCGTAATGTGATATGTGATGGGTAAGCGTAAGTATGAGTAAGTATGTCATAGCACTTAAGAACTTGTGTTGTTATTGTTCTATAAGATGAATGGATTTTACCATGAGTAATTATGTAGCTATTTTAATTCATGCAAACTTACTAAGCTATGTGCTTACCCCTCTCTTTTCCCTTTTCCTTGTAGTATCCCCAAGATAACTCGGGGATCGTAGAACGTTGGAGTTCGAATCACACTATCAACTATTCTTTTGGTATAGTAAAGCTGAATCATTTTGAGTATGGCATGTATAGCAACTTGGTCATTTTGTGTTATGTCATATTTGAAAGCCAAAGTGTTGGCTATTAATGTTATACACTCATTTTGTAAATGGCTATTAGGAATTGGCCGATATATGCCAAATTTCATATTTTTAATGATGATGAGTTTCATGAAGTGAACATTCATGAAATTGATGGAGTAAAATGTGAAGTGTATGAATGATGATTAGTGATTCTTCATAGTGTATATTTGCCATGTTATGTGTTGCTTGTAGGCCGTGTGTCCCCTACATCAAATTTGCGAGAATTTGATTCGCCACACGGGCCAGCACACGCCCGTGTGCCTAGGCAGTATACCCCTTAAGATCCTGCTGACGTCATAAACAAAATACCCAGGTTTTCACACACGGGTGAGGACACGGGCATGTCTAGGCCATGTGAGGGGCACAGGCCACAGACACGGGTGTGTGTCCGGCCGTGTGAAAACCCATGTAGGTTTGAAATGAGAAAAAAATTCCACACGGATTAGGAACATGGGCGTGTGTGACCACACGGCCTGCCCACACGGGCGTGTTCCATTACACACGGATGTGTGGCCCTATTTTAGGCAAAAAAAATTCTAAGTGCGCAAAAGTTTCCAGTTTAATTCTGAAACCTCCCGTATGTATGTTTAGGGCCCCGTAGGCCCATCATAAGGATATTATGGATATGAATGAAAAGTTTTAAGTTGAAATGAAATTTTACAGCCTGATGTTGTACGTTTAAGCAAGATAAGTCCGGTAATACCTCGTACCCTATCCCAGTGTCGGATACGGGTAAGGGGTGTTACAGTTAGTGGTATCAGAGCTATGGTTTAGTCGATTCTTGGACTAACGTAGCGTAAGCATGAGTCTAGCTATACATGCCATACACATGAGTATTTACATTATGATAGTGTGACGACTCCTGACAATTTAAATTGTGTTTTCATATAGTAAATGGATCCTGATACAGCTGTGGCGGATGATGTAGAAAGTAACGCGCCGGCTCCTGCCAAAGGGACGGTGCTGAATGAAAATGAGAATAGACCTACGACTATAAGTTAGAGAGGAGGAGAAGAGGCTAGGGAAGCCTTTCTTCACATGATGAATGCATGGTATACGAAGTTCATTCGTGCGAACCCGAATGCACAACCCCCTCCACCCCCACCTATTCCTTAACCTACCCTAGTAGCTTCCCAAGTGGTAGAAGTGGTAAGGAGAGAAAAGCCTCCGGTTGATAGAATCAAGAAGCAAGGAGTTGAGGAATTTCGAGCTAGTAAGGATGATGATCCGAAAAGAGTAGAATTTTGGCTTGAAAATACCATCAGGGTATTTGATGAATTATCTTACACACTTGAAGAGTGCATGAAATGTGAAGTGTCTTTTCTGAGAGATTCTGCTTATCAGTGGTGGAACACCATTGTGTCAGTTTTACTAAGGGAAAGGATCACATGGGAGTTTTTCCAAGAAGAATTCCGGAAGAAGTACATTAGCCAAAGATTTATTGATCAGAAAAGAAAGGAATTCCTAGAACTGAAACAAGGTAGAATGACAGTAACTGAGTATGAGCGTGAATTTGTAAGGCTCAGCAAATATGCTCGAGAGTGTGTGTCCTCTGAAGCCATCATGTGTAAGAGGTTTGAGGACGGATTAAATGAAGATATCCGATTATTCGTTGGTGTCCTTGAGTTGAAGGAATTTGTTGTGCAAGTGGATCGGGCTTGTAAAGCCGAGGAATTAGTGAAAGAGAAAAGAAAAGATGAGATGGAGTCTCGTGACTCAAGAAAGAGACAAATGAACAAGTCGTTTCAATCTTCATCCAAGAAGTCAAGAGACTTCCCTACCCAATCAGCTACCTCAGCCGGGTTTTCAAACAGATGTAAGAGTAAACAGTACTCAGGGATTAAAGCTCAGAGTACCTCAGTTGCTAGTGTTGGGAACAATCGACCTAATAGACCGGAATGTCCACAGTGTGGCTGACAACATCCCGGTGAGTGCTGAGCCCACGAGAGAGCCTGCTTTAAGTGTGGTTCCCAAGATCATTTCATTAGAGAATGCCCTGAGATGGTTGAAAAAGAGAAAATTCAGAGTGCCAGATCGGGAAGCACTACTAGAGGGAGACAACAGAGAAACCCGGGAAGTGGAACGAGTAGTAAAAGTGCACCCAGAGAGCAGGCTGTAAGATCTGAGGGTAGAGCGCCTGCGAGGACTTATGCTATTCGCGCTCGTGAAGAGGCGTCATCCCCAGATGTAATTACGGGTACATTTTCTCTCCCTGATGCTAATGTTGTTGCTTTAATTGATCCGGGATCTACCCACTCATATATTTGCATGAAATTAGTGTCTAGTATGAGCTTGCCCATAGAGTCTATAGAGTTTGTGATAAAAGTGTCCAATCCCTTAGGCAAATGTGTATTATTGGATAAGGTATGCAAAGATTGCCCATTGATGACTAGAGGTCATTATTTTAAGGAAAATCTCATGCTATTGCCATTTGATGAATTCGATATAATTCTTGGTATGGACTGGTTAACCGCTCATGAAGTGACAGTAAATTGTGGAAAGAAATACATTGAATTGAGATGTGAAAATGGGGATACTCTTCATGTTGAATCAGACGAGTATGACAGATCGCCTGTAGTGATTTCTCATATGTCCGCCCAGAAATATGTAAGAAAAGGGTATGAAGCCTATCTTGCCTTTGTGATGAACACCAAGGAAACTGAGTTAAGAATTGAATTAGTGCCGATAGTATGCGAGTATCCAGATGTATTCCCAGAGGAATTGCCAGGGTTACCTCCAGTTAGAGAAATCAAATTTGGCATTGAGTTAGTCCCTGGTACTGCACCTATATCGATTGCTCCATACAGAATGGCTCCAACTGAGTTAAAGGAATTGAAGGCACAGCTGCAAGAGCTGACGGACAAAGGTTTTGCTAGACCGAGTTATTCTCCATGGAGTGCTCCAGTGTTATTCGTGAAAAAGAAGGACGGTTCCATGAGATTATGTATAGATTACCGGCAACTTAATAAGGTTACTTTGAAGAATAAGTACCCATTGCCAAGAATCGATGATTTATTTGATCAATTGATGGGAGCCACTGTATTCTCCAAGATAGACTTGAGGTTCGATTATTGCCATTTGAGGGTTAAAGACTCAGATGTGCCGAAAACTGCATTTTGGACAAGGTATGGGCACTATGAATTTTTAGTCATGCCATTTGGCTTAACAAATGCCCCTGCTGTGTTTATGGATTTAATGAACCGTATATTTCAGCCATACTTGGATAAGTTTGTTGTGGTTTTTATTGATGATATACTAATTTACTCTCGTGATGAAAATGAGCATGCCGAACACTTGAGGACGATTTTACAGATTTTACGAGATAATCAGTTGTATGCCAAGTTTAGCAAAAGTGAATTTTGGCTCAAAGAGGTTGGGTTTTTGGGGCACATTATCTTGGGAGATGGAATCCGAGTAGACCCAAGCAAGATTACAGCTATTGTTGATTGGAAGCCGCCAAGAAACGTATCAGAGGTAGAAGTTTTCTGGGCCTAACTGGCTATTACTGTAACAGCCCGATTTAGGGGCTAGTCAGAACAGTGGTTCGGAACAACTAATCCGAGGTTAGAGAAAATTATTTTTATGTTATTCTATAAGTTAGAGCATGATTGTATATGTTTATGGAAATTTTGGTGCTTTAATTTTAGCGATTTCATGCTTAATCGCGAAAAAGGACTAAATCGCATAAAGCGCAAAAGTTCTAGTTTATAATTTAAAGGTGCCTAATAGTCATAAAATATTAATTTGAGGTCTTTAAAGGGGAATTAGCCCTTAAATGAAGATGATGGCCGGCCAAGGGGACAAGAAAATTAAAATTGTCAAGGGTTGGTGACATTAGTTGGCTAAATGAATAAAATATGATTAAATAAAACAAAGGCTATCATCTTTTCATTTTCCTTTCTTCTTCAACCGAATATTCAAGCAAGAATAGGGGTTTGATCATGTGTCGAGAGTCTTAATATTTATATAATGAATGATCTAGCCTAGAAACTAACTATCACCACGATTGAGGCAAGCGCACCTATCGAACAGTAGTATAGCTTAGTGGCAAGACCGGAATGTCGAACCCAAAGGAACCAAAAGTACTAATACTGATTTTCTTTTTATTATTTAGCCTAAGAATTAAGGGATTTGTTGTTTATTCTAAAATTAACTAACTACTAAGCTAAAGACGCTAAGACACAGAGAATGAATTGGGGAAATACTTGTGGGAAAAACCAATTGATTAAGACGATACCCAAGGAAGAATCCACCTAGACTTCACTTGTTATTTAACTCTGAACCAGACGATTTATTCACCTGACTTGATCTGCAGGATTCCCTAATTTATATTAATACCTCTCTTGAGGCTACTAACGTCTAACCCTAGGTTGATTAATTGAAATCTCTTTCTAATTAAAACCTCTAGGATTGCATTAACTTGATCTATGGACTCCCATATTAGGTTTGACCCTAATCCGACAGATTTTTGTCATCGTATCTCTAGGGTTGCGATCAACTCCGCTTAACTATACTAGATCTACTCTTAAACAGGGAATATTCCTCCACTGCCTAAGCACATCAATAATTGAATCAATATCCTGAAATATCAAAACAAGAATTAAGATCACATAGTTAAGAACAAATCAAGTATTTATCATATAGTTCAGAAAACAATAACAAGATCCGTCTTAGGTTTCATCCCCCTCAGGTATCTGAGGGGTTTAGTTCAAAATCATAAAAGAATACATCTCAGAAGAAAAGATAAAACAAAACATAAGAAAACCCTAAAACCCCCTGAAGGAATTGAAGGAGAGATCCGCCGTCTTGAGTATGATTTCGGCTTCTTAAGATGAATCAACTGGCTTTGTTCGAGTAAATCCCACAATTCTAACTTCTCTGGCTTGGCTCCTTGGCCTAGTTGGACGCCCCCTTCAAGGTTGGCCTTTAGGGTGTTTATATAGGCTTTTGGAATGTCTTTCTTTGCCTCTAAGTACCCTATTCCGAGTGAAATTCCTCTTTATCATGGCAGGGACACGTGATTACACCGACAGAGGTTGAAATTCAACCTAACATGACATATTGCGAAGAACCGGTTAAGATTCTAGCACGAGAAGTTAAACAGCTAAGGAATAAAAGTATAGATCTCGTGAAAGTATTATGGCAAAGACATGGGGTAGAAGAGGCTGCATGGGAGCCCGAGGAGGCTATGAGAAACCAGTACCCAAACCTTTTTACCGGTAAGATTTTTGGGGACGAAAATACCTAAGGGGGGAGAATCGTAACAGCCCAATTTAGGGCCTAGTCAGAATAGTGGTTGCGAGACCACAAATCTGAAGTAGAAATATGTGTTTTGTGATTTTTATGAGGCTTATGATGTGGTTGCATGATTATCTGAGAATTTTATAAGGAAATTTTATTAATTAGTGATCAATTTGTCCATTAGGACTAAATTGCAAAGATTAGAAAATATGAGATTCTAGAAGATTCAAGTATGAAATAGAAATATAAAAATTATTAGAGGTCCTTACTTAGAAATTAAACTATTATATTTGATGATGGACAAAAATGGGCATGGGAAGGAAAAATCTTAAGAAAGGGCCTTAAGGGAATTTTTGTCATTTGGTTAATAAAAGAATTAAAAGGGAAAAAGAAGTCAAAATTCATGTCCATCTTCTTCTCCATAGCCGAAAATTACAAGGACTCCATAGCTAGGGTTTCTTCAACTTCCAAGCTTGATAGTAAGTGCCTCCTAGCCCCTTTTTTTAATGTTCTTCGTATTTTTGAGATCCTCGTAACTCGACTTAACTATTTCTAGCTATATTTTGAGCTAGGGTTTATGTTCAAAAATTTACCCATGTATGACATGCATGTATTTTGATGTTTTATTGAAGAATATGAAATTTTGATGTATGATAAACATCTTTTTCTAAGTGATTTTCATGAAAAATGCATAAAAGGACCAAATTGAAAAAGTTATAAAAGTGCCCATACATGGGTGAAATAGTGGCAATTAGGGGCTGTTGTAGTTAAGAAAATAATTTGGCTAGGCTTAAAATACAAGAAAGTTGAATAAAAATCATTTTATGAACCTATGGGCAAAAGTGTAATTATGTGAAAGTTTAGGGGCAAAATTGTAAATTTTCCAAAGTTTGATTCATGATTCAATTTAGTCAATGTGAGTATTAAACAAGTGAAATTGTTATTATAGATCAAGAAACACGAAGCCCGGACCGAAATCGAGGCAAGAGCAAAGTGTTGGACTAAATCAAATATCTACATACATTTTGAGTACCGAGGTAAGTTTGTGTGAAATTGTAGCTACATAATGTTTTTATGTTTTTAATTGTTTGATATTATGAGAAATGAATATTATTTCTATGAAATTAACTAATGATGTCTTGATGAGGATTTGATGAAAATGTGTTAAGATGAAGTCCCGGTTGAAGATTCAGAATACGAGGATACCTATGTCAGGACATGAGATAAGGACGGTCCCGTATAAGACCATGTCTGGGACATGTAACAGTCCGGTTTATACCCTAGTCGGAATAGTGGTTTCGGGACCACAAATTCGAGTCTGAAAAATATTTTAGTATTATTTTCTTTGTCTGCAATACATGACTAAGCATGTGTGAAAGTTTCGTGATCTAATTTGATTATATGTGTGCTTAATTTTCAAAAAAGGCCTTAATCGCAGAAGTTGTAAAAGTGACTAATTATAGTGTAAGTGTTAATTTGTTATTGTTTTTATAAGGTAGAGCCCTTAAGAGAAAATTTAGCCGTTTATAAGGCTAGTGGACGGTGGTCGACCTTGATTTTAAGATTTATATATTATTGTTAAGGTTAGAAAATTTATAATTGTTATAATAATATATATGATTTATTAAACCAACATTTAAAAGCCACCATCTTTATGTTCATGTTTTTGTTATGACCGAAAATAAGAAAAGAAAAAGAAAGAACAAAAGCTTTCAAGGGTTTCGGCTATGGCTTGGCTTAATTAAGGTATGATTTTGATTCGATTTTTGATAATTTCTACGTTTTTGTAATTGTTGCTTTGTATACTTCAAAACCCATGTCTCAATTTTGTGAATTGATGATGTTTTTGAAATGAGCCATTGATGAATATATGAGTTTTGTGATGTTTTATAGTTAAATATGAAAGATATGTATATGATTATCATAGTTTGTCTTTGAGTTTTTGGTGAATTTGAGTATTTTGGAGTAAATTGAGAAAATAATATTTTGAGGGACTAATTTGTGAAATAAATGGAATGTAAGGGCTTGTATGAGCTACATGAGAATTCGGCTAGGCATGGGTAACTTGAAATTATGTGTATTTTGTGATTTTGTGAAATAGGGACTAAATTGTCCAAATGTGTAAATGTGAGGGCTAATTTGCAAATTGCCCTAAATATGTTTTCTTGGATTGAATTGAATGGATTATTGAATAAATGGGTTAAATTTTAATATGTATAGATCAAGAACCAAAGAAAACGGGCTTAGATCGTGGGAAATCAAAAGTAATCGAGTAGCCGTGTCCATTTCCGTTAATCGAATCCGAGGTAAGTCGATATACAAATAAATGTATTTGAATTGAATTATTTGTGTATATATGAGACTTGAATTACTATGAATATTCATTGAGATGGAATGTATGGGAAATCCGAGCTTACATATATATCGACAAGTTGTTAAAGTCTGGGAAGTCCCGTTTGAACCTAGGAATAGATAGGAATGCATATGTCATGACATGGGTGTCCGATATTTGATATCATGTAAGACCACGTCTAGGACGTTGGCATTGATCCGAGATTTCGTATGAGATTTACGTGTAAGACCACATCTGGGACGTTGGCATCGATATGAGATTTACGTGTAAGACCATGTCTGGGACATTAGCATCGTTTTGATTTATGTAAGACCCTGTCTGGGACAGTGGCATCAATATTTGGTTACATGTAAGACCACGTCTGGGACGTTGGAATTGTACGACTATTCCGAGCACTCTGAGTATCCTATTAGATTCCGAACGGTTCAACGGGCAAGTCCCAGAAATGAATGACTATGTGAATTGTACATCCGTTTCAGGTACGTTGATATGTATGTTTTGTATAAGCATGAAAGGTAAGTAAGTATGTGCATTGATACAAAGAAACATTTGAGATATGAGCAAATGAGATACTTGATATATGATGAACTGGTAAGCAATGGCAAATCAAGTGAGCCAAAGAGATTATTTATGTGCTTGTAAAGATGAAATGTTAATGAATTCAAATAGCTATGCTTATGAATGATTTATGTAAAGTTTATTTGTATATGGCTTACTAAGCTTTTGGAAAGCTTACTTTGTGTTTGTTTGTTCTGTTTTATAGATCGTTAAAGCTACGAGAGGCTCGAGGACCGTCGAGGATCATCACCACACTATCAAACTCAACTTTGGTACTTCTGAATGTGTAAATAGCTAAATATGGCATGTATAGGCAAGTTGTTTTGGTATATGTTTGAGGTGTGTTAATAGCCATGTGATGTGGCTAGATAAATGTTGGTAATATGCGAGAATGATTATGATATATGATGCATGTTTTGGTATGGCTTGATAGCAAATGAAATGGTTAAGACTATGGTAAGCATATTGATGCAATATGAGTGTATATGTTTGATAAAAGAAATGGTTTATGAATGGTAAGTTTATTAATGAATAACTAGTACATTATTGATGGTAAGTTGTGATGGATTTGATCATGTAATGTATGTGATTAGTTTGACCTAAATGTCTGATAAGTAGGTGTGATTGTTAAGCTCATAATTGAGTAGAAATGTTGCATAATTTGATATGCTTTGGGTTGGCAAATGTGTATAGGTTGATGCTTGTAAGTGCATGAAAGATTGACCCAAGTGTAACACCCCTTACCCGGGTTCTACGTCGGGAACCGGGCTCGAGGTGTTACCGTACTCAAACAACTTGATCGCCACCTAAGCTCAACGCAATTACTCTCTATAACCTCATTCTCGACTTACGAGGCCTCACTCATACACACGAGGGCTCTCGAGAACAATCCGAAACTTTTACGATCCTTAAAATTTTTCTCTTTTATACAGGTCTCACACGCCCGTGCAAGGTAAGACACGCCCGTGTATAGACATACACGCCCATGTCCCCAGACCGTGCCTAAAAACTCAGTATTCTGCCAATTTGCCCACGGCCAAGGAATGCCCGTGCTTCCCAACCGTGGTGAATCCTGACTTCACACACACGGCCTCAAAGCCTAGTCACACGCCCGTGTGGCTAGCCCGTGGACTATCCTGATTTAAAATGTTAACATGCAGGGGGACGACGGCCACAAAGACACGCCCGTGGGCTGGCCGTGTGTCACACATGGCCTAGACACACGCCCGTGTGTCTATCCACATGGTCAAGAACAAGGCTAAGTGCCAAGTTATTTTCACCCCTCTAGCATACACAATAAATACTCATCCAACACAATCATAATCACTCAAATTGAATTGCAATCCCACATAGATAACTACAAATTTTCATATAATGTAATAGCCAACAACCATGGCATTATACAAAATAAGCTATCCATCTAAAGGCCAACACATCTTAGCCATTTACAACAAAATCCACTAACTTGTCTAGCTCCTATACATGCCATATACAAAACATTAAGTCTAATGTACCAGAGTGTACTGGTAGTGTGGGCTATCTTCTGATGATCCTCGTATCTCGATTCAACGCTTTTAAATCTATAAAACAAGGGAAAAGAAAGGGAGTAAGCTTTGAGCTTAGTAAGTTTACACATAAACAATTAAGCAACATAGTATAAGCTAAGCAACAATTAGCATTATACCAACATAAGTAATTCACAACTATGCTTACTCTTTCTATCCCTTACCACATTTCCAACACATCATGAGTCACATACTCATAACCATCGAAATGCACCCCTGAATTCTATGTCACATTTACACAATATACAACACATCATTATTTCTCGTAATACATCCGCACAGTTTATCCACATAACTTATCTACACAGCCTATCCACACAGGCAGTATCTCAGTGGTTTCGCACTTAGCACACCACAATTGATTAATAAGGTGGTATCGCACTTAGCCTACCACAAAGGTATTCATAGTGATTCAGCACATAGCTCACCTAATGATATACCTCATGATAGCATCGCACATAGCTAGCTCATCGTTAATATGCATTAGGATGGTATCGCACTTAGCCCACCATTTAGCATTATCACAACACATGCATAAGTCTACTTACTTAATCATTTTCGATCATACATTCATTCCACATTTTCTACTACATTCATCCCACATAGGTTCTCAAACATGCTACACACTAGCTAGCATTAACAAATTGTAAGTATGAATGCATTATTTATGCATAGACTTACCTCGATACTCAAAAGTATAGGAATATGCAATTTAGTCCACCACCTTGCTTTTGCCTCGGTTTCGATCCGGGCTTTGTCTTTCTTGATCTATAATGAATAATTCAGCTTATTCAATACACACATTGACTAAATTTACCCACATTTCATACTTTAGCAAAATTACTATTTTGCCCCTAAACTTCCTCATATTTACACTTTAGCCCCAAGGCTCGTAAAGTGATTTTTATTCAACTTTCTATCCTTTCATGCTTAGCCGAACCACTTACTCAACTAAAGCATTCATCAAATCTCACTAAATCACACATGTATGACCAAACTAAAGTTTTTCACAATCAAGTCCCTACATGCATTTTCATGGAAAATCACTTAACAAAAGATGTTTCTACTACATGAAGCTTTCATAATCTTCCATAAAACATCAAAATACATGCATGTCATACATGACCACATTTTTGAACATCCATAATAGCTCACCAAATAGCTAAAAATAGCTTACTCATGCTACTAGGACTTCAAAAATACGAAGAATATCAAAAACAGGGCTTAGGAGCACTTACTAGCAAGCTTGAAAAGTTGAAAGAGCCCTAACAATGGCTTCTCAAATTTTCGGCAGCTAAAGGGGAAGAAGATGAATGAATTTGTCATCTTTTCACCTATTTTAATCACTTATTTGATAAATGACCAAAATGCCCTTTTTGATAAACTTCAAATTTTGACTCATCCATGCCCATTTTTGTCCAAAAATTAGAATTTGGGTAAATTACTATTTAAGGACCTCTAATTAATAATCTAAAGCTATTTCACACAAATAGCTTCTAGAAACACACATTTTGCAACTTTTTCAATTTAGTCCTTTTGGACAATTCAACCACAATTCCACAAAATTGCTTCATGAAACTTTCACACTAGCATGCATACATAATATAAACCTCAGAAACTCATTCATAACCCTCGGATTTGTGGTCTCGAACCACTATTCCGACTAGGCCCTAAACCGAGATGTTACAACTCTTCCCCCTTTAGAGATTTTCGTCCCCGAAAATCTTACCAGAAAAGAGGTTTGGATGTTGCTCTCTCATAGCTTCTTCCGTCTCCCACGTAGCCTCTTCCACGCCATGTTTCTGCCATAACACTTTCACTAGTGCTATGCTCTTATTTCTCAACTGTTTCACTTCTCGAGCCAAGATCTTAATCGGCTCCTCTTCATAAGACATATTTGGTCTTATCTCAATTTCCGTTGAAGGAATCACATGTGAAGGACCGGAGCGATACTGTCGCAACATCGACACATGGAACATATTATGTATCTTTTCCAACTCTACCGGCAAAACCAACCGGTAAGCTACAGGCCCAATTCTGTCTGTAATCTCATACGGCCCTATGAACCTTGGACTCAATTTCCCTTTCCGTCCAAATCTCATAATCTTCTTCCACGGCGATACTTTCAAAAATACTTTGTCGCCTACCTCAAACTCAATTTCTTTTCTTTTAAAATCAGATATCGACTTCAGCCGGTCCAAGCGACTTTCAGACTATTACGGATTACTTTCACTTTCTCTTTGGTCTCTTTTACTAGATCGGCCCCATGGATCCGCTTCTCACTAAGCTTGATCCAATACAAAGGAGTCCGACACTTACGGCCATACAAATCCTCATATGGTGCCATCTGAATACTTGACTGGTAACTATTGTTATAAGCGAATTCGACCAAAGGTAGATATCTCTCCCAACTACCTTCAAATTCTAACACACAGCATCGAAGCATATCTTCAAGAACTTGAATCAGTCTTTTAGACTGACCATCGGAATGCGGATGGAACGCAGTACTGAAATTCAATCTCATACCCATGGCTTCTTGCAACTTCTTCCAAAATCTCGAAGTAAACCTCGGATCTCTATCCGATATAATAGACACAGGTACACCATGCAATCTCACTATCTCTGCCACGTACAACTCAGCTAACTTATCGAGTGAATAATCAACACGTACTGGAATAAAGTGAGCTGACTTCGTCAATCTATCCATAACAACCCAGACAGCATCTCTCTTTCTCGGAGTCATCGGCAACCCCGTTACAAAATCCATGGTAACCCGATCCCACTTCCATTCAGGAACCATCACTGGATGAAGCAATCCCGAAGGCACCTGATGCTCAGCTTTCACTTGTTGGCAAATCAGACACTTAGTCACAAACTCTGAAATATCACTTTTCATACCTGGCCACTAATACAACTTCCTCAAGTCGTTGTACATTTTCGTACTGCCTGGATGTACTGACAAGCATCCACTGTGGGCTTCATGCAAAACCTTTCGAATCAACTCCTCATTTTTAGGAACACAAATTTTGTCGCGATAAAGCAAACAACCATTCGAACCCATTTGAAAATCAGAATCACATTCCGACCCGCACTTAGCTATCTTAGCTTGCATCTCGTTATCATTTCTCTGAGCTTCACATATTTGTTGAACAAATAGTGGCCTAGCTCTCAACTCTGCCAAAATTGCACCATCATTAGACAATACTAAACTCGCTCTCATAACTCTTAGAGTATACAGGGATTTCCTACTCAAGGCATCCGCAACCACATTCGCTTTTCCCGGGTGGTAATCAATGACTAACTCATAGTCTTTCAACAATTCAAGCCACCGTCTCTGTCTCAGATTCAGATCCTTCTGATCCATCAAATACTTTAAACTCTTGTGATCCGTAAAGATTCGACACTTTTCACCATACAAGTAATGTCGCCAAATCTTTAACGCAAAAACAATTGCAGCCAACTCTAAATCATGAGTCGGATAATTCTTCTCGTGCGACTTTAGCTGCCTCGAGGCGTAAGCGACTACCTTACCCTCTTGCATCAATACGCAACCGAGACCATTAAACGGCGCATCACTATAAACCACAAACTCCTTCTCCAATTCTGGTTGAACCAAAACCAGTACCTCAGTCAATATTGTTTTCAGTCTCTCGAAGCTCTGTTGACATGTCTCAGTCCATTCAAACTTGGCATCTTTATGCAACAACTTCGTCATCGGAGTAGCAATCACGGAGAACCCCTTTACGAAACATTTGTAATATCCCGCTAATCCCAAGAAACTTTTGATTTCTGACACGTTCCTTGGCAGTTTCCAATCCACAACAGCCAATATGTTACTCTGGTCAACTCTGACACCATCACCTGACACCATGTGTCCTAGGAATCCGACCTCTCGGAGCCAAAACTCACTCTTGCTAAACTTAGCATACAACTGCTTATCTCTCAAAGTTTTCAAGACAATTCTCAAGTGCTCTTCATGATCGTTCTTATCTCGAGAATAGATCAATATGTCGTCAATGAAGACAACTACAAACTTGTCCACATATGGTCTGAAAACACGGTTCATCAGATCCATAAAAATCGCAGGGGCATTCGTCAAACCAAACGGCATAACCAAAAACTCATAATGGCCATACCTTGTCCGAAATGCAGTTTTCAACACATCTTGCTCTTTCACTGAAATGATAATAACTGACCTCAAGTCTATCTTGGAGAACATCAGAGCTCCCTTTAGTTGATCAAAAGATCATCAATCCTTGGTAAAGGATACTTATTCTTCACCGTCACCTTGTTCGTTGTTCTATAGTCTATACACACCTCATAGACCCATCTTTCTTCTTCACGAATAATACCGGAGCACCCCACGGCGAGTAGCTCGGTCTTGCAAAACCCTTATCTGTCAACTCTTGCAACTGAACCTTCAGTTCCTTCAACTCTACAGGTGCCATTCTGTACGGAGCAATCGAAATAGGTGCCGTTCCTAGAACCAACTCAATTCCAAACTCGACCTCTCTCACTGGAGGTAATCTGGGTAACTCTTCCGGAAATACATCTAGGTACTCACATACCACTGGCACTGTTTCAAACTCTACTCCAATCTCTTGAGTATTCAACACAAACGCAAGATAGGACTCACATCCTTTTCTTAAACATTTCTCAGCTACTAGGGAAGAAATCATCACTGGTAGACTATCCGATCCACCTGATTCAACCCGAACCACATCTCCACTCTCACATTTCAGTTCAATAAACCTACTACCACAGTTCACTAAGACACTATGGGTAGTCAACCAATCCATGCCTAGGATTAAATCAAACTCATCAAACGACAACAACATCAGGTTTGCTGGAAAACAATGATTCTCAAACAATAAAGGACAACTCTTACACACTTTGTCCACTAACACATGCTTTCCTAACGGGTTTGACACCTTAATCACAATGTCCGTAGACTCAACGGTCATACTCAAACTAGATGCTAATCTCATGCAAATATAAGAGTGAGTAGACCCTGGATCTATTAAAGCAATAACAAAGGTGTCAAAGAGAGAAAAAGTACCCGTTATCACATCGGGAGGATGCCTCTTCACGAGCGCGAATGGCATACGCCCTCGCAGTGCCCGACCCTCCTGGTCTCACATGCAGATCTCTCGGGCGCACCTCTACCACTAGCCCCACCTCTTGGGTTCCTTGGTGGTCTACCCTCGTAGACACATCACTGTGTCTCACTTCTTGCTTCTCTTCCTTATCACCCCTCTTGGGACAGCTACGAATAAAGTGGTCAGGGGAACCACACTTATAACATTTCCGACTGTTTCCCCAACACTCTCCGGTGTGATACCTACCACAACTTGGACACTCTAGTTTACTCTTCGTATTGCCCACACTTTCCATCGAGGGGGCTAGGACTCTCGAACCCGAACGAGTATTGCCCAAGTCTCGATGCGATTAACCCACTGGTGCCGTCGTCCGAGGATTCACTTCCTTGGATCTTTTCGACTGGGCTTGATACGACTTGCCCATCGGTCTCTTTCTAGCATCTCGGGCTTCACTCACAGCCCTTCTCTTTTCTGAACACAATTCCTCGACCTTACTTGCCCTCTCAACTAGTACCACAAATTCTTTCAACTCCAAAATGCCCACTAGGAGTTTGATATCCTCATTCAGCCCATCTTCGAACCTCTTGCACAAGATGGTCTCTGTCGACACACATTCTTGAGCGTATTTGCTAAGCCTAACAAACTCACGCTCATATTCATCTACTGTCATCCTTCCTTGCTTCAGCTCAAGGAATTCTTTCCTTTTTCGGTCAGTAAACCTCTGGCTTATATACTTCTTCCAGAACTCTTCAGAAAGAAGTCCCACGTCACCCGCTCTTTTGGGACCACTAACGTCAGCGTCTTCCACTAATGGTATGCTGAATCTCTCAGCAACGATACGGCACACTTCAAACTCTCCTCAGGTGTACATGAGAGCTCATCGAACACCCTCATCGAGTTCTCCAACAAGAACTCCGCCCTCTTTGGGTCATCATCTACCTTAGCTCTAAACTCC
This sequence comes from Gossypium sturtianum, assembly GCA_025698515.1. NCBI lineage: Eukaryota > Viridiplantae > Streptophyta > Magnoliopsida > Malvales > Malvaceae > Gossypium > Gossypium sturtianum. Next base: position 65,262,930 of record CM046946.1, on the reverse strand, counting down.
TCAGCCCCGTGCTTCCTAATCTTATCCACCGGGGGTTTCGATATCCTCACTACATCCATACCTTGAGGAGCCACTGGATTTTGCTGAGGTATAGGAGGAGGTGGAGGAGGTTGGGCATTAGGGTTCGCTCGAACATAGTCCGAGTACCAATTGTTCATCATCAGGATAAAGGCTTTCCGTGCCCCTTCCCCTTGACCCCTAACCTCGGGTCCACTCTCAACGGGTGCGGTTCCTTGCGCAGGAGCCGGCGCATTACTAGTCGCTTCATCGCGATCCACCGGATCGAAATCCATATACTATATAAAACAAGATTTAAATCATCAGAAACCACCACACTATCATTGTACACTTATGGCATGTATAGCTAGACTCTTACACCCGCTACGGTAGTCCTAGAAACGGCTAAACCATAGCTCTGATACCATTAAATGTAACAACCCTTACCCGGGTTCTAAGCCGAGAACTGGGCCTGAGGCGTTACCGTACTCAAACAACTTGATCGCCACCTAGGCTTAACGCAATTACTCTCTATAACCTCATTCTCGACTTACGAGGCCTCACTTATACACACGAGGGCTCTCGAGAATAATCCGAAACTTTTATGATCCTTAAAATTTTTCTCTTTTATACAGGTCTCACACGCCCGTGCAAGATAAGACACGCCCGTGTATAGACATACACGCCCATGTCCCCAAACAGTGCCTAAAAACTCAGTATTCTGGCAATTTACCCACGGCCAAGGCACGCCCGTGCTTCCTAACCGTGGTGAATCCTGACTTCACACACACGGCATCAAAGCCTAGTCACACACTCGTGAGGCTAGCCCATGGACTATCCTGATTTAAATTGTTAACATGCAGGGGACGCACGGCCACAGCACACGCCCGTGGGCTGACCGTGTGTCACACATGGCCTAGACACACGCCCGTGTGTCTATCCACATGGTCTAGAACAAGCCTAAGTGCCAAATTCTTTTCACCCCTCTAGCATACACAATAAATACTCATCCAACACAATCATAATCACTCAAATTGAATTGCAATCCCATATAGATAACTACAACTTTTCATATAATGTAATAGCCAACAACCATGGCATTATACAAAATAAGCTATCCATCTAAAGGCCAACACATCTTAGCCATTTACAACAAAATCCACTAACTTGTCTAGCTCCTATACATGCCATATACAAAACATTAAGTCTAATGTACCAGAGTGTGCTGGTAGTGTGGGCTATCTTCTGATGATCCTCGTATCTCGATTCAACGCTTTTAAATCTATAAGATAAGGGAAAAGAAAGGGAGTAAGCTTTGAGCTTAGTACGTTTACACATAAACAATTAAGCAACATAGTATAAGCTAAGCAACAATTAGCATTATACCAACATAAGTAATTCACAACTATGCTTACTCTTTCTATCCCTTACAACATTTCCAACACATCATGAGTCACATACTCATAACCATCGAAATGCACCCTTGCATTCTATGTCACATTTACACAATATACAACACATCATTATTTCTCGTAATACATCCACACAGTTTATCCACATAACTTATCTACACAGCCTATCCACATAGCTAGTTCATATAGCTAATACACACAGTTAATCCACACAACCAGTATCTCAGTGGTTTCGCACTTAGCACACCACAATTGATTAATAAGGTGGTATCGCACTTAGCCTACCACAAAGGTATTCAGAGTGATTCAGCACATAGCTAACCAAATGATATACGTCACGATAGCATCGCACATAGCTAGCTCATCGTCAATATGCATTAGGATGGTATCGCACTTAGCCCACCATCTAGCATTATCACAACACATGCACAAGTCTACTTACTTAATCATTTTTGATCATACATTCATTCCATATTTTCTACTACATTCATCCCACATAGGTTCTCAAACATGCTACACACTAGCTAGCATTAACAAATTGTAAGTACGAATGCATTATTTATGTATAGACTTACCTTGAGACTCAATAGTATGGAAATATACAATTTAGTCCACCACCTTGCTTTTCCCTCGGTTTCGATCTGGGCTTCGTCTTTCTTGATCAATAATGAATAATTCAGCTTATTCAATACACACATTGACTGAATTGACCCATATTTCATACTTTAGCAAAATTACTATTTTGCCCCTAAACTTCCTCATATTTACACTTTAGCCCCAAGGCTCGTAAAGTGATTTTTATTCAACTTTCTATCCTTTCATGCTTAGCCAAACCACTTACTCAACTAAAGCATTCATCAAATCTCACTAAATCACACATGTATGACCAAACTAAAGTTTTTCACAATCAAGTCCCTACATGCATTTTCATGGAAAATCACTTAACAAAAGATGTTTCTACTACATGAAGCTTTCATAATCTTCCATAAAACATCAAAATACATGCATGTCATACATGACCACATTTTTGAACATCCATAATAGCTCACCAAATAGCTAAAAATAGCTTACTCATGTAACTAGGACTTCAAAAATATGAAGAATATCAAAAACCGGGCTTAGGAGCACTTACTAGCAAGCTTGAAAAGTTGAAAGAGCCCTAACAATGGCTTCTCAAATTTTCGGCAGCTAAAGGGGAAGAAGATGAATGAATTTGTCATCTTTTCACCTATTTTAATCACTTATTTAGTAAATGACCAAAATGCCCTTTTTGATAAACTTCAAATTTTGACTCAACCATACCCATTTTTGTCCAAAACTTAGAATTTGGGTAAATTACTATTTAAGGACCTCTAATTAATAATCTAAAGCTATTTCACACAAATAGCTTCTAGAAACACACATTTTGCAACTTTTGCAATTTAGTCCTTTTGGACAATTCAACCACAATTCCACAAAATTGCTTCATGAAACTTTCACACTAGCATGTATACATAATATAAACCTCAGAAACTCATTCATAACCCTCAGATTTGTGGTCTCGAACCACTATTCTGACTAGGCCCTAAACTGGGATGTTACACCAAGTGTGGGTGGCATTTTGGCCTTGCAAATGGCCTATATTTGCCCACACGATTGAAATTCAAAACAAGTCAGGATCGACCACGGGTGTGACACACAGGCGTGTGACTGGCCGTGTGGTGCAAGTCAGGATCGACCACGGGTGAGGCACACTGGCGTGTCCATGGATGTGTGGACAAGTCAGTATGTATGCCCTGGTTTGACACGGCTTAGACGCACGGGCGTTTTGAAGTCGTGGGAGGCACATGGCCTGCCTACATGGGCGTGTGACCTCTATAACTTAGAAAAAAATTTTAAATTTCTGAGAAATTTCATATGTGTTCGGTTTAGTCTCGACCCTATTCTAAAGCATGATTAAGGTCTCGTTGACCTATAAAAAGGACACTTTGATTGCGTTTGATGAAATGTATTATGAAATGTCCGTAAAATTTTTTGATTTATTCGGTAATACCTTGTAACCCTAATTTGGCGACGGATACGGGTTAGGGGTGTTACATTTGGTTGGTATCAGAGCTACGATTTAGTTGATTCTCGGACTAACGTAGCGTGTAAGAGTCTAGCTATACATGCCATATATCCAAACTGTGATAGTGTGTTGAATCCTGACCTGTAAAATGTGTTTTACGTATAGTAATGGATCCCGAAAGAGCCGTAGCTGACGATGTAGAAAGTAATGCCCCTGCTCCCGCTCAAGGGACAGCGCCATTTGATTTGAGACCGGCTACGAGCGGTCAAGAGGGAGAAGCTAAACAAGCTTTCTTCCAGATGATGAGTGAGTGGTTCACTCAGTTTGTGAGAAATAATCTGACTGTTTCACAACCTCCGCCCCCGCTTAATCCCCCTTAGACTTCTTTTATACCTCCGGCTATGAATCTGAATATGTTGAATAAGCCTCCGGTCGACAAAATCCGTAAGTATGGGGCTGAGGAATTCAGGGCTACTAATGATGATGATGCTAAAAAAGTCGAGTTTTGGTTAGGAAACACTATCCGAGTATTTGATGAGATGTCTTTGACTCCAGAAGAAAGTATTAAATGTGTTGCATCTTTGTTACGAGACGTGGCCTATCAATGGTGGAAAACTTTGATTTCTGTTATTCCGAAAGAGCGGGTCACATGGGATTTCTTTCAGATTGAGTTTCGGAAGAAATATATTAGTCAGATATTCATTGATCATAAACGAAAAGAATTTCTAGATTTGAAACAAGGCCGTATGTCTGTCACTGAATATGAACGAGAGTTCGTGAGACTGAGTCAGTATGCCTAAGAATGTGTATCGTCGGAAGCAATAATGTGTAAAAGATTTGAAGATGACCTTAATGAAGATATCTGATTGCTAGTTGGTATTCTGGAAATAAAAGAGTTCGTTGTGCTAGTTGATCGAGCATGCAAAGCTGATGAACTCGGGAAAGATAAAAGAAAAGCTAAATCTAAAACCAGATATGTGAGAAAGATATTCCCAAGCAAATCATTTCAGTCTACTTTGAAGAAATTTCGAGATGAGAAAAGTCATTCGAGAGTTAATGTGGGACATTCTAGTAGAGATCGAGCTAGGTCACAGATGAGTTCCAAAGCTCCGACAACTTCAATGGCAAGTGTTGGAAATGTCCGATCCGAGCGACTTGAGTGTAAGTATTATGGTAAAAGACATCCGGGAAGCTGTAGATTGAATGGTCGAGCTTGCTTCAGATGTGGATCATTAGATCATTTTATCTGAGACTGCCAGTGTCTGTTGAGCAAGAGATTGTTCAGAATCTGAGATCTGATAATGTTCTGACAAGAGGCGGACCTTCCCGAAATGTAAGAAATGTTAGTGGTAGTCAGAGGTCGACGAGTGATACTGTTGCGAGATCTGAAGCTAGAGCACCTGCTAGAACGTATGCTATCCGAGCTTGTGAGGAAGCTTCATCTCCTGATGTTATAACGGGTACATTTACTCTTTATGATACTTCTGTGATTGCATTCATAGACCCTGGTTCTACACATTCGTATATATGCATGAACTTAGTATCCAGTAAGACTTTGCCTGTAGAGTCCATTGAGTTTGTTATAAAAGTATCGAACCCCTTAGGTAAAAGTGTCCTGGTTGATAAATTATGCAAGAATTGTCCGTTAATGTTTCGAGATATATGTTTTCCTGCTGATTTGATGCTATTACAATTTGATGAGTTTGACATAATTTTGGGAATGGACTGGTTGACATTGCATGATGCTGTTGTAAATTGTAAAAGAAAGACAATTGATTTGAGATGTCAGAATGATGAAATAGTTCAGATTGAGTCTAATTATTTGATCGGGTTACCTGCTGTGATATCTGTATTGAAAGCTCAAAGTTATGTGAAAAATGGGTATGAGGCATATTTTGCTAATGTGATTGATTCGAAAGTGTATGAAAGGAAAGTTGAATCAGTTCCTGTTGTCTATGAATTCCCTGATGTGTTCCCTGAAGAACTACCGAGATTGCCTCTAATACGTGAAGTTGAATTTGGTATAGATCTATTGCCTGGTACGACACCTATTTCAATAGATCCGTATAGAATGACACCTACAGAATTAAAAGAGTTGAAGTCTCAGTTGCAAGAGTTAACCGACAGAGGGTTCACTAGATCAATTTTCTCACCTTGGGGTGCTCCTATTCTGTTTGTGAAAAAGAAAGACGGCACGATGAGAATGTGCATTGACTATCGTCAGCTGAACAAAGTAACCATAAAGAATAAATATTTGTTGCCCAGGATTGACGATTTGTTCGATCAGTTAAAAGGAGCCACCGTATTTTCAAAGATAGACCTGAGATCGGGTTACTACTAGTTGAGGATAAAAGACTCAAACATTCCGAAAACTGCTTTCAGAACGAGGTACGGGCATTATGAGTTTTTAGTTATGCCTTTCGGACTAACAAATGCTCCTGCTGTTTTTATGGATCTGATGAACAAAATTTTCAAACCGTACTTAGATCGATTTGTTGTTGTATTCATTGACGACATTTTGATTTATTCACGGGATGAAACTGAACATACTAAACATCTAAGAATTGTTTCGCAAACTCTGAGAGAAAAGAAAATGTATGCGAAATTCAACAAATGTGAGTTCTGGTTGCGTGAAGTCAGTTTTCTGGGACATATTGTATCGGCCTCTGGAATACGAGTTGATCCGAGCAAGATTTCTGCTATTCTGGAATGGAAACCTCCGAAAAATGTGTTCGAAGTCCGTAGCATTCTGGGACTCGCTGGTTATTATCGTCGGTTTGTAAAAGGATTCTCGATGATAGCTACTCTAATAAACCGTAAAAGTAACATACTTTAATCCCTCATTTAGCATACTTTTGGATGATTTATCCCTTGATTTGTGTAAAAAGGTGCTCTTAATCCTTTCTTTTCATGTTTTATACTCAGGAAAGTACCGGAGGATGAAAAGAACGAGAAACGGGCTTAAAACGGACCAAATTGGGCCAAAGTGAAAATCGACACGGCCTCGACTTGAGCCAACGCGGTCGTGTCTCCCTGATAGACTAGAACACGGCCTGATCACGATTTACACGGGCGTGTCACCTCATTAAAAGTCCGAACACGGCCTAAAGACGATTCACACGGGCGTGTGCCATGGCCGTACCCGTGCCGCAGCCAAGAGGAGTTTTACTCGGATTTGGATACTTGGAGGCAAAGAAACACATTCCAAAGTCTAATTAAACACCCAAATAGGAACTTCACTCAGATATGGATACTTGGAGGCCAAGTAAGGCATCTCAAAGCCTATATAAACACCCTAGGGGGTAACTTATTCGGGGAGTTCGGCAGAAGTCGGAGCCCAAAGCTATCGTTTAGGGGCGGTTAGCTAGGCCAAGGAGCCGAGCTGAAAAGGTCAAATTTGTGGGAAGCTCTCAAGGGATAGCCAGTTGATCCATTTTCAGAAGCCGGAATTCTACTCAAGACAGAGGATCTCCTCTTCAATTCCTTCAGGGAGTTTTAGGGATTTCTTATGTTTTGTTTTATCTTTTCTTCTGAGATGTTTTCCTTTATTGTTATGAACTAAACCCTTCAGATACCTGAGGGGGATGAAACCTAGATGAATCTTGTTATTGTTTTCTAAACTATATGATAAATACTTGATTTGTTCTTAATTATGTGTGCTTAACTCTTGTTTTAATATTTCGCGGATATTGATTCAAGTATGATGTGCTTAGGTGGTGGAGCAAAAGTCCCTGCCTATTCATAGATCTAGCATAATTACAGCGGAGTTGTTTGCGCGCCTAGAGATAGGGTGACGAAGCGTTGCCGAATTAGGGTGAAACCTAATATGGGAATCCATAGATCGAGTTAATGCGATTCTAGGGGTTTTAATTAGAAAGAGATTTCAATTAATCAACCTAGGGTTAGTCGTTATTCGCTTCGAGAGAGGGTCTAATGTACATTAGGGAATCCTACGGATCAAGTCAAGTGAATAAATCTTCTGGTTCAGTGTTAGATAACAAGTGAAGTTAGGTGGATTCTTCCTAAGGGTATCGTCTTAATCAACTAAGTTTTTCCCAAGTATTTCCCCAATTCATTCTTTTTGTCTTTGCGTCTTTAGCTTAGTAATTAGTTAATTTAGATTAATAAACAACTCCACTTATTTTAGGCTAAATAATAGAAAGAAAGTTAGTATTAGTACTTTTAGTTCCTTTGGGTTCGATAATCCGGTCTTGCCTAAGCTATACTACTTGCTCGATAGGTGCACTTGCCTCATCGTTGTTATAGTTAATTCCAGGATCGATCATTATAAATTTAAAACTCTGAAATACAACGATCAAGTTTTTGGCACCGTTGCCGGGGAACTAAAATATTAAGAAAGCTCAATTTTTATTACTTTAGCCATTTTTTTTATTTTTTGCAATTTATTTTTAATTTAATTTTTTTTTACTTTGCTATTTTTTCCTCTATTTTGCTTTTGGCAGATAATTTTAGTCTATAGAGAAGATGGCACTGAATAATTATCAGTGGCAAGCGATGAGGACAATTCCTACTAAAGTAGCCAGTGTCTTCAACCTCGACGTGGTCACCAGTCTCTCGCAGGTACACCCAGAAATATAATATGATTCGAATTTAGGAGGCATGGCGAATCCTGAGTACCCACTCTACGGATATGGCATGGAAAACGAGCAAGCTCACTATACGGGTAACTATTCTATACCACAAAATAATTTTTATAATGACACTTATAATGCAGGTTGGAGGTATCATCCCAATTTCTCGTGGGATGATCAAAATAGCCAATGACCGGAACTTCCTCCAGATTTTCAACAACCACCTTACCAACAGGAAGAGGAGTCGAACCTCGAGGAGATGCTAACAAAATTCATGGTAGCCACAAATAATCGTCTCCAAGACACTGAGACCACCCTTAAGAATCAACAGGCATCAATTAAAGGGATCGAAAGCCAAGTTGGTGAACTCACTAAGATAGTTGAACAACTTACTAACACAGTTGGACAACTTGCAAAGATAATCTCAGAACAACTACAAGAAAGCTTGCCAAGCAACACTGAAACTAACCCAAAAGAGCAAATTCAAGCCGTAACAGCTAATGACAGTGAAAGGTTAGTGGAATCTAACCCAAGGCAAGAGCCTGTGGTAAGTGAAGGTAAGGTTGAGGTAAGCCATGATTTACCAAACCCGGTAATTACAGAGTACCAAGCTCATATGCCATACCCCAATGCGATAAAAAAAACCACACAGAGGAACAATTCGGTAAATTTCTTATACCTCCAAAGAAGTTTCTTATTAACTTGTCGTTTCTTGAAGCTCTTTCGTAGATGCCAGATCCTAGACCTCGTGTCAATAAAGAAGAAAATCATGAGGAACGAAAGCTTCGGATCGATAAACTAGACGAATGGAAGACACACTTCAAGGAGAGACTAAAAACACACAAAGCAAAAACGAGGCAAATCCACGACGAACTTAATGATGGGAAAACCCAGCTTAAGCTAGGAGATTAGGTACTCAAAATCTTTCCAGATGGAACAGTCGAGGTAACTAATCCTAAATTCAGCACTTTTAAGGTAAACACTACTCAACTTAAACTTTATATCCACAACCGAATTGATCGCATGAGAAAGGATTTTCACCTCCTCAAACCACCATGACCATACGAATGAGAGGTAAAGTCTAGCTTAAGACTATAAACGAGCGCTTCTCGGGAGGCAACCCGAGCACTAACCCCATTAATTTTTACATTTATTTTTATTTTTATTTTTACTTTTAACACATAACCATAAACTAACCAAGGTACAGATTTCCATACCACACGGCCTTGCACACGGCCGTGGCCGTGGCCGTGTGGCCATCACAGGAAGTTACAAGGGCGGGGGCAACCACCAGATCCATAATCTCTATTTAGACCCCCCTTCTTCCTTTTTCTTGTTCAGTTGTCTTTCTTCTTTCATTTTCCATTATTTACTTTTATTCTTATTTTTATTTACTTCTATTTTTATTTTTATTTTTATTTTATTTTTATTTTATTCTTATTCTTCATACCATTTAGATTTAGCATAGGATACAATAAAATTAGACCAGCTACCTTGAGGATTCAAGTTCAAACGGTTCGAGGCGCTTCCCCACGTTCACCTCCAATCCTATCCGATTTCTTTTCATTAATTTCATCCATAATTCAGGAAGTTTCACTTCTCCCCATATCTTATGATTTTAGTATTATTGTGTTATTATCTAACTTTGTACATTGGGGTCAATGTACATCTTAAGTGTGGGGGGGTGAACAACCTAAAAAGGTGCCTAATTTTTTTCATTATTCTCAAATTCCACGAAATTGGGTGCCAAACTTTTGCATTATTCTCAAATCCTCGAATTATGTCTTGTTTCTTAAAGTAAGTTTCTCATATTATCATTAGAATGAAATTCCTATGATTTATGATTTTTATTGATATGTTTTAAATTAAGTCATTGATAATTATGCATTGATAATTAAATTCTAAGAATACTAGAGAACCAAGCATGATAAGTCTATTTTTGAGAAATTAAAAATTTTCTAGGTTGTCCACAACGAATTTGAATGTTACTTTGAAGTTTGAAATTTACAAGGTTGATATCAAAACACCCATAATTTTTAAGTAGATTTTGAGCCTTATAGAGCATAAAATCTTTTCCTTGCTCACTTCATTGATTATGAGTGTGTCAACATTGATTTGTTATTCTAGAACTTACATCGATTATACATGTCGAGACCACACTTTTGATTTGATATACAGAAATGATAAAGGCACCTAAGATTTAACCCACTTACTCCACTAAAAACCTACCTTCATAATTAACCCCTAGTGAACCCCGTTTAAACCTAACAATCCTTTTTATTGACTCACCCACTAATTTCAACCCAGAAACCCTTTGTTTTTGTTATCCCCATTCCTTTTGACAACCCTTATATCGAGATTTGATTTGATTAATAGCCTAACTATGTTTTTTATTTCAGTAATTTATCCTTTGTTATGTATTTATGATTCGTTCTTAAAAAAAATCGAAGTATAGTCGTTATTCATTATTAGTTTTGTGATTAATCGAGCTTATACGTTTGAATCCCAAATATTGAAGAAGAAGCTCGTAGTATTAGTATTTTTTTCAATTGATGTAATTACATTTATTTAGTTCATTGTTTCTGGTTAGGTAATTTTTCAGGTCAATCTCGATTTTAACCCTCTAATTTAGCCTCTATCCACACCTTAACCCTAGCCCTGTTACAACCCTAATTAAAGACCTTTTGATTTGTGCATCATCTCATATTATAGTGGTGGAGATTTGATTTTCAGGCAAGCCTATGGGATTAACTTTTCATGTTCGACTTTTGAGCGCTTTTTCCTGAACCTTAAACACTTTGAGTGATTTGAGTGAATCTCTAGTGAGGATGTTAATCCTTGTCAGTTTTGAATTAAAGGTAATTATTTAGATAATGGGAGACGCCTATATTTTTGAGCTACAAATCTATGACTTAGATTGTTTGAATCTTTAGGACTCTTTGAGTTAAATTATCCATGTATAAATTATCTATGAATTATGATGAGACATTGTTGATAGGAATATTGAATCATGGAAAGTTCGTTTTAATTGTAAGTTGAGAATTGTGCTTGAGGACAAGCAAAAGCTTAAGTGTGGGGGTATGTGATAAACCGTAAAAGTAACATATTTTAATCCCACATTTAGCATACTTTTGGATGATTTATCCCTTGATTTGTGTAAAAAGGTGCTCTTGATCCTTTCTTTTCATGTTTTATACTCAGGAAAGCACCGGAGGATGAAAAGAACGAGAAACAGGCTTAAAACGGACCAAATTGGGCCAAAGTGAAAATCGACACGGCCTCGACTCGAGCCAACATGGCCGTGTCTCCCTGATAGACTAGAACACGGCCTGATCATGATTTACATGGGCGTGTCACCTCATTAAAAGTCCGAACACGACCTAAAGACGATTCACACGGGTGTGTGCCATGGCCGTGCCCTTGCCGCGGCCAAGAGGAGTTTTACTTAGATTTGGATACTTGGAGACAAAGAAACACATTCCAAAGTCTAATTAAACACCCAAATAGGAACTTCACTCAGATTTGGATACTTGGAGGCCAAGTAAGGCATCTCAAAGCCTATATAAACACCCTAGGGGGCAACTTATTCGGGGAGTTTGGCAGAAGCCGGAGCCCAAAGCTATCGTTTAGGGGCGGTTAGCTAGGCCAAGGAGCCGAGCCGAAAAGGTCAGATTTGTGGGAAACTCTCAAGGGATAGCCAGTTGATCCATCTTCAGAAGCCGAAATTCTACTCAAGACGGAGGATCTCCTCTTCAATTCCTTCAGGGAGTTTTATGGATTTATTATGTTTTGTTTTATCTTTTCTTCTAAGATGTTTTCCTTTATTGTTATGAACTAAACCCTTCAGATACCTGAGGGGGATGAAACCTAGATGAATCTTGTTATTGTTTTCTGAACAATATGATAAATACTTGATTTGTTTTTAATTATGTGTGCTTAATTCTTGTTTTAATATTTCACGGATATTGATTCAAGTATGATGTGCTTAGGTGGTGGAGCAAAAGTCCCTGCCTATTCATAGATCTAGCTTAAATTCCAACGGAGTTGTTCGCGCGCCTAGAGATAGGGTGACAAATTGCCGAATTAGGGTGAAACCTAATATGGGAATCCATAGATCGAGTTAATACAATTCTAGGGGTTTTAATTAGAAAGATATTTCAATTAATCAACCTAAGGTTAGTCGTTATTCACTTCGAGAGAGGGTCTAATGTACATTAGGGAATCCTACGGATCAAGTCAAGTGAATAAATCGTCTGGTTCTGTGTTAGATAACAAGTGAAGTATAGGTGGATTCTTCCTAAGGGTATCGTCTTAATCAACTGAGTTTTTCCCAAGTATTTACCCAATTCATTCTTTTTGTCTTTGCGTCTTTAGCTTAGTAATTAGTTAATTTAGATTAATAAACAACTCCACTTATTTTAGGCTAAATAATAGAAAGAAAGTTAGTATTAGTACTTTTAGTTCCTTTGGGTTCGACAATCCGGTCTTGCCTAAGCTATGCTACTGTTCGATAGGTGCACTTGCCTCAATCGTTGTTATAGTTAATTCCAGGATCGATCATTATAAATTTAAAACTCTGAAATACAACAATCATACTCCGTTAACTAGATTGCTTCAGAAAGGTGTGAGATATGAATGGTCCGATAATTGTCAGAAAAGTTTTGATCGATTGAAAACTCTGTTGACTGATGCTCCGATTTTGGTACAGCCAGAATCAGGCAAAGAGTTTGTGATTCACAGTGATGCTTCGTTGAATGGTCTGGGATGCGTATTGATGTAAGAAAGAAAAGTTATAGCTTATGTCTCGAGACAATTGAAGCCGCATGAAAAGAACTATCCAACACACGATCTTGAGCTAGCTGCGATTGTATTCACATTAAAGATTTGGCGTCACTACCTCTTTAGAGAAGATGGTTAGAGCTACTGAAAGACTACGAGCTTGTGATAGATTATCACCCGGGTAAAGCAAATGTCGTAGCCGATGCATTGAGTCGGAAGTCAATATTTGCATTGTGTGCAATGAATACTCATTTAGACCTGTCTGATGATGGTTTAGTGCTAGCTGAATTGAAAGCGAAACCGTTGTTTTTACAACAAAGATGTGATGATCAGAAAGTTGATAATGAAATGTTAGTGAAACGAGCTCAGTGTGATTCGAACTCTGATTCTGAATTTCAAGTTGATGATGATGATTTCTTGAGATTTCGAAATCAAATTTGTGTTCCGAGAAACTCAGAGTTGATTCAATTGATTTTGAACGAAGCACATAACGGTCGTCTATCTGTTCATCCGAGAAGTACAAAAATGTACCATGATTTGAAGCAACACTATTGGTGGTCTGGTATGAAAAGAGATATTTCTGATTTTGTCTCGAAATGTTTAGTCTGTCAGCAAGTTAAAGCTGAACATCAGGTTCTGTCTGGCTTGTTACAACCGATTCTGATTCCCGAGTGGAAATGGGATAGAGTGACGATGGACTTTGTTTCTGGATTGCCTCTGACTCCGAGAAAGAAAGATGCGATATGGGTTGTAGTTGATCGATTGACAAAATCCGCCCATTTTATTCCGGTGAGATCTGATTATTCACTTGATAAGTTAGCTGAGCTTTACATTTCTGATATTGTGAGATTGCACGGAGTGCCATTGTCTATTGTGTCTGATAGAGATCCGAGATTTACTTCACGGTTCTGGAAGAAATTACAAGAATCTTTAGGCACGAAATTACATTTCAGTACAGGTTTTCACCCGCAAACAGATGGTCAATCTGAGCGGATTATTCAGATTCTCAAGGATATGCTGAGATGTTGCATTCTTGAGTTTGATGGTACGTGGGAACAGTACTTGCCATTGATTGAATTTGCATATAATAATAGTTTTCAATCGAGCATCAAAATGGCACCTTATGAAGCTTTGTACGGACGTAAATGTTGAACACCTCTTTATTGGGCTGAGCTCAGTGAAAATAAGATACACGGGGTCGATTTTATAAAAGACACGAAACAGAGAGTGAAAGTGATCCGAGATAGTTTAAAAGCAGCGTCTGATCGTCAGAAGTCCTATGCGGACTTGAAATGAAAAGATATTGTATTTGAGATTGGTTATAAAGTGCTTTTGAAAGTGTCTCCGTGGAAGAAAGTACTCCGATTCGGACGTAAAGGCAAGTTGAGTCCGAGGTTCATTGGACCATATGAGATTATTGAGGATGTTGGACCTGTTACGTACAGATTGTTGTTGCCACCTGAGCTAGAAAAGATTCATAATGTATTTCATGTATCGATGCTTACACGATACAGATCTGATCCGTCACATGTGATTACTCTGTCTGAGTTTGAAATCCGATATGATATGACATACGAAGAAGAACCGATCCGTATCTTAGCTCGTAAAGTTAAAGAATTAAAAAACAAGAAATTTCCGTTAGTGAAAGTATTATGGCATCGACATGGAGTGTAAGAAGCTACATGGGAGTCTGAAGATGCAATGAAATAGCAATATCTGGACCTATTTAACGGTAAGATTTTCGGGGACGAAAATCCCTAAGGGGGAGCATTATAACAGTCCGATTTATACCCTAGTCGGAACAGTGGTTTCGGGAACACAAATTTGAGTCCAAAAATATTTTAGTATTATTTTCTGTGTCTGCAATACATGACTAAGCATGTGTGAAAGTTTCGTGATCTAATTTGATTGTATGTGTGCTTAATTTGCAATAAGGGCTTAATCGCAGAAATTGTAAAAGTGACTAATAATAGTGTAAGTGTTAATTTGTTATTGTTTTTATAAGGTAGAGCCCTTAAGAGGAAATTTATAATTGTTATAATAATATATATGATATATTAAACCAACATTTAAAAGCCACCATCATTATGTTCAACTTTTTGTTATGACCAAAAATAAGAAAAGAAAAAGAAAGAACAAAAGCTTTCAAGGGTTTCGGCTATGGTTTGGCTTAATTAAGGTATGATTTTGATTCGGTTTTTGATAATTTCTACGTTTTTGTAATCGTTGCTTTGTATACTTCAAAACCCATGTCTCAATTTTGTGAATTGATGATGTTTTTGAAATGAGCCATTGATGAATATATGAGTTTTGTGATGTTTTATAGTGAAATATGAAAGATATGTATATGATTACCATAGTTTGTCTTTGAGTTTTTGGTGAATTTGAGTATTTTGGAGTAAATTGAGAAAATAATATTTTGAGGGACTAATTTGTGAAATAAATGGAATGTAAGGACTTGTATGAGCTACATGAGAATTCGGCTAGGCATGGGTAACTTGAAATTATGTGTATTTTGTGATTTTGTGAAATAGGGACTAAATTGTCCAAATGTGAAAATGTGAGGGCTAATTTGCAAATTGCCCTAAATATGTGTTCTTGGATTGAATTGAATGAGTTACTGAATAAATGGGTTAAATTTGAATATGTATAGATCAAGAACCGAAGAAAACAGACTTAGATCGCGGGAAATCGAAAGTAATCGAGTAGCCGTGTCTGTTTCCGTTAATCGAATCTGAGGTTAGTCAATATACAAATAAATGTATTTGAATTGAATTATTTGTGTATATATGAGACTTGAATTGCTATGAATATTCATTGAGATGGAATGTATGGGAAATTCGAGCTTACATATATCGACAAGTTGTTAAAGTCTGGGAAGTCCCGTTTGAACCTAGGAATAGATAGGAATGCATATGTCATGACATAGGTGTTCGATATTTGATAACATGTAAGACCACATCTGGGACGTTGGCATCGATATGAGAATTATGTGTAAGACCATGTCTTGGACATTGGCATCGTATTGATTCATGTAAGACCCTGTCTGGGACAGTGGCATCGATATTTGGTTACATGTAAGACCACGTTCGGGATGTTGGCATTGTACGACTATTCCAAGCACTCTGAGTATCCTATTAGATTCTGAACGGTTCAACGGACAAGTCTGAGAAATGAATGACTATGTGAATTGTACATCCGTTTCAGGTATGTTGATACATATGCTTTGTATAAGCATGAAAGGTAAGTAAGTATGTGCATTGATACAAAGAAACATTTGAGATATGAGCAAATGAGATACTTGATATATGATGAACTGGTAAGCAATGGAAAATCAAGTGAGCCAAAGAGATTATTTATGTGCTTGTAAAGATGAAATGTTAATGAATTCAAATAGCTATGCTTATGAATGATTTATGTTAAGTTTATTTGTATATGGCTTACTAAGCTTTTGGAAAGCTTACTTTGTGTGTGTTTGTTCTGTTTTATAGATCGTTAAAGCTACGAGAGGCTCGGGGACCGTCGAGGATCATCACCACACTATCAAACTCAACTTTGGTACTTTTGAATGTGTAAATAGCTAAATATGGCATGTATAGGCTAGTTGTTTTGGTATATGTTTGAGGTGTGTTAATAACCATGTGATGTGGCTAGATAAATGTTGGTAATATGCATCAATGATTATGACATATGATGCATGTTTTGGTATGGCTTGATAGCGAATGAAACGGTTAAGACTATGGTAAGCATATTGATGCAATATGAGTGTATATGTTTGATAAAAGAAATGGTTTATGAATGGTAAGTTTATTGATGAATAACTAGTACATTATTGATGGTAAGTTGTGATGGATTTGATCACGTAATGTATGTGATTAGTTTGAACTAAATGTCTTATAAGTAGGTGTGATTGTTAAGCTCATAATTGAGTAGAATTGTTGCATAATTTGATATGCTTTGGGTTGCCAAATGTGTATAGGTTGATGCTTGTAAGTGCATGAAAGATTGACCCAAGTGTGGGTTGCATTTTGTCCTTGCAAATGGCCTATTTTTGCCCACACGGTTGAGCACACGGGCGTGTGGCTCGACCGTGTCCCTCGTGGTTGAAATTCAAAACAAGTCAGGATCGACCACGGGCTGGACACACGGGCGTGTGACTGGCCGTGTGGTGCAAGTCAGGATCGACCACGGGTGAGGCACATGGGCGTGTCCACGACCGTGTCGACAAGTCAGTTTGTATGCCCTGTTTTGACACGGCTTAGACACACGGGCGTGTTGAGGCCGTGGGAGGCACACGGCCTGCCCACACGGGTGTGTGACCTCTGTAATTGAGAAAAATTTTTTAAATTTCCGAGAAATTTCATATGTATTCGGTTTAGTCCCGACCCTATTCTAAAGCATGATTAAGGTCTCGTTGACCTATAAAAGGGACATTTTGATTGCGTTTGATGGAATGTATTATGAAATGTCCGTAAAAGTTTCTGATTTATCCGATAATACCTCGTAACCCTAATTCGACGACGGATACGGGTTAGGGGTGTTACAGGACATGGCATCGGCACCGAATAAGGAAGGTCCCATATAAGACCATGTCTGGGACATGGCATCGGCACCGAATAAGGAAGGTCCCGTATAAGGCCATGTCTGGGACATGGCCTCAGCACCAAAGGAAGATCTCGTGTAAGACCATGTCTGGGACATGGCATCGACATCTATGTACGATCTCGTGTAAGACCATGTCTGGGACATGGCATCGACATCAAGTTAAGAGATCCCGTGTAAGACAATATCTGAGATTTGGCATAGGCATCAAGAGGTGATCCCATGTAAGACCATATCTGGGATATGGCATTGGCATCGTGATACATGTATGATGAGATTGAGTATCCTCCGATATTCTGAGTAGTTCAACGGGCAAAAGAGTTAAGTATGCAAGATGACAAAGAGCTAAGCTATACAAAGATGACAAAGAGTTACATTTAAGTTAAGGATGATAATGATTTAAGTTTATGTCCATGATAGCATAAGTGCTAAATCATGTGATAAAGTGACACAGGTACCATGAGTAAAGTACGAGTTATGAAACCGTAATGTGATATGTGTTGGGTAAGCGTAAGTATGAGTAAGTATGTCATAGCACTTAAGAACTTGTGTTGTTATTGTTCTATAAGATGAATGGATTTTACCATGAGTAATTATGTTGCTATTTTAATTCATGCAAACTTATTAAGCTATGTGCTTTCCCTTCTCTTTTCCCTTTTTCTCGTAGTATCGCCAAGCAAACTCAGGGATCGTAGAACATCGGAGTTTGGATCACACTATTAACTATTCTTTTGGTATAGTAAAGCTGATTCATTTTGAGTATGGCATGTATAGGAACTTGGTCATTTTATGTTATGTCATATTTGAAAGCCAAAGTGTTGGCTATTAATGTTATACACTCATTTTGTAAATGGCCATTAGGAATTGGCCGATATATGCCAAATTTCGTATTTTTAATAATGATGAGTTTCATGAAGTGAACATTCATGAAATTGATGGAGTGAAATGTGAAGTGTATGAATGATGATTAGTGATTCTTCATAGTGTATATTTCCCATGTTATGTGTTGCTTGTGTTGGCATATGGGTGTTTATGTTTCAGGGTGGCAATTGGCTTGGTAGATAGCCTTCTAATTGTCCACACGGGTAGACACACGGGCATGTGTCTAGGCCGAGTGTGACACACGGCAGCCCCATAGGTGTGTTGTTAGGCCGTGTGTCCCCTGCATCAAATTTACGAGAATTCGATTCGCTACACGGGCCAGCACACGGGCATGTGCCTAGGCCGTGTGCCCCTTAAGAGCCTGCTGACGTCATAAACATAATACCAGGGTTTTCACACATGGGTGAGGACACGTGCGTGTTTAGGCCGTGTGAGGGACACGGGCCACAGACACGGGCGTGTGTCTGGCCGTGTGAAAACCCCTGTAGGTTCGAAATGAGAAATAAATTCCACACGGATTAGGAACATGGGTGTGTGTGACCAGACAGCCTGCCCACACGGGCGTGTGGCCCTATTTTAGGCAAAAAAAAATTCTAAGTGTGCAAAAGTTTCTGGTTTAATCCCGAAACATCCCGTATGTATGTTTAGGGCCCCGTAGGCCCATCATAAGGATATTTTGGATATGAATGAAAATTTTTAAGTTGAAATGAAATTTTATAGCCTGATGTTGTACGTTTAAGCAAGATAAGTCCGGTAATACCTCGTACCCTGTCCCGGCGTCGAATACGGGTAAGGGGTGTTACACATATACAAGCATTTATAATGCTACTCAATCCAATTCTTTTCATCATTCATTAACATAATCTTTCATCGATCTCATACACAATATCATCAACCACTTAGGTTCTGTACATATCTGTACCATCACGTATTTATCTATCACATTTTCCACTTCAATGCTCGATGCCATAATTCATTCGATCCTCTTTAAACGTTCGATGAAATCGCACACTTAGTGCCAAATAATTAGCCGAAACTATAGTAATATCGCACACTTAGTGCCATCACATTAAACCGAATTTGTCTCGGTATCGCACACGTAGTGCCAAATAATACAGCCGAAGCTTTCTTTAGCCATTCATCACTATAACGATTCTATTTACGCACACTTAGTGCCACATATCTTCGAACTCACATTTCACATTACCAAACTCCATAATCACATTTCCATTCATTTCATCACATATGAAAATTATTTAAACAATACGTATTATACACGAACTTACCTCGGACTTAGAAACGACGAGATTAGTCGATCAATTGAGCACTTTGTTTTTTCCTCGATCTAGGTATGAATTTCTCCTTTCTTGATCTATATAATATCAAATTCAACTCATTCAATCACATTTTCACTCAATTTAGTCCACAACACATAATTAGGGCATTTTACACATTAGCCCCCTAATTTCTATATTTTTATCAATTTAGTCCTTTTGGCATAAAATCACAAATTCAATAAATTTCTTAGCAACCCATGCTAGCCGAATTTATCACATGCGACTAGCAGCCCATAACTTTCATTTATTTCACATTTTAGCCCCTCAATTTCTCATTTTCACAATTTAATCCTTAATAGGAAATTTCATAAAAAATCATTATACAAAACATATATATCAACCATCAAACACTTAGTTTTCATCATCAAACATTACAAAACTCAATTATTCAACAATGGTACTTCACAAAATCATGATCAATTTCGAAAATCAAGGTATGGGCTAGCTAGTACTCAAAGCAACGATAAAAAAAACATAAAAATCATCAAAAATCGAGCTCAAAACATACCTCATGCAAGCTCAACAAGTGCCGAATGCTCAAAGCTCATAAACCCTATCTATTTCTTCAATTTTCGGTGATGAATGCATGAAAAAGATGAGTATTTGGCTTTGTTTTAAAAATATCATGATTTATCAATTACCACAATTAACCTTTCATAAACACATTAAAAATCCACTAATATAAACCCAATTTTGTCCATCCAAGCTATTAATGGTCTAATAACAACATAAGGACCTCTCATGTAATAAGACATATCATTTAAGCACTTTTAACTACTAGCACACAGATTTTGCATTTTACGCGATTAGGTCATTTTTCACAAATTGGCACACAAACGATAAAATTTTCACACATAACTTTCACACATACTTTATCACATGCCATAAACATCAAAAATAATATTAAATTATTTCTCTTACCTCGAATTTGTGGTCCCAATACCACTATTTCGACTAGGGTATAAACCGGGCTGTTACAAATACATCATTAAATGGTTTAGATTTTGTTTTGATGCACAAAGGCAAAGTAATAGCCTATACTTCCAAACAGTTAAAACCGTATGAAAAGAATTATCCGATACATGATCTAGAATTGACAGCTATTGTATTTGCACTAAAAATTTGGCGACATTATCAACTGGTGAAAAATGCTATATATTTACTGATCATAAAAGTTTAAATTATCTGATGTCGTAAAAAAAGATTTGAATCTGAGACAGTATGGATAACTAGAATTGCTGAAACATTATGATTTGATAATTGATTTTCATTTGGGAAAAGCAAGTGTAATTGCTGACGTTCTGAGTAGAAAATCTCTGTTTGCCTTATAAGCAATGAATACCTGATTATTATTGCCTGATGATGGCTTTTTAGCTAAGTTTAAAGTTAAACCAATGTTTCTACAACATAGCAGTGAAGCTCAGAAAAAGTGATAATGAGTTACAAGTTAAACGGGTATAGAGTAAGTTAACTTCTGACTTAGAATTTTAGAATGGATCTGATAATTGTCTGTTATTCAGAGGCAAAGTCTATGTATCGAAGAATTTGGAGCTTGTACAGAAAATTATACACGAATGCTCACAGTGGTATTATGTCTGTTCATCTGGGAAATAATAAAATGTATAATGATCTAAAACAGATGTATTGGTAGTCCGGAATGAAACATGGTATTTTTGAATTTGAATTTAAATGTTTAATATGTTAGCAAGATAAAGCTGAACATCAAGTACTGATATCTTCAGAACTATTACAGCCAGTTATGGTACCAAAATAGAAATGGGATAAAGTTACTATGGATTCTGTATCGGGATTACCTGTCTTTGAACAAGAAAGATGTTACTTGGGTAATCATCGATCGTTTGACGAAGCCTGCATATTTTATTCTGTAATGAATGGATTTCTCACTTAATAGATTGTCTGAATTATCTGTTTCTGAGATTGTCAGATTTCATGGTATGCCAGTTTCCATTATTTCTGATTGAGAATCACGGTTCATATCCCGATTCTAGAACAAATTATAAGAAACTCTGGGTACGCGATTACATTTTAGTACCGCATTTCATCCTTAGATGGATGGTCACTCTGAATGTGTGATTTAGATTCTTGAAAATATGTTTCGGTGCTGTATTTTAGAATTTGAAGGCAATTGGAAAAGAAATGATTATCGTTAATTGAATTCGCATATAATAATAGTTTCCAGTCAAGTATTAAAATGGCACCGTACAAAGCTCTGTATGATCATAAATGTAAAACTCCATAGTATTGGACTGAGCTTAGTGAGAAAAAGAATACATGGAAATGATCTGATCAGTGAAATCAAAGAAAAAGTGAAAGTGATCTGAGATAGTTTTTAGGCAGTTTCTGATCTTCAGAGATCTTATGTGGATCTTAAAGAAAAAGAAATAGAGATCCGAGTTAGTGATAAAATATCCTTGAAAATTTCGTCATGGAAGAAGTTCTCCGGTTTGGCCGTAAAGGCAGATTAAGTCAGCGGTTTATCGGGTCATATGAGATCATTGAAAAGAATCGGACTTGTTACGTACCAATTGGCATTATTGCCAGAGCTTGACAGAATTCACAATGTTATTCATGTGTATATGTTATGATGGTATCGACCAGATCCGTCACATGTTAATTCTCTGATAGATATTGAAATCCAGCTTGACATGACTTACAGTGAGGGACTGGTTAAAATTCTGGCATGTGAAGTGAAAGAAATGAAAAATAAAAGGCAGCTTTAGTGAAAGTTCTTTGAAAATGATATGATATAGAAAAAGCTACCTGGGAACCGGAGGAAACTATGAAAAATTAATATCTGAACCTCATTATTGGTAAAATTTTTGAGGTCGAAAATTCTTAAGGGGGAGAGTTGTAACAGCCCGTTTTTATTAAAATCGGAACAGTGGTTTCGGGACCACAAATTTGATTCTAGAAAGGAAATTTATTTTAATATTATTTTATGGTCTATAGTATGATGGAAATGTCATATGAAAATTTCGTAAAGAAATTTTACCGGTTACATGTCTAATTTGATAAAGGACGAAATTGCACAAAGTGCAAAAGTTGAGTTCTAATAGCTAAAGGGATTAAATAGCTATAGAACTTTAAAGTGGAGGTCCTTATATGAAAAATAGATCATTTAAAAATGCTTAGTGGTTAAGGATGATGATTCATCCATGGAAAATAAAATAAATAAAAGGATGAAATTGGAAAGTGAAAAAAAAATAAAGATGATAAATGATAAAAAAAATGAAAATATCATCAATTTATCATCATCTTTCCCAAATAAAACATGGAAACCCTAGCTAAGAGAAAGTGAGCTCAAGCAAGCTATTTTGGCTTAATTGGGTAAGTAATCTTGTCCCGTTTTTAGTAATTATTATATTTCTGAGATCGTAATAGCTTAATTTAGCTATCTCGGGGACTAGTTTGCAAAATTATCAAAGTACTAGGGTTTTTCCATGGATGAGTATGCTAAAATTTTGAAATTTATGGTAGAAAATGAAAGGTTGTTGATAGATAAACAACTTTTGTAAAGTGAATTTTGATGAAATTATGATTTTAGGACTAAATTGTAAAGTTGTAAAATTCATGGAAAATTCTGAATTTCTATGAAATACATGGGCTGTAAATGTTACATGTAAACTTTTTATTTTCGAGTTTTGGGGTTTAGTTTTTATCTCCATCTTTTGTACTCTTCGTTCTTTTACCATTATAGTAAATTTATCTTTTCTCGTTGTTTTTTATCCTCTTTGAAGAGGTTTTTTCATGTTAAATTTGTGTGTTAAATTTCTTAATTTATTTTGCTATTTTTTATTTGTTCGTTATTTAATTAGGTCAATCCCCAACAGGTGGTATCAGAGTTAGTTCAATTTTTCATAGATCGGTCCGTTCAGAGATGACAACAACAAGGTTTGACATTGAGAAGTTCGATGGTGTTGCAAATTTTAATCTGTGACAAGTTCGGATGATGAAAATTCTAGTTCAAACCGGCCTGAAAAAGGTCGTTACTGATAAAAAGCCTGAGAATCTAAATCAGATAGAATGGCAAGAGCTTGATGAAAATGCCCTGTCTGCAGTTCAGTTGTGCCTCGCAAATAGGGTATTGTAGGATGTATTGATGGAGTAAACCTCATCTGCCTTATGGAAAAGGTTAGAAACTCTTTACGCGACTAAGTCTCTGGCAAACTATTTAGTGTTGAAACAACGTCTATTTAAGTTTCGCATGAACGAATGTGAGCTTCTTAGAGATCACATTAGTCAATTTATTACTCTTTTGAATGATTTAAAGAATGTTTAGGTTCAGATTAACGATGAAGATCAAACTATTCTATTATTGTTCTCTTTACCCTCATCATACAAGTCTTTTAGGGAGACCTTGATTTATGGCAAAGATAAAATCTCGTTTGAGGATGTGAAGGGTCATTTGTTGAGTAAAGAAAACCTCGACAATGAGTTTGGTTCGAATAGCAAGGCAGATAGGCAAGCTTCTGTTTTGGTAGCATTAAAGAAGTGAGACGAAAGGTATCGCTATTGTAAGAAGTTAGGTCACAGCAACGCAGAATGTTGTAAACTAAGAAATAAAAGAGCTACTGAGAGTAACGAGGAAAATGTAGCTGGTGCTAATTTGGCCGACGAAAGCAGTGATGATTTCTTGTTAGTGTCAATAAGCGATAGCTCCGAGCTTATGTTCGAGTGGATCCTAAATTCGGGATGTTCTTTCCATATGTGCCACAAGAAAGAATGCTTCTCCACATACAGATTGGTTAATGGTGGAGTTGTGCACATGGGAAACGATTCATCCAATAAGGTAATCGGTATTGGTACTGTCAAAATTAGGGTGCATGATGGGACGATTAGGACACTCTCAGATGTCAAGTATGTACCTAATTTACGAAAGAATCTCATCTCCTTAAGTATTTTAGGCTTGAAAGGATGTAGAATCAAAATCGAGTCAAGCGACATTAAGGTGTCTCGTGGAGCTCTCGTTTTGTTAAAAGGTAAAAAGACTGACAGTCTTTATATTCTGGAAGGTTCTACAGTAACCGGTGAAACCGGACGTCCCTCGTCCGTTACAGAGTCGAAGTCAACTCATTTGGAGTGGAGGCAACTTGTATATAGGAGGGAAAAATGTATGATCGTTTTGTTGAAGAGAGGTTATATTTTGGATGCAGGTTTTAAAAAGTTAGGGCACTGTGTTCGTGAAAATCAGACCCACGTTAGTTTTGATATTGCAGTGCATAAGTCGAAGGCTAGAAGTCTTCCAACTTCTAAGCACAGATTTGAATCAGTTAATTCCTTGCATAGTTCAAGATAGGCCCGTGGCGGGCTTTGGCAAAGATGGCGTTGTGAGAATTTGTGTCAAGGTTGTAACACCCCTATCCCGTATCCGTCGCCGGATTAGGGTTAAAGGTATTACCGAACAGATCATAAACTTATTCAGACAATTCGTAATATAAATCATCAATCACCATCATCATGTCCCATCTATAGGTCAACGAGACCTTAAACATGCTTTAGAGTAGGGCCGGGACTATGCCGAACTATTACGGAATTTCTCATAAATTTAACACTTTTCTAAATTATGCAGGACACACGCCCGTGTGGGCTGGCCGTGTCCCTCTCACGGACACCAGACACCCCCATGGGTCTTGGCCGTGCCAAAACAGGGTAGGTATACTGACTTTTCCACATGGCCACTAGGCACGCCCGTGTACCATGGCCGTGTTCTCCTAGTCCATATACTGACTAAACCACATGGCTACTAGGCACACCCGTGTGCCCTTAGCTCGCTACTAACTTACTCCTACGGTCATCAGGCACGCCCGTGTGCCACAACCGTGTGACAAAACAGGCCATTTGCAAGGCCAAAATGCCACCCACATAGGGTCAAACCTACAAGCATATTACCAAAGCAACTCATGCACATTTGGACATCAAAAACATATAAAAAAAACCATCCAATCACTACATTCAAATCCATTTTCAATCATAATTCATCCATATTTACCTTTCATGTATACACAAGCATAATTCATCCATATTTACCTTTCATGAACTCATTCTTTTGTTCAAACATATATACCTATATTTCATCCATAAACTTACCATCAACTTAACCAATTCATATGCTATCAAACCATACTAAAACATTCATCATGTAACATATTCATTAATGCATATTATCAACACATAACTAGCCAAATCACATGGCTAAGTTCATCTCTCAACTTATACAAATTAGCTAGCCTATACATGCCATACTTAGTATATACATTTTTAAAAGATACCAAAATGAGTTTGAGTAGTGTGATGACGATCTCTGACGTTCCCGAGCCTTCAGTAGCTTTGACGATCTATAAAACAGAGCAGACACACACACAGAGTAAGCTTTCAAAAGCTTAGTAAGCCATATACAAATAAACTTATCATAAAATGTATATAACTAAATTGATACAATAACATTAATGGTTCTCATAGCCTATTGATCTCATATATTCCTTGGCTCAATTGTTAAGCCATTTCTTGCCACATTCTTCAATTCAAATATCACATATTCACAAAGCTTATTCAAGCATATCTTCATATGAAATCTCATTATTTCTTTGCATATACTCATCATAGTAAGTTCATATAGATACTTACCTTTCATACACACATAGTGTACTTTTCAAACGTACCTGAAACAGATTTACAAATCACAGAGTTGTTTATTTCTCAAACTTGCCCGTTGAACTGTTCAGAACTAAATAGGATATTCAAAAAGCTCGGAATAGTCATACAATGCCAACGTCCCAGACGAGGTCTTATATGTACTTAGATATAGATGCCTCTGTCCCAAACAGGGTCTTACACGAATTAATATGATGCCAATGTCCTAGACATGGCCTTACACGTAAATCTCATATTGATGCCAACGTCCCAGACGTGGTCTTACACGAAATCACCAATCAATATCAACGTCCCAGACGTGGTCTTACATGATATCACAGAACCGACACCTATGTCATGACATAGCTAATCCTATCTATTCCTAGGTTCACACGGGACTTCTCGGACTTTATCAGTTTATCGACTTATTACCCAACTCAAATTTCACATACATTCCATCTCAATGGATGATCATAGTATTTCACATATCATATGCATTCAAATAATTTAATGCAAATACATTTATTTGTATATCGACTTACCTCGGATTCGATTAACGGAAATGGATACGGCTACTCGATTACTTTCGATTTCCCACGATCTAAGTCTATTTTCTTCAGTTCTTGATCTATACATATTCAGATTTAACCCATTCATTCATCAATTCATTCAATTCAATCCAAGAACACACATTTAGGGCAATTTGCAATTCAACCCTCACATTTGCATAATTTATCAATTTAGTCCATTTTTCTCAAAACATCAAATACACAAAATCATCACATACTCATGCTTAGCCGAATGCTTATGATTATCATACAAGACCATATATTTCATCAAATTCACAATTTAGTCCTTCAATTTGCTATTTTCTCAATTTAGCCCCAATTAGCTAAATTCATCAAAAATTCAAGAACAAAACATGTTCATTAAACACACATCTTTCATTTAACACCTAAACTCATCACAAAACTCACCATTTCATCAATAGCACATTACACAAACATCATCAATTCACAAAATTGAGACATGGGTTTTGTAGAGAACAAAGCAACGATTACAAAAACGTAAAAATTATCAAGAATCGAAGCAAAAATACCTTAAATTAAGCCCTTAAATGGCCGAATACCCTAGCTAAATTTTCTTTCTTTTCTTTTCTTGTCTTTCGGTGGTATATGGATGAATGAAATCCACTATCATGTTTCTTTTATTATAATATAACTATATAATATATAATATAAACTTTAACTTATAAAATTTATATATATAAAAACATATATATATATACATTTCATTACCTAATGCCGTCCACTAACCAAAATAGTGGCTAAATTGCCACATAAGTCCTCCACATTAAAAGCCACACCGATTTAGCCATTAATCAAATAGAAGGCTACTTTTTCGTTTTATGCGATTTAGTCCTTTACTCAATTAATCACACAGACGGACAAATTAACTCACAGAAATTTATCACATGCTTAATCACATATCATAGGCACAGAAAATAAAATTAAAATAATATTCAGACTCAGATTTGTGGTCCCGAAACCACTGTTCCGACTAGGGTATAAACCAGACTGTTACAATTCTCCCTCCCTTAGGGATTTTCGTCCCCGAAAATCTTATCGTTAAACAGATTCGGATATTGCTGTCTCATTGAATCTTCAAGCTCCCACGTAGCCTCTTCTATTCCGTGTTGATTCCACAGTATTTTCACTAACGAAATTTTCTTGTTTCTCAATTCTTTCACTTCACGAGCTAAGATACGAATCGGTTCTTCCTCATATGTCATATCAGATCGAATTTCTATCTCAGAAGGAGTAATCACATGTGACGAATCAGATCGATATCTACGGAGCATCGAAACATGGAATACATTATGAATCTTTTCTAACTCAGAGGGCAACCTTAATCTATATGCAACAAGCCCAACACGTTCAATAATTTCATACGGCCTAATGAACCTCGGACTCAACTTGCTTTTACGTCTGAAACGGAGTACTTTCTTCCACGGAGATACTTTCAAAAACACTTTACTACCGATTTCAAATTCTATAACTTTTCTTTTTAAATCTGCGTAAGGCTTCTGACGATCAGATGCTGCTTACAGACTATCTCGGATTACTTTCACTTTCTGTTCAGTATCTTTTATCAAATCAACCCTGTGTAGCTTATTTTCACTGAGCTCAGTCCAATACAGAGGTGTACGACATTTATGTCCATACAAAGCTTCATAAGGTGCCATTTTGATGCTCGACTGAAAACTGTTATTATAAGCAAATTCAATCAATGGCAGGTACTGTTCCCACGTACCGTTAAATTCAAGAATGCAGACATCTTATCATATCTTCAAGAATCAATGATCCGCCGGATTGACCATCCGCTTGCGGATGAAAAGTCAGTCAAATCAAATTTCGTGCCTAAAGCTTCTTGCAATTTCTTCCAGAATCTTGATGTAAATCTCAAATCTCTATCTGACACGATGGATAGTGGCACCCCATGCAATCTCACAATATCAGAAATGTAAAGCTCGGTTAACTTATCAAGTGAATAATCAGATCTCACCGGAATGAAATGGGCAGATTTCGTCAATCTATCAACTACGACCCAAATCGCATCTTTCTTTCTCGGAGTCAGAGGCAACCCAGAAACAAAATCCATCGTCACTCTATCTCATTTCCACTCGAGAATCAGAATTGGTTGTAACAAACCAGACAGAACCTGATGTTCAGCTTTTACTTGCTGACAGATTAAACATTTCGACACATAGTCAGAAATATCTCGTTTCATACGAGACCACCAATAGTGTTGCTTCAAATCGTGATACATTTTAGTGCTTCCCGGATGAAAAGATATGTGACTGTTATGAGCCTCACTCACAATTAACTGTAATAACTCAAAGTTTCTTGGAATACAGATAAGATCTTGAAATCTCAAGCAATCATCAATAACCCTGAATTCAGAATCAGAATTTGAATCACATTGAGCTCGTTTCGCTAGCATTTCGTTATCAACATTCTGAGCATCAACTATTTGTTGTAGAAATAACGGTTTCGCTTTCATTTCAGCTATCACAGAACTATCATCACACAGGTCTAACTGAGCATTCAAAGCACGTAGTGCAAACAATGATTTCCTACTTAAAGCATCGACAACTACATTTGCTTTACCTGGGTGATAATCTATCATAAGCTCGTAGTCTTTCAAAAACTCTAGCCATCTTCTCTGTCGCAGATTTAAATCTTTTTGAGTCATCAGATATTTCAAAATTTTATGATCTAAAAATACGTGACATTTCTCACCAAACAGATAATGGTGCCAAATCTTTAGTACGAACACAATCGAAGCTAACTCAAGGTCATGAGTCGGATAGTTCTTCTCATGAGGCTTTAACTGTCTTGAGGTGTAACAGCCCGATTCAGGGCCTAGTCGGAATAGTGGTGCGAGACCACAAATCTGAGTTAGTAAATTGAGTTCTTAAGGTTTATGACATGTTTGCATGATATTATTAAAGTTCCATGTGGAAATTTTGTGAAATTGACATGGAATGATCAAATAGGACTAAATTGCAAAAGTTGCAAAATATGAGTTTGTAGAAGCTTTTTGTATGAAATAGCTTTAGAATATTAATTAGAATTCCTTATATAGCAATTTTCCCAAATTATAAGTTTTGGACAAAAATGGACATGAGTTAGTAAATTGTAAATTTTTAAAGAGAAGGGCATTTTGGTCATTCACCAATTAAATGATTAAAATAGGAAAAAGATGATAAAAAATTCATACATCTTCTTCCTTGTGCCGAAAATTGGGAGACTCCATAGCTAGGGTTCTTCAAATTTTTGAAGCTTGCAAGTAAGTCATCCTAGCCCTGTTTTTAATATTCTTCGTATTTTTGGAGTCCTCGTATTATGAATTAGCTATTTTTAGCTATAAGATGAGCTAAGAAGCATGTTCGAAAATCTACCCATGTGTATCATGCATGTAAAATGATATTTTATGGAAGATTATGGGAGTTTGATGTTAGATAAACATCTTTCCTTAGTGAATTTCATGAAAAATGATAGTATGGACTAATTTGTAATAGTTATGAAATTGGTCATACCTATTAGAAATAGTGAGAATTGATGATTGTTATAGTAGAGAAAATGAATCAGCTAAACATGATGTTTAAGAAAGTTGAATGAGAATTATTTTACGAGCCTAGGGGCAAAAGTGCAAATATGAGAAAGTTTAGGGGCAAAATAGTAATTTTGCCAAAGTATGAGTTAAGAGTCAATTTAGTCAATATGAGTATTAAATGATCTAATTATTATTATAGATCAAGAAAAACGAAGCCCAGATCGAAATCGAGGCAAGAACAAAGTCGAGGACTAAATTGCATATCTACATACATTTTGTATATTGAGGTAAGTTTGTATGATTTCTAAGCTTTATGATTATTATCATTGAATTGCTTAGTATAATGTACATTATTACCATAGAAATGCTTATTGCTATGTTAAATAAAGAAATTAATGAGATTAAGCATGAGAAAGTCCCAATTGAAGTAGAATTACTTAGGATACTCGATCTACCACACGAGATAAGAAAGTCCGTATAAGACCAAGCCAAGGCATGGCATCGTCAATCAAGCAAGATATCATGTAAGTCCAAGACAAGTCTTGGCATTGAAGAGTTATTATGAGATGAAGACCCATGTAAGCCCAAGCCAAGGCATGGCATTGGTGAGTCTCCAAGCAAAGATGTCATGTAAGTCCAAGACAAGTCTTGGCATTGAAAAGCTATCATGAGGTAGAGATTCCATGTAAGTCCAAGCCAAGGCATGGCATTGGTGAGTAACAAGAAAGATTTCATGTAAGTCCAAGCCAAGGCTCGGCATTGACCAGTTCATGAGTAAATATACCCAGTAAGACCATGTCAAGACATGGCAATGGTAAGTTCCCAAGGGAACACACAAAGAAGAATTTGAGTAAGTCCATGTCAAGACATGGCATCAATACCAAGATGAGAGATCCCATGTAAGACCATATCGAGGATATGGCTTTGGCATCGAAAGTTATGTGGGATGAGATTCAAGATCCTCTGTTATTCGCAGTAAATTCATCGGGCAAATGAGTAAAGTTAAAATGATAACAAGAAAGACAAGTAAGAAAAGCTATTATCAAGTTAGAAATGAGTATTACTCATATTATGAATGATGAACTAGAGATTATAATTATTATTGTAGAGTATGCTGATCTATGTGATCAAGTGATACAGGTACCTTGTTTACCTCACGAGTATGAGACTAGTAAGTATCATGATATATGTAAGAATCAGTATGAGTAAGTAAGCTTAAATAGCTGAAATTTATGATGCCATTGTTTATGTTAAATTGGTTATATTGAGCAAGTATGTTACTATGTGCATTATATGCAAACTTACTAAGCTAAATGCTTACGTCCTTTATTCTTTCTTTCCATGTAGTCCCGCCAAGCTAATCTCGTGGATCATCGTCATCGGAGCTCGAAGCACACTATCAATCGCTATTTTGGTATAGCGAAGTTGTTTATATTAAGTATGACATGTATAGGAAACATTTCATTTTGACTTATGTTTTAAAACTAGCCAAAGTGTTGGCTATCAAGCTTAGTATTCTTTTTGTATATGGCCAAAGAGATGAGTCATGAATGATTAAGTATGTATGTTTTAATCTGTCAATGAAGTATGCATCCTTGTTCATGTTAGATGTAATACTTGAGTTGCTGAATTGAGCATGAGTTTGGTCTTGATTTCAGGGTGGCAATTGGCTTGGTAAATAGCCTTTAAGTGCCCACACGGATGGACACAAGGGCGTGTGTCTAGGCCGTGTGCACCCTGCACCTTTGTATCTTAAGTTAGAATAGACAACGGACTAGTCACACGGGCGTGTGCCTAGGGCGTGTGGGATTAATCAGTGTTGGCCACGGGCTAGCTACACGGACGTGTCCAGGCCGTGTGTAATTTGCCAGTATCCACCACGGATGAAAGACACAGGCATGTTTTAGGGGAGCACGGGTGTGTCCCAAGTCACACGGACTTGTGACCCCTGTTCGAGAGAAAGTTTCCAGATGAGTTTCGAAAGTTTCAGGACATAAGTCTGAGGCCTCGTAGGCCCATGAAATGTCTGATTTGACTAAGAAAGAGAAGTTTTTAATTCGGAACAAAATTTTACAGCTCGTAAGTACATGTTTAAGTGAGTTCAAGCATGGTAATGTCTCGTATTCAGTCTTAGCCCTGGACTCGGGTATGGGGTGTTACATTTAGTGGTATCAGAGTTACGGTTTACATGCCATACGGTTTACGAGCACGAGTCTAGCTATACATGCCATACGTAAGAATGTTTTTATAATGATAGTGTGACGACTCCTGACGACTTAAATAATGTTTATACATTTAGTAAATGGATCCCGATAGAGTTGTGACGGATGATGTAGAAAGTAACGCGCCGGCTCTCACTGCAGGGACGGTGCCAAACGAGAACCAGAATAGACCCACTATGGTGAGTCAAGGAGGAGGAGAAGAGGCTAGATAAGCCTTCCTCCATATGATGAATACCTGGTATACGGAGTTCGTTCGTACGAACCCGAACGCACAAGCCCCTCCACCCCCACCTATTCCTCAACCTATCCCAGTAGCCCTCAAGTAGTAGAGGTAGTAAGAGGAGAGAAGCCTCCAGTTGATAGGATTAGGAAACATGGGGCAGAAGAATTCCGGGCTAGAAAAGATGATGATCCGTAAAAGGTCGAGTTCGGATAGAAAATACTATCGTGGTATTTAATGAGTTGTCATGCACGCCGAGGAATGCATGAAGTGTGTAGTCTCTCGTTAAGAGATTCGCTACCAATGGTGGAACACCCTTGTGTCGATGGTATCTCGAGAAAAGATCACATGGGAATTCTTCCAGAAGAGTTCAAGAAAAAGTATATCACCAAAGGTTCGTGGACCGTAAAAGAAAGGAATTTCTAGAGTTAAAGCAAGGCAAGATGTCCGTGGATCGACTATCGTGAGTTTGTATGCGGCTTAGCAAATACGCTCGAGAATGCGTGTCCACCGAGGCCATCATGAGTAAGATATTTGAAGATTGGCTAAATGAGGACATCAAATTATTTGTTGCTGTCCTAGAACTGAAGGAATTCGTTGTGCTAGTAGAGAGGGCTTGTAAAGCCGAAAACTAGTAAAGGAGAAGAGAAAGTCTGAAATAGAGTCTCGTGACTCTAAAAAGAGACAGTGGAATAAGTCATTCCAATCCACATCCAAGAAGTCAAGAGATTTCTCCACCCGATCGGCTACTTCCACTGGGTTTTCAAGGAAGGACAAGAGTAAGCAGTATTCGGGAAGTAAGGCACAGACAACCTTAGTTCTAGTGTAGGGAACATCCGATCGGATAGACTCGAATGCCCACAGTGTGGCAGACGTCATCTTGGAGAATGTCGAGCACATGAAAATGCATATTTTAGATGTGGTTCCCAGGACCACAACATAAAAGATTGTCCAGAGACAATGAAAGAAGATAGAGCTCAGAACTCGAGATCTGGGAGTGTGGTCAGAGGAAGACCACAGAGGAACCCAGGAAGTGGGGCAAGTGGAAGAGGTAACCCTAGAGAGTAGGCTACGAGACCCGAGGGTAGGGCACCTGCGAGGACTTATGCCATTCGCGCTCACGAAGAGGCATCTTCTCCTGATGTTATTACGTGTACCTTTTCTCTTTGTGATATCAAAGTTATTGCTTTAATAGATCCCGGATCCACACACTCTTACATTTGTATGAAACTAGTATCCAGTATGAATATGTCTATAGATTCTACAGAATTTATGATTAAGGTGTCTAATCCTTTAGGCAAGAATGTGTTAGTTGATGAAGTATGTAAAGATTGTCCATTAATGATTAGAGGTCATTACTTTAAAGCAAATCTTATGTTGCTACCATTTGATGAGTTTAACATCATTCTTCGTATGGACTGGTTGACCACTCATGATGTAATAGTTAATTGTGGGAAGAAATATATTGAGATGAGATGTGAGAATGGGGATACTGTCCATATAGAATCAGATGAGCAAAGTAAATCACCGGCAATGATTTTTCACATGACGGCACAGAGATACGTAAGAAAGGGGTATGAGGCATATTTGGCCTTTGTGATGAATGACAAAGAAACAGAGTTAAAGATTGAGTCAGTACAAATAGTATGTGAGTACGTGGATGTTTTTCC
Source organism: Gossypium sturtianum (assembly GCA_025698515.1). Taxonomy (NCBI): domain Eukaryota; kingdom Viridiplantae; phylum Streptophyta; class Magnoliopsida; order Malvales; family Malvaceae; genus Gossypium; species Gossypium sturtianum. Next base: position 65,228,400 of record CM046946.1, on the reverse strand, counting down.
CAAAGAATTACCAGACTACCACCAGTTAGAGAGGTTGAGTTCAAAGATTGAGCTAGCTCCTGCATCTGCACCAATATCTATTACTCTCATACAGAATGGCTCCAATGGAGTTAAAGGAGTCAAGTCACGATTGCAAGTTGTGATGATAAAGGCTTTGCTAGGTCAAGTTGTTCTCCCCGGGTGCTCCTGCTTTATTTGTGAAAAGAAAGATGGCACCATGAGATTGTGAATAGATTACCGTCAACTTAATAAAGTGACAGTAAAGAGCAAGTACCCATTGCCAAGGATTGATGATTTGTTCGATCAATTGAAGGGAGCCACCGTGTTCTCTAAGATAGACTTGAGATCGGGGTACTACCAGCTGAGAGTAAATGATTCAGATGTATCCAAGACCTCTTTTTGAACGAGGTATGTGCATTATGAATTTTTAGTCATGCCTTTTGGTTTGACCAATGCTCCTGCGGTATTCATGGACTTAATGAACCGCATCTTCAGACCATACCTCGACAAGTTTGTAGTCGTTTTCATTGATGACATACTGATTTATTCCCAAGATGAGAATGAGCATGCTGAGCACCTACGGACAATTTTACAGACTCTTTGAGAAAATCAATTATATGCCAAGTTCAGTAAAAGTGAATTTTGGCTCAAGGAAGTAGGATTTCTGGGACATATTGTCTCGGGAGATAGAGTCCGAGTAGATCCAAGTAAGATTTCGACCATAATGGACTGGAATCCACCGAGAAATGTCTCTGAGGTTAGAAGTTTCCTAGGCCTGCCCGATGACTAAATTGTTATAGAAAAATGTGAAGTTTGAGTGGATAGAAAAATGCCAAAAAATTTTCGAGAAACTGAAAGCGATGTTGACAGAAGCACCAGTTTTAGTACAACCTGAGACAGGGAAGGAATTTGTGATTTATAGCGATGCATCCTTAAATGGATTGGGCTGTGTACTTATGTAAGAAGGCAAATTGATTGCTTACGCCTCAAGATAGTTGAAGCCACATGAGAAGAATTATCCGACCCACGATCTAGAGTTGGCTGCCATAGTCTTCGCATTGAAGATATGGAGACACCACCTATATGGTGAGAGATGTCAGATCTTCACCGATCACAAAAGTTTGAAGTACTTGATGACGCAGAAAGAGTTGAACTTAAGGCAGCGGAGATGGTTAGAGTTGATAAAAGACTATGAATTGGTCATTGACTACCATCCCGAGAAGGCGAATGTGGTCGGCGACGCTTTGAGTAGAAAGTCCCTATTTGCATTAAGGGCAATGAATTCACTGATGACTTTATCTGACGATGGTTCTATTCTAGCTGAGTTGAGAGCTAGACCAATTTTTCTTCAAGAGATCATTGAAGCTCAAAAAGAAGATAGTGGATTGCAAGTCAAGAGAGCTCGGTCATGAGATGGATGTTTAGTCTGATTTCCGGATTAGTCCCAATGGAAGTCTGATGTTTAAAGATAGAGTTTGTGTACCGAGAAAGGAAGAGCTTATTCAGGGAATTTTGCGTGAGGCCCACAACGAATGTTTATCTGTACATCCGGGTGGTACCAAGATGTATAATGACTTGAAGCAACAATATTAGTGGCCGAGAATGAAGAAAGATATTTTAGAGTTCGTTTCCAAATGCTTGATTTGTCAGCAAGTAAAGGCTGAACACCAAGTACATTCGGGTTTGTTTCAACCCATTTTGGTTCCGGAGTGAAAATGGGACCGTATTACTATGGATTTTGTAATGGGTTTACCGTTGTCTCCGAGCAAGAAAGATGCTATATGGGTCGTGTTTGATAGACTTACGAAGTCAGCCCATTTTATACCTGTACGAGTTGATTACTCATTAGACAAGTTGGCAAACTTGTACGTTTCAGAAATAGTAAGGCTTCACGGTGTTCCGTTGGCAATCATCTCGGATAGAGATCCAAGGTTTACATCCAGATTTTGGAAGAAGTTGCAAGAGGCCTTAGGTACAAAGCTGAACTTTAGTACCGCTTTTCATCCTTAAACTGACGGTCAGTCAGAGAGGTTAATTCAAGTACTTGAGGATATGCTCAGATGTTGTATTCTTGAATTCCGAGGCAGTTGGGAAAAGTTTCTCCCATTGGTAGAGTTTGCCTACAATAATAGTTTTCAGTCGAGTTTAAAGATGGCGCCTTATGAGGCTCTATATGGGCATAAGTACAGAACGCCTTTATTTTGGACTGAACTCAAGGAAAACCAAATTCACGGGGTTGATTTTGTTAGAGAAGCTGAAGAGAAAGTGAAAGTGATACGAGAATGTTCAAAAGCTGCATCAGATAGACAGAAGTCCTATTCGGACTTAAAGAGAAAAGAAATAGAGTATCAAGTCGGAGATAAAGTTTTCTTGAAAGTGTCACCATGGAGAAAAGTTTTTAGATTTGGCCGGAAAGGCAAGTTGAGTCCACGTTTTATTGGACCGTATGAGATTACCGAGAAAGTTGGGCCGGTAGCTTATCGATTGGCTTTGCCATCAGAGTTAGAAAGGATTCATGATGTATTTCACGTGTCCATGTTGCAACGCTACCGATCAGATCCTTCACATGTAGTTACCCCGTCAGAGATAGAGATTCATCCCGACATGACTTATGGTGAAGAACCAGTTAAGATTTTAGTTCGGGAAGTCAAGTAGCTAAGAAATAAAAGTATTGCCCTGGTAAAAGTATTGTGGCAAAGACATGGAATAGAAGAAGCTACGTGGGATCCAAAAGAAATCATGAGAAACTAGTATCCAAACCTGTTTGCTGGTAAGATTTTCGAGGACAAAAATTCCTAAGAGGGGGAGAATTGTAACAGCCCGATTCAGGGCCTAGTGGGAATAGTGGTACGAGACCATAAATCTGAGTTAGTAAATTGAGTTCTTAAGGTTTATGACATGTTTTCATGATAGTATTAAAGTTCCATGTAGAAATTTTGTGAAATTGACATGGAATGATCAAATAGGACTAAATTGCAAAAGTTGCAAAATATGAGTTTCTAGAAACTTTTTGTATGAAATAGCTTTAGAATATTAATTAGAAGTCCTTAAATAGCAATTTTCCCAAATTATAAGTTTTGGACAAAAATGGACATGAGTTAGTAAATTGTAACTTTTTAAAGAGAAGGGCATTTTGGTCATTTACCAACTAAATGATTAAAATAGGAAAAAGATGATAAAAATTTCATTCATCTTCTTCCTTGTGCCGAAAATTGGGAGACTCCATAGCTACGGTTCTTCAAATTTTTGAAGCTTGCAAGTAAGTCATCCTAGCCCCGTTTTTAATATTCTTCGTATTTTTGGAGTCCTCGTATTATGAATTAGCTATTTTTAGCTATAAGATGAGCTAAGAAGCATGTTCAAAAATCTACCCATGTGTATCATGCATGTAAAATGATATTTTATGGAAGATTATGGGAGTTTGATGTTAGATAAACATCTTTTCCTTAGTGAATTTCATGAAAAATGATAGTATGGACTAATTTGTAATAGTTATGAAATTTGTCATACCTATTAGAAATAGTGAGAATTGATGATTGTTATAGTAGAGAAAATGAATCAGCTAAACATGGTGTTTAAGAAAGTTGAATGAGAATTATTTTACGAGCCTAGGGGCAAAAGTGCAAATATGAGAAAGTTTAGGGGCAAAATAGTAATTTTGCCAAAGTATGAGTTAAGAGTCAATTTAGTCAATATGAGTATTAAATGATATAATTATTATTATAGATCAAAAAAAACGAAGCCCGGATCGAAACCGAGGTAAGAACAAAGTCCAGGACTAAATTGCATATCTACATACATTTTGTATATTGAGGTAAGTTTGTATGATTTCTAAGCTTTATGATTATTATCATTGAATTGCTTAGTATAATGTACATTATTACCATAGAAATGTTTATTGCTATGTTAAATAAAGAAATTAATGAGATTAAGCATGAGAATGTCCCGATTGAAGTTGACTTACTTAGGATACTCGATCTACCACACGAGATAAGAAAGTCCGTATAAGACCAAGCCAAGGCATGGCGTCGGCAATGAAGTAAGATATCATGTAAGTCCAAGACAAGTCTTGGCATTGAAGAGTTATTATGAGATGAAGACCCATGTAAGCCCAAGCCAAGGCATGGCATTGGTGAGTCTCCAAGCAAAGATGTCATGTAAGTCCAAGAGAAGTCTTGGCATTGAAAAGCTATCATGAGGTAGAGATTCCATGTAAGTCCAAGCCAAGGAATGGCATTGGTGAGTAACAAGAAAGATTTCATGTAAGTCCAAGCCAAGGCTCAGCATTGACCAGTTCATGAGTAAAGATACCAAGTAAGACCATGTCAAGACATGGCAATGGTAAGTTCCCAAGGGAACACACAAGGAAGACTTTGAGTAAGTCCATGTCAAGACATGGCATCAATACCAAGATGAGAGATACCATGTAAGACCATATCGAGGATATGGCTTTGGCATCGAGTTATGTGGGATGAGATTCAGTATCCTCGGTTATTCGCAGAAATTCATCGGGCAAATGAGTAAAGTTAAAATGATAACAAGAAAGACAAGTAAGAAAAGCTATTATCAAGTTAAAAATGAGTATTACTCATATTATGAATGATGAACTAGAGATTATAATTATTATTGTAGAGTATGCTGATCTATGTGATCAAGCGATACAGGTACCTTGTTTACCTTACGAGTATGAGACTAGTAAGTATCATGAGATATGTAAGAATCAGTATGAGTAAGTAAGCTTAAATAGCTGAAATTTATGATACCATTGTTTATGTTAAATGGGTTATATTGAGCAAGTATGTTACTATGTGCATTATATGCAAACTTACTAAGCTAATGCTTACGTCCTTTATTCTTTCTTTCAATGTAGTCCCGCCAAGCTAATCTCGTGGATCATCGTCATCGGAGCTCGGAGCACACTATCAATCGCTATTTTGGTATAGCGAAGTTGTTTGTATTAAGTATGGCATGTATAGGAAACATTTCATTTTGAGTTATGTTTTAAAACTAGCCAAAGTGTTGGCTATCAAGCTTAGTATTCTTTTTGTATATGGCCAAAGAGATGAGTCGTGAATGATTAAGTATGTATGTTTTAATCTATCAATGAAGTATGCATCCTTGTTCATGTTAGATGTAATACTTGAGTTGCTGAATTGAGCATGAGTTTGGTCTTGATTTTAGGGTGACAATTGGCTTGGTAAATAGCCTCTAAGTGCCCACACGGATAGACACACGGGCGTGTGTCTAGGCCGTGTGCACCCTGTACCTTTGTATCTTAAGTCAGAATAGACCACAGACTACTCACACGGGCGTGTGCCTAGGGCGTGTGGGATTAATCAGTGTTGGCCACGGGCTAGCTAAACGAACGTGTCCAGGCCGTGTGTAATTTGCCAATATCAACCATGGGTGAAAGACACGGGCATGTATTAGGGGTGCAAGGGCGTGTCCCGAGTCACACGGACGTGTGACCCCTGTTCGAGAGAAAGTTTCCAGATGAGTTCTAAAAGTTTCGGGACGTAAGTCTGAGGCCTCTTAAGCCCATGAAATGTCTGATTTGACTAAGAAAGAGAAGTTTTTAATTCGAAACATAATTTTACAGCTCGTAAGTACATGTTTAAGTGAGTTCAAGCATGGTAATGTCTCGTATCCAGTCTTAGCCCTGGACTCGGGTATGGGGTGTTACATGAGGCATAAGCTATTACTTTGCCTTCCTGCATCAATACACTTCCCAGACCATTCAACGAAGCGTCACTGTATAAAACAAACTCTTTTCCCGATTCCAATTGTACTAACACTAGAGCTTCAGTTAACAGAGTTTTCAACTGATCAAAGCTTTTCTGACATTTATCGGACCATTCAAATTTCACATCTTTCTGAAGCAATTTAGTCAACGGAGTAGCTATCGTCGAAAAGCCTTTAACAAATCTGCGGTAATAACCAGCAAGTCCCAAAAAACTACGAATTTCAGATACATTCTTCAGAGGTTTCCAATCCAGTATAGCAGAAATCTTGCTCGGGTCGACTCTTTTTCCAGAGGCCGATACAATGTGTCCCAGAAAACTGACTTCACACAACCAGAATTCGCATTTGCTAAATTTCGCATACAATTACTTTTCTCTCAGAGTTTGCAACACAATTCTCAGATGTTCGGCATGTTCAGTCTCATCCCGTGAATAAATCAGAATGTCGTCTATGAATACAACAACAAATCGATCTAGGTACGGTCTGAAAATTCTGTTCATCAGATCCATAAAAATAGCAGGAGCATTTGTTAGTCCAAATGGCATATATAAAAATTCTTAATGCCCGTACCTCGTTCTGAAGGCAGTTTTCGGAATATCTGAATCTTTTACTAGCAACTGGTAGTAACCCGATCTCAGATCTTTCTTCGAAAACACAGTAGCTCCTTTTAATTGATCAAACAAATTGTAAATCCTGGGCAACCGATATTTGTTCTTTATGGTCACTTTGTACAACTGATGGTAGTCAATTCACATTCTCATCGTGCCATCTTCTTTTTCACAAACAGAACGGGAGGACCCCACAGTGAGAAACTCGGTCTAGCAAACCCTCTGTCAGTCAACTCTTGCAATTGTGACTTTAACTCTTTCAACTCTATTGGCACCATTCTATACGGAGCTATCGAAATAGGTGTTGTACCAGGCAAAAAATCAATTCCAAATTCAACTTCACGTATCGGAGGCAATCCCAGTAATTCTTCAGGGAATACATCAGAAAACTCACAAACAACTGGCACTGATTCAACTTTCCCTTCAGATACTTTTGAGTCAATTACATAAGCAAAATAAGCCTCGTAACCCTTTTTCAAATAACTCTGAGCTTTCAATACAGATATCACAGCAGGCAATCCATTCAAATCATTAGACTCAACTCTAACTATTTCATCATTCGGACATCTCAAATCAATAGTCTTTCTTTTACATTTTACAACAGCATCATGCAATGTCAACCAATCCATACCCAGAATGATATCAAACTCATCAAATGGCAAGAGCATCAGATCAGTAGGGAAACAGATATCTCGAAACATTAACGGACAGTTATTGCATATCTTATTAACCAAGACACTTTTACCTAAGGGGTTCGATACTTGTATAACAAACTCAGTAGACTCTACAGGAAAAGTCTTATTGATTACCAAATTCATGCATATATACGAATGAGTAGAACCAGGGTCTATCAATGCAATCACAGAAGTATCATAAAGTGTAAAAGTATCAGTTATAACATCAGGAGATGAAGCTTCCTCACGAGCTCGGATAGCATAAGCTCTGGCAGGCGCTCTAGCTTTAGATCTCGCAACAGTGTCTCTAGTAGTTCTCTGACCCCCACTGACATTTCTGACATTACGCGAAGGTCTACCTCTCGCTGAAGCATGATCAGATCTCGGGTTCTGAACAGTCTCTGGCTCAACAGACTCTGGGAAATCTCGAACAAAATGATCTAACGATCCACATCTGAAGCAAGACCGATCATTTAATCTACAACTTCCCAGATGTCTTTTCCCACAATGCTTACACTCGGGTCTCTCAGAACGGACATTTCCAACACTTGCTACTGAAGTTGCCGGAGTTTTGAAGCTTATTTGTCATCTAGCTCGATTTCTGATCGAATGTCCCACATTATCTCTTGAACGGCTTTGATCATCTTTAAATTTCTTTGAAGCAGGTTGAAATGATCTACTTTGAAATCTTTTTGTAACGCCCCGAATTTGGGCCTAGTAGAATTGGGCCTATTGGGCCTTGGGCATGGGAGCAATACACTAATGCAAGTTGGACCTATAGGTGAGTGATTTTGGAAGGTTAGGGGGCTTCCATGAAGTCCCGGGTTCAAGTTAGGCCATAGGAAAAATTTTGGTTTTAGGTGAATAAAGCCCTGGGGGTAAGTAAGTAGGCTTTAAGAATAAATTGTGGGAAAAAAAGACACAAAAGAAGTTGTGGTCTAGTGGCAAATGGCGCCACATGGGAGACAAGGAAGTGACGCCATAGAGGAAGCAAGGGGTCCAAGGTTCAAGTCTTGGCGCTTGCAATTCATTTTGTTTTTCTTTTAAATGAACTTAGACTTGGGCCCATAGGCTTATATTTAGTTGCGCATGTTCTAAGTCACAAAAAGAGCTTGTGTTGTGGTGGCATGTAGCGTCTGGAGCATAGGAGAGGGCAAGGGTTCGAATCTCATGTCAAGCAAGGGAGTGTTTATTTTGCGGATTGGATGGCCAGAGTTTGTGTTGGATTTAAACTCTGCTGAAGGATCCCACATCGGGAAGCTATCATGAGAGTAGGTGAGAAGCTGGCTTTAAATAGAGCAAACCATGAAGAGAGTAAGCACACCTTTCTTGGCTTATCCCTTTCGCTTTGTGGCGTGCTCGTTTGGGTTAGGCGTTGGATCATTCGTTGATCTATATGCCGTTAGGTCGCGGTGGTGGTGACCGAAGTTGATCGACACACCCCCTTGGGGGTCAAGGGTGCGATCATTGTTGGCTTCTGCCCAAAACAGTGCTCGGAGCGCGGATTAACTTCAGATTCCTATCAGGTGTGTGTATTTCGCACTACTCTAGCTGTAGAGCGGAAAATGCCGAAATGCCGGTCACACGACGATAGTAGCCACACGAGCGTGCGAGCGCACGTGTGGGAGCTTCGACGCTATAGTTGAGGCCATCATGAGTGTTCTTATAGGTTTAGGCTGTTTGGGCTGAAAGGGGCCATGTGGGCCCAATGGGCCCGTGGGCCCATATGATTAAATTGTATGATTGTGTAGTAGATATTGGACTGGACTATGTGAATCTCATATTTGTGGCTAGATTTGGGCTAAATGGGCCACACGAGCGTGTGGGCCCATTTAGGCTGAGAATGGGCCATAGGCCCATTCGCATCGTTATCTCTGTTTAGAATACCTTGGTTTACCAAATTACTGAAATACCCTGGTTTACAAAATTATTGAAATACCCTTGGTTTACAAAATTACTGAAATACCCTTGGTTTACAAAATTACTGAAACACCCTCGACTTGTAAAATTACCGAAGTACCCCCGATTTGTAAAAATTACCGAAATACCCTCGGTTTGTGAAATTACCAAAGTACCCCTAATTTGCAAAATTACCGAAATACCCTCAGTTTGGAAAAGTACCGAAATACCCCCGATTTGCAAAATTACGGAAATACCCTCAGTTTGTGAAATTACCGAAATACCCCAGTTTACAAATTACTAAAATACCCCCGTAGGGTAGAATTACCGAAATACCAAAATACCCCTGTAGGGTAGAATTATCGAAATACCCCTGTAGGGTAGAATTACTGAAATACCCCTGTAGGGTAGAATTACCGAAATACCCCTGTAGGGTAGAATTACCGAAATACCCTCGTAGGGTAGAATTCCTGAAATACCTCTTTAGGGTAGGATTATCGTAATACCCTTGTAAGGGTAAAATGACCGTTTTGCCCCTCGAGGGTAATTGACTCACTTGAGGTACGATTGGACTGATTTGAAGGTAATTGATTGTTGTGACTGTGTATGTATGATTGTTTATGGGCATAACATTTCGCATACATGACATACCGCATGGGGTTGGGACATTGATACGGAGGAAGTTCTGATAGGGTCGCATGGGTCGCATGATGACTGTGGATCCAGTATTGATCTGTTAAGGTCGCACGGGTCGCATGAGACGACTGTGGACCGACGGACGGCCTAAAGCCGCGTAATCTGATTATGGCTCTGTGCCAACCTAAATATGGTTCTGTGCCATCTTGATTATGGCTTTGTGCCAATCGTATTTACCCGTGGCTATGTGCCTAACATATATACCGATGACTTTGTGTCGATCATATTTACCCGTGGCTGTGTGCCGGTTATATTACCATAGCTGATGGCTATGTGCCGATCTTATTATAGTTAACGATGGCTATGTGCCAATTATGAGACCGTTATTGAAGGCTTAAAGTCGTATAAATACTAGCAGCTAGGCTACATTATTGGAGGGATTGGCTGGGTGGGTCGATGTGGTCCCCACATGGAGAGATGGTTGGTACGGGTGGAAAGTTGGCTGGACAGGGTTGGGGTACATGCATGTTTTGCATTGATATGATTTAGGGCTTAGGCCCAGACTGATACCGTATGGGCTCGGGCCCAGACTTTTACCGTAATAGGAGATTACACACTGAGTTCTCGTAACTCACCCTGTCTTTTAACTATGTAGGTAATCCCCAGCCTTAGAGGATTTGGAGCTACGAGGGACTCGGAGGTGGCCACACGTCAAATATGCTTTAAAGTTAAACTTAGCGATTTTAGTTTATTTTATTTTATTTTAAATTATTGGGTTAATAATTTTGTAATAAGGCCATTGGTTTTTTTTCTTTTTAACTTTTATCTGGTATTTCTTTTAATTACAAACTGCTGGTCTATTAAACACGGGTTTTTAAATCAATAACTACTGTTTTCAAAATATCACGTTTCCGCAACTGTTTATATCAGACTTTCGCAACAAACAAGGGTTTAAAAATAATAATATTTTTACAAGGGAATGACTTTGAGCAAATCTTGTTTTGTCAAGCAACGAAAAATGGGGTTTTTAAACTGTAGAAAGTTTTAAATTTAAGAAGGGTTTTCAATGAAAACATGTTTTTCAAAAAACACCTCAATGTGACATGCCAGATTTGGGCCTAACTTCTAGGCCGGGTTTGGGGTGTTACACTTTTTCGGGTGTTACACTTTTTCTCGTATCTCTGGCTTCAGACTCAGCTTTTCTTTTATCTTTCCCGAGTGCCTCGACTTTACATGCTCGATCAACATGTACCACAAACTCTTTTATCTCTAAGATCCCGACTAGCAAACGAATATCTTCATTAAGGTCATCTTCGAATATTTTGCACATTATAGCTTCAGATGATACACATTCACGAGCATATTGACTCAGTCTCACGAACTCTCATTCATATTCCGTAACAGACATTTGGCCCTGTTTCAGTTCCAGAAGTTCCTTTCGTTTCTGGTCGATGAATCTCTCACTGATATATTTCTTCCGAAACTCAATCTGAAAGAAGTCCCACGTGACTCGTTCTTTCGAAACAACAGAAGTTAGGGTTTTCCACCACTGATAGGCTGCATCCCGTAATAACAAAACAACACATTTAATACTTTCATCTGGAGTTAAAGATATTTCATCGAATACCCGGATTGTGTTTTCTAACCAGAACTCGGCCTTTTCAGCATTATCATCATTAGTAGCCCTAAACTCTTTAGCCCCATATTTACGGATCTTGTCAACTGGAGGCTTATTCAACAGACTCGGATACATAATCGGTGGCACAATTGTAGTCTGAGGAGGATTAACCAGGGGCGGAGGTTGCGAAACAGTCGGGTTATTTCTCACAAATTGAGTGAACCACTCACTCATCATCTGGAAGAAAGCTTGTTTAGCTTCTCCCTCTTGACCGCTCGTAACCGGTCTCGGATCAGAGGGCGTTGTCCCTTCAGCGGGAGCAGGCGCATTACTTTCTACGTCGTCAGCTACGACTCTTTTGGGATCCATTACTATATGAAAATCACATTTTATACGTCAGGATTCATCACACTATCACAATTCAAAAATATGGCATGTATAGCTAGACTCTGACGCGCTACGTTTATCCGAGAATCGACTAAACCGTAGCTCTGATACCAACCAAATGTAACACCCCTATCCCATATCCGTCGTTGGATTAGGGTTAAAGGTATTACCGAACAGATCAGAAACTTATTCAGATAAATCGTAATATAAATCATCAATCACCATCATCATGTCCCATCTATAGGTCAACGAGACCTTAAACATGCTTTAGAGTAGGGCCGGGGCTACGCCGAACTATTACGAAATTTCTCAGAAATTTTAAACTTTTCTAAATTATGCAGGACACACGTCCGTGTGGGCTGGCCGTGTGCCTCTCACAGACACCAGACACCCCCATGGGTCTTGGCCGTGCCAAAATAGGGTAGGTATACTGACTTTTCCACACGGCCACTAGGCACGCTCGTGTACCATGGCCGTGTGCTCCTAGGCCATATACTGACTAAACCACACGGCTACTAGGCACACCCGTGTGCCATGGCCGTGTGCCCTTAGCTCGCTACTGACTTACTCCTACAGTCATCAGGCACGCCCGTGTGCCACAACCGTGTGGCAAAACAGGCCATTTGCAAGGCCAAAATGCCACCCACATAGGGTCAAGGTCAAACCTACAAGCATATTACCAAAGCAACTCATGCACATTTGGAAATAAAAAACATATCAAAACAACCATCCAATCACTACATTCAAATCCATTTTCAATCATACCAATTTACAAAACTAAAAATCATGTATACACAAGCATAATTCATCCATATTTACCTTTCATGAACTCATTCTTTTGTTCAAACATATTTGCCTATATTTCATCCATAAACTTACCATCAACTTAACCATTTCATATGCTATCAAACCATACTAAAACATTCATCATGTAACATATTCATTAATGCATATTATCAACACATAACTAGCCAAATCACATGGCTAAGTTCATCTATCAACTTATACAAATTAGCTAGCCTATACATGCCATACTTAGTATATACATTTTCAAAAGATACCAAAATGAGTTTGAGTAGTGTGATGACGATCCTCGACGGCCCCGAGCCTTCAGTAGCTTTGACGATCTATAAAACAGAGTAGACACACACACAGAGAGTAAGCTTTCAAAAGCTTAGTAAGCCATATACAAATAAACTTATCATAAAATGTATATAACTAAATTGATACAATAACATTAATGGTTCTCATAGCAAATTGATCTCATATATTCCTTGGCTCAATTGTTAAGCCATTTCTTACCACATTCTTCAATTCAAATATCACATATTCACAAAGCTTATTCAAGCATATCTTCATATGAAATCTCATTATTTCTTTGCATATACTCATCATAGTAAGTTCATATAGATACTTACCTTTCATACACACATAGTGTACTTTTCAAACGCACCTGAAATAGATGTACAAATCACAAAGTTGTTTATTTCTCAGACTTGCCCGCTGAACCGTTCAGAACTAAATAGGATATTTAGAAAGCTCAGAATAGTCATACAATGCCAACGTCCCAGACGAGGTCTTACATGTACTCAGATATAGATGCCTCTGTCCCAGACAGGGTCTTACACGAATTAATATGATGCCAATGTCCCAGACATGACCTTACACGTAAATCTCATATCGATGCCAACGTCCCAGACATGGTCTTACACGAAATCACCAATCAATGCCAACGTCCTAGACGTGATCTTACATGATATCACAGAACCGACACCTATGTCATGACATAGCTAATCTTATCTTTTCCTAGGTTCACACGGGACTTCTTGGACTTTATCAGTTTATCGACTTATTAGCCAACTCAAATTTCACATACATTCCATCTCAATGGATGATCATAGTATTTCACATATCATATGCATTCAAATAATTCAATGCAAATACATTTATTTGTATATCAACTTACCTCGGATTCGATTAACGGAAACGGATACGACTACTCGATTACTTTCGATTTCCCACGATCTAAGTCTGTTTTCTTCAGTTCTTGATCTATACATATTCAGATTTAACCCATTCATTCATCAGTTCATTCAATTCAATCCAAGAACACACATTTAGGGCAATTTGCAATTCAACCCTCACATTTGCACAATTTATCAATTTAGTCCATTTTTCTCAAAACATCAAATACACAAAATCATCACATACTCATGCTTAGCCGAATGCTTATGATTATCATTCAAGCCCATATATTTCATCAAATTCATAATTTAGTCCTTCAATTTGCTATTTTCTCAATTTAGCCCCAATTAGCTAAATTCATCAAAAATTCAAGAACAAAACATGTTCATTAAACACATATCTTTCATTTAACACCTAAACTCATCACAAAACTCACCATTTCATCAATAGCACAGTACACAAACATCATCAATTCACAAAATTGAGACATGGGTTTTGTAGAGAATAAAGCAACGATTACAAAAACGTAAAAATTATCAAGAACCGAAGCAAAACATACCTTAAATTAAGCCCTCAAATGGCCGAATACCCTAGCTAAATTTTCTTTCTTTTCTTTTCTTGTCTTTCGGTGGTATATGGATGAATGAAATCCACTATCATGTTTCTTTTATTATAATATAACTATATAATATATAATATAAACTTTAACTTATAAAATTTATATATATAAAAACATATATATATACATTTCATTACCTAATGCCGTCCACTAACCAAAATAGTGGCTAAATTGCCACATAAGTCCTCCACACTAAAAGCCACACCGATTTAGCCATTAATCAAATAGAAGGCTACTTTTTCGTTTTATGCAATTTAGTCCTTTGCTCAATTAATCACACAGACGGGCAAATTAACTCACAGAAAATTATCACATGCTTAATCACATATCATAGGCACAGAAAATAATATAAAACTAATATTCAGACTCGGATTTGTGGTCCCAAAACCACTGTCTCGACTAGGGTATAAACTGGACTATTACAAAGGTGGAGATTGTTAGAGTTAAAAAAATATATATTTTCTTTCTAGAAAATTTAGTATTTATTAGTATAATATATTTAGCATGATTTATTTGACCTAAGAATTTTTCCTATAAATAGGCTCTTTTACAACCTTAGAAAAACACCCATTAAAAATTAGACATCATACCACTTTTTGGAGAAATTTTTTTTATATTTTGAAGGTTTTATTTTTTGGGTTTCGAGGTTTAGTTTGTATCTCCATATTTTGTACTATTTTTTTCCATTATAGTAAATTTAACTTTGCCTTTGGTTTTTTATCCTCTTTGGAGGAGTTTTTCCACGTTAAATTTATGTGTCCAATTTCTTAATTTCTTCCAGTCTTTTTACTTGTTTATTGCTTAATTAGGTTGACCCCAACACATCATTTTAACAAGGATGAAAGATGTCTTTATTCATATCTAATGATCTAGCTACCATTTCTCAAAACTCCTAGCTAATAGAGCTTGGTATGAGTTAGTCTAATGATACTTCCAATCAATATGTTTTTTCCTCTTATGGTTTCTCGTTTCCTTGCTATTAGTTATTTTTGCACTGTTGTCGCAATACAATGTGATAGCTTTTTCCATACCAGGAACGACTTCAAGATCTGTAAGAAGCATTCAAAACCATATTGCTTCTTTAGTAGCCTTAGAAGCATCCACATATTCAATCGTAATACAGAAAGAAAGCTTATACTAGTAGACAAACCTAAACATATCCTTATTCTATTTGGAAATGAGCAAACTAATTGAAATACTAATATGTCGTCTATCAAGTCCAATTGGAGAGATGCTTTATCTTGGGCATCAGAGTGGATGACTCCCAAAATAAAGAGACATAGATGTTAGTAACTGGATTGATTGTACATCTGACTGGACCTAAGGAGAATAGATTCTGAATCTGTTTATGGATTTACTCACTTGTGACATTCATAGTGTGACATACCTAAATCCTGAGTGGATGATAGACTATATATGCATGACTTGTATACTTTGATGTAAGCCTGAGTTCAAATAGATAAGGAATCGAAAGTTGGTGCATTGGATATACAACTTCGAAAGTATGTAGCGTCATTCAAAACAGTGGAATTCATAGCTCGAGAAATGGGTAAATGATATCCTCTCATTGGCATTACATGCTTGATGAAAAGTAAATGTGGCCATGGGTCGTTCGTCTCTATAAAGAATGACTTGATTACTATTTGATAGTAATTGACTTTTCATGAAGGAAGATGTAATGGTTACCATGAGATAAAATAGGATCATATTGGGAGAACGGATATTATCCCAAAGAGATTAAGGATATCTTATGAGGATAACACACTTATGACAAGGCCATTAGACGTGCACAGATCGAGTTGCTTTCATATTGTTATGCCATTGTGGAGAGCTCAACCATGATACTATAGTGGAATGATTTTGTGACTAAATGGGTTTATAATTAATAGGCGAAAAGCTAGAATTTAATTATAAATCATTTGAGCCTCAATTGCATATGTTCAGTTAGTCACTCCGCCAGCTTGGTGAAAATGGAAATGAATTGCATGTTGAATCAAATGAACAAAAATGAATAGAAATGGTAAAAATAGAAAAATGGAATCATTTCGAAATGAACGTGGTTTTCTCCGAAATGAAAATGAAAATGACCTGAAAAATGAATATTTGTTTTTCAAATTAAATGAAGTTCGAAAATAGAAATAAATCATTTGGTCATAGTGAACTGTTGAATGAAGAACTATTAAATATATTTTCTCATAGATTCTTTTACGGTAAAGATGTCATAATTTTAATGGAATTATAATTGGATTGAGAAAATTATTTAATTTGGAATATATTGAAGTTTATTTTTTAAAATAGAAAAAAATATTGGGTTGGATCAAATTATAATGTATTGGGTTAAAAGCCCGGAAGTACTTGTAATTGGATCCAATATGGAAGAGGCCCAAAAGCATTTTATGTAATAAGGTGGGATGAAAAACCCTAGTAATATTAACTACGGTTTTCGCCCCCTATACTCCTAGTTAGACTAGAAGTTCGTTTTTCTAGTTGAAATAAACTTCTACAATTTAACAAGGGTTCTACCTTCTCTCCATATAAATAGATGGTGTAACACCCCATACCTGAGTCCGAGGCTCAGACCAGATACGAGACATTACTATGCTTGAACTTGCTTAATCACAACATTACGGGCTATAAAATTTTGTTCCGAAATTAAAACTTCTCATCCTTAAACAATTCGTACATTTCATGGGCCTACGAGGCCTTAAACTTGTACTGGTAAACTTTCAGAACCTTATCGAAAAACTTTTCTTTAAAACAGGGGTTACACGCCCGTGTAATATAAGACACGCCCGTGCATAGGCATACACGCCCATGTCCTCAAACCGTGCCCTAAAACTCAGTATTCTTCCAATTTCCACACGGCCATAGCACGCCCGTGGTCCTAGCCCGTGTAAAAAACCTTAGCATTCTGACTTATAATACACGGCCATGGCACGCCCATGGACTTAGACCGTGTACTACATCTTGATATACTGACTTATTTCACACGACCGGGCACACGCCTAAGTTCTAACCGTGTGTCATGCACGGCCTTAACACACGGCCGTGGGATTAGTCCATGGCCTATTCTTACTTATAAGACTAAGGTGCAGTTTATGCACGGCCTAGACACACGCCCGTGTGTCTAACCGTGTAGGCACTTAGAGGCTATTTACCAAGCCAATTGCCATCCTGAAATTAAGACCAAACTCAAGCTTAATTCAGCAACTCAATTATTACATCTTTCATGAACAATATAACATGCTTCATTGATATTAATAACATACATACTTAGTCAAACTTGGCCAATCACTTAGCCATTTACAAAAGAATAATAAACTTAATAGCCTATACTTTGGCTCTTCTTAAAACATTTACTCAAAATGTAATGCTACCGATACATGCCATACTTAATAAAACAACTTGGCTATACCAAAATAGCGATTGATAGTGTGCTCCGAGCTCTGATGACGGTGATCCTCGATATTAGCTTGGTGGGACTATATGGAAAGAAAGAATGAAAGACATAAGCATTTAGCTTAGTAAGTTTGCATAATACACCTAGCAACATTCTTACTTAATATAGACCATTTGATATAAACAATGGCATCATAAATTCAGCTATATAAAGCTTACTTACTCATACTTGATTCTTACATAACTCATGAAACTTACTAGTCTCATACTTAATAGGCAAATAAAGTACATGTATCACTAGATCACATTGATCAGCATACTTGAACATAATACTCGTAATTTCTAATTCATCATTCATAACATGAATAATATTCTGTCCCCACTTGATAATGATTTTGCTTACTAAACTTTCTTGTTATCTCTTGTGAGCTTATCTCATTTGCCCGATGAATTCCTATGAATAACCGGGAATACCAAATCTCGTACCATGAACTTGATGCTAAAGCCATATTTTGGATATGGTCTTACATGGGATATCTCATCTTGGTTTCAAGGCCATGTCTTGACATGGACTTATATGAAATCTTCCTCTTGATAACTTGTTCAATGCCAAGCTTGGATCCTTGGACTTACATGATAACTTGTTCAATGCCAAGCTTGGGTCCTTGGACTTACATGATAAACTTTTCAATGCCAAGCTTGGGTCCTTGGACTTACATGATAAACTTGTCTGATTGCCGATGCCATGCCTCGGCTTGGTCTTATACGGACTTTCTCATACTTGATCTCATTAATTTCATTGTTTAACTTAACGTTAAACAATTTCATAATAACATTGTATATTATACTAAGCAATTCAATGATATAAATCATAAAGCTTAGAAATCATACAAACTTACCTCAATATACAAAATGTAGCTAGGTATGCAATTTAGTCCTCGACCTTGTTCTTGCCTCGGTTTCGATCTGGGCTTCGTTTTTCTTGATCTATAGTCATAAATAGATCATTTAATACTCACATTAACTAAATTGACTCTTAAATCATACTTTGGCAAAATTACTATTTTGCCCCTAAACTTTCTCATATTTGCACTTTTGCTCCAAGGCTCAGAAATAATTTTCATTCAACTTTCTTAAACTTCATGCTTAGCTGAATCATTTTCTCTACTATAACAATCATCAATTCTTGCTATTTTTAACATGTATGACCAATTTTCATAACTATTACAAAATGGTTCATACTATCATCTTTCATGAAATTCACTTAGAAAAAGATGTTTATCTAACATCAAACTCTCATAAACTTCCATAAAACATCAGTTAACATGCATATCAATCATGGGTAGATTTTTGAACATGCACTTTAGCTCACTTTATAGCTAAAAATAGCTTACTCATGTTACCGGGACTTCAAAAATACGAAGAATATCAAAAACGGGGCTAAGATGAACTTACTAGCAAGCTTGAAAGATGAAAAAACCCTAGCTATGGGTTCTTCAAAATTTCGGCACACACAAGGAAGAAGATGAATTATTTTTATCATCTTTTTCCTTTATTAATCATTTAATAGGTAAATGACCAAAATGCCCTTCTCTTAAAAATATCACCATTTATTAGCTCATGTCCATTTTTGTCCAAAAATTATGATTTGGGCAAATTGCTATTTAAGGACTTATAATTGCTATTCTAGAGCTATTTCATACAAAATGCTTCTAGAAACTCACATTTTACAACTTTTGCAATTTGGTCCTTTTTGACCATTCAACTTCAATTTAGCAAAATTGCTTCATGAAACTTTCACACTAACATGAAAACATGGCATGAACCTTAAAAACTCATAAATTCACCTCGGATTAGTGGTCTCGCACCACTATTCCGACTAGGCCCTAAATCGGGCTGTTACAGATGGCATCGGTAGGGCTAATAACACAACTTTCAGATATTGTTATTCAATCCGAAAATAAAGAGACTTTTATTCTCTAAGAATAAAATATATTTTCTAATATAACAATTTTGTTGGTTTCTATTTGAAAAGAGATTTTCATTTTTACATTAAAGAAAAGAAAACTATTTCTAGTTTTGTCTTTGATTTGAATCATTCAAGCCCACACTTGAAGCAGTTCGTGGCAGGAGAAAAGAGGAGAATATCATTTGGTTGAAAGTCTGGAACACCAAGGATCCGTCTATCTGAAAACATAGGTGCGAATTTGGTCTAGGTTTATTGGTATAAATATTACAAAACGGGTCTGTTTTCAAATTTTTATTTTTCGCTGTGTGAGAAAATTGTTTTTGAACCAAATATTTTCCAACAATTGGTATTAGAGTGCCAGGTTGTGCTACGTTTATAGTGTAAATCGAGACAAATTCTCTCTCTTCTTCATGTATGATTATATTTGATAAGATGTGACATTCTTATAAATTTATGTATGCTTAGGGGAATTTATGCAAAAGAATTGTGATATTATTTTATTATTATGGATTATAAAGTAATTTTGTCAAAGTTATGATTCCTAGAAATTTAAATGTAATTTACTATTATCTCGGGCATGCATATTTTAAATTGTGGACTATCATCTCCATGCAGGGTTTTATTTTTTTATTTATTTAGAATAAAATATGTTAGTCGAAAATAGAGATAGGAATTTTGTAATATTTCCCCAACAAAATTTGGAGAACCGAGACACATCCAGACCAAACAAGACAACGCAAACCCGACCTAGCCAAATCGGCATGAAATTGACGGTGGTGCAATAGTAGAAGGCTTTCGGTGGTCCAACGGTGGTGATCGACAGCAAGGGCCGACGGTGGCCCGGCAGTGGCTGACGATGACATGAAAATGATAGTGGAAAGATGGCGGTGACAGAAACGTGAACCGATACCGTAATAGAAACCCGTGGTGACAAAATTAAATACTCAAAGTATGATTTGGGATGAATTTCGTAATTTTTATTTTTCTAAGATGGAATCATGGAAATTTTGGCAAGTTAGAGTCATTTAAAATTTATGATTTTATATTTATGAGATAAGCATGATGATATTTATATAACTGCGAATGTATGTTCATGCATGTAACAGCTTCTTTTTAGTCAAATCGAAACAGTGGTTTCAGGACCACAAATTCGAAGCTAGAATAATTATTTTATTATTATTTTAATATTTACAGTACGATATTGTGTTTGTGTGAAATTTTCGTTCAGAAATTTTATTGTTTGAGTGCTTAATTTGATAAAAAGGACTAAATCGTGTAAAGTGTAAAACTTGTGTTCTACTAACTAAAGGTGTCTAATAGCTATGAAATTAAATAGTGGAGGTCCTTATGTGGTAAATATACTATTTTTAAAGTTAGTGGACTTTTATGGACATCTTTTAAGAGAATTTCAATGTTTTAATTTCAGGTTAAATTAGTAATTTATGTATTAAGTTATTGTAAAAATAAGTAAAATAATCATATTATCTTCTTCAATGGTTTCTTCAACCAAATTTGAAGAACAAAATACTCCAATTTAGGGCTCACACATTCGGCACCTTCCTTGGTTAGCATGTAAGTGATTTTGACTTGGTTTTTAATGATTTCTATGTTTTTGAGATCGTTACAGCTTAATCTAGCTAGCACAGGGACTATTTTGCAAAACTGTTAAAGGTTTAGGTTTTTGCCATTGATGAATGTTGATGTATTTTGATGTTTAATGGTAGAAAATGCATGCTTGTTGTTAGATAAATAACATTTGTAAAGTGATTTTTGACAAAATTGTCAATTAGGGGTTAAATTGTGAAATGTGTAAATTTTGTGGTTAAATTGTGAAATAAATGAAAAATATGGACTACTAGGGACCTAATTGAAATTCTGCTAGCATGGGTTTTGGTTGAATTGCATGAATTTGTGATATTATGAAATAAGGACTAAATTGTAAAAATGGGAATTATTAGGGGCGAAAGTGTAAAATTTTCTTAATGTGTATTTTTGACTAAATTGAATAGAGTGATAATTAAATAAGTTAATTTTGATTACATTCAGATCAAGAAAAGTGAATTACAGATTTAGATCGGGGAAAGAACAATGTTTTGGACTAATCGACTCTTTTCATTATTTTTGCATTCGAGGTAAGTTCGTATGTATTAAACATTATTATAGTTGTGTTTTAAATGCTATAATATTGCATAAATTGTGAATACGACTCTACGGACATATTCTACGACAATTCAACAAGTGTGAAATTCCGATTGAACCTTAGAAATAGATTAGGATACGAATAACATGTCATTAGGGGTTATGTTATTTGGGTGCTGGTCCGTACGTCCCACCGGTAGCTAAGTTATCCGACATATGCTACGGATACTCGTCAGCTTGTGTGAGCAGCACCGTGTAACTTTGTCAAGACCGTCAGCTTATGTGAGAAGACCCGTTGATAGCTCGAGAGTGAGCATTATATGTGATTCGAGATTGAGATAGCTTCGGCTATATATGTGGCACTTAGGGTGCGAGATTCCCGGGTATCCGATAGTATTCCGAATGGTTCAACGGGTATATCAAAGATACGGATGAGTATGAGATTGATATGAGATGGTACATGTATGTACATGAACCATATAAGCTTTGAATCGAAGAAACTTGTGAAGTTCAATTCTAACCTTGTGATTTAAAATGTGATAGGTTTGTGTATTCATATGAATTGTATATAGATATGTTCAATTTTTTATTAGTATATTTTGTTAAGTTGTGTTTATTATCATACGAGCTTACTAAGCTATATAGCTTACTTTGTTTTTCCGTGTTTTATAGTTAAATCAAAGCTAGCTCAGATTCGGGAATCATCAGAGACTTCATCACACTATCCAACTATCACTTTGGTACTTTTGAATCTATGTTTTTGGGATATATGTCATGTATAGGAACTTTGGTCATTTTGGTTATGGTTTAGTAATGAAATTAGTCATTTGAAATGGCTTGTAAATGTTAGATGTTTTTGTTTTGTAAATAGCCATGAGAGTTAGCTTAATTTGGTTGTGTATACATATGTGCATATGGCTTTGGATATGTGTTTAATGATGGATATGTTATGCTTGTTGATATTTGGTAATTATGGGTGCTAAATGGGTGAGAATTGAATTTGGTATGTTTGTGATATTAGGCTAAATGATGCAAAATTTGAAATGTCATATTGATGATTTGAGATTATGATTTTTGGTATGAAATTGAATGGCATATTGTGGTATTGATGTGTTTTGTATTGGTTGGTATTGAAATGGTATGAATTATGCTTGAATGAGGTTAATAGAATGCCTATTTTTATGCCATGAATTGTGCTATTTGGTTTGGTGTAGGTATATGCAAATTGGGTGGCAAAATGGCTTGGTAAATAGCCTATTTTTGTCCACACAGGCAGAGACACGGGCGTGTGTCTCAGCCGTCTGTGGCACACGGTTAGGTTACACGGCCGTGTTCCCCTGGTGTTGAATTAAAAATCAAGTCAGTATGCTCCACACGGCTTAGCACACGGGCGTGTGACTTGGCCGTGTGGCATAAGTTAGTATACCCTACAGGTTTGGCATGGCCTAGCACACGGGCGTATGTGGCCATTTATTAGGGCACATGGGCTAGCCACACGGGTGTGTGTGTTGGCCGTGTGACCCAAGTCAGAGAGTTACACGGGATCAGACACGGGCTGGGACACTGCCATGTGATCCCATTTTGAATGTCCACACGGCCTGTGACACGGGCGTGTCTTTGGCCGTGTGAGACACACGGGCGAGCCACATGGGCTTGTGTCCCCTGTATCTTGAAAAATTTTATAAGTTTCCTAAGTTATTGATTTAGTCACGAACTACTCCTAAAGCATGTTTTGGGCCTCGTAGGTTCGAATTAGGGACAATGTGAGTGAATTTGATTGATGATTATTTGGTTATGATGAATGTATGAAAAATGTTTGTTTAATTATATAATAAAGTTTGGTAATGCTCCGTAACCCTATTTTGGTGTTGAAAATGGGTGAGGGGTGTTACATTTATTGGTATCAAAGCTACGATTTAGTCGATTCTCGGACTAACGTAGCGTATTTAAGAGTCTAGCTATACATGCCATATATAACCTGTGATAGTGTGATATCTCCTGACAGTTTAAATCGTGTTTTCATATAGTAAATAGATCCATATCGAGCTGTAGCTGATGATGCTGACAGTAATGCGCCAGCCTCCATTCACGGAGTACTGCAATTCGAGTCGAGACCCGTAACAGGTAGCAAGGGAGGAGAGGCTAAGAAAGCATTCTTCTATATGATGAATGAGTGGTTTACGGAGTTTATCTGAACAAACCCGGCTGCTCAACAACCCCTGCCCCCACCTAATCCCCAACCTGTTCCCGTAGCTCCTCAAGGTGTGGAACTTTTAAGATTGAATAAACCACCAGTTGATAAGATCCAAAAATACGGGGCCGAAGAGTTCAGAGCTACTGTTGATGATGATCCTAAGAGAGCCGAGTTTTGGCTTGAAAATACTATTCGAGTATTTGATGAGCTTTCTTGCACACCGGCTGAGTGTTTAAAATGTGCCGTATCACTTTTGAGGGACACAGCGTATCAGTGGCGGAATACTTTAGTATCTGTGGTACCGAGAGAAAGAGTTACCTGGGAATTCTTTCAAGTCGAATTCAGAAAGAAATACATCAGTCAACTATTTATTGATCAGAAGTGCAAAGAGTTTCTGAAGTTGAGACAGGGCCGTATGTCTGTAACCGAGTATGAGCGAGAGTTTGTGAGACTCAGTAAATATGCTCGGGAATGTGTTTCAACTGAGGCGATTATGTGTAATAGATTTGAAGAAGGGTTAAACGAGGACATCAGATTATTAGTCGGGATTCTAGAATTAAAAGAATTCGTGGTGCTTGTTGACAGAGCTTGTAAAGTCGAAAAACTTGGCAAAGAAAAGAGAAAGGCGGATTTCGAAGCTAGAGATTCAAGAAAGAGATCGATGAGTAAACCATATCAGTCTTCATCAAAGAAATCAAGAGACTTGTACATTCATTCGAATGCTTCAATCGGGTATCCAAATAGAGATCGTGGAAAGCAATATTTAAGTCCTAAAGCTCAAGCTACTTCAGTGTCGAGTGTTGGCAGTGTAAGAAACAATAAACTCGAGTGTCAAAAGTATGGGAGGCGACATTTTGGAGACTACTGGATGAGTAATAAATGTTGTTTTAAATGTGTCTCGCAAGATCACTTCATTCGGGGTTGTCCTGAGTTAGTCGAAAAAGAGAAATTTCAGAATGCAAGATCGAGTAATACAGCTGCTAGAGGAAGACCACCTAGAAATGCGGGGTGTAACAACCCATTTTTAGTCAAATCGGGACAGTGGTTTCGGGACCACAAATCTGAGGTTAAAATAATTATTTTATTATTATTTTAATGTCTACAGCATGATAGTGTGATTGTGTGAAAGTTTCGTTCAGAAATTTTATCGTTTGAGTGTTTAATTTGATAAAAAGGACTAAATCGCGTAAAGTGCAAAAGTGGTGTTTTATTAGCTAAAGGTATTGATGATTTATTTTATCAGTTGAAAGGAGCGACAGTGTCTTCAAAGATTAATCTTAGATCTGGCTATTATCAATTGCGAGTGAAAGATTCTGATGTGCCGAAAACTGTATTCAGAACAAGGCACGAGCATTATGAATTTCTTGTTATGCCTTTCGGATTAACTAATGCTCCTGTAGTTTTTATGGATTTGATGAATCAAATTTTTAGACCGTATTTGGACAGATTTGTTGTTGTATTCATTGACAACATTCTGATCTATTCGTGAGATGAGTCTGAGCATGCCGAGCATTTGAGGATTGTGTTACAAACCTTGAGAGATAAGTAACTATTTGCTAAATTCAGTAAATGCGAGTTTTGGCTCCGAGAAGTTGAATTCTTGGGACATATTGTATCAGTGGAAGGTATACGAGTTGATCCAAGCAAAATTACAGTAGTTGTTGACTGGAAACCACCGAGAAATGTATCTAAAGTTAGAAGCTTTCTGGGATTAGTTGGTTACCATCGACGTTTTGTTAAGGGATTCTCGATGATTGCTACATCGATGAGTAGATTACTTCAAAAAGATGTGAAATTCGAGTGGTCAGAGAAATGTCAACAGAGTTTTGAACAATTGAAAGCATTGTTAACTGAGACACCAGTTTTAGCTCAACCTGAGTCGGGTAAAGAGTTTGTGATTTTTAGCGACGCGTCATTGAACGGTTTGGGTTGCGTTTTAATGCAACAGGGTGAAGTGATAGCTTATGCTTCCAGACAGTTGAAACCACATGAAAAGAATTATCTGACACACGATTTAGAATTGGCCGCTATTGTTTTTGCATTGAAAATTTGGTGACATCATTTATACGGTGAAAAGTGCCACATCTTCACTGATCAAAAGAGTTTGAAGAATATAATGACCCAGAAATATTTGAATTTGCGTCAACGAAGATGGCTCGAGTTTTTGAAAGACTATGAGTTAGTGATTGATTATCACTGGTACATTTTCTCTCTATGACACTAATGTTATTGCATTGATTGATCCTGGATCGACTCATTCATATATTTGTATGAATTTGGTGTCTAGTAAGAGTTTGCCTGTTGAGTCTACCGAATTTGTGATTAAAGTGTGGAACCCCTTAGGCAGGTATGTCCTAGTTGATAAAATTTGCAAGAACTGTCCTTTAATGACGCGAGGTTACTGTTTTCCGATAAATCTGATGCTTTTACCGTTTGATGAGTTAGATGTAATTCTGGGTATGGATTGGTTGACACTACATGATGCTGTTGTAAATTGTAGACTAAAGACTATTGAATTGAAATGTCAGAATAGTGAAATCATTTGAATTGAATTAAATGAGTCGACTGAATTGCCTGTTGTGATTTCGTCTATGTCAGCTCAGAAATGTGTGAGAAAAGGTTGCGAAGCTTATCTTGCTTATGTACTGGATACAGAAGTGTCTAAATTAAAAATTGAATCAGTGCCAGTAGTATGTGAGTACCCGGATGTGTTTCCAGAAGAATTACCGGGGCTACCACCGATCAGAGAGGTCGAGTTCGCTATTGAATTAGTATCGGGAACATCACCGATATCTATAGCTCCATATAGAATGGCTCCGACAGAATTAAAGGAATTGAAAGCTTAGTTGCAAGAGTTAACGGATAGAGGTTTTGCACGACCTAGTTTTTTTCCCTAGGGTGCACCAGTGTTGTTCGTAAAGAAGAAAGACGGATCAATGAGACTTTGTATTGATTATCGTAAACTCAACAAGGTTACGATAAAGAACAAATATCCTTTGCTGAGAATTGATGATTTATTTGATCAGTTGAAAGGAGCAACAATGTTCTCGAAGATTGATTTGAGATCTGGCTATTATCAGTTGCGAGTTAAAGATTTGGATGTGCCGAAAACTGCGTTTAGAACAAGGTACGAGCATTAGAATTTCTTGTTATGCCTTACGGATTAACTAATGCTCCTGCCGTTTTTATGGACTTGATGAATCAAATTTTTAGACCGTATTTAGACAGATTTGTGGTTGTATTCATTGACGACATTTTGATATATTCACGAGATGAGTCTGAGCATGCCGAGCATTTAAGGATTGTGCTACAAACTTTGAGAGATAAGCAACTGTTTGATAAATTTAGTAAATGTAAGTTTTGGCTCCGAGAGATTGGATTTTTGGGACATATTGTTTTAGTGGAAGGTATACGAGTTGACCCGAGCAAGATTTTTGCAGTTGTTGATTCGAAACCACCAAGAATTGTGTCTGAAGTCAGAAGCTTTCTAGGATTAGCTGGCTACTATCGACGTTTTGTTAAAGGATTCTCGATGATTGTTGCACCGATGACCAGGTTGCTACAGAAAGATGTAAAGTTTGAGTGGTCTGAAAAATGTCAGCAGAGCTCTGAACAGTTGAAAGCATTGTTAACTGAGGCACCGGTTTTGGTTCAACCTGAGTCGGGTAAAGAATTTGTGATTTTTAGCGACGCGTCATTGAATGGTTTGGGTTGTGTTTTAATGCAAGAGAGTAAAGTGATAGCTTATGCCTCAAGACAGTTGAAATCGCATGAAAAGAATTATCTGACGCACGATTTAGAGTGATCTGCTATAATATTTGCGTTGAAAATATGGTGACATCATTTATATGGTGAAAAGTGCCACATATTTACTGATCACAATAGCTCAAAGTATTTAATGACTCAGAAAGATTTGAATTTGTGACAACGAAGATGGCTCGAGCTGTTGAAAGACTATGAGTTAGTGATTGATTATCATCCGGGGAAAGTGAATGTAGTCGCGGATGCTCTGAGTCGAAAATCACTATACGCTTTGCGAGCGATGAATACGCAACTAACCTTGCTTGATGATAATTCGATTCTAGCTAGGTTAAAAGCTAAATCGGTATTTCTTCAACAAATTTGTGAAGCTCAGAAATGTGATAACGAATTACAAGTTAAAAGAGTGCAATGTGAGTCAGCTAGTGAGTTAGACTATCAGATCGGATTCAATGATTGTTTAATGTTTTGAGATAGAATTTGCGTACCAAAGAATTCTGAGCTTATTCAGAAAATTCTACACGAAGCACACAGTAGTTGTTTATCTATTCACCCGGGGAGTACTAAAATGTACAATGATTTGAAACAATTGTACTGGTAGTCGGGAATGAAGCGAGACATTTCAGAGTTTGTGTCGAGATGCTTAGTTTGTCAACAAGTTAAAGCTGAACATCAAGTGCCTTCGGGATTACTACAGCCTGTGATGATACCAGAGTGGAAATGTGATAGAGTGACGATGGACTTCGTATCAGGATTACCCCTATCTCTGAAAAAGAAAGATGCTATTTGGGTTGTCGTTGATCGACTGACAAAATCTGCACATTTCATACCAGTACATACAGACTACTCGCTTGATAGACTAGCTGAGTTGTACATCTTTGAGATTGTTAGATTGCACGGGGTTCCAGTTTCTATTATTTCAGATAGAGATCCAAGGTTTACGTCACAATTTTGGAAGAAATTGGAAGAAGCCTTAGGTACGCGGTTACACTTTAGTATAACATTTCATCCCCAAACCGACGGTCAGTCAGAGAAAGTGATACAAATTCTCGAAGATATGCTTCGTTGTTGTGTTTTAGAGTTCGAAGGCAACTGGGAGAAATATTTATCATTGGTTGAATTTGCATATAATAACAGTTTTCAATCGAGCATAAAGATGGCACCGTACGAAGCATTGCATGGTCGCAAATGCCAAACTCCATTGTAGTGGACTGAGCTTAGTGAGAAAATGATTCACGGGGTTGATTTAATCAAAGAGACTGAAGATAAAGTGAAAGTAATTCGCGATAGTTTGAAAGCAGCTTCAGATCGACAGAAATCATACACGGATTTGAAACAAAAAGACATCGAATTTCAGATCGGTGACAAAGTATTTCTGAAAGTATCTTCGTGGAAGAAAATTCTTCGATTTGGTCGCAAAGGTAAATTGAGTCTGCGATTCATCGGGCCATATGAGATCATCAAAAGAATAGGGCCAGTGGCATATCAGTTAGCTTTATAGTCAGAATTAGAAAGGATCCATAATGTGTTTCATGTGCCAATGTTGTGCCAATATAGATCAGATCCATCACATGTAATTTCCCCGTCAGAAATTGAAATTCAACCTGATATGACATATAACGAAGAACCGATCAGAATTTTAGCTCAAGAGGTTAAAGAGTTGAGAAATAAATGCATAGCTTTGGTAAAGGTTTTGTGGCAACGGCACGGTGTTGAAGAAGCTATGTGGGAACTCGAGGAAGCTATGAGAAAACAATACCCTAACCTCTTTTCTGGTAAGATTTTCGGGGATGAAAATTCCTAAAGGGAGGAGAGTTGTAACAACCTGGTTTTAGTCAAATCAGAAAGTGGTTTTGGGACCACAAATATGAAGTCAGAATAATTATTTTATTATTATTTTAATGTTTATAGTATGATATTATGTTTGTGTGAAATTTTCATTAAGAAATTTTTATTGTTTGAGTGCTTAATTTGATTAAAAGGACTAAATCGCGTAAAGTGTAAAACTTGTGTTCTATTAGCTAAAGGTGTCTAATAGCTATGAAATTAAATAGTGGAGGTCCTTATGTGGTAAATATACCATTGTTAAAGTTAGTGGACTTTTATGGACATCTTTTAAGTGAATTTCAATGTTTTAATTTAAGATTAAATTAGTAATTTATGTATTAAGTTATTGTAAAAATAAGTAAAATAATCATATGATCTTCTTCAATGGTTTCTTCAACCGAATTTGAAGAACAAAATACTCCAATTTAATGCTCACACATTCGGTACCTTCCTTGGTTAGCATGTAAGTGATTTTGACTCGGTTTTTAATGATTTCTATGTTTTTGAGATCACTGCAGCTTAATCTAGCTAGCCCAGGGACTATTTTGCAAAATTATTAAAGGTTTAGGGTTTTGCCATTGATGAATGTTGATGTATTTTGATGTTTAATGGTAGAAAATGCATGCTAGTTGTTAGATAAATAACATTTGTAAAGTGATTTTTGACAAAATTATCAATTAGGGGTTAAATTGTGAAATGTGTAAATTTTGTGGTTAAATTGTGAAATAAATGAAATATATGGACTGCTAGGGACCTAATTGAAATTCGACTAGCATGGGTTTTGGTTGAATTGCATGAATTTGTGATTTTATGAAATAAGGACTAAATTATAAAAATGGGAATTATTAGGGCAAAAGTGTAAAATTTCCTTAATGTGTATTTTTGACTAAATTGAATAGAGTGATAATTAAATAAGTTAATTTTGATTACATTTAGATCAAGAAAAGCGAAATACAGATTTAGATCGGGGAAAGAACAAGGTTTTGTACTAATCGACTTGTTTCGTTGTTTTTGCATTCGAGGTAAGATCGTATGTATTAAACATTATTATATTTGTGTTTTAAATGCTATAATACTGCATAGATTGTGAATACGACTCTACAGACATGTTCTATGACAATTCGGCAAGTGTGAAATCCCGGTTGAACCTTAGGAATAGATTAAGATACGAATGACATGTCACTAAGGGTTATGAAATTTGGGTGCTAGTCCGTACTTCCTACCAGTGGCTGAGTTATCCGACATGTGTTGAGGATACTCGTCAGCTTGTGTGAGCAGCACCGTGTATGTAACAGCCCGATTTTAGCTAAGTCAGAATAATGGTTTCGGAACCACAAATCCAATGTCAAAAACTTATTTTAATATTATTTTATGTGTTTACAGCGTGATAGCATGTATGTGTGAAAGTTTCGTGATTTAATTTTATCGATTGGATGTCTAATTTGATAAAAGGACTGAATCGTGTAAAATGCAAAAGTTGCATTCTACTTGATAAATGTTTTATATAGCTATGGCTTATTAAATGAAAGGTCCTTATGATGTTATTAGACCATTGATAGTGGAATTTAACATAGATGGCCTTATATTAGATGATTTAAATGTTTATTTATAAAGGTTAAAATTGGTATTTAGTTATTAAATGATATATTAATAAAACAAAAAGGAATTTTGTCCATCTTTATTCATGTTGGCCGAAAATTAGAGAAGAAGAAAGCCAAAGTTTTAGGTTTTCATCCGGCTAGGTTAATTCAAGCAATTAAGGTACGGTTTTTGATCCGTTTTTGATGATTTTTACGTTTTTGAGATCGTTGCTTTGTATTCTAGCTAGCCCATGCATTAATTTTTGAATTTGTTAATGATTTTGTGAAGTTTCATTGATGAGTACTGTAACATCCCGAAATTGGGCCTAGTAGGATTGGGCCTTGAGCTTTAGGAAAAATTTGAGTATTATTTTTGTGTTGGCTCGGGTAGGAATTTTGTGTGTTAGCATAGTCTTGTGAAGGCTTGATTTTATTTAGGAAGTTAGATAATTTTTAGTATGGTTTATTTAATGAAGTGGATTAAGTGAGCTTAGCACTTAAGTTAATTTAAGTGTTAAATTCTAACACATGAGGAGTTAGTGGCATAGTGGATAAGGAGCTTGAAAGGTTACTTGAGGGAAGTGGTTCGAGTTGCTTGGAAAGCATTTTGAAGACTTTATTTTTGTATCCTAGCATTGATGGACGGTCAAACTCTAATTATGATAGGTTGGACCTTAAGATTTTGGTAAGTTGAATATTGGTTTAAGGAAAGCTTGAAATAGGGGATAAGAATCTTAAAGTTAAGGAAGGTTTAGGGGACAAAAGGCTTGAAGAGTGGGTGTTGTTTTGGAAGCTTTTCCATGGTCATGTGACCATGAACCTAGACGGCATAAGGGGCTAAGGGAGTGGTTTAATTGTGTTGGAAATTATGGGGTTGATAGGGAAGAATTAAGGAGGAAAAAGGGGGATTGTGTAGGCTATTGTGTTGGCCGAATTTTTGGTATGGGATTTGGGAGGTTTTAGTTGACCAAAAGTTGTCAATTTGTGCATTTTTCCTTTGTCCAAAAATATTTCTCTTAACCGAATTTATCAATAGGCATTTGGTAAAAAGTTTGCTTTGTTTTGGCCTTTGCATTTTGACCAAATAGATACTTTTATTTCTTCTTTTCCTCTCAAGTTTACTTTCTTTCGGAACCAAAATATTGTCATCTTTGAAGACATTTACCATTCTTTTCTTCCTCTCTAAGTGCCGAATCCATCTTACACCAAAAGCATTCTCTTTTATTTTCTTTTTCATTCTCTTCCTCTCTTCCCTTTTCCTATCATAACCGAAAATTATCCTATACCTTTTTCATCATTCTTTTCCTTCATTTGCTTTCTTTTGTTAAAGCCGAAATTATCATTCTTTTTCTTTTAAGTTGTTAAGGCCGAATTTCTTGATAGTTCTAGTAAGGGTTAATCGATCATCGTGTTCGGGTAAGGGTTATCTATCAATCGTTTTCTTTATTTTCCTTTAGATTAACCGATTTTAGGAATCTAATCCTCTTATTTCTCCGTGGCTAAACCTTTGAAGGAAGATTTTCGGGGTTGTCTTTTAGTCAACATTAGGAAGAGATCATTCAAATTTGAATAATCCAAGGTAAGGGATAATGATATTCGGCCAAAGGCCATATCTTTTAGTGATAACCGATTTCTCACATAGTGATATGTAGGTTCTGTCGACGTGTAGGCAAGAGTCGGAAATCCTAAAGTTTCTATCGCTCTTTGTGTTTGCAAGGTGTGTAACTTATACTAAACATGTAATTGATTAGTAGCTTTATTTATATAGATGTGTTTATAATGAAATATAAACGATTATAGCTTTGGGTACCACTCAATGATACGATGAATTGAGGTACGTTTTTCCTTCGTACTATGTAAGTTTTTAATATGAAACATATTCAATAATTGATTATGATTTTGGGATTATGATTCAAAGGCATGATATTTATATCATAAATAATGCTATATGCATAATATGAAATGTTTTCGATTCCGATATGATTATGGGGTATATGGCATGATATTGAAATAATATGTTATTGCATGGGCATATGGGCAATATTGAAAGGGGAAGTGTTCCGGTGGTTTTACCACATAATCCGGTGACTTCGGTCACGATATTATGAATCCGGTGACTTCGGTCATATACTATAAATCCGGTGACTCTGTCACAATTATCTGGTGGCTATGCCACAATTTATAAGGGCGATGTGCTAGTTGACTGCAGCAACTGCCTTCGATGGTGTGTAGCGGATGGAGGGTCGATTTAGTAATCCCCACGGTGTGATTGGTAGGTACGGGTGGTGTGTAGCGGATGGATATCTAAGTTGGGTTCGGGATTGCATTTCATTTTATATGTACATGTGATTATCTGATTTGCTATATTATGGGCTTATGGCTAAATGTGATTTAAATGGGCTTTATTGCTATGATCGATTGGGTTTTTAGTGTACTGTTACACATTGAGTCTGTTGACTCACCCTTCAGTGGGATATCTTTTCAGGTGATTCGTGAGATCGCGGATGTGGAGCCGGATGAACTCGAGGAGGCCATGCAATAAAATTTGATTTTACAAGAACTTCCATTTGGGTACCTTATTATATTTTAATTTGGGTTTTCATATTTTATAGATTTGTAATAAGGCCTCTTTAATTATGGTTTTGGATTATTTATATGCTTTGGGATTTATTCTAAACATGTTTAAGTATATCACTTGATTAATTTAATAATTGAGCTAAAGTTTTCTAAACTATAAAAACGCTTATGGTATTTTATCTTACCATCAGTAATCTAAATTGTTGATAATAAAATTATAAATTAAGTGTTTTCTACAACTTAAATGATTTCCAAAATTTTAAGTTTCTACATTCAAATGCAAATGGTTTCAAAGTATTAATTCGAGTTTTCTCAAAATGAAACAAATGTTTTCTAACCTATGATTTATCCACTTAGTTTAAAAGTTTTATTTATGGAATTTCAAAGTAAATTTCAAGTTTTTAACTTATTAAACATCTGATTTCTACAAATATAGAACTACAAAGAATTTTTCACTAAAATTTAATCGCTATTTCAATTTTATTCGAAACGTTTTTCTTCGTAGCATGCCAAATTCGGTCGTGGCGTATTGACCGGGTTTGGGGTGTTACAAGTACTTGAGCTTTTGAATGTTTGATGATGAAAAATGAAAGCTTGATGATAGTTTTACATGTTTTGTAAAGTGATTTTCGACAAAAAATGTCAAAAAGGGTTTTACTTGTGAAAAGTGTAAATTAGGTGGATGAAATGTGAAATAAATGAAAGTTTTGAGCTACTAGGGACTTATATGAAATTCGGCGAAGCATGAGTATATGAATTTTGTGTATTTGTGAAATAGGGACTAAATTGTAAAAATGTGGAACTTTAAGGGCTAAAGTGTAAAAATTCCCAAATTTGTGTTTGTGGACTGAATTGAATGATTTGATTAATGAATGAGTTAATTTTGAATGTATATAGATCATGAACCAAAGATATCGGATTTAGATCGTGGAAAATCAAAGGTTATCGAATAGTCGATCCAGTCCGTTTATCCCGAATAAGAGGTAAGTTCATATGCAAATAAATGTATTTAAATTGAATTATATATGTTTAATTGTCATTGAACAACTATGAATGTTGAATGATCAAATACGAGCACGAATCGACAAGGTTACAATATCTGAAAGTCTCGTACGAACCTTAAGAATAGTATAGGATACGAATATCATGACATTAGGATTAACGAGATGTGATTATGTGTAAGACCATGTCTGGGACATTGTCATCATTATGTGATTACGTGTAAGACCATGTCTGGGACATTGGCACCATTATTTGATTTCGTGTAAGACCATAGCTGGGCTATCGGCATCGATATGTGATAACATGTAAGACCATATCTGGGATATGGCATTGTACGAGCTATATGTGATTTTTGAGTATCCTTAACAATTCCAAAAAGGTTCAACGGGCAAAGTCAAGTCTAGAAAGAATGTGTGATTGAGTTAAGTGACTCAGGTATGTACGAGATTCATACAAGTATTGAAAAGGGAAGTATTTGATGAATTCACTTATGATATTCAATATGTATACATTGGGAAAGGTTTGTGAGCTTATATGTGCTTACTCATAGTTTTCCTATTAATGGAAATGATGTTGTTTCATGTGGTAATTTTATTTGTATATGGCTTACTAAGCTTTTAAAGCTTACTTTGTGTGTTCTTTCCCTGTCTTATAGATAATCGACACTATCTCAGATCCGGGAATCGTTAGAGACTTCATCGCACTATCGATCATCTATTTTGGTACTTTTGAAGCTATGTATATATGGTATATGGCATGTATAGACTAGTTGTAGTACTTTTTGTTGTGAATATAGCCATGAGAATTGGCTTGTAAATGAATATGTTTGCTTTGTATATATAGCCATGAATGATGGCTTATTTTGGTATAAATGTGGCTAAGGTATTATAGATGTTCAAATGGTTATATTTTGAGTTTGGTAAATGATCTATATGGTGTGATTGAAGTTGATAATTTGAGAAGTCATGTGCTTGTGAATGAATGCTTGATGATATAAATTTTGAATAGGTATTTGGCATTGACTTGAGTATTGAATTTGGTTGAATTGGACATGGTATAAATGATGCATTTGATTGATGATTTTGGCTGCCTATTGTATGATGAAATGGTACCATTTTCGTTGTTAGGTGTGCATGAGAAAAGGGTGGCAAATTAGCCTTGCAAATGACCTATTTTTGTCCATACGGGCAGAGACATGGGCATATGTCTCTGCCGTGTGCGACACACGATCATGTTACACAGCCGTGTGTCCCCTGGTGTTGAAATTGAATTGATGTCAGTATGCTCCACACGGCCTCACACACGGGCGTGTGATTTGGCCGTGTTGCATAAGTCAATATACCCTACAAGATTGGCACGGCCTAGCACACGGCCTGGCACACGGGCATGTGTTTCCATTTCGAAGGGCACACGGGCTAGAGACACGGGCGTGTGGTCAGCCATGTAACCCAAGTCAGTATGTATGCCCTGTTTTCACACAGCCTGGGACACGGGCATGTCTGGAGCCGTGTGGGGCACACGGCCTGTTCACACGGGCGTGTGACCCTTGTATGTTAGAAAAATTTCTATGTTTTCCAAAATTTTTGTACGTTATTGGTTTAGTCCCAAACCACTTCTAAAGCATGTTTAATGCCTCATAAGCCCTTATAGGGGACAATGTGATTATGATTGAATGGTGTATTACAATGGATGCATAAATGTATGAGTTATGTATGTTAAATGGTATGTATTGATCGGTAATACCTCGTAACCCTATTCTGACCATGAATACGGGTGAAGGGTGTTACATTTATTGGTATCAGAGCTATGGTTTAGTCGATTCTAGGACTAACGTAGCGTGTGTGAGAGTCTAGCTATACATGCCATATATACTCTACGATAGTGTGATTATTCCCGACAGCTTAAATTGTGTTTTCGTATAGCAATGGATCCCAAACGAGCTATAGCTGATGATGTAGAGAGTAATGCGCCTGCTCCCGCTTAAGGGACAGTGCCTACTGAATCTAGACCCATGTCGAGTAATCACGGAGGTGAGGCTAAACAAGCCTTTTTCCAGATGATGAGTAAGTGGTTCACAGAGTTTGTTCGAATGAATCTGACTGCTAAACAACCTCCAGCCCCACCTGTTCCTCAACAAATCCCTGTTATTCCTCAAGTTATAGATCCTATACGGTTGAACAAGCCGCCTTGATAGATAAGATTGAAACATGAAATTTGAAGAGTTAAGCCTCGTTGATGATGATGCAGAGAGAGCTGAGTTCTGGCTCAAAAATGCAATTCGAGTATTCGATGAATTATTTTGTACTCTTGAGGAATGTATCAAATGAGTTGTATCTTTGCTGAGAGATAATGCATACCATTGGTGGAAAATGTTGATATCTGTGGTTCCTAAAGAACGGGTTACTTGGGAGTTTTTCCAATCTGAATTCCGAAAGAAGTACATCAATCAAAGATTCCTCGATCAGAAGCATAAAGAGTTTCTGGAGTTAAAACAAGGTCGGATGACTTTCACTGAGCATGAAAGAGAATTCGTACGGTTAAGCAAGTATGCTCGAGAATATGTTTCCACTGAAATAATCATGTGCAAACGATTTGTAGATGGATTGAATGAAGATATACAATTACTAGTCGAAATTCTAGAGTTGAAAGAATTTGTCATTCTAGTTGAGGGGGCTTGTAAAGCCGAGGATCTTAGTAAAGAAAAGAGAAAGGCAGATTCAAAAGCTAAAGACTCGAGAAAAAAGATCAATGAGTAAGCCGTATCAATCTTGATCGAAGAAATTTTGAGACTCGTTTAATCATTCTAATGCATCAGTGGGACATTAAAATAGAGATCGTGAAAGGCAACATTTGAGTTTTAAAGCTCTGGCTATCTCGATAGCTAGTTTCCGGAGTGCGAAACCAAATCGACCCGAATGTAGACAATGTGGAAAATGGCATTTCGGTGATTGTAGATTGAATGATCGGGCTTGTTTTAAATGTGGATCGTTAGATCATTTTATCAGAGGTTGCCCAGAGTTAGCTGAAAAAGATAACGCTCAGAGTATGAGGCCGAGTAATACTGCAGTTAGAGGGAGACCACCCAGATATGCTGGTAATGTGAGTGGAAGTCGGAGAGCGACAAAAGACTCTACTGTGAGGTCTGAGGCACGAGCACCTGCTCGAGCTTATGCTATCCGTGCATGAGAGGAGGCATCCTCGCCAGACGCGATTACCGGTACTTTCACTCTCTATGATACTAATGTGATTGCATTGATAGATCCAGGATCAACTCATTCTTATATATGCATGAATTTAGTATCTAGTAAGATTTTGCTTGTAGAGTCTACTGAATTTGTGATTAGAGTATCGAACCCCTTAGGAAAATGTGTTTTGTTTGACAAAGCCTGCAAGAATTGTCCGTTAATGCATTGGGATTTCTATTTTCCGGCTAATCTGATGTTGTTGCCATTCGACGAATTTGATGTGATTTTGAGTATGGATTGGCTAACGATGCATAGTGCTATAGTAAGTTGTAGACGAAAGACAATTGAACTGAAATGTCAGAATAATAAGACTATTAGAATTGAATCTGATGATCTGAACAGTTTGCCAGTTGTAATCTCGTCTATGTAAGCTTAGAGATTTGTGAGAAAGGGGTGTGAAGCTTATCTGGCTTATATACTTGATACGAAAGTGACAGAAAGAAAAATTGAATTAGTACTCGGAACAACGCCGATATCGATAGCTCCGTACAGAATGGCCCCGATAGAGTTAAAAGAATTGAAAGCTCAGTTGCAAGAGTTGACAGATAAGGGTTTTGCTAGACCAAGTTTCTCTCCCTGGGGTGCACCGGGGTTATTCGTGAAAAAGAAAGATGGCATGATGAGAATGTGTATTGACTACAGACAGCTGAATAAAGTGACTATAAAGAATAAATACCCTCTACTGCAGATTGATGATTTGTTTGATCAGTTGAAAGGGGCAACAATGTTTTAGAAAATTAATTTGAGATCAGGTTATTACCAGTTACGAGTGAAAGACTCAGATGTGCCAAAGACTGCATTTAGAACAAGGTACAGACACTACGAATTTCTTGTTATGCCTTTCGAACTAACAAATGCACTTGTTGTTTTTATGGACTTGATGAACCGAATCTTTAGGCCGTATTTAGATCGACTCGTAGTTGTGTTTATTGATGACATTTTGATCTACTCTCGAGATGAATCGGAACATGCCGAACATTTAAGAATCGTGCTACAAACTTTGAGAGATAAATAGTTGTTTGCAAAGTATAGCAAATGTGAGTTTTGGCTACGAGAGGTTGATTTTATGAGACACATAGTTTCAGCCGCGGGTATCTGAGTAGACCCGAGCGAAATTTTTTCTATTATAGATTGGAAGCCTTCGAGAAATGTATCAGAAGTCCGTAGTTTTCTGGGACTAGCCGGCTATTATAAATGATTTGTGAAAGGCTTCTCGATGATTGCGACTGCGATGACGCGATTGCTTCAAAAAGATGTTAGATTTGAGTGGTCAAAAAAGTGTCAGCAGAGTTTTAAACAGTTGAAAGCATTATTGATAGAGGCCCCAGTGTTAGTTTAGCCTGAGTCGGGTAAAGAATTCGTAGTTTTCAGTGATGCATCAGTAAATTGTATGGGTTGTGTTCTGATGCAGGAAGGCAAAGTTGTAGATTATGCCTCGAGACAGTTTAAGCCGCATGAAAAGAATTATCCGACACATGATCTAGAATTGGCTGCGATTGTGTTCGCGATGAAAATTTGGCGCCATTATTTGTTTGGTGAGAAATGTCATATTTATCCTGACCACAAAAGCTTGAAATATCTGATGAATCAAAGAGATTTGAGTTTGCGACAAGGGAGATGGTTAGAATTGTTAAAAGACTGACTTGATAATTGACTATTATCCTGGGAAAGCGAACGTAGTTACTGATGCTTTAAGCCGAAAGTCTTTATTTTCTTTACGTGCTTTCAACACACATTTGGCTTTGTCTGACGATGGTTCTATAGTAGCTGAGTAGAAAGCGAGACCGTTGTTTCTACGATAGATTTGTGATGCTCAAAAATTTGATAATGAAATGCAAGTAAAACGAGCTCAGTATGAGTCGATGATAAACCAAAATAGTAACATATTTTAATCCCACATTTAGCATACTTTTGGATGATTTATCCTATGATTTATGTAAAATAGGTGCTCTTAATCCTTTCTTTTCATGTCTTATACTCAGGAAAGCACCCAAGAATAAAAAGAACGAGAAACGGGCTCAAAAAGGACCAAAATGGGCCAAAGA
Organism: Gossypium sturtianum; assembly: GCA_025698515.1. NCBI lineage: Eukaryota > Viridiplantae > Streptophyta > Magnoliopsida > Malvales > Malvaceae > Gossypium > Gossypium sturtianum. Next base: position 65,188,516 of record CM046946.1, on the reverse strand, counting down.
AGAAATCGACACGGCCTGGACTAAATCCCACCCGGTCGTGCCTTATCAAATATGCTAGAACACGACCTGAAGTCAATCTACACGGTCGTGCATCATTAACGGAGTCCAACACGGCCTGGCCCCGATTCACACGGGCGTGAGCCATGGCCGTGCCCCTGCCGTGGAGGAGAGTAATTTCACTCAAAAAAGGATACTTAGGGGCGAAGAAACCTATTTCAAAAGCCTATATAAAGACCCTAAGTATAACCTAGAAGAGGGCGGTTAGCTAGGCCAAGGAGCCGAACCGAAAAGGTCAGATTTGTGGGAAACACTCAAGGGATAGCCAGTTGATCCATCTCAAGAAGCCAGAATTCTACTCAAGACGGAGGATCTCCTCTTCAATTCCTTCAGGGGGTTTTAGGGATTTCTTATGTTTTGTGTTATCTTTTCTTCTGAGATGTTTTTCTTTATTATTATGAACTAAACCCCTCAGATACCTGAAGGGGGATGAAACCTAGATGAATCTTGTTATTGTTTTCTGAACTATATGATAAATACTTGATTTGTTCTTAATTATGTGTGATTAATTCTTGTTTTAATATTTCACGGATATTGATTCAAGTATGATGTGCTTAGGTGGTGGAGCAAAAGTCCCTGCCTACTCATAGATCTAGCATATTTACAGCGGAGTTGTTCGTGCGCCTAGAGATAGGGTGATGAAGAGTTGCCAGATTAGGGTGAAACCTAATATGGGAATCCATAGATCGAGTTAATGCGATTCTAGGGGTTTTAATTAGAAAGAGATTTCAATTAATCAACCTAGGTTAGACGTTATTCGCCTCGAGAGAGGGTTTAATATAAACTAGGAGTCCTACGGATCAAGTCAAGTGAATAAATCGTGCAGTTCAAAGTGTTAGATAACAAGTGAAGTCTAGGTGGATTCTTCCTAAGGGTATCGTCTTAATCAACCTGAGTTTTTCCCAAGTATTTCCCCAATTCATTCTTTTTGTCTTTGCGTCTTTAGCTTAGTAATTAGTTAATTTAGATTAATAAACAACTTCACTTATTTTAGGCTAAATAATAGAAAGAAAGTTAGTATTAGTACTTTTAGTTCCTTTGGGTTCGACAATCCGGTCTTGCCTAAGCTATACTACTGTTCGATAGGTGCACTTGCCTCAATCGTTGTTATAGTTAATTCCAGGATCGATCATTACAAATTTAAAACTCTGACTTCACAGCGATCAAGTTTTTGGCGCCGTTGTCGGGAAACTAAAATATTAAGAAAGCTCTATTTTTATTACTTTAGCCATTTTTTTTATTTTTTACAATTTATTTTTTTATTTTTTTTACTTTGCTAAATTTTCTTTTATTTGCTTTTGTCAGGAAAATTTTAGTTTATAGAGGAGATGTCACTGAATAACTATCAGTGGCAAGTTATGAGGACAAAGCCAACAAAAGCATCCGATATCTACAACCTCGACCCAGTAACCAGGCTATCAACCCAGTTAGAGATGATATATAAAAAATTTGATGGTTTATACGGTTCCTCGCAGGCACATCCAGTTATGTAGTGTGAAACAAGCAGAGGCGTGGCGAATCCTGAGTACCCACCCTACGGACATGGCATGGAAAGCGAACAAGTCAACTATATGGGTAACTATGCTAGACCTCAAAATATTTTTTATGAGAACACTTATAATGCAGGTTGGGGGGACCATCCCAATTTCTCGTGGGATGATAAAAAATTTCAACAACCACCTCACCAACAGGAAGAGGAGTCGAACATTGAAGAGATGCTGACAAAATTCATGGCAGCCACAGATACCTTTCTCCAAGACATTGAGACAACACTTAAAAACCAAAAAACATCGATTGAAGGGATCGAGAGCCAAGTTGGGGGACTTACTAAGACAGTTGGACAACTTACTAACACAGTTGGACAACTTGCAAAGATAATCTCAGAACAACTACAAGAAAGCTCGCGAAGCAACACTGAAACTAACCCAAAAGAGTAAATTCAAGTCGTAACAGCTCATGACAGTGAAAGGTTAGTGGAATCTGACCTAAGGCAAGAGCCTGTGGTAAGTGAAGGTAAGGTTGAGGAAAGCCATGATTTACCAAACCCGGTAATTACAGAGTACCAAGCTCATATGCCATACCCCAATAAGAAAGACCACACAGAGGAACAATTCGGTAAATTTCTTAACCCTCCAAAGAAGTTTCTTATTAACTTGCCATTTCTTGAAGCTCTTTCGCAGATGCCAGATCCTAGACCTCGTGTCAATAAAGAATAAATTCATGAGGAACGAAAGCTTCGGATCAATGAACTAGACGAGTAGAAGATACACTTCAAAGAAATACACGAAGCAAAAACGAGGCAACTCCACGAGAAACTTAACGATGGGACAACCCAGCTTAAGATAGGAGATCAGGTGCTCAAAATCTTCCCAGATGGAACAGTCGAGGTAACTAATCCTAAATTCAGCACTTCTAAGGTAAACACTACTCGACTTAAACTTTATATCCACAACCAAATTGATCGCATGAGAAAGGATTTTCACCTCCTCAAACCACCATGACCATACGAATGAGAGGTAAAGTCTAGCTTAAGACTATAAACGAGCGCTTCTCGGGAGGCAACCCGAGCACTAACCCCATTAATTTTTACATTTTTTTATTTTTACTTTTATTTTTCCTTTTAGCACCTAACCATAAACTAACCAAGGTACATATTTCCATACCACACGGCCTTGCACATGGTCGTGGCCGTGGCCGTGTGGCCACCGCAGGAAGGTACAAGGGCGGGGGCAACCACCAGATCCATAATTTATATTTAACCCCCTTTTTTCTTTTTTCTTTTCCAGTTGTCTTTCTTTTTTCATTTTCCATTATTTACTTTTATTTTTATTTTTATTTTTATTTTTATTTTTAGTTTTTTATTATCTTTCTCTTATTCTTCATCCCATTTAGATTTAGATTAGGATACAATAAAATCAGACCGGCTACTCTGAGGATTCAAGTTCAAATGGTTTGAGGCGCTTCCCCAAGTTCACCTCCAATCCTATCCGGTTTCTTTTCATTAATTTATTCAGGAAGTTTCACTTCTCCCCATATCTTATGATTTTAGTATTATTGTGTTATTATCTAACTTTGTACACTGAGGTCAATGTACATCTTAAGTGTGGGGGGGTGAACAACCTAAAAAGGTGCCTAATTTTTTTCATTATTCTCAAATTCCTGAAATTGGGTGCCAAACTTTTTGCATTATTCTCAAATCCTGAATTATGTCTTGTTTCTTAAAGTAAGTTTCTCGTATTATCATTAGAATGAATTTTTTGATGATTTATGATTTTTATTGATATGTTTTAGATTAAGTCATTGATAATTGTGCATTGATAATTAAACTTTAAGATACTAAAGAATCAAGCATGATAAGTCCATTTTTTTTCAATTAAAATTTGCTAGGTTGTCGAACTGAGTTTAAATAATACTTTGAAGTTTGAAATTTACAAGGTTGATATCAAAACACCCATAATTTTTGCGAGATTTTGAGCCTTATAGAGCATAAAATCTTTTCCTTGCTCACTTCATTGATTATGAGTGTGTCAACATTGATTTGTTATTCTAGAACTTGCATCGATTATACATGTCGAGACCACACTTTTGATTTGATATACAAAAATGATAAAGGCACCTAGGTTTTAACCCACAAACTCCATTAAAAGCCTACCCTCATAATTAACCCCTAGTGAACCCCTTTTAATCCTAACAACCCTTTTTATTGACATAACCACTAATATTAACCCAGAAACCCTTTGTTTTTTTATCCCCATTCCTTTTGACTACCCTTATATCGAGATTTGATTTGATTAATAGCCTAACTATGTTTTTATTTCAGTAATTTATTCGTTGTTATGTATTTATGATTTGTTCTTAAAAAAAATCGAAGTATAGTCGTTATTCATTACTAGTTTTGTGATCAAGTGAGCTTATACGTTTGAATTCCAAATATTGAAGAAGAAGCTCGTGTTATTAGTTTAAAGTTTCAATCCATTATGTAATTATTCAGTTTATTGTTTCTAGTTAGGTATTTTATCAATTCAATCTCGATTCTAACCTTCTAATTCAGCCTCTATCCACACCTTAACCCTAGCCCCGTTACAACCCTAATTAAAGACCTTTTGATTTGTGCATCATCTCATATTACAGTGGTGGAGACTTGATTTTCATGCAAGCCTATGGGATTAACTTTTCATGTTTGACTTTTGAGTGCTTAATTCTGAACCTTAAACACTTTGAGTGATTTGAGTGAATCTTTAGTGAGGATGTCAATCCTTGTCGGTTTTGAATCAAAGGTAATTATTTAGATGAAGGGAAACACCTATGTTTTGTGCTACAAATCTATGACTTAGATTGTTTGAATCTTTAGAACTCTTTGAATTGAATTATCCATGTATAAATTATCTATGAATTATGATGAAACATTGTTGATAGGAATTATGAATTATAGAAAGTTTGTTTTAATTGTAAGTTGAGAATTTTGCTCGAGGACAAGCAAAAGCTTAAGTGTGGGGGTATTTGATAAACCAAAATAGTAACATATTTTAATCCCACATTTAGCATACTGTTGGATGATTTATCCCTTGATTTATGTAAAAAGGTGCTCTTAATCCTTTCTTTTCATGTTTTATACTCAGGAAAGCACCCAAGAATAAAAAGAACAAGAAACGGGCTCAAAACGGACCAAAATGGGCCAAAGAAGAAATCGACACGGCCTGGACTAAAGCCCACATGGCCGTGCCTCCTCAAATATACTAGAACACGGCCTGATGTCGATCTACACGGCCGTGCCTCACGAACAGAGTCCAACACAGCCTGATGTCGATCTACATGAGCGTGTGCCATGGCCGTGCCCCTACCGTGGAGGAGAGTAATTTCACTCGAAAAAGGATACTTAGGGGCAAAGAAACCTATTTCAAAAGCCTATATAAAGACACTAAGTATAAACTAGAAGAGGGCGCTTAGCTAGGCCAAGGAGCCGAGCTGAAAAGGTCAGATTTGTGGGAAACTCTCAAGGGATAGCCAATTGATCCATCTCAAGAAGCCAGAATTCTACTCAAGACGGAGGATCTTCTCTTCAATTCCTTCAGGGGGTTTTAGGGATTTCTTATGTTTTGTGTTATCTTTTCTTCTGAGATTTTTTTCTTTATTATTATGAACTAAACTCCTCAGATACCTGAGGGGGATGAAACCTAGATGAATCTTGTTATTGTTTTCTGAACTATATGATAAATACTTGATTTGTTCTTAATTATGTGTGCTTAATTCTTGTGTTGATATTTCGCGGATATTAATTCAAGTATGATGTGCTTAGGTGGTGGAGCAAAAGTCCCTGCCTATTCATAGATCTAGCATAATTACAGCGTAGTTGTTCCCGCGCCTAGAGATAGGGTGACGAAGCGTTGTCGGATTAGGGTGAAACCTAATATGGGAATCCATAGATCGAGTTAATGCGATTCTAGGGGTTTTAATTAGAAAGAGATTTTAATTAATCAACCTAGGGTTAGTCGTTATTCGCTTCGAGAGAGGGTCTAATGTACATTAGGGAATCCTACGGATCAAGTCAAGTGAATAAATCATCTGGTTCAGTGTTAGATAACAAGTGAAGTCTAGGTGGATTCTTCCTAAGGGTATCATCTTAATCAACTGAGTTTTTCCCAAGTATTTTCCCAATTCATTCTTTTTGTCTTTACGTCTTTAGCTTAGTAATTAGTTAATTTAGATTAATAAACAATTTCATTTATTTTAGGCTAAATAATAGAAAGAAAGTTAGTATTAGTACTTTTAGTTCCTTTGGGTTCGACAATCCGGTCTTTCCTAAGCTATTCTACTGTCCGATAGGTGCACTTGCCTCAATCGTTGTCATAGTTAGTTTCAAGATTCGATCATTCTCATTATAAATTATAAAACTCTAACTTCATAGCGATCAGTCGACTTCTGATTCTGAGTTTCAAATAGGGTCTGATGACTGTTTGATGTTTCGTGATAGAATATGTGTACCAAATAATTTCGAGCTCATTCGGAAGATTTTAAACGAAGGACACAGTAGTTGTTTATCAGTACATCTGGGAAGCACGAAAATGTATAATGATTTGAAATAGTTTTATTGGTGGCATGGCATGAAAAGAGATATCTCAGAATTTGTTTCGAAATGTTTGGTTTGTCAGCAAGTCAAAGCTTAGAATCAAGTGCCGTCAGGTTTATCACAGCCTATTATGATTCCTGAGTGGAAGTGGGATAGAGTAACAATGGATTTTGTATCGGTATTGCCTTTATCTTCGAGAAAGAAAGATGCGATCTGGGTTGTTGTTGATAGATTGACGAAATTGATTCATTTCATTCATGTACGTACATATTATTCACTTGATAAATTGACTGAGTTGTATATTTCAGAGATTGTTCGATTGAACGGAGTGCCACTATCTATTGTTTCGGATAGAGATCCGAGGTTCACATCACAATTTTGGAAGAAATTGCAAGAAGCTTTAGGTACAAAGCTGCATTTTAGCACTGCTTTTCACCCGCAAACGGATGGACAATCCGAACGAGTTATTCAGATACTTGAGGATATGTTACGTTGTTGCATTCTTGAGTTTGAAGATAGCTGGGAAAAATATCTACCACTGATTGAATTTGCTTACAATAATAGCTTTCAATCGAGTATAAAGATGGCACCATACGAAGCTCTATACGGTCGTAAATTTCGAACACCATTGTATTGGAGTGAACTCAGCAAAAATAAGATTCACGGGGTTGATCTGATCAGAGAGACTGGAGAAAAAGTGAAAGTAATTCACGATAGTCTAAAAGTTGCGTCAGATTGACAGAAATCATATGTAGACCTGAAATGGATTGATATTGAGTTCCAGATCGGGGATAAAGTGTTTCTAAAAGTGTCGCCGTGGAAAAAGCTATTGCGGTATGGTCAGAAAGGGAAATTAAGTCCGCGATTCATCGGACCGTATGAGATTATTGAGCGAGTTGGGCCAGTAGCATATTGGTTATCTTTCCCATCTGAGTTAGAGAAGATACATAATGTTTTTCACGTATCGGTGTTACGTAGATGCCGATCTGACCCTTCACACATCATTTCCCCGACCGAGGTTGAAATTCAGTTAGATATGTCATATGCTGAAGAATCGATTCGAATTTAGCTCGTGAGATCAAAGAGTTGAGAAATAAGAAAATCGCATTAGTGAAAGTATTATGGCATTGACACGGGGTTGAAGAAGCTACATGGGAACCCGAGGACGCTATGAAAAAACAATACCCGAACCTATTCACTGCTAAGATTTTCGGGAACAAAAATCCCTAAGGGGGGAGAGTTGTAACAACTCGATTTTAGCTAAGTCAGAATAGTGGTTTTGAAACCACAAATCCAATGTCAGAAAAATATTTTAATATTATTTTATGTGTTTACAACATGACAGCAAGTATGTGTGAAAGTTTCGTGATTTAATTTTATCGATTGGATGTCTAATTTGATAAAAGGACTGAATAGCGTAAAATGAAAAAGTTGCATTTTCTACTTGATAAAGGTGTTATATAGCTATGGTTTATTAAATGAAAGGTCCTTATGATGTTATTAGACCATTGATAGTGGAATTTGACATAGATGGCCTTATATTAGATCATTTAAATGTTTATTTATAAAGGTTAAAATTGGTATTTAGTTATTAAATGATATATTAATAAAACAAAAAGGAATTTTGTCCATCTTTCTTCATGTTGGCCAAAAATTAGAGAGGAAGAAAGCCAAAGTTTTAGGTTTTCATTCGGCTAGGTTAATTAAAGCAATTAAGGTACGGTTTTTAATTCGTTTTTGATGATTTTTACGTTTTTTAGATAGTTGCTTTGTATTCTAGCTAGCCAATGCCTTAATTTTTGAATTTCTTAATGATTTTGTGAAGTGCCATTGATGAGTACTTGAGATTTTGAATGTTTGATGAAGAAAAATGAAAGCTTGATGAAAGTTTTACATGTTCTGTAAAGTGATTTTTGACAAAAATGTCAAAAAGGGTTTTAATTGTGAATAGTGTAAATTGGGTGGATGAAATGTGAAATAAATGAAAGTTTTAGGCTGCTAGGAACTTATATGAAATTCAGCCAAGCATGAGTATTGTTGAATTGTGTGAATTTTGTGTATTTGTGAAATAGGGACTAAATTGTAAAAATGTGGAACTTTAGGGGCTAAAGTGTAAAAATGCCCAAATATGTGTTTGTGAACTGAATTGAATGATTTGATGAATAAATAAGTTAATTTTGAATGTATATAGATCAAGAACCAAAGAAATCGGATTTAGATCGGGGAAAATCAAAGGTTATCGAATAGTCGATCCAGTCCATTTATCCCTAATAAGAGGTAAGTTCATATGCAAATAAATGTATTTAAATTGAATTATATATGTTTAATTGTCATTGAACTGTTAAAATGTTGAATGATCAAGTACGGGCAAGAATCGACAAGGTTACAATATCCGAAAGTCTCGTACGAACCTTAGGAATAGTATAGTATACGAATGTCATGACATTAGGATTAACGAGATGTGATTATGTGTAAGACCATGTCTAGGACATTGTCATCATTATGTGATTACGTGTGAGACCATGTCTAGGACATTTGCATCGTTATTTGATTTCGTGTAAAACCATATGTTATAACATGTAGGACCATATCTAGGATATGGCATTGTATGAGCTATATGTGATTTTCGAGTGTCCTTAACAATTCCAAAAGGTTCAACGGGCAATGTCAAGTCGAGAAAGAATGTGTGATTGAGTTAAGTGACTCAGGTACGTACGAGATTCAAACAAGTATTGAAAAGGGAAGTATTTGATGAATTCACTTAGGATATTCAATATGTATACATTGGGAAAGGTTTGTAAGCTTATATGTGCTTACTCATAGTTTTCCTATTGATGGAAATGATTTTGATTTATGTGGTAATTTTATTTGTATATGGCTTACTAAGCTTTTAAAGCTTACATTGTGTGTTCTTTCCCTGTCTTATAGATAATCAAAACTAGCTCAGATCCGGGAATCGTCAGAGACTTCATCACACTATCGATCATATATTTTGGTACTTTTGAAGCTATGTATATATGGTATATGGCATGTATAGACTAGTTGTAGTACTTTGGTTGTGAATATAGCCATGATAATTGGCTTGTAAATGAATATGTTTGCTTTGTATATATAGCCATGAATGATGGCTTATTTCAATTTGTTTTGGTATAAATGTGGCTAAGGTATTATAAATGTTCAAATGGTTATATTTTGAGCTTGGTAAATGATCTATATGGTGTGATTGAAGTTGATAATTTGAGAAGTCATGTTCTTGTGAATGAATGCTTGATGATATAAATTTTGAATAGGTATTTGGCATTGACATGGTAAAAATGATGCATTTGAATGATGATTTTGGCTGCCTATTGTATGATGAAATGGTACCATTTTGGTTGTTAAGTGTGCATGTGAAAATTGTGGCAAATTTGCCTTGCAAATGGCCTATTTTTGTCCACACGGGTAGAGACAAGGGCGTGTGTCTCAGTCGTGTGTGACACACGGTCATGTTACACGGCCGTGTGTCCCCTGGTGTTGAAATTGAATTGAAGTCAATATGCTCCACACGGCCTCACACACGGGCGTGTGATTGGCCATGTGGCACAAGTCAGTATACCCCCTAAAATGGCACATGGCCTAGCACACGAGCATGTGACTTGGCCATTTTGCATAAGTCAGTATACCCTACAGGATTGGCACGGCCTAGCACACAGCCTGGCACACGGGCATATGTTGCCATTTTGAAGGGCACACGGGCTAGACACACGGGCGTGTGGTCAGTCGTGTGACCCAAGTCAGTATGTATGCCCTGTTTTCACACGGCCTGAGACACGGGCATGTCTGGAGTCGTGTGAGGCACACGGCCTTTTCACACGGGCGTGTGACCCTTGTATGTTACAAAAATTTCTAAGTTTTCCAAAATTTTTGTATGTTATTGGTTTAGTCCCGAACCACTTCTAAAGCATTTTTAAGGCCTCGTAAGCCCTTATAAGGGACAATGTGATTATGATTGAATGGTGTATTAGAATGGATGCATAAATGTATGAGTTATGTATGTTAAATGGTATGTATTGATCGGTAATACCTCGTAACCCTATTCTGACCATGAATACGGGTGAGGGGTGTTACAGTGTAGCTTCGTCATGACCGTCAGCTTGTGTGAGTAGACCCGTTGATAGCTCGAGAGTGAGCATTATATGTGATATGAGATTGAGATAGCTTCGGCTATATTTGTGGCACTTAGGGTGCGTGATTCCCGGGTATCTGATAATGTTCCGAATGGTTTAACGAGTATATCAAAGATACAGATGAGTATGAGATTGATACGAGATGGTACAGCTATGTACATGAACCGTATAAGCTTCGAATCGAAGAAACTTGTGAAGTTCAATTCTAACCTTGTGATTTAAAATGTGATAGGTTTGTGTATTTATATGAATTTTATATAGATATGTTCAATTGTTGATTGGTATATTTTGTTAAGTTGTGTTTATTATCATACGAGCTTACTAAGCTATATAGCTTACTTTGTTTGTTTTTCCATGTTTTATAGTGAAATAAAAGCTAGCTCGAATTCGGGAATCATCAGAGACTTCATCACACTATCCAACTATCACTTTGGTACTTTTGAATCTATGTTTTTGGGATATATGGCATGTATAGGAACTTTGGTCATTTTGGTTATGGTTTGGTAATGAAATTAGTCATTTGAAATGGCTTGTAAATGTTAAATGTTTTGGTTTTGTAAATAGCCATGAGAGTTGGCTTAATTTGGTTGATTTGGTTGTGTATACATATGTGCATATGGCTTTGGATATGTGTTTAATGGGATATGTTATGCTTGTTGATAGTTGGTAATTAAGGGTGCTAAATGTTTGAGAATTGAATTTGGTATGTTTGTGAGATTAGGCTAAATGATGCAAAACTTGAAATGTCATATTGATGATTTGAGATTATGAGTTTTGGTATGAAATTGAATGGCATATTGTGGTATTGATGTGTTTTGTATTGGTTGGTTTTGAAATGGTATGAATAATGCTTGAATGAGGTTAATAGAATGCCTATTTTTATGCCATGAATTGTGCTATTTGGTTTGGTGTAGGTATATGCAAATTGGGTGGCAAAATGGCTTGGTAAATAGCATATTTTTGTAACAACCCAAACCCGGCCCAAACACTACGACCAAATCTGAGTTATTACGAGGTAAAACCTTGTGATCGCTTTTTTGAAAAACATTTAATTTTCTATTGAAACCTCCTCGCTTTTGGTTGTCTTGTTAAGCTAACCTTAGATCCAATTTGGGATTTTAATTAAGCCCAATTATTTTATCGCTTTCAAGTGTACCCGATGGCACGATTAAACTTTTTCGTGTTTACCAAAAGAAAACATGTGATTTAATTTAATTTAATGATATAGTTTAAGTCGTCATCCAACATATAAAAACCGCAATCGTAGTTTATGGAGGCCTTATTACAACCCAAAATAAAAATTAAACAACTTTAAAGTTCTGTAAATTAAAATCCTTTGCATGGCCGCCTCGAGTCCCACCGCTCCTCAACCGCCATCTACGAGTCACTGAAAAATATTAAAGGAGAAGGTGAGTCACCAAGACTCGAGATGTAACCCTTCCCCCTGCTAATACAACATTTCATACACCACATATAATACCAATTAAGCAAAGTATCGAGTACCCAACCTAGCCAACCAAACACCTTTGTCTACCCCACGTGGTACCAAACCCTTTGGTGACCGCAGCCACGATGTGTTACCAAAACACGGTGGTGCCAAACCATTGGTGACATATAGTCACGATGTGCTACCAAAGCACCGGTGTCCGTAGACACAAATCGGGTGATGGGGCCAACCCATCGTGTGATACCAAATCACCGCGACGATCCCATATCTCAAGTGGGGCCAACCCACGGTGGTGTTAACCACGGGGACAAGTCGCTATGAGGTACCAAACCTCTGGAGGTACCAAACCTCCGTGACGTATAGTCACAAAGTGTGCTACCAAAGCACCGGTGCTCGTCAAGACGAATACACCCCCTCCACTCAATCAACCCACATAGTCATCAGTCACATATAGATTTATCATATGTATTATCACAAAGATGCTTCCCAAAAGCATAAAATAGCAATCATATGCACAGTACTTACCAGATTACCCCATATACCGTTATGGTATTCAAGCCATTGCTACATACATCAAGCTAGCAATCACATTACTTAGCATAATTAACAAGTTAAATGGTGTGTATGTACACACTGTCACCAACAAGGAGTCTAAATCCGAGAAGAGAAGTCGGCCACACTCAAGTCTTGCCCCTATATTCGGCCAACTCTCAAGGTTAGTGATATGGCCCATTCGGCCAAACCAAACAATTTAAAGGGTCATACTTTGTACCCGAATCCTTACCCAATCGCTTTCGAGTACTAGCCTTAGCGTCCGATTTGCGAACTGGTTTACAACCTTGGTTAATTAATAACACTAATAACCACAGACCTTGGCTTTTAAACACCAATATAAGCCTTACCTATACTTACCCAGAGATCGAATTCTAGAGATCGGCTTTGAGTTGACTGCTTTACGTTCCTGAGCACCTAGAGGAAATCGGTTACCACTTATTTAAAGGCCTTATAACCATTGCCGAAATCGGCACTTCCCTTTATAGAAATCGACAGGATATAGAGAAGAGAAAACCATAAGTATTCGGCCAAACTCACCTTCACAATCGAGAGGAATCCAAAAGCCTCAATGCCAAAGAGGAAGTAGGGAAGAGGAGGTAGAGTTTCGGCTAAAGATCAGAAGAATGGGAGAGTGAATGTTAATAGGATTTTCGCTTGAGAGAACTTGAAAGAGAATAGTAAAAGATGGGATGTAGGCTTGCCGAAATTTTATGAAGTAAGTCACCAAGGCATTCGGCTTTGTGTAAGGTTGAGCAAAACGAAAATAGGGTGCTAGGTATGTGCTTTATATAGGATTCGGCCCCCTTTCAAGCTTGCCGTCCAACCTTGGCAACAAGGAGTCCAACCCCTAGCCAACTCCTCTTTACCAAGGAGCCCCACTTTCGGCCATCACCTATTTTTGCTCCAAGCCACCCATTTAATTTAATTCAAATAATTTTGAATTAGCCACCTAATAATCCCTTTAAAATAAAAATATCCTTGATGCAATTATCATATCTCTTATATTATCAAAAAGGTTTAAGCAAATTAAAACTAATTAAAATGCTTAAATTATCCTTTGATAATTACACAAAAAAAAAGAGTTTGAAGGAGAAAACTCTCCTTGTGCCAGCCCAAATAAAACAAAAACAAAGGGGATTTCCGTGACTCGAACACAAGCTCTCCCTTGCTCCTTGGTGGCGTCACATGTAGCTCTTAAGTGGGCTTCTTTTTGCCACTTATCCAAGGCCTATTTTGTGTTAAAAATACCCACATTTATTCTTATAACACCACTTACCAAGGCTCTTCTTTTTAAAAGTTAAGAACTAAAATTTTCTACCAAAATGAGACAACTCAAGGCCTTAATTTAAACTCTCTTATTCCATAAGTAATATCCCGATGAGTTCATACATAAGAAAATAATGAAATTTCAAATAACCCCGCTTTTGGGATGTTACAGCTTCTACCCCCTTAAAATAAATTTCGTCCTCGAAATTCCTTAACTAGAAAAGGTGGGGTATTGTCGCCTCATTACATCCTCGGGTTCCCACGTAGCTTCCTCTATACCATGGTTCCGCCCACGGCACCTTCACCAAGGGCAATCGACTTCCTACGTAGAACTTTCATCATCTCGGTCTAAGATCCGAGGCGGCTCCTCTTCAAAAGATAAACTGGATTCACTTCGATTTTCACGCTCATCGCACAACGTGCGAAGGATCTCGACCGATACCGCTCTCAAAGATTGATACGTGAAAGACGCCATGAATCGACTCGTTCGCCCGCGGCAACTCTAGCCGATAAGCCATCGGTCCTATTCGCTTCACAACAAAGATATGGCCCAATAAACCTTGGGCTTAACTTCCCTTTCCGTCCAAATCTCAACACCTTTTTCCAAGGCGACACTTCGAGAAAGACCTTGTCTCCCACAAAGATACTCCATTTCCTTGCGTTTGAGATCGGCATAAGACTTTCGCCTATCCGATGCTGCTTCCTTGAGACGAGACCGAATCACCTTGACTTTGTCTTCCGTCTCGGTTGCGATTCTGGACCCATAACTTGTCGTTCTCCCAACTCCGCCCAACATGTAGGAGTACGGCACTTTCGTCCATATAGGGCCTCGTATGGAGCCATTTGAATACTCGCTTGATAACTATTGTTATAAGCGAATTCCGCTAATGGTAGGTACTCCTCCCAACTCATCGCTAAAATCCAAGACACGGCCCCTTAACATGTCTTCTAAAATCAGATTATCACCTTTCCGATCGTCCGTCGATTGTGGATGGAAAGCCGATTGAAATCTAGCCGTGTACCCAAAGCTTGATGCAACGCTTTCCAAAACCTTGACGTGAATCGGGATCCCTATCCGAGATAATCGACATCGCACGCCATGCAACCTTACTATTTCACCCACATACGCCTTTGCTAGCTTCGGAGAGAGTAATCCATTCTCACGGCATGAAGTGAGCCGACTTAGTTAGGCGATCCACAATTACCCAAATCGCATCCTTCTTAGTGGGCGTAAGGGGTAGCCCACTAACAAAATCCATGGTGATCCTCTCCCATTTCCATTGAGGATCTTTATCGGTTGAAGTAGTCCCGATGGTGGTGATGTTCAGCCTTAACTGGCACGACACGCCGACACTTTCCTACCAACTCGTTATCTCACGCTTCAACCCCGGCCACCAAAATCTGTTTCCGCAAATCTCCATACATTTTGCTTCCTCCAGGTGCATAGCGTATGGGTCGCTATGTGCATCTTGGAGAATTTTTCGCCTTAAATCTGGATCCTTTGGCATACAGACTCGCCTTGAAAACAAAGCGCTCCTTCACTAGTCGACTGCACCCTTCCAAACCACCGTCTTGAACTTGTACCCTTATCGAACTCAAGCCTTCATCCACTAACCGCTTTCCCTTAATCTCCTCAATCCATGTCGGCTTAACTTGAAGTTCGCCAAAAGACTCCCATCGTCATATAGACTTAACCGAGCTAACATCGCTCTTAAGTCCGTCACCACCTTCCGGCCAATGCGTCGGCTACTACATTAGCCTTACCGGATGGTATTCAATTGAACAATCGTAGTCCTTTAGTAGTTCAATCCATCGACGCTGTCTCGATTCGAGATCCTTCGAGTCGGAAGATACCTCAAGCTTTTGTGATCCGTGTAGACCATCGACTTCTCTCCATACGTGTAATGTCTCCATATCTTCGAGCGAAGACGACCATTGCTAACTCTAAGTCGTGAGTTGGGTAGTTAACCTCATGCGATCTTAATTGACGGGATGCATAGGCTACTACCTTCCCATCCTCGCATCAACACACATCCCAAGCCGGTGTGAGATGCATCACAATAAATCGTGAATAACTTTCCCGCTTCAGTCGTACTCAAAACCGGAGCTTCCGTCAAAATCTTCCTTAACTTATCAAAGCTTTCTTGCTTTGCTTTTTCGTCCATACAAATGGGACACCCTTCCTTAGAAACTTAGTCAACGGCGCTGCTATTAGAGAGAATCCTTCCACGAATCTCCGATAGTATCCTGCTAAACCTAGAAAACTTCGTATTTCAGCCACCGTCCTAGGTGGTTTCCACTCCAATATCGCCTCAATCTTGCGGGGTCTACTCTAATTCCTTCACCGACACACTACATGACCTAAGAAAGCCACCTCCTTCACCAAAATTCACACTTATCGAATTTGGCATACAACCGCTTCTCCTCAATACTTGCGTAACTATCTCGTAGATGCTTGTCATGCTCCTCTTCCGTCCTTGAATAAACCAATATGTCGCCTATGAATACCACGACGAACTGGTCCAAGTCTTCTGGAATACTCGCTCATCAAGTCCATGAATGCCGCCGCGCATTAGTCAACCCAAATGGCATTACCAAGAACTCAAAATGCCCATACCGAGTTCGAAATGCCGTTTTGTGAACATCACCTCCTTTACCTTAAGTTGATGATAACCTCGACCTAAGGTCTATCTTCGAGAACACCGAGGCACCCTTCAGCTTGATCGAACAAGTCGTCAATCCGAGGCAACGGATACTTGTTCCCGATTGTCAACTTATTTAATCGACGGTAGTCGATGCACATCCGCATAGAACCGTCCTTCTTCTTGACAAACAACACAGCGCCTCACGGAGATATACTTGGTCGTATAAACCCCTATCCAAGAGCTCACGAATTTGAGCCTTTAGCTCCACCAATTCCTTTGGTGCCATTCGGTATGGTGCTATGGACACAGTGCCGTTCTGTAGCAAGTCTATACCGAATTCGACTTCCCGATCCGAGGAGGCAAACCCGGAAGTTCTTCCGGGAACACATCAGCAAATTCCCAACCGTTCGGACCTTTTCAACTTCCAACTCCTTAGCTTCCAAAGCATAGATTTGAACCAAATACGCCTCACAACCCTTCTTGACCATCTTTTCAGCCTTTAAGGCGGTCACTACGTTGGATAGATAATTCCTCCTATCTCCTATCATAACCACTTCATCACCTTCCGCCGCCTTAAGAACCATGCGCTTGGTCGCTGCAGATCCAACCTTGCTTGGTACTTAACCAACCAATCCATGCCAAGGATCAAATCGAACTCTCCAAATGGTAGTTCCATTAGATCGGCTACAAACACTACCCCTTGAAGTTCTAGGGTACGCCTCTATAGAGTTTATCTACGACTCACGGAGTGACCTAAAGGGCTAACTACGGTCATCTCCTAGAAGCGGTTTGAGTCTAGGTCCATAGTTCCTACCACATTACTAGCAATGTACGAGTGTGTCGAGCCCACATCAATCAATGCAACATAAGGAAAACCAAAAATTAAAAACGCATCGGTTATGACATCCGGTGCGCCACCTTCTTCGCGACACCTTGTGCATAGACTAAGCCAGGTGCCTAGCCTCTCGTGTTGCCCGAACCTCTACCTTGAGTTCCACGACCTCGGTTGGGACCGTTGTTTCCTCTACCATTACCACGACCCTCCGTGGTCCTACATTTCTATCTTGTGCACTGCTCGCCCTTCCGGTCGCTTCTTAGCTAGCTTTTGGGGACAATCTCTCGACGCGATGCTCCAAAGACCCACACTCAAAGCATCCTTTATCACCGGCCCAACAACCTCCCCAATGGGTCTTCCCACAGCGATCAGACCGAGTCGGCCTCGATTAGCGGTTGTGGGCCTTGTTGCCTGATTGGGCCCACTTGGCCTAGCCTTTTCTCTCGAGTACTACCGCTTGATCCCGGTGACCCAAAACTTCTCTTCCGATTGTTCTTACTATAATTTCGCCTCACGGCCTCCTTGATTCCCTCGGCTACCTTAGCCTTCTCCACTAGGGATGAGAACTCACGAACTCTGTGTGGGCAATCAAGCAACCTTAAATCATCTCTGAGTCCATCCTCAAAGCGGACACAACGCTCATGTTCGAGAGCCACTATGCCTCTCGCATACCTACTTAGCCTTAAAAATTCCGCCTCATATTCCGACACGGACTTAGTTCCTTGAACTAATCCCAGAAAAAGCCTTTCTGCTGGCGTCGGTGTAGCTAGTGCCCACATACTTTTTACGATAGGCGGTTCCGAAATACTCCCAAGTCAAATCATCGGTTTGTAGCCCCATCTCGAACCGTAAGCCACCATCGACACGCTTCATCCTTTAGAAGCGACACTCGCGCCTTTCAGCTTCTCTTCTTGATCGGTCAAGGTCATCCATGATCCTCTCGGTTGACTCTAGCCAAGATTCCACAGACTGGGTGCCACTCGACACACCTCGGAATACCTCCGCTCCGTTAGATCTGAGTCGCCGGGGACGATTTCCGAGCTCCAACATTTCCACCAGCCCCACCCACCATCTCCAAGACTCGCAACACGCTTGCGAGCACCGATTCGCCACCGGTCCGCTCCCGGCTCCTCACTCTAAAAGTAGGAGGTGGTGGTGGCGGTGGTACCTCATTTTCTCGAGCCTTGTCGACTGACGGGTTCGGACACCGTCATCCTACCCCTACCACGCCCACGGCGCCCACGTCCTCTAGAACTCATTCTATCTACCGCGCTTTTAACTGATTAAGAAAAATTTTATGCGTTAGCATTTGTTTCACTTTATTACTCATGAAGAAGTTTTATGGATGAGGTTTAATCGTAGATTCTTTCGAGCAACCAATGTTTCAGATTTCCTATCCTAGTTCACACAAAGAAGTCCATGCATCCATTCCTTAATACTTTCCATACCTATTCACTCATCGGACATTTCGCCCATTTCTAACCTGTGGGTATTTTCGTCTTTTTCCTCTGTGGGTATTTTCGTACTTTTCCGGGGCCAAGATATTTTCTTGATGATTTCCAAAGCTAATTATTGAATGTTTTATAAAATAGTTGAAATTTTTAGGCAAAATCATTGAATCAATATTTTAGGGTCGGGGCATTTTGGTAATTTTACTCCTAGGGGTATTTTGGTAATTTTTCACAAGTCAAGTTTTCCGAGAAAACATGGTATACCTAGTGTTCTAGGGTTTAAGAGGGTTATTGGATACGTTTTTAAAACATTAGGGCTTATTATTCCCTTCTTTTTCAAAATATGGTCGATTCCCTTTTTTTGGGTTTTAATCATTGTGTTTAGCCTATGACCGAGCCCTCCCGGGTCGGGGTGAACCAAAGCTACGCACTGTGCAGTAATTCAAGTGAAGAGGAGGTGGGTCACGCGGACCGCTTAAATACCAAGCTCTCACTTTGAACCTTTCTAGACATGCGCATTGAGGTTACCACACCATCGAGCCTTTTGAGTTAGGGTGAACTGGAAGCTACGCACTGCAGGGTAGGATACCTGCGAAGAGGAGGTGAGTCACGAGGATCGCTTAAATACCAAGCTCTTAGGATCCAATCCTAGACATGCGCACAGGGGTTACCACACCCTACCTCATTGACTAAGTCATAGGTTGGTTTAGTTCTTTAAGTCTTATGCTTCGTTGTGTTTGAGTAATCTAACCCTAGGGTCCAAGTCCTATAAGTCTATCTACGTTCCATGCTTCCTACCCTTCTACTGTAATATATTTCACACAAAGGTTTAGATGTACTTACCAGGCGGATCGGGTGCAGGAGACTCGGGCCATGCCGCTTAAAAACCAGTAAATCATACCATAAGGCCTACCAAAAACATTTTTGGGCCTTGGGCCCCCACAATGAGAGCTTTGAACGGGCTCGATACCACTCAGAACAACCCAAACCCGGCCCAAACACTACGACCAAATCGAGTTATTACGAGGTAAAACCTTGTGATCGCTTTTGAAAAACATTTAATTTTCTATTGAAACCTCCTCGCGTTTGGTTGTCTTGTTAAGCTAACCTTAGATCCAATTTGGGATTTTAATTAAGCCCAATTATTTTATCGATTTCAAGTGTACCCGATGGCACGATTAAACTTTTTCGTGTTTACCAAAAGAAAACATGTGATTTAATTTAATTTAATGATATAGTTTAAGTCGTCATCCAACATATAAAAAAACCGCAATCGTAGTTTATGGAGGCCTTATTACAACCCAAAATAAAAATTAAACAACTTTAAAGTTCTCGTAAATTAAAATCCTTTGCATGGCCGCTCGAGTCCCACCTGCTCCTCAACCGCCATCTACGAGTCACGAAAAATATTAAAGGAGAAGGTGAGTCACCAAGACTCGATGATGTAACCCTTCCCCGGTTAATACAACATTTCATACACCACATATAATGATCAATTAAGCAAAGTATCGAGTACCCAACCTAGCCAACCAAACACCTTTGTCTACCCCACGTGGTACCAAACCCATGGTGACCGCGAGCCACGATGTGTTACCAAAACACTGGTGGTGCCAAACCACCGGTGACATATAGTCACGATGTGCTACCAAAGCACGGTGTCCGTAGACACAAATCGGGTGATGGGGCCAACCCATCGTGTGATACCAAATCACCGCGCAGACGATCCCATATCTCAAGTGGGGCCAACCCACGGTGGTGTTAACCACACGGGGACAAGTCGCTATGAGGTACCAAACCTCCTGGAGGTACCAAACCTCCGTGACGATAGTCACACGATTGTGCTACCAAAGCACCGGTGCTCACAGCCACGAATACACCGCCTCCACTCAATCAACCCACATAGTCATCAGTCACATATAGATTTATCATATGTATTATCACAAAGATGCTTCCCAAAAGCATAAAATAGCAATCATATGCACTGCAGTACTTACCAGATTACTCCATATACCGTTATGGTATTCAAGCCATTGCTACATACATCAAGCTAGCAATCACATTACTTAGCATAATTAACAAGTTAAATGGTGTGTATGTACACACTGTCACCAACAAGGAGTCTAAATCTGAGAAGAGAAGTCGGCCACACTCAAGTCTTTGCCCCTATATTCGGCCAACTCTCAAGGTTAGTGATATGGCCCATTCGGCCAAACCAAACAATTTAAAGGGTCATACTTTGTACCCGAATCCTTACCCAATCGCTTCGAGTACTAGCCTTAGCGTCCGATTTGCGAACTGGTTTACAACCTTGGTTAATTAATAACACTAATAACCACGACCTTGGCTTTTAAACACCAATATAAGCCTTACCTATACTTACCCAGAGATCGAATTCTAGAGATCGGCTTTGAGTTGGATCGCTTTACGTTCTCGAGCACCTAGAGGAAATCGGTTACCACTTATTTAAAGGCCTTATAACCATTGCCGAAATCGGCACTTCCTTTATAGAAATCGACGGGATATAGAGAAGAGAAAACCATAAGTATTCGCCAAACTCACCTTCACAATCGAGAGGAATCCAAAAGCCTCAATGCCAAAGAGGAAGTAGGGAAGAGGAGGTAGAGTTTCGGCTAAAGATCGAAGAATGGGAGAGTGAATGTTAATAGGATTTTCGGCTTGAGAGAACTTGAAAGAGAATAGTAAAAGATGGGATGTAGGCTTGTAGAAATTTTATGAAGTAAGTCACCAAGGCATTCGGCTTTGTGTAAGGTTGAGCAAAACGAAAATAGGGTGCTAGGTATGTGCTTTATATAGGATTCTACCCCCCCTTTCAAGCTTGCCGTCCAACCTTGGCAACAAGGAGTCCAACCCCTAGCCAACTCCTCTTTACCAAGGAGCCCCACTTTCGGCCATCACCTATTTTTGCTCCAAGCCACCCATTTAATTTAATTCAAATAATTTTGAATTAGCCACCTAATAATCCCTTTAAAATAAAAATATCCTTGATGCAATTATCATATCTCTTATATTATCAAAAAGGTTTAAGCAAATTAAAACTAATTAAAATGCTTAAATTATCCTTTGATAATTACACCAAAAAAAGAGTTTGAAGGGAGAAAAACTCTCCTTGTGCCGTCCAAATAAAACAAAAACAAAAGGGGATTTCCGTGACTCGAACACAAGCTCTCCCTTGCTCCTTGGTGGCGTCACATGTAGCTCTTAAGTGGGCTTCTTTTTGCCACTTATCCAAGGCCTATTTTGTGTTAAAAATACCCACATTTATTCTTATAACACCACTTACCAAGGCTCCCTTCTTTTTAAAAGTTAAGAACTAAAATTTTCTACCAAAATGAGACAACTCAAGGCCTTAATTTAAACTCTCTTATTCCATAAGTAATATCCCAGTAGTTCATACATAAGAAAATAATGAAATTTCAAATAACCCCGTTTTTGGGATGTTACAATTTTTGTCCACACGGGTAGAGACATAGGCGTGTGTCTCAGCCGTGTATGACACACGATTTGGTTACATGGCCGTGTGCCCCTTAGTGTTGAATTAAAAATCAAGTCAGTATGCTCCACACGGCTTAGCACACGGGTGTGTGACTTGGCCGTGTGGCATAAGTCAGTATACCCTACAGGTTTGGCACGGCCTAGCACACGGCCTGGCACACGGGCGTGTGTGGCCATTTCTTAGGGCATATGGGCGTGTGTGTTGGCCGTGTGACCCAAGTCAGAGAGTTACACGGGGTCGGACACGGGTTGGGACATGGCCATGAGATCCCATTTCGAATGTCCACACGGCCTGTGACACGGGCGTGTCTTTGGCCATCTAAGACACACGGCCGGCCCACATGGGCTTGTGTCCCCTGTATCTTGAAAAATTTTATAAGTTTTCTAAAAGTTTCCTAAGTTATCGATTTAGTCCTGAACTACTCCTAAAGCATGCTTTGGGCCTCGTAGGCTCGTATTAGGGACAATGTGAGTGAATTTGATTTTTGATTATTTAGTTATGATGAATGTATGAAAAATGTTTGTTTAATTGTATAATAAAGTTTGGTAATGCTCAGTAACCCTATTCTGGCGTTGAAAATGGGTGAGGGGTGTTACAATGCATATATGAGATAAGCATGCTATATAGATTAGGGAATAATGCTACATGTAACACCTCTCAGTCGGTCAAATCGTTGGACCCAAACTATGGAATGTTACCACCATTACTGGAACAAGCCACATACAATTCATAGTAATTAATTCATTCCATCATCGATTCATGACATAATTTCACGCATAACATAATATCCAATCAAAATAAGGCCTGAATTGAGCTTATGAAAGCTCTTGAGTTATCCCAAGCCTGAAGGAGAACCAACTACAAACTTTTCAAAATCTGAGTATAGTTATCGATACCAAGGCCAGGTACCGATACAAATTTTAAGTTCCATGTTTCATTAAAAATCAAGTTCAATTTAAAGGTATCGATACTAGTCTTGAAGTACCAATACTTATCATTATGTATCGATACCTTAATTTAATATCGATATCATTTTGACATTCTGTTTTGCAAAACATAGAAACATATGTTCAATAGCATCCAAACCCTTGTAAAGTATCGATCTATTAGTCCAATATCGGTACCATATTGACATCCGATGTTTTGAAAATCAGCTAAAAAAAAGTACCAATACCTTTACCTAGGATATCGATACCTTGTTGCCAAAAATTCCAAAACTCTCTCATTTGGGTCCCTTTCCATGCCTAAACCAAACCTTACCTTAAATGGTGCCTTAGGCACACTTAAAACCTACACAAAAAATCCCAAAACATACACAAGCGTTCATTTATACGATTCCAACATCAACTAAACTAATATGCCATAGTTTAACACCATAATCTACCAAATAATTTATCTAAATGCAACTAAACTTCCAAGTTATCAACCATTCAAACAATCCAAAACATAACATGTAATCATCCTTCTAAACATCTAACCAATATGCCACAATTGTCACCAATTCACGTCATACCTAGTTATATCATTTTATGCACTTAACCATTCATTTCTTTAATTCAATTCATGATCAATTATGCAACAATAGATATCGACATTCATATTATACTTGTGCACATATACCATTTTCCAATTACATTAAAACTTCAATAACAAGTTCCAAATCAAAATTAGCATTACAAGGTAACATGAAAACCCTAAGTACATTCCACATATAGTCAAGTCTAAACGATAAAAAGTTTGTCGAATCAGGTGATGGATAGTATGTGCTCATCGAGGATGCGATCGACACGTTCCACAAGTCAAAATATATAGGAAAAGAAAAGCAATGTGGTAAGTAATGCTTAGTAAGCAAATATGTTACAAACATTTAATTTACCTAATATAACAAATACATATGTTAAACTAATGTGTATAATCAAGTTTACCTAACACATCAAAACATAATCACAGCAATGTGAGCTTGATTCACATTCAATCATGTAAGATATCAAGTACAAGCAGAACATTTCATATCTTCCAAATCCTGTTTAATCTCAACTCAACCATATTTATATACTCAATTTGTCATTAAACCCTCCACTTTGCTACCTTTGATCATTAAGCACATTACATGATCAATTTCCACATTTTGTATCTTATAAGTTGCCTAATAAAACACCGTAAAAGAACTCGAATACATAGGTACTAATCACATCTGAAGCTCATCTGAGCTAAACATATTTGCTTGTGTCAGGTTACCCATTTGGGCTAAAAAATTTATAGACACGTCAAATAGCTTGGCCAAAGCTATAATGTACAGGTCGGGTTACCTGTCCGAGCTGAACATTTAGAACAACCTTAGGTTGCTTGTTCAAGCTGAACATATCTTAGTGTCAGGCTACCAGTCCGGGCTAAACATTTATCGACACATCAAATAGCTTGGCCCAAGGCTATAAACATACATGTAAGGTTACCCATCCGGGCTAAACGTATAAATTGACATCAAGTTACTCGTCCGAACTAAACCTGTGTCACATGTATCATCAAGTCTGTAACAAATGCTGGATCTCAGAATAATCAGAAATCAACTTTTAACCATGTGCATGATACATTTACGAAGTTTCATTAGGGTAATTTCCATAATGTAAGTTCATAATTATCCCTTTTCAATTTAATCCTTATCTCACCCTTTAGTGTTCAATTGTAGCAATTCAAATTCACTAGAACTTATAAATAAACTTTCACAATTTAATATGCATAAGGATCAAAGCATAATTACACCATATAAACTTACCTAGCAAAAACAAAAACCGATAAGGTATGTGGGACTAATCTATAATTTCTCCTTTTCTCGATTATCTTTCAATTGACTCAATTTCTAGTCATGCAAATGGTCGAACCTTTAATCTTAACAACAACGGCTTCCTTACGCTTTTTGGTTTCTAAACGGTGGAGAGAAGTAAATATGAATGATGAAATATAATGACTTTGTTTCTAATATTATTAACATATAAAATATAATTAAATTAAATTTTATAACATGTAATTCACTCAAAATAAGCATCTAATTGTCCACTACTATTGAAAATGGTCTAATTTCAACTTTGACCCTAGGTATAATATTATTTACCCCATTGAACAGATAAAAATAAATTGCGATTAACTTTTACCACTTTTACAATTTACACTTTGTACATTCACTTTTACAATTTACACTTTGTACCTTAATTAGTCACTAATTTAACAAAATTACTTACTAATTCAATTTACGAGCTTGGTTTACAAAAATGAGATCCTAATACCTCATTTTTTGACACCACTAACTTTAGGGCCATTAAATTTGTACCTTAGTTAACTATCCGTTCAATAAAATTACTTGACCGGAATTCAATATAATAAAATAATAGGCTCGTAAATATTAAATAATAATATTTACAGACCCGATCATCAAAAAATTGGGTTCCGGAACCACCATTCTCGGTAGTACTAAAAAACGGGTTAACACTTGTCATGCATATATTGATCATTCATAATTGAAACCGAACATTAAAAACCTTGCATGTTTTTAAAATATTGAGTGAGAAAAGGTCCCTAAATAAGACCTATGGCCTCCATCAATGGTCTCTTGTGATGGCATGAAACGAACTTGCCCTAAGGTAGACGTTATCATGTGAATTTCAGTGATGAGATTTCCTGAAAGTAAGCAACATTTTCTTATAATCGCATAGTTTGAACGACCTCTGTGGTAGGCATTATCATGTAATATATAAAGATATTTTGTCTTCAAAGAGGACAACTAATAATTCTAATTTAAATAGTTATCTTAAGTACTTTTAAACATATAATTTATGTAAATTTTGAGTCATTTCTAATGTTTTCATAGTTTTTGTTCATTATTTTGCAATAATTATTTTATATTATGAAATTATGTTATTTTAATAAATTTTATGCTAAATACCATGTTTTTATATATTTTTAGGGTCCATTCGGGAAGAGTCTAGGAAGAGTCACATATTAGGTAGAGTTGTTAATTTTCTAAGAGTCTCGAGAATTGTCATTGGGACTTCAGAATGAATTAAGGCCTAATTTGGGAAGACTTGAACATAAAAATGCAATCATAAAGGAGCAAAAACCCAACCGATTGGCCCAACAAGAAAGCCCATTTGATTCTTCAAGCTACCAACGGCTAGGGAGACTTGGTCTTACTCCATCCTAACACTCCACCTTGAGAGAAGGAGTCAAGAAACAACTCAAGGAGGAATTCAATGGGACGACAACTCCTCTCCTCCCAAAATAGCAATTTGACCATGTCCTTTCCTATTCCTAGGGGCCGGCCACTCAAGGGAGAAAAAGTAAGGATTTTGAATTCTATTTTTAGCCATGATGGTTGGGAACTCCAAGTATAAATGGAGCACTCATTTCACATCAAAGGGGCATCCAACTCTTGTGAAGAAGTCATCCTCTGAACCATAAAAAATTTCCATCATTCTTTTCATCTTTTTTCCAACCTCATTCGTGCCACACACACAAACCTTCTATCATTTTTTTCTTCTTCATTCAAGAGAAAAAACATAGATTTGAGAGAGTAAAACCAAGAAGACTTGAGAACTGTCAAACCAGAATCCGAAGGATATTTTGCATTATTAGAATACGAAAAGGATGAAGGAAGAGCAACACGACCGTGTCAATAGATCCACACGATTGGCTCTAGCTTCTCTATTTTTTTCTTTACTTTTGTGAAGTTGATAAACATGGTTGTTTTTTATTATTATATTTTCAATTCAAAGATTATGGCTTAAATTTTTTTGATGCTAGATTATTACAATTCTTTATTTAATACTATTTCTACTTCGTTGACATGTTCTGTGTATCATTTTTTTACTCATTCAAGTAAAATCATGTATGTTCTTCTTGCATTATAAAGTTTTAGAAAGCATTTGAATTAATTATTTCATACAACAAGATGGTAATTAACGAACACAATATTTGAATGGTGCATGTTTGGTTGTTTAATGATTAATAATCAGATTTGTAATGGTATGTTGCAATATCTATTACCTTGAATAGCCACTTTTGGGAGAAATCTAGCTTAGGTTAGTAAATAATTGATTTGCCAATGGATATACTGTAACATTGTCAACATTTTTGTAAATATTATTAATTTAAAGAAAAAGAATTAATCTGGCTCTTTCATGTCATAGTTGTAAATCTTGTGATTGTTGTTTTAATTCTGCGATCATATTTTGTTTACCTTGATAATATTTTAGATTTAATTTAGTGACAGTAGATTTAAATCACCTCTTATTTGTTTTCCCTTACCAAATTGTGAATATTATTTCCATAAATATTCTACTTTTCATATATAATCCCTGTGGAGACGATACTCAATACTTATCACTTTATTACTTGTTAATGATTGTGCATACTTGTACATTTCCACGAAAGAAGTTTTTGGCGCCATTTTCGGGGACTATTATTTTGTTTAGATGTAACATCCTAGAATAGGGCATAGGAGTTTGAGGTCTGGCGAGCAGGTATGCCAGAAGGTTTGGCAAATTGGTGTTCGCTAGTAGATCTGGCAACTTTGTGTTCTCTAGTAGGCCTGGCGAGTTTGTATTCGCCAGTAGGCTTGGCGAATTGATGATCGCCAATAAGCCCAGTGAGCTGGTGTACACCAATAGGCCTAGTGGATTTAGCGAACTAAGATCGTCAGTGGGCCTGGTGAGCTAAGGTCGCTAGTGGGCTTGGCAAGCTATAATCACTGTTTTGGGCCAAGTGTCAAAAGTAAAAGCATTCAAAGGGTAATTATAATAAATTTAGGAAGGTCAACTTACTTTTCTCTTTGTAACACCATCTATGCATGTAACTATTTCTGAATTCTACTACGACTAGGTATCCTAAGTACTTCAGAACACTTAGTGCCTATAAATTAAGTTCTTTCCATAAAAATTCTTTTTTTAATGATAAAAGTCATTCAAATTGCTCCATCGAATATCTTGTTGTCAAGTTTCTACCCAGAACTAAGCTTTTAAAACTTATGGTAAGACTCTATTTTTTTAAAAGGTTCGAGACTAGGTTCGTCAAATTACTAGTATGTGTGAACCTATGTACGCTTGTGTTTATGAATCAGTTTTAATGTGTTTTTTCCATTAGTGACTTCTATATGTTTGTGAAATTGTGAAACTAACAAAACCATCTATAAGCAAAGACAAAGGAAAAACAAAGCTTGTTTAAAAGCTTTCAACAAATAAGTGAGTGCTCAGGGATAGCCACATGTATGTTTGAACCATAGTGCTAATCAAGAGCTTAGAATTTTAAACATAAGTTCCGAGTGTAAGTATTTTCTAAAATCTTCTTTGTGAATATGTTAAATATGTGTTTTTGTGAATGACCAGTGATATGTGAGTTCCTCATGATTTGCTAGCTCTCTGTTTGACATGATATAATGGCATGCCATATGATTGTGCGTACTCACCTTATGTTTTGTGATTTGGGTAAAAGGTCCTGGGATAGGATGGAGAGATAAGGGGATGTTGAGCTAAGCTTCATTCAATGGGATCTGTCGGTGTGATTGGAGAGTGTTTAGTTTTATGCTACACTTATGGGACATGTTAAGACTCATTCAGTCATTCTGAGGCGTTATAAGGAGATCCGCTTATCCAACAGGAAACGAACATGTTAATATGTTTGTGTTTTTTGAAAATACTATGTTTTATTATTTTTAAGCTATCTGATAGTAAGTATTCACAAACTAGGCTTCATGTAAGTATGGTGAACCCTTTTCGCTGTTTTGTGTGTAACGCCCCAAAAATATAGGGTCTTTAATTTTCCATGTTCTGACAAAATTGCTTGGTTGCTTTAATGGCTAAGTGATTTGGGTGTGTATGGGGGTATTTGAGAAGCCTGGGTTCAAGTCTTGGCTCTTACAAAATTTTAAAATTTTCCCTTAAATGAACCTGGACACTGGCACTTAGGCTTTATTAATAATAATGCTTGTTTAATGACACAAGAAGAGCTTGTGGCCTAGTGGCAAGTGGCGTGTTGTGTAACTATGAGATCTGAGGTTCAAATCCTGGGAGAAGAAATGGAGTGTTTATTTTGCTGCTTGAGCTGGGAAGGTAGAAGAGTTGGACTGAAACACTGCTGATGAGGTGTTTGAATTGGTCATGGAGAGATTGTAGGAGCAAATCGTGGAGAGGATTAAGGGAGAGTATTATGGAGAGAATCAAGGAAGTGGAAGTGTGTAGGAGTGTGGGTGCCGAATTGGGGGATAGGAAATTCGGCTAAGGAGTTTTTCCTCATTTTTGGTCAGTTTTGTCACCAGTTTTTTGACTTTTCTCCCTTTTCTCTCTAGTGCCAAATTTGCAACTTACCACTCGTGCATTTTTGCTTTTCGGTTCCGGCTGTTCTTTCTTTTGCAAGTGACCATTCCTTTCTCTCTTGAATCAACCTCTGCTGAAACTCTCCTTTCAAGTTTTGGTCTACTGCCTTTTAATTTCTATGGCTTAATTTGTTTCAGCCGAACCCCACCTTTGCCTCTCCCTTGTGTTTCTTTTCTTTTTCGACAGTTTATAGGTGGTGACCGGAAGTCCCTCTCCTCCCTTCTTGATTGGATTCTCTTATTACTTGGGCTGAAACCCAAGTGCTGTCCCTCTCTGTTTCGATTCTACAACGGCTCTGACAATCAGTAAGTGCTCAAAATCCATCCTCTGATTTACTTTTAAAATCGAATGCATCTATGCTCTTCCTTTCTTTTCCAAAACTGAATAACCCCATTAACCGATGGTTATTTCATTCTTCTTGTACTGCACCCTTTGCGATTCCAAGGTCTTCCTCAAAGAATGGTGAAGTGTGAACGGCTTGAAGGAGTCACACTTTCATTCTCAAAATGTCCGGCAAGGTAATAAAGATTACCTCATGTTTTTCGGGTTGGCCGAATATGCCCTACCACTTACTAATCGATTCTTGACTGTACTTTAGGAAGGGAGTGAAGGCATGTGATCGTTTTTGAACAGCGATCGTTGAGGGATTAAGATCACCCTCATTCAAACAAGGTAAGAAAGATATCTCGGATTAAGTGCTATTAAGAGGGTGTTATCCTAACAATTAAGGACTAACATCGGATCTCGATGGTTCTAGGTTGGGTGCTCGTAGATCTTGGAACGACGCCGTAAAAAGGTGTGTAATCACACTATCTCCGCTATGAATCGGCAAAAGCCAAAAAGCCGAAATGTCAGCATTTGAAGCCTCACGAGCGTGCGAACGCTCGTGTGGAAGAACCGAGCCCACAACCATGGGTGGTAGACTGTAGAGGCCACCACGAGTGTTCTCAGGCACTTGGGCCGTCAAGGGCCTCATTGGGCCGTGTGGGCCCAATGGGCTCGTGGGCCCCACACGGATAAAAATTTACGAAAAGTGGCAGAAATTGGATTGGGCTATTTATAGCACATAGCCGTGATTGAATTTGGGCCAAATGGGCCACACGAGCGTGTGGGCCCATTTGGGCCGAATATTGGGCTTTGGGCCCATTTACACTGTTTCGACCAAATGGATTATATGTGTCGCTTGAGGCGACTGTAGGCCTTCGGAAAGGTCGTTAACTGTACCGAGACCCTTAGGGAGTAAAATGACTAAAATACCCCTAATGAGTAAAATGACTGAAATACCCCTAGTGAGTAAAATGACCAAATTACCCCTAAATGGCAAAATTATCGTTTTACCCCTAATACATGAAAATGACTATTTTACCCCTAGAGATGGATTGACAGATGAAAATATGTATTGTATGACTGTACTGAGTAGGACATGTTGCATACACGAAATATTGATGACATGGCATACTGCATGGGGTTGGGATTCTGTTATGGAGGAAGTACTATTACTGGTGGCTCTGCCACACATACTGATACTGGTGGCTCTCCCACAATTACTGTTACTGGTGGCCTTGCCACATATACTATACTGGCAGCTCTGCTGCGTTATTATTACTGGCAACTATGCTGCAATATTGGTGTGAGGGCTGGGTGGGTCGACTTTGTCCCCACGTGGTGTGTTGGGTTGGTACGGGTGGTGTGCTGGCTAGATTGGGGTGGGTTTGCATACTTGCACCATACTGATATTGTATCGGGCTTAGGCCCACATCTGTTTTTCAGATTGGGCTAAGGCCCACACCGCATCATTCTTGAATAGGGCTCGTGCCCTGCATCATATCGCATGTACTATTGATTGAGTGATAGGGGATTACACACTAAGTTCATGTAACTCACCCTTTTCTTTTAACTGTACAGGTAATCCCCAAACTTAGTGGATTTGGAGCTGCGAGGGACTCGGAGGGGGCCACACGAGCGAGGATGTATGTTTAAACGTAGTTAATTAAATATTTTATATTGGGTTGATATTTTTGTAATAAGGCCTCTGGTAATTTTTAATTTCTTTTCATTGGGTTTTTAATTTCTTATTTTGAACTGCTAAATAGATACAAATAAGTTTTCACAACTAATAATTGTTTTACAAGGCAAACACATGTTTTCAACTTCAAGATAATCGTAAATGGAGTAACTTCTGCGAATTTAAACCCACGGTAACAAACATTGTAACCGTTTTACTAAGTGGTGGTTTTTATAACTTACCAATTGTTTCCTAACAAATAAGAACTAAA
Source organism: Gossypium sturtianum (assembly GCA_025698515.1). Classification (NCBI taxonomy): domain Eukaryota; kingdom Viridiplantae; phylum Streptophyta; class Magnoliopsida; order Malvales; family Malvaceae; genus Gossypium; species Gossypium sturtianum. The sequence continues at coordinate 65,156,876 of CM046946.1, read as the reverse complement.
TGGATTTTTACTCAAACGTTTTCTCCTATCAGACTTTAATTTCAAAAAACACTTCGATGTAACATGCCAGATTCAGCCGTAACGTCTAGGCCGGGTTTGGGGTGTTACATTTAGTGGTATCAAAGCCAGGTTTCAGAACTCGGCTGCGGAATGGGTTTGAAAAGTTTTTCTGAAAGTAGATTTTTAAGATTTAAAATGTTTTCGAGAGATGTACAAGTGTGGCACATCGAGTCTCCGACGCTAAATCTGTAAGTTCTCTAAATTTGATTACAGTTATACTGTGAAACTCTAGATAAAGGAAACTGAGATCGTATGAGACTGTAAACTGTAGTGAGACCTCGATTTGTGAAAACAAACCTCTAATGATTGTTTTTCATAATACATTTGTTAATAATTACTGAAATTATAAGCTGATACATAAGAATTTTTAATCAGATAAAGCGCATATCAAAATGAGCACAAGAGGTACTCGCGGAAGGGGTACACGGGGCCGAGGTAGAGGCCGAGGAAGTGCTCGGGCCAGATCGTCGGAATCGGGCCATATGCCTGCTAGAGAGGCACCAGCCTCACCAGTAACTGAGACGGGGTCTCATGATCGAGCAGCTGGGGGTGATACTCTATCCCAAGCAATGCTCCACGTTCTAGAGAGGGTTTCTGGAGCTAGTACTGGAACAGTGGGCCGAGGGTCAATTTCAGAGCGACTCCGTTCTAATGGGGCAAAAATTTTTAGGGGTATTTCTGGGGTAGCCCCAATTGTGGCGGAGTATGGTTAGAGGCAACTGAGCGAATAATGGACGACCTTGACTGTACTACTGAGCAAAAATTAAAAGGGGTAGTGTCCTTACTATGAGACGAGGCTTACCAATGGTGGCTCACCGTGAGAGAGGGTATGCAGGCCAATCGTGTGACGTAGGATTTCTTTAAGGTGGCGTTTCAAGGAAAGTACGTGGGCGCAAGTTATGTCGACGCCCGACGAAAGGAATTTCTGAGCCTGACCCAGGGGAGTAAGACAGTGGCAGAATATGAGTCAGAATTCCTGCGGTTGAGTCGGTATGCTCGAGGGATAGTAGCAACTGAGTATGTGCAATTTTAGGATGGCCTTCGAGATGAGTTAAGGGTATTGATAGCTCCATAGAGGAAGCAAGATTTTGCTGCTCTTGTAGAAAAAGCAAAAATTGCTGAAGAGGTGAAGCGCTCGGAGCGCCAAATCCGTGAAAAAGACAAGGGCAGAAATAAGAGGGATTTTGGGCCCTCAAGTTCTTCTGGGAGGTCTATTAAGAAGGCCAGATTTGAAGGGCCGGTTCAGACTGGAGTTCCTGTTGCTATTAATAGACCGCAGCCTTGCGCTGATTGTGGGAGAGCTCACCAGGGTGAGTGCTGGAAGAGGATTTGGGCGTGCTTTAGATGTGGGTCCATGGATCATCGAGTTAAGGATTGTCCTCAGAGGCCTGTTCAGATGCAAGCTGCAGGACCGGGTCATGTTCAGCCAGTGAGAGGTGGTCAGTAGCCACCGAGAGCCAGCGGGCAGGAAAGAGGTGGAAACGGTATGGGACGGGGTCGTGGAGCGCAGGTAGAGGTGCTGGTAACACTAAGGCGAGGTTGCCAGCTTTTGTCTATGCTTCTCGTCCCCGAAAGGATGGTGACACCCCTGATGTCATAACCGGTACGTTCTTAATTTACAATGTACCTTACACTGCTTTAATTGATATTGGGTCTACACATTCCTACGTTTCATGCACTGTGTCGGGAACTTTGGGTATTCAGTTCGAAAATGCTGTTATTGAGATGACTGTGATAAGCCCACTGGGTCAGTCATTTAGGGTAAATAAGTTATTCAAAGATGTACCCATTGAGGTCCAAGGAGTAATTTTTCCAGCATAGTTGATGGAACTACCGTTTGGTGAATTCGACCTTATTTTGGGTATCGATTGGCTGGTGAAACACCGAGCTAGTTTGGACTGTGCTGCTAAGCGTATGGTGTTGAAGACTTCTGAGGATGAGGAGGTGGTTGTGATTAGGGAGCGAATGTATTATTTGTCTAACGTGATCTCAGCATTAAGGGCCGAGAAATTGATTTGCAAGGGTAGTGAGGCGTTTTTAGCCTACATTAGTATTTCTGAATCTGAAGGTCCTTCTGTCGGAGATATTAGAACTGTTAAGGATTTTCAGGATGTATTTCCTGATGAGCTCCCTGGGTTGCCTCCGAACCGTGATGTAACACCCCAAACCCGGCCTAGACGCTAGGCCCGAATCTGGCGTGTCACATTGAGGTGTTTTTTTTAAATCGAGATTTCATTGAAAACCCTTCTTGATATATAAAAAAAAACTAAAGTCTCAGTTTGCGTTTGTTTATTTTTAATCGATGTTTATTAAAAGTTATTAATTTCAAAACCTTGTTGTTGCGGAAGCTTAATTTAAACCAATGATTTACGAAGACGTGTTATCCAAAAATTGAGTTGCGGAAACGTAGTGTTTTGAAAACAGTTATCGTTTTGGAAAAACCGTGTTCAACCTATAGCAGATTTAAAACATAATAAACTTAAAATCCAAAATTAAAAACCAGAATTTAAGAGAGGCCTTATTATAACCCAATAAGAATACGATTTAAGTAAGTAAAATAGAATACTAAGATTCAAGCTGCTCGTAATGTGGCCACCTCCGAGTACTCCAGTACGTCGAATCGCCTACTGAGGATTACCTAAAAAAAATATTAAAAAGAGAGGGGTGAGTTTACGAAAACTCAGTGTGCACAACCCTCATCGGTAGAATCATGTATCACAACAATCCGGGCCTAAGCCCATTACAGTCATCAATGTGGGCCCAAGCCCAACACGGTAACGGTGGCAATTGGGCCTTAGCCCATAATGGACTCGGTTGGGTCTTAGCCCATAACAAAAGTCGCAGATCACATCTATCTGGGCCCAAGCCCATCTCAAATAACAGAACAAGTGAATGCAATGCATTAATGCCCATACCAACCCTACACTCCATCTCCTGTCCAACCCTGCACTCTTGTGGGGATTTAATCGACCCATCCATCCCTACACTCCTTACGTAGCACCGGTTGCGGCACTAACCAAAATTGCAGCAGAGCTGCCAATCATATAATCGGCTTAAAGCCATTGGTGGATCCACAGTCGTCAAGCGACCATGCAATCCTATCAGAACTTCCTCCATAACCAATATCCCAATCCTCATGCAACATAATATCACATGAATGCAACATACCATAACTAACATACGATAACAATCATATAACATGTAGAGCATTTTAGTCATTCTGCCCTTCAGAGGCATAACGGTCATCTTACCCTCCAGGGGTTTTTCAGTCATTTTGCCCTTCGAGGGTATTTTAGTAATTTTATGCCCTTTCCAAGGGTCTACAGTCACCTCGAGTGACAAGATAACATATTTAATCAAAACGGTGTATTTGGGCCCAACGCCCAAAACTCAGCCCAGGTGGGCCCACACTCTCGTGCGGCCCATTCAGCCCAAAATGACCTTTGGACATGTGATCACCATGGTCGGCTCCTTATTTCCTATCCATTCACAAAATTTACTCGCGTAGGGTCACGGGCCCACTCGGCCCATTTCAGCCAAACGAGGCCCAAAATGACCTAAGCCCATGAGAATGCTCATGGTGGCCTCAAGCGTCTTACGCCCACACTCGTGGGCTCGATCCACCACACGTACGATCACACGCTCGTGTGGCATCGTTTGTCGATACCTAGGCTTTTTGACATTTGCCGATCTACAGTTGGAATGGTGTGAGTACACACCTTGTTATGAGCGTAGGTTGAAGCTCCCAAGATTAAGCACCTATAACAACAATAAATTCTAATCCATTAGTCTTAACCATGATATAACATCACCAGAGATTGAAACCGGTTAATCAACTAACACTACTTACCACCAAATAAGAGATCTACTGCAAAGGAAGAGTGTTCAGTCGGCTCCTTGGTAAAGCAAGTCGAGTCCCTAGCAACGTTTAATCGGAGAGGAGATGTTAGCTACACAATACCCACGGCCAAAATTGAAACAAAACAGCCTTTCAGCTTGAGAGAACCCAAAACGATAAGATAAGAAAAGAACCCAGCCAACCCATATTCGGCCTTAGTCACACTTACCAACCACTGTTCGAGATTCGAAGGTTGAACGAACAGAGGGAAGGATATGCTTAGATCCTATTAGGTTCGGCCCTACTCTAAAGGGTCAAAGTCTAAGTGCTTCGGTTTATGCTTTGAATGGAGAGGAAAAGAATAATAAGAGGAAAAAGAAGGTGTTGTATTCGGCTATGGAGAAAAGACAAGAAAAGAATATGAAAGAAAAAGAAAAGAACGAATGAAAAGAGATGGGAAGAAGAGTTTCGGCCAACAGGTGATCAGGCTATTTGCACAAAGAAAACACACGAAAGGTAAGATGGAGATGAGAAGAAAAGACTAAGAATTCAGTAGAAGTAAATTAAAGAGGAACTGACCCGAAATGCACTAGAAAATGTGACCCAAAATGTAAAAACTTACCAAAGAGTACTAGAGAAAAATCGGCACACTTTCTCCTCTCCCTACCGAATATGCTATCAAAAACACCCCTCACCAGCCGAAATTCCCTTAGTTAGCTTCCGACTTTCGGCCAACACTACTCACACACACCCACTCCTTGATTTTCTCCCTTTTTTCCTCCTAAATTTGCTCCCCTTAATCCGTTCGAATTGTTTGACCCATTCTCCAACTCCCATAGCAGAGTTTGATCCCAACTCTGCTTCTTCCTCTCCTAAAGCATAAAATAAATACCTTTAATTACTTGCTAAGGGAATCGAACTCCACTCCCCCTTGTCCCCTAGTGACGCCACAACCAACTTGCCACCAGCTCAATTGTGTCAATAAAGCAAACGCAAATTCCTTTAAGTCTTGCTTTCAACAGCCCTCTCCACTAAAGGGCCAAAAACCAAAAATTTTCCAAGGCTCAGACTCGAACCCGGGCCTCCCTAGAACCCTCAAACACACCCAAATAACTAGCTAGACAAGCTCAACACATGCAATTATGCAAAAATCACAAACCCCTAATTTTTGGGATGTTACACACGAAGTCGAATTTGGTATTGAGCTCTTACCTGGAATAGCTCCAGTGTCCATCGCCCCATATAGGATGGCACCAAAGGAGCTGGTGGAGTTAAAAGCCCAAATTCAAGAGCTACTGGACCGAGGATTCATTCGACCGAGTGTGTCTCCGTGGGGAGCACCAGTATTGTTCGTAAAGAGGAAAGACGGGTCCATGCGCATGTGCATCGATTATCGGCAACTTAATAAACTGACCATAAAAAATAAGTATCCCTTCCCGAGAATCGACGATCTTTTTGATCAGCTGCAAGGAGCTTCGATTTTCTCCAAAATAGATCTTCGCTCTGGGTACCATCAGCTTCAAGTTAAGAAAGTTGATGTGTATAAGACTGCGTTTAGGACTCAGTATGGTCATTTTGAGTTCCTAGTGATGCCGTTTGGGCTGACGAATCCACCAGCTGCTTTCATGGACCTGATGAACCAAGTATTCCAGCCCTACCTGGATCGGTTCGTGGTGGTATTTATAGACGATATCTTGGTGTATTCGAGAATCGAGGATGATCATGATGCACATCTCCGAATTGTTCTAAAGATTTTAAGGGAGAAGCAACTGTACGCTAAGTTTAGCAAGTGTGAGTTCTGGCTGCGAGAAGTGACATTTCTTGGTCATGTGGTGTCTGCCGAGAGGATCAGGGTGGATCCTCAAAAAATTGAAGCCATACTAGACTGGAAACCACCTAAGACCGTATCAGAAATTCGAAGCTTTCTGGGTTTGGTAGCGTATTATAGACGTTTTGTTGAGGGGTTCTCATAAATTGCTGCACCTCTGACTAAGTTGCTGCGTAAAAGGGTACCGTTCAATTGGACTGATAAGCAGCAAGAAAGTTTTGAGAAACTAAAGAAGGTTCTGACTGAAGCCCCTCTCTTGATACAGCCAGAGTCTGGGAAGGAATTTACTGTCTACAGTGATGCATCACACATTGGATTGGGTTGTGTGCAAATGCAGGAGGGTAAGGTGGTTTCTTATGCGTCCCGTCAGCTTAAGCCTCACAAGGTGAATTACCCAACTCATGACTTGGAGTTAGACGCGGTGATATTCGCACTAAAAATTCGGAGGCATTATTTATACGGCGAGAAGTGTATTATCTACACAGATCACAAGAGCCTCAAGTACCTCCTTACTTAGAAGGAGCTGAATCTTAGGCAGCGAAGATGAGTAGAGGTGCTTAAGGATTACAACTGCTCGATTGAGTATCACCCTGGTAAGGCTAACGTGGTAGTTGACGCACTGAGCCGTAGGGCTGTATCTGATTTGAGAGCAATGCTTGCTCGTCTCAGCTTGTATGATGATGGTAGCTTGTTAGCTGAGCTTCAAGTGAGACCGACGTGGATTGAACAAATTAAGGGGAAACAGTTGGTCGATGAGTCACTGGTTTCTCGTTTTCGTCAAGCAGAGATTGGAGAGACTACAGATTTTGGGTTGAATGGTGAGGGAGTACTGTGTTTTCGTGGGAGAGTCTGTGTACCGAAGGATTCTAAGTTAAGGCAGTCTATACTGCGAGAGGCGCATAGTAGTCCATACACTATGCATCCTGGCGGAAACAAGTTATACCGAGATCTTCTTGAGTTGTACTGGTGGCCAGGGTTGAAACGCGAAGTTACTGATCTTGTGAGTAAGTGCTTAACATGCCAGCAAGTCAAAGCTGAGCATCAACTGCCTTCAGGGTTACTGCAGCCAGTTAAAATTCCATTTTGGAAGTGGGAGAGAGTAACCATGGATTTTGTGATTGGGCTACCCTTAACGCCCACTAAAAAGGTTTCGGTATGGGTTATTGTAGACTGACTGACTAAATCTGCCCATTTTATACCATTTTGTACGGATTACTCGTTGCAGAAGCTGGCAAAGTTGTATGTGGCTGAGATTGTGAGAGTGCATGGGGTACCAGTTTCCATCATATCTGACAGAGACCCTCGATTCACATCTCGATTCTAGAAGAAATTACACGAGGCTTTGGGTACTAGATTGGACTTCAGTACTGCGTTCCATCCTCAGTCAGATGGTCAGTCAGAGAGGGTGATTCAGATACTGGAGGACATGTTAAGAAGTTGTGTTATCGATTTCTGAGGCAGTTGGGAAGACTATTTGCCACTAGCAGAGTTCGCATATAATAAAATCTACCAGTCCAGTATTCAAATGGCACCGTACGAGGCGTTGTATGGTCGTAGGTGTCGTAGCTCTACCTGTTGGACTGAGCTGGGCGAGCGGCGAGTTTTGGGGCCAGAGTTAGTTTTTAATACCGAAAAAAGGTAAAACTTGTTCAAGACCGGTTGAAGGAGGCGTCTGATAGGCAGAAGTCTTACGCAGATCTTAAACGCTGAGAGATCGAGTATTCCGTGGGAGACTCCGTATTTCTCAAGGTCTCTCCATGGAAAAAGATACTGAGGTTTGGGCGGAAGGGTAAGCTTAGCCCTAGGTTTATTGGGCCTTACCGTATACTGAAACGTATGGGACCGGTTGTCTATCAACTTGAGTTGCCTCCGGAATTAGATCAGATTCACGATGTGTTCCATGTCTCCATGCTGAGGCGTTACCGCTCTGATCCCACACATATAGTATCAGTCGAGGAGATTGAGGTTAGGCCAGATCTGACTTTCGAGGAGGAGCCGGTGCAGATATTGGACCGTGAGGTTAAGGTACTAAGAAAGAAATTGATCCCACTGGTTAAAGTGCTTTGGTGGAGTCACAGTACTGAGGAAGCCATGTGGGAGCCTAAGGAGGCGATGCAACAACAATACCATCACCTATTCTTGCCAGGTAAATTTTGAGGCCGAAATTTTTTTTAGGGGGTAGAATTGTAACGCCCCAAAAATATAAGGTCTTTAATTTTTCATGTTCTGACAAAATTACTTGTTTGCTTTAATGGCTAAGTGATTTGGGTGTGTATGGGGGTATTTGAGAAGCCTGGGTTCAAGTCTTGGCTCTTACAAAATTTTAACTTTTTCCCTTCAATAAACCTGGACACTGGCACTTAGGCTTTATTAATAATAATGCTTGTTTAATGACACAAGAAGAGCTTGTGGCCTAGTGGCCAGTGGCGTGTTGTGTAACTATGAGGTCTGAGGTTGAAATCCTGGGAGAAGCAATGGAGTGTTTATTTTGCTGCTTGAGCTAGGAAGGTAGAAGAGTTGGACTAAAACACTGCTGATGAGGTGTTTGACTTGGTCATGGAGAGATTGTAGGAGAAAATCGTGGAGAGGATTAAGGGAGAGTATTATGGAGAGAATCAAGGAAGTGGAAGTGTGTAGGAGTGTGGGTGCCGAATTGGGGGATAAGAAATTCGGCTGAGGAGTTTTTCCTTATTTTTGGTCAGTTTTGTCACCAGTTTTTGGACTTTTCTCCCCTTTCTCTCTAGTGCCGAATTTGCAACTTACAACTCGTGCATTTTTGCTTTTCGGTTCCAGCTGTTCTTTCTTTTGCAAGTGACCATTCCTTTCTCTCTTGAATCAACCTCTGCCGAAACTCTCCTTTCAATTTTCGGTCTACTGCCTTTTCATTTCTCTAGCTTATTTTGTTTCAGCTGAACCCCACCTTTGCCTCTCCCATGTGTTTCTTTTCTTTTTCGACAGTTGGTAGGTGGTGACCGAAAGTCCCTCTCCTCCCTTCTTGATTGGCTTCACTACTTACTTGGGCTGAAACCCAAGTGCTATCCCTCTCTGTTTCGATTCTGCAACGGCTCTGACAATCAGTAAGTGCTCAAAATCCATCCTCTGATTTACTTTTAAAACTGAATGCATCTATGCTCTTCCTTTATTTTCCAAAACCGAATAACCCCATTAACCGATTGTTATTTCATTCTTCTTGTACTGCACCCTTTGCGATTCCAGGGTCTTCCTCAAGTAGTGGTGAAGTTTGAACGGCTTGGAGGAGTCACACTTTCGTTCTCAAAACATCCGGTAAGGTAATAAAGAATACCTCATGTTTTTGGGGTTGGCCGAATATGCCCTACCACTTACTAATTGGTTCTTGACTGTACTTTAGGAAGGCAGAGAAGGCGTGTGATCATTTTTGGACATCGATCGTTAAGGGATTAAGATCACCCTCATTCAAACAAGGTAAGAAAGATATCTCAGATTAAGTGCTATTAAGAGGGTGTTACCCTAACAATTAAGGACTAACATTGAATCTCGATGATCCTAGATCGGGTGCTCGTAGATCTTTGAACGACGCCGTAAAAAGGTGTGTAATCACACTATCTCCGCTATGAATCGGCAAAAGTCGAAAAGCCGAAACGTCAGCATTTGAGGCCTCACGAGCATGCGAACGCTCGTGTGGAAGAACTGAGCCCACAACCATGGGCGGTAGACTGTAGAGGCCACCACGAGTGTTCTCGTGCACTTAGGCCGTCAAGGGCCTCGTTGGGCCGAAATGGGCCGTGTGGGCCCAATGGGCTCATGGGCCCCACACGAATAAAAATTTACAAAAAGTGGCAAAAACTGGATTGGCCTATGTAGAGCACATAGCCATGAATGAATTTGGGCCAGATGGGCCACACGAGCATGTGGGCCCATTTGGGCCGAATATTGGGCTTTGGCCCCATTTACACTATTTCGACCAAATGGATTATCTGTGTCGCCCGAGGCGACTGTAGGCCTTCGAAAAGGTCGTTAACTGTACCGAGACCCCTAGGGAGTAAAATGACTAAAATACCCCTAATGAGTAAAATGACTGAAATACCCTAGTGAGTAAAATGACCAAAATACCCCTAAAAGGCAAAATTACCGTTTTACCCCTAATACATGTAATTGAGTATTTTACCCCTAGAGATAGATTGACAGATGAAAATATGTACTGTATGACTGTACTGAGTAGGACATGTTGCATACACGAAATATTGATGACATGGCATACTGCATGGGGTTGGGATTTTGTTATGGAGGAAGTGCTTATTCTTGGTGGCTCGCCACACACACATACGAGCATTGGTGGCTCTCCCACAATTATCGCATGGTGGCCTTGCCACATATCATCTTGGCGGCTCTTACGTGTTATTATTATTGGCTATGGCTATCTTTGCAATATTGAGTGTGAGAAGGTGGGTGGGTCGACTTTGTCCCCAAGTGGTGTATTGGGTTGGTACGGGTGGTGTGCTGCCTGGATTAGGGTGGGTTTGCATACTTGCACCACACTTATACTGTATCAGGCTTAGGCCCACGCTATTTTTGTATTGGGCTAAGGCCCACACTGCACTATTACTGAACAGGGCTCAGGCCCAGACTGTTACTGCATGTATTATTGATTGAGTGATAGGGGATTACACACTGAGTTCTCGAAACTCACCCTTTTCTTTTAACTGTACAGGTAATCCCCAGACTTAATGGATTTGGAGCTGCGAGGGACTCGGAGGGGGCCACACGGGCGAGAATGTCTGTTTAAATGTAGTTAATTAAATATTTTATATTGGGTTGATATTTTTGTAATAAGGCCTCTGGTAATTTTTAATTTCTTTTCATTGGGTTTTTAATTTCTTATTTTGAACTGCTAAATGGATACAAATAAGTTTTCACAACTAATAACTGTTTTACAAGGAAAACACATATTTTCAACTTCAAGATAACCGTAAATGGAGTAGCTTCCGCGAATTTAAATGCACAGTAATAAACATGGTAACCGTTTTACTAAGTGGTGGTTTTTATAACTTACCAATTTTTTCATAACAAATAAGAACTAAATGGATTTTTACTCAAACGTTTTAACAAATAAGAACTAAATGGATTTTTACTCAAATGTTTTCTCCCATCAGACTTTGATTTCCAAAAACACTTTGATGTGACACGCCAGATTCGGCCGTAACGTCTAGGCCAGGTTTGGGGTGTTACACTGTGACTTTGCCAAAGCTTTTGTTTAACTTATTTTTTGTGCGTGTTGTGTGGTTATTATTTCTTATATATTCACTGAGTTCGTAAGAGCTCACACTGTAGCACCTTGATTGGTGAAACCTTAGTGTTTGGATACTGTATAAGTAAATAAGGTGGATAAGATAAGTTTCGAATAGGTATAGTGTTAGAACTAGACTATGTATGAGAACCTTCTGAGCACACCTATGACACCTTGATGTTGGCGAGCTCTAGTTTGGCACATAATGATAAAGACGTATGACTGATTAGGAATGATTCGCCCAAAACTTCTATGGCGCATAAAATGAATGGCGAACCTTGTATAGTTACAAGGGATGAATAGAAAGGCTATTGTGCGCCAAAGTATGTGGCAATCTGTGCTAATTAGTGATTTATTCATACCAAAGCAATGGTCATTGCAATCTCTGAGAAGAACTTAGTACTAGAGCTGAAGCTGGTATTAAGGTTAACAGATGAGTATCTAGACTGACTCTTACATTTATGTTGTAGTCTAGAAATTTCTGTGCTAATTTACTAAAGTATGAAACTAAAACTAGTAAAGCATGACTCTATGACTCTGAAAATGAAAGGAACGGTATGTGTTCATATATGTCTGTCATGAGTTAATCATTGTCTGAACAAGTCTGTCGAGAAAGTGTCTATCATGAGTAAGTCATTGCATGAAAAGTCCTTCCATTATTTTAGGGGAATGCTTTACATGTTTAGATCCACGAATGCATCTGTTATGAAGAAGTCTGAAAGGAGTAAGTCTGTCAAGCATGAGTCTACATGATGAGTATGTGTTTGTCTCCAGAGTTGTCTAAATGGGTCCGTTGGGACTAAAACACGAAACTCAGACTAAAGGGGTCCTTCATGACTAAAAACATGAATCTCTGATAAGGACAAGTCCATGCCCATGGCACTCTGAAGACTATATAGTGTAAGACCATGCCTGGGCCATGGCACCATATGAAATAAATATAGGATGGTTGGGTGAGTACCAGTGATGAGGGGCAAACCTCACGATGGTGAGTTTAGGCAAATCCCTATTTTCAAAAACACCAATTTCTGTATAAGTGATCCTTTGTGGCTATCTCTGAATGGACGCCTTTGTGGCTATCTCTGTTATAATGAAGCATTTGTGGGGATCTCTATTAAAAGGAAGCTTTTATGGCTATCTCAGTTAAATGAATGCCTTTGTGGCAATCTCTATTATAAGGAAGCCTTTATGACTCTCTCTGTTAGAAAGGAATGCTCTATGGCTATCTTTGGAAAGGGCGCCTTCACGATGTAATCTGAAGAATGGATCTCATGACGACCATTTGAAGACAACACCTATGAGCAGACTCTGAATGAGTGATGAACATGGGATTTTGATACTTGGCAAGTACGGATTAGTTCGGAAAGAAAGCCCAATATAGAAGGTCATGGCTAAGTCTATACAATTGATTGGGTCAAAGTTATGAATGAGAAATAAATGATAAGATCCTTGAATAAGGGCTCAGGTAAAAGAGGGTTTTCTCACCAAGTTCTATTAAACTTACCCCTCTATGTTTTATGTCTCAAGTAAAGGCAGCGCTAAGAGGGATGACATCAAGGCTACGCTAAAGGAGTGGCGAAAAGGGCACTCATGCATACAGAGCGCGGGCTGCACCAGCGTGTCGAGTCCTATAGAAACATTTTTGTAAGTCTCAAAAATTGGTTTGTAAGCTTTATATAGTGAATAGACCATGTTGGTCAATAATGAAGTCAGCAATAGTACTTAGAGGTTGAATAAGGGAGAAATATTGCAAGCCAATGTGATGTGTAATTATATTTGTAAGTTTTGTACACGTTGCTCGCCAAGACAGAACGTTTTTGGTTAGTATTATTAATAAGATGTATTTCTTTGTAAATTTGTATGTTTTAAGCATGTACAAATCTGTAATAGTAATGTAACACCCAAGATCTTGATCTGGTGAATCAGGTCGGGTTAAAGGCGTTACACACACACACACTTCTTCCTAACATTATGGATAGTTAGATCGTATAATGAGTTGCAGTGAGGCAAGTGATCCAGGCGGAGCATAAAAACTGGAAAGGTAGTACAAGCAAACTCTGGATTAAAGACAATGTAGGATATTCGACTTCGGCTTAGATATATATTTCTGATAACTTCTCCGATTGTTCTAAGACTTAGTATTTTATGTTTTTATTTGCGAACCGATAAATACTCAATAAACACATATGAATTTTGAGTATAAGTATATAGTCCAAGTTTGATTAATGTTTACCTATTTTGCAAATTCAAATTTCAATTAGTTTTCTAAGCATAATGTTCACCATATGCAACAATACGAAGTACTCAAAATTGGAAAACTTATTTATAGTTCACCAAGGTTGTCACGAAGTGACAAGGTTGGTGAGTTGTACAAAGTTCAAACCCTAGCAATTGGCGAACTGGTTTTGTGAACCTTTAATGAGTTTTGATATGCAGATTATGAGGAACCCTGGGAAACGAGTTCGCAGAATCTAAATATAGGGGTAGTTCAAAAAACTTAACCTATTTAATGAGTCTTACTATGCGAAGCCTTAGAATGTACGAGTTGCTTTAGGAGGGAACCTTGATGATGAGAATGTGTATAATGTTTGCTTAAACTAGAATACCAAGTATGTGAAGTGTTTTAAGGTAAGTACCTTTATGATATTTTGTTGCATAACTTAAGCATATTTTGTGTTTTAACTTATGGTGTGTTGGAGGTTAGGTTGGGTGTTGATGGAGAGTCACTTAGGTGGCTAATGTGGTGTTCCATAGCTCAAGTTCAGCAATCGGGTCGGGTATGGGGTGTTACATTAGTCATTATTTATGAAGTTTATTTCACAGTTTGGCTTATTTTTATTTTTCTGTTAATTTTTATTTAATTTATTACTTTTATTTTTCTGGTGTTTATGAACATAGACCGAATCATCAATCTGTTGCCAATTGACCCTGAAATACAATGTACCTTTCGACAAAAAAAGAAGATAAGCAACCCAGATACGAATCATAGATGTGAATCCTAATCAAAGAAAAGATGAAGCAAGTAATACTCGAAATCCAATCCTTGTTGTTGATGGCAAAGATCGTGCTATCCATCAATATGTTCTGCCACTCTTTCATGAGTTCAATCCAAGAATTGGAAGACCCGATATTGAGGCACAACTGTTTGAATTAAAACTAGTAATGTTTCAAATGCTTAAAAAAACGGGGCAATTTAATTGGGGTCCCCAATGAAGATCCGCACCTTCACGTTCGATTATTTATGCAGGTGAGTGATTCATTTAAATTGGCAGGAGTCAGAGAAGACGGGCTGAGGTTGAAATTATTTCTATTCTCATTGAGGGACAAAGAACGAGCATGGTTAAATTTTTACCACTTGGTTTAGTGAGTACTTGGTAGGATTTGGTTGAACGAGTCCAGATGAAGTATTTTCCACCAAGTAAGAATGCCAAGCTTAGGAATGTGATTACCACATTCCAACAGTGCGATGATGAATCCTAATATGAGGCATGGGAACATTTCATGGTGTTGTTGCGGAAGTTCCACATCATGTTACTCCGTATTGTATCCAGTTGGAGACTTTCAACAATGGTCTTAACGCATATACTAGATGCATCAGCAAATGGAGCCCTTCTATCAAAATCATATAATAAGGCTTATGAGATTCTTGATACAATTTCTAACAACAATTATTAATGGTCAAACAATAGATCAGTCACGGGAAGAAGAGTAGCAGGAGTATATGAAGTTGATGTATTCACTTCATTAGCAACTCAGGTATCTTTTATGAACAATATGTTGAAGAATTTTACTAATAATGGTTTCAATACTAACATGGCTGGACAACAGCTGAATCAATTCGAGAATACTTCATGTGTTTACTGTGGAGATGGTCATACGTTTGAGAATTGCCCATCAAATGTAGAACCCATCTACTATATGAGTAACCAACCAGAATAGGAACGGTCCAGGTACGTAATCAAATTTTTACAACCCTTCATGGCAAAATCATCCAAATTTCTCCAAGAGCAACCAAGGGGTTGGTCTTAGTAACTCTTTTATGCAGTCCCGACCAAATTGTCCATCAAGATTTTCCCGACAATCTCAAAAACCTCCAGTAACTAAATTTTCAGATAGCCTAGAGAATTTGTTGAAAGCTTATTTGGAAAAGAATGACACCTTGATCCAAGGTCAGCCTACAACATTGAAAAATCTAGAGAACTAAGTGGGGTAGCTAGCCAACGAGCTCAGAAGCTGACCGCAAGGTACTTTGCCAAGTGATACTGAAAATCTAAGGAATTGGGGTAAGGAGAATTGTAAAGTTGTCACTTTGAGAAGTGGTAGGATGTTGGAACCAAAAATTGTTGAGGTTAAAGCCAAGCCTTCTAAAGATAAGAACAAAGAGAAAGATCAATCAAGCGTTGAAATTCCTACCCCACAGAAGGTAGACTCGATGAACCCTAATGAGGTAAACCCATAACCAATTATGCTTGATAATTCAACATCTATGTCATATACAGAGAAGTTGTCATGGAAAAATTGTCTAGTCAAAGCCAAGGTCCCACCACCTCCATATCTTCAAAGACTCCAGCAGTAAAGGAAGAGGTATAGTTCAAGAAGTTTTTGGATGTTCTAAAAAAGCTTCATATCAATATCCCATTAGTGGATGCTCTAGAATAGATGCCCAACTACATTAAATTAATGAAAGGCATTTTTTTAAAAAAAATAAAAGGTCCGGGGAATTTGAGATAGATGCATTGACAAAAGAATGTAGCGCGTTCTTACAAAAAAAGTTACCTCATAAGATGAAAGATCCAAGAAGCTTTACCATAACTTGTAGCATTAGAGATTCCTATTATGGTATGGCTCTCTATGATTTAGGAGAGAGCATCAACCTAATGCCAATGTCAATATTTAGGCAATTAGGGATTGGTCAAGTTAGGCCAACAAAAGTGACACTTTACCTGGAAGATAGATCTTTAGCACACTCGAAAGGGAAAATTGAAGATGTTTTGGTAATAAGTTTATTTTTCTAGCTGAATTTATTATCTTATATTTTGAAGCAGACAAAAAGGTACCAATCATCCTTGGGAGTCCTTTTCTGCCAACTAGAAGGACGTTAATAGATGTGCAAAAAGGAGAACTCACTATACGAGTTCAAGATGATCAGGAGAATTTTAACGGACTCAAAGCCATGATATTTCCCAATGTGGTTGATGATTGTTTTGTGATGTCTGAGTTAGAGCCATTGGTCTCTACATAATGGGAATTTGATTCTGTAGAAGACCCATTAGAACGTATGTTAGTGTCTCAGCCACCGATAGATGATGAAGAGGAAGAATATTTGCTTTGTTGAAAGCCAATTCGAAGGGATTTTTTCCACAACCACGATTCGAATCATTGGAGTTTGAACCACGTGAATACACGCAACCCAAACGTCAATTGAAGAACCACCCAAACTAAAGTTAAATGTAATTTCTTCCCATTTGAAATATGTTTATCTAGGTAACTCTTCTACTTTGCAAGTGATCATTTTAGCAGAATTAACCAAAAGCCAAGAAAAGAAGTTGATTGATGTTCTGAAAAATTTCAAAAATGCGATCATTTGGCGATAGATGATATTCGAGGGATAAGTCTGACTTTGTGCATGCATAAGATGTAACACCCCTTACCCGGGTTCTACGCCGAAACCGAGCCCGAGGCATTACCGAACTCAAACCACTTGATCGCCACTTAGGCTCGTCGTAACTACTCTCTGAAGTCATCTCAACAACCTCATTCTCGACTTACGAGGCCTCACTCATACACACGAGGGCTCTCGAGACTAAACCGAAACTTTTTCCAATCTTAAACCTTTTCTCTTTTATACAGGTCTCACACGCCCGTGCAAGATTAGACACGCCCGTGCATGGACACACACGCCCATGTCCCCAAATCGTGCCTAAAAACCCAGCATTCTACCAATGCCCCACGGCCAAGGCACACGCCCGTGCTTACGACCCGTGGTGCACACTGACTACTTTAACACGGCCTAGAGTCTAGACACATGCCCGTGTGGCTAGCCCGTGGCCAACACTGATTAATCCCACACGCCCTAGACACACGCCTGTGTGGCTAGTCCGTGGTCTATTCTGTTTTAAAATACTAACATGCAGGGGACGCACGACCAAAGCACACGCCCGTGGGCTGATCGTGTGTTACAAATGGCCTAGACACATGTCCGTGTGTCTATCCACATGGCCAAGAACAAAGCTATTTGCTAAGCTCTTCTCACCCTTATAGCTTACACAACATGCACTCATACAACACATCCATAATCAACTCAAATTGAAATGCAATCTCACATAGACAACTATAACTTTCTTTCATATAATGTAATAGCCAACAACCATGGCATTATACAAAATAAGCTATCCATCTAAAGGCCAACACATCTTAGCCATTTACAACAAAATTCACTAACTTGTCTAGCCCTTATACATGCCATATACAAAACATTGGGTCTCATGTACCAGAGTGTGCTGATAGTGTGGGCGATCTTCCAATTGATCCTCGTATCTCGGTTCAACACTTTTACTCTATAAGACAAGGGAAAAGAAATGGAGTAAGCTTTGAGCTTAGTAAGTTTATGCATAAACAATTAAGCATCATAGTATAAGCTCAACAACAATTAGCATTATACTACCAAAAATAATGAACAACTGTGCTTACCCTTTCTATTCCTTACCACATTTCCAACATATCATGAGTCACATACTCATAACCATCGAAATGCACCCCTGCATTCAATGTCACATTTACATAATATACAACACATCATTATTTCTCAATAATTCATCCACACAGCTAATTAACTTAATAATACATCCACACAGCTATTTTACTCAATAATGCAATCACATGGCTAATCCACACAGTTAACCCACACAGCAAATGTCTCGGTGGTTTCGCACTTAGCACACCACAATCGATTAATAAGGTGGTATCGCACTTAGCCTACCACAAAGGTAATCATAGGGGTTTCTCACTTAGCCCACTAAACGATATACCTCATGATAGCATCGCACATAGCCAGCTCATCGTCAAAATGCATTAGGATGGTATCGCACTTAGCCTACCATCTAGCATTATCACTACACATTCACATGTCTACTTACTCAATTAAACATACATTCTTAATTCTACTACATTCATTCTACTTGGACCACATAGGTTCTTAATCAATCTCGAACAAGCTACACACTAGCTATCATCAACAATTTGTAAGTATGAATGCATTGTTTATGCATAGACTTACCTCGGTACACAAAAGAATTGAGACTTGCAATTTAGTCCACCACCTTGCTTTTGCCTCGGTTTCAATCCGGGCTTCGTCTTTCTTGATCTATAATGAATAAATCAGCTTATTCAATACATACATTGACTAAATTGACACACATCTCATACTTTAGCAAAATTACTATTTTGCCCCTAAACTTTCTCATATTTACACTTTAACCCCAAAGGCTCGTAAAGTGATTTTTATTCAACTTTCTAGTCTTTCATGCTTAGCCGAACCACTTATTCAACTAAAGCTATCATCAATTCTCACTAAAACACACATGTATGACCAAACTTAAGATTTTCACAATCAAGTCCCTACATGCATTTTCATGGAAAATCACTTAACAAAAGATGTTTCTTGTAACACCCCAAACCCGGTCAACACACCACGACTGAATCTGGCATGTTACAGAGTGAAAACGTTTTGAAGAAAACAGTTTGACAGTTTATTTCTAGCGAAAATATGAGTTTAGAAGAAACTCGTGTTGAGTGTTGTTGAAATCGTTGTTGTGTTGCTTTAAAACCCAATACAAATTCTTTTTTTTAAAAACTCGTTTGTCGTCCTTAACTTTTCAAGTCCGTTAAAATCCTGAGTGAAATGAACATAGTTAATTCAAAACCGTTTATACTTGAGCTTGGAAAACTTGAGTTTGAAAATTATTTAAGTTAACTTTGTAATCACCTTGTGAATGTTGTTACCCGATGGTAATGTTTAGAAAACCCATTGCGTAATATAATTTAGAAAACTTCGATTTTCAGTTTATCAAAACACGTCAAGTAGTTTACTTAGCAATACTTGAAATCCAATCTAAGCAGTCAAAATAATCGCAAATTATAGTTTAATGGCCTTATTACAAACCCCAAATAAAACCGAAATTTAAAATAAAGTACCCAAGTCGAAAGTCACTATGAAACCAAAACAATTTCGCATGGCCACCTTGAGTCCACCCAGCTCCTCATCCGCGACCTACGAGTCACCTGAAAAAGATAAGGGAAGAGGTGAGTCACCAAGAATCAGTGCATAATCCCCCTCTCGATTATAGCAGCATTCTTACACAAGTCATAATCAAGCAAACATATCATGCACCCAAACCTAGCCATCCACAACTCCTTTTTCTACCGTGTGGTACCAAACCACCGGTGGTGCTAAAACCACCGGTGACCCAAAGTCACCGATATCAATAATAATGTGGTGCCAAACCACATGTGACCCAAAGTCACGAATAATCCAATTGTGGGGCCAACCCACGTTGTGATACCAAATCACCGGCGACAATCCCGTTTTATCAAATGTGGGGCCAACCCTAATCGTGGTGCTAAGCCACCGGGACGAGTCGCTATGAGGTGCCAAACCTCTGGTGACCCAAAGTCACGAAATCAAGCGTGGTACCAAACCATTTGGTGGTGCCAAACCACCGTGACCCAAAGTCACGAAATCAAGCTGTGGTACCAAACCACCACTGGTGGTGCCAAACCTTAGTGACCCAAAGTCACAGATATCAATCTTCCCCCTCCTCTCATATCACCCACAATAATGCACATGCTTAATCATAAAACATATGCCGAGCATAACGAGGATCATAGCATCAGAAATCATGTATCTTAAATTCATCAAAACGGACTTACCCGAAATCCTTGCTCATACCCATAAGGGTACCATGTCGAAATCTACACAGTTTTCGGCTTTTAACATTGTTTAGGTTATTAGCACATTTACATAGATTATGAAGTGTGTAAGATACAAACCTGGTTACTAATGAGACTACGGAACCCCGTAGATCACGATCTAACGCACAAGTTCCCCTTTCCTACATTCGGCCAACATCACACTATTAGCAAAAAGCCATTCGGATTCACCTGTAAATCCCGAAGAGTTAACGCACAGAACCACAATCCTTACCTTAACGCCTTTCGAGCACTAGTCACAACCCTTCCCCTACAATCGGCCAACACTAAACAACATAAACTTAATAGCCTTCGGCTTTTCAAATGAATAAGGGAATGGTTAAATCGACATGTAACCTTACCACGGTCTTTAGCGAAACCGATTGGTAGAGAGTAGATGATCACGATCCACTGCTTCAAAATCCTGAAGAACCTAGGAGAAACCGATTCCATAGGTGATTAAGAATCATGAAAAATGCCGAAATTTGGCTTTTGTTCCATATGAGTGAATATAGAAGAAAAGAAGATAGAAGAGATTCAGCCATGATAACTCACCTACTCCAAAATCGATTAGAGAAGAAGACAAGAGAGATCTACCCTTGATTGATGTTCAGCCAAAACGTTAGAACAAGGAGAGAAGAGTAGAGAGGTTTTGGCGAGAGAATAAGCTACCAAGGGGGTTCGGCTAATCAATAAAATGAAAGTAGAGAACAAGAAGAAGAATGATCTATGAGGTTTTCGGCTCTTAAGGTTTCGGCAATGGGGTAAGGTGATCAAGATGGATTCAGCTATGGCTTGAGAAAAGAAATCAAAGGAGATTCGGCCAAACCAAATAAGAGTAGAGAGCAAAATGAAATAAGGTTTAGGGAGAATAGTGTTTCGGCTTCAAAGAAAATAAGTGAGGAGTTCAAATGGGGATTCGGCTCAATGCCTAAGGGAGAAGTCGACAAGAGCCTAAAAGCTTTCAGCTTTTGCTTCAACAAGGTGCACTAAGGGAGAAATCGACAAGGGCTAAGGGATTTCGGCTTTTGGTTCACAACCGAATACACTAAGGCATGACATAGCCGAAAATGTCCACTTAGCTTGCCTAAGGAATTTCGGCACTCCCCCTAAGTCTTTCAGCCGAACACTCCACCTCACACAATTCGAAATTCGGTCAACTACTCAAACTTCTCCTGGCCACTCGTTCAAACGAGTTTGAATTGCTCAAACTCCTAAATTCTCTCTTCTCCACCCGTTTGAATCTGTTGACTGTTCAACGATTATCCATCAAAGTTTGAGTGAGCACAACTCTTCCCTCTCTCAAAGCGTCAAAAAAAAAATTCCCAGAGAGGGATTCTGCGCCTCAACCTCGGCTCCTTCCTCCGCTTGTGGCGTCACTTCTCAAGGCCCTAAGTGGCGCTTCTCTCGCCACTTTACCATCTTTGGGTTATTTGTGCTAAAGTTTACCACAGAAAACACTTAACCCCCCAGCTCCTTCAGCTCCCCTTAACCAAAGCTTAAAAATAAAAATTTTCCCATAGTTCGGGCCTACCCTTGGCTCATATCTAGACCCTAAAACATCCCAATTAACATCACAACCAAGCCCTACACATGCAAACAGTTCAAACACAATAGCCCCTATTTAAGGATGTTACATTTCTACTACATCAAGCTTTCATAATCTTCCATAAAACAACAAAATACATGCATGTCATACATGACCACATTTTTGAACATCCTTCATAGCTCACCAAATAGCTAAAAATAGCTTACTCATGCTACCGGGACTTCAAAAATGCATAGAATATAAAAAACGAGGCTAGATGCACTTACTAGCAAGCTTGAAAAATTGAAGAACCCTAGCTATGGCTTCCTTCAAATTTTCGACAATGAGGGGAAGAAGATGAGCATGATTTTGTCATCTTTTCTCCTTTTTAATCACTTATTTGTTAAATGAGTAAAATGCCCTTTTTGATAAACTTTCTATTTTAACTCATCCATGCCCATTTTTGTCCAAAAACTAAAAATTGGGAAAATTGCTCATTAAGGACCTGTAATTAATAATCTAAAGCTATTTCACACATATAGCTTATAGAAACACACATTTTGCAACTTTTTCAATTTAGTCCTTTTGGACAATTCAACCACAATTTCACAAAATTGCTTCATGAAACTTTCACACTAGCATGCATACAAGGCATAAACCTCAATAACTCATTTATAACCCTCAGATTTGTGGTCTCGCACCACTATTCTGACTAGGCCCTAAACCGGGATGTTACAAATCTCCCCCCTTTAGAGATTTTCGTCCCCGAAAATCTTACCAGTAAAGAGGTTTGGATGTTGCTCTCTCATAGCTTCTTCCGTTTCCCACGTAGCCTCTTCCACACCATGTTTCTGCCATAACGCTTTCACTAGTGCTATGCTCTTATTCCTCAACTGTTTCACTTCTCGAGCCAAGATCTTAATCGGCTCCTCTTCATAAGACATATCCGGTCTTATCTCAAATTCCATCGAAGGAATCACATGTGAAGGATCAGAGCGATACCGTCGCAACATCGACACATGGAACACATTATGAATCTTTTCCAACTCTACCGGCAAAGCCAACCGGTATGCTACAGGCCCAACTCTATCTGTAATCTCATACGGCCCTATGAACCTTGGACTCAATTTCCCTTTTCGTCCAAATCTCATAATCTTCTTCCACGGGGACACTTTCAAAAACACTTTGTCGCCCACTTCAAACTCAATTTCTTTTCTTTTCAAATTTGCGTATAACTTCTGCCAGTCTGAAGCAGCTCTCAGACTATTACGGATTAGTTTCACCTTCTTTTCGGTTTCTTTCACTAGATTGACCCCATGGATCCGCTTCTCACTAAGCTCAGTCTAATACAAAGGAGTCTGACACTTACGACCATACAAAGCCTCATATGGTGCAATCTGTATACTCGACTGATAACTGTTGTTATAAGCGAATTCGACCAAAGGTAGATATGTCTCCCAACTACCTTCAAATTCTAGCACACAGCATCGAAGCATATCTTCAACAACTTGAATCACTCTTTCAGACTGACCATCAGTTTTCGGATGGAACGCAGTGCTGAAATTTAATCTCGTACCCATGGCCTCTTGCATCTTCTTCCAAAATCTCGAAGTAAACCTCGGATCTCTATTCGATATAATAGACACAAGTACACCATGAAATCTCACTATCTCTACCACATACAACTCAGCTAACTTATCAAGTGAATAATCAACACGTACTGGAATAAAGTGAGCCGACTTTGTCAATCTATCCACAACAACCCACACAGCATCTCTCTTTCTCAGAGTCATCGGCAACCCTGTCACAAAATCCATGGTAATCCGATCCAACTTCCATTCGGGTACAATTACTGGCTGAAGCAATCCCGAAGGCACTTGATGCTCAGCTTTCACTTGTTGACAAAGTATACACTTTGTCACAAACTCTAAAATATCTCTTTTCATACCCGTCCACCAATACAACTTCCTCAAGCCGTTGTACATTTTCGTATTGCCCGGATGTACTGACAAACATACACTGTGGGCCTCATGCAAAACCTTTTGAATCAACTCCTCATCTTTAGGAACACAAATTCTGTCACGATACATCAGAAAACCATTCAAATCCACTCAAAAATCAGAATCACTTTCTGATCCGCACTTAGCTATCTTAGCTTGCATCTCACTGTCATTTTTCTGAGCCTCACATATCTATTGAACAAATAGCGGCTTAGCTCTCAACTCTACCAAAATAGCACCATTGTCAGACAATGCTAAACTCGTGCTCATAACTCTTAGAGAATACAAGGATTTCCTACTCAGGGCATCCACAACCATATTCACTTTTCCCGGGTGGTAGTCAATGACTAACCCATAGTCTTTCAACAACTCAAGCCACCGTCTCTGTCTCAGATTCAGATCCTTCTGATCCATCAAATACTTTAAACTCTTGTGATCCGTAAAGATTCGACACTTCTCACCATACAAGTAATGTCGCCAAATCTTTAACGCAAAAAGAATCGCAACCAACTCTAAATCATGAGTCAGATAATTCTTCTCGTGCGACTTTAGCTGCCTCGAGGCGTAAGCGACTACCTTACCCTCTTGCATCAACACGCAACTGAGACCATTAAATGACGCATCACTGTAAACCACGACCTCTTTCCCCGATTCTGGTTGAACCTGTAACACCCCATACCCGAGTCCAAGGCTTAGACTGGATACGAGATATTACTATGCTTTAACTTGCTTAATCATGCTCTTATGGGCTGTAAAATTTTGTTCTGAATTAAAAACTTCTCTTTCTCAGTCTAATCATACATTTCATGGGCCTACGAGGCCTTATACGCGTATATAAAAGCTTTCGACACTTAATCAGAAACTTTTCTTTAAAGCAGAGGTCACACGCCCATGTGGTTTGGGACATGCTCGTGCACCCCTTTACATGCCCATGTCTCCCGACCGTGGTCGACACTGACTAATTACACACGGCCTGGACACGCCCGTGGCCCTGGCCCGTGTGCCAAACCTTGGCATTCTGACTTATTCACACGGTCTATACACACGCCTGTGTGCATTAGCCGTGTGACAACTAAATTACTAAGTGTAAAGTGCAGACTTCACACACCCATGTGCTAACCGTGTGGTACACACGGCCTAAACACACGGCCGTGTTATTAGCCTGTGGTCTATCCTGACTTAAAACACTAATGTGCAGGGGACACACGGCTTAGACACACGCTCGTGTGTCCATCCGTGTGGGCACTTAGAGGCTATTTACCAAGCCAACTGCCACCCTGAAATCAAGATCAATCCCATGCTCAATTCAACAACTCAAGTATTACATCTAACATGAACAAGGATGCATACTTCATTGATAGATTAAAACATACATACATAATCATTCATGACTCATCTCTTTGGCCATATACAAAAAGAATACTAAGCTTGATAACCAACACTTTGGCTAATTTTAAAACATAACTCAAAATAAAATGCTTCCTATACATGCCCTACTTAATATAAACAACTTGGCTATACCAAAATAGCGATTGATAGTGTGCTCCGAGCTCCGATGACGATGATCCACGAGATTAGCTTGGCGGGACTACATGGAAAGAAAGAATAAAAGACGTAAGCATTTAGCTTAGTAAGTTTGCATATAATGCACGTAACAACATACTTGCTTCATATAACCCATTTGACATAAACAATGGTATCATAATTTCAGCTATAAAACTTACTTACTCATATCTGATTCTTACATATCTCATGATACTTACTAGTCTCATACTTGTGAGGTAAACAAGGTACCTGTATCACTTGATCACATTGATCAGCATACTTTAACATAATAATCATAATCTCTAATTTATCATTCATAACATGTATAATACTCATTCTCGACTTGATGATAACTTTGCTTACTTACTTTCTTGTTATCTCATTTAAACTTTACTTGTGTGCCCGATGAATTTCTATGAATAACCGAGCATACTGAATCTCATCTCACATGCTCGATGCCAAATCCATATCCTAAATACGGTCTTACATGGAATCTCTCATCTTGGTTTCGAGGCCGTGTCTTGACATGGACTTATATGAAGTCTTTCTCATTCTCACCAATGCCATGCCTTGGCTTGGACTTACATGATAACTTGTTCAATGCCAAGCTTGCCTTAGACTTACATGATATCTTGTTCAATGCCAAGCTTGCCTTGGACTTACATGATATCTTGTTTAATGCCAAGCTTGCCTTGGACTTACATGATATCTTGTTCAAAGCCAAGCTTGCCTTGGAATTACATGATATCTTTTTCAATGCCAAGCTTGCCTTGGACTTACATGATAACTTTTCTTGATTGCCAATGCCAGGTCTTGGCTTGGTCTTATACGGACTTTCTAATCTCATGTGGTAGATCGAGTATCCTAAGTAATTCAACATCAATTGGGACTTTCTCATGCTTAATCTCATTAATTTCTTTATTTAACATAGCAATAAGCATTTATATGGTAATAATGTACACTATACTAAGCAATTCAAAGATAATAATCATAAAGCTTAGAAATCATACAAACTTACCTCGATATACAAAATGTATGTAGATATGCAATTTAGCCCTCGACTTTGTTCTTGACTCGATTTCGATTCGGGCTTCATTTTTCTTGATCTATAATCATAAATAGATCATTTAATACTCACATTGACTAAATTGACTCTTAACTCATATTTTGGCAAAATTACTATTTTGCCCCTATACTTTCTCATATTTGCACTTTTGCCCAAAGGCTCGTAAAATGAATCTCATTCAACTTTCTTAAACATCATGCTTAGCTGATTCATTTTCTCTACTATAGCAATCATCAATTCCCATTATTTCTAATAGGTATGAACAATTTCATAATTTTTACAAACTAGTCCTTACTAGCATTTTTCATGAAATTCACTTAGAAAAAGATGTTTATCTAACATCAAACTCTCATAAAATTCCATAAAGTATCATTTTACAAGCATGTCACTCTTGGGTATATTTTTTAACATGCATCTTAGCTTATTTTATAGCTAAAAAGAGCTAATTCATAATACGAGAACTTCAAAAACACGAAGAATATTAAAAATGGGGCTAAGATGAGCTTACTAGCAAGCTTGAAAGATGAACAAACCCTAGCTATGGGTTCTTGGAAAAATTTTGGCAATGAGGAAGAAGATGAATGAAATTTTTATCATCTTTTTCCCATTTTAATCATTTAAATGGTAAATGACTAAAATGCCCTTCTCTTTAAAAGTTTCTATTTTACTAACTCATGTCCATTTTTGTCCAAAAATTATAATTTGGGAAAATTGCTATTTAAGGACTCATAATTAATATTCTAAAGCTATTTCATATAAAAAGCTTCTAGAAACTCATATTTTACAACTCTTGCAATTTAGTCCTTTTTGGACCAAACAACTTCAATTTAACGAAATTGCTTCATGAAACTTTCACACTAGCATGCAAACATGGCATAAACCTTAAAACTCATGAATTCACCTTAGACTCGTGGCCTCGCACCACTATTCTGACTAGGCCTTAAATCGGGCTGTGACAATTCTCCCCCTTAGGGATTTTCGTCCTCGGAAATCTTACCAGCAAACAGATTTGGATACTGGTTTGTCATGATTTCTTCTGGTTCCCACGTAAATTCCTCTATCCCATGTCTTTGCCACAATACTTTCACTAGGGTAATATTTTTATTCCTTAGTTTTTTGACTTCCCGAGCTAAAACTTTAATTGGTTCTTCCCCATAAGTCTTGTCGGGATGAATCTCTATCTCTGACGGGGTAATTACATGTGAAGGATCTGATCGGTAGCGTCTCAACATTGACACGTGAAACACATCGTGAATCTTTTCTAACTCTGATGGTAAAGCCAATCGATAAGCTACCGGCCCAACTCTTTCAGTAATCTCGTATGGCCCGATAAAACGTGGACTCAACTTGCCTTTACGGCCAAATCTGAGAACCTTTCTCCATGGTGACACTTTCAAGAAAACTTTATCCCCGACTTGGTACTGTATCTCTTTCCTTCTTAAATCTGAATAGGATTTTTGTCTGTCTGAAGCAGCTTTTAAACTTTCTCGTATAACTTTCACTTTCCCCTCAGTTTCTCTAACCAAATCAACCCCGTGAATTTGGTTTTCCTTGAGTTCAGTCTAATATAGAGGCGTTTGACACTTACGCCCATATAAAGCCTCATAAGGCGCCATCTTTAAACTCGACTGAAAACTATTATTGTAGGCAAATTCTACCAATGGGAGAAACTTTTCCCAACTGTCTCGGAATTCGAGAATACAACATCTGAGCATATCCTCGAGTACTTGAATTAACCTCTCCGACTGACCGTCAGTTTGAGGATGAAAAGCGGTACTAAAGTTTAACTTTGTACCCAAGGCCTCTTGTAACTTCTTCCAAAATCTGGATGTAAACCTCGGATCTCTATCCGAGATGATTGACAACGGAACACCGTGAAGCCTTACTATTTCTGAAACATACAAGTTTGCCAACTTGTCTAGTGAGTAATCAACTCGTACAGGTACAAAATGGGCTGACTTCGTAAGTCTATCAACCACGACCCATACAACATCTTTCTTGCTCGGAGACAACGGTAAACCCATTACAAAATCCATAGTAATACGGTCCCATTTGCACTCCGGAACCAAAATGGGTTGAAGCAAACCCGAAGGTACTTGGTGTTCAGCCTTTACTTGCTGACAAATCAAGCATTTGGAAACAAATTCCGAAATATCTTTCTTCATTCTCGGCCACCAATACTATTGCTTCAAGTCATTATACATCTTGGTACTACCGGATGTACAGACAAACATCCATTATGGGCCTCATGCAAAATTTTCTGAATAAGCTCTTCTTTTCTCGGTACACAAGCTTTATCTTTGAACATCAGAATTCCATTGGGACTAATCCAGAAGTCAGAATCAACATCTGTCTCGCACTGAGCTCTCTTGACTTGCAATTCACTATCTTCTTCTTGAGCTTCAATGATCTCTTGGAGGAAAATTGGTCTATCTCTCAACTCAGCTAAAATAGAACCATCATCGGATAAGGTCATCCGTGAATTTAATGCCCTTAATGAAAATAGGGACTTTCTACTCAAAGCATCGGCAACCACATTCGCCTTCCCAGGATGGTAGTCAATGACCATCTCATAATCTTTTATCAACTCTAACCACCTCCTCTATCTTAAGTTCAACTCTTTCTTCGTCATCAAGTACTTCAAACTTTTGTGATTAGTGAAAATCCGACATCTCTCACCATATAGGTGATGTCTCCATATCTTCAATGCGAAGACTATGGCAGCCAACTCTAAATCATGCGTCGAATAATTCTTCTCATGAGGCTTCAACTGTCTGGAGGCATAAGCAATCACTTTGCCTCCTTGCATAAGTACACAGCCTAATCCATTTAAGGATGCATCGCTGTAAATTACAAATTCTTTCACTGTCTCAGGTTGTACTAAAACTAGGGCTTCTGTCAACATTGCTTTCAACTTCTCGAAACTTTGTTGGCATCATTCTGTCCACTCAAACTTCACATTTTTCTGTAATAATTTAGTCACTGGGGTTGCAATCATGGAAAACCCCTTGACGAATTGTCTGTAATAGCTGGCTAGGCGTAGAAAACTTCTAATCTCAGAGATATTCTTTGGTGGCTTCCAGTCCATAATAGCCGAAATCTCACTGGCGTCTACTCGAACTCCTTCTCCCGAGACAATATGTCCCAGAAATCCTACTTCCTTGAGCCAAAATTCACTTTTACTGAACTTGGCATATAATTGATTTTCTCGTAGAATCTGTAAAACTGTCCGTAGGTACTCAACATGCTCATTCTCATCTCGGGAATAAATCAGTATGTCGTCAATGAAAATGACTACAAACCTGTCAAGGTATGGTCTAAAAATGTGGTTCATTAAGTCCATGAATACCGCAGGAGCATTGGTGAAACCAAAGGGCATGACTAAAAATTCATAATGCCCATACCTTGTTCGAAAGGCTGTCTTAGACACATCTGATTCTTTTACTCTCAGCTGGTAGTACCCTGATCTCAAGTCTATTTTGGAGAACACAGTGGCTCCTTTTAATTGGTCGAACAAATCATCGACCCTTGGCAATGGGTACTTGTTCTTTACTGTCACTTTATTAAGTTGACGGTAATCTATGCACAATCTCATAGTGCCATCTTTCTTTTTCACAAATAAAACCGGAGCACCCCATGGTGAACAACTTGATCTTGCAAAGCCTTTGTCTGTCCAACTCTTGCAAATCGTGACTTCACTCCTTCAACTCCGTTGGAGCCATTACGTAATGAGTAATAGATATTGGTGCGAGATCGGAAGCTAGCTCAATCTTTGAACTCAACCTCTCTAACAAGTGGTAGTCCTGGTAATTCTTGGTAAAAACATCCACGTATTCACATACTATCAGATCGACTCAATCTTTAACTCTGTTTCTTTATCATTCATCACAAAGGCCAAATATACTTGCACCCCTTTCTTATATATCTCTCACAGTCATATGAGAAATCACCGCGGTGATTTACTTTGCTCATCCGATTCTATAGGAGAGTATCCCCATTCTCACATCTCATCTCGATATATTTCTTCCCACAATTAACTATTACATTATGGGTGGTCAACCAGTCCATACCAAGAATGATGTCAAACTCATCAAATGGTAGCAACATAAGATTAGCTTTAAAGTAATGACCTCTAATCATTAATGGACATTCTCTACATACTTCATTCACTAACACACTCTTGCCTAAAGGATTAGACACTTTAATCACAAATTCTGTAGAATCTATAGGCATTTTCATACTGGATACTAGTTTCATACAAATGTAAGAGTGTGTGGATCCGGGATCTATTAAAGCAATAACTTTAACATCATGAAGAGAAAAGGTACCCGTAATAACATTAGGAGATGATGCCTCTTCTCGAGCGCGAATGGCATAAGTCCTCGCAGGCACCCTACCCTCGGGTCTCGCAGCCTGTTCTCTAGGGTTACCTCTACCACTTGCCCCTCTTTCGGGGTTCCTCTGCGGTCTACCTCTGACCATACCCTCAGATCTCGGGTTCTGAGTTCTCTCTTCTTTCATCATCTCTGGACAATCTTTTATATAGTGTTCTTGGGAACCACATCTAAAGCATGCATTTTCATGTCCTCGGCATTCTCCAAGATGACGTTTGCCACATTGTGGGCATTCGGGTCTGTCAAATCTAATATTCCCAACACTTGCAACTGAAGTAGTCTGTGCTTTATTCCCTGAATATTGCTTACTCTTGTCTTTCCTTGAAAACCCAGTGGAAGTAGCAGATCGGGTAGGGAAATCTCTTAACTTCTTGGATGAAGATTGGAATGACTTATTCCACTATCTCTTCCTAGAGTCACGAGACTCCATTTCAGACTTTCTTTTCTCTTTTACTAATTCCTCGGCTTTACAAGCCCTCTCTACTAGCACAACAAATTCCTTTAGTTCTAGGACAACAACAAACAGTTTGATGTCCTCATTCAACCCGTCTTCAAATCTTTTACTCATGATGGCCTCAGTGGACACGCATTCGCGAGCATACTTACTGAGTCGTACAAACTCACGTTCATAGTCAGTCACTGACATCTTGCCTTGCTTCAGTTCTAGGAATTCCTTCCTTTTCTGGTCCACAAACCTTTGACTGATATACTTTTTCTTGAATTCTTCTTGGAAATATTCCCATGTGATCCTTTCCCTCGGTACCACCGACACAAGGGTGTTCCACCATTGGTAAGCAGAATCTCTTAGAAGAGAGACTACACACTTCATGCATTCCTCAAGTGTGCATGACAACTCATTAAATACCCTGATAGTATTTTCTATCCAGAACTCAGCCTTTTCCGGATCATCATCTTTTCTAGCCCGGAATTCTTCTGCCTCATGTTTCTTGATTCTATCAACCGGAGGCTTCTCTCCTCTTACCACCTCTACTACTTGAGGGGCTACTGGGATAGGTTGAGGAATAGGTGGGGGTGGAGGGGGTTGTGCATTCGGGTTCGTACGAATGAACTCCGTGTACCATGTGTTCATCATATGGAGGAAGGCTTCTCTAGCCTCTTCTCTTCCTCCTTGACTCACCGTAGTGGGTCTATTCTCATTCTCATTCGGCACCGTCCCTTTAGCGGGAGCCGACACGTTACTTTCTACGTCATCCGCCATATCTCTTTCAGGATCCATTTACTATATATATAAACATAATTTAAATCGTCAGGAGTCGTCACACTATCATTATAAAAACATTCTTACGTATGGCGTGTATAGCTAGATTCGTGCTCGTGCTACATTAGTCCTAGAACCGACTAAACCGTAGCTCTGATACCACTAAATGTAACACCCCATACCCGAGTCCAAAGCTTAGACTGGATATGAGAAATTACTATGCTTTAACTTGCTTAATCATGCTCTTACAGGCTGTAAAATTTTGTTTTGAATTAAAAACTTCTCTTTCTCAGTCTAATCATACATTTCATGGGCCTACGAGGCCTTATACGCGTATAAAAACTTTCAAACTTAATCGAAACTTTTCTTTAAAGCAGAGGTCACACGCCCATGTGGTTTGGGACACGCCGTGCACCTTTTTACGCCCATGTCTCCCGACCGTGGTCGACACGGACTAATTACACACGGCCGACACGCGCGTGGCTCGGCCCGTGTGCCAAAACCTGGCATTTTGACTTATTCACACGGCCCATACACGCGCGTGTGCATTAGCCGATGTGACA
Organism: Gossypium sturtianum; assembly: GCA_025698515.1. Classification (NCBI taxonomy): domain Eukaryota; kingdom Viridiplantae; phylum Streptophyta; class Magnoliopsida; order Malvales; family Malvaceae; genus Gossypium; species Gossypium sturtianum. The sequence goes on along the minus strand of CM046946.1, from coordinate 65,124,602 downwards.
ATTCAATTACTAAGTGTAAAGTGCGGACTTCACACGCTCGGGGCACACACCCATGTGCTAACTGCGTGTGTGGTACACGGCCTAAACACATGGCCGTGTTATTAGCCCGTAGTCTATCCTGACTTGAAACACTAATGTGCAGGGGACACACGGCTTAGACACACGCCTGCGTGTGTCCATCCGTGTGGGCACTTAGAGGCTATTTACCAAGCCAATCGCCACCCCGAAATCAAGATCAATCACATGCTCAATTCAAAGCAACTCAAGTATTACATCTAACATGAACAAGGATGCATACTTCATTGATAGATTCAAACATACATACATAATCATTCATGACTCATCTCTTTGGCCATATACAAAACGAATACTAAGCTTGATAACCAACACTTTGGCTAATTTTAAAACATAACTCAAAATGAAATGCTTCCTATACATGCCATACTTAATATAAACAACTTGGCTATACCAAAATAGCGATTGATAGTGTGCTCCGAGCCTCGATGACGATGATCCACGAGATTAGCTTGGCGGGACTACATGGAAAGAAAGAATAAAAGACGTAAGCATTTAGCTTAGTAAGTTTGCATATAATGCACGTAACAACATACTTGCTTCATATAACCCATTTGACATAAACAATGGTATCATAATTTCAGCTATAAAGCTTACTTACTCATATCTGATTCTTACATATCTCATGATACTTACTAGTCTCATACTTGTGAGGTAAACAAGGTACCTGTATCACTTGATCACATTGATCAGCATACTTTAACATAATAATCATAATCTCTAATTTATCATTCATAACATGTATAATACAAATTCTCGACTTGATGATAACTTTGCTTACTTACTTTCTTGTTATCTCATTTAAACTTTACTTGTGTGCCCGATGAATTTCCATGAATAACCGAGGATACTGAATCTCATCTCACATGCTCGATGCCAAAGCCATATCCTAAATACGGTCTTACATGGAATCTCTCATCTTGGTTTCGAGGCCATGTCTTGACATGGACTTATACGAAGTCTTTCTAGTTCTCACCAATGCCATGCCTTGGCTTGGACTTATATGATAACTTGTTCAATGCCAAGCTTGCCTTGGACTTACATGATATCTTGTTCAATGCCAAGCTTGCCTTGGACTTACATGATAACTTTGCTTGATTGCCGATGCCATGCCTTGGCTTGGTCTTATACGGACTTTCTAATCTCATGTGGTAGATCGAGTATCCTAAGTAATTCAACTTCAATCGGGACTTTCTCATGCTTAATCTCATTAATTTCTTTATTTAACATAGCAATAAGCATTTCTATGGTAATAATGTACACTATACTAAGCAATTCAATGATAATAATCATAAAGCTTAGAAATCATACAAACTTACCTCGATATACAAAATATATGTAGATATGTAATTTAGCCTTCGACTTTGTTCTTACCTCGGTTTCGATCCGGGCTTCGTTTTTCTTGATCTATAATCATAAATAGATCATTTAATACTCACATTGACTAAATTAACTCTTAACTCGTACTTTGGCAAAATTACTATTTTGCCCCTATACTTTCTCATATTTGCACTTTTGCCCAAAGGCTCGTAAAATGAATCTCATTCAACTCTATGAAACTTCATGCTTAGCTGATTCATTTTCTCTACTATAGCAATAATCAATTCCCATTATTTCTAATAGGTATGACCAATTTCATAATTTTTACAAACTAGTCCTTACTAGCATTTTTCATGAAATTCACTTAGAAAAAGATGTTTATCTAACATCAAACTCTCATAAACTTCCATAAAATATCATTTTACAAGCATGTCACTCTTGGGTAGATTTTTTAACATGCATCTTAGCTTATTTTATAGCTAAAAATAGTTAATTCATAATACGCGAACTTCAAAAACACGAAGAATATTAAAAACAAGGCTAAGATGAGCTTACTAGCAAGCTTGAAAGATGAACAAAACCTAGCTATGGGTTCTTGGAAAAATTTCGGCAATGAGGAAGAAGATGAATGAAATTTTTATCATCTGTTTCCCATTTTAATCATTTAAATGGTAAATGACTAAAATGCCCTTCTCTTTAAAAATTTCTATTTTACTAACTCATGTCCATTTTTGTCCAAAAATTATAATTTGGGAAAATTACTATTTAAGGACTCATAATTAATAATCTAAAGCTATTTCATACAAAAAGCTTCTAGAAACTCAAATTTTACAACTCTTGCAATTTAGTCCTTTTAGGACCAAACAACTTCAATTTAACGAAATTGCTTCATGAAACTTTCACACTAGCATGCAAACATGGCATAAACCTTAAAACTCATGAATTCACCACAGACTCGTGGCCTCGTACCACTATTTCGACTAGGCCTTAAATCGGGCTGTTACAGAACCAAAACCGGTGCCTCAGTCAACATTGTTTTCAGTCTCTCGAAGCTCTGTTGACATGTCTCAGTCCATTCAAACTTGACATCTTTATGCAATAGTTTCGTCATCGGGGTGGCAATCACAGAGAACCCCTTTACGAAACGTCTGTAATATCTCGCTAATCCCAAGAAACTTCTGATTTCTGACACATTCCTCGGTGGTTTCCAATCCACAACAGCCGATATCTTACTCGGGTCAACTCTGACACCATCACCTGACACCATGTGTCCTAGTAATCCGACCTCTCGGAGCCAAAACTCACTCTTGCTAAACTTAGCATACAACTTCTTATCTCTCAAAGTTTACAAGACAATTCTCAAATGCTGTTCATGATCGTTCTCATCCCGAGAATAGATCAATATGTCGTCAATGAGGACAACTACAAACTTATCCACATACGGTCTGAAAACACGGTTCATCAAATCCATAAAAATCGCAGGTGCATTCGTCAAACCAAACGGCATAACCAAAAACTCATAATGGCCATACCTTGTCCGAAATGTAGTTTTCAACACATCTTGCTCTTTCACTCTGAGCTTATAATAACCAGACCTCAAGTCCATCTTGGAGAACACTGTAGCTCCCTTTAGTTGATCAAAAAGATCATCAATCCTTGGTAAAGGATACTTATTCTTCACCATCACCTTGTTCAGTTGTCTGTAGTCTATACACAACCTCATAGACCCATCTTTCTTCTTCACGAATAATACTGGGGCACCCTGTAACAGTCCGAATTTGATCCTAATCGAAACGGTGGTTTTGGGACCACGAATTCGAGTATGAATAATTTTTAAATATTATTTTCTATGTTTATTATATGTGAATTAATATGTGTGAAAGTTTCGTAGAAAAATTTTATTATTTGCATGCTTAATTAGAAAAAAAATGGCTTAATCGCGTAATTTATAAATTTGATAGTTTAATGTGCAAGGGCTAAATTGATGTTGTCTTTTTAAAAAGAAGCATTAAAGTGGAAATTTAGCCATTTCAAGATGTAGTGGACGGCATATGACATGAATGCCCATTAGTTAAAGTGTTTTAATCATTTTAAGTAATGGATAATTTAGTAAAATAATAATATGGCATTATAATATACATTATAACATAAAAAATAAAGACATGCTCATCTTCTAAAGTGAAAGCGAAACTAAGTAAAGAAAAGAATTAGGAAGCTTTGATTTTTGGCAACAAATTAGCTTGAATAAGGTATGTATAGTTTTCGGTTTTTGTTAATTTTTACGTTTTGAGATCGTTGTTTGAAAACAAGTCGACCCATGTTAGAATTTTTGAATTTAAGCATGTTTGATATTCGGCCATTGATGGTTGTTTATGCTTTGTAATGTTTGATGGAAAAATATTAAAAGTATGTTTTCAATTAACATGTTTTAAATTGGAAATTTTGGTGAATTTGAGTATTTTGGGCTAAATTGAGAAAATAAAACTTTGAAGGGTTAAAATGAAAAATAAATGAAATGTAGAGACTTATATGATCATATGGAAGATTCGGCCTAGCTATATTGTTGTGAGATTTTTCATATTTTGTGTTTTGTGCAAATAGGATTAAATTTTAAAAGTGTGAAATATTAGGGGCAAAATGGTAATTTTCCCATTTAAGTGTTTTTGGATTAAATCGAAGTGAAATGTGCTTGAATGAGCTTAATTTGATTATGTTCAGATAAAGAACAAAAGAAAACGGACTTGAATCGGGGAAAAGCGAAAATAGTTGAATAGCCGGTCTTCGTCGTCTATCGATAGTCGAGGTAAGTCTTTAAGCAATTTAATATCGTTAATATCGGTTATAACCTTGATTACATGCTGAATTTTGAATTTATAATTGTGAAATTGGCCAAAGCCGAATGTGATAAGTGATTTTAATAATGAAATGTAGTTAAATTTATTTGAATTTGATATGAGATAGTAATATGAATTATGTGTGATATATGTGATATTGGTAATATGTAATGTGTATGAAATGGTTTAATTATATTGATACTCGGGCTTCGAGCCAGCAGGCCTTGAGCCGGTGAAGTGTATCGGGCTTATTGCCTAGCAGGTTAAATGCCGGTGAATAAATTTTAGACCTCGGGTCTAGCAGGCTTAGTGCCTGTGAGTGTGTTTTAGGCTTTATCCCTAGCAGGCTTTATGCCGGTGATTATTCATAAGTATGTGTTTTAATGGATTGTTATAGTTGTGAAATTTTGAGTACGATAAATGAGCTAATTGTTCAGGTACATGAAAGCCTATTGGTTGTACGGGATAAGGTAAATTAGTACATTACGATTGATACTACTGGTTTGTGATACAATTGAGGCATATTTGTAAAAATCTATTAAGGGTATTCGGCCTTATAAATGATGTGTATGTTATATTGAAAGTTGATTTGGATGTGAACATGGATGTGTTATGTAGTTTTGGCCAAAAGGGTAAATATACATATAATGTATATTGAACTAGTGAAGTAACAATATGCTTTTGTATATTCGGCCTTATATATGTGGAAAAAAAAAGGATATTATATAGATGATAGAATTGTATACATGTGAAGATCAAAGGATATTATTACATGTGTATATTCGGTTATATGTGGTAAGTATGTACTTAGTACTTATTTAATTTGTTGTATACGAAAACATCCCTAATTATATGGATTTGATAAGTGATAATTAAATTACTTTGTAAGGATGGTGGTATTCGGCCATGATGGCCCGATTGTGCTAAGAACTTATATTAAGGTTATAAAAATATTGGTTTAAAATGTTTAAATGTTTGATTAAATGGTTATATTTGCTTAAGGCTTACTAAGCTAAGTTAGCTTACTCTGTGTGATTGTTGTTCTGTTTTATAGATCTTGATCAAGCTACGAGCTAAGAGGATCGTCAGTAAAGTCATCCACACTATCGACTCGTTTTGGTACTTTTAAAAGTTTGGGTTTGAACTTAAGGCATGTATAGGCTAGTTTATTACCTAATAGCATTTTGATGATGTAAGTAATGGCCATGCGAAAATGGCTTAGTTTAAGTGCTAATAAGCTAATGCATAAATGACCTTGTTTGTAATATGTATATGTCTTGCTTGAACTTTGAATTTCGTGTTGATATGAGTTCATGTTTAGTGCTTATTTATATGAGTATATATATATATGGTTTGGCATGAAGTCTACATTTATGATTTATAATTACTGCTCTTGGGAAGTTGATATATGTGAATTTGAATATGTTTAGATTATGGATTGATGAAGACTTACTATTAAAGTGATTAATTGAAACATGAATAAAGTGGAGATCATTTATATTGAAAATTTCATTTTCGATTAATAGATGAAATCATAGGTTGAATAATTGGAAATGATATATTTAGTTGGGGATACGATTATGCATGTGTAAAAAGTTCATTTTATATGTTTCGGCAATGGGAGAGATAATTGGTATTATGGTTCGGTTATGTTATTACAAATGAATTGAGGTTTACTTTGTTTGAATAAAATTATTTGATCTATTCGAATTTGGTTGAACAAGGTTTCATGTAACTACCTATAGGTAAGTTTAGATTTTGTGTTTGTTATCTGGATTTAGGTAGTAATTATGAATATGTGCATTTTTGGTTAATGTGGCCTAAATGACCAAATGAATAGTATCCCTTGTTAATTGTTGAAATGGTTGCCATCCATATATACACATATATTGATGTTATAAATTAATTACTTGGATTAAGAAATGATATAGGATTATTTATTAACTTGGTAAATTTGAAAGTTCATGCTCGTAATACATGTTTGTTTGTTTAAAGTCATGCTTATTAAAGAATGGTAGTTTAATTCGATGCATGTGAATTGGGTGGCAAAGTTTATTAAACAAATGACTAGTATATGTTTGATGCCATGAACATGTTTTATTTATATACTAGACGAGTTAATAGTAGGGAAGGCTTTTTGTTAGTCAAGTGAACTAAAAGTTGATTGATGATATGTTTGACTATGCCGAGTTGTGATATGTACAATAATGCCTCGTAACCCTAATCTGGTGACGGATACGGGTTAGGGGTGTTACATTTGATTAGTATCAGAGCTTACAGTTTAGTCGATTCTAGGACTACTGTAGCGCGTGTGAGTCTAGCTATACATGCCTTTATTTTATAATACGATAGTGTGGTGACTTCTAACATTTAAATTGTGTTTTATATAGTAAACAGATCTCGACAGAGCCGTAGCTGATGATGTAGAGAGCATAGCGCCTGATCTCGCACATAGGTCAGCGCCGGTAGACTCTCGACCTATCTCGGGTAGCCATGAGGGGGAGGATAAGCAAGCCTTCTACCAGATGATGAATGAATGGTTTACACAATTTATTCAAACTAATCCGACTGTACAACAACCTCCACCCCTGAATAATCCAACTCCGATACCTTCAGCACCTCCGATGATAGATCCGATGAGATCTAGCAGGCCTCCAGTTGATAAAATTAGGAAATATGGGGCTGAAGAATTTAAAGCTAATGATGATGACGACGCGGAACAAGCTGAGATGTGGCTTGATAATACTATCTGGGTGCTCGATGAGCTGTCATGTACTCCAGACAAATGCTTGAAGTGTGCTATATCCTTACTATGGGACACTGCATATCACGAGTGGAATACACTAGTATCGGTGGTTTCGAAAGAAAAGTGACATGGGATTTATTCTAGACCGAGTTCCGTAAGAAATATACCAGTCAGAGATTCATTAATCAGAAACGAAAAGAATTTCTAGAATTGAAATAGGGTCAAATAACCGTGACTGAGTATGAACAGAAGTTTGTCAGATTAAGCCGATATGCCCGAGAATGTGTGTCAACTGAAGCCATTATGTGTAAAAGGTTCGAAGACGGTCTGAATGAAGATATTAAGTTGCTAGTCGGCATACTCGAGATCAAAGAGTTCGTAGTACTTGTCGAACGAGCTTGCAAAGCCGAAGAGCTTGGGAAAGAGAAAAGAAAGGCTGAAATGGAAGCTAGAGACATTCGTAAAAGATCATCGAGTAAGACATTTCATTCGATATCCAAGAAGTTTAAAGATGAATCTGGTCGACATAGAGCTACTTCAGACTTATCTAAACGAGATCGACCATCTGTGGGTTCTCGAGCTACTTCGATGGCCAGTGTTGGTAATGTCCAGCAGAATCGGGTTGAATGCAAGCATTGTGGTAAATGGCATTCAGGGAGTTGTAGATTTCGTGATCGGTCCCGCTTTAAATTTGGATCGTCGGATCATTTTATTCGAGAGTGCCTGATGCTAGCTGAGCAAAATACAGCTCAGAATACAAGACCGAGTAATGTATCAGTGCGAGGCAGACCACCTGGGCATTCAGGAAATGTAAGTGGCGATCGAGAAAGGAACCAAAGACAACTGCGATTCGATCGAGGCTCGTGCACCTGCTAGAGCATATGCTGTACGTGCCAAAGAGGATGCTTCTTCCCCAGATGTTATCACCGGTACTTTCACTCTTTATGATACTACTGTGATTGCATTGATTTATCTGGGTTCGACTCATTCATATGTACGTGAAACTTTAGTATCCAGTAAGACTCTTCCTGTTGAGTCTACTGAGTTTGTGATTCGTGTATCAAACCCCTTGGGTCGATGTGTTCTGATTGATAAAGTGTGTAAAAGTTGCTCGTTGATGATTCAGGATTCATGCTTCCAAGCTGATTTAATGTTGTTGCCTTTCGACAAGTTCGATATAATTTTGGGAATGGACTGGTTAACTTTGCAAGATGCTGTTGTTAATTGCAAAAGAAAGACCATTGATTTGAGATGTCAGAACGGTGAAATTATCCGAATTGAATCTAATGACTTGAATGGGTTACCAGCAGTAATATCCTCGATGTTAGCTTGTAAGTATGTAAGAAATGGGTGTGAAGCTTACTTGGCTTATGTGTTGGATAGTAAAGTGACTAAAAAGTCGATTGAATCCGTACCAGTTGTGTGCGAGTATCCAGATGTGTTTCCTGAAGAACTACCGGGTTTACCACCTGTTCGAGAAATAGAGTTTGGTATCGAATTAGTACCGGGGACGACTCCGATTTCAATAGCTCCGTATCGGATGGCACCTACAGAATTAAAAGAGTTGAAAGCACAGTTGCAAGAGTTAACAGATAGAGGCTTTGCACCACCGAGTTTCTCTCCTTGGGGTGCACCAGTTTTATTTGTGAAAAAGAAAGACAGGACTATGCGAATGTGCATCGATTACCGATAGCTCAACAAGGTAACTATAAAGAATAAATATTCGTTGCCACGGATTGATGACTTGTTTGATCAATTGAAAGGGGCTTCAGTGTTTTCAAAGATAGATTTGAGATCGGGCTATTATCAGTTGCGAGTCAGAGATTTCGATGTGCCAAAGACTGCTTTTCGAATGAGGTACGAACATTATGAGTTTTTGGTTATGCCTTTTGGGCTTACTAATGCACCTGCTATTTTTATGGATCTGATGAATTGGATTTTCAGACAGTATTTGGATCGATTTGTAGTAGTGTTTATAGATGATATTCTGATCTACTCCAAAGATGAAACCGAGCATGCTGAGCATCTGAGACTGGTGCTACAAACTTTGTGAGATAAACAGTTATACGCAAAGTTTTGTAAGTGTGAGTTTTGGCTGAATGAGGTCAGTTTTTGGGGTCACGTTGTTTCGGCGTCAGGTATTCGGGTTGATCCGAATAAAATATCAGCTATACTTGATTGGAAACCACCAAGAAATGTTTCTGAGATTCGAAGCTTTCTAGGACTTGCTGGTTATTACAGACGATTCGTGAAAGGTTTTTCTATGATAGCAACACCTTTGACAAAGCTATTACAGAAAGATGTCAAGTTCAAATGGACGAAATCATGTCAGAAAAGTTTCGATCAGTTGAAAGCTCTTTTAACCGAGGCTCCAGTGTTAGTTCAACCTGAATAAGGTAAGGAATTTGTTGTTTATAGTGATGCATCTTTGAATGGTTTGGGTTGCGTTTTAATGTAGGAAGGCAAAGTAGTAGCCTATGCTTCGAGACAGTTGAAGCCACATGAAAGAAATTATCCGACACATGATTTGGAGTTAGCAGCCATTGTATTCGCGTTAAAGATTTGGCGTCATTACCTATTTGGTGAGAAATGTCATGTTTATTCGGATCACAAGAGTTTAAAGTACTTGATGACTCAGAAAGATTTGAACTTGAGACAACGCAGATTGTTAGAGCTGTTGAAAGATTACGAATTAGTGATTGACTGCCATCGGGGGAAAGCCAATGTTGTTGCAGACGCCTTAAGTCAAAAATCATTATTTGCTCCTCGTGCGTTGAACGCACATATGGTTATGCCTGATGATGGTTCGATAATAGCCAAATTGAAAGCAAGACCGTTGTATATTCAACAAATTTGTGATGCTCAGAGAGTTGACAAAGATATGATGGCAAGACGAGTTCAGTGTGAAAGTAATGCAGAGTCAGAGTTTCGAATTGATGAAAATGACTGTTTGAACTTTAAAGGCCGAATATGTGTTCCGAGGAATGTGGATTTGATTCAGATGATATTGAATGAGGCTCATAATAGTCGATTGTGTGTACATCTGGGTAGCACAAAAATGTATAATGATTTGAAACACTTCTATTGGTGGCCAGGTATGAAATGGGACATATCTGAATTTGTCTCGAAGTGCTTGATTTGTCAGCAAGTAAAATCCAAACATCAGGTGCCTTCTGGGTTACTTCAGCCGATCATGATACCTGAATGGAAATGGGATAGAATTGCTATGGATTTTGTATCCGGTTTGCCTACGACACCGAGCAAGAAAGATGCAATTTGGGTTATAGTGGAAAGACTAACCAAATCAGCTCACTTTGTTCCGGTTCGTACGGACTATTCGCTCGATAAGCTTGCTGAGTTGTATGTATCTGAAATTGTGAGATTATATGGTGTGCCGATTTCCATTGTTTTGGATAGAGACTCGAGATTCACGTCGCGGTTTTGGAAGAAATTGCAAGATGCTTTAGGTACTAAACTACACTTTAGCACAGCTTTTCATCCGCAGAAAGATGGTCAGTCTGAACGAACCATTCAGATACTTGAGGATATGTTGAGATGTTGCGTCCTCGAGTTTGAAGGTACGTGGGAACGATACTTACCTTTGATTGAATTTGCTTACAATAATAGCTTTCAATCTAGTATCAAAATGGCACCTTACGAAGCTTTGTACGGCCGCAAGTGTCGCACACCATTGTACTGGACCGAGCTCGGTGAAAACAAGATACACGGGTTGATTTGATTAAAGAGATCGAACAGTAAAGTAGCGGTAATCCGAGATAGTTTGAAAGTTGCATCAGATCGCCAAAAGTCATATGCGGATATGAAACGTAAAGACATTGAGTTTCAAGTCGGTGACCGGGTATTTTTGAAAGTTTCACCGTGGAAGAAAGTACTTCGATTTGGTCGTAAAGGAAAATTAAGTCCGAGGTTCATCTGATCGTATGAGATCATCGAGAACGACGGGCTGTTGCTTATAGATTGAAGTTGCCTTTGAATTAGAAAAGATACACAACGTATTTCATGTTTCGATGCTCGTAGATATCGTTCAGATTCGTCACATGTGATTTCTCCGTCTGAGATTGAAATCCGATCTGATATGACGTACGAGGAGGAACCGATCCGTATTTTAGCTCGTGAAGTGAAGGAGTTAAGAAACAAGAAAATTCCATTAGTAAAAGTACTATGGAATCGACATGGAGTAGAAGAGGCTACGTGGGAGCACGAGGATTCAATGAGGCAACAATATCCAACTTTGTTTAATGGTAAGATTTTCTGGGGACGAAAATCCCTAAGAAGGGGAGAGTTGTAATGATGCGAATTTGACCCTAATCGGGCAGTGGTTTCGGGACCACAAATCCGAGTCTAAAAATTTTTAAATATTATTTTCTCTGTGTTTATTATATGTGAATTAATATGTGTGAAAGTTTCAGTAGAAAAATTTATTATTTGCATGCTTAATTAGAAAAAAAAGGGCTTAATCGTGTAATTTATAAATTTGATAGTTTAATGTGCAAGGGCTAAATTGATGTTGTCTTTTTAAAAGGAAGCATTAAAGTGGAAATTTAGCCATTTCAAGATGTAGTGGACGGCATATGACATGAATGCCCATTAGTTAAAGTGTTTTAATCATTTTAAGTAATGGATAATTTAGTAAAATAATAATATGGCATTATAATATACATTATAACATAAAAAAATAAAGACATGCTCATCTTCTAAAGTGAAAGCCGAAACTAAGTAAAGAAAAAGAATTAGGGAAGCTTTGATTTTCGGCAACAAATTAGCTTGAATAAGGTATGTATAGTTTTCAGTTTTTGTTAATTTTTACGTTTTTGAGATCGTTGCTTCGAATACAAGTCGACCCATGTTAGAATTTTTGAATTTAAGCATGTTTGATATTCGACCATTGATGGTTGTTTATGCTTTGTAATGTTTGATGGAAAAATATTGAAAGTATGTTTTGAATTAACATGTTTTAAATTGGAAATTTTGGTGAATTTGAGTATTTTAGGCTAAATTGAGAAAAAAAAATTTTGAATGGTTAAAATGAAAAATAAATGAAATGTATAAACTTATATGATCATATGGAAGATTCGGCCTAGCTATATTGTTGTGAGATTTTGCATATTTTGTATTTTGTGCAAATAGGATTAAATTTTAAAAGTGTGAAATATTAGGGGCAAAATGGTAATTTGCCCATTTAGGTGTTTTTGGATTAAATTTAAATGAAATGTGCTTGAATGAGCTTAATTTGATTATTTTTAGATAAAGAACAAAAGAAAACGGACTTGAATCGGGGAAAAGCGAAAATAATTGAATAGCCGGTCTTCGTCGTCCATCGATAGTCGAGGTAAGTCTTTAAGCAATTTAATATCGTTAATATCGGTTATAACCTTGATTACATGCTGAATTTTGAATTTATAATTGTGAAATTGGCCAAAGCCGAATGTGATAAGTGATTTTTGTAACATCCAGGATTTAGGGGTTATGCATTTAGTGCATAGTGCAAGTGTTAGTGGGCTTGGTGTATGTTTGGATGTTTTTTAGGGGTTCCTAAAACTCTAGGATGAAAGAGAATGCTTTGGAAAATTATTAGATTTTAAGTTTAAAATGGGAGCTAGGCTAAGGAGGTCTTAAGAAAATTTGTAAGAACTTTTGGACATGAGATTGGGCTTGGTAAAGTGGCTTGAAGGCGCCACTTAGGGCCTTGGTAAGTGACGCCATATGCCGTGGGCAAGGGCCTTGGTTCGAGTCATGATGGCAGCATAAAGTGTGGCTATTATTTTGCATTTTGGCGTTAAGGGAGAGGGGGAGTGATGGACGGCATATGGACTTTGAAAGGATGAAGGATAAGCTTTGGTTTTCTTTTTAAATTCGGCTAAAAGAGAAGGATAAGTGTTGATTTATTCAATTTATTTTGAATGGGTGTTGAAGAGAAAATATAGGAGAAAATTATGGGATTTGATAAGAGAGAATGTGGTGGCCGAATATAGGACTCTAGGGGCTTGCTTTTTCGGCTTTGAAGAGTGTTAAGGAGTGTGTGCCGAACTTTAGTTGTGAGCATTCATCTTTTTCTTTCTCTGCCTTGCCGAATTTCCTCTCTTCCTATTCTCTTTTCTTTCAACCCCAATTCTACACCTTTTCTTGAATGGCCGAATGATTCTTTGTCATTTAGAACTATAATGAAACTTTGATCACTTTGATCCATTTGCTCTCTTGGCCGAATTCACATCTCTTTCTCAAACTCTCTTCTTTTCTTTTTGGTTAGCCGAATATTCAAGCACCATTTGAAAAAGCCTAGCCGAATCTCAAAGTGCCTATTTTCTCTTCTGTGCCGCAAGCCTTAAAAGCCAAACAGCTTAATAAATCTATTCTCTTTTAGTCTTCACAAGCAAACGTTGGTGGTAAGTACTTCTTTTAGTAATCGGTTTTATCTTCTTTTCATGGATGTGCCGAAATCAAGTGTTTAGTCTTTGGTTTTGGGTTAATTGAATATTCATAAGCCATAATGTAGTGTTTCTTTTGTATGTGCCAACGTTATGGAGCATTAAAGGAGTATTTCGGGATTCGATTCACCAAGGTAAGGTGATATGTACTATTCGGCCAAGGGCCATTTTTCCATAGATTTGTATTAAAGCCGAATCTAACATGTGGCATATAGGGATCTCGACGACTTCATAAGATAAGTGATGATTCGGGATTTAGATTAGTAAGGTAAGGAGGATTTGTGATATTCGGCCATAGGCCATATTGGTTATTAAGTAAGGCCGATTCTAACTATGATGTGTAGGTAGGATTTCGATAGAAGGAGTGAGCAGGAGCCTTCGAGATTCAAGATCGATTTGGGTAAGGATGTTTAATAGTAGTTTTTATTTGTTTAAAATCTTGTATTAATCGGGATTTTCTGATTAAGCGTATTCGATGGATGTGGGAACAAGTCAAGAAGGAAAAGGGGTAGTTCCTATCCCTAAGTTTAAGAGGAGATCCGTCTCATGCAGATGCAGATTGGCCACTGGGGTGTGGGCCAGCAGCAGAGCAAGAGAGTAAGCAGATAGCGGTAGTTTTGCTTAGTGATAGCATCGGGATTGAGAGCATAGTGCTTCAAGTTATCAGGTGTGTAGTTAGCCTACCGTTTTTCGGGATTTATGTGATACTTGCATGTGTTGTATATGTGTTATATATGTGCTGATAAGTGCAGTGGAAATTATGAAATGGATACCCTTAAGGGGGTATGTCGATAATCAGGTCAGTACCAAAACTAATGAAATGTGGTTATGAATGTGAATATGATTGAATGCATGAATAACATGTACATGCACTATTTTATTATGTCACTATTGTACGTTGCATGTGCATGGGATGGGATATGAATGTGAAAGAAGGACAGGGTGTACTTCGAGTACGTGGTTTGATGTTAGCCATGAGCTACATCGTGGATTGGCGCTGACTGAGGTCGCGTTGTGGATTACTTGTGATTCACGTGGGTTGATGAGTGGCTCTGTGCCTCATCGTGGTTGATATCGGCTTAGTGCCATATCATGGTTGATGAGTGGCTATGTGACCCATCGTGGTTTGATGTTAGCTACGAGCTACATCGTGGACGGCATTAATTGCCGAAATGGTGTGTAGCGGTTGGAGGGTGATTTAGGAATCCCCTGGTGTGTGGTGGCTGGATACGGGGGTGTGTAGAGGATGGACCCTAGGTTGGGTTGGGTGCACTTTGCATGATTATGTGTGGCATTGTGGTTATTGATGTGGTTATGGGCCAAGCCCAATATGTGAATGTGGAACAGTGTGGAAATGGGCCAAGCCCGATATGTGGAATCATGTGGTTAATTACATTATGATCCGATATGTGGTATGGATATGGGCCAAGCCCGAATTGTGATATTATGTGAATAAATTGCCTTGTTATCTGTTATGTGGGTTGATATGTGGTTTGATATGTAGGTGGAATTCAGTGGACTAATTGCACACTGAGTCCGTGTGACTCACCCAAATAATTATCAACATCGCAGGTGATACGTGATTCTTGGACCGGGTTGGAGAGGATACAAAGGTGGCCATGCAGAAGTTAATTTTATTTGTCCCATGCAGAAGTTATTTGTTTACGTACTTTAATATTTTCAGTATTTTGGATATTTATTTGATGTAATAAGGGCCACTTTAAGGTAGTTGAAGTTTATTAATATGTTTTGGTTGGGTTGCCGATTAAATTACTATTTGGAAATGACTTTATTTTCAGCAACTTACAATATTAAAATATATAATGTTTTACAAATGACAACAAATTTTCATGTCTTCACTCTTACGACGAAATCTTTTCAAACGTTTTTCTCAGTGACACACCAGATCCAGTCAAGGCTCGTGGGCCGGGTTTGGGGGTGTTACAATTTTAATAATGAAATGTAGTTAAATTTATTTGAATTTGATATGAGATAGTAATATGAATTATGTGTGATATATGTGATATTGGTAATATGTAATGTGTATGAAATGGTTTAATTATATTGATACTCGGGCTTCGAGCCTTGCAGGCCTTGAGCCGGTGAAGTGTATCGGGCTTATTGCCTAGTAGGCCTTGAGCCGGTGAAGTGTATCGGGCTTATTGCCTCGCAGAGCTAAATCTTTGGTGAATAAATTTGGACCTCGGGTCCCAGCGAGCTTAGTCTTGGTGAGTGTGTTTCAGGCTTTATGCCTAGCAGGCTTTATGCCGGTGATTATTTATAAGTATGTGTTTTAATGGATCATTATAGTTGTGAAATTTTGAGTACGATAAATAAGCTAATTGTTTAGGTACATGAAAGCCCATTGGATGTACGGGATATGGTAAGTTAGTACATTACGATTGATACTACTTGTTTCTGATACAATTGAGGCATATTTGTAAAATTCTATTAAGGGTATTCGGCCTTATAAATGATGTGTATGCTATATTGAAAGTTGATTTGGATGTGAACATGGATGTGTTATGTAGTTTCGGCCAAAAGGGTAAATATACATATAATGTATATTGAACTAGTGAATTAACAATATGCTTTTGTATATTTGGCCTTATATATGTAGAAAAAAAAAGGATATTATATAGATGATATAATTGTATACATGTGAAGATTAAAGGATATTATTACATGTGTGTATTCGGTTATATGTGGTAAGTATGTACTTGGTACTTATTTAATTTGTTGTATACGGAAACATCCCTAATTATATGGATTTGATAAGTGATAATTAAATTACTTTGTAAGGATGGTGGTATTCGGCCATGATGGCCCGATTGTGCTAAGAACTTATATGAACGTTATAAAAAGATTGGTTTAAAATGTTTAAATGTTTGATTAAATGGTTATATTTGCTTAAGGCTTACTAAGCTAAGTTAGCTTACTCTGTGTGATTGTTGTTCTGTTTTATAGATCTTGATCAAGCTACGAGCTCAGAGGATCGTCAGTAAAGTCATCCACACTATCGACTCGTTTTGGTACTTTTAAAAGTTTGGGTTTGAACTTAAGGCATGTATATGCTAGTTTATTACCTAACAGCATTTTGATGATGTAAGTAATGGCCATGCGAAAATGGCTTAGTTTAAGTGCTAATAAGCTAATGCATAAATGACCTTGTTTGTAATATGTATATGTCTTGCTTGAACTTTGAATTTCGTGTTGATATGAGTTCATGTTTAGTGCTTATTTATATGAGTATATATATATATGGTTTGGCATGAAGTCTACGTTTATGATTTATAATTACTGCTCTTGGGAAGTTGATATATGTGAATTTGAATATGTTTAGATTATGGATTGATGAAGACTTACTATTAAAGTGATAATTGAAACATGAATAAAGTGGAGATCATTTATATTGAAAATTTCATTTTCGATTAATAGATGAAATCATAGGTTGAATAATTGGAAATGATATATTTAGTTGGGGATACGATTATGCATGTGTAAAAAGTTTATTTTATATGTTTCGGCAATGGGAGAGATAATTAGTATTATGGTTCGGTTATGTTATTACAAATGAATTGAGGTTTACTTTGTTTGAATAAAATTATTTGATCTATTCGAATTTGGTTGAACAAGGTTCCATGTAACTACCTATAGGTAAGTTTAGATTTTGTGTTTGTTATCTGGATTTAGGTAGTAATTATGAATATGTGCATTTTTGGTTAATGTGGCCTAAATGACCAAATGAATAGTATCCCTTGTTAATTGTTGAAATGGTTGCCATCCATATATACACATATATTGATGTTATAAATTATATACTTGGATTAAGAAATGATATAGGATTATTTATTAACTTGGTAAATTTGAAAGTTCATGCTCGTAATACGTGTTTGTTTGTTTAAAGTCATGCTTATTAAAGAATGGTAGTTTAATTCGATGCATGTGAATTGGGTGGCAAAGTTGATTAAACAAATGACTAGTATATGTTTGATGCCATGAACAGGTTTTATTTATATACTAGACGAGTTAATAGTAGGGAAGGCTTTTTGTTAGTCAAGTGTACTAAAAGTTGATTGATGATATGTTTGACTATGCCGAGTTGTGATATGTACAGTAATGCCTTGTAACCCCAATCCGGTGATGGATACGGGTTAGGGGTGTTACACACCCCACGGTGAGTAGCTCTGTCTTGCAAAACCTTTATCTGTGAACTCTTGCAACTGAACCTTCAGTTCTTTCAACTCTACAGGTGCCATTCTATATGGAGCAATTGAAATAGGTGCCGTTCCCGGAACAAACTCAATTCCAAACTCGACCTCTCTCACTGGAGGTAATCCGGGTAACTCTTCCGGAAATACATATGGATACTCACATACCATTGGCACTGTTTCAAACCCTACTCCAATCTCTCGAGTATTCAACACAAAAGCAAGATAGGACTCACATCCTTTTCTCAAACATTTCTCAGCCACTAGGGAAGAAATCATAACTGGTAGTGTAACATCCCGGTTTAGGGCCTAGTCAGAATAGTGGTTTGAGACCACAAATCCGAGGGTCATGAATGAGTTTTGAGGCTTATATTATGTATGCATGCTAGTGTGAAAGTTTCATGAAGCAATTTTGTGAAATTGTGGTTGAATTGTCCAAAAGGACTAAATTGCAAAAGTTGCAAAATGTGTGTTTCTAGAAGCTATATGTGTGAAATAGCTTTAGATTATTAATTAGAGGTCCTTAAATAGCAATTTATCCAAATTCTAATTTTTGGACAAAAATGGGCATGGATGAGTTAAAATTGAAAGTTTATCAAAAAGGGCATTTTGGTCATTTATCAATTAAGTGGTTAAAATAGGTGAAAAGATGATAGAAATTCATTCATCTTCTTCCCATAGCTGCCGAAAATTAGAGAAGCCATTGTTAGGGCTCCTTCAATTTTTCAAGCTTGCTAATCAAGAAAGACGAAGCCCGGATCGAAACTGAGGCAAAAATAATGTGGTGGACTAAATTGCACATTTCAATACTTTTGAGTATCGAGGTAAGTCTATGCATAAACAATGCATTCATACTTACAATTTGTTGATGATAGCTAGTGTGTAGCTAATTCGAGATTGATTTAGAACCTATGTGGTTCAAGTAGAATGAATGTAGTAGAAATGGTGAATAAATGTATGATCGAGAATGATTGGGAATCTACGTGGTTTAAGTAGACTTGTGCATGTGTTGTGATAATGCTAGATGGTAGGCTAAGTGCGATACCATCCTAATGCATATTGATGATGAGCTAGCTATGTGCGATGCTATCGTGAGGTATATCATCTATTGAGCTATGTGCTGAATCACTACGAATACCATTGTGGTAGGCTAAGTGTGATACCACCTTATTAATCAAATGTGGTGTGCTAAGTGCGAAACCACCGATATATTGGCTGTGTGGATTGACTGTGTGTATTAACAGTGTGGATGAGTAGTATGGATTAGTTATGTAAACTAAATGTGTGGATGAGCTGTGTGGATAAGTTATGTGGATTTACTGTGTGGATGTATTACGATAAATAATGATGTGTTGTATATTGCGTAAATGTGATATTAAATGCAGGGGTGCATTTCAATGGTTATGAGTGTGTGACTCTTGATGTGTTGGAAATGTGGTAAGGGATAGAAAGAGTAAGCATAGTTGTGAATTACTTGTTGGTATAATGCTAATAGTTGCTTAGGTTATACTATGTTGCTTATTTGTTTATGTGTAAACTTACTAAGCTCAAAGCTTACTCTCTTTCTTTTCCCTTGTCTTATAGATTAAAGCGTTGAATCGAGATACAAGGATCATCAGAAGATAGCCCACATATCAGCACAATTTAGTACATGAAGCTTAATGTTTTGTATATGGCATGTATAGGGGCTAGATATGTTAGTAAATTTTGTTGTAAATGGCTAAGATGTGTTGGCCTATAGATGGATAGCTTATTTTTTATAATGCCATGGTTGTTGGCTATTACATTATATGAAAGAAAGATGTAGTTTTCTATGTGAGAATGCACTTTAATTTGAGTTGATTATGATGGTGTTAGATGAGTATATGTTGTGTATTTTAGAAGGGTGAAAAGAACTTGACACTTAGTCGTGTTCTTGACCATGTGGGTAGACACACGGGCGTGTGTCTAGACCATGTGTGACACACGGTCGCCCACGGCGTGCAGGTGTGGGCAAGGCGTCCCCGCATGTTAATATTTTGAAAACAGAATAGACCCCGGAATAGTCACACGAGCGTGTGCCTAGGGCGTGTGGGACTAATCAGTGTTGGCCACGGGCTAGCCACACGGGCGTGTGTCTAGACTCTAGGCCGTGCGAGGGAAGTCAGTGTTCACCACGATTGGGGAGCACGGGCGTGCCATGGCCGTGGGGCATTTGGCAGAATGCTTGGGTTTTTAGGCATGGTCGGGGACATGGGCGTGTGTGCTCATGCACGGGCGTGTCTAATCTTGCATGGGCGTGTGAGACCTGTATAAAAGAGAAAAAAATTAAGGATCCTAAAAGTTCCGGAATTAGTCTCGAGAGTCCTCATGTGTATGAGTGAGGCCTCGTAAGTCGAGAATGAGGTTATAGTTAGTAATGACGTTGAGCCTAAATGGCGATTAAGCGGTTTGAGTTCGGTAACGCCTCGGGCCCAGTTCCCGGCGTAGAACCCGAGTAAGGGGTGTTACATTTAGTGGTATCAGAGCTATAGTTTAGTCGATTCTAAGACTACCGTAGTGGGTGTAAGAGTCTAGCTATACATTTTAAATCTTGTTTTATATAGAATATGGATTCCGATCCATTGACTGCTGATGAAGCAGCTAGTAATGCACCGGCTCCTGCGCAAGGAACTGTGCCGGTGCAAAGTGGACCCGAGGCGAGGGGTCAAGGGGAAGAGGCACGAGAAGCCTTTCTCCATATGATGAGTGATTGGTACTCGGACTACGTTCAAGTGAACCCTAACGCTCAACCTCCTCCACCTCCTCCTATACCTCAGCCAAATCCTGTGGCTCCTCAAGGTATGGATGTAGTGAGGATATCGAAACCCCCGGTGGATAAGATTAGGAAACACGGGGCTGAGGAGTTTAGAGCTAAGGTAGATGATGACCCTGAGAGGGCGGAGTTCTGGTTGGAGAACTCGATGAGGGTGTTCGATGAGCTCTCATGTACACCTGAGGAAAGTTTGAAGTGTGCCGTATCTTTGCTGAGAGACTCGGCATACCATTGGTGGAAGACGCTGACATTAGTGGTCCCGAGAGAGCGGGTAACGTAGGACTTCTTTCTGGAAGAGTTCCGGAAGAAGTACATAAGCCATAGGTTTACTGACCGAAAAAGAAAAGAATTCTTTGAGTCAAAGCAAGGAAGGATGACAGTAGCTGAATACGAGCGTGAGTTTGTTAGGCTTAGCAAATACGCTTAAGAATGTGTGTCGACAGAGACCATCTTGTGCAAGAGGTTCGAAGATAGGCTGAATGAGGATATCAAACTCCTAATGGGCATTTTAGAGTTGAAAGAATTTGTGGTGCTAGTTGAGAGGGCAAGTAAGGCTGAGGAATTGAGTTCAGAAAAGAGAAGGGCTATGAGTGAAGCCCGAGATGCGAGAAAGAGACCGATGGGCAAGTCGTATCAAGCCCAGTCGAAAAGATCCAAGGAAGTGAATCCTCGGACGTTAGCCTCAGTGGGATATTCGCATCGAGACTTGGACAATGCTCGTCAGGGTTCGAGAGTCTGAGCCCCCTCGATGGAAAGTGTGGGCAATACAAAGAGTAAACCAGAGTGTCCAAGTTGTGGTAGGTATCACACCGAGAGTTGGGGGAAACAATAGGAAATGTTACAAATGTGGTTCCCCTGACCACTTTATCCGTAACTGTCCCGAGAGGGATGATAAGGAAGAGAGGCAAGAAGTGAGGCCTAGTGATGTGTCTACGAGGGGTAGACCACCAAGGAACCCAAGAGGTGGGGCTAGTGGTAGAGGTGCGTCCAGGGACTCTGCTGTGAGACCAGAGGGTCGGGCACCTGTGAGGACGTATGCCATTCGCGCTCGCGAAGAGGCATCCTCCCTTGATGTGATAATTGGTACTTTTTCTCTCTTTGACACCTCTACTATTGCTTTAATAGATCCAGGGTCTACTCACTCTTATATTTGCATGAGATTAGCATCTAGTTTGAGTATGATCGTTGAGTTTACGGACATTGTGATTATGGTGTCAAACCCGTTAGGAAAGCATGTGTTAGTGGACAAAGTGTGTAAGAATTGTCCTTTGTTGATTGAGAATCATTTTTTTCCGGCAAACCTTATGTTGTTGCCGTTTGATGAGTTTTATTTAATCCTAGGCATGGATTGGTTGACTACCCATACTGTTTTAGTGAACTATGGTAGTAAGTACATTGAATTGAAATGTGAGAGTGGAGATGTGGTTCGGGTTAAATCAGGTGGATCGGACAGTCTACGTGTGATGATTTCTTCCTTAGTGGCTGAGAAATGTTTAAGAAAAGGGTGTGAGTCCTATCTTGCGTTTGTGTTGAATACTCAAGAGGGTGGAGTAGAGTTTGAAACAGTGCCAGTGGTATGTGAGTACCCAGATGTGTTTCCGGAAGAGTTACCCGGATTACCTCCAGTGAGAGAGGTCGAGTTTGGAATTGAGTTGGTTCCAGGAACGGCACCTATTTTGATTGCCCTTAAAGAATGGCACCTGTTAAGGTGAAAGAACTAAAAGGTTCATTACAAGAGTTGACAGATAAGGGTTTTGCAAGACCGAGCTACTCGCCGTGGGGTGCTCCGGTATTGTTTGTGAAGAAGAAAGATGGGTCTATGAGGTTGTGTATAGACTATAGACAACTGAACAAGGTTACGGTTAAGAATAAGTATCCTTTACCAAGGATTGATGATCTTTTCGATCAACTGAAGGTAGCTACAGTGTTCTCCAAGATAGACTTGAGGTCTGGTTATTATCAGCTCAGAGTGAAAGAGCAAGATGTGTTGAAAACTGCATTTCGGACAAGGTATGGCCATTATGAGTTTTTGGTTATGCCGTTTGGTTTGACGAATGCACTTGCGATTTTTATGGATCTAATGAACCGTGTTTTCAGACCATATGTGGACAAGTTTGTGGTTGTCTTTATTGACGACATATTGATCTATTCTCAGGATGAGAACGATCATGAAGAGCACTTGAGAATTATCTTGCAAACTTTGAGAGATAAGCAGTTGTATGCTAAGTTTAACAAGAGTGAGTTTTGGCTCTGAGAGGTCGGATTCCTAGGACACATGGTGTCAGGTGATGGTGTCAGAGTTGACCCAAGTAAGATATCGGCTGTTATGGATTGGAAACCACCGAGGAACGTGTCAGAAATCAGAAGTTTCTTGGGATTAGCGGGATATTACAGATGTTTCGTAAAGGGGTTCTCTGTGATTGGTACCCCGATGACGAAGCTATTGCATAAGGATATCAAGTTTGAATGGACTGAGACATGTCAACAGAGCTTCGAGAGACTGAAAACAATGTTGACTGAGGCACCGGTTTTGGTTCAACCAGAATCGGGGAAGGAGTTCGTGGTATATAGTGATACGTCGTTTAATGGTCTCGATTGCGTGTTGATGCAAGAGGGTAAGGTAGTCTCTTACGCCTCGAGGCAGGTAAAACCGCACGAGAAGAATTATCCGACTCACGATTTGGAGTTGAATGCGATTGTGTTTGCGTTAAAGATTTGGCGCCATTATTTGTATGGCGAAAAGTGCCGAATCTTTACGTATCACAAGAGCTTAAAGTATTTGATGGATCAGAAGGATCTAAATCTGAGACAGAGACGGTGGCTTGAGTTGTTGAAAGACTATGAGTTAGTCATTGATTACCACCCGGGAAAAGCGAATATGGTTGCGGATGCCTTGAGTAGGAAATCCTTGTACGCTCTAAGAGTTATGAGGGTGAGTTTAGCATTGTCTGATGATGGTGCTATTTTGGCAGAGTTGAGAGCTAGGCCACTATTTGTTCAACAAATATGTAAGGCTCAGAGAAATGACAGCGAGATGCAAGCTAAGATAGCTAAGTGCGAATCAGAAAGTGATTCTGATTTTCGAGTGGATTTGAATGGTTGTCTGATGTATCGTGACAGAATTTGTGTTCCTAAAAATGAGGAGTTGATTCGAAAGGTTTTGTATGAGGCCCACAAAGTGGATGCTTGTCAAGACATCCGGCAAAGACGAAAATGTACAACGATTTGAGGAATTCGTATTGGTGGCCGGGTATGAAAAGAGATATTTCAGAGTTTGTGGCAAAGTGTCTGATTTTCCAACAAGTGAAAGCTAAGCATCAAGTGCCTTCGGGATTACTTCAGCCAGTGATGGTTCCCGAATGGACGTGGGATCGAGTTACCATGGATTTTGTGACAGGGTTGCCGATGACTCCGAGAAAGAGAGATGATGTGTGGGTTGTTGTGGATAGATTGTGAAGTCGGCTCACTTTATTCCAAAGACGCGCTGATTATTCAATCGGATAAGTTAATGAGTTGTGCGTGGCGTAGATAGTGAGATTGCATGGTGTACCTGTGTCTATTATATCGGATAGAGATCCGAGGTTTACTTCGAGGTTTTGGAAGAAGTTGCAAGAAGCCATGGGTACGAGATTGAATTTCGATCGCTGCGTTCCATCCGCAATCCGATGGTCGATCCGAAAGAGTGATTCAAGTTCTTGAAGATATGCTTCGATCTTTGTGTGTTAGAATTCGAAGGTAGTTGGGAGAGATATCTACCTTTGGTCGAATTCGCCTAAAACAATAGTTATCAGTCGAGTATACAGATGGCACCGTATGAGGCTTTGTATGGCAGTAAGTGTCAGACTCCTTTGTATTGGACCGAGCTTAGTGAGAAGCGGATCCATGGGGTCGATCTAGTAAAAAAGACCAAAGAGAAAGTGAAAGTAATCCATAATAGTTTGAAAGCTGCTTCGGACCGACAGAAGTCGTATGCGGATTTGAAAAGAAAAGAAATTGAGTTTGAGATAGGCGACAAAGTATTTTTGAAAGTATCGCCGTGGAAGAAGATTATGAGATTTGGACGGAAAGGGAAATTGAGTCCAAGGTTCATAGGGCCATATGAGATTATAGACAGAATTGGGCCTGTAGCTTACCGATTGGCTTTGCCGGTAGAGTTGGAAAAGATTCATAACATGTTCCACGTGTCGATGTTGCGACGGTATCGCTCCGATCCTTCACATGTGATTCCTTCAACGGAAATTGAGATAAGACCGGATATGTCTTATGAAGAGGAGCCGATTAAGATCTTGGCTCGAGAAGTGAAACAGTTGAGAAATAAGAGCATAGCACTAGTGAAAGTATTATGGCAGAAAGATGGCGTGGAAGAGGCTACATGGGAAACGGAAGAAGCTATGAGAGAGCAACATCCAAACCTCTTTTCTGGTAAGATTTTCGGGGGCGAAAATCTCTAAAGGGGGGAGAGTTGTAACATCCCGGTTTAGGGCCTAGTCGGAATAGTGGTTCGAGACCACAAAGTCGAGGGTTATGAATGAGTTTTGAGGCTTATATTATGTATGCATGCTAGTGTGAAAGTTTCATGAAGCAATTTTGTGAAATTGTGGTTGAATTGTCCAAAAGGACTAAATTGCAAAAGTTACAAAATGTGTGTTTCTAGAAGCTATATTTGTGAAATAACTTTAGATTATTAATTAGAGGTCCTTAAATAGCAATTTATCCAAATTCTATTTTTTGGACAAAAATAGGCATGGATGAGTTAAAATTGAAAGTTTATCAAAAAAGGCATTTTGGCCATTTATCAATTAAGTGATTAAAATAGGTGAAAAGATGATAGAAATTCATTCATCTTCCTCCCATAGCTGCCGAAAATTAGAGAAGCCATTGTTAGGGCTCCTTCAATTTTTCAAGCTTGCAAATCAAGAAAGACGAAGCCCGGATCGAAACCGAGGCAAAAGCAAGGTGGTGGACTAAATGCCACATTTCAATACTTTTGAGTATCGAGGTAAGTCTATGCATAAACAATGCATTCATACTTACAATTTGTTGATGATAGCTAGTGTGTAGCTAATTCGAGATTGATTTAGAACCTATGTGGTTCAAGTAGAATGAATGTAGTAGAAATGGTGAATGAATGTATGATCGAGAATGATTGGGAATCTATGTGGTTTAAGTAGACTTATGCATGTGTTGTGATAATGCTAGATGGTAGGCTAAGTGCGATACCATCCTAATGCATATTGACGATGAGCTAGCTATGTGCGATGCTATCGTGAGGTATATCATCTAGTGAGCTATGTGCTAAATCACTACGAATACCATTGTGGTAGGCTAAGTGCGATACCACCTTATTAATCAAATGTGGTGTGCTAAGTGCGAAACAACCGAGATATTGGCTGTATGGATTGACTGTGTGTATTAACTGTGTGGATGAGTAGTGCGGATTAGTTATGTAAACTAGTTGTGTGGATGAGCTGTATGGATAAGTTATGTGGATTGACTGTGTGGATTATTACGATAAATAATGATGTATTGTATATTACGTAAATGTGATATTGAATGCAGGGGTGCATTTCAATGGTTATGAGTATGTGACTCATGATGTGTTGGAAATGTGGTAAGGGATAGAAAGAGTAAGCATAGTTGTGAATTACTTGTTGGTATAATGGTAATAGTTGCTTAGCTTATACTATGTTGCTTATTTGTTTATGTGTAAACTTACTAAGCTCAAAGCTTACTCTCTTTCTTTTCCCTTGTCTTATAGATTAAAGCGTTGAATCGAGATACGAGGATCATCAGAAGATAGCCCACAAATCAGCACACTTTGGTACATGAAACTTAATGTTTTGTATATGGCATGTATAGGGGCTAGATAAGTTAGTAAATTTTGTTGTAAATGTCTACGATGTGTTGGCCTATAGATGGATAGCTTATTTTTTATAATGCCATGGTTGTTGGCTATTACATTATATGAAAGAAAGATGTAGTTTTCTATGTGAGAATGCACTTCAATTTGAGTTGATTATGATGGTGTTATATGAGTATATGTTGTGTATGTTAGAAGGGTGAAAATAACTTGACACTTAGTCTTGTTCTTGACCATGTGGGTAGACACACGGGCGTGTGTCTAGACCATGTGTGACACACGGTCAGCCCACGGGCGTGTGCTGTGGCCGTGCGTCCCCTGCATGTTAATATTTGAATACAGAATAGACCCCAGACTAGTCACACGGGCGTGTGCCTAGGGCGTGTGGGATTAATCAGTGTTGGCCACGGGCTAGCCACACGGGCGTGTGTCTAGACTCTAGGCCGTGCGAGGGAAGTCAGTGTTCACCACGGTTGGGGGGAGCACGGGCGTGCCATGGCCGTGGGGCATTTGGCAGAATGCTTGGGTTTTTAGGCATGGTCTGGGGACATGGGCGTGTGTACTCATGCACGAGCGTGTCTAATCTTGCACGGGCGTGTGAGACCTGTATAAAAGAGAAATTTTAAGGATCGTAAAAGTTTCGGAAATAGTCTCGAGAGTCCTCATGTGCATGAGTGAGGCCTCGTAAGTCGAGAATGAGGTTATATCGAGTAATGATGTTGAGCCTAAGTGGCGATCAAGTGGTTTGAGTTCGGTAACGCCTCGGGCCCGGTTCCGACGTAGAACTCATGTGTATGAGTGAGGCCTCGTAAGTCGAGAATGAGGTTATAGCGAGTAATGATGTTGAGCCTAAGTGGCGATTAAGCGGTTTGAGTTCGGTAACGCCTCGGGCCCGGTTCTTGGCGTAGAAAACTCAAACCAATTGATCGCCACTTTGGCTCGTCGTAACTACTCTCTAAAATCATCTCAACAACCTAATTGTCGACTTACGAGGCCTCACTCATACACACGAGGGCTCTCGAGACTAAACCAAAACTTTTTCCAATCTTAAATTTTTTCTTTTTTATACTGGTCTCACACACCCGTACAAGATTAGACACGCCCGTGCATGGACACACATGCCCATATCCCCAAACCGTGCCTAAAAACCCAGGATTCTGCCAACGCCCCACGGCCAAGGCACACGCCCGTGCTTACCACCCGTGGTGCACACTGACTACTTTAACACGGCCTAGAGTCTAGACACACGCCCGTGTGGCTAGCCCGTGGCCAACACTGATTAATCCCACACGCCCTAGACACACGCCTGTGTGGCTAGTCCATGGTCTATTCTGTTTTAAAATACTAACATGTAGGGGTTGCACGGCCAAAGCACACGCCCGTGGGCTGACCGTGTGTCACACATGGCCTAGACACACGTCCGTGTGTCTATCCACATGGCCAAGAACAAAGCTATTTGCTAAGCTCCTCTCACCCTTATAGCTTACACAACATGCACTCATACAACACATCCATAATCAACCCAAATTGAATTGCAATCTCACATAGACAATTATAACTTTCTTTCATATATTGTAATAGCCAACAACCATGGCATTATACAAAATAAGCTATCCATCTAAAGGCCAACACATCTTAGCCATTTACAACAAAATTCACTAACTTGTCTAGCCCTTATACATGCCATATACAAAACATTGAGTCTCATGTACCGTGAGTGTCTTGATAGTGTGGGCGATCTTCCAATTGATCCTCGTATCTCGGTTCAACACTTTTACTCTATAAGACAAGGGAAAAGAAAGGGAGTAAGCTTTGAGCTTAGTAAGTTTACACATAAACAATTAAGCATCATAGTATAAGCTCAACAACAATTAGCATTATACTTCCAAAAATAATGAACAACTGTGCTTACTCTTTCTATCCCTTACCATATTTCCAACACATCATGAGTCACATACTCATAACCATCGAAATGTACACCTGCATTCAATGTCACATTTACACAATATACAACACATCATTATTTCTCAATAATTCATCCACATAGCTAATTAACTTAATAATACATCCACACAGCTATTTTACTCAATAATGCAATGACATGGCTAATCCACACGCTTAACCCCACACAAAGAAATGTCGGTGGTTTCGCACTTAGCACACCACAATCGATTAATAAGGTGGTATCGCACTTAGCCTACCACAAAGGTAATCATAGGTGTTTCTCACTTAGCCCACTAAACGATATACCTCACGATAGCATCGCACATAGCCATCTCATTGTCAAAATGCATTAGGATGGTATCGCACTTAGCCTACCATCTAGCATTATCACTACACATTCACATGTCTACTTACTCAATTAAACATCCATTCACAATTCTACTAGATTCATTCTACTTGGACCACATAGGTTCTCAATCAATCTCGAACAAGCTACACACTAGCTATCATCAACAAATTGTAAGTATGAATGCATTGTTTACGCATAGACTTACCTCGGTACACAAAAGTATTGAGACTTGCAATTTAGTCCACCACCTTACTTTTGCCTCGGTTTCGATCTGGGCTTTGTCTTTCTTGATCTATAATGAATAAATCAGCTTATTCAATACATACATTGACTAAATTGACCCACATCTCATACTTTAGCAAAATTACTATTTTGGCCCTAAACTTTCTCATATTTACACTTTAGCCCCAAAGGCTCGTAAAGTGATTTTTATTCAACTTTCTAGTCTTTCATGCTTAGCCTAACCACTTATTCAACTAAAGATATCATCAATTCTCACTAAAACACACATGTATGACCAAACTTAAGATTTTCACAATCAAGTCCCTACATGCATTTTCATGGAAAATCACTTAACAAAAGATGTTTCTACTACACCAAGCTTTCATAATCTTCCATAAAACAACAAAATATATGCATGTCATACATGACCACATTTTTGAACATCCTTCATAGCTCGCCAAAATAGCTAAAAATAGCTTACTCATGCTACCGGGACTTCAAAAATGCAAAGAATATCAAAAACGAGGCTAGATGCACTTACTAGCAAGCTTGAAAAATTGAAGAACCCTAGCTATGGCTTCCTTCAAAATTTTGGCAATGAGGGGAAGAAGATGAGCATGATTTTGTCATCTTTTCTCCTTTTTAATCACTTATTTGTTAAATGACTAAAATGCCCATTTTGATAAACTTTCTATTTTAACTCATCCATGCCCATTTTTGTCCAAAAACTAAAAATTGGGAAAGTTGCTCATTAAGGACCTCTAATTAATTATCTAAATCTATTTCACACATATAGCTACTAGAAACACACAGTTTGCAACTTTTGCAATTTAGTCCTTTTAGACAATTCAACCACAATTTGCGTGGATTACAAGAAACTAAACAAAGCAACTAAGAAGGATCATTTTCCATTACCATTCATGGATCAAACGCCCAACAGACTTGCAGGTAGAGACTATTATTGTTTCTTAGATGGTTATTTGAAGTATAACCAAATATTTGCTCCACCGAAAGACCAGCATAAAACCACATTTACTTATCCTTATGGTACATTTTCTTTTTGGCGAACGCCTTTTGGTTTATGCAATGTGTAACAGCCCGATTTAGGGCCTAGTCAGAATAGTGGTGCGAGACCACAAATATGAAGTAGAAATATGTGTTTAAATGATTTCATAAGGCTTATGAGGTATTTGCATGATTGTGTGAAAACTTCGTGAAGGAATTTTATTAATTAGTGTATAAATTGTCCATTAGGACTAAATTGCAAGGATTGGAAAATATGAGATTCTAGAAGATTTAAGTATGAAATAGAATTATAAAGATTACTAGAGGTCCTTATTTAGCAATTAGACCATTATATGTTAAGATGGACAAAAATGGACATGGGAAGGAAAAATCTCAAGAAAGGGGCATTAAGGGCATTTTTGTCATTTGGTAAATAAAAGATTAAAAAGCAAAAAAGAAGTCAAAAATGGTGTCCATCTTCTTCTCCCTTAGCCAAAATTTTCTAGGAGCCATAGCTAGGGTTTCTTCAACTTTCAAGCTTGATAGTAAGTGCATACTAGCCCCATTTTTAATGTTCTTCGTATTTTTGAGACCCTCGTAGCTCGGTTTAGCTATTTCTAGCTATATTTTGAGCTAGGGTTCATGTTAAAAAATTTACCCATGTATGACATGCATGTATTTTGATGTTTTATGGAAGAATATGAAAGTTTGATGTATGATAAACATCTTTTTCTATGTGATTTTCATGAAAAATGCATAAAACGACCAAATTGTAAAAGTTATAAATATGGTCATACATGGGTGAAATAGTGGAAATTAAAGGTTGTTATAGTTGAGAATATGATTCGGCTAGGCTTTAAATACAAGAAAGTTGAATGAAAATTGTTTTACGAGCCTAGGGGCAAAAATGTAATTATGTAAAAGTTTGGGGGCAAAATTGTAATTTTGCCAAAATATGAGTTATGAGTTGATTTAGTCAATGTGTGTATTTAGCAAGTGAAATTGTTATTATAGACCAAGAAACACGAAGCCCGGATCGGAACCGAGGCAAGAACAAAATCGAGGACTAAATCGAGCATCTATACACATTTTGGGAATCGAGGTAAGTTTGTATGAAGTTAGAGTTTCATAATGTTCGATATTTGAAATTATTTAATATTATGACAATGTATGTTATTGCTATGAAAATCAAGTGATGAAGCCTCGATGAGGAAATGGTGAAAATAAGTTATGTGAAATTCCGGAAAAAAAAAAACTTGGAATAATGAGGTTACTCATGTATTAGCATTGAATAAAGAAGGTCCCGTGTAAGACCATGTCTGGGATATGGCCTCGGTACCAAAGTAAGATTTCGTATAAGACCATGTCTGGGACATGGCATCGATATTCATGTATGATCTCGTATAAGACCATGTCTGGGACATGGCATCGACATCAAGTTATAAGGTCTCGTGTAAGACCAAATCTGGGATGTGGCATCGGCATCAAGGGGTGATCCCATGTAAGACCATATCTGGGATATGGCGTTGGCATAAAATTTTATGAACGATGAGTTCGAGTATCCTATGATAATTTGGTTAATTCGTGGGCAAAAGAGCTAAGTATGTGAAATGGTATAGAGTTAAATTCGTTTATGGATAACCTTGGGTATCACCTATGATAAGAATGATGAATATATGAGTTTATGTTCATGATAGCAAATGTGCTAAGTCATGTAAATAAGTGATACAGGTACCATGAGTAAAATACAAAGTATGAAATCATATTGTGAAATGAAAAGGGTAAGAGTAAGTTTGAGTAAGTATGCTTGAGCACTTGATGCTTATGTTGTTCATGTATCATGAGATGGATGAGTTTATTTTTAGTATTTATGTTGCTATATAAATTTCATGCAAACTTACTAAGCTATATTCTTACCCCTCTCTTTCCCCTTTTCCTTGTAGTTTCGCTAAGTTAGCTTGGGGATCACAGAACGTCAGAGCTCGGATCACACTATCAACCATTCTTTTGGTATAGTAAAGTTAATTCATTTTGAGTACGGCATGTATAGGAACTTGATCATTTTGTGTCATGTCATGTTTGAAGGCCAAAGGGTTGGCTACTAATGTTTCACACTCATTTTGTAAAGGGCCATGGTGAATTGGCCAATATTGTTAAGTTTATGTTATAAAGTTGATAAGTTAAATGAAATGAATGTTCATGCAAGTAATTGAGTAAAATACGAGTGGAATGAATGATAATTTAAGGATTCTTAAGAGTTCGGTATTGCTATGTTATGTGCTTCTTGTGATGAAATGAATGAG
The DNA here is from genome assembly GCA_025698515.1 of Gossypium sturtianum. NCBI lineage: Eukaryota > Viridiplantae > Streptophyta > Magnoliopsida > Malvales > Malvaceae > Gossypium > Gossypium sturtianum. The sequence goes on along the minus strand of CM046946.1, from coordinate 65,092,493 downwards.
TTTATGTTTCAAGGTGGCAAGAAAGCTTGGAAAATAGCCTTAAACTGTCCACACGGGTAGACACACGGGCGTGTGTCTAGGCCGTGTGTGACACACGGCCAGCCCCATGGGTGTGTTAGTAGGCCGTGTGTCCCCTGCATTTAATTGCGAGAATTCGATTCGTCACATGGGCCAGCACACGGGCGTGTGCTTAGGCCGTGTGCTCCTTAAGGGGTTGTTGACGTCATAAACATAATACCCCTAGTTTTCACTCACGGGTGAGGACACAGGTGTGTCTAGGCTGTGTGAAGGACACGGGCCTTTGACACGGGCGTGTGTCCGGCCGTGTGAAAACCCCTGCAAGTTCGAAATAAAAATAAATTCTACACGGACTAGGGACATGGGCGTGTGTGACCACACGGCCTTCCCACACGGGTGTGTCCCAAGTCAGACGGGCGTGTGACCTCTGTTTAGGCAAAAATTTTCAAAGAGTGTACAAGTTTTCGGTTGAACTCCGAAACCTTCTAGAGGTATGTTTAAGGCCTCGTAGGCCCATGATATGTGTGGTATGGCTAAGAAAGAAAAGTTCTAAGTTGGAATGAAATTTTATAGCCCTTAATTGCATGTTCAAGCAAAGTCAAGCATGGTAATACCTCATATTCGGTTCCGACGTCGGACACGGATAAGGGGTGTTACATTTAGTGGTAGCAGAGCTACGGTTTAGTCGATACTCTGACTAACATTGCGTGAGTATGAGTCTAGCTATACATTCCATACGTAAGAGTACTTGTGTAATGATAGTGTGACGACTTATGATGATTTGAATTGTATTTTTATATAGTTAATGGATCCTGATCCTGACCGAGCTGCAGCCGATGATGGTGCAAGTAATGCGCTGGCTCCTACGTAAGGGACCGCTCCAGTAGAGAGTAAACCCGAGACTTTGGGTCAGGAAGAAGAGGCCCGGGAAACCTTTCTCCATATGATGAGAAATTGGTACACAAAGTACATTCGAGCAAATTGTAATGTTCCACCTCCTCCACCCCCGCATATCCCTCGACCTACCCTTTTAGCTCCCCAAGTGGTAGAAGTTGTAAGAAGAGAAAAGCCTCCGGTTGATAGAATCTGGAAACAAGGAGCTGAGGAATTCCGGGCTAGTAAAGATGATGATCCAGAAAGAGCCGAATTTTGGCTTGAAAATACCATCAGGGTATTTGATGAATTATCTTGCACACCTGAAGAGTGCATGAAGTGTGTGATTTCTCTTCTGAGAGATTTCACTTATCAGTGGTGGAATACCCTTGTGTCGGTTGTACCAAGGGAAAGAATTACATGGGAGTTTTTCCAAGAAGAATTCTGGAAGAAATACATAAGTCAAAGGTTTATTGACCAGAAGAGAAAGGAATTCCTTGAACTGAAACAAGGTAAGATGAAGGTGAATGAGTACGAGCGTAAGTTTGTAAGACTCAGCAAGTACGCTCGGGAATATGTGTCTTCCAAAGCAATCATGTGTAAGAGGTTTGAGGAAGGACTAAATGAAGATATCAAATTGTTCGTTGGTGTCTTCGAGTTGAAGGAATTTGTTGTGTTAGTGGATCGGGCTTGTAAGGTCGAGGAATTAGTGAAAGAGAAAAGAAAAGCTGAGATGGAGTCTCGTGACTCAAGAAAGAGACAATTGAGTAAGTCATTTCAGTCCTTGTCTAAGAAGTCGAGAGATTTTTCCTACCCGATCAGCTACTTCAGCCAGGTTTTCAAACAAAAGTAAGAGCAAGCAATAAAAATGGTCTAAAGCCCAGACAACATCAGTTGCTAGTGTTGGCAACGCCTGACCAAGTAGACCGGAGTGCCCCTAGTGTGGCAAACGTCATTCCGGTGAATGTCGAGCAAATGAAAAGGCTTGTTTCAGGTCTGGGTCTCTAGATCATTTTATTAGAAATTGCCCTGAAATTGATGAGAAAGAGAGGCCTCAAGATGCAAGACCGGGAGGCACTGCTAGAGGGAGACCATAGAGAAACACGAGAAGTGGAACAAGTAGTAAGAATACGCCCAGAGAGCAGGCTGCGAGATCTGAGGGTAGAGCGCCTGCGAGGACCTATGCCATTCGTGCCCGCGAAGAGGCATCATCTCCTGATGTAATTACGGATACATTTTCTCTTCATGATATTAAAGTTATTGCTTTAATAGACCTGGGATCTACCCATTCATACATTTGCATGAAATTAGTAACTAGAATGAGTATGCCCGTAGAGTCTACAGAATTTGTGATAAAGGTGTCTAATCCTTTAGGCAAAAGTGTGCTAGTTGATAAGGTATGTAAAGATTACCCATTGATGATTAGAGGTCATTGTTTTAAGGCAAATCTCATGCTATTGCCATTTGATGAATTTAATATAATTCTTGGTATGGACTGGCTAACCACTCATGATATGACAATAAATTGTGGAAAGAAATATATTGAGTTAAGATGTGAAAATGGGGACACTCTTCGTGTTGAACCAGATGATCAAGACAGATCATCGGTATTGATCTCTCACATGTCGGCTCAGAGGTATGTAAGAAAAGGGTATGAAGCCTATCTTGCCTTCATTATGAATGCTAAAGAAACTGAGTTAAAGATTGAATCAGTGCCGATAGTGTGTGAGTATCCAGATGTGTTTCCTGAGGAATTGCCAGGATTGCCTCCAGTGAGAGAGGTTGAATTTGGCATTGAGTTAGCTCCCGGTACTGCTCCTATATCGATTGCTCCGTACAGAATGGCCCCAACTGAATTGAAGGAATTGAAGGCACAGTTGCAAGAGTTTATGGACAAAGGTTTTGCTAGACTTAGTTATTCTCTGTGGGGTGCTCCAGTGCTATTTGTGAAAAAGAAAGATGGCTCTATGAGATTGTTCATAGATTACCGACAAATTAATAAGGTAACGGTGAAGAACAAGTATTCGTTGCCAAGGATCGACGATTTGTTTTATCAATTGAAGGGAGCCACTGTGTTCTCCAAGATAGACTTGAGGTCCGACTATTACCAGTTGAGAGTAAAAGAGTCAGATGTGCCAAAGACTGCATTTCGGACGAGGTACGGGCATTATGAATTTTTAGTCATGCCTTTTGGTTTAACTAATGCCCCTGCTGTGTTTATGGATTTAATGAATCGTATTTTTCGGCCATACTTGGACAAGTTTGTTGTGGTTTTTATTGATGACATACTGATATATTCTCACGATGAACATGAGCATGCTGAGCACTTTAGTATCATTTTACAGATTTTACGAGATAATCAATGGTATGCTAAGTTCAGCAAAAGTGAATTTTGGCTCAAGGAAGTTGGATTTCTGAGACATATTATCCCGGGAGATGGAGTCCAAGTTGACCCAAGTAAGATTCCAGCCATTGTTGACTTGAAACCGCCGAGAAATGTATCTGAAGTTAGAACTTTTCTTGGCCTAGCTGGCTATTATAGACGATTTGTCAAGGGGTTTTCTATGATAGCTACACCGATGACGAGATTATTACAGAAAGACGTAAAGTTTGAATGGAAAGAAAAGTGTCAACAGAGTTTCGAGAAACTAAAGGCAATGTTGACAGAGGCTCCAGTTCTAGTACAACCAAAATCAGAAAAAGAAATTGTGGTCTACAGCGATGCGTCCTTGAATGGATTGGGCTGTGTACTTATGCAAGAAGGTAAAGTGATAGCATATACCTCAAGACAATTAAATCCACATGAGAAGAATTACCCGACGCATGATTTAGAGTTGGTTGCTATTGTCTTTGCATTGAAAATTTGGAGACACCATTTGTATGGTGAAAAATGTTGGATATTCACCGATCACAAAAGTTTAAAGTACTTGATGACTCAAAAGGAATTGAATTTAAGGCAACAGAGATGGTTAGAGTTGATAAAAGATTATGAGTTGGTCATTGATTACTATCCGGGAAAGGCGAACGTTGTCCCCGATGCTTTAAGTAGAAAATCCTTATTCGCTTTGAGGGCTATGAACACACATATGACTTTGACCAACGATGGTTCCATTCTAGCTGAGTTAAGGGTTAGACCGATGTTCCTTCAAGAGATCTATGAGGCTCAGAAAGATTACAGCAATTTGCAAGCCAAAAGAGTTCAATGCGAGTCAGGTGTTGAGTCTGAATCTCAGATCAATTCAGATGGATGTTTAATGTTCAGGGACCAAGTATGTGTACTGAGGAACGATGAGCTCATTCATTAATTTTTGCATGAGGCACATAGCGGATGCTTATCTGTACATCCAGGCAGTACCAAGATGTATAATGATTTGAAGAAACGGTACTGGTGGCCGAGTATGAAGAAAGACATTTCTGAATTTGTTTCAAGATGCTTGATTTGTCAGCAAGTAAAGGCCGAGCACAAAGTACCCTCAGGTTTGCTTCAACCTATAATGGTACCTGAGTGGAAATGGGACCAAGTTACCATGGATTTTGTAACGGGTTTGTCGTTGACACCAAGTAAGAATGATGCTGTATGGATTGTAGTCGATAGACTTACGAAGTCAGCCCATTTCATACCTGTTTGAGTTGACTACTCACTTGACAAGTTGGCAAACTTGTATGTTTTAGAGATAGTAAGGCTTCATGGAGTGCCGTTATCAATCATTTTGGATAGAGATTCGAGATTCACTTCTAGATTTTGGAAAAAGTTGCAAGAGGCTTTGGGCACAAAGTTGAGATTTAGTACGACTTTTCACCCCAAAATCGACGGACAGTCAGAGAGAGTAATACAAGCACTTGAAGATATGCTACGGTGTTGTATTCTTGAGTTTCATGGTAGCTGGGAGAAATATTTACCTTTGGTGGAATTTGCCTACAATAACAGTTTTCAGTCGAGTTTGAAAATTGTGCCTTATAAGGCTTTATATGGGCGTAAGTGTCGAACGCCTTTATATTGGACTGAACTTAAGGAAAACCAGATTCACGGGGTTGATTTGGTTAGAGAAACCGAAGAAAAAGTAGAGGTGATTGGAGATTGTCTAAAAGCTGCTTCTAATCGACAAAAATCCTATTTGGATTTAAAAAGGAAAGAAATTGAGTATCAAGTCAGTGATAGAGTATTCTTGAAAGTGTTACCATGGAGGAAAGTTCTTAGATTTAGCCAGAAAGGCAAATTGAGTCCGCATTTTATCGGACCATATGAGATCACCGAGAGAATAGGGTCGGTAGCTTACCGATTGGCTTTGTCGTCCGAGTTAGAAAAGATACATAATGTTTTTCACGTGTCTATGTTGCGATGCTACTACCAGACCCTTCGCATGTGATTACACCGACAGAGGTTGAGATACAACCCGACATGACTTATGGGTAAGAACCAGTTAAGATTCTAGCCCGGGAAGTCAAGCAATTAAGGAATAAAAGTATAGCTCTCGTGAAATTTTTATGGCAGAGACATGGGGTAGAAGAGGCTACATGGGAGCCCGAGGAGGCTATGAGGAACCAGTACCCAAACCTTTTTGCTGGTAAGATTTTCAGGGATGAAAATCCCTAAGGGGGGAGAATTGTAACAGCCCGATTTAGGGCCTAGCCGGAATAGTGGTGCGAGACAATAAATCTGAAGTAGAAATATGTGTTTAAATGATTTTACCTGGAAGATAGCTCTTTAGCACACTCGAAAGGGAAAATTGAAGATGTTTTGGTAATAAGTTTATTTTTCTAGCTGAATTTATTATCTTATATTTTGAAGCAGACAAAAAGGTACCAATCATCCTCGGGAGTCCTTTTCTGCCAACTAGAAGGACGTTAATAGATGTGCAAAAAGGAGAACTCACTATACGAGTTCAAGATGATCAGGAGAAATTTAACGTACTCAAAGCCATGATATTTCCCAATGTGGTTGATGATTGTTTTGTGATGTCTGAGTTAGAGCCATTGGTCTCTACATAATGGAAATTTGATTCTGTAGAAGACCCGTTAGAATGTATGTTAGTGTCTCAGCCACCGATAGATGATGAAAAGGAAGAATATTTGCTTTGTTGAAAGCCAATTCGAAGGCATTTTTTCCACAACCCTGATTCGAATCATTGGAGTTTGAACCACGTGAATACACGCAACCCAAACGTCAATTGAAGAACCACCCAAACTAAAGTTAAATGTAATTTCTTCCCATTTGAAATATGTTTATCTAGGTAACTCTTCTACTTTACATGTGATCATTTCAGCAGAATTAACCAAAAGCCAAGAAAAGAAGTTGATTGATGTTCTGAAACAATTCAAAAATGCAATCATTTGACGATAGATGATATTTGAGGGATAAGTCTGACTTTGTGCATGCATAAGATCTTCTTAGAATTAGGTGAAAAAGAAATTATTAATAGACAGAGAAGGCTTAATTCGATCATGAAGGAAGTAGTCAGGAAGGAAATTATCTAATGGTTAGATGTGGGAATTATTTACCCCATCTTTGATAGCTCATGGGTAAGACAGGTCCAATGCGCATGCAAGAAGGGAAGAATAGTGGTTGTGAAGAATGAAAAAAATGAGTTGATTCCAACAAGAACAGTTACGGGTTGGAGAATTTGCGTGGATTACAAGAAACTAAACAAAGTAACTAAGAAGGATCATTTTCCATTACCATTCATGGATCAAATGCCCAACAGACTTGCAGGTAGAGACTATTATTGTTTCTTAGATTGTTATTTGAAGTATAACCAAATATTTGCTCCACCGAAATACCAGCACAAAACCACATTTACTTATCCCTATGGTAGATTTTCTTTTTGGCGATTGCCTGTTGGTTTATGCAATGTGTAACAGCCCGATTTAGGGCCTAGTCGGAATAGTGGTGCGAGACCACAAATCTGAAGTAGAAATATGTGTTTAAATAATTTCATAAGGCTTATGAGGTATTTGCATGATTGTGTGAAAACTTCATGAAGGAATTTTATTAATTAGTGAAAAAATTTTCCATTAGGACTAAATTGCAAGGATTGGAAAATATGAGATTCTAGAAGATTTAACTATGAAATAGAATTATAAAGATTACTAGAGGTCCTTATTTAGCAATTAGACCATTATATGTTAAGATGGACAAAAATGGAAATGGGAAGGAAAAATCTCAAGAAAGGGGCATTAAGGGCATTTTTGTTATTTGTAAATAAAATATTAAAAAGGAAAAAAGAAGTAAAAAATGGTGTCCATCTTCTTCTCCCTTAGCCGAAATTTGCAAGGAGCCATGGCTAGGGTTTCTTCAACTTCCAAGCTTGATAGTAAGTGCATTCTAGCCCCGTTTTTAATGTTCTTCGTATTTTTGAGACCCTCGTAGCTCGGTTTAGCTATTTCTAGCTATATTTTGAGTTAGGGTTCATGTTAAAAAATTCACCCATTTATGACATACATGTATTTTGATGTTTTATGGAAGAATATGAAAGTTTGATGTATGATGAACATATTTTTCTAAGTGATTTTCATGAAAAATGCATAAAAGGGCCAAATTGTAAAAAGTTATAAAAATGGTCATACATGGGTCAAATAGTGGAAATTGAAGGTTGCTAGAGTTGATAATATGATTCGGCTAGGCTTGAAATACAAGAAAGTTGAATGAAAATCGTTTTACGAGCCTAGGGGCAAAAATGTAATTATGTAAAAGTTTAGGGGCAAAATTGTAATTTTGCCAAAATATTAATTATGAGTCGATTTAGTTAATGTGTGTATTTAACAAGTGAAATTGTTATTATAGATCAAGAAACACGAAGCCCGGATCAGAACCGAGGCAAGAACAAAATCGAGGACTAAATCGAGCGTCTATAGACATTTTGAGAATCGAGGTAAGTTTGTATGAAGTTAGAGTTTCATAATATTCGATATTTGAAATTATTTAATATTATGACAATGTATGTTATTTCTATGAAATCAAGTGATGAAGCCTCGATGAGGAAATGGTGAAAATAAGTTATGTGAAATTTCGGATAAAAAAAACTCAGAATAATGAGGTTACTCATGTATTAGCATTGAATAAAGAAGGTCCCGTGTAAGACCATGTCTGGGATATGGCCTCGGCACCAAAGGAAGATTTCGTATAAAACCATGTCTGGGTCATGGCATTGATATTCATGTATGATCTCGTATAAGACCATGTTTAGGACATGGCATCGACATCGAGTTATAAGGTCCCGTGTAAGACCAAATCTGGGATATGGCATCGGCATCAAAGGGTGATCCCATGTAAGACCATATCTGGGATATGGTGTTGGCATCAAATTTTATGAATGATGTGTTCGAGTATCCTATGATAATTTGGTTAATTTGTGGGCAAAAGAGCTAAGTATGTAAAATGGTATAGAGTTAAATTCGTTTATGGATGACCTTGGGTATCACCTATGATAAAAATGATGAAGATATGAGTTTATGTTCATGATAGCAAATGTGCTAAGTCATGTGACTAAGTGATACAGGCACCATGAGTAAAATACAAAGTATGAAATCATAGTGTGAAATGAGAAGGGTAAGAGTAAGTATGAGTAAGTATGCTTGAGCACTTGATGCTTATACTGTTCATGTATCATGAGATGGATGAGTTTATTTTGAGTATTTGTGTTGCTGTATAAATTTCAAGCAAACTTACTAAGCTATATGCTTACCCCTCTCTTTCCCCTTTTCCTTGTAGTTTCGCCAAGTTAGCTCGGGGATCACAGAACGTCGGAGCTCGGATCACACTATCAACCGTTCTTTTGGTATAGTAAAGTTAATTCATTTTGAGTATGGCATGTATAAGAACTTGATCGTTTTGTGTCATGTCATGTTTGAAGGCCAAAGGGTTGGCTATTAATGTTTCACACTTATTTTGTAAAGAGCCATGGTGAATTGGCCAATATTGTTAAGTTTATGTTATAAAGTTGATAAGTTAAATGAAATGAATTTTCATGCAAGTAATTGAGTAAAATACGAGTGGAATGAATGATAATTTAAGGATTCTTAAGAGTTTGGTATTGCTATGTTATGTGCTTCTTGTGATGAAATGAATGAGTTTATGTTTCAGGGTGGCAAGAAGGCTTGGAAAATAGCCTTAAACTGTCCACACGGGTAGATACACGGGCGTGTGTCTAGGCCGTGTGTGACACACGGCCAGCCCCATGGGTGTGTTAGTAGGCCGTGTGTCCCCTGCATTTAATTGCGAGAATTCGATTCGTCACACGGGCCAGCACACGGGTGTGTGCTTAGGCCATGTGCTCCTTAAGGGGTTACTGACGTTATAAATAGAATACCCCTAGTTTTCATACACGGGTGAGGACACGGGCGTGTCTAGGTCGTGTGAAGGACACGGGCCATTGACACGGGCGTGTGTCCGGCCGTATAAAAACCCCTGCAGGTTTGAAATAAAAATAAGTTCTACTCGGGCTAGGGACATAGGCGTGTGTGACCACACGGCCTGCCCACACGGGTGTGTCCCAAGTCACAAGGGCGTGTGACCTCTGTTTAGGCAAAAAATTTCAAAGAGTGTAAAAGTTTCCGGTTGAACTCCGAAACCTTCCGGAGATATGTTTAAGGCCTTGTAGGCCAATGATATGTGTGTTATGGTTAAGAAAGGAAAGTTTTAAGTTGGAATGAAATTTTATAGCCCTAATTACATGTTCAAGCAAAGTCAAGCATGGTAATGCCTCGTATTCGGTTCCAGTGTCGGACACGGTTAACGGGTGATACGCAATGCAGTTACAACTTTTCAAATATGCATGATGGCAATATTCACTGACATGGTTGAACAATTTTTGGAAGTATTCATGGATGATTTTTCAATTTTTGGTGATTCATATGAGAATTGTCTAAGTAACTTAACCAAAGTGTTGAAAAGGTGTGAGGAGATGAACCTTGTCCTTAATTGGGAAAAATGTCATTTCATGGTTTGGGAAGGTATTGTGTTAGGACATAGAATATCAAGAAGAGGGATAGAAGTGGATAAAGTAAAAGTCGATGTAATAGAGAAGTTGCCACCACCAATGACTGTAAAAGGTGTGTTATGTTTCTTAAGGAATGCAGGTTTCTATCATAGATACATTAAATATTTTTCAAAGATTTCCAACCATTATGTACCTTGTTAGAGAAGGATACAACGTTCAAATTCAATGAAGAATGTTTGAAAGCCTTTGATGAATTGAACAACAGTTGATTTTAGCACCATTATCGTTGCACCTAATTAGAGTTCTCCCTTCAAGCTGATATGTGATGCGAGCGACTTTGCAGTAGAAGCTTTAATGGGTCAACGGAGAAACAAATTTTTTCATCTGATCTATTACGTGAGTCAAACTTTGACAGGATCCCAGTTAAATTATACAATAACTGAAATAGAACTACTTGCTATTGTTATCACTTTTGACAAATTTTGTTCTTATCTTGTAGGTACAAAGGTTACAATTTTTACGGATCATTCAGCATTAAAGTACTTGCTTACGAAAAAAGATAACAAGCCAAGATTAATTCGATAGGTACTCTTACTCCTAGAATTTGATCTTGAGATCCAAGATAGGAAATGATTTGAGAATCAAGTGGCAGATCATCTGTCAAGGCTAGAACAACATAAGGTAAACTACTCTTCTGTTTCCGAATGAGCACATCTTTGAGGTAAGTAAAGTTCATGAACCCTCATGGTTTGCTGATTATGCTAATTTCTTAGTTAGTTAAATAAAACCTCCAAGTATGTCTTATCAACAAAGGAAAAAAATTCCTACGTGATGTAAGACACTACTTCTGGGAGAAACCTTTTTTGTTCAAACAGTGTGTAGATCAGATGATAAGAAAATGCGTCACTAAAAGTAAGGTATCGCGTGTAAAATGATATGTGATTTTGTGCAAGTATACAAATCGGTTCAAGTAATGAAGTGATCAGTGAGTATTATTCCCACGAGGAACGGATTGAGGCACAAAAGTGGTCAAGTTATTAAAATAAAATGCAATTAATGATATGACAAAGCTATGGCAAGTATGCAGTGGCAATTAAAGGAATAATGATGTATGCAATATGTTGAATTAATGAATACTTAGAAATGTTATGGCAAAATAAGAGTAGAAATGTAATGGTAATTTTTAGAATTACTACGGGAATATTATGTAAATGAACAAATAAATAGCTACTAATGATTTGGCAAAGATACTATGGTAAAGAATAAAGGATATACGATGCAGACTTGGAAGGTCGCGACTACCCAGAATCGACCCCTATTATTAATAATACCTTGGCAAAATCGTATCTACTTCACTTCACAGAAGAGTTCTAAAATGGCCTGCCTCTAGTGAAAGAAAAACCTCAAGTTACCTTGCCCGTGTCTATAGGCTTTTTAGATGTCTTGCACGGGTTCCTTCTATATGATCGTGATTCTATGTCTAGAGTCAACTACAAGTGTCTATCGAATACTTGCTCATTTCATTTAATTTTAATCCAACCAATCCAACCCTTTCGGAATTAGAATCATATTATAAGTATGCGAATAGTCTTCTATGTCTAGAGATCATTTCCATTTTAATTAAGAAATAAGAACAATCAAATGAAACAGTAAAGTAAATTAGATATATACTACATCCACAAAAATAGTTTAAGGTTTCATTGAAAGTAATCCCAACCCTATGAGATTTAGCTCATGGGCTGGGAAATAAAATTCCAAACCAAAATATTATCTGACATTGTGTTCAACTACTTCAATTCAATCTTTCGAAGGAACACTAATGGAAACAACAGAAGAACTTTGGGAAACAGCTTTCGCTTGCCCAGTCCACACTTTGGCAGCACAGCGTCCTGTGATGGCTAAGAAGGACTGCCTTCGACTTCCTTTCCTTTGCGCAGTCGAACCCTTATTCACGCCTAAGGATCTTTCTCACTTTTTTCCACCGTTTGTGAGGTCCCCTTCATTGGGTTTTATAGATAGATTAGGCTAGGGTCGGCTAACAGCTCGTGATTATCTTCTCCTCTTTTAGGGGGATTTATCTAGTACAAGTTTGAATTTGAACTGGGACTGTTGCACGAAAAATGTTGACTTAGTCTTCTCGGCATTGCCACGGCATCTGTGCTGACAAACTGTCTGCACTTTTTCCTGATAAAACTTCACTCCTTTATTTCCTTGTTCCAAAACCTTGTCCTGTGACACAAAAAACTCCACTGGAAGCGATTAAAAGCACCTAATTCCAACACAATCCAAGTCCTAATGCAATATTAAAAATGCTAACTAAAATGTCCGTGAATGCAACAAAATGTACTTACGTACTAGCAATTAGCTAGGTCTAAAGGCATTAAATATAACTCTTTTCAAGAGTTATCATTAGGCAACCAAAATTTTATATCATTTCCATTCTTCCCCGAGTGGAGGACATTTTGGAGGATCACGCACATTAGTGGAAGTATTGCAGGCCAGATTTTATTGGCCAACTTTATTTAAATATGCATAAACTTATGTGAAGAGATGTGATCAATGCCAAAGAGTAGAAAATATCTCATAAAGGAATTATATGCCTTTAAGTAATATCCTAGAGGTAGAGTTCTTTAATGTATGGGGTATTGAGTTTTTATGTCCTTTTAATCCTTCTTATGTTAATAGGTACACCTTAGTAGCAGTTGATTATGTATCCAAATAGGTGGTAGCAAAGGCATATCCAACCAATGATGCCAAGGTAATCATGTGCTTTTTACATAAGCATATATTCACAAAGTTTGGGACTCTAAGAGTTTTAATTAGCACTGAAGGATCTCACTCTACGAATAAATGGTTAAACTGGGCACTAGAAATATATGATGTGAAGCACAAAGTGGTCACAACCTATCATCCGTAGACGAATGGGCAAGCTTAGTTAGCAAATAGAGAAATCAAAGGTATACTTGAAAAGGTAGTATGTCCAAATCGTAGAGATTGGTCTAAGAGACTTATTGAAGTTCTATAGGCTTATTGAATGACATTCAAACCTCCTTTAGGGATGTGTCCCTATCGATTAGTGTTTGGGAAAGCATACCATTTACCTTTAGAGCTTGAGCATAGAGCTTATTGGGATCTTAAGCAACTCAATCTGGGTTTAAAAATCGCTGGAGAAAAATAGATGTTATAACTTGATGAATTAGAAGAACTACGAATGTTCTCTTATGAAAATGCCAATTTTCTTAAACAACAAACTAAGATGTGACATAACAAGCACAATGTCACATCCCAAAAATCGGGGGTTAGTAGAATTGGGTTTTTGAATCGAGAGAGAGTGGTCATGCCCTAATTTTTGAGATTATCTATGCATTTTTAGGAAATAAATGAGGTATTGATTTGTTGGTTAAGTGTTAATGAAACGTTCCTTGAAACCCAAGTTCAAATCCCTCATCTCGTACCATTTTTATTATTTTACAAATTTTGCATCAAACCCTAGTATGTAACGTGCCTTGTTTTTAAAATAAATATTACAAAATTATTTCAAGAATGAGGAAATAGCCCAATGGTTAAAAGAAATATGAGAAAGCGTGGAAGTTAGATTAAGGTCTCAAGTTCGATTCCTTTCCCTTGCAAAATAGCTTAATTTTTGCTAAAATTTATCTTTCTCCTTATTTTTTGCCGCCCAAGCCTTGAACTCTAAGTATAAATACAACTTTTTCTTATATTTTTCAGCCTGTATGTCAATTTTTCCCTACCCTAGCCGTTCACCTTCTTCCTCTTCTATTTTCTCTTCAATTTTATTTCTTTCTTCCTTTGTGTGCCGCCACCAAGGCCATCAAGGTTCACTATCAATTTCTCTTCTTTTTGTAACGAGTTTTTGCAACGAGATTTTGTTTGGCCCCATTTCAAATATACACATGGGTAGACACACGAGATAGGCCAAGGCCGTGTGTCCAAACTTTGAATGTTCACATGGTCGGGGCTATGTCTCACGGTCGTGTGACCCTTGTTTTCCAAATTTTCATGTTTTTCCCAAAAAAATTTATTTTGTTTCGATTTGATCCCAGATTTTTCCCAAACTATTTTTAGGGCTCCGTAGACTCGATTTAAGGCCCATGAGTGTATTTTTTTCCAATATTAGATTCAATTGTTATATGTTAGAATTTAATTTATATAATTATTTTTGTTGTGAAGTTAACTGTTCTGTTTTGCTCTGTAATACTCCGTGACTCTAATCTGGCAATGGAGACAAGATAAATGTGTTATATTTAGTGGTATCAGAGCTACAGTCTAGTTCGTTCTAGAACTAATGTAGCGCGTAATGAGTCTAGAATATGCATGCCACATATGATTGCGATTGTGTGATGCTTTTCATTCTTTCTAACAACATATTTTCTTATAGGTAAAATATTTCGATCAAATCAAACTGGGCCGTAGTTAATGAAGTTGAAAGTAATGTTCAAGATTCCAACCCAGAAGCAAGTCAAAGTGCGTCAGTTCTGTAATTTTTTGGTGATGAAATGAAATGTGTATTTTATGACATGATGAATCAATGGTTCAACGAGTCTAATCAAGCCAACCTTGTGACTCCGCAGAATCAGTGGTTCAACGAGTCTAACCGAGCCAACCTTGTGACTCCGAACTCCACCCTTTACAATGCCTCCTTCGGCACCTCCATGTCCTCAAAACCCTGTGCCTACTGTAGTTCTTCGCTCTTCGGTTGATAAAATATAGAAATGTGGAGCTAAAGAATTTAGGGGTAAGATCGATGATGATCCTTCAAAAATTTAATACTGGTTAGAGAATACGAAGAGAGTTTTCATAGAATTAATGTGTACACCTAAAGATTGTTTAAGATGTGTCATTTTGTTGTTAAAAAGTGAAGCATACTTGTGGTGGGATACTTTAACCACAATGACTTCTAATGACCGTATTAACTAGGACTTCTTTCAGACAGAAATCAGGAAGAAATATGTTAGCCGATTGTATCTTGACAAGAAAAATAAAGAGTTTCCAGAATTGAAACAAGGGAATCGATCAGTAGCCGAGCATAAAGGGAAGTTTGTATAGTTAAGCAAGTTGCTAATGTTTTCCCCGAAGAATTACTAGGGTTACCACTGAGTAGAGAAGTTGATTTTGTAATAGAACTTGTGTCGGGAACAACTCTAATTTCAATAGCTCCATACAGAATGGCTCCTACTGAGTTGAAAGAGTTGAAAGAACAGTTGCAGAAATTGTTAGACCGTGGTTTCATTCAACCGAGTGTGTCGCATTGGGGTGCACCAATTTTGTTTGTGAAAAAGAAAGATGGATTGGTGAGATTATGCATAGAATATAAACAACTAAATCAGGTTACCATCAAGAATAAATATTCGTTACCATGCATTGATGATTTGTTCAATCAGTTAAAAGGAGCTATAGTGTTTTCAAAAATTGATTTTCGATCCGGATATTATCAGTTGTACTTAAGACTACATTTAGAACTCGATACGAACATTATGTGTTTTTAGTAATGTTGTTTGGTTTGACTAATCCTATTGCTACATTTATGGACTTGATGAATTGGGTATTTCAGCCGTATTTAGATCGATTTTTTGTGGTATTCATTGATGATATATTAATATATTCGATAAACAAGTCAGATCATGTCGAGCATTTCAGAATTGTGTTACAAACTCTGAGTAAAAAACAACTTTATGTGAATTTCAGTAAATGCAAATTTTGCTTACGAGAGGTTGGATTTCTAGGTCATGTAATCTCTGCTGACGATATCCGGGTTGATCTGAATAAAATATCGACAATTGTTGATTGAAAAGTTCCGAAGAATATTATTGAGGTACGCAGCCTTTTGGGTTTAGCGGGGTATTATCGGTGTTTTGTTAAAAACTTCTCTATTTTAGCAACTTCGATGACAAAGTTATTGCAAAAAGATGTTAAATTTGTTTGGTCTGATAAATGTTAGAACAGCTTTGATCCATTGAAGAATATGTTAACTGAAGCTCCAGTGCTGACTCAACCTGAAACCAAAAAAGAGTTTACTGTTTATTGTTATCCGTCTCTTTGTGGTTTATGTTGTGTTTTGATGCAAAATGGGAAAGTGATTGCTTACGCCTCGAGGCAATTAAAACCTCATGAATGGAATTATCCAACACATGATTTGGAACTTGTTGCAGTTGTGTTTGCATTAAAGATCTGGCGACACTATTTATATAGTGAGAAATGTCACGTTTTTACTGATCATAAAAGCCTAAAATATGTTATGACTCAGAAGGATTTTAACTTACGACAATGAAGGTGGCTCGAATTATTAAAAGATTATGAGTTAGTATTTGATTACCATACTAGGAAAGCCAACGTTTTAGCGGATGCGTTGAGTCGTAAATCTTTGTTTTCCTTGAGAACTTTGAATGCAAGCTTATTGATGGATTGCGATGGTTCCATTTTGGCTGAGTTGAAAGTGAGGCTGGTATTCTTGTCAGAGATTCAAGAACTTCAAAAGAACGACTCTGAATTTTTAATGAAAAGTGAAGCTGTGAAAAACAAGCAGACAATTGATTTTGATATTGGAACCGATGATTGTTTATATTTCCGTAGACGTCTTTGTGTACCAAAAGATTCTAAATTAAGACAAAATTTGTTAAATGAAGCTCACAATAGTGTTTATTCGATACATCATGGGAGTAGCAAAATGTATAATGACCTGAAGCAACGCTATTGGTGCACTGGTATGAAATGAGAGATTATAAAATTCGTAACTAGATGTTTGATTTGTCAGTACGTGAAAGTGTAACAGCTCGATTTTGGATCTAGTCGAAACAGTGGTTTCGAGACAATAAATCTGATGCAGTACAATTTATTTTTATTATATTTCTATTGTCTATAGTTTTATGAAATGATTTCATGAAAATTTCGTTCGAAAATTTTGACATTTGGGCACTTAATTTAGTAAAAAAGACTAAATTATAAAAAGTGCAAAAGTTGAGTTCTACTTGTTAAAGGTGTCCAGTTGCTATGAAATTTTAAATTAGAGGTCTTTAGTTGGTAATTAGACCATTGGATAAGTTAGTGGACAAAAATGGACATGAATAGGTGAAATTTCCAAGTTATGCATTAAGGGCATTTTGGTCATTTGGTAAATAAATGAATAAAAAAGGAAAATTAAGCCAAATTTTTTTTCCATCTTCTTCTCCATGTGCCGAAATTTAGAACGTCACCATAGCTAGGGTTTTTTCAACTTCCAAGCTTGATTGTAAGTACATCCTAGCCCCATTTTTAATGCTTTTTACATTTTTGAAGTCGTTATCATCCGATCTATCTATTTGTACCATTAATTTGAGTTATGGTTGATGTCTAGGGTTTGACGCATGTTACACATGTATGTGTTTTGTTGGCTAATGGTAGGTTATGCATGTTTGATGTGTGATAGACAACTTTTACTAAGTGATTTTTCATGAAAATACCTAAAAAGGACCTATTTGTAAAAAGTTGTAAAATGGGTAGTAAAAATATGATTTAATGGAAAATGTGGGCTGCTATAAGCATGAAATTGATCCGGCTAGCCTTGGGTTATCAAGAAATTGAATACATTTCATTTTACGAGCCTAGGGACTAATTTGTAAAAATGTAAAACTTAAGGGGCAAAAAGGTAATTTTGCCATAATGTGATGTTTGGACTGATCTGAGTAATGTGAATATTAAATAAGCTAAATTTTCTATTACAGATCAAGAAAACGAAGTTCAGACCTTGATCGGGGAAAGAATAAGGTGTTTGACAATTAAATCGTTTTCTACTATTTTGTACCGAGGTAAGTTCGTGTGTAAATAAAGGCAATTTTATATTTGTATTTTTATATGTTTTATTATGCATGAATTGTATAAATGACAATGTGGATACGTTCGACGGAGAAATGACAAGTGAGAAATCCCGTTTGAATCCTAGGAATAGATTAAGATACGAGTGACATGTCACTAGGAAACCATGTGATATATGTGATTTATATGATCTGGGTGCTGGTCTTGCACGTATACTAGTGGTTGGGTAGTCCGGCATGTGTTGCGGATACCTGACAACTTGTGTGAGCGGCACTGCGTAGTTACGTCTTGACTGACAGCTTGTGTGAGCAGGCCCGTGATTAGCTCGAGAGCGAGCCCCTATGTGTTATGAGATATGAGGTAGCATTGGCTACGTATGTGGCACTTATGTGCAAGACTTTCCGTGTATCCGATTAGTATTCCAAGTGTTCAACGGGTATGTCAAAAACGAGAAAGAGTAGGATATGTTACGAGTTGGTATAAGTATGTACGAAAAACTCATAAGAATGAGCTCGGTATGTGATGAACACTTGGTAAGATTAAGAATGATTAAGTTATGTTTATGAACCTATGATGACAATTATGTAACTTGTGTTATACTAATTGTATGATATTCATGTTTAATGTTGTTTAATGTTGCTTATTATTTTCATGTGAACTTACTAAGCTATAAAGCTTACTCCCCTTCCTTTCCTTTATCTTATAGTGTAACCAAGCCAGCTCGGGATTGGAGATTTTTCGGTGATCCATACACACTATCTATAACAATTATTTTGGGTACCAATGAATTTAGCATTTGGAGTTATGGAATGCATAGGGGACTTGGTCATTTTGTTATGTGTCATAATTTATTTGGCCAAATATGTTGGCTTATAATGGTTGAAAGTTCATTTTGTAAATGGCCATTGAAATTGGCTAATGTTGGTATAAGTAAGTTATATGATGATGCCTTTCATGGATGTGGGTGTTTACATGATTTGAGTTGATAAGCATGTGATGTTTGTCTATGATAGATGGTTGCATGTGAATGATGTGTTGATGTCTTGATTGTGGCTGATTGGTTGTATGTAATATGCTTGGATTGGTGTAATATGATGTTGTGTATGTATGTACAAGTAACCTTATTGTTGTCCACATAGGTAGACACAGAGGCGTGTGTCTAGGCCATGTGTTTGCCTCATGGGCATGTGTTTCGGCCGTGTGTCCCCTGCACCTTAATTGATGCAAAACTAAATGTCCAGAATTGAGCACACGGGCAGAGACACGTGCGTGTGTCTCGGCTGTGTGTGCTACACGGCCTTGGACACGGGCGTGTGTCTCGGTCGTGTGAAGTCTGCACCTATTTTATGAAAAATTATGGAAATCAAATTGACCACACGGGCATGTGGCGCGGCCGTGTGGCACAAGTCAGAGAGCACCCTATTTTGAACACGGCCTGTAGCACGGGCGTGTCCCTTGGACCACACGGGCGTGTGATCCCTGTAACATGGAAAATTTTCTAAGTTTTGTAAAATTTTCTAAAGTTCTCGGTTTAGTCCCGAATCACTTCCAAATAATGTATTGAGCCTCGTAGGCTCGTTTTAGGGACGATATGAATTTGTATGAAAGGTTTTTAATTTGGATGGAAATTTATTACTCGAAAATGCATGTTTGCTTGTGTTTATGTCCGGTAATGCCTCGTACCCTGTTCCGGCATTGAATACTGGTAAGGGGTGTTACAGAAAGCATAACATCAGGTTTTGTCAGGTTTATTACAACCTGTAATGATTCCTGAGTGGAAATGGGAGCGGATCACTATGGATTTTGTTTCAAGGTTACCATTGACTCCAAACAAAAAATACTCAATCTGGGTTATAGTTGATAGATTGACGAAATCTGCTCACTTTATACATGTTAAATCTAAATATTCACTCAAGAAGTTGGCAAAGTTATATGCTGTAGAAATTGTGAGATTACACGATGTTCCTCTGTCAATAATATCCGATCGTGATCTGAGGTTTACTTCTAGATTTGGGGGTAAATTACACAAATCTTTGGCTTCCAAATTTAATTTTAGTACCAATTTTCATCCGCAAACAGATGGTCAATTTGAGTGAGTAATATAAAATTTAGAAGATATGTTGCGGTGTTGTATTATTGATTTCGAAGGTAGTTGGGAACAGTACTTACCATTAGCTAAATTTGCCTATAATAACAGTTATCAATCGAGCATAAAAATGGAACCGTACGAGGCTTTATATGGCCAGAAATGCTGAAGTCCATTGTACTGGGCCGAATTAAATGAAAAAAAGGTAGCTGGGGTTGATTTGGAACGAGAAGTTGAAGATACAGTTAGAATCATTCGTGACAATTTGAAAGCTGCATCTGATCGTCAGAAATCCTATGCTAATTTGAAACGTAAAGATATAGAATTTTCTGTTGGTGAGAAAGTTTTTTTTAAAAGTCTCGCCTTGGAAGAAAGTGTTGCATTTTGGCAGAAAGGGAAAACTCACTCCAAGATTTATCGGACCGTGCGAAGTTTTAGAAAGAATCGGACCTATGGCTTATCGTTTGAAACTCCCTCTAGAACTCGATAGAATCCATAATGTATTTCACGTCTCAATGCTTCACCGTTACCGTTCTAACTTGTCACATGTTTTGACTACGGATGAAATTTAAATACAACCCAATTTGACTTATGATGAGGAGCCTGTTAAGATTTTAGCTCGGGAAATATTAGCTTACGAAATAAAATAGTTGAGAAATAAATCTGTGCCACTAGTTAAAGTCTTATGTCATCGTCATGGGGTAGATGAAGCTATGCGGGAAATAGAAGAAACCATGAAATCCCAATATCCAAACCTTTTCTCCGGTAAGATTTTCGAGGACTGTTATTTCTTTAGGCCGGAGAGTTGTAATATCCCACTTTTTGTTAGTGTTGGAAATAGTGGTTTCGAGACCATAATTCCGGCTAATAAGCTTGTAATTTATATGTATTTAATATTTTTAGGGTTGTGTGATTGTCGTATTAGATTTGGTCAACTGATTTTATTGTTTACTTAGTTAATTTAAGAAAAAGGACTAATTTGTAAAAGTCGTAAAATCTAATCATAATTGAATTGTAATGATTTGATGGCTTAATTATCAAACGATAGAGGACTTATGTAGTTGATAAACCGTAAAACTAACATATTTTAATCCCACATTTAGTATGCTTTTGGATGAATTATCCCCTATTTTATGTAAAAAAGGTGCTCTTAATCCTTTCTTTTCATGTTATATACTCAAGAAAGCACCAGAGGATGAAAAGAATGAGAAACAGGCTTAAAACTGGCCAAATGGGCCAAAGCACGAAAACGACACGGCCTGGACCTAAGAACACGGCCGTGCCTCATCAACGAAGTCCACACGGCCTGGCCACGACTTACACGGGCGTGTGCCAGAGGCCGTGCCCCTACTGTTTGGACTTAGGGGCAAAGAAACACATTCCAAAAGCTTATAAATACACCCTAAGTATGACCTGAAAGGGGAGCCCAAAGTTATCGTTTAGGGGTGTCTTGCTAGGCCAGAGAGGGCAGATTTGTGGGGATTCGCTCAGGGATAGCCAGTTGATCCATCCCAAGAAGCCATAATTATACTCAAGACGGAGGATCTCCTCTTCAATTCCTTCAGGGAGTTTTAGGGATTTCTTATGTTTTGTTTTATCTTTTCTTCTGAGATGTTTTCTTTTATTGTTATGAACTAAACCCTCAGATACCTGAGGGGGATGAAACTTAGATGAATCTTGTTATCGTTTGCTGAACTATATGATAAATAGTTGGTTTGTTCTTAATTCTTGTGTTGATATTTCGCGGATATCAATTCAAATTTGATGTGCTTAGGTGGAGCAGAAAAAGTCCCTGCCTAAGAGTAGAGCTAGCATAGTTAAGCGGAGTTGATCGCGCGCCTAGAGATAGGGTGACGAGGCGTTGCCGGATTAGGGTGAAACCTAATATGGGAGTCCATAGATCAAGTTAATGCAATTCTAGGGGTTTTAATTAGAAAGAGATTTTAATTAATCAACCTAGGGTTAGACATTATTCGCCTCGAGAGAGGGTTTAATATAAATTAGGGAATCCTACGGATCAAGTGAAGTGAATACATCGTCTGGTTCAGAGTTAGATAACAAGTGAAGTCTAGGTAGATTCTTCCTTGGGTATTGTCCTTATCAACTGGTTTTTCCCAAAAGTATTCTCCCAATTCATTCTTCTTTGTCTTAGAGTCTTTAAGTTTAGTAGTTAATTAATTTAGATTAAACACAAAATCTCTTAATTTTAGGCTAAATAATAAAAATAAAGTTAGTATTAGTACTTTTAGTTCCTTTGGGTTCGACAATCCAGTCTTGCCTAAGCTATACTACTGTTCGATAGGTGAACTTGTCTCAATCGTTGTCAGAGTTAGTTTCCAGGTTCGATCATTCTCTTTATAAATTTTAAAACTCGACAGACATACAATCAAGTTTTTGGCGCCGTTGCCGGTGAACTAAAATATTAAGAAAGCTCAATTTTTATTACTTTAGCCATTATTATTATTATTATTATTTTTACTTTGCTAAATTTTCTTTTATTTGATTTTGGCAGATAGAGGAGATGACATTGAATAACTATCAGTGGCAAGTTATGAGGACAAAGCCAACAAAAGCTGCCGATATCTACAACCTCGACCCAATAACCTGTGCTATCAAACCGCTTAGAGATGTTAAATAAAAGTTTGATGATTTGTGTTCTTCGCAGATACATCCAGTTATGCAAAGACGAAACAAGCGGAGGCGTGGCGAATCTTGAGTACCCACCCTACGGATATGGCATAGAGAACGAACAAGTCCACTCTATGGGTAACTATTCTAGACCTCAAAATAATTTTTATAGTGACACTTATAATGCAGGTTGGAGGTACCATCCTAATTTCTCGTGGGATGATCAAAGTAGCCAATGACCGGAACTTCCTCCAAATTGTCAACAACCACCTTACCAACAGGAAGAGGAGTCAAACCTCGAGGAGATGCTGACAAAATTCATGGCAGCCACAGATACTCATCTCCAAGACACTGAGACCACCCTTAAGAATCAACAGGCATCAATTAAAGGGATCGAGAGCCAAGTTGGGGAACTCACTAAGACAGTTGGACAACTTACTAACACAGTTGGACAACTCGCAAAGATAATTTCCGAACGACCATAAAGGCGTCTACCAAGCAACACTGAGATTAATCCAAAGGAGCAAATCCAAGCCATATCAGCTCAAGAAAGTGAAGGGTTAGAACAGCCCAATTCAAAGCAAGAGAATGTGGTCAAAGAAGGTAAGGTTGAGGTAAATAAGCCAAAACCGGTAATCAAAGAGTACCAACCTCGCATACCATATCCCGAAGCATTAAAGAAAGACCACATAGAGGAACAACTCGATAAGTCTCTTAAACTTTCAAAGAAATTTCTTATTAACTTGCCGTTTCTAGAAGCTCTTTCGCAGATTCCAGATCCTAGACCTCGTGTCAATTAAGAAGAAATTCATGAGGAACGAAAGCTTTGGATCAATGAACTAGACGAGTGGAAGATACACTTCAAAGAAATACACGAAGCAAAAACGAGGCAACTCCACGAGAAACTTAACGATGGGACAACCCAAACTTAAGATAGGAGATCAGCACTGAAAATCTTCCCGGATGGAACAATCGAGGTAACTAATCCTAAATTTAGCACTTTTAAGGTAAACACTACTCGACTTAAACTATATATCAAAAACCGAATTGAACGCATGAGAAAGGATTTTTACCTCCTCAAACCACCCTGATAATGCGAATAAGAGGTAAGTCTAGCTCAAGACTTTAAACGAGCACTTCTCGGGAGGCAACCCGAGCACTAACTCTACTAATTAGTTTCGTTTTATTTCTTTTCGTATTTAGGTGTAGGTTTCCACACCCACACGGCCTTGCACACAACCGTGGCCGTGGCCGTGTGGACACCACGGGTAGGCACATGGGTGTGGACCGTATCTCTATTTAATTTTATTCCTTTTTTTATTTTTATTTTTTTATTTTTATTTTTCTTTTTAATTCCTTTATTATTTTTCTTTTTCTCAATGGCATTTAGATTTAGCTTAGGATACAATAAAATCAGACCGGCTACTTTGAGGATTCAAGTTCAAACGGTTCGAGGCACTTCCCCACGTTCACCTCCCATCCTATCCGGTTTCTTTTCATTGACTCCATCCAAAATTCAGGAAGTCTCACTTCTCTCCATATCTTTTGAATTTATACTTAATTGTCTATATATATATCTTTGTACATTGAGGGCAATGTACATCTTAAGTGTGGGGGGGTGAACAACCTAAAAAGGTGCCTAACTTTTTTTCATTATTCTCAAATTCCTGAAATTAGGTGCCAAGCTTTTTGCATTATTCTCAAATCCTTGAATTATGCCTTGTCTTAACGTAAATTTCTCATATTATCATTAGAATGAAATTTCTGATGATTTATGACTTTTATTGATATGTTTTAGATTAAGTCATTGATAATTGTGAATTGATGATTGAATTCTAATAATACTAGAGAATCAAGCATAATAAGTCTATTTTTCAAGAAAATAAAAAAAAAATTCTAGGTTGTCTACCTGAAATATTACTTTGAAGTTTGAAATTTACGAGGTTTGTAACACCCCAAACTCGGTCAATACGCTACGACCAAATCTGGTATGCTACAGGAAAGGAAATTTGGGAAAACTAACAAAATATCATGGGTTGGAAAAATTTTGTGTTTCGCTTTTGTACCCTCAACGAAAATTTGAAGTAATTGTTTAACTTAGTCCGAATTTCAAAGTCAGGTTCATTTGTTAAAAATCGAATTTTAAGAAATTCCATTTAAACTTGCCAGTTGAAAACGATGTTGCGATTTTGAAGCAAAATCTCTGAATCAATTTGTTACTCGATATCCATCTTTCGTTAGCCATTTGAAAACCCTTGTTCAAAGTTTTTAATTGCAGAAAAACTCCATCTTCTTTAGTTTATTAGACATGGGATGTTCACATTATAACAAAACCCAAATTAAAGATAAAGTGGCCTTATTACAATACCAAAACCCAAACTTAATAGTGAAAATTTAAAATAAAGAAGACGAAATTACTAGAAAACACTGCATGGCCACCTCGAGTGCCCGCTCGGCCAAACCGCGATCTATCGACACTGCAAATTAAGCAGAGGGGTAAGTCACCGAGACTCAGTGTGTAATTCCCCTTATAACACAATCGGGCCTTAAGCCCCCAGATGCACATTGGGCCTTAGCCCACTCAATATAGCATATATCAGATGTATGCAATGCAACCCAGCCCAACCTAGTTTTCCATCCTCTACACACCTGAATCATCCAAACGTTTGTGGCACCAAGCCACTGTGGTACCAAACCACTGGTGGTTCCAAACCACTGGTACAGAGTCACAAATTATAATATATGTGGGGCCAACCCACTTGTGGTACCAAACCACTGGTGACAATCCCTGATGAATATATGTGGGGCCAACCCACTGTGGTACCAAACCACTGGGATGAGTCACGGAAATAATATATGTGGTGCCAAACCACTGTGGTACCAAACCACTGAGACATAGTCACTAGATAAAATTATGTTGGGTCAGCCCACGTGTGGTACCAAACCACTGGTGACAGTCTTAGAATCACATTTCCCCTCTTCACATCATACCCCAAGCCCATGCACATGTTACATACTGAGATGAATGCAAACATGCTCCCAAAGCATAGTGGTGAATTATATCATACATTCCTATATTCAAAAGTAGAACAGTATAGATACTTACCCGGTGTCACCAACCTTACCTATTAAGGGTATCTCGATTCGCCTAAACGATCATTTCGGCTTTCACCCATTTCGATTAATAACGTAATTTTAACAAACAAAGCGTGAGAATTACACACCTGATAACGCGTAACACTAAACTCTCTACGTCGACGCTTTCATTAGCAGGGACAACGACTATTTGCCTATCCCAGGCAGACGTCGGCTCTCTACCACAGCCCGACGGAAAATCTCGAACCGCCGACACAGCACGCCTTTTAAACTTAGGAGTAGGGATTACCGATACACTCTCCACCTCAGCTTGACCGCTTCTTGCATCCATGAAACAGACTTAATCAGAGGTCAGAGAGACGTCGATTGTCTATTAAGGAAATGTTGATTAAGGCAACCAAAACACAAAGGAGAATACTAACTAAGGAATCTGAGAAGATAATCCCTTACCTTGGTTATTAAGAAGTCACACCACACCAGGCTGGCTACGGTCTAAGAGAGACTCTTAAAGTCGGCTAAAGAGATTTCGTTATCCACTTTATTTCAGAGCAATCACGCCATGTTGAAAGAAAGTTAAAAGGGTTAGCCGCGGCTTCTAAAAGAGACAACAATAGCCACTTCGGCTATGACCCCACATAGGACCAAAAACACAAAGAAAGGTGATAGAATCTTCGATTACCTTGCACAAACGAACTATGATCGAAGAGAACCTTCAGCAGTCACAAGCACCTTGCTTTCTGAGATTCGGCTTAAAGCATAGGATGGAAAGAAAAGACTTAGCTGACTCAAGGAGAGATTCGACTTCCTCTTAAAAAGAAAGAAAGAAGAGATTGTCCAAAAGAAAATAAAAGAAAGAACCTTACCTTGAGCAGAGATACCGATTGGCACACAAGAAGATTTGGATATGGTGAAAACTAGCCAAGAACCGAGAGGAGTAGGAATGTCATTTTACTAGAGAAATAGAAAGGAGAGATGGAGATTCGGTTATGGTGAAAGATGTAGGACGAAACACAAAGAGAGGATGATAAGGAGTAAGCTTCGATCAGAGGAGAAAAGAAAGTAAAGTGCAAGAAGACAAGGTGAAGAAGAAGGTTTCGACTTTGGAGAAAAGTGTAGCGCAAAGAAGAAAAGTTGGATGAATAAGGAGGAAAGATTCGGCCAAAGTGACTTTGGTAACCTTGAAGAAAAGTAATGCACAAATGGAAAACGTTGACAACCCAAAAATAAAAAGAGATGAAAAGATGTTGGGAAAAACCAAAAAGAATTCCACACGAAAAGACCTTAGAGGCACTAGGAAAATTCGGCACACCTCAAGTAGCTAAATCGAAAATGCCTCCTCATGCCCCCTAGCCGAATTTCTCCTTCCCACAAACCCCACATTCGGCCAACCACTTCCACCAACATCAAATCCCATGATTCCCTCCTACTTTCACTCTCCTTCTCCCATTCAAACTTGTTGACCTGTTCAAATCCCACAAACACCTCATGGCCACCCATTCAAATGGCTTGACTCATTCAACCAACAACCTTGGAGAGTCCAGCCGAAAGCCACTTCCTTAGCTCCCTAAGCACAAAAAAAAAAAAGCTCCTGAATGCTGCTGACGAGACTCGAACTCCTTCCCCTTGCTACTCCCTTGTGACGCCACTACCCTGCACCTTAAGTGGCGCCTTCTTGCCACTCCACCACACTTCTTCTTGTGTCAACAAACACAAGAAATTACCCTTAAGACCTGCCTCAACCAGCTTTCCCCTAAAGAGCCTAAAAACAAAATTTTCACCAAGGCTCAAGCTTAACCCCGAGCCTTTCCGGGACCCCTAAACATACTAAATTAACAAACTGAGCATGCCAACACACAGCAAACAAAAAATACAGAGCCCCTAATTCCCGGATGTTACACTTTTACCCCCTTAAAGAAATTTCGGCCTCGAAATTTACCTGATCAAAAGAGGTGAGGGTATTGCTGTCGCATCACATCCTCTGGCTCCCACGTGGCTTACTCTGAACCGTGATTTTGCCATAACACTTTAACCAATGGAACCGTCTTCCTTCTCAATACTATAACATCTCGGTCCAAGATCTGAACTGGTTCCTCCTCAAAGGATAAATCAGGTCTTACTTTGATTTCTTCCACCGACACTATGTGAGATGGATCCAATCGGTAGCGCCTTAACATCGAGACATGGAATACATCATGTATATTCCTCAATTCTGAAGGTAACTCCAGCTGATACGCCACTGGTCCCATACGTTTCAACACTCGATACGGCCCGATGAACCTGGGGCTCAACTTGCCCTTCCGTCCAAACCTTAAAACCTTCTTCCACGGTGAAACTTTTAGGAAAACCTGATCACCCACTGCAATATCTATATCCTTAAGCTTCAGATCTACATAAGATTTCTGCCTGTCGGAAGCTTCCTTCAACCGAGCCTGAATCAACTTAACCTTTTCCTCTGTCTCTGAAACCAATTCCGATCCCAACAACTGTCGTTCACCCAACTTTGTCCAACAGGTAGGTGTACGACACTTACGACCATACAACGCTTCGTAAGGTGCCATCTTAATGCTGGATTGATAACTATTGTTGTATGCGAATTCTGCCAACGGTAGAAAATCATCCCAACTACCCCTGAAGTCGATAACACAGCCTCTCAACATGTCTTCCAAGATCTGAATTACCCTCTCGATCGACCATCGATGCGTGGATGAAAAATGTCTTTGAAATCCAGTCTTGTACCCAATGCTTGATGCAACGCCTTCAGAATCGCGATGTAAACCTGGGGTCTCTGGTTCGATATGATAGACACAGGTACCCCATGCAACCTCACGATCTCTGCCACATACAACTTGGCTAACTTCTGTAGTGAATAATCAACCCGAACCGGTATGAAGTGAGCGAACTTCGTCAACCAATCAACAATTACCCACACTGAATCTTTCTTCGTAGGCGTAAGGGGTAGCCCACTAACAAAGTCCATCGTTATCCTCTCCCACTTCCAAAGTGGAATTTTCACTGGCTGTAGCAACCCTGAAGGCAACTGATATTCCGCCTTCACCTGCTGACACATTAAGCACTTACTCACAAAATCGGTCAACTCTTGTTTCAGACCAGGCCACCAAAACTGTTCCCGCAGATCCCGATACATTTTACTCCTACCAGGATGCATAGCGTATGGACTACTATGCGCTTTCTGCAGAATCTTCTGCCTTAACTCAGAATCCTTTGGCATACAAACCTTTCCCCGAAAGCACAAAACCCCATCACTGTTCACACTAAAATCTTCTGCCTCACCCCCTGCCACTAACTGAAATTTTGAACTTAGCGATTCATGAGATAACTGCTTTTCTTTAATCTGACTGACCCAAGAAGGCTTCACTTGAAGTTCTGCTAGCAAACTCCCATCACCATACAAGCTGAGATGCGCAAACATTGCTCTCAAGTCCGATATTACCTTACGGCTCAACACATCTGCCACTACGTTAGCTTTACCCGGGTGGTACTCGATCGAACAGTCATAATCCTTCAACAGCTCAATCCACCTCCGTTGCCTTAAATTTAACTCCTTCTGGGTAAGGAGCTATTTCAGGCTCTTGTGATCTGTATAGATAATGGACTTCTCCCCATACAGGTAGTGTCTTCAGATCTTCAGAGCGAACACTACCGCAGCTAACTCTAGATCATGCGTGTGATAGTTCACTTCATGTGGTCTCAATTGCCTAGACGCATATGCTACCACTTTCCCCTCTTGCATCAACACACATCCTAACCCTGTGTGTGACGCATCACAGTAGACGATAAACTCCTTTCCAGCCTCAGGCTGAATCAACACTAGTTCTTCAGTCAAAATCCACTTCAACTTCTCAAAACTTTCCTGCTGCTTGTCTTACCAGACAAACGGTACCCCTTTCCATAATAGCTTGGTTAACGGTGCAGCTATTAACGAGAACCCCTCAACAAACCTTCTGTAGTACCCAGCCAGACATAGAAAACTTTGAATTTCCGCCACAGACTTAGGCGGTTTCCAGTTCAACACAGTTTCAATCTTCCTAGGATCAACCCTAATCCCCTCGACAGACACGACATGTCCCAGAAAAGTAACTTCTCTCAACCAAAATTCACAGTTACTGAATTTGGCGTACAACTGCTTCTCTCGCAGAATCTGCAGAACCACTCGAAGATGCGAATCGTGCTCCTCCTCCGTCCTTGAATAAACCAAGATATCATCTATGAACACCACGACAAATCGATCCAGATAGGGTTGGAATACTCTAGTGACCATAACGAGTTCGAAAGGTTGTCTTATGAATATCTGCCTCCTTGACCTTAAGCTGATGATATCCTGACCTCATGTCAATCT
The DNA here is from genome assembly GCA_025698515.1 of Gossypium sturtianum. Taxonomy (NCBI): domain Eukaryota; kingdom Viridiplantae; phylum Streptophyta; class Magnoliopsida; order Malvales; family Malvaceae; genus Gossypium; species Gossypium sturtianum. Next base: position 65,062,690 of record CM046946.1, on the reverse strand, counting down.
TTGAGAAAACCGAAGTGCCTCGTAGTTGATCAAACAAGTCGTCAATCCTCGGTAACGGGTACTTGTTCTTAATCGTCAACTTGTTCAGTTGCCTATAGTCAATGCACATCCGCATCGACCTGTCCTTCTTCTTGACGAACAACACCTGTGCTCCCCATAGAGACACACTTGGTCGGATAAAACCCCAGTCCAACAGTTCTTGAATCTGAGCTTTTAGTTCCACCAGCTCTTTTAACGCCATCCTATATGGAGCAATGGATACTGGAGCTGTTCCCGAAAGAAGATCAATACCGAACTCTACCTCGCGATCCGGAGGTAACCCTGGAAGCTCTTCTGGAAAAACATAAGAGAATTCCTTCACTGTTCTAACATCCTTTACAGACAATTCTTTGGCTTCCAACGCACTGATGAAAGCAAAGAAAGCCTCGCATCCTTTTCTCACCATCCTTTCAGCCTTAAGAGCAGACACTACATTGGACAGATAATTCCTTCTTTCACCTATCACTATCACCTCATTATCCTCGGAAGTTCTCTACACCATGCGCTTAGTCGCACAATCCAAGTTCGCTTGATACTATACTAACCAGTCCATGCCTAAGATCAAATCGAACTCGCCGAACGGCAGTTCCATCAAGTTAGCTAGAAAAACTATCCCTTGAACTTCTAAAGGCACACTCCTAAAAAGTGTGTTCACCACTACAGATTGTCCTAAAGGGCTAATCACAGTCATCTTTCTAGAAGCAATCTCAGATTCTATGTTCAAAGTTCCAGACACAGTGCTAGCAACATAAGAATGCGTAGACCCAATATCTATCAGTGCTGTAAAGGGTGAACCGAAAATAAGGAACGTACCGGTTATGACGTCCGGTGCATCGCCCTCCTCTCGGCGTCTAGCTGCATAGACCAACCCAGGCTGCCTCGCATCTATATTCCCAGCATTTCTGCCCGGTGCTCCCCGTCCTCGACCAAAGCCATTTTCCCCCCTGGCCGAACCACGACCTCTCTGTGGTTGCTGCCCACCTCTTCTGAATTGCGAATTTCCCTGACCTTCTGACTGCGCTCTGAGTGGCTCCCGTTGACAATCCATTATCCGATGATCCATAGACCCACACCCGAAACATCCTCTATTAGCTGCACAGCACTCCCCAGAATGAAATTTCCCACATCGAGCATACTGCGGAGGCCAACTAACAGCAACAGGCTTCACAACACAACTCGGCCCATCTAACCTAGGCCTCTTTCGAAAACCCGTAGCAGATCCAGACGACCCAAAATTCCTTTTATTCCTACCACTGTCCCTGTCCTGATTCTGCTTTTCGTACTGCTTCACCTCCTCGGCTATCTTAGTCTTCTCAACTAAAACAGCAAATTCTCTTTCCCGTTGCGGACCTATCAGTACTCGCAACTCATCCCTCAGACCATCTTCAAATCGGACACAACGCTCATGATCTGTTGCAACGATACCTTGAGCATAACAGCTTAGACGTAGGAATTCTGCCTCATACTTGGCCACTGACTTACTCCCCTGAACCAAGTTTAGGAATGCCTTTTGCTGAGCGTCCACATAGCTCGACCCAATATAATTTCCTTGAAATGCTGATTTAAAGAAGTCCCAAGTAATGCGGTCAGCTGCTGTACCATCCCTTACCATAAGCCACCACTGATATGCCTCATCTCCAAGAAGAGAAATTACTCCTTTCAATTTCTCTTCTGCGGTACAATCAAGATCATCCATGATCCGTTTCACTGCCTCCAGCCAGTACTCCGCTACATTAGGAGCCACACCAGAAGTGCCCTTAAACATTTTAGCCCCGTTAGCTCGGAGTCGCTCAAACACAGATTTTCGAGCTACTGATCCCATGCTCGCTCCAGTGACTCGCTCCAAAACACGTAACATAGCCTGAGACACAGCATCATCTCCACCAGTTTGATCCTGCAATTCTGCTTCCGCCACCGGCGATGCTGGCACTTCACCTTCCGGCCCATGCCCAGATTCTGAAGGTTCAGCCCCGACACCTCAGCCTCTTCCAATGCCTCGCATACCACGTCCACGACCTCTAGCGCTCATGACTACTAATCTGACTTAATCTAATTAAAAGTTTTATGAATTAGAACTTCTTTCATTGTTTATTACCGAACAGTCTTATGGGAAATAGCATTAGAAGTAGTTCTCGTAAATACATATACACCTATAGGTCTTAGTCTCTAAAGTTGAATTTCTTAGTACTAGCAATCATAGCACAATACAATTACTTTATGCAAAACAACCAATAGTCAGAAGACTTACCGTGCGGATTTGGTGCTAGAGACTCAAGTGCCATGCTTCCAGAAAACATGTACTTTTTTCTAAACCATTTTCTAAACCAACATTCGAAAACATTTTTGAACCTCACACCCACAGCCAAGTTTTTGAAATCTCGGCTCTGATACCACAATTATAACACCCCAAACTCGGTCAATACGCTACGACCAAATCTGGTATGCTACAGGAAAGGAAATTTGGGAAAACTAACAAAATATCATGGGTTGGAAAAACTTTGCGTTTCATTTTTGTACCCTTAGCGAAAATTTTAAGTAATTGTTTAACTTAGTCTGAATTTCAATGTTAGGTTCATTTGTCGAAAATTGAATTTTAAGAAATTCAATTTAAACTTGCCAGTTGAAAACAATATTGCTGTTTTTAAGGAAAATCTATGAATCAATTTGTTACTCGATATCCATCTTTCGTTAGCCATTTGAAAACCCTTGTTCAAAGTTTTTAATTGCAGAAAAACTCCATCTTCTTTAGTTTATTAGACATGCGATGTTAACATTATAATAAAACCCAAATTAAAGATAAAGTGGGCTTATTACAATACCAAAACCCAAACTTAATAGTGAAAATTTAAAATAAAGAAGACGAAATTACTAGAAAATACTGCATGGCCACCTCGAGTCTGCCTCGGCTCCAAATCCGCGATCTATCGATTACCTGCAAATTAAGCAGAGGGGTGAGTCACCGAGACTCAGTGTGTAATTCCCTTTATAACACAATCGGGCCTTAAGCCCCCAGATGCACATTGGGCCTTAGCCCACTCAATATAGCATATATCACATGTATGCAATGCAGCCCAGCCCAACCTAGTTTTCCATCCTCTACACACCTGAATCATCCAAACGCCTGTGGCACCAAGCCACTGTGGTACCAAACCACTGGTGGTTCCAAACCACTGGAGATAGAGTCACAAATTATAATATATGTGGGGCGAACCCACTTGTGGTACCAAACCACTGCTGACAATCCCTAATGAATATATGTGGGGACAACCCACTATGGTACCAAACCACTGGGACGAGTCACGGAAATAATATATGTGGTGCCAAACCACTGTGGTACCAAACCACTGAGACATAGTCACTGGATAAAATTATGTGGGGCCAACCCACGTGTGATACCAAACCACTGGTGACAGTCTTAGAATCACATTTCCCCTCTTCACATCATACCCCAAGCCCATGCACATGTTACATACTGAGATAAATGCAAACATGCTCCCAAAGGACAGTGGTGAATTATATCATACATTCCTATATTCAAAAGTAGAACAGTATAAATACTTACCCGGTGTCACCAACCTTATCCACGAGGGTATCTCGACTGCCTAAATAGTCATTTTGACTTTTAGCCAGCTTAGTTAATAACATAATTTTAACAAACAAAATGTGAGAATTACACACCTGATAATGCGTAACACTAAACTCTCTATGTTGACGCTTTCACTAGCAGGGACAACGACTATTTGCCTATCCCAGGCAGACGTCGGCTCTCTACCACAGCCCGGCAGAAAATCCCAAACCGCTGACACAGCACGCCTTTTAAACTTAGGAGTAGGGATTACAGATACACTCTCTACCTCAGCTTGACCGCTTCTTGCATCCATGAAACAGACTTGATCAGAGGTCAGAGAGACGTCGATTGTCTATTAAGGAAATGTTGATTAAGGAAACCAAAACACAAAGGAGAATACTAACTAAGGAATCTAAGAAGATAATCCCTTACCTTGGTTATTAAGAAGTCACACCACACCAGGATGGCTACGGTCTAAGAGAGACTCCTAAATTCGGCTGAAGAGATTCGGTTATCCACTTTATTTCAGCGCAATCACGCCATGTTGAAAGAAAGGTAAAAGGGTTAGCCGCGACTTCTAAAAGAGACAACAATAGCCACTTCAGCTATGACCCCACATAGGACCGAAAACATGAAGAAGGGTGATAGAATCTTTGATTGCCTTGCGCAAATAAACTCTGATCGAAGAGAACCTTCAGCAGTCACAAGCACCTTGCTTTCTGAGATTCGGCTTAAAGCATAGGATGGAAAGAAAAGACTTAGCTGACTCAAGGGGAGATTCAACTTCCTCTTAAAAAGAAAGAAAGAAGAGATTGTCCAAAAGAAAATAAAAGAAAGAACCTTACCTTGGGCAGAGATACCGATTGGCACACAAGAAGATTCGGATATGGTGAAAACTAGCCAAGAACCGAGAGGAGTAGTAGTGTCGGTTTACTAGAGAAATAGAAAGGAGAGATGGAGATTTGGTTATGGTGAAAGATGTAGGATGAAACACAAAGAGAGGATGATAAGGAGTAAGCTTCGATCAGAGGAGAAAAGAAAGTAAAGTGCAAGAAGACAAGGTGAAGAAGAAGGTTTCGGCTTTGGAGAAAAGTGTAGCACAAAGAAGAAAAATTTGGATGAATAAGGAGGAGAGATTCGGCCAAAGTGACTTTGGTAACCTTGAAGAAAAGCAATGCAAAAATGGAAAAGGTTGACAACCCAAAAATGAAAAGAGATGAAAAGAGGTTGGGAAGAACCAAAAAGAATTCCACACGAAAAGACCTTAGATGCACTAGGAAAATTCGGCACACCTCAAGTAGCTAAACCAAAAATGCTTCCTCATGCACCCCTAGCTGAATTTCTCCTTCTCACAAACCCCACATTTGGCCGACCACTTCCACCAACATCAAATCCCATGATTCCCTCCTACTTTCACTCTCATTCTCCCATTCAAACTTGTTGACCTGTTCAAATCCCACAAACACCTCATGGCCACCCATTCAAATGGCTTGACTCATTCAACCAACAACCTTGGAGAGTCCAGCCGAAAGCCACTTCCGTAGCTCCCTAAGCATAAAAAAATAAAGCTCCTAAATGCTGCTGACGAGACTCGAACTCCTTCCCCTTGCTGCTCCCTTGTGACGCCACTACCCTGCACCTTAAGTGGCACCTTCTTGCCACTCCACCACACTTGTTCTTGTGTCAACAAACACAAGAAATTACCCTTAAGACCTGCCTCAACCAGCTTTCCCCTAAAGAGCCTAAAAAGAAAATTTTCACCAAGGCTCAAGCTTAACCCCGAGCCTTCTCGGGACCCCCAAACATACTAAATTAACAAGCTAAGCATGCCAACACACAACAAACATAAAATGCAGAGCCCTTAATTCCCGGATGTTACAAGGTTGACATCAAAATACCCATAATTTTTGTGAGATTTTGAGCCTTGTAGAGTATAAATTCTTTTTCTTGCTCACTTCATTGATTATGAGTGTGTCAACATTGATTTGTTATTCTAGAACTTGCATCGATTATACATGTCGAGACCACACCCTTTGATTTGATATACAGAGATGATAAAGGCACTTAGGATTTAACCCACTTACTCCACTAAAAGCCTACCTTCATAATTAACCCCTAGTGAACCCGTTTAATCCTAACAACCTTTTTACTGACTTACCCACTAATACTAACCCAAACACCCTTTGTATTTATTATCACCATCCTTTTTAACTACCCTTATATCGAGATTTGATTTGATTAATAGCCTAACTATGTTTTTTATTTTAGTAATTTATCCTTTGTTATGTATTTATGATGTAAAAAAAATCAAAAGTATTCAGTATTAGTTTTGTGATTAAAGAGCTTATACGTTTGAATTCCAAATATTGAAGAAGAAGCTCAGAGTATTGGTATTTTTCAAATTGATGTAATCACTTTTATTTAGTTCGTTGTTTCTAGTTAGGTAATTTGTCAATTCAATCTCGATTCTAACCCTCTAATTCAGCCTTTAACCACACCTTAAACCCAAGCCCCATTACAACCTTGTTAAAGACCTTTTGATTTGTGTATCATCTCATTTAATAGTGGTGGAGATTTGATTTTCATGCAAGCCTATGGGATTAACTTTTCAGGTTTGACATTTGAGTGCTTAATTCTGAACCTTAAACACCTTGAGTGATTTGAGTGAATCTTTAGTAAGGATGTCAATTCTTGTCTGTTTTGAACCAGAGGTAATTATTTAGATGAGGGAAAATACTTATGTTTTGTTCTAAAAATGTATGACTTAGACTGTTTGAATCTTTAGGACTCTTTGAGTTAAATTATCCATGTATAAATTATCCTTGAATTATGATGAAACATTATTAATGACTATTATGAATTATGGAAAGTTCGTTTTAATTCTAAGTTGAGAATTTTGCTTGAGGACAAGTAAAAGCTTAAGTGTGGGGGTATTTGATAAACAGTAAAAGTAACATATTTTAATCGCACATTTAGTATGCTTTTGGATGAATTATCCCCTATTTTATGTAAAAAGGTGCTCTTAATCCTTTCTGTTCATGTTATATACTCAGGAAAGCACCGGACGATGAAAAGAACGAGAAACAGGCTTAAAACAGGCCAAATGAGCCAAAGCACGAAATCGACACGGCCTGGACCTAAGAACACAGCCGTGCCTCATCAACAAAGTCCACACAGCCTGGCCACGACTTACACGGGCGTGTGCCAGAGGCCGTGCCCCTGCCGTGGCAAAGAGCAATTTCAATCGGATTTGGATACTTAGGGGCAAAGAAACACATTCCAAAAGCCTATAAATACACCCTAAGTATGACCTGAAAGGGGAGCCCAAAGCTATCGTTTAGGAGTGTCTTGCTAGGCCAGAGAGGGCAGATTTGTGGGGATTCGCTCAGTGATAGCCAGTTGATCCATCTCAAGAAGCCAGAATTATACTCAAGACGGAGGATCTCCTCTTCAATTTCTTCAGGGAGTTTTAGGGATTTCTTATGTTTTGTTTTATCTTTTCTTCTGAGATGTTTTCTTTTATCGTTATGAACTAAACCCTCAAATACCTGAGGGGGATGAAACTTAGATGAATCTTGTTATCGTTTGCTGAACTATATGATAAATTTTTGATTTGTTCTTAATTATGTATTCTTAATTATTGTGTTGATATTTTGCAGATATCGATTCAAGTTTGATGTGCTTAGGTGGAGGAGCAAAATTCCCTGCCTAAGAGTAGATCTAGCATAGTTAAGCGGAGTTGATCGCGCGCCTAGAGATGGGGTGACGAGGCGTTGCCAGATTAGGGTGAAACCTAATATGGGAGTCCATAGATCGAGTTAATGCAATTCTAGGGGTTTTAATTAGAAAGTGATTTCAATTAATCAACCTAGGGTTAGACGTTATTCGCCTCGAGAGAGGGTTTAATATAAATTAGGGAATCCTACGGATCAAGTCAAGTGAATACATCGTCTGGTTCAGAGTTAGATAACAAGTGAAGTCTAGGTGAATTCTTCCTTGGGTATTGTCCTTATCAACTGGTTTTTTCCAAAAATATTCTCCCAATTCATTCTTCTTTGTCTTAGAGTCTTTAAGTTTAGTAGTTAATTAATTTAGATTAAACACACAAAATCTCTTAATTTTAGGCTAAATAATAGAAAGAAAGTTAGTATTAGTACTTTTAGTTCCTTTGGGTTCGACAATCCGGTCTTGCCTAAGCTATACTACTGTTCGATAGGTGCACTTGCCTAAATCGTTGTCAGAGTTAGTTTCCAGGTTCGATCATTCTCTTTATAAATTTTAAAACTCGATAGACATACAATCAGTAGTAATTAGACCATAGTGAATATAGATGGACGGTTAAGGGCTTTTATATTGTTAAAATGTATGTTTGTTAAAAAGGGTAAAATTGGAATTAAATAAAATTAAACTAAATAAAAATAAAAATAAAATTTACATCATGTTCTCTAAGGGTTATTCCACCGAAAATCAAGAGGGAAATCTCAATTTTTGGAGCTTAAGGTTTGATCATCCCGAATTTCTTGCATGTAAGCCCGTTTTAAACCTGTTTCTTGTAATGTTTATGTTTTTTAGATCGTTGCAACTAGGTCCAACTAACTCGTAGCTTCGTTTTTGAAACTGTTAAGGATTTCATATTTTGACATTGATGATTCTTAGTAAGTCTTAATGTTAAATAGTAAATTTGTAGTATTGGTTGTTGATTGAGATTGTAACGCCCCGAATTTTAGGCCAAGAAGAATTGGGCCTTGGGCTTGGGAGCGTTTAAAATCTTTGAGAACAAGAGAATGGCACAATTGCATGTTAGATCTGTTGGGTGAGTGATTTTGGGAGGTTAAGGGGCTTCTATGAAGTCCTGGGTTCAAGCCATGTCATATGGAAAATTTTTATTTTTATCATTAGGGGAACCATGACTTCTTGTTTTAAGCCTTTTAAATAATTGTGATTAAAAAGAGACACATGTAACATCCCGATTTAGGGCCTAGTTAGAATAGTTGTGTGAGACAACAAATCCGAGGTTTATGAATGAGTTTTTGAGGTTTATTCTATGTATGCATGCTAGTGTGAAAGTTTCATGAAGCAATTTTGTGAAATTGCGGTTAAATTGTGCAAAAGGACTAAATTGAAAAAGTTGCAAAATGTGAGATTCTAAAAGCTATTTGTGTGAAATAGCTTTAGAATATTAATTAGAGGTTCGTAAATAGTAATTTTCCCAATTTCTAATTTTTGGACAAAATTGGCCATGGATGAGTTAAAATAGAAAGTTTATCAAAAAGGGCATTTTGGTCATTTAACAATTAAGTGATTAAAATAGGAGAAAAGATGACAAAATTCATTCATCTTCTTCTCCAAGGTCACTGAAAAATTTGAGAGAGCCATTGTTAGGGTTCTTCAAAAATTTCAAGCTTGCTAGTAAGTGCATCTAGCCTCGTTTTTTTATATTCTTTGTATTTTTTAAGTCCTTGTTGCATGAGTAAGCTATTTTTAGCTATTCGATGAGCTATGATGGATGTTCAAAAATGTGGCCATGTATGACATGCATGTATTTTGATGTTTTATGGAAGATTATGAAAACTTGATGTAGTAGAAACATCTTTTGCTAAATGAGTTTCCATAAAAAATACATGTAGGGACTAGTTTGTAAAAATCTTGAGTTTGGTCATACATGTGTGATGTAATGAGAATTCATGATTGCTTTAGTTGAGTAAGTGATTCGGCTAAGCATGAAAGGCTAGAAAGTTGAATAAAAATCACTTTACGAGCCTTGGGGCAATAGTGTAATTATAAGAAAGATTTGGGGCAAAAGAGTAATTTTTCCAAAGTATGAGATGTGGGTCAATTTGGTCAATGTGTGTATTGAATAAGCTGATTTATTCATTATAGATCAAGAAAGACAAAGCCCGGATCGAAATCGAAGCAAGAGCAAATTGGTGGACTAAATTGCACGTTTCTATACTTTTGAGTATCGAGGTAAGTCTATGCATAAACAATGCATTCATACTTACAATTTGTCAATGCTAGCTAGTGTATAGCATGGTTGAGAATGATTGAGAACCTATGTGGATCAAGTGGAATGAATGTGATAGATTTTGTGAATGGATGAATGATTGAGTAAATAGATATGTGAATGTGTAATGATAATGCTAAAAGATGGGCTAGGTGCGATACCATCTTAATGCATAACTGACGATGAGCTGGCTATGTGCGATGCTATCATTAGGCATATTGTCTAGTGGGATATGTGCGAAACCACTACAATTACCTTTACGGTAGGCTAAGTGCGATACTACCTTATTAATTGAGTGTGGTGGACTAAGTGCGAAACCACCGAGACATTAGCTGTGTTGATTAGCTGTGTGGATGTATTATCGAGAAATAATGATGTGTTGTATATTGTGTAAATGTGATATTGAATGCAGGGGTGCATGTCAATGGTTATGAGTAAGTGACTCATGATGTGTTGGAAATGTGGAAAGGGATAGAAAGAGTAAGCATAGTTGTACATTATATGTTAGTATAAAGCTAATTGTTGTTTAGCTTATACTATGGTGCTTAATTGTTTACGTGTAAACTTATTAAGCTCAAAGCTTACTCCCTTTCTTTTCCTTTGTCTTATAGAGCAAAAGTGTTGAATCGAGATACGAGGATCATTTGGAAGATCTCCCACACTATCAGCACACTCTGGTACATGAGACTCAATGTTTTGTATATGGCATGTATAGGGGCTAGACAAGTTAGTGAATTTTGTTGTTTATGGCTATGATGTGTTGGCCTTTAGATGGATAATATATTTTGTATAATGACATAGTTGCTGGCACTTTATTATATGAAAAGATGTAGTTATCTAAGTGAGATTATAAGATTTTGAGTTGATTATGGATGTGTTGAATGAGTGCATGATTGTGTATGCTAGAAGGGTGAAAAGAACTTGCGAAATAGCTTTGTTCTTGTCCATGTGGGTAGACACACGGGCGTGTGTCTAGGCCATGTGTGACAGACGGCCAGCCCATGGGCGTGTGACTTGGTCGTGTGTCCCCTGCATGTTAGTATTTTATGTCAGAATAGACCACAGACTAGTCACACGGGCGTGTGCCTAGAACATGTGTGCTAATCAGCGTTGGCCACGGGCTAGCCACACGGGCGTGTGTCTAGACTCTAGGTCGTGTTAAGGTAGTCAGTGTACACCACGGGTGGAGGGCACGAGCATGTTTCCTAACCGTGGGGCATTTGCAGAATGCTTGAGTTTTCATGCACGGGTAGTGACCATGGGCGTGTGTGACATCCACGGGCGTGCCAAATCTTACACGGGCGTGTGAGCCCTGTATAGATGGAAAAATTTTAAGATCGTAAGAGTTTTTGATATGGCCTCGAGAGCCCTCGTGTGTTTGAGAGAGGCCTCGTATGTCGGGATTGAGGTTGTTGTGATGGCCAAAGAGAGTGGTCATGTTGTGCCTAAGTGGCGATCTTTAGGATTTTAATACGAAAATGCCTCGTGCCCGGTTCCGACATTGAATACGGGTAAGGGTGTTAAATTTAGTGGTATCAGAGCTATAGTTTAGTCGGTTCTAGGACTACCATAGCGGGTGTAAGAGTCTAGCTATACATGCCATAAGTGTACAATGATAGTGTGGTGGCTTCTGATGATTTTAAATCTTGTTTTATATAGAATATGGATTCTGATCCATTGACTACTGATGAAGCAGCTAGTAATGCTCTGGCTCCTGCGCAAGGGACCGTGCCTGTTCAAAGTGGGCCCGAGGTTTGGGGTCAAGGGGAAGAGGCACGGAAAGCCTTTCTCCAGATGATGAGCAATTGGTACTTGGATTATGTTCGAGCGAACCCTGATGCTCAACCTCCTCCACCTTCTCCTCCTATACCTGAGCCAATTCCTGTGGCTCCTCAAGGTATTGATGTACTGAGGATATAAAAACCCCCAGTAGATAAGATTAGAAAAATGGGGCTGAGGAGTTTAGAGCTAAGGTTGATGATGACCCTAAGAGGGCAGAGTTCTGGTTAGAGAACTCGATGAGAGTGTTTGAGGAACTCTCTTGTACTCCTGAAGAGAGCTTGAAGTGTGTCGTATCCTTCTTTGAGGACTCAAAGATACCATTGGTGGAAGACGTTGACGTCGGTAGTCCTGAGAGAGTGGGTGACGTGGGACTTCTTTCTGGAAGAGTTTCGGAAGAAGTATATAAGCCAACGATTTACTGATTGGAAAAGGAAGGAATTCCTTGAGTTGAAGCAAGGAAGAATGTCAGTAGCGGAATATGAGCGTGAGTTTGTTAGGCTTAGTAAATACGCCCAAGAATGTGTGCCGACAGAGACCATATTGTGTAAGAGGTTCGAAGACGGACTGAATGAGGACATCAAACTCCTAGTGGGTATTTTGGAGTTGAAAGAATTTGTGGTGTTGGTCGAAAGGGCAAGTACGGCCGAAGAGTTGAGCACAGAAAATAAAAGGGCTATGAGTGAAGCCTGAGATGCTAGAAAGAGGCCGATGGGCAAGTCGTATCAAGCCCAGTCGAAATGGTCCAAGGAAGTGAGTCTTAGGACGACAGCACCAGTGGGTTATTCGCATTGAGACTTGGGCAATACTCGTTTGGGTTCGAGAGTCCAAGCTACTTCGATGGAAAGTGTGGGCAATCCAAAGAATAAACCAGAGTGTCCAAGTTGTGGTAGATATCACACCGGAGAGTGTTGGGGTAACAGTCGAAACTGTTATAAGTGTGGTTCCCCCAACCATTTTATCCGAAATCACCCCGAGAGGGATGATAAGGAAGAGAAGCTAGAGATGAGATCCAATGATGTGTCTGCAAGGGGTAGACCACCAAGGAACCCGAGAGGCGAGAATAGTGGTAGAGGTGCATCTAGAGACTCTACTGTGAGACCGGAGGGTCGAGCACCTGCGAGGACGTATGCCATTTGCGCTCGCGAAGAGGCATCCTCCCCTGATCTAATAACGGGTACTTTTTCTCTCTTTGACACACTTGTTATTGCTTTAATAGATCCAGGGTCTACTCTTTCTTATATTTGCATGAGACTGGCATCTAGTTTGAGTATGACTGTTGAGTCTACGGACTTTGTGGTTAAGGTGTCAAACCGGTTAGGTAAGCATGTGTTAGTGGATAAGGTGTGTAAGAATTTTTCTTTGATGATTGAGAGTCATTGCTTTCCGGCAAACCTAATGTTGTTGCCGTTTTATGAGTTTGATTTAATCCTAGGCATGGATTGGTTGACTACCCATAGTGTCTTAGTTAATTGTGGTAGTAAGTTTATTGAATTGGTATGTGAGAGTGGAGATGTGGTTCGGGTTGAATCAGGTGGATCAGATAGTGTACCAGTGATGATTTCTTCCTTAGTGGCTGATAAATGTTTGAGAAAAGGGTGTGAGTCCTATCTTGCTTTTGTGTTGAATACTCAAGAGGTTGGAGTAAAGTTTGAAACAGTGCCAGTGGTATGTGTGTATCCGGATGTATTCCTGGAGGAGTTACCCGGATTACCTCCAGTGAGAGAGGTTGAGTTTGGGATTGAGTTTGTTCTGGGAACATCACCTATTTCGATTGCTCCGTATAGGATGGCACCTTTAGAGTTGAAAGAACTGAAGGTTCAGTTGCAAGAGTTGATAGATAAGGGTTTTGCAAGACCGAGCTACTCACCGTGGGGTGCTCCGGTATTATTTATGAAGAAGAAAGATGGGTCTGTGAGGTTGTGTATAGACTATAGACAGCTTAACAAAGTGACGGTTAAGAATAAGTATCCTTTACTAAGGATTGATGATCTTTTGATCAACTCGAAGGGAGCTACAAGATGTTCTCCAAGATAGACACGAGGTCCAGTTATTATCGATTGAGAGTAAAAGAGCAGATGTGTTGAAAACTGCATTTTGGACAAGGTATGGCCATTATGAGTTTTTGGTTATGCCGTTTGGTTTGACGAATGCACCATCGATTTTTATGGATCTGATGAACTGTGTTTTCAGACCATATGTGGACAAGTTTGTAGTTGTCTTCATTGATTACATATTGATCTATTCTCGGGATGAGAACGATCATGAAGAACATTTGAGAATTGTCTTGCAAACTTTAAGAGATAAGCAGTTGTACGCTAAGTTTAGCAAGAGTGAGTTTTGGCTCCGTTAGGTCGGATTCCTAGGACACATTGTGTCGGGTGATGGTGTTAGAGTTGACCCGAGTAAGATATCGATTTTGTGGATTGGAAACCACCGAGGAACGTGTCAGAAATCAAAAGTTTCTTGGGATTAGCAGGATATTACAGACGTTTCGTAAAAGGGTTCTCTGTGATTGCTACCCCGATGACGAAACTATTGCACAAAGATGTCAAGTTTGAATGGACTGAGACATGTCAACAGAGTTTCGAGAGACTGAAAACAATATTGACTGAGGTGCTAGTTTTGGTTAAACCAGAATCGGGGAAAGAGTTCGTGGTTTACAGTGACGCATCGTTTAATGGTCTCGGCTACGTGTTAATGCAAGAGGGTAAGGTAGTCGCTTACGCCTCGAGACAGTTGAAACCGCACGAGAAGAATTATCCGACTCATGATTTGGAGTTGGCTGCGATTGTTTTCGCGTTAAAGATTTGGCGACATTATTTATATGGTGAGAAGTGCCGAATCTTTACGGATCACTAGAGTTTGAAGTATTTGATGGATCAGAAGGATCTGAATTTGAGACAGAGGCGGTGGCTTGAGTTATTGAAAGACTATGAGTTAGTTATTGATTACCACCCGGGAAAAGCGAATGTGGTTGCGGATGCCCTGAGTAGGAAATCCTTGTATGCTCTAAGAGGACGGGTTTGGCATTGTCTGATGATGGTGCTATTCTGGCAGAGTTGAGAGCTAAGCCACTATTTGTTCAACAGATATGTGAGGCTCAGAGAAATGACAGTGAGATGTCAGCTAAGAGAGATAAGTGTGAATCAGAAAGTGATTCCAGTTTTCGAGTGGGCTCGAATGGATGTTTGTCATTACATCCGGGCAGTACGAAAATGTATAATGACTTGAAGAAGTCTTATTGGTGGACGGGTATGAAAAGAGATATTTTGAGTTCGTGACAAAGTGTCCGATTTGTCAACAAGTGAAAGTCGAGCATCAAGTGCCTTCGGATTGCTTCACCCAGTGTTGGTACCCGAATGGAAGTGGGATCGGGTTACCATGGATTTTGTGACGGGGTTACCGATGACTCCGAAAAAGAGAGATCTTTGTGTGGGTTATTGTGGATAGACTAACAAAGTCGGCTCACTTTATTCCGAAGACGTGTTCATTATTCCTTCGGATAAGTTAATGAGTTGTATGTTGCGAGAGATAGTGAGGTTACATGGTGTACATGTTCTATAATATCGGATAGGGATCCGAGGTTCACTTCGAGGTTTTGGAAGAGGTTGCAAGAGGCTTTGGGAACAAAGTTGAATTTCGAAGATCGCGTTCCATCCGCAAACCGATGGTCGATCCGAAAGAGTGATTCAAGTTCTCAAGATATGCTTCGATCTTTGTGTGTTAGAATTCGAGGGTAGTTGGGAGAGATATCTACCTTTAGTCGAATTTGCTTACAACAACAGTTATCAGTCAAGTATACGGATGGCTCCGTATGAGGCCTTGTATGGTCGTAAATGTCGGACTCCTTTGTATTGGACCGAGCTTAGTGAGAAGCGGATCCAAGGGGTCGATCTAGTAAAAGAGACCGAGAAGAAACTGAAAATAATCTGTAATAGTCTGAAAGTTGCTTCGGACCGACAAAAGTCGTACGCGAATCTGAAAAGAAAAGAAGTTGAGTTTGAAGTGGGCGACAAAGTGTTTTTGAAAGTGTCCCCATGGAAGAAGATTATGAGATTTGGACGAAAAGGAAAATTGAGTCCAAGATTCATAGGGCCGTAAGAAATTACAGATAGAGTTGGGCCAGTAGCATATCGGTTGGCTTTGTCGGTAGAGTTGGAAAAGATTCATAATGTGTTCCATGTGTCGATGTTGCGACGGTATCGCTCCGATCCTTCACATGTGATTCCTTCGACGGAAATTTAGATAAGACCGGATATGTCTTATGATGAAGAGTCAATTAAGATCTTGGCTTGAGAAGTGAAACAGTTGAGAAATAAGAGCATAGCACTAGTGAAAGTGTTATGGCAGAAACACGGTGTGGAAGAGGCTACGTGGGAAATGAAAGAAGCTATGAGAGAGCAACATCCAAACCTCTTTACTGGTAAGATTTTCGGGGGCAAAAATCTCTAAAGGGGGGAGAGTTGTAACATCCCGATTGAGGGCCTAGTCGGAATAGTGGTGCGAGACCACAAATCCGAGGTTTATGAATGAGTTTTTGAGGTTTATGCTATGTATGCATGCTAGTGTGAAAGTTTCATGAAGCAATTTTGTAAAATTGCGGTTAAATTGTCCAAAAGGAATAAATTGCAAAAGTTGCAAAATGTGAGATTCTAGAAGCTATTTGTGTGAAATAGCTTTAGAATATTAATTAGAGGTCCTTAAATAGTAATTTCCCAATTTCTAATTTTTGGACAAAATTGGGCATGGATGAGTTAAAATAGAAAGTTTATCAAAAAGGGCATTTTGGTCATTTCACAATTAAGTGATTAAAATAGGAGAAAATATGACAAAATTCATTCATCTTCTTCTGCAAGGCTGCCGAAAATTTGAGAGAGCCATTGTTCGGGTTCTTCAAAAATTTCAAGCTTGCTAGTAACTGCATCTAGCCTCGTTTTTTAATATTCTTTGCATTTTTGAAGTCCTTGTTGCATGAGTAAGCTATTTTTAGCTATTTGGTGAGCTATGATGGATGTTCGACAATGTGGCCATGTATGACATGCATGTATTTTGATGTTTTATGGAAGATTATGAAAGCTTGATGTAGAAGAAACATCTTTTGCTAAATGAGTTTCCATAGAAAATGCATGTAGGGACTAGTTTGTAAAAATCTAGAGTTTGGTCATACATGTGTGATGTAATGAGAATTGATGATTGCTTTAGTTTAGTAAGTGATTCGGCTAAGCATGAAAGGCTAGAAAGTTGAATAAAAATAACTTTACGAGCCTTGGGGCAATAGTGTAATTATGAGAAAGATTTGGGGAAAAAGAGTAATTTTGCCAAAGTATGGGATGTGGGTCAATTTGGTCAGTGTGTATATTGAATAAGCTGATTTATTCATTATAGATCAAGAAATACAAAGCCCGGATCGAAGCCGAAGCAAGAGCAAAGTGGTGGACTAAATTGCACGTTTCTATACTTTTGAGTATCGAGGTAAGTCTATGCATAAACAATGCATTCATACTTACAATTTGTCAATGCTAGCTAGTGTATAGCATGGTTGAGAATTATTGAGAACCTATGTGGATCAAGTAAAATGAATGTGATAGATTTTGTGAATGGATGAATGATTGAGTAAATAGATATGTGAATGTGTAATGATAATGCTAAAAGATGGGCTAAGTGCGATACCATCTTAATGCATAATTGACGATGAGCTGGATATGTACGATGCTATCGTTAGGTATATTGTCTAGTGGGCTATGTGCGAAACCACTACGATTACCTTTATGGTAGGCTAAGTGCGATACTACCTTATTAATTGATTGTGGTGGGCTAAGTACGAAACCACCGAGACATTAGCTGTGTGGATTAGCTGTGTGGATTAGCTGTGTGGATTAACTGTGTGGATGTATTATCGAGAAATAATGATGTGTTGTATATTTTGTAAATGTGATATTGAATGCAGGGGTGCATGTCAATGGTTATGAGTAAGTGACTCATGATGTGTTGGAAATGTGGTAAGGGATAGAAAGAGTAAGCATAGTTGTACATTATATGTTAGTATAATGCTAATTGTTGTTTAGCTTATACTATGGTGCTTAATTGTTTATGTGTAAACTTACTAAGCTCAAAGCTTACTCCCTTTCCTTTCCCTTGTCTTATAGAGAAAAAGTGTTGAATCTAGATACGAGGATCAATTGGAAGATCGCCCACACTATCAGCACACTCTGGTACATTAGACTCAATGTTTTGTATATGGCATGTATAGGGGCTAGACAAGTTAGTGAATTTTGTTGTTTATGGCTATGATGTGTTGGCCTTTAGATGGATAATCTATTTTGTATAATGCCATAGTTGTTGACACTTTATTATAAGAAAAGATTTAGTTATCTAAGTGAGATTGTAAGATTTTGAGTTGATTATGGATGTGTTGAATGAGTGCATGATTGTGTATGCTAGAAGGGTGAAAAGAACTTGGCAAATAGCTTTGTTCTTGTCCATGTGGTAGTACACACGGGGGCGTGTGTCTAGGCCATGTGTGACACACACAGTCCAGCCCATGGGCGTGGGACTTGGCCGTGTGTCCCCGCATGTTAGTATTTTAAGTCAGAATAGACCACAGACTAGTCACACGGGCGTGTGCCTAGAACGTGTGTGTTAATCAGTGTTGGCCACGGGCTAGCCACACGGGCGTGTGTCTAGACTCTAGGCCGTGTTAAGGTAGTCAGTGTGCACCACGGGTGGAGGGAACAGGCATGTTTCCTAACCGTTGGGCATTGGCAGAATGCTTGAGTTTTTATGCACGGGTAGTAACCATGGGCGAGTGTGACATCCACGGGTGTGCCAAATCTTACACGGGCGTGTGAGCCCTGCATGATGGAAAACTTTTAAGATCGTAAGAGTTTTTGATATGGTCTCGAGAGCCCTCGTGTGTTTGAGAGAGACCTCGTATGTTGGGATTGAGGTTGTTGTGATGGCCAAAGAGAGTGGTCATGTTGTGCCTAAGTGGCGATCTTGAGGATTTTAATACGGAAACGCCTCGTGCTCGATTCTGGCGTTGAATACGGGTAAGGGGTGTTACAACACAAGAGACCTTGTGTTGTGGTGGCTAGTGGCGTGTTGGGCATTAAGAAGGGAGTGGGTTCGAATCCCATGGTATGCAAGAAGTAGGTTTTATTTTATGTATTTGTGGCGTGAGAGGTAGAGTTTGATTCAAACTCTACAGAGGTGGGTGAAGACTTGGTCATCAAATTTGAATGAGTTTGAATGGGAGGTGTGGAGTGAATCAAGGAGAAATCTGTGGAGATTTCTAAGGAATTGGAATGTGAGGGTAGTCTTGGCCTAATGGGGAAGCTTAAGTAAGGGAAATTCGGCTAAGGTATGGCATTTTGTGCATTTTTGGCAGTGGATGAGAGTGCAGAAGCCGAATTCTTTCTCTGTTATTTCAGGATTTTCTCTTTTTTGTTTCGTGTTTTTCTCCCTTTGTGGCATATCGTGCATCATTTTTGGCCATTCGAGTCTTTCCCTTTTCAGGTCACTTTTGCCGAATACACTTCCTATCCCTCCCTCTTCATTCTGTTGTTTTTCTCTTTTTCTTTCTTTCTTCCCTCTTCTCCCTTTCTTCTCCTAAGCCGAATACCTTCCCTCTTCTTTTAGTTTCAGTTTCCTAATAGCTTGTAAACCGAATCTTTTCTCTTGATTTGTTCTATGGTGACCGAATTCTCCGTTTTCTTTCCCTCTCTGTTACGGTTCTGCAAGTGTTCTTGAAATCGGTAAGTGATCATATTCTTCACTTTTTTTTAAAACTGTTCTCTCCTATCTCCCTTTTTCTCTAAAAGCCGAATATTTCTTTCATGCGTGCTCTTTGATGGCCGAATGGTGATCCTTGCCTTTTGGTGTGGGGGTTGTTGGGTTCTAGGTTTTCAGTGAAGTGAAGGAGGGTCTCAAGGTAGTCACCGAAACTGTTTTCTTATCACGCAATTTGAGGTAAGCGTTTTGGTCTAGCACTTTGCGGTTGGCCGATACCCTATCTTTGGTTTTGGGCTTTTGTTAATGATAGTTATCGATCCAAGTTCTAGATCGTGTGCTGTTGAGTAATGGATTCTTTTGTTAATATAATATTTCGGCAGGAAGGGGTGCAATCCTTTTTTGAGTAACATCCTTAGCGGGCCGGGTCACACTTTGGTTAAGGCGTTAGACTCGTGAGCGGTTCGCTCGACTTCGCTAGCAGGTGTGTACGCATACCACCCAAACTGTAGATCGGCAAATGCTGGAATGCCGGAATGCCGAAAAGCTGAAAGTACGGCAATGGTTGCCACACGAGCGTGCGATCGTGCGTGTGGTGAACTGAGCCCACGAACACGGCTGTTAGTCTGTAGATGCCATCGCGAGCGTTCTCGTGGGCTTATTCCGTTTTGGGGGCCAAATAGACGGGAATGGGCCAAGTGGGCCCAATGGGCTGAGTGGGCCCAATGGGCCCGACGTGTAACATCCCCAAACCCGGCCCATTCACTACGACCGGATCTGGTTATGTTATGGGAAAAACTTATTGGCGAAAACAGTTGCCATTTAACTTTTGTCTAAACTCCTTTAGAGTAGTTTTACTTGCAGAAAATCTTGGGCATGTTTGTTTGCAAACCGTTAGGTTACTTTGAAATCTCGGGGTTTCGTCTTTGAAACTCTTAGTTGTCAATTTCCTTAGGTTGGAAAACGTTTAAAACATCAGACTCAAGTGGTTTAAGCTTAGTTCATAAAAGTAACATTATTCCCAAATCTCTTTAGACATAAATTACCAAAAGAAAACCAAATAACTTAAGAGGCTCTTATTACAACATAATGATTTCAAGTACTTGGTAATAAAGTGCATAAAGAAAATATTAAAACGTCCTTTGCATGGGCCACCTTGTATCCACTCCAACCCGGTCCGATCATCCTTTCACTGCGATGTTGGATAAGAGATTGGGTGAGTCATACTGCACTTCAATGTGTAACTAAACCATCGAAATCCACCCACATGCTAACCACATAACATCCCAATTATCAAATGCAACATGCAAGTATAATTATTTAGACATTACCACAAACTGGGCTTGGCCCACCTTCAAATTATTACAAATACTGGACTAGGCCCTTTTCACATTAGTCCACCGATCACCGGGTTTGGCCCATGTCCACGTATGTCCCCAAAACATACCTATTCCTTGGGCTTGGCCCATTTTCATATTATTTCATAAACGGAATAATGCAAACATGATTCCCAACCCAACCTAGGGTCCATCCGCTACACACCCCCTTATCCAAATTTACTACACACCTGGGGACTATCGAGTCACCCTCTCCTTTCCCTCCAAAAAGGCAACCAATGCCATCCACGATGTAGCATATAGCTAACATCAAACCACGATGGAGCACACAGCAATCCATCAAGCCACGATATGGCATAAGCCGATATCAATCAAGGTAACCACGCGAACTAAATCGCAAAGATCCACAACGCGACCTCGATCGGCGCCAATCCACGATGTAGCACAAAGTCGACATCAACCACGCACTCAAGTACACCCGCATTCTTCTTTTCATACCCCACCCATGCTCATGCCACATATAAATATAATCGTGATAATGCATGCACATGCTTATTAATATCCATAAACATACTCATCAACAAATAATCACATTGCAACAGGTCCGATACTAACCTGATCATCGCTATACCCCTTAAGGGTACCATTTTCACATTTAACTGCACTTGTTAGCAAACATATACAATAGGCAAATATCACGCAAATCCCGGAAACAATGGCTAACTACACACCTTATTACTAGGAGTTCTAGACTCTCGATCCTCGACGCTATCGTCTAGCGAAACTACGGCTATTTGCTTAACGTTTTCTGTTGTTGGCCCACACCCTGGTGGCCAATCCCGAACTGCTGAAACCGCTCTTTTCTTGAACTTGAATGGGGCCTTCCCTTGCCCACTGATCATTGGTTGTGGCCTCCATCAAAAGCTTAATCGTAAAAGCAGTTAACCCCAAAACACCACTTAAGCATTTAACCTTAATAAATAACCTTACCTCCACTTGATCAAACCGATTTGCATAAACGGAGGCTTGGCCAACCACTAAAACCCCAGAGTATCTCTCACCACGGAAACTGAAAAGATCTAAGTTAACATTCGCCCAAGTGCTATCAAGTTGAGAGAAAGAAATTCGGCAAAGGGGTGATGGATGTAGATTCGGCTATTAATTAAATCAAGGGGGTAGGGAACATTGGTTTCAGCCAAAGAGAGGAGAAAGAAAGGTGTGGGGTGTACTTTGGTTTTGAAGTGAAAAGGAAGGGAAATAGGAGAGTGAAGGGTTCGGCCACTTGGAAAAAATGTGAGAGAAGAAGAACAACAAGCTTTGGAGAAAAGGTTTGCAACCAAGGAAATGGGGAACAAAATTCGGCAAGGGAGAGAAGGCAGATGGTGAATGAATAATGAGCACTTCCCCTATTTATACTAAAAGGCCAAGCTCCAACCCCCAAAAATAATCCTCAAAATTCTCCTAAAATACCTCCTTCCACTCCATTCAAAAGTTTGAATGAGTCAAACTTTACCTAGCCAAATTCAAAAAAAAATTGACCAAGTCTTCTCCACCTTTTAAGCCTTTCAAACCGTCCATCCACCCCACCAAGATGACGTAAAAACAATGCCCATCTGTTTGCTCTTGCGAATCGAACCCGAGCCTCTTCCCCCGCAAATGGCGTCACACACACAAGGCCTTAGTGGCGCCTATCCCGCCACTCCACCAGCTCCTTTCTTGTGACATAAACTCCCAATTAATTCTCTTAAGACACCCTCGCCAAGCTCCCTTTTAACCCCTAAAACTAAAAATTTTCTAAGGCAACCTACCACCACCTAGGGTTCTCAGGACTCCTAAAACTTACCCAACCACACACTAGAGTGTGCCAACACCCGAGCTAAGCACCAAATGCCTAACCCCTAAAACTAGGGTGTTACAATTCTACCCTCCTTAAAATAATTTCGTCCCGAAATTACTTGTCTAAACTAACGGTCCAATTCCTCCCGCTACGCTATGGGTGCAGACACGATCTTAAAGAGCTAACATACTTCCCAATCATAGCCTCTAAGTTTGCACTCAAAATTCAAAGCAACTCAGAAAAGAGCTATTCCCACAAGCAAGCAAAGCAATTAAAGCATGCACCAAAGCAGAGGAGCTTACCCGATATCACCTCCTTGGTTGATTCTCGATGGAACCATTCCTCCATGGCTTGAACCATGACCCTCGTTGATCGAGGACGGTTCTTAACGGATGTGCCTTAGATCCGCACCGAAAGCATGTTTTACTATTCCCCAACACTCTCCGTGTGAGGTCTTCCACATCGAGCACAGAGACAATTCCGATTCTCAGCAACTGGCACGGGTGTATGTACCGTATTCCCAACTCTTGGTCTTTTCTGAGCATCTCCAAACGATGCTGACCATCCAACACTTCTCTTATTCTCGTTCCTACTCTTTCCTCGGTTTTCCCTTACCGTCCTCTTAACTTCTTCGGCTATACGAGCTTTCTCCACTAGCACCGCGAAGTCTCTTTCCCTCTGCGGAGCGATCAGACGAAGTTCATCTCGCAATCCGCCTTCAAACCGGACGCACCTCTCATAGTCAAGTGGCCACAATTCCCTTAGCATACCGACTTAGCCGCACAAACTCGCTTCGTATTCCGCTATCGACTTATTTCCTTGCACCAGATTTGAAACGCCTTCCTTTGCGCATCTAAGTAGCTTGCTCCAACGTATTTTCCTTCAAACTTTTCCTTAAAGTAGTCCCAATCCAATCGATCTGCCGGTACACCTTGTTTGACAGCTGAGCCACCATCGATAAGCCTCATCCCGTAGTAGCTAAACAAAGACCTTTCAACTTTTCCTCTCGGGGCACAATCCAAGTCGTCCATAATTCTCTCGACTCCTTCTAGCCAATACTCCGCTACGCTCGAGCCGGTCCCGACACTCCTCTAAAAACTTCAGCCCCATTCGACCTAAGTCTCTCGGACACTGACTTCCGAGCTCCATTTCCCCTACTAGCTCTTGCCACTTGCTGAAGCACGCGTAACATAGCTCGCGACATCAAGGCGTCCTCTTCACTTATCGGATCTTGTTCCTCTACATCCATCTGCTGGCGGCACTTCGCTTTCTGACCCATAGCCAGACCCTACTGGTTCCGAAGCTGTCATTCTACCTCTACCGCGTCCCCTAGAACTCATCTCTAGCGCTTCGATTTAATCTGATTAACAAGTTTTATGCATTAGAAATTTTGTTCCACTATTTTATTCACGAGCAATTTTATGCAATGAAGGTTCCGAGAGTAGTTCTTTCGAGCAATCAAGTTTCCTTTTCCTACCTGGGTAATTTCGTCATTTTTCCTAAAGAGATATTTGGTAATAACTCAGTGGTCAATTTTGAAAATAGTTTTCCAACTTAGAGATTTTTTCAAAATTTGCAAATCTCAAGAGTCATCTTGAAAATTTTGTTTCTCAAACAAAGTGTGTTGCAAAAATTCGTAAAGTAGGGTCATTTTCGTAATTTTGGAAATCATGGGCATTTCGGTAATTTTGTCAACCAGTGGGTATTTTCAGTAAATTTCCACAAGTCGAGTATCCTAATATTTTGAAAACTCTGATTTTAGTATTTTGCAAGGTAAAGAGCATTTTATCAAAATTTGAGGGTAGTACTAAGAATTTTGCAACACAGTGGCATTTTGGTAATTTTGCCACTAAGGGCATTTTGGTAATTTTGTAAATCGAAAGAAAAACGTCCTTCACAATCAGATTTAAGGTTTCACAAACCGGAGGGGTAAATTTGAAAATTTAAAAACAGTGGAATTTAGAAACAAAGAAGGCTAATTCCTTTCGGTTTTAATAATTAGTTCAATTTGTGAACAAATCCTCTTGGTTAAGGTGAACCGTAGCTACGCACTGCAGGATTCGAGTAAAGAGGAGGTGAGTCGCTAGGACCGCTTAAATACCAAGCTCTTCATTGAATGCCACTCCTAGACATGCGTGCATAAATGGTTACCACACCTTAACTCGGCGACTTACTTCACAAAGTTGTTTACGAGCTTTAAGTTTTATGCAAGTGTTTGAGTAGACTAATCCTAGGGTCCAACAGATCCTAGTATTCTATTCTACGAGCGCAAACTAAGCCCAAATCAATTCATACAAACAGATCACTTCAAGAGAGTCCAAGTACTTACGGTGGACTTGGGTGGGAGGTACAGTGCCATGCCAGAGTAACTCAAAACCTTTTATAAAAGCCCCTATTTGAAAAGCCCGTTTTGAAAACTTTTCGAGCCCAAAACCCTCAAAGCCGAGTTTTGAACAGGGCTCGATATTAAATCAGAACATCCCCAAACCCGCCCATTCACTACGCATCGAACTGGTTATGTTATGGGAAAACTTATTAAGCGAAAAACACAGTTGCCATTTAACTTTTGTCTAAACTCCTTTAGAGTAGTTTTACTTGCGTAAATCTTGGGCATGTTTGTTTGCAAACCGTTAGGTTACTTTGAAATCTCGGGTTTCGTCTTTGAAACTCTTAGTTGTCAATTTCCTTAGGTTGGAAAACGTTTAAAACATCGACTCAAGTGGTTTAAGCTTAGTTCATAAAAGTAACATTATTCCCAAATCTCTTTAGACATAAATTACCAAAAGAAAACCAAATAACTTAAGAGGCTCTTATTACAACATAATGATTTCAAGTACTTGGTAATAAATGCATAAAGAAAATATTAAAACGTCCTTTGCATGGGCCACCTTGTATCCACTCTAACTCGGTCCGATCATCCTTTCACCTGCGATGTTGGATAAGAGATTGGGTGAGTCATACAGACTCAGTGTGTAACTAAACCATCGAAATCCACCCACATGCTAACCACATAACATCCCAATTATCAAATGCAACATGCAAGTATAATTATTTAGACATTACCACAATCTGGGCTTGGCCCACCTTCAAATTATTACAAATACTGGACTAGGCCCTTTTCACATTAGTCCACTGATCACTGGGTTTGGCCCATGTCCACGTATGTCCCCAAAACATACCTATTCCTTGGGCTTGGCCCATTTTCATATTATTTCATAAACGGAATAATGCAAACATGATTCCCAACCCAACCTAGGGTCCATCCGCTACACACCCCCTTATCCAAATTTACCACACACTAGGGGACTATCGAGTCACCCTCTCCTTTTCCCTCCAAAAAGGCAACCAATGCCATCCACGATGTAGCATATAGCTAACATCAAACCACGATGGAGCACACAGCAATCCATCAAGCCACGATATGGCATAAGCCGATATCAATCAAGGTAACTACGCGAACTAAATTGCAAAGATCCACAACGCGACCTCGATCGGCGCCAATCCACGATGTAGAACAAAGTCGACATCAACCACGCACTCAAGTACACCCGTACCTTCTTTTCATACCCCACCCATGCTCATGCCACATAAAATATAATCGTGATAATGCATGCACATGCTTATTAATATCCATAAACATACTCATCAACAAATAATCACATTGCAACAGGTCCGATACTAACCTGATCATCGCTATACCCCTTAAGGGTACCATTTTCACATTTAACTGCACTGTTAGCAAACATATACAATAGGCAAATATCACGCAAATCCCGGAAACAATGGCTAACTACACACCTTATTACTAGGAGTTCTAGACTCTCGATCCTCGACGCTATCGTCTAGCGAAACTACGGCTATTTGCTTAACGTTTTCTGTTGTTGGCCCACACCCTGGTGGCCAATCCCGAATCAATAAACCGCTTCTTTTCTTGAACTTCCGAA
Organism: Gossypium sturtianum; assembly: GCA_025698515.1. Classification (NCBI taxonomy): domain Eukaryota; kingdom Viridiplantae; phylum Streptophyta; class Magnoliopsida; order Malvales; family Malvaceae; genus Gossypium; species Gossypium sturtianum. The sequence goes on along the minus strand of CM046946.1, from coordinate 65,036,451 downwards.
TAGGACCTTCCCTTGCCCACTCTGGATCGGTTGTGGCCTCCATCAAAAAGCTTAATCAGTAAAAAAGTTAACCCCAAAACACCACTTAAGCATTTAACCTTAATAAATAACCTTACCTCCACTTGATCAAACCGATCGCTATAAACGGAGGCTTGGCCAACCACTAAAACCCAGAGTATCTCGGTCACAGAACCCGAAAAGATCTAAGTTAACATTCGCCCAAGTGCTATCAAGTTGAGAGAAAGAAATTCGCAAAGGGGTGATGGATGTAGATTCGGCTATTAATTAAATCAAGGGGTAGGGAACATTGGTTTCAGCCAAAGAGAGGAGAAAGAAAGGTGTGGGGTGTACTTTCTGGTTTTGAAGTGAAAAGGAAGGAAATAGGGAGAGTGAAGGGTTCGGCCACTTGGAAAAAATGTGAGAGAAGAAGAACAACAAGCTTTGGAGAAAAGGTTTCTGCAACCAAGGAAATGGGGAACAAAATTCGTAAGGGAGAGAAGGTAGATAGTGAATGAATAATGAGCACTTCCCCTATTTATACTAAAAGGCCAAGCTCCAACCCCCAAAAATAATCCTCAAAATTCTCCTAAAATACCTCCTTCCACCCATTCAAAAAGTTTGAATGAGTCAAACTTTACCTAGCCAAATTCAAAAAAATTGACCAAGTCTTCTCCACCTTTTAAGCCTTTCAAACCGTCCATCCACCCCACCAAGATGACGCAAAAACAATGCCCATCTGCACGCTCTTGCGAATCGAACTCGAGCCTCTTCCCCTGCAAATGGCGTCACACACACAAGGCCTTAGTGGCGCCTATCCCGCCACTCCACCAGCCTCCTTTCTTGTGACATAAACTCCCAATTAATTCTCTTAAGACACCCTCGCCAAGCTCCCTTTAACCCCTAAAACTAAAAATTTTCTAAGGCAACCTACCACCACCTAGGGTTCTCAGGACTCCTAAAACTTACCCAACCACACACTAGAGTGTGCCAACACCCGAGCTAAGCACCAAATGCCTAACCCCTAAAACTAGGGTGTTACACGCACCCTCACGCGAGTAAATTTTTTTGCTTGGATAGGAAATAATGCGCCACCATGGCGATCACATGGCCAAAGGCAGTTTTGGGCTTAGTGGGCCACACGAGCGTGTGGGCCCACTTGGGCCGAGTATTGGGCTTTGGGCCCAATTATACCGTTTTGACGATATATGTTATCTGTGTCGCTCGAGGTGACTGTAAACCTTTGGGAAGGTTGTAAAATGACCGAAATACCCCCACAGGGTAAAATGACCGTTATGCCCGTGAAGGGCAAAATGACTAAAATGCCCCTACATGTTATATGATTGTTATTGTATGCTATTTATGATATGGTTGCATTCATGTGACATTATGTTGCATGGGGTTGGGTTATGTGATTGGAGGAAGTATTCTATTCGGCAAAGATCGCTTGCATATTTCGATGGCTATTAGACTACTGCTCGCAACTCATCGCAAATTCTATTTAGTGCCGCATCGGTACTATTATGTGGTGTGTAGGGATGGGTGGGTTGATACTATATCCACACATGGTGTGTACGGTGGGACGGAGCTGGTGTGTAGAGGCTGGATGGATAGGGTTTTTGCATGCTTGATTATTCTGATTCTGTTATGTTTAGGGCGAAGGCCCACACTGCATCTGTTCTGTAATGGTCTTAGGCCCAATTGGACACTGCTTCTGTGATGGGCCCAGGCCCAAACTATTCTGATTGATCGCTGTTTTATTTGGGGTGCACTTGAGTTTTCACAAACTCACCCAATTGTTTAACTGTGCAGGTGATCCCCATACATAGATGGTTCGGTGCAGCGAGGGACTTGGAGCTGGCCACACATTTAAACTTGCTTTGGATTTTATTTACCTTATATACTAATTTTCGGGTTGTAATAAGGCCTTTCTAATTTCTGGGTTTTAAATTTGGAATCTTATTTATGGGTTTATAATTGCTAGAAGTAGAACACCAATATGAAAACTGTTTTTCAAAATATCACGTTTCCATAACTGTTTTAAACTAAGCTTTCGCATCAAATAAGGTTTTAAAGGTAAAAGCGTTTTACAAGAGATTTACTTTTAACAAACCATGTTTTAAAAACAAGCAAACAAAATCTGAGGTTTTAAATGGCAACAAGTTTTAATTATAAGAGGGGTGTTCAATAGAAACATGGGTTTCGAAAAACACTTCAATGTGACACGCCGGATTCGGGCCTAACTTCTAAGCCGAGTTTGGGGTGTTACATTTAGTGGTATCAGAGCCAAGTTCAAAACTTGGGTTGTGAAATGGGTTTTTAGCCCTTGGGGGATTCCAAAATTTCTTACAAATAATTTTGAAGCATTTTTGAAGTAAGGATTGTACTGTGTGGCACACCGAGTCTCCGGCACCGGACCAACTAAGTTTTTCTTGATGTTGAAATCTGTTTTAAATTGATATACTGTGGACATTTACTGGGCTTACTTTAGATGATAGACTATATTGAGACTCTTAGTTAGAGTAAAACTGAAACCGTAGGAGACAAAACTGTAGTGAGTCTACGACTGCGTAAACAACTCATAACTGCTACTTTCATAAAACATCTGCTTAATTATTGGAATGATAAGTTAAATTGCATAAAATTTCTAATAGAGACTTTACGCGACCCGGTAATGAACACTAGAAGGGGCGCAAGAGGCCGCGGCAGAGGCCGTGGAAGTGCTAGGGCTGGGTCTTCGACGTCAGGCCACATGCCCAATGTCGAGGCGGGAGAAGTACCGGCTTCACCGGTGGCTGAGACAGGGTCGTTCGACCAAGGTGCTGGGGATGACGCACTGTCCCAGGCAATGCTTCGTATTTCGGAAAGAGTTGCTAGGTCTGTTGGGCCTAATACCGTTATTGGGGGCCATGGGTCGGTAACGAAACGACTCCGATCAAATAGAGCAGAGATCTTCAGGGAGTTTCTGGGGTGGTCCCATGTGTGGCGGAGTACTGGTTGGAGGCCACCGAAAGAATTATGGACGACTCGATCGCACGCCGAGCAGTGGTTGAAGGGTGTCGTGTCCTTGCTGAGGGATGAAGCCTACCAGTGGTGGCTTACGGTAAAAGAGGGTACCCCGTCTGATTGATTGACCTATGAATTCTTCAAGTCTACATTTCAGGGAAAGTATGTGGGCGCCAGCTATGTCGACGCTCGTAGGAAAGAATTTCTGAATCTGGTTCAAGGTGATAAGTCTGTGGCTGAGTACGAGGCAAAATATTTGCGACTTAGCCGGTATGCTTAAGGAATTATGGAAACGGAGTACGAACGTTGTGTTCAGTTTGAGGACGGCCTCAGAGACAGTCTCCAAGTGTTGATAGCTCCACAGAGGGAGCGGGACTTTGCTGCGTTAGTAGAGAAAGCTAAGATTCTAAGGAGGTGAAGCGCGCAGAGCACCAGAATCGTGAGAAAGACAAAGGGAAAAATACAAGGGATGTAGAGGCCGCCGGTTTCAAGCAGAGGCCCAAGAAAAGGGCCAGAGTTGGTGGGCCAGTTAGAGCTGGGCCCCCTGTTTCTACTGAGAGGTTGCAACCTTGTGCTGAGTGTAGGAGGAGTCATCCTGGGGAATGTTGGAAAAGCATGGGAGCTTGTTTGAGGTACGGATCGATGGAGCACCGTATCAGGGATTGTCCACGAAGGCTAGTTCAGGCACAAGCTAATAGAGTGGGTAATGTACAGCCACCAAGGGGTGGTCAGTAGCCGCCTAGAGGCCGTGGTCAGGCCAGGGATTTAAACGGTTTAGGTCGTGGAGCTCCAGGCAGAGGTGCTGGTCATGCGAAGGCGAGGCAGCCAGCTTTGGTTTATGCAGCGCGTCACCGAGAGGACAGAGACGCTCCAGATGCGAATACTGGTACGTACTTTACCCATAGTGTGCTACTTACCTAATTTGCAATTAGAATTTGAATGCGCAGCAGAAGCGTAGTGGTGTAATCTGTGTTGTGTGATTATTAGATAGTTGGAAATTTCGAGGACGAAATTTCTTTAAGGGGGTAGAGTTGTAACGCCCCTAATTTTTGCCAAAGAAGAATTGGGCCTTGGGCTTGGGAGCGTTTAAAATTTTTGAGAACAAGAGAACGACACAATTGCATGTTAGATCTGTTGGTGAGTGATTTTGGGAGGTTAAGGGGCTTCTATGAAGTCCTGGGTTCAAGCCATGTCATATGGAACATTTTTATTTTTATCATTAGCGTAACCATGACTTCTGGTGTTAATCCTCTTAAATAATTGTGATTAAAAAGAGACACAAGAGACCTTGGGTTGTAGTGGCTAGTGGCGTGTTGGGCATTAAGAAGGGAGTGGGTTCAAATCCTATGGTATGCAAAAAGGAGGTTTTATTTTATATCTCTGTGGCGTGAGAGGTAGAGTTTGATTCAAACTCTACAGAGGTGGGTGAAGACTTGGTCATCAAATTTGAATGAGTTTGAATGGGAGGTGTGGAGTGAATCAAGGAGAAATCTGTGGAGATTTCTAAGGAATAGGGATGTGAGGGGAGTCTTGGCCGAATGGGGAAGCTTGAGTAAGGGGAATTCGGCCAAGGTATGGCATTTTGTGCATTTTCGGCAGTGGATGAGAGTGTAGAAGCCGAATTCTTTCTCTTTTATTTCGTGATTTTCTCTTTTTTGTGTCGGGTTTTTCTCCCTTTGTGGCATATCGTGCAGCATTTTTGACCATTCGGGTCTTTCCCTTTTTAGATCACTTTTACCAAATACACTTCCTCTACCTCCCTCTTCATTCTATTATTTTTCTCTTTTTCTTTCTTTCTTCCCTCTTCTCCCTTTCTTCTCCTAAGCCGAATACCATCCCTCTTCTTTTAGTTTCGACTTCCTAATAGCTTGTGAACCGAATCTTTTCTCTTGATTTGTTCTGTGGTGACCTAATTCTCCATTTTCTTTCCCTCTCTATTTCGGTTCTGCAAGTGTTCCTGAAATCGATAAGTGATCATATTCTTCACTTTTTTTTAAAAATTTTTCTCTCCTATCTCCCTTTTTTCTCTAAAAGCCGAATATTTCTTTCCTGCATGCTCTTTGATGGCTGAATGGTGATCCTTTCCTTTTGGTGTGGGGGTTGTTAGGTTCTAGGTTTTCAGTGAAGTGAAGGAGGGTCTCAAGGTAGTCACTGAAACCGTATTCTTATCACGCGATTTGAGGTAAGCATTTTGGTCTAGCACTTTGGGGTTGGCCGATACCCTATCTTTGGTTTTGGGCTTCTGTTAATGTTAGTTATCGATCCAAGTTCTAGATCGTGTGCTGTTGAGTAATGTATTCTTTTGTTAATACAGTATTTCGGCAGGAAGGGGTGCAATCATTTTTCGAGTAACATCCTTAGCGGGCCAAGTCACACTTTGGTTAAGGCGTTAGACTCGTGAGCGGTTCGCTCGACTTCGCTAGCAGGTGTGTACGCATACCACCCAAACCGTAGATCGGCAAATGCGGGATTGCCGAAATGTCAAAAAGCCAAAATTACGGCAACGGTTGCCACACGAGCATGCGATTCTGCGTGTGGTGAACCGAGCCCACGAACACGGGCGTTAGTCTATAGAGGCCACCGCGAGCGTTCTCGTGGACTTAAGCCATTTTTGGGGCCAAATGGACCGGAATGGGCCGAGTGGGCCCAATGGGCCCGGGGACTCTACGCCAGTAATTTTTTTGGTTGGATAGGAAATAATGAGCCGGCCATGGCGATCACATGGCCAAAGGCAGTTTTGGGCTTAGTGGGCCACACGAGCGTGTGGGCCCACTTAGGCTGAGTATTGGGCTTTGGGCCCAATTACACCGTTTTGACGATTTATGTTATTTGTGTCACTCGAGGTGACTGTAAAACTTCGAGAAGGTTGTAAAATGATCGAAATACCCCCACAGGGTAAAATGACCGTTATGCCCCTGAAGGGAAAATTGACTAAAATGCCTCTACATGTTATATGATTGTTATTGTATGCTATTTATGATATGGTTGCATTCATGTGATATTATGCTGCATGGGGTTGGGTTATGTGATTGGAGAAAGTATTCGTTGCGCAAAGACTATCGCATATTTCGATGGCTATTAGCCTATCGCTCGCGGCTCTGCTTTGCAAATTTGCAGTTAGTGCCGCATCGGTACTATTATGTGGTGTGTAAGGATGGGTGGGTTGATACTATATCCCCAAATGGTGTGTACAGTGGGACGGAGCTGGTGTGTAGAGGCTGGATGGATAGGGTTTTTGTATGCTTGATTATTCTGATTCTGTTATGTTTAGGGCTAAGGCCCACACTGCATCTGTTCTGTAATGGGCTTAGGCCCAGTTGGACATCATACGTGATGGGCCTGTGCCCAAACTGTTCGATTGATCATTTGTTTTTATTTGGGGTACACACTGAGTTTTTGCAAACTCACCCAATTTTTTAACTGTGCAGGTGATCCCCATACATAGATGGTTCGGAGCAGCGAGGGACTCGGAGCTGGCCACACATTTAAACTTGCGTTGGATTTTATTTACCTTATTTACTAATTTTCGGGTTGTAATAAGGCCTTTCTAATTTCTGGGTTTTAAATTTGGAATCTTATTTATGGGTTTATAATTGCTAGAAGTAGAACACCAATACAAAAACTGTTTTTCAAAATATCACGTTTCCGCAACTGTTTTAAACTAAGCTTCCGCATCAAATATGGTTTTAAAGGTAAAAGCGTTTTACAAGAGATTGACTTTTAATAAAACACGTTTTAAAAACAAGCAAACAAAATCTGAGGTTTTAAATGGCAACAAGTTTTAATTGTAAGAGGGGTGTTCAATGGAAACCTAGGTTTCGAAAAACACTTCAATGTGACACGCCGGATTCGGGCCTAACTTCTAGGCCGGGTTTGGGGTGTTACAGAGATTATTTTGTAAAGTGATTTTTGTTAGTTTTTAGTTAAAGGATTAAATTGATAAAATATTAAAATTCAACTGGAAATTTTGTAATTATGAATAATTAGGGATTGTACTAGTTTAGAATGAAATTCGGCTAGCATAGAAAATTGTTAAATTTGGAATTTTGGGTTAGGGACTAAATTGTGTGAAATGTAAAAGTTTAGGGGAAATGTGTATGTAACACCCCTTACCCGTATTCAACGCCGGAACCGGGCACGAGGCGTTACCGTAATAAAATCCTCAAGATCCCCACATAGGCACAACATGACCACTCTCTTTGGCCATCACAACAACCTCAATCCCGACTTACGAGGCATCTCTCAAACACACGAGGGCTCTCGAGACCATATTGAAAACTCTTACGATCTTTAAAATTTTTCCATCTATACAGGGCTCACACGCCTGCGTGTAATATTTTTTGCACGCTTTGTGGATGTCACACACGCCCATGGTCACTACCCGCATGAAAACTCAAGCATTCTGCCAATGCCCCACGGTTAGGGAACACGCCCGTGCCCTCCGCCCGTGGTGCACACTGACTACCTTAACACGGCCTAGAGTCTAGACACAAGCCCATGTGGCTTGCCCATGGCCAACACTGATTAACACACACGTTCTAGGCACACGCCCGTGTGACTAGTCCGTGGTCTATTCTGATTTGAAATACTAACATGCAGGGGACACACGGCCAAGTCACACGCCCATGGGCTGACCGTGTGTCATACATGGCCTAGACACATGCTCGTGTGTCTACCCACATGGACAAGAACAAAGCTATTTGCCAAGTTCTTTTCACCCTTCTAGCATACACAATCATGCACTCATTCAACACATCCATAATCAACTCACAATCTTACAATCTCATTTAGATAACTACATCTTTTCATATAATAAAGTGCCAACAACTATGGCATTATACAAAATAGATTATCCATCTAAAGGCCAACACATCATAGCCATATACAACAAAATTCACTAACTTGTCTAGCCCCTATACATGCCATATACAAAACATTGAGTCTAATGTACCAGTGTGTGTGCCGATAGTGTGGGCGATCTTCCAATTGATCCTCGTATCTCGATTCAACACTTTTGCTCTATAAGACAAGGGAAAAGAAAGGGAGTAAGCTTTGAGCTTAGTAAGTTTACACATAAACAATTAAGCAACATAGTTTAAGCTAAACAACAATTAGCGTTATACTAACATATAATGTACAACTATGCTTACTCTTTCTATCCCTTACCACATTTCCAACACATCATGAGTCACTTACTCATAACCATTGACATGCACCCGTGAATTCAATATCACACTTACACAACATACAACACATCATTATTTCTCGATAATACATCCACACAGCTAATCCACACAGCTAATCTCTCGGTGATTTAGCACTTAGCCCACCACAATCAATTAATAAGGTAGTATCGCACTTAGCCTACCAACAAGGTATTCATAGTGGTTTCGTACATAGCCCACTAGATAATATACCTAACGATAGCATCGCACATAGCCAACTCATCGTCAATATGTATTAGGATGGTATCGCACTTAGCCCACCATTTAGCATTATTACTTCACATTCACAAATCTACTTACTTAATCATTCATCCATTCATTTCACTCGAACCACATAGGTTCTCAATCATTCTCAGCCATGCTATAAACTAGCTAGCATTAACAAATTGTAAGTACGAATGCATTGTTTATGCATAGACTTACCTCGATACTCAAAAGTATAGAAACGTGCAATTTAGTCCACCACTTTGCTCTTACCTCGGTTTCGAACTGGGCTTTGTCTTTCTTGATCTATAATGAATAAATCAACTTATTCAATACACACATTGACCAAATTGACCCACATCTCATACTTTGGCAAAATTACTCTTTTTCCCAAATCTTTCTCATAATTACACTATTGGCCCAAGGCTCGTAAAGTGATTTTTATTCAACTTCCTAGCCTTACATGCTTAGCCGAATCACTTACTCAACTAAAGCAATCATCAATTCTCATTACAACACACATGTATGACCAAACTTAAGATTTTTACAAACTAGTCCCTACATGCATTTTCTATGGAAACTCATTTAGCAAAAGATGTTTCTACTACATCAAGCTTTCATAATCTTCCATAAAACATCAAAATACATGCATGTCATACATGGCCACATTTTTGAACATCTATCATAGCTCATCAAATAGCTAAAAATAGCTTCCTCTTGCAACAAGGACTTCAAAAATACAAAGAATATAAAAAACGAGGCTAGATGCACTTACTAGCAAGCTTGAAATTTTGAAGAACCTTAACAATGGCTCTCTCAAATTTTTACAAATTTTGACCTTAGAAGAAGAAGATGAATGAATTTTGTCAACTTTTCTCCTATTTTAATCACTTAATTGTTAAATGACCAAAATGCCCTTTTTGATAAACTTTATATTTTAACTCATCCATACCCAAATTTGTCCAAAAATTAGAAATTGAGAAAATTGCTATTTAAGGACCTCTAATTAAAATTCTAAAGCTATTTCACACAAATAGCTTCTAGAATCTCACATTTTGCAACTTTTACAATTTAGTCCTTTTGGACAATTTAATCGCAATTTCACAAAATTGCTTCATGAAAATTTCACACTATCATGCATACATAGCATAAACCTCAAAAACTCATTAATAAGCCTCGGATTTGTGGTCTCGCACCACTATTCTGACTAGGCCCTAAATCGGGATGTTACAACTCCCCCCTTTAGACATTTTTGCCCCCGAAAATCTTACCAGTAAAGAGGTTTGGATGTTGCTCTCTCATAGCTTCTTCTGTTTCCCATGTAGCCTCTTCCACACCATGTTTCTACCATAACACTTTCACAAGTGCCATGCTCTTATTTCTCAACTGTTTCACTTCTCGAGCCAAGATCTTAATTGGCTCTTCATCATAAGACATATCCGGTCTTATCTCAATTTCCGTCGAAGGAATGAAGGATCGGAGCAATACCGTCGCAACATCGACACATGGAACACATTATGAATCTTTTCCAACTCTACCGACAAAGCCAACCGGTATGCTACTGGCCCAACTATATCTGTAATTTCATATGGCCCTATGAATCTTGGACTCAATTTTCCTTTTCGTCCAAATCTCATAATCTTCTTCCATGGGGACACTTTCAAGAACACTTTGTCGCCCACTTCAAACTCAATTTCTTTTCTTTTCAGATCCGCGTACGACTTCTTTCGGTCCGAAGCAACTTTCAGACTATTACGGATTATTTTCACTTTCTCCTCAATCTCTTTTACTAGATCGACCCCATGGATCCGCTTCTCACTAAGATCGATCCAATACGAAAAACTCTGACACTTACGACCATACAAGGCCTCATACGGAGCCATCCGTATACTTGACTGATAACTGTTGTTGTAAGCAAATTCGACTAAAGGTAGATATCTCTCCCAACTACCTTCGAATTCTAACACACAGCATCGAAGCATATCTTCGAGAACTTGAATCACTCTTTCAGACTGACCATCGGTTTGCGGATGGAATGCAGTACTGAAATTCAACTTTGTTCCCAAAGCCTCTTGCAACCTCTTCCAAAACCTCGAAGTGAACCTCGGATCCCTATCCGATATTATAGACATAGGTACACCATATAACCTCACTATCTCTGCAACATACAACCCAGCTAACTTATCCAGTGAATAATCAACACGTACTGGAATAAAGTGAGCCGACTTCGTTAGTCTATCCACAACAACCCACACAGCATCTCTCTTTTTCGGAGTCATCGGCAACCCCGTCACAAAATCCATGGTAACCCGATCCCACTTCCATTCGGGTACCAACACGGTTGAAAGCAATCCGAAGGCACTTGATGCTCAAACTTTCACTTGTTGACAAATCGGACACTTTGTCACGAACTCAAATATCTCTTTTCATACCCGGCCACCAATAAGACTTCTTCAAGTCATTATACATTTTAGTACTGCCCGGATGTACTGACAAACATCCACTGTGGACCTCATGCAAAACCTTTCGGATTAACTCCTCATCTCTAGGTACACAAATTATGTCACGGTACAACAAACAACCATTCGAGCCCACTCGAAAATCGGAATCACTTTTTGATCCACACTTAGCTCTCTTCGCTAGCATCTCACTGTCATTTCTTTGAGCCTCACATATCTGTTTAACAAATAGTGGCTTAGCTCTCAACTCTGCCAGAATAGCACCATCATCAGATAATGCCAAACTCGTCCTCATAACTCTTAGAGCATACAAGGATTTCCTACTCAGGGCATCCGCAACCACATTCGCTTTTCCCGGGTGGTAATCAATGACAAACTCATAGTCTTTCAACAACTCAAGCCACCGTCTCTGTCGCAAATTTAGATCCTTCTGATCCATCAAATATCTCAAACTCTTGTGATCCGTAAAGATTTGGCACTTCTCACCATATAAATAATGTCGCCAAATCATTAACGCGAAAATAATCGTAGGCAACTCCAAATCATGAGTTAGATAATTCTTCTTGTGCAGTTTCAACTGTCTCGAGGCGTAAGCGACTACCTTACCCTCTTGCATCAACACGCAGCCGAGACCATTAAACGACGCGTCACTGTAAACCACAAACTCTTTCCCCGATTCTAGTTGAAAAAAAACCGGTGCCTCAGTCAAAATTGTCTTCAGTCTCTCGAAACTCTGTTGACATGTCTCAGTCCATTAAAACTTGACATCTTTGTGCAATAGTGTCGTCATCGGGGTAGCAATCACAGAGAACCCTTTTATGAAACGTCTGTAATACCCCGCTAATCCCAAGAAACTTCTGATTTCTGACACGTTCCTCGGCGGTTTCCAATCCACAATAGTCGATATCTTACTCAGGTCAACTCTAACACCATCACCCGACACAATGTGTCCTAGGAATCTGACCTCACGGAGCCAAAACTCACTCTTGCTAAACTTAGCGTACAACTACTTATCTCTTAAAGTTTGCAAGACAATTCTCAAATGTTCTTCATGATTGTTCTCATCCCGAGAATAGATCAATATGTCGTCAATGAAGACAACTACAAACTTGTCCACATATGGTCTGAAAACATGGTTCATCAGATCCATAAAAATCACCGGTGCATTCGTCAAACAAAACGACATAACCAAAAACTCATAATGGCCATACCTTGTCCGAATGCGGTTTTCAACACATCCTCGCTGCTCTTTCACTCTCAATCGATAACAAACTGGACCTCGTGTCTATCTTGGAGAACATCTTGTAGCTCCTTCGCTTGATCAAAAAGATCATCAATCATTGGTAAAGGATACTTATTCTTAACCGTCACTTTGTTAAGCTGTCTATAGTCTATACACAACCTCATAGACCCATCTTTCTTCTTCACAAATAATACCGGAGCACCCCACGGTGAGTAGCTCGGTCTTGCAAAACCCTTATCTGTCAACTCTTGCAATTAAACCTTCAGTTCTTTCAACTTTAAAGGTTCCATCCTATACGGGGCAATCGAAATAGGTGTCATTCCCAGGACTAACTCAATCCTAAACTCAACCTCTCTCACTGAAGGTAATCCGAGTAACTCTTCCGAGAATACATCCGGATACTCACATACCACTGGCACTGTTTCAAACTTTACTCCAACCTCTTGAGTATTCAACACAAAAGCAAGATAGGACTCTCACCCTTTTCTCAAACAATTATCAGCCACTAAGGAAGAAATCATCACTAGTAGACTATCCGATCCACCTGATTCAACCCGAACCACATCTCCACTCTCACATTTCAATTCAATAAACTTTCTACCACAGTTCACTAAGACACTATGGGTAGTCAACCAATCCATGCCTGGGATTAAATCAAACTCATCAAACAGCATCAACATTAGGTTTGCCGGAAAGCAATGACTCTCAATCATCAAAGGACAATTCTTACACACCTTGTCCACTAACACATGCTTACCTAACGGGTTTGACACCTTAACCACAAAGTTCGTAGACTCAACAGTCATACTCAAACTAGATGCCAATCTCATGCAAATATAAGAATGAGTAGACCCTGGATCTATTAAAGTAATAACAAGGGTGTCAAAGATAGAAAAAGTACCTGTTATTACATCAGGGGAGGATGCCTCTTCGCGAGCGCGAATGGCATACGTGCTCTCGCAGTGCCCGACCCTCCTGGCTCACACAGAGAGTCTCTAGATGCACCTCTACCACTATTCCCGCCTCTCGGGTTCCCTTGTGGTCTACCTCTTGCAGACACATCATTGGATCTCATCTCTAGCTTCTCTTCCTTATCATCCCTCTCGGGGCAATTTCAGATAAAATGGTCGGGGGAACCACACTTATAACAGTTTCGACTGCTACCCCAACACTCTCCGATGTGATATCTACCACAACTTGGACACTCCGGTTTGTTCTTTGGATTGCCCACACTTTCCATTGAAGTAGCTTGGACTCTCGAACCCAAACGAGTATTGCCCAAGTCTCGATGCGAATAACCCACTGGTGCTGTCGTCCTAGGACTCACTTCCTTGGACCTTTTCGACTGGGCTTGATACAACTTGCCCATCGGCCTCTTTCTAGCATCTCGGGCTTCACTCATGCTCTTTTCTTTTCTCAGACTCAACTCTTGACCTTACTTGCCCTTTCGACCAACACCACAAATTCTTTCAACTCCAAAATACCCACTAGGAGTTTGATGTCCTCATTCAGTCCGTCTCCGAACCTCTTACACAATATGGTCTCTGACGACACACATTCTTGAGCGTATTTGCTAAGCCTAACAAACACACGCTCATATTCCGCTACTGACATTCTTCCTTGCTTCAACTCAAGGAATTCCTTCCTTTTTCGATCAGTAAACCTCTGGCTTATATACTTCTTCCGGAACTCTTCCAGAAAGAAGTCCCATGTCACCCGCTCTCTCGGGACCACTGACGTCAACGTCTTCCACCAATGGTATACCGAGTCCCTCAGCAAGGATACGAAACACTTCAAGCCCTCTTCAGGTGTACAAGAGAGTTCATCGAATACTCTCATTGAGTTCTCTAACCGTAACTCGCCTCTCGTGGTCATCATCAACCTTAGCTCTAAACTCCTCACCCGTGTTTTCTAATCTTATCTCTGGGGTTTCGATATCCTCACTACATCAATACCTTGAGGAGCCACAGGAATTGGCTGAGGTATAGGAGGAGGAGGTGGAGGAGGTTGAGCATTAGGGTTCGCTCGAACATAATCCGAGTACCAATTGCTCATCATCAGGACAAAGGCTTTCCGTGCCCCTTCCCCTTGACCCCTAGCCTCGTGTCCACTTTGAACAGGCACGGTTCCTTGCGCAGGAGCCGGTGCATTACTAGCTGCTTCATCAGCATTCAATGGATCGGAATCCATATTCTATATAAAACAAGATTTAAAATCATCAGAAGCCACCACACTATCATTGTACACTTATGGCATGTATAGCTAGACTCTTACACCCGCTACGATAGTCCTAGAACAGACTAAACCATAGCTTTGATACCACTAAATGTAACACCCCTTACCCATATTCAACGTCGAAACCGAGCACGAGGCATTACCGTAATAAAATCTTCAAGATCGCCACTTAGGCACAACATTACCACTCTCTTTGGCCATCACAACAACCTCAATCCCAACTTACGAGGCCTCTCTCAAACACACGAGGGCTCTCGAGACCATATCGAAAACTCTTACGATCTTTAAATTTTTCCATCTATACAGGGCTCACACGCCCGTGTAAGATCTGGCACGCCAGTGGATGTCACACACGCCCATGGTCACTACCCGTGCATGAAAACTCAAGCATTCTGCCAATGCCCCACGGTTAGGGAACACTCCTGTGCCCTCCACTCGTGGTGCACACTGACTACCTTAACACGGCCTAGAGTCTAGACACACGCCCGTGTAGCTTGCCCATGGCCAACACTGATTAACACACACGTTCTAGGCACACGCCCGTGTGACTAGTCCGTGGTCTATTCTGATTTAAAATACTAACATGCAGGGGACACACGGCTAAGTCACACGTCCATGGGCTGAACGTGTGTCACACATGGCCTAGACACACGCCCGTGTTTCTACCCACATGGACAAGAACAAAGCTATTTGCCAAGTTCTTTTCACCCTTCTAGGATACACAATCATGCACTCATTCAACACATCCATAATCAACTCACAATCTTACAATCTCATTTAGATAACTACATCTTTTCATATAATAAAGTGCCAACAACTATGGCATTATACAAAATAGATTATCCATCTAAAGGCCAACACATCATAGCCATATACAACAAAATTCACTAACTTGTCTAGCCCCTATACATGCCATATACAAAACATTGAGTCTAATGTACCAGAGTGTGCTGATAGTGTGGGCGATCTTCCAATTGATCCTCGTATCTCGATTCAACACTTTTGCTCTATAAGACAAGGGAAAAGAAAGGGAGTAAGTTTTGAGCTTAGTAAGTTTACACATAAACAATTAAGCAACATAGTATAAGCTAAACAACAATTAGCGTTATACTAACATATAATGTACAACTATGCTTACTCTTTCTATCCCTTACCACATTTCCAACACATCATGAGTCACTTACTCATAACCATTGACATGCACCCCTGCATTCAATATCACATTTACACAATATAAAACACATCATTATTTCTCGATAAAACATGCACACAGCTAATCCACACAGCTAATCTCTCGGTGGTTTCGCACTTAGCCCACCACAATCAATTAATAAGGTAGTATCGCACTTAGCCTACCAACAAGGTATTCATAGTGGTTTCGCACATAGCCCACTAGATAATATACCTAAGGATAGCATCGCACATAGCCAGCTCATCGTCAATATGCATTAGGATGGTATCGCACTTAGCCCACCATTTAGCATTATTACTACACATTCACAAATCTACTTACTTAATCATTCATCCATTCATTTCACTCGAACAACATAGGTTCTCAATCATTCTCAACCACGCTATACACTAGCTAGCATTAACAAATTGTAAGTATGAATGCATTGTTTATGCATAGACTTACCTCGATACTCAAAAGTATAAAAATGTGCAATTTAGTCCACCACTTTGCTCTTGCCTCGATTTCAATCCGGGCTTTGTCTTTCTTGATCAATAATGAATAAATCAGCTTATTCAATACACACATTAACCAAATTGACCCACATCTCATACTTTGGCAAAATTACTCTTTTGCCCCAAATCTTTCTCATAATTACACTATTAGCCCAAGGCTCTTAAAGTGGTTTTTATTCAACTTCCTAGCCTTTCATGCTTAGCCGAATCACTTACTCAACTAAAGAAATCATCAATTCTCATTACAACACACATGTATGACCAAACTTAAGATTTTTACAAACTAGTCCCTACACGCATTTTCTATGGAAACTCATTTAGCAAAAGATGTTTCTACTACATCAAGCTTTCATAATCTTCCATAAAACATCAAAATACATGCATGTCATACATGGCCACATTTTTGAACATCCATCATAGCTTATCAAATAGCTAAAAATAGCTTACTCATGCAACAAGGACTTCAAAAATACAAAGAATATCAAAAACGAGGCTAGATGCACTTACTAGCAAGCTTGAAATTTTTGAAGAACCCTAACAATGGCTCTCTCAAATTTTTTAGTGCCTTGAAGAAGAAGATGAATGAATTTTGTCATCTTTTCTCCTATTTTAATCACTTAATTGTTAAATGACCAAAATGCCCTTTTTGATAAACTTTCTATTTTAACTCATCCATGCCCAAATTTGTCCAAAAATTAGAAATTGGGAAAATTTCTATTTAAGGACCTCTAATTAAAATTCTAAAGCTATTTCTTCTAGAATCTCACATTTTGTAACTTTTGCAATTTAGTCCTTTTGGACAATTTAACTGTAATTTCACAAAATTGCTTCATGAAAAGTTCACACTATCATGCATACATAGCATAAACCTCAAAAACTCATTCATAAGCCTCGGATTTGTGGTCTCGCACTACTATTTTGACTAGGCCCTAAATCGAGATGTTACAGTGTAAATAATAAAAACTTAAGGGTCAGATGCATAGAAATAGTTTAATAATGTATGTGAATTTAATAAGTTGAATTTAATTACTATATAGATCAAGAACCGAGTCAAAAAGACAATAACCGAGGAAAAGGAAAAATTGCGGAGTAGTTTAGAATGTAATATATGTTCCAATTACTCCACCATAATGCACAAAGATGGATCCTCAAAGAATGTTAGGAATATATATTGGTTATAAATCCCCTTCTATAATGAACCAACGATAGGAAACCTATTCACGAATTGTAATAGCCCAAATTTCAGCGATGTCAGAAATAGTGGTTCGAGACCACCAAATCCAACAAATAAATTCTTAGATTATATTATTTAATATTTACAAGCCAAATGTAGCTTTTAAAAGATTTTTGAAATAGTAAATTGTGTTTTATAAAGATTTATTTGGTCAAGAAATTGAGAAAAAGAGGTATCGAGATCTCGGTGTTATAAACCGAGCCATAAATATTTTTATGAATATTTACGGAGTGTCAATAAGGTAGTATTAAAATTTCATTAGAAAATTTTGACGTTCGGGTGGTTAATCAAATAAAAAGGACTAAATTGAAAAATGGTGTAAAAGTTGCTAGAAGGATTAAATAGCTCAATTGTCAAATGAGGAAGGACCTAAAGTGCAAATAAGCCCAAATGAGATATTTTGGGTGGCAATAGCTGAGAAAAAAATCAGGAAATGGGTGAAATAATGGCAAAATTGGAAAATTGCCAAAATTAGTTAAATAAAAATGGGACCAAAATGGAATATCTAGAATTCTCATCCTTTTTATTCATATTCATCAGCTGAAAAATAGCCATGGAGGAGGTTTCAAGCTGGTTTTCATACTCTAGCTTCATGTAAGATTGATTCTTGCTTTCTCCTTGAAATTTCTAAGTTTTTGGACTTTTACAATTGGGTCCAACTTACTATGTCATTAGTTTTTGATTCCATGGCTAATTTTTAAAGTTGCTATGGATGAGTTCTGGAAGCATATGATGAATAAACATAGAATTGAAGCTTTAATTTTGATATATGATGATTTTATCAAGTAAAATTGATGGAAATTGACTTTAGGACCTAATAGTGAACGAGTTTGTAATTAAGGTTTAGTGCTAAAGTTTTGATTTCCAAGGGTTATGAAGTAGTTTAAAATTATATAATAAAGTATTAATTGAGAAAAATTAGCTCAATTGAGGGGTTAATTGAGCAAGGACTAAATTGTATGAACTGTGAAATTTGGGGCAAAATGAAAATCAACATTTTGCACTAAAACAGTTTTGGAGAGTAGCAGTAGTATAACTTTGAAAAATCACCGAAAATAGTAGAAATCGAATTATAGAATGAATAAAATATGAAATTAAATCTTACTGAGTCTAGTGTCTTATAGAAGAAACGGTGTAAGCAATGGAATTATGAATCATGAGATATATTAAATTATGTGAGACAAGGTCAGAATGATTTCGGGTTTCCCTATTCTGAATTTGGAAAATCATAAAAAATTGGAGGTAAATAATTAGGGGCTTAAATTTATATTTTTTAAATCCTGAATGAGTCTATTTTCAAGATAAACAAACGAGAAAATCATATGAATCCTGTACAAGGAGATAATTATTTTTTAGTGAAGAAGAGTCGGAACTATCAGACAACAGAACAGGGGTGATTTTAAAGAATAAAATGTACTTATTGGCTAAACCAAAAATTCTTAAAATTTTATGGTAAGAAGATATGTGAATATAGTTTTATTGAAAATTAGCAGATATTAATTTGGAGTTTTTTAGCTCAAGATAAAAATAATTTAGCAATTGTGACACGGATGGACAGCTTGACTATCCTTATAAGTAAATAGTGAAAATTATAGATAATGTTACTTACAAGTGTGTTATTTATACTAAGGATGTGGATGGAGAGGAGGAGGAGGAAAAATATATGAATGACTTGTGTATAAATTGATCACATGCCCGAATATAATCGATAAATGTTAAATTAGAAATGATATAATGTTTTATTTTGAATATTTACTATGAAATTTGATTATCGTTATGATATAAAAATTGAATTTGTAAGTTTGTATGTAAATAATACATTGTTTTTATTTATTTTTTACTATTTTATTATATTATATGAGATATGGTTGAATATGGAGTAATTATTTGATGTAAATTATGAATTGTGATTGATTATGGATGAATTGGTAAAATGTTGAAAAGTGAGAATTCCCGGTTGAACCTTCGGAATAGAAAAGATACGAATGAGGCAGCTAGGTCACATATGTGGTACTAAGTGTAGGCCACTATGTGTACAAGAGAGCTACGAGATGGTTTTAGGTCACGTGTGTAGTACTAAGTGCAGGCTACTACGTGTACCAGACGGATAGGTCGCATGTGTAGTACTAAGTGCAGGCTACTATGTGTACCCGATAGCTTCGATCACATGTGTGGTACTAAGTGCAGGCCACTATGTGTAAGTGATGGTTTTGGTCACATGTGTAGTACTAAGTGCAAAGCTACTATGTGCACCAGATAGCCTTCTACATAAGTGGTGGTATATGCGCAGCCACCGTATATCTGTTATTATTCTGATGAGTTCAACGGGAAATTAACTAAGTGAAAATACATGTGATCATGTAACGACTAAGTGTAATTGAATATGACTATGTGATGAATAAGTGCAAGTATAGCTGTGAAAATTTATGAACAATGTGCTCGCTATGTGATCGAACTTTGGTAAGATTGATACATAGTAAGTGTTACATGGAATTATGTGATATAAGAAAATACGAGTTGATGAGACATGAACATAAATCTTGGTTGATGAATGAGTTCATTTGTGATTATATATTTTTACACCTTGAGTGTATTATCCGTATGAATTGGTATTCCAAATGAGTTAATGAGAAAAGTTCTAATATGAAATAATCTGAATTTGAAATGAAATATTATGAAAACGTACCTGAAATACATTGGTATATCTTGTATATGTTATTTGAGTTCATAATGTGGAAGGTAAATGTATGTGGAAATTTGAGATGATGATATCTGTACATGGAATCTATTGGTGGATACGTACATCCAAATTTATATGATAAATTTTAGTGAACATTGAAATTGGACTCAATAAGTGATTTGTCAATTTAAATTGTGATTGGCAGGAAGAGTTAGTGAGTTGCATGTTTATGAATTGTTACACGTATTTGTCTAAAATATGAGGAAATGATGGTACTTGATACATGGAAATATGAGACTGTGATATATAAAAACATGGAATATGTTTGATAAATGTGTTTATTCATAATTATAGAACTGTACACCTCAAGTATACTATTTGTGTAAAGATGATGTTCAAATGATTTGATGAGTAGAACTCAAATATGAAGTAGTTAGAAACCAAGACAAATTGTTATGAAAATGTATATGAAATACAGAGGTATGATTATTATATGTGATATGAATACATAATGTGAAAAAGTATAGGTATAAGAGTAACTTAATAAGAATTGAGCCTATATACGTTTCTTGTTATTTATATGAAGTGTACGACTAACAAATGGTAATAAGTATAAGGCTTAGTTGAATATCTTAAATTGGTTCTTGACTGTATTAAAATGTTGGTAAAGATAAAGGATCAAGTGAGTGAGAAATATGGCTTGAAAAATAGCCTAATTTTTGTCCACACGGGTAGACACGGGCATGTGTCTAGGCCGTGTGTGACAAGCGGTCTACCCCATGGGCGTATGGTCTGGTTGTATGTCCCCAGTCACACGGGAGTGTGACCCTTATATGCGAGAAAAAATTTGAAAGTCGCGAAAAATTTTCCTGAGGATCCGGTTTAGTCTCGACCCGATCTTAATGCATGATTCAGACCTCGAAGGTCCGTTAAAGGAACGTTTTTAATTAGTCTCGGTATTTGAACGATAATGATTTCATATTATCTGTAAGTGTTCTGTACTCCTTGGTAATGCCTCGTAACCCTGTTTCGGTGACGGATACGGGTTGGGGGTGTTACACGAATTGGTTTTCCGATATTCATTTTTATGAAATAATGTTCCCAACATTAAGGGGAGAAAATAAATAGTTGGTAAAAGGTATTACATGGGATGCATCATCATTGTCTCATCTAGATCCTCGAACAAATTAATGTGAACTAGAAGTTCAGAAGATAATTTATTTGCAAAATATTGTAGATCAACTATTAGATGTTTCAATTAACCTTAAAAGAGATACTAAATCTCATGTACAAGCTGAAAATGCTCTAACTTGTACTTATGTCATTGTAGGAAAATCTACTTGTTCAAATTAAAGTAAGCCATGCTTAAAGTGAAGTAGACCAATCGATTCCAAAGGTAAAAGCCTCATAAAATGAACGAAGTAAATGTTCTAAATGGTCATATTGTAGAGGTGAGTGCCCGAGAAGAGGCCAAAGACATAACTGATTAGAAAGCCCCAGAAATAGTTCAAGTATATGAAAATAGCGATAATGAAGAGATCTCGATAAGTTATGTCACTACAGAAAAAAATAGAATAAAAATTATAGTGTCGATAAAATTTTTGCTTATAAATTGTTTCTGAAATAGAAAAATAAGGATCTTGAACCTATATCTATTTAAGAATGTAGAAATAGAGAAGATTTGTAATAGCCCGGTTTAGGGGGTAGTCGGAACAGTGGTCTCGGGATCACTAATCCGAGATCGTAGAAAATTATTTTTATATTATCATATGAGTTATAGTATGATTATATAGGTGCACGAAAATTTTGGTACTTTAATTTTAGCGATTTCATGCTTAATCGCGAAAAAGGACTAAATCGTATAAAGTGAGAAAGTTTCGTGTTATAAGCTAAAGGTGTCTAAAAGCCATAGAATATTAATTGGAGGCCTTTAATGTGCAATTAGACCCTTGGAATTAGAGTGGCCGACCATAGGGTACAAACAATGTCAAAATTGGTCAAAGTTGTTAGATTAGTTGGATTAAATTGCGGAAATAAAATAAAATAAAATAAAGGAAAAAAAGATATCATCTTTCCTCTCTTCTTCTCCACCGAAATTTTCAGCAAACAAGGGGTTTGAGAACTCAAAAAATTCAGCAAAGTTGTCTCTTTACAAGTAAGTGTTCTGGTGACCCTTTCTTGATAAAAAATGTACTTTTGGAACCCCTAAGGCTTAAGCTTTCTAAAGAAATGACTATTTTGTAAGATGGTGAAGAGTTTAGAGTTTTTCCATGAGAGCTTTTAAGTAGTTTTCTGCATTTTTGTGGAAGAAAATGAGTCTTAGTTGTTAGATAAACAACTTTTGTGAAAGGTGTTATCATGAAAACACCTAAAATGACCTTTTTGTAAAGGTTGTAAAATATGTAGTGAATGTGTGAAATGTTGAGTTTTAATGGTAGCCATAAGAGAAATAAATGTTCACCTAGGCTCAATAAAGGTAGAAATTTGATTAGAATTGATTTCCAAGCCTAGGGGTAAAATGGTCATTTTGCAAAAGTCTAAGGGCAAAATAGTAATTTTGCCAAAGCATGGTTATTGAAATGCATTTATTAATGTGATTGTTAAATGAGCTAATTTGCTATTATAGATCAAGAGGAACCAAGAATTAACCTCGACTGGGGAAAGAACAAAGTATCGGACTAGATCGACAATCTAGCCTATTTTGAAATCGAGGTAAGTTTGTATGTGATAAATTCAACAATTATGCTAGTATGTTTGGGAATGTTTGATATTATAATGATACATGATATTCTATGAAATTGAGTATTGGTGTTGAATGAGAAAGATGATAAAGGTTGAAATGTTGAAGTCCCGGTTGGACTACAATAAATGTGAGAATACTATCATCGAGACACGAGATTGATAATGTAACACCCCTTACCCGTATTCAACGCCAGAACCGGGCACGAGGCGTTACCGAATTAAAGACCTCAAGATCGCCACTTAGGCATAAAATGACCACTCTCTTACACCATCACAAAAACCTCCATACCGACCTACGAGGCCTCTCGTAAACACACGAGGGCTCTCGAGAACATATCGAAAACTCTTACGATCTTAAAAATTTTCCATCTATAAAGGGCTCACACGCCCGTGTAAGATTTGGCACGCCCGTGGATGTCACACACGCCCATGGTCACTACCCGTGCATGAAAACTCAAGCATTCCGCCAATGCCCCACGGTTAGGGCACACGCCCGTGCCTTTCACCCGTGGTGCACACTGACTACCTTAACACGGCCTAGAGTCTAGACACACGCCCGTGTGGCTAGCCCATGGCCAACACTGATTAATCCCACACGCCCTAGACACACTCCCGTGTGGCTAGTCCGTGGTCTATTCTGATTTTAAATACTAACATGCAGGGGACACACGGCTGAGTCACACACCCGTGGGCTGGCCATGTTTCACACATGGCCTAGACACATGCCCGTGTGTCTATCCACATGGACAAGAACAAAGCTATTTGCCAAGTTCTTTCTACCCTTCTAGCATACGCAATCATGCACTCATGCAGCACATCCATAATCAACTCACAATCTTACAATCTCACTTGGATAACTACATCTTTTCATATAATAAAGTAGCCAACAACTATGTCATTATACAAAATAGATTATCCATTTAAAGGCTAACTCATCATAGCCATATACAACAAAATTCACAAACTTGTCTAGCCCCTATACATGCCATATACAAAACATTGAGTCTAATGTACCAGAGTGTGCTGATAGTGTGGGCGATCTTCCAATTGATCCTCGTATCTCGATTCAACACTTTACTCTATAAGACAAGGGAAAAGAAAGAGAGTAAGCTTTGAGCTTAGTAAGTTTACACATAAACAGTTAAGCAACATAGTATAAGCTAAACAACAATTAGCATTATACTAACATAAAATGTACAACTATGCTTACTCTTTTTATCCCTTACCACATTTTCAACACATCATGAGTCACTTACTCATAACCATTGACATGCACCCCTGCATTCAATATCACATTTACACAATATACAACACATCATTATTTCTCGATAATACATCCACACATGCCTAATCCCACACGGCTAATCCACACAGCTAATGTCTCGGTGGTTTCGCACTTAGCCCACCACAATCGATTAATAAGGTAGTATCGCACTTAGCCTACCATGAAGGTAATCATAGTTGTTTCACATATAGCCCACTAGATAATATACCTAACGATACCATCGCACATAGCCAGCTCATCGTCAATATGCATTAGGATGGTATCGCACTTAGCCCACCATTTAGCATTATCACAACGCATTCACAAATCTACTTACTTAATCATTCATCCATTCATTTCACTTGAACCACATAGGTTCTCAATCATTCTCAACCATGCTATACACTATCTAGCATTAACAAATTGTAAGTATGAATGCATTGTTTATGCATAGACTTACCTCGATACACAAAAGTATAGAAACGTGTAATTTAGTCCACCACTTTGCTTTTGCCTCGGTTTTGATCCGGGCTTCGTCTTTCTTGATCTATAATGAATAAATCAGCTTATTCAATACACACATTGACCAAATTGACCCACATCTCATACTTTGGCAAAATTACTCTTTTGCCCCAAATCTTTCTCATAATTACACTATTGGCCCAAGGCTCGTAAAGTGATTTTTATTCAACTTCCTAGGCTTTCATGCTTAGCCGAATCACTTACTCAACTAAAGAAATCATCAATTCTCACTACATCACACATGTATGACCAAACTTAAGACTTTCAGAAACTAGTCCCTACATGCATTTTCTATGGAAACTCATTTAGCAAAAGATGTTTCTACTACATCAAGCTTTCACAATCTTCCATAAAACATCAAAATACATGCATGTCATACATGGCCACATTTTTTAACATCCATCATAGCTCATAAAATAGCTAAAAATAGCTTACTCATGCTACAAGGAATTCAAAAATACAAAGAATATAAAAAACGAGGCTACATGCACTTACTAGCAAGCTTGAAAAATTTGAAGAACCCAAACAATGGCTCTTGAAAATTTCGACAGCCTTGGAGAAGAAGATGAATGAATTTTGTCATCTTTTCTCCTATTTTAATCACTTAATTGATAAATGACCAAAATGCCCTTTTTGATAAACTTTCTATTTTAACTCATCCATGCCCAATTTTGTCCAAATATTAGAAATTGGAAAAATTGCTATTTAAGGACCTCTAATTAATATTCTAAAGCTATTTCACACAAATAGCTTCTAGAATCTTACATTTTGCAACTTTTGCAATTTAGTCCTTTTGGATAATTCAACTGAAATTTTACAAAATTGCTTCATAAAACTTTCACACTAGCATGCATACATAGCATAAACCTCAAAAACTCATTCATATACCTCGGATTTGTGGTCTCGCACCACTATTCTTACTAGGCCCTAAATCAGGATGTTATAACTCTCCCCCCTTTAGAGATTTTCGCCCCCGAAAATCTTACCAGAAAAGAGGTTTGGATGCTGCTCTCTCATAGCTTCTTCCGTTTCCCACGTGGCCTCTTCCACACCATGTTTCTGCCATAACACTTTCACTAGTGCTATGCTCTTATTTCTCAACTGTTTCACTTCTCGAGCCAAGATCTTAATTGGCTCTTCATCATAAGACATCTCCGGTCTTATCTCAATTTCCGTCGAAGGAATCACATGTGAAGGATCGGAGCGATACCATCGCAACATCGACACATGAAACACATTATGAATCTTTTCCAACTCTACCGGCAAAGCCAACCGGTATGCTACTGGCCCAACTCTATCTGTAATCTCATACGGCCCTATAAATCTTGGACTCAATTTTCCTTTTCATCCAAATCTCATAATCTTCTTCCATGGGGACACTTTCAAAAACACAGTGTCTCCCACTTCAAACTCAATTTCTTTTCTTTTCAGATCCGCGTACGACTTCTGTCGATCCGAAGCAACTTTCAGACTATTACGGATTATTTTTACTTTCTCCTCGGTCTCTTTTACTAGATCGACCCCATGGATCCGCTTCTCACTAAGCTCGGTCCAATACAATGGAATCTGACACTTACGACCATACAGGGCCTCATACGGAGCCATCCGTATACTTGACTGATAACTGTTGTTGTAAGCAAATTCGACTAAAGGTAGATATCTCTCCCAACTACCCTCGAATTCTAACACACAGCATCGAAGCATATCCTCGAGAACTTGAATCACTCTTTCAGACTGACCATCGATTTGCGGATGGAACGCAGTACTGAAATTCAACTTTGTTCCCAAAGCCTCTTGCAACCTCTTCGAAAACCTCGAAGTGAACCTCGGATCCCTATCCGATATTATAGACATAGGTACACCATGTAACCTCACTATCTCTACAACATACAACTCAGCTAACTTATCCAGTGAATAATCAACACGTACTGGAATAAAGTGAGCTGACTTCATTAGTCTATCCACAACAACCCATACAGCATCTCTCTTTTTCGGAGTCATCGGCAACCCCGTCACAAAATCCATGGTAACCCAATCCCACTTCCATTCGGGTACCATCACTGGATGAAGCAATCCCGAAGGCACTTGATGCTCAGCTTTCACTTGTTGACAAATCAGACACTTTTTCACGAACACTGAAATATCTCTTTTCATACCCGGCCACCATTAAGACTTCTTCAAGTCATTATACATTTTCGTACTGCCCGGATGTACTGACAAACATCCATTGTAGACCTCATGCAAAACCTTTTGGATTAGCTCCTCATCTCTAGGTACACAAATTCTGTCACGGTACAACAAACAACCATTCGAGCCCACTCGAAAATTGGAATCACTTTTTGGTCCACACTTAGCTCTCTTAGCTAGCATCTCACTGTCATTTCTCTGAGCCTCACATATCTGTTGAACAAATAGTGGCTTAGCTCTCAACCCTGCCAGAATAGCACCATCTTCAGACAATGCCAAACTCGTCCTCATAACTCTTAGAGCATACAAGGATTTCCTACTCAGGGCATCCGCAACCACATTCGCTTTTCTCGGGTGGTAATCAATGACTAACTCATAGACATTCAACAACTCAAGCCATCGTCTCTGTCGCAAATTCAAATCCTTCTAATCCATCAAATATCTCAAACTCTTGTGATCCGTAAAGATTCGTCACTTCTCACCATATAAGTAATGTCGCCAAATCTTTAACGCGAAAACAATCGCAGCCAATTCCAAATCATGAGTCGAATAATTCTTCTCGTATGGTTTCAACTGTCTCGAGGCGTAAGCGACTACCTTACCCTCTTGCATCAACACACAACTGATACCAATAAACGATGCGTCACTGTAAACCACAAACTATTTTCCCGATTCTGGTTGAACCAAAACTGGTGCCTCAGTCAATAATGTCTTCAGTCTCTTGAAACTCTGTTGACATGTCTCAGTCTATTCAAACTTGACATCTTTGTGCAATAGTTTCGTCATCGGGGTAGCAATCATAGAGAACCCTTTTACAAAACTTCTGTAATATCCTACTAATCCCAAGAAACTTCTGATTTCTGAAATGTTCCTCGGTGGTTTCCAATCCACAACAGCCGATATCTTACTCGGGTCAACTCAAACACCATCACCCGACACAATGTGTCCTAGGAATCTGACCTCACGGAGTCAAAACTCACTCTTGCTGTAACAGTCCGATTTAGGGGCTAGTCGGAACAGTGATCTCGGAATCACTAATTTGAGGTTAGAGAAAATTATTTTCATGTTATTTTATGTGTCATAACATGTTTATAAGGGTGCATGAAAATTTTGGTGCTTTAATTTTAGCGATTTCATGCTTAATCGCTAAAAAGGACTAAATCTCATAAAGTGCGAAAGTTCCATTTTAATTCCTAGAAGTGCTAAATAGCTATAGAGTATTAATTGGAGGCCCCAAATGTGCAATTTGGCATTGTTAAGTGGCTTGGCCAGTCAGAGGATGACAAAGGGGGACAGGAGCATTAAATGTTGTCATGTTAGGTATTAAAAAGAAATAAAATAAGATGAAATAAGAAAAGCTATCATCTTTTTTTTTTTATTTCTTCTCCTCTTCCAACGAAAATGGGTAGAAAGAATAGGGTTTTGAAGCTCAAAAATTTCAGCAAACATTCCTCCTCATAAGTAAGTGATTTTGATGATCTTTTTTTGATAATTTTTGCACGTTTGGAGTCCCCAAAGCTTAAGCTATCTAATGAGGGGACTAATTTGTAATATGGTTGAGAGTCTAGGGACTTGCCATGAGAGAGTTTATGCTAGTTGTTGAATTTTTATGGAAGAAAATGAATGATAGGATGAGGAGAAACAACTTTTGTGAAAGGTGTTGTCATGAAAACACCTAATTTGGGCTAAAATGCAAAAGTTGTAAGTTGTTCATTAAAGCATGAAATGTTTGGAATTGTGGATAGTTGTACGAGGATTAAATGTTCATCTAGGCTGATTTATCAAGAAAATGTGATAAAAATTTATTTACGAGCCTAGGGGCAAAATCATAATTTTGCCAAAGTATAGGGGCAAAATGGTCATTTTTGCCCAAGTGGATATTATGTTGTAAAATGATCATTAAGTGATTAAATGAGTAAATTTTATTGTTCTAGATTGAAGAAAATGAGATTCAGACCTAGAATGGGAGAAAAGAGAAATCTGGGGAAAAAGTCCTTTTTGGCCTTTTCGTCATCGAGGTAAGTTCGTATGCAAACCTTGCAAGTACGTACGGGTTATTTAATATTCCAATATTGTAAGGAATGTATAATTATGCAATGAATGTATTAAATAAGTGATTGATGAGTTTTTAAGAGAATTGGAATCTAAGAATAGTAAGAAATGCAAATATTATGAAATGATGATAGTTAAGGTTCCGTGTAAGACCATATTGAAATATGGCCTTGGTGAGAGAATTTGTATAGGAACATGTCGGGAACATGGCATCGATAGGTTATTTCGTGTATGATGTTAATGTGATATTATGAGTACGAGACTTAAGGGAGTTACTTAACAATTTTAGTGACTCGATAAGTAGTTGAGAGTTGAGAATGAATGTGTTTTACATGAGAGGTACAAGGATATGTTAGAACGGAATCGAGGTGGATTCGGTATTGGATGAACCCATAGTGGGTGATGTGTAAATAAGGCACTTTAGTTGCTTAAGTTATAATTATTATTGCATTGTGTGAATGCGAACAATTATAGTAGAAAGCTAAGTAAGAATAGTAGTGTGTGAAGAAGTTTCCGGGTAAACATTTGAAATAGATAAATGCATGAGGATAACTATTCAAGAATGTATACTATCGGTGGGCTGTGCGTGTTACTACCTGATATATTATTAATTGATGGGTTGTGTGCGATACCATCAACTATATTGCTATCGGTGGGCTGTGTGCGGTACCACCTGATATATTATTAATTGATGGGCTGTGTGCGATACCATCAATTATATTACTATCGGTGGGCTTTGTGCGTTACCACCTGATTAATTAGAAATCAATGGGTTGTGTGCGATACCATCGTTTATAAGTGATTGGTGAGCTAAGTGCGAGATCACCATAAGTATAATTGATTGGTGAGCTGTGTGCGATACCACCCTATAAGAGATTAAATGGTGGGCTAAGTATGTAACCATCGAGAGATTAGTAATATGAGTGGCTTATTAAAAATACTTGATGTGTTATTTTATATGATCTTGTGATGATCAGTGCAGGAATGTATGTATGCTAATTAAACGAGCATTTGGCTTGTGGCATGGTAAGAATATGGTAAGAGATAGAATGAGTAAGCTTTAGGGATGATTGAGTAAGTAACCATGAGTTCATGAGAGAAGCTCATCCTAATAACTTGCAATCATGTATAATCAATGAATATTATTGTTTATCGCTTGTATGCAGCATTTAACTTACTAAGCATTTTTGCTTACTCCTTTTATTTTTCTCATCTCTTATAGGTAAATTTATCTAGCTCGGATTAGGGATCGCCGAAGATATTTTCACACTATCGAGTAGACACTCGGTATGAGGTATCAAGTCTCTATAAGTAATGGCATGTATAGGGCTAGTACTTAAGGTTGATTAAGTCATTGTTGATGTAGCCAAATTGTGTTGGCCTAAGAGAGCTTATGTTTGTTTGTGTATAGCCATAGATGATGTCTTAAGTTATTTTTAAATATATGGGAATTAGTTTTCCCTAGTGTGTGGACAAAGACCTTATTTCTTTATTAATCAAACGTCTTTAATTCAAGAGTGATATTGATGCTATGTGTAGTTATGTGATGAGGTATGAAATGTATTGAATTGAGCATGAGTTTGATCTTGATTTCAGAGTGGCAATTGGCTTGGTAGCTAGCGTTTAAGTGCCCACATGGCTAGACACACGGGCGTGTGTCTAGGCCGTGCGTGCCCTGCACCTTATTATTATTAGATAGAGTAGACCACGGGTGAATCCCACGGCCGTGTGCATGAGCCGTGTAAGACACATGGATTGAGCATGGGCGTGTGCCCAGGCCGTGTGGATCAAGTCAGTAGCTCCCCACGATTGAAAGACACAGGTGTGTCAAGGCCGTGTGGATCAAGTCAGTAGCTTCCCACGGTTGGAAGACATGGGCGTGTTAAGGGGTACACGGGCGTGTCCCAAACCATATGGGTGTGTGACCCCTATTTCTAAGAAAGGTTTTCGATCAAGCTCCGAAAGTTTACGAACATGAGTTTAAGGCCTCGTAGGCCCATGAGATGTGTGAGTTGTATGTGGAGGTGAAGTTTTTAGTTCGAGACAAAATTTTATAGCCCAAAATTTCATGGTTAAGCAAATTTAAGCGTAGTAATGTCTCGTATCCGGTCTAGGCCTCGGACTCGGGTATAGGGTGTTACATTTAGTGGTATCAGAGCATGGTTTAGTCGATTCTCGGACTAACCTAGCGTGAGTAAGAGTCTAGCTATACATGCCATAGGTGGATTGTGACAGCGTGATATCTCCCGGCACTAACAAAATTATTTTGTTAAGACAGGGTTGGTTCCCAACCGAGCTAAATTCAATAATGGTGTAAGTAATAATGAGGAAATTGAAATGCTCTTATGCATGGATGAGATTCAAAGAGGTATGAGTAGAAGTATATGACGTGTGTGTGAAAATGCATGAAATGAGAGTTATAAAGTGGTAAGCTTATTTGTATTGGCGGAATGCGCATAAGTGTTATACACTCAACCTATTGGGTTAGGTGCATATAATGAGTAAATTTACCCAGAGAATGGGGTATATGTGTATGTATGATTATTTAAATGATGTATGATCAATATGTCCACATAGTTGAATCTCATGTGTGACCATTAAAGTAGATAATTGTATAATGTTTTATTTCGTGATCCTGTATGAAACTACGAGTATTATGGTGTGAGAGTTAAACTGGGAAGTTTCATTAAGTAGAATGCAGGGATGGGTACGATCGTTCAATGATAAAATGATGAATAAGACCATGGTTGGACCATGGCGGTACATGTGATCCCATATAAGACCATGTCTGGGACATGGCATTGGTGACGATACGTGAGCCAATGTAAGACCATGTTTGGAACATGGCACCGGTGTTGATACGTGTGCTAGTGTAAGACCATAGCGAGGCTATGGCATTGTGATGACATGTAAAGAAATAGCTGGGCTATGATGTTGTGATACGAGTAAGACCATAGTTGGACTATGGCAATCAGGTAAATGACGTACTCAAACCCATAAGACATTCTTTAATTGATAAGTGACAGTAAGAGAAAGTAGAGTTAAATGTTGAGTACTCAAGTAGATAGTAATGTGGAACTTGAGTAATTGAAATCATTATTCAAAAGTATGAGCGATAGAAACAAATGTAGCATGATAAATGTGAGAACTCACTCGAGATGAGTTATATGACTATGATGATATTTTATTGATGATGAGTATTAAGTCATATGTATGTAGTCACGAGAGTCAAGTTAAGAGAGTCCCATGACCTCACCCTTTTTACCACTGTTGACTTATGATGAGGTGTTATAGAAGTTAAGTTGAGTAAGATTGTATCTGATTAATGCAATAAATATGTCAGCATGATTAATAATGCCTCGTATCACATCGACACATAATACTCTACTAAATAGAGTAATTATGGTTGAACATGAGGTTGAAATCCTAGAGGACTAAAATGAAAAGGTTAGCATTGAGATATAAAATAGATAAGGTCCCGTATGAGACCATGCCTAAGACATGGCCTCGACACCGAGTTGAGGTTCCGTATAAGACCATATTTGTAATATGGCATCGGTAATGAATATGAGAATCGTGTAAGACCATGTTCAGAATATGGCATCGATACTTGATGTGGAAGTCCATATAAGATCTTAACTGGGTTATGGCATTGGCATTTAGAGGTGACTCCATATAAGGCCACCTCGGGAGTGTGGCATTGGTTTCGTGCCTACATGAATGATGATGAATGTGTGTCTTTGATTATTTCCAGTAATCAATGGTACAGATAGATGAGTCTAGAGGTAAAAAGGAGAATTGTACTAAAGTCACGTGAATGAGTGAATACAGGCACTTGTGAACGAGTCGCAAGGAAATGAGTACGGAGTGTGGCACGGTATGTGCTTAATAGAGGCAATTGTAAGTGAGTAGGAAGCCTAAGGTTTATGATTATCGAGGTCTTCTTAAATTGATGTTCATTAATGAAAGGAATTGTTAAGGAGTTGAGGACGAAATGGTTAGAGAAACAATGTTTGAACTGTGGGAGTGTTCAATTATGATAACCATAATTGTATGGATCATAATGATCTCTTTAAGTATTACGTGTTAATATCTTTTGCCTTTCAGGGGTGATGTAGTTGTTTATCTCATGAATCAAGATTGTGCGAGAAAGTTAGCTGATTGCAAAATTAGATTAAATGGTTGTCGATTTAGTAATTGGAATTGACATCCCTTTATCTCCTCGTAACCTTATTCGAGTACTTTGAGGAGGAAGTTTGTGATGATTCTAGTATAAAGAGTGAAATCGTGAGTTTCACGTTGTGGGATGAGTTTCGGGCAAGCCGAACAGAGTTAATGAATTCGATAGAGATGTCCCTGCTATCGTAAGGTATGACGATAGTAAAAGTTTTAGATTAGCATAGCAAGAGAAGCTCAGATGAGAATATGCTTAAGATATGTTTTCAGTATGGAGAAAAGAGTAAATTAACGTATCGAGATATGATTCAAGTTCGTGTATATTGGCACGTGAATCGGAAGAGAATAAAAATTTTGTGTGCACGAGAGTAGAGAGCATGATACAAGGATGTGCTCATCGAAATGTTCAAACCGTGATGGTTGAGTTGAAAGCTATAAAATGAACTATTAATTGAAAGTTCTAGTACTGAGTTCAGTCAAAATCGAGAAAAAGAGTTGACTAGTTAGTGATCCAGAGGCGATCACTTTTGTGTCTGTGATGTGAGTTAGGTGTTATGAAATGATTCATGGGAAACTTGAGGTGTATATTCTGAATTTTAATGAGTGGGGGTATCCTATGCTATAGAAGTTTTGGTATGAGATTTAGTAGTAGCATATCTGCTAATGCAAGAATAAGGAAGTACAGTTAGGTGCATAAATGATATGACAGTAGAGTACATTTTTCGATATGAACGAGTTTATGGTCAGAAGTAGTTGATCGCTAAAAGCTGAGTTTCCAAAGTGTACAAGTCAAGACTATTGCGATTGGTGAGTGCTTTAATGAGAAAGTGAGATGAAACCTGATAAAAGTTCAAATTGGTTTGACAAAATTCCCAAGGAGGGGGATGACATTCGAGCTGTAGTGAATCGATCAGTAAGGATCCGGACGATCATTTAGACATGCACAGAGTTCAAATTGGTGGGTTATTGGATATAATATATGCCCTAGAGGAAGAATAACCTAGGTCTCAAGTTATGTTTTGACCTTGTCTACACAGCTTAAGGGTTGTTGGCAAGAGAAACTTGAGGATAAGTGAATTTGTGATTTTGAAGAGTTGATGGAAACGTTTTAAGAATATTGGTAGCAACTCCTCCCGATAAGATTTTCGGGGACGAAAATCCCTAAGGGGGAGAGTTGTAACAGTCCGATTTAGGGGCTAGTCGGAACAGTGATCTCGAAATCACTAATTCGAGGTTAGAGAAAATTATTTTCATGTTATGTTATGTGTCATAACATGTTTATAAGGGTGCATGAAAATTTTGGTGCTTTAATTTTACCGATTTCATGCTTAATCGCTAAAAAGGACTAAATCGCATAAAGTGCAAAAGTTCCATTTTAATTCCTAAAAGTGCTAAATAGCTATAGAGTATTAATTGGAGGCCCCAAATGTGCAATTTGGCCTTGTTAAGTGGCTTGGCCGATCAAAGGATGACAAAGGGGGACAAGAGCATTAAATGTTGTCATGTTAGGTATTAAAAAGAAATAAAATAAGATGAAATAAGAAAAGCTATCATCTTTTTTTTATTTCTTCTCCTCTTCCACCGAAAATGGGCAGCAGTAATGGGGTTTTGAAGCTCAAAAATTTCAGCAAACATTCCTCCTCATAAGTAAGTGATTTTGATGATCTTTCTTGATAATTTTTGCACTTTTGGAGTCCCCAAAGCTTAAGCTAGCTAATGAGGGGACTAATTTGTAATATGGTTGAGAGTCTAGGGACTTGCCATGAGAGAGTTTATGCTATTTGATTAATTTTTATGGAAGAAAATGAATGATAGGATGAGGAGAAACAACTTTTGTGAAAGGTGTTGTCATGAAAACACCTAATTTGGGCTAAAATGCAAAAGTTGTAAGTTGTTCATTAAAGCATGAAATGTTTGGAATTGTGGATAGTTGTAAGAGGATTAAATGTTCATCTAGGCTAATTTATCAAGAAAATGTGATAAAAAATTATTTACGAGCCTAGGGGCAAAATCGTAATTTTGCCAAAGTATAGGGGCAAAATGGTCATTTTTGCCCAAGTTGATATTATGTTGTTAAATGATCATTAAGTGATTAAATGAGTAAATTTTATTGTTCTAGATTGAAGAAAATGAGATTCGGACCTAGAACGGGAGAAAAGAGAAATGTGGGGAAAAAGTCATTTTTTGCCTTTTCGTCATCGAGGTAAGTTCGTATGCAAACCTTGCAAGTACGTACGGGTTATTTAATATTCCAATGTTGTACGGAATGTATAATTATGCAATGAATGTATTAAATAAGTGATTGATGAGTTGTTAAGAGAATTGGAATCTAAGAATAGTAAGAAATGCAAATATTATGAAATGATGATAGTTAAGGTTAAAGTGTAAGACCATATTGAAATATGGCCTTGGTGAGAGAATTTGTATAGGACCATGTCGGGAACATGGCATCGATAGGTTATTTCGTGTATGATGTTAATGTGATATTATGAGTACGAGACTTAAGGGAGTTACTTAACGATTTTAGTGACTCGATAAGTAGTTGAGAGTTGAGAATGAATGTGTTGTACATGAGAGGTACAAGGATATGTTAGAACGGAATCGAGGTGGATTCGGTATTGGATGAACCCATAGTGGGTGATGTGTAAATGAGGCACTTTAGTTGCTTAAGTTATAATTATTATTGCATTGTGTGAATGCGAACAATTATAGTAGAAAGCTAAGTAAGAATAGTAGTGTGTGAAGAAGTTTTCGGGTAAACATTTGAAATAGATAAATGCATGAGGATAACTATTTAAGAATGTATACTATCGGTGGGCTGTCTACGTTACCACCTGATATATTATTAATTGATGGGCTGTGTGCGATACCATCAACTATATTGCTATCGGTGGGCTGTGTGCGGTACCACCTGATATATTATTAATTGATGGGCTATGTGCGATACCATCAATTATATTACTATCAGTGGGCTTTGTGCGTTACCACCTGATTATTTAGAAATCGATGGACTGTGTGTGATACCATCGTTTATAAGTGATTGGTGAGCTAAGTGTGAAATCACCATAAGTATAATTGATTGGTGGGCTGTGTGCGATACCACCCTATAAGAGATTAAATGGTTGTAACCATTGAGAGATTAGTAATATGAGTGGCTTATTGAAAATACTTGATGTGTTGTTTTATATGATCTTGTGATGATCAGTGCAAGAATGTATGTATGCTAATTAAACGAGCATTTGGCTTGTGGCATGGTAAGAATATGGTAAGAGATAGAATGAGTAAGCTTTAGGGATGATTGAGTAAGTAACCATGAGTTCATGAGAGAAGCTCATCCTAATAACTTGCAATCATGTATAATCAATGAATATTAGTGTTTATCGGTTGTATGAGGCAACTTACTAAGCATTTTTTCTTACTCTTTTATTTTTCTCATCTCTTATAGGTAAATTTATCTAGCTCGGATTTGGGATCGCCGGAGATATTTTCACACTATCGAGTAGACACTCGGTATGAGGTATCAAGTCTCTATAAGTAATGGCATGTATAGGGCTAGTACTTAAGGTTGATTAAGTCATTGTTGATGTAGCCAAATTATGTTGGCCTAAGAGAGCTTATATTTGTTTGTGTATAGCCATAGATGATGTCTTAAGTTATTTCTAAATATATGGGAATTAGTTTTCCCTAGTGTGTGGATAAAGACCTTATTTCTTTATTAATCAAACGTCTTTAATTCAAGAGTGATGTTGATGCTATGTGTAGTTATGTGATGAGGTATGAAATGTATTGAATTGAGCATGAGTTTGATCTTGATTTCAGAGTGGCAATTGGCTTGGTAGATAGCCTTTAAGTGCCCACACGGCTAGACGCACGGGCGTGTGTCTAGGCCGTGCATGCCCTGCACCTTATTATTATTAGATAGAGTAGACCACGGGTGAATCCCACGGCCGTGTGCATGACCCATGTAAGACACATGGATTGAGCATGGGCGTGTGCCCAGGCCGTGTGGATCAAGTCAGTAGCTCCCCACGGTTGAAAGACACGTGTGTGTCAAGGCCGTGTGGATCAAGTCAGTAGCTCCTTACGGTTGAAAGACACGGGTGTGTCAAGGCCGTGTGGATCAAGTCAGTAGCTTCCCACGGTTGGAAGACATGGGCGTGTTAAGGGGTACACGGGCGTGTCCCAAACCACATGGGGGTGTGACCCCTGTTTCTAAGAAAGGTTTTCGATCAAGTTCCGAAAGTTTACGAACATGAGTTTAAGGCCTCGTAGGCCCATGAGATGTGCGAGTTGTATGTGGAAGTGAATTTTTTAGTTCGGGACGAAATTTTATAGCCCAAAATTTCATGGTTAAGCAAATTTAAGAATAGTAATGTCTCGTATCCGGTCTAGGCCTCGGACTCAGGTATAGGGTGTTACACTTGCTAAACTTAGCGTACAACTACTTATCTCCTAAAGTTTGCAAGATAATCTTCAAATGTTCTTCATGATCGTTCTCATCCCGAGAATAGATCAATATGTCGTCAATGAAGACAACTACAAACTTGTCCACATATGGTCTGAAAACACGGTTCATCAGATCCATAAATATCGCCGGTGCATTCGTCAAACCAAATGGCATAACCAAAAACTCATAATGGCCATACCTTGTTCGAAATGCGCTTTTCAACACATCTCGCTCTTTCACTCTCAATCGATAATAACTGGACCTCGTGTCTATCTTGGAGAACATCTTGTAGCTCCCTTGGTTGATCAAAGAGATCATCAATTCTTGGTAAAGGATACTTATTCTTCATCGTCACCTTGTTCGATTGTCTATAGTCTATACACAACCTCACTGACTCCATCTTTCTTCTTCACAAACAATACCGAGCACCCCACGGTGAGTAGCTCGGTCTTGCAAAACCCTTATCTGTAAACTCTTGCAACCGAACCCTTCAGATTCTTTCAACTCTAAAGGTGCCATCCTATACTGAGCAATCGAAATAGGTGCCGTTCCCGGAACTAACTCAATCCCAAACTCAACCTCTCTCACTTGAGGTAAGGGTAACTATTCCAGGAATACATCCAGGATACTCACAAACCATCGGCATCTGCTTTCAAACTCTACTCCAACCTCTCGAGTATTTAACACAAAAGCAAGATAGGACTCACACCCTTTTCTCAAGCATTTATCAACCACTAAGGAAGAAATCATCACTGGTAGACTATCTGATCCACTTGATTCAACCCGAACCACATCTCCACTCTCACATTTCAAATCAATAAACTTATTACCACAGTTCACTAAGACACTATGGGTAGTTAACCAATCCATGCCTAGGATTAAATCAAACTCATCAAACAGAAACAATATTAGGTTTGCCAGAAAGCAATGACTCTCAATCATAAAAGGACAATTCTTACACACCATGTACACTAACACATGCTTACCTAACAGGTTTGACACCTTAACCACAAAGTCCGTAGACTCAACAGTCATACTCAAACTAGATGCCAATCTCATGCAAATATAAGAATGAGTAGACCCTTGATCTATTAAAGTAATAACAAGGGTGTTAAAGAGAGAAAAAGTACCCATTATCACATCAGGGGAGGATGCCTCTTCACGAGCGTGAATGGCATACGTCCTTGCAGGTGCCCGACCCTCCGGTCTCACAGCAGAGTCTCTAGATGCACCTCTACCACTATTCCTGCCTCTCGGGTTCCTTGGTGGTCTACCCCTTGTAGACACATCATTGGATCTCATCTCTTGCTTCTTTTCCTTATCATCCCTCACGGGGCAATTTCGGATAAAATGGTCGGGGGAACCACACTTATAACAGTTTCGACTATTACCCCAACACTCTCCGGTGTGATATCTACCATAACTTGGACACTCCAGTTTACTCTTCGAATTGACTACACTTTCCATCAAGGTAGCTTTGACTCTCAAACCCGAACGAGTATTGCCCAAGTCTCGATGCGAATAACCCACTGGTGCTGACGTCCTAGGACTCACTTCCT
Source organism: Gossypium sturtianum (assembly GCA_025698515.1). Lineage (NCBI taxonomy): Eukaryota > Viridiplantae > Streptophyta > Magnoliopsida > Malvales > Malvaceae > Gossypium > Gossypium sturtianum. The sequence continues at coordinate 64,997,533 of CM046946.1, read as the reverse complement.
TGGACCTTTTCGACTGGGCTTGATACGACTTCCCCATCGGCCTCTTTCTAGCATCTCGGGCTTCACTCACAGCCCATTTCTTTTCTGTACTCAACTCTTCGACCTTACTTGCCCTTTTGACCAACACTACAAATTTTTTCAACTCCAAAATACCCACTAGGAGTTTGATGTACTCATTCAGTCCGTCTTCGAACCTCTTACACAATATGGTCTCTGACGACAGACATTCTTGAGCGTATTTGCTAAGCCTAACAAACTCACGCTCATGTTTCGCTATTGACATCCTTCCTTGCTTCAACTCAAGGAATTCCTTCCTTTTTCGATCAGTAAACTTCTGGCTTATATACTTCTTCCGGAACTCTTCCAGAAAGAAGTCCCACGTCACCCGCTCTCTCGGGACCACTGATGTCAACGTCTTCCACCAATGGTATGTCGAGTCCCTCAGCAAGGATACAACACACTTCAAACTCTCTTCATGCGTACAAGAGAGTCCATCGAATACTCTCATCGAGTTCTCTAACCAGAACTCTGCCCTCTCAGGGTCATCATCAACCTTAGCTTTAAACTCCTCAGCCCCGTGTTTTCTAATCTTATCTACCGGGGGTTTCGATATCCTCACTACATGAATACCTTGAGGAGCCACAGGAATTGGCTGAGGTATAGGAGGAGGAGGTGGAGGAGGTTGAGCATTAGGGTTCGCTCGAACATAATCCGAGTACCAATTGCTCATCATCTGGAGAAACGCTTCCCGAGCCCCTACCCTTGACCCCTAGCCTCGAGTCCACTTTGAATAGGCACGGTTCCTTGCGCAGGAGCCGGCGCATTACTAGCTACTTCATCAGCAGTCAATGGATCAGAATCCATATTCTATAAAAAACAAGATTTAAAATCATCAGAAGCCACCACACTATCATTGTACACTTATGGCATGTATAGCTAGACTCTTACACCCGCTACGGTAGTCCTAGAACTGACTAAACCATAGCTCTGATACCATTAAATGTAACACCCCTTACCCATATTCAACGCCGAAACTGGGCACGAGGCGTTATCGAATTAAAGACCTCAAGATCGCCACTTAGGCATAAAATGACCACTCTCTTTAGCCATCAAAACAACCTCAATCCTGACCTACGAGGCCTCTCTTAAACACATGAGGGCTCTCGAGAACATATCAAAAACTCTTACGATCTTAAAATTTTTCCATCTATACAGGGCTCACGCATCTGTGTAAGATTTGGCACGCCCCTGGATGTCACACACGCCCATGGTCACTACTCGTGCATGAAAACTTAAGGATTCTGCCAATGCCCCACGGTTAGGGCACAGGCCCGTGCCCTCCACTCGTGGTGCACACTAACTACCTTAACACGGCCTAGAGTCTAGACACACGCCCGTGTGGCTAGCCCGTGGCCAACACTGATTAATCCCACATGCCCTAGACACTGCGCGCCGCGTGTGGCTAGTCCGTGGTCTATTACGATTTAAAATACTAACATGCAGGGGACACGGGTGAGTCACACGCCCTTGGGTGGCTGGCGCCGTGTGTCACACATGGCCTAGACACACGCCCCTGTGTCTATCCACATGGACAAGAACAAAGCTATTTGCCAAGTTCTTTTCACCCTTCTAGCATACGCAATCATGCACTCATGCAACACATCCATAATCAACTCACAATCTTACAATCTCACTTGGATAACTACATCTTTTCATATAATAAAGTAGCCAACAATTATGGCATTATACAAAATAGATTATCCATTTAAAGGCTAACTCATCATAGCCATATACAACAAAATTCACTAACTTGTCTAGCCCCTATACATGCCATATACAAAACATTGAGTCTAATGTACCAGAGTGTGCTGATAGTGTGGGTGATCTTCCAATTGATCCTCGTATCTCGGTTCAACACTTTACTCTATAAGACAAGGGAAAAATAAGAGAGTAAGCTTTGAGCTTAGTAAGTTTACACATAAACAGTTAAGCAACATAGTATAAGCTAAACAACAATTAGCATTATACTTGTAACATCCCGATTTAGGGAATAGTCAGAATAGTGGTGCGAGACCACAAATCTGAGGGTTTTAAATAAGTTTTTGAGGTTTATGCCTTGTATGCATGCTAGTGTGACAGTTTCATGAAGCAATTTTGTGAAATTGTGGTTGAATTGTCCAAAAGGACTAAATTGCAAAAGTTGCAAAATGTGTGTTTTCGGAAGCTATATGTGTGAAATAGCTTAATATTATTAATTAGAGGTCCTTAATGAGCAATTTTCCTAATTTTTAGTTTTTGGACAAAAATGGGCATGGATGAGTTAAAATTTAATGTTTATCAAAAAGGGCATTTTGGTCATTTATCAAATAAGTGATTAAAAATGGAGAAAAGATGACAAAATCATGCTCATCTTCTTCCCCTCATTGCCGAAATTTTGAAGGAAGCCATAGCTAGGGTTCTTCAATTTTTCAAGCTTGCTAGTAAGTACATCTAGCCTCGTTTTTGATATTCTTTGTATTTTTAAAGTCCCGGTAGCATGAGTAAGCTATTTTTAGCTATTTGATGAGCTATGAAGGATGTTCAAAAATGTGGTCATGTATGACATGCATGTATTTTTTATTTTATGGAAGATTATGAAAGCTTGATGTAGTAGAAACATCTTTTATTAAGTGTTTTTCAATGAAAATGCATGTAGGGACTTGATTGTGAAAATCTTAAGTTTGGTCATACATGTGTGTTTTAGTGAGAATTGATGATATCTTTAGTTGAATAGTTGGTTCAACTAAGCATGAAAGACTAGAAAGTTGAATAAAAATCACTTTACGAGCCTTTGGGGCTAAAGTGTAAATATGAGAAAGTTTAGGGGCAAAATAGTAATTTTACTAAAGTATGAGATGTGGGTCAATTTAGTCAATGTATGTATTGAATAAGCTGATTTATTCATTATAGATCAAGAAAGACAAAGCCCGGATCAAAACCGAGGTAAACGCAAGGTGGTGGACTAAATTGCAAGTCTCAATACTTTTGAGTATCGAGGTAAGTCTATGCATAAACAATGCATTCATACTTACATATTGTTAATGCTAGATAGTGTATAGCATGGTTAAGAATGATTGAGAACCTATGTGGTTCAAGTGAAATGGATGGATGAATGATTAAGTAAGTAGATTTGTGAATGTGTTGTGATAATGCAAAAAGGTTGGCTAAGTGCGATACCATCCTAATGCATATTGACGATGAGCTGGCTATGTCCGATGCTATCGTTAGGTATGTTATTTAGTGGGCTATGTACGAGACCGCTATGAATACCTTGTTGGTAGGCTAAGTGCGATACTACCTTACTAATTGAATGGGGTTGGCTTAGTGCGGAACCACCGAGATATTTGCTGTGTGGATGTGATAGTGAGTAGATTAGCTGTGTGGATTAGCTGTGTGGATTAGTTGTGTGGATGTATTATCGAGAATAATGATGTGTTGTATATTGTGTAAATGTGATGTTGAATGCAGGGGTGTATGTCAATAGTTATGAGTAAGTGACTCATGATGTGTTGGAAATGTGGTAAGGGATAGAAAGAGTAAGCATAGTTGTGAATTGCTTATATTAGTATAATGCCAATTGTTGCTTAGCTTATACTATGTTGCTTAATTTTTTTTTGTGTAAACTTACTAAGCTCAAAGCTTACTCTCTTTCTTTTCCCTTGTCTTATAGAGTAAAAGTCTTGAATCGAGATACGAGGATCAATTAGAAGATCGCCCACACTATCAGCACACTCTGGTACATTAGACTCAATGTTTTGTATATGGCATGTATAGGGGCTAGACAAATTAGTGAATTTTTGGTGTAAATGGCTAAGATGTGTTGGCCTTTATATAGATAGTGTATTTTGTATAATGCCATGGTTGTTGGCTATTACATTATATGAAAGAAAGATGCAGTTTTCTATGTGAGATTGCACTTCAATTTGAGTTGATTATGGATGTGTTGTATGAGTGCATGTTGTGTAAGCTATAAGGGTGAGAAGAGCTTAGCAAATAGCTTTGTTCTTGGCCATGTGGATAGACACACGGACGTGTGTCTAGGTCATGTGTGACCCACGGTCAGCCCACTGGCGTGTGCTTTGGCTATGCGTCCCCTGCATGTTAGTATTTGAAGTCAGAATAGACCACAGACAAGTCACACGGGCGTGTGCCTAGGGCGTGTGGGATTAATTAGTGTTGGCCACGGGCTAGCCACACGGGCGTGTGTCTAGACTCTAGGCCATGTTAAGATAGTCAGTGCGCACCACGGGTGGTAAGCATGGGCGTGTGCCTTGGCCGCGGGGCATTGGCAGAATGCTGGGGTTTTTAGGCACGAGCCTAAGTGGCGATCAAGTGGTTTGAGTTCGGTAACGCCTCGGGCCCGGCTCCGGCGTAAAACCCGGGTAAGGGGTGTTACAATACTAACATAAAATGTACAACTATGCTTACTCTTTTTATCCCTTACCACATTTTCAACACATCATGAGTCACTTACTCATAACCATTGACATGCACCCCTGCATTCAATATCACATTTACACAATATACAACACATCATTATTTCTCGATAATACATCCACACAAGTAATCCACACAGCTAATCCACACAACTAATCCACACAGCTAATCCACACAGCTAATGTCTCGGTGGTTTCGCACTTAGCCCACCACAATCGATTAATAAGGTAGTATCGCACTTAGCCTACAATGAAGGTAATCATAGTGGTTTCGCACATAGCCCACTAGATAATATACCTAACGATACCATCGCACATAGCCAGCTCATCGTCAATATGCATTACGATAGTATCGCACTTAGCCCACCATTTAGCATTATCACAATGCATTCACAAATCTAGTTACTTAATCATTCATCCATTCATTTCACTTGAACCACATAGGTTCTCAATCATTCTCAACCATGCTATACACTATCTAGCATTAACAAATTGTAAGTATGAATGCATTGCTTATGCATAGACTTACCTCGATACACAAAAGTATAGAAACGTGCAATTTAGTCCACCACTTTGCTTTTGCCTCAGTTTCGATCCAGGCTACGTATTTCTTTATCTATAATGAATAAATCAGCTTATTCAATACACACATTTACCAAATTGACCCACATATCATACTTTGGCAAAATTACTCTTTTGCGCTAAATCTTTCTCATAATTACACTATTGGCCCAAGGCTCGTAAAGTGATTTTTATTCAACTTCCTAGCCTTTCATGCTTAGCTGAATCACTTACTCAACTAAAGCAATCATCAATTCTCACTACATCACACATGTATGACCAAACTTAAGACTTTCACAAACTAGTCCCTACATGCATTTTCTATGGAAACTCATTTAGCAAAAGATGTTTCTACTACATCAAGCTTTCACAATCTTCCATAAAACATCAAAAATACATGCATGTCATACATGGCCACATTTTTGAACATCCATCATAGCTCATCAAATAGCTAAAAATAGCTTACTCATGCTACAGGGACTTCAAAAATACAAAGAATATCAAAAATGAGGCTAGATGCACTTACTTGCAAGGTTGAAAAATTTGAAGAACCCTAACAATGGCTCTTGAAAATTTCGGCAGCCTTGGAGAAGAAGATGAATGAATTTTGTCATCTTTTCTCCTATTTTAATCACTTAATTGATAAATGACCAAAATGCCCTTTTTGATAAACTTTCTATTTTAACTCATCCATGCCCAATTTTGTCCAAATATTAGAAATTGGAAAAATTTCTATTTAAGGACCTCTAATTAATATTCTAAAGCTATTTCACACAAATAGCTTCTAGAATCTTACATTTTGCAACTTTTGCAATTTAGTCCATTTGGATAATTCAACCGAAATTTCACAAAATTGCTTAATGAAACTTTCACACTAGCATGCATACATAGCATAAACCTCAAACACTCATTCATATACCTCGAATTTGTGGTCTCGCAGCACTAATTCGACTAGGCCCTAAATCAGGATGTTACAGATAAGGTCCTGTGTAAGACCATGTCGGGGACATGGCCTCGGCACTGAATTGAGATTCCGCATAAGACCATATCTGGGATATGTCTTCGGTATTGAATATGAGAATCGTATAAGACCATATCCTGGATATGGCATCGATACTTGAAGTAAGATTCCGTATAAGACCATATCCGAGATATGGCATCGACACTCAGAGGTGACCCCATATAAGACCACATCTGGGATGTGACATTGGCTTTGTGTTTATGTTAATGACGATGATTATGCGCCTTTGAGGATCTCTAGAGATTTAGTGGGATAAATAGATAAGCTTGGAAATAGAAATGAGATTAGCACTAAAGTCATGTGATTAAGTGAATACAGGTACCCGTGAATAACTCACGAGAAATGTTTACAATATGTGGCATGGTATATGCTAGATAAGAACAAGACGAGTAAGTTGTGGCAAAGTGCTTATGACTTTGTGTGGTTATCTAATGCCATGAATTGATGTTATTATGAACTTATTGTTGCTATTTATTTCCACGCAGACTTACTAAGCTTTATGCTTACCCTTCTCTTTTCCCTTTTTCCTTGTAGTATTGCCAAGATAATTTGAGAATCGTGGGATGTTGGTGTTCGAAAATCACACTATCGACATCTTTTTGGTATAACAAGTTAGACTCATTTTGAGTATGGCATGTATAGGACTTGGGTATTTTATTATGTCATTTTGATAGCCAAAGTGTTGGCTATTTACGTTATCAAAGTCATTTTGTAAATTGTCATTGGTATTGGACCAATACATGTCAAGTTATTATTATGAAATGGTGATGAAATTATGAAGTTTATGCTTGTGTGGATGCTTTGAATTGAGTTTTTGGAAGTGCCATATGGTTATAAAATGTGTTGAATTGATTTGGCATAAGTGTGGTTTCTTGGTAGGGTGGCAAATGGCTTGGTAGATACCCATATAATTGTCCACACGGGTAGACACACAGGCGTGTGTCTAGGCTGTGTGTGACACACGGTCAGCCCCATGGACGTGTAGAGAGGCCGTGTGTCCCTTGTATGCTAGGTTTACAAGTCAGTATGTTCAGTAGTAAACACACGGGCAGAGACACGGCCGCATGTCTCAGCCGTGTGGGAGGCACGGCCATAGACATGGGCGTGTGCCCAGGCCGTGTGAAGTCTGCACCTAAAATTTGAAATTTAATTCGACACACGTTCTAAGGACACGGGTGTGTGCCTTGGCCGTGTGACCTTAGTGATGTGATGACGTCATAAATAGAATGCCAAGGTTTTGGCACACGGGCTAAGACACGGGCGTGTTGAGGCCATGTGACGCCCACAGGCCAGGGACACGGGCGTGTGTCCGACTGTGTGAAATAAGTCAGTGTCGACCACGGCTGGAGAACAGGGGCATGTCCCAGGGGCACACGGGCGTGTCCTTTAGACAACAAAGGCATGTGGCCCCTATTTAGGCAAAATTTTCTAAGTGCGTAAAAGTTTTCAGGTTAATTCTGAAACCTTCCGTAAGTATGTTTGAGGCCTTGTAGGCTTAAGATAAGGATGTTATGAGTTTTAATGAAAATTTTTAAGTTAGAGCGAACTTTTATGGCCGATGTGGTATGTTTAAGCGAGTTGAGTTAGGTAACGCCTCGTATCTGGTTCCAGCTTTGAACACGGGTAAGGGGTGTTACATTTAGTGGTATCAGAGCTACGGTTTAGTCGGTTCTTGAACTAATGTAGCGTGAGTATGAGTCTAGTTATACATGCCATACATAAGAGTATTTGTGTAATGATAGTGTGACGACTCCTGACAGCTTGAATTGTATTTTTTTATATAGTAATGGATCCCGATCGGGCTGCAGCTCATGATGCTGCGAGTAATGCGACAGCTCTCGCGCAAGGGATCGCGCTAGTAGAGAGTAGACCCGAGACTATGGGTTAGGGAGAAGAGGCTCGAGAGGCCTTTCTCCAAATGATGAGCAACTGGTATACAAAGTATATTTGAGAAAATCCTAATTCTCAACCCCCTCCACCCCCACCTATTCCTCACGCCATTCCTGTAGCTCCTCAGGTGGTTAAGGTAGTAAGAAGAGAAAGGCCTTCGGTCGATAAGATCTGGAAATAAGGAGCCGAGGAATTTCAGGCTAGTAAGGACGACGATTCGGAGAGGGCGAAGTTCTGGCTTGAGAATACCATCAGGGTATTCGATGAGTTGCCATGCACGCCTGAAAAGTACATAAAGTGTGCAGTTTCTCTCTTGAGAGATTTGGCCTATCGGTGGTGGAACACCCTTGTTTCAGTGGTGCAAAGGGAGAGAGTTAATTGGTGGAAAGTACATTAGTCAAAGGTTTATTGACCAGAAGAGAAAAGAGTTCTTAGAGCTAAAGTAGGGCCGAATGACGGTGACTGAATATGAACGTGAATTCGTAAGGATTAGTAAGTATGCCTGGGAGTACGTGCCTACCGATGCTATCATGTGCAAAAGGTTCGAGGACGGGTTAATAGAAGATATCCGTTTATATGTTGGAGTTCTCGAACTAAAAGAATTTGTGGTATTGGTATATAGAGCCTGTAAGGCTGAAGAGTTGGCCAAAGAGAAAAGAAGAGCTGAGATTGAGTCCCGTGACTCGAGAAAGAGACAACTGAGTAAGTCATACCAACCCTCATCTAAGAAGTCAAGGGATTTTACTACTCGATCAGCCACTTCGACGGGGATTTTAAACCGAAGTAAAGGCAAACAATTCTCTGGGTCTAAGGCTCAAACTACTTCAGTTGCTAGTGTTGGAAATGCCCGACCGTGTAGACCGTAATGTCCGCAGTGTGGCAGACGTCATTCTGGTGAATGCCGAGAAAATGAGAAGGCTTGTTTCAAGTGTGGGTCTCTAGACCACTTTATCAGAGATTGCCCTGAGGCGGGTGAGAAAGAGAAACTTCAGAATGCAAGACCAGGATATTCTACTAGAGGAAGACCACAGAGAAACCCGGGAAATGAGATTAGCAGCAAGAATACATCTAGAGAGAAGACTACAAGAGCTGAGGGTAGAGCACCAGCGAGAACATATGCCATTCGTGCTCGCGAAGAGGCGTCCTCCCCTAACATGATCACGGGTACATTTTCTCTTTATGATACTTCTGTTATAGCTTTAATTGATCTGGGATCTACCCACTCGTATATTTGCATGAAATTAGTCTCTAGCATGAGTATGCCTATAGAGTCTACTGAATTTGTGATAAGAGTGTCGAATCCCTTAGGCAAATGTGTATTGGTTGATAGAATATGGAAAAGTTGCCCTTTGATGATTAGGGGTCATTATTTTCCTGCAAATTTCATGTTATTACCGTTTGATGAGTTCGATGTCATCCTTGGGATGGATTGGTTAGCTACACATGATGTGATAGTGAATTGTGGAAAGAAGTTTATTGAGTTAAAATGTGAAAGTGGGGATCTTATTCGTGTTGAATCAGATAAGCAAGATAGATCACCAGTAGTGATATCATCCTTGTTGACTCAGAAGTATTTAAGAAAAGGGTACGAAGCTTACCTTGCCTTTATAGGGAATGCTAAAGAGACCGAGTTGAAAATTGAGTCGGTACCTATAGTGTGCGAATATCCGGATGTTTTTCTGGAGAAATTGCCAGGGTTACCTCCTGTTAGGGAGATTGAATTTGGGATTGAGTTAGCTCCTGGTACCGCCCCATTTCTATGGGTCCATATAGAATGGCTCCAACCGAGCTAAAAGAATTGAAAGCACAGTTGTAAGAATTAACGGATAAAGGCTTCACAAGACCGAGTTTCTCTCCGTAATGTGCTCCTGTATTATTTATGAAGAATAAAGATGGTTCTATGAGGTTATGCAAAGATTATTGGCAACTTAATAAGGTAACTGTGAAGAACAAGTACCCGTTGCCAAGAACCGATGATTTATTTGATCAATTGAAGGGAGCCACGGTGTTTTCCAAAATAGACCTAAGGTCTGGGTACTATTAGTTGAGAGTCAAGGACTCGGATGTGCCGAAAACTGCATTTCGGACGAGGTATGGCCACTATGAATTTTTTGTCATGCCTTTTGGTTTAACAAATGCCTCTGCAGTTTTCATGGACTTGATGAATTGCATTTTTTGGCCATTTTGGATAAATTTGTCGTGGTCTTCATTGATGATATACTGATCTACTCTCGAGATGAGAACGAGCATATCGAGCATTTGAGAACGGTTCTGCAAATTTTGAGATATAAACAATTGTATGCCAAGTTTAGTAAAAGTGAATTTTGGCTAAAGGAAGTCAGATTTTTGGGGCACATTGTTTCGGGAGATGGAATTAGAGTCGACCCGAGTAAGATTTCAGTAATTATTGAATGGAAACCGCCAAGGAGCGTAACTGAAGTGAGGAGTTTTCTGGGCCTAGCCGGCTATTATAGGTGTTTTGTCAAAGGGTTCTCCATGATAGCTACTCCGATGACGAGATTATTGCAAAAAGATGTGAAGTTTGATTGGACAGAAAAGTGCCAACAGAGTTTTGAGAAACTGAAGGCATTGTTAACTGAGGCTCCTGTTTTGGTGCAACCTGAGCCGAGAAGAGAATTTGTGGTTTATAGTGATGCATCCATGAATGGATTGGGTTGTGTACTTATGCAAGAACGCAAGGTGATTGCATATGCTTCTAGACAATTAAAGCCGCACGAGAAGAATTACCCGACCCATGATTTAGAGTTGGCCGCCATTGTGTTTGCATTAAAGATATGGAGACACCATTTATATGGTGAAAGGTGTCGGATATTCACCGATCATAAGAGCCTAAAGTACTTGATGACTCAAAAAGAGTTGAACTTTAGGCAACGGAGGTGGTTAGAGTTGATAAAAGATTACGAGTTGGTAATTGACTACCATCCAGGAAAGGCAAACGTGGTCGCCGATGCCTTGAGTAGGAAATCATTGTTTACTTTGAGAGCCATGAAAACACGGATGGCTTTCTCAAATGATGGTTCTATTCTAGCCGAGTTGAGGGCTAGACCATTATTTCTCCAAGAGATTTGTGAAGCTCAGAGAGGTGACAGTGATTTACAAGCCAAAAGAGTTCTATGTAAGTCAAATGTTGAGTCAGACTTTCGAAAAAGTCCTGATGGATGCCTAATGTTCCGAGATAGGGTTTGTGTACCCATAGATGATGAACTTATACGAAAGATCCTACATGAAGCACATAGTGGATGTTTGTCTGTACATCCAGGCAGCATGAAGATGTATAATGATTTGAGGAAATGGTATTGGTGGTCGTAACCCTGTTCCGGTGACGGATACGGGTTGGGGGTGTTACACGAATTGGTTTGCCGATATTCATTTTGATGAAATAATGTTTCCAACTTTAAGGGGAGAAAATAAGTAGTTGGTAAAAGGTATTACGTGGGATGCATCATTATTGTCTCATCTAGATCCTCGAACAAATTAATGTGAACTAGAAGTTCAGAAGATAATTTATTTGCAAAATATTGTAGATAAACTATTAGATGTTTCAATTAACCTTAAAAGAGATACTAAATCTCATGTACTAGCTGAAAATGCTCCAACTTGTACTTATGTCATTGTAGGAAAATCTACTTGTTCAAATTAAAGTAAGCCATGCTTAAAGTGAAGTAGAATAATCGATTCCAAAGGTAAAATCCTCATAAAATGAACGAAGTAAATGTTCTAAATGGTCATATTGTAGAGGTGAGTGTCTGAGAGGAGGCCAAAGACATAACTGATTAGAAAGCCCCAGAAACAGTTTAAGTATATGAAAATAGCGATAATGAAGAGATCTCAATAAGTTATGTCACTACAGAAAAAATAGAATAAAAATTATAGTATCGATAAAATTTTTGCTTATAAATTGTTTCTGAAATAGAAAAATAAGGATCTTGAACCTACGTCTATTTAAGAATGTAGAAACGGAGAAGATTTGTAATAACCCGATTTAGGGGCTAGTCGAAATAGTGGTCTCGGGATCACTAATCCGAGATTAGAGAAAATTATTTTTATATTATTATAAGAGTTATAGTATGATTATATAGGTGCATGAAAATTTTGGTACTTTAATTTTAGCGATTTCATGCTTAATCGCGAAAAAGGACTAAATCGTATAAATTGCGAAAGTTTCATGTTATAAGCTAAAGGTGTCTAAAAGCCATAGAATATTAATTAGAGGCCTTTAATGTGCAATTAGACCCTTGGAATTAGAGTGGCCGGCCATAGGGGACAAACAATGTCAAAATTGGTCAAAGTTGTTAGATTAGGTGGATTAAATTGAGGAAATAAAATAAAATAAAGAAAGGAAAAAAAGATATCACCTTTCCTCTCTTCTTCTCCACCAAAATTTTCAGCAAACAAGGGGTTTGAGAACTCAAAAATTTCAGCAAACTTCTCTCTTTACAAGTAAGTGTTCTAGTGATCCTTTCTTGATAAAAGTTGTACTTTTGGAACCCCTAAGGCTTAAGCTTTCTAAAGAGGGGACTATTTTGTAAGATGTTGAAGAGTTTAGAGTTTTGCCATGAGAGCTTTTAAGTATTTTGATGCATTTTTATGGAAGAAAATGAGTCTTAGTTGTTAGATAAACAACTTTTGTGAAAGGTGTTATCATGAAAACACCTAAAATGACCTTTTTGTAAAGGTTGTAAAATATGTAGTAAATGTGTGAAATGTTGAGTTTTGATGGTAGCCATAAGAGAAATAAATGTTCACCTAGGCTCGATAAAGGTAGAAATTTGATTAGAATTGATTTCCGAGCCTAGGGGTAAAATGGTCATTATGCAAAAGTCTAAGGGCAAAATAGTAATTTTGCCAAAGCATGGTTATTGAAATGCATTTATTAATGTGATTGTTAAATGAGCTAATTTTCTATTATAGATCAAGAGGAACCAAGAATTAACCTCACCTAGGAAAAAAACAAAGTATCGGACAAGATCGACAACTAGCCTATTTTGAAATCGAGGTAAGTTTGTATGTGATAAATTCAACATTTATGCTAGTATGTTTGAGAATGTTTGATATTATAATGATACATGATATTCTATGAAATTGAGTATTGGTGTTGAATGAGAAAGATGATAAAGGTTGAAATGTTGAAGTCCCGGTTGGACTATAATAAATGTGAGAATTCTATCATCAAGACACGAGATGGATAAGGTCCCGTGTAAGACCATGTTGGGGACATGGTATCGGCACCGAATTGAGATTCCGCATAAGACCATATCTTGGATATGGCTTCGGTATTGAATATGAGAATCGTATAAGACCATATCCGGGATACGGCATCGATACTTGAAGTGAGATTCCGTATAAGACTATATCTGGGATATGGCATCGGTACTCAGTGGTGACCCCATATAAGACCACATCTGGGATGTGGCATTCGCTTCGTGTTTATGTTAATGACGATGATTATGCGCCTTTGAGTATCTCTAGAGATTTAGTGGGATAAATAGATAAGCTTGTAATTAGAAATGAGATTAGCACTAAAGTCATGTGATTAAGTGAATACAGGTACCCGTGAATAACTCACGAAGAATGTTTACAATATGTGGCATTGTATATGCTAGATAAGAACAAGTACGAGTAAGTTCTGGCAAAGTGCTTATGACTTTTTGTGGTTATCTAATGCCATGAATTGATGTTATTATGAACTTATTGTTGCTATTTATTTCCATGCAAACTTACTAAGCTTTATGCTTACCCCTCTCTTTTCCCTTTTTCCTTGTAGTATTGCCAAGATAATTTGAGAATCGTGGGATGTCGGAGTTCAAAAATCACACTATCGACATCTCTTTGGTATAACAAGTTAGACTTATTTTGAGTATGACATGTATAGGACTTGGGTATTTTGTTATGTCATTTTGAAAGCCAAAGTGTTGGCTATTTACGTTATCAAAGTCATTTTGTAAATGGTCATTGGTATTGGACCAATACATGTCAAGTTATTATTATGAAATGGTGATGAAATTATGAAGTTTATGCTTATGTGGATGATTTGAATTGAGTTTTTGGAAGTGACATATGGTTATAAAATGTGTTGAATTGATTTTGCATAAGTGTGGTTGCTTGGTAGGGTGGCAAATGGCTTGGTAGATAGCCATATCATTTTCCACATGGGTAGACACACGGGCGTGTGTCTAGGCTGTGTGTGACACAGGGTCAGCCCCATGGACGTGTGGAGAGGTCGTCTGTCCCCTTGCATGCTAGGTTTACAAGTCAGTATGTTCAGTAGTAAACAGATGGGCAGAGACATGGCCATGTGTCTCAACCGTGTGGGAGGCACGGCCATGGACATGGGCGTATGCCCAGGCCGTGTGAAGTCTGCACCTAAAATTTGGAATTTAATTTGACACACCGTCTAAGGATACGGGCGTGTGCCTTGGCCGTGTGACCTTAGTGTTGTGATGACGTCATGAATAGAATGCCAAGGTTTTGTCACGCGGGCTAAGACACGGGCGTGTCGAGGCCGTGTGAGGCCCACGGGCCAGGGACACGGGCGTGTGTCCGGCCGTGTGAAAAAGTCAGTGTCGACCAAGGGTGGAGAACACGGGCATGTCCTAGGGGCACATGGGCGTGTCCCTTAGACAACACGGGCGTGTGGCCCCTGTTTAGGCAAAATTTTCTAAGTGCGTAAAAGTTTCTGGGTTAATTCCGAAACCTTCCGTAAGTATGGTTAAGGCCTTGTAGGCCTAAGATAAGGATGTTATGAGTTTTAATGAAAATTTTTAAGTTGGAGCGAACTTTTATGGCCGATGTGGTATGTTTAAGCGAGTTGAGTTAGGTAACGCCTCGTATCCGGTTTCAGCTTTGAACACGGGTAAGGGGTGTTACAAGATTGGTCAAATTTGAAAGACACGATTCAAGCAGAATTGAACTCACTTACTAAACATGAGATTTTTGGACCTCTAGTCTAAACACCTAAAGTTGTCAAACCTGTGTGATACAAGTGGGTATTTTTTTTATGAAAACGAAATGAGAAAAATGAAGTCGTGAGATATGAAGAACGACTTGTAGCACAAGGGTTTTCAAAAAGGTCAGGTATTTATTATGAAGTGACTTACTCTTCTGCGGTTGATGCAATCACATTTAGATATCTTATCCATCTGGCAATACATGAAAATCTTGATATGCATCTAACTGATGTTGTTATAGTCTATTTTTATAGTTCTTTTGATAGTGAAATTCATATGAATATCCTTGAAGGATTTAAGATCTCAGAAGAATGCAAGGTTTATTTGGAAAATGTTCAATCAAATTACAGAAATCCTCATATGGATTAAAACAATCTAGACGTATGTTGTACAATCATTTGAGTATTTGTTAAAGGAAAGTTATAAAATTGATCTAATGTGTCATGTGTTTTAATAAAAAGAACTAGATCAAAAATCATTATAATTGATGTTTATGTTGAGAATTTAAATATTTTTGAAACTCTTGTATGTTGGAAAAAATCCGATTTGAAAATGATTTTCTTACACGGCGGAATATTAAAATTTTGAAAACCAAACTGGTTTGTGATATTTATAGAAATAAACTTTTTTTCGAAATCGTACCTCTGTTTTTAGCTAGACAGATCCTTGTTATTCCTGACTTTTAACCGAACAACCTTCTCCGCTATTCTTGTACCATGAACTGCTTTGAGTGTGGGTTTTAATGAATTCGAATCAAACACAGAACTAAAAATTATTTACTTTACTTTTAGTAGGAAAGAAAAATTCCCTCTTTAATAGAAACTAGAAGAGTTGTTACTTTAGAAAGAATTTATACGTAGAAAATAAATTCTCACTATTTTTGGGCAGAATAAAAATATCTCAAAGTTCTGTGTTTAGCCCTACCGGTGCCATCTATTTATAAGAAAAAGAAGTGAAACCCTTGTTGAATTAGTATAAGTTTATTTCAATAGAAAAACAAAATCCTCATTCAACTAGGAGAAAGTGGCGCTGCAACCCTAGTTAAATATCCTAGGGTTTTATCGTCCCGTGTATTAACATAAAGGGCTTTTGGGCCTCTCCCATATCGGGTTCACTTATAAGTGCTTCCTAGACTTGTAACCAATTACTTTATAATTCAATCCAACCCAATACATGTTTTTATATTTCCCAAAATAAATATCATAAATTAATTAATTTCCCAATTAAATAATTTTCTTAATCTGATTCTAATTTTGTTAAAATCACGGCAACTTTGTAACAACCTATTTTTAGTCAAATCAGAACAGTGGTTTTGGGACCACAAATATGAGGTCAAAATATTTATTTTATTATTATTTTGAAGTCTACAACATGATAGTATGATTGTGTAAAAATTTCGTTGAGAAATTTTATCGTTTGAATGCTCAATTCGATAAAAAAGACTAAATCGCGTAAAGTGTAAAAGTTGTGTTCTAATAGCTAAAGGTGTCTAATAGCTATAAAACTTTAAAGTGGAGGTCCTTAAGTGGTAATTAGCCCATTAATGAGTTAGTGGATGATAATGGCTTGGCATTTAGTGAAATAATTAATGTTTATAAAGGTTAATTTTGTAATTTGGTTAATAAGGATAAAAATAAGTTAAAACAAAATAAAAAGCTATCATTTTCCTTTTTGTTCACCATCGAAAATTCGAAGAATAAGAAGCCATGGGAGCTTGCTAGGGTTCGGCTACTTTAATGCTTAATTGGTGAGTTATTTTACCATTGATGAATATGTATGTGTTTTGATGTTTGATGATAGAAAATGAGTGGTTGTTGTTAGATAAACAACATTTGTTAAGTGATTTTTGATAAAATTGTCAATTAGGGATAAAATTGAGAAATGTGATAAATTGTGTGGTAAATGTGTGAAAAAATGAAAAATATGAGCTGCTATGAGTATAGATGAAATTCGGCTAGCATGGTTGTGGACTTAATTGCATGAATTTGCATTTTTATGAGATAAGGACTAAATTGTAAAGAAGTCTAAAGTTTAGGGGAAAATGTGTAAAATTTCCATAATATGAAATTTGGATTAAATTGAATAGAATGATAATTAAATAAGTTAAATTTGATTATATATAGATCAAGAAAAGTGAAGTTCGAAATTAGATCGGGGGAAAAACAAAATAGCGGAGTGATAGCTCGATTCTCTCCATATAAAATCCGAGGTAAGTTCTTATGTTAATAAGCATTAATATAATTGTGTTTTAAATGCTTTATAATTGTATTGTTAATGAATACGGCCTTACGAAAATGTTTGATGAAGATTCGGTAGTGTGAAATCCCGGTTGAACTTTAGGAATAGATAGGATACAAATGACATGTCATTAGGGGTTATAGTGCTTGGGTGTTGGTCCGTACGTTCTACCGGTGGCTAAGTTTTTCGGCATGTGATGGGGATTCTCGTTAGCTTGTGTGAGCAGCACCGTTTAGTTACGTTGTATCACCCCAAGCCCGGCCTAGAAGTTAGGCCCGAGTCCGGAATGTCACATTAAAGGCATACTCCAAAACGATTTTAAAATTTAACAATTTCAGGCCCAAAACCCTCGTATTTTGTTAAGCTAAGAGGAAAAGCCCACATTTTAGGAAAACGTTCAAATGTTAAGTTATTTCGAAAATCATGATAACTTGAGAAATTTTATTTAAGTTTATTAACTGGAAAGTTGAAACAATAAAAATAAACCCAAAAATCTAAGTAAATTAGGAGATACATGGCCTTATTACAATTCAATGAAAAACAAAGTATTTAAAATAAATTCATTTGAACAAATTAAAAACATTTTATCAGCTTATAGTGTGGCCATCTCCGAGTCCTCTCCCACGCCGAGCCGTCTATTCAGGATCACCTGAAACATAAAAAAAGGGTGTGAGTTTCAAAACTCAGTGTGTACAACCCTTGGCAATCAAATCACACACAAATATTCACATTGGGCCTAAGCCCTATCAAAATCGGTGGTCTTGGGCCTTAGCCCACAATGACCTCATATCATATCATATCGTATCATATACAAACAAGATAATGCAAAGCCCATCCCAATAATCTATTCGCTACACACACCATTTCCCTTCCAACCATTACACACCTGTGGGGATTTCTAAATCAACCCACCCATCCTCTACACACCAAAGGTAGCCCGGTTGCGGTACTACGAACGTTAAAGAAAGTCGCTAATCATATAATGGGCTTAAAGCCTCCGGTAGATCCATGGCCATACGACTATGCGATCCTCAAATCTTCCTCCGTACCATAATTCCCACCCATATGCATCCTAAGCAGAATATCATATGAATGCATCAAACACACGAGTAACATACATTAACTCATATTCGTCACATAGGGGTATTTTCGTCATTTCACTACCCATGGTATTTTCGTAATTCTGCCATACAGGGGTATTTTGGTAATTTGGCAAAATAGGGGTATCTTGGTAATTTTGCAAGACAGGGGTATTTTGGTACTTTTATAAAATAGGGGTATTTTGGTAATTTACAAATCTAGGGGTATTTTAGTAATTTTACACATTTAAGGGTATTTTAGTAATTTTACAAATATAAGGGTATTTTAGTAATTTTACAAATATAAGGGTATTTTGTCCTTCTCGGGTTTTTGGTTATAAACTTTGGCCCATAAACAAGTCCTCGCGGTTAAAGTGAACAAACACTATGCACCAGGTAGGATCTCAGAAAAGAGGAGGTGGGTCACTCGGACCGCTTAAGTACCAAGCTCTCACTAGATCCAATCCTAGACATGCATATGTCGGTTACCACACTCTAACTAATCGACTTGTCCACGGACATGTTTGATTATTAGATTAAGTCTTATGTGATTTAAGAGTTGTTCAGAACTAGGCCTAAAGTTCATTAAACCCTAGCATACTTGTTTACGTCCCCCATAAAGCCCATATTACATACTTACGGCCCATTAGGCCCAAATCTCATTCATATGGCCTACTAGGCCCAAAAAAATTCCAAATCATGTAACATGCGTGACTAACTTAATACGTATGACCAAACCAACCAATTTCATCAAACTTAGCCTCAGGGCCCACCGGGCCCGTTTAGCCACTTTCAGCCTTTCAGATTTTCGGCATTGCCGATATCGTGTGTGTAGTGTTTTTACACACCTGGTAACCTCGTGTGCTGTAAACCCCTTAGTCACGAACCTACAATCGACATTACTAGCGATTAACCAAGGTTTTACACATACTAATAAAAAACCCAGACCTCACCGTACCCTTACCATGTGCCTCACGATCTAGTAGCCCTTCCTTTGCTACTATTTGCGATTATCCTCCAGATCTGCACCCAACATATATCGTCAAAATTAAGTGACCCATAATCCACATAAGTCACCCCTATAAGCCATATTACATTTGGCCATTTACTAAACCATCACCGGGACGAGTGCACTTACCTCTTTCTAACGATCCTTACCTACCACGCTTGTGATTGTTGAGCCTTACCCTTGTTAATACAAGTTAACGACAAGGAGGGGTTAGATAGCCCTTCGGCTTTTAACAAAACGTATAAGAGAGGTTTACCGAATACTTACCAAATCCACTTTCGATCTTGCGGCCTAAATTCGGCTTTTTAACCTTGACTTATAGTAGATCACAATCTATTTGTGATGGAAGAAACAACAAGGGTTCGGCAAAAATAGGAATTTCGGCAAGAGAAGATGTTGGCAATTCGGAAATAGAAGGGTTTGGCTAAGAGATAATTCGGCAAAAAGAAATTCGGCTTTAGGAGATTTCGGCTTTCAGAGAAAGAAGAAGAACACAACTCTAATAGGAATTTCGACAAAAAGAATGATGGGTTTTATTTTCGGCAAATGAAAGAATTGGTGAGGGGAGAAAAGGAAGAAATAATAGAACCCAAGGAACCTTTCAATGAATTCGGCACCCCCTTTATATAGCCACCAGCTGAACACTCCTTTCCCCACAGTCCCATTCGGCACCAACTCCTCCCTCTCCTCATTTCCTGACTTTTCTCCCTGATAACACCTTAATCTTATCCGAAATTTCCTCCACATCCACACACCTGCTTACTTCAAACTCTCCACGGAAAGAGTTCAAAACCAATACAACTCTGGCCATCCATACTGTAAAATAAACACTCCAAAAACACCTTACCACTACTCGAACCTTGGACCTACTCAGCTGACAACACGCCACCTCATAGCTCCCAAGTGATGCCACTTGCCACTGGGCCACAAGCCCCTTTGTGTCCCATTTTCTCTTAATCTGCTTAAGAGGCGTACTAACTGAAGTCACAGTTCCCCTGGGCTAAAACCAAAATTTTCCTATGCCTTTACTTGATCCCAGGACATTTCCAACACCCCTAGACACTCCAAATTCATTACCCTCAAAGCCCACATGCCAATTGTCTTTTTCTTGCTCACTTAAAATTTTTTTGAGATCTAAAGCCCAAAGCCCAATAGGCCCAATACTTCTAGGCCCAAATTCGGGGTGTTACAATTCTTCCCCCTTAAAGAAATTTCGTCCTCGAAATTTCCAACTCACAGGATGGTCGTGTATCAACTACCCCACCACGCTACCGCTGCGCACTCTGACCCTAATAAATTTTAATACATAACCAAAACATCCACCTATTGCAAACATTCTCAAACATATGCAGAATAAGTACCAAATTCTGATTCAAATCTTCACAAAGCCCTAACACTTCCACGACCTATGCCGCGGCCTCTTGCGCCTCTTCTAGCTCTCATCGTTGCGTATTTCTGAATTGAAAATTTTATGAAATTAGTACATAGTTCCACTTGTTTAGGAAACAAGGCTTATGTAAATAAAATTTTTTTAAAGTCATTTCGCGGTCGTATATCCACTACAGGCTTCAGTTTCCTATGGGCTTTAGTCTCTAAAAGCCTATTTTAAAGTAGCCCATATCTAGATATAGTTCAGTAATTTAAACAAATGTAGTGCAGAAAACTTACTTAGCTCGACGTCGAGGGCTCGATGAACCACACTTCAAGAATCCTGTAAAAACTTTTTAAAACCCAAAATCTAAGGCCCATTTCACAGCCCGAGCTTTGCAACCTGGCTCTGATACCACTAAATGTAACACCCCAAACTCGGCCTAGAAGTTAGGCCTGAGTCCGGAATGTCACATTAAAGGCATACTCCAAAATGATTTTATAATTTAACAATTTATGGCCAAAAAGCCCAAAACCCTCGTATCTTGTTAAGCTCAGAGGAAAAGCCCACATTTTAGGAAAACGTTCAAATGTTAATTTATTTCAAAAATCATGATAACTTGAGAAATTTTATTTAAGTTTATTAACTGGAAAGTTAAAACAATAAAAATAAACCCCAAAATCTAAGTCAATTAGGAGATACATGGCCTTATTACAATTCAATGAAAAACAAAGTATTTAAAATAAATTCATTTGAACAAATTAAAAACATTTTATCAGCTTGTAGTGTGGCCATCTCCGAGTCCTCTCCCACACCGAGCCGTCTATTCAAGATCACCTGAAACATAAAAAAAAGAGAGTGAGTTTCGAAACTCAGTGTGTACAACCCTTGGCAATCAAATCACATACAAATATTCACATTGGGCCTAAGCCCCACCAAAATCGGTGGTCTTGGGCCTTAGCTCATAATGACCTCATATCATATCATATCGTATCATATACAAACAAGATAATGCAAAACCCATCCCAATAATCCATCCGCTACACACACCATTTCCCTTCCAACCATTACACGCCTGTGGGGATTTCTTAATCAACCCACCCATCCTCTACACACCAAAGGTAGCCCAGTTGTGGTACTACCGAACGTTACAGCAAAGCTGCTAATCATATAATGGGCTTAAAGCCTCCGGTGGATCCATGGCCATACGACTATGCGATCCTCAAATCTTCCTCCGTACCATAATTCCCACCCATATGCATTCTAAGCAGAATACCATATGAATGCATCAAACACACGAGTAACATCCATTAACTCATATTCGTCACATAGGGGCATTTTCGTCATTTCACTACCCATGGGTATTTTTTGTAATTTTGCCCTACAGGGGTATTTTGGTAATTTGGAAAAATAGGGGTATCTTTGTAATTTTGCAAGACAGGGGTATTTTGGTACTTTTACAAAACAGGGGTATTTTGGTAATTTACAAATATATGGGTGTTTTAGTAATTTTACACATATAAGGGTATTTTAGTAATTTTACAAATATAAGGGTATTTTAGTAATTTTACAAATATAAGGGTATTTGGTCCCTCTCGGGTTTTTGGTTATAAACTTTGGCCCATAAACAAGTCCTCGCGGTTAAAGTGAACAAACACTACGCACCATGTAGGATCTCAGAAAAGAGGAGGTGGGTCACTCGGACCGCTTAAGTACCAAGCTCTCACTAGATCCAATCCTAGACATGCATATGTCGGTTACCACACTCTAACTAATCGACTTGTCCATGGACATGTTTGATTATTAGATTATGTCTTATGTGATTTGAGAGTTGTTCAGAACTAGGCCTAAAGTCCGTTAAACCCTAGCATACTTGTCTACGTCCCCCATAAAGCCCATATTACATACTTACGGCCCATTAGGCCCAAATCTCATTCATATGGCCTACTAGGCCAAAAAAAATTCCAAATCATGTAACATGCGTGACTAACTTAATACGTATGACCAAACCAACCAATTTCATCAAACTTAGCCTCAAGGCCCACCGGGCCCGTTTAGCCACTTTTGGCTTTTCAGCTTTTCGGCATTGCCGATATCGTGTGTGTAGTGTTTGTACACACCTGGTAACCTCGCATGCTGCAAACCCCTTAGTCACGAACCTAGAATCGACATTACTAGCGATTAACCAAGGTTTTACACATACTAATAAAAAACTGAAACCTCACCATACCCTTACCGTGTGCCTCACGATCTAGTAGCCCTTCCTTTGCTACTATTTGCGATTATCCTCTAGATCTGCACCCAACATATATCGTCAAAATCAAGTGACCCATAATCCACATAAGTCTCCCCTATAAGCCATATTACATTCGGCCATTTAGTAAACCATCACCGGGATGAGTGCACTTACCTCTTGCTAACGATCTTTACCTACCACGCTTGTGATTGTTGAGCCTTACCCTTGTTAATAAAAGTTAACGACAAGGAGGGGTTAGATAGCCCTTCGACTTTTAACAAAACGTATAAGAGAGGTTTACCGAATACTTACCAAATCCACTTTCGATCCTGCAGCCTAAATTCGGCTTTTTAACCTTGACTGATAGTAGATCACAATCAGTTTGTGATAGAGGAAACAACAAGGGTTCAGCACAAATAGGAATTTCGGCAAGAGAAGATGTTGTCAATTCGGCAATAGAAGGGTTTGGCTAAGAGAGTATTCGGCAAAAAGAAATTCGGCTTTAGGAGATTTCAGCTTTCAGAGAAAGAAGAAGAACACAACTCTAATAGGAATTTCGACAAAAAGAATGATGGGTTTTATTTTTGGCAAATGAAAGAATTCGGCTGAGGGGGAGAAAGGAAGAAATAATAGAACCCAAGGAACCTTTCAATGAATTCGGCACCCCCTTTATATAGCCACCAGCTGAACACTCCTTTCCCCACAGTCCCATTCGGCACCAACTCCTCCCTCTCCTCATTTCCTGACTTTTCTCTCTGATAACACCTTAATCTTATCCAAAATTTCCTCCATATCCACGTACCTGCTTACTTCAAACTCTCCACGGCAAGAGTTCAAAACCAATACAACTCTGGCCGTCCATACTGTAAAATAAACACTCCAAAAACACCTTACCACTACTCAAACCTTGGACTTCCTCAGCTGACAACACGCCACCTCATAGCTCCCAAGTGATGCCACTTGCCACTGGGCCACAAGCCCTTTTGTGTCCCATTTTCTCTTAATCTGCTTAAGAGGCCTACTAACTGAAGTCACAGTTCCCCTGGGCTAAAACCAAAATTTTTCCTATGCCTTTACTTGATCCCAGGACATTTCCAACACCCTAGACACTCCAAATTCATTACCCTCAAAGCCCACATGCCAATTGTCTTTTTCTTGCTCACTTAAAAATTTTCTGAGATCTAAAGCCCAAAGCCATATAGGCTCAATACTTCTAGGCCCAAATTCGGGGCGTTACAATTCTTCCCCCTTAAAGAAATTTCTTCCTCAAAATTTCCAACTCAGAGGATGGTCGTGTATCAACTACCCCACCACGCTACCGCTGCGCACTCTGACCCTAATAATTTTAATACATAACCAAAACATCCACCTATTGCAAACATTCTCAAACATACGCAGAATAAGTACTAAGTTTTGATTCAAATGTTTACAAAGCCCTAACACTTCCACGGCCTCTGCCGCGGCCTCTTGCGTCTCTTCTAGTGCTCATCGTTGCGTATTTCTAAATTGAAAATTTTATGAAATTAGTACATAGTTCCACTTGTTTAGGGAACATGGCTTATGTAAATAAAATATTTTTAAAGTCATTTCGTGGTCGTATTTCCACTACAGGCTTCAGTTTCTGACGGGCTTTAGTCTCTAAAAGCCTATTTTAAAGTAGCCCATATCTAGATATAGTTTAGTAATTTAAACAAATGTAGTACAGAAAACTTACTTGGCTCGATGTCGAGGGCTCGATGAACCACACTTCAAGAATCCTGCAAAAAAATTTTAAAACCCAAAATCTAAGGCCCATTTCATAGCCCGAGCTTTGCAACCTGGCTCTGATACCACTAAATGTAGCACTTTAACATCCCAAAATTGGGCCTAGTATAATTGGGCCCAATGGGCCTTGAGCGTAGTAGCGTTTAAGATTTTTTTTAGAATAAGAGAACGGCTCTAAGGCAAGTTAGACCTATTAGGTGTGTGATTTTGGAAGGTTAGGGGGCTTCTATGAAGTCCCGGGATCAAACTTGAGCTTTAGGAAATTTTTGGTTTTAGGTGAATAAAACCCAGGGAGTTAGTAGGTAGGCTTTAAGAATAAAATGTGGTGAAAAATGTCACAAGTGGAGTGTGTGGTGTAGTGGCAAAGTGACGCCACTTAGGGAGCAAGGGGGTGACGCCACAAGGAAGGAAGGAGGTCTAAGGTTCAAGGCGTGGAACTTACATTTCTTTTAGATTATTTTATTAAATGGATTTAGACCTTGGCCATAGA
Organism: Gossypium sturtianum; assembly: GCA_025698515.1. Classification (NCBI taxonomy): domain Eukaryota; kingdom Viridiplantae; phylum Streptophyta; class Magnoliopsida; order Malvales; family Malvaceae; genus Gossypium; species Gossypium sturtianum. The sequence continues at coordinate 64,972,433 of CM046946.1, read as the reverse complement.
CTTATCTTTAGTTGGGCATGTTTTAAGACACAAGAGGAGCTTGGGGCTTAGTGGCAAGTGGCGTGAAAAGGTTGATGGGAGAGCTTGGGTTCGAATCTCATGACAAGCAAGGGAGTATTTATTTTGCTAAGTTGGGGCGGTAAGAGTTTGAGTTGGATTTAAACTCTACTGATGGAAGGATCCCACATCGGAAATATAGCAAGAGGGGAGGTGAGAAGCTGGCTATATATAAGAGCTAGCTGTGAGGAGAGTAAGGACACTTTGGTTGGCGTTTGGGCACAGGAGTGGTCGGAGCGCGGATTAGCACCAGATTCCTATCAAGTGTATATTCACTCTACTCTAGTTGTAGAGCGGCAAATGTCGAATGTCGGTCACATGACGATAGTAGCCACATGAGTGTGCGAGCGCACGTGTGGGGGCTTCGACGCGATAGTTGAGGCCATCGTTAGTATTCTTGTGGGTTGATGTTGTTTGGGCCACGATGGGCTGATAGGGGTCGAGTGGGTCCAATGGGCCCGTGAGCCCATATGAGTAGATTGTATGATTGTGTAGTATATATTAGACTGGACTAGGTGAATCTCATATCGGTGGCTAAATTTGTGCTAGTTGGGCCACACGAGCGTGTAGGCCCGAATGGGCCGAAATCGAGTTTCAGGCCCAATAGTCCGGTAACGACCGAAAATGGTAGCCAAGTCGCTCGGGGCGACATTAGGGCTTCGGAAAGGCCATTGCAGGTGCAAAATTACTGAAATACCCTCGATAGGTAAATTTTGAAAATACCCTTGGTAGGTAAAATTACTGTTATACCCTTAGAGGTTGATTAGCTTGATTATGTTGTATTCTGTTTATCTGATTATGATGGTAATTCATGTTATACGTTATATTTGATATATGTTTTGCATACATGACATACTGCATACACGAATTATTATGTCATATTGCATGGGCTTTGGGATATGATTAAAAGGGGAAGTGTGATTCAGTGACTGTCACAGTGGTTTGGTACCACAGTGGGTTAGCCCCACATATATTTATGAGTGACTATGTCACAGTGGTTTGGTACCACAGTGGTTTGACACCACATATATATATTTATCAGTGATTTGTCACAGTGGTTTGGTACCACAGTGGGTTGGACCCACATATATTTATCAGTGACCGTCACAGTGGTTTGGTACCACAGTGGGTTGGCCCCATATATACATTTATCAGTGACTCTGTCACAGTGGTTTGGTACCACACTGGCTTGGTGCCACGGGTGTTTGGCTGATTCGGGTGATATAGAGGATGGAAAACTAGGTTGGGTTGGGTTGAATTGCATGCAATTATTGATATGCCATGTTGTGAGGGCTAAGGCCCAATGTGTTCTATGGGCTTAGGCCCAGATTGCATTCGTAAGGGGAAATACACACTGAGTCTCAGTGACACACCCCTCTGCTTTAACTTTTGCAGGTAATCCCTAGCTTGAGGATTTGGAGCCGAGGTGGACTCTGTGGTGGCCATACGTCGTCACTTCATTAAATTAAGTATTATTTTCTTTTAAATTTCATTTTAATTCGGGACTATGTTCTGTAATAAGGCCACTGAAATTTTAATTTGGTTTTTGTTTTAATGCGGTTATTATCTATGATGAAATGATCAATACGGAGTTTTCCTAAAAACACAAATAATTATTTTCCAAAATATTAATGAACGGTTCACAAACTACTGATAATCAAAACTCAAAATTTTTAAACGATCGCGAATTTTTAAAACTACCTTTCCTGATGACATACCAGATCCGGTCGTAATGTGTAGGCCGGGTTTGGGGTGTTACAATTATGGTATCAAAGCCTGGGTTTCAAAACTCGGCTGTGGAATGGGTTCGACAACATTTTCCAAAAATTGGTTTGAAATATGATTTAGAAAAATACATGTTTTCTTGAAATATGGCACCCGAGTCTCCGACACCAAATCCGTAAGTTCCCTTTTAACTATACTATATTTTGTGCTGAAATGACAGTATTTCTGATATTTATTCTGTGTGTTTGGTTTGGATGTGATGTTTTGATATAGTAATTGGTTGAGTATGAGATATTGCTTGCTTCTGTGGTTAGATGTTGGTTGTGTGAAGAGGTTCCAAGATTAAGATGGAAAGAGAATTAGTGTTATTGGATTCAGAGTGCGCAGCGTGAGCATAGTGTTATAGGTTAGGATGTATGACTGTTAGTTAATTGGAAATTTCGAGGACAAAATTTCTTTAAGAATGGTAGATTTATAACATCCCGAAATTGGGCCTAGTAGAATTGGGCCCAACGGGCCTTGAGCGTAGTAGCGTTTAAAATTTTTTTAGAATAAGAGAACGGCTCTAAGGAAAGTTGGACCTATTAGGTGTGTGATTTTGGAAGGTTAGGGGGCTTCTATGAAGTCCCGAAATCAAACTTGAGCTTTAGGAAAATTTCAGTTTTAGGTGAAAAAACCCTGGGAGTTAGTAGGTAGGCTTTAAGAATAAAATGTGGAGAAAAATGTCACAAGTGGAGTGTGTGGTGTAGTGGCAAAGTGACGCCACTTAGAGAGCAAGGGGGTGACGCCACAAGGAAGGAAGAAGGTTTAAGGTTCAAGGCGTGGAACTTGCATTTCTTTTAGATTATTTTATTAAATGGATTTAGACCTTGGCCATAGACTCATCTTTAGTTGGGCATGTTTTAAGACACAAGAGGAGCTTGGGGCTTAGTGGCAAGTGGCGTGAAAAGGTTGATGGGAGAGCTTGGGTTCGAATCTCATGACAAGCAAGGCAGTATTTATTTTGGTAAGTTGGGGCGGCAAAAGTTTGAGTTGGATTTAAACTCTACTGATGGAAGGATCCCACATCGGAGAGATAGCAAGAGGGGAGGTGGGAAGCTGGCTATATATAAGAGCTAGCTATGAGGAGTGTAAGGACACCTTGGTTGGCATTTGGGCACAGGAGTGGTCGGAGCGCGGATTAGCACCAGATTCCTATCAGGTGTATATTCAGTCTACTCTAGTTGTAGAGCGGCAAATGCTGAATGCCGGTCACACGACGATAGTAGCCACACGAGCGTGCGAGCGCACGTGTGGGGGCTTCGACGCGATAGTTGAGGCCATCGTTAGTATTCTTGTGGGTTGATGTTGTTTGGGCCACGATGGGCTGATAGGGGCTGAGTGGGTCCAATGGGCCCGTGGGCCCATATGAGTAGATTGTATGATTGTGTAGTATATATTAGACTGGACTAGGTGAATCTCATATCGATGGCTAAATTTGTGCTAGTTGGACCACACGAGCGTGTGGGCCCGAATGGGCTGAAATTGGGTTTCAGGCCCAATAGTCTGGTAACGACCGAAAATGGTAGCCGAGTCACTCGGGGCGACATTAGGCCTTCGGAAAGGCCATTGCATGTGTGAAATTACTGAAATACCCTCGAAAGGTAAATTACGAAAATACCCTTGGTAGGTAAAATTACTGTTATACCCTTAGAGGTTGATTAGCTTGATTATGTTGTATTATGTTTATCTGATTATGATGGCAATTCATTTTATACATTATATTTGATATATGTTTTGCATACATGACATACTGCATACACGAATTATTATGTCATATTGCATGGGCTTTGGGATATGATTGAAAGGGGAAGTGTGATTCAGTGACTGTCACAGTAGTTTGGTACCACAGTGGGTTGGCCCCACATATATTTATCAGTGACTATGTGACAGTGGTTTGGCACCACATATATATATTTATCAGTGATTTGTCACAGTGGTTTGGTACCACAGTGGGTTGGCCCCACATATATTTATCAGTGACTGTCATAGTGGGTTGGCCCCACATATACATTTATCAGTGACTCTGTCACAGTGGTTTGGTACCACAGTGGCTTGGTGCCACGGGTGTTTGGCTGATTCAGGTGATGTAGAGGATGGAAAACTAGCTTGGGCTGGGTTACATTGCATGCAATTGTTGATATGCCATGTTGTGGGGGCTAAGGCCCAATGTGTTCTGTGGGCTTAGGCCCAGATTACATTCGTAAGGGGAAATACACACTGAGTCTCGGTGACTTACCCCTCTGCTTTAACTTTTATAGGTAATCCCTAGCTTGAGGATTTGGAGCCGATGTGGACTCTGTGGTGGCCATACGTCGTCACTTCAGTAAATTAAGTGTTCTTTTCTTTTAAATTTCATTTTAATTCGGGACTATGTTCTGCAATAAGGGCACTGGGATTTTAATTTGGTTTTTGTTTTAATGCGGTTATTATCTATGATGAAATGATCAATACGGAGTTTTCTTAAAAACACAAATAACTGTTTTCCAAAATATTAATGAATGGTTCACAAACTACTGATAATCAAAACTTGAAATTTTTAAATGATCGCGAATTTTTAAAACTACCTTTCCTTGTGACATACCAGATCCGGTCGTAACGTGTAGGCCGGGTTTGGGGTGTTACAATTATGGTATCAGAGCCCGGGTTTCAAAACTCGGCTGTGGATTGGGTTCGACAACGTTTTCCAAAAATTTGTTTGAAATATGATTTAGAAAAATACATGTTTTCTGGAAGTATGGCACCCGAGTCTCTGGCACCAAATCCGTATGTTCCCTTTTTACTATACTATATTTTGTGCTGAAATGACTGTATTTCTGATATTTATTCTGTGTGTTTGGTTTGGATATGATGTTTTGACATAGTAATTTGTTGAGTATGAGATATTGCTTGCTTCTATGGTTAGATGTTGGTTGTGTGAAGAGGTTCCAAGATTAAGATAGAAAGAGAATTAGTGTTATTGGATTCAGAGTGCGCAGTGTGAGCATAGTGTTATAGTTTAGGATGTATAACTGTTAGTTAGTTGGAAATTTCGAGGATGAAATTTCTTTAAGGAGAGTAGATTTGTAACATCCCAAAATTGGGCCCAATGGGCCTTGAGCGTAGTAGCGTTTAAATTTTTTTTAGAATAAGCGAACGGCTCTAGGGCAAGTTGGACCTATTAGGTGTGTGATTTTGGAAGGTTAGGGGGCTTCTATGAAGTCCCGAAATCAAACTTGAGCATTAGGAAAATTTTGGTTTTAGGTGAAAAAAACCCAGGGAGTTAGTAGGTAGGCTTTAAGAATAAAATGTGGAGAAAAATGTCACAAGTGGAGTGTGTGGTGTAGTGGCAAAGTGACGCCACTTAGAGAGCAAGGGGGTGACGCCACAAGGAAGGAAGGAGGTCCAAGTTTCAAGGCGTGGAACTTGCATTTCTTTTATATTATTTTATTAAATGGATTTAGACCTTTGCCATAGACTTATCTTTAGTTGGGCATGTTTTAAGACACAAGTGGAGCTTGGGGCTTAGTGGCAAGTGGCGTGAAAAGGTTGATGGGAGAGCTTGGGTTCGAATCTCATGACAAGCAAGGAAGTATTTATTTTGCTAAGTTGGGGCGGCAAGAGTTTGAGTTGGATTTAAACTCTCCTGATGGAAGGATCCCACATCAGAGAGATAGCAAGAGGGGAGGTGGGAAGCTGGCTATATATAAGAGCTAGCTATGAGGAGAGTAAGGACACCTTGGTTGGCGTTTGGGCACAGGAGTGGTCAGAGCGCAGATTAGCACCAGATTCCTATCAGGTGTGTATTTACTCTACTCTAGTTGTAGAGCGGCAAATGCCGAATGCCGGTCACACGGCGATAATAGCTACACGAGCGTGCGAGCGCAGGTGTGGGGGCTTCGACGCGATAGTTGAGGCCATCGTTAGTATTCTTGTGGGTTGATGTTGTTTGGACCACGATGGGCCGATAGGGGCCGAGTGGGTCCAATGGGCCCGTGAGCCCATATGAGTAGATTGTATGATTGTGTAGTATATATTAGACTGGACTAGGTGAATATCATATCGGTGGCTAAATTTGTGCTAGTTGGGCCACACGAGCGTGTGGGCCCGAATAGGCCAAAATTGGGTTTCAGGCCCAATAGTCTGGTAACGACCAAAAATGGTAGCCGAGTTGCTTGGGGCGACATTAGGCCTTCGGAAAGGCCATTGCAGGTGTGAAATTACTGAAATACCCTCGATAGGTAAATTACGAAAATACCCTTTGTAGGTAAAATTACTGTTATACCCTTAGAGGTTGATTAGCATCATTATGTTGTATTCTGTTTATCTGATTATGATGGTAATTCATGTTATACGTTATATTTGATATATGTTTTGCATACATGACATATTGCATACACGAATTATTAGGTCATATTGCATGGTCTTTGGGATATGATTGAAAGGGGAAGTGTGATTCAGTGACTGTCACAGTGGTTTGGTACCACAGTGGTTTGGCACCAAATATATATATATTTATCAGTGATTTGTCACAGTGGTTTGGTACCACAGTGGGTTGGCCCCACATATATTTATCAGTGACCGTCACAGTGGTTTGGTACCACAGTGGGTTGGCCCCATATATACATTTATCAGTGACTCTGTCATAGTGGTTTGGTACCACAGTGGTTTGGTACCACAGTGGCTTGGTGCCACGGGTGTTTGGCTGAATCAGGTGATGTAGAGGATGGAAAACTAGGTTGGGCTGGGTTGCATTGCATGCAATTGTTGATATACCATGTTGTGAGGGCTAAGGCCCAATGTGTTCTGTGGGCTTAGGCCCAGATTGCATTTGTAAGGGGAAATATAAACTGAGTCTCGGTAACTCAGCCCTCTGCTTTAACTTTTGCAGGTACTCCCTAGCTTGAGGATTTGGAGCTGAGGTGGACTATGTGGTGGCCATACGTCGTCACTTCAGTAAATTAAGTGCTATTTTTTTTAAAATTTCATTTTAATTCGGGACTATGTTCTGTAATAAGGCCACTGGGATTTTAATTTTGTTTTTGTTTTAATGCGGTTATTATCTATGATGAAATGATCAATACGGAGTTTTCCTAAAAACACAAATAATTGTTTTCCAAAATATTAATGAACGGTTCACAAACTACTGATAATCAAAACTTGAAATTTTTAAATGATCGCGAATTTTTAAAACTACCTTTCCTTGTGACATACCAGATCAAATTCGTAGCGAACGCAGGCCGAGTTTGGGGTGTTATAATTATAGATCGTCGAGCCCGAGTTTCAAAACTCGGCTGTGGAATGGGTTCGACAATGTTTTCCAAAAATTGGTTTGAAATATGATTTAGAAAAATACATGTTTTCTGGAAGTATGGCACCCGAGTCTCCGGCACCCAATCTATAAGTTCCCTTTTTACTATACTATATTTTGTGCTGAAATGACTGTAATTCTGATATTTTTCTGTGTGTTTGGTTTGGATGTGATGTTTTGATATAGTAATTGGTTGAGTATGAGATATTGCTTGCTTCTGTGGTTAGATGTTGGTTGTGTGATGAGGTTCCAAGATTAAGAAAGAAAGGGAATTAGTGTTATTGGATTCAGAGTGCGCAGCGTGAGCATAGTGTTATAGGTTAGGATGTATGACTATTAGTTAGTTGGAAATTTTGAGGATGAAATTTCTTTAATGAGGGTAGATTTGTAACATCCCAAAATTGGGCCAAGTAGAATTGGGCCCAATGGGCCTTGAGCGTAGTAGCGTTTAAAATTTTTTTAGAATAAGAGAACGACTCTAAGGCAAGTTGGACCCATTAGGTGTGTGATTTGGGAAGGTTAGGGGGCTTCTATGAAGTCCCGAAATCAAACTTGAGCTTTAGGAAAATTTTGGTTTTAGGTGAAAAAAACCCAGGGAGTTAGTATGTAGGCTTTAAGAATAAAATGTGGAGAAAAATGTCACAAGTGGAGTGTGTGGTGTAGTGGCAAAGTGACGCCACTTAGGGAGCAAGGGGGTGACGCCACAAGGAAGGAAGGAGGTCCAAGTTTCAAGGCGTGGAACTTGCATTTCTTTTATATTATTTTATTAAATGGATTTAGACCTTTGCCATAGACTTATCTTTAGTTGGGCATGTTTTAAGACACAAGTGGAGCTTGGGGCTTAGTGGCAAGTGGCGTGAAAAGGTTGACGGGAGAGCTTGGGTTCGAATCTCATGATAGGCAAGGCAGTATTTATTTTGCTAAGTTGGGGCGGAAAGAGTTTGAGTTGGATTTAAACTCTACTGATGGAAGGATCCCACATCGGAAAGATAGCAAGAGGGAAGGTGAGAAGCTAGCTATATATAAGAGCTAGCTATGAGGAGAGTAAGAACACCTTGGTTGGCGTTTGGGCACAGGAGTAGTCGGAGCGCGGATTAGCACCAGATTCCTATCAGGTGTGTATTCACTCTACTCTAGTTGTAGAGCGGCAAATGCCAAATGCCGGTCACACGACGATAGTATCAACACGAGCGTGCGAGCGCACGTGTGGGGGCTTCGACGCGATAGTTGAGGCCATCATTAGTATTCTTATGGGTTGATGTTGTTTGGGCCACATTGGGCCGATAGGGGCCGAGTGGGTCCAATGGGCCCGTAGGCCCATATGAGTAGATTGTATGATTGTGTAGTATATATTAGACTGGACTAGGTGAATCTCATATCGGTGGCTAAATTTTTTCTAGTTGGACCACACGAGCGTGTGGGCCCGAATGGGCCAAAATCGGGTTTCAGGCCCAATAGTCCGGTAACGACCAAAAATGGTAGCCGAGTCGCTTGGGGCGACATTAGGCCTTCGAAAAGGCCATTGTAGGTGCGAAATTACTGAAATACCCTCCATAGGTAAATTACGAAAATACCATTGGTAGGTAAAATTACTGTTATACCCTTAGAGGTTGATTAGCTTGATTATGTTGTATTCTGTTTATCTGATTATGATGGTAATTCATGTTATACGTTATATTTGATATATGTTTTGCATACATGATATACTGCATACACGAATTATTATGTCATATTGCATGGTCTTTGGGATATGATTGAAAGGGGAAGTGCGATTCGATGGATCTGATGATGGTTTGGTACCACATTGGGTTGGCCCCACATATATTTATCGCTGACTATGTCACGTGGTTTGGTACCACAGCTGGTTTGGCACCACATATATATATTTATCGCTGATTTGTCACGCTTGTTTGGTACCACAGTGGGTTGGCCCCACATATATATATCAGTGACCGTCACAGTGGTTTGGTGCCACAATGGGTTGGCCCCACATATACATTTATCAGTGACTCTGTCACAGTGGTTTGGTACCACAGTGGCTTGGTGCCACGGGTGTTTGGCTGATTCAGGTGATGTAGAGGATGGAAAACTAGGTTGGGCTGGGTTGCATTGCATGCAATTGTTGATATGCCATGTTGTGAGGGCTAAGGCACAATGTGTTCTGTGGGCTTAGGCCCAGATTGCATTCGTAAGGGGAAATACACAATGAGTCTTGGTGACTCACCCCTCTGCTTTAACTTTTGCAGGTAATCTATAGCTCGAGGATTTGGAGCTGAGGTGGACTCTGTGGTGGCCATACGTCGTCACTTCAGTAAATTAAGTGTTATTTTCTTTTAAATTTCATTTTAATTCGGGACTATGTTCTGTAATAAGGCCACTGAGATTTTAATTTGGTTTTTGTTTTAATGCGGTTATTGTCTATGATGAAATGATCAATACGAAGTTTTCCTAAAAACACAAATAACTGTTTTCCAAAATATTAATGTACGATTTACAAACTACTGATAATCAAAACTTGAAATTTTTAAACAATCGCGAATTTTTAAAACTACCTTTCCTTGTGACATACCGATCCTGGCCGTAACGCAGGCCGGGTTTATGTTACAATTATGGTATCAGAGCCCGGGTTTCAAAGCTCGACTGTGGAATGGGTTCGATAATGTTTTCCAAAAATTGGTTTGAAATATGATTTAGAAAAATACATGTTTTCTCGAAGTATGGCACCCGAGTCTCCGGCACCAAATTCGTAAGTTCCCTTTTTACTATACTATATTTTGTGTTGAAATGACTGTATTTCTGTATTTATTCTGTGTGTTTGGTTTGGATGTGATGTTTTGATATAGTAATTGGTTGAGTATGAGATATTGCTTGCTTCTGTGGTTAGATGTTGGTTGTGTGAAGAGGTTCCAAGATTAAGATAGAAAGAGAATTAGTGTTATTGGATTCAGAGTGCGCAGCGTTAGCATAGTGTTATAGGTTAGAATGTATGACTGTTAGTTAGTTGGAAATTTCGAGGACGAAATTTCTTTAAGGAGGGTAGATTTGTAACATCCCGAAATTGGGCCTAGTTGAATTGGGCCTAATGGGCCTTGAGCGTAGTAGCGTTTAAATTTTTTTTAGAATAAGAGAACGACTCTAAGGCAAGTTGGACCTATTAGGTGTGTGATTTTGGAAGGTTAGGGGGCTTCTATGAAGTCCCGAAATCAAACATGAGCTTTAGGAAAATTTTGGTTTTAGGTGAAAAAAACCCAGGGAGTTAGTAGGTAGGCTTTAAGAATAAAATGTGGAGAAAAATGTCACAAGTGGAGTGTGTGGTGTAGTGGCAAAGTGACGCCACTTAGGGAGCAAGGGGGTGACGCCACAAGGAAGGAAGGAGGTCCAAGGTTCAAGGCGTGGAACTTGCATTTCTTTTAGATTATTTTATTAAATGGATTTAGACCTTGGCCATAGACTCATCTTTAGTTGGGCATGTTTTAAGACACAAGAAGAGCTTGGGGCTTAGTTGCAAGTGGCGTGAAAAGGTTGATGGGAGAGCTTGGGTTCGAATCTCATGACAAGCAAGGGAGTATTTATTTTGCTAAGTTGGGGCGGCAATAGTTTGAGTTTGATTTAAACTCTACTGATGGAAGGATCCCACATCGGAAAGATAGCAAGAGGGGAGGTGAGAAGCTGGCTATATATAAGAGCTAGCTATGAGGAAAGTAAGGACACCTTTGTTGGCGTTTGGGCACAGGAGTGGTCGGAGCGCGAATTAGCACTAGATTCCTATCAGGTGTGTTTTCTCTCTACTCTAGTTGTAGAGCGGCAAATGCCGAATGCCGGTCACACGGCGATAGTAGCCACACGAGCGTGCGAGTGCACGTGTGAGGGCTTTAACGCGATAGTTGAGGCTATCGTTAGTATTCTTGTGGGTTGATGTTGTTTGGGCCACGATGGGCCGATAGGGGCCGAGTGGGCCCAATGGGCCTGTGGGCCCATATGAGTAGATTGTATGATTGTGTAGTATATATTAGACTGGAATAGGTGAATCTCATATCGGTGGCTAAATTTGTGCTAGTTGGGCCACACGAGCGTGTGGGCCCGAATGGGCCGAAATCGAGTTTCAGGCCCAAAGTCCGGTAACGACAAAAAATGGTAGTCGAGTCGCTCGGGGTGACATTAGGCCTTTGAAAAGGCCATTGCAGGTGCGAAATTACTGAAATACCATCAATAGGTAAATTACGAAAATACCCTTGGTAGGTAAAATTACTGTTATACCTTTAGAGGTTGATTAGCTTGATTATGTTGTATTCTGTTTATCTGATTATGATGGTAATTCATGTTATACGTTATATTTGATATATGTTTTGCATACATGACATACTGTAAACACGAATTATTATGTCATATTGCATGGGCTTTGGGATATGATTGAAAGGGGAAGTGTGATTCAATGACTGTCCCAGTGGTTTGGTACCACAGTTGGTTGGCCCCACATATATTTATCAGTGACTATGTCACAGTGGTTTGATACCACAGTGGTTTGGCACCACATATATATATTTATCAGTGATTTGTCACAGTGGTTTGGTACCACAGTGGGTTGGCCGCACATATATTTATCAGTGATCGTCACAGTGGTTTGGTACCACAGTGGGTTGGCCCCACATATACATTTATTAGTGACTCTGTCACAGTGGTTTCGTACCACAGTGGCTTGGTGCCATGGGTGTTTGGGTGAATCAGGTGATGTAGAGGATGGAAAACTAGGTTGGGCTGGATTGCATTGCATACAATTGTTGATATGCCATGTTGTGAGGGCTAAGGCCCAATGTGTTCTGTGGGCATAGGCCCAGATTGCATTCGTAAGGGGAAATACTCACTGAGTCTCGGTGACTCAACCCTCTTCTTTAACTTTTGCAGGTAATCCCTAGCTTGAGGATTTGGAGCCGAGGTGGACTCTGTGGTGGCCATACGTCGCCACTTCAGTAAATTAAGTATTATTTTCTTTTAAATTTCATTTTAATTCGGGACTATGTTCTCTATAAGGCCACTGGGATTTTAATTTGGTTTTTGTTTTAATGCGGTTATTATCTATGATGAAATGATCAATACGGAGTTTTCCTAAAAACACAAATAACTGTTTTCCAAAATATTAATGAACGGTTCACAAACTACTGAGAATCAAAACTCGAAATTTTTAAACGATCGTGAATTTTTAAAACTACATTTCCTTGTGACATACTAGATCCGGTCGTAACGTGTAGGCCGGGTTTGGGGTGTTACAAACACTCCAAACCCGGCCTAGAAGTTAGGCCTCAGTCCGGAATGTCACATTAAAGGTATACTCCAAAACGATTTTATAATTTAACAATTTAAGGCCCAAAAGCCCAAAACCCTTGTATCTTGTTAAGCTAAGAGGAAAAGCCCACATTTTAGGAAACATTCAAATGTTAAGTTATTTCGAAAATCAAGATAACTTGAGAAATTTTATTTAAGTTTATTAACTGGAAAGTTGAAACAATAAAAATAAACCCCAAAATCTAAGTCAATTAGGAGATACATGGCCTTATTACAATTCAATGAAAAACAAAGTATTTAAAATAAATTCATTTGAACAAATTTAAAAAAAATTATCAGCTTGTAGTGTGGCCATCTTCGAGTCCTCTCCCACGCCGAGCCGTCTATTCAGGATCACCTGAAACATAAAAAAAAGGGTGTGAGTTTCGAAACTCAGTGTGTACAACCCTTGGCAATCAAATCACATACAAATATTCACATTGGGCCTCAGCCCTAACAAAATCGGTGGTCTTGGGCCTTAGCCCACAATGACCTCATATCATATCATATCGTATCATATACAGACAAGATAATGCAAAACCCATCCCAATAATCCATCCGCTACACACACCATTTCCCTTCCAACCATTACACATATGTGGGGATTTCTAAATCAACCCACATATCCTCTACACACCAAAGGTAGCCAGGTTGCGGTACTACCGAAGTTGCAGCAAAGCTACTAATCATATAATGGGCTTAATGTTACACCCTTAACCCGTATCCGTCGCTGGATTAGGGTTACAGGACATTACTATGCTTAGCACAGACCATAACAAAAATAATTACTATATAAATAATCATAACCGAATACTTAGTTAATAAAAATATATATACTTTCAAGTAATGCTTAAACATTTATGCACTTAGCTTAATTCTATTCAACCAAACACACACATAAAAGTATACATTTTACATCACTTAGTAAAGGTCACTATTCATTTGGTCATTTTAAATTATTAGCCGAATATGCTCAACTATGATTTAACTTAATTCGTTCAAATCTCATTACCAATATCAACATAAACACATTAAGATTTTTACTCCAAAATAAGTTCATACTATGGCCGAATCTATATAAACTGTAATACCATAATTTAATCATTTATAAACCACATCAAATAGTCACATTCATAAGGCATAACAAAGTCATCTCATAACTTAACTTATAGATACATATATATTAAAGCAAAAGAACATCCGTCATCTAAAATGTACTATATATCTTACATCCAAAATGAGTTATTAACATGGTTGATTGTAGAACACTCATAACCTTACTCAAAGCCAAAATTCATGTACTCAATCATCAAATATATATATATACCATGAAATGTACTTCCAAGATAAGATTATAACATGGCCGAACATACACAAACATTAGCACCATGATTAAATATAACCAAACCAAACCAAAGCATAGAAATATAGCCATTTTCGCATGGCATTACATATACATCTCATTCATAGTGATCTCAAAAGAGTAATATAGCCTATACATGCCATAGTTTCAAAAGAAATTCAGCTTACAAGATACCAAAATAGTTGATAGTGTGATAGACTTGACGATGATCCCCGAGCTCGAATCTCGACTCCAAAATCTAATAAAACAACACAACAACTACTTAAAGTAAGCTTTCATAGCTTAGTAAGTTATAAGCAATTACATAACAAAGCCTTAAAGCATTATAATAGAAAATTTACACCTTTAATAACCCTTAAATCGAATATCCCAACATTTAAAATAGACTTCTCATAGATCTCAAATGCATTCTTCACCTTAATACAAATGCATACTAATCTATCACCTTTCATAGTTCAAAAATCTGAATATACATACATTTAACAATCGGTTTCTATACATATACTACTTATGAAATTTATACTTACCATTCAAATGATAAGCTCTCATAGTATCAAAAACATACCAACTTCAACCATTAAAATTGTATTTATATTCATACCTTCAATGCTCATCAACCGAATTTTGTACCAAATGTGTTCAGAAGTTCAATTCAAGCACTTAAGGTTCTTATCCAATTTCGCACACTTAGTGCTTATTATCCGATTTCGTACGCTTAGTACTCGGATGTTAAATTCGCACACTTAGTGCCACATAACCGATTTCACACACACAGTGCTCGGTATTTGAATTTACTCACTTAGCAAATTACTTGAACTTGATACTTGTCTAAATAAGCACATATATGTAATAAAAACTTGAACCCCAATCACATATACATTTATAAATATACAAATTAACTTATTTCATTTCTATATAAATTCACATTTGGCCAAACACTATTAATAAACAAATATTCATCACTTTCAATCCAATTCATCTCTTAAATCAATGTCTCACATAGCTATCTAATTAACATATATATATATATACCTCACATTCGGTCAATTACACCTTTCAATCAACCTTACATTCGGCATTATGATATTATACCTACTTACTTCTATCAATACATATACATCAATATAGATAAAAATTCAATTCAATCCAATTACTTAATAAACTTACCTCGAGTATCGACGGACTACGTTTTCTGACTATTCGATTAACTTCTCCTTTCCCCGATCCAATCTCGATCCTTTTTGTTCTTGATCTAAATAATTTCAAATTAAGCTCATTAAAACATATTTTCATTCAATTTAGTCCAAAAACACATTAATGAGCAAATTACATTTTTACCCCTAATATTTCACATTTTCACAATTTAGTCCCTATTGTACAAAACACAAAATATGCAAAATCTCACAACAACATAGCTAGGCCGAATCTTCCTTATAATCATATAAGTCCATACATTTTGTAACACCCTGGTTTAGGGGCTATGCAGGTTGTGTGTAATTCAGGTGTTGGTAGGTTTTTGGGTGTGTAGAGGTGTTTTAGAAGTTTTGAGAATGCTCGGATAATAGGGGAAAGCTGTGGAAAATTTTGGATTTTTAAGTAATAAAAGAGGGGCTTGGTTTCGAGGGTTTAAAAGAATTAATTGGGCGTTTAAGGCACAAGAAAGGATCCGCAAAGTGGCTTCATGCGCCGCTTTAGGGGTTGGAAGTAGCGCCGATGGGGGCTTGGGTTCGAGTCCAAGCGGCAAGAATGTTGTTTTATTTTTGCGACAAGGACTGGGCTAGGAAGGCCTTAAAAATAAATGTCCAAGTGGATGGACATGGAAGTCCAGTTGGCAAAGTGGTTATGCGCTGGAAGTAGGGCCATTGAGGGCCTGGGTTCGAGTATAGGCGGCAACAAAAGTGGCGTTTTATTTTCTTTGTTTTGGGCGTTGGGCTTTGTAAGGCCTTAAAGGTATATGGTGAGGAATTTGGACAAGAAAGATGGGCTGGTGGAATGGTGCTCGTGCGGCACTTAGGCGCTGGAGGAGTGATAAGGCGCGGGTTCGAGCGCCTGGAGCTGCAGTTGGCGTTTTTATTTTTTTTTGGGCGGTTATGGGCTAAGATAAGAAGGGTTTAAGAATAAATGTTGGGGGTTTCTAGCATAAAAATCAAAGTGGCCGAGTGGCCTGGGCGTTGGGGGCAAGGTGTGCAGCAGACTGGTCCCAGGTTCGAACCAAGGGAGCTGCGTTTTGGAATTTAATTTTTTGTTGCTTTTTGGCAGCAATTTTGGAAGTGTTGGACGGCTAGAAGACTCTTATTTAGATGAGGATAATGTGTTTTTTTATTTATCTATTATTTATTTTTGATAAGTGGGATAATAGTGGAGTAATTCAACTTGTTTTGAATTGAACTAATTCAAATGGAATTGAATTAGTGGCTAGGAAGGTGTTGGCCAAATCTTGGAGTCTTCAAGGGGGTTAATGAATGCTATAAATAGGGGGGGTAGAGTGCCAATTATTCTTCAAGTCTTTGCTAGATCTCTCCCTCTCCCTCTTGGTGTGCCGATTTCTCCTTTGGCCTTTGTAGCCAAATAATTCTTTTGTTTTCTTTTAAATCCCTTGATAGCCGAAATCTCCCTTGGTGTCCTAGTGTGGTTGGCCGAATCTTAAGCAAGAGTGGTAAGTATGTTCTGCCCTTAGCAATCGTTTTATGAATTCCTTATTTTAGTGGCCAAAACCGAATGGTTGGCCTTAGTTTTGGTATGGCCGAATGTCTCTAAGGGCCAAGGTGATGCTTTGTTTTGTGTCGTTGTAGCCAGCACTCAAGGAGCTAAAAAGGGAATCTCTGGGTTTAGACTCATCAAGGTGAACCATCGCTTGATCGGGATTTGGTAGGAAACCAAGTCGGTTGGAAGGAGTTTTAGCAGTGATTAAGGAGCTTTCGGGATTTCAAGACTGCTTCGGTAAGGATGAGTAGTTTATGATTATTCGCTTGAGATCTCAGATAACCAAGTTTTGATTAGATATCGTTATGGATGCGAATACCAGTCAAAGTGGGCAAGGGAAAGCTCCCATCCCAAAGTTCAAGAAGAGATCCGTTTCTGCTGTACGAGATTGGCCACCAGGGTGTGGGCCAACAACAGGAAACGTTAGGCAAAAAGCCGTAGTTTCGCTAGACGATAGCGTCGAGGATCGAGAGTCTAGAACTCCTAGTAATAAGGTGTGTAACTAACCCATCGTTTTCGGGTTTTATGTGTTATATGTTTTACTAACAAGTGCAGTAATGAGTGTGCCATATATACCCCTAAAGGGTATAGCGATGACCGAGTTAGTATCGGATCTATTGCAAGTGTGATTATTTGTTTATGAGTATGTTTATGGACATTAATAAGCATGTGCATGCATGATCACGATTATATTTTATGTGGCATGTGCATGGGTGGGTTATGAAAAGAAGGTACGGGTGTACTTCGAGTACGTGGTTGATGTCAGCTTTGTGCTACATCGTGGATTGGCGCTGACTGAGGTCGCGTTGTGGATCTTTGCGATTTAGTTTGCGTGGTTACCTTGATTGATATGGGCTTTATGCCATATCGTGGCTTGATGGATTGCTGTGTGCTCCATCGTGGTTTGATGTTAGCTATACGCTACATCGTGGATGGCATTGGTTGCCTTTTTGGAGGGAAAAGGAGAGGGTGACTCGATAGTCCCCTGGTGTGTGGTATTTGGATAAGGGGTGTGTAGCGGATGGACCCTAGGTTGGGGTGGGAATCATGTTGCATTATTTTTGTAATAATATGGAAATGGGCCAAGCCCAATATGACATGTGGATAGGTATGTTTTGGGAACATACGTGGAAATGGGCCAAGCCCAGTTGATATGTGGTTTATTGAGAAATGGGCCTAGCCTAATAATATGAATGTGGGCCAAGCCCAGATTGTGGTAATTGTTAAAATGAATATATATTACTTGTTGCATTTGATAATTGGGATATTATGTGGCTAGCATGTGGGTGGATTTCAGTGGTTAACTTACACACTGAGTCTGTATGACTCACCCAATTATTTTCAAACATCGCAGGAGACATGTTGATCGGACTGGGTTGGAGTGGATACAGGGTGGCCCATGCAGAAGGAGATTTTCATGCAGAAGATGTTTTACTTTATTTAAGTATTTTATATCAGTATTTTGGAATTTTATTTGATGTAATAAGGGCCTCTTTGATTTAAAGTACTCTATTTATTAATGTTGAAGTTTACACTACACTTAGAAATATTTTCGCAAAAGATTCATATTATAGCAACTTATAATAATGTTTTAATTCGGAAATTTTCAACAAGCTTATATTATTTATTAAATTTTAAATGGACATGATTTTCAGAGATAATAAATTTTCAAGTTTAATTCTAAAGTCAAAGATTTCCAACCGTCTTTCCCAGTGACATAACCAGATTCGGTCGTAGTGAATGGGCCGGGTTTGGGGATGTTACAGTTTGGTATCAGAGCCTGGTTCAAAACTCGGCTTTGAGGGTTTTGGGCCCAAAAACATTTTTAAATGGGCTTTTCAAAAATATGGATTTTTAGGAAATATTTTCGTGTATTAGGCATGGCACTGTGACCTCTACCGAGTCCACTGTAAGTACTTCGGACTTTTGAAGTGATTTGTTATATGTGAATTGTTATGGGCTTATTTGGGCTCGTAGATTAGAATATTGGGGCTATTAAACCCTAGGATTAGTTTACTCAAACATTGAACACATAAGACTTAAGGTTACTAAACAAACCTGTGATTAAGTCGCCGAGTTAAGGTGTGGCAACCATTGTGCGCATGTCTAGGAGTGGATCCGGAAGAACCTGGTATTTAAGCAGTCCTCGTGACTCACCTCCTCTTCACTGGAATCCTACCTGGTGCGTAGCTACGGTTCACCTTAACCAAGAGGACTTGTTCATAGGCTAAACCAATTATTAAAACCCGAAAAGGGGTTTGCCTCACTGTTTTAAAACCCTTAGTTTTAAAATTTCTAAAAAAATACCCCTGTAGGAAAATGACGAAATTACCCCTGGGTAGGGAAGGAAACTTGATTGCTCGAAAGAACTACTCTCGGAAACTTCATTGCATAAAATTTGCTCGCGATTAAATAGTGGAACAAAATTTCTAATGCATAAAATTTCTTAAATCAGATTAAATCGCGACGGTAGAGATGAGTTCTAGGGGACGCGGTAGAGGTAGAATGGCAGCATCGGAACCGATAGGGTCTGGCCATGGGTCAGAAAGTGAAGTGCCGCCAGCAGTGGGCGTGGAGGAACAAGATCAGATAGGTGAAGATGACGCAGTATCGCGGGCCATGTTACGAGTGCTAGAACGAGTAGCAGGAGTTAGTAAGGGAAATGGAACTCGGAAGTCAGTATCGGAAAGGCTTAGATCGAACGGAGCTGAGATCTTTAGAGGGGTATCTAGAGTAGCTCCGAACGTAGCGGAGTATTGGCTAGAAGCAGTCGAGAGAATCATGGACGATTTGGACTGTACCAACGAAGAAAAGCTGAAGGGAGTTGTTTCGTTGCTTCGCGATGAAGCTTATCGTTGGTGGCTTACTGTCAAACAAGGTGTACCGGCAGATCGACTGGATTGGGATTTCTTTAAGGCTAAGTTTGAAGGAAAGTACGTAGGAGCCAGTTATTTGGACTCGCAAAGGAAAGCGTTTCTAAACCTAGTACAAGGGAATAAGTCGATAGCCGAGTATGAAGCTGAGTTTGTGCGACTAAGTCAGTACGCCAAAGGAATCGTGGCTACTGATTATGAAAGGAGTGTTCGATTCGAAGATGGACTGCGAGATGAGTTGCAGGAGTTGATCGCGCCACAAAGAGAGAGGGATTTTGCCATTCTGGTAGAGAAAGCTCGTATAGCTGAAGAGGTTAAAAAGACTACAAGAGAAAACCGAGAGAAGAATAGGAACGAGGATAAGAGAAATATTGGACCGTCAGCATCGTTTGGTAATGCCCAGAAAAGACCAAGGACCGAGAACCCTGTAAGTGCACTTGTACCAGTGGATCGGAATCGTTCTTGTGTCCGATGTGGAAGACCTCACACAGGAGAGTGTTGGGGAAATAGTAAAGAATGCTTTCGGTGCGAATCTAAGGCACATCTGGTTAAGAATTGTCCTCGAGCGACGAGGGGTCGTGGTTCAAGTCATGGAAGGAATGGTTCTAGTCAGAGTCAACCAAGGATGTGATATTAGGTAAGCTCCTTTGCTTTGGTACATGTTTTAACTACTTTGTTGCTTATGAGTTAGCCTTTTCTGTGTTGCTAAGAGAGGTGTTTTGAATTTTGAGCATGAACTTAGAGATTGTGTAAGTACGATAGCCTTAGTAAGATCAGAGTGCGCAACATAAGCGTAAGGTGGTAAGATAGGTTGTATGGACGTTTGTTAGTAAAGTAATTTCGAGGACGAAATTATTTTAAGGAGGGTAGAATTCTAACACCCTGGTTTAGGGGCTATGCAGGTTGTGTGTAATTCAGGTGTTGGTAGGTTTTTGGGTGTGTAGAGGTGTTTTAGAAGTTTTGAGAATGCTCGGATAATAGGGGAAAGCTGTGGAAAATTTTGGATTTTTAAGTAATAAAGAGGGGGCTTGGTTTCTGAGGGTTTAAAAGAATTAATTGGGCGTTTAAGGCACAAGAAAGGATCTGGCAAAGTGGCTTCATGCGCTGCTTTAGGGGGCTGGAAGTAGCGCCAGTGGGGGGCTTGGGTTCGAGTCCAAGTGGCAGCAATGTTGTTTTATTTTTGCGACAAGGGACTGGGCTAGGAAGGCCTTAAAAATAAATGTCCAAGTGGATGGACATGGAAGTCCAGTTGGCAAAGTGGTTATGCGCTGGAAGTAGGGCCATTGAGGGCCTGGGTTCGAGTATAGGCGGCAACAAAAGTGGCGTTTTATTTTCTTTGTTTTGGGCGTTGGGCTTTGTAAGGCCTTAAAGGTATATGGTGAGGAATTTGGACAAGAAAGATGGGCTAGTGGAATGGTGCTCGTGCGGCACTTAGGCGCTGGAGGAGTGATAAGGCGCGGGTTCGAGCGCCTGGAGCTGCAGTTGGCGTTTTTATTTATTTTTGGGCGGTTATGGGCTGAGATAAGAAGGGTTTAAGAATAAATGTTGGGGGTTTCTAGCATAAAAATCAAAGTGGCCGAGTGGCCTGGGCGTTGGGGGCAAGGTGTGCAGCAGACTGGTCCCAGGTTCGAACCAAGGGAGCTGCGTTTTGGAATTTAATTTTTTGTTGCTTTTTGGCAGCAATTTTGGAAGTGTTGGACGGCTAGAAGACTCTTATTTAGATGAGGATAATGTGTTTTTTTATTTATTTTTATTTATCTATTATTTATTTTTGATAAGTGGGATAATAGTGGAGTAATTCAACTTGTTTTGAATTGAACTAATTCAAATGGAATTGAATTAGTGGCTAGGAAGGTGTTGGCCAAATCTTGGAGTCTTCAAGGGGGGTTGGCCGAATGCTATAAATAGGGGGGGTAGAGTGCCAATTATTCTTCAAGTCTTTGCTAGATCTCTCCCTCTCTCTCTTGGTGTGCCGATTTCTCCTTTGGCCTTTGTAGCCAAATAATTATTTTGTTTTCTTTTAAATCCCTTGATAGCCGAAATCTCCCTTGGTGTCCTAGTGTGGTTGGCCGAATCTTAAGCAAGAGTGGTAAGTATGTTCTGCCCTTAGCAATCGTTTTATGAATTCCTTGTTTTAGTGGCCAAAACCGAATGGTTGGCCTTAGTTTTGGTATGGCCGAATGTCTCTAAGGGCCAAGGTGATGCTTTGTTTTGTGTCGTTGTAGCCAGCACCAAGGAGCTAAAAAGGGGAATCTCTCGGGTTTAGACTCATCAAGGTGAACCATCGCTTGACTGGGGATTTGGTAGGAAACCAAGTCGGTTGGAAGGAGTTTTAGCAGTGATTAAGGAGCTTTCGGGATTTCAAGACTCTGCTTCGGTAAGGATGAGTAGTTTATGATTATTCGCTTGAGATCTCAGATAACCAAGTTTTGATTAGATATCGTTATGGATGCGAATACTACCAAAGTGGGCAAGGGAAAGCTCCCATCCCAAAGTTCAAGAAGAGATCCGCTTCTCACAGCATGAGATTGGCCACCAGGGTGTGGGCCAACAACAGAAACGTTAGGCAAAAAGCCGTAGTTTCGCTAGACGATAGCGTCGAGGATCGAGAGTCTAGAACTCCTAGTAATAAGGTGTGTAACTAACCCACTGTTTCCGGGTTTTATGTGTTATATGTTTTACTAACAAGTGCAAGAATGAGTGTGCCATATATACCCCTAAAGGGTATAGCGATGACCAAAGTTAGTATCGGATCTATTGCGGTGTGATTATTTGTTTATGAGTATGTTTATGGACATTAATAAGCATGTGCATGCATGATCACGATTATATTTTATGTGGCATGTGCATGGGTGGGTTATGAAAAGAAGGTACGGGTGTACTTCGAGTACGTGGTTGATGTCAGCTTTGTGCTACATCGTGGATTGGCGCCGATCGAGGTCGGCGTTGTGGATCTTTGCGATTTAGTTCGCGTGGTTACCTTGATTGATATGGGCTTTATGCCATATCGTGGCTTGATGGATTGCTTTGTGTGCTCCATCGTGGTTTGATGTTAGCTATACGCTACATCGTGGATGGCATTGGTTGCCTTTTTGGAGGGAAAAGGAGAGGGTGACTCGATAGTCCCCTGGTGTGTGGTAGGCTGGATAAGGGGGTGTGTAGCGGATGGACCCTAGGTTGGGGTGGGAATCATGTTGCATTATTTTTGTAATAATATGGAAATGGGCCAAGCCCAATATGACATGTGGATAGGTATGTTTTGGGAACATACGTGGAAATGGGCCAAGCCCAGTTGATATGTGGTTTATTGAGAAATGGGCCTAGCCTAATAATATGAATGTGGGCCAAGCCCAGATTGTGGTAATTGTTAAAATGAATATATATTACTTGTTGCATTTGATAATTGGGATATTATGTGGCTAGCATGTGGGTGGATTTCAGTGGTTAACTTACACACTGAGTCTGTATGACTCACCCAATTATTTTCAAACATCGCAGGAGACATGTTGATCGGACTGGGTTGGAGTGGATACAGGGTGGCCCATGCAGAAGGAGATTTTCATGCAGAAGATGTTTTACTTTATTTAAGTATTTTATATCAGTATTTTGGAATTTTATTTGATGTAATAAGGGCCTCTTTGATTTAAAGTACTCTATTTATTAATGTTGAAGTTTACACTACACTTAGAAATATTTTCGCAAAAGATTCATATTATAGCAACTTATAATAATGTTTTAATTCGAAAATTTTCAACAAGCTTATATTATTTATTAAATTTTAAATGGACATGATTTTCAGAGATAATAAATTTTCAAGTTTAATTCTAAAGTCAAAGATTTCCAACCGTCTTTCCCAGTGACATAACCAGATTCGGTCGTAGTGAATGGGCCGGGTTTGGGGATGTTACACATTTCATTTATTTTGCATTTTGGCCACTCAATTTATTATTTTTGCAATTTAATCCTAATTACTCAAAATCATCAAAAACTCCAATACAAAACATGTTAATCTAAAACATATCTTTAATATTTTATCATCAAACAACACAAGACAC
Source organism: Gossypium sturtianum (assembly GCA_025698515.1). Classification (NCBI taxonomy): domain Eukaryota; kingdom Viridiplantae; phylum Streptophyta; class Magnoliopsida; order Malvales; family Malvaceae; genus Gossypium; species Gossypium sturtianum. The sequence continues at coordinate 64,949,009 of CM046946.1, read as the reverse complement.
ATATATTCATCAACGATCGAACTCCAAATATGCATCAAAATCAGAAATTCTAGTATGGGTCGGATAGTATTCGAAGCAACGATCTCAAAAGCGTAAAAATTATCAAAAACCGAGCTAAACACATACCTTAATCAAGCTTTACCAAGGCCGAATGAAGCTAAGTTTTTTTTTTTCTTTCTCTTTTCTTTTGGTTTCGGTCAAAAAGATGAACACTTGCATGTTCTTCTTTTTCTTTTATGTTTTATAATAATTTTAAAAATAAAATCATTTTTATTCTTATTATAAACTTATTTTTATTCTTATTATAAACTTATGCGATTTAGTCCTTTTTCTTAAATTAAACACACAAACGAACAAATTAACTCACGAAATTTTAACACATGCTCAAACATATATCATAGATACCGAATATAATATTAAAATATTTTATTGACTCGAATTTGTGGTCCCAAAACCACTATTCCGATTAGGGTCAAAATTGGGCTGTTACAACTCTCCCCTCCTTAGGGATTTTCGTCCCCGAAAATCTTACCGGTGAATAGGTTAGGATAACGTTCTTTCATTGAATCCTCAAGCTCCCAAGTTGCTTCCTCGACCTCATGCTTATGCCACAGTACTTTCACCAACGAGATTTTCTTATTACGCAACTCTTTCACTTCGCATGCCAAAATACGAATCGGTTCTTCCTCGCAGGTTAGATCAGACTGAATCTCAATTTCTGACGGATTAATCACATGAGAAGGATCGGATCTATATCGTCGATGCATCGAAACATAAAAAACATTGTGGATCTTTTCTAACTCAGGTGGCAACATTAATCTGTACGCAACCGGCCCGATACGCTCAATAATCTCGTACGACCCAATAAATCTCGGACTCAGTTTGCCCTTGCGACCAAATCTAATTATTTTCTTCCATGGCGAGACTTTCAAAAATACCCTGTCACCAATCTGAAACTCTATATCTTTACGTTTCAAATCCGCATAAGATTTCTGACTGTCTGATGCTGCTTTCAAACTTTCGCGGATCACTTTTACTTTTTGTTCAGTCTCTTTGATTAGATCAACCCCGTGTATTTTACTTTCACTTAGCTCGGTCCAATACAAAGGTGTACGACATTTACGACCGTACAAAGCCTCGTAAGGTGCCATTTTGATACTCGTTTGAAAGCTATTATTGTATACAAATTCAATCAAAGGTAAATATCGTTCCCACATACCCTCGAAATCGAGAACACAACATCTCAACATATCCTCGAGTATTTGAATAATTCTCTTGGATTGACCATCCGTCTGGGGGTGAAAAGCTGTGCTGAAATGCAATTTAGTACCTAATGCATCTTGTAATTTCTTCCAAAACTGTGATGTAAACCTCGGACCTCTATATGAAACAATAGAAATAGGTACTCCATGTAATCGTACGATTTTGAGAAATATACAATTCAGCTAGCTTATCGAGCGAGTAATCTATACGGGCCGGAATAAAGTGAGCCAACTTAGTCAATCTATCAACAATAACACAGGTTGCATTTTTCTTGCTCAGTGTCAACGGTAACCCAGATACGAAATCCATCGTGACTCGATCCCATTTCCACTCGGGTATCATAATCAGCTGAAGTAATCCCGATGGCACCTGATGTAATATCCCGGGTTAGGGGCTATTTTTAGTATGGCATGTTTTGCATGTGTTGGCTTGCTATGTGGCTATTTTGGTGTCTTAGGGGCTTAATTGTAGACTAGGGGTATGTCTGAGTAGGTGGGAAACTTTTTGTTTTTAGGCTTAAGTAAGAGGAGTTGATTAAGCTGGGATATATGAATATTATTTGGTGTTCTTGAGCACAAAAGAAAAGCTAGTGGAGTGGCAAGGCATGCGTCACTTGGGGGCTTGAGTGTGGCGTCATCTGCAGTGGGAGAGGTCTTGTGTTCAAGCTGCGGAGTGGCCACTTTTGGCACTCATTTTGACAAACATGGAGGAGGAGTTTGTGGCGGTTCAAACTCGCCTAAGACTAAGTCTTCCCTTTTGAATGGAGAGTGGAGAGTGATTTTAGGAGGAAGACTTGGTCAACTAAATTGAATGTGAGGATGTGAGTGAATGGGGATATGGCGAATATTGAGGAGTGGTCGAGGTGTTGGCCGAAACTTGGATGCTTCATGGGGGAGTGACGGCATAGTAGTGTGATGTTGGAGGTGTTGTGCCGAAATTCATTTTTGGAATTTTGGTTGTTTCGGTCAAGGCTTAGCAAGCTAGTGTCTTCTCATTTTGACATTGGTAGCCGAATTCTCTAGTGTATTCTTTTTCGCTTTTTCTTTCTTTGTAAACCGAAAATCAAAACCTCTCTAAGGCTTGCCGAATTTTTGTGTTGTTTTCTCAATATTCTTTGCTAAGCCGAATGTCCCTTACATGTCTCTCTTCTTGTTCATTTGAGTAAATCGAAACTAGCCATCATTTTCCTCTCATATTTTCTTTATTTCTACAACCCTTGTGCCGAATTTGCATTTTTCTCTTAGCCAAAACTTTTGTTTCTTTTTCTTTAAGCATAGGCCGAATATCACCCTCTTCCTTCCATCTCTTTTTGGTGTTTTCCTTCCTTGGGGTTAGACCGAATCTTTCCTTTTTCCCTTCTAAACTTTTATTACCGAATTCTTTCTCTTCTTGAATTGCATCTCCTCTGTTTCTACTTCCAAAACTTTAGCCGTTTTTCCTCTTTCTCTTGGGTGGTTGAAGCCGAATTTCCCTTCTCTCCTAGGGGGGTTTCTTGTGGCCGAATTCTTGGTGGTTGGTGTTGGGGTAAGTGGTTGGCCGAATGGCCATCTCTCTCTTCTCAAGTATTATATTGATTGCGGTTTGTTCAAAGCCTATGATGGTTGTAGATGGAAGTGAGTTAATCACTTGTTTAACCTTTTCATATAGGGTCTTTGGATAGTAACCAAGAGGTGTTCTACTCTAGTAACCGATTGGTAAACAGTGGTGGTGGTAAGTGATTGGTATTGGCATTAATCGTTCAATCTTTTGGTTTCGATTGAGTCAAGATTATTAAGGTTTAACTATTCATCTTTTATGGTGTAGCCGATTGCAAAGGAGAATCATTGTTTGATTCGGATTTGGTAGGAAACCAAATCATCTTAAAAGGTAAGGGTTCGGTATTAACCCTTTGGTTAATTGATGATGGCCGAATGTTATAGATGTCTAACTCCTATTTGGCCGATTGTAGGAGGTATTCAAGGAGCCTAGATCGTTTCTTTTAGTATTAGAGGTTGCGCTTTAGCGGTGTGTAACTAACACACCCATACTTAGTGATATTGTTATTAAACCTGTTTGCCTATTAAAATCATGACAAGATGATGGATTATTGGATACCCAAACGGGGTATGTGTACGTATCCGGGTAAGTCAGCATTGTTACTAGATTTCTTGATGATCTATATGGTATCATGACTATGTATGTATGTGATATGGGGCATGAGTCAAACATATTAGCATGATATGCATAATTTGTATGATATGCATGATTACATGAGTATGGTATGTTGATGGGTGATATGAGTGGAGGAGCATGATATTTTGTGCCGACGAGCACCGTTGTTTTGGTAACACACTTTGTGACTTTGGGTCACCAAAGTGCTTTGGTAGCACATTTGTGTCTTTGGGACACCAGAGGTTGGGCACCTCATTGCGACTTGTCCTCGTGGTTAACACCACCGTGGGTTGGCCCCACTTTGAGATATGGGATCGTCGCTAGTGATTGGGTATCACACGATGGGTTGGCCCCATCATCCGATTATTGTGACTACGGTCACGGTGCTTTGGTAGCACATTTGTGTCTTTGGGACACCAGAGGTTGGGCACCTCATTGCGACTTGTCCCCGTGGTTAACACCACCGTGGGTTGGCCCCACATGAGATATGGGATCGTCGCTAGTGATTGGGTATCACACGATGGGTTGGCCCCATCATTCGATTATCGTGACTACGGTCACGGTGCTTGGGTAGCACATTGTGTCTTTGGGACACCAGTGTTTTGGTAACACATTGTGACTATATGTCACCAGTGGTTTGGCACCACCGGTGGTTTGGTACCACACGGGGTAGAAAAAGGAGATACGGATGGTTAGGATCGGGTTGCATTAATTATGTTGCTATGTATGATGTGTGTTAGCATGTTGTTTCATCGGGAGCGGGATTTATGCCTTTGAGTCACTCGACTCACCCTCTCCTTTGACATTTCAGTGACTCGTGAGACGCGGACATGGAGCCGGGATGGACTCGGGTGCTCATGCCATGCTTACTAAAGTTTTACTCCAACTCTATCATTTGGGTACTTTAGTTTAATTATCATTATTTGGGTTTTTAATTTGGATTTGTAAAAGGCCTTTAAATTATGTTTTATGATGGGTATGTTTTAATTAGATTCTCAACCTGCTTAACAAATAACTTGGCATGAAATTTTACTAAAACTTGGAAAGACAACGTTTTCAAAATTATATCGAAATGTGTTTTAAACTATACCATCGGGTATCTCGCTATGTGTTGTTATTCAATAAACTCAAATGATTTTCAAATCAAACCCGATTTGCTACTAAGTCTAAAATGTTTCAAAATGGCACTAAGAAACTATTGGAAGTCCTAAATGAAATCAACTCGTTTTAACTATATACTTGGATAAGTTTTCAAAATCTAATCAAATAAGCCTACTCAAACTTTCCTCAAAATCACTATGTTTTCACCCCACTTCTAAACGAAGAAAAAAATCTGATCACTCAAAGACGTTTTTCCCCGTAACATACCAGATTCGGGCGTGGTGTCTTGTCCGAGTTTGGGGTGTTACAATTGTGGTATCAGAGCCAGGTTCAAAAGCTCGGCTGTGGGCCTGAGGCCCAAAATGTTTTCAAAGGGTTGTTTGTTAGTTTTTATTCTTAAAGTATGGTTTGAAAGGCATGGCACCGAGTCTCCGGCACTAGTTCGCCCATGTAAGTACCCTTACTATTGCTTGTGGATTGATTGGATGTGATATGATTGGATGAATAGCAATAGTATATTACTTTAGAGATTGAAACTGATAGAATTCTGTGAACTCGCGAGAACAAATCCTCTTAAAATATTCATAAGACTTGCTCTTAAACAAGTGGAATAATTACTGATGCATAAAAATTCTTAATCAGATACGTAGGAAGTTTAGTCATGAGCGCTAGAGGTGGACGTGGTCGTGGACGAGGTCGTGGTAGGATGACGGTTTCTGAGCCCGTAGGATCTGGTCAGGGTTCAGAAAATGAGATACCGGTTCCGCCACCAGCTGGAGGTGGTGAGTTCCAAGACCGATCGGGACGACGCAGCGATGTCACTGCGCGGCGTCGCGAGTGTTGGAAAGAGTAGCTGGTGTTGGTGGTAATGCAGGAGTTAGGAAATCTGTTCCTGAGCGACTTCGGGCCAATGGGGCCGAATTCTTCCGGGGTGTTTCTGGTGTTGCTCCCAGCATTGCGGAATATTGGCTGGAGGCAACTGAGCGGATCATGAACGATCTGGACTGACGGTGAAGAGAAGTCGAAAGGGCATCGATCGCTTCTCCGGATGAGGCATATCGCTGGTGGCTCACGGTTCGAGAGACGATTGTGGCAAAGAGAGGATCTAACATGGGATTATTTCAGTACGCATATCAAAAGAAGTACATCGGAGCTAGTTATATTGACTCCCAAATGAAGGCTTTTTCGAGGCTTGTTCGGGGAGTAAATCATTCTGTCGAGTACGAGGTCGAGTTCCCTGGCCGAGTAGGTATGCCGTGGGCATTGTGGCCACCGAGCATGAGAGGTGTGTTCGCTTCGAGGATGGTCCGCGAGACGACTTGAGGTCGCTGATTGCTCCTCGCCAGGAGCGAGTTTCTTGTCTTAGTTGAGAAGGCTAAGGTAGCCGAGGTGTTAAGGAGTCGATGAGGCGGTGGTATGGACGAAATAGGCATAAAAGGAGCTTTGGGTCTTCGGATCGTCGGGTAATCCCGCAGAAGAGAGCTAGACCGAGTGGGCCGAACCACCTGCTAAGTTTGTCATTGCTAGGGCGGGACCGCCGCAGATGTGATCGGCAGGGAAATCTCATTGGGGTGGCTCGGACTGGGAGGGAAAGGTTGCTTCGAGTGTGGTTCTCTGGAGCATCGTGTGAGGGGATTGTCTCGCGTAGGTTGGCTAGGATTCAGTCTGAGAGGCAGGGCCGTAATCAGTTCAGAGGTAATGGACCGCCACCGCAGAGGGGCCGTGGTAATGGCAGAGGTGGTAATGGTTCTGGTCGGGGCCGTGGAGCACCGGCGAGAAAGCGAGTAGTTCGATGCTAGACACTGGATTAGTGTATCTTCGCGAGGCGCCGAGAGGAGGGCGACGCACCGGACGTCATAACCGGTATGTTTTTGATTTTTGGTTCTCCTTATACTACTTTGATTGATGTGGGTTCAACGCACTCTTATGTTGCCAGTAGTATAGTAGAGACCATGGATTTAGACTCTGAGATATCTTCTAGGTAGATGACTGTGATTAGCCCTCTAGGTCACTCTGTAGTAGTAGATAAACTGCATTTTAGAGAGGTACCCTTAGAACTCCAAGGGGTAGTGTTTGCTTGCGATCCGATGGAACTGCCGTTTGGGGAGTTCGATCTGATTCTTGGGATGGATTGGTTTGTCAAGTATCAGGCGAGGTTGGATTGCGCGGCCAAGCGCATGGTTCTTAAGACGGTCGAGGGTGAAGAGGTGGCTATGATAGGTAATAGGAGAGATTACTTATCAAATGTGGTATCTGCTTTGAAAGTAGAGAAGATGGTCAGGAAAGGCTGTGAAGCGTATGTAGTTCATGTGTATGCCTTGGAGGCTAAGGAGTCTCTTTGTGGAGAAGGTTCGCACAGTTAAGGAGTTTTCTCGATGTTTTTTCCGAGGAGCTTCGAGGTTTGCCGCCGATCGCGAGGTGGAGTTCGGGATTGATCATTGCGGGCTGCGCGGTGTCTATTGCTCGTATAGGATGGCGCCAAAGGAATTGGTGGAGCTTAAGGCTCAGATCCAGGAGTTATTGGATCGAGGTTTTATTAGGCCAAGTGTTTCGTCGTGGGGTGCGCCGGTACTCTTTGTCAAGAAGAAAGATGGCACGATGCGGATGTGTATAGACTACCGCCAGTTGAACAAGCTGACGATTAAAAACAAGTATCCGTTGCCACGGATAGACGATTTGTTTGATCAGCTGAAGGGGGCTGCGGTATTTTCGAAGATCGACTTGAGATCTGGGTATCACCAGTTAAAGGTTAAGGAGGCTGATATCCATAAAATAGCGTTCGAGACTCGGTATGGGCACTACAAATTTCCGTAATGCCGTTGGGTTGACTAATGCACCGGCGGCGTTTATGGACATGATGAATAGGGTGTTTCAAAGAAGATCGATCAGCCGTCGTGGTTTTCATAGACGACATCTTGGTGTACTCAAGGGCGGAGGAAGAGCATGATAAGCATTTGCGAGTGGTGTTGCAGATTTTGAGGAAAAGCAGCTCTATGCTAAGTTCGGTAAGTGTGAGTTTCGCTTAGAGAAGTGACTTTCTTGGGTCATGTAGTGTCGGTCTGAGGGGATTCGAGTAGATCCTCGTAAGATTGAGGCGATTTTGGATTGGAAGCCGCCTAAGTCGGTGGTCTGAGATCGGAGTTTTCTGGTTTGGCCGGATACTACCGAAGGTTTGTTGAGGGCTTCGTTGATAGCAGTACCGATGACCAAGTTGTTTGAGGAAAGAAGTTCCGTTTGTATGGACCGAGAAGCGAGCAAGAAAGCTTCGACAAGTTAAAGAAGATTTTGACCGAGGCTCCGGTTCTAATTCAACTCGAGGTGGTAAGGAATTCACGATCTATTGCGACGCATCACATACGGGCTTGGGTTGTGTGTTGATGCAAGAAGGTAAGGTTGTGGCTTACGCTTCTGCGGCATTGAGGCCACATGAGGTCAATTATCCGACGCACGATTTGGAGCTAGCGTACGTGTAGTCTTCACTTTAAAGATTTGGAGGCACTACTTATACGGGGAGAGATCGATAGTCTACACAGATCACAAGAGTGCAAGTATCTTCCGACTCGGAAGGATTTGAATTTGAGGGTCGCAGATGGGTTGAGTTGCTGAAAGATTACGACTGTTCGATTGAGTACCATCCGGGCAAGGCTAACGTGGTGGCAGACGCGTTGAGCCGTAAGGTTGTTTCGGATTTAAGAGCATTGTTTGCCCACTTGAGCTTGTATGACGATGGGAGTATTCTGGCAGAGTTGCAGGTTAAGCCTACTTGGGTTGAGCAGATCGAGAGAAACGATTATTGGATGAGGTTACGAGTGCGCGAAGGTTGCGTGCTGAGGATGGTGGTTTGGAGGGTTCTGACTTGTCCGTGATGGGGTTCTGTGTTTTCAAGGTAAGGCTTGTATGCCTAAAGATTTTGAGTCGAGGCGAAGATTCTTCAGACGCACATAATGATCCTTATGCTATGCATCCCGGAGGTAGTAAGATGTATAGGGATCTTAGAGAGCGATTTTGGTGGCTGGCTTGAAGAAGGAGGTGTGAGTTTGTTGGGAAGTGTCCGACTTGCCAGCAGTCAAGGCCGAACATCGATTTGCCGTCGGGTTTGCTTGACTGTGAAGATTCCTCGATGGAAGTGGGAAAGGATAACCATGGATTTCGTCGGTGGGTTACCGCTTACGCCAAACAAGAAAGATTCATTTGGGTAGTGGTGGATCGATCGACTAAATCAGCTCACTTTATTCCGGTGAGGGTTGACTACTCACTTGAAGCTAGCGAAGTCGTATGTGTCGAGATAGTGAGGTTGCACGGTGTGTGCGGTTTCGATAATCTCGGATAGGGATCCTAGATTCACGTCAAGGTTCCGAAAGCACCGCATCGAGCTCTCGGGTACTAGTTTGGATTTCAAAGACGCTTTTCACCCGCAAATCGACGGTCAATCGTAAAGGGTCATTCAGTCTTAGAGGATATGCCGAGAGGTTGTATCTTGGATTTCAGAGGTAGTTGGGAGGAGTTTCTACCATTAGGTGAGTTTGCCTACAACAATGATTACCAAGCGAGCATCAAGATGGCACCGTATGAGGCGTTGTATGGTAGGAAGTGTCGCTCACCCACGTGTTGGACGGAGTTAGGTGAACGTCAGTTGTTAGGACCCGAGTTGGTTGCTGAGACCGAAGACAAGGTTAAGTTGATTCAGTCTAGATTGAAGGAAGCTTCGGACCGGCAGAAGTCTTATGCCGATCTTAAGCGAAGAGATATAGAGTTCGCTGTGGGGATCGAGTGTTCTGAAGGTCTCGCCTTGGAAGAAGGTGTTGAGGTTCGGGAAGAAAGGCAAGCTAAGTCCGAGGTTTATTGGGGTGTATAAGGTATTGAGACGAGTTGGACCAAAAGAGCGTATCGCTTGAGTTGCCAGCAGAGCTTAGTCGATTCACGATGTTTTCCATGTTTCGATGCTTCGAGGTATCGCTCGTGATCCGTCGCATGTGGTAGCAATGGAAGAGATCGAGGTAAATCCAGATTTGACCATGGAAGAGGAACTCGTGCGCATTCTAGATCGGGATGTGAAAGTTCTGCGTAAGAAGTCTGTGCCTTTGGTTAAGGTTCTTTTGGCGGAATCATGGCGTGGAAGAAGCGGCGTGGGACCCGAGGATATGATGAGACAAAGCAATACCCGCAACTCTTTTGATCGGGTAATTTCGAGGTCGAAATTATTTTAAGTGGGGTAGAACTGTAATATCCCGGGTTAGGGGCTATTTTTAGTATGGCATGTTTTGCATGTGTTGGCTTGCTATGTGGCTATTTTGGTGTCTTAGGGGCTTAATTGTAGACTAGGGGTATGTCTGAGTAGGTGGGAAACTTTTTGTTTTTAGGCTTAAGTAAGAGGAGTTGATGAAGCTGGGATATATGAATATTATTTGGTGTTCTTGAGCACAAAAGAAAAGCTAGTGGAGTGGCAAGGCATGCGTCACTTGGGGGCTTGAGTGTGGCGTCATCTGCAGGGGGAGAGGTCTTGTGTTCAAGCTGCGGAGTGGCCACTTTTTGGCACTCATTTTGACGGCATGGAGGGAGGAGTTTGTGGCAGTTCAAACTCTGCCTAAGACTAAGTCTTCCCTTTTGAATGGAGAGTGGAGAGTGATTTTAGGAGGAAGACTTGGTCAACTAAATTGAATGTGAGGATGTGAGTGAATGGGGGGATATGGCCGAATATTGAGGAGTGGTCGAGGTGTTGGCCGAAACTTGGATGCTTCATGGGGGAGTGACGGCATAGTAGTGTGATGTTGGAGGTGTTGTGCCGAAATTCATTTTTGGAATTTTGGTTGTTGTCAAGGCTTAGCAAGCTAGTGTCTTCTCATTTTGACATTGGTAGCCGAATTCTCTAGTGTATTCTTTTTCGTTTTTCTTTCTTTGTAAACCGAAAATCAAAACCTCTCTAAGGCTTGCCGAATTTTTGTGTTGTTTTCTCAATATTCTTTGCTAAGCCGAATGTCCCTTACATGTCTCTCTTCTTGTTCATTTGAGTAAATCGAAACTAGCCATCATTTTCCTCTCATATTTTCTTTATTTCTACAACCCTTGTGCCGAATTTGCATTTTTCTCTTAGCCAAAACTTTTGTTTCTTTTTCTTTGAGCATAGGCCGAATATCACCCTCTTCCTTCCATCTCTTTTTGGTGTTTTCCTTCCTTGGGGTTAGACCGAATCTTTCCTTTTTCCCTTCTAAACTTTTATTACCGAATTCTTTCTCTTCTTGAATCGCATCTCCTCTGTTTCTACTTCCAAAACTTTAGCCGTTTTTCCTCTTTCTCTTGGGTGGTTGAAGCCGAATTTCCCTTCTCTCCTAGGGGGGTTTCTTGTGGCCGAATTCTTGGTGGTTGGTGTTGGGGTAAGTGGTTGGCCGAATGGCCATCTCTCTCTTCTCGAAGTATTATATTGATTGCGGTTTGTTCAAAGCCTATGATGGTTGTAGATGGAAGTGAGTTAATCACTTGTTTAACCTTTTCATATAGGGTCTTTGGATAGTAACCAAGAGGTGTTCTACTCTAGTAACCGATTGGTAAACAGTGGTGGTGGTAAGTGATTGGTATTGGCATTAATCGTTCAATCTTTTGGTTTCGATTGAGTCAAGATTATTAAGGTTTAACTGTTCATCTTTTATGGTGTAGCCGATTGCTAAAGGAGAATCATTGTTTGATTCGGATTTGGTAGGAAACCAAATCATCTTAAAAGGTAAGGGTTCGGTATTAACCCTTTGGTTAATTGATGATGGCCGAATGTTATAGATGTCTAACTCCTATTTGGCCGATTGTAGGAGCAGGTATTCAAGGAGCCTAGATCGTTTCTTTTAGTATTAGAGGTTGCGCTTTAGCAGGTGTGTAACTAACACACCCATACTTAGTGATATTGTTATTAAACCTGTTTGCCTATTAAAATCATGACAGTATGATGGATTATTGGATACCCAAACGGGGTATGTGTACGTATCCGGGTAAGTCAGTATTGTTACTAGATTACTGATGATCTATATGGTATCATGACTATGTATGTATGTGATATGGGGCATGAGTCAAACATATTAGCATGATATGCATAATTTGTATGATATGCATGATTACATGAGTATGGTATGTTGATGGGTGATATGAGTGGAGGAGCATGATATTTTGTGTCTTTGACGAGCACCAAGTGTTTTGGTAACACACTTTGTGACTTTGGGTCACCAAAGTGCTTTGGTAGCACATTTGTGTCTTTGGGACACCAGAGGTTGGGCACCTCATTGCGACTTGTCCCTGTGGTTAACACCACCGTGGGTTGGCCCCACTTTGAGATATGGGATCGTCTGCTAGTGATTGGGTATCACACGATGGGTTGGCCCCATCATCCGATTATTGTGACTACGGTCACCAGTGCTTTGGTAGCACATTTGTGTCTTTGGGACACCAGAGGTTGGGCACCTCATTGCGACTTGTCCCTGTGGTTAACACCACCGTGGGTTGGCCCCACATGAGATATGGGATCGTGCGCTAGTGATTGGGTATCACACGATGGGTTGGCCCCATCATTCGATTATCGTGACTACGGTCACCGGTGCTTGGGTAGCACATTGTGTCTTTGGGACACGGTGTTTTGGTAACACATTGTGACTATATGTCACCGGTGGTTTGGTACCACACGGGGTAGAAAAAGGAGATACGGATGGTTAGGATCGGGTTGCATTAATTATGTTGCTATGTATGATGTGTGTTAGCATGTTGTTTCATCGGGAGCGGATTTATGCATCTGAGTCACTCGACTCACCCTCTCCTTTGACATTTCAGTGACTCAGAGACGCGGACATGGAGCCGGGATGGACTGGGGTGCTCATGCCATGCTTACTAAAGTTTTACTCCAACTCTATCATTTGGGTACTTTAGTTTAATTCATGTTATTTGGGTTTTTAATTTGGATTTGTAAAAGGCCTTTAAATTATGTTTTATGATGGGTATGTTTTAATTAGATTCTCAACCGCTTAACAAATAACTTGGCATGAAATTTTACTAAAACTTGGAAAGACAACGTTTTCAAAATTATATCGAAATGTGTTTTAAACTATACCATCGGGTATCTCGCTATGTGTTGTTATTCAATAAACTCAAATGATTTTCAAATCAAACCCGATTTGCTACTAAGTCTAAAATGTTTCAAAATGGCACTAAGAAACTATTGGAAGTCCTAAATGAAATCAACTCGTTTTAACTATATACTTGGATAAGTTTTCAAAATCTAATCAAACAAGCCCACTCAAACTTTCCTCAAAATCACTATGTTTTCACCCCACTTCTAAACGAAGAAAAAAATCTGATCACTCAAAGACGTTTTTCCCCGTAACATACCAGATTCGGGCGTGGTGTCTTGTCCGAGTTTGGGGTGTTACACCTGATGCTCGGCTTTTACGTGCTGACATATCAAACATTTCGACACAAAATCTGAAATATCTCGTTTCATACCGTGCCACCAGTAATGCTATTTCAAATCATTATACATCTTCGTGCTACCCGGGTTAATAGACAATCTACTATTATGAGCTTCATTACAAATCATCCGAATCAACTCAGGATCCTTTGGTACACATATTCGGTTTCTGAACCGCAAACATCCCTCAGCATCAATCTAAAATTCTAAGTCAGCATTCTGATAAACCGAAATAGTAACATATTTTAATCCCACATTTAGTATGCTTTTGGATGAATTATCCCTTTATTTATGTAAAAAGGTGCTCTTAATCTTTCCTTTTCATGTCTTATACTCAGGAAAGCACCCAAGGATAAAAAGAACGAGAAACGGGCTCAAAACGGACCAAAACAGACCAAAGAGGAAATCGACATGGCCTGGACTTGGACCCACACGGCCGTGCCAAGTCAATCATCTAGTACACGGTCTAACCCCGACTCACACGGTCGTGTCTCATTAAAGAAATCCGAACACGGCCTGGCTACGATTCACACGGGCGTGCGCCATGGCCGTGCCTCTGCCGTGGAGAAGAGCAATTTCATTCGGGAAAGGATACTTAGGGAGAAAGAAACGTATTTCAAAAGCCTATATATACACCCTAAGTATGACCTAAGAAGGGGAGCCCAAAGCCATCGTCTAGGGGCGTCGTGCTAGGCCAGAGAAGGCAGATTTGTGGGGATTCACTCAGGGATAGCCAGTTGATCCATCTCAAGAAGCCAAAATTATACTCAAGACAGAGGATCTCTCCTTCAATTCCTTCAGGGGGTTTTAGGGGTTTCTTATGTTTTGTTTTATCTTTTCTCTTGAGATGTTTTCCTTTATTGTTATGAACTAAACCCTTTGGATACCCGAAGGGGATGAAACCTATGATGAATCTTGTTATTGTTTTCTGAATTATATGATAAATACTTAGTTTGTTCTTAATTATGTGAGCTTAATCCAAATTTAATGTGCTTAGGTGGAGGAGGAATAGACCCTGCCTAAGAGTAGATCCAACATAATTAAGCGGAGTTGATCGCAGGCCTAGAGATAGGGTGACGAGATTTTATCAGATTAGGGTGAAACCTAATATGGGAATCCATAGATCGATTTACTGCTATTCTAGGGGGTTATTATAAGAGAATGAGAGTTCCACTAATTAACCTAGGGTTAGACGTTATTCGCCTCGAGAGAGGGTTTAATATACGTTAGGGAGTCTTACAGATCTAACTAAGTGAATAAATCATATGGTTCAGTGTTAGATAACAAGTGAAATCTAGGTGGATTCTTCCTAGGGTATCATCTAAATCAACTGAGTTTTTCCCAAGTTATTTTTCAAATTTATTCTTCTTTGTCTTAGAGTCTTTAGTTTAGTAGTTAATTAATTTAGATTAGATAAACAATCTCTCTTTATTTTTAGGCTAAATAATAGAAAGAAAGTTAGTATTAGTACTTTTAGTTTCTTTGGGTTTGATAATTCGGTCTTGCCTAAGCTATACTACTGTTCGATAGGTGCACTTGCCTCAATCGTTGTCAGAGTTAGTTTTCAGGTTCGATCATTCTTTTTATAAAATTTTAAAACTCTGATTCACAACGATCAAGTTTTTGGCGTCGTTGCCGGGGAACTAAAATATTAAGAAAGCTCTATTTTTATTACTTTAGCCATTATTATATTTTTATTATTGCAATTTATTTATTAATTATTATTATTATTATTTTACTTTGCTAATTTTTCTTCTATTTTTCTTTTGGCAGATAATTTTAGTCTATAGAGACGATGGCACTGAATAATTATCAGTAGCAAGCGATGAGGACAATTCCTACTAAAGCAGCCAGTGTCTTCAACCTCGACGTGGTGCACCCAAACATACAATATGATTCAAATTTAGGAGGCGTGGCGAATCCTGAGTACCCACTCTACGGATATGGCATGGAAAACGAGCAAGCTCACTATACGGGTAACTATTTTAGACCACAAAATAATTTTTATAATGACACTTATAATGCAGGTTGGAGGTACCATCACAATTTCTCGTGGGATGATCAAAATAGCCAAAGACTGGAACTTCCTCCAGATTTTCAACAACCACCTCACCAACAGGAAGAGGAGTCGAACCTTGAAGAGATGCTGACAAAATTCATGACAGCTACAGATAACCATGTAACACCCTGGTTTAGGGGCTATGCATGTTGGGAATAATTCATGTTCTAGTAGGTTTTGGGTATGCTTGGATGTGTTTGAGAGGTGGTAAGAATGTTTGGACTCAAGGGGAAGACTTTAGAAAATTTTGGATTTTTAAGTGCAAAAAGGGGAGCTTGGCGATGGGTGTCTTAAGAGAATTATTTGGGGGAATTAGACATAAGAATTGAGCTAGTAAAGTGGCAAGGGAGACGCCACTAAGAGCTTGGGGAAGTGACGCCTCGGGTGCAAGGAAAGGGCCGGTGTTCGAGTGCGAAAGCAGCACTTTGGCCTTTGTTTTTTTGCGTCAATGAGGTAAGGAGTTGGGCAGCTTTTGGATGCTTAAAAGATGGAGAAAGACTTGGTCTTTTTTTTTTTAAATTTTGGCTAGGAAGAGGTTTGACTCATTCAAACTTTTGAATGAGTGTTGGGGAGGAATTGTAGGAGCAAATAGTGGGATTTTTGTGGGAGGTTGGAGCTAGGCAGTATAGTATAAATAGGGGAGGAGGTGCTCATTTTCATTCACCATTTGTGCTTTCTTGACTTGTTTCCCATTTCTTTGTGTGCCGAATCCCTTTTGGACCCTTTGCCGAATCCTAGTTCTTTCTTAAGCCTTCATCCATTTGTCTTCCATACTCTACCAACACTAAAAATATCCCTTATCTTCACCTATGCACTTTGGCCGAATCTTCAAGGTCACCTAGCCGATTTTCCTACTTGGTTCTCTCCATTTTTCCTAAGCCGAAACCATTTCATATTGTCCCCTCATACCTTCTTTCTTTCTCTATTGCCGAAACCTTTCTCCTTGTCCTAGTGGTGGTTGGCCGAATCTTAAGCGAGAGGGGTGGAGCGTTTGGGTCTCTGCTCTAGTCATTGTGAAGGCCAGGAGGAGCGGTAGGGAGGACTCGTAGGTTCGATTCATCAAGGGTGTGTCGACAGAGTTTTGGTTAAGTAGCGTTTCGGGAGTTGGTCATTGGTACTAATTAGGTGCGTAATCATCGCACTATTTCTCGGTTTGTTTGCTAATTATTAAACATATGTATTATGTGTGGAGGCTGATTATAATGGCTTAAGTGATGTGAATCGATGATTGGTAAGATTGGTTGTGTTACATATATTTTATATATGTTTGATGTGGTATTGGTAAATAATAATTACTCACTCTATATGTTATTTTGGCATAATTGACACGTGGGCATGGGGTTGATCACAGAAGGAAGAAGTGTACAGATGATGTACGTGGTCTAATGATAGCTAAGGCTACATTAGCGCTTGAGGGTTTACTGTGTGCTACCTCAAGGGAGGTGTTGGCTAGGTGCCCATCTCGGCGGTTGATTGCTATGTGCATCACCGTAGGCAGATTGCGATATTGTGATCACTTGGGTTGATCGGTGGCTCAGCCACGGCCTTGAGCAGCGAGCTTGCCAAGGTAAGATGTTATGGATCACAATGTGATCGGTGGGGAGTTTCCCACGGCCTTAGGCAGGGAGTCTGCTAAGGTTGGTGTACGGTTGGACAAGGGTTGGGCTGAGATGCATTCTTGCATGATTTGTTTCGATGGCTGTGTGGGTATGGGCCAAGCCCATACGTGTGGAAATCGGTGTTTTGATTATGCCTCGAGTCGGTGGACTCACTCTTTATTTTCTAACTATTTCGGGTGATGCGTAGATTGGGGGTAGGGATCGGAGAGGACACGTGGTGGCCCATGCAGAAAGAAGAGTTTAAATTTATTTATATTAAGTATTAGATCTTTTAAACATTGATGTTATAAGGCCCTTTGATTTTTATTTACTTTGGGAGTTATTTAATTATTATTTTAAATTATGTTTGGATTATATTAAATTACTAAGTGGGAGCAATTTATTTTGACAACTTATTTATTCAAAATTAGTCATGTATATTCATTAAAGTTCACTTTTGGGCATTTTATAATATTTATGTGATATCAAAGTTTTTCTCATACAATATTAAATAAACATGGATTTTCAGAAGTTAACAAGTTTTACTAAATTTTTCTCTAAGTTAAATAAATTTCACTAACATAACCAGATTCGGTCGTGGTGAATGGGCCGGGTTTGGGGATGTTACAAACCATCTCCAAAAAACTGAGACAACACTTAATGACCAACAAGCATCGATCAAGGGGATCAAGAACCAAGTTGGGGAACTTACTGAGTCAGTTGGGGAACTTACTAAGTCAGTTATAAAAATTGCTAAGCTGATCTCAGAACTACCACAAGGAAGCTTGCCAAGCAATACTGAAACTAACCCAAAAGAACAAATTCAAACCATAACAGATCATGACAGTGAAAGGTTAGTGGAATCTGACCCAAGGCAAGAGCCTGTGGTGAGTGGAGGTAAGGTTGAGGTAAGCCAGGATTTACCAAACCCGGTAATTACAGAGTACCAAGCTCGTGTGCCATACCCCAATGCGACAAAGAAAGACCACACAGAGGAAGAATTCGGTAAGTCTCTTAAACTTCCAAAGAAATTTCATATTAACTTGCCGTTTCTTGAAGCTCTTTCGCAGATGCTAGATCTTAGACCTCGCATCAATAAAGAAGAAATTCATGAGGATCGAAGGCTTCGGAATGATGAACAAGACGAGTGGAAGACACACTTTAAAGAGAAACTAGGAATACACAGAGTGAAACCGAAGGAAACCCCAGACGAGCTGATAGGAACAACAAATCACTTCAAAATAGGGGATCAAGTATTGTTGAATAAGGAAGACCCTCGAATCACCAATTCAGACCTCAAGGAAAACGAAGAAATCACTTTTGAGATACTTAATGTCTTCCTATACGGGCCAGTCGAGGTAAGTAATCCTAAATTCAGTACTTTTGAGGTAAACACTACTCGACTTAAATTTTATATCAAAAATCGAGTTGATCGCATGAGGAAGGATTTTCACCTCCTCAAACCACCATGACCATACGAATGAAAGGTAAAGTCTAGCTTAAGACTATAAACGAGCGCTTCTCGGGAGGCAACCCGAGCACTAACCTCATTTAATTTTCAGATTTTATTTTAATTTTTACTTTCATATTTTTATTTTTTTTTTACTTTCAGCATCTAACTACAAACTAACCGAATAAGTGAAATACGATTCCCATACCACACGGCCTTGCACACGACCGTGGCTGTGGCCGTGTGGACACCACTGGTAGGCACATGGGCGTGGACCGTATCACAATTTACTTTTTTTTTATCTTTTTTTATTTTCATTTTTTTTTATTTTTTTATTTTTATTTATTTATTTTCATTTATTTTTCATTTTTATTTTTATTATCTTTATTATTTTCTTCTTATTTTTCGTACCATTTAGATTTAGCTTAGGATACAATAAAATCAAGTCGGCTACTTCGAGGATTCAAATTTAAACGATTCAAGGCGCTTCCCCATATTCACCTCCAATCCGATCCGATTTCTTTTCATTAACTTCATCCAAAATTTAGGAAGTTTCACTTCTCTCCCTATCTTTTGATATTCTCACTATATTGCCATTTTATCTATCTTTGTACATTGAGGGCAATGTACATCTTAAGTGTGGGGGGTTAACTATAGTATTTGAAAATCCCTGAATTATTCCTTGTCCTACAGTAAGTTTCTCATATTATGACTAGAATGAAATTCCCCTGATTTATGATTTTTATTGATATGTTTTAGATTAAGTCATTGATAATTGTGCATTGATGATTAAATTCTAAGAATACTAGAGAATCAAGCATAATAAGTCTATTTTTCTGAATTAAAAATTTTCTAGGTCGTCTACCTGAATTTAAATATTACCTTGAAATTTGATATTTACAAGGTTGATGTAAAAAATACCCATAATTTTTGTGAGTTTTTGAGCCTTATAGAGCATAAATTCTTTTTCTTGCTCACTTTATTGATTATGAGTATGTCAACATTGATTTGTTATTCTAGAACTTGCATCGATTATACATGTCGAGACCACATTTTTTTGATTTGGTATACAAAGATGATAAAGGCAC
Organism: Gossypium sturtianum; assembly: GCA_025698515.1. Lineage (NCBI taxonomy): Eukaryota > Viridiplantae > Streptophyta > Magnoliopsida > Malvales > Malvaceae > Gossypium > Gossypium sturtianum. The sequence goes on along the minus strand of CM046946.1, from coordinate 64,929,862 downwards.
CTAGGATTTAACCCACTTACTCCACTAAAAACCCACCTTCATAATTAACCCCTAGTGAACCCAGTTTAATCCTAACAACCCATTTATTGACTCACCCACTAATATTAACCTAAAACCCTTTGTAATTGTTATCACCATTCTTTCTAACTAGCCCTATATCGAGATTTGATCTGATTAGTTGCCTAATTATGAATTTTAGTAATTTATCCTTTATTATGTATTTAGTTTGTTCTTAAAAAAAACGACGAAGTATATTCATTATTAGTTATGTGATTAAACGAGCTTATACATTTATTTAAATTCCAAATATCGAAGAAGAAGCTCGTATTATTAGTATTATTAGTTTTTAATTGATGTAATTATTAATATTAGTTCATTAGTTCTTAGTTAGGTAATTTGTCAATTCAATCTCGATTCTAACCATCTAATTCAGCCTTATTTCACACCTTAACCCTAGCCCCGTTACAACCCTAACAAAGACCTTTTGATTTGTGTTTCATCTCATACTTCAGTGGTGGAGATTTGATTTTCATGCAAGCCTATGGGATTAACTCTTCATGTTTGACTTTTGAGTGCCTAAATTTTGAACCTTAAACACTTTGAGTGATTTGAGTGAATCTTTAGTGGGGATGTCAATCCTTGAAAATTTCGAATCAGAGGTAATTATTTAGATGAAGGGAAACACCTATGTTTTGTGCTAGAAGATATAAGGCTTATAGCGTTTGAATATTTAGGACACTTTGAGTTGAATTATCCATGTATAAATTATCCCTGAATTATGATGAAACACTATCAATGACTATTATGAATCATAGGAAGTTCGTTTTTATTGTAAGTTGAGAATTTTGCTTGAGGACAAGCAAAAGCTTAAGTGTGGGGGTATTTGAGGACAAGCAAAAGCTTAACTTGGCATTGAAAAAGCTATCAAGAGAAAGACTTCATATAAGTCCATTTCAAGACATGGCCTTGAAACCAAGATGAGATATTCCATGTAAGACCATATCTAAGATATGGCTTTGGCATCATGTTACATGGGAAGAGATTTAGTATCCTTGGTTATTAGCAGAAATTCATTGGGCAAACGAGTAAAGTTAAAATGAGAAAACAAGAAAGCTAAGAAAGCAAAGCTAGCATCAAGATGAAAGTGAGCATTATTTGTGTTATGAATGATGAATGATAGATAATAATTATTATGTTAAAGTATGATGATCAATGTGATCAAGTGATACAGGTACCTTGGTTACCTCTCAAGCATGAGATTTGTAAGTTTCATGAGATATGTATGAATCAAGTATGAGTAAGGAAGCTTTATAGCTGAAATCTATGATACCATTATTTATGTTAAATGGTTTATATCAAGCAAGAATGTACATTATATGCAAACTTACTAAGCTAAATGCTTACGCCTCTGATTCTTTCTTTCTATGTAGTCCCGCCAAGCTAACTTGTGGATCGTTGAAGTCAGAGCTCGTAGCACACTATCAATCACCATTTTGGTACAGCAAAGTTGTTTTATTAAGTATGGCATGTATAGGAGGCACCTCATTTTGAGTATATGTTTTAAGAAGAGCCATAGTATAGGTTATCTTGTTCATTATTCTTTTTGTATATGGCTAGAGAAATTGGCCAAATCGACTAAGTATGTATGCTTTTTGATATCAATGAAAGATGGAGTAATTTGAGTAATTGAATTGAGTATGAATGTGATCTTAGTTTCAGGGTGGTGATTGGCTTGGTAAATAGCCTCTAAGTGCCCACATGGTTGGACACACGAGCGTGTGTCTAGGCCGTGAGTAAACTGCACCTTAGTCTTATAAATAAGGATAGGCCACAGACTAATCCCACGGCCGTGTGTTAAGGCCGTGCATGACACACAGTTAAAACATGGGTGTGTGCCCGGTCGTGTGTAATAAGTCAGTATATCAAGATGTAGTATACAGTCTAAGTCCACGGGCGTGTCATGGCCGTGTGGAAATCGACAGAATACTAAGTTTTAGGGCACGGTCTGAGGACATGGGCGTGTATGCCTATGCACGGGCGTGTCTTATATTACACGGGCGTGTAACCCCTGTTTCAAAGAAAAGTTTTGATAAGGTTTGAAGGTTTACGAAGACGAGTTTAAGGCCTCGTGAGGCCCATGAAATATCTGAATTGTTTAAGAATGAGAAGTTTTAATTTCGGACGAAATTTTATAGCCCGTAATGTCATGATTAAGTATGTTCAAGCATAGTAATGTCTCGTATCCAGCCTGAGCCTCGGACTCGGGTAAGGGGTGTTATATTTAGTGGTATCAGAGCTACGGTTTAGTCGGTTCTAGGACAAACGTAGCATGAGCACGAGTCTAGCTATACATGCCATATGTGAGAATGTTTTTATAATGATAGTGTGACGACTCCTGACGACTTAAATTATGTTTATACATTTAGTAAATGGATCCTGAAAGAGATATGGCGGATGACGTAGAAAGTAATACGCCGGCTCCCGCTGAAGGGACGGTGCCGAACGAGAATGAGAATAGACCCACTACGGTGAGTCAAGAAGGAGGAGAAGGGGCTAGAGAAGCCTTCCTCCATATGATGAATATGTGGTATTCAGAGTTCGTTCGTACGAACCCAAATGTACAACCCCCTCCACCCCCACCTGTTCCACAACCTATTCCAGTAGCCCCTCAAGTAGTAGAGGTGGCAAGAGGAGTTAAGCCTCCAGTTGATAGGATCAGGAAACATGGGGCAAAAGAATTCCGGGCTAGAAAAGATGACGATCCAAAAAGAGCTGAGTTCTGGTTAGAAAATACCATCAGGGTATTTAATGAATTATCATGCACACCTGAGGAAAGCATGAAGTGTGTAGTCTCCCTTTTAAGAGATTCTGCCTATCAATGGTGGAACACCCTTGTATCAGTGGTACCAAGGGAGAAGATCACATGGGAATTCTTCCAAGAAGAGTTCAAGAAAAAGTATATCAGTCAAAGGTTTGTGGACCAGAAAAGGAAAGAATTCCTAGAACTGAAGCAAGGCAAGATGTCAGTGACTGACTATGAGCGTGAGTTTGTAAGACTCAGCAAATACGCTCGAGAATGTGTGTCCACCGAAGCCATCATGAGTAAAAGATTTGAAGATGGGCTGAATGAGGACATCAAACTGTTTGTTGCTGTCCTAGAACTGAAGGAATTTGTGGTGCTAGTCGAAAGGGCTTGTAAAGCCGAAGAACTAGTAAAAGAGAAGAAGAAATCTGAAATGGAGTCTCGTGATTCTAGAAAGAGACAGTGGAATAAGTCATTCCAATCTTCATCCAAGAAGCCAAGAGATTTCCCTACCCGATCAGATACTTCCATTGGGTTTTCAAAGAAAGACAATAGCAAGAAATATTCAGGGAATAAAGCACAGACTACTTCAATTGCAAGTGTTGAGAACATTAGATTCGACAGACCCGAATGCCCACAATGTGGTAAACGTCATCTTGGAGAATGTCGAGCACATAAAAATGCATACTTTAGATGTGGTTCTCAAGACCACTATATAAAAGATTGTCCAGAGATGATGAAAGAAGAAAGAACTCAGAACCCAAGATCCGGGGGTATGGTCCGAGGAAGACCGCAGAGTAACCCAGGAAGAGGGGCAAGGGGAAGAGGTAACCCTAGAGAGCAGGCTGCGAGACCCGAGGGTAGAGCACCTACAAGGACTTATTCCATTCGCGCTCGCGAAGAGGCATCTTCCCATGATGTTATTACGGGTACCTTTTCTCTTCATGATATCAAAGTTATTGCTTTAATAGATCCCGGATCCACACACTCTTACATTTGCATGAAATTAGTATCTGATTTGAGTATGCCTATAGACTCTACAGAATTTATGATTAAGGTGTCTAATCCTTTAGGCAAGAGTGTGTTAGTTAATGAAGTATGTAAAGATTGTCCATTAATGATTAGAGGTCATTATTTTAAAGCAAACCTTATGTTGTTACCATTTGATGAGTTTGACTTCATTCTCGGTATGGACTGGTTGATTGCCCATAATGTAATAGTTAATTGTGGGAAGAAATACATTGAGATGAGATGTGAGAATGGGGACACCCTTCACATAGAATCAGATGAACAGAGTAGGTTGCCAGTTGTGATTTCCCATATGACGGCACAGAAAAACATGAGAAAAGGGTATGAGGCATATCTGGCCTTTGTGATGAATGATAAAGAAACTGGGTCAAAGATTGAGTCAGTGCCGATAGTATGTGAGTACTTGGATGTCTTTCCTGAAGAATTACCGGGATTACCTCCAATCAGAGAAATTGAGTTCAGCATTGAGCTAGCTCCCGATACTGTACCAATATCTATTACTCCTTACAGAATGGCTCCAACGGAGTTGAAAGAGTTGAAGACACAGTTGCAAGAGTTAACAGACAAAGGCTTTGCAAGGTCAAGTTGTTCTCCCTGGGGTGCTCCAGTTTTATTTGTGAAAAAGAAGGATGGCACTATGAGATTGTGCATAGATTACCGTCAGCTTAATAAAGTGACAGTAAAGAACAAGTACCTATTGCCAAGGATCGATGTTTTGTTTGATCAATTGAAAGGAGCCACAGTGTTCTCTAAGATAGACTTGAGATCGGGGTATTACCAGTTAAGAGTAAAGGAATCAGATGTATCCAGGACTTCTTTTCGAACAAGGTATGGGCATTATGAATTTTTAGTCATGCCTTTTGGTTTGACCAATGCTCCTGCGGTATTCATGGACTTAATGAACCGCGTCTTCAGACCATACCTCGACAAGTTTGTAGTCATTTTTATTGATGACATACTGATTTATTCCCGAGATGAGAATGAGCATGCTGAGCACCTACAGACATTTTTACAGATTCTTCGAGAAAATCAGTTGTATGCCAAGTTCAGTAAAAGTGAGTTTTGGCTCAATGAAGTAGGATTTCTAGGACATATTGTCTCAGGAGAAGGGGCTCGAGTAGACCCAAGTAAGATCTTGGCCATTATGGACTGGAAACCATTGAATAATGTATCTGAGATTAGAAGTTTTCTAGGCTTAGCCGGTTATTACAGACAATTCATCAAGGGGTTTTCTATGATTGCAACTCCGATGACGAAATTGTCACAGAAAAATGTGAAGTTTGAGTGGACAGAAAGATCTTAAGTACATTTTGAGCCAGAAAGCATTATTAATGAAGCTCAGTCTTAGTACAACTTTGAGATGGGGAAAGAGTTCATAGTTTACAATGGTGCATCCTTAAATGGATTAGGTTTGTGTGCTTATGCAAGAAGGCAAAGTGATTGCTTATGCCTCAAGACAGTTGAAGCCTCATGAGACGAATTATCCAACACACGATCTAGAGTTGGCAGCCATAGTCTTTGCATTGAAGATATGGAGACATCATTTATATGGTGAGAGATGTCGGATATACACTGATCACAAAAGTTTGAAGTATTTGATGACGCAGAAAGAATTAAACTTGAGGCAAAGAAGATGGTTAGAGTTGATAAAAGACTATGAGTTAGTTATTGACTACCATCCTGGCAAGGCGAATGTGGTCGCGGATGCTTTGAGCAGGAAGTCCCTTTTTGCATTAAGGACAATGAATTCACGGATAACTTTATCCGATGATGGTTCTATTCTAGCTGAGTTGAGAGCTAGACCAGTATTTCTCCAAGAGATCATTGAGGCTCAGAAAGAAGATAGCGAATTGCAAGTCAAGAGAGTTCAGTGCGAGTCAGATGTTGAATCTGAATTTTGGATTAATTCTGATGGATACATGTTGTTTAAAGATAGAGTTTGTTTACCGAGAAAAGAAGAGCTTATTCAGAGAATTTTACACGAGGCACATGATGGATGTTTATCTGTACATCCGGGTAGTACCAAGATGTATAATGACTTGAAGCAACAATATTTAGTGGCCGAGAATGAAGAAAGATATTTCAGAGTTTGTTTCCAAATGCTTGATTTGTCAGCAAGTAAAGGCTGAACACCAAGTACCTTCAGGTTTGCTTCAACCCATTTTGGTTCCCGAGTGGAAATGGGATCGTATTATTATGGATTTTGTAACGGGTTTACCGTTGTCACCAAGCAAGAAGGGTGCTATATGGGTTGTAGTTGATAAACTCACTAAGTCAACCCATTTTATACCTGTACGAGTAGATTACTCACTCGACAAATTGGCAAACTTGTATGTTTCAGAAATATTAAGACTTCACGGAGTCCCTTTGTCAATCATATCGGATAGAGATTCGAGGTTCACATCCATATTTTGGAAAAAGTTACAAGAGGCCCTGGGTACAAAGTTGAACTTTAGTACGATCTTTCATCCTCAAACTGACGGCCAGTCGGAGAGGGTAATTCAAGTGCTTGAGGATATGCTCAGATGTTGCATTTGAGAATTCCAAGGCAGTTGGGAAAAGTTCCTCCCATTGGTAGAATTTGCCTACAACAATAGTTTTCAGTCAAGTTTAAAGATGGCACCTTATGAGGCTCTGTATGGGCGTAAGTGCAGAACGCCTTTATTTTGGACTGAACTCAAGGAAAACCAAATTCACGGGGTTGATTTGGTTAGAGAAGCTGAGGAGAAAGTGAAAGTGATACGAGAATGTTTAAAAGCTACTTCAGACAGACAGAAATCCTATTCGGATTTAAAGAGACAAGAGATAGAGTACCAAGTCGGGGATAAAGTTTTCTTGAAAGTATCACCATGGAGAAAAGTTCTCAGATTTGGCCGGAAAGGCAAGTTAAGCCCATGTTTCATCAGACCTTACGAGATTACTGAGAGAGTTGGGCCGGTAGCTTACCGTTTGACTTTGCCATCAGAATTAGAAAAGATACATGATGTGTTTCACGTGTCTATGTTACGACGCTACCGATCAGACCCTTCACATGTAATTATCTCGTCAGAGGTAGAAATTCATCCCAACATGACTTATGGTGAGGAACCAGTCAGGATTTTGGCTCGGGAAGTCAAGCAGCTAAGAAATAAAAGTATTTCCCTAGTGAAAGTATTGTGGCAAAGACATGGAATAGAAGAAGCCACATGGGAACCAGAAGAGAGTATGAGAAACCAGTATCCAAACCTTTTTGCTGGTAAGATTTTTGGGGACGAAAATCCCTAAGGGGGAGAATTATAACAGCCCGATTTAGGGCCTAGTCGGATTAGTGGTGCGAGACCACGAATCTGAGGTGAATTTATGAGTTTTTAAGGTTCATGCCATGTTTACATGTTAGTGTGAAAGTTTCATGAAGCAATTTTGCTAAATTGAAGTTGAATGGTCAAAAAGGACCAAATTGCAAAAGTTGTAAAATGTGAGTTTCTAGAAGCATTTTGTATGAAATAGCTCTAGAATAGCAATTATAAGTCCTTAAATAGCAATTTTCCCAAATCATAATTTTTGGACAAAATTGGACATGAGTTAGTAAATGGTGATATTTTTAAGAGAAGGGCATTTTGGTCATTTACCTATTAAATGATTAATAAAGGAAAAAGATGACAAAAATCATTATCATCTTCTTCCTCATTGCCGAAATTTTCAAAGAAACCATAGCTAGGGTTTTCTCATCTTTCAAGCTTTCTAGTAAGTTCATCTTAGTCCCGATTTTAATATTCTTCGTGTTTTTGAAGTCCTCGTATTATGAATTAGCTATTTTTAGCTATAAAATGAGCTAAGATGCATGTTCAAAAATCTACCCATGAATGACATGCATGCTAAATGATGTTTTTTGGAAGTTTATGAGAGTTTGATGTTAGGTAAACATCTTTTTCTAAGTAAATTTCATAAAAAATGAGCATAGGGACTAGTTTGTAAAAGTTTTGAAATTAGTCATACCTATTAGAAATAATGAGAATTGATAATGGCTATAGTAGAGAAAATAAATCAGCTAAGCATTTAGTCTAAGAAAGTTGAATGAAAATTATTTTACGAGCCTTGGGGCAAAAGTGCAAATATGAGAAAGTATAGGGGCAAAATAATAATTTTGCCAAAGTAAGAGTTAAGAGTAAATTTAGTCAAGGTGAGTTTTAAATGATCTATTTATGATTATAGATCAAGAAAAATGAAGCCCGGATCGAAACCGAGGCAAGAACAAAGTAGAGGACTAAATTGCACATCTATATACATTTTGTATATTGAGGTAAGTTTGTATGATTTCTAAGTTTTATGATTTTTATCATTGAATTGCTTAGTATAATGTACACTATTTTCATGAATTATTTGATGTTATGTTCAACCAAGAAATCAGTGAGATTAAGTATGAGCAAGTCCCGATTGAAAATGAATTTCCCAGGATACTCGATCTACCACATTATGAGAGCCAGTGTAAGACCATGTTTGGAACATGGCATCGGAAAATCAAGCAAGTTATCATGTAAGTCCAAGGCAAGCTTGGCATTGAGCAAGTTATCATGTAAGTCCAAGGCAAGCTTGGCATTGAACAAGTTATCAAGAGAAAGACTTCATATAAGTCCATTTCAAGACATGGCCTTGAAACCAAGAAGAGATATTCCATGTAAGACCATATCTAGGTTATGTCTTTGGCATCATGTTACGTGGGAAGAGATTTAGTATCCTCGGTTATTCGCAGAAATTCATTGGGCAAACGAGTAAAGTTAAAATGAGATAACAAGAAAGCTAAGAAAGCAAAGCTAGCATCAAGATGAAAGTGAGCATTATTTGTGTTATGAATGATGAATGATAGATAATGATTATTATGTTAAAATATGCTGATCAATGCGATCAAGTGATACAGGTACCTTGGTTACCTCTCAAGCATGAGATTTGTAAGTTTCATGAGATATGTATGAATCAAGTATGAGTAAGTAAGCTTTATAGCTGAAATCTATGATACCATTATTTATGTTAAATGGTTTATATCAAGCAAGAATGTAGATTATATGCAAACTTACTAAGCTAAATGCTTACACCTTTGATTCTTTCTTTCTATGTAGTCCCACCAAGCTAACTTGTGGATCGTTGAAGTCGGAGCTCATAGCACACTATCAATCACCATTTTGGTACAGCAAAGTTGTTTTATTAAGTATGGCATGTATAGGAGGCACCTCATTTTGAGTATGTGTTTTAAGAAGAGCCATAGTATAGGTTATCTTGTTCATTATTCTTTTTGTATATGGCTAGAGAAATTGGCCAAATCGACTAAGTATGTATGCTTTTTTATATCAATGAAAGATGGAGTAATTTGAGTAATTGAATTGAGTATGAATGTGATCTTAGTTTCAGGGTGGTGATTGGCTTGGTAAATAGCCTTTAAGTGCCCACACGGTTGGACACACGGGCGTGTGTCTAGGCCGCATGCGTAAACTGCACCTTAGTCTTATAAATAAGGATAGGCCACGGACTAATCCCACGGCCGTGTGTTAAGGCCGTGCATGACACACGGTTAGAACATGGGCATGTGCCCGGTCATCTGTAATAAGGCAGTATATCAAGATGTAGTACACAGTCTAAGTCCACGGGCGTGTCATGGCCGTGTGGAAATCGACAGAATACTGAGTTTTAGGGCACGGTCTGAGGACATGGGCGTGTATGCCTATGCACGGGCATGTCTTATATTACACGGGCGTGTAACCCCTGTTTGAAAGAAAAGTTTTTCGATAAGGTTTTGAAGGTTTACCAGTACGAGTTTAAGGCCTCGTAGGCCCATGAAATGTACGAATTGTTTAAGAATGAGAAGTTTTAATTTCAGACAAAATTTTATAGCCCGTAATGTCATGATTAAGTATGTTCAAGCATAGTAATGTCTCGTATCCCGTCTGAGCCTCGGACTCGGGTAAGGGGTGTTACAATGTTAGTGTGAAAGTTTCATGAAGCAATTTTGTGAAATTGCGGTTGAATTGTCCAAAAGGACTAAATTGCAAAAGTTGTAAAATGTGAGATTCTAGAAGCTATTTGTGTGAAATAGCTTTAGAATATTAATTAGAGGTCCTTAAATAGCAATTTTCCCAATTTCTAATTTTTGGACAAATTTGGGCATGGATGAGTTAAAATAGAAAGTTTATCAAAAAGGGCATTTTGGTCATTTAACAATTAAGTGATTAAAATAGGAGAAAAGATGACAAAATTCATTCATCTTCTTCTCCAAAGTTGCCGAAAATTTGAGAGAGCCATTGTTAGGGTTCTTCAATAATTTCAAGCTTGCTAATAAGTGCATCTAGCCTCGTTTTTGATATTTTTTGTATTTTTTAAGTCCTTGTTGCATGAGTAAGCTATTTTTAGCTATTTGATGAGCTATGATGGATGTTCAAAAATGTGGCCATGTATGACATGCATGTATTTTGATGTTTTATGTAAGATTATGAAAGCTTGATGTAGTAGAAACATCTTTTGCTAAATGAGTTTCCATAGAAAATGCATGTAGGGACTAGTTTGTAAAAATCTTAAGTTTGGTCATACATGTGTGTTGTAATGAGAATTGATGATTTCTTTAGTTGAGTAAGTGATTCGGCTAAGCATGAAAGGCTAGAAAGTTGAATAAAAATCACTTTACGAGCCTTGGGGGCAATAGTGTAATTATGAGAAAGATTTAGGGCAAAAGAGTAATTTTGCCAAAGTATGAGATGTGGGTCAATTTGGTCAATGTGTGTATTGAATAAGCTGATTTATTCATTATAGATCAAGAAAGACAAAGCCCGGATCGAAACCGAGGCAAGAGCAAAGTGGTGGACTAATTGCACGTTTCTATACTTTCGAGTATCGAGGTAAGTCTATGCACAAACAATGCATTCATACTTAAAATTTGTTAATGCTAGCTAGTGTATAGCATGGTTGAGAATGATTGAGAACCTATGTGGTTCAAGTTAAATGAATGATTAAGTAAGTAGATTTGTTAATGTGTTGTAATAATGCTAAATGGTGGGCTAAGTGCGATACCATCCTAATGCATATTGACGATGAGCTGGCTATGTGCGATGCTATCGTTAGGTATATTATCTGGTGGGCTATGTGCGAAACCACTATGAATACCTTGTTGGTAGGCTAAGTGCGATACTACCTTATTAATTGATTGTGGTGGGCTTAGTGCGGAACCACCGAGAGATTTACTGCGTGGATGTGATAGTGAGTAGCATAGCTGTGTGGATGTATTATTGAGAAATAATGATGTGTTGTATATTATGTAAATGTGATATTGAATGCAGGGGTGCATCTCAATGGTTATGAGTAAGTGACTCATGATGTGTCGGAAATGTGGTAAGGGATAGAAAGAGTAAGCATAGTTGTACATTATATGTTAGTATAATGCTAATTGTTGTTTAGCTTATAGTATGTTGCTTAATTGTTTATGTGTAAACTTACTAAGCTCAAAGCTTACACTCTTTCTTTTCCCTTGTCTTATAGAGCAAAAGTGTTGAATCGAGATACGAGGATCAATTGGAAGATCGCCTAAACTATCATCACACTCCGGTACATTAGACTCAATGTTTTGTATATGGCATGTATAGGGGCTAGACAAGTTAGTGAATTTTGTTGTTATGGCTATGATGTGTGACCTTTAGATGGATAATCTATTTTGTATAATGCCATAGTTGTTGGCACTTTATTATATGAAAAGATGAAGTTATCTATGTAAGATTGTAAGACTTTGAGTTGATTATGGATGTGTTGAATGAATGCATGATTGTGTATGCTAGAAGGGTGAAAAGAACTTGGCAAATAGCTTTGTTCTTGTCCATGTGGGTACACACACGGGCGTGTGTCTAGGCCATGTGTGACACACGGTCAGCCCATGGGCGTGTGACTTGGCCGTGTGTCCCCTACATGTTTGTATTTTAAATCAGAATAGACTACGGACTAGTCACACGGGCGTGTGCCTAGAATGTGTGTGTTAATTAGTGTTGGCCACGGGCTAGCTACACGGGCGTGTGTCTAGACTTTAGGCCATGTTAAGGTAGTCAGTGTGCACCACAGGTGGAGAGCACGGGCGTGTGCCCTAACCGCGGGGCATTGGCAGAATGTTTGAGATTTCATGCACGGGTAGTGACCATAGGCGTGTGTGACATCCACGAGCGTGCCAAGTCTTACACGGGCGTGTGAGCCCTGTATAGATGGAAAAATTTTAAGATCGTAAGAGTTTTTGATATGGTCTCGAGAGCCCTCGTGTGTTTGAGAGAGGCCTCGTAGGTCAGGATTCAGGTTATTGTGATGGCCAAAGAGAGTGGTCATGTTGTGCCTAAGTGGCGATCTTGAGGTCTTTAATTCGGTAACCCCTCGGGCCCGATTCTGGTGTTGAATACAGGTAAGGGGTGTTACAGAATATGAGCCCTGCGTATGTTTCGAGGATGGTCTTCGAGATGAGTTGCGGGTACTGATATCCCCGCAGAGGGAAAGGGACTTTGCTGCCCTGATTGAGAAGGCAAAGATTGCTGAGGATGTGAAACGCTCTGAGCGTCAAAACCGTGAGAAGGAAAGAGGCAGAAATAAGAGAGATTTTGGGCCCTCAAGTTCTTCTGGTGGGCCTAAGAATAGGCCTAGGTTTGATGGGCCAGCTCGAGTTGGGGTTCCAGTTGTTGCTGGTCGACCACAGCCTTACGTTGAGTGTGGGAGACCTCATTTGGGAGAGTGCTGGAAAAGAACTGGGGGGTGTTTCAGATGTGGGTCCAAGGATTATCAGTTTAGATACTGTCCTCAAAGGCTCGTTCAGATGAAAGTGGCATGTCAGGGCTATGTACAGCCAGGGAGGGGTGGTCAGCAGCCACTGAGAGGCCGTGGCCCAGCCAGATGGGGAAATGGTTTGGGACGAGGTCGTGGAGCACCGGGCAGAGGTGCTGGTAACACAGAGGTGAGACAGCCAGCGTTGGTGTATGCTGCACGGCGCCAAGAGGATAGCGACGCTCCTGATGTCATAACTAGTACGTTTCTCATTCATAACGTACCATATACAGCCTTAATTGATATTGGGTCTACGCACTCGTATGTCGCATGTACTGTGTCGGGGTTGTTGGGCATATTGTTCGAACTTACTGATAGAGAAATGTCGGTGATTAGTCCACTGGGACAGTCAATTAGAGTGAATAAACTATTTAGAGGTGTGCCCTTAGAGGTCCAAGGGGTTATCTTTCTGGCGGATTTGATGGAACTACCGTTAGGCGAATTCGATCTCATTTTGGGCATGGATTGGTTGGTGAAACACCGTGCGAATTTGGATTGCGCTGCTAAGCGTATGGTATTAAAGTCTTTAGAGGTTGATGAGGTGGTCGTGATAGGGGAGCGAGGAGATTATTTATCCAATGTGATCTCAACACTAAGGGCAGAGAAGCCGGTTCGTAAAGGTTGCGAAGCATTCCTAGCGTATGTCAGCGTATCTGATGTTAAGGGTCCGTCTATTGAGAATGTCAGAACTGTAAAGGAGTTTTTGGATGTATTCCCCGAAGAGCTTCCAGGATTTCCTCCTATCGTTAGGTCAAATTCGGCATTGAACTCCTACCGGGAACGACTCCGGTGTCCATCGCCCCTTATAGGATGGCACCGAAGGAGTTGGTAGAATTAAAAGCTCAAATCCAAGAGCTACTGGATCGAGGATTTATCTGACCGAGTGTGTCTCCTTGGGGAGCACCAATATTGTTCGTGAAGAAGAAGGATGGGTCAATGCACATGTGTATTGATTATCGTCAATTGAATAAACTGACGGTTAAGAACAAGTACCTTTACCAAGAATAAACGATCTGTTTGATCAGCTGCGTGGAGCTGTGGTTTTCTCCAACATAGATCTCAGATCGGGGTATCATCAGCTAAGGGTTAAGGAGGTAGATGTGTACATGACTGCATTCCGGACTCGTTATGGACATTACGAGTTTCTGGTTATGCCGTTTGGGCTAACGAATGCACCACCAGCTTTTATGGATATGATGAACCGGGTCTTCCAACCCTATTTGGACACGTTCGTGGTGGTGTTTATTGATGATATTCTAGTGTATTCGAGAACCGAGGAGGAGCATGATTCACATCTCCGGATTATTCTGTAAATGCTGAGAGAAAAGCAGATTTATGCCAAGTTCAGTAAGTGCGAGTTTTGGCTGCGATAGGTGACATTTTTGGCTCATGTAGTGTCTGCCAAGGGGATTAGAGTTGATCCTCAGAAAATTGAGGCCGTATTAGACTGGAAGCCACCAAAGACTGTGTCCGAGATTCGAAGTTCTCTGGGTCTGGCTGGGTATTATAGAAGGTTCGTAAAGGGGTTCTCACTGATTGCTGCACCCCTAAATAAGTTACTGCGTAAAAGAGTACCGTTTGATTGGACTGATAAACAGCAGGAGAGTTTTGAGAAACTGAAGAAGATTCTGACTTAAGCCCCGGTATTAGTACAGCCTGAGGTTGGGAAGGAATTCATAGTCTACTGGGATGCCTCGCACACGGGTTTGGGTTGTGTGCTGATGGAAGAGGGTAAGGTGGTGGCTTATGCGTCTCGTCAGCTTAGGCCACACAAGTTAAATTACACCATTCATGACTTGGAATTAGCTGCGGTGGTTTTCGCACTAAAAATTTGGAGACACTACTTGTACGGGGAGAAGTCGATCGTTTATACCGACCATAAAAGTCTCAAGTATCTCCTTACTCAGAAGGAGTTGAACCTTAGGCAACAAAGATGGATAGAGTTGCTTAAGGATTATGATTGCTTAATTGAATACCATCCGGGAAAAGCTAACTTAGTAGCGGATGCACTGAGCCGTAAGGTTGCATCTGATCTAAGAGCAATGTTTGCTCGTCTCAGCCTCTTTGAGGATGGTAGTCTGTTAGCTGAACTTTAAGTGAAACCAACTAGGATTGATCAAATTAAAGAGAAGCAGTTGCTGGATGAGTCGCTGGTTCCTCGTTTCCAACTGGTGAAGAAGGGAGAGACTGTGGACTTTGGGCTGAATAGTGAGGGAGTATTATGCTTCCGTGGGAGAGTCTGTGTACCGAGGGATTCTGAGTTAAGACAGTCTATACTGCGGGAGGCGCATAGTAGCCCATACGCTATGCATCCTGGTGGAAACAAGTTATACCGAGATCTACGTGAACTGTACTAGTGGCCAGGACTTAAGCGTGAGGTTATCGATTTTGTAAGTAAGTGTTTGACATGCCAACAAGTGGCCGTGAGCACCGAGCGCTTACGGATTGCTACAACCTGTTAAAATTCCACTCTGGAAGTGGGAGAGGGTAACCATGGATTTTGTTAGTGGGCTACCCCTGACGCCTACTAAGAAAGATTCGGTATGGGTAATTGTTGATCGGTTGACTAAATCTGTCCACTTCATACCGGTCTGCACTAATTACTCATTGCAAAAGTTGGCCATGTTATATGTGGCAGAGACTGTGAGGTTACATGGGGTACCAGTGTCTGTCATTTCGGTCAGGGACCCCAGGTTCACATCACGATTTTGGAGAGTGTTACACGAAGCTTTGGGTACAAGGGTGGATTTCAGCACGGCATTTCATACCCAGACTGATAGTCAGTCGGAGAAGGTAATTCAGATTTTGGAAGACATGTTGAGAAGCCGTGTAATTGATTTCAAGGGTAGTTGGGAAGACTACCTGCCATTAGCGGAATTCGCTTATATCAACAACTATCAATCTAGTATTCAGATGGCACCGTATGAGGCGTTATATCGTCGTAGGTGTCGTATCCCTACTTGTTGGACAGAATTGGGTGAGCGGCGAATGTTGGGACCGGAATTAGTATCTGAAACCGAGGAGAAAGTAAAGTTGATTCGTGAACGGTTAAAAGAAGCATCTGATAGGCAGAAGTCGTACGCTGATTTAAAACGTAAAGAGATTGAGTATGCAGTGGGAGATTATGGTTTCTTAAAGGTCTCACCATGGAAGAAGATTTTGAGATTTGGGCGAAAAGGCAAGCTGAGCCCTAGATTCATCGGACCTTACCAGATATCAAAACGTGTGGGACCGGTTACCTATCAGCTGGAGCTGCCTCCTGAGTTAAATCGTATACATAACGTGTTTCATGTCTCTATGCTAAGGCAATACCGTTCTGATCCATCACATATAGTGCCGGTAGAGGAGATACAGGTAAGACCTGATCTGACTTTTGAGGAAGAATCGGTGCAGATACTGGATCGTGATTTTAAGATGCTGAGGAGGAAATCTGTTCTGTTAAACATGGTGCTGTGGCGTAATCACGATTCAAAAGAAGCCATGTGGCGATGCGACAGCAATACCCTCATCTCTTCTGATCAGGTAAATTTCGAGGCCGAAATTTCTTTAAGAGGGGTACAGTTGTAACGCTCCAAAAGTTAGGGATTTGAAATTTTGCTTAAATTTATGTTGTGCTTGAACGGCTAGCTATTTAAGTGTGTTTGGGGGTCCTAACGAGGCCTGGGTTCGAGTCTGAGCTTTAGAAAAATTTTAGTTTTTGGCCCTTAAGGGGGAGAGGGTTGTTTGTAGTAGGACTTAGGTATAATTGTGTGCGTTAGAATGACACCAAAAAAGGGCTTGTGGCTTGTGGCTGTGGCGTCAATGAAGTAGCATGGGGGAGTGGGGTTCGAATCCAACTAATTGCAATTGGAGGCTTTTATTTTGTGACTTGAGAGTGGAGGAAGCAGAGTTCGGATCAAACTCTTCAAGGGGAGTTGGAGACTTGGTCAAAAGTTTCAAATGGATGGAGAGGAGCAATACTAGGAGATTTCGGTGGAGGAAATCAAGGAAGTGAGGTGTGTGGGAGTGTTGGACGAATTTGGGACTGTGGCTAAGGGAGAAATTCGGCTAGAGGGGTGTGATTTGTAGTATTTCGACAACCTTGAATGTTAGGAGATACCGGGAATTCCTCTTTGTTTTCAAGTTTTCTTTTGGTCATTTCGGTTTGAAACATTTGGTGTTTTTTCTCTTTTCGTGCATTTTTCCTACCTCTCGTGTATTTCTTTTCCTCTTTGCTAATAGCTGTTCACACTTTAGTTGCTCGATTTTGCATTTCGTCTCCAAGCCTGGTTGGCTGAATCCTTACTTCCTTCCCTTTTTTTCTTCATACTTTGTTGTTTCTTTCTTTTCTGAAAGCCGAATATTCATCTTCCCCTTTCGGTTCTTCTTTGGCCGAACACCAAAACTTTCTTTTCTCTCTTTCTTCTTTCGGCCTTGTGAAACAACCTTGACCCTCTTGTGTAGGGTGAATCGTTGACGGCACGAATACTCTCTTCCCTTTGTCTAACTGTTTCAGAATCTATTCCACTTGTTGGTAAGTTGTGGCTATAGCCGAATATAGGTTGGTTGTTTTCTCTCTTTTTCGATTTGGGGTTTTTTGGGGTCGAAAGGCTGTTTCTCTAGTTGCCATGGAGTAGCATTCTAACATGCTTTCGTCGTTTGTCACTAGGGACTCGTTTCCCTAACCAAGGGGTGTAGGCCGATTACTCAGCCTTTGGAGGAGGACTTTCATTTTCTTGTAAGTGAAGTAAGTTGGTTTAAATGAATATTACTCGAGCTTAGCAAGACTTTGTGACTAACTAATGGATGGTCGTTATCCTAGGTGCCTTGGAAGCTTTTCAAACCACAACTCGTAACAAGGTGTGTAATCTCACACTCCTGTTTGTTTTGTTAATGCTATGATCTGTGAATCGGCTAAAAGCCGGAATACTGAAAAGCTGGAATATCGGCATCTGAGATCACTCGAGCGTGCGAGTGCTCGTAGTGATAAACCGAGCCACGAACATTGGCGATAGACCTAAGGGAGTGCCACGAACTTTCTCGTGGACTTAGGCCGTAATGGGCCTTGTTGGACCGAAAATTGGGCTTTGGCCCATATGCACCGTTTCGATCAAAAAAGGTATCTGTGTCACTCGAGGTGACAGTGGGCCTTCAGAAAGGCCGTTATAGGGGTACAATTACCAAAATACCCTCGATGGGTAAAATTACCGAAATACCCTTGGTGGGTAAAATTATCGAAATACCCCCGAGGGGTGAAATTACTGTTTTACCCCTAAATGACAAGATGACCGTTTTACCCTTAGTGGTAGTTTAAGTGATGTTTATGTTATATTTATATAACTGTATATGATTGTGATGCAATGCATACATGGGTTAATTACAACATGACATATTGCATTGGGTTGGGTTTTCTGATTTGGAGGAAGTATCGTTATAGTGGCATCGCCACGTATTCTGATCTTAGTGGCTCAGCCACGTATATCGTTGTTAGCAGCTAGGCTACATTATTAGAGAGATTGGCTGGGTGGGTCGACGTGGTCCCCACATGGAGAGATGGTTGGTACGGGTGGAGAGTTGGCTGGACAGGGTTGGGGTACATGCATGTTTTGCATTGATATGATTTAGGGCTTAGGCCTAGATTTTTACCGAATAGGGCTTAGGCCAAGATTGTTACCGAATAGGGCTTAGGTCAGACTATTACCGTAATAGGGGATTACACACTGAGTTCCCGCAACTCACCCTTTTCTTTAACTGTGTAGGTAATCCCCAGCCTTAGAGAATTTGGAGCTGCGAGGGACTCGGAGGTGGCCACACGTCAGATATGTTTTAAAGTTAAAATTAGAAATTTTTAGTTTAATTTGTTGGGTTAAAAAAATTGTAATAAAGCCATTGGGATTTTCTTTTAACTTTTATTTGGTATTTCTTTTAATTACAAACTGCTAGTCTATTAAACACGGGTTTTAAAACAATAACTACTGTTTTAAAAATATCACGTTTTCGCAACTATTTATATCAGACTTCCGCAACAAACAAGGGTTTAATAATAATACTTTTGAAAGGGAATGACTTTAAGAAAATCTTGTTTTGTTAATAAGCAACGAAAATCAGGATTCTTTTTAACAGTAGAAGGTTTTAAATTGAAGAAGGGTTTTCAATGAAAACATGGTTTTCGAAAAACACCACAATGTGACACGGCAGATTCAGGCCTAACTTCTAGGCCGGGTCTGGGGTGTTACATTTAACGGTATCAGAGCCAGGTTGCAAAACTCGGTTGTGGAATGGGTTTTGAAAATTTTTCCTCATCTGTTTAATTTTTGGTTTGGAAAGTGATAGTGTTACTGAAAGTGTGGCACACCGAGTCTTCTGCACCAAATCCGTAAGTTTCCTAACCTTTGCACTGTTATATCTTTGAAATGATTGTCTTGAGAAACTACTAGGGATAGTAGTAGCATACTGAAACTCCTTAGTTATAGAAACTAAGACAATAAGAGACTGAAACTGTAGTAAATTTGATCCGTGAGAACAACCCTAATTACTGCTTTTCATAAAATATATGTTAGTAATTACAAGAACTACAAGCTGATTCATAAGACTTTTTTATCAGATAAATACGCTACATCGATATGAGCACAAGAGGTCGCGGAAGAGGTACACGGGGCCGAGGTAGAGGCCGTGGTGCTAGGGCTGGATCATCAGCATAAGGACACATGCCTGACAGGGAAGCACCAGCCTCACCAGTGACAGAGACGGGGTCTCATGACTGAGCCGGTGGGGATGATGCCCTGTCCCAAGTGATGTTGCGAGTTCTTGAAAGGGTTGCTGGAGCGAGTACTGGGTTAGTGGGCCGCGAGTCAATTTTTGAGCGACTCCGGTCGAACGGGGCAGAAATCTTCAGGGGCATCTCTAGTGTAGCCCCAAATGTAGCAGAATATTGGTTGGAGGCTGTCGAACGAATAATGGATGATCTTGACTGCACGGTGGAGCAAAAACTGAAAGGAGCAGTGTCCTTACTACAAGAGGAGGCATATCAATGGTGGCTTACCGTGAGGGAAGGCACGCAGGGCGACCGTGTGACATGGGACTTCTTTAAGGCAGCTTTCCAAGGAAAATATGTCGGGGCAAGTTATGTGGATTCCCGGAGAAAGGAATTTCTGAGTCTGGTTCAGGGGAATAAGTCGGTAGCAGAGTATGAGGCAGAGTTCCTGCGGTTGAGCCGATATGCTCGGGGCATAGTCGCGACTTAATATGAGCACTGCGTACGTTTCGAGGATGGTTTTCGAGATGAGTTGCGGGTACTGATAGCCCCGCAGAGGGAAAGGGACTTTGCTGCCCTGATTGAGAAGGCAAAGATTACCGAGGATGTGAAACGCTCTGAGCGTCAAAAACGTGAGAAGGAAAGAGGCAGAAATAAGAGGGATTTGAGGCCCTTAAGTTCTTCTGGTGGGCCTAAGAAGAGGTCTAGGTTTGATGGGCCAGCTCGAGTTGGGGTTCCAGTTGTTGCTGGTCGACCACAGCCTTGCGTTGAGTGTGGGAGACCGCATTTTGGAGAGTGCTGGAAAAGAACTGGGGGGTGTTTCAGATGTGGGTCCAAGGACCATCAGTTTAGATACTGTTCTCAAAGGCCCGTTTAGATGCAAGCGACATGTCAGGGCTATGTACAGCCAGGGAGGGGTGGTCAACAGCCACCGAGAGGCCGTGGCCCAGCCAGATGGGGAAATGGTTTGGGACGAGCTCGTGGAGCACCAGGCAGAGGTGCTAGTAACACAGAGGCGAGATAGCCAGCGTTGGTGTATGCTGCTCGGCGCCGAGAGGATAGCGACGCTCCTGATGTCATAACTGGTACGTTTCTCATTCATAATGTACCATATACAGCTTTAATTGATATTGGGTCTATGCACTCGTATGTCGTATGTTCTGTGTCGGGGTTGTTGGGCGTACCGTTCGAACTTACTGATAGAGAAATGTCGGTGATTAGTCCGCTGGGACAGTCAGTTAGAGTGAATAAACTATTTAGAGGTGTTCCCTTAGAGGTCTAAGGTGTTATCTTTCTGGCGGATTTGATGGAACTGCGGTTTGGCGAATTCGATCTCATTTTGGGCATGGATTGGTTGGTGAAACACCGTGCGAATTTGGATTGCACTGCTAAGCGTATGGTATTAAAGTCTTTAGAGGTTGATGAGGTGGTCGTGATAGGGGAGCGAGGAGATTATTTATCCAATGTGATCTCAGCACTAAGGGCAGAGAAGCTGGTTCGCAAAGGTTGCGAAGCGTTCCTAGCGTATGTGTCAGATTCGATGTTAAGGGTCCTGCTTCATTGAGAATGTCGAATCGTAAAGGAGTTTTTGGATGTATTCCCAGAAGAGCTTCCGTGATTTCCTCCTATCGTTAGGTCAAATTCGGCATTGAACTCCTACTGGGAACGGCTCCGGTGTCCATCGCCCCTTATAGGATGGCACCGAAGGAGCTGGTAGAATTAAAAGCTCAAATCCAAGAGCTACTGGACCGAGGATTTATCCGACCGAGTGTGTCTCCTTGGGGAGCACCAGTATTGTTCGTGAAGAAGAAGGATGGGTCAATGAACATGTGTATTGATTATCGTCAATTGAATAAACTGACGGTTAAGAACAAGTACCTTTACCAAGAATAGACGATCTGTTTGATCAGCTGCGTGGAGCTGCAGTTTTCTCCAACATAGATCTCAGATCGGGGTATCATCAGCTAAGGGTTAAGGAGGTAGATGTGTACATGACTGCATTCCGGACTCGTTATGGACATTACGAGTTTCTGGTTATGCCGTTTGGGCTAACGAATGCACCACCAGCTTTTATGGATATGATGAACCGGGTCTTCCAACCCTATTTGGACCGATTCATGGTGGTGTTTATAGATGATATTCTAGTGTATTCGAGAACCGATGAGGAGCATGATTCATATCTTCGGATTGTTCTGCAAATGTTGAGAGAAAAGCAGCTTTATGCCAACTTCAGTAAGTGCGACTTTTGGCTGCGAGAGGTGACATTTTTGGGTCATGTAGTTTCTGCCGAGGGGATTAGAGTTGATCCTCGAAAAATTGAGGCCGTATTAGACTGGAAGCCAACAAAAACTGTGTCCGAGATTCGAAGTTTTCTCGGTCTAGCTGGGTATTATAGAAGGTTCGTAGAGGGGTTCTCACTGATTACTGCACCCATAACTAAGTTACTGCGTAAAGGAGTACCGTTTGATTGGACTGATAAACAATAGGAGAGTTTTGAGAAACTGAAGAAGATTCTGACTGAAGCCCCGATATTAATACAGCCTGAGGCTGGGAAGGAATTCATAGTCTACTGTGATGCGTCGCACACGGGTTTGGGTTGTGTGCTGATGCAGGAGGGTAAGGTGGTGGCTTATGCGTCTTGTCAGCTTAGGCCACAGGAGGTAAATTACCCCACTCATGACTTGGAATTAGCTGCGGTGGTATTCACACTAAAAATTTGGAGACACTACTTGTACGGGGAGAAGTCGATCGTTTATACCAACCATAAAAGTCTCAAGTATCTCCTTACTCGGAAGGAGTTGAACCTTAGGAAACGAAGATGGATAGAGTTGCGTAAGGATTATGATTGCTTGATTGAATACCATCTTGGAAAAGCTAACGTAGTAGCGGATGCACTGAGCCGTAAGGTTGTATCTGATCTAAGAGCAATGTTTGCTCGTCTCAGCCTGTTTGAGGATGGTAGTCTGTTAGCTGAACTTCATGTGAAACCAACTTGGATTGATCAAATTAAAGAGAAGCAGTTGCTGGATGAGTCGTTGGTTCCTCGTTTCCAACTGGTGAAGAAGGGAGAGACTGTGGACTTTGGCCTGAATAGTGAGGGAGTATTATGCTTCCGTGGGAGAGTCTGTGTACCGAGGGATTCTGAGTTAAGACAATCTATACTGCGGGAGGTGCATAATAGCCCATACGCTATGCATCCTGGTGGAAACAAGTTATACCGAGATCTACGTGAACTGTACTGGTGGCCAAGACTTAAGCGTGAGGTTACCGATTTTGTAAGTAAGTGTTTGACATGCCAGCAAGTGAAGGTGAGCACCAACCGCTTCTCGGATTGCCGCAACTCGTTAAAATTCCACTGGAAGTGGGGAGAGGTAACCATGGATTTCAGCACGGCATTTCATCCCCAGACTGATGGTCAGTCGGAGAGGGTAATTCAGATTTTGGAATACATGTTGAGAAGCTGTGTAATTGATTTCAAGGGCAATTGGGAAAACTACCTGCCATTAGCAGAATTTGCTTATAACAACAGCTATCAATCTAGTATTCAGATGGCACTGTATGAGGCGTTATATGGTCGTAGGTGTCGTACCCCTACTTCTTGGACAGAATTGGGTGAGCGGTGAATATTGGGACCGAAATTAGTATCTGAAACCGAGGAGAAAGTAAAGTTGATTTGTGAATGGTTAAAAGAAGCATCTTATAGGCAGAAGTCGTATGCTAATTTAAAACGTAAAGAGATTGAGTATGCAGTGGGAAATTATGTTTTCTTAAAGGTCTCACCATGGAAGAAGATTCTAAGATTTGGGCGAAAAGGCAAGCTGAGCCCTAGATTCATCGGACCTTACCAGATATCAAAACGTGTGGGACCGGTTGCCTCTCAGCTGGAGCTGCCTCTTGAGTTAAATCGTATACATAACGTGTTTCACGTCTCTATCCTGAGGCGATACCAATCTGATCCATCACATATAGTGCCGGTAGAGGAGATCGAGGTAAGACCTGATCTGACTTTTGAGGAAGAATCGGTGCAGATACAGGATCTTGATGTTAAGATGCTGAAGAGGAAATCTGTTCTGTTAGTCAATGTGCTGTGGCGTAATCACGATTCAGAGGAAGCCACGTGGGAGCCTGAGGAGGCGATGCGACAGCAATACCCTCATCTCTTCTGATCATGTAAATTTCGAGGCCAAAATTTCTTTAAGAGGGGTAGAGTTGTAACGCCCCAAAAGTTAGGGGTTTGTAATTTTGCTTAAATTCATGTTGTGCTTGAACGGCTAGCTATTTGAGTGTGTTGGGGGGTCCTAAGGAGGCCTGGGTTCGAGTCTGAGCTTTAGAAAAATTTTAGTTTTTGGCCCTTAAGGGGGAGAGGGCTGTTTGTAGTAGGACTTAGGTATAATTGTGTGCGTTAGAATGACACAAAAAAGGGCTTGTGGCTTGTGGCTTGTGGCTGTGGCGTCAATGAAGTAGCATGGGGGAGTGGGGTTCGAATCCCACTAATTGCAATTGGAGACTTTTATTTTGTGACTTGAGAGTAGAGGAAGCAGAGTTCGGATCAAACTCCTCAAGGGGAGTTGGAGACTTGGTCAAAAGTTTCAAATGGATGGAGGGGAGCAATACTAGGAGATTTTGGTGGAGGAAATCAAGGAAGTGAGGTGTGTGGGAGTGTTAGCCGAATTTGGGACTGTGGCTAAGGGAGAAATTCGGCTAGAGGGGTGTGATTGGGAGTATTTTGGCAACCTTGAATGTTAGGAGAAACCGGGAATTCCTCTTTGTTTTCAAGTTTTCTTTTGGTCAATTCGGTTTGAAACATTTGGTGTTTTTTCTCTTTTCTTGCATTTTTCCTACCTCTCGTGTATTTCTTTTTCTCTTTGCTAATAGTTGTTCACACTTCAGTTCCTTGATTTTGCATTTCGTCTACAAGCCTAGGTTGTCGAATCCTTATTTCCTTCCCTTTTTTTCTTCATACTCTGTTGTTTCTTTCTTTTCTCAAAGTGGAATATTCATCTTCCCCTTTCGGTTCTTCTTTGGCCGAACACCAAACCTTTCCTTTCTCTCTTTCTTCTCTTGGCCTTGTGAAACAACCTTGACTCTCTTGTGTAGGCCGAATCGTTGAGGGCACGGATATTCTCTTCCCTTCATCTAACTGTTTCAGAATCTATTCCACTTGTTGGTAAGTTGTGGCTATAGCCGAATATATGTTGGTTGTTTTCTCTCTTTTTCGATTTGGGGTTCTTTGGGGTCGAAAGGTTGTTTCTCTAGTTGCCACCAAGGGGTGTAGGCCGATTACTCAGCCTTTGCAGGAGGACTTTCATTTTCTTGTAAGTGAAGTAAGTTGGTTTAAATGAATATTACTCGAGCTTAGCAAGACTTTGTGACTAACTAATGGATGGTCGTTATCCTAGGTGCCTTGGAAGCTTTTCAAACCACAACCCGTAACAAGGTGTGTAATCTCACACTCCTGTTTGTTTTATTAATGCTATGATCTGTGAATCGGCTAAAAGCCAGAATACCGAAAAGTTGGAATATCGGCATCTGAGATCACTCGAGCGTCCGAGCGCTCGTAGTGATAAACTGAGCCACGAGCATTGGCGATAGACCTAAGGGAGTGCCACGAACTTTCTCGTGGACTTCGGCCGTAATGGGCCTTGTTGGGCCGAAATTTGGGCTTTGGCCCATATACACCGTTTCGATCAAAAAGGGTATCTGTGTCGCTCGAGGCGACAGTGAGCCTTCGGAAAGGCCGTTATAGGGGTAAAATTACCGAAATACCCTCGATGGGTAAAATTACCGAAATACCCTTGGTGGGTAAAATTATCGAAATACCCCCGATGGGTGAAATTAACGTTTTACCCCTAAATGACAAGATGACTGTTTTATCCTTAGTGGTAGTTTAAGTGATGTTTATGTTATATTTATATAACTGTATATTATTGTAATGCACTGCATACATGGGTTAATTACGACATGACATATTGCATTGGGTTGGGTTTTCTGATTTGGAGGAAGTACTGTTATAGTGGCATCGCCACGTATCCTTATCTTAGTGGCTCAGCCACGTATATCATTGTTAGCAGCTAGGCTGCATTATTGGAGAGATTGGCTGGATGGGTCGACGTGGTCCCCACATGGAGAGATGGTTGGTACGGGTGGAGAGTTGGCTGGACAGGGTTGGGGTACATGCATGTTTTGCATTGATATGCTTAGGCCCAGATTGTTACCGAATAGGGCTTAGGTCAGACTGTTACAGTAATAGGGGATTACACACTGAGTTCTCGCAACTCACCCTTTTCTTTAACTGTGCAGGTAATCCCCAGCCTTAGAGGATTTGGAGCTGCGAGGGACTCGGAGGTGGCCACACGTCAGATATTCTTTAAAGTTAAAATTAGAAATTTTAGTTTAATTTGCTGGGTTAAAAAAACTTGTAATAAGGCCATTGGGATTTTCTTTTAACTTTTATTTGGTATTTCTTTTAATTACAAACTGCTAGTCTATTAAACATGGGTTTTAAAACAATAACTATTGTTTTCAAAATATCACGTTTCCGCAACTATTTATATCAGACTTCCGCAACAAACAAGGGTTTAATAATAATAATATTTATGAAAGGGAATGACTTTAAGAAAATCTTCTTTTGTTAATAAGCAACAAAAATCAGGATTTTTTTTAACGGTAGAAGGTTTTAAATTGAATAAGGGTTTTCAATGAAAACATGGTTTTCGAAAAACACCAAAATTTGACACGCTAGATTCGGGCCTACCTTCTAGGCCGGGTTTGGGGTGTTACATTTAATGGTATTAGAGCCAGGTTGCAAAACTCGGCTGTGGAATGGGTTTTGAAACTTTTTCTTCAACTGTTTAAATTTTGGCTTGGAAAGTGATAGTGTTACTGAAAGTGTGGCACACCGAGTCTTCGACACCAAATTCGTAAGTTTCCTAACACTGTACTCTGTTATATACTGAAATGACTGTACTGAGAAACTACTAGGGAGGGTAGTAGCATACTGAAACTCCTTAGTTATAGAAACTAAGACAATACGAGACTGAAACTGTAGTAAATTCGATCCGTGAGAACAACCCTAATTACTGCTTTTGAACTTCAATTAATTTAACTCCATTTTGAACTTCAATTAATTAATTAATAATTCAATAAATCATAAATTTATTTTTCCAGGTCATTTCCATTTAGTAAGAAAACCACATTCATTTATGAATGTTTCCCATTTCTCCAACTTTACCGTTTCTATTCATTTATGTTCATTTGATTCAACATGCGATTCATTTATGGTTTCAATGAACTAGTGGAGGGACTGATTGGACATTTGTAATTAGGGCTCAAATGATTTATATTTAAGTTCTAGTTTTTCGCCTATTAATTATAAACTTATTTAGTCTTGAAGTCATTCCACTACAGTATCATGACTGAACTCTCCCTAATAACATACCATTATGAAAACAACTCGATCAGTGCTCGTCCAATGACCTTATCATAGTTGTGTTACCCTTATAGGATATCCTTAATCTCTTTGGGATAAATTTGCTCTCCCAATATGATCCTATTTTATCTCATGCTAACCATTACATCTTCATTCGAGAAATGTGGAATTGTAATTGACTTTTTCCATATATGATTCAGGTACTTGTGATTTGTATATGAAATTCTGATATGAAATGTGAGTATGATTAAAATAACGATATGTGAAATATATGATAATGAATGATGTGTTATATATGCTCGTTATATGAAATTGTGGTCCTATGTTTCAGACATGAGAATTATGAAACATAGAACATGGTTTTGATGTGTGATTTGTTATGGTTATTCGAGTTTGGAAGTGCATAAAAAGAAATTGATATATTTTTATGAATGAAAGATAATAAATGACCATGTGTCGGTTAGTTATGTAATGAAATTATGCAAGCTTAATTTATATGAATTAGTTAATGGTTGTTATTTGAATTTAAAAGCATGGTTTATATATTAATTGATAAATAAGCCTAGTGAAGTTACTTAATGTGGTCATAAGAATTTACGAGTATGATGAATGTATATGTGGTTGAAATTTACTAAATTCGGCCTAGTTAAATTGATTTATAATTATCATTGAGATGATTTATTTTCTTATGGCTTACTAAGCTTTCAAAGCTTACTCTGTGTGTTTTTCCTATGTTTATAGAGTTTTGAAGACTTGCTTGGGTTGGAAGTCGCAGGAGACCTGTAACACCCCTAACCTGAGACCGTCGCCGGAACAGGGTTAAGAGGTATTACCGATCAATCAGAACATTTAACATCTAGAATTTATGACACAAAGTCAATAATCTTCAATCTCATTGAATTACAATCATGATGTCCCTTATCAAGGTCTACGAGACCTAAATCACATGCTAAAGAGGGATCGGGACTAAATTGAACACACACAGAAATTCTCGAACACTTAAAAATTTTTCTAAGATTCAGGGGAGACACGCCCGTGGGAGGAGGCCGTGTGCCCTCCACGGCTACTAGACACCCCCGTGTGTCCATCCGTGTCTATATACTGTCTATTTCAACACGGTCACTATGCACGCCCTTGTGCCCATTCGTGTCTATATACTAACTATTTTAACACGGTCACTAGGCACGCCCGTGTGCCATGGCCGTGTAATACTATGCTACATTCTTCCAATTCACCCACGGTCTTAGGCACGCCCGTGTGCCTCGACCGTGTAACATTATAGGTCATTTTACAAGGTCAAAGTGCCACCCATTTGGGTCAATCCTACAAGCACATTTGAGCAACACCACTTCATGCTTCTAATTGCATTCAAACATACCATTTCATACACCAATTAGTCATCCACAATATCATCTACTTCTATACATATTGGCCTCACAAATGAGTCCATCCAAGTATCAATTATACATCTCAAAACATTTATAACTCAAACATCATATAATCCATACCAAAACTCATCTTCTAATCACCTCTTTCATCAACCATAAAGTCATGAAACATACAACATTCATAGCTCATTCACAAACTCAATATTATCACACTTCCAAGCCAACTCACATGGCAAGGATTAAACATCACAAATCATACCACAACCTCTAGCCTATACATGCCATATTTAATCTATATACATCTTTCCAGAAGTGCCAAAATAAATTGCCGATAGTGTGATTGATATGCTGACGATCCCCGGATCCGAGCTAGTTTTACTGATACTGCAAAGCAAAAAAAAAACAAATCACACATATATTACATGTAAATCATTAATTCAAATTAATATACAAGAATAAGCCATCACTTGGATTAACTTATCAATGCTACACCAACTCAACTATACTCAATGTTCACATAATACTCCATCCATATACTTTCAAAATCCACCAACACATAGATATCATACGTACCTTAATCACCACATAGTTATCATACAACCTTAGCTAATATGTAGTTATCATACATACATTTGTCAACACATAGTTACTCACCAACCAAGCTACTCAATTGTTCAACTTTACATTTCGATCAATCTTTACTATATTTTTGATTTATTCGCACACTTAGTGCCAATTCGTAACCAAAACTTATTTATCATCGCACACTTAGTGCCAGTTCGTTAAACCGAACTTGTATCCAGATCGCACACACAAAGTGCCAATTCAGTGAGTCAAATTTGATTAACATTGCACACAAAGTGCATCTATATCAATTCGATCTTAAATTGATATCGCTTTACACAAGTGCCAACCACAAAGTCTAAGCTTATATCAATTCGCACACACGATTGCCAACCACAAAGTCTAAGCTTATATCAAATCTTTTTACACAGTGCCAATCATCTCGATCATATTTTGAATACGCACACTTAGTGCCACATGACTCAACTCTCACACAGCATCCACATTTCAATATCATTATAAAATTCATTTCATAGCAATTAACATAATTAAGTATTCGTGATTATGTCCGAACTTACATCAATATCGCACACACAATTGCTAATCACAAAGTCAAGTTTATATTATTTCGCACAAACAATTGCTAATCATATCGGTCACATTTCCGAATACGCACATTTAGTACCACATAACTCAAGCTCTCACATATCATTTACAATTTGATATATCATACCATTCATTTCGTAATATTAAGCATAGTTAATTACGCACATTATGTTCGGACTTACCTCAGAAGTCGAAATACCGAAACGGTCGACTAATCGAGTACTTTGTCTTTGCCTCGATCTCGATCCGAACCTCTCCTTTCTTGGTCTATACACATTTAAATTCAATCCATTCAATCATCATTTCATTCAATTTATCCCACATACACACATTTAGGGCATTTTGCATAATAGCCCTCATATTTTCACATTTCGACACTTTAGTCCCTAGTTCACAAAATCATCAAATTCACCAAATTCCACCTAGCACAAGCTTAGCCGAATTTTTCTAATATCTATAAAAACCCATACATTTCATTTATTTCACATTTTAACCCTTCAATTTGCTATTTTCACAATTTACCCCTAATTAGCTAAATTCATCAAAAGTTCAAGAATAAAACATGTTCATTAAACACATATCTTTCATTTAACACCAACACTCATCACAAAGATTACCATTTCATCAATGTCACATTTTATAAAAATCATCAATTCACAAAATTTAAGCATGGGTTTTGTAGAGCACAAAGCAACGATTACAAAAACGTAGAAATTATCAAAAACCGAGCTCAAAACACTTACCAATTGAAGCTCACTATTGCCGAAATTCACAAAGCCTCAAACCCTCATCTTCTTTTCTTATTTTCGGTTGATGGAAACAAAGATGAGCACCATTTAGCTTTTGTTTTATTTTAATATCAACTTATTTCATGTTTTACCAATTTGCCCTTAATGAATCAACCATTTATCAAGCAAATATTAGGCCATTTATGTCCATCTACCATCTACTAATTTTAATAATGGGCTAATTACCTCATAAGGCCTTCACATTAAAAAGACAACCACACTTAGGTACTTATAAATCAGCACATAGCTTTTACTCTTTACGCGATTAAGTCCTTTCTCTTAATTCGACACACAATCGATAAAATTATCACACAGAATTTTCACACAGACTATGTCACATAGAATCAACACCAAAAATAACATTAAATTATTCTTTCGACCTCGAATTTGTGGTCTCGAAACCACTATTCCGACTAGGGTCTAAACCGGGCTGTTAAAACTCTCCCCCCTTAGGGATTTTCGTCCCCGAAAATCTTACCAATGAATAGGTTCGGATATTGCTCTCTCATAAAGTTCTTAGGCCCCCACGTAGCCTCTTCAACTCCGTGTTTATGCCATAATATTTTCACTAAGGAAATTCTTTTATTTCTCAACTCTTTAATCTCTCGTGCCAAAATTTGGATCGGTTCCTCACTATACGACAAGTCTGACTGAATCTCAACCTCAGTAGGGGCAATCATATGAGACGGGTCAGATCTGTACTATTGAAGCATAGACACATGAAACACGTTATAAATCTTTTCCAACTGAGGTGGCAACATCAATCTATAAATAACCGGCCTAACTCATTAAACGATCTCATACGACTCGATTCGAAGTATTTCCTTCCACGGAGATAAAGGCAATCCCGACACAAAGTCTATCGTGATTCTTCTATTTCCACTCAGGATTCATAATTGGTTGTAACAAACTAGACGGAACTTGAGGTTAAGCCTTAACTTGCTGGCAACTAAACACTTCGACACAAAGTCAGAGATGTCCCGTTTCATGCCAGGCCACCAATTCAAAATCAACTGAATCAACTCTGAATTTTTCAAACACAACTCGATCTTTAAATCTCGCATAATAATCACTATCAACTCAAGTTTCGAATCGTAATTCAAATCACATTGAGCTCATTTTGCTATCATCTCATCATCCATTTTCTGGGCATTACAAATCTGATGTACGAACATCGGTCTCATCTTCAACTCAGCCAAAGCTGAACCATCATCACACAGATCTATCTGAGAATTCATAACTCGCAAAGCACATAAAGACTTCTGACTCAAGGCATCAACAACGACATTATCCTTGCCTGAATGATAATCAATCACAAATTCATAACATAATACGTTCAACTCACTGAATCAAATCAATATACAAAGTAAACC
The DNA here is from genome assembly GCA_025698515.1 of Gossypium sturtianum. Classification (NCBI taxonomy): domain Eukaryota; kingdom Viridiplantae; phylum Streptophyta; class Magnoliopsida; order Malvales; family Malvaceae; genus Gossypium; species Gossypium sturtianum. Next base: position 64,898,341 of record CM046946.1, on the reverse strand, counting down.
ATCATATAGATAGTTTCACCAAAATGCTCAAACTTAACTATATCTTATACTCACTTAACCATCCATTCATCTATTTTTAAATTCATCAACCACGTAGGTTCCATATATACCTTTTCCAACACTTAGTTAACGATCATACATGCTATTCCATGCTCGATACTACACATCAATTGCTCTTTGTTATTATTCGAATTAATCGCACACTTAGTGTGTAATATCCCGGGTTGGGGGGCTATTTTGTTGTTGCATGATATTGCATGTGTTGGTGTGCTATGTTGCTATTTCTATGTTTTAGGGGCTTAGTTGTAGGCTAGGAGTATGCCTGAGGGAATGGGAAAAATTTAGTTTTTGAGCTTTAGGTGTAGGGAGCTGATGGAGCTGAGGGATATGTATTTTATTTGGTGCTTGTTGCACAAGTGAGGAGCTGGCAAAGTGGCAAGGCATGCGCTACTTGGGAGCTAGGTGTGGCGTCAATCGCATGAGGTGGAGGTCTTGTGTTCAAGCCGCAAAGACCTCACATTTTGGCTTCCATTTTGACGACATGGAAGGAAGAGTTTGTAGGCGCTCAAACTCTACCTTGGACTTGGTCTACCCATTTAAATGGTGGGTGGAGAGGATTTTAGGAGGAAGATTTGGTAAACACATTTGAAATGTGTGGTTGGGAGCTATTGGGGGATTATGGCCGAATTTGAGGGAGTTTGGAGTGGGGAGTGGACGGCTTGGTAGTGTGGGTGTGGGGTAGTGCCGAAATCCATTTTGAGTTTTGTGTGTTTTTGGTCAAAATCTTTAGAAGCAAATTTTTCTTTTGCCATACCAAAACCGAAGTGTAAGCTCTCAATTGCCGAACTGTGTTGCCTTTTGAGAAGGTGTTAGCCAAAATTCATCTTGGTATTTTTGGGCATTTTTATTCGGTCACTTTGTTTCAAAACAAAGTTCTTTCTTTTGTCAAGAGCCTAAGCTTCGAATTTCCTCCAAGTAAGTCTCTCTTTTCCCTTTTCAAACCGAAAGCTTTAAGCAACTTCATCCTTGCCGAATTTGGCTTTGTGTTTTCTCTCAAAATCCCTTGTTAAGCTTCTAACCTAGCACCCCACTTCCATTTCTTTTCTCTTTGAAACCTTGTGTTTAAACTCCACCTCTCCAAAACACCTTTTCCATCTTTATTCCCCTTCTTTTCCCTAAACCCAATTGCCGATTCCTCCATTTCTTTCCACCTCTATTTCTTCTTTCCTTTTACATTCAAAGCCGAAAGTAGGAGTGTTAAACACCTAGGGCCGAATATTAGTGTAGTGTTGGTGTTCATCCCGTGTTGGGCAATCGGTTAGTGAAGGTGAGTATTTGGCCGAAAGGCTATCTCTTCTCCCCTACTTCTCTAACGATTTTGGTAAGGCAAAAGGATGATTTTCGGCTTCATTAGAAATGAACTAATCTCTTGTGTAACCAATTTCTTTTTAGGGCCTTCGATATTCAAGCGATCCAACAAGGTCATTATCCGAACTCGATTGATTGGTAAGTGATGGTGAGAGGTTGTTCATGGTTTATTCGCTTAGTTCTATTAAGCCAAGTTGTTAAAGGTGTGACCGTTGTTGTTATAGGAGTTGGCCATCGTTGGTTCGAGATTTGTAGGAAACCAAATCAAATATTAGGAGCAAGTAATCAAGGGGCCTTAGATCGATTCTTTTGGTACTAAAGATCGCGTTTTAACAGTGTGTAAACTAACACACTTCGCTTGGTAATATGATTGATAACCTAATTACTTATTAAAGTGAAACAATATGATTGATGGATTTGGTACCGATGGGGTATAAGCACGGATACGGTAAGTCCGTTTCATTACGAGATCTCAGTAGTGATATATGTGATAAAATGTTTTATGATGTAAATACCATGAGATGTCATTTGAGCATGATAGCATGATTGCATGTTTTATATCATTGGCATTAGTATGACATGTGTGGGTGATATGAGAGGAGGGGGAATATGATATCCGTGTCTTTGGGACATCTGTGTCTTTGGGACACCAGAGGTTTGGCACCTCCAAAGGGGTTTGGTACCACGCTTGATTTTGTGACTTGGTCACAAAGTGATTTGGTATCACATTTGTGTCTTTGGGACACCGCAGGTTTGGCACCTCATAGCGCCTCGCCCTAGTGGCTTAGCACCACACATTGGGTTGGCCCCACGATTGATTATACGATTGACGCCAGTGATTTGGTATCACACGCATGGGTTGGCCCCATCATCGGATTTGTGATCGCGGTCACCACGGTGATTTGGTATCACACCGTGTCTTTGGGACACCGTGAGGTTTGGCACCTCATTGCGACACGCCCCTCGTGGTTAACACCACCGTGGGTTGGCCCCACTTTGAGATATGGGATCGCTCGCTAGTGATTTGGTATCACACGATGGGTTGGCCCCATCATTGGATTATTCGTGACTTTGGGTCACCAAAGTGGTTTGGCACCACAATTATGGATATCGTGACTTTGGGTCACCGGTGGTTTGGCACCACCGGTGGTTTGGTACCACACGGGTAGAGAAAGGTGATATGGATGGTTAGGATCGGGTGCATTGATAATGTTGCTATGATATGATGTGTGTTAGCATGTTGTTTTATCGGGAGTGGGATTTATGCACCGAGTCTTGCGACTCACCCTCTCCTTTGACATTTCAGTGACACTTAGACGCGGACATGGAGCCGGATGGACTCGAGGTGCTCATGCCATGCTTTAATAAAGATTTGCTCAGACTTTACAAAATTTGGTACTTTAGCTTATTTATTACTATTTGGTTTTATTTTGGGTTGTAAATGGCCTTTAAATTAGGTTTTACTATGTTTATGCTTAAAGTAGCTTTCCAATATGCTTTAACAAATTAATTGAGTTAAAATTGCTAAAAACTTGGAAGGTCAACGGTTTCAAAACTATAACACAATGTGTTTTAAACTTTACCATCGGGTATCACTCTAAAACATTAAAATATGACAAAGCAATCATGCCAAGATTTCGAAAAGTATAAAATATGACAAGGAGTTTCTCATCGAATCTTTAACCAGAAACCTAACCCTTCAAATGCGATTTTCCCCGTAACATGCCAGATTCGATCGTGGTGTATTGACCGGGTTTGGGGTGTTACAATTATGGTATCAGAGCCAAGTTCAAAGGCTCGGCTGTGGGCCTGAGGCCCAAATTATTTTCAAAAGTCTGTTTTAAGTGTTTTGTTGAAATAAATGGTTTGAAAGGCATGACACCGAGTCTCCAGCACCAAATCCGCCCGCCTGTAAGTACCCCTTACTATTTCTTGTGATTTATTGATGTGATTGGATGATTGCAGTGAGTGGATTACTTTAGAAACTCAAACTCGATAGGATTCTGTGAACTCGCGAAAACAAAGCTTCTTTACTATTCATAAGACTTTGCTTTAAAACAAAGTGGAATAAATATCGATGCATAAAACTCCTAAATCGATCACGTGAGAGAATTTAGTCATGAGCGCTAGAGGTGGACGTGGTCGTGGACGCAGGTCGTGGTAGGATGACGGTTTTCGAACCCGTAGGGTCCGGCCGTGGGTCGAAAATGAGATACGGCACCGCCACGGTGGAGGTGGTGAGTTTCAAGATCGACGGGGATGAAGCGAAGGTCACAGCGATGCCGCGAGTGTTGGAAAGGGTAGTTGGAGTAGGTGGTGGTGCAGGAGCTAGGAAATCGGTGCTCGAGCGACTTGGGCAAATGGGGCTGAATTCTTTCGAGGTGTTTCGTGTTGCTCCAAAGATCGCCGAGTATTGGCCGAGGCAACGGAGCGGATCATGGATGATCTGGACTTGATCGCCGAGGAGAAGTCTGAAGGGCATAGTATCGCTTCTTCGGGACGAAGTCATACCAAAGTGGTGGCTCACTGTTCGGGACGGTGTGGCGCAGAGGATCTCGACATCGGATTATTTCTGTGGTCGCATTTTCGAAAAAGTACATTGGAGCTAGCTACATCGATGCGCAAATAAAAGCATTTTTGAGGCTAGTCCAAGGAGTAAGTCCATTTCCAGTATGAGGTCGAGTTCTTAAAGCCGAGCCAGATGCTAGGGTATTGTGGCTACCGAACACGAGAGGTGTGTTCGCTTTTGAGGATGGTCCGAGAGACGAGTTGAGGTCGCCGATTGCTCCTCAACAGAGCGTGAGTTCTTGCCCCTGGTTGAGAAGGCTAAGGTAGCCGAGGGTGTTAAGGAGTCCGTGAGGGGTGGCATGGGGAGAGCGAGCATAAGAGGAGCTTTGGGTCTTCTCGGATCGTCGGGTAATCCTCGTAAAAGGGCTAGACAGAGTGGGCCGAATCGGCCTGGTAGGGTTGTTCTCGCTAGTCGGGACCGCCGCGGTGTAACCATTGTGGGAGATATCATTGGGAGGAGGCAGCTGACCGGTGGAAAAGGTTATTTTGAGTGTGGTTCGTGGATCATCGCGTGAGGGACCGCCCACGTAAGTTGGCCAGATTCAGCCCGAGAGTCGGCCGCACTCGCTTTAGGAATAATGTACCGCCACCGCAGAGGGGCCGTGGTAATGGCAGAGGTAGTAATGGATCGGGTCGGGCCGTGGAGCACCGGCAGTGGGTGCGGTAGTTCGACGCCGCATACCGGGTTAGTGTATGCGGCAAGAAGCGCGCAGAGAGGAGGGCGACGCACGGACGTCATAACCCGTGCAGACGTTCTTGATATTTGGTTCTCCTTTTTACCGCTTTGATTGATGGGGTTCGACGCATTCTTACGTGGCCATTAGTATAGTAGAGATCATGGACTTAGACTCGAGATATCTTCAGGCAGATGACCGTAATTAGCCCTTTAGGTCACTCGCGGTAGTAGATAAGTCGTTTAGAGATGTACCCTAGAACTCCAAGGGGTAGTGTTTGCTTCGATCCGATGGAACCGCCATTTGGGAGTTCGATTTGATTCTTGGGATGGACTGGTTGGTTAAGTACCAGCGGTTGGATTGCGCGCTAAGCGCATAGTTCTAAGGACGATCGAGGGTGATGAAGTGGCTATGATAGGTAATAGGAGGGATTACTTATCTAATCGTGGTGTCCGCTCTAAAGGCGCAGAAGATGGTGAGAAAGGGTCGTGAAGCGTATGTGGTTCATGTGTATGCCTTGGAGGCTAAAGAGTCTCATTGTGAGAAAAAGTCCAAACAGTTAAAGAATTTGTCGATGTGTTTCCGTAAGAACTTCCGGTTTGCTACTGGATCGTGAGGTAGAGTTTGGGATAGATCTGTTCATTCCTGAATCGCGCGGTGTCTATTGCTCCGTATAGGATGGCGCCAAAGGAATTGGTGGAGCTTAAGGCTCGAGATCAAGAGTTGTTGGACCGAGGTTTTATCAAAGCCAAGTGTTTCACCGTAAGGTGCGCGGCACTTTTGTTAAGAAGAAAGATGGTACAATGCGGATGTGCATAGATTACCGCCAAATTTAATAAGTCGACGATCAAAACAAGTATCCGCTGCCACGGATAGATGACTTGTTTGGTCACCAAGGGTGCGCGGTATTTTCTAAGATTGACTCGAGGTCCGGGTATCACCGCTTAAAGGTGAAAGAAGCGGATATTCACAAGAAAGCGCTTGGACTCGGTATGGGCACTGAACGACCGTAATGCCGTCGGGTTGACTAACGCTACGGCAAAGATTCATGGATATGATGAATAGGTGTTTCAAAGCAGATCTCGACCATTCGTGGTAGTTTTTATTGACGACATCCTCGTGTATTCAAGAACGTAAGAAGAGCATGATGCGATTTGCGCGGTGGTACTCGCAGATTTTGAGGAGAAGCGACTTTACGCTAAGTTCGGTGAAGTGCGAGTTCGCTTAGAGAAGTGACTTTCTTGGGACATGTAGTGTCACCGAGGGGATTAGAGTGGATCCTCGGAAAATTGAGGCGATTTTGGATTGGAAACCGCCTAAGTCGGTGGATGAGATTCGAGTTTTCTGGTTTGGCAGGATACTACCGAAGGTTTGTAGAGGGTTTCGTTGATTGCAAGCACCAATGACCAAGTTGTTAAGGAAAGAGGTTCCGTTTGTCCGGACCGAGAAACAGCAGGAGAGTTTCAACAAGCTTAAGAAGATTCTAATGTAAGCTCCGTTTTGATTCAACCCGAGGTGGTAAGGAATTCACGGGTCATCATCGCGATGCATCACATACGGGGTTGGGTTTGTGGCCGATGCAGAAGGTAAGGTTGTGGCTTACGATCTCGGCAGCCTTAGGCCACATGAGGTCAACTATCCGACGCACGATCCGGAGTTAGCGGCCGTAGTCTTTGGCGTTGAAGATTTGGAGGCACTACTTGTACGGAGAGAGATCAATAGTCTACACCGATCATAAGAGTCCAAGTACCTCTTGACTCGTAAGGATTTGAATTTGAGGCAGCAGAGATGGGTTGAGTTGCTTAAGGATTACGATCGCTCGATTGAGTATCATCCGGCAAGGCTAACGTGGTGGCGCACGCGTTGAGCCGCAAGGTTGTTTCGGACTTAAGAGCGATGTTTGCCCATTTGAGTTTGTATGACGACGGAGTATTCTCGCAGAGTTGCGATTAAGCCTACTTGGGTTGAGCAGATCATCGAGAGAAACAGCTTAGAGGATGAGGTTCTCGAAAGCGCTGGAGGTTGCAGTGTACAGAGTGGTGGTTCGGAAGGTTACAACTTGTCTAGTGATGGGGTGCCGTGGTTTTCAAGGTAAAGCTTGTATGCCCAAGGATGTTGAGTCGAGGCAGAGGATTCTTCAGACGCACATAGCAGCCTCTTATGCTATGCATCCCGGAGGTAGTAAGATGTATAGGGATCTCAGAGAGCGCTTTTGGTGGCCTGGTCTCAAGAAAGAAGTGACAGAGTTTGTTGGGAAGTGTCCGACATGTCACAGTCAAGGCCGAACATCGCTTGCCGTGGTTGCTTCACCGTGAAGATTCCTCGCTGGAAGTGGGAAAGGATAACCATGGATTTCGCCAAGGTTACCGCTACGCCAAGCAAGAAGGATTCAGCTTTGGGTAATTGTGGATCGATCGACTAAATCCGCCATTTCATTCCGTGAGGGCTGACTACTCACTTCGCAGGTTGGCGGCGGTCGTATGTTTCAGAGATAGTGAGGTTGCACGTGTGCCAAAGATCGATCATCACGGATAGGGATCCCGATTTACGTCAAGGTTTTGGAAAGCGTTGCATCAGCTCTGGGTACGCGCGGTTGGATTTCAAGACGGCTTTTCACCCGCAAATCGACGGACAATCTGGAAAGGGTTATTCAGATCTTGGAGGATATGCCGAGGGGTTGTGTTCTCGGATTTCAGAGGTAGTTGGGAGGAGTTTCTACCATTAGTGAGTTTGCCTACAACAACAAGCTACCAAGCGAGCATCAAGATGGCACCATATGAGGCGTTGTATGGTAGGAAGTGTCGATCACCTACGTGTTGGACTGAATTAGGTGAACGCCGCTTGTTGGGACCCGAGTTGGTTGGTCGAGACCAAGACAAGGTTAAGTTGATTCAGCTCTGGTTGAAGGAAGCTTGGACCGGCGCAAGTCTTATGCCGATCTTAAGCGGAGAGACATAGAGTTTTCTCGTGGGGATCAAGTTTTTTCAAGGTCTCGCCATGGAAGAAGGTTTTGAGGTTCGAAAGAAAGGCAAGCTAAGTCCGAGGTTTATTGGGCCGTATAAGGTTTTGAGACGAGTGGGACCGTGAGCGTATCAACCGGAGTTGCCAGCAGAGCTTAGTCGATTCACGACGATTTCACGCTTCGATGCTTCGACGTTATCGCTCGGATCCGCCGCATGTGGTAGCAAAGTGGAAGAGATCGAGGTAAATCCAGATTTGACTTTGGAAGAAGAACCCGTGCGCATTCTTGATCGGGATGTAAAGGTTCTCGCGTGAGAAAGTCCGTGCCTTTGGTTAAGGTTCTTTGGCGGAATCATGGCGTGGAAGAAGCCATGTGGGAACCCGAGGATATGATGAGACAAAGAAGACTCGCAACTCTTTTGATCGTGTAATTTCGAGGCCGAAATTATTTTAAGGGGGTAGAACCGTAATATCCCGGGTTGGGGGCTATTTTGTTGTTGCATGATATTGCATGTGTTGGTGTGCTATGTTGCTATTTCTATGTTTTAGGGGCTTAGTTGTAGGCTAGGAGTATGCCCGAGGAATGGGAAAATTTAGTTTTTGAGCTTTAGGTGTAGGGAGTCGATGGAGCCGAGGGATATGTATTTTATTTGGTGCTTGTTGCACAAGTGAGGAGCCGGCAAAGTGGCAAGGCATGCGCTACTTGGGAGCTAGGTGTGGCGTCAATCGCATGAGGTGGAGGTCTTGTGTTCAAGCCGCAAAGACCTCACACTTTGGCTTCCATTTTGACGACATGGAAGGAAGAGTTTGTAGGCGCTCAAACTCGCTTGGACTTGGTCTACCCATTTGAATGGTGGGTGGAGAGGATTTTAGGAGGAAGATTTGGTAAACACATTTGAAATGTGTGGTTGGGAGCTATTGGGGGATTATGGCCGAATTTGAGGGAGTTTGGAGTGGGGAGTGGACGGCTTGGTAGTGTGGGTGTGGGGTAGTGCGAAATCCATTTTGAGTTTTGGTGTTTTTTGGTCAAAATCTTTAGAAGCAAATTTTTCTTTTGCCATACCAAAACCGAAAGTGTAAGCTCTCAATTGCCGAACCTGTGTTGCCTTTTGAGAAGGTGTTAATAAATTCATCTTGGTATTTTTGGGCATTTTTATTCGGTCACTTTGTTTCAAAACAAAGTTCTTTCTTTTGTCAAGAGCCTAAGCCGAATTTCCTCCAAGTAAGTCTCTCTTTTCCTTTTCAAAACCGAAAGCTTTAAGCAACTTCATCCTTGCCGAATTTGGCTTTGTGTTTTCTCTCAAAATCCCTTGTTGCTTCTAACCTAGCACCCCACTTCCATTTCTTTTCTCTTTGAAACCTTGTGTTTCAAACTCCACCTCTCCAAAACACCTTTTCCATCTTTATTCCCCTTCTTTCCCTAAACCCAATTACCGATTCCTCCATTTCTTTCCACCTCTATTTCTTCTTTCCTTTTACATTCAAAGCCGAAAGTAGGAGTGTTAAACACCTAGGGCCGAATATTGGTGTAGTGTTGGTGTTCATCCCGTGTTGGGCAATCGGTTAGTGAAGGTGAGTATTTGGCCAAAGGCTATCTCTTCTCCCCTACTTCTCTAACGATTTTGGTAAGGCAAAAGGATGATTTTCTATTTCGTTAGAAGAGAACTAATCTCTTGTGTAACCAATTTCTTTTAGGGCCTTCGGGATTCAAGCACTCAACAAGGCCGTTATCCAACTCGATTGATTGGTAAGTGATGGTGAGAGGTTGTTCATGGTTTATCTGCTTAGTTCTATTAAGCCAAGTTGTTAAAGGTGTGACCGTTGTTGTTATAGGAGTTGGCCATCGTTGGTTCGAGATTTGGTAGGAAACCAAATCAAATATTAGGAGCAAGTAATCAAGGGGCCTTAGATCGATTCTTTTGGTACTAAAGACTGCGTTTTAACAGGTGTGTAAACTAACACACTTCTGTTTGGTAATATGATTGATAACCTAATTACTTATTAAAGTGAAACAATATGATTGATGGATTTGGTACCCGATGGGGTATAAGCACGGATACGGGTAAGTCCGTTTCATTACGAGATCTGTAGTGATATATGTGATAACATGTTTTATGATGTAAATACCATGAGATGTCATTTGAGCATGATAGCATGATTGCATGTTTTATATCATTGGCATTAGTATGACATGTGTGGGTGATATGAGAGGAGGGGGAATATGATATCCGTGTCTTTGGGACACTGTGTCTTTGGGACACCAGAGGTTTGGCACCTCCAGTGGTTTGGTACCACGCTTGATTTTGTGACTTTTGGCCACCAAAGTGATTTGGTATCACATTTGTGTCTTTGGGACACCAGAGATTTGGCACCTCATAGCGTCTCGTCCCGGTGGCTTAGCACCACAAAGGGGTTGGCCCCACAGCTGATTATCTGGGATTGACGCCAAAGTGATTTGGTATCACACGATGGGTTGGCCCCATCATCGGATTTGTGGATCGCGGTCACCGGTGATTTGGTATCACACTCGTGTCTTTGGGACACCAGAGGTTTGGCACCTCATTGCGACTCGCCCCTCGTGGTTAACACCACCGTGGGTTGGCCCCACTTTGAGTTATGGGATCGTCTGCTAGTGATTTGTTATCATACGATGGGTTGGCCCCATCATTGGATTATTCGTGACTTTGGGTCACCAAGTGGTTTGGCACCACCAGTGGTTTGGTACCACACGGGGTAGAGAAAGGTGATATGGATGGTTAGGATCGGGGTGCATTGATAATGTTGCTATGATATGATGTGTGTTAGCATGTTGTTTTATCGGGAGTGGGATTTATGCACTGAGTCTTGCGACTCACCCTCTCCTTTGACATTTCAGTGACACTTAGACGCAGCACATGGAGCCGGATGGACTCGAGGTGCTCATGCCATGCTTTAATAAAGATTTGCTCAGACTTTACAAAATTTGGTACTTTAGCTTATTTATTACTATTTGGTTTTATTTTGGGTTGTAAATGGCCTTTAAATTAGGTTTTACTATGTTTATGCTTAAAGTAGCTTTCCAATATGCTTTAACAAATTAATTGAGTTAAAATTGCTAAAAACTTGGAAGGTCAACGGTTTCAAAACTATAACGCAATGTGTTTTAAACTTTACCATCGGGTATCACTCTAAAACATTAAAATATGACAAAGCAATCATGCCAAGATTTCGAAAAGTATAAAATATGACAAGGAGTTTCTCATCGAATCTTTAACCAGAAACCTAACCCTTCAAATGCGATTTTCCCCGTAACATGCCAGATTCGGTCGTGGTGTATTGACCGGGTTTGGGGTGTTACATAGTGCCTTTACTATAAAGCGAATTTAATTGGGTATCGCACACACAGTGTCGATTGATAAAGCTGAGGCTTCCATTACTTCGCACACACAGTGCTATTCACCTTCATCCCGATTTTTTTAATTTTGCACACTTAGTGCCACCTTTCTCAATTCCACATATAGCATTTCTAGTCAATAATCACATATTCATTCATTTCATAACTTTTAAATATAAATTTAACAACTCGTATTTCCCGCAACTACTACAATATGCCCAGAAATCCAACCTCACGCAACCAAAACTAACATTTGCTAAACTTAGCATACAATTGTTTCTTGCGCAAAGTCTATAACACAACTCTCAAGGGCTCGTCATCTTGCATCTCATCATATAAATGAATCAGAATGTCATCAATAATCACCACAATAAAATGATCCACATATGGTTTGAATATACGATTCATCAAATCCATAAACACTGTAAGAGCATTCGTTAGTCCGAAAGGCATAACTAATAATTCATAAATCGCAGGCACAGATTCAACCTTCTTATCAGTCACTTTTATGTCAATCACATATGTCAAATCAGCTTTGCAACCCTTTCTTACATAGTTCAAAGCTTTTATCGCAGATACATCAACTGGTACCCCTTTCATATTACTAGATTCGATTCAAACTATCTCACCGTTTTTACTTCTCAAATTTATACTCTTTTGTTTACAATTCAAAATGACATTATGCAAAGTGAGTTAATCCATACTCAAAATTATATCAAATTTATCGAATGGTAATATCATCAAATTAGCCGGAAAGCATATATCCCGAAACATCAATGAACAATTTTTGCACACTCTATCCACCAAGACACACTTATCTAAGTTTTCAATACTCTAATTATCAATTCAGTAGACTCAACAGTAGAGTCTTACTTGATACTAAATTCACATACACATACGAATGAGTAGATCCGGATCTATCAATGCAATCACATCAAGATCAAATAGAGTAAATCTACCAAATGATGATGTCCGAGATAAAGCTTCCTCTCGCACGTATTGCATAAGCTCGCATGTGTGCTCGCTCCGATCTCACAATGTATCGTAATCCTCTTTGACTTCCACTTACATTTCTCGACATTTCTAGGTGATCTACCCTAGCCGTCACATTACTCGGATTCACACTCTGAACATTTTCTTCTTCAGCTAACATTGGGCAATCTCGAATGAAATGTTCTCGTGATCCACATTTATAGCAAACTCTATTGTTGTATTTGTCCTAGCATTCTCCCACATGTCTTCTTCCACACCGTCTACACTCAGGTTTGTTGCTTTTAGCACTTTCGACACTTGATTCATTCGGAGCTTGAATTTTCGGACCAACACTTAGTCTTGCATGGTCTTTATACGGATGTTCAAAGGAAGTATTTGATCGATTGCTTGCATCTCTAAATCTCTTTGTCGAAGGTTGAGACAACTTACTCATCGATCTTTTTCTTTCATTTCGAGCTTCAGAATCGGCTTTCTTCTTTTCTTTACTTAGCTCCTCGGCTTTGCAAGCTCTTTCAACTTACACAAAAAGTTCGTTGATATCAAGTATCCCAACCAACAGCTTAATGTCCTCATTCAGCCCTTCTATAAAGCTTTTACACATTGTAACTTCGGTCGAAACACATTCTCGTGCATACTGGCTCAATCACACAAATTCTCGCTCGTACTCAATAACTGACGAACAACCCTGTTTCAGCTCTAGAAACTCTTTACGTTTCTGATTAATGAATCGTTGACTGATATACTTCTTTCTAAATTCAACTTGAAAGAAATCTCGTGTGATTCTCTCTCTCGAACCACGGACGCCAACGCCTTCCACCCGCTTATAAGTCGATCCTCAACAACGAAACAACACATTTTATACATTCATCGTGTGTCAACGACATCTCATCGAATACTCTGATTGTATTCTCGAGCCAAAACTCGGCTCGCCAAAGATCGCCATCGCCTATGGCCCTAAACTCTTGGCCCCAAACTTACGAATCTTATCCATGGAGGCTTATTCAATCGGATCGGATCTACACTGGGGGGCACAACAGTACTTGTGGGGGTGGAGGTTGTGGAGTAGTCGGATTCGCTCGAACGAACTCAAAACCACTCACTCAACATACGGAAGAAGGCTTGCTTAGCCTCTCCCCTCACTACTTTCATTTAGCCTAGATGTGGTGGCGCTGTCCCCTTGAGCGAGCAAAGCGTTACTTTCACATCGCCAAGAATCGCTCGACGGGATCCATTACTATGCGAAACACATTTATATATGTAAGAATTCATCACACTATCGTAATTTTATATATGGCATGTATAGCTAGACTCACACGCGCTTACGTTAGTCCGAGAATCAATTAAATCGTAGCTCGATAATTAATAAATGTAACACCCTTAACCCGAGACCGCCACCGGAACAGGGTTAAGAGGTATTACCGATCAATCAGAACATTTAACATCTAGAATTTATGACACAAAGTCAATCATCTTCAATCTCATTCAATTACAATCATGATGTCCCTTATCGAGGTCTGCGAGACCTAAATCACATGCTAAAGAGGGATCGAGACTAAATTGAACACACATGTAAATTCTCGAACACTTAAAATTTTTCTAAGATTCGTGGGAGACACGCCGTGGGAGGAGGCCGTGTGCCCTCCACGGCTACTAGACACCCCGTGTGTCCATCCGTGTCTATATATCGCCTATTTCAACACGGTCACTAGGCACGCCTGTGTGCCCATTCGTGTCTATATATCGACTATTTTAACACGGTCACTAGGCACGCCCCGTGTGCCATGGCCGTTGTAATACTAAGCTACATTCTCGCCAATTCACCCACGGTCTTAGGCACGCCTGTGTGCCTCGACTGTGTAACATTATAGGTCATTTTACATGGTCAAAGTGCCACCCATTTGGGTCAATCCTACAAGCACATTTGAGCAACACCACTTCATGCTTCTAATTGCATTCAAACATACCATTTCATACACCAATTAGTCATCCACAATATCATCTACTTCTATACATATTGGCCTCACAAATGAGTCTATTGAAGTATCAATTATACATCTCAAAACATTTATAACTCAAACATCATATAATCCATACCAAAACTCATCTTCTAATCACCTCTTTCATCAACCATAAAGTCATGAAACATACCACATTCATAGCTCATTCACAAACTCAATATTATCACACTTCCAAGCCAACTCACATGGCAAGGATTAAACATCACAAATCATACCATAACCTCTAGCCTATACATGCCATATTTAATCTATATACATCTTTCCAAAAGTACCAAAATAAATTGCCGATAGTGTGATTGATATGCTAGCGATCCCCGGATCCGAGCTAGTTTTACTGACACTGCAAAGCAAAAAAAAATCACACAGTAAGCTTTCCAAGGCTTAGTAAGTCCGTAATATATTACATGTAATTCAATAATTCAAATTAATATACAAGAATAAGCCATCACTTGGATTAATTTATCAATGCTACACCAACTCAACTATACTCAATGTTCACATAATACTCCATCCATATACTTTCAAAATCCACCAACACATAGATATCATACGTACCTTAATCACCACATAGTTATCATACAACCTTAGCTAATACGTAGTTATCAAACATACATTTGTCAACACATAGTTACTCACCAACCAAGCTACTCAATTGCTCAACTTTACATTTCGACCAATCTTTACTATATTTTTTATTTATTCGCACACTTAGTGCCAATTTGTAATCAAAACTTATTTATCATCGCACACTTAGTGCCAGTTTGTTAAACCGAACTTGTATCGGTATCGCACACACAGTGCCAATTCGGTAAGCTGAAATTTCATTAACATTGCACACACAGTGCATCTATATCAATTCGATCTTAAATTGATATCGCACACGCAGTGCCAACCACAAAATCTAAGCTTATATCAATTTGCACACACAGTGCCAACCACAAAGTCTAAGCTTATATCAAATCGCACACACAGTGCTAATCATCTCGATCATATTTCCGAATATGCACACTTAGTGCCACATGACTCAACTCTCACACAGCATCCACATTTCAATATCATTATAAAATTCATTTCATAGCAATTAACATAATTAAGTATTCTTATTATATACGAACTTACATCAATATCGCACACATAGTGCTAATCACAAAGCCAAAGTTTATATTATTTCGCACACACAGTGCTAATCATATCGGTCACATTTTTGAATACGCACATTTAGTACCACATAACTCAAGCTCTCACATATCATTTACAATTTGATATATCATACCATTCATTTCGTAATATTAAGCATAGTTAATTACGCACATTATGTTCGGACTTACCTCGGACATCGAAATATCGAAATGGTCGATTAATCGAGTACTTTGTCCTTACCTCGATCTCGATCCGAACCTCTCCTTTCTTGGTCTATACACATTTAAATTCAATCCATTCAATCATCATTTCATTCAATTTAATCCACATACACACATTTAGGGCATTTTACATAATAGCCCTCATATTTTCACATTTCGACACTTTAGTCCCTAGTTCACAAAATCATCAAATTCACCAAATTCCACCTAGCACAAGCTTAGCTGAATTTTTCTAATATCTATACAAACCCATACATTTCATTTATTTCACATTTTAACCCTTCAATTTGTTATTTTCAGAATTTACCCCTAATTAGCTAAATTCATCAAAAGTTCAAGAATAAAACATGTTCATTAAACACATATATTTCATTTAACACCAACACTCATCATAAAGCTTACCATTTCATCAATGGCACATTTTATAAAAATCATCAATTCACAAAATTTAAGCATGGGTTTTGTAGAGCACAAAGCAACGATTACATAAAACGTAGAAATTATCAAAATCGAGCTCAAAACACTTACCAATTGAAGCTCACTATTGCCGAAATTCACAAAGCCTCAAAACCTCATCTTCTTTTCTTATTTTTAGGTTGATGGAAACAAAGATGAGCACCATTTAGCTTTTGTTTTATTTTAATATCAACTTATTTCATGTTTTACCAATTTGCCCTTAATGAATCAACCATTTATCAAGCAAATATTAGGCCATTTATGTCCATCTACCATCCACTAATTTTAATAATGGGCTAATTACCTCATAAGGCCTTCACATTAAAAAGACAACCACACTTAGGTACTTATAAATCAGCATATAGCTTTTACTCTTTACGCGATTAAGTCCTTTCTCTTAATTCGGCACACAATCGATAAAATTATCACATAGAATTTTCACACAGACTATGTCACATAGAATCAACACCAAAAATAACATTAAATTATTCTTTTGACCTCAGATTTGTGGTCTTGAAACCACTATTCTGACTAGGGTCTAAACCGGGCTGTTACAAGACCTTATCACACTATCCGTTATCGTTTCGGTAAATAAAAGCTTTGAGTTTTGGTTATGTGACATGTATAGGCTAGTTTTAATATGGTTTATTCTGATTTGTGTTAATAAAGCCATGTGATATGGCTTGATAATGAATGTGATTATGGAATGAATTTAGTGCATGCTATGTAATGCAAAATTTGATATGTTTTGATGTGCTCATGAATGGCCAAAAGAAATGGTCAATTTTGGTAAGTTTCATGGTCGATTTGGGAATTTGATATGAAGAGAAATGCTATGAATTGAAATGGATTAATATGATGTATGAATCACATGTTTTTGATGTGAAGTTGGTACTTTGAATTGGTATATTTGAGTTGGAATTGTATATGGAAATGAATGATGTTTTTACGGGTCAATTGTGCATGATTTGGTATGTTTTTTACTGCCTTTGGGCCATGAATTGATGCTTGTTTGATGCTTGTATGTATGACCCAAATTTTGGGTGGCAAATTGGCCTTGCAAATGGCCTATATTTTCCCACACGATTGAGCACACGAGCATGTGTCTCGACCGTGTCTCTCAAGGTTGCAATTCGAAGCATGTTAGATTGCCACATGGGAAAGAAGCACGGGCGTATGCCAGACCGTGTGACCCAAGTCAGTGTTGCACACGAACTGAGACATGGTCCAAGGCACGGTCGTGTGAGGCACACGGCCTAGCCACACCGGGTGTGCCTTGTTTTGAAAGAAAAATTTTCTAAGTTCTGTAAATTTTTTGTTTGAGATTGGTTTAGTCCCGGACCTTCTCTAAAGTATGTTTAAGGACTCGTAGACCTTCTAAAGGGACTATATGAGTATGAATAATTATGAAATAATGTTGTATGATTGATGTTGTGAAGTGAGCGTAAAATGTTCTGATATGTCCAGTAATGCCTCTTAACCCTAGTTCAGCGACGGATACGGGTTAGGGGTGTTACATCATTACTAACATTTCATCTTCCATCATTCAAACACCGAATGAAATACAATTGCTAGCATAACAACTTAAATTAATCAACATTAAACCATTCATAAGCAATTGCAGTCATACCAATTTATCAAGTCAAAAGATACATATGTACAACCTAGAAAACAAAGTGTCCAAACACACAACTTAGTGATTCACTTTTATACCAAAATGAACTAGACACATATACATATATACTTATAGCCACATATACATGCCACAATCCCAAAAGAGTTTAAAAGCTACTAACAATGATGGATAGTGTGAGCTGAAGTTTCGATCCATCACAAGTCAGCAAAAGTAATCTACAAAATGACACAAAAACTCGTATAAGCTTATAAAACTTAGTAAGTACATAGCAATATATTTAACTTAACATTAAATGAGTGAACCCCTATTTTACTTAATAAATCTTACCAAAACGTAACCACGGCACGAAAGTGCTATCAGGAGTACCGATGTAAAACCCTAAACCCGGCCTAGAAGTTAGGCCCGAATCTGGCGTGTCACATTGAAGTGTTTTTCAAAAACTGTGTTTTCATTGAAAACCCTTCTTGTTTAAAAGCTCAAGTAAAATCCCAGTTACGTTAGTTTATTTTTAAAATGTGGTACATTGAAAAAATATTAATTTTATTCCCAAAATATCTTTTTAGTTGCGGAAGCTAATTTTGATAGTAATCGATTTACGAAAAAGATTAAGTCGCGAAATCATTTTGAAAATGTTGCGAAAACGTAGTGTTGTTTTAAAAATAGTTAACATTTTGGAAAACCGTGATTTACTTCTAACAGATATAATTCAAAGTAAATAAAAACCCCAAGTTAAAATCCAGAACCTTAAAGAGGCCTTATTACAAAAATTAAAATTCAAAACGAAAACTAAAGCATAAATGAAGTCCCAAGGCAGTCGTGTGGCCATCTCTGAGTCCCTCGCAGCACCGATCCTCCTAATGCTGGGGATTACCTGCACAGTTAGAAACGGGGTGAGTTTGCGAAAACTCAGTGTGTAATCCCCTCCTAACTAAAACAGTTAGTATAACAGATAGAATTCAGAATCAGTCTGGGCCGGAGCCCAATTACAGTAATAGAAGAATATGTGTGGGACTAAGCCCAATACAATTTCACTCGGGCCTCAGCCCTTATCAGAAATAATTGGGCCTAGCCCAAACCAATAACAAAACAAGTGGGAGTAAGCCCAATACAGTGACAGATCTCTTAACAGATATGCAATAGTATGAGGATGCATCCCACCCCGATCCAGCCAACACACCACCCGTACCAACCCTACACTTATGTGGGGATAAAATTGACTCACCCAGCTAGCACACCAATGTTAGCACTGGTTGCGACCCTAATCGAAATCGCAGCAAAGCTGCTAGTATATATATGCGACTCAAAGCCTTCAGTAGCGGTATTATAATTGGCACAAAGCCATCAGTTACTGTATTATGTTTGGCACATAGCCATTAGCGACGGTAATATAATCGGCATACAGCCTTGGGTAAATATGATCGACACAGAGTCATCGATATATATGTTAGGCACATAGCCACGGGTAAATACGATTGGCACAAAGCCATAATCAAGATGGCACAGAGCCATAATCAGATTACTCGGCTTTAAGCCGTCCTTCAGTCCACTGTCGTCTCATGCGATCCGTACGACCTTAACAGATCAATATTTGATCCACAGTCATCTCATGCGACCCGTGCGACCCTATCAGAACTTCCTCCGTATCAATGTACCAACCCCATGCAATATGTTGTGTATGTCATGCTCAATCATTACACGTGTATGCAAAATGGCCATGCTCAGTAACAGTCATTTAAATATATATTAAAAGCATATCAGCCACACGGCCACAGTCAAGTCAGCCAAATTCACAGTCTAAGTCAGTCATTTACCCACAAGGGCAAAATAGTCATTTTACCCTATAAGGGTATTTCGGTAATCCTACCCTACATGGGTATTTCAATAATTTTGCAAACCGGGGGTATTTTAATAATTTGCAAACATGGGTATTTTAATAATTTTGCTAACCGGGGGTATTTCAGTAATTTCACAAATCAAGGGTATTTTGGTAATTTTACCAATCGAGGGTATTTCAATAATTATACAAATCGAGGGTATTTCGGTAATTTTGCACATCGGGGGTATTTCAGTAATTTTGTAATTTGGGGGTATTTCAGTAATTTTGCAGACCAGAGGTATTTCGATAATTTTACAAACCGGGGTATTTCAGTAATTTTACAAACCGGGGGTATTTCAGTAATTTTACAAATCGAGAGTGTTACGGTCATTTACTGACCTCTCAGAAGGTCTACAGTCGCCTCGAGCGACTTATGTAATCTAACTGGTCATGACAGTGTAAATGGGCCCAAGGCCCATTACTCGGCCCAAGTGGGCCCAGACGCTCGGGTGACCCATTCAGCCCAAAATCAGATGCGGTTCCTTATTAGTCACTTACAGCAGATTTCATCCGTGTATACACAGAACTCAATCATTACTAGAACTCAATCATTACTAGAACTTTCAAATAAACAGTTCTTTCAATAGCTTTCGACTCAACTATCACGGTTTGAACATTTCGATGAGCATACCCTTGTATCATGCTCCCTACTCACGTATACACAGAATTTGAATCACATCTCAATACAATAATCTACTCCTTTCTCCATACTAAGAACATATTTTAAGCACACTCTCATCTGAGTTTCTATTGTTATGCTAATCTAAAACCTTTACTATCGTCATATATCACGATAGTAGGGACATCTCGATCGAATTCATTAACTCTATCCATCTTATTCGAAAACTCATCATACGACGTGAAACTTGTGATTTCATTTATTATACTAGAGTCATCACCAACTTCCTCCTCAAGGTACCCCATTAAGGTTACGAGGAGATAGAGGAATGTCGATTTCGATTAACTAAATCAACAACCGTTTAGTCTACTTTTTCCGTCAGTTAACGTTCTCACACAATCACAATTTCATGAAAAGAACGACCACATCATCCCTAAAGGGAAACATCTATTAGTACATAATACTAAAGGAGATCATTATAATCCCATCCATGGCATTAACTAACCATGCACAAACCATAGGCTTCTAGCCAACTTACTCATACTTGCCTTTATATAACACGTTCCGTGTCATATATCATAATCGTCTCTTCGTGATTCATTCACGAGTACATGTTTTCACTCTTTCACATGACTTTAGTACCATTCTCATTTCTACCTCTAGACTCATCTATCTGTCCCATTGATCACTAGGGATAATCAAAGACGCATATTCATCGTCATTCATGTAGGTACGAAACCAATGCCACATTCCCGAGGTGGTCTTATATGGAGTCAGCTCTAAATGCCAATGCCATACCCCGAATAAGGCCTTATATGGACTTCAACATCAAGCATCGATGCCATATTCTGAATAGGGTCTTACACGATTCTCATATTCATTACTGAAGCCATATCCCGGATATGGTCTCATAGGGGATCTCAATTTGGTTCCGAGGCCATGTCCTGGACGTGGTCTTATACGGGACCGTATCTATCTCATATTTTGATGATAGCATTATCATATTCATTTTAGTCCCCAAGGACTTCAACCTCATGTCCCACAACAAATACTCTATTTAGTAGAGTATCATGTATCAGTGGGATACAAAGCATTCTCAACTATGCTAACATTTTTTTTTGCATTAATCACACGCAAACTTATTCAATTTGACTCTCATAACATCTCATCATGATTTAACAGTGGTAAGGGGGGTGAAGTCGTAAAGCCCCTAACTTGATTCTCGTGACTACATACATGTGATTTAACATCCCTAATTAACGAAATATCATCGAAGTCACACAACTCGCTCCAAGCAAGTTTTCATACTTACTCATGTTACAATGGTTTCTATCACCCATAATTTCAAATAGTGACTTCACTTACTCAAGTTCCACCTTAATGTCTACTCAAGTACTCAACATTAAGCTCTAATTTCTCTTATCATTGCTTATCAAGTTAGAGAATGTCTTACGGGTTTGAGTACATCGTTTACTTGATTGCCATAGTCCAACTACGGTCTTACTCGTATCACAACGTCATAGCCCAGCTATTACTTTACATGTCATCACGATGCCATAGCCTCGCTATGGTCTTACACAAAATCTCATATCAATACCAATGCCATATCCTAGATACGGTCTTACATGGAAACTCATATCGGTGTCGATGCCATATCCCAGATATGGTCTTACACGAAATATTATATCGATATCGACACCATATCCCAGATATGGTCTTACACGATCTCATACCGAAGCCAGGTCCCAGATGTGGTCTCACATGGGATTACTATTTGATGCCGATGCCATATCCCAAATATGGTCTTATACGGGATCTCACAACAAATATCGATGCCATATCCCATATATGGTCTTATCCGATTATCTTATTCAATACCGAAGCCATGTCCCTGATATGGTCTTACACGGGATCATGTATCGATGCCAATGCCATGCCCCAGACATGGTCTTATATGAGATCACCTATACCGCCATGGTCCGACCATGGTCTTATTCATCATTTTATCATTGAACGACCGTACTCATCTCCTGCATTCTACTTAGTAAAACTTTTCATTTTTAACTCTCACACTATAATATGCGTGACTTTGTAACAGGGTCATAAGACGAAACATTATACCTTCTCTACTTTAATAGTCACACGTGAGATTTAACCATGTGGACATATTTATCATAAAAAATTGCATCACAAATCTCAATTGCTTACTTACTCTTACTGCTTCTCACATACATCATGGTACTTACTAGTCTCATGTTTGTAAGGTAAACAAGGTACCTGTAACACTTGATCACATAGATCAGTATACTTTACTATAACAAGCATAATCTCAACATCATCATTCATAACATGAATTATACTTGTTAGTCAGCCTTCACTAGCATGACATAAAATCAACTTTACTACTAACTTTCTTGCTATCTCATTTAATCTTTACTCTTTTGCCCTATGAATTACTATGAATCACTGAGGATACTTAATCTCATTTCACATGTATCTTGATGCCAATGCTATATCCTTGATATAGTCTTACATGGGACTTCTTACTTGGTATCGATGCCATGTCTTGACATGGACTTACACGAAGTCTTGCTTGTGGGTTCCCTTGGGAACTTACCATTGCCATGTCTTGACATGGTCTTATTGGTAACTTTACTCATGAACTGGTCAATGCCAAGCCTTGGCTTGGACTTACATGAAATCTTCCTTCTTACTCACCAATGCCATGCCTTGGCTTGGACTTACATGAAATCTTCCTTGTTACTCACCAATGCCATGCCTTGGCATGGACTTACATGGGATCTCTATCTCTTGATAGCTTTTAAATGCCAAGACTTGTCTTGGACTTACATGACATCTTTGCTTGGAGACTCGCCAATACCATGCCTTGGCTTGGGCTTATATGGGTCTTCATCTCATTGTAACTCTTCAATGCCAAGACTTGTCTTGGTCTTACATGATAACTTGCTTGATTGCCGATGCCATGTCTTGACATGGTCTTATCTGCACTTTCTTGTCTCATGTGGCAGATTGAGTATCCTAAGTAATTCATTTTCAATCAGGACTTTCATATACATGCTCTTAGTAACTTCTTTGTTTAATACATCATTAAACATTTTCATGGAAATAATGTGCATATAACAACATCACAAGCAATTCAATGAAATATTCATGAAGCTTAAAAATCTTACAAACTTACTGAAATTAGCTCGGTTGGGAATCATCACTGTCTTAACAAAACAATTTCGTTAGAGCCGAGAGACATCACACTATAACGGTCCACATACGGCATGTATAGCTAAACTCTTACTCATGCTAGGTTAGTCCTAGAACCGACTAAACCATAGCTCTGATACCACTAAATGTAACACCCCATACCTGATTCTGAGGCTAAAACCGGATACGAGACATTACTATGCTTGAACTTCCTTAAACATGTACTTACGGGCTACAAAATTTTGTTACGAATTAAAAACTTCTCTTTCTTAGTCAAATCATTCATATCGTGGGCCTACGAGGCCTTAAACTTGCGTCCGGAAACTTTTACAAGCCAAAAGAAACTTTTATTTAAAACAGGGGCCACACGCCCGTGTTGGTATAGGGACACGCCCGTGTGCCCTTAAGACATGCCCGTGCCTTCCACACGTGGTCGACACTGACTAAGTCCACACGGCCCGACACGCCCGTGGCCCCGGCCCGTGTGCCAAACCTGGCATTCGACTTATCCACACGCAGTGCATACACACGCCTGCTCGTACGGCCGTGTGACAATTGAATTTCTAAGTGTCAAGTGCGGACTTCACACGCCTTGGCACACGCCTATGTGCCAACGTGTGTATCACATGGCCGAACAAACGGCCGTGTGACCAGCCCGTGGTCTAATCGACTTAAGATACTAAGGTGTGAGAGACACACATGCCTAGACACACGCCTGGGTGTGTCTATCCGTGTGGGCACTTAGAGGCTATATTACCAAGCCTTTACCACTCCCGCTTGCATACATTCATATACTACTTCAAAACATTCTCAAATCATTAATTAAAACACATGAATTAACACATTTAATCATTAGAGAGATAAAGTCTTTATCCCATACACTAGGGAAAACTACTCCCAATACAAATACAACCAACTTAGATTTTCTTAGGCCAATACAATTTGGCACATTATCAATGACTTAATCAACCTCAAGTACTAGCCCTATACATGCCATGACTTCTAAGGACTTGATACCTCATACCAAGAGTCTGCTAGATAGTGTGAAAACATCTCCGGCGGTCTCCAACCCGAGCTAGTTAATATAACCTATAAGAGATGAGAAAAGTAAAGGAGTAAGCAATAATGCTTAGTAAGCACATCTGCATAATGTGTCAAATATTGATATTCATTGAATATACATAATTACAAAGTATCATGAAGAGTGTCTCTCATAAACTCATGGTTACTTGCTCAACTCTTCTTGAAACTTACTCATTCAATCTCTTACCACATTCTTACCATGTCACAAGCCAATTACTCGCTCAATTAGCATACCTTCCCCGCACCGATCACCACATGATCATATAAAACAACACATCAAGCATTTTCAATAAGCCACTCATGCTACTAATATCGCGGTGGTTTCGTGCATTTTAGCTCACCATTGAATCTAATAGGGTGGTATCGCATATAGCCCACCGATAATAATATAATTGATGATATCGCATACACCCCATCATTACCATCAATAAGGTAATATCGCATATAGCTCACCGTTATTTTACATTTATGGATAATAATCCTCATGTATATCTCTATTTCAAATGTTCCTTCGAGAACATCCTCACATACTTCTATTCTTACTTAACTTTCTACGATACTCGCTTGCATTCACATAATGCATTAATGAATCTATCTCATACAACTAAGGTGTATTGAATACACATAACCCACTAAGGGTTCATCATACACCGAATTCATATCAATTCAATTCTAGCACACACACTTGTGCTTTTTCGTGGTACAACCACGCACTTTCTTTCTTTCAACATATACGTTGAATCACTCAAGTTATTAAATAATTCTCTTGAGTCTCATACTCATAATGTCACATAGAATATATACCCCAATAGGGTCTTACTTGCATTAACATATCGATGCCATGTCCCCGACATGGTCTTATACTTAATTCTTACATCGAGGCCATATTCCAATATGGTCTTACACGAGACTTTAACTATCATCATATCATTCTACATACATTTCCCATTACTCTTAGATTCAATTCTTTTGACCTCTCATCAAAGATATTTCATAAATTCATAGAGTAAATATACATTCCATACAACATTGGAACATTAAATTAACTCATACATAATTGCAACATTCGCACATGAACTTACCTCGATGTCGAAAGGGCTAAAAGGGACGTTTTTGCCCACATTTCTCTTTTCACCCGTTCTAGGTCCAAAACTCATTTTATTTTAATCACTTATGAATCATAATGCACCGTAATCTACACTTTAGGCAAAAATGACTATTTTGCCCTTACACTTTGGCAAAATTACAATTTTACCCCTAGGCTCGTAAATAAATTTTCATCTCAATTTCTTATTAATCAAGCCTAGCTGAACATTTAATCCTCTTACAACTATCCACAATTCCATCTATTTCATGCCTTAATGAACAAATTACAACTTTTGCATTTTAGTCCCAATTAGGTGTTTTCATGGCAACACCTTTCACAGAAGTTGTTTCTCATCATCCTATCATTCATTTTCTCCCATAAAAACTAATTAAGCAACATGAACTCTAGCATGGTAAGTCCCTAGACTTTCACCCATATTGCAAACTAGTCCTCCCAATAGCTAGCTTAAGCTTTGAGGACTCCAAAAATACAAAAATCATCAAAAATAACCATCAAAGTGACTTACTTGAAGAGAAAATGAGCTGCTGAAATTTCAAACTTTCAAATCCCTCCCATGGTTGATATTTTTGGTTGGAGAAGAAGACTAAATAAAAAAGATGATAACTTTAGCTTATATCATCTTATTTTATTTAATTTTCCAACTAATATCATCAACTTTCTATCATAATAAATGCTCTTGTCTCCTATGTATTATTATGGCGGGCCAACTCACTTAAATAAGGCCAAATTGCACAATTTAGAGATCCAATTAATAATCCATAGCTATTTGGCACCTCTAGCAAATAAAATAGAACTTTCGCACTTTATGCGATTTAGTCCTTTTTCACAATTTAGCTAGAATTCGCTAAAATTAAGGCACCAAAATTTTCATGCATCCTTATAAACATGTTATAACACATACCATAACATAAAAATAATTTTATCTAACCTCGAATTAGTGATTCCAAGATCACTGTTCCGACTAGCCCCTAAATCGGGCTGTTACAACAAGTCTATCTACATCCCACTTAACAGTGAAGTTTACCCACGCGGGCCCAGGGGCCCATAGGGCCCATACGGAAAATTTCGGCCCAAGCCCATGAGATCGCTCATGGTGGCCTTCCTCGTCGTACGCCCACGTTTCGTGAGCTCAGTTGATCACATGGGCGTTCGCACGCTCATGTGGCCCAAAAGCCCAATCCTTTGGCTTTTCGGAAATCTAACATTTCGGCATTTGCCGCTACAACTAACAACGTGCGAAAAACATTCACACTCTATCGGCTTTTGACCGATTAGCAATTACGGTACTAATACACACCTTAATAGAACACTAGATGGCTTAATTTTCTTAGGTTACTGGCTAGCGTTGACCCCCTTGTCCCTTATTTAAAACCTACATTATAAGCAGATTCAATTAACAGAATAGATTAACCCAGTGGATTACACCCACTTGTGATGATTACAGAATAACAGAACCCCAAAGTAAGGAAGGATAGCATTCGGCCTTACCCCGGGTTCCTCGACTAGGTACTTACCTACAATTTGGAAAAGAGCGAGAGGTTCCAACCACTTCAAACTTTAGATATTTCCCCCACTCTAAAGGGGTTCTAAAACTTGATAGCACCACACCTAATAGATAGGAAGAAGAATCAGCAACAAGACAGAGAAGGGTAAGATACATTCAGCTTTTAAGCAGTACAAGAGTAGAGTACTTCGAAAATGGTTAGAGAAAATAAGAATGAGTCGAATCCACTTACCTCTTGCCAGAGATCAATTGTTAATCCAAAGACTGATTAAAGAGACACAAAGGAGAAAAAGTCAGTAGAAGGTGTAAACAAGGGATGAAACTGAGTAGCAAAGGGTTTTATTCGGCCAAATCCTGGAAGGGAGGAAAAGAAATACTTGAGAAAGACAAGAGGGTTGTATTCGGCTTTAGAGAAAAAGGAAAGGAAGGAAAGTAAACGGAGAGGAAGAAGAATCAACAATCGGCTAAGTGAATTGCTTGAGTGAAGGATTGAGAGTATTCGACCAACAATGGTGAAGAGTAAAAAGAGAGATGTCGAAGAAGGAGAAAAGTGAAAAGATTCGGCAGGTTGAGTAGAGAAAGACTCGGTCACAAGAAAAAGCAATACAATCCCACAAAGTACTTGAATGGTAGTCTCCCCAATTCGTCTAGAAAATAGAGGGGAAGAATTAAATGCAACACACCAAAACAAGTGCTAAATTTGACCTTTGAGAGGAAAAGAAAGGAAACAAAACCCGAAAGCGAAAAGAAGAAAATTCGGCAATGCCTACTTTTCAGAAAAGAAAAAAACAAATTGACCAAAAGCCAAAAAATGCACAAAACCGAACTCTCAATTCCTTAAACAAATTCGGCTACCCACTCCCCAACCACTTCTCATCCCATAGTTCCCTCCTATTATCTCTCCTTAATCTACTCCCCACCTCCCATTCAAATACCAAGACCAATTCAAACCTTCACCAAGTAGAGTTCCACTCCAACTCAACTTCTAGCTCAGCAAGGAGTAAAATAAATTACTCTTTTGAGCAGGGAGAGACTTGAACCTCTGACATCCTTGCCCCCTTGTGATGCTACCTCCTTTCCAATCCACCACACGCCATGTAACACCCCTAACCCGTATCCGTCACCGGATTAGCGTTACGAGGCATTACTTATCATAACATAACCCAAAACAAGCATTCATAAATAAATAATTATATACTTATAAAAGTTTTATATAGACAAATCATATTACTTTAATACTAGTTTGAATCAAATGAACTTCCATCACATAATTATCGAATGCCTAATTCATTATCAGACCTACTTCAATCATATCACATTCCATCATAGATGAACAAACTTCATTTATAATCATATCATACTCACTTGCACATAATTACATATCAAACATATACCTATCATTTATTTTATCAAATGTTGAAACCAACTAACATGCATCAAAACTAAACTACTTATTTTTAATATACATAAAGATCGAAATATATATATATATACATTTCATGAATAATATTCGCTATTCATATGGTCATAACCGAATACATAATAGGTGATAATGAACTTTCATAGCATGCTTTAAACATTAACTTACATATCACTAATCCATATAACCAAATTCGCATAAAAGGCATTTTTTGTCAAATAGCAAAAGACACTATTCATTTGATCATTGAAATTTCATCATCCGAATATGTACATGCTATAATTACTTTACTAAAAAAATTTATCCATTATCAAAACCAAATATACATATACCAAGACCTTATTTAACCGAATCTAGGATATACCAATTTCATTACCAAGTGCCGAACATACAATCATATTATAAATCACCTCTCTCATTATTAATATAGAAGAATCATCCGGATCGACATATCTTATTTTAACCAAAAACATATAAATCCAAACTCATTACACACATACATTCATATAACATGACCGATTGACACAATCAAGATATATATATATAACTTATATCACCGTTCATATTCATCATGAAACTTATTTGCCAAATTATAATAAGGTTAGGGTCACAATTTCGCAACTAATGTGTAACTCAATAATCAATCAACCATATAACCAAACATCAATCACATACACATCATGAAACATACCTTCATCATAACATAATAACATGGCCGAATTCAAATAAGTCCAAAATATCATGTTTTAGCCATTTTTGCATGGCATACATAAATACATATATATACACATCATTTGTAACATCTCAAAAGGTAATATAGCCTATACATGCCATAAACTTTAAGTTTAACCTCAAAAAGGTACCAAAATATTGATGATAGTGTGACGAGCTTTAGCGACGATCCCCGAGCACGTAACGAACACCGAAGTAAATCTAAACTATGAAAACAACCAAAAACTAGGTAATCTTTAACAGCTTAGTAAGTTATAAGCAATTATGTAACAATGCATTAAAACATTAAATTAGAAAATTCTTTTCAAATTTCATGACCCTTAGGCCGAATATACCCACATTCAATACTGGTTTTCACATAGATCTATAATCCAATTCACATCTCAAAACAAATACATATATATTTGTACAAGCCTATATATATATTACCTACTAAATTTCTTATTTACATTTCAGACCATATAAATCACAAATTGATACGTATAATACATAGTTTTCATTTCAACAACCAAAACTTACCTTACAATCCATATATGATATATCATCACATACCTGCTCATTTTATTTCGCTTAATCTTTCCAATAATCGATATCCCTGATGAATCAATAAACCCGTATACTCAATGCCAAATCCTGTAACGTATCGCACACTTAGTGCCGTCACATTAACAATTCGCACACTTAGTGCCAAATTCTCAGAATATATCGCATAATTTAGTGCCAGTTATTATTAATATCTCGCACACTTAGTGCCAAATAACCGATTTCGCACACTTAGTGCTCGGTATTTACATTCGCACACATAGTGCATTACTCAAACTGGTTACTCTTTTAAATAAGCACATATATATAAAACTTAAACCTCAATTACCCGTATATATTTACTAATTATCTATTTAATCTCCATAACAACATCACATTCGGCTATATTATTGACATATATATATATCACATTCGGCCATATATTCCTCTCACAACCAATATTACATTCGGCAATGTCACATTGTACATATATACTTCCAATTAAATACATGTACAACATCATAGTTAAAAATTCAGTTTAATTCAATTGCTTAAAAACTTACCTCGAGTATCGACGGACTTCGTTTTTCGGCTATTCAATTAACTTCTCCTTTCCCCGATCCAATCCCGATTCTTTTTGTTCTTGATCTAAATAATTCAAATTAAGCACATTCAACATATTTTCATTTAATTTAGTCCAAAAACACATAATCAGGCAAATTATAATTTTACCCCTGACATTTTACACTTTTTGCAATTTAGTCCCTATAGCATAAAAAACAAAATATGCAAAATTTGCACACACCATGCTTAGGCCGAATGTCACCCATTCTCATACAAGTCCATACATTTCATTTATTTTGCATTTTAGTCTCTCAAAAAATTATTTTTGCAATTTAATCCAAATCACTCAATTCCATCAAAAATTCAAGAACAAAACTTGTTAATCTAACACATATAATCAATATTTCATCATCAAACTACAAAAACAACAAGCTTTATTCAATGACAATTCACGAAATACACAACCAAATCAAAAATTCAAGCATGGGCTAGCTAAATCACATAGCAACGATCTCAAAAACAAAAAAAATTATCAAAAAATGAGCTAAACACTTACCTTAATCAAGCTCAATCAAGGACGAATGGAGCTAGGTCTTATTCTTTCTCTTTTCTTTTGTTTTCGGTCAAATCAAGAAGAAGATGAACACTTTTCATCTTTTATCTATTATATTCAATTTAATAAATTATCATATTATAAATTATATCATTATAACATATAAATATAATTAAAAAAATTCCCAATCACTATTTCATGCAAATTTGGCCGGCCACTAAGTTCAAATTTGGCTAAATTATCCTACCAATACTTTAATTTATAAAACCATCATCAATTCAGTACTTACACATTTAACCACCAAATTTTCTTTTTATACGATTAAACCCTTTTTCACAATTAAGCACCAAAACGATCAAATTTTAACACGAAAATTTTGCACACATCAATTCACACATAATAAACATGGAAAATAATATTAAAATATTTTTCTGAGTTGGATTCGTGGTTCCGAAACCACCGTTCTGATTAGGGTAAAAAAATCGAGCTGTTACAACTCTCCCCTCTTAGGGATTTTCGTTCCTGAAAATCTTACCGATGAATAGGTTTGGATAACGTTCTTTCATTGAATCCTCAAGTTCCCAAGTTGTTTCGTCGACCCCGTGCTTCTGCCACAGTACTTTCACCAACGAAATTTTCTTATTACGCAATTCTTTCACTTCGCGAGCCAAAATACGAATCGGTTCTTCCTCATAGGTCAAATCAGACTGAATCTCAATCTCTGACGGATTAATCACATGAGAAGGATCGGATCTATATCGTCGAAGCATCGAAACGTGGAAAACATTGTGGATCTTTTCTAACTCAGGTGGCAACGTCAACGTGTACGGAACCGGCCCGATACGCTCAATAATCTCGTACGGCACAATAAATCTCGGACTCAGCTTTCCTTTGCGACCAAATCTAAGTATTTTCTTCCACGGTGAGACTTTCAAAAATACTCGGTCACCAATCTAAAACTCTATATCTTTACGTTTCAAATCCGCATAGGATTTCTGACGGTCTGACGCTGCTTTCAAATTTTCGCGGATCACTTTTACTTTGTGTTCCGTCTCTTTGATTAGATCAACCCCGTGTATCTTGCTTTCACTTAGCTCGGTCCAATACAACGGTGTACGACATTTACGACCATATAAAGCCTCGTAAGGTGCCATTTTGATACTCGATTGAAAGCTATTATTGTACGCAAATTCAATTAAGGGCAAGTATCGTTCCCACGTACCCTCGAACTCGAGAACACAACATCTCAACATATCCTCAAGTATTAGAATAATTCTCTCGGATTGACCATCCGTTTGAGGGTGGAAAGTGGTGCTAAAATGCAATTTAGTACCTAATGCATCTTGCAGTTTCTTCCAAAACCGCGATGTAAACCTCGGATCTCTATCCGAAACAATAGAAATAGGTACTCAGTGTAATCGTACAATTTGAGAAATGTACAACTCAGCTAGCTTATCAAGCGAGTAATCTGTACTAACCGGAATAAAGTGAGCCGACTTCGCCAATCTATCAACAATAACCCAGATTGCATCTTTCTTGCTCGGTGTCAACGGTAACCCAGATACAAAGTCAATCGTGACTCGATCCCATTTCCATTCGAGTATCATAATCGGCTGAAGTAATCCCGATGGCACCTGATGCTCGGCTTTTACTTGCTGACATATCAAACATTTCGACACAAAATCTAAAATATCTCGTTTCATACCGTACTACCGTGAATGCCGCTTTCAAATCATTATACATATTCGTATACGGGTGAGCAGACAATCTACTATTATGAGCTTCATTACAAATCATCCGAATCAACTCAGATCCTTTGGTACACATATTCGGTTTCGAATCGCAAACATCCTCAAAGATCAATCTGAAATTCTGAGTCAGCATTCTAACCACATTGATTCCTTTTTGCTATCAAGTTATCATCAACCCTTTGAGCTTCGCAAATCTGTTGGACAAACAACGGTCTCGCTTTCAATTCTGCAATATTCGCACCATCGTCAGTCATAGCTATATCCGCGTTCATTACATGTAAAGCAAACATTGATTTTCGGCTTAGAGCATCAGCAACCACATTAGCTTTTCCCGGGTGATAATCAAACACAAGCTCGTAGTCTTTTAACAATTCCAACCATCGTCGTTGTCTCAGATTCAAATCCTTCTGAGTCATTAAATACTTTAGGCTTTTATGATCGTAATAGACATGGCATTTTTCATCGAACAGATAGTGGCGCCATATTTTCAGAGCAAAGACTATAGCGGCCAATTCGAGATCGTGCGTCGGATAGTTCTTTTCGTGCGACTTTAACTGTCTCGAAGTATATGCTACAACTTTACCCTCCTGCATCAAAACACAGCCCAAACCATTCAAGGATGCATCACTGAAGATAACGAACTCTTTACTTGACTCTGGCTGAACAAGCACTGGAGCTTCAGTCAACAAAGTTTTCAACTGATCAAAACTCTTCTGGCACCTTTCCGTCCACTCGAATCTGACATCTTTCTGAAGTAGCTTTGTCATTGGAGTTACAATAATTGAGAAACCTTTCACAAAGCGTCTATAATAACCGGCAAGTCCCAGAAAACTCTGAACTTCAGAAATATTCCTCGGAGGTTTCCAATAAAGTATAGCCGAAATCTTACTCGGATCAACCCGAATACCTGATGCTGAAATAACATGCCCCAGGAAGCTAACTTCGCGTAACCAGAACTCACATTTACTGAATTTCGCGTACAACTTCTCATCACGCAAAATCTGTAACCCAAGTCTCAAGTCTTCGGCATGCTCGGTTTTGTTGCGTGAATAGATCAGAATGTCATCTATAAACACAACTACAAACTGATCCAGATACTGTATGAATACCCGATTCATCAAATCCATGAAAACATCAAGGGCGTTAGTGAGTCCGAACGGCATCACCAAAAACTCGTAATAGCCGTATCTCGTTCGGAAAGCAGTCTTAGGCACATCAGAGTCTCTAACTCGCAACTGATAATAACCCGATCTTAAATCAATCTTCAAAAATACTAAGGCTCCCTTTAACTGATCGAATAGATCATCGATGCGCGGGAACGGGTATTTATTCTTTATGGTCACTTTATTAAGCTGTCGATAGTTGATGCACATCCTCAAAGTTTCGTCTTTCTTCTTCACAAATAACACTGGCGCACCCTAGGGAGAAAAACTCGATCGAACAAAACCTCTATCTGTCAACTCTTGCAACTGGGCTTCCAACTCTTTTAATTCAGTCGGTGCCATTCTATACGGAGCTATCGAGATCGGGGTCGCCCCTGGTACTAACTCAATACCAAACTCTACCACCCAAACAGGTGGCAATCCCGTCAATTCTTTCGGAAACACATCCGGATACTCACATACAACAGGTACAGATTCAATCTTCTTTCCGGTCACTTTATTATCAATTACATAAGCAAAGTAAGCTTCGCAACCCTTTCTCATATACTTTCGAGCTAACATCGAAGATATCACTGCTGGTAGCCTATTTAAATCCGCAGATTCAATCCGAATTATCTCATTATTCTGGCATCACAGATCAATAGTCTTTCGTCTGTAATTTACTACAGCATCGTGCATAGTTAACCAATCCATACCGAGGATGATATCGAACTCATCAAATGGTAGTAACATCAAATCAGCCGGAAAACATGAATCTTGAATCATCGAAGGGCAATTCTTGCACATATTATCAACTAGTACACACCGACCTAGGGGGTTCGAAACCCGAATCACAAATTCAGTAGACTCAACAGGTAAAGTCTTACTGAATACTAATGTTTCACACACATAGGAATGAGTTGAACCAAGGTCAATCAGAGCAATTACACTAGTATTAAAGACAATAAATATACCGGTAATGACATCTGGAGATGAAGCCTCCTCTCGGGCACGAATGGCATAGGCTCTAGCAGGCACACGAGCCTCTGATTGAATAGTTGTATCTGAAGTCCCTCTCTGAGTGCCGCTCCTACCTCCCGCATTTTTGGGTGGTCTACCTCTAGCTACGGTACCGCTCGGTCTTGCACTCTGAGCATTATCCTTCTCAGCTAACTCCGGGCAATGCCGAATGAAATGATCCTGCAAACCACACTTGTAGCAAGCTCAGTTGTTGGACTTGCCCCAACATTCACCAAAATGTCATCTACCACACTGTTGACACTCGAGCTTATTCGGTTGAGTATTGCCAACACTAGCAATCGAGGTAGCTCGTGAACTCACTGGTGGTCGCTCTCGTATGGAAATCCCAACATTAGTCTTAGATCGGTTACTGTCATTTCAGAACTTCTTTGATGTCATCTGAGAAGTTTTACTTGCTGATCTCTTGCGAAAATCTCTAGCTTTGAATTCAGCTTTTCTTTTCTCTTTTCTGAGCTCTTCGGCCTTGCAAGCTCGCTCGACAAGTTCTACGAACTCTTTTATTTCAAGTATGCCGACAAGCAATTTTATGTCTTCGTTCAACCCCTCATCGAATCTTTTACACATAGCATCCTCGGTTGCAACACACTCTCGGGCATAATGGCTGAGTCTCACAAACTCACGCTCATAATCAGATACAGTCATACGACCCTGTTTTAACTTGAGAAACTCTTTGCGTTTCTGATCAATGAATCACTGACTGATATACTTTTTGCGAAACTCCGTCTAAAAGAAATCCCAAGTGACCCGCTCCTTCGGAACAATCGAAACCAAAGTGTCCCACCAATAATAGGCAGAATCCCGTAATAAGGATATAGCACATTTCAAGCACTCTTCGGGTGTACAAGATAGTTCATCAAAGACACGAATAGTATTATCGAGCCAAAATTCAGCCCGCTCAGCATCATCAGTAGCTGTGGCTCTAAACTCTTCAGCTCCGTACTTTTTGATTTTATCAACAGGAGGCTTATTTAACCTCTCAGGATTAACAATTGGGGGTACCACAGGTAAAGTATTTGGGTTCGGGGGTAGTTGAACAGCCAGATTGGTCCGGATATACTGATTAAACCAATCATTCATTATACTAAAGAAGGCTTGCTTAGCCGCCTCATCTTGGTTACTCGTAGCTAGTCGAGATTCAACCGGCGCGGTCCTTTGCGCGGGAGCAGGCGCCACACTCTCGACATCATCAGCTACAACCCGCTCAGGATCAGGATCCATTTACTATATAAAAAGAGAAAACATATTTCGTTGTCAAAAGTCATCACACTATCATAATAAAGATGTCTATGGCATGTATAGCTAGACTCACACGCGCTACGTTAGTCCGAGAACCGACTAAACCGTAGCTCCGATACCAATCAAATGTAACACCCCTAACCTGTATCCGTCGCCGGATTAGGGTTACGAGGCATTACTTATCATAACATAACCCAAAACAAGTATTCATAAATAAATAATTATATACTTATAAAAGTTTTATATAGACATATCATATTACTTTAATACTAGTTTAAATCAAATGAACTTCCATCACATAATTATCGAATGCCTAATTCATTATCAGACCTACTTCAATCATATCACATTCCATCATAAATGAACAAACTTCATTTATAATCATATCATATCACTTGCACATAGTTACATATCAAACATATACCTATCATTTATTTTATCAAATGTTGAAACCAACTAACATGCATCAAAACTAAACTACTTATTTTTAATATACATAAAGATCGAAATATATATATATACATTTCATGCATAATATTCGCTATTCATATGGTCATAACCGAATACTTAATAGGTAATAATGAACTTTCATAGCATGCTTTAAACATTAACTTACATATCACTAATCCATATAACCAAATTCGCATAAAAGGCATTTTTGATCAAATAGCAAATGACACTATTCATTTGATCATTGAAATTTCATCATCCGAATATGTACATGCTATAATCACTTTACTAAAAAAAATTATCCATTATCAAAACCTAATATACATATACCAGGACCTGATTTAACCGAATCTAGGATATACCAATTTCATTACCAAGTGCCGAACATACAATCATATTATAAATCACCTCTCTCATTATTAATATAGAAGAATCATCCGGATCGACATATCTTATTTTAACCAAAAACATATAAATCCAAACTCATTACACACATACATTCATATAACATGACCGATTGACACAATCAAGATATATATATATAACTTATATCACCGTTCATATTCATCATGAAACTTATTTGCCAAATTATACTAAGGTTGGGGTCACAATTTTGCAACTAATGTGTAACTCAGTAATCAATCTACCATATAACCAAACATCAATCACATACACATCATGAAACATACCTTCATCATAACATAATAACATGGCCGAATTCACATAAGTCCAAAATATCATATTTTAGCCATTTTCGCATGGCATACATAAATACATATATATACACATCATTTGTAACATCTCAAAAGGTAATATATCCTATACATGCCATAAACTTTAAGTTTAACCTCAAAAAGGTACCAAAATATTGATGACAGTGTGACGAGCTTTAGCGATGATCCCCGAGCACGTAACGAACACCGAAGTAAATCTAAAATATGAAAACAACCAAACACTAGGTAAGCTTTAACAGCTTAGTAAGTTATAAGCAATTATGTAACAATGCATTAAAACATTAAATTAGAAAAATTCTTTTCACAGTTCATGACCCTTAGGCCGAATATACCCACATTCAATAATGGTTTTCACATAGATCTATAATCCAATTCATATCTCAAAACAAATACATATATATATTTGTACAAGCCTATATATATATATATTACCTACTAAATTTCTTATTTACATTTCAAACCATATAAATCACAAATTGATACGTATAATACATAGTTTTCATTTGAACAACCAAAACTTACCTTACTATCCATATATGATATGTCATCACATACCTGCTCATTTTATTTCGCTTAATCTTTCCAATAATCGATATCCCTGATGAATCAATAAACCCGTATACTCAATGCCAAATCCTGTAACGTATCGCACACTTAGTGCCATCACATTAATAATTCGCAAACTTAGTGCCAAATTCTCGTAACGTATCGCACACTTAGTGCCGTTACTATTAATATCTCGCACACTTAGTGCCAAATAACTGATTTCGCACACTTAGTGCTCGGTATTTACATTCGCACACATAGTGCAATACTCAAACTTGTTACTCTTTTAAATAAGCACATATATATAAAACTTAAACCTCAATTACCCGTATATATTTACTAATTATCTATTTAATCTCTATAACAACATCACATTCGGCTATATTATTGACATATATATATATATCACATTCGACCATATATTCCTCTCACAACCAATATTACATTCGGCAATGTCACATTGTATATATATACTTCCAATTAAATACATGTACAACATCATAGTTAAAAATTCAATTTAATTCAATTGCTTAAAAACTTACCTCGAGTATCGACGGACTTCGTTTTCCGACTATTCAATTAACTTCTCTTTTCCCTGATCCAATCCCGATTCTTTTTGTTCTTGATCTAAATAATTCAAATTAAGCACATTCAACATATTTTCATTCAATTTAGTCCAAAAACACATAATCAGGCAAATTACAATTTTACCCCTGACATTTTACATTTTTTACAATTTAGTCCCTATAGCATAAAACACAAAATATGCAAAATTTGCACACACCATGCTTAGGGCGAATGCCACCAATGCTTATACAAGTCCATACATTTCATTTATTTTGCATTTTAGTCTCTCAAAAATTTATTTTTGCAATTTAATCAAAATCACTCCATTCCATCAAAAATTCAAGAACAAAACTTGTTAATCTAACACATATAATCAATATTTCATCATCAAACTACAAAAACAACAAGCTTTCTTCAATGGCAATTCACGAAATACACAACCAAATAAAAAATTCAAGCATGAGCTAGCTAAATCACATACGAACGATCTCAAAAACG
Source organism: Gossypium sturtianum (assembly GCA_025698515.1). Lineage (NCBI taxonomy): Eukaryota > Viridiplantae > Streptophyta > Magnoliopsida > Malvales > Malvaceae > Gossypium > Gossypium sturtianum. The sequence continues at coordinate 64,859,771 of CM046946.1, read as the reverse complement.
TAAAAATTATCAAAAACTGAGCTAAACACGTACCTTAATCAAGCTCAATCAAGGCCGAATGGAGCTAGGTCTTATTCTTTCTCTTTTATTTTGTTTTCGGTCAAAACAAGAAGAAGATGAACACTTTTCATCTTTTATCTATTATATTCAATTTAATAAATTATCATATTATAAATTATATCGTTACAACATTTAAATATAATAAAAAATTTCCAATCACTATTTCATGCAATTTTGGCCGGCCATTAAGCTCAAATATGGCTAAATTATCCTACCAATACTTTAATTTATAAAACCATAATCAATTCAGTACTTACACATTTAACCACCAAATTTTCCTTTTATGGAATTAAGCCCCTTTTCACAATTAAGCACCAAAACGATCAAATTTTAACACGAAAATTTTGCACACATCAATTCACACATAATAAACATGGAAAATAATATTAAAATATTTTTCTGAGTCAGATTCGTGGTCCTGAAACCACCGTTCCGATTAGGGTTAAAAAAATCGAGCTGTTACACGCCACTTGCCACTAAGCCACAAGCTCCTCTTGTGTTATAAATTATCCAAAAAATATTCTTAAAACTTACCCACTAACATCAAGGCTCCTTTAAGAGAAAAACATAAATTTTTGCTAAAGCCCAAGTTTGAACCCAAGACTTCTCCAACACTCCCAAACACTCCTAATCACTTAACCATTAAAGCAACCACCAATTTGTGATATTTCTTGCACACATAAACTTTTATGTGCAGCCTCTTAGCGGCTCCCATGCACAAGGCCCAACACTTCTAGGCCCAAAAATTCGGGGCGTTATAACTCACCCCTCCTTAAAGAAATTTCATCCCCAAAATTTCCAACTAACAGGGTGGTTGTGTAACAACTACACCCCTACGCTACCGCTGCGCACTCTCATCCCAATAACACTAATACACTTTTAACTTAATCTTGAAACCTCTTACACACAACTAAACATCTAACCACAGAAGCAAACAAATATTTATCACACATGCACACAATTTCTATATTCAAACATCACATCCAAACAAAACACACCTGACTTAAAAGGGACTCTGCAATCCCGAACCCGATGCTCCTTAGACCCGCATCTAAGACACGCTCCTGACTTCCTCCAGCATTCACCCGGATGGCGCGTTTTGCAATGCTCGCAAGCCGAGAAAGTTCAGACGCTGCCTTAACGCGTTTCACGTAACGAGGCTCCCGCCTGAGAGGACTTTGATCCTCTTTCTGCTGCAGACTCAGAGCACCTAGCACGAAGTGTTTCACCATACGCCTTAACTCCCGCTCAAACACTTCTTCCAAAGACTTCCCTTACCAACTGGGTCAGTGCCTCCGTACCAAGCTCCGGGTTATCGCTACCCAAAGTTGGCAGACTTACCTCGACCCGTCTCCTGAACCATCTTATGTTCCAGAGAGACGGGCTACTCCTCGCGACTTTGCTTGCCTTCGGAATCCATCACAGTATTGTTGCTAGCTAAAAAAAAAATTGATTTCCAAAACATACACTGAATAAATACAAAATCTAATTTTAAATACTGTCTAACAGAAAACTTACGGAGTCGGCACCGAAGACTCGGTAAACCACCCTTTCAGAAAAACATTCAATACAACATTTCAAAAACTTCAACTCTTTTCAAACCTTTCCGAAACAATTTTTTTAGAAATTTAATTTTTAAGACCCAATCCACAGCCGAGTTTTGTAACCTGGCTCTGATACCACTAAATGTAACACCCTAAACCCAGCCTAGAAGTTAGGCCCGAATCTAGCGTGTCACATTGAAGTGTTATTCGAAAACCGTGTTTTCATTGAAAACCCTTATTATTTAAAAGCTCAAGTAAAATCCCAGTTACATTAGTTTATTTTGAAAATGTGGTACATTGAAAAATTATTAATTTTATTCCCAAAATATCTTTTTAGTTGTGGAAGCTAATTTTGAGAGTAATCTATTTACGAAAAATATTAAGTCGCGAAACCATTTCAAAAATATTGCAAAAACGTAGTGTTGTTTTAAAAACAGTTAACATTTTGGAAAATCGTGATTTACTTCTAACGGATATAATTCAAAGTAAATAAAAACCCCAAGTTAAAATCCAGAACCTTAAAGAGGCCTTATTACAAAAATTAAAATTCAAAACGGAAACTAAAGCATAAATGAAGTCCCAAGACAGCCGTGTGGCCATCTCCGAGTCTCTCGCAGCATCGATCCTCCTAATGCTGGGGATTACATGCACAGTTAGAAACGGGGTGAGTTTGTGAAAACTTAGTGTGTAATCCCCTCCTAACTAAAATAGTTAGTATAATGCATGCATTCGAGAACCATGCGGGCCGGAGCCCAATTATAGTAACAGCAGAATGTGTGTGGGTCTAAGCCCAGTACAATTTCACTCGGGCCTCAACCCTTATCAAAAATAATTGGGCCTAGCCCAAACCAATAACAGAACAAGTGGGCCTAAGCTCAGTACAGTGACAGATCTCATAACAGATATGCAATAGTATGAGGATGCATCCCACCCCGATCCAGCCAACACACCACCCGTACAAACCCTACACTTATGTGGGGATAAAATCGACCCACCCAGCCAGCACAACAATGTTAGCACTGGTTGCGGCCCTAACTAAAATCGCAACAAAGCTGCTAGTATATATATGCGGCTCAAAGCCTTCAGTAGCGGTATTATAATTGGCACAAAGCCATCAGTAACTTTATTATGTTTGGCACATAGCCATTAGCGACGGTAATATAATCGGCACACAGCCTTGGGTAAATATGATCGACACAGAGTCATCGATATATATGTTAGGCAAATAGCCATTGGTAAATACGATTGGCACAAAGCCATAATCAAGATGGCATAGAGCCATATTTAGGTTGGCACAGAGCCATAATCGACACGCGCTTTAAGCCGTCCGTCGGGTCCACGATCATCTCATGCGACCGCATGACCTTAACAGATCAATACTGGATCCACAGTCGTCTCATGCGACCCGTGCGACCCTATCAGAACTTCCTCCGTATCAATGTCCCAACCCCACGCAATATGTCGTGTATGTCATGCTCAATCATTACACGTGTATGCAAAATGGCCATGCTCAGTAACAGTCATTTAAACATATATTAAAAGCATATCAGTCACACGACCACAGTCAAGTCAGTCAAATTTACAGTCTAAGTTAGTCATTTACCCACAAGGGCAAAATAGTCATTTTACCCTATAAGGGTATTTTGATAATCCTACCCTACAGGGGTATTTCGGTAATTTTGCAAATCGAGGGTATTTTAGTAATTTTGCAAATGGGGGTATTTCAGTAATTTTGCAAACTAGGGGTATTTCGTTAATTTTACAAATTAAGGGTATTTTGGTAATTTTACCAATCGAGGGTATTTCAGTAATTTCACAAATTGAGGGTATTTCAGTAATTTTGCATATTGGGGGTATTTCAAAAATTTTGCAAATTGGGGGTATTTCAGTAATTTTGCAAAATGGGGGTATTTCGAAAATTTTACAAATTAGGGTATTTTAATAATTTTGCAAACCGGGGGTATTTCAGTAATTTTACAAATCGAGGCTGTTACGGTCATTTACTAACCTCTAAGAAGGTCTACAATCGCCTTGAGTGACTTATGTAATCTAACTGGTCATGACAGTGTAAATGGGCCCAAGGCCCATTACTCGGCCTAAGTGGGCCCACACGCTCGGGTGACCCATTCAGCCCCAAATTAGATGCGGCTATGTGTACACCATAGACCAGTTCCTTATTAGTCACTTACAGTAGATTTTATCCATGTGGGCCCCACGAGCCCCTTGGGCCCACACCGCCCATTTAGGCCCAACAAGGCCGAGAACTACCTAAGTCATGTGCGCGACATGACAAGTCTATCTACGTCCCACTTAACATTGAAGTTTACCTACGCGGGCCCACGGGCCCATACGGCCCATTCCGGCCCAAGCCCATGAGATCGCTCATGGCGACCTTCCTCGTCGTACGCCCACGTTTCGTGAGCTCAGTTGATCACATGGGCGCTCGCACGCTCATGTGGCCCAAAAGCCTAATCCTTCAGCTTTTCGGCTTTTCAGAAATGCAGCATTTCGGCATTTGCCGCTACAGCTAGCACCGTGCGAAAAACATTCACACTCTATCGGCTTTTGACCGATTAGCAATTACGGTACTAATACACACCTTAATAGAATACTATATGGTTTAATTCTCTTAGGTTACGGGCTAGCGTTGACCTCCTTGTCCCTTATTGAAAACCTGCATTATAAGCAGATTCAATTAACAGAATAGATTAACCGAGTGGATTACACCCACTTGTGATGAATACAGAACAACATAACCCCAAAGTAAGGAAGGATAGCATTCGGCCTTACCCCAGGTTACTCAACTAAGTACTTACCTACAATCTGGAAAAGAGCGAGAGGTTCCAACCACTTCAAGCTTTAGATATTTCCCCCACTCTCAAGGGGTTCTAAAACTTGATAACACCACACCTAACAGAGAGGAAGAAGAATCAGCAACAAGACAGAGAAGGGTAAGATACATTCGGCTTTTAAGCAGTACAAGAGTAGAGTACTTCGAAAATGGTTAGAGAAAATAAGAATGAGTCGAATCCACTTACCGCTTGCCAGAGATCAATTGTTAATCCAAAGACTGATTAAAGAGATGCAAAGGAGAAAAAGTCAGTAGAAGGTGTAAACAAGGGATGAAACTGAGTAGCAAAGGGTTTTATTCGGCTAAATCCTGGAAGGGAGGAAAAGAAATATTTGAGATAGGCAAAAGGGTTGTATTCGACTTTAGAGAGAAAGGAAAGGAAGGAAAGTAAATGGAGAGGAAGAAGAATCAACAATCGGCTAAGTCAATTGCTTGAGTGAAGGATTGAGAGTATTCGAGCAACAATGGTGAAGAGTAAAAAGAGAGATGTCGAAGAAGGAGAAAAGTGAAAAGATTCGGCAGGTTGAGTAGAGAAAGACTCGGTCACAAGAAAAAGCAAAACAATCCCACAAAGTACTTGAATGGTACTCTCCCCAATTCGGCTAGAAAATAGAGGGGAAGAGTTAAACGCAACACACCAAAACAAGTGCTAAATTTGACCTTTGAGACGAAAAGAAAAGGAAACAAAACCCGAAAGCGAAAAGAAGAAAATTCGGCAATGCCTACTTTTCAAAAAAGAAAAAAACAAAGTGACCAAAAGCCGAAAAATGCACAAAACCGAACTCTCAATTCCCTAAATAAATTCGACTACCCACTCCCCAACCACTTCTCATCCCATAGTTCCCTTCTATTATCTCTCCTTAATCTACTCCCCACCTCCCATTCAAATACCAAGACCAATTCAAACCTTCACCAAGTAGAATTTCACTCCAACTCAACTTCTAGCTCAGTAAGCAGTAAAATAAATTACTCTTTTGAGCAGGGAGAGACTTGAACCTCTGACCTCCTTGCCCCCTTGTGATGCTACCTCCTTTCCAGTCCACCACACGCCACTTTCCACTAAGCCACAAGCTCCTCTTGTGTTATAAATTATCCAAAAAATTTCTTAAAACCTACCCACTAACATCAAGGCTCCTTTAAGAGAAAAACATAATTTTTTGCTAAAGCCCAGGTTTGAACCCAAGACTTCTCTAACACTCCCAGACACTCTTAATCACTTAACCATTAAAGCAACCACCAATTTGTGATATTTCTTGCACACATAAACTTTTATGTGTAGCCTCTTAGCGGCTCCCATGCACAAGGCCCAACACTTCTAGGCCCAAAAATTTGGGGCGTTACAACCGAAGTACAATAGGGGCACGTAAGTGCGATCAGGGGTACCGAAGTACAACAGGGGCTCGTAAGTGCCATTAGGGGTACCAAAGTACAACAGGAGCACGTAAGTGCCATCAGGGGTACCGAAGTACAACAGGGGCACGTAAGTGTGACCAGGGATACCGAAGTACAACAGAGGCACATAAGTGCGATCAGAGGTATAATTATATAATAATTAACCACTTGACTATAAAATACAAATACATAAGGAAATCAAATTATATAATTTAACTACTATGAGTTTACATTGAAACTATCGCGAAGGAGTACGATCAACTAATCCAAAAATTTCGCCTTCCCTCGATTTAAATCCGGTTGAGTTATATCTTGATCTAAATAAATAAATTCAATAAATTGAATAATTATTTATTCAATTCAATCCAAATTTACATGTTAGCAAAATTACACTTTTTCCCCTACACATTTGATTTTTTTTCAATTTAGTCCTTAAGCTCAATAAATGAAATTCATGCAAATCCATTCCTAACCCAAGCTAGCTAAATTTCATATAGGTCCCTGTCAACTCATAAAATTCATTATTTCACAATTTACACCATGAAGTTTTCACATTTTTCAGCTTAACCCCTAATTGACATTTTCAACAAAATTCACTTTACAAAAGTTGTTTACCTAACAACATATATTCATTTTATTCCACCAAATATCAAATTTACATGATTTCATTCATGGAAACACCCTAAACTTTTAACAATTTTGCAAATTAGTCCCTAGGCTAGCTAGATTAAGCTACAACGACTTCAAAAACGTAAAAATCATTAAAAACAGAGTTAAAATTCATACCATGCAATCCCAAAAGCTCAACCGCACTTTCAAGCTCCAAAAATGGGGTTTTCCAAGCCTAATTTTGGTGGAGAAGAAAGCTCATGAAGGTGAGCACTAAATTTTCTATTATTTGTTTTATGATTATTTTACTAATTACCATTTTAACCATAGTTTTTAACCTTTAAAAATTAACTAAACCATGCCCATTTTTGTCCATTAACCATATCAATGGTATAATTAAAACATAAAACCTCCAACCATTTAAATTCATAGCTAATAACTCCCTTTAATTTATAGAACTCAAGTTTTGCACCTTTTGCAATTTAATCTTTTTTATCGAATTAAGCATGCAAACGGTAAAATTTCTCAACGAAATGTTTATACGATACTACTAACATGCTTTAAACATTAAGATAATAAATAAATAGATATTAACAAATCAGATTTGTGTAATACTATAAAACGTGGAAAAATAAAATAGAGTAAGCTATATAGCTTAGTAAGCTCATATGCAAGAAATAAGCAGATCTTACCATACATTGCCATGCAAGTGACATAATATGAAATAATTTAATTTACAATAAATCTCATGGACATAATTTACTAAATCGCATCTTACCAAGGTTTCACCATTTTGTGAATTCAACCATCACAAGTGTTACGTACCTACCTGTGCTATCTTGTAATAATTTCACACTTATCCTCATCTTTGACATACCCGTTGAACCACTTGGAATAATATCGGATACCCGGGAAATCTCTCACACAAAGTTTCACATGTGGAGCCATTGCTACCTCTTTATCAATACACATGTATATGCTCGCTCTCGAGCCATCAGCTGGTCTGCTCACACAAGCTGTCAGTCAAGACGTAGCTACACGGTGCTGCTCACACAAGCTGTCAAGTAACCGCAACATATGCCAGAATACTCAGCCACCGGTAGAATGTACATGTCCAGCACCCGGATCACATAACATAATATCCTAGTGACATGTCACTTGTATCCTAATCTATTCCTAAGGTTCAATCGGGATTTTTTGCTTGCTGAATCATTGTCGAACGTGTTCGTAGAGTAGTTCATACAATTTATGAAATATTAAATTATTTAAAATGCAATTAGAAAGATGCTTATTTAACATATGAACTTACCTCGGTTACAAAAACGGCGTAAAGGATCTATTCGTCAATTACTTTATTTTTTCCCCCGATCTAGACTCGAACTTCATTTTTCTTGATCTATAATACCACATTTAACTTATTTAATCATCACATTATTCAATATAGCCCAAAAAAAAACTTATGGAAAAAATTACAATTTTGCCCCTAACATTCAATTTAGTAAATTTTGTCTTTATTTACCAAATTACTAAAATACCCCTAATGCATAACTTTAAAATTTTACCTAGCCATGTACATTTTTTTCCACCCTAAAGTATAATGGTCTAATTACTACATAAGGACTTCCAATTAAAATTTCAAAGCAATTAGACACCTTTAATGTAACAGCCCGTTTTTGGTCAAATTGGAACAGTGGTATCGGGACCACGAATCCAAAGTTGAAATATTTATTTTATTATTATTATAATGTCTACATCATGATATTATGTTTGTGTGAAAATTTTGTTAAGAAATTTTATTGTTTGAATGCTTAATTTGGTAAAAAGGATTAAATCGCGTAAGGTGTAAAAGTGTTGTTCTAAAAGATTAAAGTATCTATTAGCTATGGATTATATAAGTGAAAGTCCTTATGTTGTTATTAAGTCATTATTATAGGTAATGGACATTTATGGGCATAAAACAAGTGAATTTTAATGTTTTAAACCAAGGTTAATTTAGTAAATTATGTATTAATGATAAAATAAATAAAATCAAAATATGTATCATCTTTTAGTTTCTTCCTCAACCGAAAATTAGGGCTAGAAAAAAAACATTTCCATTCCTTTCATTCAGCCAAGCTATTTTGGGCAATTAAGGTACGATTTTTATCCCCTTTGTAATGATTTCTATGTTTTTGTGATCGTTACATCTAGTACTAGCTAGCCCAGGGACTATTTTGCTAAACTGTTAAAGATTTTGAATGATGCCATTGATGAATACATGTGTATTTTGAAGTTTCTTGATAGATTATGAATGCTTGTTGTTAAATCTACAAGTTTTGTAAAGTGATTTTGAGTAAAAATGCAAAATGGGGATTTATTTGTGAAAGTGTGAAAATGTGTCGTTAAATGTGTGAATAAATGAAAAATATGGGCTGCTAGGGGCATTATGGTAATTCAACTAGCATGGGTATATTTGGAATTTCATTAATTTGTGATTTTATGAAATAAGGACTAAATTGTAAAAATGTAAAAGTTTAGGGGCTAATGTGTAAATTAGCTCAAATGTATATTTTGGATTGAATTTAATAAATAAATGATTAAATGAGTCAATTTTGAATATATTTAGATCAAGAGAGGAGAAATGCAGACTTAGATCGAGGAAAGAACAAAGTTACGGAATAGTTGACTCAATTCGCCGTTTTAGCAACCGAGGTAAGTTCGTATGCAATGAGATTTTTTTATGATTGTGTTTAAATGCTTTGATATTGCACGAACTGTGGAAACAAAAATTTGGACATGTTCAACAACGGTTCGAGAACGATTCAGCAATAGATTGAAAGTGATTCAACTACGATTTGGTATTGAAATCCCGATTAAACCTTAGGAATAGTTTAGGATACTAGTGACAGGTCATTAGGGATACTTTGAGTTGGCTTCAGGCCATGATTTAGCACTTTGGGTGCGAGATAAATCGATTTGGTTTCGGGCCATGTAACAACCTAGAATTAGGGGTTCTGCATTTTATATTTTTCTGTGTGCTTGGCTTGTTCTGCTTGCTATTTAGATGTGTTTGGGGGTCCTGGAGAGGCTCGGGTTCAAGCTAGAGCCTTGGTGAAATTTTAGTTTTTGGGCTTAAAGGGCAGAGAGCTGGTGGAGGCAGGACATAAGATTATTTGCGTGTGCTTGTTGACACAAATGAGCTTGCATCCAAGTGGAGGTGGCGTCACTTGTAGGAGAAAAGGGGAGGAGTTCGAATCCCATATGCCACACTATGGAGCTTTATTTTTGGCGTCAGGATGGAGAGGAGGTAGCTTTCGGCTGGGACTCTTCTAGGAGGAGTTTGAATGAGTCAACAAGTTCAAAATGGATGGTGGAGAGGTGCTTTAGGAGTTTGAATTGGTCAACTAATTCAAATGGGTGATGGAGAGTGAAACAAGGAGCAAATCGTGGGTGTGGGAGTGAGGTGATAGTTGGCCAAAAATAGGAAGTGCTTGGGGGGAAGTAAATTCGGTCAAGAGTGGTCTTTGATGGGAGGAGCTTTCAGTTTTGGGGTATTGTGTGTGTGCCGAATTTTGGAGCATATTTCTGAGTAGTAGTGCAAGTGTGAGCTTTTCTTTTCTTTTGTCGATTGGGGTCAATTCTAGTCTCATTTCCTTTTGTCAAAACTTAAGTCTTTGGAGTGGCTTCCCTTCATTTCTTTTTTTTTCTTGACTTTCTGGTATTAGCCGAATCTTGAGAGTGACCAATTGTGCATTTGTTCTTTTCTTCATCCATACCTATCATCTGTCTTCTCGTTTCTTCTCATAGCCGAAACCTTGAAGGAGTTTCATTGTCATCCTTTTATTCTCTTCTTAAGCCCAATAATCCCTTTGGTCCCAATTGAATCGGATTCACCTTCATTTCTCTCTTTTCATAAAAGCCGAATCTCCTTTTCCTTCTATTTCTTTCGTCTTCTTTCTCTTTTCTTCTCTGCTCCTCTATCTCCTTCTTCACTAACCGAATCTCTGTTTCTTTTTCATCTTGAATCGATGCTGCTCGAGTAGCCTAAGGCGTGAAGGGCTATTTTTCTGCCGAATCTATTTTAGCTTTTCACCACCATTATCATCACAAGGTAACTTTGTACACTATCTTTTCCTTCTCTAAGTTTTCCTTTAAGCCGAATACTCAAGGGCAACCTTTGACTGTTAGGCCGAACCTCTCACGACTCATCTTTGATTTAGGGGCGAATCAGTTGTTGTGCGGTTCATCACTTATCAAGGTAAGGAGTCATTTCTTTTCGGGTTCTCTGCTATTTTTTCCTTTCTGTTGCAGTCTGCCTTAACCAAATTTCCTTATTAGCCAATCAACGTTTCTCTTTGAGTACTGATCAAGGCTCTCTTCACGGATGCGAGTGCTAGTCAATCTAACGAGGAGAGTGGACCCGTAGTCTCTGCTCCTAATTTTAAACGACGTGCTGTGTCGGTGGTTCGAGACTTTCCACCGGGTTGTGGTAGGGAGCCAGCATCAGCCTGGGATAAACAAATCGCGGTTGTTTCTTCTAGTGAGAGTGTCAACGATCTAGAGTGTTTAGTTTTACGCGTAATCACATGTGTAATGCTCACACTTTTCTTTATTACTTTGCGTTAATAACTGTGTTGGCTGAAAGCCGAAACAACTGTATAGACAGTTGAGATACCCTTGTGTGAAATGTTGGAGACACCAGGTAAGTACCGTTATGATTGCCTTTCGTATAACATGATTATGTGTGATTTGATTATCTGCTGTATATTGTTAATATGTTTGCATGGGCTTTAGGATATGATTGAAAAGGGAAGTGTGATTCAGTGACTTTTGTCACAGTGGTTTGGAACCACAGTGGTTTGGAACCGCATATACATTTATCAGTGACTGTCACAGTGGTTTGGAACCACAGTGGGTTGGCCCAACATACATTTATCGATGGATCGTCGCAGATGGTTTGGAACCACAGTGGTTTGGCACCACATATACATTTATCAGTGACTCTGGCACAGTGGTTTGGAACCACAGTGGCTTGGTGCCACGGGTGTTTGGCTGATTCAGGTGATGTAGAGGATGGAAAACTAGGTTGGGTGGGTTGCATTGCATCCAATTTCGATATGCTATGTTGTGAGGGCTAAAGCCTAATGTGCATCTGTGGGCTTAAGGCCCAGATTATGTTATAGGGGAATTATACACCTGAGTCTTGGTGACTCACCCTCTCGCTTAATTTTGCAGGTAACCCTTAGTTGCAGATTTGGAGCCGAGGTGGACTTTGAGGTGGCTATGCATTACTACTTCCGTAAATATTTCATTCCATTATTTTAAACTTACTTTTATTTTGGGTTTTTGCTATGAAATAAGGCCTCCATAACTTTAATTTGGGTTTTGCTTTAATACTGTTTATACATATTTTATGAAATGTCAAATATGGAGTTTTTCTAAAATAAAAATATAACCAACCATTTTATTTTTCAAAGTGTTAACAAAAGATGACAAACGAATAACTAATTAATTCAGAAAACTTTCTTAAATACCTCAATAGTGCTTTCAAAATATCACGTTTATGAGAATCCCTAATTTCCACTTTCGTAAAGCAAACCTGTTAATGACTCATAGTTCATATTAATAAGAAGTTGGTAACAAACCCTTAAAACTGAATTTAATTTTCAAGATGGAAACTCAAAATGGAAAGTTTTCTAAATTGCGATGTTTCTTTAATATTTTCAAAACTATCATTCCCTGTGACATACCAGATTCGGTCGTAACGTTTAGACCGAGTTTGGAGTGTTACAATTTTTGTATCAGAGCCAAGGTTGCAAAACTCGGCTGTGGAATGGGTTCAAAAATGTTTTCAAGTTGGTTTGGAATATGATTTAGAAAAATACATGTTTTCTGGAAGTATGTCACCCGAGTCTCCGGCACCAATCCGTACTATAAGTTTTTCTGATAACTGCTTGATTTCTTGTGAAAAGATTATATTATGTTGTGATTGATAGTTTTAAGGGATTCAACTTTAGAGATTGAGACCTTTAGAAATATGTTTTGCGAAAAACTACTTCTAATTCTATTTTCATAAGACTATCCGGTAATAAACAGTGGAAGATATACTAATTCATAAAATTTTAATCAGATTAAGTCGATTCCGTAATCATGAGCGCTAGAGGACGTGGACATGGTATGCGCGGTCGTGGTAGAGGCCGGGGTATTGAGGCTGAACCCTCAGAATCAGGGCATGGGCCGGAAGGCAAAGTGCCAGCATCACCAGTAGTGGAAGCGGGGTCTCAGGACCGAACTAGAGGGGAAGATGCTGTGTCCCAAGCTATGATGCGTGTTCTAGAGCGGGTTACTGGAGCAAGCACAGGATCAGTAGCTCGAAAATCTATTCCTGAGTGACTCTGAGCTAATGGGGCCGAGATATTCATGGGTATTTCTGGGGTGGCTCCTAACGTAGCTGAGTATTGGCTGGAAGCGATTGAACAAATCATGGACGATCTTGACTGTACCGTAGAGGAAAAGTTGAAAGGAGTAGTGTCCCTCCTTCGAGATGAGGCATACCAGTGGTGGCTCACGGTAAGGGATGGTACATCAGCGGACCGTATTACCTGGGATTTCTTTAAGACAACGTTCCAGGAAAGGTACGTTGGGGTGAGTTACGTGGACGCTCAGAGAAAGGCATTTTTAAACTTGGTCCAGGGGAATAAGTCAGTGGCTGAGTATGAGGCAGAGTTCCTATGTTTAAGTCGTTATGCCCGGGGTATCGTCTCAACTGATCACGAGCGTTGTGTCTGATTTGAGGATGGTCTGAGGGACGAGTTGCGAGTACTAATAGCTCCGCAACGGGAAAGAGAGTTTGCTATTCTGGTTGAGAAGGCAAAGATAGATGAAGAGGTGAAGCGGTCAGAGAGACAGAATCAGGATAAGGATAGGGGTAGGAATAAGAGGAACTATGGGTCGTCAGGATCTGCTGGGGGTTTCCAAATGAAGCCTAGGTTTGATGGGTCGGGTCGAAAGGCGGTTCAGAATCGTTGGTCGGGCCTCTCAACCATGTGCTAGATGTGGGAATTTTCATTCGAGGGAGTGTTGGGCACGAAATGGAGAATGCTTCAGGTGTGGATCTGTAGATCATCTAGTAAGGGACTGTCCATAAGAGCCAAACAGGGCATGGCAAGTAGGTCAAGGATATGTCTAGTCTAGAAGAGGTGGGCAGCAACCACCGAGAGGTCGTGGTCCGGCCAGAGGAGGAAATAGTTTTGGTCGAGGGAGTGGAGCACCGGGTAGAGGTGCTGGGAATACAGATGTAAGACAGCCTGGGTTGGTTTATACAGCTAGACATCGAGATGATGGAGATGCACCGGACGTCATAACCGGTACGTTCCTTATTTTTGGGGTGCCATTTTCAGCTTTGATAGATATTGGGTCTACACATTCATATGTTGCTAGTACTTTGTCTGGAACTTTGAATATAGCATCTGAGGTTTCTTCTAGAGAAATGACTGTGATTGGCCCTTTAGGACAATCTGTAGCGGTGAACAAACTATTTAGGAGTGTGCCTTTAGAAGTGCAAGGGATTATTTTCCTGGCTGGTTTGATGGAATTGCCGTTCGGCGAGTTTGACTTGATTTTTGGTATGGACTGGTTAGTTAAGTATCGAGCAAACTTGGATTGTGCTGCTAAGCGCATTATATTGAAGACTCTTGAGGATAAGGAGGTACTGGTGATAGGTGAGAGAAGGAATTACCTGTCCAATGTGGTGTCTGCTTTAAAGGCTGAAAGGATGGTGCGAAAAGGGTGTGAGGCGTTTCTAGCTTTCGTCAGTGCTTTGGAGGCTAAAGAATTGTCTGTAAGAGATGTGAGAACGGTGAAGGATTTCTCAGACATTTTTCCAGAGGAGCTTCTAGGGTTACCTCCGGATCGCGAGGTGGAGTTCGACATTGATCTACTTCTAGGAACAGCTCTGGTGTCCGTTGCCCCATACAGGATGGCGCCGAAGGAGCTGGTGGAGCTTAAAGCTCAGATTCAAGAATTGTTGGACCGTGGTTTTATTTGACCAAGTGTGTCTCCGTGGGGAGCACCAGTGTTATTTGTTAAGAAAAAGGACGGGTCGATGCGGATGTGCATTGACTACAGGTAATTGAACAAGTTGACGATTAAGAACAAGTACCCGTTGCCAAGGATTGACGACTTGTTCGATCAGCTGCGAGGCGCTTAGATCTTCTCGAAGATAGACTTGAGGTCAGGGTACCATCAGCTTAAGGTCAAGGAGGCAGATATTCATAAGACTGCTTTTCGAAATCGTTATGGTCACTACGAGTTCTTAGTGATGCCGTTCGGGTTGACGAATGCACCAGCTGCATTTATGGATATGATGAACTGGGTATTTCAACCCTACCTGGATCGGTTTGAAGTAGTGTTCATAGACGATATTTTGGTATATTCAAGAACAGAAGAGGAGCATGATTCGCATCTTTGGATTGTTCTGCAGATTTTGAGAGAGAAGCAACTGTATGCCAAATTCAGCAAGTGTGAATTTTGGCTGAGGGAAGTTACCTTTTTGGGGCATGTTGTTTTTGCCGAGGGGATTAGGGTGGATCCCCGAAAGATTAAAGCTATTTTGGATTGGAAACTATCGAAGTCGGTAGCGAAAATTTGAAGTCTCCTTGGGTTAGCTGGATACTGCAGAAGGTTCGTTAAGGGATTCTCGTTGATTGCTGCACCATTAACCAAGCTATTACGGAAGGGGATACCGTTTGTTTGGACAGATCAACAGCAGGAAAGCTTTGAGAAGTTGAAGAAGATTTTGACGGAGGCACCAGTGTTGATTTAGCCTGAGGCTGGAAAGGAGTTTGTCGTATATTGTGATGCGTCGCACAGAGGATTAGGATGTGTGTTGACGCAATAGGGGAAGGTGATAGCGTATGCGTCTCGGCAATTAAGACCGCATGAAGTGAATTATCCCACTCATGATCTGGAATTAGCTGCGGTAGTGTTCGCTTTGAAGATTTGGAGACACTACTTGTATAGGGAGAAGTCAATTATCTTCACCGATCATAAGAGCCTGAAATATCTCTTTACCCAGAAGGAGTTGAATTTAAGGCAGCGGAGAGGGATTGAATTGTTGAAAGACTATGACTGCTCGATTGAGTATCACCCAGGTAAAGCTAATGTAGTGGCGGATGCGTTGAGCCG
The DNA here is from genome assembly GCA_025698515.1 of Gossypium sturtianum. NCBI lineage: Eukaryota > Viridiplantae > Streptophyta > Magnoliopsida > Malvales > Malvaceae > Gossypium > Gossypium sturtianum. Next base: position 64,844,150 of record CM046946.1, on the reverse strand, counting down.
TAAGGTGATATCAGATTTGAGGGCAATGTTTGCTCATCTCAGTTTGTATGAAGATGGAAGCTTGTTAGCCGAACTTCAAGTGAAGCCTTCTTGGGTAAGTCAGATTAAAGAGAGACAGATGTTAGACGAATTGTTAAGTTCTCGACTTCAGCAAGTGGAAGGTGATGAGACAGAAGATTTTGGTCTGAACAGTGATAGAGTGTTGTGCTTCCGTGGAAAAGTTTGTATGCCAAAGGATTCCAAATTGAGACCTAGGATTCTACAGGAAGCGCATAGTAGCCCATACGCTATGCATCCCGGTGGGAGTAAAATGTATCGAGACTTGCGTGAACAGTTTTGGTGGCCAGGTCTGAAGCAAGAAGTTACTGAGTTTATGAGTAAGTGCTTGACGTGTCAACAGGTGAAGGCGGAACATCAGTTGCCTTCGGGGTTGCTACAGCCAGTGAAGATTCCACTTTGGAAGTGGGAGAGAATAACGATGGATTTTGTTAGTGGGCTACCTCTTACGCCTACTAGGAAAGATTCAGTGTGGGTAATTGTCGATCGGTTGACGAAGTCCGCTCACTTCATACCGGTTCGTGTTGATTACTCACTACAGAAGTTAGCCAAGCTGTATGTAGCGTAGATTGTGAGGTTACATGGGGTACGGTTCATCATATCGCACAGAGACCCTAGGTTTACATCGCGATTCTGGAAGGCGTTACATAAAGCGTTGGGTAAAAGACTGGATTTCAGCACGGCGTTTCATCCACAGACTGATGGTCAGTCAGAAAGGGTAATTCAGATTCTGGAAGATATGTTGAGAGGTTGTGTTATCGACTTTAGGGGTTGTTGGGAGTATTTCTTACCATTGGCAAAATTTGCATACAACAATAGCTATCAATCCAGTATTTAGATGGCACCCTATGAAGCGTTGTATGGTCGTAAGTGTCGTACTCCTATCTGCTGGACAGAGTTGGGTAAGCGACAGTTGTGGGGTCCGGAATTGGTTTCAAAGACGGAGGAAAAGGTTAAGTTGATTCGGACTCGGTTGAAAGAAGCTTTCGACAGGCAGAAATAGTATGCAGATCTGAAGCGTAAAGAAATAGAATTTTAAGTGGGTGATCAGGTTTTTCTGAATGTTTCACCTTGGAAGAGGATTTTAAGGTTTAGACGAAAAGGCAAGTTGAGCCCCAGATTCATCGGGCCTTACCGAGTGTTGAAACGTGTGGGACCAGTAGCGTATCAGCTTGAGTTATCGTCGGATTTGAATAGGATACATGATGTATTTCATGTTTCAATGTTAAGGCGCTCTTGTTCGGATCCATCTCACATAGTGCCGGTAGAGGAAATTGAAGTAAGACCTGATTTGTCTTTTGAAGAAGAACCAGTGCAGATCTTAGATCGAGATGTTAAAGTGTTGAGAAGGAAGTCAGTTTCGTTGGTTAAAGTTTTATGGCGGAATAACGGTTCAGAGGAAGCCACGTGGGAGCCAGAGGATGTGATGCGACAGCAATACCCTCACCTTTTTTGATCAGGTAAATTTCGAGGCCGAAATTTCTTTAAGGAGGGTAGAACTGTAACATCCTAGAATTAGGGGTTCTGCATTTTATATTTTTCTGTGTACTTGGCTTGTTCTGCTTGTTATTTAGATGTGTTTGGGGGTCCTGGGGAGGCTCGGGTTCAAGCTAGAGCCTTGGTGAAATTTTGGTTTTTGGGCTTAAAAGGGGGAGAGCTGGTGGAGGCAGGCCATAAGATTATTTGCGTGTGCTTGTTGACACAAATGAGCTTGTGTCCAAGTGGAGGTGGCGTCACTTGTAGGAGAAAAGGAGAGGAGTTCAAATCCCATATGCCACACTATGGAGCTTTATTTTTGGCGTCAGGATGGAGAGGAGGTAGCTTTCGGCTGGGACTCTTCTAGGAGGAGTTTGAATGAGTCAACAAGTTCAAAACGGATGGTGGAGAGGTGCTTTAGGAGTTTGAATTGGTCAACCAATTCAAATGGGTGATGGAGAGTGAGACAAGGAGCAAATCATGGGTGTGGGAGTGAGGTGATAGTTGGTTAAAAATGGGAAGTGTTTGGGGGGAAGTAAATTCGGTCAAGAGGGGTCTTTGATGGGAGGAGCATTCGGTTTTGGGGTATTGTGTGTGTGCTGAATTTTGGAGCATATTTCTGAGCATTAGTGCAAGTGTGAGCTTTTCTTTTCTTTTGTCGATTGGGGTCAATTCTAGTCTCATTTCCTTTTGCCGAAACTTAAGTCTTTGGAGTGTCTTCCCTTTATTTCTTCTTTTCTTCTTCACTTTCTGGTATTAGCCGAATCTTGAGAGTGACCAATTGTGCATTTCTTCTTCTCTTCATCCATACCTAACTTCTGTCTTCTCTTTTCTTCTCATAGCCGAAACCTTGAAGGAGTTTCATTGTCATCCTTTTATTCTCTTCTTAAGCCGAATAATCCATTTGGTCCTAAGTGAATCGGATTCACCTTGTTTATTTGATTGTTGAAGGTAATGTTCTTCTTTTCTCTCTTTTCATAAAAGCCAAATCTCCTTTTCCTTCTATTTCTTTCATCTTCTTTCTCTTTTCTTCTCTGCTCCTCTATCTCCTTCTTCACTAACCGAATCTCTGTTCGAGACTTTCCGTCGGGTTGCGGTAGGGAGCCGACATCTGCCTGGGATAGACAAATTGCGGTTGTTTCTTCTAGTGAGAGTGTCGATGATCTAGAGTGTTTAGTTTTACGCGTAATCAGGTGTGTAATGCTCACACTTTTCTTTATTACTTTGTGTTAATAACTGTGTTGGCTGAAAGCCGAAACAACTGTATAAAAAGTTGAGATACCCTTGTGGGAAAGGTTGGAGACACCAGGTAAGTACCGTTATGATTGCCTTTCGTATAACATGATTATGTATTATTTGATTATCAGTTGTATATTGTTAATATGTTTGCATGGGCTTTAGGATATGATTGAAAGGGGAAGTGTGATTCAGTGACTTTTGTCAAAGTGGTTTGGAACCACAGTGGTTTGGAACCACATATACATTTATCAGTGACTGTCATAGCGGTTTGGAACCACAGTGGGTTGGCCCCACATACATTTATCAGTGACTGTCGCAGTGGTTTGGAACCACAGTGGTTTGGCACCACATATACATTTATCAGTGACTCTGTCACAGTGGTTTGGAACCACAGTGGCTTGGTGCAACGGGTGTTTGGCTGATTCAGGTGATGTAGAGGATGGAAAACTAGGTTGGGCTGGGTTGCATTGCATCCAATTTCTGATATGCTATGTTGTGAGGGCTAAAGCCTAATGTGCATCTGTGGGCTTAAGCCCAGATTGCGTTATAAGGGGAATTATACACTGAGTCTTGGTGACTCACCCCTCTGTTTAATTTTGCAGGTAACCCTTAGTTGCGGATTAGGAGCCGAGGTGGACTTTGAGGTGGCCATGCATTACTACTTCCGTAAAACTTTCATTCCTTTATTTTAAACTTACTTTTTTTTTGGGTTTTTGCTATGTAATAAGGCCTCCATAACTTTAATTTGGGTTTTTCTTTAATACTGTTTATACATATTTTATGAAATGTCAAATATGGAGTTTTTCTAAAATAAAAATATAAACAACCATTTTTTTTTCAAAGTGTTAACAAAAGATGACAAGCGAATAACTAATTAATTCGGAAAACTTTCTTAATTACCTCAACAGTGCTTTCAAAATATCACGTTTATGAAAATCCCTAATTTTGGCCAGTAAAGCAAACCTGCTTACGACTCATAGTTCATATTAATAAGAAGTTGGTAACAAACCCTTAAAACTGAATTTAATTTTCAAGATGGAAACTCAAAACGGAAAGTTTTCTAAATTGCGATGTTTCTTTAAAATTTTCAAAACTATCTTTCCCTGTGACATACCAGATTCGGTCGTAACGTTTAGACCGGGTTTGGGGTGTTACAGGCCATGCATATCGGCTGATTTGGCTTCGGGCCATGATATCAGAACTTTGGATATAAGTTACCTTGATTTGGCTTCGGGCCATGGTATAGGTACTTACCGTGTGAGACCCTTGAGTATCCGACTCCGATTCCGAATGGTTCAACAGGTAAATGAAAGATGTGGTTGAGTATGAGATTGGGACAAGATGGTATAGGTACGTACGAAAATGAATTGAGTATTGAAACTATGGAATTGATGAGTTCTTTGGTAAGTTATGTGGATGATCATTAATAGCTTTGTGATTTAATAGAATTGTTGTATATTGCTTTCTATTATTTGAATGATTAATGAATAGTGATATTTGCTCATTGTTAACATACGAGCTTACTAAGCTATATAGCTTACTTTGTTGCTTTTCCATGTTATATAGTGATTTCAAAGCTGGCTCGGATTCGGGGATCGTCGGAGACTTCATCACACTATCCGCTGACACTTTAGTACTTTTGAAACTATGTTTTGGGTCATATGGCATGTATAGGGACTTTGAGTCAATTTTGGTAAATGATGTAGCCATTTGAGTTTGCTTATAAATATCTATGTTTGGTTTGTATATAGCCAAGGAAGTTGGCATATCTTGGTTGTTTTGAATGTGTTTATAAATCTGCTAATGGTTTTGTTTTAGGTTTGGTAATTGACCTATCTTGTGAGATTGAGGTTGGATTTATGATGTTTAATGATATTAGGTATTTTGAATGTTAAAGGGTTGATAATTGGGAAGCTATATGCTTGTGAATTTGTACATGATAATGTATGTTTGGAAGGGTTTAGTTAATTGAATTGTATATGTGAATTAGGTATGAAATTAGTTGTAAATTATGGTATATTTGTGATTTGTATTGATGGTAAAGAAATGGTATGATTTGAACAATTGTTGATGGTATTTGGCTGCATATTTGTGTCTTGAATTTGTACCATTTGGATTGTTTAGGTACATGCAAATTTGGATGGCAAAATGGCTTGGTAAATAGCCTATTTTTGTCCACACAGGTAGAGACACAGGCGTGTGTCTTAGCCATGTATAACACATGGTTATGTTACACTGCCGTGTGTCCCCTGGTGTGGTTTTAGAAATCAAGTCAGAATGCTCCACACAGCCTCACACACGGGCGTATGACTTGGCCGTGTGGAATAAGTCAGTATACCGTACAGGTTTGACATGGCCTGGCACACATGAGTATATGGCCATTTTTAGGGGACACGGGCTAGTCACATGGGCGTGTGTGTTGGTCGTGTAACCCAAGTCAGAGAGTTACACGGGGTCAGACACGGGATGGGACACGACCATGTGCTCCCATTTTGAATGTCCACACGGCCTGTGACAGGGGCGTGTCTGGTGGTCGTGTGAGACATACGGCCTGGCCACACAAGCGTGTGTCCCCTGTTTTGAGAAAAAAATTCAAAGTTTCGTGAAAGTTACTTGAGTTATCAGTTTAGTCCCGAACAACTCCCAAAGCATGTTTAGGGCCTCGTAGGCTCATAATAAGGACCATGTGATTGAAATTGATTGATGATTGCTTGTAATGTTAAAATTTATGCAGAGTTGAATGTTTAATTGTTTTATAAGTCCGATAATACTCCGCAACCCTATTCCAACGTAGAATACGAGTGAGGGGTTTTACATTTAACTTATAGAATTCAAGTTTTGTACCTATTGCAATTTAGTCCTTCTAGACAAATTGAGTACTCAATCGAAAAAATTTCTTAACAAAATTTTCACACAATCATTCTATCATGTTGTAGACCTTAAATAAATAATAAAATAAATAGTTCTACTTCGGATTTGTGGTCCCGAAACCACTGTTTTGATTTGACCCAAAAACGGGCTATTACAACATTAGCCATTGAATTGAGTCTTTGTTAACTCCCAAACTAACCTTCAACACACCACTTGGACATAGCAAGTGAACATAGTGTTAATCATCAACAAAGTAGCAGAAAAAGCACACATAAAACACATGGGTTCACATGCAAAACACATCAGAGTTCACTACTATGCAAAACAATAATTCCAAACACTTAGAAATATCTACAGATTCACATCACACATAAAGGCTTCGCATCACAATTAGACATAGCTCGCATGCCTTATTATTACTAGAGATCGAAAACCAACACAAAAACATAGGCTCACAAATTAATATAGACTCGCACAAAACATGAGTTCACAATACATAACAGCTCGCATACAAAGGTTTTTATGTCTTAAGTTCACAAAACACCTAAATTGCTCATACATCGTAGATTCACTAATTACCAGGCTTTGGAAATAAGGAAAACATGAGTGAAAAAGTCTATCACAGATAAACAGGGTTAGCACCCATGTAAGGGTTTGCAAAGTTAAGGGGACGTATGTAATTTACAAATAGACTTGCATCAATAACATCGATTTACTACTTATAAAATAGAAGTCAAAATCCATAACAAGTTTGCATTAATAGAGTAAACTTAATAACATAGCATATTGTACTTTTATACTAAGAAAATGATTTGAAATTCAATTAATGATGTAATTTATTGTTCTAAATAGCATAAGAAAAGCCCATCACCCATCTTTATGGTTCGCCTGTATCAATCAAGTGCCTCGATAAATCATCGACCTCACCTATGCTATTCGCGATCTACTTACTTGAGAAGTGAGAGAAGAGTGGGTGAGTTCAGGGAGAACTCAGTGAATAATCAGAATCCATTAGATTATCCCTTGAAAATGATATTTGAAAAGAGTAGAAAACTTTAGTTTTGAAAATGTTTCACGTGTTGGGTTCGCATGTAAGGATGTGAAACCTAGTTCGCATCGAAAAACCTTATTTTTGTGAAACCAGTTTAAAAAAAAATACATAGAAATCCTTTCTTTTAAAAACTTGCTTTTAAAAGGGAGTCACATTAAAATCATACGATGCCATATTTCTTTTTAAAAATAAAACTGAAACTGGGTTATAACAGAGTCGTGACACCAACTTACACATAATAGAATTCATGAACAGAGTCGGCCTTAGGTTGCACAACTGGTTTTTAAAACAAAGACTTGTCTCATTGAATAAGTTATATCCAACCTAGCTCGCAAGGAGAACGCTAAATAAGGCATCTCACAATTATCAAAAAATCCCATGCTATCAACTAACATGTAGGGTGAGGCTTACAAAAGCTTATGCCAATAAAGGGACACGTAGGGTGAGACTTAAAATTGGTGAAAATTCATAGTATTGGTATACAAATCAGAAGGCTCACTAGGGAGCACACAGAATAGAAAGTTCACACTGAGGCAAAGCTAAACAGAGAGCTCCCATAAAGTAAGGCCAAATGGAGAGTTCGCACAAAGCGAACCAAACAAAGAGCTCACACAAAGCAGAGCCAAAGAGAGAGCTCGCACAAAGCAAAGCCAAACTGAGAGCTAAAACATTAGCTTATAAAAAGCTCACACGTTAAGTGCCTTTCAAAAACACAGTTTACAATCGTTCTTCCAAAACATTCTTATTATCAAAAGCTTGCATAAAAGCTCGCTTAAAATTGTCCTTTAAAATCATCTTTTCAAAATCGTAATTTTGAAAACAGAGTTCGTAGCTTAAAATAGAGCTTTTCAGAAATCTTAATTTTGGGTTTTGAAAACAATGTTTCCTTTAGCAACCCATAGCTATTAGCGATCATAATCAGAATACCATTGAAAACCCATAAACTGACAGTTAACGATTACTCACACTTTTTAAAACTTAGTAAGAAACATACTCATAACGAAACCTGATCACTCAGTACAAACGGAGAACTTAAATGATTTTGGTTTTGCCTTTACCCTTGCTAAAAGACGGTCCAGTTGGTCACAACAAATAAACATATTACTAATAGGACATTTTGAATTCACACATGCTTGCGAACCTAGCTCTAAGGACAATCAATCTTAACAAGACAAGGACTTACTCGAACTGCTACGAATAGGATTTTCAAAATAGAGACTTTTATGGCAGAATATTAAATGAAGAATTTCAAGGAATCAAGGGTCTTATTTATAGACCTAAGAGTACCAGATATCTTTGGATACACTATATGACTTAGAAAATTTGTTACTTGCACGTAAAGCATTCCTAGGTACACTAAATCACTTTTTTTTCCTAATTTGAGTCAGACTGTATCTTTGACCTACAAACCCACTTGGCAACTTACTTGGTGAACTGTGTTTGCCACACAGACTGACGAACCCCAGCTCGCCAAACAGTCTGGCGAACCCTAGCTCACCAACACATTAATGAACCTGCCTTGTAGTGGAACTGACAAACCCTTTACCACTTTATTTGGCGCACACTACTGCTAACAGACACCCTTACTAAACTTCATTGGCAAACACCGAGCTCGTCTGAATTTTTGTGAACCCCCAATTCACATCGACTTTGGCGATCATAGGTCGCATGAACACTGGAAAACCTTCCTCTGCAGGACCAAAACTTTCGGCCCCAATTTCATGTTGTGACAATTGTCCCCCACTTAAGACATTTCTTCCCTGAAATGTTCACCTTCAAACAGTTGAGGGTATTTTTCCCTCATGGCTTTCTTGGTTTGCCATATAGCTTTATTAGTCTTGTGGTTACGCCACAACACTTTGACAAAAGGAATATGTTTGCTTCGTAAGACTTTCACCTCTTGAGCCACAACTTTTACCGATTCTTCTTTGTAAGTCAAATCAGGTCACACCTCAATTTCGTCTACTGCTACAACATGAGATGGGTCAACTCGATACTTCCTTACGTTGACACATGGAACACATCATGGATCTTCTCAAGTTCACGATGTAATTTGAGTCGATAAGCTACAAGACCCACTCGTTCTATGATCTCATACGGTTCCACTAAACCTTGGACTTAGCTTCCCATTTCGCCCAAATCTTAGTACCTTCTTCCATTATGACACCTTAAGAAATACGTGTTTGCCCACTTGGTACTCAATGTCTCGTCTTTTTAAATCGGTGTAAGACTTTTATCTATTGGAAGCAGCCTTAAGCCTTTCACAAATCAATTTCACCTTGTTAGTCTCACGTACCAATTTAGGTCCAACAATCTTCTTTTCAGCTATTTTTGTCCAACATAGAGGCGTGCGACCCTTCATTCCATACAGAGCTTCAAAAGGTTTCATTTTAATGCTAGCTTGATGATCGCCTCCAGACATTCCAACGTCGAATGTGTGAATACTGCAACTAATATATAGATTCGAGGCGGTGTCCGCAAGTATATGGGTCATGTTGTAATATAGTTTGTTTACAGTGAAACACTTGGTAAGCATTCCGAGGATCATACCCAAGGGACTGCAGTTTGGGGAAAATTGTTATCAAGCAAATTACGGGAAATAATTACTAATCTACTTGAGTCACGAGTTAGTAGTGTTAATCAAGAAGCAAAATGATAATAATACACTAAATAAATTTAACGAAACCTAAATCTACTTCTAGGTTCCTGTATCAACTTTTCCTATTCCTTGTTTTGACTACGCGAGTTCCTTTTAGCCTAGATCCAATTGTTTTACCTAATTAATTATTGAAATAGAGTTCTAATCAATCAACTAGTCGATACCCTAGTAGGATCTTACGGTCTTTCACTAGAATAAAGAGTTAGCAATAACTACTTATCTTCTAACCTCACAGTCCAGACCGATTTGGAGTTAAGGTGTTCATGGATAGGCCATACCAATTTTGGGTTAATTCCCACCTAAACGACTTCCTAGGGTTGTCAGGCCTAGGGTTTGTTTCATGTGCTTCTCCCAAACAGCTGATCCGCTAAGAGTATCTATCATTCAAGCAATTAATTAAGTTAAAGCAACTGAAAAATGGAAAATATGTAGAAAGCACAAATTGATTCTAATATTACACAAACATTCATCTAACAATGTTAAAGAAAGAAATATAAAGAAGATAATAAGGAAAATAGATGCTCATGGATTTATCGATGAAAATGTGGTTTTGAAACAATCTCCTTTTGTAGAAGTCTCACTTTGGAATAAGATCTACTGATTACAAGAACATAAAATAACCTAAGTAAAAACTAAGAATGAAAGAAAAACCTAAGAATCAAAACTCAAAAATTGTGTGTTTAACCTAATTACAATGGCCTTTATATAGGCTTAACTTGGAACATTAAAGTGCCTAAATTATCCTTGAAGTACTTAGAGTTCGATTAGAATAAATACACCTAATTTCCATACAAAATGTAGTTAAAACGTGTAGGAATTTTGGCTATGTAGGGGGTATGGAGGGCTATGTCGCGATGTCAACGGCAGTTTCGCTCCAAAACTTGTTTTTAGCTTCTGTCTTCAACGTTGAGACTTTGGTATCTTGGTGTCCCAACATAGGCATCGATTTTGGCCCAAATAATCATATTTAACTCACGAATTGACGTACAAGACCATGTAACCTTATTTAGATATATAAAATGTAATAAAAATTACTAGAAAGCATAAATTACTACATTAAGTATAACAACCTAAATATATACTAAAATGCCTTGATTTACCATTAAACAAGCTATAATTATGTGTAAAAAGGGATGTACATAATAGTATGATTTATGGCAGATCAAACTCCCCCACATTTAACTTGTTGCTTGTCCTCAAGCAACCAAAACACATATATTAACAAAATTAATACGAAAATGACTCAATTTCTTTCTTTAAACAAGCGAAAGTTAGTGAAGATGGATGTAAATAAGAACATCACACCTAAACTAACCCACACTTAACTTTTTGCTTGTCCTCAAGCAAACCAAGTCTAGACACATAGCATGCAATAATATGACGTCCGTTGGATTTTATTTCTACGAAGAACATGATTGTCAAATATTAAAGGTATAACAATTCTTATCGCACATATAACTTAATCTTGATAGTTCGATGCCTTGAGAATTTTTAAAGTAAATCAGTATTAGTTTAAAAAGTTACATTACTAACAAATTAGAAATAATTCCCATGACCAAATGTTTAAAAATATCACTATTAACATAAAACAAACAGATATGTAGCATACACAATCATGTGAATCAAAAACATTCATTAAATAAAATTGTAAGAAATTTTGGAATATTATGCACAGAGAATGCTTAAGTCACATTGGTATTCTAGGCTTGTAACATTCTGAGGTTTAGGACTGTATGAGTTCAAAGAAAAATAAGGCTTAAAACGGTTCAAACACTAGAAATAGTTAGGCATATGACATTGTTCCCTCTATTCCCCCTTAATGTCCCATCCAAGCTCGCTACCTTTTGTCTCCCTCTTCGCCAACTCTTCATCACAAGCTTGTTTTGCGTTGATTCACTATGACAACGTTGGTCGCACTTGCAATTCTCTGATCAATTCTTTGTCGTTGGTCACACTTTGCTACGCTAGCATAGCTTACAACTCACTAATGAACTTCCTACTGAACACATTGGCTACCACGTTGGCCTTTCCTGGGTGATACTTTATCATGCAGTCATAATCTTTCATCAGCTTGATCCATCTCCTTTGTCGTAGGTTCAATTCTTTCTGGGTAAGAAAATACATGAGGCTTTTATGGTCTGTGTAGATGACACACTTTTCGCCATAAACATAGTGTCGCCAAATATTTAAGGTGAACACCACAACGGCTAGCTCCAAATCATGAGTTGTGTACTTTTGCTCATGAACCTTCATTTGCCTCGAAGCATAAGCTACCACCCATTCTTGCATTAGCACACACCCTATTCTTTTGTAAGAGGCATCATTATAGACCATGATTTCTTCTCTTGGTTAGCGTTGAGTCAACACCGGTGCTTTGGTGAGTATCTCCTTAAGCTTGTCGAAGCTTCGTTGCCTCTCTTCAGTCCACGCGAACTCTTCTTTCTTTTGAAGTAGCTTCGTTATGGGTGCTATGGTATTGGTGAACCCTTCATCAAAGCGTTGATAGTACCCTACGAGTCCTAAAAAGCTTTGCACTTTGGTCACGCTGCTTGGTAGTCTCCATTCCACAATTGCTTCAATATTCTTTAGGACCACGTGAACCCCTTCAGGCGAAATTATGTGCACCAAAACCGTCATTTCCTTGAGCCAAAAATTGTACTTACTGAACTTCACAAACAGTTGCTTCTCTTGCAAGATCTCCAACACTGTTCGCAGATGCATGTCGTGAACTTCTTCAGTTCGCAAGTATACCAGGATGTCATCGATGAACACCACCACGCATCGATCCAAATACTCATGGAACACTCAGTTCATCAAATTCATAAAAGTACCAGGTGCGTTAGTGAAACCAGAGGGCACCACCAAAAATTTGTGGTGCCCATATTGTGTTTGGAATGTTGTCTTTAACACATCAAACTCCTTCACCTCCAGTTGATAATAACTAGATTGCAAGTCAATCTTTGAGAATACAGTAGCACCTCGCAATTGGTCAAACAAGTCATTGATCCTTGGAAATCCAAGGTGTTAGCAACTCTGTTCACACGATTTACGTTCACTCTATGAGGAGGCATTCTCGCTAATTCCAAACGTACATGAAATACCACTAAGTGTAACAGCCCGATTTTGAGGCTAGTCGGAACAGTGATCTCGGGATCACAAATCTGAGGTTTAAGGAAATTATTTTGACGTTATTTTATGCGCTATAGCATTAATATATGACTATGTGAAAATTTTGGTACTTTAATTTTAATAATTGCATGCTTAATTTTGAAAAAGGACTAAATTACATAAAGTGCGAAAGTTCTAATTTTCAAGGTAGAAGTACCTAATGACTATAGAATGTAAATCAAAGGACTTTAAAGTGCAAATAGGCCATTTTGGAGTGTGATGGCCGGCAATATGGTATGGGGAGACAAGAGCATTTAATGTTTAGTCAAAATTAGGTGAGAAAAGATGAATAAAAATATGGTAAAAGAAAAACTATCATCTTTCACTATTCACTCATCTCTTTCCACCGAAAATTGAAGAAGAAATAGAGCTCTTGGGGGTTCAAACTTTCATCCACTCAATTCATATTCAAGTAAGTGATTTAGGTGGTTTTAATTGATGATTTTTGTGTTTTTGGAGTCCCCAAAGCTTAAGCTAGCTCATGAGGGGACTAATTTGGGATACGGTTGAAAGTATAGGGACTTGCCATGAGAGTTGTTGAGTTGTTAGCTGAGTTTTATAGAAGAAAATAAATGTTAGGGAGATGAGAAACAACTTTTGTGAAAGATGTTAGCATGAAAACACCTAAATAGGACTAGAATGCAAAGATTTAAATTGTGTCATAAATGCAAGAAATATTTGGAATGGTGAGTAGTTGTAAGAGAATTAAGTGTTCACCTAGGATTGTTTATTGAGAAAATGTGATAAAAAAAGATTTACGAGCCTAGGGGCAAAATCGTAATTTTGCCATTATACAAGGGCAAAATGGTCATTTTTGCCTAAGTGTAGATTCTGGTGCATTATGATTATAGAATGATCTAAATGATTGAATTTTATTGTTATAGATCAAGAAGAGCACAGAATTAACCTGGACCGGGAAAAAGGTAAGGTTACGGATTAAGCCGTTAGTTGACACGTTTTGCACCGAGGTAAGTTTATGTGTAAACTATACATTTTATATACATACATTGTCGTTGTTGATTGGTGCATGGCATGATTGAGAACATGTGTGATACAAGTGGATTGAATGCGGTACTTATGGTATAATTATTGTATGAATGACGAAATAGTCATATAAACGTGTAACAAACACTTGATGGTGGGCTATGTGTGATACCACCTAGTTATTTAATCATGATGGGCTATGTGCGATACCATCGTCTATTTATCAATTGGTGGGCTATGTGTGATACCACCGTAACTAACCTTTTCGGTGTGCTATGTGCGATACCACCCTAATATAGACTGATGGTGGGCTAAGTGCGAAACCACCGAGTAATTTGGTTATGAGTAATTGACTAAGAGTTTGTTATGTGTTGTATTGTGTGACATTGTCGTGCTAAGTGTAACATCCCGATTTAGGGTCAAGTCAGAACAGTGGTACGAGACCACAAATCTGAAGTAGTAAAATGAGTTTTGAGGTTTAAGATATGTTTGCATGATAGTATGAAAGTTTCATGTAGAAATTTTATGAAATTGTCACTGAATGGTCCATTAGGACTAAATTGCAAAAGTTGCAAAATTTGAGATTCTAGAAGCTTTTAGTATGAAATAGCTTTGGAATATTAATTAGAAGTCCTTAAATAGCAATTTTCCCAAATTATAATTTTTGGACAAAAATGGACATGAGTTAGAAATTTTGAAAGTTTAGTGAGAAGGGCATTTTGGTCATTGATCAATTAAATGATTAAAAAGGGAAAAAGATGACAAAAATCTTATTCATCTTCTTCCCCTTGTGCCAAAAATTTGGGAGACTCCGTGGCTAGGGTTCTTCAATTTTTTGAAGCTTGCTAGTAAGTGCATCCTAGCCCCGTTTTTAATATTCTTCGTATTTTCAGAGTCCTCGTATTATGAATTAGCTATTTATAGCTATAAGTTGAGCTAGAATTCATGTTCATAAATCTACCCAAGTATGACATGCTTGTAAAATGATGTTTTATGAAAGATTCTAAGAGTTTGATGTTAGATAAACATCTTTTCCTAAATGAAATTCATGAAAAATGCTAGTAAGGACTAGTTTGTAAAAGTTGTGATATTTGTCATACATGATAGAAATAGTGAGAATTGATTGTTACTATAGTTAAGAGAATGAATCAGCTAAGCATGAAGTTCACGAAAGTTGAATAAAAATCACTTTACGAGCCTTGGGGAAAAAGTGTAATTATGAGGAAGTTAAGGGGCAAAATGTTAATTTTGCCGAAGTATGAGTTAAGAGTCAATTTAGTCAATGTGTGTATTAAATGAGCTAAATTATTATTATAGATCAAGAAAAACGAAGCCCGGATCGAAATCGAGGCAAGAACAAAGTCGAGGACTAAATTGCATTTCTACATACATTTTGTACATTGAGGTAAGTTTGTATGATTTCTAAGCTTTATGATTAATGTCATTGAATTGCTTAGTATAATGTAGAATATATCTTAATTTCCATGAGATTTTTGATGCTATGCTAAACAAATAAATCAATGAGATTAAGTATGAGAAAGTCCCGATTGAAGTTGAATTACTTAGGATACTCGATCTATCACATGAGACAAGGAAGTCTGTATAAGACCAAGCCAAGGCATGGCATCGGCAATCAAGCAAGTTATCATGTAAGACCAAGACAAGTCTTGGCATTGAAGAGTTATTATGAGATGAAGACCCATATAAGCCCAAGCCAAGGCACGGCATTGGTGAGTCTCCATGCAAAGATGTCATGTAAGTCCAAGACAAGTCTTGGCATTGAAAAGTTATCATGAGATAGAGATCCCATGTAAGTCCAAGCCAAGGCATGGCATTGGTGAGTAACAAGGAAGATTTCATGTAAGTCCAAGCCAAGGCTCGACATTAACCCGTTCATGAGTAAAGATACCAAGTAAGACCATGTAAAGACATGGCAATGGTAAGTTCCCAATGGAACACACAAGGAAGACTTCGTGTAAGTCCATGTCAAGACATGGCATCGATACCAAGTTGAGAGATCCCATGTAAGACCATATCTAGGGTATGGCTTTGGCATCGAGATAATTGTGAGATGAGATTTAGTATCCCCGGTTATTCATAGTAATTTATCGGGAAAAAGAGTAAAGAATAAATGAGAAAGCAAGAAAGTTAAGCAAGTAAAGCTATCATCAAAGTATGCTAGTCATAGTGAACCAAAAGTATTATTCATGTTATGAATGATGAAGTTAAGATTATGCTTACCTTAACAAAGTATGCTAATCTATATGATTAAGTGATATAGGTACGTTGTTTACCTTACAAGCACGAGACTAGTAAGTACCATGATAAGTGTAAGAATCATTAAGAGTAAGTAAGCTCAAGCATGTGAACTTAGCAATGCCTTTGCTTATGATGAATGAGTATGTTAAGTATATATATATACGTTGTTATATGCATTACATGCAAACTTACTAAGCGAAATGCTTACGTCTTTAATTCTTTCTTTCCATGTAGTCCCGCCAAGCTAATCTCGTGGATCATCGTCATCGGAGCTCGGATCACACTATCAATTGCTATTTTGGTATAGCCAAGTTGTTTATATTAAGTATGGCATGTATAGGAAGCCTTTCATTTTGAGTTATGTTTTAGAATTAGCCAAAGTGTTGGCTATCAAGCTTAGTATTCTTTTTGTATATGGCCAAAGAGATGGGTCATGAATGATTAAGTATGTATGTTTTTATCTATCAATGAAGTATGCATCCTTGTTCATGTAAGATGTAATACTTGAGTTATTGAATTGAGGATTGGATTGATATTGATCTCAAGGTGGCAATTGGCTTGTAAAATAGCCTCTAGGCGCCCACACGAATAGACACACGGGCGTGTGTCTAGGTTGTGTGTCCCCTGCACATTAGTGTTTTAAGTGAGAATAGGCCACGGGCTAATCACACGGCCGTTTGTTTAGGCCGTGTGTGACACACGGTTAACACATGGGCGTGTGCCCTGGCCGTGTGAAGTTTGCACCTTGCACTTGTAATTTGAATTGCCACACGGCTGAAGTTCACGGGCGTGTATATGGACTGTGTGGATAAGTCAAAATGCCAAAGTTTAACACACAGGCCAAAGCCACGGGCGTGTCAAGGCCATGTGAAGTTAGTTAGTGTCAACCACGGGTGGAAGACACGGGCATGTCTTAGGGGTACACGGGCGTGTCCCAAGTCACATGGGCGTGTGACCCCTGTTTCGAGGAAAAGTTCCCGACTGAGTTCCGAAAGTTTTCGGATATGTGTTTAAGGCCTCGTAGGCCCATGAAATGTATGCTTGATTAAGAAAGAGAAGTTTCTGTTTCAAAACAAAATTTTATAGCCCGTAAGTATATGTTTACTTAAGTTCAAGTATGGTAACGTCTCGTATTCAGTATCAGTCTAGGACTTGGGTATGGGGTGTTACATTTAATGGTATCAGAGCTACGATTTAGTCGGTTCTAGGACTAACATAGCATGAGCACGAGTCTAGCTATACATGCCATACGTAAGAATGTTTTTATAATGATACTGTGACGACTCCTGACGACTTAAATTGTGTTTATACATATAGTAATTGGATCCCGAAAGAGCTGTAGCGGATGACGTAGAAAGTAACGCGCCGGCTTCCGCTGAAGGGACGGTGCCTAACAAGAATGAGAATAGACCCACTACGGTGTGTTAGAGAGGAGGAGAAGAGGCTAGAGAAGCCTTCCTCCATATGATGAACACGTGGTATACGGAGTTCATTCATACAAACCCGAATGCTCAAACTCCTCCACCCTCGCCTATTCCTCAACCTATCCCAGTAGCCCCTCAAGTAGTAGTGGTGGTAAGAGGAGAGAAGCCTCCGGTTGATAGGATCAGGAAACATGGAGCAGAAGAATTTCGGGCCAAAAAGGATGATGATCCGGAAAAGGCCGAATTCTGGTTAGAGAATACCATCAGGGTATTCAATGAATTGTCATGCACGTCTGAGGAATGCATGAAGTGTGTAGCCTCTGTTTTAAGAGATTCTGCTTACCAATGGTGGAACACCTTATTTTCAGTGGTACCACGAGAAAAGATCACGTGGGAGTTCTTTCAAGAAGAGTTCAGAAAGAAGTATATTAGTCAAAGATTTGTCGATCAGAAGAGAAAGGAATTTCTAGAACTAAAGCAAGGCAAGATGTCCGTAACTGATTATGAGCGTGAGTTTGTACGACTCAGTAAATACGCTCGAGAGTGTGCATCCACCGAGGCCATCATGAGCAAGTGATTCGAAGATGGACTAAATGAGGACATTAAGTTGCTTGTTGCTGTCCTAGAATTAAAAGAATTTGTTGTGTTAGTGGAGCGGGCTTGTAAAGTCGAAGAGCTAGTAAAAGAGAAGAGAAAATCTGAAATGGAGTCTCGTGACTCGAGAAAAAGACAGTGGAATAAGTCATTCCAACCCTCTTCCAAGAATTCAAGATATTTCTCCACCCGATCGGCTTCATCCATAGGATTTTCAAGTAGAAACAAGGGTAAACAGTATTCGGGAAATAAGGCACAGACTACTTCAGTCGCTAGTGTAGGGAACATTCGATCTGATAGAACGGAATGCCCACAGTGCGGTAGACGTCATCTTGGTGAGTGCCGAGCGCATGAAAAAGCTTGTTTCAGATGTGGTTCTCAGGATCACTTTATAAAAGATTGTCCTGAGATTATGAAAGAAGAGAGAACTTAGAACCCGAGATCTGGGAGTATGGTCAGAGGAAGGCCGTAGAAGAACCCGGGTAGGGGAGAAAGTGGTAGAGGTAACCCTAAAGAGCAAGTTGCGAGACCCGAGGGTAGGGCACCTGCAAGGACGTATGCCATTCGCGCTCGCGAAGAGGCATCTTCTCTTGATGTTATTACGGGTACCTTTTCTCTTCATGATATTAAAGTTATTGCTTTAATAGATCCCGGATCCACACACTTATACATTTGCATGGAACTAGTATCCAGTATGAGTATGCCTATAGAGTCTACAGAATTTGTGATTAAAGTGTCTAATCCATTAGGCCAAAGTGTGCTGGTCGATAAAGTATGTAATGATTGCCCACTGATGATTAGAGGTCATTATTTTAAAGCAAACCTTATGTTGTTACCATTTGATGAGTTTGACATCATTCTTGGTATGGATTGGTTGACCACTCATTATGTAATAGTAAATTGTGGGAAGAAATATATTGAGATGAGATGTGAGAATGGGGACACTCTCCATGTAGAATCGCATTTAACAAGGTAGATCGCCGGTAATGATTTCTCATATGACGCACGTAAATACATAAGAAAAGGGTATGAGGCATATTTGGCCTTTGTGATGAATGATAGAGAAACAGAGTTAAAGGTTGAGCCAGTACTGATAGTATGTGAGTACTTGGATGTTTTTCCCGAGGAATTACCAGGATTACCACCAGTTAGAGAGGTTGAGTTTAGCATTGAGCTAGCTCCTGGAACTATACCAATATCTATTACTCCTTACAGAATGGCTCCAACGGAGTTGAGAGAGTTGAAGTCACAGTTGCAAGAATTGACTGATAAAGGTTTTGCAAGATCAAGTTGTTTTCCATGGGGTGCTCGGTTTTATTTGTGAAAAGAAAGATGGCACCATGAGATTGTGCATAGATTACCGTCGACTTAATAAATTGTGAGAAAGAACAAGTACCCATTGCCAAAGATCGATGATTTGTTCGATCAATTGAAGGGGGCCACTGTGTTCTCTAAGATGGACTTGAGATCTGGGTACTACCAGTTGAGAGTAAAGGATTCAGATGTATCCAAGACCGCTTTTCGAATGAGGTATGGGCATTATGAATTTTTAGTCATGCCTTTTGGTTTGACCAATGCTCCTGCGGTATTCATGGACTTAATGAACCGCATCTTCAGGCCATACCTCGACAAGTTTGTTGTCGTTTTTATCGACGACATATTGATTTATTCCCAAGATAAGAATGAGCATGCTGAGCATCTACGAACGGTCTTGCAGACTCTACGAGAAAATCAGCTTTATGCCAAGTTCAGTAAAAGTGAATTTTGGCTCAAGGAAGTAGGATTTCTGGGACATATTGTCTCAGGAGATGGAGTCCGAGTAGATCCAAGTAAGATTTTGACCATAATGGACTTGAATCCACCGATGAATGTCTCTGAGATTAGAAGTTTTCTAGGCCTAGCTAGCTATTATAGACGATTCGTCAAGGGGTTTCCTACGATTGCAACTTCGATGACGAAATTGTTACAGAAAAATGTGAAGTTTGAGTTGACAGAATGATGCCAACAAAGTTTCGAGAAACTAAAGGCATTATTGACAGAAGCTCCGGTTTTAGTACAACCCGAGACAGGGAAAGAGTTCGTGATATACAGAGATGCATCCTTAAACGGATAAGGCTGTGTACTTATGCAAGAAGGCAAAGTGATTGCTTATGCCTCAAGACAACTAAAGCCCCATGAGAAGAATTATCCGACGCACGATTTAGAGTTGGCTGCCATAGTCTTCGCATTGAAGATTTGGAGACACCATTTATATGGTGAAAGGTGTCAGATTTTCACCGATCACAAAAGTTTAAAGTACTTGATGACGCAGAAAGAGTTGAACTTAAGGCAACGGAGATGGTTAGAGTTGATAAAAGACTATGAGTTGGTCATTGACTACCATCCTAGAAAGGCGAATGTGGTCGCTGATGCTTTGAGTAGAAAGTCCCTATTTGCATTAAGGGCAATGAATTCGCGGATGACTTTATCTGACGAGAGTTCTATTCTAGCTGAGTTGAGAGCTAGACCAATGTTTCTCCAAGAGATCATTGAAGCTCAAAAAGAAGATAGTGAATTGGAAGTCAAGAGAGCTCAGTGCGAGACAGATGTTGAGTCCGAATTCCAGTTTAGTCCCAATGGAAGTTTGATGTTCAGAGATAGAACTTGTGTACCGAGAAAGGAGGAGCTTATTAAGAAAATTTTGCATGAGGCACATAACGGATGTTTATCTGTACATCCGGGTAGTACCAAGATGTATAATGACTTGAAGCAACAGTATTGGTGGCCAAGAATGAAGAAAGATATTTCAGAGTTTGTTTCCAAATGCATGATTTGTCAGCAAGTAAAGGGTAAACACCAAGTACCTTCGGGTTTGCTTCAACCCATTTCGATTCCCAAATGGAAATGGGACCGTATCACCATGGATTTTGTAATAGGTTTACCGTTGTCACCAAGCAAGAAAGATGCTGTATGGGTTGTGATTGACAGAGTTACAAAGTCGGCCCATTTCATAAATGTACGAGTGGATTACTCACTCGACAAGTTGACAAACTTGTATGTTTCAGAAATAGTAAGGCTACATGGAGTTCCTTTGTCAATCATATCGGATAGAGATCCGAGATTCACCTCCAGATTTTGGAAGAAGTTACAAGAGGCCTTGGGTACAAAACTGAGTTTTAGTACAGCTTTTCATCCTCAAACTGACGGTCAGTCAGAGAGGTAATACAAGTACTCGAAGATATGCTCCGGTGTTGTATTCTTGAATTCCAAGGCAGTTGGGAAAAGTTTCTCCCATTAGTAGAATTTGCCTACAATAATAGTTTTCAGTCAAGCTTGAAGATGGCACCCTATGAGGCTTTATATGGGTGTAAGTGTCGAACACCTTTGTATTGGACTGAACTCAAGGAAAACCAGATTCACGGGGTTGATTTGGTTAGAGAAACCGAACAGAAGGTGAACGTAATTCGAGAAAGTTTAAGGGCTGCTTCTGACAGACAAAAATCCTACTCGGATTTAAAAATAAAAGAGATAGAGTATCAGGTCGGGGATAAAGTTTTCTTGAAAGTGTCACCATGGAGAAAGGTTCTCAGATTTGGCCGTAAAGGCAAGTTGAGTCCACGTTTTATTGGACCATACGAGATTACTAAGAGAGTTGGGCCGGTAGCTTATCGATTGGCTTTGCCATCAGAGTTAGAAAAGATACATGATGTGTTTCACGTGTCCATGTTGCGATGCTACTGATCAGACCCTTCACATATAATTGCCCCGTCAGAGATAGAGATTCATCCCGACATGACTTATGGGGAAGAACCAGTTAAGATTTTATCTCGGGAAGTCAAATAGCTAAGAAATGAAAGTATTGCCCTAGTGAAAGTGTTGTGGCAAAGAAATGGGATAGAGGAAGCTACGTGGGAACCAAAAGAGAGCATGAGAAACCAGTACCCAAACCTATTTGCTGGTAAGATTTTCGAGGACAAAAATTCCTAAGAGAGGGAGAATTGTAACATCCCGATTTAGGGTCTAGTCGAAACAGTGATACGAGACCACAAATCCAAAGTAGTAAAATGAGTTTTGAGGTTTAAGATATGTTTGTATGATAGTATGAAAGTTTCATGTAGAAATTTTATGAAATTGTCATTGAATGGTCCATTAGGACTAAATTGCAAAAGTTGCAAAATTTGAGATTCTAGAATCTTATAGTATGAAATAGCTTTGGAATATTAATTAGAATTCCTTAAATAGCAATTTGCCCAAATTATAATTTTTGGACAAAAATGGACATGAGTTAGAAAATTTGAAAGTTTAGTGAGAAGGGTATTTTGGTCATTTATCAATTAAATGATTAAAAAGGGAAAAAGATGACAAAAATCTTATTCATCTTCTTCCCCTTGTGCCGAAAATTTGGGAGACTCCATGGCTAGGGTTTTTCAATTTTTTGAAGCTTGCTAGTAAGTGCATCCTAGCCCCGTTTTTAATATTCTTCGTATTTTTGGAGTCCTCGTATTATGAATTAGCTATTTATAGCTATAAGTTGAGCTAGAATTCATGTTCATAAATCTACCCATGTATGACATGCTTGTAAAATGATGTTTTATGAAAGATTATGAGAGTTTGATGTTAGATAAACATCTTTTCCTAAATGAATTTCATGAAAAATGCTAGTAAGGACTAGTTTGTAAAAGTTGTGAAATTTGTCATACATGATAGAAATAGTGAGAATTGATTGTTGCTATAGTTTAGAGAATGAATTAGCTAAGCATGAAGTTCACGAAAGTTGAATAAAAATCACTTTACGAGCCTTAGGGCAAAAGTGTAATTATGAGGAAGTTAAGGGGCAAAATGGTAATTTTGCCGAAGTATGAGTTAAGAGTCAATTTAGTCAATGTGTGTATTAAATGAGCTAAATTATTATTATAGATCAAGAAAAACGAATCCCAGATCAAAACCGTGGCAAGAACAAAGTCGAGGACTAAATTGCATTTCTACATACATTTTGTACATTGAGGTAAGTTTGTATGATTTCTAAGCTTTATGATTAATGTCATTGAATTGCTTAGTATGATGTAGAATATATCTTAATTTCCATGAGATTTTTGATGCTATGCTAAACAAAGAAATCAATGAGATTAAGTATGAGAAAGTCCCGATTGAAGTTGAATTACTTAGGAGACTCGATCTATCACATGAGACAAGGAAGCCCGTATAAGACCAAGCAAAGGCATGGCATCGGAAATCAAGCAAGTTATCATGTAAGACCAAGACAAGTCTTGGCATTGAAGAGTTATTATGAGATGAAGACCCATATAAGCCCAAGCCAAGGCACGGTATTGGTGAGTCTCCATGTAAAGATGTCATGTAAGTCCAAGACAAGTCTTGGCATTGAAAAGTTATCATGAGATAGAGATCCCATGTAAGTCCAAGCCAAGGCATGGCATTGGTGAGTAACAAGGAAGAATTCATGTAAGTCTAAGCCAAGGCTCGGCATTATCCCGTTCATGAGTAAAGATACCAAGTATGACCATGTCAAGACATGGCAATGGCAAGTTCCCAATGGAACACACAAGGAAGACTTCGTGTAAGTCCATGTCAGGACATGGCATCGATACCAAGTTGAGAGATCCCATGTAAGACCATATCTAGGGTATGGCTTTGGCATCGAGATAATTGTCAGATGAGATTCAGTATCCTCGGTCATTCATAGTAATTCATCGGGCAAAAGAGTAAAGAATAAATGAGAAAGCAAGAAAGTTAAGCAAGTAAAGCTATCATCAAAGTATGCTAGCCATAGTGAACTAAGAGTATTATTCATGTTATGAATGATGAAGTTAAGATTATGCTTACCTTAATAAAGTATGCTAATCTATATGATTAAGTGATACATGTACCTTGTTTACCTTACAAGCACGAGACTAGTAAGTACCATGATAAGTGTAAGAATCGTTAAGAGTAAGTAAGCTCAAGCATGTGAACTTAGCAATGCCTTTGCTTATGATGAATGAGTATGTTAAGTATATATATATATATATACGTTGTTATATGCATTACATGCAAACTTACTAAGCAAAATGTTTACGTCTGTAATTCTTTCTTTCCATGTAGTCCCGCCAAGCTAATCTCGTGGATCATCATCATCGGAGCTCGGAGCACACTATCAATCGCTATTTTGGTATAGCAAAGTTGTTTATATTAAGTATGGAATGTATAGGAAGCATTTCATTTTGATTTATGTTTTAGAATTAGCCAAAGTGTTGGCTATCAAGCTTAGTATTCTTTTTGTATATGGCCAAAGAGATGGGTCATGAATGATTAAGTATGTATGTTTTTATCTATCAATAAAGTATGCATCCTTGTTCATGTAAGATGTAATACTTGAGTTATTGAATTGAGTATTGGATTGATCTTGATCTCAGGGTGGCAATTGGCTTGGAAAATAGCCTCTAGGCGCCCACACGGATAGCCACACGGGCGTGTGTCTAGGTCGTGTGTCCCCTGCACATTAGTGTTTTAAGTCAGAATAGGCCACGGGCTAATCACACGGCCGTTTGTTTAGGCCTTGTGTGACACACGGTTAACACATGGGCGTGTGGCCTGGCCGTGTGAAGTCTGCACCTTGCACTTGTAATTTGAATTGCCACACGGCTGAAGTACACGGGCGTGTATATGGACCATGTGGATAAGTTAGAATGACAAAGTTTAACACACGGGCCAAAGCCACGGGCGTGTCAAGGCCGTGTGAAATTAGTCAATGTCGACCACGGGTGGAAGACACGGGCATGTCTTAAGGGTACACAGGCGTGTCCCAAGTCACATGGGCGTGTGACCCCTATTTCGGGGAAAAGTTCCCGATTGAGTTCTGAAAGTTTTCGAATAGGTGTTTAAGGCCTCGTAGGCCCATGAAACGTATGTTTGATTAAAAAAGAGAAGTTTCTGTTTCGAAACAAAATTTTACAGCCCATAAGTATATGTTTACTTAAGTTCAAGTATGGTAACATCTCGTATCCAGTCTCAGTCTAGGACTTGGGTATGGGGTGTTACACTAAGTGCAGGGAAGCATGCTAATGAATGTATACATTAAGCTAGTGATAAGGTTGGAATATAGAAATGGAAGAAATGAGTAAGCTTAATTATGAATGTGGATCGTTCCTTGTTTAGTATGTAATGCTATAACTTTATATTGTTTACATGTAAACTTGCTAAGCTTAATTCTTACTTCCCCATTCTTTTCCCTTGTTTTATAGAGTTTAAGAGCTGAGCTGGGGTACGCCGATAATTAGAAGATCGCCCACACTATCAACTCATCTCGGTATATCTAGACTTAGTGATTTTGTGTATGGAATGTATAGGGGCTAGACTAGTTAGATTATTTTGTTATTTTGGCCAAGATGTGTTGGCCCCTTTTAAGATAACTATTTTGTATATTGTCATGGTTGATGTCTCACTTTGTTATTTATGAAAATATGAAATTAGTCATGGAAGTTCCTATTGCAAATTATGAGTGTTTATTGATATATGAATTGAATATTTAGATGTGTCTTTGGGTCATGAATTATGTTGAATTGAATTTGGAGTATTTATGTATGCAATGTAGGGTGGCAAAGGGCTTGGTAGATAGCCTTCTAATCATTCACATGGGTAGACACACGGGCGTGTGTCTAGACCGTGTGGGAGGCACGGCTAGCACACGGGCGTATGCCCAGGCCGTGTGAAGTCTGCACCTTGCAATTGGAATTTAATTCGCCACACGGCTGAAGTACACGGCCGTGTGTATAGGCCGTGTGGATATGTCAGAATTTCAAGGTTTGGCACACGGGCCAGGGCCACGAGTGTGCCAAGGCCGTGTGAAGTTAGTCAGTGTCGACCACGGGCATCGAACACGGGCGTGTGAGATGATACACGGGCGTGTCATCTCCCCCACGGATGTGTGTGGCCCCTGTTTAGGCAAAATTTTCTTAAGTGCGTAGAAGTTTCCGAATTATCTCCGAAACCATTTGGAAGCATATCCAGGGCCTCGTAGGTCCATTATGAGAGTGATAGACACATGAATGGAAAAGTTTTAATGTGAAACGAACCTAATAGCCCAAAGTTGTATGATTGTGTGAGTTAAGTACGGTAACGCCTCGTACCCAGTTCCGGTACGGAATACGAGTAAGGAGTGTTACATTTAGTTGTATCAGAGCTATGATTTAGTCAGTTCTAGGACTACCGTAGCGTGTGTGGGAGTCTAGCTATACATGCCATAAGCGTATAATGATAGTGTGGTGGCTTCTGATGATTTTAAACTTTGTTTATATATAGTGTATGGATCCCGATCAATCGGCTACTGATGACGCAGCTAGTAAAGCACCGGCTCCCGCGCAAGGGACCGCGCTTGTGCAGAGTGGACCCGAGACTAGGGGTCAAGGAGCAGAGGCTTGGGAAGCCTTTCTCCAAATGATGAGTAACTGGTACACGAAGTATGTGCGAGCAAACCCCAATGCCCAACCTCCTCCTCCCCCTCCTATACCTCAGCCAGTTCCTGTGGCTCCCCAAGGTATACCCTTAGTGAGGACAACTAAGCCCCCGGTAGACAAAATCTGGAAGCAAGGGGCTGACGTCTTTCGAGCTAATATAGATGATGACCTTGAGAGGGCAGAATTCTAGCTTGAGAACTCGGTGAGAGTATTCGACGAACTCTCCTGTACACATGAGGAGAGTTTAAAATGTGATGTGTCTTTGCTTAGGGACTCGGCATACCATTGGTGGAAAACGTTGACATCAGTGGTTCCTAAAGAGAGAGTAACATGGGACTTCTTTTTGGAAGTGTTTCGTAAGAAGTATATCAGTCAGCGATTTGTTGATCAGAAACGGAATGAATCCCTTTATTTAAAACAAGGAAAAATGACTGTGGCGGAATATGAGCGTGAATTTGTTAGGCTCAGTAAGTACACACAAGAATGTGTGTCAACAGAAGCTATCTTATGCAAGAGGTTTGAAGATGGGCTGAATGAGGATGTCAGACTTTTAGTCGAGATTTTAGAACTAAAAGAATTTGTGGTATTGGTGGATAGGGCGAGTAAGGCTGAAGAATTGAGTAAGGAAAAGAGGAAAGCCGTGAGTGAGGCCCGAGATGCAAGGAAAAGGCTGATGAGTAAATCCTACCAAGCTCAATCGAAGAGGTCCAAGGAAGTGAATCCTCGAACGACCGCATCAGTTGGATTTTATCAAATAGAGTGAGGCGACACGTACTCGGGTTCAAGAGTTCAAGCCACCTCGATGGCAAGTGTGGGCAATTCAAAGTCCAACCCGAAGTGCCCAAGTTGTGGTAGACATCACACTGGGGAGTGTTGGGGAAACAACCAGAATTGTTATAAGTGTGGCTCTCCCGACCATTTCATCCGAAACTGCCCTGAGAAGGATAACAAATATAGGAAGCAAGAGATAAGATCAAGCAGTGCATCTTCTAGGGGTAGGCCACAAAAGAACCCGAGAGGTGGGACTAGTGGTAGAGGTGCATCACGAGAATCTGCTATGAGGCCAGAGGGTCGGGCACCTGCAAGGACTTATTCCATTCGCGCTCGCGAAGAGGCATCATCTCCAGATGTAATAACGGGTATTTTTTCTCTTTATGATACCTTTGTTATTGCTTTGATTGATCCGGGGTCTACCCATTTTTATATTTGCATGAGATTGGCATCTAGTTTAAGTATGACTGTTGAGTCTACAGAATTAGTGGTAAAGGTGTCAAACCCGTTAGGTAAACATGTGCTAGTTGACAAGGTGTGTAGAAGTTGTCTTTTGACAAGTAGGGGTCATTGTTTTCCGGCAAACCTTATGTTGTTGCCGTTTGATGAATTTGACTTGATTCTTGGCATGGATTGGTTGACTACCCATAGTGTTTTAGTGAACTGTCGTAGTAAATTTATTGAGTTGAAATGTGAAAATGGAGATGTTATTCGGGTTGAATTAGGTGGGTCAGATAGTTTACCGGTGATGATTTCTTCCATGATGGCTGAGAAATATTTGAGAAAAGGGTACGAGTCTTATCTCGCTTTCGTGTTAAATACTCAAGAGTCTAAAGTAAAGATTGAAACAGTGCTGGTTGTATGCGAGTATCCGGATGTATTCCCGGAAGAGTTACCCGGACTGCCTCCAATTAGAGAGGTCGAGTTTGGGATTGAGTTAGTTCCGAGAACGGCACCTATTTTGGTTACTCCGTATAGGATGGCCCCACTAGAGTTGAAAGAACTGAAGGTTCAGTTGCAAGAGTTAACAGACAAAGGTTTTGTAAGAACGAGCTATTCACCGTGGGGTGCTCCTGTGCTTTTTGTAAAGAAGAAGGATGGGTCGATGAGATTGTGTATAGACTACAGACAACTCAACAAGGTGACGGTGAAGAATAAGTATCCTTTACCAAGGACAGATGACCTATTTGATCAACTGAAGGGAGCTACGATGTTCTCCAAGATAGACCTGAGGTCTGGCTATTACCAATTGAGGGTTAAGGAGCAAGACGTGCCGAAAATCGCATTTCGGATGAGGTATGGCCATTATGAGTTTCTGGTCATGCCGTTCGGTTTAACGAATGCCCCTGCGATTTTTATGGACTTAATGAACCGTGTCTTCCGACCATATTTAGACAAGTTTGTGGTTGTCTTTATTGATGACATATTGATTTATTCTCGAGATGAAAGTGATCATGCAGAACATCTGAGGATTGTCTTACAGACTTTAAGAGACAAACAGTTATATACTAAATTTAGCAAGAGCGAATTTTGGCTCCGAGAGGTCGGATTTCTAGGACACATTGTGTCGGGTGATGGTATTAGAGTTGACCCGAGTAAGATCTCAGCTATTGTGGAGTGGAAACCTCTGAGAAACGTGTAAGAAGTCATAAGCTTTTTGGGTTTAGCGGGGTATTACAGACGTTTTGTGAAGGGATTCTCCATGATTGCTACCCCGATGACGAAACTATTGCACAAAGATGTTAAGTTCGAATGGACTGAAAGATGTCAACAGAGTTTTGAGAGATTAAAAACATTATTGACTGAGGCGCCGATTTTGGTTCAACCAAAATCGGGGAAAGAGTTTGTGGTCTACAGTGACGCGTCGTTAAATGGTCTCGGTTGTGTGTTGATGCAAGAGGGTAAGGTAGTCGCTTACGCCTCGAGACAGCTAAAACTGCATGAGAAAAATTATTCGACTCATGACTTGGAATTGGCCGCGATTGTTTTCGCGTTAAAGATTTGGCGACATTACTTATATAGAGAGAAGTGCCGAATCTTCACGGATCATAAGAGTTTGAAGTATTTGATGGATCAAAAGGATTTAAATTTGCGGCAACGATGGTGGCTCAAATTATTGAAGGACTATGAGCTAATGATCGATTACCATCCGGGAAAAGTGAATGTGGTTGCGGATGCCTTGAGTAGGAAATCCTTGTATGTTTTGAGAGCTATGAGCACAAGCTTAGCATGGTCTAACGATGGTGCTATATTAGCCGAGTTGAGGGCTAGGCCACTATTTATTCAACAGATATGTGAAGCTCAGAAGAATGATAATGAAATGTAAGCTAAGAGAGCTAAGTGTGAATCGGGAGAGGATTCTGATTTTCGGATGAGTTCGGATGGGTGTTTGATGTTTCATGATAGGATTTGTGTACCTAAGAATGATGAATTGATCCAGAAGATATTAAATGAAGCACACAGTGGTTATTTGTCAGTACATCCAGGTAGTACGAAAATGTCCAACGATCTGAAGAAATATTATTGGTGGCCGGGAATGAAAAGGGACATCTCAGAGCATGTAACAAGATGTCTCATTTGTCAACAAGTGAAAGCTGAACATCAAGTGCCTTCGGGATTGCTTCAGCCAATGATGGTTCCTGAGTGGAAGTGGTATCGGATCACTATGGATTTTATGACGGGGTTTCCTATGACTCCGAAAAAGAAAGATGCTGTGTGGGTTGTCGTTGATAAATTAACAAAGTCAGCTCACTTTATACCAGTGCGTGTTGATTATTCACTAGACAAGTTAGCCGAGTTGTATATTGCGGAAGTGGTAAGATTACATGGAGTGCCTGTATCTCTTATCTCGGGTAGAGACCCGAGATTTACTTCGAGGTTTTGGAAGAAGCTACAGGAGGCCTTGGGTAAAAGGTTGAATTTTGGTACCGCATTCCATCCTCAAACTGATGGTCAGTCCGAGACAGTAATTCAAGTTTTAGAGGATATGCTCCGATGTTGTGTGCTAGAGTTCGAAGGTAGTTGGGAAAGATACCTACCCTTGGTCGAATTTGCTTAGAACAACAATTATTAGTCGAGTATACGGATGGCACCGTATGAAGCCTTGTATGGTCGTAAGTGTCGGACTCATTTGTATTGGATTGAGCTTAGTGAGAAGACTAAAGATACTAAAGAAAAGGTGAAAGTGATCCGGGATAGTTTGAAAGCTGCTTCAGACTGACATAAGTTGTATGCGGATTTGAAAAGAAAGGAAATCGAGTTTAAAGTGGGCGACAAGGTATTTCTGAAAGTCTCCCCGTGGAAGAAAATATTGAGATTTGGTTGAAAGGGTAAACTGAGTCCGAGATTCATTGGATCGTATGAGATTACCGAAATGATTGGGCCAGTGGCATACCGGTTGTCTTTGCCAGTAGAGTTAGAGAAAATGCACAATGTGTTTCATGTATCGATGTTAAGGCGTTATCGCTCCGATCCTTCGCATGTGATTTCTCCAATAGAAATTGAGGTACGACCGGATATGACACTAAGTTAAGTCATCACACTTACAGAGTATCCAAAGTACTAGATAGCTTTGTGAACACAATTGTCACACAGCAAAAACACATTTGTGAACTCAGTTCTCACAAAACAGACTTATGATTGCGAACATAGTTCGCATAGAACAAACTGATAACTGCGAACACAGTTCGCACGAACATAAAATACTTACAAACTTCACGGATAGCAGAGGTATGATTTGGGGCATTATCTTGTAAAAGTTATAGTTGAACCATAGGCGATCATGTTCCCAAAACTACCCCACAATCAATCACACAAGAGCACACAATGCACACTAGATTTTCACTTACCGCACCTTATTCTACTGAACTCACCTCGCCACTCACCGAAAAGCTTACCTGACAAAACAAGCTTGGCTAGCTCTGGCTCGATAGTCACTTCTCCAACAAGTCTAAACATGTAGCTCTGGTACCAATCGATGTAACACTCTAAACCCAACCAAAAAGGTTCGAACTGAGTCCAGCGTCCCACATTAGCCACCGAATTGACTCTTCGTTAACTCCCTACCTAACCTCTAACACACCACTTGTACATAGCACATGAACATAGTGTTAATCATTTACAAAGTAGTATAAAATATTTACAGGTTTGCATCACACTTAAAAATAGGGGTTCGCATGCAAAACACATCAGAGTTCACTACTATGTGAAACAATAATTCCAAACACTTAAAAATATTTACAGGTTTGCATCACATTTAAAAATAGGTTTGCATCACACGCCATATTATCACACGAGATCGCAGACAAACACACAAACATAGGTTCGCATATTAATATAGGCTCACACAAAACATGAGTTCAGAAAACATAGAAGCTCACATATAGTGATTTTTAAATCTTAAGTTCACAAAACACTAATAGTTCACTAAACACCTAAATTACTCATACATTGTAGATTCACTAATTATCAGGCTTTACAAATAAGGAAAACATGCATGCAAAAGCCTATCATAGATAAACAAGGTTCGCATAAATTCTTGGGTTCGCACACATTTAAGGATTTACAAAGCTAAGGGTACACATGTAATTTACAAATAGAAGTGCATGAATAACATTGATTTATTACTTATAAATTGATGTCAAAATCCATAACAAGTTCACAAAAATAGTTTAAACTTCATAACATAGCATATTGTACTTTTATACTACTACGAAAATAATTCAAAAATCAATTCAAGATGTAATTTATTGTTCTAAATAGCATAACAGAAGCCCATCGACCATCTTTATGGTTTTCCTGTATCAGTCAAGTGCCTTACCGGATCATCGACCTTGCCTATGCTATCTGTGATGTACTTACCTGAAAAGTAAGTGAGGAGTTGTAAAACCCCAAACCCGGCCTAGACGTTATGGCCGAATCTGGCAATGTCACATGATAGTGCTTTTGAAATCGCAACGATGCTAAGACCTTTTCTCCGCTCAAATCACTCTTCATTATCTTATGTTAACTCCAAATCGTGTCATTTGTTTTCAAAACGTTATCCATTTTCAAAATGTTATTTATTTACAATTCATCATTCATTTCTCAAAACGTTATACTTTGCAGAAGCTTTTAAAACAGTCTACGTGTGCGTAGTATTTTGATAAAACATTCATCTCTTTTGAAAACCCGAGTTTCTCCTACCACTAGCAGTTATAAAACATAAAGCAGTATAAAATCCAAATTTAAACCAAAAATCCGTAGAGGCCATTATTACAGAAAAATACCCACATAAACTTAAAATCATGATTAAGTATCAAACAGTATAGAATGAGTCGTGTGGCCACCGCTGAGTCCTCCTCTGCACCGATCTGCCTATGTTTAGGGATTACCTGTATAGATTAAACAGAAGGGTGAGTTTTCGTAAACTCAGTGTGTAACCCCCATACAAAATGACAGTTAATATACAAATAATCACAGTCCGGGACTAAGCCCTTTTTCAGTATCAGTATCAGTCCAGTTTGGGCCTTAGCCCATTTCAGTAACAGTATGCATTAGGGTCTTAGCCCATCACAGTACAGTAACAATAACAGATATGCAATCAGAAAATCCTACCGAGCCAGCCTCTACACTCCATCTCCGTCCAACCTTACACTCCATGTGGGGATATAATCAACCCACCCATCCCTACACTCCAAGTAGCACCGAATGCGACACTATACAAAGAATATGCACTGTGTCTTGCCAAGAAATTAGGCTCGAAGCCTTTCAGTACACTTCCTCCAATCAATATCAACCCATCCCCATGCAATGCATCATACAGTTTATGTCATGCCCAATCATGGTATATCACATATATACAGTACCGTACAAACAACATGCTCAATATACACTCATATATATATGCATATCAAGTATGGACATAACAGTCATTCAGTTAGGGGACTAGGTAATCTTACCGACCCTACAGTAGGTTCACAGTTGTCTCGGGTGACCCGTGCAACCTTAGCAATAAATCAGTGAAAATGGCCTCACACACCCATGTTGTCTGCCCGTGTGGGCCCACACGCTCGTGTGGCCCCCACAGCCCAATTTGGCCTTGGTCGTGTGGATCACACGGCCTGGCCCAACATCTCACACGCCCGTGTGGCTCACCCGTGTGGGGCCACACGGGTGGCCCAATTGGTCGAGCCTGTGTCTCCTACACGGCCTCGCCGGCCAACACACAGCCGTGTCATGCGCCCGTGTCATGCGCGCACGGCCTGGTTCATCGATCACACGGCCATGTCCCCTCACACGACCTACCACACGGGCTACCACACGCCCGTGCGGCATCGACAGTATACTTTTTTGGCTTTTCGTCGAGTCGCATTTTTAGTGTTTCGGGTACACACCTGGATCGTTTTTTATGCCGTTGCACTCCTAAGTACTCTAAAGCCTACAAATTAGTATGCACAGCCTCGACTTAGCATTATAGAGATTAAACTAACAATTTTGAAAAAAAGAGTGCTAGATCGAACTCGACTTACCGCTAACCACGAGCCTTCGTTAACACTATCAGAATCGAGACGATGAGAATTACTGCTCAGAACTCTTCGCCTAAAACAGAAATTCCAGGAAACAGAATCAGATTCCTGCATCTTCATCATTCAAAAAGAAGAGAATAGTGAGACACTTACCGAAGTCGCACAAGTGCTGATTAACGCTACAACTAAAAAGAAAAGAAAGGTTTAGGAGGGAGACCGAGGGGAATTTTGGAAGTAGTGAAGGAAAAGAAAAAGAAAACGGAAACGTGACAGAGAAAATTTGGTAGAGCTTAGGGAGGAAGAAGTCGTCAGATGGATGGAGAGGTTTTGGGAATTTAAAAAAGAAAATAAAATCCAGCACCATTCCCACAAAATCCCTCTAACTACTCCTAAAACCACTCCACCCACTCCCCACTACTCAGACTTCTACTGCCACCAAAACTCCTTGACACAGTGCCGAGCAAAAGCATTCCCCTTGCCCACGCAAGGATTCGAACACCAGACCTCCCGCACAACAACACTCCTCTTAACCACCAGACCAGCAGGCCCATTCTGTTATGTTATTACACACTTTTCCTTATAAGCCTACTGGCAAAAGATAGGGATTTATTCATATAAAAAGAAATTTTTTTCCCATGTCAAGACTTGAACCCAAGACTTCTTAGACACTTCTAGAACACACAACCATTGAAGCAGACAGATATTTGTGTCATAAATTCATAGAAACAAATATACAAATTTTGGGGCGTTACATGAATGGGTGAGTTCGGGGAGAACTCAGTGAATAATCAGAAACCATTATATTATGCCTTTAAAAAACATTTGAAAATAGTTGAAAATTTTTGTCTTGAAAATGCTTCGAGTGTTGGGTTCGCAGGTGAAGATAAGAGACCTAGTTCACATCGGAAAACCTTATTTTTGTGAAACAAATTTTAAAAAAATAATACTTAGAAAACTTTTCATTTAAAATTTTTTAAAAGAGACTCGTATTAAAATCCTGCGAGGCCAAATTGCTTTTCAAAAACAAAACTGAATCTGAGTTTATAACATAGTCACGAGACTAGCTCGCACATAACAGAATTCATGAATAGAGTTGGCATTAGGTTGTATGACTAGTCCATCAAACAAAAGACTTGTCTTGTTGAATAAGTTATATCCAACCTAGCTCCCAAGGAGCACGTAGAATGAGACATATCACAGTTCTCACAAAAGCCCATGTCTCAAGGAGTACGCAGAGTGAGTCTCACAAAATCTCATGGCCCTAAAGGGACACATAGAGTGAGACTTAACATGGGTGAATATTCACACTATTGGTATACCAATTAGAAGGCTCACTAAGGAGCGCACAAACTAGAAAGCTCACATTTAGGCAAAGCTAAATAGAGAGCTCGCATAAATTAGAGCCAAATGAAGAGCTCGCACAAAACGAACAAAACAGAGAGCTCACACAAAACAAACCAAATAGAGAGCTCGGACAAACGAATCCAAATAGAAAGCTCATACAAAGCAAAGCCAAACAGAGAGCTCGTACAAAGCAGAGCCAAACAGAGAGCTAAACATTTTCTTATAAAAATCTTACACGTTAAGTGCCTTTCAAAAACACAATTTAAAATTGTTCTTTAAAAACATTCTTGTTTTCAAAAGCTCACATAGAAGCTTGCGTAGAACTGTGCTTTAAAATCATCTTTTCGAAATGATAACTTTGAAAAATAGAGTTCATAGCTTAAAATAAAGCTTTTCAGAAATCTTACTTTTGGGTTTTGAAAATAAGGTTTCCTTTAGAAAACCATAGAAATTAGCGGTCATGATTAGAATACATTTGAAAACCCATAAAATGATAGTTACCTATCACTCAAACTTTTGAAAACTTAGTACGGAACGTACTCATAACAGAACCTCATCACTTAGCAGAATTGGAGAACTTAAACGATTTTGGCTTTGCCTTTACCCTTGCTAGAAGATGGTCAAGCTGGTTCACAACAAACAAATATATTACTAACAGAACAATCATAATTCACACATGCATAATAACCTAGCTCTAAGGAAAATCAACCCTAACCAGACAAGGACTTACCTGGATTGCTACGAACAAGATTTTTAGAACCGACTAACCTAGCTCGTAACTTACCGGGCAGACACAGTTCGCCACATAGACTCGCGAACCCTAGCTCGCCAGCACATTAACGAACCTGCCTCGCAGCGAAACTGGCGAACCCCTTACCACTTCATTTAGCGTACACTGCAGCTAGTGGACACCCTTTCCAAAACTTTTATTAGTGAACACCCAACTTGCTTGAATTTTGGTGAACCCCTAATTCACACCAATTTTTGTAAGCCCCTAGTTCTCACCAATTTTGGCGATCACAGGTCGCCGGAACACTGGTGAACCTTACTGCGCATGGTAAAAAATTTTGGCCCCAATTTTAGGTTGTGATAGGAAATGAGCAAATCTATTAAAAGACTATTATGTTATCTATCAAGTCCAATTGGGGAGATGTTTTGTCTTGGGCATCGAAGCGGATGACTCCAAGAAGATAGAGACATAGATGTGACTGACTGGACAGATAGTATATCGGACTAGACCCAAAGAGAATAGATAATGAATCCTTTTATGAATTTATTGACTTGTGACGTTCATAGTGTGGCATACCTAAATCCTGGGTGGATGAGGATTATGTATGCATGACTTGTATACTTTGATGTAAATAAAAGCCTGAGTTTAAATAGATAAGGAACCAAAAGCTGGTGCATTGGGTATATGAATTCTATAGTATTTAGCACCATTCACAACAATGGAATTCATAGACCGAGACATGGGCTAAGGATATCCTCTTATTGGCATTACATGGTTGATGAAAAGTAAATGTAGCCACGCATCGTTTGTCTCTCTGATTCATGACTTGATTACTATTTGATAGTAATTGAATTTTCAAGATTGACGATGTAATGGTTACCATAAGATAAAATAGGATCATATTGGGAGAACGGATACTATACCAAAGAGATTAAGGATATCAAATGAGGATAACACACTTATGAAAAGGTCATTGGACAAGCACAAATAGAGTCGTTTTCGTAATGGTATGTCGTTGTGGAGAGCTCAACCATGATACTATAGTGGAATGACTTCATGACTAAATGAATTTATAATTAATAGGCGAAAAGTTAGAACTGTAACACCCCATACCTGAGTCCGAGACTAAAACTGGATACGAGACATTACCATGCTTGAACTCACTTAAACATGTACTTACGGGCTATAAAATTTTGTTTCAAATTAAAAACTTCTCTTTCTTAGTCAAATCAGACATTTCATGGTCCTACGAGGCCTCAGACTTACGTCCCGAAACTTTCAGAACTCATCTGGAAACTTTCTCTCGAAACAGGAGTCAAACGTCCGTGTGACTTGGGACACGCCCGTGCACCCCTAAAACATGCCCGTGTCTTTCACCCGTGGTGGATACTGGCAAATTACACACGGCCTGGACACGCCCGTGGCCCTAGCCCGTGTACCAAACCTTGGAATTCTGACTTATTCACACGGTCTATACACACGCCCAGGGCACACGCCCATGTGCTAACCGTGTGGTACACACGGCCTAAACACACAGCCGTGTTATTTGCCCGTGGTCTATCCTGACTTAAAAAACTAATGTGCAAGGGACACACGGCTTAGACACACGCTCGTGTGTCCATCCGTGTGGGCACTTAGAGGCTATTTACCAAGCCAACTGCCACCCTGAAATCAAGACCAAACCCATGCTCAATTCAGCAACTCAAGTATTACATCTAACATGAACAAGGATGCATACTTCATTGATAGATTAAAACATACGTACATAATCATTCATGACTCATTTCTTTGGCCATATACAAAAAGAATACTAAGCTTGATAACCAACACTTTGGCTAATTTTAAAACATAACTCAAAATGAAATGCTTCCTATACATGCCATACTTAATATAAACACTTGGCTATACCAAAATATTGATTGATAGTGTGCTCCGAGCTCCGAGGACGATGATCCACGAGATTAGCTAGGCGGGACTACATGGAAAGAAAGAATAAAGGACGTAAGCATTTAGCTTAGTAAGTTTGCATGTAATTCTCATAGCAATATATTTGCTTAACATTAACCATTCATCATAAACAATGGCATTATGAATCTCAAGTATTTAAGCTTACTTACTCTTACTGATTCTTACATATCTCATGGTACTTACTATTCTCATGCTCAGACGGCAGAAACAATATACCGTGATCACTTGATCACATAGATCAAGATACTTTACTATGATAAGTATAATCTCAACTTCATCATTCATATCATGAATAATACTCTTAACTAGCATAACTTGATAATAACTTTACTTACTTAACTTTCTTACTATATCATTTGAGCTTTACTCTCTTGCCCGATGAATTTCTATGAATAACCGAGGATACTGAATCTCATCCCACATAACTCGATGCCAAAGCCATATCCTCGATATGATCTTACATGGGATCTCTCATCTTGGTATTGATGCCATGTCTTGACATGGACTTACTCAAAGTCTTCCTTGTGTGTTCCAAAATTCACACATATCTTCGGATTTCAAATATCTTTAATCTCACAACTGAAATTCTGATCTGACTTTTGCTGTACATTATCTCTAGCTGAGACTGCTTATAACTGTATTAAATTGTTTTCACATTCTACTCATTTCCTCTGATGATATTAATTCCGTGGATTATTATCTCACAAAGCTCAATCCTAAAATAACGGAGTTAAGTAAATGCCACATACGATACCTCTTTCTTAATTGCTTTAAAACTTTAAAACACAATGACAAATTACCACATAAGTTTCAGATTTCAATCCAAAACAATGATAACTGACACCATAGACAGACTTATCAACACAGAAAAGGATAACTCAACTGTTTAATCGAAAAAGGAAATCTATATGTACAGAGAGATTTCTTCAGACAGTTAATCATACTTCAGATAACTCTATCTTTTTCAATGATAAAGATAATCCCAATACAGAATTCATCACCCTCCATTTCTATATTCAACAAAGTCAGAAATATCACATTTCACACTCATCAGAACTGTTGTGCATCTTGTTATTCCCATATGAACAAATTAATTACCACTGAGAGTTTCTTGTAGCAGTTGTTGTATATTCATAAGGCTTTTCAGTTTACACACTCTATCTCGAAATAACAATTAATTATCGATACCATATCTGAGGTTTTGAATCAGAAATCAATTTATACTAAACCCCTTTTTTAACTTATAATTCGCTGACACACTTCTGAATTTCACAACTTCACTAAATAAACATTTATTTAGCCTCTACTTCTGCTAAAAACTGTTCATTGCCTGATAAGATCAATCACATTTTCATCACTCATAAAGAATACAAGAGTTTCCCATTTGATACATCCGAAACTATAATTGTTCCCCTCGAATAATCATTACTTACAGACTCAAAAGTTTTTCGACAATTCAAGCTAACCTTGCTGTGCCAATTTCAGATTTTTCTCTGACATAAAACATTTTAAACTCGTATAGTCATCAAATATGTCACATAACTCTTTTTATGCAGCTTTAACTGTATAAAATCACAAAAATATCTCTGCACATTCCTGTATTAGAACACATTTTGAACCATTCAATAACGTAAGGCCAAAAATAATAATCTGTTTATTGAATTCATGTAACACCCCAAACCCAGCCTAGACGTTACGACCGGATCTAACGTGTCATACCACAGTGTTATTTGAAAACTATGAGTTCAATGAAAACACTTCTACAAATTTAAAACTTTCTACCACTTAAAACCCCAATTTCAGTTGCTTAAAATCAAAACAAGATTTACTCAGAGTCATTCACTTGGAAAATGTTATTATATTAAAAACCTTGTTTGTTGTGAGAGTTTGGTTCAAACAGTTGCAGAAACGTGATATTTTAAAAATAGTAGTTATTGTTTTAAAAACCCTTGTTTAATAGACTAGCAGGTTGTAATTAAAAGAGACACCATATAAAAGTTAAAAATACCAATGGCCTTATTACATAATTATTAACCCGGTAAAATAAAATAAAATAAAATAAAGTTGCTAAGTTTAACTTTAAAGCATACCGGGCGTGCGGCCACCTCCGGGTCCCTCTCAGCTCTAAATCCTCTAAGACTGGGGATTACCTGCACATTTAAAGAAAAGGGTGAGTTACGAGAACTCAGTGTGTAATTCCCTATCACAGACACAGTCTGGGCCTAAGCCCTATCCAGTAATAGTCTGGGCCTAAGCCCTGTTCAGTAACAGTCTGGGCCTAAGCCCTATTCAGTAACAGAGTGGGCCAAAGCCCAAATACATATCAATGCAACACAGAAATGTAACCCAACCCAGTCCAGCCAACACACCACCCGTACCAACCAACACACCTTGTGGGGACCAAGTCAACCGACCCAGCCAGCACACCACTAACACAGTCTTACAGCTAATAATAATGCAGCAAAGCTGCCAGTAACAGTAAATGTGGCTGAGCCACCAGAAATAGTATACGTGGCATGTAACACCCCAAACTCGGACAAGACACCACGCCCGAATCTGGTATGTTACGGGGAAAAACGTCTTTGAGTGATCAGATTTTTTTCTTCGTTTAGAAGTGGGGTGAAAACATAGTGATTTTGAGGAAAGTTTGAGTAGGCTTGTTTGATTAGATTTTGAAAACTTATCCAAGTATATAGTTAAAACGAGTTGATTTCATTTAGGACTTCCAATAGTTTCTTAGTGCCATTTTGAAACATTTTAGACTTAGTAGCAAATCGGGTTTGATTTGAAAATCATTTGAGTTTATTGAATAACAACACATAGCGAGATACCCGATGGTATAGTTTAAAACACATTTCGATATAATTTTGAAAACGTTGTCTTTCCAAGTTTTAGTAAAATTTCATGCCAAGTTATTTGTTAAGCGTGTTGAGAATCTAATTAAAACATACCCATCATAAAACATAATTTAAAGGCCTTGTACAAATCCAAATTAAAAACCAAATATAACAAGAATTAAACTAAAGTACCCAAATGATAGAGTTGGAGTAAAACTTTAGTAAGCATGGCATGAGCACCCGAGTCCATCCCGGCCCATGTCCGCGCTCACGAGTCACCTGAAATGTCAAAGGAGAGGGTGAGTCGAGTGACTCAAATGCATAAATCCCGCTCCCGATGAAACAACATGCTAACACACATCATACATAGCAACATAATTAATGCAACCCGATCCTAACCATCCGTATCTCCTTTTTCTACCCCGTGTGGTACCAAACCACTGGTGGTGCTAAACCACCTGGTGACATATAGTCACAATGTGTTACTAAAACACTGGTGTCCCAAAGACAATGTGCTACCCAAGCACCGGTGACCGTAGTCACGATAATCGAATGATGGGGCCAACCCATCGTGTGATACCCAATCACTAGCAGACGATCCCATATCTCATGTGGGGCCAACCCACAGTGGTGTTACCCACGAGGGACAAGTCGCAATGAGGTGCCCAACCTCCGTGTCCCAAAGACACAAATGTGCTACCAAAGCACCGTGACCGTAGTCACAATAATCGGATGATGGGGCCAACCCATCGTGTGATACCCAATCACTAGCGACGATCCCATATCTCAAAGTGGGGCCAACCCACGGTGGTGTTAACCACAGTGGACAAGTCGCAATGAGGTGCCCAACCTCGGTGTCCCAAAGACACAAATGTGCTACCAAAGCACTGGTGACCCAAAGTCACAAAGTGTGTTACTAAAACACCGGTGCTCACAAGACAAAATATCATGCTCCCTCCACTCATATCACCCATCAACATACCATACTCATGTAATCATGCATATCATACAAATTATGCATATCATGCTAATATGTTTGACTCATGCCCCATATCACATACATACATAGTCATGATACCATATAGATCATCAAGAATCTAGTAACAATACCGACTTACCCGGATACGCACACATACCCCGCTTGGGTATCCAATAATCCATCATATCGCCATGATTTTAATAGGCAAAACAGGTTTAATAACAATATCACTAAGTATGGGTGTGTTAGTTACACACCGCTAAAGCGCAACCTCTAATACTAAAAGAAACGATCTAGGCTCCTTGAATACCGCTCCTACAATCGGCCAAATAGGAGTTAGACATCTATAACATTCGCCATCATCAATTAACCAAAGGGTTAATACCGAACCCTTACCTTTTAAGATGATTTGTTTCCTACCAAATCCGAATCAAACAATGATTCTCCTTTAGCAATCGGCTACACCATAAAAGATGAATAGTTAAACCTTAATAATCTTGACTCAATCGAAACCAAAAGATTGAACGATTAATGCCAATACCAATCACTTACCACCACCATCGTTTACCAATCGGTTACTAGAGTAGAACACCTCTTGGTTACTATCCAAAGACCCTATATGAAAAGGTTAAACAAGTGATTAACTCACTTCCATCTACAACCATCATAGGCTTTGAACAAACCGCAATCAATATAATACTTGAGAAGAGAGAGATGGCCATTCGGCCAACCACTTACCCCAACACCAACCACCAAGAATTCGCCACAAGAAACCCCTAGGAGAGAAGGGAAATTCGGCTTCAACCACCCAAGAGAAAGAGGAAAAACAATAAAGTTTTGGAAGTAGAAACAGAGGAGATGCGATTCAAGAAGAGAAAGAATTCGGTAATAAAAGTTTAGAAGGGAAAAAGGAAAGATTGGTCTAACCCCAAGGAAGGAAAACACCAAAAGAGATGGAAGGAAGAGGGTGATATTCGGCCTATGCTCAAAGAAAAAGAAACAAAAGTTTTGGCTAAGAGAAAATGCAAATTCAAAGCACAAGGGTTGTAGAAATAAAGAAAATATGAGAGGAAAATGATGGCTAGTTTCGATTTACTCAAATGAACAAGAAGAGAGACATGTAAGGGACATTCGGCTTAGCAAAGAATA
This sequence comes from Gossypium sturtianum, assembly GCA_025698515.1. Lineage (NCBI taxonomy): Eukaryota > Viridiplantae > Streptophyta > Magnoliopsida > Malvales > Malvaceae > Gossypium > Gossypium sturtianum. The sequence continues at coordinate 64,801,655 of CM046946.1, read as the reverse complement.
TTGAGAAAACAACACAAAAATTCGGCAAGCCTTAGAGAGGTTTTGATTTTCGGTTTACAAAGAAAGAAAAACGAAAAAGAATACACTAGAGAATTCGGCTACCAATGTCAAAATGAGAAGACACTAGCTTGCTAAGCCTTGACCGAAACAACCAAAATTCCAAAAATGAATTTCGGCACAACACCTCCAACATCACACTACTATGCCGTCACTCCCCCATGAAGCATCCAAGTTTCGGCCAACACCTCGACGACTCCTCAATATTCGGCCATATCCCCCCATTCACTCACATCCTCACATTCAATTTAGTTGACCAAGTCTTCCTCCTAAAATCACTCTCCACTCTCCATTCAAAAGGGAAGACTTAGTCTTAGGCAGAGTTTGAACTGCCACAAACTCCTCCCTCCATGCCGTCAAAATGAGTGCCAAAAGTGGCCACTCCGCAGCCTTGAACACAAGACCTCTCCCCTGCAGATGACGCCACACTCAAGCCCCCAAGTGACGCATGCCTTGCCACTCCACTAGCTTTTCTTTTGTGCTCAAGAACACCAAATAATATTCATATATCCCAGCTTCATCAACTCCTCTTACTTAAGCCTAAAAACAAAAAGTTTCCCACCTACTCAGACATACCCCTAGTCTACAATTAAGCCCCTAAGACACCAAAATAGCCACATAGCAAGCCAACACATGCAAAACATGCCATACTAAAAATAGCCCCTAACCCGGATATTACGCTTCTACCCCACTTAAAATAATTTCGACTCGAAATTACCCGATCAAAAGAGTTGCGGGTATTGCTGTCTCATCATATCCTCGGGTTCCCACGTCGCTTCTTCCACGCCAAGATTCCGCCAAAGAACCTTAACCAAAGGCATGCACTTTTACGCAGTAACTTTCACATCCCGATCTAGAATCGCATGTGTTCCTCTTCCATGGTCAAATCGATTTACCTCGATCTCTTCCATTGCTACCACATGCGACGGATCTCGAACGATACCTCCAAGCATCAAACATGGAAAACATCGTGAATCGACTAAGCTCACGGCAACTCAAGCCGATACGCCATCGGTCCAACTCGCCTCAATACCTTATACGCCCAATAAACCTCGGACTTAGCTTGCCTTTCTTCCCGAACCTCAACACCTTCTTCCAAGGCGAGACCTTCAGAACACTCGATCCCCCACAAATAACTCTATATCTCTTCGCTTAAGATCGGCATAAGACTTCACGTCCAAGCTTCCTTCAATCTAGATCGAATCACTTTAACCTTGTCTTCGGTCTCAAAGAACCAACTCGGGTCCCAACAACCGACGCTCACCTAACTCCGCCCAACACGTAGGTGAGCGACACTTCCTACCATACAACGCCTCATACGGTGCCATCTTGATGCTCGCTTGGTAATCGTTGTTGTAGGCAAACTCACTAATGGTAGAAACTCCTCCCAACTACCTCTCAAATCCAAGATACAACCTCTCAAAGATATCCTCTAAGACCGAATGACCCTTTCTCGATTGACCGCCGATCGCGGGTGAAAAGCCGCTTTGAAATCCAAACGAGTACCCGCAGCCCGATGCGTTGCTTTCCGTAACCTTGACGTGAATCTAGGATCCCTATCCGAGATTATCAAACCGCACACCGTGCAACCTCACTATCTCTCGACACATACAGCCTTCGCTTAGCTTCAAGTGAGTAGTCAACCCTCACCGGAATAAAGTGAGCCGATTTAGTCGGCCGATCCACCACTACCCAAATGAATCTTTCTTGCTTGGCGAAGCGGTAACCCACCGATTTAAATCCATGGTTATCCTTTCCCACTTCCATCGAGGAATCTTCACAGTCGAAGCAAACCCGACGGCAAGAATCGATGTTCGCCTTGACTACCGGGCAAGTCGACACTTCCCAACAAACTGTCACCTCCTTCTTCAAGCCAAAGCCACCAAAATCGCTCTCTAAGATCCCTATACATCTTACTACCTCCAGATGCATAGCATAAGGATCGTATGTGCGCCTCAAGAATCTTCTCGCCTCACCAACATCTTTAGGCATACAAGCCTTACCTTGAAAACACAGAACCCCATCACTGCACAAGTCAGAACCCTCCAAACCACCATCCTCGCACCTGCAACCTTCGCGCACTCGTAACCTCATCCAATAATCAAGCTTTCTCTCGACCGCTTCAACCCAAGTAGGCTTAACTCGCAACTCGCTGTAATACTCCCATCGCCATACAAGCTCAAGGCGGCAAACAATGCTCTTAAATCCGGAAACAACCTTACGGCTCAACGCGCTCGCCACCACGTTAGCCTTGCCCGGATGGTACTCAATCGAGCGATCGTAATCTTTCAAAGAACTCAACCCATCTCATACGCCTCAAATTCAAATCCTTCCGAGTCGGAAGATACTTCGCACTCTTGTGATCTCGTGGTAGACTATCGATCTCTCCCGTATAAGTAGTGCCTCCAAATCTTTAAAGCGAAGACTACAAACCTGCTAGCTCCAAATTGTGCGTCGGATAATTGACCTCATGTGGCCTCAATGCCGAGAAGCGTAAGCCACAACCTTACCTTCTTGCATCAAAGACACAACCCAAGCCCGTATGTGATGCGTCGCAATAGATCGTGGAATTCCTTACCAATTTCAAAGTTGAATTAGAACCGAGCCTCACCAAAATCTTCTTTAACTTGTCGAAGCTTTCTTGCCGCTTTCACCCATACAAACGGAACTTCTTTCCTCAAGAACTTGGTCATCGGCACGCTATCAACGAGAAGCCCTCAACAAACCTTTCAGAGTATCCGCCCAACCAGAAAACTCCGATCTCAAACCATCGACTTAGGCGGCTTCCAATCCAAAATCGCCTCAATCTTACGAGGATCTACTCGAATCCCCTCACCACACTACATGACCCAAGAAAGTCACTTTCTAAGCCGTAACTCACACTTACCGAACTTAGCATAGAGCCGCTTTTCCTCAAAATCAAAAATCGCAACACCACTCGCAAATGCTTATCATGCTCTTCCTCCGCCTCTTGAGTACACCAAGATGTCGTCTATGAAAACCACGATTTAAATCGATCCAGATATCTTTGAAACACCCTATTCATCATGTCCATAAACGCCGCCGGCGCGTTAGTCAACCCGAACGGCATTACCGTAAATTCGTGAGTGCCCATACCGAGTCCAAACGCTGTTTTATGGATATCGCCTCCTTAACCTTTAATCGTGATACCTGGATCTCAAGTCGATCTTCAAAATACCGCAAGCCCCTCTTCACCTGATCAAACAAATCGCCTATCCGTGGCAACGGATACTTGTTTTTAATCGCCACTTGTTCAATCAAGTGTAGTCTATACACATCCGCATCGTGCCATCTTTCTTCTTGACAAAGAGTACCGGCGCACCCACGGCGAAACACTTGGCCTAATAAAACCTCGATCCAATAACTCCCGGATCTCGAGCCTTAAGCTCTACCAATTCCTTTGGCGCCATCCTATACGGAGCAATAGACACCGGCGCAGCCTCCGGCAATGATCAATCCCGAACTCCACCTCGCGATCTGGCGGCAAACCCGAAGCTCCTCAGAAAAACATCATGAAACTCCTTAACGGCACGAACCTTCTCCACAGCGAGACTCCTTAGCCTCCAAGGCATACACATGAACTACATACGCTTCACGGCCTTTCTCGACCATCTTCTCGCTTTCAAAGCAGATACCACATTTGATAAGTAATCTCTCCTATTACCTATCATAGCCACCTCTTCACCCTCGACCGCCTTAAGAACCATGCGCTGGTCGCGCAATCCAACCTCGCCGATACTTGACCAACCAATCCATCCCAAGAATCGATCGAACTCCCCAAACGGCGCTCCATCAGATCGCTGAAGAAACACTACCCCTTGGAGTTCTAAGGGTACCTCTCTAAACAGCTTTATCTACTACTACAGAGTGACCTAGAGGGCTAATCACGCCATCCGCCTAGAAGATATCTCAGAGTCTAAATCCATGGTCTCTACTATACTATCGGCAACATAAGAGTGCGTTGAACCCACATCAATCAAAGCAAAGATAAGGAGAACAAAAATCAAAAACGCACTCGGTTATGACGTCCCGCTGCCGCTCTCCTCTCGGCGCCGCAAAGATACACTAATCCAGCCGTTCTAGCATCGTAACTACTCGCACCTCTCGCCTGGTGCTCCACGGCCCCACCGTAACCATTACCACCCGCCATTACCACGGCCCTCTCTGCGGTGGCGGTCCATTACCTCTCGAATCGACACGCCCCGCTCTCGATCGAATCCTAGCCAACCTACGCGACAATCCTCACACGATGCTCCAGAGAACCACACTGAAGCAACCTTTCTCCTCCACCCAGCAGCCCACCCCAATGAGATTTCCCACACCGATCACATCTGCGGCGGTCCTCGCTTAGCAAAGAACAAACCTAGCAGCTGGTTCGGCCCACTCGGCCTAGCTCTCTTCTCATGGATTACCCGACGATCCGTAAGACCCAAAGCTCCTTTTATGCCTATTTCTCGCCCATACCCCGCCTCACCGACTTAACACCTCGGCTACCTTAGCCTTCTCAACTAAGACAAGAAACTCGCGCCTCGCTAAGGAGCAATCAGCAGCCTCAAGTCGCCTCGCACCATCCTCAAACGAACACACCTCTCATGCTCAAGTGGCCACAATGCCCCGGCATACCTACTCACCAGAACTCACCAGACTTCAAGAATGATTTACTCCCCGAACAAGCCTCGTAAAAGCCTTCCACTGGGAGTCAATATAACTAGCTCCGGATGTACTTCTTTTGATATGCAAACAAATAATCCCATGTTAGATCCTCTCGCCGCCACATCGCTCTCGAACCGTGAGCCACCACCGATATGCCTCATCCCGAGAAGCGATACGATGCCCTTCACTTCTCTCTTCACCGCCAGTCCAGATCGTTCATGATCCACTCGGGCTGCCTCCACCAATATTCCGCAATGCGGGAGCAACACCGTAAACATTGGAAGAATTCGCCCCATTGGCCCAAGTCGCCAGAACAGATTTCCTAACTCCTGCATTACCACCAACACCAGCTACTCTTTCCAACACTCGCAAAGATCGCTCGTGACATCGCGCCGCCCCCGGGCCCGTCTTGGAACTCACCACCTCCACCTGGTGGCGAACCGTGATCTCATTTTCTCAACCCCGACCAGATCCTACGGGCTCGTAAACCGTCATCCTACCAGTGACCTCGCCCACGACCACGCCCACCTCTAGCGCCATGACTAAACTTCCTACGATTCGATTAAGAATTTTATGCATCAAGAATTATTCCACTTGTTTAAGAGCAAGTCTTATGAATATTTTAAGAGGATTTGTTCTCGCGAGTTCACAGTAATTCTATCGCTTTCAATCTCTAAAGTAATATACTATTGCTATTCATCCAATCATATCACATCCAATCAATCCACAAGCAATAGTAAGGGTACTTACCGGGCGAATCGGTGCCTGAGACTCGGTGCCATGCCTTTCAAACCATACTTTAAGAATAAAAACTAACAAACAACCCTTTGAAAACATTTTGGGCCTCGTGCCCACAAATGAGCTTTTGAACTCGGCTCGATACACAATTGTAACACCCAAACTCTGGACAAGACACCACGCCCCGACCCGGTATGTTACGGGAAAACGTCTTTGAGTGATCGATTTTTTCTTCGCTTAGAAGTGGGGTGAAAACATAGTGATTTTGAGGAAAGTTTGAGTAGGCTTGTTTGATTAGATTTTGAAAACTTATCCAAGTATATAGTTAAAACGAGTTGATTTCATTTAGGACTTCCAATAGTTTCTTAGTGCCATTTTGAAACATTTTAGACTTAGTAGCAAATCGGGTTTGATTTGAAAATCATTTGAGTTTATTGAATAACAACACATAGCGAGATACCCGATGGTATAGTTTAAAACACATTTCGATATAATTTTGAAAACGTTGTCTTTCCAAGTTTTAGTAAAAATTCATGCCAAGTTATTTGTTAAGCAAAGTTGAGAATCTAATTAAAACATACCCATCATAAAACATAATTTAAAGGCCTTTTACAAATCCAAATTAAAAACCCAAATAAAAGTAATTAAACTAAAGTACCCAAATGATAGAGTTGGAGTAAAACTTTAGTAAGCATGGCATGAGCACCCGAGTCCATCCCGGCCCATGTCCGCGCCTCACGAGTCACTGAAATGTCAAAGGAGAGGGTGAGTCGAGTGACTCAAAGGCATAAATCCCGCTCCCGATGAAACAACATGCTAACACACATCATACATAGCAACATAATTAATGCAACCCGATCCTAACCATCCGTGATCTCCTTTTTCTACCCCGTGTGGTACCAAACCACCTGGTGGTGCTAAACCACCGTGACATATAGTCACAATGTGTTACTAAAACACCGTGTCCTAAAGACACAATGTGCTACCTAAGCACCGTGACCGTAGTCACGATAATCGAATGATGGGGCCAACCCATCGCGGTGATACCCAATCACTAGCAGACGATCATCCATATCTCATGTGGGGCCAACCCACTGGTGGTGTTACCCATGTGGACAAGTCGCAATGAGGTGCCCAACCTCCGTGTCCTAAAGACACAAATGTGCTACCAAAGCACCGTGACCGTAGTCACAATAATCGGATGATGGGGCCAACCCATCGTGTGATACCCAATCACCAGCGCACGATCCCATATCTCAAAGTGGGGCCAACCCACGGTGGTGTTAACCACAGTGGACAAGTCGCAATGAGGTGCCCAACCTCCGTGTCCCAAAGACACAAATGTGCTACCAAAGCACCTGGTGACCCAAAGTCACAAAGTGTGTTACTAAAACACTGGTGCTCACAAGACAAAATATCATGCTCCCTCCACTCATATCACCCATCAACATACCATACTCATGTAATCATGCATATCATACAAATTATGCATATCATGCTAATATGTTTGACTCATGCCCCATATCACATACATACATAGTCATGATACCATATAGATCATCAAGAATCTAGTAACAATACTCGACTTACCCGGATACGTACACATACCCCGTTTGGGTATCCAATAATCCATCATACTCACATGATTTTAATAGGCAAAAACAGTTTAATAACAATATCACTAAGTATGGGTGTGTTAGTTACACACCGCTAAAGCGCAACCTCTAATACTAAAAGAAACGATCTAGGCTCCTTGAATACCGCTCCTACAATCGGCCAAATAGGAGTTAGACATCTATAACATTCGGCCATCGTCAATTAACCAAAGGGTTAGTACCTAACCCTTACCTTTTAAGATGATTTGTTTCTACCAAATCCGAATCAAACAATGATTCTCCTTTAGCAATCGGCTACACCATAAAAGATGAACAGTTAAACCTTAATAATCTTGACTCAATCGAAACCAAAAGATTGAACGATTAATGCCAATACCAATCACTTACCACCACCATCGCTTACCAATCGGTTACTAGAGTAGAACACCTCTTGGTTACTATCCAAAGACCCTATATGAAAAGGTTAAACAAGTGATTAACTCACTTCCATCTACAACCATCATAGGCTTTGAACAAACCGCAATCAATATAATACTTCGAGAAGAGAGAGATGGCCATTCGCCAACCACTTACCCCAACACCAACCACCAAGAATTCGCCACAAGAAACCCCCTAGAGAGAAGGGAAATTCGGCTTCAACCACCCAAGAGAAAGAGGAAAACGGCTAAAGTTTTGGAAGTAGAAACAGAGGAGATGCGATTCAAGAAGAGAAAGAATTCTGTAATAAAAGTTTAGAAGGAAAAAGGAAAGATTTGGTCTAAACCCCAAGGAAGGAAAACACCAAAAAGAGATGGAAGGAAGAGGGTGATATTCGGCCTATGCTCAAAGAAAAAGAAACAAAAGTTTTGGCTAAGAGAAAATGCAAATTCGCACAAGGGTTGTAGAAATAAAGAAAATATGAGAGGAAAATGATGGCTAGTTTCGATTTACTCAAATGAACAAGAAGAGAGACATGTAAGGGACAATGGCTTTAGCAAAGAATATTGAGAAAACAACACAAAAATTCGGCAAGCCTTAGAGAGGTTTTGATTTTCGGTTTACAAAGAAAGAAAAACGAAAAAGAATACACTAGAGAATCTGGCTACCAATGTCAAAATGAGAAGACACTAGCTTGATAAGCCTTGATCAAACAACCAAAATTCCAAAAATGAATTTTCGCACAACACCTCCAACATCACACTACTATGCCGCTACTCCCCATGAAGCATCCAAGTTTCGCCAACACCTCGACCACTCCTCAATATTCTACCATATCCCCATTCACTCACATCCTCACATTCAATTTAGTTGACCAAGTCTTCCTCCTAAAATCACTCTCCACTCTCCATTCAAAAGGGAAGACTTAGTCTTAGGCGCAGTTTGAACCGCCACAAACTCCTCCTCCATGCCGTCACAATGAGTGCCAAAAGTGGCCACTCCGCAGCCTTGAACACAAGACCTCTCCCCGCAGATGACGCCACACTCAAGCCCCCAAGTGACGCATGCCTTGCCACTCCACTAGCTTTTCTTTTGTGCTCAAGAACACCAAATAATATTCATATATCCCAGCTTCATCAACTCCTCTTACTTAAGCCTAAAAACAAAAAGTTTCCCACCTACTCAGACATACCCCTAGTCTACAATTAAGCCCCTAAGACACCAAAATAGCCACATAGCAAGCCAACACATGCAAAACATGCCATACTAAAAATAGCCCCTAACCCGGGATATTACATGGCAAAAGCCACTAAATCAGTATAACGTGGCAGAGCCACCAGTATAGTGCTTCCTCCAAGATCCATAACCCAGCCCAATGCAGTATGTCATGTCATATTTAACTCATATATGCAGTGCATCACAATCAAAATCGGTCATACAACTAATACTCATACATCAATGAGACTACCACTAAGGGTATAATGGTCATTTGGTCAGTTGGGGTTAAATCACTAATTCACCCCTCAGGGGTATTCCAGTAATTTTACCCATCGAGGGTAGTTCAGTAATTTACCCATCGAGGGTAGTTCAGTAATTTACCCATCGAGGGTAGTTCAGTAATTTCACCCATTGGGGGTATTTCGGTAATTTACCCATCGAGGGTATTTCGGTAATTTTAGTAATCTAATAGCCTTTCCAGAGGCCCATCACGTCTCTCGAGCGATACAGTTCCATTTCTCGGTCAAAACGGCAATTGGGCCTAAAGCCCAATTTCTCAGCCAAGCTGCCCCACGCCGCGGTGGCCCATCCAGCCCATTTTTGGTCACAGTTCTGTGAACCTCGCAGCCGCATCCATTATGCGGCACTTACCATGGATTTTGCCCTTGTGGGCCCATTAGCCCATTGGGCCCACTTGGCCCACTTCGGCCAAACAAGGCCCATTACGCCCTCAGCCCACGAGAAAGTTTGTGGCACTCCCAACGGTCTATCGCCCGCAATTATGGCTCGGGTTATCTCTATGAGCGCTCGTACGCTCGAGTGATCTCAAATGCCAAAGTCTCGGCTTATCAGTTTTTTGGCTTTTATCGGCATACAGTAGCACAGAGGTGAGAACAACAATATTCCGTGATTGAACAGTATGATAATAGGTGTACGATTACACACCTTGATTACGAACGTGCCACCAATCCCTTAGCACCGATCCTTCATTAGAAAAGATCAACAGTTAGTCAATCGGTCAAGGGGGTTATCCTCCTAACACAATAAAATCGAAACCCCAATAACACCTACCTTGTTTAACCGAGTTTTGCTAAGTTCTTTTCCGAATTTCAGTGAAGATTAAGAATCCCTAACGATATCCTGTGTTACAGTGCACCCTTATTAAAAGAGTTTGTATACAATTGTGGTTAACATCCACCCTTGACAAATACCAAACCCCTAGGCAAAATCGATCCTCAAACCAAACACAAAGTGGGAATACTTACTCAAGGACTCCGAGTAATGCTTCGAATGCTCCCGGACGCTTGCCCCTTTTAACTCCTCGAGAGAACCTAAATACCATACAACATTAGTCCAAGGAAGAAGGGGAGATTCAGTACAGAAGAGGGAAGAACCGTACTACCCAACCATTGACTAAAAGAAAATCAATACTACTTACTTTTTAATTCTAAGCAAGAACAGCTTTTTCTAGCAACAGGAATAGACGAATTCTGCAGATGAAAGTACACTAGAAGGGAAAGAAGGGGTTAGTTTCGGCTTAAAAAACTTAAAGAACAAAAGATGGACTGTTGAGAACGAGGGGGAGAATAGGTTCGGCTATCCAGAAGAGAATAGAATGGAAGATGAGAGGGAAAAGAGTGTTGAATTCGGCCAAAGAGTCTAAAGAAAGAAAAAGGTGTAGGCAGAGAGTGGGCAGCAGTTGAGGAAATAAAGAATGAAATGAAAATCCCGAATGGTAACAAGTTGCTTGAGAAGTCACCTCAGAAACAAAACCCAAAAATGAGCAAAAGAGAAGTAGAACAACACAAAGAAATTTCGGTTTGCACTCACTCTCAAAGTTGCCAAAAATGCTCCCAATGACCCCCCCTCTAGCTGAATTTCTCCCTTAGCCACACTCCCAAATTCGGCCAACACTCCCACACACATCACCTCCCTGATTTTCTGCACCGAAATCTCCTAGAATTGCTCTCCACCTCCCGTTTGAAACATTTGACCAAGTCTCCCACTTTTCTTGTAGCGTTTGCTCCAAACTCTACTTCTTCCACTCTCAAGTCACAAAATAAAAGTCTCCAATTGCAATTCGTGGGATTCGAACCCCACTCTTCCTTGCTATCTCATTGACGCCACACCACTAAGCCACATGCTCAACTTGTGTCACAAAGCTCCCCTAAATATACTTAAGTCCTACTGCTAACAGCCCTATCCTCATCAGAGCCAAAAACTAAAAATTTTCCAAAGCTCAAACTCGAACCAAGGCCTCCCTAGAACCCTCAAATATACTCAAATAGCTAGCCGTTCAAGCACAACATGAAATTAACCAAAATTACCAACCCCTAACTTTTGGGGCGTTACAATTCAGAGTGAACCAAAACTGATGTTTCGGTCAAAATTATCTTCGTGCAAAAGAAAGCTTCAACAATCAAACTAACTTTAATTTACCGTAACATTTCTCAGATAGAATCATTCCGATAGATATAATTCTGTACCAAGTCTTCAAGAATACAATTTCTTCTTCCAGACTATCCTTCAATTAATACATATACGTTCAAAGTTTATTTCCGATTCGTAGATAGATTCAAACACATATAACCCAATTAACTTTTCAATCCAAAAAAATTCAGATCATATTAACTACAAAATCGGTCTTTTCGAAGAAATCTTTCTTCTCATTAGAAGGAATAACCCCAGACATATCATTATACAGATTGATCTTGATCTTCTATCATTTTTACTTTTATCAATGTCGAACCTTCACGAGAACTAGAAAAGAGTTTATAATGAACCTGTCTCATATATTAATCATCGAAACTCTGAATTATATTGAAATCACCTTAACCAAATAGAAATCATTGGGCCTTAATAAGAACGATGTCTCAACCCTATAATAAATATTATCCTGGCTGTTAATGAAGCATTTGAACACAGAAAAGAATCAAATATGATTTTAATAACAACCACTGCAGAGACACAACTTCTATAACTCTTAGGACGGTACCACTGTACTCTCACATCTCAAGCCAGAGATTATAATCATAATAGAAATAGTCATCTCTGTCCAATAGAGATCTCTTACAGATAATCACATGGAATCATAGGAAAATCGGAATAGCAAAATTTCAACATATGGAATTACACAGGATATCTGAAAATTACAACCCATATAGAATGATATAAAATTTCGATGATATCCCAGAAATTGTCCAGAAAGAACAATGTCACTTTTAAATAATGAAATCCACAGTAATAGAAGCAATATAATCTTCACGTATATTCAACAGAACAATAACCATTAGAAATAGAATATTAGTGTAATATCCCGGGTTAGGGGCTGTTTTGTTGTTGCATGATATTGCATGAGTTTAGTGTGCTGTGTTGCTACTCCGGTTTAGGGTTATGCACCTAGTGCATGTCTCGTGTGTTAGCAAAGCTTTTGTGTGCTTAGTCAAGTTTTTAGGGGTTTGGAGAACCCGGGTGGTAGGGGAGGCTTTTAGAAATTTTTGATTTTTAGGGTGTAAAAGGGGAGCTTGGCTTTGGGGTCTTAAAAGTATTTTTAGGTGGTTTGTGTCACATAGGATGGGTTAGCAAAGTGGAGGTGTGGACGCCACTAAGGCTTGTGTGTGTGGCGTCATTTGCAGGAGGGAGAGATCTTGTGTTCAAGTTATGGAGTGGCCACCTTTTGGCTTTCTTTTTGACGCCTAGGAAGGGAGAGTTTGTAGGCAGTTCAAACTCTGCCTTGGACCTAGTCTATGGGTGAGATGGACGGCAAGGAGCGATTTGTGGAAGGGGACTAATTCAAATGCTTTTGAATTAGTGGCTTGGAGTATTTTGAGGAGTGGTGGCCGAATTCTAGGGGATTTGGGGGGAGTGTGGACGGCTTAGTGTGGGAGAAGGGAAGGCCGAATGTACCTTTGTTTTGGGGTGCATTTTCGGTCACATTTGGTAAGGAAGAAAAGCTCTCTCTTTTGTCTTTTGTAAACCGAAACTACTATCTCCCTTTTTCATATTTTCTTTCTTCTTCTTTGCTTGGAAACATTGTAGCCGAATCTTGCTTTATTTTCTTGGTAGCCGAATGCATCTTTGAGCCCTTCTCATACTTCTTTCCTCCTTGATCTTTAGAAGCCGAAAGTTATTTCCCAAAACCTTTCCACCATTCCTTTTCTTTTTCTTAAACCGGAAGTACTCCTTTTCTCTTCTCCTTTTTCCATCATTTTGTCCTTAGCCGAATACCAACCCCCTTTTCTTCTCATCTTTCACTTGTATTCTCTTTCTTTGGGTAAAGCCAATTCTTCCTTCTTGTTTAATGAGATTGGCCGAATATCCCTTCTCTCCTAGTGGTGTTTATTTTGGCCGAATATTGGTGGAGTTTTTGGTGCTCATCTCGGTGGTGCAATCGGTGGGTGAAGGACCTTTGGAAGCAAGCAAAAGGAGTCTTCCTACTCATAACCGCTGAGTAAGTGATGGTAAGAAGTTGGTTGTTGGTTCATTCTTGTTAAGCCTACTACCTGAGACTAATTGTTGTGTTTTTAAGGGAAGGCCGATTGTCGAGAACCATTGGTTGATCGTGATTTGAAGGAAACCAAATCAATCGTGAGGAGCAAGAGGAGCCGTTTTCTTCTCACAATTGATTAGTAAGGGGTAAGTGATTGGTGTTAGTATTGTTAGTTCAATCTTTTGTTTCCGATCAAGTCAAAGGTGATTAGGGATTAATTATTTGTCTTATAGGGTGCCGATTGTTGGAAGGAGAACCATGTTGGTTCGAGGTTTGGTTGGAAACCAAACCATTCGCAAGAGTAAGGTAATGGCTTAATATTAACCCCTTTGGGTTTATATGTCTTTGGCCGAATGGTCTTAGTGCCTAACTCGTGTTGGCCGATTGTTATAGGAGCTTGATACTCGAGGGATTTAGATCGCTTCGCTGGGATCTTTAGACTCGTAATTACTGTGTGTGTAACTAACACACCCATACTTAGTGATATTATTATTAAACCGGTTTGCCTATTAAAATCATGGCGCTTTGATGGATTAATATGATACCCTTTTGGGTATGACCTTGGACTCTGTAAGTCAAGAGTGTTACTAGTTTACTCGATGATCTATATGGTATCATGACTATGTATGTATGTGATATGGGGCATGAGTCAAACATATTAGCATGATATGCATGATTTGTATGATATGCATGATTACATGAGTATGGTATGTTGATGGGTGATATGAGTGGAGGGAGCAAGTTGATATTTTGTGCCGACGAGCACCAAGTTGTTTTGGTAACACACTTTGTGACTTTGGGTCACCAGTGCTTTGGTAGCACATTTGTGTCTTTGGGACACCAGAGGTTGGGCACCTCATTGCGACTGGCCCTCGTGGTTTAACACCACCGTGGGGTTGGCCCCACTTTGAGATATGGGATCGCTCGCTAGTGATTGGTATCACACGCGATGGGTTGGCCCCATCATTCAATTATTGTGACTACGGTCACCAAGTGCTTTGGTAGCACACTTGTGTCTTTGGGACACCAGAGGTTGGGCACCTCATTGCGACTTGTCCCTCGTGGTTTAACACCACCGTGGGTTGGCCCCACATGAGATATGGGATCGTCGCTAGTGATTGGTATCACACGATGGGTTGGCCCCATCATTGGATTTGTGACTTTTGGTCACCAAAGGCTTTGGTAGCACAAACGTGTCTTTGGGACACCAAGTGTTTTGGCAACACATTGTGACTAAATGTCACCAGTGGTTTGGCACCACCGGTGGTTTGGTACCACACGGGTAGAAAAGGCGATACGGATGGTTAGGATCGGGTTGCATTAATTATGTTGCTATGTATGATGTGTGTTAGCATGTTGTTTCATCGGGAGCGGATTTATGCATCGAGTCACCGACTCACCCTCTCCTTTGACATTTCAGTGACTCAGACGCGACATGGAGCCGGATGGACTCTGGTGCTCATGCCATGCTTAATAAAGTTTTACTCAACCTCTATCATTTGGGTACTTTAGTTTAATTACTTTTATTTGGGTTTTAATTTGGATTTGTAAAAGGCCTTTAAATTATGTTTTTTTTTATGGTTATGTTTTAATTAGATTCTCAACCCGCTTAACAAATAACTTGGTATGAAATTTTACTAAAAATTTGGTAAGATAATGTTTTCAAAATTATAACGCAGTTGTGTTTTAAACTATACCATCGGTATCTCACTATGCTTTGCTATAGGTAAACGCAAATGAGCTTCAAACCAAACTCGATATTCTACTAAGTCAAAAATGTTTCAAAATAGCACTAAGAAACTATTGGATATGCTAAATGAGATCAACTCGTTTTAACTATATACTTTGGATAAGTTTTCAAAATCTAATCAAACAAGCCTACTCAAATTTTCCTCAAATTCACTATGTTTTCACCCCGCTTTTAAACGAAAAAAATCTGATCACTCAAAGACGTTTTCCCCGTAACATACCAGATTCGGACGTGGTGTCTTGTCCGAGTTTGGGGTGTTACAATTGTGGTATCAGAGCCAGGTTCAAAGGCTCGGCTGTGGGTCTGAGGCCCAAAATGTTTTCAAAGGATTGTTTTGTCAGTCTTTGTTCTTAAAGTATGGTTTGAAAGGCATGGCACCGAGTCTCCGGCACCAGTTCGCCCAGGTAAGTACCCCGTACTATTGCTTGTGAATTGATTGGATATGATATGATTCGATGAATAGCAATAGTATACTACTTTAGAGATTGAAACTGATAGGATTCTCGTGAACTCACGAGAACAAATCTCCTTAAATATTAATAAGACTTGCTTTTAAACAAGTGGAATAAATATCGATGCATAAAATTCTTAATCGACACGAGGGAAGATTAGTCATGAGCGCTAGAGGTGGACGTGGTCGTGGACGCAGGTCGTGGTAGGATGACGCCTCCGAGCCCGTAGGATCCGGGTCGTGGTTCGTAAAATGAGATACCGGCTCCGCCACCACCGGAGGTGGTGAGTTCCAAGATCGCATCGGACGACGCAAGTGTCACAGCGGCGCCGCGAGTGTTGGAAAGAGTAGCTGGTGTAGGTGGTGGTTCGTGAGTTAGGAAATCGTTTTAAGCGCACCCCGCAAATCGGGCCGAATTCTTCCGGTGTTTCGTGTGTTGCTCTCAAGATCGCGGACATCGCTAGAGGCAACCGAGCGGATCATGGATGATCCGACTTGACAACCAAGAGAAGTCAAGGGCATCGACGCTTCTCCGGATGAGTCATATCGCTGGTGGCTCACGGTTCGAGATAAAGGTGGCGCAGAGGATCCGACATGGGATTATTTCGTGGTCGCATATCAAAAGAAATACATCGGAGCTAGTTATATCGACTCTCAATGAAAGGCTTTTCCGAGGCTTGTTCAGGAGTAAATCATGGTCGAGCACGAGGCCGAAGTTCCTGGTCGAGTAGGTATGCCAGGGCATTGTGGCCACCGAGCATGAGAGGTGTGTTCGCTTTCGAGGATGGTCTCGCGAGACGACTTGAGGTCGGTGATTGCTCCTCGCCAAGAGCGCGAGTTTGTCGCCTTAGTTGAGAAGGCTAAGGTAGCCGAGGTGTTAAGGAGTCCGCGAGACAGGCATGGATGTAAATAGGCATAAGAGGAGCTTTGGGACTTCGGGTCGCTTCGGGTAATCCGCAGTAAGAGAGCTAGACCGAGTGGGCCGAATCACCGCTAGGTTTGTTGTCGCTAGGCGTGGACCGCCGCAGCAGGTGATCGTGTGGAAAATCTCATTGGGGTGGTTGCCGGATCGGAGGAAAAGGTTGCTTCGAGTGTGGTTCTCTCTCGAGCACCGTGCGAGGGACCGTCCGCGAGGTTGGCTAGGATTCACCCGAGAGGCAGGCCGTAATCGGGCCAGAGGTAATGGACCGCCACCGCAGAGGGGCCGTGGTAATGGCAGAGGTGGTAATGGTTCGTCGGGGCCGTGGAGCACCGCGCGAGGTGCGAGTAGTTCGATGCTAGACACCGGATTAGTGTATGCCGCGAGGCGCCGAGAGAGGGCGACGCACCGGACGCCATAACCAGACGTTTTTGATTTTTGGTTCTCCTTATACCGCTTTGATTGATGTGGGTTCAACGCACTCTTATGTTGCCGTGAGTATAGTAGAGACCATGGGTTTAGACTCGAGATATCTTCTAGGCAGATGACTATGATTAGCCCTCTAGGTCACTCAGAGTAGTGGATAAACTGCTTGAGAGGTACCCTTAGAACTCCAAGGGGTAGTGTTTGTCGCCGATCCGATGGAACCGCCGCTTGGGGAGTTCGATCCGATTCTTGGGATGGATTGGCTGGTCAAGTACCGTGCAAGGTTGGATTGCGCGCCAAGCGCATGGTTCTTAAGACGGTTGAGGGTGAAGAGGTGGCTATGATAGGTAATAGGAGAGATTACTTATCTAATGTGGTATCCGCTCAAGGCGCAGAAGATGGTCGAAGGGCCGTGGAAGCGTATGTAGTTCATGTGTATGCGTTGGAGGCTAAGGAGTCCATTGAGAAGGTCCGCATCATAAGGAATTTGTCGATGTGTTTCCCGAGAAGCTTCCGGTTTGCCGCCGATCGCGAGGTAGAGTTCTGAATAGATCTATTACCCGAATTGCGCCAAAGGTGTCTATTGCTCCGTGATAGGATGGCGCCAAAGGAATTGGTGGAGCTTAAGGCTCTCGGATCCAAGAGTTATTGGATCGAGGTTTTATTAGGCCTAGTGTTTCGCCGTGGGGCGCGCGGTACTTTTGTCAAGAAGAAAGATGGCACGATGCGGATGTGTATAGACTCACCGCCAGCTTGAATAAGTCGACGATTAAAAACAAGTATCCGCTACACGGATAGATGACTTGTTTGATCACCAAGGGTGCCGCGGTATTCTCAAGATCGACTTGAGGTCCGGGTATCACCGCTAAGAGTTAAGGAGGCCGATATCCATAAAACAAAGCGTTTCGGACTGGTGATGGGCACTACGAATTTCTCGTAATGCCGCTCGGGTTGAGTAACGCAAATGCGCGCTTATGGATATGATGAATAGGGTGTTTCAAAGCAAAGATCCGGATCGGTTTCGTCGTGGTTTTCATAGACGACATCTTAGTGTACTCAAAGACAGAGGAAGAGCATGATAAGCATTTGCAGTGGTGTTGCAGATTTTGAGGAAAAGCAATTTCATGCTAAGTTCGCAAGTGTGAGTTCGCTTAGAGAAGTGACTTTCTTGGGTCATGTAGTGTCGGCCGAGGGGATTCGAGTAGATCCTCGTAAGATTGAGGCGCTTTTGGATTGGAAGCCACTGGCCGCTGGTCGAGATTCGAGTTTTCTGGTTTGGTCTGATACTACCGGAAGGTTTGTTGAGGGTTTCTGCGGCGATAGCAAAGACCGATAACCAAGTTGCCGAGGAAAGAAGTTCCGTTTGTATGGATCGTGAAACAAAGCAGGAAAGCTTCGATAAGTTAAAGAAGATTTTGACCGAGGCTCCGGCTCTAATTCAACCCGAGGCGGGTAAGGAATTCACGGGCTTTTGCGATGCATCACATACGGGCTTGGGTTGTGTGCCGATGCAAGAAGGTAAGGTTGTGGCTTACGCTTCTCGATACCGAGGCCACATGAGGTCAACTATCCGACGCACGATTTGGAGCTAGCACCGTAGTCTTCGCTTTAAAGATTTGGAGGCACTACTTGTACGGAGAGAGATCGATAGTCTACATGCATCACAAGAGTTCAAAGTATCTCACGACTCGTAAGGATTTGAATTTGAGGCGCCGCAGATGGGTTGAGTTGCCGAAAGATTACGATCGCTCGATTGAGTATCATCCGGCAAGGCTAACGTGGTGGTCGACGCGCTGAGCCGCAAGGTTGTTTCGGACTTAAGAGCATTGTTTGCCCACTTGAGTTTGTATGACGATGGGAGTATTCTCGCGTAATCGCAAGTTGCTTACCGGGTGGAGCAGATCGTAGAGAAACAGCTTATTGGATGAGGTTCTAAGTGCGCGAAGGTTGCAAGTGTGCGGATGGTGGTTTGGAGGGTTACAACTTGTCCGGGTGATGGGGTTCTGTGGTTTTCAAGGTAGGGCTTGTATGCCTAAAGATGTTGAGCTAAGCCAAAAGATTCTTCAGACGCACATAGCGCTCCTTATGCTATGCATCCCGGAGGTAGCAAGATGTATAGGATCTTAGAGAGCGCTTTGGTGGCCTCGGCTTGAAGAAAGAGGTGACAGAGTTTGTTGGGAAGTGTCCGACTTGTCACAGCAGTCAAGGTCGAACATCGCTTGCCGTCGGGTTTGCTTTCACCGTGAAGATTCCTCAATGGAAGTGGGAAAGGATAACCATGGATTTTGTCGGTGGAGTTACCGCCACGCCAAGCAAGAAGGATTGGCTTTGGGTAGTGGTGGATCGATCGACTAAATCAGCTCACTTTATTCCGGTGAGGGTTGACTACTCACTTCGTGGCTAGCGGTCAGATGTGTCGAGATAGTGAGGTTGCACGGTGTGCCGGGCCGATAATCTCGGATAGGGATCCTAGATTTACGTCAAGGTTCGAAAGCGCTGCATCAAGCTCGGGTACTCGCTTGGATTTCAAAGACGACTTTTCACCCGCAATCGATGGTCAATCGAAAGGGTCATTCAGATCTTGGAAGATATGCCGAGAGGTTGTATCTTGGATTTCAGAGGTAGTTGGGAGGAGTTTCTACCATTATCGAGTTTGCCTACAACAACGCTACTGCGAGCATCAAAATGGCACCGTATGAGCGCGTTGTATGGTAGGAAGTGTCGCTCACCCACGTGTTGACTCGAGTTAGGTGAACGCCGCTTGTTGGGACCCGAGTTGGTTGCTTCGAGACCAAGACAAGGTTAAGTTGATTCACTTCTAGATTGAAGGAAGCTTCTGACCGGGCAGTAAGTCTTATGCCGATCTTAAGCGGAGAGATATAGAGTTCGCCGTGGGGATCGAAGTTTTCTCAAGGTCTCACCTTGGAAGAAGGTGTTGAGGTTCGGGAAGAAAGGCAAGCTAAGTCCGAGGTTTATTGGGCCGTATAAGGTATTGAGACGAGTTGGACCAAAAGAGCGATCGCCTTGAGTTGCCGCAGAGCTTAGTCGATTCACGATGTTTTTCACATTTCGATGCTTCTGAGGTATCGCTCGATCCGTCGCATGTGGTAGCAAAGTGGAAGAGATCGAGGTAAATCCAGATTTGACCATGGAGGAGGAACCCGTGCGCATTCTTGATCGAGATGTGAAGGTTCTGCGTAAGAAATCTGTGCCTTTGGTTAAGGTTCTTTGGCGGAATCATGGCGTAGAAGAAGCTACGTGGGAACCCGAGGATATGATGAGACAAAGAATACCCGCAACTCTTTTGATCGTGTAATTTCGAGGCCAAAATTATTTTTAAGGGGGTAGAACTGTAATATCCCGGTTAGAAATTTGTTTTGTTGTTGCATGATATTGCATGAGTTTAGTGTGCCGTGGTTGCTACTCCTGGTTTTAGGGTTATGCACCTAGTGCATGTCTCTGTGTGTTAGCAGCTTTTTTGTGTGCTTAGTCAAGTTTTTAGGGGTTTGGAGAACCCCGGGTGGTAGGGGAGGCTTTAGAAATTTTTGATTTTTAGGTGTAAAAGGGAGCTTGGCTTTGGGGGTCTTAAAAGTATTTTTAGGTGGTTTGTGTCACATAGGATGGGTTAGCAAAGTGGCGGTGTGGGACGCCACTAAGGCTTATGTGTGTGGCGTCATTTGCAGGAGGGAGAGATCTTGTGTTCAAGTTGCGGAGTGGCCACCTTTTGGCTTTCTTTTTGACGCCTAGAAGAAGGAGAGTTTGTAGGCGCTCAAACTCGCCTTGACCTAGTCTATGGGTGAGATGGACGGCAAGGAGCGATTTGTGGAGGGGACTAATTCAAATGCTTTTGAATTAGTGGCTTGGAGTATTTTGAGGAGTGGTGGCCGAATTCTAGGGGATTTGGGGGGAGTGTGGACGGCTTAGTGTGGGAGAAGGGAAGGCCGAATGTACCTTTGTTTTGGGGTGCATTTTCGGTCACATTTGGTAAGGAAGAAAAGCTCTCTCTTTTGTCTTTTGTAAACCGAAACTACTATATCCCTTTTTCATATTTGCTTTCTTCTTCTTTGCTTGGAAACATTGTAGCCGAATCTTGCTTTATTTTCTTGGTAGCCGAATGCATCTTTGAGCCCTTCTCATACTTCTTTCCTCCTTGATCTTTAGAAACCGAAAGTTATTTCCCAAAACCTTTCCACCATTCCTTTCTTCTTCTTAAACCGGAAGTACTCCTTTTCTCTTCTCCTTTTTCCATCATTTTTGTCATTAGCCGAATACCAACCCCCTTTTCTTCTCATCTTTCACTTGTATTCTCTTTCTTTGGGTAAAGCCGAATTCTTCCTTCTTGTTTAATGAGATTGGCCGAATATCCCTTCTCTCCTAGTGGTGTTTATTTTGGCCGAATATTGGTGGAGTTTTTGGTGCTCATCTCGGGTGGTGCAATCGGTGGGTGAAGGACCTTTTGGAAGCAAGCAAAAGGAGTCTTCCTACTGCTAACCGCTGAGTAAGTGATGGTAAGAAGTTGGTTGTTGGTTCATTCTTGTTAAGCCTAGGGGTGAGACTAATTGTTGTGTTTTTAAGGGAAGGCCGATTGTCGAGAACCATTGGTTGATCAGGGATTTGGAAGGAAACCAAATCAATCGTGAGGAGCAAGAGGAGCCGCTTTCTTCACAATTGATTAGTAAGGGGTAAGTGATTGGTGTTAGTATTGTTAGTTCAATCTTTTGTTTTCGATCAAGTCAAAGGTGATTAGGATTAATTATTTGTCTTATAGGGTGCCGATTGTTGGAAGGAGAACCATGTTGGTTCGAGGTTTGGTTGGAAACCAAACCATTCGCAAGAGTAAGGTAATGGCTTAATATTAACCCCTTTGGGTTTATATGTCTTTGGCCGAATGGTCTTAGTGCCTAACTCGTGTTGGCCGATTGTTATAGGAGCTTGATACTCGAGGGATTTAGATTGTTTCGTTGGGATCTTTAGACTCAGTAATTACTGTGTGTGTAACTAACACACCCATACTTAGTGATATTATTATTAAACCGGTTTGCCTATTAAAATCATGGCGCTTTGATGGATTAATATGATACCTTTTGGGTATGACCTTGGACTCGGGTAAGTCAAGAGTGTTACTAGTTTATCGATGATCTATATGGTATCATGACTATGTATGTATGTGATATGGGGCATGAGTCAAACATATTAGCATGATATGCATGATTTGTATGATATGCATGATTACATGAGTATGGTATGTTGATGGGTGATATGAGTGGAGGAGCAGTTGATATTTTGTGCCGACGAGCACCGTTGTTTTGGTAACACACTTTGTGACTTTGGGTCACCAAGTGCTTTGGTAGCACATTTGTGTCTTTGGGACACAGAGGTTGGGCACCTCATTGCGACTCGCCCCTCGTGGTTTAACACCGCCGTGGGTTGGCCCCACTTTGAGATATGGGATCGTCTCGCTAGTGATTGGGTATCACACGATGGGTTGGCCCCATCATTCGATTATTGTGACTACGGTCACCAAAGTGCTTTGGTAGCACACTTGTGTCTTTGGGACACCAGAGGTTGGGCACCTCATTGCGACTTGTCCTCGTGGTTTAACACCACCGTGGGTTGGCCCCACATGAGATATGGGATCGTCTCGCTAGTGATTGGGTATCACACGATGGGTTGGCCCCATCATTGGATTTGTGACTTGGTCACCCGCTGCTTTGGTAGCACAAACGTGTCTTTGGGACACCGTTGTTTTGGTAACACATTGTGACTAAATGTCACTAAAGTGGTTTGGCACCACCCGGTGGTTTGGTACCACACGGGTAGAAAAGGCGATACGGATGGTTAGGATCGGGTTGCATTAATTATGTTGCTATGTATGATGTGTGTTAGCATGTTGTTTCATCGGGAGCGGATTTATGCATCGAGTCACTCGACTCACCCTCTCCTTTGACATTTCAGTGACTCAGAGACGCGCGACATGGAGCCTGGATGGACTCGGGTGCTCATGCCATGCTTAATAAAGTTTTACTCAACCTCTATCATTTGGGTACTTTAGTTTAATTACTTTTATTTGGGTTTTAATTTGGATTTGTAAAAGGCCTTTAAATTATGTTTTTTTTATGGTTATGTTTTAATTAGATTCTCAACCTGCTTAACAAATAACTTGGTATGAAATTTTACTAAAAATTTGGTAAGATAATGTTTTCAAAATTATAACGCAGTGTGTTTTAAACTATACCATCGGGTATCTCACTATGCTTTGCTATAGGGTAAACGCAAATGAGCTTCAAACCAAACTCGATATTCTACTAAGTCAAAAATGTTTCAAAATAGCACTAAGAAACTATTGGATATGCTAAATGAGATCAACTCGTTTTAACTATATACTTTGGATAAGTTTTCAAAATCTAATCAAACAAGCCTACTCAAATTTTCCTCAAATTCACTATGTTTTCACCCCGCTTTTAAACGAAAAAAATCTGATCACTCAAAGACGTTTTCCCCGTAACATACCAGATTCGGACGTGGTGTCTTGTCCGAGTTTGGGGTGTTACAATTAGCCTCATACAGATTTTACCGTTGACTTTCATATCCACACAATGGAATAAATTATCAGAGAAAGACATAACAATATCGAACATAACCAAAACAAATCAACGATGCTTTCATCTATAAATATGTTTAGCTAATGTTCTCATACGATAAGACTTTCTTTCTGAAATCAAACAGTCATATATATACTTCTGAAGATAAATGTGAGCACAGATTGCCCAGAAGGAATCATAGTAACTGCCCGACTATAACTATTGCATTCAACCATCAATACAATTCAAACATTATTCAACTGTCTAATTCTGCCATCAATAAGTTCATATTATTCCATCAATAATAGAAATCGATCCAGAAAAGCTTCCAGTTAATATTTTATTTAGATAACATACTTGAATAGGTGATTTAATCGGAGTTAAGTTCTTCTATAACAATGACTTTACATAATCTGAATAGTTTTCAGAACTTTCCAATATCTCTTTTAATACTGTCTTCATTTGCTGATTCAATCTCTTTTCTGACCGCGTTATCAATCTTCCGAACACGGTCTTCTGTAACTCCACACTCGTGAGTTTATTCAACCCAAATCTTACAGATTTCATTATAACATTTTATTGATAATGGGGGTGAGGGTAGTAAAGCCTCAAATTTCACTTAAACATAAATGCACATAACACATACTATCACAAATAGCCAGTTCATTACTAATTTCACATTCTCAAATCATTTAATAAACTTTTGCTTTTAATCACTTTTGTTCTTAACACATTTTCATATGCCAACTCAAATCACTAATTCACAATCAATGCATTTCAGATAGCAATCATAACTCAAATATCATATCTTATATGCTCATATAATTACAACATTTATCAATAACAACATGTCATACAATTTCATCCTTACCTTTATGAGTTTCAACTCATAATCAACACATTTTCACTCAAATATTTGAGTATTTACTTCTGTACTATCAGAATTAGCTTAATTGGAAAACTTATATGTCTCATCAAAACAATTTTCGTCAGAGTCTGGAGATACCACACTATCGTAGGTTAAATTTGGCATGTATAGCTAGACTCATATACCCTATCGTAGTCCTAGAACCGACTAAACCATAGCTCTGATACCAATAAAATGTAACACCCCTAACCCTTATCCGTCGTCGGAATAGGGTTACGAGGTATTACCGATCACTCACTTCATAACATATACATGTCTCATACATTTAAACATTCAAATACAAATGTTATTCAAACACAGTCATATTGTCCCTTACGAGGCTCTACGAGGCCTTAAAACATGCTTAAAAATGGTTCGAGACTAAACCGAACATATACAAAATTTCTGAAACTTAGAATAATTTTCACATTTTCAATAGGCACACGCCCGTGTGGACAGGCCGTGTGCCTCACACGGCCACCAGACACGCCCATGTCATAGGCCGTGTGAAAACAGGGCATACATACTAACTTATCCACACGACCACTAGACACGCCCGTGTGTCTAGGCCGTGGAACACACTGACTTGTTTTATTTAAGCAGCAGGGGTCACACGATTGAGTCACACGCCCGTGTGCTTAGGCCTTGTGGCACGAAATTAGGCTTGGCTTAAGCCATATTTCTCACCCTCCTCATGCACACCTAAACCACATCATTTTGTACAATTTCAATACAATTAACAGGCAACCAAAACATTCCAAATACAAAAGCTATAATCATCAATATAACCTATTTCATTTATACAATATTTCCCAATTCAAACATCAATCCATACCTCAAAAATGAACCAATTCATCAACTCAATTTTATGCATTTCTTAAGCAAATACTCATCATCTATCAAATGATCATATGAATAACTTAAACAATTATTAAAACGACCATATACACTTAGATCATATCAAGGCAATCTTATAACAATTCTAAGCTATTTAGCCAATATCAAGTTTGTCAAAATATACTAAATTCCACAACCACATTCATAATCAACCATCTCAAATGACCAAATACATTCCAACCATAATATCAAATAACATAGCCTATACATGCCATATAACCAAGTCATAAAGGGTATAAATACCAAAATAATTAGCCAGATAGTGTGATGCGATCTCCTTTGACTTCCAACCCGAGCTTTGGACGTTAATATAACGGATGATGATGATATAAAACAACACCAGGAGGATCGCCATCGATACGGATGATGATGATGGTGATGACAAAATGGAGGATAGAAAAAGATTGGTTTTATGTTTTTTCGGCTTTTTTTCTATCTCCATCCCTCCTGGATGAGAGGGATGTAGTCCGGAAGTGAAACCCAAAATAATGTTATCTTATGAAAAATGAAACTAAACTTTGTTGGATTGGTTTTGCTGTTTTTGTCTTGTGAATTATCAATGGCTAAAAGGGATTGACACCAAAAATTGGTGTTTTTGTGTTTTGTCCTAATTATGAGGCAATGTTTGTGGAGAAAGATCCTTTCTTTTGTTGGCTAACAAAAGCTTTGGACATGGTCAATGGTGGAACCAAATTTTAGAGCTTTTCGTGATGATTAATGCTGCTATTTCTAGACACTTTATACAATGTTATTCAAGAGTGGTTTTGTAGTTCATTTCCATGGTGTTTTTTTTTTTTTTTTTAATTCTCTGACAGGAGTTGGGTGCCATTATTGCCATCAACTTAGTTCATCCAAGCACATTTGATTAAAAAAATTGAACCCAATTTAACAATGAAGATGACATCTTTGAATGAGTTGCATTATCTGCTTTTATCAACATTTATTTATAGATAGACAATTTCGATATTAATCAACTGAGGATAATTAATCTCAATTCATTTAGAAATCGAACAATTAAGACAATTAATCACGATGTTAATGTTTTTTTTATCAATTGTACATAATTTTGATTGGTATAATAACAATACGTTTTGTCAATTTGATCTTGATTTAACAAATTTTGTTTGCTAACATTTGTGTAAATTTGTAAATGTCGAGATTAAATTTGTTGAATTTTTTTAGAATCAAGATTAAATTGACAAAATATATGAATATCGAGGGCTAAATTTATTATTATACCGATCAAAATTATATACAATTGATGGAAAATATTAACGTCGTGATTAATTGTCCTTAATCTCTGAAAATCTATAAACATAAGAAAAACACACAGAATAAGCTTTGGAAGCTTAGTAAGCCATAAGCAAATAAATCATTTCAATAATGTTTATAATTCAATTTAACTAGGCCGAATTTAACAAATCTCAACCACATATACATTCATCATAATCGTAATTTCTTAAGACCATATTACGTAACTTCACTAGGCTTAATTATGGATGAACATATAGACCATGTTTTCAAATTCATATATCAACCATTAGCTCATTCATAAAATTAAGTTTTCACAATTTCATTACCTACCAACCGAATCATGGTCATTTATTACAGATTATTCATAAAAATGTATCAATTTCTTTTTATACAATTCCATACCCGAATAACCATAACAAATCACACATCAAAACCATGTTCCGTGTTTCATAATTCTCATGTCTGAAACATAGGACCATAATTTCATTTAACGAGTATATATAACACATCATTCATTACCATATATTTCACATATATCATCATTTGAATCATACTCACATTTCATATCAGAATTTCATATACAAATCATATGTACCTGAATCATATATGGCAAAAACACAATTACAATTCTACATTTCTTATATGATTCATTTGTTCAAAGTTCACTTGCTAATATCCACATCACATTTTCACATAGATCAGATAACAACTAATCATAATCATACGCACTTTCATTGCTCAAATTCATGTTCACCGCAACATACCTGATTCAGATGCACATTCATATACTCATTTATTTCTCGGAATGCCCGTTGAACTGTTCGAAATCAAATAGGATACTTGGATAGCTCAAAAAACTCATACAATGCCAACGTCCCAGACGTGGTCTTACACGAAATCAAATACGATGCTGATGTCCCAGACATGGTCTTACACGTAAATCTCAAATCGATGCCAACGTCCCAGACATGGTCTTACACGATAACACATATCGAAATCCTATGTCATGACATATGTATCCTAACTATTCCTATGGTTCGTACGGGGCTTTTTGGATGTCGTAATCCTATCGATTCAAACTCGTAACTAGTTCTCCAACTCTAAATTCAATTCGACATATACACATATATTTATTAATTATCAATTCAACACATATAACATATATACATTCAAATTTAACAACATTTATTTACTTATGAACTTACCTCGTACGGACGTGAACAGACCGGAACGACTAATCGATAACTTCAGATTTTCCCAATCCAAATCTTATTTCCACTTTTTCCAATCTAATTAATATCAAAATTTAACTAGTTTATTCAACAATTCATTCATTTCATCCAAATCACATAAATGCGCATTTTGCACTTTAGCCCTTAAAATTTCACATTTTCACAATTTAGTCCTTATCACGTAAAATTGCAAATTCATGCAATTAAGGACAAGCCCATACTAGTCAAATTTTACCCAAACTACTAGCAACCCATATTTTAAGTTTATTCACACATTTAACCATGAATTTTACACTTTTCTCAATTTAATCATCAATTGACATTTTTGTCAAAAAATCACTTTATAAAACTTGTTAATCTAGCTTCAAACTTTAATAATCTATCATAAAACATCTAAACAACTAAGCATTCAACAATGGCATCTTTCAAAATCTATAACAGTTTCAAAAATAGAGATATGGGCTAGCTAGGTTAAGCTGCAACGAGGTCAAAAACGTAGAAATTATTAAAAATAGAGTTAAAACCGTACCTATTTGAGCAAAAAAACCATAGCCAAATGCAAGCTATTCCATGGCTATTTTAAACCCCATTTTCAGTTGTAAAATGAATGGAAGATGATAATATTTGGCTTTGTTTTATTTATTATTAACTTTAATTACCTTTTTACCTTTAAAAACATTAATAATTACACCAAATGCCACTCCACTAACATCCACTATCTCATAAATGGGCTATTTTCCACCTAAGGACCTTCACTTTTAAGTTCTATAGCTATTTGACACCTTTAGCTTATAGAACCCAACTTTTACGCTTTACGCGATTCAGTCCTTTTTACCGAATTAACCAATTAAATGATAAAATTTCTTTACGAAAATTTCACACAACTCTAATATCATGTTTTAAATATTAAAATAATAATAAAATAAATTTTTCAATTTCAGATTGTGGTCCCGAAACCACTATTCTGATTAACCCTAAAATGGGTTGTTACATATATATATGTGGTCAAGGGAAAAGGTCAATTTAATATGTTTTGATGTGAATTAATTGGAATGTTTTGGTTATGTATGAAATTTTTTAATTGGATATGAAGTATGTGATTTTTTATGTGATTATATTCCATGAAAGGTTTGCCTTTGGATTGGTAATTGAATGTGGAGTTAAATGATGATATTAGTGTTTAAATGGTGTATGTTTTGTGCTTGAAATTGGCTGGAAAAGTGTCATAATTGTTGTTTTTTTGATGCTTGTAGGGAGGACCCAAATTGGGTGGCAAATTGGCCTTGTAAATGGCCTATTTAGTGCCCACACGGGCGAGGAAACGGGCGTGTGTCTCTGCCGTAATGCTCGAGGGCCACTTTAAAGTGAGCCTGGGTAGAGCACACGATCGCACACATGCGCATGTGCTAGGCCGTGTGGACAAGTCAGTATACCCCCTTCAATTTTCACGGTCGAGCACACGGGCGTGTGAGGCCAATTCAAATAGGTACACGGGCGTGTGACTGGCCGTTTGGACAAGGCCCTATTTTGCCACGGCCTGGACACACGAGCATGTCTAAGCTGTGTGTGGCACACGGCCTTCCCACATGGGTGTGTGACCTCTATAACTTTAAAAAATGTTTAAGTTTCAGAAAAAAATTGTATGTGCTCGGTTTAGTCCTGACCCCTTCCCAATACATGATTAAGGTCGACCTTCTAAAGGGACTCTATGTCTATATTTTGCTATGGAATGTTTGTGAGTATTTGATGTTAGTGAAAGGTTGGTGATATGATCTGATATGTTCGGTAATTCCTCTTAACCTTAATCCGGCGACGGATACGGATTAGGGGTGTTACAAATTGTTTGTATCAAATCTACGGTTTAGTCGATTCTAGGACTAACGAGGCGTGTGAGAGTCTAGCTATACATGCCATATATACGAACTGTGATAGTGTGATGAATCTTGACAGATAAAATGTGTTTTCCGTATAGTAAATGGATCCCGAACGAGCCGTAGCTGATGGTGTTGAAAGTAATGCGCCTGCTCCTACTCAAGGGACAGTGCCGTCTAATTCTAGACCGATTACTAGCGGTCAGGAAGGAAAGGCTAAACAAGCCTTCTTCCAAATGATGAATGAGTGGTTCACTCAGTATGTTATAGCAAATCCGGCTGTTCCTCAACCTCCACCCCGGCAAGTTCCCGTAGCTCCCTAAGTTATAGACCCGATTCGTCTAAATAAACCTCTGATTGATAAGATTAGAAAATATGGGGCTGAAGAATTCCGTGCTACTACTGATGATGATGCTTAGAGAGCCGAGTTCTGGCTTGAGAATACGATTCGGGTATTTGATGAGTTTTCATGTACCCCTGATGAATGTTTTAAATGTCTCGTTTCTTTGTTGAGAGATACCACTTACCAATGGTGGAAAACTCTGACTTCTATTGTTCCGAGAGAATGAATTACCTGGGATTTCTTCAAGACTAAAATTAAAAAAAAAATACATCAGTGAGAGATTTATAGATCAGAAATGCAAAGAGTTTCTTGAATTGAAACAGGGTCGTATGTCTGTTGCAGAATACGAGCGAGCGTGTAAAGCTGAAGAACTCGGGGAAGAGAAAAGAAAAGTTGATTCAAAAGCTAGAGAGGTGCAAAAACGAACAACGAGTAAGTCATATCAGTCAGCATCAAAGAAATTCTGAGATGATTATAGCCGTTCAAAGGCTAATGTGGGACATTGGAGTAGATATTGTGCAAGATCACATTCGAGCTTTCGAGCTCCAGCTACTTCGATTGCAAGTGTTAGAAATGTCAGATCTGAGCGACCCGAGTGTAGACATTGTGGTAAAAGACATCCAGGCAATTGTCGATTAAATGATCGAGCTTGTTTCAAATGTGGATCTTTAGATCACTTTATCCGAGACTGTCCCGAGTTTGTTGAGCAAGAGATTGTACAGAATTCGAAGTTGAATAATGCTTCAGCTAGGGGTAGACCTCCCAGAAACATGGGAAATGTGAGTGGTAGCCAGAGAGCTACGAAAGATGCAGCTGTGAGATCTGAGGCAAGAGCACCTGCCAGAGCTTATGCTATTCTTACTCGCGAAGAAGCTTCGTCTACAGACATCATTACTGGTACTTTTATTCTTTATGATACTTTTGTGATCGTATTGATAGATCCTGGGTCTAATCATTCATATATATGCATGAACTTAGTATCTAGTAAGACTTTGCCTATAAAGTCTACTGAATTTGTAATTAGAGTATCGAACCCCTTAGGCCAGTGTGTTCTGATTGACAAAGTGTCAAGAACTGTCCATTGATGTTTTGAGATATTTGTTTTCTAGCTAATCTGATGTTACTACCCTTTGATGAATTTGATATAATTCTGGGTATGGATTGGCTAACTATGCATAATGCTATTGTGAATTTCAAACGAAAGACTATTTATTTGAGAAGTCAGAATAATGAGATAGTCTGAATTGAATCCAGAGATTTGAATGGGCTACCGATCGTAATATCTTCGATGAAAGCTCTGAAATATGTGAAAAAGGAAAGTGAAGCTTATCTTGCGTATGTGATTGATACGAAAGTGACAGAAAAGAAAGTTGAACCTGTGCCAGTTGTTTGTGAGTTTCCTGACATATTTCCTAAAGAATTACCGGGATTACCTCCGATACGAGAAGTTGAGTTTGGCATTGAGTTAGTGCCGGGGACGAGCCCTATCTCAATAGCTCCGTATAGAATGGCTCCGACAGAATTGAAAGAATTGAAGTCTCAGTTGCAAGAATTGACAGATAGAGGTTTCGCACGACCGAGCTTTTCTCATTGCGGCGCTTCCATTCTGTTTGTGAAAAATAAAGATGGCACGATGAGAATGTGTATTGATTATCGTTAGTTAAACAAAGTGAATATTAAAAACAAATATCCTCTGCCCAGAATCGATGATTTATTCGATCAGTTGAAAGGAGCTACTGTGTTTTCAAAGATAGATCTGAGATCGGGATACTATTAGTTGCGAGTAAAATATTCAGACATTTCAAAAACTACTTTCAGTACGAGGTACAGGTATTATGAATTTTTAGTTATGCCTTTCGGACTAACAAATGCTCCTGTTGCCTTTATAGACTTGATGAACAAAATTTTCAGACCGTATTTAGATCGATTTGTTGTTGTATTCATTAACGACATTTTGATTTATTCGCGTGATGAAATTAAGCATGCCGAACATTTGAGAATTGTGCTATAAACTCTGCGTGATAAGCAATTCTATGCAAAGTTTAGTAAATGTGAGTTTTTTTCCGCAAAGTTGGTTTTTTGGGGCATATTGTGTTAGCATCCGGTATACAAGTTGATCTGAGCAAGATTTCTGCTATTTTAGAGTGGAAGCCTCCGAAAAATGTGTCTGAAGTTTGCAGTTTTCTAGGACTTGCTAGTTACTATCGACGGTTCGTAAAAGGTTTTATGATGATTGCAACTCCGTTGACGAGATTGCTTCAGAAAGATGTGAAATTCGAATGGTCTGAAAAATGTCAGAAAAACTTTGATCAGTTGAAAGCCCTTTTGACTGAAGCTCCAGTTTTGGTACAGCCAGAATCGGGTAAAGAGTTCGTGATTTTTAGTGATGCTTCGTTAAATGGTCTGTGTAACACCCCAAACCCGGTCAATACACCACGACCGAATCTGGCATGTTACGGGGAAAATCGCGTTTAAGGGGTTAGGTTTCAGGTTAAAGATTCGATGAAAAACTCTTTGTCATATTTTATACTTGTCAAAATCTTGGGCATGATTGCTTTAAAACTGGTAGTGAATTTTGAAAACCCGGAAATTTGAAAACTTGGTTGACTCCATAAGTAAGACAAATACATATCGTTTGAGAATCCCAAGTAATCTCCTTCTTGATGCTTAAAAACATTTTGGGTTTAGTGTGGAAAAAAAAATCTCTAGTTCTAGAAATTGTTTGAGTGGCATTTATTTTTAATGTTTTAGGGTGATACCCGATGGTAAAGTTTAAAACATATCGCGTTGTAGTTTGAAAACCTCATCTTTCCAAGTTTTATCCAATATTAGTCCAATTCTTTGTTAAGGCATATTTGAAATCACATTTAAACATATAAATAACCAAAGCATAACTTTAAAAGGCCATTTACAATCCCAAAGAAACCAAATGAAAATAAAGGAAATAAAGTACCAAGTATTTAAATCATTGCAAATCTGAATTTATTCATGGCATGAGCACCTCGAGTCCACCCGGCCCATGTCCGCAATCTAAGTGTCACTGAAACGATAAGGGAGAAGGTGAGTCGCAAGACTCAGCTGCATAAATCCTCCCCGTAATGTAACATGCTAGCACACATCATATCATAGCAATATAATTAATGCACCCGACCTAACCATCCATAACACCTTTTCTACCCCGCGGTGGTACCAAACCACTGGTGGTGCTAAACCACTGGTGACCCAAAGTCACGATATCCATCAATGTGGTGCCAAACCACCGTGACCCAAAGTCGAATAATCCAATGATGGGGCCAACCCATCGTGGTGATACCAAATCACTAGCGACAATCCCGTATCTCATAAGTGGGGCCAACCCATGGTGGTGTCAAACCATAGGGACGAGTCGCAATGAGGTGCCAAACCTCTCGTGTCCCAAAGACACAAGTGTGATACTAAATCACCGTGACCGCAGCCACGAATCGGATGATGGGGCCAACCCATCGTGGTGATACCAAATCACCGGCGCCAATCCCAGATAATCAATGTGGGGCCAACCCACCGTGGTGCCGAGCCATCGGGACGAGACGCTGAGGTGCCAAACCTCCGTGACCCAAAGTCACAAAATATCATCTGTGGTGCCAAACCACCGGAGGTGCTAAACCTCCGTGTCCCAAAGACACGGATATCATATTTCCCCTCCTCTCATATCACCCATACATGTCATACTGATGCAAATCATGTAAATCATGCAATCATGCAAATATGTTTAATATCGTATCTCATATCACATACATCCGTAATCATGATATCTCATACCATTAATAGTACACATAACGAGATGGACTTACCCGGATCCGTACACATACCCCATCGGGTACCATGTAAACCATCATACTGTTTTGGTCTTACCAAGGCAATCAGATTAATTAAATATATTACTATGTAAGAAGTGTGTTAGTTTACACACCTGCTAACACGCGAGCTTTAAGCTCAACAAATCGATCTACAATCTTAACACACCTTGCTCCTTGCAAATGGGTTGGTTTCCTACCAAACCCCGAACCAAACGGTGGTTCTTCTGACAATCGGCCTTCCTCTAAAACACAAATAATCGCCTCACAAGGCTATGACTTTAACGAAAACAAAAGAATAGACTAAAAGAACTCGTTCTTACCACCACCTACCTATTGCTTTACAGAGAAAGAAGGCCCTCTCGATTGCTCCCAAAATCCGTAAGTCCTACAATCCAATCGGTTACAACACAAGAGATTAACACCCTTCAACCAATGCCAAAATCGGCCCTAAATCAAACCCAAATCGATTGAGAAAAAGAAAGAGAGAAAATGACCGCTCGCCAAACTCTTACCTACCACCAATCGAAAGAAAACAAGAACCCAACACGCTCACCACCCTTCTAATATTCGCCACCAAGGAACTACTAAGAGAGAGGAGAGTTTCGCCAAGAGGAATGGAAGAAACAAGTGGAGACAAACGGCTTGAGCTTTGAACAAAAAGACAGGAATAAGAGATGAGTAGAGAGTGGGGACTTTCGGTTTGAAAGCAAATAGATGAAGAAAGTGTTTTGGAGGATAAGATTGGCTACCAAAGTTTAAGAAGGGAAAAAGAAAATGTGAGAAGGAGAGATACTAAATTCGGCTTGACACAAAGTGAAGAAGCAAAGAAATGGAAGGGTGAATAGCAAAAGAAGGAAAACACAATTGTGTCTTCAAGATGACATTCGGCTATCAATGAAAGTCAAGAGCAAAGAACAAAGCAAATTCGCAAAGGTTGTCAAGATTTCTGGTTTCAAGAAAGAAAATGAAAAAATGAGAAAACACTCTTTAGAAAATTCGGCTAACAAAAGACCAAAGAAAGAACTTTTGCTTGACACTCCAAAGACCGAAAATGCACAAAAGCCTAAATGAATTTGGCTAACACCCCTAACTCACTCACCCAACCGGCCACTCCCAAAACTCTCCTAAAATTCGCCACATCTCCCCAAACACTCCACACCACCACTTCAAATTATTTTGAACAAGTCCACTTCCTACAATCACTCTCCACCCACCATTTGAGCATTTGACTTGGTCTTAGGCAGAGTTTGAACCGCCTACAACTCCTCCCCTCCATGCCACAAAATGAGAGCAAAATGTGGGATTTTCGCAACTTGAACACAGGACCTCCTCCCCGCAAGTGACGCCAAACAAAAGCCCCAAGTGGCGCATGCTTTGCCATCTTACTAGCTCAACTCTTGTGCTAACTTTTCACCTAAAATTATTTATAAACCCCACTCTCCTTCACCCACTCACATAAAACTTAAAACCAAAATTTTTCCTACCACTCCGGCTTATACTAAGCTTACAACTAGGCCCCAAAACAACACAAAAGCAACATTGCAAAACAACCACATGCAAAACAATGCAATAACAAAATAGCCCCTATCCCTGGATATTACAGTTCTACCCCCCTCAAAAAATAATTTCGGCCTCGAAATTACCTGATCAAAAGAGTTGAGGGTACTGCTGTCTCATCACATCCTCGGGTTCCCACGTAGCTTCTTCCACGCCATGGTTCCGCCATACCACCTTTACCAGAGGCACCGACTTCCTACGCAAAACCTTCACATCCCGCCTAGGATCTCGCATAGGTTCCTCCACCATGGTCAAATCCGATTCACCTCGATCTCTTCCATCGCTACGACATGCGATGGATCCGAACGATAACGCCTAAGCATCAAACGTGAAATACATCGTGAATCGACTCAACTCGCCGGCAACTCAAGGTGGTAAGCTATCGGTCCCACTCGTTTCAGCACCTTATACGCCCAATAAACCTCGGACTTAGCTTGCCTTTCCTTCCGAATCTCAATACTTTCTTCCATGGCGAGACCTTCGTAAAAACTTGATCCCCACAAAAGAAACTCTATATCTCTCCGCTTGAGATAGGCATAAGACTTCCGCCTATCCGAAGCTTCTTTCAATCGAGCCTCGAATCAACTTAACCTTGTCTTCGGTCTCGCAACCAACTCTGGTCCCAAAAATTGGCGCTCACCCACTCCGCCCAACATGTAGGTGAGCGACACCTCCTACCATACAACGCCTCATATGGTGCCATTTTGATGCTTGCTTGGTAACTATTATTGTAGGCGAACTCACTAATGGCGTAAAACCTCCCAACTACCTCTCAAATCCGAACACAACCTCTCAAAGATATCCTCTAAAATCAGATAACCCTTTCCGATCGCCCGCCGATTTGCGGGTGAAAAGCCGTCTTTGAAATCCAAGCGCGCACTCCAAAGCCCGATGCAATGCTTTCCGTAACCTTGACGTAAATGGGATCCCTATCCGAGATAATCGATACTAGCACACCGTGCAATCTCACTATCTCTCGACATACAGCGGCCGCCAACCTCTCAAGTGAGTAATCAACCCTCACCGAATGAAGTGAGTCGATTTAGTCGGACGATCCACAATTACCCAAATCGAATCTTTCTTGCTCTGGCGTAAGAGGTAATCCACCGACGAAATCCATAGTTATTCTTTCCCACTTCCATTGTGGAATCTTCATCGGTCGAAGCAACCCCGACGGCAATCGATGCTCAGCCTTGACTCGTTGACAAGTCGACACTTCCCTACAAAACCCGTCACTTCTTTCTTCGCATCCGCCACCAAAATTGCTCTCTTAGATCTCTATACATCTTGCTTCCTCCGGGATGCATAGCGTATGGGCCGCTATGTGCGCCCTGAAGAATCCTCCGCTCGCTTCAACGTCTTTCGACATACAAGCTCGCCTTGAAAACACAACACTCCTTCACTTGATAAAATCAGAACCCTCCAAACCACCATCCTGCACTGAGACCTCCGCTCACCCAAAACCTCATCTTCCAACTATTTTCTCTCGACCGCTCAACCCAAGTAGGCTTAACTCGTAGCTCGCTGAATACTTCCGCTGCCATACAAACTCGGATGGGCAAACATCGCTCTTAAGTCCGAAACAACCTTACGGCTCAACGCTGCGTCGCCACCACGTTAGCCTTGCCCGGATGATATTCAATCGAACAATCATAATCCTTGAGCAATTCAATCCATCTGCACGCTCAAATTCAAATCCTTCGAGTCAAAAGATACTTTAGACTCTTGTGATCTGTGTAGACTATCGATCTCTCTCCGCATACAAGTAGTGCCTCCAAATTTTCAAGGCGAAGACTACAAATGCTAACTCCAAGTCGTGCGCCGGATAATTGACCTCATGTGGCCTCAATCGCCGAGATGCGTAAGCCACAACCTTACCTTCCCGCATCAAAGACACAACCCAATCCCGTATGTGATGCATCGCAATACACCTGTGAATTCCTTCCCAGCCTCAAAGTTGAATTAAAACAGAGCTTCAACCAAAATCTTCTTTAGTTTGTTGAAACTCTCCTCGCCGCTTCTCACCCAAACAAATGGAACCCTTTCCTTAACAACTTGGTCATTGGCGCTGCGATCAATGAAAAACCTTCTACAAATCTTCGGTAGTATCCTACCAAACCTGAGAACTCTGAATCTCACCATCGACTTAGGCGGCTTCCAATCCAAAGCGCCTCAATCTTCCGAGGATCTACCCTAATCCTCACCGACACTACATGACCCAAGAATGTCACCTCCCCGAGCCGTAACTCGCACTTACTAAATTTTGCATAAAGCTATTTTTCCTCAGAATGCAGAGACTATTCGCAAGTGTGCATCATGCTCCTCCTCTGCCTTTGAGTATACTAAGATGTCGCCAATAAAAACCACTACGAATCGATCCAAATACTTCAAACACCCTATTCATCATTTCCATGAATGCCGCCGCGCGTTAGTCAACCCAAACGACATTACCGTAAATTCGTGAGTGCCCATACCGAGTACGTAAACGCCGTCTTGTGGATATCCGCCTCCTTCACCTTCAATTGGTGATACCTGCACCTTAAATCAATTTTCGAGAATACCGAAGCACCCTTCCGCTGATCAAACAAGTCATCTATCCGCGCAACGGATACTTGTTTTTGATCGTCACTTGTTCAATCAAGTGTAGTCTATACACATCCGCATGGTACCATCTTTCTTCTTAACAAAGAGTATCGGCGCGCCCCAAGGTGAAACACTTGGTTTAATAAAGCCTCGATCCAACAACTCTCGGATCTCGAGCCTTTAATTCCACTAAGTCCTTTGGCGCCATCCTATACGGAGCAATAGACACCGCGCAGTTCCCGATAATGCATCTATCCCGAACTCTACCTCACGATCCGGTGGCAAGTCTTAAGTTCCTCCGAAACACATCAACAAATTCTTTAACGTCCTGGGACCTTTTCCACAAGCAGATTCCTTAGCCTCCAAGGCATACACGTGAACCACATACGCTTCACAGCCCTTCCTGACCATCTTCTCCGCTTTCAGAGCAGATACCACGTTGGATAAGTAATCTCTTCTATTACCTATCATGACTACCTCATCACCCTCACCGCCTTTAGAACCAAACGCTTAGTCTGCAAGAATCCAATCTAGCTCGGTATTTAACCAACCGCCTATCCCGAGAATCGATCGAACTCCCCAAACGGCAGCTCCATCAGATCGCCCACCAACACTACCCTTGGAGTTCTAGGGTACATCTCTATACTGACTTATCTACGACTACAGAGTGACCTAGAGGGCTAATGACTGTCATCTGCCTCGAGGTAGTTTCAGAGTTTAAGTCCATGGTCTCTACTATGCTACTAGCAACGTATGAATGCGTTGAACCCACATCAATTAAAGTAGTATATGGAGAACCAAAGATCAAAAACGCACGGTTATGACGCCCGTGCGTCGCCGCCTCCTCTCGGCGTCTGGCCGCATACACCAACCCAGCCGTCTTGCCTCGTAGCTACTCGCACCTCTCGCCCGGTGCTCGCGGCCCGACCGAACCATTACCTCCTCTCGCCATTACCACGACCCTCTCGCGGTGGCGGTCCATTATTCCCGAATCGAGTACGGCCTCGCTTCTGGATGAATCCTAGTCAACTTACGCGACATCCCTCACACGGTGATCCAAAGAGCCACACTCGAAACATCCTTTTCCACCGGTCCAAAGAACCTCCCCAATGAGATTTCCTACAACGGTTACATCATGCGGGTCCTCGACACTAGCAACATCCTACTGCATCGATTCGCCCACTTTGTCTAGCTCTTTTCTCATGGATTACCCGACCCACCCGTAAGATCAAAAACTCCTCTTATGTCCTGTTCTCTATCCATGTTTTGCCTCACTGCATTCTTTAACACCCTCGGCTACCTTAGCCTTCTCAACCAGACGGCAAACTCACGCTCCCCTTTGTGGAGCAATCAACGGTCTTAATTGCCTCTCGGACCATCCTCGAATCGAACACACCTCTCGTGTTCAAGAGCCACAATGGCCCTAGCATACCTACTCACTTCAAGAATTTCGCCTCGCACTCGACTACGCACTTACTCCCCGAACTAGCCTAAAAATGCTTTTCGTTGCAGCGCCAATGTAGCTAGCTCCAATGTACTTTTTCTCGATAAGTAGCCCTAAAATAATCCCAAGTGAGATCCTCCGCCGCAGCCCTGTCTCGAACCGTGAGCCACCACCGGTATGACTCATCCCGAAGGAGCGATACTATCCCTTCGCCTTTCTCTCAAGCGGTGAGGTCCAGATCATCCATGATCCGCTCCGTCGCTTCCTCGCCAATACTCACCGTGGCCGGGAGCAACACCGTAAACACCTCTAAATACCTCGGCCCCATTTGCTCGAAGTCGCCAGCACGATTTCCTAGCTCCGCGCCTCCACCTACTCCAACTACCCTTTCCGAACTTGCAAAGATTGCTCGCGACATCTGCGTCATCCCCACCGATCCTAAAATTCACCACCTCCGGTGGTGGTGGTACCGGTATCTCATTCTTCGACTTCGACTGCACTCCTACCGGTTCGTAAACCGTCATCCTACCCCGACCACGCCCACGTGTATTATGACCACGTCCACCCCGAGTGCTCATGACTACAGTCTCGACTTAGCTGCTTCAGAAGTTTTATGCATCAATATTTATTCCGCTATTTAAAAGCACAGTCTTATGAATATTTCTTATTAAAGAAATTTTTGTTTTCGCAAGTCCACACAGTCCTATAAGTTTCAGTTTCTAAGGTCACCTACTATTGCTAGTCATCACATCTTATCCAAAAAAAAATCACAAGCAATAGTAAGGGGTACTTACCTGGGCGGATTGATGCCGGAGACTCGGTGCCATGCCTTTCAAACTATGCATTTAAAATAAAACATTTAAAACCCATATTTAAAACACTTTGGGCCTCAGGCCCACAGTCGAGCCTTTGAACTTGGCTCTAATACCAAAATTGTAACACCCCAAACCTGGCCAATACACCACGACCGAAACTGCATGTTACGGGAAAATCGCGCTTGAGGGGTTAGGTTTCGTGTTAAAGATTCGATGAAAAACTCTTTGTCATATTTTATACTTGTCAAAATCTTGGGCATGATTGCTTTAAAATCGGTAGTGAATTTTGAAAACCGAAAATTTGAAAACTTGGTTGACTCCATAAGTAAGACAAATACATATCGTTTGAGAATCCCAAGTAATCTCCTTCTTGATGCTTAAAAACATTTTGGGTTTAGTGTGGAAAAAAAAATCTCTAGTTCTAGAAATTGTTTGAGTGGCATTTATTTTTAATGTTTTAGGGTGATACCCGATGGTAAAGTTTAAAACATATCGCGTTGTAGTTTGAAAACCTCATCTTTCAAAGTTTTATCCAATATTAGTCCAATTCTTTGTTAAAGCAAAACCAAATGAAAATAAAGGAAATAAAGTACCAAGTATTTAAATAAGAGCAAATCTGAATTTATTCATGGCATGAGCACCTCGAGTCCACCCGGCTCTATGTCCACAATCTAAGTGTCACCTGAAATGATAACGGAGAAGGTGAGTCGCAAGACTCAGTGCATAAATCCCCCTTCCGGTAATGTAACATGCTAGCACACATCATATCATAGCAATATAATTAATGCACCCGACCTAACCATCCATAACACATTTTCTAACCCGTGTGGTACCAAACCACTGGTGGTGCCAAACCACTGGTGACCCAAAGTCACGATATCCATCAATGTGGTGCCAAACCACTGGTGAACCAAAGTCACAAATAATCCAATGATGGGGCCAACCCATCGTGTGATACCAAATCACTAGCGACAATCACGTATCTCATAAGTGGGGCCAACCCATGGTGGTGTCAAACCACAGGGACGAGTCGTAATGAGGTGCCAAACCTCTGGTGTCCCAAAGACACAAGTGTGATACCAAATCACTGGTGACCGCAGGCACGAATCAGATGATGGGGCCAACCCATCGTGTGATACCAAATCACTGGCGTCAATCCCGTATAATCAACTGTGGGGCCAACCCACCGTGGCTTGAGCCACTGGGACGAGACGACGAGGTGCCAAACCTCCGTGACCCAAAGTCACAAAATATCATCTGTGGTGCCAAACCACTGGAGGTGCCAAACCTCGGTGTCCCAAAGACATGGATATCATATTTCCCCTCCTCTCATATCACCCATACATGTCATACTCGATGCAAATCATGTAATTCATGCAATCATGCTAATATGTTTAATATCGTATCTCATATCACATACATCCGCAATCATGATATCTCATACCATTAATAGAACTCATAACGAGACGGACTTACCCGGATCCATACACATACCCCATCGGGTACCATGTAAACCATCATACTATTTTGGTCTTACCAAGGCAATCAGATTAATTAAATATATTACTATGTAAGAAGTGTGTTAGTTTACACACCTGCTAACACGCGAGCTTTAAGCTGAACAAATCGATCTACAATCTTAACACACCTTGCTCCTTGCAAATGGGTTGGTTTCTACCAAACCCCGAACCAAGCGGTGGTTCTTCCGACAATCGGCCTTCCTCTAAAACACAAATAATCACCTCACAAGGCTATGACTTTAACGAAAAACAAAAGAATAGACTAAAAGAACTCGTTCTTACCACCACCTACCTATTGCTTTACAGAGAAAGAAGGGCCCTCTCGATTGCTCTCAAAATCCGTAAGTCCTACAAT
Organism: Gossypium sturtianum; assembly: GCA_025698515.1. Lineage (NCBI taxonomy): Eukaryota > Viridiplantae > Streptophyta > Magnoliopsida > Malvales > Malvaceae > Gossypium > Gossypium sturtianum. Next base: position 64,759,705 of record CM046946.1, on the reverse strand, counting down.
CCAATCTACACAACACAAGAGATTAACACCCTTCAACCAATGCGAAATCGGCCCTAAATCAAACCCGAATCGATTGAGAAAAAGAAAGAGAGAAAACGACCATTCGACCAAACTCTTACCTACCACCAACCGAAAGAAAAAAATAACCCAACACGTTCACCACCCTTCTAATATTCGGCCACCAAGGAACTACTAAGAGAGAGGAGAGTTTCGGCCAAGAGGAATGGAAGAAACAAATGGAGACAAACGGCTTGAGCTTTGAACAAAAAGACAGGAATAAGAGATGAGTAGAGAGTGGGGACTTTCGGTTTGAAAGCAAATAGATGAAGAAAGTGTTTTGGAGGATAAGATTCGGCTTACCAAGTTTAAGAAGGGAAAAAGAAAAATGTGAGAAGGAGAGATACTAAATTCGGCTTGACACAAAGTGAAGAAGCAAAGAAATGGAAGGGTGAATAGCAAAAGAAGCAAAACACAATTGTGTCTTCAAGATGACATTTGGCTATCAATGAAAGTCAAGAGCAAAGAACAAAGTAAATTCGACAAAGGTTATCAGTACTTTCGGTTTCAAGAAAGAAAATGAAAAAAAATGAGAAAACACTCTTTAGAAAATTCGCTAACAAAAGACCAAAGAAAGAACTTTTGCTTGACACTCCAAAGACCGAAAATGCACAAAAGCCTAAATGAATTTGGCTAACACCCCTAACTCACTCACCCAATGTGCCACTCCCAAAACTCTCCTAAAATTCGCCACATCTCCCCAAACACTCTACACCACCACTTCAAATTATTTTGAACAAGTCCACTTCCTACAATCACTCTCCACCCACCATTTGAGCATTTGACTTAGTCTTAGGCAGAGTTTGAACTGCCTACAACTCCTCCCTCCATGCCGTCAAAATGAGAGCAAAATGTGGGATTTTCGCAACTTGAACACAGGACCTCCTCCCTCGCAAGTGACGCCAAACACAAGCCCCAAGTGGCGCATGCTTTGCCATCTTACAAGCTCAACTCTTGTGCTAACTTTTCACCTAAAATTATTTATAAACCCCAGCTCCTTCAGCTCCACTCACATAAAACTTAAAACCAAAATTTTTCCTACCACTCCGGCTTATACTAAGCTTACAACTAGGCCCCAAAACAACACAAAAGCAACATTGCAAAACAACCACATGCAAAACAATGCAATAACAAAATAGCCCCTATCCCTGGATATTACAGTCTGGGTTGCGTCTTGATGTAGGAAGGAAAAGTTATAGCTTATGCCTCGAGACAATTAAAAACGCATGAAAAGAATTATCGGACGCACGACCTTGAGTTAGCTGCGATCGTGTTTGCTCTAAAAATTTGGCGCCACTATCTTTTCGGTGAGAAATGTCATGTGTTTTCAGATCATAAAAGTCTGAAATATTTGATGACTCAGAAAGACTTGAATCTGCGACAGAGAAGATGGTTAGAACTGTTAAAAGACTACGAGCTTGTGTTTGATTATCATCTGGGAAAATCAAATGTTGTTGCTGATGCTTTGTGTGGAAAATTGTTGTTTGTCTTACTTGCAATGAATGCTTATTTAGTTCTGTCTGATGATGGTTTTGTTTTAGCCGAATTGAAAGCGAGACCGTTGTTCTTACAGCAGATTTGTGATGCCCAAAAAGTTGACAATGAAATGCTAGCAAAACGAGCTCAGTGTGATTTGAACTCTGATTCAGAATTTCAAGTTGATGATGATGATTATCTGAGATTCTGAGATCGGATTTGTGTTTTGAGAAATCAAGAGTTGATTCAGTTGATTTTGAAAGAAGCTCATAGCAGTCGCTTATCGGTTCATCCGGAAAGTACAAAGATGTATAATGATTTGAAAAAAATTTACTGGTGGCCTGGAATGAAAAGAGATATCTTTGATTTTGTTTCGAAATGTTTGATCTGTCAGCAAGTTAAAGTTGAACTTTAGGTGCCATCCGGTTTGTTACAACCGATTATGTTCCCGAGTGGAAATGGGATAGAGTGTCGATGGATTTTATTTCAGGTTTGCCTTTAACTCCGAGGAAGAAAGATGCAATCTGGGTTATAGTTGATAGATTGACAAAATCAACCCATTTTATTCTGGAGAGAATGGCTTATTCGCTTGATAAGTTAGCTGAGTTATACATTTCTGATATTGTGAGATTGCACGGGGTGCCACTATCTATTGTGTCTAACAGAGATCGAAGGTTTACTTCGCGGTTTTGGAAGAAACTGCAAGAGGCTTTAGGTACGAAATTGCACTTCAGTACTACTTTTCACCCGCAGACGAATGGTCAATCCGAGCGGATTATTCAGATACTTGAGGATATGTTGAGATGTTACATTCTTGAGTTTGAAGGTACGTGGGAACAGTGTTTGTCGTTGATTGAATTCGCGTATAATAATAGTTTTCAATCGAGCATTAAAATGGCACCGTACGAAGCCTTGTATGGTAGGAAATGTCGAACACCTCTGTACTGATATGAACTTAGTGAAAATAAAATTCACGGGGTTGATTTGATTAAAGAGACTGAACATAAAGTAAAAGTGATACGAAATAAACTGAAAGCAGCGTCTGATCGATAGAAATCATACGCAGATTTGAAACGAAAAGATATTGAATTTGAGATCGGTGATAAAGTATTTTTGAAAGTGTCTCCGTGGAAGAAAATACTCCGATTCGGCAGAAAATGCAAATTGAGTCCGAGATTCATCGAGCCGTATGAGATTATTGAGCGTATGGGGCTGGTTGCTTATAGACTGTTGCTACCATCTGAGCTAGAAAATATTCACAATGTGTTTCATGTATCGATGCTTCGACGATACAGATCAGATCCCTCGCATGTAATTTCTCCGTCTGAGATAAAGATTCAGTCTAATATGACTTATGAAGAAGAACCGATCCGTATCTTAACTCGCGAGGTTAAAGAATTGAGAAATAAGAAAATTCCGTTAGTAAAAGTATTATGGATCGACACGGGGTCGAAGAAGCTACATGGGAACCCGAACATGCTATGAGAGAGAAATATCCGAATCTGTTCAATTCTAAGATTTTCGGGGATGAAAATCCCTAAGGGGGGATAGTTGTAATAGCCCGATTTATACCCTTGTCGGAATAGTGGTTTTGGGACCAAAAATCCAAGTCAAAAAAAATAGTTTTAATATTATTTTCCGTGTTTAAAGCATGTGAATTGACATGTGTGAAATTTTCGTGATTTAATTTAATCATTTGAGTGCCCGATTTGTTGAAAGGACTAAATATCATAAAAGATAAAAGTGACATTCTACATGTTTAATGTGTTGGATTGCTTTAGCTTTTGAATATGATGGCCTTAAATGACAATTATGCCATAAGAATTATGAGTGGACATTAATGGCCTTTGTTGACATGTTTTATATGTTTAATTTTAATGGAAAAAATGGTAAATGGCAAATTAAATGATGAATTAATAAAACCAATGCATGAAAATAGTCATATTATGTTCATCTTAGCCGAAATTACAAAGAAAAAAAGAAAAGAAAAGGAGTCCTTAGGGTTCGGCACTCATTTTGACTAATCAAGGTATGTATTTTGATCCGTTTTTGATGATTTTTATGTTTTTGTGATTTTTGTTTAGCATTGTATTAAGCCCATGCCTCAATTTCAGAATTTGATGATAATTTTGAGTTAAGCCATTGATGATTTTGTGAGTTTAATGATGTTAATTGATGAATTATGAAAGCTTGGTGTGAGATTAATATGTTTTGTATTTGGCTTTTTGATGAAATTGAGTATATTAGGCTAAATTGTGAAAATGAGAAATAGAGGGGCTAAAATGTGAAATAAATGAAATATGTGGGCTTATATGAGCTAAGGGAATATTCGGCTAAGCCTTTGTATAAGGAAATTATGTGTATTTTGTGATTTTAAAGTGTTAAAATGTGAAAATATGAGGGCTAATTTGTAAAATGCCCTAAATATGTGTAAATGGTTTTAATTGAATGATTTGGTGAATAAAAGAGTTAAATTTGAATGTGTATAGACCAAGAACCAAAGAAAACAGAATTAGATCAGGGGAAATCGAAAGTAGTTGAATAGCCATTCGTTTCCGTTCTTTCCCGTACGAGGTAAGTCGATATACAAATAAATGTGTTTGAATTGAATTATTATTGCTTATATGTGAATGAATTGTGATATATGGCTATTTGAGCTGAATATGTGAAATCCGGGAAAGTTCCGATAATGTGACGACGTCCGGAAGGTCCCGTATGAACCTTAGGAAATAGTTAGGATACGTATGTCATGACATAGGATTCTGATATGAGTTATCGTGTAAGACCACGTCTGGGACGCTGGCATTGATTTGAGATTTACGTGTAAGACCATGTCTGGGACATCGGCATCGTATATGATTCGTGTAAGACCCTGTCTGGGATAGAGGCATCGATATTTAATTACATGTAAGACCACGTCTGGGGCGTTGGCATTGTACTAGCTTTACGAGCTATCCGAATATCCTTATTGATTCCGAACGGTTCAACGGGCATTCCGAGATATGATTGAATTTGTGAATATGTATCAGTTTCAGGTACGTATGAAATGTATATGAAATTTGGCAATGGAAGATAGGTATGAATATGATCATTTGATATGTGAGCTACATGAAAATGTGATATGTTTATAAGCACGTGGTTATGAACAACTGAGCTAGATGAGAAATATGAATTTGCTATTATGTTATGCCATAGTTCATATGAATGAAATAGTTTATAATTGTTCTATGTGATAAGTTTATTTGTATGTGGCTTACTAAGCATTTGAAAGCTTACTTTGTGTGTGTTTGCATTGTTTTATAGATTATCAAAGCTACCGAAAGCTCGGGGATCGTCGAGGATCATCACTACACTATCGAACTATATTTTGGTACCTTTTGAAAATGTGCATATTGAAGTATGGCATGTATAGGCTAGAAATGTTAAGATATGTTTTGGGACATATATATCTAGCCATGTGATATGGCTTGGTTAGGTTTGATTTTATGAACAAATTTTGGGTATGTACTATGTGTTATGAAATGGTACATTTTGAGGTATATATATGTGGTCAAGGGAAAAGGTCCATTTAATATGTTTTGATGTGAATGAATTTGAATGTTTTGGTTATGTATGAAATGGTTTAATTGGATATGAAGTATGTGATTTAGGTGTGATTATATGCCTTTGGATTGGTAATTGAATGTGGAATTAAACGATGATATTATGGTTTAAATGGTGTATGTTTTGTGCTTGAAATTGGATGGAAAATTGGCATAATTGTTGCTTGTTTGATGCTTGTAGGGAGGACCCAAATTGGGTGGCAAATTGGCCTTGTAAATGGCCTATTTTGTGCCCACACGGACAGGGACACGGGCGTGTGTCTCTGCCGTGATGCTCAAGGGCCACTTCAAAGTGAGCCTGGGCAAAGCACACAGTCGCACACACAGGTATGTGCTAGGTCGTGTGGCCAAGTTAGTATACCCCCTTCGATTGTAACGGTCGAGCACACGGGCGTGTTAGGCCAATTCAAATAGGTACACGGGCTAGACACACAGGCGTCTGACTGGCCGTGTGACCAAGTCAGTAGCCTCCCTAATCATCACACGGCCAGGCACACGTGCATGTCTTGTGGCCGTGTGGACAAGTCAGTATGTATGCCGTTTTTAGCCACGGCCTGGACACACGAGAGTGTCTAAGCCGTGTGTGGCATACGGCCTGCCCACACGGGCGTGTGACCTCTATAACTTTGAAAAATGTTTAAGTTTCGGAAAAAAAATTGTATGTGCTCGGTTTAGTCCCGACCCTTTCCCAATGCATGATTAAGGTCTTGTAAACCTTCTAAAGGGACTCTATGTGTATATTTGCTATGGAATGTTTGTGAATATTTGATGTTAGTGAAATGTTGGTGATATGATCTGATATGTCCAGTAATGCCTCTTAACCTTAATCCAGCGACGGATACGGGTTAGGGGTGTTACACATTCAGCATCAGCTTTCCTTTGCTTCAAGCTCATTAATTTTCCCTTCTATTGTTCCTTCATAATACACTTAATCGACATTATCATCGGATCATTTACACTAAGGTCATTCTTCAGGCTGCGCCAATAAGGCGTACTTTTCCTTTGACATAGATAACCATGAAAGTCTTCCTTTCATAATTGATAGGTAGCTAAAAAGGCTTCCAAACACATGCACAAATTAGCCATAGAGGCGTCCATGTAGATAGATAGCCACAAAGGCGTCCACATAACATTAGATAGCCATAAAGGCATCCACATAACATCAGAAAGCCACAAAGGCGTCCAAACACATATATAAGATAGGCATGGAGGTGTCCTCATATAACGGACTTCACCATAAAAGTGCATTTAACATAATCAGGCACAAAGGCTCCACATAATAGATATCATCGTAAAGGCTCACGTATAATAGAGAACAACCATAGAGGCTTCCACTTATCAAAGAATAGCCACAAAGGCTTCCACATATCTGAGAACAGCCATAGAGCTTCCACATTTCGGTAAATGATGTTTTTGATGATAGAGCTTTGCCTAAACTCAATGTCTTGAGGTTTTCCCCTCATCGTCTAGTACTCGCCCAACCGTCCTTTATCTTTTTCCCTATATGATGCCATAGTCCCAGACTAGGTCTTACACTATGTGGTCTTCTTTTCCCCATATGATGCCATAGCCACCATGACTAGGTCTTACACTATATGGTCTTCACTTCCCCATATGATGCCATAGTCCTAGACTAGGTCTTACACTATATGGTCTTCTTGCCGTGGCCATGGACTTCTATATGAAAACTCGTGTTTACTGTCCCAATAAACTCACACGCAAGCAGACTCATGCTTAATATACTTACTCAAACTGATGCATTACATTTATAGACATGTCACTCACGTACCTGAACTTCGTGCAGAGACTTGTTCATGACAGAATCATACCTTCAGACACATTCATGTGTGTACATGCTTCCTCGAAACAGAAACATATCATCAAGCTCATTCATTCTTCATAATAGAGGCACATCATCTTTAAGCATCACACTTGAATATCTTACGTTTTCATTTCACAGATTAGCCTTTCAAAACAGACAAGACTTATCATGCAAACATGCAAGTAAGAGTCAGTGTAGAAACTTACCTGCTAGCCTCAGAGGTAGCTTTACTTCAAATTTGAGCTTCCATCGAGTAGATTAGTAGCCCTTAGCAATAAACCATAAGAAACTCGTCAAGATATTTCCACTTAACTCATTCACTTTTAGACACTAGAATCACTAAGAAAAGCTTTACCATACTTGCTTCATCATGCTAAACAGATCTGATCTTTAGCAGTATAACATGCAGAGTCATAATTCTTACCTTAATAAGGGCATCTCAAAGCTTAACCCACGTTCCAAACTAATCCTAAAGGATGAGAGGATTTTCCTCTCGACTCATCCTTCTATAGATAGGGAATACTTTCTAAGGAAGTAAGGGAACAATGCCCATCACTTACCCGGTTCTTAGATATTTTTCATTGTCTCATTACATGTGCAACACGCGTCTCAATCATTGTGATTCACCAGGTATATGCACAATAGCTATAAAAATACACGTACAAGTATACTCACTCTTGGATCATAACCCATCATTCGTTAGGGCGTGACTGATAGTTCAAACTAGTCGTACTTGGCGCATCATACCTTTTTGGCGACGACCCTAATATCTGAGTCTCCTCAATATCCAACTAAGCCTTCTTTCTTAGTAACCCATTCCTTTCTAAGGAAATTTCACTTTTCAATTCAATATCGATTTCGCACCCACGTACATGCCAGGAGCATTAGTGGGGCGAACAGCGCTTTATTTACTCATAGACTTTAGAGCTCGCCATACGTCAGGCGTTACTTTACCTTGACTTTGCCTATCCTCTGGCCTTTTTCTTAGCTCAGAAAAGTTTTCCTATCTTCCTCTAGACCTGCTCTCCTGTAGAGAGAGGAGATATCTTTCATGTCTTAAACACTTTGACTTGTCCCATGACTTCATTAGGACTCAATAAATGTCACATCAATCATTTGGTAGTCTTATCCAAATCCTACAAATTCCAAGAAACTAATCAAGTGTTTTCCTTTTGTTCTCAAATATCTTACTTCACATTTGGTTATTCCCTAACCATCTTTTTCTCATATCTTAATTGGCTCAAGGACAACATTACTAGGTGCACTTATTGTTGACATAAGCTTCTTGCTTCAAGGTCCTTCTCTTACATCTGAATCAACCCAAACTATGTACGCCAACAGAGGCTTTTAGGGCTAACCCTTCCTCATTAGACACTTTCCTTTTCACTATGTGCTAAACTAGTGTCTGCCAATCTCTCAAGGCATCACAGGTGCATTCGGGTAGTTTTTATACATAGTCTAATTCTAACACTTATACGCTTCTACACTTCTCGTATCCTTCTAATGCTTAAAGTAGTACTTAAGTACTAAGACTCCGCCGGGCGGGATGTTACAACACGGCCGTCGTGTAACTAACTGAGGTCATACCTCTAATCCGTGTGTGGCACATGATCGTGTGACTAGACGCCAAAAGTTACCTAATTCCCAAAACATACCTAGGTAATTTCCATATATAAAGCATGATCTAAATCACAATGAATCCTACTTAAAACTTGCATATTATTCAATAATAAATCAATCAAATTACCAAATTTCAAGCCATACCAATATGCCTCAAATGGCACCCCCCAAAACAATCAACAAATCATACATCAATTTAACCATTCAAGAAATCTCAAAATGGCTCAAAGCCAACCTTATGAGCATGCACTAAACTTCCAAATTATTTCAAGCTCAACATAAGCATAACATTCATTTTACCTTACCAATTTAATAGTTCACAATCTAATCACCATTTAAGCAATTAGGCATACATGCCTAAAACTACTCAACAAGATCACCATCAACAAGATCATTACCAACACATATATATACACATGATATTCAAAAGACCAATCTCATCCAAAAGATAACACTGTATAAAAATATGACTCCCTTAGGTACAAGCCATTAACAACTAAAAAATTACTAACACTTTGAGTCCAGGAATGTCACTAGATGCTGATGTTGACGGTCGAACAAAATAGAACCTAACTTGCGCACGAAAAACAAAATTGTACGCTGAGCATAACTCAATTGTGTTTCTATAATCTGAATATTATAACATAACAAAAATCATTCGCATGCATGATTTAAGGGCAAGTAGTGATATGCAAGTATCATGTCAATTAACCATTTCTCATCTCATCATCAACAATTTAATTCAATTCACAAGTATAAGCTTATAATACTTTCATTTTATATTTATTTGCAATCTCAATTATCAAATACCACATTTCATTCTTTATTTACAATCTCATGAATCTGAGGACTTGATCATCATTGTTTCAATTACAATTATTCCGCTTTTACCATTTACTCGAACTCAGACGCAAACACGGATCAAACCAATACACCAGTTTGGCATCCAATGCCTCATCAGATAAACCTGGAGCAAATAGTTTGCACCCAGCACTCATCAATAAGTTTGGCACCCAGTGTCTCATCAGTATAACCGAAGGAATTTTGCACCCAGTGCCTTATCGACTCGTAGCCGAAGTAACCCTGAATTCTTCCTATCCTATGGCATGCCAACTATATCTTAATCTACCCGAACAGCTAACAGGGTATTCGTTACACATTTCTTTATCAATCAATATCACAATTAACAAGTATATTCATCATGAAATCAATGATTCATATATGGCAACATAGTTCATCTTAATATGAATCCAATTCCACATTTATATGAACATACAAATTCCTTTCACAAATATTCAATTTAGTCCTCATTAACATTTTTCAATTCAAATCAATCCAAAACAACTCATTGATAACAAAATGTCTCACCTTATGATTTTACCCATGCACAAACAATTCATTATGGAACAATGCAAAGTAGTTCAAATTATAGAAACACAAACCGTATACACCAAGCTATTCATCGACGATTTTGTGTTTTTCTTTCTTTTTCGAGAAATCCGGGTCGATGTTAGCTACGGATTAAGAGAAACATAATAATTCATTAATATAGAAGAAAATTCACATTCAATTGAAAATTAAAATAATTTTTACTTTTATTCAATTTAGTCCCTAAAATCGAGACTAACACAACTTTTAATTCAAACCTCAAAATTCCAACTTAAATTCCCTAAAATCCTTACTAAACCTCCTATTTCTCAATTTTACCACATTTTTTTTAATTTTTGAATTTTAGTCCCTATTGAACAAATCATCAATTGACTTTATAATTTAGTACTTTTCAACTCCAAGCTTAAAATCTATCAAAATAGTACTTAAAAATTTAAATATCCAACAATGGAAACTTCCAAAATCTTAAAATCTATACACAATCTCATCAACCCATCTTTTTTCTTCACAAACAAAACTAGAGCACCCTAAGGTGATACACTCGGTCGGATAAATCTGTGATCTATCAACTTTTGCAATTGTGCTTTCAACTCTTTTAGTTTCGTACGAGCCATTCTATATGGAGCTATCGAAATTGGAGTTGTTCTAGGCACAAGTTCAATCATGAATTCAACTTCTCGAATTGGTGGCAACCCAGGTAGTTCCTCAGGAAAAACATCAGCATATTCTTTCACTATCGGTACTTGATCAAATTTTTATTCAGCCACATTCAAATCAAGAACGTAAGCTAAATAAGCTTCACACCCTTTTCTAATCAGTTTTTGAGCTGACAATTTTGAAATTTCATTTATAATGTAATAAGTCCCATCTGCCCTAACACAAACATATTCACCATTCGAACACTTCAAACTAATTTGTTTCCTTCGCCAATTCACTATTACGTCATGCTCAGTCAACCAATCCATTCCAAAAATGAGATCAAAATCATCAAAAGGTAACAACATCAAACTAGCAGGGAAGTCGTAACCCCATACTTTCAGTGCACACGATTTACAAATCTGGTTAACTAAAACACTCTGACCCAATGGATTCGTTACCTTAACAATGTAATCAGTGGACACAATAGGCAAATTATTTTCGTTTACTAATACAGTGCATACATAAAAGTGAGTTGATCCAGGATCAATCAATGCATATACATTAATATTAAAAAGAGAAAAAAAATACCAGAAATAAAATATGGGGCAGTAGCTTCCTCACGAGCTCTAATTGTATATGCTCTGGCTGGTGCTCTCGCTTTAGATCGTTCGTTTGTATAACTAGTCTTTCCTCGACAAGAAGTAGTATTTCTACCATTTCCAGGTCGTCTACCTCTCTGTGAGGTTACTTCAGGCTTGCTTGTCTGATTACCCCAATCATTTTGTCATTTCAGACAATCAAAAAGGAAATGGTTAATAGATCTACAATGGAAACAAGCTCCTAACTTTGATCGACATTCCCCAAAATGCCTCTTACCACAATCATCGCAAACAAGGACAATTCTCTCGACATTCCTCACGTTTCCAACACTAGTCGTTGTGGAGTTAACAGACTTCAAATTACTTTGCCTTGGTCTATTTTTCCCAATGAAAGGGTTGTTGATTGATTTTCTTCACTTCTTAACTTCTTCGATGGAAACGTTTGAGCTAACTTATACGACTCTCTTCTAGAAAATTCTCAAGTTCTAGCATCAGACTGCCTTTTAATTTTGCAAATTTTCTCGATTTTTTGAGCATGATCCGAAGGTTCTACAAATTCACATAACTTTAATGCTGTCACAGACATTCGTATATCTTCATTCAAGCCATCTTCAAATCTAATACACATTTCTTCCTCATTTGACACTTTGTTACGAGCATACTTGTTAAACTGCACAAATTCCCGTTCATACTCAACAATAGACCGATTTCCTTGTTTTAGCTCAAGGAATTCTTTCTTTTTCTTGTCAAGAAACAGTCGACTAACATATTTTTTTTCTGAATTCTACTTGAAAGAAATCCCAATTGATATGATCACTGGATGTCATCGTGCTCAAAGTGTCCCACCACGAATATGCTTCATCTTTTAGTAACGAAGCAAAAAATCTCAAGCAATCTTCAGAAGTACATATCAACTCCGCAAAGACTATTTTTTTATTCACTAACCAATACTCGACTTCTGTAGGGTCATTGCCAACTTTGCCTCTAAATTCTTCAGCTCCAAACTTCCGAACTTTGTCCACTGACAGTCGAGTAAACTTTGCAGGTACAGGATTTTGAGGATATAGGGATACCGGAGGGGTCACAGTAAGGGTGGAGGGGCATAGTAGGGGGTGGAGGATGCGGAGTTACAGGATTTGCCTCCTTAAATTCATTGAACCACTGATTCATCATTCTGAAGAATACATTCGTCATTTCATCGCCAAAGGATTGTGGAACATATGCTTTATTAATTACTTCAGGATTTGAAGCTTGGACATTACTTTCAACTTCATTAACTATGGCCCGATTTGACTCGATCGATAGCTTGAATCTATAAAAAAATACAATGTTAAAGTGGATCAAAATCATCACACTATCAAAGGGTATATGCGACATGTATATTCTAGACTCTTTATACACTGCATTAGTCCTAGAATCGACTAAATCGTGACTCTAATACCACTAAATGTATACCCCTAACCCATCATTGTCACTAGATTAGGGTTACAGAGTATTACGAAATAATACAGAACTATAACATCAAAATAGAAAACAACATGCAATTTAAATATCAACATTCGATAACATAATTTAACTATGGCGAATATTACGGATTAGGTCTTAAACGGAGCCTTCGGCGCACCATAAAAATAATTTAGAAATAATCAGGGATCAAATTGAAACAAATTAGGAAATTTTAGGAAATATGAAAATTTGGAAAATAGAGGTTACACGGTCGTGTGGCCAGGCCATCCGATGCAGCACAAATTGTATGAGTATTCAAAGTAGGGACACACAATTGTGTCCCAGCCCGTGTAACCTACTGACTTGAGACACATGGCTGTGTCCCAGCCTGTGTCCCAGACCGTGTGAAACTTGCACCAAAACTAACAGAGCACTCACAGTTGTGTGGGGTGACCGTGTGTGGCACATGGCTGTGTGACAGCTCGTGTCCCAGGCCATGTGCGTCCAAATTAACCCCATAAACAAGCTAAAATCAAGCTAAAACTTTCCCAATAAGGTTCACCTAAATAAAAACCATTCTCCTACCTAAACAATCAATATATACACCTAAAACATGTCAAAACATTCACCTCAGTTTCTAACCAATGTATCACTCATGGATACCAAAATTCAAGCAAACATTCAAACAACCAACCACAACTTCATCCAACACCATTCATTAAATATACATCAATTTACTCATCTATTCATCACTTACTATTCCAACATTACAAAGTGTACTCTAAAGAAAAACCCTAAACCCTATCAACATTCATATACTCAAAATTTTAACCTATGTACATGCCACAACCCAACAAAAGGTTCAAAAGCTACCATAGTAATTTGATAGTGTGTGCTTTATGGCTGATCCCTCCAAACAGTCAACAACAATTATCTACAAAACAACATGAGAGAAAAAACAAACATAAGCTTAAATAGCTTAGTAGTACTTAGTATAAATTTTGCTTTACTTTCTTAGATTAAACTATAAACTCCAATGAATAACATACTAAATCAAATTCTATAAACGTTCCATATCATTCAATATAAATCTTCAACACTCAATTCATATGCTCGATCATTATTCCATTTTCAGGGGTATCATAAATGCAAAATAGGGGCACCAAAGTGCAACCAAAACTCGAGTGTATAATCAAGGGCATCAGAGTGCTTACAGGGCATGAATGTGTAACCAGGGGCACGGATGTGCTTCAGGGGCACCAATGTGCAACTTAGGGGTATGAAAGTACAGACAGGAGTACCGAAGTACAAGCAGGGGCACTAATGTGTACTCAGGAGCACTTTCTTCATTTCTATATACATACTTAAATTCATTTTATGCACATATAAATTTAATACAATTCCAAGAAAAACACTACTAATAATCTCTTACCAATTTCATAAATACACAAATATATTTGTAACACTTATTTTTATATAAATAACCAAAGTAATTTCACACACACACACACACATATATATATATAAATTAATTAACTAGAGAACAACAATATAAATCACAAGAAAATTAAATTTACATATTGAAATACTATGAACTTACCTACTAGCACTTTCTAATAAAACACAGGGACCTATTACTCAATTTTCTCTTTTCTTTGGTTAATGTCTTTTTGGCCCGGTTCTTGATATGCAAATAGTACCTTGACCGAACCTTGCTAGCACAACAATGGAGAATTTCTTTTCTATTTTCGGTGGGGGAATGCCTTAAGGAAGATGATACTCATTTTTTTTTAATTTTACTTAAGTTATATTACTTTAATTACTAAAATACCCTTATAATATATCACTCAATTAAGCCAAACCTAAACCTATTATCGTCCATCATGGATAATGATGGTCTAATTACCATTTGAGGCCATCAATTAAATTTCTAAAGCTATTAAGCCCAATTTACTTGTAACGTCCCAAAAATTAGGGGTTGTAAATCTTTGCATAATTTCATGTTGTGACTACTTAGCTGGTTATTTGAGTGTGTTTGGGGGTTCTAGGGAGGCCTGGGTTCGAGTCTGAGCCTTGGAAAAATTTTAGTTTTTGGCCCTTTAGTGGGAGAGGGCTGAGGAAAGCAGGACTTAAGTAAATTTGTGTGTGCTACTAACACAAGTTGAGCGTGTGGTGTAGTGGTCTGGCGTCAAGTGGAGAGCAAGGAGGGGAAGGGTTTGAATCCCACAAGTTGCAAATAAAGGCTTTTATTTTGTGACTTAAGAGGGGAGGAAGTAGAGTTTGGTTCAAACTCTTCAAAGGGAGTTGGAGACTGGGTCAACAGGTTTGAATGGGAGGCTAGGAGTGATTCAAGGAGGGGATAGTGGAGAAAATCAAGGGATGGAGGAGAGTGGGAGAGTTGGCCAAATGTGGGATTGTGGTTAAGGGGAAGATTCCGGCTAGGGGGTGGCTTTGTGAATCAATTTCGACAGCTTTGAATTTGTGTAGAAACTGAAACTTCTTTGTGCTACTACCTTTTGGTTTTTTTTTTTATTCTTTTCGAGCTTGTTTCATTTAGGCATTTTGACTGAGAGTCTTTTGGGAAACATTTTGGGATTTCTCTTTGGCTGCATTTCGTTCACTTTCTCCTTCTCGTCTACTTACCTTTCGTACATTTTCGTTATTTCTTCTTCTTCTTTTGCTAAAAGCCGAAACATTTGGTTGGCCGAATCACTACCCTTCTTCTCATTTCTCTTCACACATTGTTCATCCCTTGTCTTCTCTCTAGCCGAATACATATTTCCTTTTCTTTTATTCTTCAACTAGATTCTTTTCTTTTCCCCTACGGTTCTGCAAAGAGTGTGACAATCGGTAAGTTATAGTTCTTCTTGTCAGCGACTCTGTTCCCATTTGGTTTCTTCTTTAATAACCATATGTTCTGTCTTACACTCTGTGGCTAAAAATACGTTTCTTTCTTTGTTTTGGCCATCATCGGGTTTAGGGATTTCTATAAGGCGAAGGGGAGCAAGTGGTTTGTATTAATCAAACCTTTATTGTGGATTCATCGTTCAAGGGAGGTAAGAACATTGTCAAAATACTTGGTTTGGCCGAATGTGCCATGTGTTTTTGTTGAGTGGTATGCGGATTCTAGTCACACTTATGGGTTTCATTTGGTTCAGATTCTTGTTAAGGACATGAAGCCAATCAATCGTGCTTATTAATCTTGGTGTTTATAGTTGTTTGCTCAAACAAGGTAAGGAGAACGTTTTGGGGTCTAGTTCTTTAAGCGATTAGTCTTAAGCCACGTTTAGCTAATAAGGTAATCTGATGATTTGTAGGTTGGATACGAAGGGCTAATCGTGAATCTCGCTAAGGTGTGTAATCTCACACCCTTGCTTGTTTATTATGCGATTTTCTTATGAATCGGCCAAAAGCCGAAATACCGACAAGCCGAGATATCGGCAACTATGATCACTCGAGCGTGCGAGTGCTCATAGAGATAAACCGATCCACTAGGGATGGCGATAGACCATTGAGAGTGTCACGAACTCTCTCGTGGAACTGAGGCCGTAACGGTCCTTGTTGAGCCGAAGCGAGCTTAGTGGGCCCAATGGGTTAACAGGCCCACATGATCGAAATCATTGGTAAGTACCGAATGACTGTTGCGACTGCGAAGTCAGCAGAATCGAGATCGAAATGAGCTAAATGGGCCACACGAGCGTGTGGGCCCGTTTGGGATGGAATTGGATTTTAGGCCCAATTACAGTGTAGAGACCCAAAAGGGAACCTGTGTCGCTCGAGGCGACAGTAGGCCTCCGGAAAGGCCATTAGATGACTAAAATTACCGAATTAACCTTAATAGGTGAAATTACCGAATTACCCTTAGTGGGTAAATTACCGAATTACCCTTAGTGGGTAAATTACTGAAATACCCTTAGTGCGTAAATTACTGAAATACCCTTAGTGGATAAGTTACTGAAATACCCCCGAGGGGTGAAATTACCGTTTTACCCCTAAGTGACGAAATGATCGTTATACCATAAATGGAAGTTAAATATCGTTTATATGATTTTATATATCTGTTTATAATCGTAATACACTGCATTCATAACATATTGCATTGGGTTGGGTTTGTTGATTGGAGGAAGTACCGTTCTAGTGGCACCGCCACATACCGATATAGTGGCTTCGCCACATGTTCTTAATTTAGTGGCTCAGCCACATATACCGTTATGCTTGACTTGACTACATTCTTTGGAGAGTTTTGGCTGGGTGGGTTGACATGGTCCCCACATGGTGTGTTGGTTGGTACGAGTGGAGTGTTAGTTGGCTGGATAGGATTGGGGTGGGCACATATCTATTTGCATTGGGATGATTTGGGGCTTAGGCCCAGCTTGTTACCGAATAGGGCTTAGGCCCAGACCGACACCGTATGGGCTCGGGCCCAGATTATAACCGTTATAGGGAATTACACACTGAGTTCTTGTAACTCACCCCTTTCTTTTAACCGTGCAGGTAATCCCCAGTGTTAGAGGATTTGGAGCAGCGGAGGACTCGGAGGTGGCCATACGCTGGATTTGTTAATAAATGGAACCTAGTAAATGGTTGGGTTTAATTTATTTTTATATTATTTTTTGTTGATAATTTATGTAATATGGCCATTGGGATTTTCTTTTAACTTTCATTTTGGTAACTCTTTTAATTATGAACTGCCAAACAGTTAAACACGGGTTTTTAAAATAATAATCGCTGTTTTCAAACATCACGTTTTCGCAACTTTGGAAGTCAGTCTTCCGCAACAAACAACATTTTGAAAATAATATTAGGTTGCAAGGAAAATAACCTTAAGGAAAACTCGTTTTAATAAGCAACGAAATTCAAGGTTTTCAAACGGTAAAAAGTTTTAAATCGAGGAAGGGTTTTCAAATGATCGAGTAGTTTTAAGTAACCGTTTGATGTAACATGTCAGATTCGGCCATAACGTCTAGGCTGGGTTTGGGGTGTCACATTACTACTAGCAAAACGTTTACAAATTAGTCCTTTTTACTAAATTAACAAGGTACACATTAAAATTTCTTCACAAAAAATTAATACGAGCTTAATACAACTCTACAATTAGTAATTAATTAATAAAACACGACTCCACATTTCAAAATTGTGGTCTCGAAACCACCATTTCTGACACCACTGAAAAATAGAATATTACACTTTAACAGATCAAAAAATTAAAAAAATAGGTTAGCTAGTTTAAGCTCTCGGGATTCCGAAAACATAAAATTCCAAGAAAATGACTAAATTGCACTAACCAATTTGTTGCAAAAAATTCAAAGACCTAAGGATCGTCATTCTCTTTTCTCCCTTCAATTAGGTTTGATTTTTGCATGAAATGAAGATGAGAGTGTTTTTCTTTATCCACTCACTTTCACTTTTATGTTTTATCATTTATTTAATCTATTTTACAAATTTTTTTGATTAAAACTTAAAGCAATTGTCCACTTTAATATATAAGTTCTTTAATTGCTTTATAAGTCCTTTAGTGTCATTCTAATAAAAGATTCTTAAGATTTTGAACTTTTGACACTTTTTCGATTTAGTCCCTATACCATAATTACTCCCAATTTCGATAAAATTACCTATCAAAAATTTAATTCACCTACAACATAAATTTGTAAGTATTTAATAAAATTATTTATTTCCTCGATTTAAGAAAATGGAGTTCTGAAACCACACCTTTCGAAACCATTAAATTTTACGTCTTTATAATTCTCAGCCCTTAAGAAATTTCGTCCCCGAAATTTACCTGAAAAGAGGTGGGGATATTGGGATCTCATTTTCTCCTCCAGTTCCCAGGTCTCTTATTCTACACTATGACTACTCTATAAGACTTCCACGAGTGGAACGCATTTGTTCCTCAGCTCTTTAACTTCCCGAGTTAGAATTTCGAGTGGTTCCTCCACGAATGACAAGTCAGGTTGTATTTCAATCTCTTCCGTTGAAGTAACATGATACAAATCAGAGTAGTATCTTCTGAGCATTGAAACATGAAATACATTGCGTATCTTCTTTAATTCAATCGATAATGCTAAATGATAAGGAACTAGTCCAAACCTTTCAGTGATCTTGACTTTATAAATCGATCAACTATCACCCAAATAACATTTCTTTTGCTCAGAGATAACAGTAACCCAACCACGAAAACCATTGTAAATGTCCCCATTTCCATTCAAGAACCTAAATAGGTTGAAGACGTCCAATGAGAACCTGATGTTCCACCTTAACTCGCTAACAAGTCAAACATTTGGCAACGAACTCAACTACCTCTCTTTTTATATCAGGCCACCAATACATTTCCCGTAAGTCACGATACATGTCACGTCCCATATTTTTATTATTAGCGCAAGTTCGAAAATAAGGAAATGTTTAGTCTACTGGTTTAATACTCTTTAGCTATCCTAGTGGTCCAAGGTTCAAGTCCTATTGTTCACACCTCTTCAATTATTTTATTTTTTTACAATTTTTCCCATGTGTTTATGAGCTTACTGTCCACCTATAGCTACCAAGATTAGGAGGATTCCTTTCCTTCATTAGAGCCAAACTTACCTTAAGTTGAGGGTGCATGATCCCCCTTTTCACTCCATGTCTTTGATCGGCTATTTAACGTCATAGCAATAATGTGCAAGCATACATTGTTGATGCAAGTATAGTAGACAGATGTGATTTTGTCGGATATCAATCCCACAGGGATGGTAGTGTTTTGTATTTTAATGTCGGTGCAACAACTAGATGGAATGAGATAAATTGTGAGAATAGTTGTCGATGCAATAACTTGAAACAATAAAATAAAATATGATAATGATAAACTGGGATCCCCAACATGAATCTTCAGATGAATACTAAGTGCTCACAAGGTATAAAACGATATGTGATTGTCGAAGCAATAAAGTTCAATGTATATGTTGCCTAGCGTCACTCCTCTATTTAATCCGAGACTTAAACATGCATACTAACCTCGCCTTCCAATGATGGCAATACGAAACTATTAAGAACAAGTGGACTAAATTCCTCTAATCCTCACTCAACTTCCGTTGTAATGCTTGTTGGCTCAAACTGTCATTGTACTTTCCAGTGTCAGTGACTGCAATAACACTTTCGTGTTAAAAACATTCAAACCCCAAGATTAAACAATAAAAGCAAGATTGAATAAGATAACATTTAATCAAGATTTCATGTGTACTTCCATACAAATAGAAAACAAAGAATAATCACCAGCATTCATAAAGAAATAAGAAAGAATCGAGTGGAGAATACTATTCCTAGAAAACCTGACTGAATCTCTCTATTCCCTCTTGTCTCGCATTTAGGTCTTCTCGTCAAAAGCTGGTCTGCATCTAGTTTTCACATTGGCTCACCCGTGAAAGGCTTAAGTTGCCATGGCCGCAAGCTTCAAGGTAGGATGATAAAGATGATGATCCGAAAAAAGAGCTACCTTTTCTTCTCACGTCCATCTTTTATGTCCTCCTCCAACAATACTGGTGTCCTTTCCTCAAAATTATTCTGTCCTTGTACGTACAGGTTGGTTATACCAGACTGGACAGCTCACGCAAATTTAGTTCTTATCCGGACAACTATCAGGTGCAGCGACAATTCTGGACGCAATCTAGAATTCACTTATGCAGCGACATTAATGAAAAAAGATAGTAAAATTAAGGATAAAATAGGCTAGGATTCACTGAGTTATAAAATGTAATTTACTAAACTGAAAATGCTAAAATGTATGCTAAGGATAACTAAATGGGAGAAATTTAACCAATAAGTAAGAGGGAAAACCTATGTTCTTTCTAGTGCTACCACACCCCCAAACTTGAGTTTTTACTTGTCTTTAATTAAAACAAAAACTAGCAAGGCTACAAAAAATTTACTGAGGCAAATGATCATTCTAGCAACTTGAACTGTAACACCCCCTTACCCGGGTTCTACGCTGGGAACCGGGCCCGAGGCGTTACCGAACTCAAACCGCTTAATCGCCACTTAGGCTCAACGTCATTACTCGATATAACCTCATTCTCGACTTATGAGGCCTCACTCATACACACGAGGGCTCTCGAGACTAATCCGGAACTTTTACGATCCTTAAAATTTTTTTCTTTTATACAGGTCTCACACGCCCATGCAAGATTAGACACGCCCGTGCATGAGTACACACGCCCATGTCCCCAGATCGTGCCTAAAAACCCAAGCATCCTGCCAAATGCCCCACGGCCATGGCACGCTGTGTGCTCCCAACCGTGGTGAACACTAACTTCCTCAGACACGGCCTAGAGTCTAGACACACGCCCGTGTGGCTAGCCCGTGGCCAACACTGATGAATGCCACACGCTCTAAGCACACGCCCGTGTGACTAGTCCGTGGCCTATTCTATTTTCAAATATTAACATGCAGAGGACGCACGGCCACAACACACGCCCGTGGGCTGACCGTGTGTCACACATGGTCTAGACACACGTCTGTGTGTCTACCCACATCGTCAAGAACAAGACTAAGTGTCAAGTTCCTTTCATCCTTCTAACATACACAACTTATACTCATCTAACACCATCATAATCAACTCAAATTGAAGTGCATTCTCACATAGAAAACTACATCTTTCTTTCATATAATGTAATATCCAACAACCATGGCATTATACAAAATAAGCTATCCATCTATAGGCCAACACATCTTAGCCATTTACAACAAAATTTACTAACTTATCTAGCCCCTATACATGCCATATACAAAACATTAAGTTTCATGTACCAAAGTGTCTTTGATATGTGGGCTATCTTCGATGATCCTCGTATCTCGATTCAACGCTTTAATCTATAAGACAAGGGAAAAGAAAGAGAGTAAGCTTTGAGCTTAGTAAGTTTACACATAAGCAACATAGTATAAGTTAAGCAACTATTAGCATTATACCAACAATTAATTCACAACTATGCTTACTTTTTCTATCCCTTACCACATTTCCAACACATCATGAGTCACATACTCACAACCATTGAAATGCACCCCTGCATTCAATATCACATTTACGTAATATACAACACAGTCAATCCATATAACTTATCCACACAGCTCATCCACACAGCTAGTTCACATAACTAATCCACGCTACTCATCCACACAGTTAATACACACAGTCAATCCACACAGTCAATATCTCGGTGGTTTTGCACTTAGCACACCACATTTGATTAATAAGGTGGTATCGCACATAGCCTACCACAATGGTATTCGTAGTAATTCAGCACATAGCTCACTAGATGATATACCTCACGATAGCATTGCACATAGCTAGCTCATCGTCAATATGCATTAGGATGGTATCGCACTTTGCCTACCATCTAGCATTATCACAACACATGCACAAGTCTATTTACCCAATTATTCATCCATTCACATCTATATTACATTCATTCTACTCGAACCACATAGGTTCCCAATCATTCTCATTCGTTCTCATTCATGCTACACCCTAGCTAGCATTTACAAATTATAAGTATGAAGGCATTGTTTATGCATAGACTTACCTCGATACTCAAAAGTATTGAAATGTGCAATTTAGTCCACCATGTAACACCCCTTAACCCGTCTTCGTCGCTGAATTAGGGTTATGAGGCGTTACCAACAAAACACAGCTTAGAACTAATATTTCATAAGTTGGATATCAAACATATCACTTTTATACAAGCGCATTTTAAAACCAAAACATTCATGAGTCGTATTAAACTATTACCAAACTTATCATTTACTCTACCATTGTGATTCAATACAAGATCAGGCACATAAACTATGATAATTTTAAGCATCTTGAACACATATAACAATTAATAATTCACTTATTACGAATGATCTAATAGCATAATTAAAATATGCACATTCAACCAATAAATTAACTACCTATTAGGTTATATAAGAAACCTTTATTTCATTATACCTATGTAATTATGCCATCCACCACATCATATCCATTAACAAACCAAATACAGATATGCACTTTGAAAACCAAAACAAATGGTCGAATATCATAACCGAATCATATATAGCTTATATCCATTTCTCATTTTACAATCACACCCAAACCGTACCTTAAGTACAATTCCCAAATAATTTTTTTACAAAGTTGAATACCCTTAACATTTCCATTACTTAAAATTTACCTAGACCAACCATCTCAAGAATACAACCATGAAGCATACTTTTCAACAATTCGAATCATGACCTAATACATATAAAGATTTACATTCAAATGAAATTCAACCATTAACCTAAATGCCAAAATACATGACTAAAGTAATTCAAACATTAGTATTATAACCAAGCAATTATATCGAATGCATATTACATATACATGACTAAAACAAACAGACCATAGCCGAATTATTGAAACCAAACACACCATACACATAGCCAAGAACAAATAAAACCAAACTTAAACAAAATGATCAAGCCATTTTTGCATGGCTATATATATATATATGTAAACCGAACATCATTCAAACATTTAACTAGCCTATACATGCCTTTGATTCAAAAACTAGCTTGAAAGTACCAAAAAGGGATGATAGTTTGGTTGACTTCACCAACGATCCTCTAAGCCCGTAACTTGATCAAAATCTATAAAACAGAACAATGAACACATACGAGGTAAGCTTACTAGCTTAGTAAGTCTTAAGCAAATGTTAATATAACAATCAAACACTTAAACCTTTTAATCTTTAGGCTTATAGCATTGAATATATATACATTACAATATGTGAATGTAAACATGGCCGAATACTATCAAATTATTAACTTAAGTATTTGCACTTTATTACCATAAACATGTAATTCATCGACACACAAAAATATATTACATGTAATCGCATAGTCCAAGTCATATGAGTACAACATTCATATCAACCTCATTAACTTATTTATACACATATACAATCACACTCCAAATCTCTTCGCCCTTAACATTTCTACTTGTAGCCGAATCTCCAAAATAGTACATTTAAACTCAATATCTATTATATAATGTTCATACACATCAATAGAAAGCTCAATAGCACATAACTAAATTCTTATCGTATTATCTTAACTCAAATAGTATTATACCAACTTACCTTACTCCTTGTAAATATAAAATGGCATATACTTACCTGAGCTTTTAGCTCGATTCATTAACTATGTTTCACCTTGTATGATTCATGATTTCTCCATTTATAATACATCACCGGCATCAAGCCTGCTAGGCATCAAAGCCTGAAATATACACCGGCATTAAGCCTGCTAGACCAAAGGTCTGAAATTCAATCACGACATTTAGCTCGCTAGGCAATAAGCCGAAACATTTCACCGGCACAAGGCCGCTAGGCATCAAAGCCCGATACAAATCACGGCACAAGGCACGCTAGGCAATAAGCCCGAAACATTTCACCAAACCAACTCATTCACATTACACAATAACAAGATCACAAATATCACATATAATTCACATCACTTCATTTAATGAACTCAAATACTTCGATTACATATCATTGCTAAACTACTTCCACACATTCGGCTTAATCATATTTCAATCCACAAGTTCATAATTTAACATGTATACTAGGTTATAGTCGATACTGATGATATTAACTTGCTTAAACACTTACCTCGACTATCGACGGACAGCGAAGACCGGCTATTCGTTAACCTTTGCCTTTCCCCGATCCAAATCCATTTTTCTTTGTTCTTGATCTAAACACATTAGAATTTAGCTCATTCAAGCACATTTCATCTCAATTTAGTCCCAAAACACATAAATGGGAAAATTACCATTTTACCCCTAATATTTCACATTTTTCAATTTAGTCCTAGTTGCACAAAACACAAAATACACAAAATTTCACTATAACACCTTAGGGCCGAATATTCATAGGGACCATATTAGTCCATTTCTTTCATTTATTTTGCATTTTAGCCCCTTCAAAAAATCATTTTTTCAATTTAGCCCAAAGTACTCAAATTCACTAAAATTTCCAATACAAAACATGCTAATCTTTAACATATCTTTAATATAAACTCATCAAACATCAAAAACCACAAGAACATGTAAATGGCCGAACATCAAGCATGCTCAAATTTAAAAATTCTACCATGGGTCAACTAATATTCAAAACAACGATCTCAAAAATGTAAAAGTTATCGAAAACCGAAGTAAAACACACCTTAAATTGAGCTAGATGATGGCCGAACACTTCAAAGTCTTTAAACCCTTATTTCTTAGCTAACATACGGAAATGAGAGATGAAGAACAAAAAGAATGGCTTTTAATTTCATATAATTTAACATATAATAACATCTTTAATGATTTACCATTTTAACCATTAATTAATAATAAAAACAACTTATAAAATAAGGTCACACTTGACCTTTGCCGCCCACTAACTCATAAAATGGGTTAATTACCCTTTTAATACTCCATATTAGAAAGCCATCATCATTTAAGCACTTTCCACTATAGTATGCAACTTTTACACTATACGCGATTTAGTCCTTTTTGGTAAATTAAACACTCAAACGATAAAATTTTTATACGAAACTTTTACACATCATAAATCACATATATTTTGCACACAAAATAATATAAAAAAAAATTCGGACTCAGATTCGTGGTCCCGAAACCACCGTTCCGATTAGGGTCAAATTCGGTCTGTTACAACTCTCCCCCCTTAGGGATTTTCGTCCCCGAAAATCTTACAGTTAAACAAAGTCAGATATTGTTGCCTCATTGAATCCTTAGGCTCCCACGTAGCCTCTTCAACTCTGTGCCGATTCCATAGTACTTTCACTAATGGAATTTTCTTGTTTCTGAACTCTTTCATTTCCCGAGCTAAAATACGGATCAGTTCCTCCTCATACATCATATCGGATCAGATTTCAATCTCAGACGAAACGATCACATGTGACGGATCTGATCTATATCTACGAAGCATCAAAACATGAAATACATTGTGTATCTTTTCTAATTCAGAGGGCAACTTCAATCTATAAGCAACAGGCCCAATACGTTCGATGATTTCGTACGGTCCGATGAATCTCGGACTTAGCTTGCCTTTCCGACCAAATCGGAGTACCTTCTTCCACGGAGAAACTTTCAAGAATACCCGGTCTCCTACCTGAAACTCAATGTCTTTGCGTTTCAAATCAGCGTAGGACTTTTGACGATCCGAGGCAGCTTTCAACCTATCTCTGATTATAGTCACTTTTTGTTCCGTCTCTTTAATTAAATCGACCCCGTGTATCTTATTTTCACTGAGCTCGGTCCAGTACAACGGTGTACGACACTTGCAGCCATATAGAGCTTCATAAGGTGCCATTCTAATACTAGATTGAAAACTGTTATTATAAGCAAATTTAATAAAAGGTAAGTATCTTTCCCACGTACCTTCAAACTCAAGGACGCAACATCTCAACATGTCCTCAAGTATCTGAATGGTTCGTTGGTGCATCGACAATCTGTCTGCAGATGAAAAGCTGTGCTAAAGTGGAGTTTAGTACCTAAAGCATCTTGCAACTTCTTCAAAAACTACGATGTGAATCTTAGATCTCTGTCTGAAACAATGGAACTCGGCACACCATGTAATCTCACAATTTGAGATATATACAACTCAGCAAGTTTATCAAGTTTAATAACTGCATTTAACGGCACAAAGTTAGATTATTTGGTTAGTTTATCCACTATAACCCAGACTGCATCTTTCTTGCTCGGTGTCGAAGGCAAACCGGATACAAAATCCATAGTGATTCTATCCCATTTCCATTCAGGTATCATGATCGACTGAAGTAACCCAGAAGGCACTTGATGTTCGGCTTTTACTTGCTGACAAATTAAACACTTTGAAACAAATTCAGATATATCCCGTTTCATGCCAGGCCACCAATAGAACTGTTTCAAATCATTATACATTTTCGTGCTACCCGGATGTACCGATAGTCGACTATTATGAGCCTCGTTCAAAATCATCTGAATCAAATCCACATTCCTCGGAATATATATTCGGCCTTTGAAGTTCAAACAATCATTTGCATCAATTCGAAACTCTGACTCTGCATCATTTTTACACTGAACTCGTCTAGCAATCATATCTTTGTCAATTTTTTTGTGCATCACAAATTTGCTAAATAAACATCGGTCTTGCTTTCATCTCGGCTATGATCGAACCATCACCAGACATAGCCATATGTGCGTTCAACGCATGAAGAGCAAACAATGATTTTCGACTTAAGGCATCCGCAACCATGTTAGCTTTCCCCGGATGGTAGTCAATCACTAATTCATAGTCCTTCAACAGCTCTAACCATCTGCGTTGTCTCAAGTTCAAATCTTTCTGAGTCATCAAGTACTTCAGACTTTTGTGATCTGAATAAACATGACATTTCTCACCGAATAAATAATGACGCCAAATTTTCAATGCAAAAACAATGGCTGCTAATTCCAGATCATGAGTCAGATAATTTCTTTCATGAGGCTTCAATTGTCTCGAAGCATAGGCTATGAATTTGCCTTCCTGCATCAAAACGCAACCTAAACCATTTAAAGAAGCATCACTATAAACAATAAATTCTTTACCCGATTCAGGCTGAGCTAATACTGGAGCTTCGGTCAAAAGGGCTTTCAACCGATCGAAACTTTTCCGACACTTTTCCGACCACTCAAACTTGACATCTTTCGTAGTAGCTTTGTCAAAGGTGTAGCTATCATGGAAAAACCTTTGACGAATCGTGCAGTAGTATCTCGCAAGTCCCGAAAGCTTCAAATTTGAAAACATTCTTTGGTGGCTTCCAATCAAGTATAGCCGATATTTTGTTCGGATCAACCCGAATACGATTTGAAACGACGTGACCCAAAAAAGTCGACTTCCTTCATCCGAATTCACACTTACTAAACTTTGCGTGCATAAATCGTTGATCTCGCAAAGTTTGTAGCACCAATCTCAAATGCTCGACATGTTCGGTTTCATCTCCGAATAGATCGGGATATCGTCTATAAACACTACCACAAACCGATCCAAATACTGTCTAAACACCCGATTAATCAAATCCATAAAAACAGCAGGTGCATTAGTAAGTCCAAAAGGCATGACTAGGAACTCAAAATGTTCGTACCTCATTCGGAATGCAGTCTTTGGCACATCAGAATCTCTGACTCGAAACTGATAATAACCCGATCTCAAATCTATCTTCGAAAACATTGAAGCCCCTTTCAACTGATCAAACAAGTCATCAATCCGAGGCAACGGGTATTTATTCTTTATAGTCACCTTATTCAGCTGCCGATAATCAATACACATTCGCAACATCTTTCTTTTTCACAAATAGAATTGGTGCACCCTAAGGAGAAAAGCTCGGTCGTGCAAAGCCCCTATCTGTCAACTCTTGCAACTGTGCTTTCAACTCTTTCAATTCAGTAGGTGCCATCCGATACGGAGCTATCGAAATCAGAGTCGTCCCCGGTACTAATTCAATACCAAACTCTATCTCTCGAACTGGCGGTAAACCTGGCAATTCTTCAGGGAACACCTCTGGGTATTCACATACAACTAGTACGAATTCAATCTGCTTTTCGGACACTTTATTATCCAACACATAAGCCAACTAAGCTTCACACCCTTTTCTCACATGCTTATGAGCTAACATCGAGGAGATTAATGCCGGTAACCCATTCAGGTCATTAGATTCAACCCGGATGATCTCACCGTTCTGGCATCTCAAATCAATAATCTTTCTTTTGCAATTCACCATTACACCATGCAAAGTTAACCAGTCCATTCCCCAAATTATGTCGAATTCATCGAAAGGTAACAACATTAAATCAGCTGGAAAGCAGAAATCCCGAATCATCAACGGGCAACCTTTACACACTTTATCAACGAAAACACATCTACCCAAAGGGTTGGACACACGGATCACAAACTCAGTAGACTCAACAGGCAGAGTCTTACTGGATACTAGATTTTCACACACATATGAATGAGTCGAACCAGGATCAATCAATGCGATCCACGATAGTATCATAAAGTGTGAAAGTACCGGTAATGACATCTCGGGAAGAAGCATCCTCTCTGGCTCGTGTAGCATAAGCTCTAGTGGTGCTCGAGCCTCGATCGAATTGCAGTGTCCTTCGTCCCTCTCTCGATCGCCACCTACATTGCTCGAATGTCCGGGTGGTGCGCCTCGTCTTTGACGTGTTGCTCGGTTTAGTGTTACGAACCGTATTTTGGTCGGCTAGCATCGGGCACTCTCGAATAAAATGGTCCAGCGAACCACATTTAAAGCAGGACCGATCATGGAATCTACAACTCCCAGAATACCATTTTCCACAATGCTTGCACTCAGCCCGGTTCTGCTGAACATTACCAACACTAGCCATCGAAGTGGCTCGGGAACTCACTGGAGGTCGATCTCGTCTAGACAGGTCTGAAGTAGCTTTATGTCGGCCGAAGTCATCTTTGAACTTCTTAAACGCTGAATGGAAAGTCTTACTCGACGATCTTTTTTGAGTGTCTCTAACTTCTATTTCAGCCTTTCTTTTCTCTTCCCCAAGCTCTTCCACTTTGCAAGCTCGTTCGACAAGTACTACGAACTCTTTGATCTCAAGAATGCCCACAAGAAACTTTATGTCTTCATTCAGACCGTCTTGAAATCTTTTGCACATAATGGCTTCAGTTGATACACACTCTCGGGCATATCGGCTCAATCTGACAAACTTCCGCTCATATTCCGTTACAGTCATATGACCCTATTTTAGTTCCAGAAATTCTTTTCGTTTCTGATCGATGAATCTCTGACTGATATATTTCTTACGGAACTCAATCTGGAAGAAATCCCAAGTCACTTTTTCTTTCGAAACCACTGATACTAGTGTATTCCACCAGTGATATGCAGTGTCCCGAAGTAGAGATATAGCACACTTCAGGCATTCATCTGGAGTACAGGATAGCTCATCAAGTACTCGAATAGTGTTATCGAGCCACATCTCAGCTCATTCTGCATCGTCATTATCATTAGCTTTGAATTCTTCGGCCCCATATTTCATGATTTTATCAACAGGAGGCCTACTAGATCTCATCGGATCTAACATCGGAGGTGCTGATGGTACCGGAGTTGGATTATTCGGGGGTGGAGGTTGTTGTACAGCCGGGTTAGTGTGAATGAACTGGGTAAACCATTCATTCATCATCTGGTAGAAGGCTTGCTTAGCCTCCCCCTCATGGCTACCCGAGACAGGTCGAGAGTCTACCGGCGCTGACCCGCGTGCGCGATCAGGCGCTACACTCTCTACATCATCCGCTACGGCTCTGTCAGGATCCATTTACTATATAAAACACAGTTTGAAATGTCAGAAGTCACCACACTATCATTTATATAATTAAGGCATGTATAGCTAGACTCACACGCGCTACAGTAGTCCTAGAATCGACTAAACCGTAGCTTTGATACCAATCAAATGTAACACCCCTTAACTAGTCTTCGTCGCCGAATTAGGGTTCTGAGGCGTTACCAACAAAACACAACTTAGAACTAATATTTCATAAGTTGGATATCAAACATATCACTTTTATACAAGCGCATTTTAAAACCAAAACATTCATGAGTCGTATTAAATTATTACCAAACTTATCATATACTCTACCATTTTGATTCAATACAAGATCAGGCACATAAACTATGATAATTTTAAGCATCTTGAACACATATAACAATTAATAATTCACTTATTACGAATGATCTAATAGCATAATTAAAATATGCACATTCAACCAATAAATTAACTACCTATTACGTTATATAAGAAACCTTTATTTCATTATACCTACGTAATTATGCCATCCACCACATCATATCCATTAACAAACCAAATACACATATGCACTTTGAAAACCGAAACAAATGGTCGAATATCATAACCGAATCATATATAGCTTATATCCATTTCTCATTTTACAATTACACCCAAACCGTACCTTAAATACAATTCCCAAATAATTTTTTTACAAAGTCGAATACCCTTAACATTTCCATTACTTAAAATTTACCTAGACCAACCATCTCAAGAATACAACCATGAAGCATACTTTACAACAATTCGAATCATGACCTAATACATATAAAGATTTACATTCAAATGAAATTCAACCATTAACCTAAATGCCAAAATACATGACTAAAGTAATTCAAACATTAGTATTATAAACAAGCAATTATATCGATTGCATATTACATATACTTGACTAAAAGAAACAGACCATAGCCGAATTATTGAAACCAAACACACCATACACATAGCCAAGAAAAAATAAAACAAAACTTAAACAAAATGATCAAGCCATTTTCGCATGGCTATATATATATATATATGTAAACCGAACATCATTCAAACATTTAACTAGCCTATACATGCCTTTGATTCAAAAACTAGCTTGAAAGTACCAAAAAGGGATGATAGTGTGGTTGACTTCACCAACGATCCTCTGAGCCCGTAACTTGATCAAAATCTATAAAACAGAACAATGAACACATACGAGGTAAGCTTACTAGCTTAGTAAGTCTTAAGCAAATGTTAATATAACAATCAAACACTTAAACCTTTTAATCTTTAGGCTTATAGCATTGAATATATATACATTACAATATGTGAATTTAAACATGGCCGAATACTATCAAATTATTAACTTAAGTATTTGCACTTTATTACCATAAACATGTAATTCATCGAAACACAAAAATATATTACATGTAATCGCATAGTCCAAGTCATATGAGTACAACATTCATATCAACCTCATTAACTTATTTATACACATATACAATCACACTCCAAATCTTTTCACCCTTAACATTTCTACTTGTAGCCGAATCTCCAAAATAGTACATTTAAACTCAATTTCTATTATATAATGTTCATACACATCAATAGTAAGCTCAATAGCACATAACTAAATTCTTATCATATTATCTTAACTCAAATAGTATTATACCAACTTACCTTACTACTTTTAAATATAAAAGGGCATATACTTACCTAAACTTTTAGCTCGATTCATTAACTATGTTTCACCTTGTATGATTCATGATTTCTCCAATTCTAATACATCACCGGCATCAAGCCTGGTAGGCATCAAAGCCTAAAATATACACCGGCATTAAGCCTGCTAGACCAAAGGTCTAAAATTCAATCACCGGCATTTAGCCTGCTAGGTAATAAGCCCGAAACATTTCACCGGCACAAGGCCTGCTAGGCATCAAAGCCCGATACAAATCACCGGCACAAGGCCTGCTAGGCAATATGCCCGAAACATTTCACCAAACCAACTCATTCACATTACACAATAACAAGATCACAAATATCACATATAATTTACATCACTTCATTTAATGAACTCAAATACTTCAATTACATATCATTGCTAAACTACTTCCACACATTCGGCTTAATCATATTTCAATCCACAAGTTCATAATTTAACATGTATACTAGGTTATAGTCGATACTGATGATATTAACTTGCTTAAAGACTTACCTCGACTATCGACGGACAGCGAAGACCGGCTATTCGTTAACCTTTGCCTTTCCCCGATCCAAATCTATTTTCTTTGTTCTTAATCTAAACACATTAAAATTTAGCTCATTCAAGCACATTTCATCTCAAGTTAGTCCCAAAACACATAAATGGGCAAATTACCATTTTACCCCTAATATTTCACATTTTTCAATTTAGTCCTATTTGCACAAAACACAAAACACACAAAATTTCACTATAACACCTTAGGGCCGAATATTCATAGGGACCATATTAGTCCATTTCTTTCATTTATTTTACATTTTAGCCCCCTCAAAAATTCATTTTTGCAATTTAGCCTAAAGTACTCAAATTCACTAAAATTTCCAATACAAAACATGCTAATCTTTAACATATCTTTAATATAAACTCATCAAACATCAAAAACCACAAGAACATGTAAATGGCCGAACATCAAGCATGCTCAAATTTAAAAATTCTACCATGGGTCAACTAATATTCAAAACAACGATCTCAAAAACGTAAAAATTATCGAAAACCGAAGTAAAACACACCTTAAATTGAGCTAGATGATGGCAGAACACTTCAAAGTCTTTAAACCCTTATTTCTTAGCTAACATACGGCAATGAGAGATGAAGAACAAAAAGAATGGCTTTTAATTTCATATAATTTAACATATAATAACATTTTTAATGATTTACCATTTTAACCATTAATTAATAATAATAAAAACTTATAATATAAGGTAACACTTGACCTTTGCCACCCACTAACTCATAAAATGGGTTAATTACCCTTTTAATAATCCATATTAGAAAGCCATCATCATTTAAGCACTTTCCACTATAGTATGCAACTTTTACACTATACGCGATTTAGTCCTTTTTGTTAAATTAAACAC
The DNA here is from genome assembly GCA_025698515.1 of Gossypium sturtianum. NCBI lineage: Eukaryota > Viridiplantae > Streptophyta > Magnoliopsida > Malvales > Malvaceae > Gossypium > Gossypium sturtianum. The sequence continues at coordinate 64,726,585 of CM046946.1, read as the reverse complement.
TCAAACGATAAAATTTTTATACGAAACTTTCACACATCATAAATCACATATATTTTGCACCAAAATAATATAAAAAAAAATTTGGACTCGGATTCGTGGTCCCGAAACCACCGTTCCGATTAGGGTCAAATTCGGTCTGTTACAGACCACCTTGCTTTTGCCTCGGTTTCGATCCGGGCTTCGTCTTTCTTGATCTATAATGAATAAATCAGCTTATTCAATACACATATTGACTAAATTGACCCACATCTCATACTTTAGCAAAATTACTATTTTGCCCCTAAACGTTCTCATATTTACACTTTAATCCCAAAGGCTCGTAAAGTGATTTTTGTTCAACTTTCTACTCTTTCATGCTTAGCCGAACCACTCACTCAACTAAATCATTCATCAAATCTCACTAAATCACCCATGTATGACCAAACTTGAGATTTTCACAACTAAGTCCCTACATGCATTTTCATGGAAAACCACTTAGCAAAAGATGTTTCTACTACATCAAGCCTTCATATTCTTTCATAAAACATCAAAATACATGCATGTCATACATATGTACATTTTTGAACATCCATGATAGCTCACCAAATAGCTATAAATAGCTTACTCATGCTACCGGGACTTCGAAAATACGAATAATATCAAAAACCGGGCTTAAGAGCACTTACTAGCATGCTTGAAAAATTGAAAGAGCCCTAACAATGGCTTCTCTAATTTTCGACAGCTTGGGGGAGAAGATGAGTGAATTTTTATAATCTTTTCACCTATTTAATCACTTATTTGATAAATGACCAAAATGCCCTTTTTGATAAACTTCAAATTTTGTCTCATCCATGCCCATTTTTGTCCAAAAAATAGATTTTGGATAAATTGTTATTTAAGGACCTCTAATTAATAATCTAAAGCTATTTCACACATATAGCTTCTAGAAACACACATTTTGCAACTTTTTCAATTTAGTCCTTTTAGACAATTCAACCACAATTTCACAAAATTGCTTCATGAAACTTTCACACTAGCATGCATACATATTATAAGCCTCAAAAACTCATTCATGACCCTCGGATTTGTGGTCTCAAACCACTATTCCGACTAGGCCCTAAACCAGGATGTTACATGAACCCTAAAATATAATTAAAATAAAATTTTCCTCGTCGAATTTGTGGCCCTGAAACCACTGTTCTGACCAGGCCCAAAATCGAGCTATTACAACTCTCCCCCCTTCAGGGATTTTTGTCCCCGAAAATCTTACCAGAAGAAATTGCTTTCAACTCTCATGAATCAGTTCCACTAATTTCTCAGAATCACAAATCAAATCAACCTCGTATCTCTTTCTAGTCACCTTTGAACTTTAACACCTCGTGTCGGAGCATATCGTCAAAGTTTTGAATTACTCTCTCAAACTTACCGCCGATTTACAAGTGTATTACCGTGCCAAGATGCAATTGCGTATTCATAGTTTCCTGTAGCTCTTTCCATAATTGGGATTTAACCCTCGGATCTCAATCCGAAATAATTGAGACTGATACTTTGCATAATCGAATAATCCCAGAAACATCTTACTTGGCTGGTTTGTTAAACAAGAAATCTTTACACAAACGATCAATCACAATCTGATAACATCTGTGACTATATCTGCTTTCCCAGAGATTAATCAATAACTACTCACGATCTTTCAATAGCTCAAGTCTTTAACACTATCTTAACTTCAGATCTTTCTATGACATTCGATACTTTAATTCTTGAAATCAGGGAACATGTGAAATTAACCGTATGAAAACATGAACCATCACTTTACATTCTAGTAATAAAACACATTCCAATCCGTTCAATAGTACATCACTGAAAAATCATGAATTCATTACTCAATTCAAACTGAACTCAGAACCAGAGCTTCGGTTAATAGTATCTTCAACTGTTTTCAACTTTGCTAACATGCACAGACCATCCGAATTTTTGTAAGTGTGATAACCATATCATTCAGAACAGCTTTAACTCATAATAACATCATCAGATTAGAACAAATCTAATAGGTGTACCTCGGTATCATACTTTCTAGAATATCAATCCTTCGTTCAGACTGTCCATCGATATACTCATGAATGCAAAAAATTTATTACCATATCTGAGGATGCTTTAAGTACATGTAACTCAAATCACATTTCAACTGACCAATTCACTTTGATAAGAATAGCTAAGTTGATTTCGATTATCAAATAATAACATAACAAAATGCTCATTTCTTCATGTTGTTAGGACAGTTCAAACATATAATCTTTCATAGTTCTTTCAACATGCCAGTCACAGATATTTACTAACTGTATTAACTCAGACAAAACATAAAATCTTGCTTCAACTCACTGATAACAATCAAAATTATCTGAGGGAAGAAAGTCAGTATACAATTTGAACTTGACTGTCATAATCCACACTTTTGCCGACATCGACTTCAAAGATAAGCCATACTTGATAAATTAAACAATAAGGATGATAAGAAAATTGGGATGATGAAATCCGAGATACGAGACCATACTGAATGTCCGAGAACACCACTCATATGAAATAATAGAGATCTTGACGATTCCTCAGAAAAAAATCAGAAGAAAAAGAAACACTGTTCATACATTCCGAAGTCAATTGTAACAGAGATAATACATTTTCCATATAAATTTAAACAGGACAACAGCCAGAAGAAATAGAAGAATAGTTTCATATGAATTCACTATCAACTTTTTATCTCAGACGTAATAGAATAGAATACCAATAGAAGATAGTGGAATGCCAATCATAGATCAATCAGACCAACGATACTTTCATCAGAAAATGAGAAATTACAAATGCCTCTGAGAATATATAAACACATAGATTACCCAAAAGAGATAGTCGTAAATTGCTCAAGTGTAACTATCATACTCAAACATCTTTACATTTCAAACATTATTCTTCTGACTAATTCTGTCACCACTAATCTCATAATATTTCATTCATTAACAAAATCAACTTAGAAGAATTCCCAGTAAATACAATCTTTAGAAATCATACCTGAATGAGTCGATTTAACCAAAATTAACTCATTCTCTAGCTGTGGCTTTGTGCATTCCAAATAATCTTTATAATATTCTGATATCTCTCTCATATCCATCTTTTCTCGCTAAATCATTCCAATCTCTAATCACATCATTAATTATTCCACCACTAAACTCTTTAGTTTTCCCACTTAGTCAAATGACACTATACCGGTAAGGGGGTGAAGATTGCAAAGCCTTTAAAGTTTTGACTCTTATACACACATACATACAATATAGCATTTAATACCAACACAATATCATGTACTTTGATTACACATCTCTCGGTTTTTACTAATCATGAACACATTTTCAAATATCTTAGTAACACACTCAGCATTATCACATATAAATATCAACCAATCATAATAAGCTCATCTCAAAATAAACTTTTCATGTTATTCACTGCAAAAAGTCACTCTGATTTATCGAAATGCAATGATCAATCAGAACGGTAACATTTTATCCATATTCCTCAACTTATGGTTAATCCATTGTATCCATTAAAACATACATATTATCGCAAATCATAGAGAATCAATTCAGGCAAATCAATATATTCACTAAGTTACACGAACTTACTAAACCCCTTTCAACATTATCGATGGTAGCTCGGTTGGAAAGCATCCCTGCTTTAACCAAAACAAATCTCATCGGAATCGGGAGATATCACATTATCACAGTTCACTTATGGCATGTATAGCTAGACTCGCATACGCTATGTTAGTCCAAGAATCGACTAAACCATAGCTCTGATACCACTAAATGTAACACCCCTTACCCGTATTCGACGCCGGAATAGGGTACGAGGTATTACCGGAACACATACACTTTACCATTCACATGCAAGCATAAACATCCTTGAAATGCATCATCATAGACTTATAACATAACAAAAATTGGTCACATTAAATGGCCTTATACAACAATAACCATCAAATAGCATAGGCCAACATTCTAGGCCAAATCATAATAACATATACACATAATCAAGTCCCTATACATTCCATAGACTTAAAAATACTTGAAGATCGTTGATACAATACCAATCAATAACTTGTTAGTGTGATAGAATCTCCGACGACCTCAAACTCGAGCTAGCATCTGTGACACTATAGGAAAAATGAAAGGAAGGGGGTAAGCATTATAGCTTAGTAAGTACGAATGTAAATAATAAGTGATTTATTAACAGGCTTTTATAAATCTTCACAATATGTTCTCAAGATAATACAATCATAATTGCACATAGTTCCACTATTTATTCATGTTCATCTCAAGCTGTCTACTCGAGTCATAGTCACTAAATTATTTATATCTTGAACTACAAAACACCAAATTAAGATTCGCTAATTTTCTCTGAAACTAGACTCACATATCTTCTTACCATAAAATTTTCAAAATTTTTGTTTTAGCCAATAAGTACAGTTTATTCTTTAAAGTCTCCCTTATTCTGTTGTCTGATAGTTTTGACCCTTCTTTACTAAAAAATAATTATCTCTTCATACGGGATTCAGATAATGTTCCCATTTGTTTCTATTGAAGGTAGACTCATTAATAAATGTAATCATATAAATAATAAACCATAATTATTTTTATACAATTTTTAGTGATTTTCCAAATTTGGAATAGGGGATTCCAAAATCATTCTGCCCTGTCTCACGAAAATTGAAATATTTAAGAATTTAAAATTCTTTCACTTACACCCTTTCTTTTATGTGAAAATAGACTCAATAAGCTTTAATTTTCTATCTTATTCAACTTATAATTCAATTTTCACCATTTTTGGTGATTTTTCAAAGTGATACAACTGCTGCTATCCAAACTATTTTATTGCTAATTTTACTCTATCATGTTTTCTTTGTATTAATTCTCATTTACACACATATAACACTAAAGTATATCCATAGTTAGCCATGCCAATAGCTAGTCATCATCAAATATTTACAAGTCTTCATTGTAACACTTACTCCATATCAACCTTACCAAAGTTCGATCACATATCGAGCACACTGCTCATAAGTTTACACACTCATACCTGCACTTATTCATCACATAGTCATATTCGTTTGCACTCAATCATTTCCCGTTGAACGCATCGGAATAATAACGGATACATGGAAATTTGCACATAAGTGTCACACTTGTAGCTAAAGATACTTCATATCACACTTTTCACATAGGCTCGCTCTCGAGCTATTCACATTCACAGTCCGCTCACACAAGGTTTATCGGTCATACGTAACTACTCGGTCTTTGCTCGCACACACAAGCCGTCGGTATCCGCAACACATGGGATTACCCGACCACTGGTAGAACTTATAAGACCAGCACCCGCTTAACATAGTCACAATCTCGGGTCTGCTCATACAAGCTGTCAGTCATGACGAAACTACACGGTGCTGCTTACACAAGCTGTCGAGTATCCGTAACACATGCCGGATAACTCAGCCACCGGTAGAATATACGGGCCAGCACCCGAATCACTTATTTCACTTAGATTTCACATAGGTTTCTAGTGAACATGTCACTTGTATCCATTTTTATTCCTAAGGTTCAACCGGGAAATTTCTCACTTGTCGATATTTTGTCAATTACATCAAATATTCAGCCACAATTCATACCATTTATCAAAATATGAAAACGTAAGTAAAAACAATGTATTATTTACGTACAAACTTACCTCGGTAGCACAATCGGTGAAAATGACTTGAATATATTCTTTGTTTTTCCCCCGTTCTAAGTCCAAATCTCGTTTTCCTTGATCTATAACAACACATTTAACTCATTTATTCATCCTGCTACTCAAATTAGCCTAAATTCACATTTTGGCAAAATTACATTTTTGCCCCTAAACTTTGTCATATTTACACTTTTGCCCCTAGGCTCGTAAAATGATTTTTATTCAATTTCCTTGTATTTTAAGCCTAGACGAACCATTTTCATAACTATAGCAGTCCACAATTTCCATTTATTCACACACTTACACACATTTTACAACTTTTGACAAACTAGTCCTTTTTGACAAAAATCACTTAGTAAAAGTCGTTTATTACAAACCAAGCATTCATATTCTACCATTAAACATCAAAACACAAGCATTTATCATATGGGTAAATTTTCAAACATCAACCCTAGCTCAAATAAATGGTAGAAATAGAGAGATCGTGTTACGAGGATTTTAAAAACGTAAAAATCATTAAAAATGGGGCTATAACGGACTTACAATCGAGATTGGAAGCTTGAAAAACCCTAGCCATGGTTTCTTCATGGAACATTCGGCCATAGCTTGAAGATGGACACCATTTTGCTTTAATTTTGGCTTTTTTAATTCTTTTAATTACTAAATGACAAAAATGCCCCTAACTTAAAAATATCCTATTTCACTTATCGTATGCCCATTTTTGTCCAACAATTTAACCAATGGTCTAATTACCATTTAAGGACCTCCAATTTAAAACTTAATAACAATTGGACACTTCTAACATGTGGAACTCAACTTTTGCACTATTTACAATTTAGTCTTTTTAACTAAATTGAATGCCCAAACGTCGAAATTTTTGAACGAAATTTTCACGAAATCTTTCTGTGAAATCGTAGACCATAAAAATATAATAAAAATAAGATTTTCCTCGTCAGATTTGTAGCGCCGAAACCACTGTTCTGACTAGGCCCAAAATCAGGCTATTACATGATTCAAGAATTAAGCATCGAATGTAACAAACTTTTCGAACAATTTTCATTAACTATAATTAAACCTTGCATGCTTCATTTTCGAAAAACAATATATTTTGAAATGTGGGTGCATTTCCAAGCCCCATGTGCGTTTCCCCAAACTTAAAGTTTGCATTGTCCCTAATGCACTAACATGAAAATGTAATGACAATAAAAACAAAATGCAATGACAATGTATACTTATCAAAATAAAACATACAGCAAGATGCAATGCATGAATACTACAACTAAAGCTTAAAATTAACTAACTCAGTTATCTACAACCGTCAATGTGGCTGAATGATGTTTCTTTCTCCTCCTTTTCTTCTTCTCATTCTTTCATTTATTTATCCTTGAGGCGCTTCCTTTTCTTTTCTATGGGCTTTGCACGGTCTTCGGATTGCTCCTCAGTTCTCGGCTCTGCCCCGGCATCATTGGCTGCTTCCTGTGTAGGAGAGGCCACCTGGAGTGGTCCAGTGTAGACTACTATTGCCAATGAATTGCATTGCTCCTCACTGGTTACCTTAGCAACTTCCGCCGGTCTCACTCCAGCTCACTCCAAATTATCAATATTTGTGCCTATAGACTCGGGTGCGGTGATAGTCTTCTCAATAAAATCTTTTTCTTATTTTTCTTTCTCATTTTAAGTAACAACTTCCTTCTTAACAACAGTGTCCTCATGATCAACAAAAATACCACCCTATAACAAGCTGTTAATCTTTCGCAGGCATTCTTCAATGTTCCTAGATTCCTCTTCTTTCTCATTATTAGAGACCTGCACAATGGGTGGGGATGCCACAGATCTATCTCGGTCTTCTAAGTCGTCATCCGAGGAAGAGAGGTCATAATTTTGAATGATTGGTTGAAACACTGGGAATTCTGGTAGTGGGGATGGGCTCAGTTGGCCTAATGTGGTATAAGCATAAAATAAATTATGGGACTTCTCCATATGTTCTACTGTAACAACAAGCCTGATCTGCCTGCTGTTGATGGAATTTACCATTTTTTTGACATCCTCTAGTTTGTGCCATAATTATGTCTCTGCATTTAGGTTCGTTCCTTTGCTGTCAACTTTGGCTTTTCCATTTCTTGTCTTGCTAATTTTTGCCTCCTTCTGTATCGGCGTGTTCTTGCCACAAGTCATTTTTATACAAAGGCTTCATTAATTGGGCCATTATTTTCTAAGACTTCTTCACCAGCATTGGGCACGATTCCTCTTTGCTGCCGCAATAACATCACCAGTAATGGGAAAACCAAGATTCCAGTCTACCTTGCGGTGCAGTCAGCAATTTCTTGGTGAAGTATTGCGCCTAAATCAATTTTTCCACCCTTGACGACAGAATGTATTAGACACATTCTGTCGAGGGTGACTGTAGTGCTGTAAGTAGAGGGCTTTAGCCTGTAATTGACAAAATAAAACCAAATTTTGCCTTGTAGCGTCAGGAAGCGGCGGTGCATCGTATAATTCTTTTGATGAGAACCCGTTTACACTGCTCCCTTAACACACATCTCTCACCAATAGGTCTTGTTTTTCATCTGTGATGTCATCAATAAGCTCAGAGTGTTCATCGACATCGACCTTGGTGTTGTACAGCTCGTTGATTTTTTCAGCGTCCCATGGTATTAAACCTTCTCGAACATAAATGAACTCTAACTCATGATCATAGAGATTAGCATAAAACCCATGTACCAGTGAAGGCAAGTAGCTTCCAGGATGGGTGTAAAAAGTTTCCCACTTTAACTTCAAGATGGTCTTGTAGACTTGTTTACCCAAGTTTTGTTGTGGCGAAAGGGAAATGCCTTGTTCGGGATGGAAGTTTCGCTTCAACATGTTGTTATGAAATCATTCCTTTGCCACTCTATTCAAAAATATTGCAGGCTCCTTTGTCTGCACTTGCTTGGAGGATTCCGATTCATGAACTGTGGTAGCAGAGGACGCATGTTCTCCAGCAGATTTGGTGGCTTTCTTGACCGAGCCTCTTGTTTTGGCCATCTTTTGTTGAGGGAGAACAGTTTAAAGTTAAAAAAATATGATCTTGAGAAGAGAAAAGAAATAAAAATGGTTGCTTGAATGCGTTACAGTTGGTACAGTGGGAGAGGATTTATAGTGAGTGAAAGAGGAAGATGGAGAGGCGTGTTGTTTTGTGGAGAGATATAAGGTTGGCGGGAAGAATTGTGTCCAATAAAAATTGTGCTCGTTCAAAAGGATCAAACGGCTAAGTGATTTTGATCCAACAGTGGAATCTAAATTTCCCTGAATTCTGATGAGATATAAATGGTAGTACAGACTTATGGAATGCACCGATAGCAAAATTTTAATACGTCGACAAAGGTACCTAATTTATTTTGCAAAAAGGAAGGAAAACAAAATTTAACAAAACATAAATAAAATAAACTAAAATCACAGAGTATTTATTAAAAAGTAAACTTTTCGACCAATTTAATGGTCTCTGCCTGCTTTTGATCATTGTTGCCAAAATAGTGTTTCAGCCTCTATCCATTTACTTTGAACTGGTGTCCATCAAGTAAATCTCGAATTGTGACTGCACCATGAGGAAATATGTCGACAACTTCAAAAGGCCTAGACCAACATGAACGCAATTTACCTGGGTGCAATTTGAGTCGAGAATTGAATAATAAAACCTGTTGACCCGCGAAACTGTCGCTGCAAAATAATCTTGTCATGTCATCGTTTGGTCTTTTCCTTGTAAATTGCAACGTTTTTATAAGCATTTCTCCTAATCTCTTCTAGTTCAACTGGAAAGTGACATGCTTTCCCAGCGACATCCCTAATGGAGTTTTGTACGCTGCCCGCAATGCCCATAAAGTGTCAAACAATCAGAAAAACCAATCTTTCTTTGAAAGGTTTACAACCTTCTCAAGAATGTTCTTAATTTGTCGATCGGATACTTCGGCTTGTCCGTTGGTTTGCGGATGATAAGTAGTAGCAATTCTATGATTAACTCCATATCTCTTCAGAGTGGTTGCCACTTGGTTGCAATGAAAGTGTGTACCCTGATCACTAATCAATGCCTTTGGTGTGCCAAAGCTGGTGAGTATATGCTTGTGAAATTTTTTTAGCACTATCTTTGCATCATCCTTTGGGACTGCAACAACTTCCACCCACTTCGAGACATAGCCAACAGCTACTAATATATAAAGATTTCCAAATGAGCTCAGAAACGGTCCCATAAAATCCATACCCCAAGCATCTAATAATTCAACCTCCATAATTGGTTGTTGCAACATTTCATTTCGTCCAGATATAGAACTGGTGCACTGACACCAATCGCATTAATTCACAAAATTATGGACGTCTTTGAAAAATGTCGACCAGTAGAATCCTGATTTGAGAACTTTAGCCGCAATTCTTATACCACTGAAATGACCTCCATAAGGAGCATCATGACAATGCTTCAGGATTGAAATCATCTCCTCTTCTGGAACACAATGTCGAATGATGTTGTCATTGCATACCTTGAATAAATACAGCTCGTTCCAATGATACTTCACTATGTCACAAAGAAATCTTTATTTTTTATGGCCTATGACACCCAATGGGATTTTTCCACACACAATATAATTAACGAAATCCACATGCCAAGGAGTTGCATCTAAAAAAAATAACTTATCATCTGGGAATGCATCGACAATTTGAAGTATGTTTTTGTCGTCCCTGCCAACTTCCAATCGAGACAGATGGTCTGTAACTTGATTCTCTGAACCCTTACGATCTTTTATCTTGACGTCAAATTCTTGCAGTAGTAATATCCATTGTACCAGCCTTGGTTTGGCATCCTTTTTTTTCAAAGAGATATCTCAACGCCGAGTGATCAATGAATACAGTAACCTTTGCACCGACAAGATAGGAATGAAACTTGTCGAAAGCAAAGACTATAGCCAGTAGTTCTTTCTCTATAGTTGTATAATTGAGTTGAGCCGCTTTAAGAATTTTGCTAGAATAATAGATGGCATGAAATATTTTTCCTTTTTTTGTCCTATAACCGCACCCACAGTAAAGTCACTTGCATCGCATATAACTTCAAAAGGTTGAGACCAATCGAGTGCAACGAAAATGTGTGCATTTACTAGCTTCTTTTTTAAATGAATAAAGGCATCCAGACATGCATCGTCAAAGAAGAATTTTCGATTTTATTCCAATAGTGAGCATAAGGGCTTTGTAATTTTTGAAAAATCTCAAATAAACCTTTGGTAAAACCCCGCATGTCCAAGAAAACTGCGAATACCTTTCACGTTTGTTGGTGGAGGTAATTTCTCAATGATTTCTACCTTAGCTTTTTCTACTTGAATGCCTTTACAAGTGATGCGATGTCCTAACACAATGCTTTCAGTTGCCATGAAATGACATGTAACACCCCAAACCCAGTCAACACACCACGACCGAATCTGGCATGCTACGGAGTGAAAACATTTTGAAGAAAACAAGTTACTGGTTTATTTTTATTGAAACCCTTTTATCGCTTTAAGGTTTAGAAAACCCCGTGTATAGTGATGCTGAAATCGTTTTTGTTGCTTTAGAACCCAGAAAAACTCATGCTTGAAAAAAATCCGTCTGTTGCTACTAGTTTTGGAAAGCCATACGATTCTATTAAATCCTGAGCAAGTTGAGCATAGTCAAGTTAAAACCATTTGCTTTTGAAAAAGTTAAGTTTAAAAATCATCTAAGTTACCTTTGTTCTCATTTGTGAATATTGTTAACCGATGGTAACGTTTGAAAATCCCGATATAGAGTATAGTTTTGAAAACATCAATTTAATCCCGGTTATTTAAGCATGTCGAGTTATTAATCACATGCATGAAATAATTAATATAACATCAAGTAATTAATAACCCAAAATAATACTTAACGGCCTTATTACAAGTTAAAAACCAAATTATAGAAAATAATAACCAAAATCAAAGTATAAAACAAAACCGAATATAAGTTGCATGGCCACCTCGTGTCCTCTCCGGCTCCAAATCTGCGATCTATGCCTCATCTACAAAATATAAGGGAAGGGGTGAGTCACCGAGACTCAATGTATAAATCCTCAACCCGATAGAATAGCACTTACACAAATCATGAGTAAAACATGCAAATCATGCAACCCACCTAACCATCCGATCTCCTGTATCTACCCAGAGTGGTCAAAACCACTGGTGACCGAAGTCACAAATATATATACATAAGTGTGGTCAAAACCACGGGTGACCGTAGTCACAAATCAAGTGATGGGGCCAACCCATCGTGTGGTCAAAACCACTGATGACAATCCCGTAATCAACATGTGGGGCCAACCCACTGTGGTACCAAACCACTGGGACGAGTCACAATATCCATATGTGGTCAAAACCACTGGTGACCGTAGTCACAAATATCATACGTGTGGTCAAAACCACTAGGACTTAGTCACAAATATAGTATCAAAAGCGGGGCCAACCCGCCGTGTGGTCAAAACCACTGGTGACAGTCCAAATCGTCCTTCCCCCTCCTCTCATCAATCCCATCATCATGTCCATATCAATCGTGGCATAATATCATGTTATGATGCAAGTAACCCATAGCATAGCATTATACAGTGACATGATAACATATATCGAGATCCGTATAACAGGGGACTTACCCGGAGTCCACGCTCATGCCCACAAGGCAAAATCACTGATTTCAATGGCTATTCGGCTTTTAACAGTAAACACAGTGAACATATAATACTAATGAAGTGTGTAAGCGTTACACACCTGACTACTTGTAGATCTAAGCGAAATCCCGAAACCACGATCTATTTCCAATCGATAGAACCCGAAGATCCCGAAACGTTTGCCTTCACCTTTCCTACAATTGGCCAACACCATACTTTTAAGACTAAAGCCATTCGGCTTAATCACAAAATCCCGAAGGATATGTCGCACAAAGGTAGCACCTTACCTTAACGCTGATTTGGTTTCCAACCAAATCCTAAAGATACGTGATGAACCTCCCTTTACAATCGGCCAAGAACTAACACAAAGATAATTAGCCTTTGGCTTTTGAAAGAATAGGAAACAGATCCGAAACGCTAGAACCCTTACCTAGATCGGCAATCAAATCCCGAAGATCCACTGAATCAGGTTGCACTCCTCCCTACAATCGGCCAAGCACTATCATTGGGTTAAAGCCTTCGATATTACCCACAACAGGAGATGTTGAAACCGTAAAACACTTACCCCCTTACCTTCATTGATGATTCGCCACCAATCACCAAAGTTCGCACACACCTAGTGTTATTTAGGGATTTGGCTACTTCACCAAGATAGAACAAGAAAAGAGTTAAGATCCCGATTTATATCGATTGAAGAAATAGCAAAGAGAAGTGGGATTTCGGCATTAACCAAATCAATCGAGAAAGAAGAATAAAAAGGTTATACTTACCATGAGATTCGGCTATAACCCAAAAGAAAGAATAGCTTTCGGCACTACAAAGAGATTAGCACATGTGCGAAGAGAAGAAAATAGACTAAGGGTATTCGGCCAAAATACTTGATGAAAACGAAAGAGAAACAACAAGGCTTTCAGCTTTTGAAGATGGAAGAGATGGAGAAGAAAATAGAACCAAGATTCGGCAAGGTAAGGAGGTTTCGGCTAACAATAAATGAACCAAAAAAAAAAAAAGGAGAGAATGGCTATTGAGTTTCGGCTTTTCAAAGGGAATGGCAAAGTTGGTTCGGCCAAATACCAAAGTTGCCGAAAGAGAAAAAGAGAGAAAATGCCAAAGAGATTTCAGTTTATCACAAGCACAATGCCCCACTTGAGTGCCGTGCCGAAAATGCTCTCTTACTTGGCTATTGAGATTCGCACACACCCTAGCTTCCCAAACTGATTACTCCTCCTCCCCACGGTCCATAATTCGCCAACACCTCAAGACTCTCCGTCCACTCATTCAAATCGGTTTGAATGAGTCAAGCTCCACAATTTTCTCCTCTCCATCCATTTCAAATCTGTTGACTCAATCCTCATCCATTCGAGAGAGTCCTACCCGATTACACCTCTTCCTTGCTTCGGCGTGAAAAGAATAAGCGAAAGGGATTTCTGTAGCTCGAACCCAAGCTCTCCTTCCCGCATGTGGCGTCACCTTCCTGGCACCTTAGTGGCGCCTCCGTTGCCACTTTACCACCAAGCTATTTGTGTCTAAACCCTCCGACAATTTCTTTTAACCCCTAACTGTCTTAGCTTCCTCTCTCTAAGCACCAAAAACAAAAATTTTTAGCCGTGACTCAGGCCTAACCCGAAGTCATGCCTGGACCCCAAAACATGCTAAACTAGCACAACCAACATAATATCACATGCAATAACACACAAAATGCAGAGACCCCGATTTAAGAGTGTTCTGGTTCTACCCCCTTAAAAATAATTTCGGCCTCAAAATTACAGTCGGAAGAGTTGAGGGTATTCTTTGCCGCATCACATCATCCTCTGGTTCCCACGTGGCTTCCTCCGTACCATGGTTCCGCCATAATACTTTCACCAAGGGAACAGACTTCCTACGCAGAACTTTGACATCTCGGTCCAAAATCCGTACCGGTTCCTCCTTGAAAGACAAGTCTGAGCTCACCTCTATCTCCTCAACTGGCACAACATGTGACGGATCTGATCGATAGTGTCTAAGCATCAAAACATGAAATACGTCGTGAATCTGACTTAACTCTACCGGCAACTCGAGCTGATAAGCTACTGGTCCCACTCACTTCAACACCGTATACGGCCCGATAAACCTAGGGCTCAGCTTGCCCTTTCGCCCAAATCTCAACACCTTCTTCCACGGCGATACCTTCAGAAAGACCTTGTCAGCCACTGCATACTCTATATTCCTGCGCTTAAGATCGGCGTAAGACTTCTGCCTGTCTGACGCTTCCTTTAGACGAGCCCGAATTACCTTAACCTTATCCTCTGTTTCTGCCACCAACTCCGGACCCAACATGTGCCGTTCACCCAGTTCTGTCCAACACGTAGGAGTACGACGTTTCTGTCCATATAATGCCTCATAGGGTGCCATCTGAATACTCGCTTGATAACTGTTGTTATAAGAGAACTCTGCCAATGGTGGATACTCCTCCCAACTACCGCTAAAATCCAGAACACAGCCCCTTAACATATCTTCCAGAATTTGGATTCCCTTTCTGACTGTCCATCAGACTGCGGATGAAAAGCCGTGCTGAAATCCAACCTCGTACCCAATGCCTGATGCAAAGCTTTCCAGAACCTCGACGTGAACCTGGGATCCCTATTCGAGATAATTGACACTGACAGTCCATGCAACCTTACTATCTCTGCCACATACAACTTGGCTAACTTCTGGAGCGAATAATCAACCCGGACTGGTATGAAATGAGCCGATTTAGTCAGACGATACATAATCACCCAAACTAAGTCCCTCTTGCTAGGCGTAAGAGGTAGCCCACTGACGAAATCCATCGTAATCCTTTCCCATTTCCACTGCGGAATCTTTACTGCCGCAATGAGACTGGCAAAGAGTTGATGCTCGGCTTTAACTGGCGGCATGTCGACACTTGCCCACAAACTCGTTACTTCCCGTTTAAGACACGGACACGTAGCTGTTCCTCAAATCACGATACATCTTATCGCCTCCCGGGTGCATAGCGTATGGGTCGCTATGAGCTTCCCGTAGAATCTCATTGTCTCAATTCAACGTCCTTCGGCATACATACTTTCCCCTGAAAACATAGTACTCCATCACTACCCAAGCTGTAACCCTCCGATTCACCACCTTGCACTTACAACCTCCGAGCACTTAGAACCTCATCCACCAGCTGTTTCTCCTTAACCTGATCAATCCACGTCGGCTTTACTTGCAATTCTGCCGAAAGACTCCCGTCGTCACATAGACTAAGGTGAGAAAACATCGCTCTCAGGTCTGCTACCACCTTACGGCTCAACGCATCAGCTACTACGTTAGCCTTACACGGATGGTACTCAATCGAGTAGTCGTAGTCCTTTAACAACTCGATCCACCTCCGTTGCCTCAAATTTAAATCTTTCTGAATCAAGAGGTACTTCAGAATCTTGTTATCCGTGTAGACTATCGACTTCTCCCCATACAAGTAATGCCTCCAAATCTTCAAGGCGAAAACCACCGCAGCCAACTCCAAGTCATGTGTCGGGTAGTTACCCTCATGAGGCCTTAATTGCCGAGATGCATAAGCGACCACCTTTCCATCTTGCATCAGCACACACCTTAAGCCAATATACGATGCATCACAGTAGACCGTGAATTCCTTTCCTGCCTCAGGCCGAATCAACACCGGAGCTTCAGTCAGAATCTTCTTTAATTTGTCGAAACTTTCTTGCTGTTTTTCAGACCATACAAACGGAACCCCTTTTCTCAACAACTTAGTCAGCGGCGCTGCAATCAAGGAGAAACCCTCCACGAACCTTCTGTAGTATCCTGCCAAACCCAGAAAACTCCGAATCTCTGCAACCGACTTAGGTGGTTTCCAATCCAACACTGCTTCGATCTTCTGAGGATCCACCCTAATCCCCTCAGCTGATACTACATGACCCAAGAAAGTTACCTCCTTAAGCCAGAACTCGCACTTACTAAATTTGGCGAATAACTGCTTCTCCCTCAAAACCTGTAGAACCACCCGAAGATGTGCTTCATGTTCCTCCTCAAATTTCGAGTACACCAAAATATCGTCTATAAATACTACGATGAACCGATCCAAATACGGCTGAAACACCCAATTCATCATGTCCATGAATGCTGCCGGCGCATTGGTCAACCCGAATGGCATCACCAAAAACTCGTAATGCCCATACCGAGTACGAAACGCCGTCTTATGAATATCAGCCTCCTTCACCTTGAGTTGATGATACCCCGACCTAAGATCTATCTTAGAGAATACCGATGCACCCTTAAGCTGATCAAACAAGTCGTCTATCCTGGGCAACGGATACCTGTTTATGATCGTCAACTTATTCAGCTGGCGGTAGTCTATACACATCCGCATAGTACCATCTTTCTTCTTAACAAAAAGCATATGTGCTCCCCAAGGTGATACACTCAGCCGGATGAACCCTCTGTCCAGCAACTCCTGAATCTGAGCCTTTAACTCCACCAATTCTTTCGGCGCCATCCTATACGGGCAGTAGACACTGGCGCGGTTTCGGGTAACAAGTCTATACCGAACTCAACCTCGCGGTCAGGAGATAAACCCAGAAGTTCCTCTGGAAATACATCAGCAAATTCCCCCACGGTTTGGACATTCTCTACAGCTGCATCCTTGGCTTCCAAAGCACAGACATGCACCATAAATGCCTCACAACCTTTCCTCACCATTTTCTCCGCCTTCAGCGCAGATACCACATTGGATAGGTAATCTCTCCTATTACCTATCATCACCACCTCTTCGCCTTCCATTGCCTTCAACACCATGCGCTTAGCTGCGCAATCCAAACTGGCCTGGTACTTCACTAACCAATCCATCCTGAGAATCAGATCAAACTCCCCAAACGGCAGTTCCATCAAGTCAGCCAAAAACACGACCCCTTGAAGTTCTAGGGGTACATCCCTATATAGTTTATTTACTTCTACAAAGTGACCTAGAGAGCTTATTACTGTCATCTTCCTAGAAGTAATCTCAGAGTCTAAGTTCATAGTTTCCACTATGCTACTGGCAACATACGAGTACGTCGAACCAACATCTATCAAAGCAGATAAGATAGTCCAGAGATTAAGAACGCACTCGGTTATGACGTCCGCATGCGTCGCCTCCTCTCGATGCTCATTGCAGAGACCAATCTAGGGCCGTCTCGCCTCTGTACTACACCGCACCTCTGCCCGGTGCTCCACGGCCTCTACTGCAGAGCCATTACCTCCCGGGGTGAACCACGCCCCTCCGTGGTCGCCGACCATCCCCTCCCGATCTATGTACGATTCTCGATCCCCTGCATCGTAGCCTAGTGATCTCTATGGGCAATCCCTCACTCGGTGCCCCATCGACCCACACTCGAAGCACCCTCTGTTTCAGTCCAACATTCCCCGTGTGAGACTTCCCACACCGAGCACACCGCGACGGCCATTGAGTATTAGCGAAAGAATGAGCCTAGCGGCTTGATTCAACCCACCATATCTACTTCCCGCTTTCTGCTGATTCCCGCAGAACCAGATGACCTGAATTCCTCTTATTCCAACCCTTATCCCGATTTTGTCTTACAAACCTGCTTTCACCTCCTCAAAGCAACTTTAGCCTTCTCCACTAAAACCGCGAACTCTCTTTCTGTTTGTGGGGCAATTAACATTCGCACTCATCTCTCAACCCATCCTCAAAACGACACAGCGCTCATGTTCCGTGCCCACAATACCCGTGCATACCGACTCACCAAGAAATTCTGCCTCATATTCCGACACAGTCTTATTTCCCTAGACCAAGTTCAGGAACGCCTTGCGCTGCGCATCGATGTAGCTAGCCCCAATGTATTTCCTCTGATAGGCTGCTCTAAAGAATTCCCAAGTGATGTCATCCGCCACTGCTCTGTCCCTAATCGTAAGCCACCACTGATATAACTCATCCCGGAGAAGAGATACTATACCCTTCAGCTTCTCCTCAGCCGTAAAATCCAGGTCATCCATGATACGTTCTGTTGCCTCCAACCAATATTCCGCCGTACTAGGAGCCACGCCGGATACACCTCTAAACACCTCTGTACCATTAGCCCGGAGTCGTTCGAACACAAATTTTGAACCCCGCCCGACGCTTTGCACACAGGACCCTCTCTAATACCCGCGACATAAATGCGTGACTTCGCATCGCCACCGTGCGATCCTCGATATTCGCGCCCACGGTGGCGGCGGTGGTACCTCGTTTTCTGACCCATGCCCATACCCCACGGGTTCCAAAATCGTCATCCTACCCCTACCTCGTCCACGTGTATTACGCCCACGTCCACGTGCACTCATGACTACCGATATGATTTGAGCTGATTAAGAGTTTTATGCATTAGACTTTATTCCACTGGTTATTAAATCACATTTTAATGTGAAGTTTAATAAGGGATTGTTTCGTGAGTTCATATCATCCTATAGTTCAAGTCTCTAGAGTATTTCCTACCACTATCTAGTCATGCCAACATTATCACAATCATATCATCGACAAGAAATACTTTGGGGTACTTACCTGGGCGGATCGGTGCCGGGGACTCGGTGCCATGCTTACCCAACCATACTTTTCCCATAAAGCCTTTCATCATTCATTCTAAATATTTTTGGGCCTCGGGCCCACAGCCGAGCTATTAAACTTGGCTCTAATACCAAAATTGTAACACCCCAAACCCAGTCAACACACCACGACCGAATCTAGCATGCTACGGAGTGAAAATATTTTGAAGAAAACAAGTTACTGGTCTATTTTTATTGAAACCCTTTTATCGCTTTAAGGTTTAGAAAACCCCGTGTATAGTGATGCTGAAATCGTTTTTGTTGCTTTAGAACCCAGAAAAACTCATGCTTGAAAAAAATCCGTCTGTTGCTACTAGTTTTGGAAAGCCATACGATTCTATTAAATCCCGAGCAAGTTGAGCATAGTCAAGTTAAAACCATTTGCTTTGGAAAAAGTTAAGTTTAAAAATCATCTAAGTTACCTTTGTTCTAATTTGTGAATATTGTTAACCGATGGTAACGTTTGAAAATCTCGATATAGAGTATAGTTTTGAAAACATCAATTTAATCCCGGTTATTTAAGCATGTCGAGTTATTAATCACATGCATGAAATAATTAATATAACATCAAGTAATTAATAACCTAAAATAATACTTAACGACCTTATTACAAGTAAAAAACCAAATTATAGAAAATAATACCCAAAATCAAAGTATAAAATGAAACCGAATATAAGTTGCATGGCCACCTCGTGTCCTCCCCGGCTCCAAATCCGCGATCTATGCCTCATCTGCAAAATATAAAGGAAGGGGTGAGTCACCGAGACTCAGTGTATAAATCTCCAACCCAATAGAATAGCACTTACACAAATCATGAGTAAAACATGCAAATCATGCAACCCACCTAACCATCTGATCTCCTGTATCTACCCCGTGTGGTCAAAACCACTGGTGACAGAAGTCACAAATATATATACATAAGTGTGGTCAAAACCACTGGTGACCGTAGTCACAAATCAAGTGATGGGGCCAACCCAACGTGTGGTCAAAACCACTGATGACAATCCCATAATCAACATGTGGGGCCAACCCACTGTGGTACCAAACCACTGGGATGAGTCACAATATCCATATGTGGTCAAAACCACTGGTGACCGTAGTCACAAATATCATACGTGTGGTCAAAACCACTAGTGGTCAAAACCACTGGGACTTAGTCACAAATATAGTATCAAAAGCGGGCCCAATCCGCCGTGTGGTCAAAACCACTTGTGACAGTCCAAATCGTCCTTCCCCCTCCTCTCATCAATCCCATCATCATGTCCATATCAATCGTGGCATAATATCATGTTATGATGCAAGTAACCCATAGCATAGCATTATACAGTGACATGATAACATATATCGAGATCCGTATAACAGGGGACTTACCCGGAGTCCACGCTCATGCCCACAAAGCAAAATCACTGATTTCAATGGCTATTCGGCTTTTAACAGTAAACACAATGAACATATAATACTAATGAAGTGTGTAAGCGTTACACACCTGACTACTTGTAGATCTAAGCGAAATCCCGAAACCACGATCTATTTCTAATCGATAGAACCCAAAGATCCCGAAACATTTGCCTTCACCTTTCTTACAATCGGCCAACACCATACTTTTAAGACTAAAGCCATTCGGCTTAATCACAAAATCTCGAAGGATATGTCACATAAAGGTAGCACCTTACCTTAATGCCGATTTGGTTTCCAACCAAATCCCGAAGTTACGTGATGAACCTCCCTTTACAATTGGCCAAGCACTAGTAGAAAGATAATTAGCCTTCGGCTTTTGAAAGAATAGGAAACAGATCCGAAACGCTAGAACCCTTACCTAGATCGGTAATCAAATCCCGAAGATCCACTGAATCAGGTTGCACTCCTCCTTACAATCGGCCAAGCACTATCATTGGGTTAAAGGCTTCGATATTACCCACAACAGGAGATGTTGAAACCGTAAAACACTTACCCCCTTACCTTACTGACAGATTCGGCCACCAATCACCAAAGTTCGGCACACCCTAGTGTTATTTAGGGATTTCGGCTACTTCACCAAGATAGAACAAGAAAAGAGTTAAGATCCTGATTTATAACGATTGAAGAAATAGCAAAGAGAAGTGGGATTTCGGCATTAACCAAATCAATCGAGAAAGAAGAATAAAAAGGTTATACTTACCAGGAGATTCGGCTATAACCCAAAAGAAAGATTTGCTTTCGGTACTACAAAGAGATTAGCACACGTGCGAAGAGAAGAAAATAGACTAAGGGTATTCGGCCAAAATACTTGATGAAAATGAAAGAGAAATAACAAGGCTTTCGGCTTTTGAAGATGGAAGAGATGGAGAAGAAAATAGAACCAAGATTCGGCAAGGTAAGGAGGTTTCGGCTAACAATAAATGAACCGAAAAAAAAGAAAAGGAGAGAATGGCTATTGACTTTCGGCTTTTCAAAGGGAATGGCAAAGTTGGTTCGGCCAAATACCAAAGCTGCCGAAAGAGAAAAAGAGAGAAAATGCCAAAGAGGTTTCGGTTTATCACAAGCACAATGCCCCACTTGAGTGCCTTGCCGAAAATGCTCTCTTACTTGGCTATTGAGATTCGGCACACCCCTAGCTTCCCAAACTGATTACTCCTCCTCCCCCACAGTCCATAATTCGGCCAACACCTCAAGACTCTCCCGTCCACTCATTCAAATCGATTTGAATGAGTCAAGCTCCACAATTTTCTCCTCTCCATCCATTTCAAATCTGTTGACTCAATCCTCATCCATTCCAGAGAGTCCTACCTGTGGCGAACCCAAGCTCTCCTTCCCTACATGTGGTCACCTTCCTGGCACCTTAGTGGCGCCTCCTTTGCCACTTTACCACCAAGCTATTTGTGTCTAAACCCTCCGACAATTTCTTTTAACCCCTAACTCTCTTAGCTTCCTCTCTCTAAGCACCAAAAACAAAAATTTTTAGCCATGACTCAGGCCTAACCCGAAGTCATGCCTGGACCCCAAAACATGCTAAACTAGCACAACCAACATAATATCACATGCAATAACACACAAAATGCAGAGACCCCGATTTAAGAGTGTTACATGACATTTTTCCAAATTCAAGACAAGATGTGTGTCCTCACATCGCTTCAGTACTTTATCCAAATTGTCAGTGCAATGATTAAAATCATTCCCATAGACTAAGAAATCATCCATAAAAACCTCTAAAGAGTCTTCGATCAGATCTGAGAATATTGCCATCATGCACCTTAGAAATGTGGCTGGTGCGTTGCAAAGACCGAAAGGCCTATGGTGAAAAGTGAAAGTACCAAAGGGGCAGTGAAGGTTGTTTTTTCCTGATCCTCCGGTGCAATAGCAATCTGATTGTACCCAGAATAGCCGTCTAAAAAGCAATAATATGCCTTTCCAGCAAGCCAATCTAGGATTTGGTCAATGAAAGGAAGCGGGAAGTGATCCTTCTTTGTGGCTGCATTCAATTTGTGATAATCCATACAAACTCACCATCCTGTAGGACTGCGTGAAGTAATTAATTCGTCCTTATCATTGCGAACCATAGTGATACCACTCTTTTTAGGCACGCATTGCACTGGACTTAACCAATTATTATCAGATATAAGGTAAATAATTTCAACATCAAGCCATTTTATGATTTCCTTCTTGACAACTTTTTTCATCTGCTCATTTAATCTTCTTTGTTGTTCAATCGATTGCTTACCTTCATCTTCCAACTTGATATTGTGCATGCAAAAAGAAGGACTAATACCTTGAATATCAGCAATACTCCAAGCAATAGCTTGTTTGTGTTGCTTGAGAATATGGATCAATTTCTCCTCTTCATTTACATCCAGTGTTGCGGAGACAATAACTGCGAGAGTATTGTGGTCACCTAGAAAGACATATTTAAGATAAGGAGGTAGTGGTTTTAATTCTAGAGTAGGAGTTTCTTCAATAGATGGCTTGAAAATTGCGGTTGTTCTGTTGGCTAGGTCTAAGGATTCAATCTACCATCCATGCTTGATTTCAAGATTACTAGCTTCAACTATGCTGTCATAATCGTCTAAGGAGTCAATATCAGATGTCACTACAAACTCTTCAGAAAGTACTGTGCTTTGGTCATTGAACTCTTCCTCAATTAGATCATCTAGCACATTAACAGTAAGGCACTCTTCTTTGTCCTTGCATTGAATAGATTCAAAAATAATGAAGGTGACTTTGCTCATCATTAAGTCACATGGTTAGTTCACCTTTTTAAACATTAATAAGAGTTCAGCCGATGGCTAAAAATGGTCGTCTCAAGATTATGGGAACCTACTTGTCTGCCTCGCAGTCAAGTATGATAAAATCACCCGAAAAAATGAATTTATCCACGTGAACTAAGAAGCATTTTATTTGCCCTTCAGGTTGAGCCAAGGATTGATCGGCTAGTTATAATGTCACTGCAGTAGATTTCATGTGAACAATTCCCAACTTTCTGAAAGTAGATAGTGGCATTAGGTTAATGCTAGCTCCCAAGTCGCATAAAGCCTTACCTAAATCATGACTGCCAATTATACATGGGATGGTAAAACTCCTAAGATCATTCAATTTAGGGGGTAACTTGTTTGTCAAAGCAGCACTACAGCCTTTTGTGAGTGCAATAGTTTCAATATCAGTGAGCTTCTTCTTCTTGGACAAGAGGTCTTTCATAAATTTCCCATAACTCGGAATTTGTACCAAAGCATCTACTAAAGGAATGTTGATCTACGGTTGCTTCAGTGTGTCCAGGAACTGCTGGTACTGCTTGTCATGCTCATTCTTCTTGAATCTTTGTGGGTAGGGTAAAGGTAGACATATATCTGCTTTCGCCAACATCTTTGATTGCGGCGACAGTTTCGAAGATCGGACATTAGGCATATGAGTGACAATTTGTGGAACTTCTTTGTCTGATGCATCGACAAACTCTTTAGATTCAACCTTCTCACCAGTGATCACTCCATCCGTATCTTGAGGTGCTACAGTAGAGTCTAGAAATGGTTCACCTATTTGTTTACCACTCCTAAGAGTGATAGCCTTACAATGTTCTTTCCCCCTCGGGCTAGGATTTTCCTTGTCACTAGGTAATGAGCCTGGTGGTTGAGTATTTAGATTTGAAGCAAGTTGTCCTAATTATGCCTCCAATGCTCGAATAGAAGATGAATTCCCTTGTACGATAGCTTCCGTACGAGTAATATGCTCCAACATTAATGACTCAAGAGTTGCTAATGGGTAAAAAGTAGAAGCTTGTGTGTACGGTTGCTATCGATGTCCTTGAACATGCTGATTTGGTATTGAAGAGTGTTGTGGCTGCATCAGATTTTGGTGTGGATGTGTCAGGCCTTGTTGCGGATGCATCTGAGTGTGCTAATTATAGTTCTGCTGTTGTTGATTGTAATTCCCTTGCTTGGGATTATAATTTCCCTGAGTAGATGTATTCCCATATTTGAATGTCGCAGCATTTTGTCCAGCATTCTGAGTTCCCCAAAACTGTTGGTTGTGTGCAGAGTTGTTGTAAGAATTACCATAAGAATTGTTACGGATGTTACTAATATAATAGGCATTCTTTGCATGTTGTGGACAATCTTCATAGCTATGGTTGTCACTACAAATCTCACAACAAAAAGTAGGAATATCAACTTGCTGAGCGACTTGTATAGGTGCAACTCCACTAGTCCCTTACATATTTTTAATCATGTTTGTGAGAGAAGAAACTTGAGCACTTAGTGCGGTTATTGCATCCAATTTGATAACTCCTGGAGTAGTTTTTGCTTGTGTAGCTCTGGAGATAGGGTATTGATAATCATTCTGAGCAATTCTCTCAATAATTCTCACAGCATCATTATAAGTACAATCCAGCAGTGGTCTATTGACTGATGCGTCGACAAGATTCCTTGTATATAAATTCAGCCCATTATAAAAAATCTCAATTTGTGTTTCTGGTTGAATGTCGTGCATGGGACAACGTCGAAGTAAATATTTATAACGTTCCCATGTGGTGTGAAGATTTTCATCATCCAACTGATGATAAGCAGTAATGTCATTTCGAAGACAAGCATTCATTGTCGGCAGATTAAATCACAAAACAAACTGTGTTGCTAGTGTATCCCAAGAAGTAATTGATCCAGCATGTAGTCCAAAAAACCAAGTACAGGATCTTCCTTTTAGGGAATAAGGAAATAATTGCATCTTCAAGGCATCATCAGAAACACCTTGTTGACTATAGGAAGCACAGATCGATAAAAAGGATTTAAGATGTTCTCTTGCATCTTCATGTGGCAGTCCAACATATTGCCCATTAGAAGTCAGCATTTGAAACATTACTGGCTTGAGTTCAAAACTCCCAGCTTTGATTGCTGGCCTAACAACTCATGGTTGTAAATCATCGAAGACAGGTACTACAAAATCTCGTATAGTCCTATTTTGTATGCGAGCATCTTGCAGCAACAATGGGTTATTAACTTTTGCTGTTGCATCGGGATATGGCTGCATTATTCCCTGGTAAAGCCATATTTCTTTGTTCTTGAAGTCTACTCTGAATAGTCTTTCAATTTCTGGATCAACAGTGGTAAGAAAATCTGAATTACTTAGGGTCATAAAACACCTCAATTGAAGTTAAAGAATTAGAAACAAAAAAAAAATAGTTAAAGAATACTAAAGTCACAAAAAATAAACTGTAAAAACACACAAAAACAAAAATAAACAGCAAACAAACGCCATCCCTGGCAACGACGCCAAATCTTGATCGATTGTTTAATGCACAGCAATAATGTGCAAGCATACATTGTCGATGTAAGTATAGTAGACAAATGTGAGTCTGTCGGATATCGATCCCACAGGGATGGTAGTCTTTTGTCTATTAATGTCGGTGCAACAACTAGATGGAACGAGATAAATTGTGAGAATAGTTGTCGATGAAATAACTTGAAAACAATAAAATAAAACATGATAATGATAAACTGGGATCCCCAACACGAATCTTCGGCAGAATACTAAGTGCTCACAAGGTATAAAAAGATAGGTGATTGTCGAAGCAATAAAGTTCAATGTATATCTTACCCAATGTCACTCCTCTATTTAATTCGAGACTTAAACATGCATACTAACCTCACTTTCCATTGATGGCAATACGGTACTATTAAGAACAAGTGGACTAAATTCCTCTAATCCTCACTCAACTTCTGTTGTAATGCTTGTTGGCTCAAACTGTCACCGCATTTTCCAGTGTCAGTGACTGCAATAACACTTCCGTGTTAAAAACAATCAAACCCCAGGATTAAACATTAAAAGCAAGATTGAATAAGATATCATTTAATCAAGAATTCATGTGTACTTCCATACAAACAGAAAACAGAGAATAATCACCAGTATTCATAAAGAAATAAGAAAGAATCGAGTGGAGAATACTATTCCTAGACAACTCGACTGAATCTCTTTATTCCCTCTTGTCTTGCACTTAGGTCTTCTCTTCAGAAACTAGTCTACATCTGGTTTTCACGTTGGCTCACTCGTGAGAAGCTTAAGCTGCCATGGTCGTAAGCTTCAAGGTAGGATGATGAAGATGATGATCCAGAAAAAAGATCTAGCTTTTCTTCTCACATCCACCTTTTATGTCTTCTTCCAACAATACCGGTGTCTTTTCCTCAAAATTATTTTGTCCTTGTATGTACAGGTTGGTTATACTGCATTGGGACGACTCACGCAAATTTATTTCTTATCCGGATAATCACAAAAGTGCGGTGACAATTCTCGGACGATTCGAATTCACTTATGCAAATGACATTAATGCAGAAAGATAGCAAAATTAAGGATAAAATAGGCTAGGATTTACTGAGTTATAAAATGCAATTTACTAAACTGAAAATGCTAAAATGTATGCTAAGGATAACTAAATAGGAACAATTTAACCAATAAGTAAGGGGGAAAACCTATGTTCTTTCTAGTGCTATCAGTCTCCCTCCCTTTCCAAAACTTCTCAACCTTGCGATTTGTAGATGTCCATTGAACCTAGTCCATCTTGACCAAACCCTATTCCCATTCACCACCTCTCCTTTTTGTCCTCTCCTCCCACTTTCTCCCATTTCTCTCTTTTTCCTCTTCTTTTCTCATCTATTTTCTCTCCATTTGCTAAAACTACCACCCTTTCTCTTTTAACTTTTGTTCCTTTCCCCCACCGTGACCGAACCCTTCACCACCGTTCACCATGCCTCGTGCCCACCGCACCTCCTCTCCTCTTTTTTCTCCTCCCATCGTCACTGTGATTGTCGCCACGCACCACCGCGGGTCTCTTTTCTCCTCCATTTCTCTCCTCCATTTTTATTTTCTTCTCCAACCTTGTTGCATTGAAACCCATATAGTTCCTTTCTTCAACCATCACTGAACCATCGTCCCTTTTCTTTAACGATTCTTTTAGATCACTCAAATCTCTGATCTCATTTCTATTTGGATTCATTGTCCATCCCGATTTAATCAAGTTTGTAAGTGTAGGTTATTTTGATCATAGACTCCTCTTGGTGACTTCATCTCTTGGCCGAATGGTATAGTTGCCATAGGGATACTTATTTTTATTATTATTATTTATTTATTATTGTGCTAATACTTTTCCTTACAATCTTTGAAGGACCAAACGGTAATCATAGGGGAGACCCTTAATTTCATATTGTAAATCATCTTTTCGAGAATCCATAATCATGGGGTAAGTGTTAGTAAGGCTATTAATAATCGATCTATTAGTGATAAATTATTTTGAAATGAATCCTAACCAATAAGCATTATTCATGTGTTAGATACATCTTTTGAGTTAGATCAAGCGAAATTGATACTATGGATTGTGGCATTTAGGATCTTCTATAAAAGGTGTGGGATCGATTCTACTTATTGTATGTTATATAATTAACTTTGGTTATATTAATAACTTAAACATGATTAATTGTGAGTACACTAAGCAATTCAAAGAGGAGTTGAAAAACTCATTACAAAGGGCCCAAGTATGTGACTCTATCCGAAATGCATTTTGTGAAATTCATGAGATATGTGATATGATGTGATTATTTTTATAAATAATGATGCATGTGTAGATCTCGTTCTCATGACATGTGTTGCATGGCTTATGTGATATATTTGGTGATTCAAGTATGTGATATATATATGATCATGTGAATATTAAGACTTATGATCTAATGTGACAAGTATGATTAAACATGTTAAAGTGATGACTAGTGAAATGTGATTATGTAAACATGTCCACATGCCTAAATGTTAAAAGTGATTCACGTGTGTTTAAAAGTGAAATTTTCATGTGACATGCATGGGGTCATATTTTGTGAAAGATGGAAGTATATGGCAGTATATTTGTATATCGGTGGTGGCTAGTCCACAAAGTGTTATAAGTGGCAGTATATCAACATATCAGTGGTAGCTTGTCCACAAAGTGTTATTAGTGGCAGTTTATCTGCAAGTCAGTGGTGGCTTGTCCACAAATGGTGATTCAGATGGACGAGTTTTGGGAACTCGATATTGGTGTGTAGCGGAGATGGGTAGGAAATTTTATAAAATGTCATTGTTTTAAAATATGCATTGATATGTCCATGCATAAATATTATTGTTATAATTTTTAAAATTTTTATGTTTGCTATGACGTTATTGATATATTTTGGTATGTATGTAAATTTATATGTATGTGAATATACTTGTGTTGATCTCACACTAGGCCTTTCAAAGCTTACCCATATTACTTATGTGTTTTTAGATAATCCTCATGGTTAGAGCTCGGATTCAGTCGTCAGTGATGCTCTCGGAAATGTTTCTTTTACGATTATGGATTATTCTTATGTTTTGGAATTTTATGGACTTTATGATTTCTTTTTGAGATTTTATTTTGTGATAGACTATTGAACTGTGGCATGGGATTTTTAAACTTTGGACGTTGGGCAAATTGCATGGATTCTTTATTATGGATTTAATATTTTGGTATTTTTCCTAATAAAATCATTTTTCGTAAACTCAATTTATCTAATTTGTATTTGAAGATCATCAAGCTGTTTTACAAATATTAAACAAGGTTTCTTTCAAATTTACATTAAAAACATTGTATTTAGGAGAATTACTAGTACGTGTTTTTCAAAGATTAAACCAATTTAATTTAACTAAAGTTTTTTCCATACTCATGGCCCATGTAATCTCTTAGATTAGGTCGTAACGTCTAGGCCTGGTTTGAGGGGTTACAATACATTTTTTTTCTGCCAGGATGAATGGAAAAGGGACTATCGTGGGCTTCAAGAAGTATTAAATCTTTTAAATCGGCAACATTTGGAACACAAATTCGATTATGAAATCTTACTCAACCATGATCATCTATACTGAAATTTTTTGTTGAGCCTTGATGAACCATTTTATTTTTCTCAGCTAACTTGACATAGACAAGATGTGCATCTCTGATTTGCTCAAATAACACCGACTTAATTTTCAACTCGACCAACAAACTACTGTCACTACTAATACTAAGTTGAGCGAACATTGCCTGCAACTCAACTACTGCTTTTTTTTTCTCAATACATCAGCTACGACATTAGCTTTCCTAGGATGATAATCAATAACACAATTGTAATCTTTCAAGAGTTCAACCCAACAATGATGTCTCAAATTGAACTCTTTTTGGCTTAGGAGGTATTTAAGACTTTTGTGATCGATATAAATATGGCAGTTCTCACCTTACAAATAGTGCCTCAAGATATTTAGAGCAAAAACCATAGCAGTTAGATCTAAATTGTGCATCGGGTAGTTGCGCTCATGCGTTTTCAGCTAACAGGACGCATACGCAATCACCTTATTATCCTACATCAATACGCAACCCAAACCATTCAACGAGGCATCGTTATAGACCACAATGTCTTTTCCCGATTTAGGCAAGGTTAAGATTGGTTCTTCGTTCAACATTAGTTTCAATTTTGCGAAACTCTCCTAGCACTGTTCATTGCAAATAAACTGAAAATTCTTTTGCAATAGCTTTGTCATGGACATACCTATTTTTGAAAACCCATTTACAAATCTTCGATAGTAATCAACCAAACTAAGGAAACTACAGACCTCTGACACATTCCTTGGTGCTTTCCTCTATAAGATAGCCTCGATCTTTTTTGGATAGACAGGAATCCCATCTACTGAAATGGTGTGTCCCAAAAATACAACCTCAATTAAAAAAAACACAACCTCAATTAACAAAAATTCACATTTACTAAGCTTCTCGTACAATTTCTTCTCTCGCAAGACTTGCAAAACAATTCTAAGATGTTGTTCGTGCACCGCCTCTGATTTTGAATAAATTAGGATGGCATCGATGAATACAACCACAAACTAATAAAGATTAGGCTGGAAGATGTAATTTATGAGATCCATTAATGCCATAGGAGCATTTTTCAAACCAGAAGGCATTACCAAAAATTCGTAGTGGCCATAATGCATGCAGAATGTCGTTTTCAGTACATCACTATATTTTATTTTGAACTATAGTAACCCAATCTCAAATCAATCTTAGAAAAAACTAAAGCTCCTTTCAACTAATCGAATAAATCATCGATATGAGGTAAGGGGTACCTATTCTTAATCAACAGCTTATTCAGTTGTTGGTAGTCTATACAAAGTTACATTGAACCATCATTCTTTTTAACAAAAAATTCCCGGGCTTCCTAGGGCGATATACTAGGGATTATAAAGCCGCAGTCCATTAAATCTTGCAACTGAACTTTCAATTCTTTCAGCTTTGTCGTTGTCATATGATAAGAGGAAATCCAAAATGGAGCCATCCAGGGAACACTTCGATTGCCAATTAAACTTTCCAATCTGGTGGTCATCTCAGCAATTCCTCGGCAAACACATCAGGAAATTCACACACAGTTCGAATCTAGCTGATATGATTTTCATCAGCATTCAAGTAAATAACATAGTCCAGAAAAGCTTCACAGCCTTGATCTAGGAGTTCATTATCTTGAACTGCTTAAATGATACAAATTGAACCTCCTATTCTAGCGCCATTCACTTCTATCGAATTACCCATAGCACTCTGAATAAGAAACTTCTTTTTTATGACAATCTAATATCACCCTATGCACGGTTAGTCAATCCATACCTAAAATTAGGCCAAAATCACCAAAGGGCATAATTAACTGATAAATCGAAAAAGATATGCCCTGAATTTCCAACGGACACTGTAACACCCCTTACCCGTGTTAAAAGACAAAATCGGATACGAGGTGTTACCTAACTCAACTCGCTTAAACATACCATATCGGCCATAAAAGTTCGCTCCAACTTAAAACTTTTCATTAAAACTCATAACATCCTTATCTTAGGCCTACAAGGCCTTAAACATACTTACGGAAGGTTTCGGAATTAACCCAGAAACTTTTACGCACTTAGAAAATTTTGCCTAATTAGGGGCCACACGCCCGTGTTGTCTAAGGGACACGCCCGTGTGCCCCTGGCACACGCCCGTGTTCTCCACCTGTGGTCGACACTGACTTATTTCACACGGCCAGACACACGCCCGTGTCCCTGGCTCGTGGGCCTCACACGGCTTCGACACGCCCGTGTCTTAGCCCGTGTGCCAAAACCTTGGAATTCTGTTTATGACGTCATTACATCACTAAGGTCACACAGCCAAGGCACACGCCCGTGTCCTTAGACCGTGTGTCGAATTAAATTCCAAATTTTAGGTGCAGACTTCACACGGCCTGGGCACACGCCCATGTCCATGGTCGTGCCTCCCACACGGCTGAGACACACGGCCGTGTCTCTGCCCATGTGTTTACTACTGAGCATACTGACTTGTAAACCTAGCAAGCAAGGGGACACACGGCCTCTCCACATGCCCATGGGGCTGACCGTGTGTCACACATGGCCTAGACACACGCCCGTGTGTCTACCCGTGTGGACAATTATATGGCTATCTACCAACCCATTTGCCACCCTACCAAGCAACGACACTTATGCCAAATCAATTCAACACATTTTATAACCATATGGAACTTCCAAAAACTCAATTCAAAGCATCGACACAAGCATAAACTTCATAATTTCCTCACCATTTCATAATAATAACTTGACATGTATTGGTCCAATACCAATGACCATTTACAAAGTGACTTTGATAACGTAAATAGCCAACACTTTTGCTGTCAAAATGACATAACAAAATACCCAATTCCTATACATGCCATACTCAAAATAAGTCTAACTTGTTATACCAAAAAGATGTCGATAGTGTGATTTCTGAACTCCGACGTCCCACGATTCTCAAATTATCTTGGCAATAGTACAAGGAAAAAGGGAAAAGAGAGCGGTAAGCATAAAGCTTAGTAAGTTTTCATGGAAATAAATAGCAACAATAAGTTCATAATAACATCAATTCATGGCATTAGATAACCACACAAAGTCATAAGCACTTTGCCACAACTTACTCGTACTTGTTTTTTCTAGCATATACCATGCCACATATTGTAAACATTCCTCGTGAGTTATTCACAGGTACCTTTATTCACTTAATCACATGACTTTAGTGCTAATCTCATTTCTATTTCCAAGCTTATCTATTTATCCCACTGAATCGCTAGAGATACTCAAAGGCGCATAATCATCGTCATTAACATAAACACGAAGCCAATGGCACATCCCAGATGTGGTCTTATATGGGGTCACCTCTGAGTGCCGATGCCATATCCCAAATATGGTCTTATACGGAATCTCACTTCAAGTATCGATGCCATATCCCAGGTATGGTCTTATACGATTCTCAAATTCAATACCAAAGCCATATCCCATATATGGTCTTATACGGAATCTCAATTCGGTGCCGAGGCCATGTCCCCGACATGGTCTTACATGGGACCTTATCCATCTCGTGTCTCGATGATAGTATTCTAACATTTATTATAGTCCAACCAGGACTTCAACATTTCAACCTTTATCATCTTTCTCATTCAACACCAATACAAAATTTCATAGAATATCATGTATCATTCTAATATCAAACATTCTCAAACATACTAGCATAAATGTTGAATTTATCACATACAAACTTACCTCGATTTCAAAATAGGCTAGATTGTCAATGTAACACCCCAAACCCGGCCCAGAAGTTAGGCCCGAATCCGGCGTGCCACATTTGTAACATCCCAAAATTTGAGTATTAGTTGTGTTGGCTCGGGTATGAATTTTGTGTGTTAGCATAGTCTTATGAAGGCTTGATTTTATTTAGGAAGCTAGAATAATTTTTAGTATGGTTTATTTAATGAAGTGGATTAAGTAAACTTAGCACTTAAGTTAATTTAAGTGTTAAATTAAAGCATAAGAGGAGTAAGTGGCAAGTTGGTTAAGGAGCTTGAAAGGTGGCTTGAGGTTAGAGGTTCGAGTGTCATGGAAAACAATTTTTTTTTGAAGACTTTATTTTTTGTTCTAGCATTGATGGTCGGTCAACCTATGTTTATGATAGGTTGGACTATTTCTTTTGGTAAGTTGAATTTTGTTTAAGGAAAGCATGATGTTGGGGATAAGAATCTTGAAGTTATGGTATTAAGAGGGGACAAAAGGCATGGAATATGGAGGATGTTTTGGAAAGAAATCCTAGGCCTTTAGTGGATGAATGTGGACGGCATGGGTGTCTAGGGGGGTGGCCGAATTTTGTAAGTAGCTTTGGGGGGGAATAGTTGGTCAATTTTTGCCTTTTGAACATCTTTTTGCATTTTTGTTTTCCCTCTCCAAAAACACTCTCCTTGGCCGAATGTTATTGTTCATTTTGGGGCAATTTTTGCTTTTGGTTTTAGCCTTATTTTTTGTGAACCAAATACCATTTCTCTTCTTTCAATTGTCCTCTTGAAACCGAAACAACATTGGAACTTTTGTGCACTTTTCTTCTTTGGCAAAATAGTGTTTGGCCGAACCTCTCTCTCCCACATCTCTGATTTCTTCATTTGACTTTTGTTTAATCACATTTTCTTTCATCCTCTCTTGGTCGAATCTTTACCCATCTCAAATTCCATTTCTTTTTCTTTCACTCAAAGTTTAAACATCCATTACCATTCTATTTCTCTTTTCTTTTTCACTTCACCATAGCCGAATTTTTCTACTTCCTTTTAGTATTATTTTTGGCCGAATATTCAAGGGTAGACTCTCTTTGATTTTTCTTCAATCGATTTTGGAAAAGGGTAAGTGTTCTTGGCCGTTTCTTCTTCAATTCTTTTCTCGTCTCTATGTTATTTTCTTGTGGACTAAGGCCGAATCTATGGGCATTAGTTTGCAAGGTTCTAATCATTCTTAGAAACCGATTTCTTTTAGGCTCTTCGGACGTTGGAAGCAATCAATCTAAACCTCGTTTCTTTATCAATCGATTTGGATAAGTTCAGGTAAGATTTGGTATTACAAGTGATAACTCTTTGGGATTTAGTAGTATGGCCGAATGGCCTTTGTTCATAATTTTAGTATTGGCCGATTGTAGGACAAGGTGTTCTAGTGTGGTAGATCGGATTCGGGAGTTAGTTCTTGCGTTGGTGAAAGGTGTGTATCTTACACACTTTATAACTTGGTTTATATATGTATATTTGTGTGTTATAACTAATCATATTATGAAAGTGGGTAAATCGATGAGATCTGGATATGATACCATGATGGTATGAATGAAGATTCGGGTAAGTCCGTTTCAATATGTTGTTAATACATGTGGATTGAAATCATGATCTACGATTTATGATATATTTGTTATGAGATACATATCAAAGTTTATTGACATGATTTGTTTATCTATTGCATTGGTATGGGCAATATGAGAGGAGGGGGAAGATTGATATTGTGTCTTCGGACACGAGTGGTTTGGCACCACCCGGTGATTTGGTATCACATTCGTGTCTTGGACACCGAGAGGTTTAGCACCTCATAGCGACTTGTCCCCGTGGTTAACACACCACCGTGGGTTGGCCCCACTTTTGAGATATGGGATAAATGCGCGGTGATTTGGTATCACACGTGGGTTGGCCCCACAACATGATGATTCGTGTCTTGGACACCGTGGTTTGGCACCACCGGTGATTTGGTATCACATTCGTGTCTTGGACACCGGAGGTTTGGGACCTCATAGCGACTCGTCCCTGTGGTTAACACCACCGTGGGTTGGCCCCACTTTTGAGATATGGGATCGTCTGCCAGTGATTTGGTATCACACGTGGGTTGGCCCCACACTTGATTATTCGTGACTTTGGTCACCAGTGATTTGGTATCACATTTGTGTCCTTGAGACACCAGTGGTTTGGCACCACCAGTGGTTTGGTACCACACGGGGTAGAAAAGGAGTTATGGATGGCTAGGTTGGGTGCATTATACATATATATGCTTTGTTATAATTTTGTGTAAGCACGTGGCATTTACCCGGGAGAGGGAATATGCACTTTGAGTCTTGGTGACTCACCTTCTCCCTTATCATTTCGGGTGATTCGTGAGATCGCGGATGAGGAGCCGGATGAACTCGAGGAGGCCATGAAATAAATTTCTGGTTCTACGTGAACTTTGGTTTGAGAACTTTACTTTATTTAAATTTGGTTTTTATCTTTTGTGGGTTTGTAATAAGGCCTCTCTAAATTATGGTTTGGATTATTTTTATGTTTTGAGCATGTTTTAAATATGGGTTATAAATTTCTTGATTATTATAATAAATTGAGCACAAAGTTTTCTAAACTACACAACGCGATAGTTTTAAAAACGTTACCATCGGGTAACCTAAATTATTTAACAATTTTAACAACTTAAGTGTTTTCGATAATTTAAATGATTTTCAAATATTAAGTCTCTACATTCAAATGCAAATGGTTTTCAAGTAATAATTCGAGTTTTCTTAAAATGATATAAATGTTTTCTAACCTAGGATTTATTCGCCTATTTTAAAGTTTTACGTAATTTCAAAGTAAATTATTAGTTTTAACTTATTATACACCTGAATTCTACAAATATAGAATTACAAAAAGTTTCTTACTAAAAATTTATTCGTTCACTCGTTTTTCTTCAAAGTATTTTCCTCGGTGACATACCGCAGTTCGGTCGTGGCGTATTGACCGGGTTTGGGGTGTTACAAATTAATATCGAGCCAAGTTCAAAAGCTTTTTGTGGCCCGAGGCCCAAAATGTTTTAAAGAATGGATTTTAAAATGTTTTTGTTGAAAATTATATGGTTGGAAAGGCATGGCCCGAGTCTCAGACATCAATCCGCTTCAGTAAGTACATCAAACTGT
Organism: Gossypium sturtianum; assembly: GCA_025698515.1. Classification (NCBI taxonomy): domain Eukaryota; kingdom Viridiplantae; phylum Streptophyta; class Magnoliopsida; order Malvales; family Malvaceae; genus Gossypium; species Gossypium sturtianum. The sequence continues at coordinate 64,690,340 of CM046946.1, read as the reverse complement.
TGATTTTGATGATATGATATGATGATATTGGCATGACTGTATAGTAGTAGGAACTACTCTAGAGACCCAAACTATAGGTTGAATGTACTCGCGAAACAATTTCTTATTAAAATTATTCATAAAACTGTGCTTTAAAGAAAGTGGAATATTAACTAATGCATAACGCTTTTAAATCAGATAAGTCGAGACTTTAGACATGAGTACTCGTGGTCGAGGTCGTATTACTCGTGGACGTGGTCGGGGTAGGATGGTTGTGTTTGAGCCAGTGAGGTCCGGTCAAGGATCCGAAAATGAGGTACCACTACCCCCACCACCAGCAGTTGGAGTTGAGCAACAGGATCAAACGGGGGATGACGCAGTGTCTCAGGCGATGCTGCGAGTTCTTGAAAGGGTAGCTGGAATAGGTGGAGGCACGGGAGTTCAGAAATCCGTATCTGAGCGACTCCGATCCAATAGAGCGGAGGTATTTCGAGGTGTTTTGAGCGTAGCTCCCGGTCTTGCTGAATATTGGATAGAGGCGACGGAGCGAATCATGGTTGACTTGGATTTGAGGCCGAGGACAAAGTGAAGAGGAATCGACGCTTCTTTGGGATGAGTCATATCGGTGGTGGCTTACATGCATGAGAATGGTGTTTCTGCGGAGGATCTCACTTGGGATTATTTCAAGGCAGCGTATCAGCGAAAATACATTGGGTCTAATTACATTGATGTACAGCGTAAGGCATTTCTAAGTTTGATCCAAGGTAGTAAGTCTGTGTCAGAATATGAGGCAGAATTTTTAAGACTGAGCCGGTATGCTGGAGGTATTGTGGCATCGAGCACGAGCGATGTGTTCGATTCAAGATGGTTGGAGGGACGAAATGAGATTGTTGATTGCTCCACATCAGGAGCGAGAGTTTGCTGCTTTGGTTGAAAAGGCTAAGATAGCCGAAGGAATCAAGGAATCTGCAAGGCAGAGTTACGACCGGAACAAGCATAAGAGAGGTTACGGATCATCGGGATCACCGGTAATTCTCAAAAGAGGGCTAGGCAAAGTGGGCCGAATCGATCTGGGAGGCACATATCGCTAATCGGGACCCGGCACGGTATGGCGATGTGGGAAATATCATTGGGGCGAATGTTGGACCGGAGGGAAAGGATGTTTCGAGTGTGGCTCATTTGGATCATCGTGTGAGACCGCCCACGTAAGCTAGCCAGAATCACCCAGGGTTAAGGTCGTGCTCGGTTCTGTAAATGAGGGACCGCCACCACAGAGAGGTCGTGGTAATGGTAGAGGAGGTAATGGTTCTGGTCGAGGCCGAGGAGCGTCTGGCAGAGGTGTTGGCAACACTGAGGCAAGACAGCCTGGTTTGGTGTATGCAGCGAGGCGTCGAGAGGAGGGCAACGCACCGGTACGTTCTTAATCTTTGGTGTGCCATATATTGCTTTGATAGATGTGGGTTCGACACATTCGTATGTTGCCAGTAACATAGTAGAGGCTATGAATCTAGACTCTGAGACTACTTCTAGGAAGATGACAGTACTTAGTCCTCTAGGTCACTCTGTAGAAGTAAATAAGCTGTATAGAGATGTACCCCTAGAACTCCAAGGGGTAATGTTCGTAGCTGATCTGATGGAATTGCCATTTGAGGAGTTCGATCTGATACTTGGGATGGACTGGTTGGCCAAGTACCGAGCAAGTTTGGATTGCGCTGCTAAGCGCATGGTTTTGAAGACAGCTGATGGCGAAGAAGTGGTTATGATAGGTAATAGAAGAGATTATCTATCCAACGTGGTATCCGCATTGAAAGTCGTGTGAAGTTGGTTAGGAAGGGTGTGTGAGGCATTCGTGGTCCATGTGTGTGCGTTGGAGGCTAAGGAGTCTAATGTGGGGAATGTCCGCACGGTAAAGGAATATGTTGACGTATTTCTGAAGAACTTCCGGACTACTCCGGACCGTGAAGTTGAATTTGGTATAGATCTGTTATTTCGAACGGGCGGCGCGGTGTCTATAGCTCCGTATAGGATGGCACCGAAGGAATTGATGGAATTAAAGGCTCGATTCAGGAGTTGTTGGATCGAGGTTTCATTCGACCAAGCGTTTCGCCTTGGGGAGCGCCGGTACTTTTTGTCAAGAAGAAAGATGGTACGATGCGGATGTGTATAGACTATCGCGCGATTGAATAAGTCGACGATCAAAAACAAGTATCCTTTGCCGAGGATAGATGACTTGTTTGATCAGCTTAAGGGGGCAGTGATTTTCTACAAGATTGATTTAAGGTCTGGATATCATCAGCTAAAGGTGAAAGAGGCTGATATCCATAAGACGGCTTTTTGCACTCGGTATGGGCACTACGAGTTTCTGGTGATGCCGTTTGGGTTGACTAACGCGCCGGCTGCATTTATGGATATGATGAATCGAGTATTCCAGCAATTTTTGGACCAGTTTGTTGTGGTATTTATAGACGATATTTTGGTATACTCAAAGTCAGAGGAGGAGCATGATGCGCATTTGCGAGTAGTGTTGCAGATTCTGAAGGAAAAGCAGTTGTACGCCAAATTTAGTAAGTGCGAGTTCTGGCTTAGGGAGGTGACTTTCTTGGGTCACGTAGTATCAGCTGAGGGGATTAGAGTGGATCCTCGGAAGATTGAGGCAGTGTTGGATTGGAAGCCGCCTAAGTCAGTGGCTGAGATTCAGAGTTTTCTATGTCTGACGTGTCAGCAGGTCAAGGCAGAGCATTAGTTACCGTCTCGGGTTACTTGGTAGGTGAAGATTCCTGATGGAAGTGGGAAAGGATCACTATGGACTTTGTCGGTGGATTACCTCTTACACCTAGTAAGAAGGATTCAGATTTGGGTGATTGTGGATCGTCGACTAAGTCACTCATTTCATTCCAAAGAAGGATGGATTATTCGCCGTGAAGTTAGCTAAGTTGTATATGGCAGAGATAGTGAGGTTGCACGGTGTACCGGTGTCGATCATCTCGCATGAGATCCTAGATTTATGTCGAGGTTTTGGAGAGCGTTACATCAGGCTTTGGGTACGCGGTTGGATTTCAGTACTGCATTTCATCCACAGTCTGACGGGCAGTCGGAAAGGGTTATTCAGATTTTAGAGGATATGCTGAGAGGATGTGTTTTGGACTTTCGAGGCAGCTGGGAAGAGTTTTTGCCGTTAGCTGAGTTCGCATACAACAATAGTTACCAAGCAAGCATTAAGATGGCACCATATGAGGCGTTATATGGTAGGAGGTGTCGCACGCCTACATGTTGGACAGAGTTGGGTGAGCGCCAGATGTTAGGACAAGAGTTGGTTGCAGAGACTGAGGATAAGGTTAAGACGATTCAGGCTCGTCTGAAGGAAGCTTTGGATAGGCAAAAGTCGTATGCCGATCTTAAGCGGAGGGATATAGAGTTTGCCGTGGGTGACAAAGTTTTTCTGAAGGTCTCGCCATGGAAGAAAGTGTTAAGATTTGGGAGAAAAGGCAAGTTAAGTCCAAGGTTTATTGGGCCGTTTAAGGTGTTGAGACGAGTGGGACCAGTAGCTTATCAGCTTGAGTTGCCAGCGGAACTGAGTCAGATTCACGATGTGTTCCATGTCTCCATGCTTAGACGCTATCGTTCTGATCCATCGCATGTTGTGGCAGTAGAGGAAATAGAGGTGAGTCCAGATCGCGACAAGAGAAGAAGAAGAACATGCGATTCTAGATCGAGATGTGAAAGTTTTGCGTAGGAAGTCCGTTCCTTTAGTGAGGGTTTTATGGAGGAATCATGGCGTGGAAGAAGCTACGTGGGAACCGGAGGATGCGATGAGGCAGCAGTACCCTTAACTCTTTTGAGTAGGTAATTTCAAGGACGAAATTTTCTTAAGGGAGGTAGAATTGTAACATCCCAAAATTTGAGTATTAGTTGTGTTGGCTCGGGTATGAATTTTGTGTGTTAGCATAGTCTTATGAAGGCTTGATTTTATTTAGGAAGCTAGAATAATTTTTAGTATGGTTTATTTAATGAAGTGGATTAAGTAAACTTAGCACTTAAGTTAATTTAAGTGTTAAATTAAAGCATAAGAGGAGTAAGTGGCAAGTTGGTTAAGGAGCTTGAAAGGTGGCTTGAGGTTAGAGGTTCGAGTATCATGGAAAACATTTTTTTTTGAAGACTTTATTTTTTGTTCTAGCATTGATGGTCGGTCAACCTATGTTTATGATAGGTTGGACTATTTCTTTTGGTAAGTTGAATTTTGTTTAAGGAAAGCATTATGTTGGGGATAAGAATCTTGAAGTTATGGTATTAAGAGGGGACAAAAGGCATGGAATATAGAGGATGTTTTGGAAAGTAATCCTAGGCCTTTAGTGGATGAATGTGGACGGCATGGGTGTCTAGGGGGGTGGCCGAATTTTGTAAGTAGCTTTGGGGGGAATAGTTGGTCAATTTTTGCCTTTTGAACATCTTTTTGCATTTTTGTTTTCCCTCTCCAAAAACACTCTCCTTGGCCGAATGTTATTGTGCTTTTTGGTGCAATTTTTGCTTTTGGTTTTAGCCTTATTTTGTGTGAACCAAATACCATTTCTCTTCTTTCAATTGTCCTCTTGAAACCGAAACAACATTGGAACTTTTGTGCACTTTTCTTCTTTGGCAAAATAGTGTTTGGCCGAACCTCTCTCTCCCACATCTCTCATTTCTTCATTTGACTTTTGTTTAATCACATTTTCTTTCATCCTCTCTTGGCCGAATCTTTACCCATCTCAAATTCCATTTTTTTTTCTTTCACTCAAAGTTTAAACATCCATTACCATTCTATTTCTCTTTTCTTTTTCACTTCACCATAGCCGAATTTTTCTACTTCCTTTTAGTATTATTTTTGGCCGAATATTCAAGGGTAGACTCTCTTTGATTTTTCTTCAATCGATTTTGGAAAAGGGTAAGTGTTCTTGGCCGTTTCTTCTTCAATTCTTTTCTCGTCTCTATGTTATTTTCTTGTGGACTAAGGCCGAATCTATGGGCATTGGTTTGCAAGGTTCTGATCATTCTTAGAAACCGATTTCTTTTAGGCTCTTCGGACGTTGGAAGCAATCAATCTAAACCTAGTTTCTTTATCAATCGATTTGGGTAAGTTCAGGTAAGATTTGGTATTACAAGTGATAACTCTTTGGGATTTAGTAGTATGGCCGAATGGCCTTTGTTCATAATTTTAGTATTGGCTGATTGTAGGACAAGGTGTTCTAGTGTGGTAGATCGGATTCGGGAGTTAGTTCTTGCGTTGGTGAAAGGTGTGTATCTTACACACTTTATAACTTGGTTTATATATGTATATTTGTGTGTTATAAGTAATCATATTATGAAAGTGGGTAAATCGATGAGATCTGGATATGATACCATGATGGTATGAATGAAGATTCGGGTAAGTCCGTTTCAATATGTTGTTAATACATGTGGATTGAAATCATGATCTACGATTTATGATATATTTGTTATGAGATACATATCAAAGTTTATTGACATGATTTGTTTATCTATTGCATTAGTATGGGCAATATGAGAGGAGGGGGAAGATTGATATTGTGTCTTCGGACACCAGTGGTTTGGCACCACCAGTGATTTGGTATCACATTCGTGTCTTCGGACACCAGTGGTTTGGCACCACCAGTGATTTGGTATCACATTCGTGTCTTCGAACACCAGAGGTTTGGCACCTCATAGCGACTTGTCCCTGTGGTTAACACCACTGTGGGTTGGCCCTACTTTTGAGATATGGGATCGTCTGCCAGTGATTTGGTATCACACGTGGGTTGGCCCCACAACATGATGATTCGTGTCTTCGGACACCAGTGGTTTGGCACCACCAAAGTGATTTGGTATCACATTCGTGTCTTCGGACACGGAGGTTTGGGACCTCATAGCGACTCGCCCCCGTGGTTAACACCACCGTGGGTTGGCCCCACTTTTGAGATATGGGATCATCTGCCAGTGATTTGGTATCACACGTGGGTTGGCCCCACACTTGATTATTCGTGACTTTGGTCACCAGTGGTTTGGTATCACATTTGTGTCCTTGAGACACCAGTGGTTTGGCACCACCAGTGGTTTGGTATCACACGGGGTAGAAAAGGAGTTATGGATGGCTAGGTTGGGTGCATTATACATATATATGCTTTGTTATAATTTTGTGTAAGTACGTGGCATTTACCCGAGAGAGGAATATGCACTCGAGTCTTGGTGACTCACCTTCTCCCTTATCATTTCAGGTGATTCGTGAGATCGCGGATGAGGAGCCGGATGAACTCGAGGAGGCCATGAAATAAATTCTGGTTCTACGTGAACTTTGGTTTGAGAACTTTACTTTATTTAAATTTGGTTTTTATCTTTTGTGGGTTTGTAATAAGGCCTCTCTAAATTATGGTTTGGATTATTTTTATGTTTTGAGCATGTTTTAAATATGGGTTATAAATTTCTTGATTATTATAATAAATTGAGCACAAAGTTTTCTAAACTACACAACGCGATAGTTTTAAAAACGTTACCATCGGGTAACCTAAATTATTTAACAATTTTAACAACTTAAGTGTTTTCGATAATTTAAATGATTTTCAAATATTAAGTCTCTACATTCAAATGCAAATGGTTTTCAAGTAATAATTCGAGTTTTCTTAAAATGATATAAATGTTTTCTAACCTAGGATTTATTCGCCTATTTTAAAGTTTTACGTAATTTCAAAGTAAATTATTAGTTTTAACTTATTATACACCTGAATTCTACAAATATAGAATTACAAAAAGTTTCTTACTAAAAATTTATTTGTTCACTCGTTTTTCTTCAAAGTATTTTCCTCAGTGACATACCAGATTCGGTCGTGGCGTATTGACCGGGTTTGGGGTGTTACAACAATAAAGTGTTTTAGCGAAAACCTTGTTTTCATTGAAACCCTTCTAAAGAAAAGTTAAAAAGGACAATTCCAAAATGACTTTGCTTAAGTTTAAGATTTAAAAAAAAAATTGTTTAAGTTGAATGATTAAACAGTCAAACAATAATTAAAACCCAAATGTAAAGTCAAATTGGAGGTACACGGCCTTATTACATCCTAATGGAAACAAAGTAATTAAAATAGAGTCATTCGAAACAAATAAAGAAGAACTTCTATGTAGCTTGAAGTGTGGCCGTCCCCGAGTCCTCTTCCATGTCAAACCGTCTACTGAGGATCACCTGAAATAGTTAATTAAAGGGTGTGAGTTTCAAAACTCAGTGTGTACGACCCTTGGTAATCCAATCAACATGCAATTATCACAATTATCACGTTGGGCCTAAGCCCTATCAAAATCGGTGGTCTTGGGCCATAGCCCACAATGACCTCATATCATATCAATATCACATGAATGCAATGCACCCATCCCAAATCCAACCCTGCACTCCACCCGTACTAACCCTACACTCCTGTGGGGATATAAAAATCAACCCACCCACCACTTACACTCCAAAGGTAGCACCAACAAATGCAGACTACTCAAACGTTGCAGCAAGGCTGCTAAGCATGTAATGGGCTTAAAGCCACCGGTGGATCCACGGTCGTCAAGCGAATATGCGATCCTCACATATCTTCCTCCGTATCATCAAACCCACCCAAGTGCAACATATATCTCATGAATGCAACATACACATTTTCACACATTAGACACTTAAGGGTATTTTAGTCATTTCACTACCCAGGGGTATTTCCGTAATTCAACCCTACAGGGGTATTTTCATAATTTTGCCCTACATGGGTATTTCTGTAATTTCTTTCATCTCGGGTTTTAGTTATGAAATTTGGCCCATCAAAAAGTCCTCACGGTTAAAGTGAACAAACACTATGCACCAGGTAGGATCTCAGAGAAAAGGAGGTGGGTCACTAGGACCGCTTAAGTACCAAGCTCTCCCTCGATCCAATCCTAGACATGCATATGTCGGTTACCACACTCTAACTAATCGACTTGTCCAGAAACATGTTTGATTAATAAATTAAGTCTTATGCAATTTTAAGAATTTATCAGAACTAGGCCTAGAGTCCATTAAACCCTAACATGCATTCCTAACGTCCCATAAAGCCCACTCATGTTCATATAGCCCGTTAGGCCCCAATCATATTCGTATAACCCATTAAGCCCAATCATGTTTATGCAGCCCATTAGGCCTGATTATAAACACATCATACGACCGTTTGTGTCAATTCATACTCATGTTCAATATCAATCTTTGCCGATTTGGGCCCACGAGCTCGGCAAGCCCATTTAGCCACTTTTGGCTTTTCAGCTTTTCGGCGTTGCCGACATTGTGTGTGTGTGTGTAGTGTTTGTACACACCTGGTAATAACGCGTGCTGCAAACACCTTAATCACAAACCTACAATAGACATCACTTAATGATTAATCATGGCTTAATACACACTTTATCAAAAATCGAAACCTTACCGTAACCTTATCGTGTGCCACCAGTTCTAATAGCCCTTCCTTAGCTACTATTCACGAATATCCCCTAGATCTGCACCCAAACATATATCATCAATATCAAGTGACTCATATTCCATATAAGTCACCTCTATAAGCCATACTTACATTCGGCCATCCACTAATCCATAACTGAGACGAGAACACTTACCACTTTGCTAACGATCCTTACCACGCTTGCGATATTTGAACCCTACCCTTGTTAATACAAGGTTAACGACAATGAGAGTTAGATAGCCCTCCGGCTTTTACCAAAACACACTAAAGGAGGTTGACTAAGTACTTACCGAATCCAACCTTTGGTCCTGCGGCCTAGATTGTTACTGAACGAGATCTGGCTTTTAAAACTTGATTAAGAGTAGATAACAGCAACCGATTTGTGATGGAGGAAAAACAACAAGGAATTAGCAAAAAGATAGGGCTATTCGATTATAAGGGAGTATTCGGCTTTCAGAGAAAGAAGAAGAACGCAACACCAATAGGGATTTTGGCAAAAAGGAATGATGGTTTTTCAGCAATGGAAGAATTCAGCAACAGAAGAACAGAATGAGGGGGAGAAAAGAAAAGATCAAATATGCTTGTGTGAGGGTAACTACAGGATATTCGGTCAAGAAAAGAAAGACTGACCTATTTGCAAAACTCTCCAAATGCCGAAAGCCACAATGAAAATTCGTAATACCCCCTAAAAGACCCAAAAAGTGGAACTCATTTACCCTCCTAAGCCAAATTTATACACTTCCCGCTTCCCAAAACGGCACCAACTCTTCACACTTCTCAGCTCCTAACTTTTCTCCCTAATAACTCCTCAATCTCATCCTAAATTTTCTCTAAGATAAGCTCCTTTATCCCTTCCATAATTTTCTCTTATGAACACTTCCTTTAGAGTTCACATCCAACGCCACTACTAACCATCTAGAAGGCAAAAATTAAATCCCCAACAAAATACCATGCCACTACTCGATCCTTGGACTCCCTTGCCTGCTAATGACGCCACCTCCCTGCTCCCTAAGTGGCGCCACTTTCCCACTACACCACAAGCTCTTTTGTGTCATTTTTCTTCTTCATTTATTTAAAAGGCCTACTAACTGAAGTCACAGTTCCCTTGGGCTAAAACCAAAATTTTTCCTATACCCTTACTTGATCCCAGAACATCTCTAACAACCCTAGACACTCCAAATTCATTAACCCTCAAAGCCCTCATGCCAATTGTCATTTTCTCGCTCACTTAAAAATTTTCTGAGACCCAAAGCCCAATTCATCTAGGCCCAAAATTTGGGGCGTTACAGTCGATCTAGTCTGATACTTTGTTCTTTCCCCGGTCGAGGTTAATTATTTGTTCCTCTTAATATATAATAGCAAATTAGCTCATTTAACAATCACATTAATAAATGGATTTCAATAACCATGCTTTGGCAAAATTACTATTTTGCCCTTAGACTTTTGCAAAATGATCATTTTACCCCTAGGCTCGAAAATCAATTCTAATCAAATTTCTATCTTTATCGAGCCTAGGTGAACATTTATTTCTCTTATGGCTACCATCAGAACTCAACATTTCAAACATTTACTACATATTTTACAACCTTTACAAAAAGTTCCTTTTAGGTGTTTTCATGATAACACCTTTCAAAAAAGTTGTTTATCTAACAACTAAGACTCATTTTCTTCCATAAAAAATGTAGCAAACTACTTAAAAGCTCACATGGAAAAACTCTAAACCCTTCACCATCTTACAAAATAGTCCCCTCTTTAGAAAGCTTAAGCCTTAGGGGTTCCAAAAGTACAATTTTTATCAAGAAAGGATCACTAGAACACTTACTTGTAAAGGGAGAAGTTTGCTGAAATTTTTTAAGTTCTCAAACCCCTTGTTTGCTGAAAATTTCGGTGGAGAAGAAGAGAGGAAATATGATATCTTTTTTTCCTTTCTTTATTTTATTTTATTTCCTCAATTTAATCCACCTAATCTAACAACTTTGACCAATTTTGACATTGTTTGTCCCCTATGGCCGGCCACTCTAATTCCAAGGGTCTAATTGCACATTAAAGGCCTCCAATTAATATTCTATGGCTTTTAGACACCTTTAGCTTATAACATGAAAGTTTTGCACTTTATACGATTTAGTTTTTTTTCGTGATTAAGCATGATATCGCTAAAATTAAAGTACCAAAATTTTCTTTCACCTATATAATCATACTATAACTCATATAATAATATAAATATAATTTTCTCCGATCTCGGATTAGTGATCCCGAGACCACTGTTCCGACTAGCCCCTAAATCGGGCTGTTACAATTCTCCCCCTTAAGAATTTTTGTCCCCGAAAATCTTACCAGTGAATAGGTTGGGATATTGGTTTCTCATAGCCTCCTCAGGCTCCTAAGTAGCCTCCTCTACTCCATGCCTTTGCCATAGCACTTTCACAAGGGTTATACTTTTGTTTCTCAACTGTTTGACCTCTCGTGCCAAAATCTTAACCGGCTCTTCGCCATAAGTCATGTCCGGTTGAATCTCTACCTCTGATGGTACAATCACATGCGAAGGATCCGAACGGTATCAGCGTAACATAGACACGTGGAAGACATTGTGAATCTTTTCCAGCTCAGGTGGCAAGGCGAAACGATAAGCCACCGGTCCTATCCTTTCGGTAACTTCATAAGGTCTGATAAAACGCGGACTCAATTTGCCTTTCCGGCCAAATCTGAGGAGTTTTCTCCATGGTGATACTTTCAGAAATACTTTATCACCTATTTGGAACTTGATCTCTTTCCTTTTCAAGTCTGAGTAGGATTTTTGTCTATCTGAGGCCGCTTTCAGACATTCACGTATCACCTTTACTTTCTCTTCAGTTTCCCTGACCAAATCAACCCCATGAATCTGATTCTCTCTAAGTTCTGTCCAATACAAGGGCGTTCGACACTTACGCCCGTATAATGCTTCAGAAGGTGCCATCTTCAAACTTGACTGAAAACTGTTGTTATAGGCAAATTCCACCAATGGTAAGTATTTTTCCCAATTACCTTGGAATTCCAGAATGCAACATCTAAGCATGTCTTCAAGTGTCTGTATCACTCTTTTTGACTGTCCGTCAGTTTGTGGATGGAAAGCTATAGTGAAACTCAATTTTGTGCCTAAAGCCTCTTGCAACTTTTTCAAAAATCGTGACGTAAATCTTGGATCTCTATCTGAAATGATCGACAATGGTACACCATGAAGTCGTACTATATATGACACGTACAAATCTGCCAACTTATCAAGAGAATAATCAACTCGTACTGGTATGAAATGGGCTGACTTCGTAAGTCTATCGACTACAACCCATACAGCATCCTTCTTTATCAGCATGAACGGTAAACTCGTCACGTTGTCCATAGTAATACGGTCCCATTTCCACTCGGGAACCATAATAGGCTTAAGTAGACCCGTAGGTACTTGATGTTCAGCCTTCACTTGTTGACAAATTAAGCATCTGGAAATGAACTCAGAAATGTCATTCTTCATACACGACCACCAATACCATTTCCTCAAATCATTATACATCTTCGTGTGGCCTGGATGTACAGACAAACATCCACTATGTGCTTCATGCAGGATCTTTCGTATAAGTTCATCATCTATGGGTACACAGACCATATCTCGAAACATCAGGCATCCATCAGGACTTATCCGAAAGTCTGACTCAACATTTGACTCACATAGAACTCTTTTGGCTTGTAAATCACTGTCACCTCTCTGAGCTTCACAAATCTCTTGGAGAAATAATGGTCTAGCCCTCAACTCGCCTAGAATAGAACCATCATTTGACAAAGCCATCCGTGTTTTCATGGCTCTCAACCTAAACAATGATTTCCTACTCAAGGCATCGGCGACCACATTTGCCTTTCCCGGATGGTAGTCAATTACCAACTCGTAATCTTTTATCAACTCTATCCACCTCCGTTGACTAAGGTTCAACTCTTTTTGAGTCATCAAGTACTTTAGCCTCTTATGATCGGTGAATATCCGACACCTTTTACCATATAAATGGTCTCTCCATATCTTCAATGCAAACACAATGGCGGCCAACTGTAAATCATGGGTCGGGTAATTCTTCTCGTGCGGCTTTAATTGTCTAGAAGCATATGCAATCACCTTGCCTTTTTGCATAAGTACACAACCCAATCCATTCATGGATGCATCACTGTAAACCACAAATTCTCTTCCCGGCTCAGGTTGCACCAAAACAGGAGCCTCAGTCAACAATGCCTTTAGTTTCTCAAAACTCTGTTGGCACTTTTTTGTCCAATCAAACTTCACATCTTTTTGCAATAATCTCGTCATCGGAGTAGCTATCATGGAGAACCCCTTGACAAAATGCCTATAATAGTCGGCTAGGCCAAGAAAACTCCTTACTTTAGTTACACTCCTTGGCGGTTTCCATTCAACAATTACTGAAATCTTGCTCGGGTCAACTCTAATTCCATCTCCCGGAACAATGTGCCCCAAAAATCTGACTTCCTTAAGCCAAAATTCACTTTTACTAAACTTGGCATACAATTGTTTATCTCTCAAAATTTGCAGAACCGTTCTCAAATGCTTGACATGCTCGTTCTCATCTCGAGAGTAGATCAGTAAATCATCAATGAAGTCCACGACAAATTTATCCAAATATGGACAAAAATGCAATTCATCAAGTCCATGAAAACAGCAGGGGCATTTGGTAAACCAAAAGGCATGACAAAAAATTCCTAGTGGCCATACCTCGTCCGAAATGCAGTTTTCGGCACATCCGAGTCCTTGACTCTCAACTGATAGTACCCAGACCTTAAGTCTATTTTGGAAAACACCGTGGCTCCCTTCAATTGATAAAATAAATCATCGATTCTTGGCAACGAGTACTTGTTCTTCACAGTTACCTTATTAAGTTGTCGATAATCTATGCATAACCTGATAGAACCATCTTTCTTCTTCACAAATAATACATGAGCACCCCACGGAGAGAAACTCGGTCTTGAAAAGCCTTTATCCGTTAATTCTTGCAACTGTGCTTTCAATTCTTTTAGCTCGATTGGAGCCATTCTATATGGAGCAATAGAAATGGGGGCGGTACCGGGAGCTAACTCAATCCCAAATTCAATCTCCCTAACCGGAGGTAACCCTAGCAATTCCTCCAGAAAAACATCCGGATATTCGCACACTATAGGTACCGACTCAATTTTCAACTCGGTCTCTTTAGCATTCATCACAAAGGCAAGGTAAGCTTCGTACCCTTTTCTTAAATACTTCTGAGTCAACAAGGATGATATCACTACTGGTGATCTGTCTTGCTTATCTGATTCAACACGAATAAGATCCCCACTTTAACATTTTAACTCAATAAAATTCTTTCCACAATTCACTATCACATCATGTGTAGCTAACCAATCCATCCCAAGGATGACATCGAACTCATCAAACGGTAATAGCATGAAATTAGCAGGAAAACAATGACCCTTAATCATCAAAGGGCAACTTTTGCATATTCTATCAATCAATACACATTTGCCTAAGGGATTCGACACTCTTATCACAAATTCAGTAGACTCTATAGGCATACTCATGCTAGAGACTAATTTCATGCAAATATACTAGTGGGTAGATCCCGGATCAATTAAAGCTATAACACAAGTATCATAAAGAGGAAATGTACCCGTGATCACGTCAAGGGAGGACGCCTCTTCGCGAGCATGAATGGTATATGTTCTCACTGGTGCTCTACCCTCAGCTCTTGTAGTCTGCTCTCTAGATGTATTCTTGCCGCTCATCTCATTTCTCGGGTTTCTCTGTGGTCTTCCTCTAGGAAAATATCCCGGTCTTGCATTCTAAGGTTTGTCTTTCTCACCCGCCTCAGGGCAATCTCTGATAAAGTGGTCTAGAGACGCACACTTGAAACAAGCCTTCTCGTTTGCTCGGCATTCAACAGAATGACGTCTACCACACTGCGGGCATTCCGGTCTACTCGGTCGGGCATTGCCAACACTAGCAACCGAAGTAATCTGAGCCTTAGACCCCGAGAATTGTTTGCCTTTACTTCGATTTGAAAACCCGGCCAAAGTGGCTGATCGAGTAGTAAAATTCCTTGACTTCTTAGATGAGGGTTGGTATGACTTACTCAGTTGTCTCTTTCTCGAGTCACGGGACTCAATCTCAGCTCTTCTTTTATCTTTGGCCAACTCTTTAGCCTTACAGGCTCTATCTACCAACACCACAAATTCTTTTAGTTCGAGGACTCCAACATATAAACGGATATATTCATTTAACCCGTCCTCGAACCTTTTGCACATGATAGCCTCGGTAGACACGCACTCCTGGGCATACTTACTAAGCCTTAGGAATTCACGTTCGTATTCATTCACCGTCATTCGGCCCTGCTTTAGCTCTAAGAACTCTTTCCTCTTCTAGTCAATAAAGCTTTGACTAATGTACTTCTTCCGGAATTCCTCTTGGAAGAATTCCCAATTAACTCTCTGCCTTGGTACCACCGAGACAAGGGTGTTCCACCACTGATAGGTCGAATCTCTCAAGAGAGATACCGCACACTTTATCCACTCTTCAAGCGTGCATGTCAACTCATCGAATACCCTGATGGTATTCTCAAGCCAGAACTCCGCCCTATCCGAATCGTCGTCCTTACTAGCCCGAAATTCCTCGGCTCCTTGTTTCCGGATCTTATCGACCGGAGGCCTTTCTCTTCTTACTACCTCAATCACTCGAGGAGCTACAGGAATGGGCTGAGGAATAGGTGGGGGTGGAGGGGGTTGAGCATTAGGATTTGCTCAAATATTCTCTGTATACCAGTTGCTCATCATTTGGAGAAAGGCCTCTCGAGCCTCTTCTCCCTGACCCATAGTCTCGAGTCTACTCTCTACTAGTGCGGTCCCTTGCACGGGAGCCGGCGCATTACTCGCACCATCATCAGCTGCAGTCCGATCGGGATCCATTACTATATGAAAAATATAATTCAAACCATCAGGAGTCGTCACACTATCATTACACAAATACTCTTACGTATTGCATGTATAACTAGTCTCATACTCACGCTACATTAGTCCGAGAACCAACTAACCCATAGCTCTGATACCACTAAATGTAACACCCCTTAACCGTGTTCAAAGCTGGAACCGGATACGAGGTGTTACCTAACTCAACTCGCTTAAACATACAACATCGGCCATAAAAGTTCGCTCCAACTTAAAACTTTTCATTAAAACTCATAACATCCTTATCTTATGACTACAAGGCCTTAAACATACTTACGGAAGGTTTCAAAATTAACCCGAAAACTTTTACGCACTTAGCAAATTTTGCCTAAACAGGGGCCACACGCCCGTGTTGTCTAAGGGACACGCCCGTGTGCCCCTGGTACATGCCCGTATTCTCCACCCGTGGTCGACACTGACTTATTTCACACGGCCGGACACACGCCCGTGTCTTAGCCCGTGTGCCAAAACCTTGGCATTTTGTTTATGACATCATCACATCACTAAGGTCACACGGCCAAGGCACACGCCCGTGTCCTTAGACCGTTTGTCGAGTTAAATTCCAAATTTTAGGTGCAGACTTCACACGGCCTGGGCACACGCCCATGTCCATGGTCATGCCTCCCACGCGGCTGAGACACACGGCCATGTCTCTGCCCGTGTGTTTACTATTGAGCATACTGACTTGTAAACCTAGCATGCAAGGGGACACACGGCCTCTCCACAGGCCCATGGGACTGACCGTGTGTCACACACGGTGTAGAGACACGCCCATGTGTCTACCTGTGTGGACAATTATATGGCTATCTACCAATCCATTTTCCATCCTACCAAGCAACCACACTTATGCCAAATCAATTCAGCACATTTTATAACCATATGGCACTTCCAAAAACTCAATTCAAAGCATTCATACAAGCAAAAACTTCATAATTTCATCACCATTTCAAAATAATAACTTGACATGTATTGGTCCAATACCAATGACCATTTACAAAATGACTTTGATAACGTAAATAGCCAACACTTTGGCTGTCAAAATGACATAACAAAATACCCAAGTCCTATACATGCCATACTCAAAATAAGTCTAACTTGTTATACCAAAGAGATGTCGATAGTGTGATTTTCGAACTCCGACGTCCCACGATTCTCAAATTATCATGGCAATACTACAAGGAAAAAGGGAAAAGAGAGGGGTAAGCATAAAGCTTAGTAAGTTTGCATGGAAATAAATAGCAACAATAAGTTCATAATAACATCAATTCACGGCATTAGATAACCACACAAAGTCATAAGCACTTTGCCACAACTTACTCGTACTTGTTCTTATCTAGCATATACCATGCCAAATATTGTAAACATTCCTCATGAGTTATTCACGAGTACCTGTATTCACTTAATCACATGACTTTAGTGCCAATCTCATTTCTATTTCCAAGCTTATCTATTTATCCCACTAAATCGCTAGATATACTAAAAGGCGCATAATCATCGTCATTAACATAAACACGAAGCCAATGGCACATCCTAGATGTGGTCTTATATGGGGTCACCTCTGAGTGCCGATACCATATCCCGGATATGGTCTTATACGGAATCTCACTTCAAGTATCGATGCCATATCCCAGATATGGTCTTATACGATTCACATATTCAATACCGAAGCCGTATCCCATATATGGTCTTATACGGAATCTCAATTCGGTGCCAAAGCCATGTCCCCAACATGGTCTTACACGGGACCTTATCCATCTCGTGTCACGATGATAGTATTCTCACATTTATTATAGTTCATCCGGGACTTCAACATTTCAACCTTTATCATCTTTCTCATTGAACACCAATACTCAATTTCATAGAATATCATGTATCATTATAATATCAAACATTCTCAAACATACTAGCATAAATTTTGAATTTATCACATACAAACTTACCTCGATTTCAAAATAGGCTAGATTGTCGATCTAGTCCGATACTTTGTTCTTTCCCCGATCGAGGTTAATTCTTGGTTCCTCTCGATCTATAATAGCAAATTAGCTCATTTAAAAATCACATTAATAAATGCATTTCAATAACCATGCTTTAGCAAAATTACTATTTTGCCCTTAGACTTTTGCAAAATGACCATTTTACCCCTAGGCTCGGAAATCAATTCTAATCAAATTTCTACCTTTATCGAGCCTAGGTGAACATTTATTTCTCTTATGGCTACCATCAAAACTCAACATTTCACACATTTACTACATATTTTACAACATTTACAAAAAGGTTCTTTTAGGTGTTTTCATGATAACACCTTTCACAAAAGTTGTTTATCTAACAACTAAGACTCATTTTCTTCCATAAAAATGCAGCAAACTACTTAATAGCTCACATGGAAAAACTCTAAACCCTTCACCATCTTACAAAATAGTCCCCTCTTTAGAAAGCTTAAGCCTTAGGGGTTCCAAAAGTACAAATTTTTTCAAGAAAGGATTACTAGAACACTTACTTGTAAAGAGAGAAGTTTGCTGAAATTTTTTGAGTTCTCAAACCCCTTTTTTGCTGAAAATTTTGGTGGAGAAGAAGAGAGGAAAGATGATATCTTTTTTCCTTTCTTTATTTTATTTTATTTCCTCATTTTAATCCACCTAATCTAACAACTTTGACCAATTTTGACATTTTTTGTCCCCTATGGCCGGCCACTCTAATTCGAAGGGTCTAATTGCACATTAAAGGCATCTAATTAATATTCTATGGCTTTTAGACACCTTTAGCTTATAACATGGAACTTTCACACTTTATACGATTTAGTCCTTTTTCGCGATTAAGCATGAAATCGCTAAAATTAAAGTACCAAAATTTTCGTGCACCTATATAATCATACTATAACTCATTTAATAATATAAAAATAATTTTCTCCAATCTCAGATTAGTGATCCCGAGACCACTGTTCCGACTAGCCCCTAAATCGGGCTGTTACAGACACCATCTACACACTTGGTCGACTAACACTGTCTTTCCTAAAGGACTCAATACAACCATGGATACTTTCGACATCTCAAATTTTAGACTTCCCGATTTAACCAATTCAGCATTGTAAGAATGTGAGGATCCGAGATCTATCAAAGCGTCAAAAAAGCGTTGAAAATAGAAGAATGATACATGATACAACATTGTCAGCATCACCCCCTCACGAGTCCGCACAACATATGCTCGAGTCGAGGCTCTAGCCTCTGACTGATGAACAATGGTTTCGCTCCCCTTTATCGAATCCCCTATTGATACTGTACTACCGCGGTTATTCCCTCAACCCCTAACTATAGGTGTAAACCTCTGGGTAGAGACAGAAGCAAAATGTTCCAATGTTCCATAATGAAAACAAGCTCGCAAAAATTTCTAGCATTCACCTCGATGCCTTTTCCCACAATGTTAACAATTCGGTAAATCAAAATCTCAAGCAGGACCTCGTACATTACCAACTGGTAAGAATGGTTGACAATCTCAATTCCTTTCAAACCTATCAAACTTTATGTTCGTTCTTTAGTTTCCACAAGAATCCCTAGTCCATTTAGGTAATGGATGTGAGCTAGTAGTCCTTGCGTGTTTTCCTACAACTCGAGTATGCTCTGTTTTCCTGTCGAGGCCCATGGCCTGCTCCATATTAGCACGCTCAATGAGGTCAGAAAATTCAGTAATTTGATGGGATACCAGTTGAACCCTAAGTTCATCATGCAAACCAAACAAGAAACATTTACAACTTTTAGCTAAGAAGGCACAAATTCTAAGGCATCTTTACTGTGTCGTAAAAACAAACGCTCATAATCAACTAAGACATCTCGTTTTATTTCAACAATGAGAATTCTCGCTTCCAATCCTCCATATATAATTCTCTGACATACTTTTTATGAAACTCAGACTGAGAGAATTCCCAATCAGCTCGACAGCAGGTATGTGGCATGTAACTGTTTGCCACCAAGTATATGTTTCTCCTTGTAGCAGAGAAACAACACAAATTACACATTCTCGCAAGGTGCATTCGAATTTTTGCAAACTCATTTAGTTGATTCTAACCAAACCTCATTAGTTGAGGGAGAAACCCATTTTAGTCCCAAAAATTCAATAGCACATACTTCCACAATTCTTTAATCGGGGCCCGTCGAACTACAAGCACAAGTACCATCGCATGAGTAGCTCCCGCAACTCTCTTGAAAACATCAACTATTGTATGAAGTATATTCGTCTGACCTTGTCCCTCGTTTCCCCCTCTATCAACTCTAGGTTGTTGGGCATCAGCTAAATCTACGCTAGATGCTACAAATTCAACCCTATTTTAATTTTCAGCGGAATGACTACTACTATGAACATCTTAATCAACCTAATTTTTGGCTTCTCCCGACATCTTTTAACTATAAAACAGAAAAATTTTAATCAGCATCTAAATTCGGACTCAGACTCGACTCAAATTTGGCATGCATATCTAAACTCGATTCTGAGCTCGATTTAGTCCGAGAATCAGCTAAATGATTCTTGCAACAACTTGCATGTACCATACGATAATGTGTATTTTGTGTTGTTTCTTTGTTGCAAAGAGAAACATATAAGTGGTGGCAGACAATTACACACCACATACTTGCTAAACAAGCTGATTGGGAATTCTTTCAAGCTGAGTTTCAAAAAATGTACATCAGAGAATTATATATGGAGGACTTGAAGCAAAATTTCTTATGGTTGAAACAGAACGAATGTAGTTGATTATGAGCGTGAGTTTCTATGACTCAGTAAATATGCCTGAGAATTTGTGTCTTCTAAAGCTAAAAGTTCTAAATGTTTTTGGCGTGGCTTGCATGATGAACTTAGGGTTCAACTGGTATCCCGTCGAATTATTGAGTTTGCTGACCTTATCGACTAAATGTAACACTCATCACTCGGTTCGATCACTGGACTCAAGTGATAAGATGTTATAGACGATTACAGAACAGTTACAATTCATGATTAAAATTTCATTTTACATATCAAATAATCACTTATAAACATATAAATCATGCAATACAATCAAAATTAGGTTTAAATCAAGCTTATGAAAGCTCTAAAATTAACTCGGTATCAATCAAGGATAATTTTGAAACTATTACAAAATGGTGGGAAATTTTGAAAAATAAGGGTCACACGGCCGTGTCCCCTGGCCATGTAAAAGGTCGGAGCCCTATGAAGATGTAAACACACAGCTATGTGGATAAACCATGTAATGGACTGAGGCCATGTGTAGCTGGAGTCACACAACCGCGCGAACAGACTGTGTAACTCACTATGGCTGTGTGGGCCTGAAATGCAATTAATCAACAATAGACACACGATTGTGTCACTAGCCATGTAACTAATTGAGGTCATACTTCTGATCCATGTGTGGCACACGGTCGTGTGGCAAGACACCATAAGTGACCTATAATTCCCAAAACATACCTAGGTAATTTCCATATACAAAGCACGATCTAAATCACAATGAATCCTACTTAAAACTTGTATATTATTCAATAATAAATCAATCAAATTACCACATTTCAAGCCATACCAATATCCTTCAAATGGATCCCCAAAACAATCAACATATCATAAATCAATTTAACCATTCAAGAAATCTCAAAATGGCTCAAAATCAACCTTATGAGCATGCACTAAACTTCCAAATCATTTCAAGCTCAACATAAGCATACCATTCATTTTACCTTACCAAATTAATAGCTCACCATCTAATCACCATTTAATTAACTAAGCGTACATGCCTAAAACTACTCAACAAGATCACCATCAACAAGATCATTACCAACACATATATATACACATGATATTCAAAAGACCAATCTCATCCAAAACATAACATTGTATAAAAATATGACTCCCTTAGGTACAAGCCATTAACAACTAAAACATTACCAACACTCTGAGTCCAGGATTTTCGTTGGATGCTGATGTTGACGGTCGAACAAAATAGAACCTAACCTGCACACGGGAAACAAAATCGTACACTGAGCATAACTCGGTGGTGTTTTTATAATCCAAATATTATAACATGACAAAAATCATTTGAATGCATGATTAAAGATCAAGTAGTGATATGCAAGTATCATTTCAATTAATCATTTCTCATCTCATCATCAATAATCTAATTCAATTCAAAAGTATAAGCTTATAATACTTTCATTTCATATTTATTTGCAATCCCAATTATCAGATACCACATTTAATTCCTGATTTTCTATCTCATGAATCTAAGGACTTGATCATCATTATTTTAATTATAATCATTTTGCTATTACCATTTATCTCCCTATTTACTTGACTCAGACTCGGACAGATACACGGATCCAACCAACACACCAGTTTGGCATCCAATGCCTCATCGGATAAATCTAAAGTAAATAGTTTGCGCCCAGCCCTCATCAATAAGTTTGACACCCAGTGTCTCATTAGTATTACAAAAGGAATTTCACTCCCAGTTCCTAATTGACCTGTATTCCAAGTAACCCTAAACTCTTCCTATCCTATGGCATGCCAACTATATCCGACTCTGCCCGAATAGTTAATGGGGTATCCATTACACATTTCTTTATGAATCAATATCTCAATTAACACGTATATTCATCATGAAATCAATGATTCATATATATGGTAGCATAGTTCATCTTAATATGAATCCAATTCCACATTTATATGAACATACAAATTCTTTTCACAAATATTCAATTTAGTCCTCATTAACATTATTCAATTTAGATCCATCCAAAACAACTCATTTATAAAAAAATGTCTCACCTTATGATCTTACCATGCACAAACAATTCATTATGCAACAATGCAAAGTGGTACGGATTATAGAAACACAAATCGTAAACTCTGAGCTATTCATCGATGATTTTGTGTTTTTCTTTTATTTTCGAGATATTTGAGTCGATGTTAGCTACGGATGAAGAGAAATAGAATAATTCATTAATATACAAGAAAATTCACATTCAATTGAAAATTTAAACAATTTTTTCATTTTATTCAATTTAGTCTCTAAAACCGAGACTAACATAACTTTTAATTCTAACCTCAAAAATTCAAGTTGAATTCACTAAAGTCCTTATTGAATCTCCTATTTCTCAGTTCTACCACAAATTTTGAAATTTATGCATTTTAGTTACTATTGAACAAATCATCAATTGACTTTATAATTTAGTCCTTTTTCAACTCCTAGCTTAAAATCTATCAAAATAGTACCTAAAACTTCAAATATCCAATAATGACAATTTCCTAAATCTTTAATAGTTCCAAAAATTAATACACGGGTCAGCTAGTTTAAGCTCTTAAGATTCTAAAAACATAAAAATTACAAGAAAATGACTAAATTGCACTAACCAATTTGTTGTCAAAACTTCAAAGCCTTAAGGATCGCCATTCTCTTTTCTCCCTTCACTTAGGTTCGAGTTTTGCACGAAATGAAGATGAGAATTTTTTTCTTTCTCCACTTACTTTCACCTTTATGTTTTATCATTTATTTAGTCCATTTTACAAATTTATTTTATTAAAATTTATAACATTTTCCCCTTAAAACTTAAGGCAACCGTCTACTTTGATATCTTAAGTGATTTAATTGTTGCATAAGTCCCTTATTCTTATTCTAATAAAAGATTATTGACAATTTCAACTTTTCACACTTTTAAGATTTAGTCCCTATACCATAATTACTTCCTAATTCGATAAAATTACCGATCCAAAATTTAATTCACCTGCAACATAACATTTACGGCCTCAGTTTACGGGAAGGGGGTTCCGAAACCATACTTTCTGACACCATTGACTTTCAAACCGTTACATTGCTTCTATCATCTTTCTTAACATTTTTGAGGCGGTTTGTATTCCGATGTCTTGTAAAAAAATTCGTATGTATAGCACCTTCCTCTCTCATCTCTTCCGGTCTCTTAATTTGAAAGTTAATGTTAACCTCGATCGTGTCATTACCTCTTTTCTCGATGTCTTGACTGCACATAGTTGCGGATGGATTAAGAGTGATAGAGAATGGGTTCATAATCTCGAAAGTGTTTAGAATGTTCAACAAGTCATCGTCGATCAATAATCGGAAGGCATGCCATAAGATGATGCACCTCAGCCTTCGATTGGGAATATTCCTGCTCTGGCACCTCCTCCTTCTCCACACACCCTTGCACTTTTTGATGTTATTTACGGTTTGTCATTGCATGTTGATGCTTGCTTTGATACATTAACAACCCATGTTAATGATTGGTGCAACCACTTAAAGGAGTAATGTAACACCCCTAACTCGTAACCATCGTCGGTCTAGGGTTAAGAGGCATTACCGGACAATCAAAAACTTTTACGAACATTTCGCATCATAAAGTATATCAACATCATATCATGGAAAAATACTAGCGTATAGTTCCTTAAAGAGGTCTACGAGACCTTAGACATGCATTTGAACGGGGTCGGGACTAAACCGAGATCATACAAAAATTTTCTAAAAATCAAACATTTTTCAAAGTTACAGAGGTCACACGCCCGTGTGGGCAGGCCGTGTGCCTCACACGGCCTCAGACACGCCCATGTGTCCGAGCCGCGGCAAAATAGGGCATACATACTGACTTGTCCACACGGCCTGAGACACGCCCGTGTGCCTCACCCGTGGTCGACACTGACTTGCACCACATGGCCAGTCACACGCCCGTGTGTCCAGCCCGTGGTCGAGTATGACTTATTTTGAAATACAACCACGAAGGAAACGGTCGAGCCACACGCCCGTGTGCTCAACTGTGTGGGCAAATATAGGCCATTTACAAGGCCAATTTGCCAACCACACTTTGGGTTATACCTACAAGTATTATACCAATTCAAATCATATCTCCAATGCAAACAAAACATACCAAAATGACCATCTTTTCTAGCCATTCAAGAACATATCAATCATACCAACTTATGTGCCATTTAGTTCAATCTAATCATAAGCATTTCTAAGTAGAATCCATCCTTCAATTTACCAATTCTTTATGACATCTTTTCATCTATAATAAACCAAATTTGCATCACAAAACATAGATCAAATATTACCATATGCACATCCATTTACAAGCCATATCACATAGCTTATACATACAACTCAAAACATCAACCATTTCAACTAGACTATACATGCCATACTTAAATAGTTACACTTTTAAAAGGTACCAAAATAGAGTTTGATAGTGTGGTGATGATCCTCGACGATCCCCGAGCCTTCCGTAGCTTTAACGATCTATAAAACAATGCAAACACACACAAAGTAAGCTTCCAAAAGCTTAGTAAGCCATATACAAATAAACTTATCATATAAACATTCATAATCATATCAAATACAAGATCATTAACATAACTCAATTGCAAATTCATAATTCTTCTTTGGCCCATTTGTTTAGTCATTGCTTACCAACAAATCATATCTCCAACTATCTCTTTTGATCAAAACACATTCATACATATATCACATTTTGTCTCAACAAGTCTATGTACATATCTCACTTATGCACATTCACGTATACTTACCTTTTATACTCAATCATAGCATACACTTCAAACGTACCTGAAATGATCATACATTTCACATGGTCTTTCATATCTCAGAATTTGCCCATTGAACCATTCGGAATCAAATAGGATACTCGAAATACTCGTACAATGCCAATGTCCCAGACGTGGTCTTACATGTAATCAAATATCGATGCCACTGTCCCAGATAGGGTCTTATACTAATCAAATATGATGCCAATATCCTAGACATGGTCTTACACGTAAATCTCAAATCGACGCCAACGTCCCAGACGTGGTCTTACACGATATAACATATCAGAAACCTATGTCATGACATATGAATCCTATCTATTCCTAAGGTTCGTACGGGACTTTTCAGACTTTGACACCTTGTCGATACTTTCTCGGATCTCATGTTTATATCTCCCGTAATCATTCATCACAATTCAATTTCATACGAACATAAATAAATCAATTCGAATACATTTATTTGTATATAGACTTACCTCGTATTCGGGATAAATGAACGGATTCCACTACTCGATCACTTTCGACTTTCCTCGATCTAAATCCGTTTTATTTGGTTCTTGATCTATAAATATTCAAATATAACTCATTTATTCACCAAATCATTCAATTTAATCCAAAAACACACATTTAGGGCAATTTACAATTTAGCCCTCACATTTTCACACTTAAGTCCCTATTTCTCAAAATCACAAAATACACAAAATTTCATATTACCCATGCTTGGCCGAATATTCATGTAATACATATAAGCCCATATATTTCATTTATTTCACATTTTAGTTCCTTAAAATATTATTTTCACAATTTAATCCAAATTACTCAAATTCACCAAAAATCCAAAGATAAAACATATTAATCTAACACATATATTTCATATTACATCAACTAACATCACAAAGCTCAAGCATTCATCAATGGCACTTTTCAAAATCATCATTAAATTCCAAAATTAAGGCATGGTTTTGTAGTACTCGAAGCAACGATTACAAAAACGTAGAAATTATAAAAAATCGAAGTAAAACATACATTAATCTAGCCAAAATGTGTGCCGAATACAATGAGAGCTTAAACCCTTCTTCTTTTTCTTATTTTCGGTGGTGGATGGACACAAATGATGATAAAAATGTTTTATTTTATGTTTTAATTAACTTATTATCACATTTACTAATTTACCCTTAATGAACTTATTATAAAATCATATAAAAATAGTCCTTAACCGTCCATCCCTAAATACAATGGCCTAATTATATTTTAAGGACTTCAAATTAAAAGAACATAACATCAAAGCACTTTAACAATTATCAAGGCACCTTTGCATTTTCTGCGATTAAGCCATTTTCTCAAATTAAGCACACAAATAATAAAATTAATTCATGAAACTTTCACACATATCAATTCACATACAGTAAACACAGGAAATAATATTAGAATGTTTTTCTAACTCGGATTTGTGGTCTCAAAACCATTATTCCAACTAGGGTCTAAATTAGACTGTTACAAGTAAATCTCAAATCTTTCCTCTTGCTTCCCTCTGACTCCGGACGCCTAGATTTCTTTGTTGACTTGTTACCCTTACGGTTATTGGCTTAGGAAATTTGATACTTTGCTACGTTTTTTAAATGTTTGTGAAACACCCCAAACTCGGCCCACGAGCCCAGATCGGATCTGGTATGTTCCTCGAGTAAAACGTTTTAATTTCATGTTTATTACTTCAGAAAATATGGGGTGGTTTTATAAAAATACCGAGTTGTTTTGGGGTTTAATATTTAATTCTAAAATTTTTGTGTTTAGGTGTCTAAACATTTAAAATTTATTTTTAAGAAATATTGCTTAAACTTTAAATTGATAAAATTCGGAATCATACTAAATAATTAAAATGCATGCATAAACATTTTTCTACTATGGCCTTATTACATCAAAGGAAACCCGAAATAAATCCAAAATACTTGAAAATAGAAAGTCCAAAATAAAATAATTTCGTGTTTGAGCATGGCCACCATCGAGCTCCTGCCGACCCGGTCCATCACCGAGTGTCACCGAAAAGATATCCCCGCGGGGTGAGTCAAACAGACTCGGTGTATGCGATCAACACTAAATCCCAACGATTTAGGCATAACAATTCATACATGTACAAATAGCAATTAAATATAATGATGCAATCCCGAACCCAAACCTAGATGCCATCCGCTACACATCACCCGTACCAACCATCACACCGTGGGGATTACTAAATCGACCCACCCATCCGCTACACATCATCGAAGGCTGTCGCACGCATACGACTAGCACATCGCCCTTATAAATTCGTGGCATAGCCACGGATAATATATTTTGTGACATAAGTCACCACATTCAGTTATTGTGACATGAGTCACCACATTCGGATTATGTGACCGAAGTCACCACATTCAGATATTGGGGTATAAAACCACCAATCACTTCCCCCTTCATAATCACCCATATGCCCCATGTCATACAAATCATGCAATTATCATGGCTTAGGCCTTATTTCACATTCTTATCAATGTTCACATACATGCCATATTCCACATGTTCATAACATTTATTAACATGATGTTAAGATTACGTACCTGAGTACTTTGTACCATTGCATGGTACCTTAGCCCACTTTTCATATTATTATTAACACATATATTAAAATAATACCGTAAATCAATCAAGATTTAGTGTGGGGTACACACCTAATATACTTATCGTTTTCACTGAAATCCCGAAAATCCCGATCTAACGCTTTAGATCCTTAATTCCTACATTTAGTCAATCGCTTAATGCTTAGCAAAAGCCTATTCGGCTATATGATCAAATCCCGAAGGATTATTGCAACCAAAATCCTTACCTTGCTGCCGATTTGATTACTAATC
Source organism: Gossypium sturtianum (assembly GCA_025698515.1). Classification (NCBI taxonomy): domain Eukaryota; kingdom Viridiplantae; phylum Streptophyta; class Magnoliopsida; order Malvales; family Malvaceae; genus Gossypium; species Gossypium sturtianum. The sequence goes on along the minus strand of CM046946.1, from coordinate 64,662,436 downwards.
AAATCCCAAAACGTTGTAGTATTTCCTCCTTAAAATCGGCTAACACTAGATCAATTGACTTGGTTAGTTTTCGGCTTTTGAATAAGTAAAAAACAGATCTAAGTCACTAAATAGGACCTTGGCCGAATATCACATGCACTTACCTTATGGATCTAAATATCCCGAAATAGCTACTTGATTATGGTATCTGCCGAAATCCCCATAGACATGTGTTAGATCCAAAACTAACATTTAATCACAATATATGGCCTTTGGCCGAAAACCACATGACTTACCTTAAGTCCCGAATGATCCTTGCTTGAAGTCGACAATAGGCAAATCCCGAAACCTTTTTCATAGTTTTGGCCAAAGAACTATAGTAGAGATTAGATCTTAGATTTCGACAAGCCTAAAAGAAAGAGAATGGAAACCCAATTTGGTCTTACCCCTACTAAAGAAATCGACAACACCCTTGTCTGTCACCAAAGAAGATTCGGCTTTGGGATTCAATGAACAATCGGCTAGGATCTAGCAAGTACTTAGTTTCGGCTTTTATGAACTTGTGAGAAGAAGGAGAGAAGGGTTGAGCAATTCGGCAATGGTGATAATCTTTGAAGAAGAAAAAGATGGAGAAGTCGGCTAGGCTTTCTTGAGTTTTTGGCTTTTGCCAAAAATAAAAGAGAAGAGAAGTGTTGCTAAAGAATTCAACAGAGGGAAAAAGAGAATAAAAGAATGAAGAATGGCCACCCTTTTCCCCTTTTTGCCGAAATTACTCTACCTAGAGCCCCCTATTCGGCCATGTAATATCCCGAGTTAGGGGCTATTTTGATTATTACATTGTTTGCATGTATTTGGCCTGCAATGTTGTGTTTCAATTGTTTTGGGGCTTAGTTGTAAGCTTGGTGTAAGCCTGAGTGGTTGGGGAAACTTTAGTTTTAAGCTTTAGGTGAGGGGAATTTGAATGAGTGGGGTTTATAAATATTTTTAGGAGAATGTTAGCACAAGAATTGAGCTAGTAGAGTGGCAAGTTAGGCGCCACTTGGAGCTTGGGTTTGGCGTCACTTGCAGGGAAGGAGGTCATGTGTTCAAGCTGCAGAAGTCTCATATTTTTGCTTCCATTTTGACGGCAGGGAGAAGAAGAAGTTGTGGGCAGTTCAATCTCTGCCATAGACCAAGTCAAATTGTTCAAATGGTGGGTGGAGAGTAAATTGTAGAGGTTGACTAGTTCAAACTAGTTTGAATTAGTGGTTGGGAGTGTTTGGAGGTAGTGGCCGAATGTTGGGTGCTTCATGGGAGGAGTGGCCGGTTTTGGTAAGTGGGTAAGTGGAGAGGGTCAAATTCTTTTGGCATTTTGGAGCATTTTCGGTCAAATTTGTGTAAGCCAAAATCCTTCTTTTGTCAAAAGCAAGCAATAAATTTCAAGTGAGTTTCTACATTTTCTTCTTGAAACCAAAAGTCCAAGCACATACTTGCTTAGAAAATTGCTTGTTTCTCTTGATATTCTTTGATAGTCGAATGTTCTCTTCCATCTTTCTTTCTTTTTCATTTGTGTAAACCGAAATTAGTACCCTATTCTTCTCATACTTTCTTCCTTTCTTCTCTTGAAACCTTGATAGCTGAAAGTTATTCCCCAAAACATTTTCTCCATTCCATCTTCTTTTCAAAACCGAAAGTACTTTCCTTCTTCTTCTTCTTTTTCCCATTTCGGTTATTGGCCGAATATTAACCCCTTTCTTTTCATCTTTCTCTTGTGTTCTCCTTCTTTGTGTAAGGCCGAATCTTCTTCTCCTTTTTGTTTAAGTCTTGGCCGAATATTGGTGTGGTGTGATCTCTCTTGTGTGTGGTGTCCAATCGCGTTTAGAGCAAGGTAAGTGGTTGGCCGAATGTTCATTTCTCTTCTCCCTTGTTCTTTGTCGATTTTGGTTTTGTTAAGAGCCGATTTTGGCCTTTGTTGATAGGAGTTAATCTTTTGTGTTGGAATCGATTTTATCATAGGGCATCCAGGATTTTGGAAGCAAGCAAGAGGAGTCGTCTTCCTCTGTTAATCGATTGGTAAGTGGTGGTAAGGGTTGGTTCTTTTAGTCCACTCTTTTAGTTTCGTTAAGTCAAAGTTTCAAAGGATTAATCTTTCCTCTTAATAGGGTGTGCCGTGTGCATAAAGAAGAACAATCGTTTGGTTCGGGATTTGGTAGGAAACCAAATCAAGTGTAAGGTAAGGGTTCAAACGTTAACCCCTTTGGTTTAATGGTTTTGGCCGAATGGCCTAGGTGCTAATCTCATATGTGGCCGATTATAGGAGCAAGATAATCGAGGGTCTTAGATCGGTTCCTTGGGATTAAGGCTTGCGTTTTAACAGGTGTGTAAACTAACACACTCTTTGCTTAGTAATATGCTTAATAATCTGATTGTTTAATAAAGCCAAACAAAGATGGTTGATTGATATGATACCCGATTGGGTATGTGCATGGATCGGGTAAGTCCGTTTCATTACGAGTTCTATTGTGGATATACTTGAGATCATGACCTATGATGTATGTGTTATGAGATGCAACATTAAACATGTAGCATGATTTGCATGATTTGCATACTTTACATGAGTCGATATGATAATGGGTGATATGAGAGGAGGGGGAATATGACATTCGTGTCTTTGGGACACCAGAGGTTTGGCACCTCATAGCGACTCGTCCCTGTTGTTAACACCACCGTGGGTTGGCCCCACTTTTGAGATATGGGATCGTCGCCAGTGATTTGTTATCACACGATGGGTTGGCCCCATCATTGGATTCTTCGTGACTTTGGGTCACCAGTGGTTTGGCACCACACTTATGGATATCGTGACTTTGGGTCACCAGTGGTTTGGCACCACCAGTGGTTTGGTACCACACGGGGTAGAAAAGGTGTTGTGGATGGCTAGGATTGGGTGCATTAATGACATTGCTCTGTATTGTGTGTGTTAGTATGTTGTATTAATCGGGAGGGGATTTATGCATCGAGTCTTGCGACTCACCTTCTCCCTTATCATTTAGGTGACACTTAGATCGCGGACATGGAGCCGGGTGGACTCGAGGTGACCATGCCATGAATAAAGTCGGTTTTGCAATCGATTTAAGCACTTGGTACTTTATTTCATTTATTTTCATTTGGTTTTGTTGGGATTGTAAATGGCCTTTTAAAATTATGCTTTGATTATTTATATGCTTAAAATTTGATTTCAATTTAGCCTTAATAAATTATGGGTTAATAATGGATAAAACTTGGAATGAAACGGTTTTCAAGACTACAAAGCGATATGTTTTAAACTTTACCAACGGGTATCACATTAAAATCTTTAAATGAACGCAACTCCAATATTTTCTAAACTTGTGATCTTCCACACTAAGTTCAAAATGTTTTTAAGTAACTAAAAGGAATTTCTCGGCCTTCTAAATGATAAAAACTTACTTTTCAACTAAGCTTTCAAATCCCGGGTCTTCAAAATGCACTACCGGTTTTAAAACAATCATGCCCAAGGTTTTTTTTTTACAAGTACGGATACATCAAAGAGTTTTCGTTAAACCTTTCACCGGAAACCTAACCTCTCAAATACGATTTTCCCCGTAACATACAAGATTCGGTCGTGGTGTACTGACCGGGTTTGGGGTGTTACATTTGTGGTATCAGAGCTAACTTCAAAAGCTCGGCTGTGGGCTCGAGGCCCAAAATGTGTTAAATTTTGGTTTTTAAGTGTTTTGTTTTAAAGTATATGGTTTGAAAGGCATGGCACCGAGTCTCCGGCACCAATCGCCTGTGTCGGTACCTCTTACTATTTCTTGTGATTGATGGGTGTGATATGATTGAAAGACTAGCAATAGTGGATTACTTTAGAAATCAAACCGATAGGACTCGTGGACTTGCGAAAACAAAACTTCTTTAATAAGAAATATTCATAAGACTTTGCTTTAAAAGACAAAGTGGAAAAGGTATCGATGCATAAAACTTCTAAATCGAGATAAGTCGAGATTTTAGTCATGAGCACTCGAGGTCGGGGTCGTAATACACGTGGACGCGGTCGGGGTAGGATGACGGTTTCAACCTGTAGGGTCCGGTCGTGGGTCGAGAATGAGATCTGCACCACCACCAGCCTAGAGGTGGTGAGTTTCGTGGATCGCACCGGATGACGCAGTTGTCACAGCGCGGCGCCGCGAGTCTTGAAAAGGGTAGTTGGAGTAGGTGGAGGCGCAGTGTTCGGAAATCGTGGCCGAGCGACTCGAGCAAATGGGGCGGAAGTATTTCGAGGTGTTTCGGTGTTGCTCTCAAAGACGGCCGAGTATTTGGGTGGAGGCGACGGAGCGGATCATGGATGATCTAGACTTGACCGCCGAGGAGAAGCCGAAAAGGGGTAGTATCGCTTCTTCGGGATGAGTCATACCGGTGGTGGCTCACGGTTCGGGGCGGTCTTTGCGAGAGGATCTTACTTGGGATTATTTCAAGGTCGCATATCGTAAAAGTACATTGGATCTAGCTACATTGATGAGCAACGAAAAGCATTTCGAGGGTGGTTCAAGGGAGCAAGTCCGTGTCTGAGTACGCAGGCGAATTCTTGAGATCGAGCCGGTATGCTAGGGGCATTATGGCTACCGAACACGAGAGGTGTGTTCGATCCGAGGATGGTCCGAGAGATGAATTAAGATCGCTGATTGATTCCACGCAGGAGCGTGAGTTTGCCGCCCTAGTTGAGAAGGCTAAGGTAGCCGAAGGAGTGAAGGAGTGCGTGAGGCAAAACGTGGATAGGAAAGAGACATAAGAGGAGTTTTGGATCTTACGGGTCATCGGGTAATCCTCGTAAAAGGGCTAGACAGAGTGGGCCAAATCGGCCTGGTAGGTCTGTTGTCGCTAATCGAGGACCCGCATGCAGTGCAACCGTTGTGGGAAATCTCATTGGGGAGGATCTTTGGACCGGTGGAAAAGGATGTTTTGAGTGTGGCTCATTGGATCATTTGTGTGAGAGACCGCCCGTGTAAGTTGGCTAGGATTCGGTCCGAGGGTCGTGGCCATACTCGATTCAGAATAATAGACCGCCACCGCAAAGGGGTCGTGGTAATGGCAGAGGAGGCAATGGTTCTCGCCGTCAGGGCCGCGAGCATCGGGTAGAGGTGCGGGTAGTTCCGAGGCAAGACTGGGTTGGTGTATGCGCAATGAGGCGCCGAGAGGAGGGCGGCGACCGGACGTCATAACCGTGACGTTTTTGATCTTTGGTTCTCCTTATACCGCTTTGATTGATGTGGGTTCAACGCATTCATTCGTTGCCGTGAGCATAGTAGAGACCATGGATTTAGACTCGAGACTACTTCTAGGCGGTGTGATGAATTAGCCCTCTAGGTCACTCTGTAGTTGTAGATAAGCTATATAGAGACGCACCCCTAGAACTCCAAGGGGTAGTGTTTGTGGTCGATGATCGATGGAACCGCCGCTTGGGGAGTTCGACCGATTCTGGGATGGACTGGTTGGTTAAGCACCAGGCGAGGTTGGACTGCGCGGCTAAGCGCATGGTTCTAAAGACGGCTGAGGGTGATGAGGTGGTCATGATAGGTAATAGAAGAGATTACTTATCCAACGTGGTATCTGCTCTGAAGGCTGAGAAGATGGTCGAAGGAATTTGTGAAGCATATGTGGTTCATGTGTATGCCTTGGAGGCTAAGGAGTCTTGTGAGAGAAGGTCCAAACGGTTAAGGAATTTGTTGATGTGTTTCAGAGGAGCTTCCGGGTTTGCCACCGGATCGCGAGGTGGAGTTCGGGATAGATCTGCTACCCGAAACTGCGCCAGTGTCTATTGCTCCGTATAGGATGGCGCCAAAGGAATTAGTGGAATTAAAGGCTCAGATCCAGGAGTTGTTGGATCGAGGCTTTATCAGGCCAAGTGTTTCACCTTGGGGAGCACCAGTACTCTTTGTCAAGAAGAAAGACGGTATGATGCGAATGTGCATAGATTACCGCCAATTGAATAAGCTGACGATTAAAAACAAGTATCCGTTGCCACGAATAGATGACTTGTTTGATCAGTTGAAGGGTGCTTTGGTATTCTCGAAGATCGATTTAAGGTCTGGGTATCACCAATTAAAGGTAAAGGAGGCGGATATCCACAAGACAGCGTTTCGTACTCGGTATGGGCACTACGAATTTTTGGTAATGCCGTTTGGGTTGACTAACGCACCGGCAGCATTCATGGATATGATGAATAGGGTGTTCCAGCAGTATTTGGATCAGTTCGTTGTGGTTTTTATCGACGACATCCTGGTGTACTCAAGGTCAGAAGAGGAGCATGATGCGCATTTGCGAGTGGTGCTGCAGATTTTGAGGGAGAAGCAGCTTTATGCTAAGTTTAGTAAGTGCGAGTTCTGGCTTAGGGAGGTGACTTTCTTGGGTCATGTAGTGTCGGCCGAGGGGATTAGGGTGGATCCTCGGAAGATTGAGGCAGTTTTGGATTGGAAGCCGCCTAAGTCAGTGGCTGAGATTCGGAGTTTTCTGGGTTTGGCAGGATACTACCGAAGATTTGTAGAAGGATTTTCGTTGATTGCAGCACCGATGACTAAGCTGTTAAGGAAAGGAGTTCCGTTTGTTTGGACTGAGAAACAGCAGGAGAGTTTCGACAAGTTAAAGAAGATTTTGACTGAGGCTCCTGTTCTGATTCAACCTGAGGCAGGAAAGGAATTCGCAGTGTATTGCGATGAATCACATACGGGATTGGGTTGTGTGCTGATGCAGGAAGGGAAGGTTGTGGCATATGCATCTAGGCAGCTGAGGCCACATGAGGTCAATTATCCGACGCACGACTTGGAGTTAGCAGCAGTAGTCTTCGCCTTGAAAATTTGGGGGCACTACTTGTACGGAGAGAGATCAATGGTCTACACAGATCATAAGAGTCTGAAGTACCTTTTGACTCAGAAAGATTTGAATTTGAGGCAGCGCAGATGGATTGAGTTGCTTAAGGACTACGGCTATTTGATTGAATATCATCCGGGCAAGGCTAACGTGGTGGCAGACGCATTGAGCCATAAGGTTGTATCGGACTTAAGAGCGATGTTTGCCCATTTGAGTTTGTATGACGACGGAAGTATTCTGGCAGAGCTGCAGGTTAAGCCTACTTGGGTTACGCAGATCAAGGGGAAACAGTTAGTGGATGAGGTTCTGAATGCGCGGAGGTTGCAAGTGCAGGATGGTGGTTTCGAGGGTTACAGTATGTCTAGTGATGGGGTGCTGTGTTTTCAAGGGAGAGCTTGTATGCGGGAAGGATATCGAGTTAAGGCAGAGGATTCTTCAGACGCCCATAGCAGCCCGCACGCTATGCATCCCGGAGGTAGCAAGATGTATAGGGATCTAAGAGAGCGATTTTGGTGGCAGTGTCCAAGAGAGAGGTGACAGAGTTTGTTGGAAAGTGTCCGACATGTCGCAGGTCAAGGTCGAACATCGATTGCCGTCGTGGTTGCTTCAAACCAGTGAAGATTCCCAGTGGAAGTGGGAAAGGATAACTATGGATTTTGTCGGTGGATTACCTCTTACGCCGAGCAAGAAGGACTCGCTTTGGGTAATTGTGGATCGTCGACTAAATCACTCATTTTATTCCAAAGTGAGGGTCGATTACTCCCTTCAGAGGTTGGCGAAGTTGTATGTGTCGAGATAGTGAGGTCGCACGGTGTGCCAAGATCAATCATCTCGGATAGGGATCCCGCATTTACATCAAGGTTCGAAAGCGTTGCATTAGGCTCGGGCACGCAGTTGGATTTCAAAGACGGCATTTCACCCACACCGACGGCATCGGAGAGGGTTATACTGAGATCTTAGAGGATCTGCGAGAGGTCGTGTTTTGGACTTCTTGAGGTAGTTGGGAGGAGTTTCGCCATTAATGAGTTCGCCTACAACAATAGTTATCAAGCAAGTATCAAGATGGCACCATATGAGGTGTTGTATGGTAGGAAGTGTCGCTCACCTACATGTTGGACGGAGTTGGGTGAACGCGATTGTTGGGACCAGAGTTGGTTGCAGAGGTCAAGACAAGGTTAAGTTGATTCAGCTCGGTTGAAGGAAGCTTCGGACAGCGCAGAAGTCTTATGCCGATCTCAAAGCGGAGAGATATAGAATTTCTTTGTGGGAGATCAAGTTTTTCCAAGGTCTCGCCATGGAAGAAAGTGTTGAGGTTCGGAAAGTAGGGCAAGTTAAGTCCGAGGTTTATTGGGCCGTATAAGGTACCGAGACGAGTGGGACCGAGAGCTTATCGCTTGAGTTACCAGCAGAGCTAAGTCGATTCACGACGTATTTCACGCTTCGATGCTTAGGCGCTATCGTTCAGATCCATCGCATGTCGAGCGGTGGAGGAGATCGAGGTAAACTGGATTTGACCATGGAAGAAGAACCGGTGCGATTCTAGACCGAGATGTGAAGGTTCCGCGTGAGAAAGTCGGTTCCTTTGGTAAAGGTGCTATGGCGTAAATCATGGCGTAGAAGAAGCTACGTGGGAACCAGAGGATATGATGAGGCAAACAATACCTCAACTCTTTTGACTGTAATTTCGAGGCCGAAATTATTTTTAAGGGGTAGAACTGTAATATCCGGGTTAGGGGCTATTTTGATTATTGCATTGTTTGCATGTATTTGGCCCGCAATGTTGTGTTTCAATTGTTTTGGGGCTTAGTTGTAAGCTTGGTGTAAGCTTTGAGTGGTTGGGGAAACTTTAGTTTTAAGCTTTAGGTGAGGGAGGATTTGAATGAGCTGGGGTTTATAAATATTTTTAGGAGAATGTTAGCACAAGAATTGAGCTAGTAGAGTGGCAAGTTAGGCGCCACTTGGAGCTTGGGTTTGGCATCACTTGCAGGGAAGGAGGTCCTGTGTTCAAGCTGCAGAAGTCTCATATTTTTGCTTCCATTTTGACGGCAGGGAGAAGAATAAGTTGTGGGCAGTTCAAACTCTGCCATAGACCAAGTCAAATTGTTCAATTGGTGGGTGGAGAGTAAATTGTGGAGGTTGACTAGTTCAAACTAGTTTGAATTAGTGGTTGGGAGTGTTTGGAGGTAGTGGCCGAATGTTGGGTGCTTCATGGGGGGAGTGGCCGGTTTTGGTAAGTGGGTAAGTGGAGAGGGCCGAAATTATTTTTGGCATTTTGGAGCATTTTCGGTCAAATTTGTGTAAGCCAAAATCCTTCTTTTGTCAAAAGCAAGTCGAAATTTCAAGTAAGTTTCTGCATTTTCTTCTTGAAACCGAAAGTCCAAGCACATACTTGCCGAAAATTGCTTGTTTCTCTTGATATTCTTTGATAGTCGAATGTTCTCTTCCATCTTTCTTTCTTTTCATTTGTGTAAACCTGAAATTAGTACCCTATTCTTCTCATACTTTCTTCCTTTCTTCTCTTGAAACCTTGATAGCTGAAAGTTATTCCCCAAAACATTTTCTCCATTCCTTCTTCTTTTCAAAACCGAAAGTACTTTCCTTCTTCTTCTTCTTTTTCCCATTTCTGTTATTGGCCGAATATCAACCCCTTTCTTTTCATCTTTCTCTTGTGTTCTCCTTCTTTGTGTAAGGCCGAATCTTCTTCTCCTTTTGTTTAAGTCTTGGCTGAATATTGGTGTGGTGTGATCTCTCTTGTGTGTGGTGTCCAATCGCGTTTAGAGCAAGGTAAGTGGTTGGCCGAATGTTCATTTCTCTTCTCCCTTGTTCTTTGTCGATTTTGGTTTGGTTAAGAGCCGATTTTGGCCTTTGTTGATAGGAGTTAAGCTTTTGTGTTGGAATCGATTTTATCATAGGGCATCCAGATTTTGGAAGCAAGCAAGAGGAGCCGTCTTCCTCTGTTAATCGATCGGTAAGTGGTGGTAAGGGTTGGTTCTTTTAGTCCACTCTTTTAGTTTCGTTAAGTCAAAGTTTCAAAGGATTAATCTTTCCTCTTAATAGGGTGTGCCGTGTGCATAAAGAAGAACCATCGTTTGGTTGGGATTTGGTAGGAAACCAAATCAAGTGTAAGGTAAGGGTTCAAACGTTAACCCCTTTGGTTTAATGGTTTTGGCCGAATGGCCTAGGTGCTAATCTCATATGTGGCCGATTATAGGAGCAAGATAATCGAGGGTCTTAGATCGGTTCCTTGGGATTAAGGCTTATGCGTTTTAACAGTGTGTAAACTAACACACTCTTTGCTTAGTAATATGCTTAATAATCTGATTGTTTAATAAAGCCAAACAAGATGGTTGATTGATATGATACCCGATTGGGTATGTGCACGGATCCGGGTAAGTCCGTTTCATTACGAGTTCTATTGTTGATATACTTGAGATCATGACCTATGATGTATGTGTTATGAGATGCAACATTAAACATGTAGCATGATTTGCATGATTTGCATACTTTACATGAGTCGGTATGATAATGGGTGATATGAGAGGAGGGGGAATATGATATCCGTGTCTTTGGGACACCGAGGTTTGGCACCTCCAAAGTGGTTTGGTACCACAGATTATTTTGTGACTTTTGGTCACAGAGGTTTGGCACCTCATAGCGTCCTCGCCCGGTGGCTTAGCACCACGGTGGGTTGGGCCCCACATTGATAATACGGGATTGACGCTAGTGATTTGGTATCACACGATGGGTTGGCCCCATCACTTGATTCGTGACTTCGGTCACCAGTGATTTGGTATCACATTCGGGTCTTTGGGACACCAGAGGTTTGGCACCTCATAGCGACTCGTCCCTGTGGTTAACACCACCGTGGGTTGGCCCCACTTTTGAGATATGGGATCGTCGCCAGTGATTTGTTATCACACGATGGGTTGGCCCCATCATTGGATTCTTCGTGACTTTGGGTCACCAGTGGTTTGGAACCACCAGTGGTTTGGTACCACACGGGGTAGAAAAGGTGTTGTGGATGGCTAGGATTGGGTGCATTAATGACATTGCTCTGTATTGTGTGTGTTAGTATGTTGTATTAATCGGGAGTGGGATTTATGCACCGAGTCTTGCGACTCACCTTCTCCTTATCATTTCAGTGACACTTAGATCGCGAACATGGAGCGGGTGGACTCGAGGTGACCATGCCATGAATAAAGTCGGTTGTGTAATCGATTTAAGCACTTGGTACTTTATTTCATTTATTTTCATTTGGTTTTGTTGGGATTGTAAATGGCCTTTTAAAATTATGCTTTGATTATTTATATGCTTAAAATTTGATTTCAATTTAGCCTTAATAAATTACTGGGTTAATAATGGATAAAACTTGGAATGAAACGGTTTTCAAGACTACAAAGCGATATGTTTTAAACTTTACCAACGGGTATCACATTAAAATCTTTAAATGAACGCAACTCAAATATTTTCTAAACTTGTGATCTTCCACACTAAGTTCAAAATGTTTTAAGTAACTAAAAGGAATTTCTCAGCCTTCTAAATGATAAAAACTTACTTTTCAACTAAGCTTTCAAATTCCCGGGTCTTCAAAATGCACTACCGGTTTTAAAACAATCATGCCCAAGGTTTTTTTTTACAAGTACGGATACATCAAAGAGTTTTTGTTAAACCTTTCACCGGAAACCTAACCTCTCAAATACGATTTTCCCCGTAACATACCAGATTTGGTCGTGGTATACTGACCGGGTTTGGGGTGTTACAGGCCAACTCTGCCTATTCTGATAACTTTATCTCTCACCTTTTTCAAATTAATAAAAATAATCCAACATTTATCCCCTATCTTAATTAATTATCACCATTTATCTCTTAAAAATATTAAAAGGATTAAAGCTCCTAAAATTTAGCCTTAGTGTCGTCCCTTGCTGCTCATTTCTACTGCAAAATAAAACCTTTATTTTGCTTCCCTTGTAACTCGATCCTTGGCCCTGAACTCATGCTTGTGGCGTCACTCACTGGGCTTTAAGTGGCGCCTCCTTGCCACTTTTCAAAGCCCATTTGTGTGTCATATTTCCCCTACAATTTCTCTTAAGGCTACTCTGCCTAGCTTCTTCTTTTGAATTTAAAATCTAATAATTTCTAAAGCATTCACTACACTCTAGGGTTCACAAAAATTCATAAAACACATTTAACACACACATAGACATGCTTTCACATTTATTTAAGCACAAATGCCTAAACCCAAAATCCAGGATGTTACAGTTCTACCCCCCTTAAAATAATTTCGTCCTCGAAATTACCTGGCTGAAATAAGTGAGGGTATTGCTGTCGCATTGCTTCTTCCGGCTCTCACGAAGCTTCTTTCGATCCATGATTACACCATAACACTTTGACTAAAGGAACTGACTTCCTTCGTAGCACTTTCACATCTCGTTCCAAAATCTGAATCGGCTCTTCCTCGTAGGACAAATTTGGCCTTAGTTCCACCTCCTCAACTGGTACTACATGAGATGGATCCGATCGATAACGACATAACATAGAAACATGGAATACGTTGTGCATCTACTTCAACTCCGAAGGCAACTCTAACTGGTATGCCACTGGTCCAACTCGCTTTAATACCCGATAAGGTCCTATAAACCTTGGACTTAATTTCCCTTTGCGACCAAATCTCATAACCTTCTTCCAAGGCGATACCTTAAGAAACACTTGATCTCCCACATCAAATTCTATCTCCTTTCGCTTAAGATCTGCATACGACTTCTGTCTGTCAGACGCTTCCTTTAACCGTGCCCGAATTACCTCAACTTTCTCCTCGGATTCTGCCACAATCTTTGGACCCAAAACTCGTCGTTCCCCCAATTCCGTCCAACACGTAGGTGTGCGACACTTCCGTCCATACAACACTTCATACGGTGCCATCCGAATACTAGCTTGATAGCTGTTGTTTTATGCAAATTCCGCTAACGGCAAATATTCTTCCCAACTTCCTCTGAAGTCTATCACACAGCCCCTCAACATATCCTCTAACACTTGGATTACTCGTTCTGACTGCCCGTCCGACTGTGGATGAAAAGTCATACTGAAGTCTAATCTGGTGCCTAAAGCCTGATGTAGTGCTTTCCAGAACCGAGACGTAAACCTTGGATCCCTATCCGAGATAATCGACACCGGCACTCCATGTAACCTCACAATTTCCGCCACGTATAACTTCGCCAACTTCTGTAAAGAATAATCAACTCTTACTGGGATAAAATGCACAGACTTTGTCAATCGGTCCACTATCACCAATACCGAGTCCTTCTTAGTAGGCATAAGGGGAAGCCCACTAACGAAGTCCATGGTGATTCTCTCCCACTTCCACTGTAGAATCTTTATCGGCTGAAGCAATCCTGACGGAACTTGGTGTTCAGCCTTAACTTGCTGACACGTCAAGCATTTCCCTACAAATTCGGTAACTTCCCTCTTAAGACCAGGCCACAAAAACTGTTCCCTTAGGTCTCTATACAACTTACTACCTCCAGGATGCATAGCATAGGGGCTACCATGCGATTCCTGAAGAATTCTCCGTCTTAAGTCCTCATTCTTCGGCATACAGACCTTGCCCTTGAAACACAATACTCCCTCGTCATTAATACTATAATCTTCCAACTCCCCACTCTGCACTTGCCGTAGCTTAGCACTTAGATCCTCATCCATTAACTGACTTTCTTTCACCTCATTCAACCATGTCGGTTTGACTTGCAACTCTGCCAACAAACTTCCATCGCCATACAAGCTAAGATGTGCAAACATTGCCCTCAGATCCGACACTACTTTCCGACTTAGGGCATCTGCCACTACATTCGCCTTGCCCGGATGATACTCTATAAAACAATCGTAGTCTTTCAATAACTCCACCCACCTTCGCTGTCTCAAGTTCAGCTCCTTCTGAGTCAACAGATACTTAAGACTCTTGTGGTCCGTGTAGATCACTGACTTTTCTCCATATAAATAATGCCTCCACACCTTAAGAGCAAAGACCACTGCCGCCAATTCCAAATCATACGTCGGGTAGTTAACCTCGTGTGGCCTTAATTGTCGAGACGCATAAGCGACTACCTTCCCATCTTGCATCAATACGCATCCCAATCCTGTGTGAGAAGCATCACAGTACACCACAAAGTCCTTCCCTGCCTCCGGCTGAATCAAAACCGGAGCTTCAGTCAAAACCCTCTTAAGCTTCTCAAAGCTCTCCTGTTGCTTATCTGTCCAAATGAAAGGTACTTCCTTTCTCAACAGCTTTGTCAAAGGTGCGGCTATTGATGAAAATCCTTCCACAAACCTTCTGTAGTAACCTGCCAAGCCCAGAAAACTCCGATTCTCTGCAACCGACTTGGGTGGTTTTCAATCCAATACTGCCTTAATCTTCTTAGGATCCACTCTTATCCCTTCTGCCGACACTACATGCCCTAAGAATGCGACCTCCTTAAGCAAAAATTCACACTTGCTGAACTTGGCGTAGAGCTTCTTCTCCCTTAACACTTGCAACACAATCCGGAGATGCTCATCATGTTCTTCCTCAGACTTGGAGTATACTAGGATATCGTCTATGAACACAACGACGAACCTATCCAAGTAAGGTTGAAAAACTCGGTTCATCATATCCATGAACGCGGCTGGGGCGTTTGTAATATCCTAAAAATTTGAGTATCATCTTATTACTTGTGTTAGCCGGGTATGATTTTATTGTGTGTTTAATATAGTCTAGTGAAGGCTTGGAATTATTAATGAAGCTAGAATAAATTTTTTTATTTAGTATTGAAAATTTAGTGAAGTGGATTAAGTGATCTTGACACTTAAGTAAATTTAAGTGTCTAATGTTAGCATAAATGAGCTAGTAGTAAAGTGGTGTTGGCGCATGAGTAATTGCATGAGGGAAGAGGTTCGAATCCCATGGATGGTAATAAGGTGAATTTTATTTTTGCATGTGTATGGCATGTGTCGGTCAACTCTAATTAAGGTAAGGTTGGACTATTTTCTTTTATGGATAGTAGACTAAGGGAAAAAGGCAAGTGATTAACTTAAGGAATGAAATCCTAAGCTTTTGGAATGATAAGGGGACATAAGGCATGGATTAAGGGATGAGGTTTGGAAACTTTTTAATGGCATTTTGTCCATGAACATGGATGGTTTTGTGGACTAAGGGAGGAGCCAATTTTTGTGGTAAGTTTTGGGAAAAGTTGGTAGCTTGGGAGAAATTTCATTTTGGCCTTTTTGCTCTCTCAAAAGCAATAGTGTTTCTCTCATCTTTTCCTCTTGGCCGAATATGCATAGTGAGGTTTGGGCATTCTTTTTGTGCAATTTAGTTGTCTAGAAAGCTTGTGTGTTTTTCTTTTGGAAACTGAAATAGGAGATCACTTGTGCGCTATTTTCTTTCTTGACCTAAAGCCGAAACCATTTGTGCATCTTCTTCTCTTTTACCTTGCTAAGGCCGAAACTTTTCTCTCCCAATCCAACCATTGCAGCAACACCTTAAACCTCCCATCTCTCTCTTCCATTTTATTTTTTTTCTTTCTCTTTTTCACTCTAGCCGAATTCTATTTGTTATATTTAATCAACCATAGCCGAATCTCCCTTCATCACTCAACCACTTTGCCGAAATTTCCCATTTTCCTTTTGATTTGTCTTGGCCGAATATCAACAAGGGTTAATCTCTTTTGGGTTCTTCTTCAATCGGTTTTGAGAAGGGTAAGTAGTGTTGGTTGAATTTCTTTGTTCCTTTATTCTTCTCTCTGTCGATTTTCATGTGAGCAAAAGCCGATTTTTGGGCAATTGTTAGCAAGATTCTAACCATTCATAGGAATCAATTTCTCCTAGGTTCTTCAAGACTTTGGAAGCAGTCAATCTAAGCCTCTTTTCTTTGACAATCAATTTTGGTAAATTAAGTGGTAAGGATCTATGTTAGTTCATTATTCTTTTAGTGGTTGAAAAGCCGAAGGCTTTTGAGACTAAGGTTTGTTGTTGGCCGAATGGCCTATGATATTGATCTAAGTGTTGGCCGAATATAGGAATCAAGGATCTAAAGTAGTAGATCGGGATTTTTCGGGATTTTTGGGGCTTTCAATAATTTGTTAAGTATATCGTGTGTACCCCACACTAAACTCTATTAGATTACGGCTTAAATTAATATGTATGCTTATAATAATGTGAATGTGGCTAAAGTACCATGCAATGGTACAAAGTACCCAGGTACGTTTTCCTACTCCTACTATGAGTATGAAATGAACCGATATGGCATATGTGAACATGATAAGAATGTGAAATAAGGCATGATTTTTGCATGATATGTATGACATGGGCATATGGGTGATTATGAAAGGGGAAGTGAATGTGGTGACCTCGGTCACATTATCTGAATGTGGTGACTTCGGTCACATAATAATTATCGGTGGCTATGCCACGAATTTATAAGGGCGATGAGCATGTCGCCCGCAAATGATCGCTTCGATGATGTGTAGCGGATGGAGGGTTGACTTAGTAGTCCCCACGGTGTGCAAAGTTGGTACGGGTGATGTGTAGCGGATGGTATCTAGGATTGGGTTTAGGTTTGCATCACTACTTTTATCTGTTATATATATATTTATGAATTAATATGATATGCCTGAATTATTGAGGTCTAGTGTTGGTTACACATTGAGTCTGTTTGACTCACCCCGTTGGGGAACATTTTCTTTCAGTGACGATCGGTGATGGACCGGGTAGTGGGAGTTTAGTGGTGGCCATGCTCAGCTTGAAGTTTTATTTAATTTTGGGACTTTTATATTTTATATTTTTGGAGTTATTTTGGGTATTGTTTTCATTTGTAATAAGGCCACTAATATTAAACTGTTGATGCATGTCTTTTAAGTTATTTTATTTTGATACGATTTTATTTAATTGAACTCAAATGAATTTTTTTTAATTTAGGACAAATTTTGAAATGGAGTAATATAGTTTTAAAAAAAACCTAGATTTCAAATAGATAAACTTTATTTCAACTCGAGCCTAACACAAATTAAAAATTTCCTTTCAAAACCAACCGAATTTTTCTAAAGTGCTCAAAAAGTTTTGAACCGTTTTACTTGAGGAACATACCAGATCCGGTCAAGGCTCGTGGGCCAGGTTTGGGGTGTTTCAGTTTGTTATCAGAGCAATGTTTAAACTCTCGGCCTTGGGTATAAAGCTCACAATGTTTTTAAAATAAGGCCCAAACAAGTCTTGAGAAAAACTTTTACAAAAGAGCAGTGTTTTCGGGCATGGTACCCAAGTCTCAGACCAAGTCCACTGTAAGTACCTCTATTTCATTTGGGTGATTTATAGCATGAACTGTAGAAGGGTAGAAATGGAACGTAGAATAGCATGATAGGTACTTAAACCCTAAGGCTAGTTTACCCCAACAATCACATAAGACTTAAGTGCCTAATTAAACAAACCTGTGAACTAAGTCGCCGAGTTAGGGTGTGGCAACCTTTGTGCGCATGTCTAGGATTGGATCCGGAAGAGCTTGGTACTTAAGCAAATCCTCGTGACTCACCTCCTCTTCACCGAATCCTACCAGTGCGTAGCTTCGGTTCACCCTAACCAAGAGGACTCGGTCATAGGCTAAACTCAATAACTAAAACCCGAAAGGGATTAGTGTATTTTCATAAAAACTTCAGTTTTAAATCACCAAATTACCCTTTTAAATGGTAGCGAATTTAGCTTGAAAATTTTTCCAAAATATTTCCGATTTACAAATTACTAAAATACCCTTGGCTATAAAATTACAAAAATGCCCTTAGTTTATAAAATGTCCATACTACTCACAGTTTCATTAAAATTTCCTTACTTTATAAAATGTTCAAAAACTCTATTTTTGCAAAATATTTAAATACTTCAATTTGGAAATTTTACTGAAATTACCCTTGTTTTACAAAATTACCAAAATGACCCCGATTTTCAAAATTCTGCACAAAACACCGATTTGGAAAACAAATTCTCAAAAAGAACTCCAAGTTTTGCAAATTTTAGAAAATACCCTTGATTTATTAAGATTTTCAATTTGACCTCGGTTTATTACCAAAATATCTGTAGGACAAATGACGAAAATACCCAGGATAGGAATAGACTGAAAAGGTTTGAATAATGAATGTGTGTTGTAGGAATATTGAATGAATGTGTTCCTCTGAATTAGGATATAAGACTTGAAACTTTGATTGATCGAAAGAACCACTATTGAACTTCTATTCAAAAAAAAAAATCTTCGCGAATATTCAGTGAAACAAGGACTAAATTCATAAAATTTCTTAATCAGATTAAAGCACGATAGTAGAAATGAGCTTTAGGGGACGTGGTCGTAACGTACGAGGATACGGTCGAGGCCGAAAGACCGTGTCAGAACCCGTTAGGTCGGGTCAAGGTTCTGAAAATGAGGTACCACCGCCACCACCACCGCCTGTTGTTGGTGCGGAACAGCAAGATCGACGGGGATGATCTTTGTATCGCAGCCGTGGCCGCGAAGTTCGGAAATGGTGGGTGGAGTAGGTGGAAATATGGGAACTCGGAAGTCTGCACCGAGCGACTCCGAGCCAACGAGTCGAGGTATTCCGTGGCGATCGGTGTGGCACCAAAGATACTGGTGAGTATTGGTTGGAGGCCACAGAGCGAATTATGGATGAGCTCGACTTGACCCCGAGGAGAAGTTGAAAGGAATGGTGGCGCTATTACGCGATGAGGCATATCGGTGGTGGTTAACTTGAGTTCGGGATGGCGCCACAGCTGAGGATCTGACCTGGGAGTACGTGAAGGCGGCGTATAAGAAAAAGTATGTCGGCACACGTTATACTGATGAACAGAGAAAGGCTTTTCTAGGGCTAGTTCAAGAGAACAAGTCCGTGGCGGAGTACGAAGCTGAATTCCTGAGGTTGAGCCGGTATGCTTGAGGAGTGGTGGCTACAGAGCATGAATGGTGGGTCCGGTTTGAAGACGGACTAAGGGATGATTTGAGGTTACTGATAGCCCCACATCAAGAACGTGAGTTTGCCGCGTTGGTAGAGAAGGCTAAGGTGGCCGAAGGAATCAAGAACACTGTAAGCGCGTAACTCGGATCGAAATAAGCAGAAAAGAGGTTTTGGATCGTCAGCATCGTGAGGAAATGTTCAAAAGAGGCCTAGAGCCGAGGGCCCGCGTGGTCGCAAGTGAGTATGCAGGAGGGTGATCGTATATGTTATCGGTGTGGGAAGATGCATTTAGGAGAGTGTTGGAAGAAGACGGGCGGATGCTTTAAGTTCGGTCTAAGGACCATATGATTAAGGACTGTCCCATTAAGATAGACGGGAGCCGCCCAACGGGCCAGAATATTAATCAGGCCGGTAGAGGTAGACAGCAGCCTCAGCGCGGTCGTGGTCCGAATGGTAGAGGTAACGGTGCTGGCAGAGGACGAGGAACACCGGGCCGAGGTGTGAGTAATACTGAGGCAAGATAGCCGGTCTAGTATACGCGGTTTGTCGAAGGGAGGATGGAAACGCACTGGACGTTATAACCGGTACGTTCTTTATTTTTGGTAAACCTTATGTTGCTCTGATTGATGTGGGCTCGACCCATTCTTATGTTGCATGTAGAGTAGTTGAAACTCTAGACATAGCCTCTGAACTTTCTAATAGGGAGATGACTGTAGTAAGCCCTCTAGGCCAAACTGTGGTGGTGAATAAAATCTTTTGGAGTGTACCTCTCGAGATTCAGGGAGTGAACTTTCCTGCTGACTTAATGGAACTACCCTTCGGGGAATTTGATCTTATACTTGGTATGGATTGGCTAGTGGAACATCGGGCTGTGTTGGACTGTGCAGCTAAGCGAATGGAGTTAAGGACCCCAGAGGACGAAGTGATAGTCATGATAGGAGAAAGGAGAAACTACTTGTCTAACGTAGTTTCAGCACTTAAGGCTGTAAAGATGGTTCAGAAAGGGTGCAAGGCTTTCTTAACTTTCATTAGTGCGTTGGATGCAAAGGAAGAAGGTGTTAGTGGAGTTAGAACTGTAAGGGATTTTGAAGATGTGTTTAGGAGGAATTACAGAATACCCGGATAGGGAAGTGGAATTTGGAATTGACTTGCTACCAGGAGCGACTCCTGTGTCAATTTCCCCCACCGAATGGCACCAAAGGAGTTGGTTGAGCTCAAGGCTCGGATTCGGGAGTTGCTTGATCATGGATTTATTCGACCCGGTGTGTGTCTCAGTGGGGAGCACCCGGTCCTGCTTTGTGAAGAAGAAGGACGGAACTATGCGTATGTGCATAGATTATCGTCAGTTGAATAAGCTGACCATTAAGAACAAGTATCCTTTGCCAAGGATAGATGACTTGTTCGATCAGCTGAATGGGGAAGCAGTATTTTTGAAGATAGATCTACGGTCGAGATATCATCAGCTTAAGGTGAAAGAGGCAGATATCCATAAGACGACTTTTCGAACAAGATATGGGCACTACGAGTTTTTAGTAATGTCGTTTGGGTTGACGAACGCCCCAGCCGCGTTCATGGATATGATGAACCGGGTTTTTTAGTCCTACTTGGATCGGTTCATCGTTGTGTTCATCGACGACATCCTAGTGTATTCCAAGACGGAGGAGGAACATGATGAGCATCTCCAAGTTGTGTTGCAAGTGTTGAGGGAGAAACAGCTCTATGCCAAATTCAGCAAGTGTGAATTTTGGCTTAAGGAAGTTGCATTCTTAGGACATGTGGTGTCTGCTGAAGGAATAAGGGTGGATCCTAGGAAGATTGAAGCAGTGCTAGATTGGAAACCTCCTAAGTCTGTGGCTGAGATTCGTAGCTTCTTGGGATTGGCAGGCTACTACAGAAGGTTTGTAGAAGGGTTCTCATCGATCGCCGCACCTTTGACAAAGTTGCAAAGGAAGGAAGTACCTTTCGTATGGACGGATAAGCAACAAAAGAGCTTTGAGAAGCTTAAGGAAGTGTTGATCAAGCTCCAGCTTTGATTCATTTGAGGCGGGGAAGGATTTTGTGGTGTATTGTGACGCTTCTCATACAGGATTGGGATGCATGTTAATGCAAGATGGAAAGGTAGTTGCTTATGCATCTCGGCAATTGAGGCCTCATGAGGTTAACTATCCGACACATGACTTGGAATTGGCGGCAGTGGTCTTTGCTCTTAAAGTATGGAGGCACTATCTTTATGGAGAAAAGCCAGTGATCTACACTGACCATAAGAGCCTTAAGTACCTGTTGACTCAGAAGGAGTTGAACTTGAGACAACGAAGGTGGGTGGAGTTACTGAAGGACTATGATTGTTCCATAGAGTATCACCCGGGCAAGGCGAATGTAGTGGCAGATGCCCTAAGTCGAAACGTGGTGTCAGATCTAAGGGCGATGTTTGCACATCTGAGTTTGTATGACGATGGAAGTCTACTAGCAGAGTTGTAAGTCAAGCTGACATGGTTAAATGAGGTAAAAGAGGGTCAGTTGGTAGATGAGGATATAAGTGCTAAGATGCGGCAAGTGCAGAATGGTGGTCTAGAGAATTACAGTATGTCCGGTGATGGAATATTGTGTTTCAAGGGAAAGGTCTGTATGCCGAAGAGTGAGGAGCTTAGGCAGAAGATTCTTCGGGAGTCGCATAGTAGCCCTTGTGCTATGCATCCCGGAGGGACTAAGTTGTACAGAGACCTAAGGGAACAGTTTTGGTGGCCTAGTCTAAAACGGGAAGTTACAGAATTTGTTGGCAAGTGTTTGACATGTCAGCAAGTTAAATTTGAACATCGAGTTCCGTCGTGGTTACTTGACCAATCAAGATTCCACAGTGGAAGTGGGAGAGAATTACCATGGACTTCGTTAGTGGGCTTCCCCTTACGCCTACCAAGAAGGACTCGGTATGGGTAATAATGGAACGTTTGACCAAGTCTGCACATTTTATTCTGGTAAGAGTCGACTATTCCTTGTAGAAGTTGGCAAAATTATATGTGGCGGAAATTGTAAGGTTGCATGGAGTGCCTGTATCTATCATTTCGGATAGAGACCCAAGGTTTACTTCTCAGTTTTGGAAAGCGCTACATCAGGCGTTAGGCACTAAATTGGATTTCACTACGGCATTTCATCCACAGTCGGACGGCCAGTCTGAGCGAGTAATCCAAGTGTTAGAGGATATGTTGAGGGGTCGTGGTGATAGACTTCAGAGGAAGTGGGAAGAATTTTTGCCTTTAGCGGAATTTGCTTACAACAACAGTTACCAAGCGAGTATTCGGATGGCATCGTACGAAGCACTATATGGACAGAAGTGTCGCACTCCTATGTGTTGGACGGAATTGGGGGAACGTCAAGTTTTGGGTCCTGAGATGGTGGCTGAATCCGAAGAAAAGGTTAAGGTAATTCAGGCTCGATTAATGGAGGCATCTGACAGGAAAAAGTCGTACGCAGACCTTAAGTGGAAGGATATAGAATTTGCTGTGGGGGATCAAGTGTTCCTAAAGGTTTCACCTTGGATGAAGGTGATGAGATTTGGTCGCAAGGGAAAGTTAAGTCCTAGGTTTATAGGACCTTATCGGGTTTTGAAGCGGGTTGGACCAGTGGCATATCAGTTAGAGTTGCCTTCGGAGTTGAAGCAGTTGCATGATGTGTTCCATGTCTCCATGCTTAGACGCTATCGCTCTGATCCATCGCATGTCGTAGTAGTAGAGGAAATAGAGGTGAGCCCAGATCTGACGGTGGAAGAGGAACCAGTGCAGATTCTAGATCGAGATGTGAAAGTGTTGCGCAGGAAGTCAGTTCCATTAGTGAAGGTATTATGGCGGAACCATGGCGCAGAAGAAGCTACGTGGGAACCGGAGGATGTGATGAGACAACAGTTTCCTCAACTCTTTTGATTAGGTAATTTCGAGGACGAAATTTTCTTAAGGGGGGTAGAATTGTAATATCCTAAAAATTTTAGTATCATCTTGTTACTTGTGTTAGCCGGGTATGATTTTATTGTGTGTTTAATATAGTCTAGTGAAGGCTTGGAATTATTAATGAAGCTAGAATAATTTTTTTTTTTTTAGTATTGAAAATTTAGTGAAGTGGATTAAGTGATCTTGACACTTAAGTAAATTTAAGTGTCTAATGTTAGCATAAATGAGCTAGTAGTAAAGTGGTGTTGGCGCATGAGTAATTGCATGAGGGAAGAGGTTCGAATCACATGGATGGTAATAAGGTGACTTTTATTTTTGCATGTGTATGGCATGTGTCGGTCAACTCTAATTAAGGTAAGGTTGGACTATTTTCTTTTATGGATAGTAGACTAAGGGAAAAAGGCAAGTGATTAACTTAAGGAATGAAATCCTAAGCTTTTGGAATGATAAGGGGACATAAGGCATGGATTAAGGGATGAGGTTTGGAAACTTTTAATGGCATTTTGTCCATGAACATGGATGGTTTTGTGGACTAAAGGAGGAGCCGATTTTTGTGGTAAGTTTTGGGAAAAGTTGGTAGCTTGGGAGAAATTTCATTTTGGCCTTTTGCTCTCCCAAAAGCAATAGTGTTTCTCTCATCTTTTCCTCTTGGCCGAATATGCACAAAGTGAGGTTTGGGCATTCTTTTTGTGCAATTTAGTTGTCTAGAAAGCTTGTGTGTTTTTCTTTTGGAAACCGAAATAGGAGATCACTTGTGCACTATTTTCTTTCTTGACCTAAAGCCGAAACCATTTGTGCATCTTCTTCTGTTTTACCTTGCTAATGCCGAAACTTTTCTCTCCCAATCCAACCATTGCCGCAACACCTTAAACCTCCCATCTCTCTCTTCCATTTTATTTTTTTTCTTTCTCTTTTTCACTTTAGCCGAATTCTATTTGTTATATTTAATCAACCATAGCCGAAACTCCCTTCATCACTCAACCACTTTGCCGAAATTTCCCATTTTCCTTTTGATTTGTCTTGGCCGAATATCAACAAGGGTTAATCTCTTTTGGGTTCTTCTTCAATCGCTTTTGAGAAGGGTAAGTAGTGTTGGCCGAATTTCTTTGTTCCTTTATTCTTCTCTCTGTCGATTTTCATGTGAGCAAAAGCCGATTTTTGGGCAATTGTTAGCAAGATTCTAACCATTCATAGGAATCAATTTCTCCTAGGTTCTTCAAGACTTTGGAAGCAGTCAATCTAAGCCTCTTTTCTTTGACAATCAATTTTGGTAAATCAAGTGGTAAGGATCTATGTTAGTTCATTATTCTTTTAGTGGTTGAAAAGCCGAAGGCTTTTGAGACTAAGGTTTGTTGTTGGCGGAATGGCCTATGATATTGATCTAAGTGTTGGCCGAATATAGGAATCAAGGATCTAAAGTAGTAGATCGGGATTTTTCGGGATTTTTTGGGGCTTTCAGCGAATTTGTTAAGTATATCAGGTGTGTACCCCACACTAAACTCTATGAGATTACGACTTAAATTAATATGTATGCTTATAATAATGTGAATGTGGCTAAAGTACCATGCAATGGTACAAAGTACCAGTGCACGTTTTGTACTCCTACTATGAGTATGAAATGAACTGATATGGCATATGTGAACATGATAAGAATGTGAAATAAGGCATGATTTTTGCATGATATGTATGACATGGGCATATGGGTGATTATGAAAGGGGAAGTGAATGTGGTGACCTCGGTCACATTATCTGAATGTGGTGACTTCGGTCACATAATAATTATCTGGTGGCTATGCCACGAATTTATAAGGGCGATGAGCATGTCGTCTGCGGCGGCGCGCTTCGATGATGTGTAGCGGATGGAGGGTTGACTTAGTAGTCCCCACGGTGTGCAAAGGTTGGTACGGGTGATGTGTAGCGGATGGTATCTAGGATTGGGTTGGGTTTGCATCACTACTTTTATCTCATTATATATATATTTATGAATTAATATGATATGCCTGAATTATTGAGGTCTAGTGTTGGTTACACATTGAGTCTGTTTGACTCACCCCATTGGGGAACATTTTCTTTCAGGTGACGATCAGTGATGGACCGGGTCGGCGGGAGTTTAGTGGTGGCCATGCTCAGCTTGAAGTTTAATTTAATTTTGGGACTTTTATATTTTATATTTTTGGAGTTATTTTGGGTATTGTTTTCATTTGTAATAAGGCCACTAATATTAAACTGTTGATGCATGTCTTTTAAGTTATTTTATTTTGATATGATTTTATTTAATTGAACTCAAATGAATTTTTTTTAATTTAGGATAAATTTTGAAATGGAGTAATATAGTTTTAAAAAAACCTCGATTTCAAATAGATAAACTTGATTTCAACTCGAGCCTAACACAAATTAAAAATTTTCTTTCAAAACCAACCGAATTTTTCTAAAGTGCTCAAAAAGTTTTGAACCGTTTTACTTGAGGAACATACCAGATCCGGTCAAGGCTCGTGGGCCGGGTTTGGGGTGTTTCAGCATTCGTCAACCCAAACGGCATTACTACGAACTCATAATGCCCGTATCTTGTTCGGAAAGCTGTCTTATGGATATCTACTTCCTTCACCTTAAGTTGATGATATCCGCACCTTAGGTCTATCTTTGTGAATACCACGCTCTTCAGCTTGATCGAACAAGTCATCTATCCTTGGCAACGGTACTTGTTCTTGATGGTCACTTATTGGTGGCGATAATCTATGCACATGCGCATAGTTCTGTCCTTCTTCTTCACGAACAAGATCGGTGCTCCCCATGGAGACACACTGGGTCGGATAAACCCACGATCAAGCAACTCTTGAATTTGAGCCTTGAGCTCAACCAATTCCTTCGGTGCGATTCTATACGAGCGATAGATACCGCGCCTGCCTCCAGCAAAGCAAGTCAATTCGAACTCCACCTTCCTATCAGGGGGTATTCTAGGTAATTCCTCCGGAAAGACATCCACAAATTCCCTTACTGTTCTAACCCCTTCAACACTTGTTTCCTTAGTGTCCAAGGCACTGACCCACATCAGAAAAGTCGGACATCCTTTCCTTACCATCTTCTCCGCCTTAAGAGCGGATACTACATTCGACAAATAGTTCCGTCTTTCGCCCATCACCACAACTTCCTTATCGTCGGGAGTT
The DNA here is from genome assembly GCA_025698515.1 of Gossypium sturtianum. Classification (NCBI taxonomy): domain Eukaryota; kingdom Viridiplantae; phylum Streptophyta; class Magnoliopsida; order Malvales; family Malvaceae; genus Gossypium; species Gossypium sturtianum. The sequence goes on along the minus strand of CM046946.1, from coordinate 64,636,537 downwards.
CTCAACGACATGCGTTTAGCGGCACAATCCACATTCGCACGATACTTCACTAACCAATCCATGCCTAAGATTAGATCAAATTCCCCGAATGGTAGTTCCACTAAGTCAGCTGGGAACTGCGTCCCTTGAACTTCTAAAGGCACTTCCTTAAAGAGTTTATCTACTATCACTGATGCCGCCTAAAGGACTAAGTACATTCATCTTCCTAGGCAGTCTCAAAGTTCACATGCAAAGTTTGAATACTTTACTAGCAACATAGGAATGAGTTGACCTATGTCTATCAAAGCAATAAAGGGTAACTCTGAAATAAGGAACGTGCCGTTATAACATCGGGTGCATCGCCGTCTTCCCTCCGATGAAGCTGCATATACGACGGTCTGGTTGTCTAGCCTCCGTATTACTAACACCTCTACACGGTGTTCCACGTCCTCTTCCAGCACCATTTCCTCTGCCATTCAGACCACGACCCCGCTGAGGCTGCTGTCCCCCTCTTCCAGCTTGATTAGAACCTTGACCTATTGGTCGGCCCCCGTCTATTTTTATAGGACAGTCCTTAATCATGTGGTCCTTGGACCCACACTTGAAACATCCCCTTGTCTTCTTCCAACACTCTCCTAGGTGCCTCTTCCCACACTGATCACAAGTACGATACTGCCCTCCTGTCATAACTTGCTGACCTCGCGGCCCATCAACTCTGGGCCTCTTCTGCGCATTCCCAGATGACCCTGACGACCCAAAACCTCTCTTTTGCCTGTTCCGATCCGTATTCTGCCTTACAGATTCCTTAACTCCTTCGGCTACCTTAGCCTTTTCCACCAACACGGCAAACTCTCGCTCCTGCTGCGGAGCTATCAACAACCTTAGATCATCCCTAAGGCCGTCCTCAAATCGGACACATCGCTCATGCTCCGTAGCCAAGATACCTCGAGCATACCGGCTCAACCTTAAGAATTTAGCCTCGTACTCCGCTACGGACTTGTTCCCTTGAACCAGCCCCAGAAATTCCTTCCTCTGTGCATCAGTATAACTAATTCCAACATACTTCTTCCGTACGCGCGGTTTAACATACTCCCAAGTGAGATCCTCGGTGTGGCACCATCCCGAATCGTGAGCCACCATTGATATGCCTCATCACGAAGTAGCGACACCATTCCTTTCAGTTTCTCCTCAGCGGTCAGATCCAGCTCATCCATAATTCGTTCTGTCGCTTCCAACCAATACTCAGCCGTATTGGGTGCCACACCAGATACACCACGAAACACCTCAGCCCCATTGGCTCGGAGTCGCTCGGGTGTGATTTACGAGCTCCCATACCTCTACCGCTCCACCACCATCTCAAGAACTCGCAAAGATTGCTCGTGATCTCGCATCATCCCCGTCGATCTATCGCTCAACACCAACAAGCGGTGGTGGTGGGGTAGTGGTACCTCATTTTCGGACCCTTGTCCAGACCTAACGGGTTCCGATATGGTCATTCTGGCTCTACCACGTCCTCGCACATTACGACCGCGCCCCCTAGAACTTATTTCTACGACCGCGCTTTAATCTATTTTAAGGAATTTTATGCATTAGTCTTTTGTTCCATAGATTATCCGCGAAGAAATTTTATGAAAAGAAGTTTAATGGCAGTTATTTCGATCATTTCAAAGTTTCAAGTCTTCTATCCTAATTTAGAGAAGCACATTCATTCAACACACATTCATCATTCAAACATTTTCGTCTTATTCCTATCCTAGGGGTATTTTCGTCATTTCACCTACAGGGGTATTTTGGTAATAAATCGGGGTCGATTTGAAAATTTTGAAAATCAAGGGTGATTTCGTAAATTTTCCAATTCAGGGTTCCTCGGTGATTTTATGAAATAAGGGTATTTTGGTAATTTTGAAATCTGGGGGTATTTCGGTAATTTTTTTTTCAAACTAGGGTAGCTGGTCCCTTTCAGGTTTTAATTATGGGGTTTAGCCCATCAACGAGTCCTCATAACTATGGTGAATAGTCACCACGCACCAGGTAGGATTTCAGCGAAGAGGAGGTGAGTCGCTAGGACTGCTTAAATACCAAGCTCTCCCTGAATCCACTCCTAGGCATGCGTCTGCCTATTGCCACACCCTAACTTGACTAAGGTGAGCAGTCACTACGCACTGTAGGATTCCAAACAAGAGGAGGTGAGTCACTAGGACTGCTTAAATACCAGGCTCTTCCGGATCCAATCCTAGACATGCGTATGACGGTTGCCACACTCTAGTCTTGCGGCTCGTTAACGGGTTTGTTCAGTGAAATTAAGTCTTATGAAAATTTAAGAAGTGGTGTAAACTAAGCCTATAGTCCATCAGAGTCTTGTTAAACTAGTCTACGTCCTATAAAGCCCATAAAGCCCACATGTATATCACACAATGGTTTAGGGTACTTACCTGGCGGACTTGGGCCGGAGACGCAGGTGCCATGCCGAGCTAACAGACCTGTTATCCTTTAAAAAAACATATATGTTTCAAAAGCCCATTTTTAGAAAACGTTTTGAGCCCAAAAACCCTAGAGCCGAGTTTTGAACCTGGCCCTGATACCAAAATTGAAACACCCCAAACCCGGCCCACGAGCCCAGACCGAATCTGGTATGTTCCTCGAGTAAAACATTCTAATTTCATGTTTATTATTTCGGAAAATTTGGGGTGGTTTTATACAAATACCGAGTTGTTTTGGGGTTTAATCTTTAATTCTAAAATCGTTTGTGTTTAGGTGTCTAAACATTTAAAATTTATTTTTAAGAAATATTGCTTAAACTTTAAATTGATAAAATTCGTATCATACTAAATAATTAAAATGCATGCCTTTGGCCGAAAACCACATGACTTACCTTAAGTCCCGAATGATCCTTGCTTGAAGTCGACAATAGGCAAATCCCGAAACCTTTTTCATAGTTTTGGCCAAAGAACTATAGTAGAGATTAGATCTTAGATTTCGACAAGCCTAAAAGAAAGAGAATGGAAACCCAATTTGGTCTTACCCCTACTAAAGAAATCGACAACACCCTTGTCTGTCACCAAAGAAGATTCGGCTTTGGGATTCAATGAACAATCGGCTAGAATCTAGCAAGTACTTAGTTTCGGCTTTTATGAACTTGTGAGAAGAAGGAGAGAAGGGTTGAGCAATTCGGCAATGGTGATAATCTTTGAAGAAGAAAAAGATGGAGAAGTCGGCTAGGCTTTCTTGAGTTTTCGGCTTTTGGCAAAAATAAAAGAGAAGAGAAGTGTTGCTAAAGAATTCGGCAGAGGGAAAAAGAGAAGAAAAGAATGAAGAATGGCCACCCTTTTCCCCTTTTTGCCGAAATTACTCTACCTAGAGCCCCCTATTCGGCCAACTCTCCCTATTCTGATAACTTTATCTCTCACCTTTTTTAAATTAATAAAAATAATCCAACATTTATCCCCTATCTTAATTAATTATCACCATTTATCTCTTAAAAATATTAAAAGGATTAAAGCTCCTAAAATTTAGCCTTAGTGCTGTCCCTTGCTGCTCATTTCTGCTGCAAAATAAAACCTTTATTTTGCTTCCCTTGTAACTCGATCCTTGGCCCTGCAGTCATGCTTGTGGCGTCACTCACTGGGCTTTAAGTGGCGCCTCCTTGCCACTTTTCTAAGCCCATTTGTGTGTCATATTTCCCCTACAATTTCTCTTAAGGCTACTCTGCCTAGCTTCCTCTTTTGAATTTAAAATCTAATAATTTCTAAAGCATTCACTACACTCTAGGGTTCACAAAAATTCATAAAACACATTTAACACACACATAGACATGCTTTCACATTTATTTAAGCACAAATGCCTAAACCCAAAATCCAGGATGTTACAGTTTGATTCATGATACTTTATTTGGTACTATGCATGCTTCATAATGTTATGCTTTGGAAACTTTGCCTTTTATTATTATATGTTGTTGCTATTTAGTTTCTTTTACTATTGTCTCTTGTTCTATCTTGTTTCTGTTTCTCCCCTCATTTTTCAAATGCTTGGTTGTCTTTGATATTACAAAAAGGGTGGGATAAAAAGTAAAATTTGCAAATGTATGCTTTTATACAAGAAAAAGAGCTTATTTTCTAAATTTATGGTTTGAAACATAGAATTTTTTTTCTTTTCAACTTGTCATTAAAAATGCCTTCATTATTAAAGTGGAAAATCAATTAAAAAATTCTTTTAAAAATGTCTTCATCAATTATTTTTTAAGGGGGAGATTGTTATATTTGAGTAAATGGGAGTTAGCAATTTTTTTCAATGGTTTTTTTATATCAAAAAGGGGGAGATTGTTAGCCCTATTTTTTAAAATGTTTTGATGTAACAAAGTCAAACTATAAACTTTCACTTGGTAAAATTTTCAATCAATTGATATAATATTTTAAAATTATATTCAAAGTGTTTACAAACTCAAGCTAATAAAAAAAAAGACTACGAAAAATCTCAATTCAAAACCAATTTGACCAAGTTTGGAGACTTCTACCAATACAAGTGTACACATGTATAGATAGAAGCAAGTTAGAGAGCACCCCAAGCTTTCCTTTAGACTTCTACGGATAATTAAGGGCTCTTCTATCAAAACTTGGGTTGTTATACTGATACCTGGGGACACTTCTACCGATAAAAGTAAGTTAGTGAGGATTTTTTGTTTCCCCAAACCTTTTACCGATACAACTGTTGACACACAATTCACAAACCTTGAAACCCTTAGACTTCTATCGATACAAGCACACTTCTACTGGTAGATCAAGCTCCAACGGTCACTTTTTCAAAGAGTTCTATCAACACAAGTCCAGTTGTAAAGAAATAAGTTGCCTACAATATGCAATTAATGCTTGAATTTATTACTGCAACAAATCTAATTTACTCTCAATGTCTCCAAATCACAAAAAGGTTGTTAGAAGGTATAAATACTAGTTAATAACTCCATATTGAAGATAAGAAACAAGTTCTTTAAAATCAATTGTACAAATGTCCAATCTTTTCATTGATGTTCTCTTTGCTCTTTGCAAGATGTTGTTAGAAATTAAAATGTAAATTAATTAAAGTAGAAGATATGAGAAATTTTTAAAATAAATTAATTAAAAGTGCCAACCTAAATAAAAATAATTTATTATATAAAGATTTTTGAAAGAGTTGTGAATTTCATTATCCATGTATGCAAATTATTTTTTAAAATTAACTTTTACTTTTATTTATTTATATTTACATAAAAAAATGTATTTCCATGGAAAAGTAAAAAAAAACGATATTGTAGTTAAATAAAAAAATATAATTAAATTAAATAAAGTTAGAAAATGCTATAGTTGTTATAAAACTAAGTAAACACAAAAGTGAAAGGATAACTTTATTTTTACTTCGGATCCCATAATCTTATACATGCCATCTATTTATAAGATTTATATTAGCATAGGCTACAAAAACATAAATAAGAGAATTAAGGCACCCCAGAAATTCTTTAACAGTTACAAAAGAAAAAATTCTTGGCGGTTATGGGTGTTGTATGGACATCCATTTATCAATGGATTTATAACACTCCACCTTATTTTAATCATAAATTTCACAAGGTTTACAATTTAGTCCTTAGTATCATGAACATTTAATATTTACTCTAATTTCACTTAAAATCACTTTATGTTTAGTTCACTACCATATTACACTTCAATTAAACCTTTTATCATAATATTTTATTTCACATATCAAATTAGTTTATACTTTATTTTAAAGTTTACCACAAATTTCGTAGAGTTTACATTTTAATCCTTAGGTAACAAGAGAATTCAAGGGTACTTACCTTGCATCAACCTTAAATCACTTGTTTTTCTCTTTCTAACTTGAATCATTTCCTCTATCTCTCTCTTCAATAACATTTCAAGAACAAAAACTTTTCATGAGAATTCCCTACATTAACATCAATTACTTTTCCAACAAAATTAATCTTAAAAACGTGATGGAACTTTAATATTCTTACCTTGTTTTCTTTATTTCAAGTCATAGCTTGATTTTTTTGTCTCCTTCAACATGAACATACAATCTTTCTTCTTGAAATCTAAATTCAATAGATTGTTGGAGGCTTGATTTTACTAGAAATTTCAATGAAATTACAAGGATTTCTCTCTTAATTTCAAAGAAAGGGCCAAATTGCAAAGAAAAAAACTTGTTTTCCTTCATTGAGAGTGGCATGAGATGATGGAGACGATGAAGCTGACTTTCTTTTCATCTTTTCTAATTACTTAACCATTAATTAATTAATAAAAATATCTAATAATATAATAATTATAAAATAATCATAAATTATCCCAACCAATCATCCTTCAAAACCATTCATCCTTAATTATTACACCTCAATAATTGATAATTATCCAAATCAAGAAATGATCATTTTGTCCATAATTATCTACAATTCCATCCTTGAATCACTATTCACTTTTGGCAAAATTTTAATTTAGTCCCTCATATTTCTCCACTTATTCAATTTAACCTTACTTACCAAATTTTGTTTCACAAAGACTTTTGGGTTATTTGCACTTTTGGTCCTTTAATTTCCTATATTTACATTTTAACCCGTAAAATATTCACACTTTGATCCCAACTGTTTTCAGTCTCTTGCGATTTAATCTATACCCTGGATTTTTTTATTCAATGCATAAGTCCTATTAATTCCCTCTAGTATCCATCTACATTATCTACTAACATTGTTGATTCTTATTTTATTTACTTCAAAATTCTAACTCATATATATTCTCAAATTAACCTTGTTCACGATTCCAAGGGTTTTAGGAATGTAGGGTCATTGATTTTAGAACCACTAATCATATTTGTATTTCTTTGCAGAGGTTCAAGGAAATGAGAAATCTATAAGATAGGAACCTATCATTGCAAACTAGAGATGAAAGCAATGTGATGGTAGAACTAGCCGGACAAGTACATCTTTATTTTGATATTTTTACGAATATCATTTTGAAAGACTTTTTATGTTCCTAATTTTAAGAGAAATTTAATTTCAATTGCTTATTTATTTCATCACAGTTATTCTGTGACATTTAATAAAGGTATTACAATTCATAAAAATCGTTCTCTTATTTGTCAAGGATGGATGAAAAATAATCATTATTTTATCAAACCAAATATGTACTCAATATTTGAAATTAAAATCGTGAAGAAGATATTTAAAACTTCTCACTCTAATGAGGCATACGTATGGCACTTATAACTTGGTCATATTAACTAAGATAGAATCACCAGACTTATAAAAGATGAAACTTTAAGTTCAACTAAAAAGGTGCATGTTCCATAATGTGTGTAACGCCCCAAAATATTTGTTTCTGTATCTGTAAATATTTGACACAACTGTGCATCTGCTTCAGTGGTTATGTGTTCTGAGAGTGTGTGAGAGGTCCCAAGTTTAAGCCTTAGCTTTATCAATTTTTGTTATTTTTAGAATTAAGCCCTATCTTTGTTTAGTAGGCTTATAATTAGTTGCATGTAATCTTATATCAGAATGGGCCTGCTGGTCTGATGGTTAAGTTGAGTGTTAGTTTGTTGAAGGTCTTGTGTAACACCCCAAACCCGGCCTAGACGTTACGACCGGAGTTGGCATGTCACATGGATAAGTTGTTTGAAAACTAAGTGTTCGTTACAAACTTCGTATTCTTTTTGAAGCCTTCGAGCTATGTTGTGTGTGAAATTCAAATCTGCTTTTACGGTGTTGTTGTAAAAATGTTGTTAATTCTTTTATTTTGAAACTTTGTTTATAACAGGAATCAGATTCAGTGATTTGCGAAATCGTGATATCTTGAGAACTGTTTTCGACGTTTAAGAGAACCCGGTATTTTATCAATTATAGTTTGTAAACCGTTCGTTAACAATTTGGAAAACAGTTATTAATGTTTTAGGAAAATCCCGTATTGAACATTTAATAATCAATAGCAACCGAATTAAAGCTAAAACCAAAATAAATTCCCAAAGGCCTTATTACAAAACATAACCCAAATTAAATAATCTTAAAATAAAGTAAAACTGAATTTACTAAAGTTACGATGGATGGCCACCACAGAGTCCGCCTCGGCTCCAAATCCTCAATGCTGGGGATTACCTACAAGATTAAAGTAGAGGGGGTGAGTTACAAGAACTTAGTGTGTAATCCCCCAATCGGACATTAACTGGGCCCGAGCCCATTTCGATGCAAACTGGACCTTAGCCCTTACGGAAACAAACTGGCCTGAGGCCCATTCAGATACAAACTGGGCCTTAGGCCTATTAGCATGGTTTTGCAGATAATATATGCAATGCAACCCAACCCAGCCTAGTAATCCATCCGCTACACACCACCCGTACTAGCCCAACACACCTGTGGGGATTTCTACAATCAACCCTCCATCCGCTACACACCTCGATAGCAGTCACGCTGCTCATCACCAAAATTGTGGCAAAGCCACCAGAATAACAGAATATACGTGGCATAGCCACCAGACAAAATGTGACAGAGTCACAAGAATATGTGGCAGAGCCACCGGATTACACTTCCCCGATCATCAATATCCCAATCCCATGCAAAATATCATGACATAATAATATAGTGCATGCATGAGTGTACCAATATAGCAGATAAATAGAATACACAGTCATGCCAAATCTACCCGTAAGGGTATAATCGTAAAGTACTCACCTGGGCTATATCAAACTCACCCACTAGGGGTATCTCATTAGCTTACCCATTAAGGGTATTTCGGCTTTAAACCGACACACAGAATAATACCTAACAAAATGAATAAAGGTGTGAATTTACACACCTAAGTACAAGTTGTTTTTTCCCAAACGCCTCCCCAACACCTATGGCGATTATTGACAACAGATTAGTCACTATTTGATAAACATAAATAGAAACATTTACTAAAATACTCCTCTTACCGCAAGACGATTTCCTTAGATGAGCCTAGCCTTTGGTCTTATCCCTTGCATACAAAAATCAAGATCCTACCATGGTTTGATAAACAGAAGAACGTTAGATAATCATCCAACATTCAGTTTCCATATAGAGAAGAGGAACCAAACTCTTACCCAAGCAGTCACGAGAGTCTCTACTAGAATAAAAATAAAGAACGCGTTTCAAAATCCTTACCTTTACTAGAGTACAACTAAACGACAATTGCCTCCCAAAGAGTTTCGGCTGTTGAATTGAAGAAGAGTGATAGATTCGACCTAACAGTCAAAATTATGCCTGAGTGTTTCGGCTTAAGAGAGAAAAGCAGAGGAAGTAAAGAAATCAAAGGGAAACAAAAGTGTTACCTTTCAATCGAGAAAACTGAATAAGAGAGGAAGGTTCGACAGCACAGGATAGTAAACAAAGATGGGACGTGGAGCAGAAAATGAGAAAAAGAGACCTAACTTCGTTGGATGTCTACCACAAAAAGATGTAGAAAAGAGGTTATGCAGTCGGCTATAGTGTAGAGAAAGAAAAAGAATTGAGAGGTTATGGAAGATGATTCGGCCAAAAGTGACTTGGTAACAATGAAGGAGAACAATGCACAAAAAGGCAAAACGAATGAGAGAAAGCTAGGAGAGATTCGGCAAGTAGAAAGAAAAATGGAAAGAATTGAGAAAGGAAGAAAGAAAGACCACCAAAGAAAGAAAAGACCCGAAATGTTACTATAACACACTTGCAAAAGTTTTACTCCTCAAAACCATACAAGAAAATTCGATACACCCCTCAACCAAACCGAAAACACTCTCCAAAATGACACAACCCTCATGACCGAAACTCTCCCCATACACATTCCCATTTTCGGGCAACTCCTCCACCCCACCATATCCCACGATTCTCTCCCCCACTTACTCCACAATCCACTCTCCATCACCCATTCAAACGGTTTGACCACTTCAAACCTTCACCTAGCAGAATCCCATTCCAACTCCACATCTTCCTCTCCATTAGCATAAAAATAAAAGCCACAATTGCAAGCCATGGGATTCGAACCTTACTCCCCCTGCACACACATTGACGCCACCACCCCTCTACCACACAGCCATCTTGTGTTATTAAAATACAATCAATTATACCTAAGTCCTGCCTTCACTAGCTCTCCTCACTAAAGTACCCCAAAAGCAAAATTTTTCCTATGGCCTAACTTGAACCCAGGACTTCATAGAAACCCGTAACCTTCCAAAATCACTTATCTAATAAGTCCAACTTGCAATAATTCCATTCTCACATTCCCATAAATTTAAAATGCTCCTACGCTCAAGGGCCAATAGGCCCAATTCTCCTAGGACCAAATTCGGGGCATTACATCTTGTGTTCGAATCCCTGAGCAGGCAGAGGTATTTATTTTTGCTCATTTCTGTGCAAAAGTTTCAGTGGAGATTAAAGTCTGGGGTAGTTATGAGCAGTGGGATTAGTGGAGAGATTTGAGGGATATGGGGAGTTGGGATTTATCCTCATTATTTATTTTTTTCAAAAAATTCGGTGGCTTTTCTCAAAATTTCTGACGTGGTTCTCTACTTCTCTGCTGAAATTATGTCTCCCTTTTTCCTCTTCGTTTTTGAATTATGTTTTAATTCATTTTCTTTTCGTACACCGTCTGATTTTGCTGATTCGGTAAGTGGAATTAAAAGCTTTTTTAATCTTATTTTTCAAATTGTTGTTTGGAGACTTATTCCCAGTTTTGGCAGTGGCAAATCGTGAAGTTCGAGGTTCTCATCTCGTGGATTTGTAGTCAAATCGTACGGAGTGTTGGGGTAAGAGTTCAACGCTATTTTGGACTTTTGTAAGTATCGAGTTTTTTATCAAATTGTGTTTTAGGACAAATTTTCAAGTGTTGTTAGGTTGATTATAGGCTTTGGAAGGCTTGGGAGTGGTTTCTACATCGAATCGATACCAGGTGTGTAACATCCCAATTTAGGGCCTAGTCGGAATAGTGGCACGAGACCATAAATCCGAGGGTTATGAATGGGTTTTTGAGGTTTATGCTATGTATGCATGCTAGTGTGAAAGTTTCATGAAGCAATTTTGTGAAATTGCGGTTGAATTATCCAAAAGGACTAAATTGCATAAGTTGCAAAATGTGAGATTCTTGAAGCTATTTGTGTGAAATAGCTTTAGAATATTAATTAGAGGTCCTTAAATAACAATTTTTCCAATTTCTAATATTTGGACAAAATTGGGCATGGATGAGTTAAAATAGAAAGTTTATCAAAAAGGGCATTTTGGTCATTTATCAATTAAGTCATTAAAATAGGAGAAAAGATGACAAAATTCATTCATCTTCTTTTCCAAGGCTGCCAAAATTTTCAAGAGCCATTGTTAGGGGTCTTCAAATTTTTTAAGCTTGCTAGTAAGTGCATCTAGCCTCGTTTTTGATATTCTTTGTATTTTTGAAGTCCTTGTAGCATGAGTAAGCTATTTTTAGCTATTTGATGAGCTATGATGGATGTTCAAAAATGTGGCCATGTATGACATGCATGTATTTTGATGTTTTATGGAAGATTATGAAAGCTTGATGTAGTAGAAACATCTTTTGCTAAATGAGTTTCCACAGAAAATGCATGTAGGGACTAGTTTGTGAAAGTCTTAAGTTTGGTCATACATGTGTATGTAGTGAGAATTGATGATTGCTTTAGTTGAGTAAGTGATTCGGCTAAGCATGAAAGGCTAAAAAGTTGAATAATAATCATTTTACGAGCCTTGGGGTAATATCGTAAATATGAGAAAGTTTAAAGGCAAAAAGGGTAATTTTGCCAAAGTATGAGATGTGAGTCAATTTAGTCAATGTGTATATTGATGAGTTGGATTATCATTATAGATCAAGAAAGACAAAGCCCAGATCGAAACCGAGGCAAAAGCAAAGTGGTGGACTAAATTGCACGTTTCTATACTTTTGTGTATCGAGGTAAGTCTATGCATAAACAATGCATTCATACTTATAAGTTGTTAATGCTAGCTAGTGTATAGCATGGTTGAGAATGATTGAGAACCTATGTGGTTCAAGTGAAATGAATGGATGAATGATTAAGTAAGTAGATTTGTGAATGTGTAGTAATAATGCTAAATGGTGGGCTAAGTGCGATACCATCCTAATGCATATTGACGATGAGCTGGCTATGTGCGATGCTATCGTTAGGTATATAATCTAGTGGGCTATGTACGAAACCACTATGAATACCTTGTTGGTAGGCTAAGTGTGATACTACCTTATTAATTGATTGTGGTGGGCTAAGTGCGAAACCACTGAGAGATTAGCTGTGTGGATGTATTATCGAGAAATAATGATGTGTTGTATAGTGTAAATGTGATATTGAATGCAGGGGTGCATGTCAATGGTTATGAGTGAGTGACTCATGATGTGTTGGAAATGTGGTAAGGGATAGAAAGTGTATGCATAGTTGTACATTATATGTTAGTATAATGCTAATTGTTGTTTAGCTTATACTATGATGCTTAATTGTTTATGTGTAAACTTACTAAGCTCAAAGCTTACTCCCTTTCTTTTCCCTTGTCTTATAGAGTAAAGTGTTGAGTCGACATACGAGGATCAATTGGAAGATCGCCCACACTATCAGCACACTCTGGTACATGAGACTCAATGTTTTGTATATGGCATTTTTAGGGGCTAGACAAGTTAGTGAATTTTGTTGTAAATGGCTATGATGTGTTAGCCTTTAGATGGATGATCTCTTTTGTATTATGCCATAGTTGTTGGCATTTTAATATATGAAAAGATGTAGTTATCTATGTGAGATTGTAAGATTATGAGTTGATTATTTGATGTGTTGAATGAGTGCATGTTGTGTATGCTAGAGGGGTGAAAATAACTTGGCATAAAGCTTTATTCTTGTCCATATGGATAGACACACGGGCGTGTGTCTAGGCCATGTGTGACACACGGCCAGGCCACGGGCGTGTGACTCAGCCGTGTGTCCCCTGCATGTTAGTATTTTAAGTCAGAATAGACCACTGACTAGCCACACGGGCGTGTGTCTAGGGCGTATGGGATTAATCAGTGTTGGCCACGGGCTAGCCATACGGGCGTGTGTCTAGACTCTAGGTCGTGTTAAGGTAGTCAGTGTGCACCACGGGCAGAGGGCATGGGCGTGTTCCTTAACCGTGAGGCATTGGCAGAATGCTTGAGTTTTCATGCACGGGTAGTGACCATGGGCGTGTGTGACATCCACGAGCGTGCCAAATCTTACACGGGCATGTGAGCCCTGTATTGATGGAAAAGAATTTTAAAGATAGTAAGAGTTTTCGATACGGTCTCGAGAGCCCTCGTGTGTTTGAGAAAGGCCTCATTTGTAAGAATTGAGGTTGTCGTGATGGCCAAAGAGACTGGTCATGTTGTGCCTAAGTGGCGATCTTGAGGATTTTATTATGGTAATGCCTCGTGCCCAGTTCCAGCATTGAATATGGGTAAGGGCTGTTACATTTAATGGTATCAGAGCTGTGGTTTAGTCAGTTTTAGGACTACCATAGCGGGTGTAAGAGTCTAGCTATACATGCCATAAGTGTACAATGATAGTGTGGTGGCTTCTGATGATTTTAAATATTGTTTTATATAAAACATCGATTCTGATCCATTGACTGCTGATGAAGCAGCTAGTAATGTGTTGGCTCCTGCGCAAGGAACCGTGCCTGTTCAAAGTGGACCCGAGGTTAGGGTTCAAGGGGATGAGGCACGGGAAGCCTTTCTCCAGATGATGAGCAATTGGTACTCGGATTATGTTCGAGCGAACCCTAATGCTCAACCTCCTTCACCTCCTCCTATACCTCAGCCAATTCCTGTTGCTCCTCAAGGTATTGATGTAGTGAGGATATCGAAACCCCCGATAGATAAGATTAGAAAACACGGGGCTGAGAAGTTTAGAGCTCAGGTTGATGATGACCCTGAGAGGGCAGAGTTCTAGCTAGAGAACTCGATGAGAGTGTTTGAGGAACTCTCTTGTACTCCTGAAGAGAGCTTGAAGTGTGTCGTATCCTTGCTAAGGGACTCGGCATACCATTGGTGGAAGATGTTGACGTCAGTAGTTCCGAGAAAATGGGCGACATGGGACTTCTTTCTGGAAGAGTTCCGGAAGAAGTATATAAGCCAACGATTTATTGATCGGAAAAGGAAGGAATTCCTTGAGTTGAAGCAAGGAAGAATGTCAGTTGCAGAATATGAGCGTGAGTTTGTTAGGCTTAGCAAATACGCTCAAGAATGTGTGTCGACAGAGACATCTTATGTAAGAGGTTCGAAGACGGACTGAATGAGGACGTCAAACTCCTAGTTTGTATTTTGGAGTTGAAAGAGCTTGTTGTGTTAGTCGAGAGGGCAAGTAAGGCCGAAGAGTTGAGCACAAAAAAGAGAAGGGCTGTGAGTGAAGCCCGAGATGCTAGAAAGAGGCCGATAGGCAAGTCTTATCAAGCCCAGTCGAAAAGGTCCAAAGAAGTGAGTCCTAGGATGACAGCACCAGTGGGTTATTCGCATCGAGACTTGGACAATACTCGTTCGGGTTCGAGAGTCCAAGCTACTTCATTGGAAAGTGTTGGCAATCCAAAGAATAAATCGGAGTGTCCAAGTTATGGTAGATATCACACCGGAGAGTGTTGGGGTAATAGTTGAAACTGTTATAAGTGTGGTTCCCCCGACCATTTTATCTGAAACTGCCTCGAGAGGGATGATAAGGAAGAGAAGCTAGAGATGAAATCCAGTGATGTGTCTGCAAGGGGTAGACCACCAAGGAACTCAAGAGGCGGCAATAGTGGTAGAGGTGCGTCCAAAGATTCTGCCGTGAGACCGAGGGGTCGGGCACCTGCGAGGACATATGCCATTCGCCCTCACGAAGAGACATCCTCCCCTGATGTGATAATGGGTACTTTTTCTCTCTTTGACGCCTTTGTTATTTCTTTAATAGATCCAGGGTCTACTCATCCTTATATTTACATGAGATTGGAATCTAGTTTGAGTATGACTGTTGAGTCTACGGACTTTATGGTTAAGGTGTCAAACCCGTTAGGTAAGCATGTGTTAGTGGACCAGGTGTGTAAGAATTGTCCTTTGATGATTGAGAGTCATTATTTTCCGGCAAATCTTATGTTGTTGCCGTTTGATGAGTTTGATTTAATCCTAGGCATGGATTGGTTGACTACCCATAGTGTCTTAGTGAACTGTGGTAGTAAGTTTATTGATTTGAAATGTGAGAGTGGAGATGTGGTTCGGGTTGAATCAGGTGGATCGGATAGTCTACCACTGATGACTTCTTCTTTTGTGGCTGAGAAATGTTTGGGGAAAGGGTATGAGTCCTATCTCGCCTTTGTGTTGAATACTTAAGAGGTTGGAGTGAAGTTTGAAATAGTGCCAGTGGTATGTGAGTATCCGGATGTATTCCTGGAAGAGTTACCCGGATTACCTCCAGTGAGAGAGGTTGCGTTTGGGATTGAGTTAGTTCTGGGAACGGCACCTATTTCGATTGCTCCGTATAGGATGGCACCTTTAGAGTTGAAAGAGATGAAGTTTCAGTTGCAAGAGTTGACAGATAAGGGTTTCGCAAGGCCGAGCTACTCACCGTGGGGTGCTCCGGTATTGTTTGTGAAGAAGAAATATAGGTCTATGAGGTTGTGTATAGACTATAGACAGCTTAACAAAGTGACGATTAAGAATAAGTATCCTTTACCAAGAATTGATGATCTTGTTGATGCAACAGGGTAAGGTAGTCACTTACGCCTCGAGACAGTTCAAACCGTACGAGAAGAATTACCCGACTCATGATTTGGAGTTGGCTACGATTGTTTTTGCGTTAAAGATTTGGCGACATTACTTGTATGGTGAGAAGTGTCGAATATTTACGGATCACAAGAGTTTGAGATATTTGATGGATCAGAAGGATCTGAATTTACGACAGAGATGGTGGCTTGAGTTGTTGAAAGACTATGAGTTAGTCATTGATTAGCACCCAGGAAAAGCGAATGTGGTTGCGGATGCCCTGAGTAGGAAATCCTTGTATGCTCTAAGAGTTATGAGGACGAGTTTAGCATTGTCTGGTGATGGTGCTATTCTGGCAGAGTTGAGAGCTAAGCCACTATTTGTTCAACAGATATGTGAGGCTCAGAGAAATGACAGTGAGATGCTAGCTAAGAGAGCTAAGTGTGGATCAGAAAGTGACTCCGATTTTCGAGTGGGCTCGAATGATTATTTGTTGTACCGTGACAGAATTTGTGTACCAAGAGATGAGGAGTTAATCCGAAATGTTTTGCATGAGGCCCACAGTGGATGTTTGTCAAGACATCCGGCAAGATGAAAATGTACAATGACTTGAAGAAGTATTATTGGTGGCCAGGTATGAAAAGAGATATTTCAGAGTTCGTGACAAAGTGTCTGATTTGTTAACAAGTGAAAGCTAAGCACCAAGTGCCTTCGGGATTGCTTCAGCCAGTGTTGGTACCCGAATGGAAGTGGGATCAGGTTACCATGGATTTTGTGACAGGGTTGCCGATGACTCTGAAAAAGAAAGATGTTGTGTGGGTTGTTGTGGATAGACTAATGAAGTCACCTCACTTTATTCCAGTATGTGTTGATTATTCACTGGATAAGTTAGCTGAGTTGTATGTTGCAGAGATAGTAAGGTTACATGGTGTACCTGTGTCTATACTATCGGATAAGGATCTGAGGTTTACTTCGAGGTTTTGGAAGAAGTTGCAAGAGACTTTGGGAACAAAGTTGAATTTAAGTACTGCGTTCCATCCCCAAACCGATGGTCAGTCTGAAGGAGTGATTCAAGTTCTCGAAGATATGCTTCGATGTTGTGTGATAGAATTCGAGGGTAGTTGGGAGAGATATCTACCTTTAGTTGCATTTTCTTACAACAACAGTTATCAGTCAAGTATACAGATGGCTCCGTATGAGGCCTTGTATGGTCGTAAGTGTCGGACTCCTTTGTATTGGACTGAGCTTAGTGAGAAGCGGATCCATGGGGTTGATCTAGTAAAAGAGACCGAGGAGAAAGTAAAAGTAATCCGTAATAGTCTGAAAGTTGCTTCGGACCGACAGAAGTCGTACGCGGATCTGAAAAGAAAAGAAATTGAGTTTGAAGTGGGCGACAAAGTGTTTTTGAAAGTGTCCCCATGGAAAAAGATTATGAGATTTGGACGAAAAGGAAAATTGAGTCCAAGATTCATAGGGCGTATGAAATTACAGATAGAGTTGAGCTAGTAGCATACCGATTGGCTTTGCCGGTAGAGTTGGAAAAGATTCTTAATGTGTTCCATGTGTCGATGTTGCGACGGTATTGCTCCGATCCTTCACATGTGATTCCTTCGACGGAAATTGAGATAAGACCGGATATGTCTTATGATGAAGAGCCGATTAAGATCTTGGCTCGAGAAGTGAAACAGTTGAGAAATAAGAGCATAACACTAGTGAAAGTGTTATGGCAGAAACACGGTGTGGAAGAGGCTACGTGGAAAACAGAAGAAGCTATGAGAGAGCAACATCCAAACCTCTTTACTGGTAAGATTTTCAGGGGCGAAAATCTCTAAAGGGGGGAGAGTTGTAACATCCCGATTTAGGGCCTAGTCGGAATAGTGGTGCGAGACCACAAATCCGAGGGTTATGAATGAGTTTTTGAGGTTTATGCTATGTATGCATGCTAGTGTGAAAGTTTCATGAAGCAATTTTGTGAAATTGCAGTTGAATTGTCCAAAAGGACTAAATTGCAAAAGTTGCAAAATGTGAGATTCCAGAAGCTATTTGTGTGGAATAGCTTTAGAATATTAATTAGAGGTCCTTAAATAGCATTTTTTCCAATTTCTAATATTTGGACAAAATTGGGCATTGATGAGTTAAAATAGAAAGTTTATCAAAAAGGGCATTTTGGTCATTTATCAATTAAGTGATTAAAATAGGAGAAAAGATGACAAAATTCATTCATCTTCTTCTCCAAGGGTGCCGAAATTTTCAAGAGCCATTGTTAGGGTTCTTCAAATTTTTCAAGCTTGCTAGTAAGTGCATCTAGCCTCATTTTTTATATTCTTTGTATTTTTGAAGTCCTTGTAGCATGAGTAAGCTATTTTTAGCTATTTGATGAGCTATGATGGATGTTCAAAAATGTGGCCATGTATGACATGCATGTATTTTGATGTTTTATGGAAGATTATGAAAGCTTGATGTAGTAGAAACATCTTTTGCTAAATGAGTTTCTATAGAAAATGCATGTAGGGACTAGTTTGTGAAAGTCTTAAGTTTGGTCATACATGTGTGATGTAGTGAGAATTGATGATTGCTTTAGTTGAGTAAGTGATTCGGCTAAGCATGAAAGGCTAGAAAGTTGAATAATAATCATTTTACGAGCCTTGGGGCAATATCGTAAATATGAGAAAGTTTAGGGGCAAAAGGGTAATTTTGCCAAAGTATGAGATGTGAGTCAATTTAATCAATGTGTATATTGATGAGTTGAATTATCATTATAGATCAAGAAAGACGAAGCCCGGATCGAAACCGAGGCAAAAGCAAAGTGGTGGACTAAATTGCACGTTTCTATACTTTTGTGTATCAAGGTAAGTCTATGCATAAACAATGCATTCATACTTATAATTTGTTAATGCTAGCTAATGTATAGCATGGTTGAGAATGATTGAGAACCTATGTGGTTCAAGTGAAATGAATGGATGAATGATTAAGTAAGTAGATTTGTGAATGTGTAGTAATAATGCTAAATGGTGGGCTAAGTGCGATACCATTCTAATGCATATTGATGATGAGCTGGCTATGTACGATGCTATTGTTAGGTATATTATCTAGTGAGCTATGTGCGAAACCACTATGAATACTTTGTTGGTAGGCTAAGTGCGATACTACCTTATTAATTGATTGTGGTGGGCTAAGTGCGAAACCACTGAGAGATTAGCTGTGTGGATTAGCTGTGTGGATTAGCTATGTGGATTAGCTGTGTGGATGTATTATCGAGAAATAATGATGTGTTGTATATTGTGTAAATGTGATATTGAATGCAGGGGTGCATGTCAATGGTTATGAGTAAGTGACTCATGATGTGTTGGAAATGTGGTAAGGGATAGAAAGTGTATGCATAGTTGTACATTATATGTTAGTATAATGCTAATTGTTGTTTAGCTTATACTATGATGCTTAATTGTTTATGTGTAACCTTACTAAGCTCAAAGCTTACTCCCTTTCTTTTCCCTTATCTTATAGAGTAAAGTGTTGAATCGCGATACGAGGATCAATTGGATGATCGCCCACACTATCAGCACACTCTGGTACATGAGACTCAATGTTTTGTATATGGCATGTATAGGGGCTAGACAAGTTAGTGAATTTTGTTGTAAATGGCTATGATGTGTTAGCCTTTAGATGGATGATCTCTTTTGTTTTATGCTATAGTTGTTGGCATTTTAATATATGAAAAAGATGTAGTTATCTATGTGAGATTGTAAGATTATGAGTTGATTATTTGATGTGTTGAATGAGTGCATGTTGTGTATGTTAGAGGGATGAAAAGAACTTGGCATAAAGCTTTATTCTTGTCCATGTGGATAGACACACGGGCGTGTGTCTAGGCCATGTGTGACACACGGCCAGGCCACGGGCGTGTGACTCAGCTGTGTGTCCCTTGCATGTTAGTATTTTAAGTCAGAATAGACCACGGACTAGCCACACGGGCGTGTGTCTAGGTCGTGTGGGATTAATCAGTGTTGGCCACGGGCTAGCCACACGGGCGTGAAACTAGACTCTAGGCCGTGTTATGGTAGTCAGTTTGCACCACGGGCGGAGGGCACAGGCGTGTTCCCTAACCGTGGGGCATTGGTAGAATGCTTGAGTTTTCATGCACGGGTAGTGACCATGGGCGTGTGTGACATCCACGGGCATGCCAAATCTTACACGGGCGTGTGAGCCCTGTATTGATGGAAAAGAATTTTGGAGATCATAATAGTTTTCGATATGGTCTCGAGAGCCCTCGTGTGTTTGAGAGAGGCCTCGTATGTCGGAATTAAGGTTGTCGTGATGGCCAAAGAGAGTGGTCATGTTGAGCCTAAGTGGCGATCTTGAGGATTTTATTACAGTAACGCCTCGTGCCCGGTTCCGGCATTGAATACGGGTAAGGGGTGTTACAAGGTGTGTACCCGAAACGTATAAATTGAGCTTTCAGCAAAAGCCGAAAATGGCCACCGTCGACGCCACACGACCTTGTGGTAGGCCTTGTACAACAACACGGCTGTGTGATCAAAGAATGCCAGGTCGTACGCAGGACACGACCGTGTGATGGCTGGAGTGTGGCCGTGTGGGCCACATGGGTGTGTGGGCCCATACAGACACACCACACGGGCGTGTGATATCTGGGCCAGGTCGTGTGATCCACACGGGCAAGGCCAACCTGGGTGTGTAGGCCACACGGGCATGTGGACCCACACGGGCGTGTGGGCCACAAGGGCATGTGGACCCACACGGGCGTGTGGGCCACAAGGGCATGTGGACCCACACGGGCGTGTGGGTCACAAGGGCATGTGGACCCACACGGGCGTGTGGGCCACACGGGCATCTGGGCCCACATCGGCGTGTGGGACCATTTAGCTAATTTTTTTCCTGGGGTTGCATGGGTCATCCAAGACGACTGTGAACCTACTGTAGGGTCGGTAAGCACTATTTAGACCATAAATCAAGTAACCTGAATGTATAATGTATGTATTGAGCATGTTAAATTTATGCATGTTTACTGAACCGTATGTATGACTGATAACTGGATTTAAGCATGTAAGCATGTATTTCTATATGTCTGTATTGAGCATGTTTAGTTGCATATGCATTCGGGTGGGATGATTGATTATTGGAGGAAGTGTACTGAAAAGCTTTCATGCATATTATCTAGCAGCCTAGCTGCAATATTACTGGTATGTGCCGCATTCGGTACAACTTGGTGTGTAGGGCTGGGTGGGTGTTTAAAACCCCACATGGTTTGTAGGGATGGTCGGAGATGGTGTGTAGAGGCTGGTGGTTAGGATAATGATTTCTGTTACTGTGGGCATACTGTATCTGAGATGGGCTAAGGCCCTAATTTATATTTAAATATGTATCTGAATGGGCTAAGGCCTAAACGGTATCAGAATTTGTAAAGGGCTTAGGCCCCAGACTTCATTTGACTGATAACTGTTGTTTGACTGTATGCATGTCTTTTTTGGGGATTACACACTGAGTTTATGTAAACTCACCCCTTTCTTTTTTATCTGTACAGTTAATCCCAAGACTTAGTTAGATCGGTGCGGCGGAGGACTCAGCGGTGACCACATGACTATTAAACTGATTTAATTCCATTTAAGGTTTTTAATTTCTATTGTTTTTGAGGTATTTTGATGTAATTTGGGACTTTTGGACTGTTTGCTTTTATTTTGGATTTTAACTGTTTTCATGGACTTTTGAACTACAAAACTCAATGAAAACTCGGTTTAATTAAAAATAACGTTTTTCCTAAACGCGAACGGTTTTCTTGAAATATCACGGATTTAAGAGCTTCTGCTACTAAATATTATTTTAAACGAATCAAATTTACGAGAAAATACTTTTGAAATTGATGAGAGATAATTAAAAGCTAGTAAACGAAAACGGTTTAGACTTGATAAATTCGATTTCACAATCCATTCCATGTGACATCGCCAGATTCGACCATAACGTGTAGGTTGGGTTTGGGGTGTTACATTTAATGGTATCAGAGCCAGGTTGTAAAACTCGGCTGTGGATCTTCGGTTTTAAAATTTTGTTTTAAAGAACTTATTTTCAAATGATTTGAAATGATTTAACTCAGAATGTGGTACATTGAGTCTCCGGCGCCAATCCTGTAAGTAATCTGGTAAACTGTTATGATATTATAGGTAGTCTATTCTGAAAAGACTCTAATTAGTGAAACTGAAACTGATAGAGACTGTTAATAAATACTGAAACTGTAACTTATACATAAAATTCATAATACAGATAAATACAAATAGACATGAGCGCACGAGGTATCTGTGGATGTGGTACTAGAGGCCGAGGTAGAGGCCGTAAGGGGCTCGAGATGAGTCCTCTTCTCTGGGCAGTATGTCGAACCTGGATATGAGTGAGATGCTGGTGTCACCTGCTGTTGAGACTGGGTCTCAAGATCGCATGACTGGGGACGACGCATTGTCCCAGGCTATATTAAGGATACTGGAGAGGGTCACTGGGCCCAAAACTGGATCTAGGGGCTGAGGGTCGGTTACGGAATGACTCCGATCCAATGGAGGTGAACTTTTTAGGGGTGTCACTAAAGTCGCCCCTAATGTGGCTGAGTCCTGGATGGAGGCTACTGAGAGGATAATGGATGATTTAGGCTGTACCCTTGAGTAGAAATTGAAGGGTACAGTCTCGTTGCTTCGCGATGTGGCCTATCAGTGGTGGCTGACCGTTAAGGAGGGCACTCAGCCCTATCGTTTACCTTAGGTTTTATTTAAGTCTGCCTTCCAAGGGAAGTATGTGGGATCCAGTTACATTGATGCTCGTAGGCTTGAGTTTTTGAATCTCACTCAGGGAGACCGATTAGAGGCCGAGTTTTTGAGACTGAGCTGCTATGCACGAGGTATGGTGGCGACTGGATATGAGAGATGTGTTCGTTTTGAGGACAGCCTTAGGGATAACACGAGAGTTTTGATAGCTCCGCAGAGAGAGTGAGAGTTTTTCGTTCTAGTAGAGAAGGCAAAAATCGTCGAAGAGGTTAAGCGCGCTGAGAGCCAAAACAGGGATCGTGATAGGGGTAAGAACAAGAGAGATACGGAGCCCTCGAGTTCGGTATAGAGGCCTAAGAAAAAGGCCAAGACTGATGGGTCGGTTAGAGCTGGGCCCCCTATTGCTCCTACTGGGTTGCAGCCCTGTGGAGATTGAGGTAGACGCCATCAGGCGAATATTGGAGGAGGATTGGGGCATGTTTGAGGTGTGGGTCATTAGAGCACCGCATTCGGGAGTGTTCGCTGAGGGCCGATCAGATGCAAGCTCCGGGTTCTGGTACTGCGCAATTGTAGAAGATAGTTCAGCAGCTACCGAGGGGCCGCGGTCAGGCTAGGGGTGATAAAGGAATGGGCCGTGGACAGAGAGCACCAGGCAGAGGTGCTGGACAGACTGAAGAGAGGCAGTCTACTCTTGTTTATACTGCTCATCATCGAAAGGACAGAGATGCTTCAGACGTCATTACCGATACGTCCTTAATTTATTATATACCTTATTTTGCTCTGATAGACATAGGTTCCACACATTCCTATGTAGCTAGCACTGTATCTGGAAACTTGGGAATTTTGGCTGAGAGAACTTCTAGTGAGCTAACCGTGCTGAGTCCACTAGGGCAATCGGTTCGGGTTATTAAACTGTATAGAGATGTTTCGCTAGAGGTTCAAGGATCGGTATTTCTGGCTAATCTGATGGAGCTTTCGTTTGGGGAGTTCGACCTGATTCTGGGTATTGACTTGTTGGTCAAGTACCGCGTCAATCTTGACTGTGCGACTAAGAGTGTCGTCTTGAGAACTGAGGAGGATAATGAGGTAGTCATGATTGGGGAACGTCGAAATTATTTGGCTAATGTGATCTCTGCAATAGTGGCTGAGAAACTGGTTCGTAAGGGATGTGAGGCATTCGTGGCCTGTATTAGTGTTTTCATTTCAGGGTACTCTACTGTAAAAGACATTAGAACTGTAAGAGATTTTCTGAACATTTTTCCTGAGGAGTTACCGGGTTTTCCTTCGAATTGGGAAGTGGAATTTAGGGTTAAGCTTCTTCCTGGTACAGCTCCGGTGTTTACCGCCCCCTATCGAATGGCACCGAAGGAGCTTATGGAGCTTAAGGCTCAACTTCAGGAATTGTTGGGCCGTGGTTTCATCCGTCCGAGTGTGTCTCCGTGGGGAACACCAGTTCTGTTCGTTAAGAAACAGGATGGGACCATGAGGATGTGCATAGACTATCGGTAGTTGAACAAGCTGACCATTAAGAATAAGTATCCACTTCCGAGGATTGACGACTTATTTGATCAGTTTTGAGTGGCTTCTGTATACTCTAAGATCGATCTCTGTTCAGGGTATCATCAGTTAAGGGTTAAGGAGGTGGATGTGCATAAGACTGCATTTAGGACTCCGTATGGGCATTGCAAGTTCCTAGTTATGCCATTTAGGTTGACGAAAGCACTGGCCGCATTTTTGGATCTGATGAACCGAGTGTTTCAGCCCTATCTAGATCAATTCATCGTAGTTTTCATTGACGACTTTTTGGTATACTCTAAGACTGAAGATGAGCATGATGAGCATCTTAGAGTTGTGCTTCAGATTCTGCGTGAGAAGCAACTTTAAGCTAAGCTAAGCAAGTGTGAGTTCTGGCTTCGTGAAGTAACCTTTCTGGGGCATGTGGCTTCTATTGAGGGGATTCGTGTTGATCCTCGAAAGATTGAGGCTGTACTAGATTGGAAACAGCCCAAGAACGTGTCTGAGATCTGTAGTTTTCTGGGTCTGGCGGGTTATTATTGGCGGTTTGTGGAAGGTTTCTCATTGATTGCAGCTCCTCTGACTAAACTTCTGCGTAAGGGTGTATCATTTGTATGGACTGATGCACAGGAAAAGAGCTTTGAAAAGCTTAAGACTATTCTGGATCAGGCTCCTGTTCTGATACAGCCTGAATCTGGGAAGGAGTTTGTGGTATACAATGATGCGTCGCATGTCGGTTTGGGATGTGTTCTGATGCAAGATGGTAAGGTTGTAGCATATGCGTCTCGTCAGCTCAAGACGCATGAGGCAAACTATCCGACGCATGATTTGGAATTTGCCGCCATAGTCTTTGCTTTTAAAATTTGGAGGCACTATCTGTACGTTGAGAGGTGTATTATCTTCACTGATCACAAAAGCCTCAAGTACCTCCTGAATCAGAAGGAGTTGAATCTTAGGCAGCTTAGATGGATTGAACTGCTTAAGGATTATGACTGTACTATTGAGTACCATCTTGGCAAGGCCAATGTGGTGGCTGATGCATTGAGCCGTAGAGCGATGACTGATCTGAGAGCGATGTTCGCACGACTTAGTTTTTTCGATGACAGAAGTTTGTTGGCTGAGCTACAGGTTAAACCGACTTGGATAGAATAGATTCGGGATAGGAAATTAGAGGACGAATCGTTGGGTATTCAGTTCCGTCAAATTGAGAGTGGCAGCACTACGGACTTTGGGCTGAATAATGATGGGGTACTCTATTTTCGTGGTAGGATTTGTTTACCGAATGATACTGATCTGAGGTAGCCTATTCTGGGACAGGCGCGTAGTAGCCCTTATGCTATGCATCCCGGTAGGAATAAGATCTACAGAGACCTTCGAGAACTGTACTGGTGGCTGAGATTGTAACAGGAGGTTACTGATTTTGTGGCACGATGTCTGACATGCCAGCAGGTTAAGGCTGAGCAACAGTTACCTTCGGGTTTGCTGTAGCCAGTTAAGATTCTGCTATAGAAGTGGGAGCGAGTAACGATGGACTTCGTTAGTGGGTTGCCTCTAACACCTACAAAGAGGGATTCTGTTTGGGTCATCGTGGATCGATTGACCAAGTCTGTGCACTTCATTCCGGTTAGGACCGACTATTCTCTTCAGAAGTTGGCGAAGCTCTACATTTCTGAGGTAGTGAGACTACATGGGGTTCCAGTGTCAATTATTTCTGATAGAGATCCTCACTTCACGTCTCGATTCTGGAAAAAGTTACATGAGGCTCTGGGTTCGAGATTGGACATCAGTACTGCGTTCTATCCTTAGACCGATGGTCAATCTGACAGGGTAATTCAGATATTGGAGGATATATTGAGGAGTTGTGTTATCGATTTTTGAGGCAGTTGGAAGGATTATCTGCCATTATTCGAGTTCGCCTATAATAATAGTTTCTAGTCGAGCATTCAGATGGCACCTTACGAGGCTCTGTATGGTCGTAAGTGTCGTACTCCGTTGTGTTGGACTGAGTTGGGCGAACGACGAGTTTTGGGTCTGGAGTTTGTTTCTGAAACTGAGGATAAGGTTCTAGTAATTCGAGATTGACGGAAAGCGGCTTCTGATAGATAGAAGTCTTATTCAGATCTGAAGAGACGTGATATTGAGTATTCTGTAGGGGACTTCATTTTCTCAAGGTTTCCCCAAGGAAGAAATTTCTGAGATTCGGTCGTAAGGGCAAGTTGAGCCCTAGGTTCATTGGGCCATACCGAATTTTGAAACGTGTGGGGCCGGTCCCTTATCAGTTAGAGCTACCTCTAGAGTTAGACCGCATCCACGATCTCTTTCACGTCTCGATGTTGAGGCGGTGTCGCTCTGATCCTACTCATATTGTCCCTGTTAAGGTGATTAAGGTTAGGCCAGATTTGACCTTCGAGGAGGAGCCGGTTCAGATTCTAGATCGCGATGTAAAGGTTATTCAGAAGAAGTCTATTCTGTTAGTGAAGGTTTTGTGGCGAAATCATAGCACTGAGGAGGCCACGTAGGGGCCTGAGGATTCGATGCGTTAGCAGTATCCTCATCTGTTTTGATCAGGTAAATTTCGAGGTCAAAATTTCTTTTAGGGGGTAGAGTTGTAACGCCCCAAAATTTTTTTTTCTGTATCTGTAAATATTTGACACAACTGTGTATCTGCTTCAGTGGTTATGTGTTTTGGGAGTGTGTGAGAGGTCCCAAGTTCAAGCCTTAACTTTAGCAATTTTTGTTATTTTTGGAATTAAGCCCTATCTTTGTTTAGTAGGCTTATAATTAGTTGTCTATAATCTTATATCAGAATGGGCCTGCAGGTCTGGTGGTTAAGTTGAGTGTTAGTTTGTTGAAGGTCTTGTGTTCGAATCCCTGCGCAGGCAGGGGTATTTATTTTTGCTCGGTTCTGCACAATAGTTTTAGTGGAGATTAAAGTTCGGGGGAGTTATGAGTAGTGGGATTAGTGGAGAGATTTGAGGGATATGGGGAGTTGGGATTTATCCTCATTATTTATTTTTTTTTCAAAAATTTTGGTGGCTTTTCCCAAAATTTCTGGCGTGGTTCTCTGCTTCTCTGCCAAAATTATGTCTCCCTTTTTCCTCTTCTTTTTTTAATTCTGTTTCAATTCGTTTTCTTTTCGCACACCGTCTGATTTCACTGATTCAGTAAGTGGAATTAATTGCTTTTGTAATCTTTTTTTTTCAAATTGCCGTTTGGAGACTTATTCCCGGTTTTG
This sequence comes from Gossypium sturtianum, assembly GCA_025698515.1. NCBI lineage: Eukaryota > Viridiplantae > Streptophyta > Magnoliopsida > Malvales > Malvaceae > Gossypium > Gossypium sturtianum. Next base: position 64,609,343 of record CM046946.1, on the reverse strand, counting down.
GCAGCGGCAAATCGTAAAGTTCAGGGCTCTCCTCTCGCAGATTTTTTGTCAAATCGTACGAAGTGTTGCGGTAAGCGTTGAACACTATTTTGGACTTTTGTAAGTCTCGATTTTTTGATCAAATCGTGTTTTAGGACTAATTTTCAAGTGTTGTTAGGTCAATTATAGGCTTTGGAAGGCTTGGAAGTGGTTTCTTCATCGAATCGATACCGAGTGTGTACCCAAAATGCAAAAAACGACGCCAAAAATGTCCATTGTCGATGCCACAAAACCGTGTGGTAGGCCATGTGGTAGGCCGTGTACAACAACCCGGCCGTGTGATCAACGAAGGCCAGGCCGTGCGTAGGACACAGCCTTGTGATGGCTGGAGTGTGGCCGTGTGGGCCACACGGGCTAGACTGAATTGGGCATGTGGGCCACACGGGCGTGTGATATCTGGGCGAGGCCGTGTGATCGACATGAGCAAGGCCAATCTGGGCGTGTGGGCCACACGGGCAAACCACATGAGCGTGTGGGTCCATTTAGCTAAAATATTTCCTAGGGTTGCACGGGTCACCGAAGACGACTGTGAACCTACTGTAGGGTCGGTAAGCTCTACTTAGACCCTGAATCGAGTGACCTGGATGTGTAATGTATGTATTGAGCATGTTAAATTTATGCATGTTTACTAAATTGTATGTATGACTGATAACTGGATTTAAGCATGTAAGCATGTATTTCTGTATGTCTTCATTAAGCATGTTTAGTTGCATCTGCATTGGGGTGGGATGATTGAATATTAGAGGAAGTGTACTGAAAGGCTTTCATGCCTATTATCTGGCTGCTCAGCTGCAATATTACTGATATGTGTCGCATTTGGTACGACTTGGTGTGTAGGGCTGGGTGGGTGTTTAAAACCCCACATGGTTTGCAGGGATGGTCGGAGATGGTGTGTAGAGGCTAGTGGGTAGGATACTGATTTCTATTACTGTGTGCATACTGTATCTGAGATGGGCTAAGGCCCTTATTTATATCTGAAACTGTATCTGGATGGGCTAAGGCCTAAATGGTATCGGAATCTGTAATAGGCTTAGGCCCCAGACTACATTTGACTGATAACTGTTGTTTGACTATATACATGTCTTCTGTGGGGATTACACACTGAGTTTACGTAAACTCACCCCTTTCTATTTTATTTGTACAGGTAATCCCCAGACTTAGTTAGAACGGTGCGGCGAAGGACTCAGCGGTGACTACATGACTATTAAACTGATTTAATTCCATTTAAGGTTTTTAATTTCTATTATTTTTGAGGTATTTTGATGTAATTTTGGACTTTTGGACTGTTTTCTTTTGTTTTGGATTTTAACTGCTTTCATGGACTTTTAAACTACAAAACTCAACGAAAACTTGGCTTAATTAAAAACAACATTTTTTTTTCCTAAACGCGAACGGTTTTCTTTAAATATCATGGTTTTAATAGCTTCCGCTACCGAACGTGTTTTTAAATGAATCAAATTTATGAGAAAATACTTTTGGAATTGACGAGAGATAATTAAAAGCTAGTAAATGAAAACGGTTTTGACTTGATAAATTTGATTTCACAATCCATTCCATGTGACATCGCCAGATTCGGCCATAACATGTAGGTCGGGTTTGGGGTGTTACATTTAGTGGTATCAAAGCCTGGTTGCAAAACTCAGCTGTGGATCTTGGGTTTTAAAATTTGGTTTTAAAGAACTGATTTTCAAATAATTTGAAATGATTTGACTGAGAATGTGGTACACCGAGTTTCTGGCGTCGATCCTGTAAGTATTATGATAAACTGTTATGATATTATAGGTAGCCTGTTCTGAAAAGACTCTAATTAGTGAAACTAAAACTGATAGAGACTGTACTCACGAAAAATAAACTTTGAATTTACGATACTGCTTTGCTTAAAACATCTGTTAATAAATACTGAAACTGTAATTGATACATAAAATTCGTAATACAGATAAATCTGAATAGACATGAGCGCACGAGGTATCCGTGGATGTGGTACTAGAGGCCAAGGTAGAGGTTGTAGGGGGCTCGAGATGAGTCCTCTTCTCTGGGCAGCATGCCAAACCTGGCTATGAGTGAGACGCCGGTGTCACCTGCTACTGAGACTGGATCTGGGGGCCGAGGGTCGGTTACGAAACGACTCCGGTCCAGTGGAGTTGAACTTTTTAGGGGTGTCACTAGAGTTGCCCCTAATGTGGCTGAGTACTGGGTGGAGGCTGCTGAGAGGATAATAGACGATTTAGACTATACCCCTGAGTAGAAATTGAAGGGTGCAGTCTCGTTGCTTTGCAATGAGGCCTATCAGTAGTGGCTGACCGTTAAGAAGGGCACTCAGCCCGGTCATCTATCTTGGGAGTTATTTAAGTCTGCCTTCCGAGGGAAGTATGTGGGATCCAGTTACATTGATGCTCGTAGGCGTGAGTTTCTGAATCTCACTCAAGGAGAACGACCAGTGGCCGAGTATTAGGCCGAATTTCTGAGACTGAGTCGCTATGCGTGAGGTATGTTGGTGACTGAATATGAGAGATGTGTCCATTTTGAGGATGGGCTTAGGGATAATCTGAGGGTATTGATAGCTCCGCAGATGGAGCGAGAGTTTTCCATTCTTGTAGAGAAGGCGAAGATAACCGAGGAGGTTAAGCGTGCTGAGAGCCAAAACAAAGATTGTGAGAAGGGTAAGAACAAGAGGGATACGGAGCCCTCGAGTTCGGTACAGAGGCCTAAGAAAGAGGCCACGATTGATGGGCCGGTTTAGAGCTGGGCCCCTTGTTGCTCCTACTGGATTACAGCCGTGTGGAGATTGTGGTAGACGCCAGGTGTGGGTCATTAGAGCACTGCATTCGGGAGTGTCCGCTAAGGGCCGATCAGATGCAAGCTCCGTGTTTAGGTACTGTGTAGTCGCAGAGGGTAGTTCAGCAGCCATCGAGGGGTTGTGGTCAGGCTAGGGGTGGTAACGGTATGGGCCGTGGACATAGACCACCAGGAAGAGGTGTTGGACAGGCTGAGGCGAGGCAGCCTGGTCTTGTTTATGCTTCCCCTCGCCGAGAGGATAGAGATGCTTCAGACGTCATTACCGGTACATTCTTAATTTATGATGTACCTTATTTTGCTCTGATAGACATAGGTTCCACACATTCCTATGTAGTTAGCAGTGTATCTGGAAACTTGGGGATTTTGGCTGAGAGTACTTCTAGTGAGGTGACCATGCTGAGTCCATTAGGGCAATCGGTTCGGGTTAGCAAACTGTATAGGGATGTTTGGTTAGAGGTTCAAAGGTTGGTATTTCTGGCTAATCTGATGGAGCTTCCGTTTGGGGAGTTCGACCTGATTCTTGGTATGGACTGGTTGGTCAAGTACCGTGTCAGTCTGGATTATGCGAATAAGAGGGTCGTCTTGATAACTGAGGAGGATAATGAGGTAGTCATGATTGGGGAACGTCGAAATTATTTGGCTAATGTGATCTCTGCACTAGTGGCTGAGAAACTGGTTCGTAAGGGATGTAAGGCATTCTTGGCCTATATTAGTGTTTCCGTTTCTGGGGACTCTACTGTAAAGGACATCAGAATTGTAAGGGATTTTTCAGACGTCTTTCTTGAGGAGTTACCGGGTTTACCTCCGAATCGAGAAGTGGAATTTGGGATTGAGCTTCTTTCTGGTACAGCTCCGGTGTCTATCGCCCCCTATCGAATGGCACCGAAGGAGCTTATGGAGCTTAAGGCTCAACTTTAGGAGTTGTTGAACCGTGGTTTCATCCGTCCGAGTGTGTCTCCGTGGGGAGCACCAGTTCAATTTGTTAAGAAAAAGGATGGGACCATGAGGATGTGCATAGACTATTGCCAGTTGAACAAGCTGACCATTAAGAATAAGTATCCACTTCCGAGGATTGATGGCTTATTTGATCAGTTTCGAGGGGCTTTTGTATTCTCTAAGATCGATCTCCGTTCAAGGTATCATCAGTTTAGGGTTAAGGAGGTGGATGTGCAGAAGACTGCATTTAGGACTCGGTATGGGCATTACAAGTTCCTAGATATGCCATTTGGGTTAACGAATTGTAACATCCCCAAACCCGGCCCATTCACTACGACCGAATCTGGTTATGTTAGTGAAAATATGTTTCTTTACTTAGAATTTAAAACATGAAAATTTACTATCTTTTGAAAATTATGTCCACTTAAAAATTAATAAATAATATAAGTTTGTTGAAAATTTCTGGAATAAAATATTATTATAAGTATAGTATGAATCTTTTATGAAAATATTCTGAAGTATAGTATTAACTCCCACAATCATAAACAGAGTGCTTTAAATCAAAGGGACCTTTATTACATCAAGTAAAATTCCAAAATATTGATAATATAAAATACTTAAATGGAGTAACACATCTTCTGCATGGGCCACCTTGTGTCCTCTCCGATCCCGGTCCAATCTACGCATCACCGAAATGGTTAATGAAAAGAGTGAGTCCACCGACTCGAGTGCATAATCACAACACAAGTTTCTCGCGTATGGGCTTGGCCCCATACCAAACAATTTACATAGCAAGTCATGCACATATGCATCTCAGCCCAACCCACTCCAACCGTAACACCAACCTTAGCAGACTCCCTGCCTAAGGCCGTGGATAAACCACCACTGATCACATCGTGATCCATAAATCTTACCTCGGCAATCTTTTGCCGAGGCCGTGGTTGAGCCACCGATCAACCAAAGTGATCCAAATATCATAATCTGTCTACGGTGATGCACATAGCAATCAACCGCCGAGATGGGCACCAAGCCAACATCTCCCTTGAGGTAGCACAAAGCTAACCATCAAGCGCTAATGTAGCCGGAGCTATCATTAGACCACGTACACCTCGTGTACACTTCCTCCTTCATCGAATCAAACCCCACCTCATGCAAATATATAGATGCTTCATGTTAAGTCGTTGTATCACATAGGTATATAAATATACACATATACAATTATACATCACATCCAATCTTACCATCATCGGTTCACATCACTTAAGCCATTATAAATGGCTACCACACCTAACACACAGGTTTAAACGTTAGCAATCAAACCGAGAAATAGTGCGATGATTACGCACCTAAATGATACCAAAACCCGAAACGCTATTTCAGCTTCTGCACCCGCAGACTAACGGACTTACAAAAGGTTCCCAGCGACAGGCTCTTCTTCCCTACAATCGGCCTTGGCATAAAAACAATGAACACTTAGGCCATTCGGCCAAGACAAAAACTAAGGCCAACCATTCGATTTCGGCCATTAAAACAAAGAACTCACATCAACTGCTAGGATCGAACACATTACCTTCCCTTAAACCGAATGGAGCAGAACTAGGAGAGGTCGCCCTTGCTGATATTCGGCCAACCACCCTAGGCTACTAAGAGGATATTTCGACAAGGGTGAGAGGAGATTCGGCTAAAACATAAAGAAGAGAAAAGGAGAAGAGGCTGTGGATATTCGGCTTAGGCTACAAGGAAAAAGGTTAAGAGGTTTGGCAATGGTGCTCAAAAGAAGTTTTGGCCTATGCAAAATAAATGGGAAAGAAGAGGTTCTCTCTTGCTTACAAATTGGTCACAAAGAACTAGAGAAGAACCAATAAAATTCGGCACAAGAGGGAGATGGGAGAATGAACTTTCGGCTACAAAGAAATGATGAGCAGATGGTGAATGAAATGAGCACCTCCCCTTCCCCTATTTATACTACACGGCCTAGCTCCAACCCCCAAAAATAATCCTCAAAATTCTCCTAAAATACCTCCCTTCCACCCATTCAAAAAGTTTGAATGAGTCAAACCTCTTCCTAGCCAAAATTTAAAAAAAAAGACCAAGTCTTTCTCCATCTTTTAAGCATCCAAAAGCCACCCAACTCCTTACCTCATTGACGCAAAAACAAAGGCCAAAGTGCTGCCTTCGCAGCTCGAACACTGGCCCCCCTTGCACCTGAGGCGTCACTTCCCCAAGCTCTTAGTGGCGTCTCCCTTGCCACTTTACTAGCTCAATCTTGTGCCAAAACCCCACCAAAAATTCTCTTAAAGCCCTCTCCATCCAAACTTCCCCTTTTAGCCCCTAAAACTAAAAATTTACCAAAGCAATCTACCACCACCTAGGGTTCTCAGGACCCCTAAAACTTACCCAAACACACACTGAAGTGTGCCAACACCCGAGCTAAGCACCAAAAATCTAACCCCTAAAACCAGGGTGTTACAATTCTACCCTCCTTGAAATAATTTCGTCCTCGAAATTACTTTACTAACAACGTCCATACAACCTATCTTACCACCTTACGCTTATGCTGCGCACTCTGATCCTACTAAGGCTATCGTACCTACACAATCTCCTAGTAATAAGGTGTGTAACTAACCCACTGTTCCGGGTTTTATGTGTTATATGTTTTACTAACAAGTGCAGTAATGAGTGTGCCATATATACCCCTAAAGGGTATAGCGATGACCAGGTTAGTATCGGATCTATTGCAGTGTGATTATTTGTTTATGAGTATGTTTATGGACATTAATAAGCATGTGCATGCATTATCATGATTATATTTTATGTGGCATGTGCATGGGTGGGATATGAAAAGAAGGTACGGGTGTACTTCGAGTACGTGGTTGATGTCAGCTTTGTGCTACATCGTGGATTGGCGCTGACTGAGGTCCCGTTGTGGATCTTTGCGATTTAGTTCGCGTGGTTACCTTGATTGATATCGGCTCTATGCCATATCTTGGCTTCATGGATTGCTGTGTGCTCCATCGTGGTTTGATGTTAGCTATACGCTACATCGTGGATGGCATTGGTTGCCTTTTGGAGGAAAAAGGAGAGGGTGACTCGATAGTCCCCCCGTGTGTGGTAGGAATTTGGATAAGGGGGTGTGTAGCGGATGGACCCTAGGTTGGGTTGGGAATCATGTTGCATTATTTTTGTAATAACGTGGAAATGGGCCAAGCCCAGTTGATATGTGGTTTATTGAGAAATGGGCCTAGCCCAGTATTTGAGTATGATTTGAGTGTGGGCCAAACCAGATTGTGGAAATTGTTAAATGAATATATATATATATATTACTTGTTGCAATTGATAATTGGGATATTATGTGGCTAGCGTGTGGGTGGATTTCAGTGGTTAGCTTACACACTGAGTCTGTATGACTCACCCAACTTTTTAATCATCGCAGGTGAGTCATGATTAGTGGACGGGTTGGAGTGGATACAAGGTGGCCCATGCAGGTAAGGAGATTTTCATACGTAAGATGTTTTACTTTATTTAAGTATTTTATATGATCAGTATTTTGGAATTTTATTTGATGTAATAAGGGCCTCTTTGATTTAAAGTACTCTATTTATTAAGGTTGAAGTTTACTCTACACTTAGTAATATTTTCGCAAGAGATTCATATTATAGCAACTTACAATAACATTTTAATTCGGAAGTTTTTCAACAAGCTTATATTATTTATTAAATGTTAAATGGACATGATTTTCAGAGATAATAAGTTTTCAAGTTTAATTCTAAAGTCAAAGATTTCCAACCGTCTTTCCCAGTGACATAACCAGATTCGGTCGTAGTGAATGGGCCGGGTTTGGGGGTGTTACACGAATGCACCGGCCGCATTTATGGATCTGATGAACCGAGTGTTTCAGCCCTATATGGATCAGTTCATCGTAGTTTTCATCGTTGAATTTTTGGTATACTCTAAGACTGAAGATGAGCATGATGAGCATCTTAGAGTTGTGCTTCAGATTCTGCGTGAGAAGCAACTTTACGCTAAGCTAAGCAAGTGTGAGTTCTGGCTTCGTGAAGTAACCTTTCTAGGGCATGTGGTTTCCGCTGAGGGGATTCGTGTTGATACTAGAAAGATTGAGGCTATACTGGATTGGAAACAGCCCAAGAACGTGTTTGAGATCTGCAGTTTTCTGGGTCTGGCGGGTTATTATCGGTGGTTTGTGGAAGGTTTCTCATTGATTGCAACTCTCATGACTAAACTTCTGCGTAAGGGTGTATCGTTTGTATGGACTGATCCACAACAAGAGAGCTTTGAGAAGCTTAAGACTATTCTGACTAAGGCTCCTGTTCTGATACAGCCTAAAAATCTGGGAAGGAGTTTGTGGTATACAGTGATGCGTCGCATGTCGGTTTGGGATGTGTTCTGATGTATGATGGTAAGGTTGTAGCATATGTGTCTCATTAGCTCAAGACGCATGAGGCAAACTATCCGACGCGTGATTTGGAATTGGCCGCCGTAGTCTTTGGTTTGAAAACTATAGGCACTATCTGTACGGTGAGAGGTGTATTATCTACACTGATCACAAAAGCCTCAAGTACCTCCTGACTCAGTAGGAGTTGAATCTTAGGTAGGTTAGATGGATGGAACTGCTTAAAGATTATGACTGTACTATTGAGTACCTTCCTGGCAAGGCCAATGTGGTGGCTGATACATTGAGCTGTAGAGCGATGACTGATCTGAGAGCGATGTTTGCTCGACTTAGTTTGTTCGACGACGGAAGTTTGTTGGCTGAGCTACAGGTTAAACTGACTTGGATAGAACATATTCAGAATAGGCAATTAGAGGCTGAATTATTGGGTCTTCGGTTCCGTCATATTTAGAGTGGCAGCACTACAGACTTTGGGCTGAATAATGATGTGGTACTCTATTTTCGTGGTCGGATTTGTGTACAGAATGATACTGATATGAGGCAGTCTATTCTGAGAGAAGCGCATAGTAGCCCTTATGCTATGCATCCCGATAGGAATAAGATGTACCGAGATCTTTGAGAACTGTACTGTTGGCCGAGATTAAAACGAAAAGTTACTGATTTTGTGGCACGATGTCTGACATGCCAGCAGGTTAAGGCTGAGCATCAGTTACCTTCGGGTTTGCTGCAGCCGGTTAAGATTCTGCTATGGAAGTGGGAGCGGGTAACGATGGACTTCGTTAGTGGGTTGCCTCTAACACCCACAAAGAAGGATTCTGTTTGGGTCATCGTGGATCGATTGACCAAGTCTGCGCACTTCATTCCGGTTAGGATGGACTATTCTCTTCAGAAGTTGGCTAAGCTCTACATTTCAGAGATAGTGAGACTACATGGGGTTCCAGTGTTGATTATTTCTGATTGAGATCCTCGCTTCATGCCTCGATTCTGGATAAAGTTACATGAGGCTCTGGGTTCGAGATTGGACTTCAGTACTGCGTTCCATCCTCAGACCGATGGTTAATCGGACAGGGTGATTCAGATACTGGAGGATATGTTGAGGAGTTGTGTTATCAATTTTTGAGGTAGTTGGGAGGATTATCTGCCGTTAGCTGAGTTTACCTACAATAACAGTTTCCAGTCGAGCATTTTGAAGTCTTATGCAGATCTGAAGAGACATGATATTGAGTATTCTGTGGGGGACTTCGTTGTTCTCAAGGTTTCCCCATGGAAAAAAGTTCTGAGATTTGGTCGCAAGGGCAAGTTGAGCCCTAGGTTCATTGGGCCATACCGAATTCTGAAATGTGAGGGGCCGATCGTTTATCAGTTAGAGCTACCTCCAGAGTTAGGCCGCATCCACGAGTCTTTCACGTCTCGATGTTGAGGCAGTGTCGCTCTGATCCTACTCATATTGTCCCTGTTGAGGAGATTGAGGTTAGGCTAGATTTGACCTTCGAGGAGGAGCTGGTTCAGATTCTGGATCGCTATGTAAAGGTTCTTCGGAAGAAGACTATTCCGTTAGTGAAGGTGTTCTGGCGAAATCATAGCACTAAGGAGGCCACGTGGGAGCCTGAGGATTCGATGCTTCAGCAGTATCCTCATATATTCTGATCAGGTAAATTTCGAGGTCAAAATTTCTTTTAGGGGGTAGAGTTGTAACGCCCCAAAATATTTGTTTCTGTATCTGTAAATATTTGACACAACTGTGTATCTACTTCAGTGGTTATGTGTTCTGGGAGTGTGCGAGAGGTCCCAAGTTCAAGCCTTAGCTTTAGCAATTTTTGATATTTTTGGAATTAAGCCCTATCTTTGTTTAGTAGGCTTATAATTAGTTGCCTGTAATCTTATATCAGAATGGGCCTGCTGGTCTGGTGGTTAAGTTGAGTGTTAGTTTGTTGAAGGTCTTGTGTTCAAATCCCTGCGCAGGTAGGGGTATTTATTTTTCCTCGATTCTGCGCAAGAGTTTCAGTGGAGATTAAAGTCTGGGGGAGTTATGAGTAGTGGGATTAGTGGAGAGATTTGAGGGATATGGGGAGTTGGGATTTATCATCATTATTTGTTTTCTTTCAAAAATTTTGGTGGCTTTTCCCAAAATTTCTGACGTGGTTCTCTACTTCTCTGCCAAAATTTTGTCTCCCTTTTTCCTCTTCGTTTTTGAATTCTATTTCAATTCGTTCTCTTTTCGCACACCGTCTGATTTCGCTGATTTGGTAAGTGGAATTAAATGATTTTGTAATCTTGTTTTTCATTTGGAGACTTATTCCTGGATTTGGCAGTGGCAAATCGTGAAGTTTGGGGTTCTCCTCTCGCGGATTTGTAGTCAAAATGTACGGAGCGTTGGGGTAAGCGTTGAACGCTGTTTTGGAGTTTTCGAGTTTTTGATCAAATGGTGTTTTAGGACTAATTTTCAAGTGTTGGTAGGTCAATTATAGGCTTTGGAAGGCTTGGGAGTGGTTTCTACATCGAATCGACACCAGGTGTTTACCCGAAACGCAGAAATTGAGCTTTCAGCAAAAGCCAGAAATGGCCACTGTCGATGCCACAAGGCCGTGTGGTAGGCCGTGTACGACAACACGATCGTGTGATAGATGAAGGCCAGGCCGTGTGATGGCTGGAGTGTGGCCTTGTGGGCCATACGGGCTAGACCGAATTGGGCGTGTAGGCCACACGGGCGTGTGATATCTGGGCCAGGCCGTGTGATCCACTCGGGCAAGGCCAATCTAGGCGTATGGGCCACACGGGCGTGTGGGCCCACACAGGAAAACATTATGGGCATGTGGGCCCATTTAGCTAAAATGTTTCCTAAGGTTGCACGGGTCGCCCAAGATGACTGTGAACCTATTGTAGGGTCGGTAAGCGCTACTTAGACCCTGAAGTGAGTGACATGAATGTATAATGTATGTATTGAGCATGTTAAATTTATGCATGTTTACTGCACTGTATGTATGACTGATAACTAGATTTAAGCATGTAAGCATGTATTTTTGTATGTGTGCATTGAGCATGTTTAGTTGCATCTGCATTGGTGTGGGATAATTGATTATTGGAGGAAGTGTACTGAAAGGCTTTCATGCCTATTATTTGGCAGCTCAGCTACAATATTACTGATACGTGCCGCATTCGATACGACTTGGTGTGTAGGGCTGGGTGGGTGTTTAAAACCCCACATGGTGTGTAGGGATGGTCAGAGATGGTGTGTAGAGGATGGTGGGTAGGATACTGATTTCTGTTACTGTGTGCATACTGTATCTGAGATGGGCTAAGGCCCTAAATTATATCTGAATTTGTATCTGAATGGGCTAAGGCCTAAACAGTATCAGAATCTGTAATGGGCTTAGGCCCCAAGCTGCATTTGACTGATAATTGTTGTTTGACTGTATGCATGTCTTCTGTGGGGATTACACACTGAGTTTACGTAAACTCACCCCTTTCTGTTTTACCTGTACAGGTAATCCCCAGACTTAGTTGGATCGGTGCAGCGGAGGACTCAGCAGTGACCTCATGACTATTGAACTGATTTACTTCCATTTAAGGTTTTTAAATTCTATTATTTTTGAGGTATTTTGATGTAATTTGGGACTTTTGGACTGTTTGCTTTTATTTTGGATTTTAATTGTTTTCATGGACTTTTAAACTACAAAACTCAACGAAAACTCAGTTTAATTAAAAACAACGTTTTCCCAAACGCGAACGGTTTTCTTTAAATATCACGGTTTTAAGAGCTTCCGCTACCGAACATGTTTTTAAACGAATCAAATTTACGAGAAAATACTTTTGAAATTGACGAGAGATAATTAAAAGCTAGTAAACAGAAATGGTTTAGACTTGATAAATTCAATTTCACAATCCATTCCATGTGACATCGCCAGATTCAGCCATAACGTCTAGGTCGGGTTTGGGGTGTTACAATGTGAATCTTGCTTGGAAGGTAAAATGATGAAGAGGTATTTTAATTCAAAAGGTACAAGGGCCACTCAAGTCCTAGAATTGGTACAAGCTAATCTATGCAATCCCATGAACATTAGTGCGTAAGGAGGTTATGATTATTACATAATCTTCATAGATGAGTATTCTATATTTGTATATGCTTACCTAATGCTCCAAAAGAGTGAAACTTTTATAAATTTCAAGAGTTCCATGCGTAAGTGGAGAAACAATTAAGTTTATCCATTAAAATTTTTTGATTTAATCGAGCTAGAGAATTTTTATAAAATAATTTCTTAGGATACCTCAAAGGGAATAGGATATTATCCTAGTTGATTGCACCAAGAACTCCATAAAAAAATGGTGCGACAAAAAAAGGGAACAGAGCATTGGATAAAGATGAAAAGAAGTTGGACTCAAGAATGAAAATTTGTACATTTGTAGGATTATAACACCACAAACATGGCCTAGAAGTTAGGCCCGAATCTGGCGTGTCATATTACAGTGTTTTTGCGAAAAACCTTGTTTTCATTGAAAACCCTTCTTAGAGAATTTTTATTAAAAGCCCAGCTCGTAGTTGTCTTCCAAATCAAAGTGTATTAGGAAATCTATCTTTTCGATTGTAAGTTAACAATTATTTAAAAATAAAACTTTTTACCAGCGGAAGCTTAATTTTGAATAAAACACTTGTTTTTAGAAAGGTTTGATATAAATCTTAAAAGAAATAAAGTAAAACATTCAATGTAAAGTTAAACAGAGGGAAAGCCTTATAACAATCCAACTTAAAGTGATCAAAGTACTTAAAACTATAAAGAAAATCAAGTAAAATGAAACGTCTTGCTAGCTGGCCACCTCTGAGTCCCTCCATTCGTCGAACCGTCTACTGAAGATTTCCTGAGAAAAATAAAAGAGGGGGTGAGTTTTGAAACTCAGTGTGTACCACCCTCAGCAAACAAATAGCATACAAGTGATCAATTGGGCCTAAGCCCTTTTCATAATAATAGCAACATCATACATGAAATGTTGTGCAACCCTCCCCAAATAATCCATCCGGTACACATTATCTCCATCCCCCGATACACATCATGTGGGGATGTCTACATCAACCCACCCATCCGGTACACATCATTGGTAGCCCATTTGCGGTACTACGTATGTTGCAGCAAAGCTGCTAATGGGCTTAAAAGTCATCGGTGGATCCACGGTCGTCAAGAAACCATGCGATCCTCATATACTTCCTCCATTCCATAATCCCCACCCATAGCAACCTAGATAGTATATCATATGAATGCAGCATGTAACATCCACAAATCCTAAGTTTAACACATAGGGGTATTTTAGTCTTTTTCACCCTTAGGGGCATTTCGGTCATTTTTAAGTATTATGGATTTAGTACTTACCTGGGTCCGTTGAAAAATCCCCGTTGGCCAAAGTGAACAGGAACTATGCACCAGGTAGGACTCTAGAGAATAGGAGGTGGGTCATTGAGACCGCTTAAGTACCAAGCTCTCCCTTGATCCAATCTTAGACATGCATATACCCATTACCACACTTCAACCTTGTGACTTGTCCACGGTTGCAATTAAGTTTTTAAGTTTTATAAAAGTTTAGCAAATATCAGGTACTAAGCCCAATCCATATACAAAGCCCATTCTCAATCATATAGCCCATTAGGCCCAAATCGCACTCTTATAGCCCATTAGGCCCAAATCTCTATCATGTGGCCCATTAAGCCCAAATCCAATTTAGATTATGAAACAAGCATGACTAACTCAATTCATATAACCAAATCAATCAATTTCACAAAACATAGCCTCAGGGCCCACCGGGCCCATTTAGCCACTTTCGGCTTTTCGGCTTTCCGGCATTGCCGATATCATGTGTGTAGTGTTTGTACACACCTGGTAATAACGCGTGCAGCAATTTCCTCTTAGTCAGAAACCTACATTCGATATTACTTAACAATTAATCACAGGCTAAATACAAACTTTATCAAAAACCGAAGCCTCAGCGTAACCTTACCGTGTGCGACAAGCCTTAATAGCTCCTTTCTTTAACACCAACCGCAATTAGACCCTGGATCTGTACAAACTTAATCATTAGAGCCTAAGTAATAGATGACTTGCATCCAACACAAGTCACCCTCACAACATATATGACCATTCAGCCAACCCTTAAACCGAAGTAAAGAACACTTACCCCAAAACCCGAGACGCAACAAGAGTGAAATGGTAACGACCTTGGAGGGAAGAGATCAATGCTAAATCCCAAGAATCAATCGGCCAAAGCTGAAGAAAAAGCACAGAGAAGATTTGGTCAAGGTGTATTCGGCCTAAAAATCGGAGTGGTGCAAAGGGATATTCGGCATCTAAATGCAAGGTAAAATGAGGAAGATGAAAATGCAAAAATCAAAAAAGAACCTTGAGGGAGAATAGAGGCTATTCGGTTTGCCAAGGAAGAAGAGAAGATTCGACTCAGAAGCAAGAATAAAGATTTAGAAGGTAGGAGAAGAGTGAAGAATCGGCAACAAGGAAAGGTATTTTCAGTTGTGGAAAAATAAGGTTTCGGAAAGGAAAAGAAAAAGAATGGAAAATTCAGCATTACCTAAGACCCCAGATTCGGCACACACACATTTATATAGCCTATAGCCGAAACTTAGCCACCCCTAAAGTCAAATTCGGCACCACTTCATCCACTGCTCATCTCCTAATTTTTCTCCATGATATCTCCCTTATCCTTCTCCTAAATTCTCTCTACTGATCACTTCTCCTTAGAGTCCCTCTACACGCCACTTCCAGGCTTCTAGAAGCCTAAAATTAAATTCCAAAATAAAATTAAGCTAGCACTCGAACCTCAGACCTCCCTGCATGCATATGTCGCCACCTCCCTACACCCTAGTGGCGTCACATAGCCACTTCACCACAGGCTTCTTTGTGCCATTTTTCTCTTATTTTTATTTAAAAGCCCACTACCCACAACCCTGATTCCTTAATTAATTAAATTAAAAATCCTCCACCACAAAACTCGAACCCAAAACTTCTCCAACACACCTAGACACTCCAAATTCATTAAACCCTTAATGTGGTCATGTCATTTGTCATTTTCTTGCTCGCTGAAAAAAAAATTATGAAACCCAAAGCCCAATGGGCCCAACTCTACTAGGACCAAAATTCGGGGCGTTACAAGGATATCCAAAAGAGATGAATGGTGGATTGTTTTATAGCTTGAAGGGACAAATGTCAAAGTGTCTATTGGAAAATTGGTTTAGAAACAATGTTTTTAGGCATAGTAGAAGTTTAATTTTTTTTCTAAAAATTGAGCCTTGTGATATTTAGAGAAATAAAACTTTGACAAGAATTATACCTATGATTTGTACTAGGCAATCTAAGTTGATCTAGAATTTCTACCAAATGTCTTCCTCCACTATTATCAAACCCCGAATTGCTTTGTGTGTGGGCTCAAACAAAATGAAAAAAAGTGCATAGAATGAAAATTTGTATTAACTTTTAGTGGGAAAGTTAATTCTCTCTTTAGAACCGAAAACTATGAGCTTTCATGGAAAATAAAATTTACTCTAAAAATAATTTTCCACTTTTTCATAGTCCCTATTTATAGAGAAATGATACAAGAGTTTTGTTCAAATAAGGTGTAATAAAATAAAATTTTAATGGAATATACAAATTCTACTAAGAGTACAATATGAGGGAGTGGCAACATCCCTAGGGTATCTAGGGTTTGCCATCCTTTACATCAAACCAAGCCTATTTGGGTCTTTCATGTATTTGGTACAATTATGTGTTACCTGGATGTTTATCTAACATTTATAATTTATCCAACCCATTAAGTATTTTCTATTTCCCAAAATATTATTTATTTAATTAGTTTAATTAAATTAATTTCTCATTTAAATTATTTTCTCAACCCAATTTTAATTCCATTAAAGTCATGACAACTTTACCATATTACAATCTATAAGGAAACTAATTTAATTGTCTTATCCAATAAATCTATGGTGACTAATTAATTTAATTTTTACTTCTAACTTCAATTATTTAATTATAATCAATTTAAATAATAATTTGAAAAAACTAAATTAATTTCTCAGTCATCTTTTATACTTAGTGAGAAAACATATTCACTACAGATAGTGATTCATGCGATCTATTTCTCTTACTTTATTTTTTTCATTCATTCCACATTATTGGTTCTATAATCAATTCATTTCAGGTTATCTTGAGTTAGCAAAAGAACCGATTGGTCATATATAATTAGGGCTCAAATAATTTGCAATTAAGTTTCAGCTCTTTGTCTATAAATTGGAACATTATTTAATCATAAAGTTATTCCACTATAGTACCATGATTGAACTATTCCTTGTTATATGTCATTACAAAAGCTACTTATTAAGTGTTCGTCCAATGACATTATCATAAATGTTATACCCTCATAGGATATCCTTAATCTCTTTGGAAAAAAAATTGTTCTCTCAATATAATTCTATTTTATCTCATGGTAACCATTACATTTTTCTTCATGAAAAGTCAACTACTAACAAATAGTAATTAAATAATCTATCTCTAAGACAAATGACCCATGGCCATGTTACTTGTCATCTATCATGTGATATCGATGAGTGGATAAGTGAAGCTATATCATACAGAAGTCGTACACCCAACATTCCAGCTTTTGAATCTATTACCAATTGAACATAGGCTATCTATACATCAAAGTATACGAGTCACACATACATAGTTCATCACTTACTTAGGATTAAGGTAAGTCACACTATAAACATCACAAACGAATAAATCCATAAACGGATCTAGAATCAATTCTACTTGGGCGATCGATGCAATTGTCACCCAAATATCATATTTATGTCTCTATCTTTTCGGAGTCATCTGCCCAGACACACAAGACAAGGTATCTCCCCATTTGGACTTGATAGGTGATACAATAGTCTTTAAATCGATTTTTTCAATTCCATTAGACTAAGGACATGTTTAGATTATCTACTAACATAAATTGTCTTCTTACACTATGATCCAGTTAGAGTATTGATCTGCCGAAATTTGGCGTAGCAGATTAAACTAGTTTTCACACTTAAGGAGCCTGAATACAAGCATTTTCATTACAATTTAGTTAAGTTTCTTTAGCTTTACTTACATTCAATAAAATGTGCAAATTGATTCTTTTATTGACCTTAAGGGCTGAATGAGGCCTAAGGGAGAGCTAACGTATTGTGTAAGTGTGCAGGAGACCATTAAAAGGAATTTTAGGACTATACTAGATGCTATGTCGCAACACGGGATGAATGATGTCGCAACATAGGAAATAGAATGAATAAAAATCAAGTTTGCCTTCGATGTCGCAACACAGATTGAGGATGTCGTGACATACCCCTGAAGATGGCTACAGAAGAGCATACTGGTTGCTATGTCACGACACATGTCCTGGTGTGTCGCGACATCGACTCTGGGATGAAAATTAGACACAAAGCATGGGATATTTAGTCTGCACAATCAAACTTAAAGCTTGGGAACGTCAACTAACCTATGGTTAAGGATGACGGCTACCTAAAGGCTATAAATAGGCTCATTTGGCACATGTTAAAAACACATTGGCATTAACCTAGTTTCTTCTGTTAAATTTAGTTTAGTTTTCTTTCTTTTTTAGGTTTTTATAGTTTAGTTTATTCATTGTTTTCTTTCAAGAGATCTGAATTGTGGAATCATTCAACTCTGTGGATTTACGCTTAATATCAAAACAATCAAGCTATTTCATTTACTCTATATTCTCGATTTAATTAACATGCTTTCTTTTAACATCGATTATATATTGTTTATGAACGCTATGAGAAACTAATCCTTCTATGGGGGATTAGCGAGTGCAAGTATGATCTGTTAACTGTTTTGTAGGGTTACTCAATGAATCAGCTATTTGAGAAAGGGAGAACGTGAAGCAAATGTAACACCCCTAACCCGTATCCGTTGCCAGAATAGGGTTACGAGGTATTACCAATCAATTCACAACATATAGCATACATTCTCATAAATCATTCAACATAATCACAATGTCCCTTAAAAAAGGGCCTACGAGGCCTTAAACATACTTTAGAAATGGTCCGAGACTAAACCGATAACATACGAAATTTTTGGAAAACTTAGAAATATTTAAACCATACAAGGGTCACACTCCCGTGTGAACAGGCCGTGTGCATCACATGGCTCCAGACACGCCCGTGTCTAAGGCCGTTTGGAAACAGGGCATACATACTGACTTGGGTCACACAGCCAACCACACGCCCGTGTGTCTAGCCCGTGTGCCCTTCGAAGTGGCCACACCTACCCGTGTGCCAGGCCATGTGCTAAGCCGTGCCAAACCTTTAGGGTATACTGACTTATGCAACACGGCCAAGTCACATGCCCGTGTGCTAGGCCGTGTGCCAATTAGGGGGTATACTGACTTGTACCACACGGTCGGTTACACGCCCGTGTGTGAGACCGTGTGGAGCATACTGACTTCAATTAAATTTCAACACCAGGGGACACACAGGTGTGTAACATGACCGTGTGTCGTACGCGGCCGAGACACACGCCCGTGTCTCTGCCCGTATGGACAAAAATAGGCCATTTGCAACGCTAATTTGCCACCCCAACTCATGCTCACTTAAACAACGAAAATGGTACCATTCATCATACAATTAAACAGCCAAAATCATCAACCAAATGCACCATTCATACTATATCCATTTCAACCAAATTCAATATTCAATTCAATGCCATTTACCTAATCAAATACTTATCAACTTAACTTCTAAAATCATACTTCATCAAAGCATTTCTCAAGCATTTATACTCCAAAAATCAATTTACCATTTGAGCAACTATAAAACCATAACCATATTCATACCAAACATGCCAAAATAAGCCATCACTCATGGCTATATATATACAAACCAAAACATATATATTTACAAGTCATTTCTAATAGCCAACGCACATCAAAGTTAACATCATTTACAAGCCAACTCTCATGACTATAGCCACAACCAAAATACCACATCTAGCCTATACATTCCATATACCATCAATGTATAACTCAAAAGTACAAACTTAGATGTTTGATAGTACGATGATGTTCCCGACGACTCCCGAATCTGAGCTAGCCTTGATTCACTATAAAACATAGGAAAATAACACAAAGTAAGCTTCATAGCTTAGTAAGCTCGTATGTGAATAACTTAATTCATCGAATAAATGCAAATTAACCAAATACACATGAAAAAACCATATACACATTAACTACAAACCTTTCTCATGTCTCAAAACATGACCAATTACAATCTCATCGAACTTTCACTATTTAATACTCGAATAGGTTTTGTACATACCTGTATAGCCTCGTACTAACCTCTTTCTCAATCACATCATTTGTTTAGCTGTTGAACCATTCAGAATAGAAATCAGATATTCAATGATCTCAATCGATAAGTACCTATACCATGGCCCGTAGCCAAATCAAGGTAACTTATCCCCGGAGTACCTATACCATGTTCCGAAGCCAAATCAAGGTATAAATTACACCCGAAGTGCCGATATCGTGGCCCGAAGCCAACACAATAACCTAATGACATGTCACTAGCATCCTAACTATTCCTAAGGTTCAACCGGGATTTCACGCTTGTCGAATAATCGTCGAACGTATCCATAGAGTCGTATTCACAATTCAAACATTATTATTAATCTTGTAATCATAGTTTATGCAATATCAAAGCAATAAACATACATTTATAATGAAATTACCACATATGAACTTACCTCGTATTTGTAATTGACGGATCGGGTTGACTACTCGATAACCTTGCTTTTCCCCTGATCTAAATCCTAATTCTTTCTTTCTTGATCTATATGAATTCAAAATTAACTTATTTATTCAACCATACATTCAATTTAGTCCAAAACATACATTTAGGCCTATTTGCAATTAGCCCCTAAACTTTCGCATTTAATCAATTTAGTCCTTATTTCACAAATACACAAAATTTATACAATTCAAAAAACCCATGCTTGGTCGAATTACACATAGGTCCCTAGTAGTCCAAAACTTTCATTTATTTCACATTTCAACCACTCAATTTGCACATTTCACAATTTAATCCCTATTATGCATTTTCATGAAAAATCACTTAACAAAACATGTAAAACTATCATCAAGCTTTCAGATTTCAACAATAAACATCAAAGAACTCATAGATTCAACAATGGAAACTCTCAAAATCTTTAATAGTTTCGAAATTAAAGGTATGGGCTAGCTAGATTGAGCTGCAACGATTACAAAAACATAGAAATAATTAAAAACCGAGCTAAAACAGTACCTTAATCAAGCTAGGAGTTGGCCGAATGCAAAACCTAAATAATAGTTTTATTTTTCTTGAAATTTTTTTGCAACAAAGATGAAGAAAGATGAATAAAATGGCTTTGTTTTATTTAATCAACAATAATAACCATTTTACTATTTTAACCTTTGTAATATAACTTAAAAATCACTTAATGCTTGTCCATCACATACAAGCTATCATGCTGTAATAACATAAAATAATATTAAAATAAATTTTTGACATCGGTTTGGTGGTTCCAAAACCACTATTTCGATTTAGCTAAAACCGGGCTGTTACAACTCTCCCCCTTAAGGATTTTCATCCCCGAAAATCTTACCAGTGAATAGGTTCGGGTATTGTTTTCTCATAGAATCTCCGGGTCCCATGTAGCTTCTTCAACCCCATGTCGATGCCATAATACTTTCACTAACGCTATTTTCTTATTTCTCAGCTCTTTGATCTCATGAGCTAAAATTCGAATCGGTTCTTCAGCATATGACATATTAGACTGAATTTCAACCTCGGTCGGGGAAATGACATGTGAAGGGTCGGATCGGTATCGTCAAAGCATCGAAACATGAAACACATTATGTATTTTCTCTAACTAAGACGGTAAAGATAGTCGACATGCCACTGGCCCAACTCGCTCAGTAATTGGAACGATGGAAAAAATGTGCAAGTGTACACAATCGCAACAAGTAAATGTCCAGTTATCGTACCCACATGGACTGTAAAAAGAAATATTTATGAAATTAATTTTAAAACACTTTGGTGATGGAAAATATTTTGGTTTAAAGATGATTAAAAATTAAGGTTTAAAAACTAAGTAAAAAGAAAATTAAAAATTAAAAAGGTTCTAATGCACGATTTCAAATAAGGTTTAATCAAGATGATATAATTGTGTTGGATTAATTACATTCCTTTAACGTAGAATTATTAAACTTATGTTTATACTACTACGAAAAAATTCACAGCAACTCGGTAATTTGCTAACTATTGCTCATACATACTTATTAAATTAATCAATCTCTTGAATATTTTTCAATATCAATCCAAGTGATTAATCAATCTTCACAAGCATATAAAAGATCAAGTGAGGTAACAGAGTATTTCTACCTTGAAACAGTTTAACCACAATAATCTTGGAAGTTATGCAAGGCATATGTATCGCCGAATACAATGCTAATTTAAACTTCAGCTACCTTAGAAGAATAAACATGCACTGATTAAGTATTGTGTCAATTAATCACAATTTCAATACGATTAAATAATTAATCATTAGTTATCTAACAATTAATATTGCAAGAATAACTTAGGAATGATTTTATTTAATCAAGCATTTTATCGAGGCCTATAACAACATAAACACAATTTTAACAATTCAAGCAGGCAAAATATAATCAACTCAACACGGATTAAATTCAAACTAAATTGATTAAAATAACCATTTCAATAGCATAAATATTCATAAAAATGTTTGTCAAAACAACAACGTAATTTAAAGAGATAGGGAACAAGAAGCAAATCCAGTGTTTCTCCGTGGCTTGACTGATTGCTCCGTTCTTCGTTCTCCATTGTCCTCGACTATCAAGGTGGCTTATGAACACTTTAATTGCTGCTCAACAATGGCCGATGAGGACCTCTTTCCCAAGAGAATAAAATTGGCACTTGAACAAAAGGGGAAATGGAAAGGAAAAGTTGAGAGAAAGTGAGAGAGGAGAAGAGAGAATGAGAGTGTGAGGGATGAGTTGAATGATCAGCAAAGGGTGACTTTTATAGCTTATTGTGGCTGCAAAAAATAGAAAATTCCATCAGCCAAAGAGACCCCCCTTGGTCGGCCACACACATGGAAAAGTTGAGAGATTCAACTTTGCTAAAAATAGCCTGGGGCAAATCCTTAAAGCCACATTTTTTGGAGGGGTTTGAATGCAAGGTTGAAAGTTCTTCAAGGGCTTCTTTGCAAGCTTATTTAGTTAGCTAAAATGCTGCTTTGGGTTAGCATATGGACGGTTCTGGGCAGCCCAATTGGTGGCTGGTTCGGTTCACTAAATTCAGTTCAACCAGTGCGGTTCAACTGGACCCCTTTTTTCCATAATTAACTAATAATAATTTATTTAGCCCAAATTAAATTAGGAATAAATTAAAAATAATTATATTATGAATTAACACAAATTTTTTGACCATCTTAGGCTGGAAATAAATTTTCCTCGATACTTCAAATTGCTTCCCGGGTTTATTCTTCGAGCAGTGTCTGCCGAGCCAATTTTCGCTCTTTGTGCGAATCTGTCGAAAATAGTCAAAATTAATCAAAATTAAATATAAAATTAATTAAAATTCATCATGTTCATATTTTTAACACAATTTAATTATTTTATAATATTTAATTATTTTTCGACAAGAATTTAACCGAAATAGCATGATTTTAAGTTAAATAGGGCATGTAAAAACACGTAAATTTTCGTGTTTCCACACCCCCAAACTTAATTCATTGCTCGTCCCGAGTAATGCACAAATTTGAAAAGAATTTTCTTGGAAACACTTTTGAAAAACTCCTTCTAAACAACATTCTTCCCAAAATCATGAAATCAATATACTTATCCTTAAAAACAAGAAATTTGATAATTATGCTACTCAAGTATATATATCGGTGAAATTAATCTCAACAATTACTACAATAGCAAAATTAGACTAAATGTTTCTTAATAAAGACATGTTAATCCCTACCAATTTGATTTTAATCCCTTATTCAAAATTAAACTGCAATCATTAAGCTTAATTGATGTCTTCATACGTTGAACAGGGAAATTTCTCTCCACTAATGTAGGTAACATTGGAACTTTGAATCAATAGGCCTTTAACAAGGTTGTAACGCGGCTGGGCTTAGG
Source organism: Gossypium sturtianum (assembly GCA_025698515.1). Taxonomy (NCBI): domain Eukaryota; kingdom Viridiplantae; phylum Streptophyta; class Magnoliopsida; order Malvales; family Malvaceae; genus Gossypium; species Gossypium sturtianum. Next base: position 64,585,936 of record CM046946.1, on the reverse strand, counting down.
GGTAGGTAAAAGATAGATACTTTTAGGTTAAAACAACCCTAGACTCAGCTTGTATCGGACCTTTCAAAATAATTACCCTCAATACATCAACTTTTCCTTCCTTTTCACATGCTCTTTAGTGCAATTTACTTCAAGTACATATGCTTTTTTTTCGAGTATTTTACTGCATGTACTACAATTTTTAGAGCATTTCATACTTCTTTGCAACTCCCCCAAACTTATTTTTAAAGAATACTCTGAATAGTACTGAGTCTAGTGTTTGGGACATTTTTAAGATAATTAAGAGAAGTGATGGCTAACTTTGTAAGGGTTCAAATAAAATTAGGCCATAAAGTCTCAAAGTTGGGTTTCAAAGGATAAAAATTTCATCATGGTTGGCTTAAAAGGCTCAAACGGTCCAAACAACAGTTGCCTAAATCATTTTCATCGTTCCATGCTTCCTAGGATTTTGCCTCAAGAAACTACTAAGTCAATTCTAAATACTTAAACTTTCATGCATGCCTAACTTTCCTAAAGAACTAAAATTTTATGGTATGATTTGCATGCTTTATTAGAAATACATTTCATGTCATTGTTAAGCTAACATAAAAATTTATTGAAATAATCAAACTTTATTCATACTTAAATTTAACACACTTAACAAAACTCAAATTTATTGAACAAAAATATATCATATTCATAATTAAAAGAAAAAATTTATTCTGAGTGGAAATAATTTCAATTTCGGTCCCCCCAACTTAAAATGAACAATGTTCTCATTGTTTAAAGTGAATAGATACTATACACCAGGTAGGATTCCAGAAAAGAGGAGGTGAGTCAATTTTACTGTTTAAGTACCAAGCTCTTCCTAGATCCAATCTTAGACATGTATATACCTATTGCCACACTTTAGACTTTACTACTTGTCCATATTTACTTTTGATTCCCATCTCTTATTTTATTGTGCAGAAATAAAAAAAAATCCCTAATTAATCTTAATCCTAAATTAACATAAGAAGAAAAATAAAGTCAAGATCCCTCCCTTTTATTTATTTACAGATCCTTCCAAATTGGACTCATCTTTTGCTCCATCATTATTGCCTTTGCATTAATCGCTTCGCTCCCTCTTCGATAATGGACTCCATGGTTCAAATATGAGATCTGGAAATTCAGGCACAAAAACAAATGGATCATTGTATATTTTCTTAAGAGCACTTCTCATCGAGTCATCCCTTATTTTTGAGTATCTCCAGTAAGCTTGCTGCTGCCATTGCATATGTTTCATTAGGTCCATCAATTTTGATAACTCATCTCAAAGATCTGGGCTAGGCGGTGGAGCTCTAAACATTGAAGTTTCGATATCGAGTTCGACACGGTTCCATTGGTTCTGCCTCATTAGGGACTTCAGTTGATTATTCTGGCGGGATCTTTGTGGGGTCATCTTCTGCTTCTTCGGGATCCTCACTCTCTTTAACTCGTTGCTGTAGAACAGAATCTCCAGCTACTCGGTAGAGGTCCCAATCGGTAATTGTTCCCTGACTATACCCTGTCTTCTTTATGTTCGTAAGAATTTTTGCTTTTAAGCACAGAATTGTTATCGTAAAGGGGAAATAGGCTAGGCCAGAATGTCTAACGGCACAATTTTGCATTTCTCTTAGGATGATTTTGTCCACATCAATGGTCTTTCCAGTTAGAATCGAGTATAATAGGACCATTCGCTCTAATGAGATTGTAGTCCCATGCGAACTAGGCATAAGGCTGAAACGGATGAAATAGAACCATACCTTCGCAAGTGGTGTCAAATATTCTTTTTGACATGTGTGGATTCCTTACTTTGACACGGTCCACTTAGAACCTAGAACTGTAAGTTCCTCGAGAATTTCATGCAAATTTTCAGGCTTAATGTTGCTTAACAAAGAAAAATATTCATCGTTTTCAAAATCAGGTAATTCAAAGAACTCATTAATAGCATTTGAATTTATTGGTACCTTGATTCTACGAACTGGAACTTCTGTCAATTTGCTTGAGGTTAAGTTCGCATAGAATTCACGAACTAGTTCCTCATCCACACTTGGTCTCTTTTCACAAAATAATTTTCAATTGAGGGCTTCAGTAACTTGACGAATATGTGCCATAAAGTCTCTGTAGTTGCTTTCCTTCAATGTAAAGACCTTCTCTAGATGCATCTGTTGATTTTAGAAGATACTTTCGTATCTTACTTTGGCTTCTTCACAGTGGAACTTATTTTGCGTTTCATCGATTTGGGCGGAGGCACAAGTTCTCTTGCAAGGCATGATTAACCTGGACATAAGATGGAAAAATTATTTTCTCAAAAATTTAATTAATAAAAATTATTAATAATTCAATAATTTGAAAAATTAAATAATTGAATAAAATTAAAATTCAAGAGAAGATTTTGTCTTACCACCCTTTTTTAAGAACTCCTAAAAAAGATAATTAAAAACAAAAGCGGTCGATTTAAGGTAGGTTGGAGGATTTGACTAAGGATGGGTGAAGGTGTGCCGATCAAGTGCTTGAAGGGTGACTAGGCGCGCGGTTGATGGTACGGGAGCAGGCAGCAATGTGCGTCAGGGGTTGATTCGGCAAGCAGTAGTGTGCGGGACCTTCCGCAATCTAACCTGGTGCGCTGGGACGTGTGCAGGTGCTAAGTGCAGTGCGAGAACACGACTGGCAATTGCTTGGGCGAGAAGCAGCAGCGCGCGTGGATGGGCGCTGAAACGGTCCGCTCGCGAGTTCTTTGGGCGTCTTTGGTCTTTGGGCTTTGCCGAGTGTAGGGCTAGGCTTGCGACACTTTTGGGGTTTTGGTTCTTTGAGGGTTTGAAGATGGATGAATGGAGGGAGAAAGGTTGATGGTATTTATAGAGGGAGAAATAAGATTTTTAGTAGAATTCTTAGAAAATTTTAATGAAAAAAAATTCTTAAGTTCTAATTCTACTCAAAGTAAATAACAATTAATAATTAAATACACACATATGAAATTATCAACTTTTATTAAATTATTAAGATAAACATAAATATAATCAAAATAAAATTAATCCTAATTCTAAGCTAAGTTGATAAAAATTAATATATAAATTATAACTAATATAATTATATATTAAAGTTTATCAAATTATTAATAATATTAAAGATATTTATTCTAGATGCTTTTTGAAAATATTCACAAAGAAAGGCACCTAGTTTTTTTTTATTTACGAAAAGAGCGACTAAATGTTAAAAATAATTCAATTAAGTCCCTAGACTTAATGAAAATTTAAAAATGAGTTGCAAATTAAAACTTGGATCAAAATTGACCCTTTTATTTGAAAAAAAACTAAAAAATTATTTTTCCATTTAGGGGATAATTTCTTAGAAAATTATGTCAAAATAAATTCCCAGGAAAGATTAGAGGGGTCACAAACGGTCCCGCTTAAGTTCCAATATCCTAGACAGAATTTATTTAAACATACTAAACCTGAAAATATACCCTAAATCATTTATTCAAAAATAAAAACAAAAAATTAAGTATCCGATAAAATGAACGAGATTTTATCCCGTTCAATTTTATCTCCCCAATAATGTTTCAGGGGCTGAGCATTAACTCGAAAATTACCTCCCTTACCTTGTAGTTCAACAACGCCGTATGGATAGACTTGGTGAATCGTAAATGGACCGCACCAATGCGATTTTAGCTTACCTGGAAAGAACTTCAATCTGGAATTGAACAACAAGACTTACTGACCTGCTTCAAATTCTCGAACTCGAATGTGGTTGTCATGCCATTTCTTGAGTCTTTCTTTAAGTAATTTGGCATTTTCAGATGAGAAAATTCGGAACTCTTCTAACTCATTGAGTTGGAACATCCGTTTCTCTTTCGTGAGCTTAGGATCCAAATTAAGTTACTGAAGAGCCCAGTAAGCTTTGTGCTCTAACTCCAATGGTAGATGACAGGCTTTCCCAAAAACCAACCTATAGGGTGACATCCCTAAAGGTGTCTTATATGCTGTTCTGTAAGCCCATAAAGCATCATCTAATCTTGTGGACCAATCTCGTCGTTTCGGGAAGACTACCTTTTCAAGTATTCCTTCTATCTCCTTATTTGCCAGTTCAGCTTGCCCATTCATCTGCGGATGGTAAGCTGTTGCAACCTTGTGTTTCACTCCGTGCTTGTCTAATAACCATTCTAATCACTTGTTCACAAAGTGGGATCCTTCATCACTAATGATAGCTCTTGGGGTTCCAACCCTTGTGAACACATGCTTCTGCAGAAACTTCATCACAAACTTAGAATCATTTGTCGGATATGCCTCAGCCTCGACCCACTTAGACACATAGTCTACTGCTACTAGTATGTACTTGTGACCACAAGACAGAGGAAAGGGACCAAGAAAGTCAATACCCCATACATCAAACAACTCTACCTCAATGATGTTTTTTCGAGGCATCTCATTTCTGTTGGCGACGTTTCCAACCCTTTGACATTGATCACAGCTCTTCACGTAAGCATATGCATCCTTGAATAGTGTTGGCCAAAAGAATCTGGCTTGCAATACTTTGGCCATCAGACGTGTACCTCCAAAGTGTCCCCACTTGAGGTGAGTGTGATGGTATAAAATTTTCGGTATTTCATCTTCTGCCACGCATCTCCTGATCATCTGATCTGTACACTTTTTAAACACATATGGCTCTTCCCAGAAATAGTACTTCACATCGTGAAGAAACTTTTTCCTTTGTTTATACGTCTTATCAATTGGCATCAAACCAAAAGCTAAATAGTTAGCAATATCAGCAAACCAAAGGGTATTATGGACATGATTTACCTTCAGTATATGTTCATCTAGAAATGTCTCCTGAATTGGTATAAGAGGAGAATTCCCTTCTTGTGGCTCCAATCTGGACAAGTGATCTGCTACTTGATTTTCTACTCCCTTTTGATCTTGAATTTCTAGATCGAACTCTTAAAGTAGAAGTACCCATCGGATCATCCTCGGCTTAGCGTCTTTCTTTGCAAATAAATACTTAATTACCGAGTGGTCCGTATAGACAGTCACTTTGGTACCTACAAGATAAGATCGAAACTTGTCAAAAGCAAACACAATAGCAAGTAACTATTTTTTTGTTACCGTATAATTTAGTTGAGCTCCTGTTAGAGTTCGACTTGCGTAGTAGATGGGATGAAAGACTTTGTTCCTTCACTGGCCCAAGACAGCTCCAATTGCGAAGTCACTTGCGTCACACATCATTTCGAATGGCAAATCCCAGTCTGGTGTGACGATTATGGGTGCCGTGACTAATCGACTCTTCAAATTGTTGAAGGCTTTTAAGCATTCCTCATCAAACTTGAATATCGAGTCCTTCTCCAATAGTTTGCATAAGGGTTTAACAACTTTGGAGAAGTCCTTGATAAATCTTCGATAAAAACCGGCGTGGCCCAAAAAGCTCCTAACACCTTTTACAGATGGTGGAGGTTGGAGTTTCTCAATAACGTCTACCTTTGCTTTGTCTACCTCGATCCCATGTCTCGTTATCCGATGCCCTAGAACAATTCCTTCTCGTACCACAAAATGGCACTTTTCCCAGTTGAGTACGAGATTCGTTTCTTCGCATTGCCTTAGTACCTTAGCTAGATTTGCTAAGCAATCATCGTAAGTATCTCCTAATATTGAAAAATCATCCATAAAAACTTCCAAATACTTCTCAACCATGTCAGTAAAAATAGACATCATACATCTTTGAAATGTAGCAGGTGCATTACATAAACCAAATGGCATGCGTCTAAATGCAAACGTACCATACGGGCAGGTGAATGACATTTTGTGTTGATCTTCTGGTGTTATTGTAATCTGATTATACCCTGAGTATCCATCGAGGAAACAATAGTAATCTTGTCCTGCGAGTCTATCCAACATCTAATCCAAGAACGGCAAAGGAAAGTGATCTTTCCTAGTCGCCTTGTTCAGCTTCCAGTAATCGATGTAGATTCTCCATCCCGTAACCGTTCTAGTCAGTATCAACTCGTTGTTCTCGTTCTCTATGACCGTGATACCTCCTTTTTTTGGCACGCACTGGATCAGACTTACACATGAACTGTCTGAGATGGGATAGATGATACTCGCATCTAACCACTTGATGATCTCTTTTTTTACTACGTCCTTCATGATGGGGTTCAGTCTCCGTTGTCCATCGATCATCCCTTTTTTGCCATCTTCCAGGATAATCTTGTGCATGCATACAGATGGACTAATACCGCGAATATCGGCTATGGTCAATCCGATGGCCTTCTTGAATTATTTCAAAACTAAGATAAGTTTCTCTTCTTGCTTAGTGGTCAATTCTGCTGAAACAATCACAGGCAGAGTAGAAACGTTACCTAAGTAAACGTATTTTAAATAAGAAGGTAATACCTTGAGTTCTAATTTAGGTGGCTCCTCGATCGACGCTTTTGGTCTGGAATAGCCCCTCTTTTCTAACTCCAAAGATTTAAAACGGGATTGCGGATTAAATCCCCTTTGATTAGCTTCTAGCAAAGCTAAGTATTCATCCTCCCCTTCATCATTTGGGGGATCCGATGTCAAAATTCTTTCCAGTGGGTCCTCAACACAGTTGAGTTCCTTCTCCACTATTAAATCCTCTAAATCGGACACTGCATAGCAATCATCAATTGTGTCAGGAAATCGCATAGACTTAAAGACGTTAAATGTTACTTGATCATCCTAAACACGCATAGTGAGCTCGCTCTTCTGCACATCAATAAGGGTCCTTCCAATTGCTAGGAACGGCCTTCCTAGGATAATTGGTAATTCTTTGTCTGCTTCAAAATCTAGAATTACAAAGTCAACATGAAAGATAAACCTATCTACACGTACCAATACAGTAACAGCTCAGTTTAGACCCTAGTCAGAATAGTGGTTTTGAGACCACAAATCTGAGGTCAGAATAATATTTTAATATTATTCTTGGTGTTTATTATATGTGATATAGCCTGTGTGAAAATTTGGTGTGAAAATTTAATCGACTGTGTGTCGAATTGTGAGAAAGGACTTAATCGCATAAATTCTAAAATGTTGTGTGCTAATTGTTGAATGCTTAATTGTTATTGTTCTTATAATGTGGAGGTCTTATGAGGCAATTAGCCCATTATTAAGTTAGTGGATGGTTAAATGACATATTAACCTTAATGTATATTTGTCTTATATGATTAATAAAAGGAAAAATTGGTAAAATGATAATTTAATTAATATTAAACAAAACAAAAAGATGAAACATGTTCATCTTTACTTCTTTTCAACCGAAAATAGGAAAAATAGAAAGGGTTTGAGAGCTTTGTGATATTCGGCCACTTCAAGCTTCAATTGGTATGTGATTTTTGTTCGATTTTTTATAATTTCTACGTTTTTGTAATCGTTGCTTCGTGCTCTAGCTAACCCATACTTAAATTTTGTGAATTGGTAATGAATATGAGATATGCCATTGATGAATATGTGAGCTTTATGATGTTAGTTGGTGAAATATGAAAACTTGGTGTTGGGTTAGCATAGTTTGTATTTGGATTTTTGATGAAATTGGGTATTTTGGGTTAAATTGGAAAAAGTGTAAATTGAAGTACTAAAATGTGAAATAAATGAAATGTGTGGGCTTATAATAGCATGGGAAGAATTCGGCTAAGCATATGTGATTTGAAATTATGTGTATTTGGTGATTTGATGAATTAGGGACTAAAGTGTCGAAATGTGAAAATGTGAGGGCTATTTTGTAAAATGCCCTAAATATATGTTTTTGGATTGAATTGAATGAATTGGTGATTGAATTATTTGAATTTTAATGTGCATAGACCAAGAGAGCAGAAGTTCGGATCGAGATCGAGGGAAAGATAAAGTACTCGATTAATCGATCGTTTCGATATTTCGACGTTCGAGGTAAGTTCAGACATAATACGTGTATTTAACTATGTTTAATGTTATGAAATGAATGGTGAGATATTATTGAATTGTGAATGCTATGTGAGGGCTCGAGTTATGTGGCACTAAGTGTGCGTATTCGGAAATGTGACCGAGATGATTAGCACTGTGTGTGCGAAATAATATAAGCTTTGGCTTTTGATTTGCAGTGTGTGTGTGATATCGATTTAAGATCGGTTTGATATAGATGCACTAAGTGTGCGATGTTAATATAAGCTTCGGCTAATGATTTGGGAACTAAGTGTGTGATTGAATCGAAGAAGTGACGAAAGTTGATCGAAATGAAATATTGAGTATTGAGTGGCATAAGTGATCGATAACTAAGTGTTAGCTAAGGTACGTTCAGAACCTATGTGGTTGATGTGAATGTGAATGAGTTTATGGAATGTTAATTGAACATATTAGCTTGGATGGTATGGTATATATGATTTAGAATTAATCTATGTGATGGTTTGTTTTGGTAAAATGTATTATGTTACGAACTTACTAAGCTTTTTAAAGTTTACTCTGTGATTTGTTTCTCTGTTTTATAGTGTCAGTAAAGCTAGCTCGGATCCAGGGATCGTCAGCATCTCTATCACAGTATCAGTAATATATTTTTGGGTACTTTTGAAAAGATGTATATAGTTGAAGTATGGCATGTATAGGCTAGAAGTTATGGTATGTTTTGAAATGATTAATCCTTGCCATGTGATTTGGCTTGGAATTTGAATGATGTTGAACTTATGAATGAGCAATAAATTTGGTATATTTCATGGTTAGGTAGTTGATGAAAGATGTGGTTTGAAGATGAATTATGGCATGGATTACATAATGCTAGATATATATATGTTTTGGGATGTACAATTGTTACTTTGAATGGACTCATTGTTATGATATTAGGAATGGAAGTAGATAGTATTGTTGATGATTAATTGGTGCATGAAATGGTATGTTTTGAAAGCATTTAGAAGTATTAATTGGTATTGCTTTGAAGTTTGTAGGTATGACCCAAGTGTGGGTGGCAAATTGGCCTTGCAAATGGCCTATTTTGCATACTTGGTCAAGGGACACGGGCGTGTGTCTCTGCCGTATGGCTCAAGGACCACTTCGAGGTGTGTCTGGGCAGGTTACACTGCCATGGTACACGGGCGTGCCTGGTAGCCGTGTGACCAAGTCAGTAGCTAGCCTAATTTCACACGGCCATGGCACACGGGCGTGTCTAGTGACCGTGGGGATAAGTTAGTATGTCTGCTTTGTTTTGGCACGGCTTGGACCGGCCTGACTGCACGGGTGTGTGACCTCTACAGTTTGGAAAAATCTTTGAGTTTATGGAAACTTTCGTAAGTGTTCGGTTTAGTCTCGACCTCTTTCTAACACGTGTTTAATGTCTCGAAGACCTCGATAAGGGACTATATACTCGTGTTTGAATATGTTTGATTGATATTTGACTTTGTGTCGTGAAATGGATGTGAAATGTTTCGATTGTTCGGTAATGCCTCTTAACCCTATTCCAGCGACGGTTTTGGGTTAGGGGTGTTACAATTTTATTGGTATCAGAGCTACGGTTTAGTCGATTCTCGGACTAACGTAACGCGTGTTAGTCTAGCTATACATGCCATATATGAAATTACGATAGTGTGATGAATCCTGGCAGTTTTTAATGTGTTTTCGTATAGTAATGGATCCCGATCGAGCCGTTGCTGACGATGTTGAGAGTAATGCGCCTGCTCCCGGTCAAGGGACACTGCCGGCCACATCTAGGCCGAATGATAGTGGTGAGGGAGGAGAGGCTAAGCAAGCCTTCTTCCGAATGATGAGTGAGTGGTTTTCGGAGTTCGTTCGAACAAATCCGGCTGCTCCACAACCTCTACCCCCACAAGTACCTATTGTGCCTCAAGTTGTAGATCTGAATCGATTGAATAAGCCTCCTGTGGATAAGATTAGAAAATACGGGGCCGAAGAGTTTAGGGCCACAGCTGATGATGATGCTGAGCGAGCTGATTTTGGGCTCGAGAATACAATCCGAGTGTTCGATGAGATGTCATTGACTCCTGAAGAATGTATTAAGTGTGCAGTTTCCTTGTTGAGAGATACGGTATATAACTGGTGGAAAACGTTGATTTCTGTGATTCCGAAAAAGAGAATCACTTGGGATTTCTTTCAAGTTGAATTTAGAAAGAAGTATATCAGTCAACGATTCATAGATCAAAAATGTAAGGAGTTTCTAGATTTGAAACAGTGCCGTATGTCCATTACTGAGTATGAATGGGAGTTTGTGAGATTGAGCCAGTATGCACGTGAATGTGTTTCGACCGAAGCTACTATGTGTAAATGCTTTATAGAAGGGCTGAATGAAGATATTATGTTGTTGGTCGGGATACTTGACATAAACGAATTTGTTGTGTTAGTTGAAAGAGCTTGCAAAGTCGAGGAGCTCAGTGAAGAAAAGAAGAAAGCCAATTTTGAAGCTCGAGATGAAAGAAAAAATCGATGAGTAAGTTGTCTCAACTTTTGACAAAGAGATTTAGAGATGCAAGCGACCGATCAAATGCTTCATTTGGACATCCATATAGAGACCGCGCAAGACTAAGTGTTGGTCCGAGAACTCAAGCTCCAATTGAATCAAGTGTTGAATGTGCTAAAAGCAATAAACCTGAGTGTAGACAGTGTGGAAGACGACATGTGGGAGAATGCTGGGGCAAGTATAACAATAGAGTTTGCTATAAATGTGGATCACGAGATCACTTCATTCGAGACTGCCCAAGGATGGCTGAAGAAGAAAATGTTCAGAACGTGAGATCGAGTAATGTAACGGTTAGGGGTAGACCACCCAGAAACACCGAAAATGTGAGTGGAAGTCAGAGATGGACTTCGGATACAACTATGAGATCTGAGGCGAGAGCATCTGCCCGAGCCTATGCTATACGTGCACGATAAGAAACGACATCTCCAGACGTCATCATTGGTACTTTTACTCTATTTGATACTGATGTGATTGCATTGATAGATCCAGGTTCTACTCATTCCTATGTGTGTGTGAATCTAGTATCAAGTAAGACTCTACCTGTTGAGTCTGCTGAATTTGTGATTAGAGTATCGAACCCTTTAGGCAAGTGTGTCTTGGTGGAAAAGTGTGCAAGAATTGCCCATTGATGTTTTGGGATGCTTGTTTTTCGGCTAATTTGATGTTGCTACCATTCAATGAATTTGATATTATTCTGGGTATGGGTTGGCTCACTTTGCATAATGCCATTATGAATTGTAAAAGAAAGAGTATTGAATTGAGAAGTCAGAACGGTGAGATAGTTCGAATTGAATCCAGTGATAAGAAAGGGTTATCAGCTGTTGTATCTGCGATGAAAGCTTTGAACTATGTGAGAAAGGGTTGTGAAGCTTATCTAGCATATGTGATTGATACAAAAGTGACAGAATAGAAAGTTGAATATGTGCCTGTGGTTTGTGAATTCCCTGATGTATTTCCTGAAGAACTACCGGGATTGCCTCCGATATGGGAAGTTGAATTTGGCATTGAATTGGTGCCGAGAACAACTCCTATCTCAATAGCTCCGTATAGAATGGCACTAACAGAATTGAAAGAGTTGAAGTCTCAGTTGCAAGAGTTGATCGATAGAGGATTTGCACGGCCGAGTTTCTCACCCTGGGGTGAACCTGTGTTGTTCGTGAAAAAGAAAGACGGCACTATGAGAATGTGTATTGACTATCGACAGTTGAACAAAGTGACAATAAAGAATAAATATCTGTTGCCACGTATTGATGATTTGTTTGATCAGCTGAAAGGAGCTACAGTGTTTTATAAGATAGATTTGAGATTGGGCTACTATCAGTTGAGAGTTAAAGAATCTGATGTACCAAAAACAGCTTTCAGAATGAGGTACGGACATTATGAATTCTTAGTGATGCCTGTCAGACTAATGAATGCTCCTGCATTGTTTATGGATCAGATGAATCAGATATTCAGACCGTGTTTGGATCGCTTTGTGGTGGTGTTTATTGATGACATTCTGATTTATTCATGTGATGAGACACAACATGCCGAGCATTTGAGAATTGTGCTACAGACTCTGCGTGAGAAGCAATTGTATGCAAAATTCAGCAAATGTGAGTTTTGGCTACGTGAGGTTAGTTTTTTGGGGCATATTGTGACAGCGGCAGGAATCCGTGTTGATCAGAGTAAAATCTCAGCTATTTTGGAATGGAAACCTCCGAGAAATGTGTCTGAAGTCTGTAGTTTTCTAGGACTAGCGGGATACTATAGAAGGTTTTCTCGATGATTGCAACTCTGTTGACGAAATTGCTGCAGAAAGATGTTAATTTCAAATGGTGAGAAAGGTGCCAGCAGAGTTTTGATCGGCTGAAAGCATTGTTGACAGCGGCACCAGTATTAATTCAGCCTGAATCGAGCAAAGAATTCATAGTTTACAGTGATGCATCGTTGAATGGTTTGGGCTGTATGCTGATGCAAGAAAGCAAAGTAATTGCTTATTCTTCGAGGCAGTTAAAGCCACATGAAAAGAACTATCCGACGCATGACCTTGAATTAGCCGCAAATGTGTTTGCATTGAAGATTTGGTCTCACTATTTATATGGTGAGAAATGTCATATTTTCACATATCACAAGAGTTTGAAATACTTGATGACTCAGAAAGAGTTGAATTTGCGACAGAGAAGATGGATAGAATTTTTGAAGGATTATAAACTTGTGATTGATTATCATCCGGGCAAAGCTAATGTTGTTGCTGATGCCTTGAGTCAAAAGTATTTATGTGCTTTGCGAGCTATGAGTACTCAGATAGATCTGTGTGATGATTATTCAGTTTTGGCTGAGTTGAAAGTGAGGCCGATGTTCGTAAGTCAGATTTGTAATGCTCAGAAAAGTAATGAGGAGACAATAGCAAAACGAGCTCAATGTGATTTGAATTCTAATTCAGAATTTCAAATCAATAGTGATGATTGTCTGAGATTCAGAGATCGAATTTGTGTTCCGAAGAATTTAGAGTTGATTCAGTTGATTTTGAACGAAGCTCACAATAGTCGCTTGACTGTTCATCCGAGGAGTACGAAAATGTATAACGATCTGAAGTAATTTTATTGGTGACATGGTATGAAAAGAGATATTTCTTACTTTGTGTTGAAATGTTTAGTTTGTCAGCAAGTTAAAGCTGAACATCAGGTTCCATCCGGTTTGTTACAACCGATTATGATTCCTGAGTGGAAATGGAAGAGAATCACGATGGATCTTGTGTCGGGATTGCCTTTATCTCTGGGAAAGAAAGATGCAATTTGGGTGATAGTTGACAGATTGATGAAATTAGCTCATTTTATTCTGGTGAGAACAGATTATTCACTCAATAGATTGGCTGAATTGTATATTGATGAGATTGTGAGATTGCACGGGGTGCCGTTATCCATTGTATCTGATAGAGATCCGAGATTTACCTCGCAATTTTGGAAGAAATTGCAAGAGGCTTTAGGCACAAAATTGCATTTTAGTACTACATTTCATCCACAAACGGATGGTCAGTCCGAGCGAATTATTCAGATTCTCGAAGATATGTTGAGATGCTTTATACTTGAGTTTGAAAGTACGTGGGAAAAAACATTTGTCGTTGATTGAGTTTGCGTACAATAATAGTTTTCAAACTAGTATCAAAATGGCACCATATGAGGCTCTTCACGGTCGAAAATGTCGAACTCCATTGTATTGGACTGAGCTGAGTGAGAATAAGATTCACGGGATTGATTTGATAAAAGAGACTGAACAGATAGTGAAAGTGATTCGTGACAGTTTGAAAGCGGCCTCAGATCGTCAGAAGTCTTATGCGGACTTGAAACAAAAAGATATTGAATTTGAACTTGGTGACAAAGTGTTTTTGAAAGTATCTCCGTGGAAGAAAATACTTCGATTTGGCCGAAAAGGCAAGTTGAGTCCGAGGTTCATTGGGTCGCATGAGATCATTGAACGGGTTGGGCCGGTTGCTTATAGATTGACGTTGCCACCTGAGTTAGAAAAGATTCATAATGTGTTTCATGTGTCGATGCTCCGTCGGTACAGATCTGATCCGTCTCACGTGACTGCTCCTATTGAGGTTGAAATTCAGACAGATTTGTCTTATAGTGAAGAACCAATTCGAATTTTGGCACGATAGATTAAAGAGTTGAGAAACAAAAGAATTTTGCTTAGTGAAAGTGTTATGGCACAAACATGGAACGGAAGAGGCAACGTGGGAGCCTGAAAACGTTATGAGAGAACAATATCCACACTTATTCACTGGTAAGATTTTCGGGGACGAAAATCCCTAAGGGGGGAGAGTTGTAACAGCCCGGTTTAGACCCTAGTCGAAACAGTGGTTTCGAGACCACAAATCCAAGGTTTGAATAATATTTTAATATTATTCTTGGTGTTTATTATATGTGGTATAGCCTGTGTGAAAATTTGGTGTGAAAATTTGATCGAATTGTGAGAAAGAACTTAATCGCATAAAGTGTAAAATGATGTGTGCTAATTGTTGAATGATTAATTGTTGTTGTTCTTATAATGTGGAGGTCTTATGAGGCAATTAGCCCGTTATTAAGTTAGTGGATGGTTAAATGACATATTAACCTTAATGTATATTTGTCTCATATGATTAATAAAAAGACAAATTGGTAAAATGATAATTTAATTAATATTAAACAAAACAAAAAGATGAAACATGTTCATCTTTGCTTCTTTTCAACCGAAAATAGGAAAAATAGAAAGGGTTTGGGAGCTTTGTGATATTTGGCCACTTCAAGCTTCGATTGGTATGTGATTTTTGTCAGGTTTTTGATAATTTCTACGTTTTTGTAATCGTTGCTTCGTGCTCTAGCTAACCCATGCTAAAATTTTGTGAATTGGTAATGAATGCGAGATATGCCATTGATTAATATGTGAGCTTTATGATGTTAGTTGGTGAAATATGAAAACTTGGTGTTGGGTTAACATAGTTTGTATTTGGATTTTTGATGAAATTGGGTATTTTGGGCTAAATTGGAAAAAGTGTAAATTAAAGTACTAAAATGTGAAATAAATGAAATGTGTGGGCTTGTAATAGCATGGGAAGAATTCGGCTAAGCATATGTGATTTGAAATTATGTGTATTTTGTGATTTGATGAATTAGGGACTAAAGTGTCGAAATGTGAAAATGTGAGGGCTATTTTGTAAATTGCCCTAAATATATGTGTTTGGATTGAATTGAATGAATTGGTGATTGAATGAGTTGAATTTGAATGTGTATAGACCAAGAGAGGAGAAGTTCGGATCGAGATCGAGGCAAAGATAAAGTACTCAATTAATCGACCATTTCGATATTTCGACGTCCGAGGTAAGTTCAAACATAATACGTGTATTTAACTATGTTTAATGTTTTGAAATGAATGGTGAGATATTATTTAATTGTGAATGCTATGTGAGGGCTCGAGTTATGTGGCACTAAGTGTGTGTACTTGGAAATGTGACCGAGATGATTAGCACTGTGTGTGCGAAATAATATAAGCTTCGGATTTTGATTGGCACTGTGTCCGATACCGATTTAAGATCGGTTTGATATAGATGCACTAAGTGTGCGATGTTAATATAAGCTTCGGCTAATGATTTGGGCACTAAGTGTGAGATTGAATCGAAGAAGTGACGTTAGTTGATCGAAATGAAATATTAAGTATTGAGTGGCATAAGTGATCGATAACTATGTGTTAGCTAAGGTACGTTCGGAACCTATGTGGTTGATGTGAATGTGAATGAGTTTATGGAATGTTAATTGAACATATTAGCTTGGATGGTATGGTATATGTGATTGTGAATTAATCTATGTGATGGTTTGTTTTGGTATAATGTATTATGTTACGAACTTACTAAGCTTTTGAAAGCTTACTCTGTGATTTATCTCTCTGTTTTACAGTGTCAGTAAAGCTAGCTCGGATCCAGGGATCGTCAGCATCTCTATCACACTATCGGCAATCTATTTTTGGGTACTTTTGAAAAGATGTATATAGTTGAAGTATGGCATGTATAGGCTAGAAGTTATGGTATGTTTTGAAATGCTTAATCCTTGCCATGTGATTTGGCTTGGAAATTGAATGATGTTGAACTTATGAATGAGCTATAAATTTTATATATTTCATGGTTAGGTAGTTGATGAAAGATGTGGTTTGAAGATGAATTATGGCATGGATTACATAATGCTAGATATATATATGTTTTGGGATGTACAATTGTTACTTTTAATGGACTCATTGTGATGATATTAGGAATGGAAGTAGATAGTATTGTTGATGATTAATTGGTAAATGAAATGGTATGTTTTGAAAGCATTTAGAAGTATAAATTGGTATTGCTTTGAAGTTTGTAGGTATGACCCAAGTGTGGGTGGCAAGTTGGCCTTGCAAATGGCCTATTTTGCATACATGGTCAAGGGACATGGGCGTGTGTCTCTGTCGTGTGGCTCAAGGGCCACTTCGAGGTTTGTCTGGGCAGGTTACACGATTGTGGTACATTGGCGTGCCTAGTAGCCGTGTGACCAAGTCAGTAGCTAGCCTAATTTCACACGGCCATGGCACACGGGCGTGTTTAGTGACTGTGGGGATAAGTCAGTATGTATGCTCTGTTTTGGCACAGCTTGGACACATGGGTGTGTCTGGTACTGCACGGGCATGTGACCTCTGCAGTTTGGAAAAATCTTTGAGTTTCTGGAAACTTTCGTAAGTGTTCAGTTTAGTCACGACCTCTTTCTAACACGTTATGGTCTCGAAGACCTCGATAAAGGACTATATACTCATGTTTGAATATGTTTGATTGATATTTGAATTTGTGTCGTGAAATGGATGTGAAATGTTCCGATTATTTGGTAATGCCTCTTAACCCTATTTCGGCCACGGTTTCGGGTTAGGGGTGTTACAAATACGTCCTCGATTTTTCCTTCTGGATGTGCTAAGGATCGATCTGCTAGTTGAAGGGTAACTGTAGTTGGTCTAACTTCTCCTATCCTCAACTTCATAAATATTGAAATAGGGATCAAGTTGATACTTGCACCTAAGTCACATAATGCTTTACCACAATATGTTGCTCCAATGTTGCACGGTATGGTAAAACATCCAGGATCCTTCAATTTTGGTGGTAGTTTATCTTGAAGATATGCACTGCATTCCTTTGTCAGAGCTACCCTCTCAAATTCTCCAAGTCTTCGTTTCTTAGACAAGATATCTTTCATGAACTTGACGTAGTTCGGCATTTGCTCAAGTGCTTCAACCAACAGGATGTTGATGTGAAGTTGCTTGAGTACGTCAAGGAACTTCTTGAATTGAATCTCCTGCTTCTGCTTCTGAAGTCTTTGAGGGTAGGGTGGTGGTGGTTTCGTTTCTGGAACTGATTATGGTTTATTCGCCTTTGGCAGTAATTCTGCATATAACGAAGTTGTTAGTTGATCGGAATTAGTTGGTCCTGAGGTTACTTTGTCGGGTTTTGCATATTCTGGTTCTGGTGAAATTGGGATTTCAACACTTGGTTGAACTTCTTCTGAATCTTGATCGTTAGCTGGCTCCTTTTCAACTTCGATAGTGTTGGGCTCTACTGTCTTTCCGCTCCTCAATGTCAACGCTTTACAATGTTCCTTCCCCAGATTTCTGGGATTCTCCGTGTCACTAGGTAGAGCACCTTGTGGTCGAGTTCTGAGTTCGATGAGTGTGGCCCACTTGATTCTCCAAATACCTTAGAGTGGCGTCGTTTTTCGCCATGTATGCCTTCAATAAATTCTCTAAGCTATTGGATGGTTCCGCTTGGGTTGGTTTCTGAACTTGTTGGGGGAAGCTAGGCAGCTGAATTGGTCTAGGTTGGGCGTAAGTGTTACTGGTTCCAGTCCCTTGGTTACTCCAGGAAAAAATTGGGTGATTTTGCCACGATGAGTTATAAAAGTTGGATTGCAGTCCTTGCCTCCCTCGGTTTTGGTTCTGGTTACCCATGTAATATACGGATTCGGGGTTCGATGGACATTCTTCAAACAAATGTCCTTCCCCACAATACACACAGGCTATATTCTCAAATTGATTAGGTGGTTGGGCTGCAAAACTATTAGACCCATTAGTGGTAAGATTCTTAAGCATTGAGGATATTGAATATACCTGAGATGCGAGTGAAGTGAGAGCGTCCACTACATGTATTCCAGCGACTCGTCTTCCTGACGCTGCTCGATTGGTTGGCCATTGATAATTGTTGCTGGCAATCCTCTCAATAATTTCGTAAGCCTCATTATAAGACTTAGAAATGAGAGCACCATTAGCAGAGGCGTCCACTACCATCCTCGTGTGAGCGTTGAGACCATTATAGAATGTCTAAAGTTGAATGCAATGTGGGATTCCATTATGAGGGAACTTTCGTAATAACTCTTTCTACCTTTCCCATGCCTCATACAGGGACTCATCATCCAATTGTTGGAAGGCAGTGATATCATTCCTTAACTTGGCATTCTTGCTTGGCGGGAAATACTTCATGAGGAATCTCTCGGCTAATTCTTGCCATGTAAAAATGGAGTTCGGTGGCAATGAGTTCAACCAGGAACGAGATCTGTCCCTTAGCGAATATGGGAACAGCTTCAGTCGTAATGCATCTTCGGGTACTCCGGCTATCTTGAAAGAATTGCTCACTTCCATAAACAGTCTTAAGTGAAGATGTGGATCTTCAGTAGGCATTCCACCGAATTGGCCTGACACCAAGCATCCGAAACATGATCAAGCCACTCGAATTGTTGTGCCTCGATTTCGGGTCTCCTAATACCCGGATTAAGATCGTTAAATACTGGCACAGCATACTGTCGTAAAGCTCTATCCCTATCATCAGCAATAAGGATAGGATTCTGAGCATGGTTTGCTCCGTTTCCTTGATTCATAATCTCAAAGTTCATCTCTTCGGTCCTTCTCTGGTTCGCTTGTCTTATTCGCTGTCGAAAGGTTTGTTCTATTTCAGGGTCCACAGGGAGTAAGTCGATAATCTGGTCAATACTCATAAACACCTGAAATAATCAAAGAAAAATTAAGTAAGTAAAAATTTATATAGGAAAATAAATAAACCAAAATGTAAAAACAGATTCACAAATAATGGCTTTTTTAAAACAGTCCCCGACAACGGCGCCAAAAACTTGGAACGATGGAAAAAATATGCAAGTGTGCACAATCGCAACAAGTAATAAAGTGACAAGTAAATGTCGAGTTATCGTATCCAGGTGGATTTGTAAAAGGAATATTTATGAAATTAATTTTAAAACACTTTGGTGATGGAAAATATTTTGGTTTATACATGATTAAAAACTAAGTTTTAAAAACTAAGTAAAAAAATTAAAAATTAAAAAGGTTCTAAAGCACGATTTCAAATAAGGTTTAATCAAGATGATATAATTGTGTTGGATTAATTACATTCCTTTAACGTAGAATTATTAAACTTATGTTTATACTGCTACGAACAAATTCACGGCAACTCGGTAATTTGCTAACTACTGCTCATAAATACTTATTAAATTAATCAATCTCTTGAACATTTTTCAATGTCAATCCAAGCGATTAATCAATCTTCACAAGCATATAAAAGATCAAGTGAGGTAATAGAGTATTTCTACCTTGAAACAGTTTAATCACAATAATCTTGCAAGTTATGCAAGGCATATGTATCGCCGAATACAATGCTAATTTAAACTTCAGCTACCTTAGAATAATAAACATGCACTGATTAAGTATTGTGTCAATTAATCACAATTTGAATACGATTAAATAATTAATTCATTAGTTATCTAACAATTAATATTGCAAGAATAACTTAGGCATGATTTTACTTAATCAAGCATCTTACCAAGGCCTATAACAGCACAAACACAATTTTAATAATTCAAGCAGGCAAAGTATAATCCACCCAACACGGATTAAATTCAAGCTAAATTGATTAAAATAACCATTTCAATAGCATAAATATTCATAAACATGTTTGTCATAACAACAACGCAATTTAAAGAGATAGGGAACAAGAAGCAAATACGGTGTTTCTCCGTGGCTTGACTAATTGCCCTGTTCTTCGTTCTCCATTGTCCTCAGCTATCAAGTTGGCTTATGAACACTTTAATTTCTGCTCAACAATGGCTGATGAGGACCTCTTTTGTAACACGCCTTACCCGTATTCAAGCCAGAACAGGGTTTGAGGCATTACCTAACTAATCTTGTTAACCATCTCGAATAGGGTTATAAAATTTCGTTTAAACCCATCACTTGCACATACTCGGGCTAGGAGGCCCTTACATACTTCCGAGAGGTATCAGAACTTTTACCAGTTCGAGAAACTTTTCAACGAAACAGGGGCCACACGCCCGTGTGGGTCTAAGGACACGCCCGTTTTCCCCTAAGACATGCCCGTGTCTTCCACCCGTGGTCGACACTGACTAATTTCACACGGCCTTGACACGCTAGTGGCCCTGGCCCGTGTGCCAAACCTTGGCATTCTGACTTATCCGCACGGCCTATACACACGCCCGTGTGCTTCAGCCGTGTGGCGGTTTAAATTCCAAGTGGAAGGAGCAGACTTCACACGGCCCGGGGCATACGCCCATGTGCTAGCCGTGCCTCCCACACGGTTTAGACACACGCCCGTGTGTCTACCCATGTGGACAATTAGTAGGCTATCTACCAAGTCCTTTGCCACTCTCACTTGCATACATTCATAAACCATCACATAAACTTCACATATCATCAATTAAGACTCTTGAATTATCACATTTAATCATAAAAATGAAGTCTTCATCCAATACACGAGGGAGAACTATTTCTAGTACAATTACAATCTACTTGAGCCATCATCTATGGCTATACACAATCGTCTCACGACTCATTTAGGCCAACAGATTTGGCATATTAACAATAACTTAAAACTAAACAAAAATAAGATCCCTATACATGCCATAACTCATAAGGACTTGAAACCTCATACCAAGTGTCTGCTCGATAGTGTGAAACATCTCCGGCGGCCTCCAACCCGAGCTTGATAAATTAACCTATAAGAGATGAGAAAGGAAGAGAAGTAAGCAATAATGCTTAGTAAGTTCATATGCAAATAATAATCAACTATTAATATTCATATGATTATACTCAATCACAAGGTATTATAATGAGTTTTACTCTTAAACTCACGGTTACCTATTCAATCATTCATAATGCTTACTCATTTCGTCTCTTACCACATTCTAACCATATCTCGGGCTTAATGCTCGCATTCATTAACTTACATCCCTGAACTTAACATCACATAGTCACATGGTACAACACATCGTAACTTCTCAATGAACCATTCATACTACCAGTCACTCGGTGGTTTCGCACTTAGCCCACCATCAATCTCTAATAGGGTGGTATCGCACATAGCCCACCATTTGATACTAAACTCAATGGTATCGCACACAGCCCATCGGTAACAAATAATATGGTGGTAACGCACACAGCCCACCATTAATAATATTGTTGATGGTATCGCACACAGCCCATCACTAACATTTAATAAGGTGGTATCGCACATAGCCCACCGTTATTATACATTCACGGATATTTATCCATATGCATTTCCCTATTTTAATTGTTCATCCGAGAATGCCCTCAAACAACATCATTATTACTTAGCCTTCTACAATAATCGTTCGCATTCACGCTATGCATTAATAATTATAACTTATGCAATCAAGGTGCATCATTTACACATAACCCACTATGGGTTAATCATATGCCGAATTCATCTCAAATCAGTTCTAACACATACCTGTTGAATCACTCAAAATGCTAAATAATACTCGTGAGTCTCATACACATAAGATCACATTGATATCATATCGATGCCATGTCCTCGACATGGTCTTATATAATATCTCACACCGAGGCCATATTCCAATATGGTCTTACACGGAACCTTAATCAACATCATATCATACTATTTGTATTTCCCACTATTCTTAGTTTAAGTTAAGACTTTCATTTCTTGACATCACGTCAAAACATATTTAATGTATACATAGAAAAATAAACAATCCATACAACATCTAAATATTAAATATTTCATTTAGAGTTGCATAATTTTGCACATGAACTTACCTCGATGTCGAAAAGGGTAGAAAGGGACCTATTTGCCCACATTTCTCTTTTCTCCCGTTCTCGGTCTGAATTGCATTTTCTTTGATCTAGAACAATAAAATTTACTCATCCAATCACTTTATACATCATAATACATCATAATCTATACTCAGACAAAAATGACTATTTTGCCCTTGTACTTTGGCAAAATTACAATTTTGCCCCTAGGCTCAAAAATCACTTTTCGTCACATTTTCTTATTAAACAAGCCTAGATGAACATTTAACCCTCTTACAACTATCCACAATTCCAACTATTTCATGCATTAATGAACAAACTACAACATTTGCATCTTAGTCCAAATTAGGTGCTTTCATGACAACACCTTTCACAAAAGTTGTTTCTCATATTCCTAACATTCATTTTCTTCCATAAAACTCAGCAACCAACATAAACTCTTTCATGGCAAGTCCCTAGACTCTCAACCATATTGCAAATTAGTCCCTTCATTAGCTAGCTTAAGCTTTGGGGACTCCAGAAGTACAAAAATTATCAACTAAAACCATCAAAATCACTTACTTGTAGAGAAGATGAGTTGCTGAAATTTTGAGCTTCAAGAACCCCCATTCTTGCTTGTATTTTCGGTGGTAGGAGAGAATAAAATAAAAAGATGATAGCCTTTTGCTTATTTCATCTTATTTTATTCATTTAGTCAACAAAAGTTACCAACCCTTGTCAAACTTTTAATTCTTTGTCCCTTTGACCGTCCATCACTCTTAATAAGGTATAATTGCACTTTAAAGACCTTCAATTTACATTCTATAGCTATTTAAAACCTCTAGCAAATAAAATAGAACTTTCGTACTTTATATGATTTAGTCCTTTTTCACGATTAAGCATGAAATCACCAAAATTAAGGCACCAAAATTTCCATGCACCCTTATAAACATGTTATAACACATAAAATAACATGAAAATAATTTCTCTATCCTCGTATTAGTGTTCCTGAGATCACTATTCCGACTAGCCCCTAAATCGGGCTGTTACATCTTTCCCAAGAGAAGAAAATCGGCACTTGAACAAAAGGGGAAATGGAACGGAAAAGTTGAGAGAAAGTGAAAGAGGAGAAGAGAGAATGAAAGTGTGAGGGATGAGTTGAATGATAAGCAAGGGGTGGCTTTTATAGATGATTGTGGCTGCTAAAAATAGCAAATTCCATCAGCAAAAGAGACCCCCCTTGGCCGGCCACACACATGGCAAACTTGAGAGATTCAACTTTGCTAAAAATAGCCTTGGGCAAATCCAGAAAGCCACATTTTTTGGAGGGGTTTGAATGCAAGGTTGAAAGTTTTTCAAAGGCTTCTTTGCAAGCTTATTTAGTCAGCTAAAATGCTTATTTGGGTCAGCATATGGACGGTTCTGGGCAGCCCAATTGGTGGCTGGTTCGGCTCACTAAATTCCGTTCAACCAGTGCGGTTCAACTAGACCCCTTTTTTTCCATAATTAACTAATAATAATTTATTTAGCCCAAATTAAATTGGGAATAAATTAAAATTAATTATATTATGAATTAACACACTTTTTTGGACCATCTTATGCTGGAAATAAATTTGCCTCGATACTTCAAATTGCTTCTCGGGTTTATTCTTCGAGTAGTGTATGCCGAGCCAATTTTCGCTCTTTGTGCGAATCTGTCGAAAATAGTCAAAATTAATCAAAATTAACTATAAAATTAATTAAAATTCATCATGTTCATATTTTTAACACAATTTAATTATTTTATAATATTTAATTATTTTTCGACAAGAATTTAACCGAAATAGCATGATTTTAAGTTAAAAGGGGCATGTAAAAACACGTAAATTTTCGTGTTTCCAGTAATCTCATATGGTCCGATGAATCGCGGACTCAATTTCTCTTTTCAGCCATACCGCAATATCTTTTTCCACGGTGACACTTTCAAAAACACTTTATCCCCAATCTGGAACTCAATATATTTCTGTTTCAAGTCTGCGTACGATTTCTGTCGATCTGGAGCTACTTTCAAACTATCGCAAATTGCTTTCACTTTTTCTTCAATCTCTCTGATCAGATGAACCCTGTGAATCTTATTTTCGCTAAGCTCAGTCCAGTACAACGGTGTTCTACATTTACGACCGTATAGAGCTTCGTACGGTGCCATCTTTATACTCGATTGAAAGCTATTATTGTAAGCAAATTCAATCAGCGCTAGATATTTCTCCTAGCTACCTTCAAACTCAAGAATGCAACAACGCAACATATCCTCAAGTATCTGAATAACTCGTTCGGATTGACCATCTGTTTGCCGGTGAAACGTAGTGCTAAAATGCAACTTTTAACCGAAAGCTTCTTGCAATTTCTTCCAAAATCGCGAAGTAAATCTTGGATCTCTATCCGAAACAATAGATAAGGGACCACCATGTAATCTCACAATTTCAGAAATATACAACTCAGCTAATTTATCAAGCGAGAAATCTATACGTACTAGAATGAAATGAGCTAATTTTCTCAATCTTTCAACAACAACCCAGATCGCATCCTTCTTTTTTAGAGATAAGGGCAAACCCGATACTAAATCCATTGTTACTCTATCCCACTTATACTCAGGAATCATAATAGGCTGTAATGAACCTGACGGCACTTGATGCTTAGCTTTAACTTGTTGACAAATCAAACATTTCGAAACAAATTCTGAGATATCTCGTTTCATGCCGTGCCACCAATAAAGCTGTTTCAAATTGTTATACATATTTGTGCTTCCCGGATGTACTGATAAATAACTACTGTGTGCTTCGTTTAGAATCTTCTGAATGAGCTCAAAATTTCTTGATACACATATTCTATCACGAAACATCAAACAGTCATCAGGCCCTATTCGAAACTCTGAATCAAAAATCAACTCACACTGAGCTCGTTTTGCTTGCAATTCATTATCAAATTTTTTAGCCTCACAAATCTACTATAGAAATGATGGTCTCGCTTTCAACTCGGCTACTATCGAACCGTCGTTAGACAAAGCTAATTGTGTGTTCAAAGCGCGTAAAGAAAATAAGGACTTTCTGCTCAAAGCATCAGCAACTAAATTTGTTTTCCCAGGATGATAATCAATACTAATTCGTAGTGTTTTAGCAATTCTAGCCACCTCCGCTGTCGCAAATTCAAATCTTTCTGAGTCATCAAATATTTCAAGCTTTTGTGGTCGGTATAAATATGGCATTTCTCACGAAACAAGAAATGACGCCAAATTTTTAATGCGAACACTATCGCGGCTAACTCTAGATCGTACGTCGGATAATTCTTTTTGTGCAGCTTCAACTGTCTCGAGGCATAAGCTACAACTTTGCCTTCCTACATCAAAACACAACCCAGGCCATTTAACGATGTATCACTGAAAACTACGAATTCTTTACCCGACTTAGGCTGAACTAACATTGGTGCCTCTGTCAATAATGCTTTCAACTGCTCGAAGCTCTGCTGACACTTTTCTGAGCACTCAAATTTAACATCTTTTTAAAGAAATCGTGTCATCAGAGTCGCAATCATCGAGAAGCCTTTCACAAATCGTCTATAATAGCCGGCTAGTCCCAGAAAACTACGGACTTCGGATACATTTCTCGGAGGCTTCCAATCTATAATCACAGAAATTTCGCTCGAGTCAACTCGTATACCCTCGGCTGAAACTATATGTCCCAGAAAACCAACCTCTCGTAACCAAAACTCACATTTGATGAACTTTGCAAACAACTGTTTATCTCTCAAAGTTTGTAACACGATTCTCAAATTCTCGGCATGCTCAGATTCATCATGAGAGTAAATCAAAATGTCATCAATAAACACACCTACGAATTGGTCTAAGTACGGCCTGAAAATCCGGTTCATCAAGTCCATAAAAATAGCAGGTGCATTTGTTAGTCCGAAAGGCATAACAAGAAATTCGTAGTGCCCGTACCTTGTTCTAAATGCAGTCTTTGGCACATCTGAGTATTTAACTCGCAACTGGTAATAACCCGATCTCAAATTAATTTTTGAAAATACTGTTGCCCCTTTTAACTGATCAAACAAATCATCTATTCGTGGCAAAGGGTATTTATTCTTATTCGTCACTTTGTTGAGCTGTCGATAGTCTATACACATTCTCATCGTACTGTCTTTCTTTCTCACAAATAACACCGGTGCACCCCAAGAAGAGAAACTTGGTCTAGCAAAACCTCTATCTGTCAACTCTTGCAACTGAGCTTTCAATTCTTTTAACTCTATCGGAGCCATTCTATACGGAGCTATCGATATCGGTGTTGTTCCCAGTACTAATTCAATACCAAACTCAACCCTCTCTGATAGGTGGTAAACCCGGTAACTCTTCAGAAAATACATCTGGATACTCGCACACAACTGGCACTAATTCAATCTTTGCTTCTGTCACTTTCGTATCAAGTACATAAGCAAGATAAGCTTCACACCCTTTTCTCACAAATCTTTGAGCTAACATAGACGAGATCACAACTGGCAAACTATTCAGATCATCAGATTCAATTCTAATAGTCTCATTATTCTGACATTTCAATTCTATTGTCTTTCGTCTACAATTCACTATAGCATCATTCATCATTAACCAATCCATACCCAAGATCACATCAAATTCATCAAAAATCAACAACATCAGATTAGCCGGAAAACAGAAGTCCCGATTCATTAACGGACAATTCTTGCAGACTTTGTCAACCAAAACACATATACCTAAGGGGTTCGATACTCTAATCACACATTCAGTAGACTCTACAGGCAAAGTCTTACTAGATACTAAATTCATACATATTGATCCTGAATCTATCAATGAAATCACATTAGTATCATAGAGAGTGAAAGTACCGGTTATAACATCTAGAGATGATGCTTCTTCACGAGCGCGAATAGCGTAGGCTCTAGCAGGTGCTCTGGCCTCGGATCTCACAGCTGAATCCTTTATCACCCCTCTACTACCACTTACATTTTCGGTAATTCTAGGTGGTCTACCTCTATTCGACGTGTTACTTGGTCTCACATTTTGAACTTTATCTTTCTCATCCAGCTCAGGGCAATCTTGAATGAAAAATGATCTAGTGAACCACATTTGTAACAAGCATTATTATTTTTATTCCAGCATTCTCCAAAATGTCGTCTCCCACACTGCTGACACTCGGGTTTGTTATCTCTCACACTGCCAACACTCGATACTGATGTAGCTTGAGCTTTAGAACTTGAGTATTGTTTTCTACGATCTCTGTTCGAATATTCGTTTGAAGCATTTGGGCGAACGTATGAATCTCTGGATTTCTTTCCTGAAGATTGATACAACATACTCATTGATATTTTTCTCGAGTCTCTAGCTTCTTAATCTGCTTTTCTCTTTTCTTTGTTAAGATCCTCGGCTTTACAAGCCTTTTCAACTAGAACAAAAAATTCTTTCAACTCTAGAATTCCGACTAGTAGTTTTATATCTTCGTTCAACCCGTCAACGAACCGCTTACACATAATCTCTTTGGTAGAAATATACTCTTTGGCATATTTACTCAACCGTACAAATTCTCTTTCATACTCGGTTATAGTCATTCTGCCTTGTCTTAATTCTAGAAACTCTTTGTGCTTTTGATCGAGAAATCTTTGACTAATGTATTTCTTTTGAAATTCAGAATGAAAGAACTCCCAAGTAACCCGTTCTTTTGGAACCACAGATACCAACGTGTTCCACCATTGATACGCGGGGTCTCTCAGCAAAGATATAGCACATTTAATACATCCATCAGGAGTATAAGACAATTCATCGAATAATCAAATCGTATTTTCGAGCCAGAACTCAGCTCTCTCAGCATCATCATTAGCAGTAGCCAGGAACTCTTCAGTCCCATATTTACGACTCTTATCTACTGGCGACTTGTTCAACCGTATCAGATCTATAACTTGAGAAACAACAAGGATTTGTTGAGGAATAGGTGGGGGTGGAGGTTGTTGAGCAGCCGAATTCGTCCGGACATATTGGGTGAACCATTCGTTCATCATTTGGAAAAAGGTTTCTTTAACCTCACCTCCGTGACTACTCGACACAGGTCTAGAATCAGATGGCGCCATCCTTTGCGCGGGAGCAGGTGCATTACTCTCTACATCATCAGCTATAGCTCGTTCGGGATCCATTACTATACGAAAACACAATTTAAGCTGTCAGGAATCATCACACTATCGCAAAGTATATATGGCATGTATAGCTAGACTCTCACACACGCTACGTTAGTCCTAGAATCGACTAAACCGTGGCTCTAATACCAATAAAATGTAACACCCCTAACCCGTATCTGTCTCCAAAGTAGGGTTACGAGGTATTACCGATCAATTCACAATATATAGCATACATTCTCATAAATCATTGAACACAATCACATTTTCCCTTAAAAGGGCTTACGAGGCCTTAAACATGCTTTAGAAATGATTCGGGACTAAACCAATAACATATGAAAATTTCAAAAAACTTAGAAATATTTTAACCATACAGGGGTCACACGCACGTGTGAACAGGCCGTGTGCATCACACGGCTCCAGACACGCCCATGTCTCAGGCCATGTGGAAACAGGGCATACATACTGACTTGGGTCACACGACCAACCACACGCCCCTGTGTCTAGCCCGTGTTGTAACACCCCTCACCCGTATTCAACGCCGGAATAGGGTTACGAGGTATTACCAATCGATTCACAACACATATAGCCTACATTTATACAACAATAAGCATTTATTCTCATAAATCATTCAGCACAATCACATTGTCCCTTATAAGGGCCTACGAGGCCTTAAACATGCTTTAAAAGTGGTTTGGGACTAAACTGATATCATACAAAAATTCTGGAAACTTAGAAATTTTTCATGTAAACAAGGGTCACACGCCCGTATGAATAGGCCGTGTGCCTCACGCAGCTAGTAGACACGCCCGTGTCTCAGGCCGTGCGAAAACAGGGCATGCACACTAACTTGGGTCACACGGCCGACCAGACGCCCGTGTGTCTACCCCGTGTACCCTTCGAAGTGGCCACACACACCTGTGTGCCAGGCCGTGTGCTAGGTCGTGCCAAACCTGTAGCGTATACTGACTTATGCAACACGGTCATGTCACACGCCTGTGTGCTACGCCGTGTGCCATTTAGAGGGGTATACTGACTTGTACCACATGGCCAGTCACACGCCCTTGTGTGAGACCGTGTGGGCCATACTGACTTCAATTCAATTTCAACACCAGGGACACACGGCCAAGTAACATGACCGTGTGTCACACATGGCTGAGACGCACGCCCGTGTCTCTGCCCGTGTGGACAAAAATAGGCTATTTACAAAGCCATTTTGCCAGCCCATTTGATACACACCTACACAAGCACAAATGGTACCAATTCAAGGCACTAATATGCATCAAAATAACATCAACCAATGTTCAAATCATACCCTTTCTTTACCATCAATATAATTTACAGTTATGCTACCATTTGCCATCTAATTTCATACCTAACTTACATATTCAATTTAATCAAATAAACCATTCCATACAAACATTATCAAGCATCAATTCTCAAGCACATAGCTTTCCAAATTACCTACTATCATTAAGCATTATAGATTCAACTTCAACCACACAACATAGATCAATTTACCAAACACAAAATAGAACCATTTACACATTTATAAACATCATCAAATTCATTATCATAAGCCAACTCAAATGGCTAAAAATACATGTTCATCAAACATACCTATAACACCCCTCACCCGTATTCAACGCTGGAATAAGGTTACGAGGTATTACCGATCCATGCACAACACATATAGCATACATTTATGAAACAATAAGAATTCATTCTCATAAATCATTCCACACAATCACATTGTCCCTTATAAGGGCCTATGAGGCCTTAAACATGCTTTAGAAGTGGTTCGAGACTAAACCGATATCATGCGAAAATTCTGGTCACTTAGAAATTTTTCATGTAAACAAGTGTCACACGCCCGTGTGAACAGGCCATGTGCCTCACACGGCTAGTAGACACGGTCGTGTCTCAGACCGTGTGAAAACAGGGCATAAATACTGACTTGGGTCACAACGCCGACCACACGCCCGTGTGTCTAGCCCGTGTACCCTTCGAAGTGGCTACACACGCTCGTGTGCCAGACCGTGTGTTAGGCTGTGCCAAAACTATAGGGTATACTGAATTGTGCAACACGGCCAAGTCACACGTCTTTGTGTTAGGACGTGTGCCATTTACGGAGGTATACTGACTTGTACCACACAACCAATCACACGCCCGTGTGTGAGACCATGTGGAGCATACTGACTTCAATTTAATTTCAACACCAGGGGACACACGGCCGTGTAATTTGACCGTGTGTCACACAAAGTTGAGACACACACTCGTGTCTCTACCCGTGTGGACAAAAATAGGCTATTTACCAAGCCATTTTGCTACCCAATTTGCACATACCTACACAAGCATAAATGGTACCAATTCAAGGCACTAATAAGCATCCAAAACATCAACCAATGTTCAAATCATAACATTTCTTTACAATCAATATAATTTAAAAATATGTTACAATTTGCCATCTAATTTTATACTTAATTCACATATTCAATTCAATCAACTAAACCATTCCATACATATATTATCAAGCATCTATTCTCAAGCACATAGCTTCCCAGATTACCTAATATCATTTAGCATTATAGATTCAACTTCAACCACACAATATAGATCAATTTACCAAACACAAAATAGAACCATTTACACATTTATGAACATCATCAAATTCATTATCATAAGCCAACTCAAATGGCTCAAAATACATGTTCATCAAACATACCAAAATGACTCAAGCCTATACATGCCATAAACCATATATACACAATTCAAAAGTACCAAGTAGATGGTTGGATAGTGTGACGTAGACTCTGACGATCCCCGAATCTGAGCTAGCTTTGAATTCACTATAAAACACGGGAAAAACAAACAAAGTAAGCTACAAAGCTTAGAAAGTTCATACAAAATATACTCAACAATTCATATAATATAAATCATCAATTTGAACAAGTTAATGTATAATTCATGATAATATCAAACCTTCCATAATCTTATTCATAAACTTATATGCAAATTCATATTTTTTTCTATTTGATCTTCATACTTACATGTACATACCTGTACAATTTCATAACGAACTCATACCTTCGTGTAATACTGTCGAATACTCGATGTTTCACACACTAAGTGCCATCGCATAGCCGAAGCTATTATAATTCCGCACATAAAGTGCCTTACTCGATGTTTAGCACACTAAGTGCCATAGCATAGCCGAAGCTAGTATAATCCCGCACACTAAGTGCCTTACTCGATGTTCCGCACACTAAGTGCCATCGCATAGCCGAAGCTACTATAATCTCGCACACTAAGTGCTAAACACAGTCGATTTCGTCGTCGAACATGACCGTAGTCTCACATATACAATTTATGCAATATCAAAGCATTAAAAGCATAATTGTAACAATGTTTATCACGTACGAACTTACCTCGTATTCAGAATTGACTGATCGGGTCGACTACTCGATAACCTTGCTTTTCCCCCGATCTAAATCCGAATTCTTTCTTTCTTGATTTATATGTATTCAAAATTAACTCATTTAATCATCTACTCATTCAATTTAATCCGAAAATACACATTTGGGCATTTTTACACATTTTCCCCTAATGTTTCACAACTTTTACAATTTAGTCCTTATTTCCTAAAATCACAAATTCATGTAATTTAATCCAATTTCACCATAGCCGAATTTCACTAGTGTCCCTAGTAGCCCACATATTTCATTTTTTCACAAATTTACCACATAAATTTCACATATTTCAATTTAGTCCCTTTTTGACATTTTTGTCAAAAATCACTTAACAAAACATGTAAAACTATCATCAAGCTTTCATATTTCAACATAAAACATCAAAGAACACATAGATTCAACAATTGAAACTCTCAAAATATTTAACAATTTTGAAATTAAAGGTACGAGCTAGCTAGAACACGAAGCAACGATCTCCAAAACATTGAAATCATTAAAAACGGGACGAAAATGAACTTACATGCACAAGGAGACTAGGCCAAATAATTCAAGCTATTTCAATGGCTTTTCACCCTAATTTTGGGTTGTAAAAATGGAGAAGAAAGATGATATCTTTCTTTTTTTTATTTAATTCTTATTGTTTTATTCATTTACCGAATTAACCTTTATTGTAAACCATTAAACACACTTAAAAGATGTCCATCTTTGTCCACTCATATTAACCATGGTATAATTACAACATAAGGACCTCTAATTTAAGATTCCATAGCTATTTAACACTTTTAGCTAATAGAACATAAATTTTGCACTTTACGCGATTTAGTCCTTTTTATCAAATTGACCAACTAAACGATAAAATTTCTTAACGAAATTTTAACACATACACTCAATCATGCTGTAAACTTTAAAATAATAATTTTGACCTCAGATTTGTGGTCCCGAAACCACTGTTCTAACTTTGACTAAAAACGGGCTGTTACAACTCTCCCCCTTAGGGATTTTCGTCTCAGAAAATCTTACCAGTGGATAGGTTTGGGTACTGTTTTCGTATAGCTTCCTTGGGTTCTCACGTAGCTTCTTCAACCCCGTTTCGATGCCATAGTACTTTTACTAACGCGATTCTCTTATTTCTCAGCTCTTTGACCTCACTAGCTAAAATTTGAATCGGTTCTTCGGCATATGACATATCAGACTGAATTTCAACCTCGGTCAGGGAAATGACATGTGAAGGGTCAGATCGGTATCGTCGAAGCATCGACACATGAAATACATTATGCATTTTCTCTAACTCAGATGGTAAAGATAGTCGATATTCCACTGGCCCAATTCATTTAGTAACCTCATACGGTCCGATGAATCGTGGACTCAATTTCCCTTTCTGACCAAACCGTAAAATCTTTTTCCACAGCGAAACTTTCAAAAACACTTTATCCCCGATCTGGAACTCAATATCTTTCCGTTTAAAATCTGCATATGATTTATGTCGATCCGAAGCTGCTTTCAAACTATTGCGAATTACTTTCACTTTTTCTTCAGTCTCTCTGATCAGATAAACCCCGTGAATCTTGTTCTCGCTAAGCTCAGTCCAGTACAATGGTGTTTGACATTTACGTCCGTATAGAGCTTCGTATGGTGCCATCTTAATACTCGATTGAAAGTTGTTATTATATGCAAATTCAATCAGCGGTAGATATTTCTCCCAGCTACCTTCAAACTCAAGAATATAACAACGCAACATATCCTCAAGTATTTGAATAACTCGTTCGGATTGATCATCCGTTTGCGGGTGAAACACAGTGCTAAAATGCAATTTAGTACCCAAAGCTTCTTGTAATTTCTTCCAAAATCTCGATGTAAATCTTGGATCTCTATCCGAAACAATAGATAGGGGAATACCATGTAATCTTACAATTTCAGAAATATACAGCTCAGCTAATTTATCAAGCGAGAAATCTGTACATACTGGAATAAAATGAGCTGAATTCGTCAATTTGTCAACAACAACCCAGATCGCATCTTTCTTTTTCAGAGATAAGGGCAAACCCGATACGAAATCCATTGTTACTCTATCCCACTTCCACTCAGGAATCATAATAGGCTGTAATAAACCTGACGGCACTTGATTCTCAGCTTTGACTTGCTGGCAAATCAAACATTTTGAAACCGATTCTGATATATCACGTTTCATGCCGTGCCACAAATAAAGCTGATTCAAATCGTTATACATTTTTGTGCTTCCTAGATGTACTGATAAACAACTACTGTTGCATCATTTAGAATTTTTTGAATGAGCTCAGAGTTTCTTGGTACACATATTCTATCATGAAACATCAAATAGTCATCAGGCCCTATTCGAAACTCTGAATCAGAAGTCGACTTACACTGAGCTTGTTTTGCTTGCAAATCATTATCAAATTTTTGAGCCTTACAAATTTGCTGTAGAAATAACGGTCTCGCTTTCAACTCGACTTCTATTGAACCGTCATCAGACAAAGCTAATTGTGTGTTCAAAGCACGTAAAGCAAATAAGGACTTTCGGCTTAAAGCATCAGCAACTACATTAGCTTTCCCCTGATGATAGTCAATCACTAATTCATAGTCTTTTAACAATTCTAACCATCTTTACTGTCGCAGATTCAAATCTTTCTGAGTCATCAGATATTTCAAACTTTTGTGATAGGTATAAACATGGCATTTCTCACCAAACAAATAATGACCCCAAATTTTAAATGCGAATACTATTGCGACTAACTCTAGATCGTGCGTTGGATAATTCTTTTCGTGCGGCTTCAACTGTCTCAAGGCATAAGCTACACCTTTGACTTCCTGCATCAAAACACAACCCAGGCCATTTAACGATGCATCACTGAAAATTACGAATTCTTTACCCGACTCATGTTGAACTAACACAGGTGCCTCTGTCAATAATGCTTTCAATTGATCAAAACTTTGTTGACATTTCTCGGACCATTCAAACTTCACATATTTCTGTAGTAATCTGGTCATCGGCGTAGCAATCATCGAGAACCCTTTAACAAAGCGTTGATAGTACCCAGCAAATCCCAAAAAACTTCTAACCTTGGATACATTTCTCGGTGGTTTCCAATCAATAACTGCAGGAATCTTGCTCGGATCAACTCGACTACCATCCGTCGAGACTATGTGCCCCAAAAATCCAACTTCCCGGAGTCAGAACTCACATTTGCTGAATTTAGCATACAATTGCTTATCTCTCAAGGTTTGCAATACAATCCTCAAATGCTTGGCATGCTCAGACTAATCTCGTGAATAGATCAGAATGTCATCAATGAACACAACAACAAATCTATCTAAATACGGTCAAAAAATCTGATTCATCAAATCCATAAAAATGGCAGGAGCATTAGTCAATACAAAAGGCATAACAAGGAATTCATAATATCCGTACATCGTTCTAAATACAGTTTTCGGCACATCTGAGTCTTTTACTCGTAACTGATGATAACCCGATCTCAAATCAATCTTTGAAAATACTGTTGCACCTTTCAACTAATCAAAAAAATCATCTATTCTCGGCAACGAATACTTATTCTTTATCGTAACTTTGTTTAGCTGACGATAGTCTATTCACATTCTCATTGACCCGTCTTTCTTTTTAACAAACAATACTGGCGCACCCCAGGGCGAAAAACTAGGTCGTGCAAAACCTCTATCCGTTAACTCTTGTAACTGAGCTTTCAACTCTTTCAACTCTGTCGGATCCATTTTGTACGGAGCTATTGATATCGGCGTTGTTCCAAGTACTAATTCAAGACCATACTCAACTTCTCTAATAGGTGGAAATCCCGGTAATTCTTCAAGAAATACATCCGAATATTCACAAACGACTGGCACTGATTCAACCTTCTTTTCAGAAACTTTAGTGTCTAAAACATAAGCGAGAAAATCCCGGTAATTCTTCAAGGAATACATCCGAATATTCACAAACGACTGGCACTGATTCAACCTCTTTTTAGAAACTTTAGTGTCTAAAACATAAGCGAGATAAGATTCACAACCTTTTCTCACAGACCTCTGAGCTGTCATCGATGAAACCACTATTGGTAAACCACCCGACTCATCAGATTCAATCCAAAGAATTTCATTATCTTGACATTTCAGTTCTATAGTCTTTCATCTACAGTTCACAACAGCATCATGGAAAGTCAACCAATCCATTCCCAGAATTACATCGAACTCATCAAATGGTAAAAGCATCAAGTTAGCCAGAAAACAGTAACCCCGAATCATTAAAGGACGGTTCTTACATACTTTATCAACTAGAACATACTTGCCTAAGGGGTTTGATACTTTAATCACAAATTCAATAGACTCGACAGGCAAACTCTTATTAGACACCAAATTCATACATATATATGAATGAGTAGATCCAAGATCAATTAATGCAATAAAATTAGTGTCGTAAAGAGAAAATGTACCAGTAATGACATCAGGTGATGATGCATCTTCGCGAGCGCGAATAGCGTAAGTTCTAGCAGGTACTCTAGCCTCAGATCTCACTGTTGAATCTCTCGTTATACCTCGATTACCACTTGCATTTCCCACATTTCTTGGCGGCCTCCCTCGAGTAGCTGTATTGCTCGATCTTACATTCTGAGATTTATCTTTTTCATTTAGTTCGGGACAAACTCTGATAAAATGATCTCGTGAACCAGAACTGTAACAAGCTCTATTATTATTTTTCATCCAGCACTCTCCAAAATGCCATTTTCCACACTGTTGATACTCGGGTTTAACATCTTTCACATTTCCAATAACTGATACCGATGTAGTTTGAGCTTTAGGACTGGTATATTGCTTTCCACGATCCCGATTAGAATATCCCACTGAAGCTGTCGATCGGTTAAAATAGTCTCTGGATTTCTTCGATGAGGACTGATAAGGTTTACTCATCGATCTCTTCCTCGAGTCACTTGCCTCTGAATCAGCCTTTCTCTTTTCTTGGCTAATGTCTTCAGCTTTGCAAGCCCGTTCAACTAACACAACAAACTCTTTTAAATCTAAAATCCCGACCAGAAGTTAAATATCTTCATTCAGCCCATCTACAAATTACTTGCACATAATTTCTTCGGTAGAAACATACTCACGAGCGTACTTGCTCAACCGTATGAATTCTCTCTCATACTCGGTTACAGTCATGTGGCCTTGTTTCAGTTTTAAAAACTCTTTATGCTTTTGATCCAAAAACCGTTGACTAATGTATATCTTTCAGAATTCGGCCTGAAAGAATTCCCAGGTGACTTGCTCCCTCAGCACCACCGATACTAAGGTATTCCACCATTGATACCCAGTATCTCTTTAAAGGGATATAGCACACTTTAAACATTCAGCTGGCGTGCAAGAAAACTCGTCAAACACTCTAATCGTATTTTCAAGCCAAAACTCTGCTCTCTCAAGGTCATCATCAACATTAGCTCTGAACTCTTCAGCCCCGTGTTTACGGATCTTGTCAACTAGAGGCTTATTCAATCTTAAAAGCTCGACTCCTTGAGGAGCTACAGGTACAGGTTGGGGATTAGGAGGGGGTGGAGGTTGTTAAGCAGTCGGGTTCGTACGAATATATTGAGTAAACCACTCATTCATCATTTGGAAGAAGGCTTCTTTAGCCTCTCCTCCCTGGCTACCCGTCATAGATCTAGAATTAGTTGGCGCTGTCCCTTACGCGGGAGCAGGCGCATTACCCTCAACCTCATCAGCTATAGCTCGATTGGGATCCATTACTATATGAAAACACAGTTTAAAACGTCAGGAGTCATCACACTATCACAGTTTATATATGGTATTTATAGCAAGACTCTCACACATGCTACGTTAGCCCTAGAATTGACTAAACCGTAGCTCTGATACCAATAAATGTAACACCCCTCACCCATATTCAACGTCGAAATAGGGTTACAAGGTATTACCGATCCATTCACAACACATATAGCATACATTTATGCAACAATAAGAATTCATTCTCATAAATCATTCCACACAATCACATTGTCCCTTATAAAGGCCTACGATGCCTTAAACATGCTTTAGAAGTGGTTCGGGACTAAACCGATATCATGCAAAAATTCTGGACACTTAGAAATTTTTCATGTAAACAAGGGTCAGATGCCTGTGTGAATAGGTCATGTGCCTCACACGACTAGCAGACATGCCCGTGTCTCAAGCCGTGTGAAAATAGGGAATACATACTGACTTGGGTCACACGGTCAACCATACGCCCGTGTGTCTAGCCCGTGTACCCTTCGTAGTGGCTACACACGCCCGTGTGCCAGGCCGTGTGTTAGGCCGTGCCAAAACTGTAGGGTATACTGACTTGTGCAACACGACCAAGTCACACGCCCGTGTGCTAGGCCGTGTACCATTTAGGGGGTATATTGACTCGTACCACACGGTCAGTCACACGCCCGTGTGTGAGACCGTGTGGAGCATACTGACTTAAATTTATTTCAACTCCAGGGGACACACGGCCATATAATTTGACCGTGTGTCACACACGGCTGAGACACACGCCCGTGTCTCTGCCCTTGTGGACAAAAATAGGCTATTTACCAAGCCATTTTGCCACCCAATTTGCACATACCTACACAAGCACAAATGGTACCAATTCAAGGCACTAATAAGCATCCAAAAAAATCAACCAATGTTCAAATCGTAGCATTTCTTTACCATCAATATAGTTTACAAATATGTTACACTTTGCCATCTAATTTCATACCTAATTCACGTATTCAATTCAATCAACTAAATCATTCCATACATATATTATCAAGCATCTATTCTCAAGCATATAGCTTCCCAAATTACCTAATATCATTTAGCATTATAGATTCAACTTCAACAACACAATATAGATCAATTTACCAAACACAAAATAGAACCATTTAAACATTTATAAACAACACCAAATTCATTATAATAAGCAACCTCAAATGGCTCAAAATACATGTTCATCAAACATACCAAAATGACTCAAGCCTATACATGCCATATACCATATATACACAATTCAAAAGTACCAAGTAGATGGTTAGATAGTGTGACGTACACTCTGACGATCCCCAAATCTGAGCTAGCTTTGAATTCACTATAAAACACGGGAAAAACAAACAAAGTAAGCTACAAAGCTTAGTAAGTTCATACTAAATATACTCAACAATTCATAAAATACAAATCATCAATTTGAACAAGTTAATGTATAATTCATGATAATATCAAACCTTCCATAATCTTATTCATATACTTATATGCAAAGTCATAATCTTTTCTATTTGATCTTCATACTTACATGTATATACCTGTACAATTTCATAACGAACTCATACGTTCGCGTAATACTGTCGAATACTCGATGTTTCACAAACTAAGTGCCATCGTTTAGCCGAAGATATTATAATTTTGCAAACTAAGTGTCTTACTCGATGTTTCACACACTAAGTGCCATCGTATAGCTGAAGCTATTATAATCCCGCACACTAAGTGCCTTACTCGATGTTTTGCACACTAAGTGCCATCGCATTGCCGAAGCTATTAGAATCCTGCACACTAAGTGCTAAACACAGTCGATTTTGTTTTCGAACATGACCGTAGTCTCACATATAAAATTTATGCAATATCAAAGCATTAAAAGCATAATTATAACAATGTTTATCACGTACGAACTTACCTCGTATTCGAAATTGACAGATCGGATCGGCTACTCGATAACCTTGCTTTTCGCCGATCTAAATCTGAATTCTTTCTTTCTTGATCTATATGTATTCAAAATTAACTCATTTAATCATCTACTCATTCAATTTAATCCGAAAATACACATTTGGTGTAATATCCCGGGTTAGGGGGCTGTTTTGTGGCTGCATGTTATTGCATGTTTGTAGTGTGCTGTGTTGCTATTTTTATGTCTTAGGGGCTTAATTATAGCCTAGGTGTATGCCTGAGTGAGTAAGAAAATTTTGATTTTTGGGCATAGGTGAGAGGAGTTGGAAGAGTGGGGTTTAAGAATTTTAATTGGAGTTTTAAAGCATAAATAAGGAGCTGGCAAAGTGGCAAGGCATGGGACACTTGGGAGCTAGGTGTGGCGTCATCTTCAAGGGTGGAGGTCCGGTGTTCGAGCAGCAGGATTCCCCATTTTGGTTGCTTTTTGGGACGGCATGGTGGAGTGGTAGAAGCCAAATCAAACACTACCTTGGACCAAGTCTTACCTTTCAAATGAAAGGTAGGGAGTGAATTTAGGAGTGGGACTTGGTCCACTCATTTCAAATGAGTGAATGGGAGTGAGTGGGGGATTCTTGGCCGAATTTGTGGGGTATGGAGTGGGGAAGTGGGACGGTTTGGTAGGGAGAGTTGGTGGCCGAAATTCACATAGGCAACCTTGCATTTTCGGTCACTTGGAGGCAAGCCAAATTCTCCTTTTGTCTTACCAAAATCGAATTCCTAAAGAATTCTCTTTCACTTTCTTTTGAAACCGAATGTGCAAACACCTAGTTGCCGAAATTATTTTTGTTTCAACTTTTCTTAATAGCCGAAATCCTATTCTTTCAACCCTTTTTCTATTTCAATTGTTTGAGTAGAAAGTAAAAAGTCTCTTCTTCTCATATTTTCTTCTTGGTTGAGCCTAGATAGCCGAAACTCTCATCTTCCAAACACCTCCACCGTTTCTCTTATTTTTGACTCATCTTTTATTTCCCTTCTTTCCTAAATATTAGTGCCGTTTCTCTATCCCTTCTCACCCTTGTTTTCATTCTTTTCTCACTAAGCCGAACCCAAGGGTGTTGAACACCTAAAGACCGAATCCTTTTCTTTTGAAGCCTTGGCCGAATCTCCTCTCTTCCCTGGTGTGGGGTTGGCCGAATTTTGGTGTTGGGTGTTGGTAAGTGCAAGGCCGAATGGCCATATCTCCCTCTTTTGGTTCTTTATTTGGTTATGTTTTGGGTTAAGGGCCGATTATGGTCGGGTTTGGAAGGATGTTAACCTTTGGTTATCATCTTGTGTTAGGGTCTTGGATATCGAAAGCAGTCAGGTGGAGCCTTCTCTCTTTGTGAACGATTAGGTAAGTGATGGTAAGATATCATTCGCAGTTATTCGTTTAAATCTGATTAAGTCAAGGTGACAAAGGATTAACCACTCTCTCTTAAGGTGTAGCCGATTGGTGATCAAAGAAGGGCCACTGTGGTTCAGGTTTGGTAGGAAACCAAACCAA
Source organism: Gossypium sturtianum (assembly GCA_025698515.1). NCBI lineage: Eukaryota > Viridiplantae > Streptophyta > Magnoliopsida > Malvales > Malvaceae > Gossypium > Gossypium sturtianum. Next base: position 64,545,028 of record CM046946.1, on the reverse strand, counting down.
TAGCAAGGTAAGGGTCCAACGCTAACCCTTGTGGTTCATTTGGTTATGGCCGAATGGTCTTAGTGCCTAAACCCTATGTTGGCCGAATATTGTGGTTGCCTAATGGTTTACTTTTGGCCGATTCTAGGAGCCGAGATAGTCGAGGACTCGAGTGATTCGTAGGGATCTTTAGACTCGTAGCTATCGTGTGTGTATACTAACACACTTATATTTAGTAATATCGTTAATAACACGTGCAATGACTAATGGAACAGTGGTGACTATTATGATACCCTCATGGAGTGCGAGTTTGGACTCGGGTAAGTCGGTGCTATTATTATGAGTTATTGATGATCCGTATGATACCATGGTTATGGATATGTGACATGGGGTATGAGATTAGACATATTGGCATGATATGCATGATAGTATGATATGCATGATAGCATGATATTCATGATTACATGAGTTTGGCATGTTGATGGGTGATACGAGAGGAGGAGCGGTGATGTATTGTCTTCGACGAGCACGGTGCTTTGGTAGCACACTTTGTGACTTTGGGTCACCGGAGGTTTGGCACCTCCAAAGGTTTGGTACCTCATGGCCTCGTCCCGGTGGCTCGCACTCACAACGGTGGGTTGGCCCCACGATGATTATACGGGATTGACGCCGGTGTTTTGGTAACACACGATGGGTTGGCCCCATCACCGGATTTGTGACTACGGTCACCGGTGCTTTGGTAGCACATTGTGTCTTTGGGACACCAGAGGTTTGGCACCTCATTGCGACTTGTCCTCGTGGTTTAACCACCGTGGGTTGGCCCCACTTGAGATATGGGATCGTCTGCTAGTGTTTTGGTAACACACGATGGGTTGGCCCCATCATCATTGGATTTGTGACTTCGGTCACCGGTGCTTTGGTAGCACAATTGTGTCTTTGGGACACCAGTTGCTTTGGTAGCACATTGACGGATATTGTGTCTTTGGGACACCAGATTGCTTTGGGAGCACATTGTGACTATATGTCACGGTGGGTTTGGTACCACACGGGGTAGAAAAGGAGATATGGATGGTTAGGTTCGGGTTGCATTAATCATGTTGCTATGTATGATGTGTGTTAGCATGTTGATTCTTTTGGAGCGGGATTTGCACACTGAGTCACTCGACTCACCCTCTCCTTTGGCATTTCGGGTGACTCGTGAGACGCGGACTTGGAGCGGGATGGACTCTGGTGCACATGCCATGCTTTAATAAAGTTTTACTCGAGACTCTACTATTTGGGTACTTTAGTTATTACTTTACATTGGGTTTTATTTGGGTTGTAAAAGGCCTCTAAATTTATGTCTTAAGTTGGTTGATGTTTTAATTAGATTTAATATGCCTTAACAAAATAACTCGGAATAAATTTTACTAAAACCTGGAAAGATCATGTTTTCAAAATTATAACGCGACGTGTTTTTAAACTATACCATCGGGTATCACACTAAGTCTTTTTGACAAACAAATACAACTGGTTCCCAAACCAAACTTGTAGTTCATTTAAGTCTAGAAGCGTTTATGTATCACTAAGAAACTAAGGAGGTTTTAAATGGTTTTAACTTGTTTTAACTACAAACTCTAGCTAAGTTTTCAAAATCTCCGTGTTTCAAATACATCAATTGTTTTCCAAACAAGACTACTCAAATTTGTTTCAAACACACTGTGTTTTCACTCCACTTTTAAACGAAAAATCTAGTTTTCCCAAGACGTTTTCCCCGTAGCATACCAGATTCGGACGTGGTGTCTTGTCCGGGTTTGGGGTGTTACATTTGTGGTATCGAGCCAAGTTCAAAGGTTTTTTGTGGGCCGAGGCCCAAAATGTTTTCAAAAGTCATTTTAAGTGTTGTTTTGGAATATATGATTTTGAAAGGCATGGCACCGAAGTCTCCGGCACTGGGCCGCCTGTAAGTACCTGTACTATTACTTGTGATTTGATTGGATATGAGTCGATGAATAGCTATAGTATGCTACCTTAGAGATTGAAAGCGATAGGATTTTGTGAAACTTGCGAGAACAATCCTCTTTAATATTCATAAGACTTGCTTTTAAACAAGTGGAATAAACATCGATGCATAAAACTCTTTAATCGTGATCCGTAGAAAGATTTGACATGAGCACTCGAGGCGGGACGTGGTCGTAACACTCGTGGTAGAGGTAGGGGTAGAATGACGGTTTTCGAGCCCGTAGGATCCGGGGGGGTGGTTCGTAAAATGAGATACCGGTTCCGCCACCGGTGGAGGTGGTGAGTTCCAAGATCGACGGGAGACGACGCAGGTGTCACGAGCGATGCCGCGAGTGTTGGAAAGGGTAGCCGGGCTAGTGGTGGTGCGGAGTTAGGAAATCGGTTCTGAGCGACTCGGGCCAACTGAGTGAATTCTTCCGAGGTGTTTTCGGTGTTGCTCCTAGCACCGCTGAATATTGGCCGAGGCAATCGAGCGGATCATGGATGATCTCGACTTGACGACGGAAGAGAAGTCGAAGGGTATCGATCTCTTCTCCGGATGAGTCATATCAATGGTGGCTCACGGTGCGAGCAAGTGTGGCGGTGAGGATTTGACATGGGATTATTTCGTAGTGCATATCAAAAGAAGTACATCGGAGCTAGTTATATCGACTCAATGAAAGGCATTTTCGAGGCTTGTTCAGGGAGTAAGTCCATGGTTTGAGCACGAGGTGAGTTCCCGGCCGAGTAGGTATGCCGTGGGCATTGTGCCACCGAGCATGAGAGGTGTGTTCGCTTCGAGGATGGTCTCGCGAGACGAGTTGAAGGCTTGATTGCTCCTCGCCAGAGCGCGAGTTTGCCGTCTTAGTTGAGAAGGCTAAGGTGGCCGAGGGTGTCAAAGAATCGGTAAGACAGAGCATGGATGAGGAGTAGGCTTAAGAGGAGCTTTGGGTCTTCTCGTTCGTCCGCAATCCGCAGAAGAGGGCTAGACCGGAAAGTGGGCGTAATCATCTGCTAGGTTTGTTGTCGCTGGCGGGGACCACCGCAGTGATGTGTCGGTGTGGGAAATCTCATTGGGGTGGTTCGGGTGGAGGTAAAGGTTGCTTTCGAGTGTGGTTCTCTGGAGCATCGCATTAGGGATTGTCCGCGTAGGATGGCCGTGGATTCGATCCCGAGAGTCGGGGCGTAATCGATTCAGAGGTAATGGACCGCCACCGCAGAGGGGCCGTGGTAATGGCGAGGTGGTTATGGATCAGTCAGGGGCCGTGGAGCACCGGCGAGAGGTGCGGTAGTTACGAGGCTAGGCACTGGGTTGGTGTATCTTTGCGAGACGCCGAGAGGAGGGCGACGCGACCGGACGTCATAACCGAGACGTTTTTGATTTTTGGTACTCCTTATACCGCTTTAATCGATGTGGGTTCTCTACGACTCTTATGTTGCCGGTAGTATAGTAGAGACAATGGATTTAGACTCGAGATATCTTCTAGGCGGATGACCGTGATTAGTCCTCTAGGTCACTCTGTAGTAGTAGATAAACTGTTTAGAGAGGTACCCCTAGAACTCCAAGGGGTAGTAGTTTTTCCGCCGATCCGATGGAACCGCCGTTTGGGAGTTCGATCTAATTCTCGGGATGGATTGGCTAGTTAAGTACCGGCGCGAGGTTGGATTGCGCGGCTAAGCGTATGGTTCTTAAGACGGTTGATGGCGTTGAGGTGGCTATGATAGGTAATAGGAGGGATTACTTATCAAATGTGGTATCCGCTCCAAAGCGGAGAAGATGGTCGGGAAAGGTCGCGTGGCGTATGTGGTTCATGTGTATGCCTTGGAGGCTAAAGAGTCCGCTGTTGAGAAGGTTCGTCTTTGTTAAGGAATTTTGTTGATGTGTTTCAAGAGCTTAGGGTTTGCCGCCGATCGAGAGGTAGAGTTCGGGATTGATCTGTTGCAGGGACGGCGCCGGTGTCTATTGCTCCGTATAGGATGGCACCAAAGGAATTGGTGGAGCTTAAGGCTCGATCCCGGAGTTATTGGATCGAGGTTTTATCAAAGCCGAGTGTTTCGCCGTAAGAAGTGCGCGGTACTCTTTGTTAAGAAGAAAGATGGTACGATGCGGATGTGTATAGACTACCGCTTGATTGAACAAGTCGACGATTAAAAACAAGTATCCGTTGCCACGGATAGATGACTTGTTTGATCGGTGGAAGGGTGCTGCGGTATTCTCGAAGATCGACTTGAGGTCCAGGTACCATCGGCTAAAGGTTAGGAGGTCGATATCCATAAAACAAGCGTTTCGGACTCGGTATGGGCACTACGAATTCTCGGTAATGCCATTCGGGTTGACTAACGCATGCAGCGTTTATGGATATGATGAATAGGGTGTTTCAGAAGATATCTGGATCGGTTCGTGGTGGTTTTTATAGACGACATCTTAGTATACTCAAGGTCGGAGGAAGAGCATGATAAGCATTTGAGGGTGGTGTTGCAGATTCGAGGAAAAGCAACTCTATGCTAAGTTTAGTAAGTGTGAGTTCGGCTTAGGAAGTGACGTTCTTGGGGCATGTAGTGTCGGTGAGGGTATTCGAGTAGATCCTCGTAAGATTGAGGTCATTTCGGATTGGAAGCCACCTAGGTCAGTGGCTGAGATTCGTAGTTTTCTGGGTTTGGCTGGATACTACAGAAGATTTGTTGAGGGTTTCTCGTTGATAGCAGCGCCGATGACTAAGTTGTTAAGGAAAGAGGTTCCGTTTGTTTGGACTGAGAAACAACAGGAAAGCTTCGATAGGTTAAAGAAGATTTTGACTGAGGCTCCGGTTCTAATTCAACCCTTTGGTGGTAAGGAATACACAGTCTACTGCGATGCATCACACACGGGTCTGGGTTGTGTGCTGATGCAGGAAGGTAAGGTTGTGGCTTACGCTTCTAGGCAGCTGAGGCCACATGAGGTCAACTATCCGACGCACGATCTGGAGCTAGCGGCCGTAGTTTTCGCCTTAAAGATTTGGAGGCACTACTTATATGGAGAGAGATCGATAGTCTACACGGATCATAAGAGCTTGAAGTATCTACCGACTCGAAGGATTTGAATTTGAGGCGGCGTAGATGGGTTGAGTTCTTTGAAGGATTACGATTTATTCTATTGAGTATCATCAGGGCAAGGCTAACGTGGTGGCGCACGCGTTGAGCCGTAAGGTTGTTTCGGACTTAAGAGCGTTGTTTGCCCATTTGAGCTTGTATGACGACGGGAGTATTTTGGCAGAGCCGCAAGTTAAGCCTACTTGGGTTGAGCAGATCGTAGAGAAAGCAGATTAGAGGATGAGGTTCAGGTGCGCGAAGGTTGCAAGTGCGAGAATGGTGGTGTGGATGGTTACAGCTTGTCTAGTAGCGAGGTTTCGTGTTTTGTGGTAAGGCTTGTATGCCTAAAGATGTTGAGCCGAGGCGAGAAGATTCTTCAGACGCACATAGCGATCCTCATGCTATGCATCCCGGAGGTAGCAAGATGTATAAGGATCTTAGAGAGCGATTTTGGTGGCACAGTCTCGAAGAAAGAGGTGACGGAGTTTGTTGGAAAATGTCTGACTTGTCAGCAGGTCAAGGCTGAACATCAGTTGCCGTCGGGTTTGCTTCAGCCTGTAAAGATTCCTCAGTGGAAGTGGGAAAGGATAACCATGGATTTTGTCAGTGGGTTACCGCTTACGCCAAGCAAGAAGGATTCAGTTTGGGTAGTGGTGGATCGTCTGACTAAATCAGCTCACTTTATTCCGGTGAGGGTTGACTACTCACTTCAGAAGCTAGCGAAGCTGTATGTTTCAGAGATAGTGAGGTTGCACGGTGTGCCAGTTTCGATAATCTCGGATAGGGATCCCAGGTTTACTTCAAGGTTCTGGAAGGCATTGCATCAGGCTCTGGGTACTCGTTTGGATTTCAGCACGGCTTTTCACCGCATGATCGCGGACAATCAGAAAGGGTTATTCAGATCTTAGAAGACATGCTGAGAGGTTGTGTCTTGGATTTCAGAGGTAGTTGGGAGGAGTTTCTACCGTTAGCTGAGTTTGCCTACAACAACAGTTATCAAGCGAGCATCAAGATGGCTCCGTATGAGGCGTTGTATGGTAGGAAGTGTCGCTCACCTACGTGTTGGACGGAGTTGGGTGAACGTCAGTTGTTGGGACCCGAGTTGGTAGCTGAGACTGAGGACAAGGTTAAGTTGATTCGGGCTCGATTGAAGGAAGCTTGCAGGCCGTGAAGTCTTATGCCGATCTTAAGCGAAGAGATATAGAGTTTGCCGTTGGGGATCGAGTGTTTACGAAGGTCTCGCCTTGAAGAAAATGCGAGGTTCGGAAAGAAAGGCAAGCTTAGTCCGAGGTTCATTGGGCCGTATAAGATTTTGAGACGAGTTGGACGATGGCGTATCGCCTTGAGTTGTTGCGCAGAGCTTAGTCGATTCACGGCGTTTTTCATGTTTCGATGCTTTGAGGTATCGTTCGGATCCGTCACATGTGGTAGCGATGGAAGAGATCGAGGTAAATCCGGACTTGACTATGGAAGAAGAACACGCATGCATTCTTGATCGAGATGTAAAGGTTCTCGTGAGGGAAGTCTGTGCCTTTGGTTAAGGTACTTTGGCGGAATCATGGCGTAGAGGAAGCGGCGTGGGAACCCGAGGATACGATGAGACAAACAATACCCGCAACTCTTTTGATCGGGTAATTTCGAGGCCGAAATTATTTTTAAGGGGGTAGAAAGCGTAATATCCCGGGTTAGGGGCTGTTTTGTGGTGCATGTTATTGCATGTTTGTAGTGTCTTTGTGTTGCTATTTTTATGTCTTAGGGGCTTAATTATAGCCTAGGTGTATGCTGAGTGAGTAAGAAAATTTTGATTTTTGGGCATAGGTGAGAGGAGTTGGAAGAGTGGGGTTTAAGAATTTTAATTGGAGTTTTAAAGCATAAATAAGGAGGCGGCAAAGTGGCAAGGCATGGGACACTTGGGAGCTAGGTGTGGCGTCATCTTCAAGGGGTGGAGGTCCCGGTGTTCGAGCAAACAGGATTCCCCATTTTGGTTGCTTTTGGGACGGCATGGTGGAGTGGTAGAAGCCAAATCAAACACTACCTTGGACCAAGTCTTACCTTTCAAATGAAAGGTAGGGAGTGAATTTAGGAGTGGGACTTGGTCCACTCATTTCAAATGAGTGAATGGGAGTGAGTGGGGGATTCTTGGCCGAATTTGTGGGGTATGGAGTGGGGAAGTGGACGGTTTGGTAGGGAGAGTTGGTGGCCGAAATTCACATAGGCAACCTTGCATTTTCTGGTCACTTGGAGGCAAGCCAAATTCTCCTTTTGTCTTACCAAAATCGAATTCCTAAAGAATTCTCTTTCACTTTCTTTTTGAAACCGAATGTGCAAACACCTAGTTGCCGAAATTATTTTTGTTTCAACTTTTCTTAATAGCCGAAATCCTATTCTTTCAACCCTTTTTCTATTTCAATTGTTTGAGCCAGAAAGTAAAAGTCTCTTCTTCTCATATTTTCTTCTTGGTTGAGCCTAGATAGCCGAAACTCTCATCTTCCAAACACCTCCACCGTTTCTCTTATTTTTGACTCATCTTTTATTTCCTTCTTTCCTAAATATTAGTGCCGTTTCTCTATCCCTTCTCACCCTTGTTTTCATTCTTTTCTCACTAAGCCGAACCCAAGGGTGTTGAACACCTAAAGACCGAATCCTTTTCTTTTGAAGCCTTGGCCGAATCTCCTCTCTTCCCCGGTGTGGGGTTGGCGAATTTTGGTGTTGGGTGTTGGTAAGTGCAAGGCCGAATGGCCATATCTCCCTCTTTTGGTTCTTTATTTGGTTATGTTTTGGGTTAAGGGCCGATTATGGTCGGGGTTTGGAAGGATGTTAACCTTTGGTTATCATCTTGTGTTAGGGTCTTGGATATCGAAGCGATCAGTGGAGCCTTCTCTCTTTGTGAACCGATTAGGTAAGTGATGGTAAGATATCATTCGCATTATTCGTTTAAATCTGATTAAGTCAAGGTGACAAAGGATTAACCACTCTCTCTTAAGGTGTAGCCGATTGGTGATCAAAGAAGGGCCACTGTGGTTCAGGTTTGGTAGGAAACCAAACCAATAGCAAGGTAAGGGTCCAACGCTAACCCTTGTGGTTCATTTGGTTATGGCCGAATGGTCTTAGTGCCTAACCCCTATGTTGGCCGAATATTGTGGTTGCCTAATGGTTTACTTTTGGCCGATTCTAGGAGCCAGATAGTCAAGGGACTCAGAGTGATTCGTAGGGATCTTTAGACTCGTAGCTATCAGGTGTGTATACTAACACACTTATATTTAGTAATATCGTTAATAACCCGTGCAATGACTAATGGAGCAGTGGTGACTATTATGATACCCTCATGGGTACGAGTTTGGACTCGGGTAAGTCAAGTGCTATTATTATGAGTTATTGATGATCCGTATGATACCATGGTTATGGATATGTGACATGGGGTATGAGATTAGACATATTGGCATGATATGCATGATAGTATGATATGCATGATAGCATGATATTCATGATTACATGAGTTTGGCATGTTGATGGGTGATACGAGAGGAGGGAGCAGTGATGTATTGTCTTGACGAGCACCGGTGCTTTGGTAGCACACTTTGTGACTTTGGGTCACTGAGAGGTTTGGCACCTCCAGAGGTTTGGTACCTCGTCTCGTCCCAGTGGCTCGAGCACCACAGTGGGTTGGCCCCCCACAGATGATTATCTGGGATTGACGCCCGGTGTTTTGGTAACACACGATGGGTTGGCCCCATCACCAGATTTGTGACTACGGTCACCAGTGCTTTGGTAGCACATTGTGTCTTTGGGACACCAGAGGTTTGGCACCTCATTGCGACTTGTCCCTGTGGTTTAACCACCGTGGGTTGGCCCCACTTGAGATATGGGATCGTCGCTAGTGTTTTGGTAACACACGATGGGTTGGCCCCATCATCATTGGATTTGTGACTTTGGTCACAAAGTGCTTTGGTAGCACAATTGTGTCTTTGGGACACCGGTGCTTTGGTAGCACATTGACGGATATTGTGTCTTTGGGACACCAAAGTGCTTTGGGAGCACATTGTGACTATATGTCACCAAAGTGGTTTGGTACCACACGGGGTAGAAAAGGAGATATGGATGGTTAGGTTGGGTTGCATTAATCATGTTGCTATGTATGATGTGTGTTAGCATGTTGATTCTTTGGGAGCGGGATTTGCACCTTCGAGTCACTCGACTCACCCTCTCCTTTGGCATTTCAGGTGACTCGTGAGACGCGGACTTGGTAAAGGATGGACTCGGGGTGCACATGCCATGCTTTAATAAAGTTTTACTCAGACTCTACTATTTGGGTACTTTAGTTATTACTTTACATTGGGTTTTATTTGGGTTGTAAAAGGCCTCTAAATTTATGTCTTAAGTTGGTTGATGTTTTAATTAGATTTAATATGCCTTAACAAAATAACTCGGAATAAATTTTACTAAAACCTGGAAAGATCATGTTTTCAAAATTATAACGCGACGTGTTTTTAAACTATACCATCGGGTATCACACTAAGTCTTTTTGACAAACAAATACAACTGGTTCCCAAACCAAACTTGTAGTTCATTTAAGTCTAGAAGCGTTTTATGTATCACTAAGAAACTAAGGAGGTTTTAAATGGTTTTAACTTGTTTTAACTACAAACTCTAGCTAAGTTTTCAAAATCTCCAGGTTTCAAATACATCAACTGTTTTCCAAACAAGACTACTCAAATTTGTTTCAAACACACTGTGTTTTCACTCCACTTTTAAACGAAAAATCTAGTTTTCCCAAGACGTTTTCCCCGTAGCATACCAGATTCGGACGTGGTGTCTTGTCCGGGTTTGGGGTGTTACATTTGGGCATTTTTACACATTTGCCCCTAATGTTTCACAACTTTTACAATTTAGTCCTTATTTCCTAAAATCACAATTTCATGAAATTTAATCCAATTTCACCATAGCCAAATTTCACTAGTGTCCCTAGTAGCCCACATATTTCATTTTTTTCACAAATTTACCACATATATTTCACATATTTCAATTTAGTCCCTTTTTGACATTTTTGTCAAAAATCACTTAACAAAACATGTAAAACTATCATCAAGCTTTCATATTTCAACATTAAACATCAAAGAACACATAGATTCAACAATGGCAACTCTCAAAATCTTTAACAGTTTCAAAATTAAAGGTACGTGCTAGCTAGAACACGATGCAACGATCTCAAAAACATAAAAATCATTGAAAACGGGACGAAAATGAACTTACATGCACAAGGAGACTAGCCCGAATACTTCAATCTATTTCAATGGTTTTTCACCCTAATTTTCTGTCGTAAAAATGGAGAAGAAAGATGATATATTTCTTTTTTTTATTTAATTCTTATTGTTTTATTCATTTACCAAATTAACATTTATTATAAACCATTAAACACACTTAAAAGATGTCCATCTTTGTCCACTCATATTAACCATGGTATAATTACGACATAAGGACCTCTGATTTAATATTCCATAGCTATTTAACACTTTTAGCTAATAGAACATAAATTTTGCACTTTACGCAATTTAGTCCTTTTTATCAAATTGACCAACTAAACGATAAAATTTCTTAACGAAATTTTCACACATGCACTCAATCATGCTGTAAACATTAAAATAATAATAAAATAAATATTTTGACCTCAGATTTGTTGTCCCGAAATCACTGTTCTGATTTTGACTAAAAACGGGCTGTTACAATACAAAAATGACTCAAGCCTATACATGCCATATACCATATATACAAAACTCAAAAGTACCAAGTAGATGGTTTGATAGTGTGACGTAGTCTCTGACGATCCCCAGATCCAAGCTAACTTTGAATTCACTATAAAACACGAGAAAAACAAACAAGGTAAGCCACAAAGGTTAGTAAATTCGTACTAAATATACTCAATAGTTCATAAAACACAAATCATTAATTTGAACTAGATAATGTATAATTCATGAATAGAACAAACCTTCCATAAGCTTGTTTATATACTTATATGCAAAGTCATAACCTTTTCTATTTGAAATTCATGCTTACATGTACATACCTATATAATTTCATAATGAACTCATACCTTTTCGTAACACTATCGAATACTCGATGTTTCGCACACTAAGTGCCATCGCATAGCCGAAGCTATTATAATTATGCATACTAAGTGCCTTACATAGCCGAAGCTATCTCAGTCTCGCACACTAAGTTCCATATATAGCCGAAGCTATTCCAAATCGCACACTAAGTGCTAAACATAGCCGATTTGTCGCCGAACATGACCGTAGTCTCATATATACAATTTAGGCAATACCAAGGCATTTAAAAGCATAATTGTAACAATGTTTATCACATACGAACTTACCTCGAATGTTAAAACGGCGAATCGAGTCGTTTAGTCGATAACTTTATCTTTTCCCCGATCCAAGTCCGTATTTCACTTTTCTTGATCTAAATATATTCAAAATTCAGCTTATTCAATCACTACTTTATTCAATTTAATCCAAAATAAAAAATTAGGCATGTTTACACTTTTGCCCCTAAACTTTCACATTTTTCACAATTTAGTCCTTATTGCATAAAACCACAAATTAATGGAATTCAAATTAAACCCATGCTAGCCGAATTACCACTATGCCCCTAGCATCCCATTTTTTCCATTATTCACACTTTTAACCACTACATTTCACATTTTCTCAACTAAATCCCTATTTTGCATTTTTACTCCAAATCACTTTACAAAACTAGTAAATCTATCAATAAACCTTCATAATCTATCATCAATATCAATTTACTCAAACATTCAACAATGGCAACATGTTAAGTCTTTAACAGTTTAAAAATTTAAGGTACGAGCTAGCTAGAATACGAAGCAACGATCTCAAAAACGTAAAAATCATTAAAAACTGAGTCAAAAATGACTTACAATTAAGCAAGACAATGGCCAAAAGTTTCATGCTATTTCCATGGATTTTTCTTCTTCAAAATTTTGGCTAGATGAAAGATGGACACTATTTCATCATTTTGTTTTATTTATTTTATGATTAATTACAAATTTACACACATACCCTTAATTATAAATCATGTAAAACATCCATTTAATGTCCAATATTGTCCACTTACTAAAAAATGGTCTAATTACTATTTAAGGACCCTTACTTTAAGGATCCATAGCTATTTAACACCTTTAACTTATAGAACCCTAATTTTACACCTTACGCGATTTAGTCCTTTTTACCGAATTAAGTATTCAAACAATAAAATTTCTTAACGAAATTTTCATATCAACATTCAATCATGTTGTAAACATTAAAATAATAATAAAATAAATATTTTGACCTTGGATTTGTGGTCCCGAAACCACTGTTCCGATTTGACCAAAAATAGGTTGTTACACGTGTGACCTTCGAAGTGGCCACACACGCCCGTGTGCCAGGCCATGTGCTAGGCCATGCCAAACCTGTAGGGTATACTGACTTATGCAACATGGCCAAGTCACACGCCCATGTGCTAGGTCATGTGCCAATTAGGGGGTATACTGACTTGTACCACACGGCCGATTACATGCCTGTGTGTGAGACTGTGTGGAGCATACTGACTTCAATTCAATTTCAACACCAGGGGACACACGGTCGTGTAACATGACCATGTGCCGCACACGGTCGAGACACACGCTCGTGTCTCTGCTCGTGTGGACAAAAATAGGCCATTTGCAAGGACAATTTGCCACCCCAACTCATGCTTACTTAAACAACCAAAATGATACCATTCATCATACAATTAAACAGCCAAAATCATCAACCAAATGCACCATTCATACTATATCCATTTCAACCAAATTCAATATTCAATTCAATGCCATTTACCTAATAAAATACTTATCAACTTAACTTCTAAAATCATACTTCATCAAAGCATTTCTCAAGCATTTATACTCCACAAATCAATTAACCATTTGAGCAACTATAAAAACATAACCATATTCATACCAAACATGCCAAAATAAGCCATCACTCATAGCTATATATATACAAACCAAAACATATATATTTACAAGCCATTTCTAATAGCCAAACACACATCAAAATTAACATCATTTACAAGCCAACTCTCATGACTATAACCACAACAAAAATACCACATCTAGCCTATACATGCCATATACCATCAATGTATAACTCAAAAGTACCAACTTAGATGTTTGATAGTGCGATGATGTTCTCGACGACTCCCAGATCCGACCTAGCCTTTATTCACTATAAAACATAGGAAACTAACAAAAAGTAAGCTTCATAGCTTAGTAAGTTCATATGTGAATAACTTAATTCATTGAATAAATGCAAATTAACCAAATACACATGACAAAACCATATACACATTAACTACAAACCTTTCTCATGTTTCAAAACATGATCAATTACAATCTCATCGAACTTTCACTATTTAATACTCGAATAGGTTCTGTACATACCTGTATAGCCTCGTACTAACCTCTTTCTCAATCACATCATTCGTTTACCCGTTGAACCATTTGAAATAGAAATTGGATATTCAATGATCTCAATCGATAAGTACCTATACCATGGCCCGTAGCCAAATCAAGGTAACTTATCCCCGGAGTACCTATACCATGGCCCAAAGCCAAATCAAGGTATAACTCGCACTCGATGTGTCGATATCGTGGCACGAAGCCAACACAATAACCTAATGACATGTCACAAGCATCCTAACTATTCCTAAGGTTCAACCGGGATTTCACGCTTGTCGAATCATCGTCGAACATATCCATAGAGTCGTATTCACAATTCAAACATTATACGTAATCTCGTAATCACAGTTTATGCAATATCAAAGCAATAAACATACATTTATAATGAAATTACTATATACGAACTTACCTCGTATTCATAATTGACGGATCGGGTCGACTACTCGATAACCTTGCTTTTCCCCAGATCTAAATCCAAATTCTTTCTTTCTTGATTTATATGAATTCAAAATTAACTTATTTATTCAACCATTCATTCAATTTAGTCCAAAACATACATTTATTAAACCATTCATTCAATTTAGTCCAAAACATACATTTAGGCCTATTTGCATATTAGCCCCTAAACTTTTACATTTAATCAATTTAGTTCTTATTTCACAAATACACAAAATTTATACAATTCAACAAAACCCATGCTTGGCCAAATTACACATAGGTTCCTAGTAGTCCAAAACTTTAATTTATTTCACATTTCAACCACTCAATTTGCACATTTTACAATTTAATCCCTATTATGCATTTTCATCAAAAATCACTTAACAAAACATGTAAAACTATCATCAAGCTTTCATATTTCAACAATAAACATCAAAGAACTCATAGATTCAACAATGGAAACTCCCAAAATCTTTAACAGTTTCGAAATTAAAGGTACGTGCTAGCTAGATTGAGCTGCAAGGATTACAAAAACATAGAAATCATTAAAAACCGAGCTAAAATTGTACCTTAATCAAGCTAGGAGTTGGCCAAATGCAAAACCTAAAAAATAGTTTTATTTTTCTTCAAATTTTTAGCAACAAAGATGAAGAAAGATGAATAAAATGGCTTTGTTTTATTTAATGAACAATAGTAACCATTTTACTATTTTAACCTTTGTAATATAACTTAAAAGTCACTTAATGCTTGTCCATATTTGTCCACTCACAATTAAAATGGTCTAATTACCATTTAATGTCCTTAAATTTAATAAACCATAGCTATTTAACACCTTTTACTAATAGAACAACACTTTTGCATTTTACGCGATTTAGTCCTTTTTATCAAATTAACCATTCAAACAGCAAAATTACTTCACAAAATTCACACATACAAGCTATCATCCTGTAAACACATAAAATAATATTAAAATAATTTTTTGACATCGGTTTGGTGGTTCCAAAATCACTATTCTGATTTAGCTAAAACCGGGCTGTTACAGCAAACCCTAGGCCTGACAACCCCAGGAAGTCATAAAGGTGAGAATTAATCCAAAATTGGTATTGTCTATCCATGAACACCTTAATCCCAAACTAGTCTGGACTGTGAGGTTGGAAGATAAGTAGTTCTTGCTGACTCGTTATGCTAGTAGAAGATCAGAAGATCCTACTAGGGTAGCAACTAGTTGATTGACGATGAACCCGAAGTGATAGTTGATGGAGATTACTGAAGCAAGCTAATCACCCATAATCAAATTTTATTTATTCTTCCTTTTTAATCTCTTGAATTTTATCTTTTTATGTTGTTTTATTTTTATCATTATAAAACCGCAAAAATCCTTTACTTTATACTCCTCGTACTATAACTGAATCTAGAGTACTAATTAGATCTTTTAGTGCGTAGGATAAAATTGATCTAGCACTTGCCTCCCTTGGGTATGATCCTCGGAGTACTCACCCACTCCGTTGTAAAACTATATTACAACTAGACCCATATACTTGCATAAATCACCTCATAATTTTATGTTTTAATGCATTATTCACACTCTGGACGTTAGTACGTCCAGAGGCGATCAAGCTGTTGGCGCCGTTGCTGGAGAAGCAACTTCACTAGGTTAATTTTAATTTTTGCATGTCAAAGAATAATACAGAAATTTCCCAATTATAGATACGATTTTACTTTATTTCATTTACTATTACAAATCTTTTCTTTCTGCGTTAGTGTATGACTCGTAGTAGGGGCACACCTTGTAACAGCCCGTTTTTAGTCAAATCAGAATAGTGGTTGCGGGACCACAAATCTAAGGTCAAAATAATTATTTTTTTAATATTTTAATATTTACAACATGATAATATGATTGTGTGAAAATTTTGTTAAGAAATTTTATCGTTTGAGTGCTTAATTTAATAAAAAGGACTAAATCGCGTACGGTGTAAAACTTGTGTTCTATTAGCTAAAGGTACTAAATAGATATGGAATTAAATAGTGGAGGTCCTTATGTGGTAAATATACCATTGGTAATATGAGTGGACATTTTAATCAAGTGTTTTAATATTAATAGTTAATGTTATTTTAGTAATTTAATGAATTAAATTAAGTAAAATAACAAAAACAAAGTTATCATCTTCCTTAGTATATTCCTCCACCAAAATTAGCCATGGGAGAAGCTTGATATTCGGCCAAGCTAATTTTCATGCATGTAAGTTCAATTTTGTCCCCTTTTTAATGATTTTTATGTTTTTGAGATCGTTGCAGCTTAGTCTAGCTAGCCCAGGGACTATTTTACAAAATTGTTAAAGGTTTAGGGTTTTACCATTGATGAATGTTGGTGTATGTTGATGTTTAATGGTAGAAAATGCATGCTTGTTGTTAGATAAACAACATTTGTAAAGTGATTTTTGACAAAATTGTCAATTAGGGGTTAAATTGTGAAATGTGTAAATTTTATGGTTAAATTGTGAAATAAATGAAAAATATGGACTGCTAGTGACCTAATCGAAATTCGGCTCGCATGGGTTTTGGTTGAATTACATGAATTTGTTATTTTATGAAATAAGAACTAAATTGTAAAATTGCGAATTATTAGGGGCAACAGTGTAAAATTTCCTTAATGTGTATTTTGGACTAAATTGAATAGAGTGATAATTAAATAAGTTAATTCTAATTACATTTAGATAAAGAAAAGCGAAATACGGATTTAGGTCAGGGAAAGAACAAGGTTTTGGACTAATCGACCCGTTTCATTATTTTTGCATTCGATGTAAGTTCGTATGTGTTAAACATTATTATACTTGTGTTTTAATAATTTGATATTGCATATATTATGAATACGACACTGTGTATATATTCAACGACGATTCGGCAAGTGAGAAAATCCCGGTTGAACCTTAGGAATAGATTAGGATACGAATGACATGTCATTATGGGTTATGTGATTTGGGTGCTGGTCCGTAAGTCCTACCGATGGTTGAGTTATTCGGCATCTGTTACGGATTCTCATCAGCTTGTGTGAGCAGCACCGTGTAGCTTCGTTATGAACGTCAACTTGTGTGA
Source organism: Gossypium sturtianum (assembly GCA_025698515.1). Lineage (NCBI taxonomy): Eukaryota > Viridiplantae > Streptophyta > Magnoliopsida > Malvales > Malvaceae > Gossypium > Gossypium sturtianum. The sequence continues at coordinate 64,527,975 of CM046946.1, read as the reverse complement.
GCAGACCCGTTGATAGCTCGAGAGTGAGCATTATATGTGATATGAGATTGAGATAGCTTCGGCTATATATGTGGCACTTAGGGTGTGAGTTTCCTGAGTATCGGATAGTATTCCAAATGGTTCAACGGGTATGTCAAATATGTGGATAAGTATGAGTTTGAAACGAGATGGTACAGGTATGTACATGAACCGAGAAATACATTGAAATAAGGAAAATTATGAAAGTTACATCTAACTTTGTGAATGCAATTGTGGTAGGTTAGTGATTCATTATAAGCTATGTTATGTTATGTTTTATTTTATTAATTTGAGCATATATGATGAGTTGATTTAAATGCTATACAAACTTACTAAGCTTTATAGCTTACTTTGTTTAATTTTTCGTGTTTGATAGGGAAATAAAAGCAAGCTCGGATTCGGGATTGTCAGAGACTTCGTCACACTATCCAATTATCACTTTGGTACTTTTGAACTTAAGTATTTTGAGTATATGGCATGTATAGGAACTTTGGTTATTTTGGTTATGGATTGATAATGAATTTATCCATTTGAAATGGCTTGTAAATGTAAATGTTTTCATTTTGTATATAGCCATGAGATTTGGCTTAATTTGGTTGTTTTGGTTGTGTATATATATATGTATATGGCTTGGTTAGATGTTTAAATATGGTTATGTTATGCTTCTTAATATTTGGTAACTATAAGTATTAAATGGTTGAGAATTTAATTTGGTATGCTTGTGGGATTAGGCTAAATGATGCAAAATTGGGAGTGTTCATATTAATGATTTGAGATTATGAGTTTTGGTATGAAATTGAATGACATATTGTGGTATTGGTGTGATATGTATTGGTTGGCATTGAAATGATATAATTTATGATTGGTTGAGTGTAGATAAATGCCTATATATGCCATGTTTTGGTGCCAATTGGGTTGGTATAGGTGTGTACAAGTTTGGGTGGCAAAATGGCTTGGTAAATAGCCTATTTTTATCCACACGGGCGTGTGTCTCAGCTGTGTTTGACTCACGGTCAGGTTACACGGCAGTGTGTCCCCTGGTGTTGAATTAAAAATCAAGTTAGTATGCTCCACACGGGCATGTGATTAGCCGTGTGGCCTAAGACAATATACCCTACAGGTTTGGCACGACCTAGTACACGGCCTGGCACACGGGCCTGTGTGGCCATTTTTAGGGCACACGGGCTAGCCACATGAGCGTGTGTGTTGACCGTGTGACCCAAGTCAGAGAGTTACATGGGGTCAGACACGGGCTGGGACATAGCCATGTGATCCCATTTCGAATGTTCACACGGCCTGTTACACGGGTGTGTCTTTGGCCGTGTGAGACACACGGCCGGGCCACACGGGCGTGTGTCCCCTCTATTTTGCAAAATTTTCTAAGTGTTCCAAAAGTTTCCTAAGTTATCGATTTAGTCCCAAACCACCTCGAATACATGTTTTAGGCATCGTAGACTGATATTAGGGATGATATGTATGTTGTTGAATGATGATAATTTGGAACTTGAAAATGTATGTGAAATGTAAGTGTAATTGTATAATATGTTCGGTAATGCTCTGTAACCCAATTCTGACATTGAATACGGGTGAGGGGTGTTACATTTATTGGTATCAGAGCTACGATTTAGTCGATTCTTGGACTAACGTAGCGTATGTGAGAGTCTAGCTATACATGCCATATATAATCTGTGATAGTGTGATATCTCCTGACAGTTTAAATTGTGTTTTCGTATTGTAAATGGATTACAATCGAGCTATAGCTAATGATGTTGAGAGTAATGCGCCAACCTCCATTCACGGAGTAGCGCAATTCAAGTCGAGACCTGTATTGGGTAGTCAGGGAGGAGAGGCCAAATGATGTGAGCACAGTCGTGGAGTTTCCTAATTCAAACATGGAATATACGATGTTGTGCGAGATGACTTTGAAATCCGCTCGGATCAACTATTCAAGTGCTCCATGCAACATTGGCCAGCCGAATTTTGGCTCACCCTCAGCTCACTGAGCTCTGTCCAGCTCGGTTCAGCTCGCATGAGCTCAATTCAGCTCAGTGAACTCATTTTAATTTACTTCCAGCTCATTTACTTTAATGATTGAATAAATTAGTTTAAGTATTTAATTAATTTAGTTAAGTGTCAAATGTGTTTTAAGCTATTTAATGTGTCTAAATAATTTCGGCATTAATAAGTTAAGTCATTTAATTTGTCTAAATTCCTACAGCAATTTAAGTTGTCTCTAGGCCATTTAATTTTTCTTAAGTCCTACAGCCATTTAAAGTGTCCCAAGCTAAGACAACTTAATTAGGTACTATGACCGAATTTAATGTGCAGGTTTTTAATTGTTTACTGCCGAATTTAATGTGTCCAAAAGGGAACTTAATTTTGTGATTTAATTGGTGTAGGTACACTACCCTTGGGCGGCTAGGTGCATGGATGGCAATTAAGGGAGCTTTAAGCTGGATTAAAAGACCGTAGCTCATTCATCTTCCCCAAGGTGGTTGTTCGTGTATTGCAAGGGACAAAGGAGAGTTCACACATGGCCATTCAGCTCACAAGTCTTTTTCCCTCTTAGTGGCTGTTCAAAACCATCCCTTTCACACTTGTGACCGATTGCCTCCTCAAGTTCACACTCAAGGTTGTTTATGTGCCCAAGATGCCATTAAAATGCCATCACTATGGATGCTATTTGTTCGGCTGCCCAATGAGAATTAAAGGATGAATTCAAGTCCTTTGGTTGCACAATCATTGAACAATTCAGCTCAACTCACTAGCTCATTAATTAAGTGAAAGTTGAAGACTAAATGAGCTGACTTTTGGAGCTCCATTCGGCTGAACATGGACTCAACCTTTAATGGTTTAAATTCTAGCTAGTTCTAGACTATTCTAGCTGAAATTACTTAGCTCTTAAGCTGGTCCCTTTGTTCGTTCGGCTATCCATGCTCAGGTTTATAAATACTTAGACATTTCATTTGTAAAAGGACTTTTTGACAAACTTTTATATGAACATTGTTCTTGTGAGGTTTCCTCATCTCTTATTTTGTACGAGTCGCGTCTGACTTATCAAGCTTGCTTGTGGTGTCTACGAACTTGTCTTTCGAACTTATCACCTTAATCGGTGTGGCGTTCACCTATCCATCGTTCAACCATCTATCCACCTTAACCATATAAGAATCGGGGTGACACTGTTTATAGTGTTGAATCATTCTTCGTGTTAAGTTCGCGTTTCCATCCCCATCTTTTGTTGCTCGAACTATTACCTATCTTCATTTTTTTGTTAAACCGAGCCTAATTTAAACTTATAAATCTATCTTTCCTTTCAAACCATTTTGCTAAGCTTCCGCCTATATTAAACAAATTTCCAATTTTCAAAGACTCGAACATTCTCCTCATCGACGATCGGGCAAACAAGTGAATCGACTCAACTAAATCGAGCCGGATCATATCATTTGGTATTAGAGCTTGAAAACGAGGAGCGCCGACGTTCGAATCTATCCCGGAGTAGGTTCGTGATTTAAAAAAAATTCAAAATAAAAAATATATATATCAAGTTGTATTTTATTTTATTGTATTCATATTATTGTAATTGAAGTAAAAAAAAAGAAATACGAAATTATAAAAAAAAAAGTGTGTGAAATATTTTTTTTAAAGTTTTTGTAATCATTCTCTTCTGCTCCGATCCTCCAAAAGTTTTCCATCAATTTCTTCCCTTCCCAATGCCACACTCATCCCAAATTTTTCTTTGTTTAGCCTACCCTACACCCAAACGTTTATCTCTTGTAACCATTTTGAAACCGACCCCGAAGCAACCAAATAGGTCTTTTGAGACAAAGTACGAAATCGTGAGACGAGGTCGAGTGGAAAAAGGCTAGAGGGTGCGAGTCCATTAGAGAGACGAAAAAGCCTTAAAACGAGCGGAGTGAAATTCAACTATTTTTCTTTCCGAGTGAATCTGTGAGGTTTGAGGTGAGGTTCTAAAATTCTTATGTCAAGAAGTCCTGAAAGACACATGGCGGATCGAAATGAAAGGCAACCAGTTCGGAATGTGCCGAACTTAAATCTGCAAGCCTTGCTACAAGAAGTTGAACGGTTGTTCGACCGCAAGTTGGAGCCGATACAAGAAAGACTCGACCATGTGGAAGGAAGAGCCCAACGAGAAAGGACCTCTCTAAGTCCATTGCGAAATCGAGGCCAACGACGAGTGCAAGATGAAGACATGTCTGAACCAAGCGAGCCCGAAAGTGAACAAGGTTCAAATATAAGCGATCGGCAGAGAGGCCAACGTCACCATGGCCAACAAGATCGAGAGAGGTTCGACGATGACTTAAAAAGCATCAAGTTATCCATCCCTCCATTCCAAGGCTGTTCGGACCCAGAAGCCTACCTCGAATGGGAGAAGAAAATTGAACTCGTGTTCGAGTGTCACAACTATTCCGAGGCCAAGAAAGTTAAGTTGGCTGCCATAGAATTTTCCAACTACGCCATGATTTGGTGGGACCAACTCACGACGAGCCAGAGGCGAAATGGTAAGTGACCTATTAGCACGTGGGCCGAGATTAAAGCCGTGATGTGACGAAGGTTTATCCCATCCTACTATCTGTTGGAACGCCGGCACCCCTTGGCGCAGCAAAATAAAATTAATTCCGGCGATCCAAACCATGAATCCATGTGTGAGGAACAAATCAGGGTGAAATAAAGGTTTCAAAGTTACGAAACTTCAACTGAGTAGACAATGACGCGCCGGCAACAAGAATTTTGATCTCTTGTCGAACCAAGCCGCAACCTTTTCGATGTCGGCCTCTACGTAATCAACCCAGTTTGACTATGAACGGAAGAAATCTCCAAAACTGTTTTGGAGGTTTATTTGCTTGACGGCTGCTAGACCTCACAAGCAATCTCTTAGGGTTTATATTAAGCTCTGTATCTTTTATTACCTTTTATAATTGGTATATCTTTAATGACTCATAAAATTAAATAAACACAATAAAGTTTTTAACCGAAAATTATAATTACATTAATTATATCCGAAAATTATAATTACATTAATTATAACAAGGATTTCGGTAAACTATATTTATTTAAGTTTATATACGAACCAAATTCATATATTAACAGAACTATGTTGTCATTATGTGTACAACATCCTTGTACATATAATATGTTCAATATTTGATTGCCCAATTAAATTAATTTAATTCATGTGACAACCAAACACAATACCAACTATGTTTTATTCCGTTCATTTCAACCATAGGGTGTGACCCTGTAGGTTCTTGTAACATTAGCAGTAATACTAGAACGATTCTAAGGTTACAAACAATGAGTGGCATCTAGCAATACATCATTGCTACCTAAGTTACAAGAAGTCATGATTCGACATAACCTTTTGTGATTAACATTTCATGCATTAATCCTTAAGTCCTTTATCTCTAAAACGGACACAAGTCATGGAATAGTCACACTTGCATAGTCCATCCCATGTTTCTTGATATCTTGAGTAGACTATGATATACGAATTAGTATGACATCTCATATCAACTTATTTGAGCATGGCCATGCATTTCTAGTCTCACTCAATCAAGTGGCCTAAGATATTACTCCTATTATGTAGGAAGGGCTTATCCTATATTGATCAACCATATCCCTCTACATAGATTGTGGTATATACAACATCAGCCTTTATAGAACAACCTGTTACGGTGTACATTTGACTGTATCAAAATATACAACTCACGATGTTGGGATAATGATGATCTCAAGTCTGAGGATCATATACATATTAATCACTATGAGTAATGTTGTGACAATTACATAACAATCCAAGAAACATACTCATAGCGGGTCAGTCCAATATGTTGTTCTCTAACACACATATTCATTCATTGATTTTGACACTCCATATCAATGACAACTCATTATCATCAATCAACTACATGTTAGTCTTAATGCATTATTGTTGTCCTAGTCAACAATAATACTTAACTAAGGATCTTTTAAGAATAATCATATTATTATTAGGACATTATTATAAAACAGTTTATTTGTACACACAGAAAGAAAAACTGAAATAATAATGACAATGTTTTATATTAATAAACATGGTAAATCAAGTATGTTATTACAACCATCTCATGATTGATCTTTGGGCATACTCTTACAATATCCCACTAGCACTAAGACCAATCACTCATATATCTAATACCAAGTGACTTAGTGTGACGATCATGCTTCTGCTGTGTCAGAGGCTTGGTCAGGGGATCAGCAATGTTATCATCTGTAGGTACTTTGCATATCTCTACATCCCCTCGATCGATAATCTCTCGAATAAGATGGTAGCGCCTAAGTATATGTTTGGATCGCTGGTGAGATCTGGGTTCTTTAGCTTGTGCAATAGCTCCATTGTTATCACATCGGAGTTCTATAGCATCTGATATGCTAGGCACAACCCCTAGTCTAGTAATGAACTTCTTGATCCAAACCGCTTCTTTTGCTGCCTCACTGGCTGCAATATACTCGACCTCTGTTGTAGAATCGGCTACTGTACTTTGCTTTGAACTCTTCCAGCTCACAACACCACCATTAAGGCAAAACACAAAACCTGATTGCGATCGAGAATCGTCCTTGTCGGTTTGGAAGCTGGCATCAGTGTAACCTTTTACACTTAAATCTTCCTCACCTCTATATATTAGGAACATATCCTTAGTTCTTCTTAAATACTTAAGGATATTCTTGATTCTGGTCCAGTGACCTTCACCGGGATCTACTTGGTACCTGCTCGCCATACTTAAGGCATATGAGACATCTGGATGGGTACATAACATGGCATACATGATAGATCTAATAGCGGAAGCATATGGAATTTTACTCATGCGTTCTCTCTCTTGTGGAGTTGAAGGACACATTTCCTTCCAGAATGAAATACCATGTCTCATTGGTAGGAATCCTTTTTTAGATTCTTCCATACTGAACCTTTTCAGTACTTTATCTATGTATGTACTTTGGCTTAGAACTAGTAGTCGTCTTGATCTATCTCTATAGATCTTGACTCCTAAGATGTAAGTGGCTTCGCCCAAGTCCTTCATAGAAAAACAACTTCCTAACCAAGCCTTAATAGACTGCAGGGTAGGCATGTCATTTCCCATGATAAGTATGTCATCCACATACAGTACCAAGAATGTGATAGTGCTCCCACTAACTTTCTTGTAAACACATGGTTCATCTTCATTTTTGATAAAACCAAACTCTTTGATTGCATCGTTAAAACGAAGATTCCAACTTCGAGAAGCTTGCTTTAATCCATAAATGGATTTTTGTAGCTTACATATCTTTCTAGCATCCTTTGGATTGACAAAACCTTCAGGTTGTGTCATGTACACATCCTCTTCAAGTTTCCCGTTAAGGAAAGTTGTTTTGACGTCCATCTGCCAGATTTCATAATCATGAAATGAAGCTATGGCGAGCAAGATCTTGATGGATTTAAACATAGCTACAGGAGAAAAGGTTTCATCATAGTCAACACCATGAATTTGACAAAAACCTTTAGCGACTAATCGCCCTTTGTATGTTTGTACATTACCATCCATGTCAGCTTTTCTTTTGAAAACCCATTTGCACCCTATAGGTTTAACCCCTTGGGTGGGTCAATCAAAGTCCATACTTGGTTTTCATACATGGAATCCATCTCAGATCTCATGGCCTCAAGCCATTTCTCAGAGTCTGGGCTCGTCACCGCTTCTTGATAAGTCCTAGGCTCATCTTGATCTATAATAAGAAAGTCACCATGTGTTGTAATGAGAAATCCATATCTCTCAGGTGTATGGCATTCTCTTAAAGATCTACGCGGTGGTTGTGTTTCTACAGCAGTTGCTTGTTCCTCAATTTCTTATGGAATTTGCTGTTGTTCTATCTCTGGTTCAGTGGTATCTTGTGATTCTCAAATTTCTTCAAGTTTAATCTTTCTCCCACTTCCTTTTCTAGAAGTAAATTCTCTCTCTAGGAAGACACCAGTCCGTGCAACAAACGTTTTGTTCTCAGTGGGATTAAAGAAATAATATCCTTTGGTTTCTTTCGGATACCCCACAAAAATACACCTTTCAGATTTGGGTTCAAGCTTAGTAGATGTCTGACGTTTAACATAAGCTTCACAACCCCAAATTTTCATAAAAGACATACTTGGACATTTCCCAGTCCACATCTCATATAGCGTCTTTTGAACAGATTTAGATGGAACACGATTTAGTGTGAAAGCAGCTGTCTCAAGTGCATGTCCCCAAAAGGAAGCCGGTAGATCAGCATGACTCATCATGGATCGAACCATGTCTAACAGAGTTCGATTTCTTCTCTCATATACTCTATTCCATTGAGGAGTACCAGGAGGAGTAAGTTGTGAGACAATCCCACATTCCTTCAAAAGATCATAAAACTCTAGGCTCCAATACTTTCCACCTCGATCAGATCGAAGTGACTTGATAGTTTTGCCTAGTTTATTTTGTACTTCATTTTTGAATTCCTTGAATTTTTCAAGGGACTCAGACTTATGGCGCATGAGATAAACATACCCATATCTACTGAAATCATTAGTGAAAGTATTGAAGTAGTGAAATCCACCTCTGGCCTGTGTATTTATTGGTCCACATACATCAGAATGTATTAGGCCCAATAAATCACTAGCTCGTTCACTTTTACCAGTAAAAGGAGATTTAGTCATTTTTTCCAATAAGCAAGATTCACATACTTCAAATTGTTCAAAAACAAATGAATTCAAGAGACCATCTTTTTGGAGTTTGGATATACGTTTCTCACTTATGTGGCCCAAACGACAATGCCAAAGATAAGTTTGATTTGAGTCATTTATTTTAGATCTTTTAGTATTTATGTTGTAAATGGGATTCATTTGATCTAAAATATAGTGGCCATTAATCAATTGTGCCAAACCATAGAAAACATTATTGAGATAAAAGGAACAACAATTATTCTTAATAATTATCTCAAAACCAATTTTGTCTAAACAAGAAATTAAAATAATGTTTTTAGTCAAACTGGGCACAAAATAACAATCCTCTAAACATAAACCAAGTCCACTAGGCAAAGATAAAGTATATGTTCCCACAGCTAATGCAGCAACTTTTGCTCCATTTCCAACTCGCAGGTCCACAGCTCCTCTAGCCAAAGTCCTACTCCTTTGTAGTCCCCTGCATGTAGTACAAATATGAGAACCACAACCAGTATCTAATACCCAAGAAGTAGTAGTTGATAAATTAATATCAATAACATAAATACCTGAAGTAGACATTCCGCTTGTTTTGGCCTTCTTGACTTCCTCAAGATAGATAGGGCAGTTCCGCTTCTAATGTCCAGTCACACCACAATGAAAGCAGTTTCCTTCCTTAGACACCTCACCTTTAGGTTTCAGTGCAGCCTTTCCTTTTCCAAGCTTGGGCTTACCTTTGCCCTTGGGCTTTGTCTGAACTTTGGCCTTTCCCTTGCCCTTGTTATTACGGACCATCAGTATGGGCTTGGGTCCAACCTTTTTCATGTTGCCTTCAGCAGTTCGTAACATACTGAGCAACTGTGGTAGAGTCTTGTAAATTTCATTCATATTGAAGTTGAGGACAAACTGGCTGTACCTATCCGGCAACGATTGCAGAATAACATCAGTGGCCAACTCTTGGCTCAATGGAAACCCAAGCTTAGACATGCTTTCAATATAGCCAATCATCTTAAGGACATAAGGTCCTACTGGGCTTCCTTCAGCCAACTTACATTGGAGTAGGGCCTTAGAGATATCGAACCTCTCTTGCCATGCTTGCCCCTGATAAAGTTCTTTCAGGTGCTCGGTCATATCATAAGCAACCATGTCCTCATGTTGCTTCTGAAGCTCAGGATTCATAGTGGCAAGCATAAGACATCCAACATCTACCATGTCATCTAGATACTTCTTGTAAGCATCTCTATCAGTCCTTGAGGCATTAGCGGGTGGTTCATTAGGAAGTGGTTGTTCAATGACACATAATTTATGTTCTTGTTTGAGGACAATCCTCAAGTTACGGAACCAGTCAAGAAAATTAAAACCATTCAATTTGTTCTTCTCAAGGACCGATCGCAATGAGAGTGTGCTAGTGTTTACAGCCATAATATATCTACAACAATTAAATATGCGTGTGAGTAAATTTACTAAGTTTATATCAATCATTAAAAAGACTTTATTAAATGATGTCCCCACTATTTTATTTCAAAATTAATAACCCTCATATATTAATTTCGGAAAGACTTTCTCAAAAGTATTTCTAGTGGGTTAAGGATCCATATTTCACATCCTCTTAAGTTAGCTTTGGCTTTACTCTCAAGACTATGGTTATTTAGGTAAGCAACATTTGCTAATTACATCATATGTAACTCCTAATATTTGGTGAACAACTCTTGTTCTAATCATCTTATGATTTATCCAATTTACTTGCCTCTAGGTTTCTAATCCTATTAGAGTAACCTAGTTAAGTCATTAACCAATTTTTAACCAGCGGATATCACTTGTTTATTCTTCGCATACACAGATGGGCCTGTGGTCCAGTGGCAAGGTGGCGTCACTAGGGGAGCTACAAGGTGGCGTGAAGAGGTCCAAGGTTTGAGTAGTGGTAAGGTGTTTTTGGAGTGTTTAATTTTGCATAGTGGACGGCTAGAGTTGTGTGGAATTTGGACTCTTTCGTTAAAGTGTTTGAATTGGTCTTGTGAGTTGATAAAGGAGGGAATTTCGGATGAGATAAGGGAGATATCATGGAGAAAAATTAGGAGATGAGAAGTGGGAAGAGTTGGTGCCGAATTGGACTGTGGGGGAAGGTAGGATTCGGCTATTGGCTATAAAAGGAGGTGCCGAATTCCTTTGAGAGATTCTTTGGGTTCCATTACTTTTCTTTTTCTCCCCCTTAGCCGAATTCTTCCATTTGCCGAAAAAAAACCCATCATTCCTTTGCCGAATTTTAGTTTTCTCTCTAGCCAAATTTCACATACCTTCTCTTCTTAAATTCCTTTTCTTGTTCACCTTTAGTTCTAGCCGATCACTTCTCCTCTTCTTCTCCCTATTGGTGCCGAATTGTCTGTGTCACCATACTAATCTCAAAGGCCAAATTTAGGCCGTAGGATCGAAAGTGGATTTGGTAAGTATTCAGTTAACCTCTTTTGTACGTTTTGCTAAAATCTGAAAGGCTATCTAACTGACCTATTGTTAACTCTGTGGTAACAAGGATAAGGTTCAAAGATCGCAAGCGTGGTAGGATCGTTTGCAAGGGTAAGTGTTCTTTACTTCGGTTTGAGGGTTGGCCGAATGGTCTTATATGTTGTGAGGGTGACTTGTGTTGGATGCAAGTCATTTATTACTTAGGCTCTAATGTTTAAGTTGGTATAGATCTAGGGTCTAATCGCAGTTGGTGTTAAAGCAAGGAGCTATTAAGGCTTGTCGCACACTGCAGTAAGGCTACGGTGAGGTTTCGATTTTGATAAAGTTTGTATTTAGCCTATGATTAATGATTAAGGAATATCGAATGTAGGTTCGTGACAAAGAGGAATTCGTAGCATGCACTATTACCAGGTGTGTACAAACACTACACACACGATAACGGCAATGTCGAAAAGCTGAAAAGCCAAAAGTGGCTAAATGGGCCTGCCAAACTTGTGGGCCCAAAACGGCAATGGTTGATATGTGAGCATGAATGATGAATTTGCATGAACGGTTGTATGATTTGATCGTATTCGAGTCCAATGGGTTATATGAGCATGAAATTGGTTTAACGGGCTATATGAGCATGAAATTGGCTTAATGGGCTATGTGAGCATGAAATTGGCTTAATGGGCTATATGACATGAAATGGGCTTAATGGGTCTTTAGAAATATATGTTAGAATTTAATGAACTCTAGGCCTAGTCTGACAAATTCTTGAATAACATAAAACTCTTGTAATAATCAAACATGTCTGTGGACAAGTCGATAGGTTAGGGTGTGGTAATGGACATATGCATGTCTAGGATTGGATCTAGGGAGAGCTTGGTATTTAAGCGGTCCTAGTGGCCCACCTCCTCTTCTCTGAGATCCTACCTGGTGCATAGTGTTTGTTCACTTTAACTGCGAGGACTTGTTGATGGGCCAAAGTTCATAACTAAAACTGGAGATGAAATAATTACAGAAATACCCCTATAGGGCAGAATTACGGAAATACCCCTGTAGGGTAGAATTACGAAAATACCCTTGTAGGGTAGAATTACAAAAATACCCCTGTAGGGTAGTTCATAACTAAAACTCGAGATGAAAGAATTATGAAAATACCCCTGTAGGGTAGAATTACGAGAATACCATTGATTGTGAAATGACTAAAATACCCCTATATGATGAGTATGAGTTTTATGGATGTTACTCATGTGCATGCCGCATTCATATGATATTCTGTTTAGGATGCATATGGGTGGGAATTATGGTATGGAGGAAGAATTTGAGGATCATATAGTCGCTGACGATCGTGGATCCACCGGTGGCTTTAAGTCCATTATATGATTAGCGACTTTTGCCGCAACGTTGAGTAGTGTCACTGTGAGTGCTACCATTGGTGTGTAGCGGAGGGGTGGGTCGAGCTAGAATTCCCCACAGGTGTATAAGGTTGGAAGGGAAATGGTGTGTAGCGGATGGATTTTTGGAGAGGGTTTTGCATTACCTTATTTTGCATATGATATGATATGATATGATCTGATATGAGGTCATTGTGGGCTAAGGCCCAAGACCACCGATTTTGATAGGGCTTAGGCCCAATGTGATAATTGTATATTAAATTGATTGCCAAGGGTCGTACACACTGAGTTTCAAAAATCACACCCTTTTATTTAATGTTTCAGGTGACGCTTAGTAGACGGCTCGACGTGGAAGAGGGACTCGGAGATGGCCACATTGCAAGTTAATTAGAAGTTTTTTTTTTGTTTATTTGTTTCGAATGACTTTAGTTTAAATCCTTTATTTTCATTGGTTGTAATAAGGCCTTGTATCTCCAATCTGTCGTTACTTATGGGTTTTATTATTATTTCCGCTGCTTAATTTTTATTTCAACTTAAATAAATTTCTAATGTTTAACAAGGTTTTCAAAATAACTATAACCTATGGGCTTTTATTTTAAAACATGGGCTTTCTTCTTAACTTAACAAGATTCAAGGATTTTGGGCTTTTAGGCCTTAGATTTTTACTTAGCAAAATTGTTTGAGATTCTGCCTTTGATGTGACATTCCTGGATTCGGCCATAACGTCTGGGCCGGGTCTGGGAGTGTTACAGGTAAGGGGTGTTACATTTAATGGTATCAGAGCTATGGTTTAGACGATTCTTGGACTAACCTAGCGTGTGTACGAGTCTAGCTATACATGCCATATATGAATTATGATAGTGTGACGACTCCTGACAATTTAAAATGTTTATTATATAGTAAATGGATCCTGACAGAGCAGTAGCGGATGATGTTGAAAGTAACGCGCCGGCTCCAGCGGAAGGGATCGCGCCAGTCGAAAGTGGGCCCGTGACATTGAGTCAGGGCGGTGGGGCTAGAGAAGCTTTCCTCCATATGATGAATGTTTTGTATTTGGAGTTTGTTCGTACAAACCCGAACGCTCCACCTCCTCCACTCCTTCCAATCCTTCAGCCTACCCCTACAGCTCCCCAAGTAGTGGAAATTATTAGAAGGGAAAAATCTCCGGTAGATAGAATTCGAAAGCAAGGGGCTGAAGAATTTAGAGCGAATATAGATGATGACCCAGAGAGGGTAGAGTTCTGGCTAGAAAATACCATTAGGGTATTCGATGAATTGTCTTGCACACCTGAGGAGTGTATGAAGTCTGTTGTGTCACTTCTACGAGACTCGGCCTACCAATGGTGCAACACCCTTGTGTCGATTGTACCAAGGGAAAGGATTACATGGGAATTTTTCCAAGAAGAATTCCGATAGAAGTATATTAGTCAGAGGTTTATAGACCAAAAGAGGAAGAAATTTCTAGAATTTAAGCAAGGCCGAATGACAGTAACAGAGTATGAGCGTGAGTTCGTGAGGCTTAGCAAATACGCTAGGGAGTGCGTATCTACTGAAGCCATCATGTGTAAGAGATTTGAGGACGGATTGAATGAAGACATTCAACTTTTAGTTGGCATTCTAGAGCTCAAGGAATTTGTGGTGCTCGTTGAGAGAGCATGCAAGGCCGAGGAATTGGCCAAAGAGAAAAGGACGGTTGATATTGAGTCTCGCGACTCAAAGAAAAGACAGTTGGGAAAATCATTTCAGTCCTCCTCCACGAAATCGAAAGAGTTCACTACTCGATCAAATGCTTCAGTGGGATTCTCGAGTAGAAATAAGAATAAGCAGTACACGGCGTCCAAAGCTCAAACCACTTCTATTGCGAGTGTTGGTAGTGCTCGACCAAATAAACTGGAGTGTTCGCAGTGTGGTAGACGACATTTCAGTGAGTGTCGAGGAAATGATAGAGGCTGTTTCAAGTGCGGTTCACTAGACCACTTCATTCGAAACTATTCTGAGATGGATGAGAAACATAGGAAGCAAGATGTGCGAGCGAGTAATGCTCCTTCTAGAGGTAGACCAAAGAAGAACCCGGGAAGTGGGGCTAGCAGCAGAGATGCGCCTAGAGATTCCGCCGTAAGGTCCGAGGGCCAAGTGCTTGCAAGGACTTATGCCATTCACGCTCGCGAAGAGGCATCGTGACCGGATGTGATTACGGGTACTTTTTCTCTTCACAATATCTCTGTTGTTGCTTTGATTGATCCGGGGTCTACCCGTTTGTATGTTTGTGTGAAATTGGTTTATAGCATGAATATGCCTGTTGAGTCTACCGAATTTGTGATAAAAGTGTCAAACCGTTAGGCAAGCATGTGAGAGTTGACAAAGTGTGTAGAAACTGTCCCTTGATTATTAGAGGTCATTGTTTTCTAGCTAACCTCATGCTACTACCGTTTGATGAATTTGACCTAATTCTTGGCATGGATTGGTTGACTGTTCATAACGTGTTAGTACACTATGGTAGTAAGTTTATTGAATTGAAATGTGAAAATAGGGATATCCTTCGAGTTGAATCAGGTGAATCGGATAGCTCACCTATACTGATTTCCTCTATGACTGCTGAGAAATACATAAGAAAAGGGTATGAGTCCTATCTTGCATTTGTGTTGAATACCCAAGAGTCAAAAGTAAAGATTGAGTCAGTGCCTGTGGTATATGAGTACCCAGATGTGTTTCCCGAATTGCCTCCAACTAGGGAAGTCGAGTTTGGTATTGAGTTGGTCCCTAGTATGGCACCTATTTTTGTTGCCCCGTATAGGATGGCACCGTTGGAGTTAAAAGAGTTGAAGGTTCAACTACAAGATTTAACGGATAAGGGTTTTGCAAGACCGAGCTATTCTCCATGGGGTGCTCCGGTACTTCTTCTGAAAAAGAAAGACGGGTCGATGAGGTTATATATAGACTACAGAAAACTCAACAAGGTTACAGTTAAGAACAAATATCCTTTGCCAAGAATCGACGATTTGTTTGACCAATTGAAGGGAGCCACAGTGTTTTCTAAGATAGACCTGAGTCTGGTTATTATCAGCTGAGAGATAAGGATCAAGATGTACCAAAAACTGCATTTCAGACGAGGTATGGCCATTATGAGTTCCTCGTCATGCCCTTTGGCTTAACGAATGCTCCTGAAGTATTTATGGATTTAATGAACCGTATTTTTCGACCGTACTTGGATAAGTTTGTAGTTGTTTTTATTGATGACATATTAATTTATTCTCGTGATGAAAGTGAGTATGCAGAGCATTTGAGAACTGTCTTACAAACTTTAAGAGATAAGTAGTTGTATGCTAAGTTTAGCAAAAGTGAATTTTGGCTTCGAGAAGTCAGATTCTTAGGACATATTGTGTCGGGTGATGGAATTAGAGTTGACCCGAGTAAGATATCGGCTATCGTTAATTAGAAACCGCCGAGGAATGTATCAGAGATTAGAAGCTTTTTGGGCTTATCCGAATACTACAGACGATTTGTTAAAGGATTCTCCATGATTGCTACGCCGATGACGAGGTTGCTACAGAAAGATGTCAAGTTCGAATGGACAGAGAAGTGCCAACAGAGTTTTGAGAAACTAAAAGCATTGTTGATTGAAGCCCCAGTTTTAGTGCAACCGGAACTGGAAAAGGAATTTGTGGTGTATAGCGATGCATCCTTAAATGGATTGGGGTGTGTGCTTATGCAAGAAGGCAATGTAATAGCTTATGCCTCGAGACAGCTGAAGCCATATGAGAAAAACTATCCAACACACGATTTAGAGCTGGCCGCCATAGTGTTCGCACTAAAGATTTAGAGACACCATTTGTATGGCGAGAGATGCCAAGTATTCACTGACCATAAAAGTCTAAAGTATTTGATGACTCAAAAGGAGTTAAACCTATGGCTACGGAGATGGTTAAAGTTGATAAAGGATTATGAGTTGATAATTGACTATCACCCTGGAAAGGCGAATATGGTCATCGATGCTTTAAGTAGGAAGTCATTATTTGCCTTGAGGGCTATGAATACCCAGCTGTCTGTGACTGATGATGGTTCGGTCATAGTAGAGATAAGAGCTAGACCGATGTTTCTGCAAGAGATTTGTAAAGCTCAGAAAAGTGATAAAAAGTTACAAGCCAAGATAACTCAGTGCGAGACGGATATTGAATCAGATTTTTGGATTGGTACCAACATTTATTTGATGTTCCGAGAGAGGATCTGTGTACCTAAGGATGAAGAGCTTATTCAGAAGATTTTGCATGAGGCACATAGTAGTTGTATGCCTATCCATCCAGGTAGTGTGAAAATGTATAATGACATGAAGAAAATGTATTGGTGGTCGGGAATGAAGAGAGACATTTCAGAGTTTGTCTCTAAGTGCCTAATTCGTCAGCAAGTGAAAGCCGAACACCAGGTACCTTCGGGTTTACTCCAGCTTGTGATGGTTCCCGAATGGAAATGGGACAGTATTACCATGGATTTTGTGTCTGGATTGCCGTTGACGCCAAGGAAGAAAGATACTTTATGGGTCGTGGTTGATAGGCTAACAAAGTCGGCTTATTTTATATCGGTGCGTACTGATTATCCACTTGAGAAATTGGTCGATTTGTATGTTTCTGAAATTGTGAGACTTCACTGGGTACCTTTATCGATCATTTCGGATAGAGATCTGAGGTTCACATCACGGTTTTGGAAAAAGTTACAAGTAGCTTTGGGGACAAAGTTGAATTTTAGCACGGCTTTCCATCCGCAAACCGACTGTCAATCGGAGAGAGTAATTCAGATTCTTGAAGACATGTTGCGGTGTTGTGTCCTTGAATTCCAAGGCAGTTGGGAAAAGTATTTGCTACTGGTAGAGTTTGCCTACAATAATAGCTATCAATTGAGTTTGAAACTGGCGCCATATGAGGCTTTGTATGGGCGTAAGTGCCGAACGCCCTTGTATTGGACCGAACTCAGAGAGAATTAGATTCACGGGCTTGACTTAGTCAAAGAGACCGAAGAGAATGTAAAGGTAATTCGTGACTGTTTAAAGGCCGCTTCGGATAGACAGAAATCCTACGCGGATCTGAAACGAAAAGAAATTGAGTTTCAAGTCGGTGATAAAGTGTTTTTTAAAATATCTCCATTGAAGAAAGTCCTCAGATTCGGTAGGAAAGGCAAATTAAGTCCACGGTTTATTGGACCTTATGAGGTGACAGAGAGAATTGGACCGGTAGCATACAGATTAGCTTTATCGTCCGAGTTAGAGAATATCCATGATGTTTTCCATGTGTCTATGTTGCACCGTTATCGTTCTGACCCTTCACACGTTATTTCACCAACAGAGGTTAAAATTTGACCGGATATGACCTATGGTGAAGAGCCGGTTAAGATTTTAGATCGAGAGGTCAAGCAATTGAGAAATAAAAGTATAGCACTAGTGAAAGTACTATGGCATAGACATGGGGTTGAAGAGGCCACATGGGAGCCCGAGGAGACTATGAGAGATCAATACCCAAACCTTTTTAACGGTAAGATTTTCGGGGACGAAAATCCCTAAGGGGGAGAATTGTAACAGCCCGATTTTGGGGCTAGTCGGAATAGTGGTTTCGAAATCACTAATCCGAGGCCGGAGAAATTATTTTAATATTATTTTATGTGATATAGCATGATTATATGAGTGCATGAAAATTTTGGTGGATTAATTTTATTGATTTCTTGCTTAATTTCGAAAAAAGGACTAAATCGCATAAAGTGTGAAAGTTTTATTCTACAAGCTAAAGGTGTTAGATAGCTATGGAACACTAAAGAAGAGGTCCTTATTGAGTAAATAGACCAATGAAATTATAGTGGTTAGACATGAATTTTTAATTCATGAAAATTGGTCAAAGGTTAGGTAGATTTTAGGTGACTTAATTGATAAAATAAAATAAAACAAAGAAAAAGTATCATCTTTTCCCATCTTCTTCCTCTTCCACTGAAAATTTTAGCAAAAACAAGGGTTTTGGAAGCTTGAAATTTCAACAACTCTTCACCCTTGCAAGTAAGTGATTTTAATGGTCAATCTTGATAATTTTTGTGCTTTTGGGACCCTTGTAGCTTAAGCTAACTAATGGAGGGACTATTTTGCAAAATGGTTGAGAGTCTAGTGTTTTACCATGTGAGTATTCATGTTGTTTGCTGAAATTTTATGGAAGAAAATGAATCTTGGTTGTTAGATAAACAACTTTTGTAAAAGGGGATTTCATGAAAACTCATAAAAGGGACCATTTTGAGAAGTTTATAAAATAGGTGGTAAATGTGTGAAATAATAGAAATTGTGAGCTACTACAAGTATAAATTAGATTCGGCTAGGCTTGGTTAACAAATAAATTTGATGAAAATCGTTTTACGAGCCTAGGGGTAAAATCGTAATTATGTGAAAGTCTAAGGGTAAAACGGTAATTTTTCCAAAGTAGGAATTTAGGAATGTCTTGATTAATTTGGTGATTAAATAAGTAAATTTTGTCATTAAAGATCAAGAAAAACGGAGTTCGGACCTTGACTGGGGGAAAACCAAGCTATTGGACTAAATCGAACTAGTCGCCCATAATTTGTACACCGAGGTAAGTTGTACGTAAATAATACAACTCTATTGTTATTATGCATTAAACAATTGATATTGCATAAAATGTTTGATTATTTTCATGAATATGCATGACGAAATTTGAGGTGGTTTACTCCCGGTTGAACCTTAGGAATAGATTGGATATCCATGCCATGACATTTAGGTGATATTTGTGCTAGTGTAAGACCATGTCTGGGACATGGCATCAGCCACATTATGAGAGCCAGTGTAAGACCATGTGTAGGACATGGCATCGGCATTGATATGTGTGCTACTATAAGACCATGTCTGGGACATGGCATCGACGTTGATATGTGTGCTAGTGTAAGACCATGTCTGGGACATGGCATCGGCCTTGACATATGAGCCAGTGTAAGACCATGTCTGGGACATGGCATCGGCATCGTACCCTCTTTTGTGAGGCTTGTCGGGTATCCTTTGGTATTCCAACTGGTTCAAGGAGTAATTTAAAGCTTGTGTCAAAAGTGAGAAAAAAGTTGCGACTATGTTGTAAGTGATACAGGTACCTACACGAGATTCATGAGAAATGAGCTTGATTTATGTTGTATGATTAGTAAGGATGAAAATGAGTAAGTTATGCTTTAAATCAATTGATAATGTTGTGCTGGTTTATAATATGCTATGTGTTTAAAGAGGCATGGTTGATGTTGTTACTTATTTAAATGCAACTTACTAAGCTTTATGCTTACTCCATTTCCTTTCCATTTTCTTATATTATCACCAAGCAAGCTCGGGGATCAAAGGGCGTCAGAGGCTCGATCACACTATCAATCTGAACATTTGGTATAGTTAGATTTATCATTTTGAGTATGGCATGTATAGGGACTTGGTCTTTTGTCAAGTGTCATATTGTTTTGGCCAAATGTGTTGGCTTGTCTTGAAGATTGATTCATTTTGTAAAAGGCCATGCATGATGGCTAATACTTAAAATTGATATATGTAAATGATGATGTTTTCATGAATGTGCAATTTGCATGGGGAAGTATGTGATAAGTTTTGCATGTGAATGGAGTGTAGTGGTCTTGTTGTGTGTATGTCTTGGTTGTGGCTTATGTTGGTGCAAGTATGGGTGGCAAAAAGGGCTTAGCAAATAGCCTTGTTTTTGTCCAAACGGGTAGACACACGGGCATGTGTCTAGGCAGTGTGTGACACACGGTCTGCCCCGTAGGCGTGTAGTCTAGCCGTGTGTCCCCTGCACCTTAATTTGGTAAAATAGAATGCCTAGTAGTAACCACACGGGCTGAGGCACGGCCTTGTGTCTCAACCGTGTGGAAGACACGGCCATAGGACATGGGCATGTGCCCAAGCCGTGTGAAGTCTGCACCTTAACTGCGAAATTAAATTCACCACACGACCTAGCACACGGGCGTGTGCCTTGGCCGTGGAACCCTAAAATGTTACTGACGTCAGAAATAGAATGTCAAAGTTTTAACACACGGGCTGAGACACGAGCGTGTCATGGCCGTGTGAGGGACACGGGCCATGGACACGGGCGTGTGGCAAGCCGTGTGACATCCTGAATCCTTGTGAAGCACAAGTCAGGCTCGTGAATGGGCTGAGGACATGGCCATGCCAGCCACACGGTCGTGCCCCAAGTCCGCACGGACGTGTGCCCCTATTTTCAGTGAAAATTTCTAAAGTTTTCTAAGGTTCCCAGATCAGTCCTGAACCACTTTTAATGTATGTTTTGGGCCTCGTAGGCTCATATTAAGGACTTTAAGATGAAGATTTAAAACTTTTAGATTGGAACGAAGTTTTATGATCCAGAAATGTGTATTAGTATGTGTTTAAGTTAGGTAACGCCTTGTACCCTGTTCCGGCGTCAAACACGGGTAAGGGGTGTTACAAATTTGGTGTCTAATAAGAGTTTGCCTGTCAAGTCTACTAAATTTGTGATTAAAGTATCGAACCCCTTAGGCAAGTATGTTCTAGTTGACAAAGTATGCAAGAACTGTACTTTAATGACTCAGGGTTATTGTTTTCCGGGAGACTTGATGCTTTTTCCATTTGATGAGTTCGATGTAATTCTGGGAATGGATTTGTTGACTTTGCATGATGCTGTTGTGAACTTTAGACGAAAGATTATAGAACTGAAATGTCAGAATAATGAAATTCTCTGGATTGAATCTGATTAGTCGGATGGTTTACCAATAGTGATTTCATCGATGACAGCTCAGAGGTATGTGAGAAGAGGTTGTGAAGCTTATCTCGCTTATGTTTTAGATACTAAAGTGTTTGAAAAGAAGGTTGAATCAGTGCCTGTCATTTTTGAATATTCGGATGTATTTCCTGAAGAATTATCGGGATTGCCACCTATTAGAGAGGTTGAGTTTGGTATTGAATTAGTACCGGGGACAACAACAATATCAATAGCTCCGTACAAAATGGCTCTAACAGAGTTAAAAGAGTTGAAAGCTCAGTTACAAGAGTTAACGGATAGAGGTTTTGCACGACCTAGTTTTTCGCCCTGGGGTGTGCCTATATTGTTCGTAAAGAAGAAAGACGGGTCACTGAGAATGTGTATAGATTATCGTCAGCTCAAAAAAGTTACGATAAAGAATAAGTATCTGTTGCCGAGAATAGATGATTTGTTTGATCAGTTGAAAGGTGCAACAGTGTTTTCAAAGATTGATTTGAGATCGGGTTATTATCAGTTGCAAGTAAAAGACTCAGATGTGCCAAAAACTGCATTCAGAACGAGGTACGGACATTATGAATTTCTTGTTATGCCTTTTGGACTGACTAGTGCTCCTGCCATTTTTATGGATTTAATGAATCGGATTTTTTGACAGTATTTAGATAGATTTGTTGTTGTGTTCATTGATGACATTCTGATCTATTCACGAGATAATTCTGAGCATGCCGAGCATTTGAGGATTGTATTGTAAACCTTGAGAGATAACCAACTGTATGCTAAATTCAGCAAATGTGAGTTCTGGCTCCGGAAATTTGGATTTTTGGGACACATAGTCTCGACGGATGGTATTCGAGTTGATCCGAGCAAGATTTCTGCAGTTATTGATTGGAAACCACCTAGAAATGTATCCGAGGTTAGAAGTTTTCTGGGATTGGTTGATTACTATTGATGCTTTGTTAAAGGGTTCTAGATGACTGCTACACCGATGACCAGATTACTACAGAAAGATGTGAAGTTTGAATGGTCCGAGAAATGTCAGCAAAGTTTCAATCAATTGAAAGCATTATTGACAGAGGCACCACTGTTAGTTCAGCCTGAGTCGGGTAAAGAATTTGTAGTTTTCAGTGATGCATCGTTAAATGGCCTGGGTTGTTTTTTGATGCAGAAAGGCAAAGTTGTAGCTTATGCCTTGAGACAGTTGAAGCCGCATGAAAAGAATTATCCAGCGCACGATTTAGAGTTAGTCGCGATAGTGTTCGCATTGAAAATTTGGCGTCATTATTTGTTTGGTGAGAAATGCCATGTTTATACCGACCACAAAAGTTTGAAATATCTGATGACTCAGAAAGATTTCAATCTGGGACAGCGAAGATGGTTAGAATTGCTAAAAGACTATGGATTAGTGATTGACTATCATCCGGGGAAAGCTAATGTAGTTGCTGATGCTTTGAGCTGAAAGTCCTTATTTGCTTTACGTTCTTTGAACACACAATTAGCTATGTCTGACGACGATTTGATAGTAGCCGAGTTGAAAGTGAGACCTCTATTTCTATAGCAGATTTGTGAGACTCAAAAATTTGATAATGAATTGTAAGCAAAACGAACTCAGTGTGAGTCGACTTCTGATTCAGAGTTTTGAATAGGGCCTGATGAATGTTTGATGTTCCGAGGTAGAACTTGCGTACCGAGAAATCCCAAGCTTATTCAAAGGATTTTAAACGAAGCACACAGTAGTTGTTTATCAGTACATCTGGGAAGCACGAAATTGTATAATGATTTGAAACAGCTTTATTGGTTGCACGACATGAAACGTGATATCTCAGAATTTGTTTCGAAATGTTTGATTTGTCAGCAAGTCAAAGCTGAGCATCAAGTGTCGTCAGGTTTATTACAGCCTATTATGATTCCTAAGTGGAAGTGGGATAGAGTAACAATGGATTTCGTATCGGGTTTGCCCTTAACTCTGAAAAAGAAAGATGCGATCTAAGTTGTTGTTGACAGATTGACGAAATCAACTCATTTTATTCTGGAACGTACAGATTTCTCGCTTGATAAATTAGCTGAGCTATATATTTATGAAATTGTGAGATTACATGGTGTTCCCCTATCTATTGTTTCAGATAGAGATCCGAGATTCACTTCACAATTTTGGAAGAAATTGCAAGAAGCTTTAGGTACAAAGCTGCATTTTAGCACTACGTTTCATCCGCAAACGGATGGTCAATCAAAACGAGTTATTCAGATACTTGAGGATATGTTGCATTGTTGCATTCTTGAGTTTGAAGGTAGCTGGGAGAAGTATCTACCACTGATTAAATTTGCGTATGATAACAGCTTTCAATCGAGTATTAAGATGCACCGTACGAAGCTCTATATGGTCGTAAATGTTGAACACCATTGTATTGTATTGAGCTTAGTGAGAACAAGATTCACGGGTTGATCTGATCAGAGAGACTGAAGAAAAGTGAAAGTAATTCGCGATAGTTTGAAAGCAACTTTGGATCGACAGAAATCGTACGCAGAATTGAAATAGAAAGATATTGAATTCTAAATCAGGGATAAAGTGTTTTTGAAAGTGTCGCCGTGGAAAAAGATATTACAGTTTGGTCGGAAAGGGAAATTGTGTCCGCAATTAATCGGACCGTATGAAATTATTGAGTGAGTTGGGCCAGTGGCATATTGATTATCTTTACCGTGTGAGTTAGAGAAAATACAGAAACTGTTTCATGTGTCGATGCTTCGACAATACCGATCCGACCCTTCACATGTCATTTCCCCGACCAAGGTTGAAATTCAGTCTGATATGTCATATGCTGAAGAACCGATTCAAATTTTAGCCCGTGAGATCAAAGAGCTGAGAAATAAGAGAATCGCATTAGTAAAAGTATTATGGAATCGACTCGGGGTTGAAGAAGCTACATGGGAAACTGAGGAAACTATACAAAAATAGTACCCAAACCTATTCACTAGTAAGATTTTCGGGGACTAAAATCCCTAAGGGGAGAGAGTTGTAACAGCCCGTTTTTGGTCAAATCGGAACAGTGGTTTCGGAACCAAAAATTTGAAGTCAAAATATTTTTTTTATTATTATTTTAATGTTTACAGTATGATATCATGTATGTGTGAAAATTTCGTGAAGAAATTTTATCGTTTAAATGGTCAATTTGAGAAAAATGACTAAATCGCGTAAAGATCAAAAGTGTTATTCTATTAGCTAAAGGTATTAAATAGCTATAGAGCCTTAAAGTAAAGGTCCTTATGTTGTAATTAGACCATTATAATGTTAAGTGGACAATTATGGACAACCATTATATGATTTTAATGTTTAATTAATAAGGTTATTTTTGTAATTTGGTAATTAATATGATAAAAAATAAAACAAACAAAATTTGTGTGTTATCATCTTCTTCATTGCCAAATTTTGAAGAGAAGAAAATATTTCATTTTAGGGTTTCATTCGGCCTTGCTATTTATGCTCAATTAGGTACAATTTTTGTCCCGTTTTTAATAATTTCTATGTTTTTGAGATCGTTGCAACTAGGTCTAACTAGCCCAGGGACTAATTTGCAGAACTGTTAAAGATTTTGAGAGTTGCCTTTGTTTAATCTATGTGTTCTTTGATGTTTAATGTTGAAATATGAAAGCTTGATGATAGTTTTACAAGTTTTGTTAACTGATTTTTGATGAAAATGCAAATTAGGGGTTAAATTGTGAAATGTGAAAAATTTGTAGTTAAAATGTGAAATAAATTAGAAATATGGGTTAATATAGAGACTAGTGAAATTCGGCTATCATGAAATTGGATTAAATTGCATGAATTTGTGATTTTATGCAACAATGACTAAATTGTGAAAAATACGAAAGTTTAGGGGTAAAAGGGTAAATATGGATTAAAATATATTTTGGACTAAATTGAATGAATAGATGATTGAATAAGTTAATTTTGAATACATTTAGATCAAGAAAAGCGAAATTCAGATCTAGATCAGGGAAAAACGAAAGTGATCGACTAAACGATTAGATTCGCCATTCCAGCATCCGAGGTAAGTTCTTACGTGATAAACATTGTTACAATTGTGCTTTTAATGCTTTGATATTGCATAAATTGTATATGTGAGACTACGGTCATGTTCGACAACAAAATCGACTGTGTTTAGCACTTAGTGTGCAGGATTATAATACCTTCGGCTATGTGATGGCACTTAGTGTGCGAAACATCAAGTAAGGCACTTAGTGTGCAGAATTATAATAGCTTCGGCTATGTGATGGCACTTAGTGTGCGAAACATCGAGTAAGGCACTTAGTGTGCGAAATTATAATAGCTTCGGCTATGCAATGGCACTTAGTGTACGAAACATTGAATATTCGACAGTATTATGGGAATGTATGAGTTCGTTATGAATTTGTATAGGTATGTACATGTAAGTATGAAGATCAAATAGAAAAGGTGATTACTTTGCATATAAGTATATGAATAAGCTTATGGAAGGTTTGATATTATCATGAATGATACATTAACTTGTTCAAATTGATGATTTGTATTTAATGAATTGTTGAGTATATTTAGTATGAACTTACTTTTTTTGTTTTTCCCGTGTTTTATAGTGAATTCAAAGCTAGCTCAGATTCGGGGATCGTCAAAGTCTACGTCACACTTTTCAACCATCTACTTGGTACTTCTGAGTTGTGTATATATGGTATATGGCATGTATAGGCTTCAGTCTTTTTGGTATGTTTGATGAACATGTATTTTGAGCCATTTGAGTTGGCTTATGATAAAGAAAGTTGATGATGTTTATAAATGTGCAAATGGTTCTTTTTTAAGTATGGTATTTGACCTATATTGTGTGGTTGAAGTTGAATCTATAATGCTAAATGATATTAGGTAATTTGGAAAGTTATGTGCTCGAGAGTTGATGATTGATAATGCATATATGGAATGGTTTAGTTGATTGAATCATATATGTGAATTATGGTAAATGAACTACTTTATTGATGTTGTTTTGGTTTATATTTGAGTAAGTGAAATAGTTGTAATAGTGAAGCATAAAATGTGTATGAATTTGGATTGATTTGGCTGCATATTTGTGCCTTGAAATGGTACCATTTGTACAATGTAGGTATGTGCAAAATGGGGTGGCAAATTGGCCTTGCAAATGGCCTATTTTTGTCCACACAGGCAGAGACAAGGGTGTGTGTCTTAGCCGTTTGTGACACACGGTCATGTTGCACGGCCGTGCGTCCCCTGGTGTTGAAATTAAATTGAAGTCAATATGCTCCACACGGTCTCACATACGGGCGTGTGACTGGCCGTGTGGTACAAGTCAGTATACCCCCTAAATGGCACACGGCTTAGCACACGAGCGTGTGACTTGGCCGTGTTACATAAGTAAGCATACCCTACAGTTTTGGCACAGCCTAACACACGGCCTGGCACACGAGCGTGTGTGGCCACTTTGAAGGGTAAACGAGCTAGACACACAGGCGTGTGGTCGGCCGTGTTACCCAAGTTAGTATGTATGCCCTGTTTTCACACGGCTTGAGAGACGGACGTGTCTATTAGCCGTGTGAGGCACACGACCAGTTCACACGGGCGTGTGACTTTTGTTAACGTGAAAAATTTTTAAGTTTCCAGAATTTTTGTATGATATCGGTTTAGTCCTTAACCACTTCTAAAGCATGCTTAAGGCATCATAGGCTCTTAATAGGGACAAATTGATTGAGATTGAATGATGAATGATTATTTTGAACAATCGTATGTTAAATAGTTATTTAATTGTTTCATAAGTTCGGTAATGCTCTGAAACCCTATTTCGGAGTTAAATACGGGTGAGGGGTTGTAACAGACCGAATTTGACCTTAATCGGAACGGTGGTTTTGGGACCATGAATCTGAGTCCGAGAAATATTTTAATATTATATTTTGAGTCTTTTATATGTGAATTAATGTGTGTGAAAGTTTCGTAGAAAATTTTTACCGTTTGAGTGCTTAATTTGTTAAAAAGGACCTAATCGCGTAAAGTGAAAAAGTGGTAGACTAAAGTGAAATGTGCTTAATTGATCATGGCTTTATAATATGAAGTATATAATGGGTAAATAACCCATTTTAGATGTTAGTGGCCGGCCATGGACAAGTTTGTCCTTAAGTTAAAATGTTTAGTTATTTTTAATTATAAGGTTAGTTTAGTAAATTGGTATTTATTTATTATATGTTAAAATAACCAAGAAAAGAAAGCCATCATCTTTTCACTCATCCATGGCCGAATGTGGAGGAAGAAATAAGCTTTTGGTTCTTTGAAATTTCGGCACTTTGAAGCTAAAATTCAAGGTGAGTTTTTAGTTAGTTTTCGATAAATTTTACGTTTTTGAGATCGTTGCTTCGAACTGTAGTTGACCCATGTTAGAATTTTTGAAAATGAGCATGTATGAGATTCGACCATTGCTAGGTTTTTGTGATTTTTGGTGATTTATGATTTGAGATAAATGATATGTTAAATATTTAAAAATTTTGTATTAGGAATTTTGGTGAAAATTTTGTATTTAGGGCTAATTTGTAAAAATGAAATTTTAGAGGGACTTAAATGTAAAATAAATGAAATGTGAGGGCTTGTAAAGTCCCTAGGAACATTCGGCCCTTGTATAGTATTAGCTAATTTGATGTATTTTGTGTGTTATGCAAAATAGGACTAAATTGCAAGGTAGTGAAATATTAGGGGTAATATGGTAATTTGTCTAATTATGTGATTTGGGACAAAATTGAATTGAAATGTACTTGAATGAGCTGAATTTAATGTGTTTTAGATCAAGCGCAAAGAAAAGCGGAATTGGATCGGGGAAAGACGAAGGTTCTCGAATAGCCGATTTACACGGTCTGTCGACAACCGGGTTAAGTCCTTAAGCAAATATACGTTAAAAATTTATTTACGACTATGATGAATAATGAAACTTAAATATTTAAAGTATAATTATAGATAATAGCCGAATGTAGAAGTATGGTATTGAATTGAATTTACTTTGTAAAACGAAAAGTGTATAAATATGTTTTGGTTGGTATGTGAAGGTAATATGATCTATATGAGTTGTTTGCATTGTTGATGTTATGAAATGAGTGTTGAATTAATGATCATATCTATATCGGGCTTTAAGCCTAGCAGAGCTTTCGTGGTTGGTGTTATTTATCGGGCTAAATGCCCAGCGTGCCTTGTGCCGATGATGTAATTCGGGCTATGAGCCTAGCAAGCCTTGTGCTTGGGTGATGTATATCAAAGCTTATTGCCTAGCGAGCTTAATGCGGTGATGTGTTATAAATCCTTTACAAGGTGGGATGTAAATACTTAAATAAACAAAATGCTCGGGTAAATATAAAGGTTTATGGATGCAAGGAACAAGGTATGTGATTATCTTTCCTTTCAAATTACATAAGTGGTAGAATGGTTAAAGTTTTTGATAATGAGTCTTTATGATATGTGTATTTGAATTATTCATTAATAAGTGTGATATGTATATTGAATATAAGCTTGGTGATATCTTTGAGATTCGGTCAAAGGTAAAAATGTCAAAAGTGAAAGTTATTGAAAATGCATATCTGTATATATATACTTGTGATATATGTTATACTTGTTAATAAGGTAATATCACGAATACTTAAGGCTTAAAGTCTTTGGAAGGGTTGTATACCTTCAATGAGGGAATAATAGATGATAAGTTACATAGACGGTTGTTCGACCATATTGAAATTATTATTTGTTAAATTACTTGAATTTAAAGGTATATTTATATATGTATGTGTGCTAAATGTTGGAATATTTGACTGTTGTTTCGTAAATGCTTAAGACTTACTAAGCTAGTGAGCTTATTTCGTGTGTGCTCTTTGTTCTGTTTTATAGATTTTCCATCAAGCTACTCGGCATCCGAGGATCGTCGGAAAAGTCAACCACACTATCTCCCTTGTGGTATTTAATCTTAGTTTCGAGAACCGAAGGCATGTATAGGTTAGACTAAGGTTTAGATTAATGACTTTCGGCCTTGTATATATATGAATAGCCTTGCGAAAATGGCTATTTCTTTTGATTAAGTTTAATTCCTATGTTCTTGATATAATGGATTGATTATGATATTAAGGGATGTGAAATTTGGCCATGGTTTAATCATGTATGGAATATGGTCAAATAATATGCCTATTATATCTAGATGTGATGCATTTGGGATAAGTATGATATATTGATATGTTTTGCATTCATTTTGATTTGGTTTGAATGAGGTGGATATAGTTGAGATGATGTTCTTTGGGTTGTAAATTAATTTGGTCTATTTGGATTATTAAAGATGCCATGTTAATGTTGATGAGTAGTAAGTTATTTTAGCCTATATTCGGCCATGGTACATATATATTTGATAAGTATGGTTTGATTTTGTGGTTTTAGGCATTTTGGGCTAAGATAATGAATTGATAAGGTATATTGGTTTAATAGACGTTCATGTATGTTTAATATTTCATGAGTCTATATGTGCAACCGCGTTTGTTGCGTAAATATATGTTTATAATAATAAAGTGTACATGAAAACATTTGTACATGGATTGATTTCAAAAATGGTATGTGCTAATTTGGTATTTATAAATATTACGTATATATATATATATATGGAATGCTTTAAGAATTTTATTTGATTAAATATGTAAGTGACTATTAGATTTTTGTTTGTGTGCATGTTATAGGTGAATAAATGTCTAAATATTATATACTTATGTAGTCGTTGTTTTTTTTTAAATGACCATGTGATTTTATAATGCAAATTGTTATATTAAGACCTGATAGAATATATATATATTCATTTGTGATAGCATGAAATGATATGAATTTATCAAGTGTTAGTTGGATGGAGTGGATGGACTTGGTAATTGTTATGGTAAGACCTCGTAACCCTAATCCGGCGACGGATACGGGTTAGGGGTGTTACATTTGATTGGTATCAGAGGTTACGGTTTAGTCGATTCTAGGACTACCGTAGCGCGTGTGAGTCTAACTATACATGCCTTTATTATATATTGATAGTGTGGTGACTTTGACATTACGAAGCGTGTTTTATATAGTAAGTGGACACCGATCCGAAAGAGCCGTAGCGGATGATGTAGAGAGTGTAGTGCCCGACCGGTGCACACGGATCGTCTTGCTTGTGAGACTCTCGACCCGTTTCTGGTAGCCACGAGGGGAGGCTAAACAAGCCTTCTATCGGATGATGAACGAGTGGTTTACCCGGTTTATTCGGACTAACCCATTTGTACACCAACCTCCACCCCGAATAATCCAACTCCGATACCTTGGCACCCCGATGATAGATCCGATGAGATCTAGTAGGCCTCGATTAATAAAATCAGGAAATTTGGGGCGAAGAATTGAGGCCAACGATGATGATGACGCAGAGCGGTGAAATGTGGCTTGATAACACTATTCGGGTACTTGATGAGCTATCTTGTACTCGGATGAATGCACGAAGTGTGCTATATCTTTACTTGGGACATCGCATATCACTAGTGGAATACACTAGTATCGATGAGTTCGAAAGAAAAAGTGACGTGGGATTTCTTTCAAAGCATGAATTTCGCAAGAAATATATCATCAAAGATTCGTTGATCAAAAAGCGAAAAGAATTTCTTGAACTAAAGCAGGGGCAAATGACCGTGGATCGAATATGAGTGAAAATTTGTCGATTGAGCCGTTATGCTCGGGAATGTGTATCAACCTGAAGCCATTATGTGTAAAAGGTTGAAGACGGTTTGAATGAAGATTTAAAGTTGCTTGTTGGCATTCTTGAAATCAAAGAGTTTGTGACACTAGTCGAGCGAGCTTGCAAAGCTGAAGAGGTCGGGAAGGAGAAAAGAAAGGCTGAGACAGAAGCTAGAGACACTCGTAAGAGATCGTCGGGTAAGAATTTCCATTCAACATCTAAGAAGTTCGGAGATGACTTGATCGACATAAAGCTACTTCAGATTTACCTAGGCGTGATCGACCTCCGGTGGGCTCGGTAGCTACCTCGATGGCGGTGTTGGTAACGTTCCACAGAATCAAGTTGAATGCAAACACTGTGTGAAATGGCATTCAGGGAGTTGTAGATTCCATGATCGATCTTGCTTTAAATGCGGATCGTCAGATCATTTTATTAGAGAATTTCCGATGTTAGTTGAGCGAGAATACGATTCAAAACATTAAGTCGAGCAATACATCAACATGTAGCGCAGCCAGCCACCCGGACATTCAAGCAATGTAGGTGGTAGTCGAGAGGAACGAAGAACAACGTAGTTCGATTTGAGGCTAGAGCTCCGGCTAGAGCTTATGCCACACGAGTCGAGAGGATGCTTCCTCCCGATGTCATTACGGTACTTTCACCCTTTATGATACTACCGTGATTGCATTGATTGATCTGGTTCGACTCATTCATATGTGTGTGAAACTCTAGTATTCGGTAAGACTCGCGATTGAGTCTCACGAGTTTGTGATTCGTGTGTCCAACCCTTTGGGTAGATGTGTGCTTGTTAATAAAGTGTGTAAAGGTTGCCCGTTGATGATTCGGGATTCTTGCTTTCAGTAGATTTAATGTTGTTGCCCTTCTATGAGTTCGATATAATTTTGGGAATGGGTGGTTAACTTCACATGATGCGGTGGTGAATTGCAAAAGAAAGCTAATTGATTTGAGATGTCGAACGGGAGATTATCGAATTGAATCCGAGTGATTTAAGTGGGTTTCCTACAATAATATCTTCGATGTTAGCCGGAAAAATGTGAGAAAAGGGTGTGAAGCTTTTTGGCGTATGTAATGGATAATAAAGTGTCCGAAAAGCATATTGAATCATGCAGGTTGTGTGTGAATACCTAGATGTGTTTCTGAAGAACTACCAAGCTTACCACCGAGACGAGAGATTGAGTTTGGCATTGAATTAGAAATGCAGGAACGACTCCGATTTTGATAGCTCAGTATCGGATGGCACCCTCTGAGTTAAAAGAGTTGAAAGCGCTTGATTGCAAGAATTGTGAGATAGGGGCTTTGCACGACCGAGCTTCTCTCCTTGGGGTGCACCGATTTTATTTGTGAAAAAGAAAGATGGGACCATGCGAATGTGTATCGACTATCGGCAACTAAATAAGGTAACTATAAAGAATAAATACCCGTTACCTCGGATTGATGACTTGTTTGATCGGCTAAAAAGGGCTTGGTATTTTCAAAGATAGATTTGAGATCAGGCTATTATCGATTCATGCAGTCGAGAGATACTGAGATGTACCAAAGGCGCATTCGAGCGAGGTACGGACATTTTGAGTTTCTGGTTATGCCTTTTGGACTCACTAATGCACTGCTTTGTTTTTATGGATCTAATGAATCGAGTTTTGGAGCAGTTTTGGATCGGTTTGTAGTAGTGTTTATTGATGATATACCGATCTATTCTAAAAATGAGACCGAGCATGCCGAGCATTTGAGATTAGTGCTACGAACTTTGAGAGATCAACGATTTGTATGCGACGTTTAGTAAGTGTGAGTTACGGATGAAAGAGGTCACTTTTTGGGACATGTTGTTTCAAAGATCGTGTATTCGAGTCGATCTCGAACAAAATTTCGGCTATACTTGATTGGAAGCCACCGAAGAATGTTTTTGAGATTCAAGTTTTTTGGGACTTGCGGGCTACTACAGGACGGTTTGTGAAAGGTTTTTCGTAATAGCTACACCTTTGACAAAGCTACTACGAGAAAGATGTAAAGTTCAAGTGGTCGAAAAATTGTCGAAGAGTTTCGATCGGTTGAAAGCCCTTTTGTGAAGCTCGGTGTTAGCTCACCTTTGAGTCGGGTAAGGAATTTGTTGTGTATTACGATGCTTCCTTAAATGGTTTGGGCTGCGTATTGATGCGGGGAAGCGAGTAGTAGCCTACGCATCAAGACAATTGAAGCCGCATGAAAGAAATTACCCGACGCATGATTTGGAGCTTTGCGACCATTGTGTTCGTGACCGAAGATTTGGCGTCATTACTTATTCGGCGAGAAATGCCATGTTTACTCGGATCATAAAAGTCCAAGTATTTGATGACTCAAAAAGACTGAATTTAAGACAACGCGGTGGTTGGAATTGTTG
The DNA here is from genome assembly GCA_025698515.1 of Gossypium sturtianum. Classification (NCBI taxonomy): domain Eukaryota; kingdom Viridiplantae; phylum Streptophyta; class Magnoliopsida; order Malvales; family Malvaceae; genus Gossypium; species Gossypium sturtianum. Next base: position 64,494,544 of record CM046946.1, on the reverse strand, counting down.
AAAGACTATGAATTGGTGATTGACTACCATCCGGGAAAAGCTAACGTTGTTGCAGATGCGTTAAGTCGAAAATCATTGTTTGCTCTTCGTGCAATGAACGCCCAGATAGCTATGTCTGGTGATGGTTCGATCATAGCCGAGTTACAAGCAAGATCGATGTTTATTCAAAGCAAATTTGTGATGCACAGAAAGTTGACAAAGATTTGATTACTAGTCGAATTCGGTGTGAAAAAGGTGCAAAATCGATTTTTGATTGATGCCAATGGTATTTGAATTTTAAATGCCGAATGTGTGTTCAGAAGAACTCGATTTGATCTGAGATGATTCGAGTGAGGCCCATAGTGGTCGACTATCGATACATCCGGGTAGCACAAAAATGTATAACGATTTGAAACAATTCTATTGGTGGCACGGCATGAAGCGGGATATATCTCGAATTTGTTTGAAATGCTTAGTTTGTCGACAAGTAAAAGCCGAGCGTCAAATGCCATCCGGACTACTTCACCAATCATGATACCGAATGGAAATGGGATAGAATTACAATGGATTTTGTATCCGGTCTCCTATGACACCGAATAGGAAAGATGCCGTCTGGGTTATAGTTGATAGGCCCGACTAAAAGCGACTCATTTTGTGCCGGTTAAATACGGACTTTTCACTCGATAAACTTGCCGAATTATGCACGTATCACAGATTGTGAGATTGCATGGTGTACCGAATTCCATTATTTGAGATGAGACCCGAGATTCACATCGCGGTTTTGGAAGAAGTTGCAAGATGCTTTAGGCACTAAACTTCATTTTAGTACATCCTTTCATCTGCAGACAGCACGGTCGATCTGGCGAACTATTCAGATACTTGAGGACATGTTGAGATGTTGTGTTCTCGAATTTGAAGGTGCGTGGGAGCGATACCTACCTTTGATTGAATTTGCTTACAATAATAGCTTTCAATCTAGTATTAAAATGGCGCCTTATGAAGCCTTATGCACGGCGAAAATGTCGAACACCGTTATCTCGGGTGAGCTTAGCGAGAATAAGATACACGGGGTTGATTTGATTAAAGAAGCGAGCAGAAGGTAGCTATTATTAGAGGAAATTTGAAAAGTCGCCGGATCGTCAAAAGTCCTATCTTTGATCGAAACGTAAAGACATTGAATTTTAGGTCGGAGATCGTGTATTCTTAAAAGTTTCTCCGTGGAAGAAAGTACTCCGATTTGGTCGAGAAAGGCAAGTTGAGTCCGAGATTTATCGGACCGTATGAAATCATCGAACGTATTGGGCGGTTGCTTATAGATTGAAGTTGCCCTACGAGTTAGAAAAGATACATGATGTATTTCACGTTTCGATGCCGTAGATATAGATCGGATCCATCACATGTGATTGCTCCATCTGAGATTGAAATCCGACCCGATATGACATATGATGAAGAACCGATCCGTATCTTAGCTCGGGAAATAAAAGAGTTGAGAAACAAGAGAATTCCATTAGTGAAGATACTATGGAATCGTCACGGAGTTGAAGAGGCTACGTGGGAGCACGAGGATTTAATGAGACAACGATGATCAGACTTTGTTTAACGGTAAGATTTTCGGGGACGAAAATCCTAAAAGGGGGGAGAGTTGTACAAGACCGAATTTGACCTTAATCGGAACGGTGGTTTTGGGACCACGAATCCGAGTCCGAGAAATATTTTAATATTATATTTTGAGTCTTTTATATGTGAATTAATGTGTGTGAAAGTTTCGTAGAAAATTTTTATCGTTTGAGTGCTTAATTTGTTAAAAAGGACCTAATCGCGTAAAGTGAAAAAGTGGTAGACTAAAGTGAAATGTGCTTAATTGATCATGGCTTTATAATATGAAGTATATAATGGGTAAATAACCCATTTTAGATGTTAGTGGCCGGCCATGGACAAGTTTGTCCTTAAGTTAAAATGTTTAGTTATTTTTAATTATAAGGTTAGTTTAGTAAATTGGTATTTATTTATTATATGTTAAAATAACCAAGAAAAGAAAGCCATCATCTTTTCACTCATCCATGCCCGAATGTGGAGGAAGAAATAAGCTTTTGGTTCTTTGAAATTTCGGCACTTTGAAGCTAAAATTCAAGGTGAGTTTTTAGTTAGTTTTCGATAAATTTTACGTTTTTGAGATCGTTGCTTCGAACTGTAGTTGACCCATGTTAGAATTTTTGAAATTGAGCATGTATGAGATTCGGCCATTGCTAGGTTTTTGTGATTTTTGGTGATTTATGATTTGAGATAAATGATATGTTAAAGATTTAAAAATTTTGTATTAGGAATTTTGGTGAAAATTTTGTATTTAGGGCTAATTTGTAAAAATGAAATTTTAGAGGACTTAATTGCAAAATAAATGAAATGTGAGGGCTTGTAAAGTCCCTAGGAACATTCGGCCCTTGTATAGTATTAGCTAATTTGATGTATTTTGTGTGTTATGCAAAATAGGACTAAATTGCAAGGTAGTGAAATATTAGGGGTAATATGGTAATTTGTCTAATTATGTGATTTGGGACAAAATTGAATTGAAATGTACTTGAATGAGCTGAATTTAATGTGTTTTAGATCAAGAGCAAAGAAAAGCGGAATTGGATCGGGGAAAAGGCGAAGGTTCTCGAATAGCCGATTTACACGGTCTGTCGACAACGGGGGTAAGTCCTTAAGCAAATATACGTTAAAAAAAATTTATTTACGACTATGATGAATAATGAAACTTAAATATTTAAAGTATAATTATAGATAATAGCCGAATGTAGAAGTATGGTATTGAATTGAATTTACTTTGTAAAACGAAAAGTGTATAAATATGTTTTGGTTGGTATGTGAAGGTAATATGATCTATATGAGTTGTTTGCATTGTTGATGTTATGAAATGAGTGTTGAATTAATGATCATATCTATATCGGGCTTTAAGCCTAGCGGAGCTTCGTCTTTGAGTGTTATTTATCGGGCTAAATGCCCAGCAGGCCTTGTGCTTGGTGATGTAATTCGGGCTATGAGCCTAGCAGGCCTTGTGCTTGGTGATGTATATCGAGCTTATTGCCTAGCGTGCTTAATGCCGGTGATGATGTTATAAATCCTTTACAAGGTGGGATGTAAATACTTAAATAAACAAAATGCTCGGGTAAATATAAAGGTTTATGGATGCAAGGAACAAGGTATGTGATTATCTTTCCTTTCAAATTACATAAGTGGTAGAATGGTTAAAGTTTTTGATAATGAGTCTTTATGATATGTGTATTTGAATTATTCATTAATAAGTGTGATATGTATATTGAATATAAGCTTGGTGATATCTTTGAGATTCGGTCAAAGGTAAAAATGTCAAAAGTGAAAGTTATTGAAAATGCATATCAGTATATATATACTTGTGATATATGTTATACTTGTTAATAAGGTAATATCACGAATACTTAAGGCTTAAAAAGTCTTTGGAAGGGTTGTATACCTTCAATGAGGGAATAATAGATGATAATTTACATAGGCAAACATTCGACCATATTGAAATTATTATTTGTTAAATTACTTGAATTTAAAGGTATATTTATATATGTATGTGTGCTAAATGTTGGAATATTTGTTGTTGTTTCAGTAAATGCTTAAGACCTACTAAGCTAGTGAGCTTATTTCGTGTGTGCTCTTTGTTCTGTTTTATAGATTTTCCATCAAGCTACTGGCATCCGAGGATCGTCGGAAAAGTCAACCACACTATCTCCCTTGTGGTATTTAATCTTAGTTCGAGAACCAGAAGGCATGTATAGGTTAGACTAAGGTTTAGATTAATGACTTTCGGCCTTGTATATATATGAATAGCCTTGCGAAAATGGCTATTTCTTTTGATTAAGTTTAATTCCTATGTTCTTGATATAATGGATTGATTATGATATTAAGGGATGTGAAATTTGGCCATGGTTTAATCATGTATGGAATATGGTCAAATAATATGCCTATTATATCTAGATGTGATGCATTTGGGATAAGTATGATATATTGATTTGTTTTGCATTCATTTTGATTTGGTTCGAATGAGGTGGATATAGTTGAGATGATGTTCTTTTGGTTGTAAATTAATTTGGTCTATTTGGATTATTAAAGATGCCATGTTAATGTTGATGAGTAGTAAGTTATTTTAGCCTATATTCGGCCATGGGACATATATATTTGATAAGTATGGTTTGATTTTGTGGTTTTAGGCATTTTGGGCTAAGATAATGAATTGATAAGGTATATTGGTTTAATAGACGTTCATGTATGTTTAATATTTCACAGTCTATATGTGCAACCGTTTGTTGCGTAAATATATGTTTATAATAATAAAGTGTACATGAAAACATTTGTACATGGATTGATTTCAAAAATGGTATGTGCTAATTTGGTATTTATAAATATTACGTATATATATATATATGGAATGCTTTAAGAATTTTATTTGATTAAATATGTAAATGACTATTAGATTTTTGTTTGTGTGCATGTTATAGGTGAATAAATGTCTAAATATTATATACTTATGTAGTCGTTGTTTTTTTTTTTAAATGACCATGTGATTTTATAATGCAAATTGTTATATTAAGACCTGATAGAATATATATATATTCATTTGTGATAGCATGAAATGATATGAATTTATCAAGTGTTAGTTGGATGGAGTGTATGGACTTGGTAATTGTTATGGTAAGACCTCGTAACCCTAATCCGGCGACGGATACGGGTTAGGGGTGTGACAGGGGTGTTACACCGTATCCTCTAAAATTAATCTTTGATTAGTATATTATCAGTTGCTAGTCAAGGAATCCGATATATCAAAAGCTGCGTTTCAAACTCGATATGGACACTATGAATTCTTAGTAATGCCATTTGGTGTCACCAAAGCCCCTCGTGTGTTTATGGATCTGACTAACAGGGTGTTTCAGACATATTTAAATCAATTTGTAGTGGCGTTTATTGATGATATTTTGATTTATTCAAGAAATGAAATTGAACATGCCTAGCACCTGTGGACTGTGTTACAAACATTGTGAGAAGAATGACAGTATGTAAAGTTTAGTAAATGTTGATTTTGGCTCTGAGAAATTGGATTCCTTGGTCATGTAATCTCTACGGATGGTATCCGTATCAATCCCAGCAAGATATTTGCGATAGTAAATTGGAAACCTCCGAGAAATGTTTTTGAAGTGCACAATTTTCTAGGTTTAGCAGGGTATTACAGATGGTTTGTTAAAGGCTTTTCGATAATTTTCTTTCCTTTGACAAAGCTTTTACAGAAAGCTGTTGTTTTTGAATGGTCAGAAAAGTGCCAACACAGTTTTGATCGATTAAAAGCTGTGTCGACAGAAGCTTTGATTTTAATACAACCAGAATCTGGGAAAGATTTGTTGTTTAAAGTGATGCATTACTGAGTTGATTGGGTTGTGTATTAATGCAAAAAGGTAAAGTAATAGCTTATGTCTCACGATAGTTGAAACCACACGATAAGAACTATCCAACGCATGATCTTATGTTGGCGGCTATTGTTTTTGCTCTAAATATTTAGCAGCATTATCTTCACGATAAGAAATGTCACATTTTTATCGACCATAATAGTTTGAAGTATTTGATGACTCAAAAGGATTTGAATTTGGGACAACGAAGATGACTTGAACTACTGAAAGATTATGATATGGTGATTGATTACAACCTGAGAAAATTCGATGTTGTTGCTGATGCCTTGAGTCGGAAGTCTTTATTCACATTAAGGGCGATGAATGCTTAGTTGAGTTTGAAATAGGATGGATCTATTATCCCCAAACTAAAGGTCAAACCATTATTCCTTCAGAGAATTAGGGAGTTACAAAAACATTATCCAAATTTGATGGTTAAATGGGAATAAATTCAGAATGGTCAGACCATTTATTTTAGTATTAGTAGTGATGATAGTTTGTAATTAAAAAACGAAATATGTGTGCCAAATGATTCTGAGGTTAAAAGAGAAATTCTACAAGAGGCTCATAGTAGTACTTATTTGATTCATCCAGGTAGTACCAAGATGTATTCTGATTTGAAACAGATGTATTGGTGGCCAAGGATGAAGGTGAAATCCCTGATTTGTGGCAAAGTGTTTAGTGTGCTAGCAGGTGAAAACTGAGCACCAAGTTCCTTCTAGTTGTTCAAACCAGTGATGATCTTTAGATGGAAATTGAAACCTGTAAACACCGAGCAACAAAGATGTGATTTGCGTAATTGTTGATAGATTAAACAAGTTTGCACATTTCATTCCAGTTCAAACCAATTATTCACTTTAATAAGTTAGCTGAATTGTATGTGGCTAAAACTGTTGGACTACATGGCGTATCATTGTCTATTATTTCAGATCGTGATCGACGGTTTACTTCCATATTTTGGGGTAAGTTACATGAAGCTTTGGGTACCAAACTGGATTTCAGTAAAACATTTCATCCACAAACAGATGGATAGTCTGAGAGGGTGATACATATGCTTAAAGATATGTTTTGTTTTTGTGTTATGGAATTTGAGGGAAGCTGGGAAAAATTCTTACCACTAGTAGATTTTACATACAACAACAGCTATCAGTTGAGTATCAAATTGACATCGTATGAAGCTTTGTATGGAAGAAAATTTAGAACCCCATTGTATTGGTCCGAGTTAAGTGAAAAGAAGTTGGTAGGAACCAATTTAGATCACAAAATAGAAGAAAAAGTTAGAGTTATTAGGGACTTCTTGAAAGCTACTTACAATCGAAAAAATTCATATGCAAATTTGAGAAGGAAAGACATCGGCTTTCAGATTGAAGACAAGGTATTTTTTAAGGTCCCACCTTAGAAGAAAGTTCTGTGCTTCAGTAGAAAAGGAAAACTTAGTCTGAGATTTAGTATGACGTTCTTGAGTGATTTGTTCCAATGCTGTATAAATTAGCTTTACCTTCTAAGCTTGAGAAGATCCACAGTGTGTTTCATGTATCAATGTTGTGTCGATACCGTTATGATCCATCTCATGTGATATCTTCAAGTGAAATAGAACTGCAACCTGATTTAACTTATAGTGAGGAACCGGTGATGATTTTAGCATGAGAAGTGAAAAAGCTGAGAAACAAATGGATAGCTCTAGTAAAAGTTTTGTGGCATCCCCATGGTATTAAGGAAGCTACTTGAGAACCAGAAGAAACCATGAAGTCACAGTACCCGAATCGCGTTCCAAGTAATTTTTTTTAGGACGAAAATTCTTAAAGGGGAGAAGAGTTATAACAGCCTATTTTCAGTGGTACTGAAAATGGTGGTTTCGAAGCCCTATTTTTCAATGATCGGGTTTGTAGATTTTAATATTTAATAGTCATTGGTTCAATATAGTGTTACATGAAATTTTAGTTCACAAACTTTGATTTATTAAAGAATTGATTATAGTACAGGGATAAAATCGTAAAGGTGGTAAAGGTTAACTATTATGGATTTGTTTTTTAATGATAATACGTTTATCAATTAGGGACTAAAATGATAATTTAGCCATTTTTAAAGATAGTGGTCGGACAAGTGTTGGTATTATCTATAATAATGTTAATTTTAATTAACAATTAGATTAGATATATATCGTAACATAGTGGATAGAGGGAAGAAAATTCATATTTCTTTCTTTCATCCTCTCTATCACCATCTTTATTCTTTGTTGAGCTAGGAAACTTTGCCCAAGTTTATGCTCTTGCATGGTAAGCTAATTTAAGCTTGTCTTGCATGGATTTTGTGTTTTTGAGATTATTGTGTTTCTACCTAGCTAACAGTGGTATTCATTTCTAAAATTGTTAAAGATTTCATGAGATTGCTATTATTGAATGCTTGAAATTGTGGTGTTAAATTATTAGATTAGAAGAGAGGTTATGAAAATGGATCACTTGGTAAAATGGAAATTTGTTAGTTTCGAATATCAGGATTAAAGTGTAGACATTTGAAACTAGCATAAAATTTCTATAAAATTTCTACCTTGAAATTAGAGAATTTTTACGGTAGAAGTACTGAGTCAACCTATTGATCCTTAAGAAAGAAGTTTTCATAATCTAGAAGAGAATAGGGAACTCGATCATAATCTCTCTTATCTGGAAGAAAGGTTTGATTGTAGAGAGATTAAAATGGAAAAAGGCTTGGATGTATCTAAGGCTTGATAATGTGTAACATCTTTCACTCGCCCTAGTAATTAATATGAATGGGAGATCCTATCATGACAAATTTTAAACTTATACGAAACTTAAATTTAAAAAAAATAACATTTTCTCAATATGGTATTGTTCTTTAAATTAAATTGGCACACCTAGAAAGATTTAGTTAAAATTTTGAAATCATTTCAAGTCATCAAACACATATATATATATAGATATTCATAATCACCATTATACCAGGATTTAGTGTGAATAGCAACACATAAAACTCATCATATCAAAATATCAATCTACCATTGAGCAATTTATTCAACTCAACCAATTATCTCACTTGTAACCAACGTGTTTCTTTCTCAATGATATTACAATGTATCACATGGTGATAATGAATCATGATATCAATTCTCTTTCATTTTATACATGGATTAGCTCTTATTAACAGAAGGCAGACTAAAAATGAATATTAGAATTAAACCCCGACACCCAATAATACACTCATAAATGCTAAATAAGCCTAAAGGCTCTATTATCCCCTAACACTCCGCATAATATAATACACCGAAGTGCTAGAATGTAATGCACCATAGTGCCAGAATGATCCCTCTAATAATAACCAATCCTATGGCATGCCAACTATACTCGTAATTCTATCCAAAATCGTTTAATAAGGCTTATACATATATGTATAATCAACATTATCACTTAGTAAAACAAGATTCACACCATAATATCAATCTCTTTATTTAAATACATTGCATTAATAATTTCCACACAATTTCTCATCAAGCACTTACTAGTGTTAATCACAAGATAGTATTTGTGACACCCCACGCTTGACCTGGTTGTTGGGTCCGAGTGCGAGAGGTCACATTCTATTGTCAAATAAACTCTAACTAAGCCGATGCAATGTCACAAAGTTTAACATGTAATTATCACATATTATAATTCAACTCTCATCCATAAGCATATACATACATTATAGACGACTATCGACTTTTATCATGTACCAGAATTCCTCAATGTCCAATACAAAGTCATGACTCGATCTAAAATTGATCTACCAAAGTTCAATTGGATGTCTTTAGACATGAGGTCTATGTCGCGAGATAGGCTTCCCCAATTTTAGATCCCTAGCTTCAATGTTTTCTATCTCAAGACAGAGGGGTCCTTGACTTGATATAATAAATTTCATGTTAGGAGACCATGTCTTGAGACATAACTCCTCTGATTTTGACCTTACATTTGATATTGGGTATCTTGAGACTATGAGGTACATGTCTCTAGACTTAGCAGTCTATGTCTAGAGGCATACTCAACATATCTCATGGCCATTACCCATAAATGCTTGGAATGGTCATTTTTGTTCATAATGTCTCGAGACAAGCATACCAATGTTCCGAACTGCAAAATTTCAGGCATGTAAATGATGCCCAATCTCACCTAAGTTGTACCAAAACCATACCATGCCAATACACATATATTTAACATGCGAAACATATTCAAACTATTCACAAACATGGTATACAATGCATCATATTATCATATAGCTAAAAGGATAATAAAGCAAGCTAATACATACGTATAATCAAACAAAATAATATAGCTAAGTTTAGCTTTAGGAAACCCAAATGTCCATCAAGTACCGACACATATCAAAGGACCTAAAAGTGACATTTAACCATGTGACTCAACCTAGGTACATGTCTTTAACCATTTACAAGGAAAAGAACAAAAACTTGGTTTGAGCTGATTCGTTTAGTCTTAGATGCTTCACGAGTCCTTTAGTCTATCAAAACATATTCTAGACCTGTGTATGAAAACAAACAAATAAGTATTTTGAGTATTGTTTATTCATTGGTGCTAACATAAATGAAATCAAAATTATAATTCTAATAGCTAAATAAACTAACATTCCATAGCATGAATTTACCAATTTATTACTCATATCATGTACCATCAATATATACTAGTTCACACCATCAGAGTTAAGTAATCAATGTCATTTATGAATTCTCCTTTGTATGTTTCCTCCATGACATTATTTATAGTATATCATGCTTTCTCACGTGTATGAGTTCATATTCATAAAAATTACCTTTATTTATATCATGGAATCATGATAACTTCATCCATTAGCACTTTGCCTTCCATATTTAAATCATAATCACTTGTGCATTTTGATGAGTTTTAATTTCACATTGATTTTTCATAACATAATCATAACTATAACTCATATCACAGTATCATTTTAGCCCCTATTAACTTATACGAGCTAATTGAGAAAACATAGTAACTTTGTAAAACCCCACACTGACCCGATCGCCAGATCCGAGATGTGAGATGTCATATTCATTGTCGAACCAACTACAACTTTATTCTCATATCAAATAAACAATTTACATTCAATACTTAATTATAATGTGATTTAATCAAATCCAAAATATAAACGAGCTTACAAAATCTCTTACAAAACATTGATGTTAATCAAGGGACTAAAATGTAAAGCGTCCAAAATATAGGAGTGATGTTATGAACTTGAAGAAAACATGTTGCTGCACTGAAGGTAGATGCACGATGTAGCGACATCAATAGAGATGAGTCGCGACCTTGAAGACAGAAGGTTGTGATCACGACTTCAACAGGGGAATGTTGCGACTTTGAGAATAGGGGAATTCAATGTTTGTAACATTTGAAACATTACTGGTTTCAATTCAAACTACTAAGCTTGTATTTGTGTTCTGACTATCCGTGGATTCAGGTCATCCGAAATTGGCATAATATGCTCTCGGATTGCTCTATCCCGATCATCTATCACCTGACGAATAGGAGGATTAACATCTTGACCATTGAAATTATCATTCATACCTGGTATCTCCCTTTGAATAGGAGGATTAGCATCTTGACCATTCGGATTATCATTGAGACTAGGATCATTCCTGTTCCAAACAATTTTTCACAGTTCTTTCTGTCTTCTTCGTAAAGTTCTTTCGATCTCTGGGTCAAAAGGATATACTTTGTTTACAAGAATGCCTCTTCTTATGCACTGATGGAAAACCTGTAAAAGTTAAATATAACTAAGTTAAATAAACTAATGGAATTAAGTAAAATAATCAAACCAAATTACAAAAAATTGTCGATCGCCAACAACGGCACCAAAAAATTTTCGCGTGTGAATATGATATGTGAATTATGCAAGTATACACGTCGAATCAAGTAATAAAGTGATGAGTTAGATCGTCTCCACAGGGACCTAATTAGGTATAGAAATGGTCAAGTTATGATAATGATTAATGTTATGGTAAAATCGAGTTAAGTATGCAGTAATAAATTAAAATAATAAAGATGCGTGTAAAATATATACTCACTAATATTGGAAAATGCTAAGACAAAGCAAGAGTAAAAATGCAATGGCAATAATGAGAATATTTATGTGAATAAAATGTGGGTGAATAAATAAATAACTAAGACTGTTATGGCAAAGATGCTGTAACAACAGATTGAAGGTTTATGTTGTTAATTGGAAGGCTGGGATTACTAAGAATATGCCCTTACTTTCAATAATGCCTCAGCAAATTCTTACTTAATCTACTGCTCAGAAGAGACCTAAAGTGACCTGTTTCTTCCGAGAGCAAGGTCTCAAGTTACCTGGCATGTGTCTATAGGCCTTATCACGGTACCCTGCACTATTTTGTCTTCATTAAATATGATCATTGCTCTATGTCTAAACTTTACTATAAGTATCTATCGAGTACTTGCTCGTATCATTCAATTACAATCCAACTAATCCAACCTTTTCAGAATTAGATTTTGTTTTATGGGCATACTGCACATTTATCTATATCTAGAGAATGTACGCATACACTTGGGAAATAAAGCAATAAAACAGTAAATTAAGTCGAATATATGCTTCAACTATTAAAGAAAATAAAAGTTTTCATCTTGTAATCCAAACCCTATGAGATTTAGCTCATGGATTGGTGATTAAAATTCAAGTTCGAAATAACATCTGACATCATTTTGATCAAATTAATTCACGGGGAACAAAATAGGATATAAAGGAAGAACTTAGGAAGATGGTTGTCGCCAAATCAATCCTCAATCCAGCAGCACAGCAGCACAGCATCCTGTGATGGCTAAGAAGGACTACCTTCAGTCTCCCCTTTTCATCTCTACTCAGCCCCTACCCTCTATTTTTGCCTCCGTATCTTCACACTTACGGCTTCATTCCTTTAAATTCTTATAGGCTTTTTTTCTTCCTAGAATAGCTCCAACAGCCCATGATATCTTCTCCTATTTTTTAGGCAGATTTTTCTAGTACAAGTAGAGTTGGGCTGAAACTGGTATGCGCTGAATGTTGACTCGGTCATCTTCCTAAATTGCCATGGCATACAAGATGGCAAATTGTCCAACCTTTTTCCCCGACAAACCTTCACACCTTTATTTATTTCTCTATATCCTGCATCTGGCAAACCATCAAACACAACCCTTCCACATGCAATTAAAAGTATCTAGCATGTAAACATAGTCCAAGCTCCTAATCCAAATGATAAAAATACTAATAAAATATCCTAAAATACCACTAAGTGTACCCAAGTACAAGCAATTAGCTAGGTCTAAAGGTAAGAAATATAACTCTTTTCAAGAGTTATCAGTCACATGTCAAAATTTCATAAAATACTCATTTTTATCGTGCTCATCTCTATTCAATTCACAACATTTCATATCATCTCATATAAACTGAATCATGAGACAAGTAGAATGCTTACCTCACATAAGCTTATTTGTAACAAATCATATATATGTATATTAAACTCAAATCATGAAAACACAAACGTATTTGTTACTCATCTATGACTTTCGACTTTTGTTTCTCTCGAGACAACTCAATGTTGTCTTTATGATACGGCTAAGTCCCAAGGGATACTGAGAGCTGAAATGGATCCACTCGAGCTACCTTTAGGTCTGATAACCCGATCTGACCTTCTTAGGTCTGATAACTCGAGCTACCTTTAGGTCTGATAGCCTTAGTTGATAGAGTTTGGGGCGAAACCGTATCTGACCTTCTTGAAAGCTCTTGGACCAGCAAGCCGAGCAAGCCATGCAATCTCCTTCAAGCTCAACCAGCTCAACCTTAGCTCAATGAGCTTGTTTTCAGTTTACTTCAGCTTGCGTTTATTATGCTGGAATAAGATATTTAATTTGTCTCTAATTAAATTAGTTATTTCGTTTAAGTTAATTAATTTGTCATAATCTGGAAAATATAATTAATTAAGTGTTTTTAATTATGTTCGAAATTAGATGCTTAATTAATTGTGTGTTTTTAATATGTTTTAATCTATTACAAGGCTTAAATATGTTGGCCGAATTTATTGTGTAGGTTTAATGTGTTTTAGGCTACCGAATTAATGTGTCCAAAAGGGAACTTAATTAGCTGATTTATTTGATGTAGGTACACTCCCCCTTGGACGGCATAGGTGCATGGATGGATTTATGAAGGTGACTGATCCTTGGTGTTTCCCAAGTGACCATTCGGCCAAGCCCTTCAACTCTCCAAAAAGACCGATTGGATGCCCAAGGCAAAAATAAGGCCTTTCACACTAGCTGATTATTCCTTTCACACCAAGGGCTATTCGATTTTGCTTGTTCACACACACCTGACTACTCAACTCAGCTTGTTCACACCTCATGACCAATGGAGTGCCAAAAGCAGCTCATTTATTCCCAAGAACATTCAGGTGAACCAAGCAGCACCATTAAAGAATATTCAAGCATATGGCCGAACCTACTTAATGCATTTCAACTCCCAATCATTCCATTTAATTTTCCAGCTGAATTAAGGTATCTAGAAGCTGCCATTGACATTCCCCATGCACTAGAAACTTCAAGGAACCTTCCTAAAGAATTCTGGAATTTTTAGCTAACTATTTAGCTACCTTTAAGAGCCTATTCGGCTAACCCCTGTAATGCCTATAAATTTCGGCTCATGTCACCTTGTAAGGGACTTTTGGCCATTTTATGAATGAAAAGTAAGTATTTTGTGAGATTAAATTCACTCAATTTCGTTCAAGACTCTGTTGACTTGTCTACTTAGCTAGTGGCGTCAACCTAGTTCTTTTAAAACCGAACTCATCACTTTAGTAGTGTGGCGTTCGAACCCTTTATACCAAGGTTCCTATATTCCATAGATAGTGGGTTGACGTTTCTATCTTTCCTTCACCGAGCTACCTTAAGAACGTATAAGTTTCGGGTCAGCACTTAAGTATAGTGTTTGTAACACCCCTAACCCATATCCGTCACCAGACGAGCTAACCCGTATCCATCGCCGGACGAGGGTTAAGAGGCATTACCGGATATATCGAAACATATCACAAACATTTCACTAACATCAAACATTCACAACCATTCAATAGCGAAATATACACATAGAGTCCCTTTAGAAGGTCTACGAGACCTTAAAAACATGCTTTAGAGAAGGTTCGGGACTAAACCTATCTCATGCAGGAACTTTGCGGAACTTAAAAAATTTTCTTTCAAAACAGGGCACACGCCCGTGTGGCTAGGCCTTGTGCCTCACACGGCCGTGCCTTGGACCATGTCTCATCCCGTGTGCAACACTGACTTGGGTCACACGGTCTGGCACACACCCGTGCTTCTTGCCCGTGTGGCATCCTGACTTGCATCGAATTGGAACCTTGAGAGACACGGTCAAGACACACGCCCGTGTGCTCAACCGTGTGGGCAAATATAGGCCATTTGCAAGGCCAAATTGCCACCAAAAATTGGGTCATACCTACAAGCATCAATTCATGCCCCAAAGGCAGCCAAGAACATACCAAATCATGCACAATTTGACCCGTAATAACATCATTCATTTCCATATACAAAACCAACTCAAACATACCAATTCAAAGTACCAACTTCACATCAAAACACATGATTCATAAATCATATTAATCCATTTCAATTCATAACATTTCTCATCATATCAATTTCCCAAATCAGCCATGAAACTTACCAAAATTGACCATTTCTTTTCGCCATTCATGAGCACATCAAACATACCAAATTTTTGCATCACATAGCATGCACTAAATTCACTCCATAATCACATTCATTATCAAGCCATATCACATGACTATATTTACACATTTCAAAACATAATGAAAGTTCTCTAGCCTATACATGCCATACTTCAATATTTACAATTACAAAAGATACCAAAATATAATTTGATAGTGTGGTGATAATCCTCGACAATTCCCGAGCTTCCAGTAGCTTCGATAATCTATAAAACAATTGAAAAACATACGAAGTAAGCTTTCAAAAGCTTAGTAAGCCTTATACAAATAAACTTATCATTTAAGGCAAATATGCATCATAAAATACATATAATCCATAGCCAAATACTATCACAAACCTCATAGTTATAAAGTCATTTCACCTATTCCCAATTCATTTGCACATATGGCATATTTTCTCATATAGTCCAATTGTTCATAATCACTTACTTATAGACACATCACATATTCATGTCGTTCACATATCAAATGATCATATTCATACTTATCTTCCATTGCCAAATTTCATATACATTTCATACATACCTGTAACGGATACATATTCACATATTCAATCATATCCCAAAATGCCCGTTGAACCATTTGGAATCAATAAGGATACTCGGATAGCTCGTGAAGCTCGTACAATGCCAACGTCCCAGACGTGGTTTTACATGTAATTAAATACCGATGCCTCTATCCCAGACAGGGTCTTACACGAAATCATATATGAAACTGATGTCCCAAACATGGTCTGACACGTAAATCTGAAATCAATGCCAACGTTCCAGACGTGGTATTACACAATAACTCATATCGGAATCCTATGTCATGACATATGTATCCAAATTATTCCTATAGTTCTTACGGGGCTTTTCAGACGTCATCACATTATCAGAATTTTCTCGGATTTCACATATTCAGCTGCAATAGCCATTCATCATATTTCATTAACATATAAGCAATAATAATTCAATTCAAACACATTTATTTGTATATAGACTTACCTCGTACGGGAAAGAATAGAAACGAGCGGCTATTCAACTACTTTCAATTTCCCCCGATCTAATTTCGTTTTCTTTGGTTCTTGATCTATACACATTCAAATTTAACTCTTTTATTCACAAAATCATTCAATTCAATCCATTTACACATATTTAGGACATTTTAAAAATTAGCCCTCATATTTTCACATTTTAACACTTTAGTCCTCATTTCACAAAATCACAAAATACACAAAATTTCCTTATACAAAGGCTTAGTCGAATATTCCCTTAGCTCATATAAGCCCACATATTTCATTTATTTCACACTTTAACCCTTCAAATTCTCATTTTCCCAATTTAGCCCATAATAATCAAATTCATTAAAAATCCCAATACAAAATACATTTATCTATCATCAAACCTTACAAAGCTCACATTATCAAAAATGGCATAAATCAAAATCATCATCAATTTCATGAATTTAAGCATGGGCTAGCTAGAACACTTAAAAACGATTACAAAAACATAAAAATTATCAAAAAACGAACAAAAACGAACCTTTAATCAAGTTTGGAAGTAGCCGAATGTTATAACACAAAAACCCTAGCTTTTCTTTCTTCAATTTTGGTAAAACAAAGATGAATGAAGCACTAATTTGATTTTTATGTTTTATTAATCATCATATAATAACTAGTTTACCAATTTACCCTTGCTTTATAACAATTAAAAATCACTTATTGGATGGTCATTAATGTCCATTAACCTTAATCATGGTCTAATAACAACATAAGGACCTTTCATTTAAGAAGCCATGTCAATTCGGTACTTCATCAAGTAGAACACAACTTTTACATTTTCTGCGATTAAATCCTTTTATCAAATCGACACACAAACGATAAAATTTTCATACAAAATTTTCACACATATCAATTCACATACTATAAACACGAAAAATAATATTAAAATATTTTTTAACTCGGATTTGTGGTCTCAAAACCACTATTTCGACTAGGGTATAAATCGAGCTGTTACAACTCTCCTCTTTTAGGGATTTTCGTCCCCTAGAATCTTACCATTGAACAGATTCAGATATTGCTCTCTCATAGCATCTTCGGGTTCCCACGTACCTTCTGCGTCCCCGTGTCGATGCCATTATACCTTTACTAATGGAATTTTCTTATTTCTCAATTCTTTAACCTCACGAGTTAAGATATGGATCGGTTCTTCTTCATAAGTCATATCAGACTGAATCTCTATCTCAGACGGAGAAATCACATGCGATGGACCAAATCTGTATCGTTGAAGCATCGATACATGAAACACATTATGGATTTTTTCTAACTAAGATGGTAGCAATAGTCTGTAAGTAACCGGCCCAATACGCTTGATAATCTCATACGACCCGATGAATCTCAGACTCAATTTTCCTTTTCTGCCAAATCGGAGTATTTTCTTCCACGGAGACACTTTCAAAAATACTTTATCACCGATCTCAAATTCAATATCTTTTCGATTCAAATCTGCGTATGATTTCTGTAGACCAGACGCTACTTTCAAACTATTTTGTATCACTTTTACTTTCGGTTCAGTCTCTTTAATCAAATCAATCCCGTGGATTTTATTTTCACTAAGCTCAGACCAGTACAGAGGTGTTCGACATTTCCTACCATACAAGGCTTCATACGGTGCCATTTTAATGCACGATTGAAAACTATTATTATACGCGAATTCAATCAATGGCAAATACTGTTCCCACGTACCATCAAATTCAAAAAATGCAACATCTCAACATATCCTCGAGTACCTGAATAATCTGCTCGGATTGACCATCCGTCTGCGGGTGAAAAGCAGTACTGAAATGCAATTCTGTACCTAAAGCCTCTTGCAGTTTCTTCCAAAACCGCGAAGTAAACCTCGGATCTCTATCAGACACAATAGATAGTGGCACCCCGTGCAATCTCACAATATCAGAAATATATAACTCAGCTAACTTATCAAGTGAATAACCCGTTCTAAACGGAATAAAATGAGCTGATTTTTTCAATCTATCAACTATAACCCAAATTGCATCTTTCTTCCTCAGAGTTAAAGGCAAACCTGAAACAAAATCCATCGTCACTCTATCCCATTTCCACTTGGGAATCATAATCGGTTGTAACAAATCGGATGGCACCTGATGTTCAGCTTTAACTTGCTGACAGATCAAACATTTTGAAACAAAATCAGCGATATCTCTTTTCATTCCAGGCCACCAGTAAAGTTGTTTCAAATCATTATACATCTTTGAACTTCTCGAATGAACCAATAAGCGACTACTATGAGCTTCTTTCAAAATCAACTGAATCAACTTTGGATTTCTCGAAACACAAATCCGATCTCGAAATCTCAGACAATCATCATCATCAACTTAAAATTCTGTCAGAGTTCAAATCACACTGAGCTCATTTCGCTAGTATTTCATTGTCAACTTTTTGAGCATCACAAATCTATTGTAAGAACAACGGTCTTGCTTTCAATTCGGCTAAAATCAAACCATCATCAGACAGAACTAAATGAGCATTCATCGTAAGTAAGGCGAACAACGATTTCCGACTCAAAGCATCAGCAACAGCATTTTCTTTTCCCGGATGATAATCAATCATAAGCTCGTAGTCTTTTAACAGTTCTAACCATCTTCTCTGTCGTAGATTCAAGACTTTCTGAGTCATCAAATGTTTCAGGCTTTTATGATCTGAAAACACATGACATTTCTCACCGAAAAGATAGTGGGGCCAAATTTTTAGAGCAAACACGATCGCAGCTAACTCAAGGTTGTGCGTCGAATAATTCTTTTCATGTGGTTTCAATTGTCTCGAGGCATAAGCTATAACTTTGCCTTCCTGCATCAAAACAAATCCAAGACGTTCAACAAAGCATCACTATGTATCACAAATTCTTTACCGAATTCTGGCTGTACTAGCACTAGAGCTTCTGTCAATAACGCTTTCAATTGATCAAAGCTTTTTTGACACTTTTCAGACCATTCAAATTTCACATCTTTCTGAAGCAATCTTGTCAACGGAGTTGCAATCATCGAAAAGCCTTTTACGAACCGTCGGTAGTAACCAGTAAGTCCCAGAAAACTACAGACTTTAGACACATTTTTCGGAGGCTTCCACTCTAAAATAGCTGAAACATTGCTCAGATCAACTCGTATACCGGATGCTGACACCATATGCCCCAAAAAGCCAACTTTGCGCAACCAGAACTCACATTTACTAAACTTTGCATACAATTGCTTATCACGCAGAGTTTGTAGCACAATTCTCAAATGTTCGGCATGCTCAATTTCATCACGCGAATAAATCCAAATGTCGTCAATGAATAAAACAATAAATCGATCTAAATACTGTCTAAAAATTTTGTTCATCAAGTCCATAAAGACAGCAAGAGCATTTGTTAGTCCGAAAGGCATAACTAAAAAATCATAATGCCCGTACCTCGTTCTGAAAGCAGTTTTTGAAATGTCTGAATCTTTTGCACGCAACTGATAGTATCCTAATCTCAGATCTATTTTTGAAAACACAGTAGCTCCTTTCAGCTGATCGAACAAATCATCGATTCTGGGCAGAGGATATTTGTTCTTAATGGTCACTTTGTTTAACTGACAGTAATCAATGCACATTCTCATCATGCCATCTTTCTTTTTCACAAAGAGAACAGGAGCACCCCAAGGAGAAAAGCTCGGTCGTACGAAACCTCTGTCTATCAATTCTTGCAACTGAGACTTCAATTCTTTCAATTCTGTCGAAGCCATTCTATATGGAGCTATTGAGATAGGGGTCATCCCCGGCACTAACTCAATGCCAAACTCAACTTCTCGTATCGGAGGTGTAACACCCCCAGACCTGGCCCAGACGTTATGGCCGAATTCAAGAATGTCACATCAACGGCATAATTTAAAATGATTTGGCTAAGTTAAAATTTAAGGCCTAAAAGCCCAAAATCCTTGACACCTTGTTAAGTAGCGATAAAAGCCCATTTAATTATTTTAAGTATCCCGAAAACCATGTTTAAACATAAGAAACTACTCAGGTTTAATAATTAAGTAAACAGTTGAAACAACAAAACCCAAAATCCAAAGTCTAAACGGAGTACAATGCCTTATTACATTTAATGAAAATAAAGCAATTAAAATCATGTCTTTTGATACAAATAAATAAAACTTCTAAATGTCTTGTAGTGTGGCCATCTCCGAGTCCTCTCCCACGTCGAGCCATTTACTGAAGGTCGCCTGAAACATTTAATAAAAAGGGGTGGGTTTCAAAACTCAGTGTGTATGACCCCTGGTAACCCAAACAACATAAAATTATCACATTGGGCCTAAGCCCTATCAAAAACGGTGGTCTTGGGCCTTAGCCCACAATGACCTCATATCACATCAATATCACATGAATGCAAAGCACCCATCCCAAATCCAACCCTGCACACCATTTCCCTTCCAATCCTACACACCTGTGGGGATATAAATATCAACCCACCCATCCCTACACACAAAAGGTAGCACCAGCAGCGGCACTACTCAAACGTTGCAGCAAAGATGCTATAATGGGCTTAAAGCCACCGGTGGATCCACGGTTGTCAAGCAACTATGTGATCCTCAAATCTTCCTCTGTATCATCAAAACCCACCCAAGTGCAACATATATTTCATGAATGCAACATACACATTTTCACACATTCGGCACTTAGGGGTATTTTAGTCATTTCACTACCCAATGGTATTTCCGTAAATCTACTCTACAGGGGTATTTAGGTAATTCTGTAAAACAAGGGTATTTTGGAAATTTTGTAAATCAGGGATATTTTGGTAATTCCGCAAATCAAGGGTATTCTGGTAATTTCACAATTTGGGGGTATTTTAGTAATTTTGGTCCCTCTCGAGTTTTAGTTATGAACTTTGGCCCATTAATAAGTCCTTGCGGCTAAAGTGAACAGACACTATGCACCAGGTAGGATTCCAGAGAAGAGGAGGTGGGCCACTAGGACCGCTTAAGTACCAAGTTCTCCCTAGATCCACTCCTAGACATGCATATGTCCGTTGCCACACTCTAACCCAATGACTTGTCCACGGACATGTTTAATTATTAGAGTTAAGTTTTATGCAGTTTGAGAGTTGTTCAGAACTAGGCCTAAAGTCCATTAAACCCTAGCATACTTGTCTACGTCTTCATAAAGCCCATCAAGCCCATTTCACGTTCATATAACCCATTATGCCCAATCCTCATTCATATGGCCCATTAGGTCCAAATCTCATTCATATGGCCTATTAGGCCCAAAACAATTCCAGATCATGTAACATGCATGCCTAACTCAATTCATATAATCAAATCAATCAATTTCATCCAACTTAGCCTCAGGGCCCACCGGGCCCCTTTAGCCACTTTCGGCTTTCCGGCTTTCCGGCATTACCGATATCATGTGTATGTAGTGTTTGTACACACCTGGTTACTGCGACGTGCTATACTATCCTTGGTCTTGAACCTACAACCAACCAACCTTCAATCAATCACCCATACTTAAACAAAATATCTACCAAAAGTCGAAACCTTACCGTAACCTTACCGTGTGCCACCGGGTTCTAATAGCCCTTCCTTAGCTACTAATCAGGAGTATCCCCTAGATCTGCACTCACACACACACCATCAAGATTTGAGTGACTCATAATCCACACAAGTCACCCCTATAGATCAAACTCACATTCGGCCATTCACTTAAACCACAATCGAGTTGAGTACACTTACCCTTGCTAACGATCCTACCACGCTTGCGATCCTTGAACCTTATCCTTTTTATCACAGAGTTAACGACAGGACAGTTACATAACCTTTCAACTTTTAGCAAAACGTACAAAAGAGGTTAACCGAATACTTACGAAATCCCCTTTCGATCCTGCAACCTAGATAGCTATTAACTAGATTCGGCTTTCAACACTTGACTGAGAGTAGGTAACAACCGATTTGTGATGGAGGAACAACCACCAAGATTCAGAACTATTAGGAATTCCGGCAAGAGAAAAGATGGTGGTAATTTGGCTGTAGAAGAGTTTGGCTATGAGGGAATTCGGTACAAAAGAATTCAGCTTTAGGAGATTTCGGCAATGGGAGAGTTTGGCTATGGGAGGAACCGATTGAGGGGAAGAAAAGAAAGAAAAAGATTGGAAAATTCGGCATTACCTAGGACCCCAGATTCAGCACTCACACATTTATATAGCCTATAGGCGAAACTTAGCCACCCCTAATGTCCAATTCGGCAGCACTTCATCCACTGCTCATCTCCTAATTTTTCTCCATGACATCTCCCTTATCCTTCTCCTAAATTCTCTCTACTGATCACTTCTCCTTAGAGTCCCTCTACACACCACTTCCAGCCTTCTAGAAGCCTAAAATTAAACTCCAAAATAAAACTAAGCTAGCACTCGAACCTCAGACCTCCCTGCATGCATATGTCGCCACCTCTCTACACCCTAGTGGCGTCACTTAGCCACTTCAACATAGGCTTCTTTGTGCCATTTTTCACTTATTTTTATTTAAAAGCCTACTACTCACAACCCTGATTCCTTAACTAATTAAATTAAGAATCCTCCACCACAAAACTCGAACCCAGAGCTTCTCCAACACACTCCAAATTCATTACACCTTTAAAGCTGTCATGTCATTTGTCATTTCCTGGCTCACTTAAAAATTTTATGAGACCCAAAGCCCAATAGGCCCAATTCTTCTAGGCCCAAATTTGGGGCGTTACAGGAGGTAATCCTAGCAATTCTTTAGGAAATACGTCAGAAAACTCACAAACAACTGGCACAGATTCAACTTTCTTTTCTGTCACTTTCGTATCAATCACATACGTAAGTTAAGCTTCACATCCCTTTTTCACATAATTCAGAGCTCTCATCGAAGATATTACGGCCGGTAACCCATTTAAATCACTGGACTCAATCCGTATTATTTCATTATTCTGACATCTCAAATCAATAGTCTTCCATTTGCAATTTACTACAGCATCATGCAATGTTAGCCAATCCATACCCAGAATTATATCAAACTCATCAAAGGGTAATTGTAACACCCCTTACCCGTATTCCACACCGGAACCAGGTACGAGGCATTACCGGACTTAACTTACTCAAACATACAACATCGGGCCACAAAATTTCTTTTCAACTTAAAACTTCACACTCAAAATCATAACGTCCCTCTTATAGGTCTACGAGACTCTAAACTTTCTTACAGAGTAGTTCAGGACTGAACCGGAAACTTTCGAACACTAAGAAAAATTTTACACAAAGCAGGGCCACACGCCCGTGTGGAGAGGAACACGTCCATATGGGCAAGCCGTGTGGTCACACACACCCATGTCCCTAGTCCGTGTGGATTTTATTTTTCATTTTGAACCTACAGGGGTTTTCACAAGGCCTGACACACACCCGTGTCCTTAAACCTTGTGGCGAATTAAATTCCCAATTTCAGGTGCAGACCTCACACGGCCTGGGTACATGCCCATGCTCTATGGCCGTGTCTTTCACACGGTTATGACACACGGCCGTGTCTCAACCCGTGTGTTTACTACTGGGTATTCTGACTTGCCAACCTAGCATGCAGGAGGACACACGGCCTATCAACACGCCCATAGGGCTGATCGTGTGTCACACATGGCCTAGACACACGCCCGTGTGTCTACCGGTGTAGACAATTGTAAGGCTATCTACCAAGCCAATTGCCACCCTACAAAACCACCAACTTATACCATTTCAATGCAACATACATCATAACCATAAGGCACTTCTAATACCCAAAATCAAGACGTCTACACATAGGTTTACACTACATTCATCATGTGTATACCTTACTCATTACTCATCCCATCACACAAGCTTGCACTTCATGAACTTCATCATCATTGAATATATAGACTTGTCAAGTATTGACCAATTTCCAATGACTATTTACAAAATGAATTTAATGACATTAATAGCCACACATTGGCTAACAAATATGACATAACACAAAATAACCAAGTTCCTATACATGCCATACTCAAAATGAATCAAACTTTGCTATACCAAAGAGAAGTTAATATTATGATCCGAACTCCGACGTCCTACGATCCTCGAGCTAGCTTGGCGATACTACAAGGAAAAAGGAAATGAGAGGGGTAAGCATAAAGCTAAGTAAGTTTGCATGAAATATATAACAACATAAAAGCTCATGATGATATCCATTCATCACACTAAATAATACGCAAGTTCTCAAACACATCAACATAACTTACTCTTGCTTACTCTTACCAAATCACATATCACATTTTGCATTCATTACTCGTAAGTTATTCATGGGTACCTGTATCACTTCATCACATAACTTTAGCACTTTTATTCTCTTGAACATAGACTTAGCTCTTTGCTATCTTTGACATAAACTTAGTTCTTTACCCGTTGATCTACTTGGAATATCGAAGGATACTCAATCTCATCATACATGTAACACGATGCCAATGCCATATCCCAAATATGGTCTTACATGGGATCACATCTCGATGCCGATGCCATATCCCATATATGGTGTTACACGGGATTTCATATCTTGATGTCGATGCCATATCCCAGACATGATCTTACACGAGATCTCCATTTGGTGCCGAGGCCATGTCCTAGACATGGTCTAATATGGGACCTTTTTTGTCTCATGTTGTGAAAAAGGTATCCTTGCTATTCCTAATGTTCAACCGGGTCTTCAAATTTACATAATTTCATTATACTTTCATCGAGGCATCATTAATTAATTTCATAGAAATATTATACATTTCTCATGATATCAAGCAATTAAGAATATAATAGCATTATGTAGCTTTAATTTCACACCAACTTACCTTGGTACCAAAATATATGTGGAATTGTTCAATTTAGTCCACGACTTTGTCCTTTCCTCGGTTTCGGTCCGGGCTTCGTGTTTCTTGATCTATAATAACAATTTCACTTTTTTAATAACCACATTGACTAAATTAACCCATGAATCATACTTTGGAAAAATTTAAGATTTTGCCCCTAATCTTTTACAAATTTACAATTTTTCCCCTAGGCTCGTAAATTGATTCTAATCAAATTTCCTCCTTTAACAAGCCTAAATGAACATTTATTACTCTAATAACAACTCAAAATATCAATTATTTCACACATTTACCACCTATTTACAACCTTTACAAAAAAGGTCCTTTTAGGTGTTTTCATGGGGACCCCCTTTCACAAAAGTTGTTCATTTAACAACTAAGATTCATTTTCTTCCATAAAATTTTAGAAATCCAC
The DNA here is from genome assembly GCA_025698515.1 of Gossypium sturtianum. NCBI lineage: Eukaryota > Viridiplantae > Streptophyta > Magnoliopsida > Malvales > Malvaceae > Gossypium > Gossypium sturtianum. Next base: position 64,469,003 of record CM046946.1, on the reverse strand, counting down.
ATGAATAATCACATGGAAAACCCCTAGAATCTTAACCATTTTGAAAAATAGTCTCCACATTAGCTAGATCATGCTACAAGGGTCCCAAAAGTACAAAAATTATCAAGAAAGACCACCAAAATCACTTAATTCCAAGGGTGAGAAGTTGCTGAAAATTTTAGGCTCCCAAAACCCCTCTTTTGCTGATATTTTCAGTTGAAGAAGATGAATGAATAGGGTGATATCATCTTTTTCTTTATTTCATCAATTTAATCCACCTAATCCAATAATTTTGACCAAATTTGACATTGTTTGTCCCCTATGGCCAGCTAGCCCTATTTCTAAGGGTCTTATAGCACATTAAAGACCTCCAATTTAATAATCTATAGCTATTAGGCACCTTTAGCGTGTAGGAAAACACTTTCGCACTTTATGCGATTTAATCCTTTTTCGCAATTAAGCATGCAATCACTAAAATTAATGCACCAAAATTTTCATGTACTACTATAATCATGCTATAAAACATAAATTAATATTAAAAATAATTTCTCCAACCTCGGATTGGTGGTTCCAAAACCACTATTCTGACTAGCCCCAAAATCGAGCTGTTACAATTCTCCCCCCTTAGGGATTTTCGCCCCCAAAAATCTTACGGTAAAAAGGTTGGGATATTGGTTTCTCATAGCCTCCTCAGGATCCCATGTAGCCTCTTCCACCCCATGTCTTTACCATAGTACTTTCACAAGGGCTATACTTTTATGTCTTAACTTTTTGACTTCTCGTGCAAAAATCTTAACCGGCTCTTCGCCATAAGTCATGTCCGGTTGAATTTCTACCTCTGTTGGTACATGATCATTATTTTCGCGATGTCAAAGTCTTTAAATTTATAAAAAGAATGATCGAACCTGGAAACTAACTATGACAACGATTTGAGGCAAGCACACCTATCAAATAGTAGTATAGCTTAGGCAAGATCGGATTGTCGAACCCAAAGAACCAAAAGTACTAATACTAACTTTCTTTTTATTATCTAGCCTAAAATAATTGAAGTTGTTATTTAATCTAAATTTAACTAACTACTAAGCTAAAGACGCAAAGACAAAAAGAATGAATTGGGGAAATACCGTTGGAAAAACTCAGTTGATTAAGACGATACCCTTAGGAAGAATCCACCTAGACTTCACTTGTTATCTAACTCTGAACCAGACGATTTATTCATTTGACTTGATCCGTAAGACTCCCTAATGTATTTTAAACACTCTCTCGAAGCGAATAACGCCTAACCCTTGGTTGATTAATTGAAATATCTTTCTAATTAAAACCCTTAGAATTGCATTAACTCGATCTATGGACTCCCATATTAGGTTTCACCCTAATTTGGCAAAATCTCGTCACCTTATCTCTAGGCGCACGATCAACTCCGTTTAATTATGCTAGATCTACTCTTAAGTAGGGACTTTTCCTCCTCCACCTAAACACATCAAACTTAAATCAATATCCCAGAAATATCGACACAAGAATTAAGAACACATAATTAAGAACAAGTCAAATATTTATCATATAGTTCAGCAAACGATAACAAGATTCATCTAAGTTTCATCCCCCTCAGGTATCTAAGGGTTTAGTTCATAACAATAAAAGAAAACATCTCAGAAGAAAATATAAAACAAAACATAAGAAATCCCTAAAACCCCCTGAAGGAATTGAAGGAGAGATCCGCCGTCTTGAGTAGAATTTCGGCTTCTTGAGATGGATCAACTGGCTATCTTCGAGTGTTTCCCACAAATCTGACCTTTTCGGCTCGGCTCCTTGGCCTAGCTCACCGCCCACTTCTAGGTTATACTTAGGGGGTTTATATAGGCTTTTAAAATAGGTTTTTTTGCCCTTAAGTATCATTTTCCGAGTGAAATTGCTCTTCTCTACGGCAGGGACACGGCCATGGCACACGCCCGTGTGAATCGTCTTTAGGCCGTGTTTAGACTTTTAATGAGGTGAAACCCCCGTGTAAATCGTGATCAGGTCGTGTTCTAGTCTATCAAGGAGACACGGCCGTGTTGGCTCATTTCGAGGCCGTGTCGATTTTCACTTTGGCCTGATTTGGTCTGTTTTAAGCCTGTTTCTCGTTCTTTCCATCCTCTGGTGCTTTCCTGAGTATAAAACATGAAAAGAAAGGATTAAGAGCACCTTTTTACATAAATCAAAGGATAAATCATCCAAAAGTATGCTAAATGTGGGATTAAAATATGTTACTTTTACGGTTTATCACATACCCCCACACTTAAGCTTTTGCTTTTCCTTAGGCAAAATTCTCAACTTACAATGAAAACAAACTTTCCATGATTCAATAGTCCTATCAACAATGTCTCATCATAATTCATAAATAATTTATACATGGATAATTTAACTCAAAGAGTCCTAAAGATTCAAACAATATAAGTCATACATTTGTAGCACAAAACATAGGTGTTTCCCCTCATCTAAATAATTACCTCTGATCCAAAACCTACAACGATTGACATCCTCACAAAAGATTCACTCAAATCACTCGAAGTGTTTAAGGTTCAGAGTTAAGCACTCAAATGTCAAACCTGAAAAGTTAATCCCATAGGCTTGCATGAAAATCAATTCTCCACCACTGTAATATGAGATGATGCACAAATCAAAAGGTCTTTGAAAGGGTTGTAACGGGGCTTGGGTTAAGGTGTGGATAAAGGCTGAATTAGAGGGTTAGAATCGAGATCGACCTGAAAAATTACCTAACTAGAAACAACGAACTGAAAAATAAATAATTACATGAATTGAATCTTTGAAACTAATAATACAAGCTTCTTCTTCAATAAATAGACATTAACTGTACAAGCTCGCTTTTCATCATACTAATACTGAATATACTTCAATTTTTTTTAAGAACAAATAATCAAATATTTACAATAATAAGAAAGTACTTTAACAACTAAAATATAGAACATAGTTAGGCAACTACTCAAAATCAAATCTCGACAAAAAGGGTAGTCAAGAAGAATGGTGATAACAAATACAAAGGGTTTTGGGTTAATATTAGTGGGTGAGTCAATAAAAAGGGTTGTTAGGATCAAAGGGGTTCACTAGGGGTTAATTATGAAGGTAGGCTTTTTATGGAGTAAGTGGGTTAAATCCTAGGTGCCTTTATCATTTCTGTATATCAAGTCAAAGATGTGGTCTCAACATGTATAATCGATGCAAGTTCTAGAATAACAGTTCAATGTTGACACACTCATAATCAAGAAGTGAGCATGAAAAAGGATATATGCTCTTATAAGGCACAAAATCTCACAAAAAATTATGGGTATTTTGATATCAACCTTGTAAATTTCGAATTTCAAAGTAATATTCAAATTCAGGTTAACAACCTAGAAAAAAAATTTAATACCGAAAAATAGACTTATCATGCTTGATTCTCTAGTATCTTAGAATTTAATTATCAATGCACAATTATCAATGACTTAATCTAAAACATATCAATAAAAATCATCAATCATGGGAATTTCATTCTAATGATAATATGAGAAATTTACTTTAAGACAAGGCATAATTCAGGGATTTGAGAAGAATTCAAAAAGTTTGGCACCTAATTTAAGGAATTTGAGAATAATGAAATAAATTAGGCACCTTTTTCGACCTTTTTAGGTTGTTCACCCCCCCACACTTAAGATGTACATTGCCCTCAATGTACAAAGATATATATATATATATATAGACAATTAAGTATAAATTCAAAAGATATGGAGAGAAGTGAAACTCCCTGAATGATGGATGAAATCCTTGGAGGGTGTGGAAAATACTTTGGAATTTCAGCCCGAGCTGGATTTGGGATGGTCATGGTGTGGTGGTTTCCCACTATTGCTGCGCTAGATGAAGAAATTGGGTAGCTCATGGAGGATTAGCCAGGAATTATTAAGACACATTTAAAATAAACTAAATATATAATTAAAGACAAGAAAAAAAAAGAGAAAGAAAATAGAAACTAAAATAAAATTAAAAGAAAATATGGGTGGACTGAGGGGTCCTTATTGTTGGATGGTTCGCGAGGTGGGTGTGACCTCTAAGGCTGCGGAGGTGCTGGCGGTGGCGAAAGTGGTGTGATTCCCAAGCAGCCTGAAGAACCTGACACTAAGACACTAAATTAAAATAAACTAAATTAAGCATAAGATAGTCGAAGAGAAGGAAAATAAAGGAGAAGATAAAAGTAAAAGAAAAAATAAATGGTCTCAAAGACCCTTGGCTTGGCGAGTGATTGAAGCAGCCGGCATGAACTTATATAGATCGGTCTCCTTGAGAAAATTGTGCTTGATTCCTTCCGCTTCTTCGGCATTTGGTGTAGCTCAAGGGTTTTGGGAATGTATTGGAGAAGAAACGTAGGGAGAGGGTTGAGAAAGAAAAGAAAAACTAAATGGGCTGAATGGGTGAGAAGAGGGAGGGGTGGGTGGTTTAAACAGAATTCTCGAGTCAGGTACATTCTCACGCCCGTGTACCATGGGCGTGTTAATTCAGACGGCTGCCTCGCACGGCCGTGTTATGCATCGTATTGTTTCTCCCACGCCCATGTTCTGATTGCCACGCCCGTTGGTGATAAGTAAGTGTCGTCCACGGCCGCGTCGCACGGCCGTGGCATTTTGTCAGTGCCCGTGGGGTAGTGGTTGGAGTCCGTGACTTGAAGATTTGATTCTTTCTAACTTGTACCTCTTCTGCCATTGTCAGTATAGAGATTTTGTACCGTTAGTGCTCGGGTTGTCTCCCGAGAAGCGCTCGTTTAAAGTCTTAAGCTAGACTTACCTCTCGTTTGCATCATCATGGTGGTTTGAGGAGTTGAAAGTCCTTCCTCATGCTATCGATTTCATTATCATGATAGAGTTTAAGTCGAGATGCATTTATATTGAAAGTACCAAAAATGGGATTACTTATCTCAACTGTTTCGTATGGGAAAACACTGGTTACCCTAAAATGGATTTCTTTGTTTGTGTTAGGGTCAGGAGGAGATATTCGAGGGTCTTCTTTATCTAATAATATTTGATCTCCGATTTTGAATTTGTCTACTTCGTGGAATGGCTCTGGTTCAGCTTTGTCTATCCCTATTTTTTCCTTGAAATGCATCTTCCACTCGTCTAGATCATTGATCTGAATCCTTCGTTCCTCATGAGTTATTTCTTTGTTGGCACAGGGTATAGGATCAGGTTCAGTTGTATTCTTTCCTGGTGTATCCTGAAAAGAAGGTTTAACCGAATGGTTATCAATTGAATTTATTTTCTCACCTAGATTACTCGATGTTCTAGCCGAATCGAGAGCTTGGAGAGTGACTGTCTCATTACCTACACGAAGTATTAGTTCTCCTGCATCAATGTCAATTTTAATCTTGCCAGTTGCTAAAAATGGTCTTCCTAAGATTAGGGGGATACTATTGTCCTCATCCATGTCTAAAACGACAAAGTCTACTGGAAATACGAATTTATCAATCTTTATGAGTACATCTTCGATTATACCCCTAGAAATTCTAACCGTTTTATCAGCTAATTGAATGCTCATCCTAGTTTGTTTGGGTTTCCCTAGACCTAGTTGTTTAAAAAATTTATAAGTCGTGACATTTATGCTTGCCCCTAAATCAGCTAACGCATTATCAATAGATAAACTACCAATTAAGCATGGAATTGTAAAACCCCCTGGATCTTTTAATTTCCGTGGTAGTTTATTTTGCAAGACTGCCGAGCACATTGCGTTTAGTTCCACGTGTGATGCCTCGTCTATCCTTCGTTTGTTCGTCAAAAGCTCTTTTAAAAATTTTCTAGAATCTGGCATCTGTGAAAGAGCTTCAAGTAACGGTAAGTTAATATGTAATTTCTTTAAAAGTTTAAGAAACTTACCGAACTGTTCCTCTGTGTCGTCTCTCCTTAATGCTTCGGGATATGGTATGCGAGGTTGGTACTCTTTGATTACCGGTTTTGGCTTATTATTACTTACCTCAACCTTACCTTCTTTGATCACATTCTCTTGCCTTGAATTGGGATCGTCTAACCCTTCACTTTCTTGAGCTGTTATGGCTTGAATTTTCTCCTTTGGGTTAATCTCAGTGTTGCTTGGTAGACGCCCTTGCGGTCGTTCGGAAAGTAACTTTGCAAGTTGTCCAACTGACTTAGTAAGTTCCCCAACTTGATTCTCGATCCCTTTGATCGATGCTTGTTGATCATGAAGCATTGTCTCAGTTTTTTGGAGACGGGTATCTGTGGCTGGCATGAATTTTGTCAGCATCTCTTCAAGGTTCGGCTTCTTCTCCTATGGATAGGCCTGATTTTGGAAATTTTGAGGAGGTTGTTGTCTTTGATTTCCTTGATTTCCTTGACCTCCCCATGGAAAATTTGGGTGGTTCCTCCAACCTGGATTATAATTATTACTATAAGGATTATTATTAGGTCTGAAATTGTTACCTATATAGTTCATCTGTTCGCTCTCTGTGCCCGGTTGGTAGGGTGGGTCCTCAAGATTTGCCACACTTCCACTTGCGTCGTACTGCATCACTGGATGTACCTGTGAAGAACACAAACCATCAAGCTTTTTATTCACCATCTCTACTTGGTTTGATAGCATGGTTACTGCATCGAGGTTGAAAACTCTGACTGTTTTTGTTCACCTTGTCCTTGTAACTTGCCACTAATAGTTATTCAGTGACATCTCCTCTATGAATTCGTAGGCTGCTTTAGGAGTTTTGTTGTTTAGGGTTCCACCAGCGACTGAATCAATTAGTTGCCTCGTTGAGGGGTTCACACCATTGTAGAAAGTTTGGACTTGAAGCCACAAAGGTAATCCGTGGTGTGGGCACCTCCTCAAGAGATCCTTGTATCTCTCCCATGCGTCGTACAAAGTTTCTAAATCCATCTGCACAAAAGAAGAGATATCATTCCTTAATTTGGCCGTTTTGGCCGGCGGATAATATTTTAATAAAAATTTTTTGATCATTTGATCCCATGTGGTGATTGACCCTCGTGGTAACGAGTTTAACCACTTTTTGGCTTTATTCCTTAATGAAAAGGGAAATAACCGAAGCCGTATGGCATCATCAAAAACGCCATTTATTTTGAAAGTATCACAAAACTCTAGAAAATTAGCTATATGAGTATTTGGGTCTTCGTCCTGCAAACCATCAAATTGAACAAATTGTTGAATCATTTGTATAGTGTTAGGCTTTAATTCAAAATTATTAGCAGTTATAGCAGGCCTAACAATACTCGATTCGGCTCCTGTTAAATGTGGTTTAGCATAATCAAACATAGTACGAGGAGCATTATTTTCTCCCACATCTTGTGGTGGTGGATTATTCTCATCCATCCCTTCAGTAGGATTGGATTCGTCTTGTTGCTCTTCTTCTCGGTAATTTAGGGCTCGCCTGATTTCTCTGTGATTTCTGCGAGAGGTAGCTTCAATATCACTTTCGTGTACTAAAGGTCCTCTCGGGTTCCTTCTAGTCATAAATTATAGGTAACTGCTAGGAAAAAGAAAGAAAGAAAATTAGAAGAGTTAAAACTAAGGTAAAAATAAAAATAAAAATAAAAGTAAATAAAAAATAAAAAATAATAAAAATGGCTAAAGTAATAAAAATAGAGCTTTCTTAATATTTTAATTCCCCGGCAACGGCGCCAAAAACTTGATCATTGTTTTCGCGATGTCAAAGTCTTAAAATTTATAAAAATAATGATCGAACCTAGAAACTAACTATGACAATGATTTTAGGAAAGCGCAACTATCGAACAGTAGTATAGCTTAGGCAAGACCGGATTGTCGAACCCAAAGGAACCAAAAGTACTAATACTAACTTTCTCTTTATTATCTAGCCTAAAATAAGTGAAGTTGTTATTTAATCTAAATTTAACTAACTACTAAGCTAAAGACGCTAAGACAAAAAGAATGAATTAGGGAAATACTGTTGGAAAAACTCAGTTGATTAAGACGATACCCTTAGGAAGAATCCACCTAGACTTCACTTGTTATCTAACTCTGAACCAGACGATTTATTCACTTGACTTGATTCGTAAGACTCCCTAATGTATATTAAACCCTCTCTCGAAGCGAATAACGTCTAACCTTAGGTTGATTAATTGAAATCTCTTTCTAATTAAAACCCCTAGAATTGCATTAACTCGATCTATGGACTCCCATATTAGGTTTCACCCTAATCCGGCAAAATCTCGTCACCCTATCTCTAGGCACGCGATCAACTCCGTTTAATTATGCTAGATCTACTCTTAAGCAGGGACTTTTGCTCCTCCACCTAAGCACATCAAACTTGAATCAATATCCCAGAAATATCAACACAAGAATTAAGAACACATAATTAAGAACAAGTCAAATATTTATCATATAGTTCATCAAACGATAACAAGATTCATCCAAGTTTCATCCCCCTCAGGTATCTGAGGGTTTAGTTCATAACAATAAAAGAAAACATCTCAGAAGAAAAGATAAAACAAAACATAAGAATTCCCTAAAACCTTCTGAAGGAATTAAAGGGGAGATCCAGCGTCTTGAGTAGAATTCCGGCATCTTGAGATGGATCAACTGGCTATCTTCGAGTGTTTCCCACAAATCTGACCTTTTCGGCTCGGCTCCTTGGCCTAGCTCACCGCCCCCTTCTAGGTTATACTTAGGGTGTTTATATAGGCTTTTGAAATAGGTTTCTTTGCCCCTAAGTATCCTTTTTCGAGTGAAATTGCTCTTCTCTGTGGCAGGGACACGACCATGGTACACGCCCGTGTGAATCGTCTTTAGGCCGTGTTCAGACTTTTAATGAGGTGACACGCCCGTGTAAATCGTGATCAGGCCGATTTCTAGTCTATCAAAGAGACACGGCCGTGTTGGCTCATTTCGAGGCCGTGTCAATTTTCACTTTGGCCCGATTTGGTCCGTTTTAAGCCCGTTTCTCGTTCTTTCCATCCTTCGGTGCTTTCCTGAGTATAAAACATGAAAAGAAAGGATTAAGAGCACCTTTTTGCATAAATCAAGGGATAAATCATCCAAAAGTATGCTAAATGTGGGATTAAAATATGTTACTTTTACGGTTTATCAGTACAATTACATGCGAAGGATCTGATCGGTAACATCATAACATAGACACGTGAAACACATCATGGATCTTTTCCAACTCAGACGAAAAAGCCAATCGATAGGCTACCAACTCTGTAACAGCCCGACTTAGGGGCTAGTTGGAGTAGTGGTGCGAGACCACAAATCTGAAGTAAAAATATGTGTTTAAATTATTTTACAAGTCTTATGAAGTATTTGCATGATTATGTGAAAGTCACATGAAGAAATTTTATTAATTAGTGAATAAATTGTCCAATAGGACTAAATTGAAAAGAATAGAAAATAGGAGATTCTAGAAGATTCATGTATGAAATTGAATTATGAAAATCACTAGAGGTCCTTATTTAGCAATTAGACCATTACATTTGATGATTGACAAAAATGGACATGGTAAGGAAAAAATCCTAAGAAAGGATCATTAAGGGCATTTTTGTCCTTTGGTAAATAAAAGAATTAAAAGGGGAAAAGAACACAAAATTCATGTCCATCTTCAACCCTTGTGCCGAAAATTTGAGGAGAATCCATAGCTAGGGCTTTGATCATTTTCAAGCTCAAAGTAAGTGCATCCTAGCCCGGTTTTTGATGTTCTTCTTATTTTTGAAACCCTCGTAGCTCGGTTTAGCTATTTCTAGCTATATTTTGAGCTAGGGTTTATGTTAAAAAAATTACCCATGTATGACATGCATGTATTTTGATGTTTTATAGAAGAATATGAAAGTTTGATGTATGATAAACATCTTTTTCTAAGTGATTTTCATGAAAGATGCATAAAAAGGACAAAATTGTAAAGTTATAAAAATGGTCATACATAAGTAAAATAATAGGAATTGAAAGATGCCATGGTTGAGGAAATGATTCGGCTAGGCTTGAAATGCAAGAAAGATGAATGAAAATTATTTTATGAGCTTAGGGGTAAAAGTGTAATTATGTAAAAGTTTAGGGGCAAAATCATAATTTTTCCAAAATATGAATTATGAGTCGATTTAGTCAATGCATGTGTTTAACAAGAGAAATTTATTATTATAGATCAAGAAACACGAAGCCCGGATCAAAATCGAGGTAAGAAAAAAATCGAGGACTAAATCGAGCATTGAGGCACGTTTTGAAAATCGAGGTAAGTTTGTATGAAATTAAAGTTCTATAATGTTACGATGTTTGAAATTGTTCAATATTATGGTATTGTAAATCATTCCTATGAAAATCGAACAATGAAGCCTCAATAAGGAAATGTTGAGAACAAGTTGAGATAAAGTCCCGGATTAAGTTCCAGATTGAGGATGATATTATGTGTTGTATTCATATGAGATAAGGAAGGTCCTGTATAAGACCATGTCTGGGACATGGCTTCGGCACCGAAGAATGATCTCATGTAAGACCATATGTGGGATATGGCATCGACATCTATGTACGATCTCGTATAAGACCACGTCTGGGACATGGCATTGACATCGAGTTATGAGATCCCGTATAAGACCATATCTGGGATATGGCATCGGCACCAAGGAATGATCCCATGTAAGACCATATTCGGGATATGGCATTGGCATCAAAACTTATGCATGTTAAGTTCGAATAATTCATGATGATCCGATTTATTCATAAGCAAAAGAGTTAAGTATGTGAGTTGGCCTAGATCCAAGTCTATTTACGGATGGCCTTGAGTAATGTTCATGGTATGGATGATAGAGATGTGAGTTTATGGTTATGTTAGCAAATGTGCTAAACTACATGAATCAGTGATACAGGTAACATGAGTAAGTAAAAGTTACCAGATCATATTGACATGAGATGGGTAAGAGTAAGTAAGAATAAGTGTGAATATGTATGAGTAAGAACTTTTATTCATTGAGACTATGTTGTCATTGTTTCATGATATGATTAATTATAGTTTGAGTAAATATGTTATCCTAAAATTTCATACAGACTTACTAAGCTATATGCTTACCCCTCTCTTTTCCCTTTTCCTTGTAGTTACACCAAGTTAGCTCGGGAATCAGAACGTCGGAGTTCGGAATCACACTATCAACCGCTCTTTTGGTATAGTAAAGTTAATTCATTTTAAGTATGGCATGTATAGGAAGTTGGGTATCCTATGTTATAACATGTTTAAGGGCCAAAGTGTTGGCTATCAATGGTTTACATTTATTTTGTAAAGGGTCATTATGAAGTGGCCATAATTGTTAAGTTTAAGTTATAATAATTATGAGTATAATTAAGTGAATGTTCATGCAAGTTATCGAGTATGGTTATTGTTGGGATGAATGTTAGTTTAAAGATTTTCATAGCTTAATATTACTATGTTTTGTGTTAATTGAGACTATAAGAATGAGTCTTTGTTTCAGGGTGGCAAAAAGGCTTGGAAAATAGCCTATAGTTGTCCACACGGGTAGACACACGGGCGTGTGTCTAGGCCGTGTGTGACACACGGTTAACCCATATAAGCGTGTTGATAGGCCGTGTGTCCCCTGCACTTAATTACGAGAATATGGTTTGTCACACGGGTCAGCACACGGGCGTGTGCCTTGGCCGTGTGACATTAAGGGTCTGATGATGTCATAGTCAAAAAGCTCCACGGGTAAGAGACACGGGCGTGTCTAGGCCGTGTGAAGGACACGGGTTATAGGCACAGGCGTGTGATCAGACATGTGAAATAAGTCAGTGTCGACCACGGGTGTCGAGCACGAGCATGTCTCAAGAGCACACGGGCGTGTCCCTTGGACCACACGGGCGTGTGGCCCCTGTCCAAGTAAAAAATTTCAAAGAGCATTTAAGTTTCCGGTTGAACTTCGAAAACTTTTGGGTGTATGTTTAAGGTCTCGAGGGCTCATTATATGCATGTTATGATTAAGAAAGAAAGGTTTTAAGTTGAAACGAAATTTTATAGCCCGTAATTACGTGTTCAAGCTAAACCAAGCATGGTAATGCCTAGTATCCAGTCCCGATGTTGGGCATGGGTAAGGGGTGTTACAGGCCCTATCCTTTCGGTAATCTCATACGATCTGATAAAGCGCGGACTCCATTTGCCTTTCCGGCCAAATCTAAGAACTTTCTTCCATGGTGATACTTTTAGAAACACTTTATCACCGACTTGAAACTCAATCTCTTTTTGTTTCAAGTCCGCGTAGGACTTTTGTCTATCCGAAGCAGCTTTTAAATACTCACATATCACTTTTACTTTCTCTTCAGTTTCTTTGACCAAATCGACCCTGTGAATTTGATTCTCTATGAGTTCTATTCAATACAAAGGTGTTCGGCACTTACGCCCATACAATGCCTCATAAGGTGCTATTTTCAAACTCGACTGAAAGGTGTTATTGTAGGCGAATTCCACTAACGGTAAGTATTTCTCCCAATTACTTTGGAATTCCAAAACACAACATCGAAGCATGTCTTCAAGTATATGTATTACCCTCTCCGACTGCCCATCGGTTTGCGGATGAAAAGCTATACTAAAACTCAACTTTGTGCCCAAGGCTTCTTGGAACTTTTTCAAAAACCGTGATGTAAATCTCGGATCTCTATCCGAAATAATCGACAACGAAACTCCGTGTAATCTCACAATTTATGACACATACAAATCCGCAAACTTATTAAGTGAATAATCAATGCGTACCGGTATAAAGTGAACCGACTTTGTAAGTCTATCAACTACAACCCATACGGAATCATTCTTTTTTGGTGTCAACAGCAAACCTGTCACAAAGTCCATAGTAATACGGTCCCATTTCCACTCGGGAACCATAATAGGCTGAAGTAAACCCGAAGGTACTTGGTGTTCAGCCTTCACTTGTTCACAAATTAGGCATATCGATATATACTCTAAAATATCTTTCTTCATACTCGGCCACCAATACCATTTTCTCAAGTCATTATACATTTTTGTGCTGCCTGGATGTACCGATAAATGTCCACTATGTGCTTCGTGCAAAATTTTTCGAAAAAGCTCATCATCTCTGGGTACACAGACCCTATCTCAAAACATCAGACATCTTTCAGAATTAATCCGAAAATCTGACTCAGCACCCGACTCGCATTGAACTCTCTTGGCCTGTAAATTACTGTCGCCTTTTTGAGCTTCACAAATCTCGTGGAGAAACATCGGTCTAGCTCACAACTCAGCTAGAATAGAACCATCACTTGATAAAACCATCCGTGTATTCATGGCTCTCAATGCAAACAAGGATTTCCTACTCAAGGCATCAGCGACCACATTCGCCTTTCCCAGGTGGTAGTCAATCACTAACTCGTAGTCCTTTATCAGCTCTAACCATCTTCGTTGCCTCAGGTTCAACTCTTTTTGGGTCATTAAGTACTTTAGGCTCTTATGATCAGTAAATATCCGGCATTTTTCACCATACAAATGGTGTCTCCATATCTTTAGTGCAAATACAATAGCGACTAACTCAAAATCATGTGTCGGGTAATTCTTCTCATGCAGCTTTAACTGTCAAGAGGCATATGCTATCACCTTGCCCTCTTGCATGAGTACACAACCCAATCCATTTAAGGATGCATCACTATAGACCACAAATTCTTTTCGTGGTTCTGGTTGTACTAGAACTGGAGCCTCGGTTAACAATGCCTCCAGTTTCTCAAAACTCTGTTGGCACTTTTCTGTCCACTCAAACTTCACATCTTTTTGTAGTAGCCTTGTCATCGGAATAGCTATCATGGAAAATCCTTTGACAAACCGTCGGTAATAGCCAGCTAGGCCCAGAAAACTCCTAACCTCGGTTACATTCCTCGGCGATTTCCATTCAACAATCGCTGAAATCTTACTCGGGTCAACTCGAATACCGTCACCTGAAACAATGTGCCCCAAAAATCTGACTTCCTTAAGCCAGAATTCACTTTTACTAAACTTGGCCTATAACTGTTTATCTCTCAATGTTTGTAGAACCGTTATCAAGTGCTCCGCATGCTCATTCTCACCACGAGAGTAAATCAGCATATCATCAATAAAGACTACAATAAATTTGTCCAAATATGGCCGAAAAATACGGTTCATCATATCCATAAACACAGCAGGGGCATTGGTTAAACCGAAAGGCATGACTAAAAATTCATAGTGTCCATACCTTGTTCGAAAGGCAATTTTCGGCACATCTGAGTCTTTGACTCTCAACTGATAATATCCAGACCTTAAGTCTATCTTGGAAAACACTGTGGCTCCCTTCAATTGGTCGAACAAATCATTGATCCTTGGTAAGGGGTATTTGTTCTTTACGGTTACCTTATTAAGCTGCCAGTAATCTATACATAACATCATGGAACCATCTTTCTTTTTCAAAAATAATACGGGAGCACCCCACGGAGAATAACTCGGTCTTGCGAAGCCTTTGTCTGTCAACTCTTGTAACTGTGCCTTCAAATCTTTCAACTCAGTTGGAGCCATTCTTTATGGAGCAATCGATATAGGTGCAGTACCAGGGGCTAACTCAATGCCAAATTCAATCTCTCTAACCGGAGGTAACCCTGGTAATTCTTCTGGAAATACATCTGGGTACTCACACACTATTGGCACTACTTCAATTCTCAACTTAGTCTCTTTGGCATTCATCACAAAATAAAGGTATGCTTCATATCCTTTTCACAAGTATTTCTGAGCCAACATGGAAGAAATCACTACAGGCGATCTGTCTTGCTCATCTGATTCAACACGAAGAATATCCCCATTTTCACATTTTAACTCAATAAATTTCCTTCCACAATTCACTACCACATCATGAATAGTTAACCAATCCATACCAAGGATTACATCAAATTCATCGAACGGCAATAACATAAGATTAGCCAGAAAGTAATGGCCTCTAATCCTCAAAGGGCAATCTTTGAATACTTTATCAACTAACACACATTTGCCTAGGGTATTCGACACTTTTATCACAAATTCTGTAGACTCTACAGGCATTTTCATACTAAAGACTAATTTCATGCAAACATAGGAGTGGGTAGATCTCGGGTCAATTAAAGCAACAACATGAGTATCATGGAGAGAAAATGTACTCGTAATTACATCAGGGGAGGACGCCTCTTCGTGTGCGCGAATGGCATAAGTTCTTGCAGGCACTCTACCCTCAGATCTTACAGCCTGCTCTCTAAGTGTATTCTTACTACTCGTTCCACTTCCCAGATTTCTATGTGGCCTCCCTCTGGTAGTATTTCCCGATCTTGCACTCTGAGATTTCTCTTTCTCATCCATTTCGTGGCAATCTCTAATAAAATGATCTGGGGATCCACACTTGAAACAAGCTCTCTCGCTTGCTCGACACTCCACGGGGTGACGTTTGCCACACTGTGGACATTCCGGTCTTCTTGGTCGAGCGTTGCCAACACTAGCAATCAAAGTGGTCTGAGCTTTAGACCCCGAGTACTGTCTACCCTTACTTTTGTTTGAAAACCCAGCTGAAGTAGCTGATCGAGTAGTAAACTATCTTGATTTCTTAGATGAGGATTGAAATGACTTGCCCAACTGTCTTTTCCTCGAGTCACGAGACTCAATTTCTACCTTTTTTTCCTCTTTGGCCAACTCCTCGGCCTTGCAAGCTCTATCTACTAGCAAGATAAATTCCTTTAATTCTAGGACACCAACATACAATCGGATATCCTTATTTAATCCATCTTCAAAGCTTTTGCACATGAAAACCTCGATGGACATGCACTCCCGGGCATATTTACTAAGCCTTACGAACTCACGTTCATATTCAGTTACTATCATTCGTCCTTGCTTTAACTCGAGGAATTACTTTCTCTTCTGATCAATAAATCTTTGGCTAATGTACTTTTTCCGGAACTCTTCTTGGAAAAATTCCCAGTTAACCTTCTCCCTTGGTACCACCGACACAAGGGTGTTCCACCACTGGTAAGCGGAATCTCTTAAGAGAGACACCACACATTTTATGCACTCTTCAGGCGTGCAAGACAACACATCGAATACCCTGATGGTATCCTCAAGCCACAATTTCGCCCTCTTCGGATCATCATCTTTACTAGCTCAAAATTCCTCAGCTCTTTATTTCCGGATTCTATCGACCGGAGGCCTTTCTCTTCTTACCACATATTCAATCATATCTTGGAATGCCCGTTGAACCGTTCGGAATCAATAAGGATACTCGGATAGCTCGTAAAGCTCATACAATGCCAACGTCCCAGACGTGGTCTTACATGTAATTAAATATCGATGCCTCTATCCCAGATAGGGTCTTACACGAAATCATATACGACGCTGATGTCCCAGACATGGTCTTACACGTAAATCTCAAATCGATGCCAACGTCCCAGATGTGGTCTTAAACGATAACTCATATCGGAATCCTATGTCATGACATATGTATCCTAACTATTCCTATGGTTCGTACGGGGCTTTTCGGACGTCATCACATTATCAGAATTTTCTCGGATTTCACATATTCAGCTCCAATAGCCATTCATCATATTTCATCAACATATAAGCAATAATAATTTAATTCAAACACATTTATTTGTATATAGACTTACCTTGTACGGGAAAGAACAGAAACGAATGGTTATTCAACTACTTTCGATTTCCCCCGATCTAATTCTATTTTCTTTGGTTATTGATCTATACACATTCAAATTTAACTCTTTTATTCACCAAATCATTCAATTCAAACCATTTACACATATTTAGGGCATTTTACAAATTAGCTCTCATATTTTCACATTTTAACACTTTAGTCCTCATTTCACAAAATCACAAAATACACATAATTTCCTTATACAAAGGCTTAGCCGAATATTATTTTAGCTCATATAAGCCCACATATTTCATTTATTTCACATTTTAACCCTTCAAATTCTCATTTTCACAATTTAGCCCATAATAATCAAATTCATCAAAAATCCCAATACAAATTACATTTATCTATCATCCAACACTTATTTTCTATCATCAAACCTCACAAAGCTCACATTATCAACAATGGCATAACTCAAAATCATAATCAATTTCATGAATTTAAGCATGGGCTAGCTAGAACACTTAACAACGATCACAAAAACATAAAAATTATAAAAAACCAAACAAAAATAAACCTTTAATCAAGCATGGAAGTAGCTGAATGTTAAAATACAAGAACCCTAGCTTTTATTTCTTCAATTTCGGAAAAACAAAGATGAATGAAGCACTAATTTGATTTTTTATGTTTTATTAATCATCATATAATAACTAGTTTACCAATTTACCCTTGCTTTATAACAATTAAAAATCACTTATTGGATGGTCATTAATGTCAATTAACCTTAATCATGGTCTAATAACAACATAAGGACCTTTCATTTAAGAAGCCATGACAATTCGGTACTTCATCAAGTAGAACACAAATTGTAACAGTCCGGTTTATACCCTAGTTGGAACAGTGGTTTCGGGACCACAAATCTGAGTCAGTAAAATATTTTAATATTATTTTTTGTGTCTGCAGTATATGATTAAGCATGTGCTAATGTTCCGTGAATTAATTCGTCTATTTGTGTGTTTAATTTAAGCAAAGGATTAAATCGCATAAATTGTAAAAGTAGCATTCTATTTGATTAATGGCCTAATTATTGTGGCTTTTAAATGGGGAGGCCTTATGAGGCAATTAAACCATTTTAAAAGTGAGTGGATGGTATTGGACATTAATAGCCTTGAATTTTATATGTTTTAAATGTTATTTCATAAGGTTATTTTTGTAAAAGAATAATTAATGATTTTATAAAAAATGAAACATGAAAAATGGCCATATTCTTATCATCTTGGCTGAATTTCATAAGAAAAGAAAAGAAAGAAGGAAAGCTAGGTTTCGACACACTTTTCGTTTAATTCAAGATCAAGAACAGAAGAAAACAAACTTAGATCGCGGAAAGGTGAAAGTTGTCAAATAATCGAATCCGATCGAATATCCGAATCTGAGGTAAGTCGAGATACAAATAAATGTATTTGAATTGAATTATTTGTGTATATATAAGACTTGAATTGCTATTAATATCCATTGAGATGGAATGTATGGGAAATTCGAGCTTACATATATATCGACAAGGTGTTAAAGTCTGGGAAGTCCTGTTTGAACTTAGGAATAGATAGGAATGCATATGTCATGACATAGGTGTCCGATATTTGATATCATGTAAGACCACGTCTACGATGTTGGCATTGATTCAAGATTTCGTGTAAGACCATGTTTGGGACGTTGGCATCGGTATGAGATTTACGTGTACGACCATGTCTGGGACATTGGCATCGTATTGATTCGTGTAAGACCCTGTCTAAGATAGTGGCATCGATATTTAGTTACGTGTAAGACCACATCTGGGACGTTGGCATTGTACGACTATTCCGAGCACTTTGAGTATCCTATTAGATTCTGAACGGTTCAACAGGCAAGTCCCAGAAATGAATGACTATGTGAATTGTACATCCGTTTTAGGTACGTTGATACATATGCTTTGTATAAGCATGAAAGGTAAGTAAGTACGTGCATTGATACAAAGAAACATCTGAGATATGAGAAAATGAGATACTTGATATATGATGAACTAGTAAGCAATGGCAAATCAAGTGAGCCAAAGAGATTATTTATGTGCTTATAAAGATGAAATGTTAATGAATTCAAATAGCTATTCTTATGAATGATTTATGTTAAGTTTATTTGTATATGGCTTACTAAGCTTTTGGAAAGCTTACTTTGTGTGTGTTTGTTCTGTTTTATAGATCGTTAAAGCTACGAGTGGCTCAGGGACCATCGAGGATCATTACCACACTATCAAACTCAACTTTGGTACTTTTGAATGTGCAAATAGCTAAATATGGCATGTATAGGCTAGTTGTTTTTGTATATGTTTGAAGTGTGTTAATAGCCATGTGATGTGGCTAGATAAATGTTGGTAATATGCATGAATGATTATGATATATGATGCATGTTTTGGTATGGCTTGATAGCAAATGAAATGGTTAAGACCATGGTAAGCATATTGATGCAATATGAGTGTATATGTTTGATAAAAGAAATGGTTTATGAATGGTAAGTTTATTGATGAATAACTAGTACATTATTAATGGTAAGTTGTGATGGATTTTATCATGTAATGTATGTGATTAGTTTGAACTAAATGTCTTATAAGTAGGTGTGATTGTTAAGCTCATAATTGAGTAGAAATGTTGCATAATTTGATATGCTTTGGGTTGCCAAATGTGTATAGGTTGATGCTTGTAAGCGCATGAAAGATTGACCCAAGTGTGGGTGGCATTTTGGCCTTGCAAATGGCCTGTATTTGCCCACATGGTTGAGCACACGGGCGTGTGGCTCGACCGTGTCCCTCATGGTTGAAATTCAAAACAAGTCAGGATCGACCACGGGCTGGACACACGAGCGTGTGACTGGCTGTGTGGTGCAAGTAAGGATCGACCACGGGTGAGGCACACGGGCGTGTCCATAGCCGTGTTGACAGGTCAGTATGTATGCCCTATTTTGACACGGCTGAGACACACGGGCGTGTTGAGGTCGTGGGAGGCGCACGGCCTGCCCACACGGGCGTGTGACCTCTGTAACTTAGAAAAATTTTAAAATTTTTGAGAAATTTCATATGTGTTCGGTTTAGTCCCGACCCTATTCTAAAGCATTATTAAGGTCTCGTTAACCTATAAAAGGGACACTTTGATTGCGTTTGATGAAATGTATTATGAAATGTCTGTAAAAGTTTCTAATTTATCCGGTAATACCTCGTAACCCTAATTCAGCGACGGATACAGGTTAGGGGTGTTACATTTGATTGGTATCAGAGCTACGGTTTAGTCGACTCTCGGAATAACGTAGCGTGTAAGAGTATAGCTATACATGCCATATTTCTGAACTGTGATAGTGTGATGAATCTTGACGTGTAAAATGTATTTTATGTATAGTAATGGATCCCGAAAGAGCCGTAGCTGACGATGTAGAAAGTAATGCGCCTGCTCCCGCTCAAGGGATAGCGCTATCTGATTTGAGACCGGCTACGAGCGGTCAAGAGGGAGAAGCTAAACAAGCTTTCTTCCAGATGATGAGTGAGTGGTTCACTCGGGCCAGGAGAAATAACCCGACTGTTTCACAACCTCCGCCCCCGCTTAATCCCCCTCAGACTTTTGCTATACCTCCGGCTATGAATCTGAATATGTTGAATAAGCCTCCGGTCGACAAAATCCCTAAGTATGGGGCTGAAGAATTCAGGGCTACTAATGATGATGATGCTGAAAAAGCCGAGTTTTGGTTAAAAAACACTATCCGATTATTTGATGAGATGTCTTTGACTCCGGAAGAAAGTATTAAATGTGTTGTATCTTTGTTACGAGACGCGACCTATCAATGGTGGAAAACTTGGATTTCTGTTGTTCCAAAAGAGCGGGTCACATGGGATTTCTTTCAGTTTGAGTTACGGAAGAAATACATTAGTTCGTCAGTGAATATGAACGAGAGTTTGTGAGACTGAGTTAGTATGCCCGAGAATGTGTATCGTCGGAAGCAATAATGTGTAAAAGTTTTGAAGATGGCCTTAATGAAGATATTCGATTGCTAGTTGGTATTCTGGAAATAAAAGAGTTCGTTGTGCTAGTTGACCAAGCGTGCAAAGCTGAGGCACTCGAGAAAGATAAAAGAAAAGCTGAATCTAAAACCAGAGATGTGAGAAAGAGATTTTCGAGCAAATCATTTCAGTCTGCTTCGAAGAAATTTCAAGATGAGCAAAGTCGTTCGAGAGTTAATGTGGGACATTCAAGTAGAGATCGAGCTAGGTCACAAATGAGTTCCAAAGCTCCAGCAACTTCAATGGCAGGTGTTGGAAATGTCTGATTCAAGCGACCTGAGTGTAAGTATTATGGTAAAAGATATCCAGGAAGCTGTAGATTGAATGATCGAGCTTGCTTCAGATGTGGATCATTAGATCATTTTAACCGAGACTGCCTAGAGTCTGTTGAGCAAGAGATTATTTAGAATCCGAGATCTGATAATGTTCTTACAAGAGGCAGACCTTCCTGAAATGTAAGAAATGTCAGTGGTAGTCAGAGGTCGACGAGGGATACTGTTGCGAGATCTGAAGCTAGAGCACCTGCTAGAGCGTATGCTATCCGAGCTCGTGAGAAAGCTTCATCTCTTGATGTTATAACTGTAATATCCTAATATAGGGGTTAGTTGTGATGGAATTGTTTTGCATGAGTTGGACTGTTGTGTTATTATTTGTAGTGTTTTAAGACCTAGTTATAAGTTTAGAGTGGGCCCGAGTTGCAGGAAATTTTTGTTTTTAAGTTGTAAGTAAGGGAAACTGAAGGAGCTAGGGCTTAAGTGTAATTCGTGGGGTATTGTAGCACAAGAATTGGCTTGGCAGAGTGACAAAGAGGTGCCACTTAGGGCCCTGAGAATAACGCCACAAGCAGGTGGGAAAACTCAGGTTCGAGCAGCAAAAATCCCATTTTCTGCTTTACATTTTGACGCCAAGGGGGAGGAGTTGTGCTCAGCACAAACTCTGTCAGATAAGCATGGACTAAGTCAAATTAATTCAAATAGGTGGCAGAGAGAAAATTTAGGAGTTTGAATATTTCAAACTCATTTGAATTAGTGGCCAGGAGAAGCTTGAAGCAGTTGCCGAAATCCTCTCCATCTTCCTTTGTCGAATCCTCCCTCTTCCCTTTCACTTTCTTTTCCTTGCTCTTCCTCCAATCTAACTGAATCCCATTTGTTTGTCTTCAATCAACCATAGCCGAATCACCCTTCTTCTTTCTTGTTTTATTTTGGCCGAATATCAATCAAGCCTAGATCTTCTTTGGGTTCTTCTCTAATCGGTTTTGAAGAAGGGTAAGTGTTGTTGGCCGAATTTCTTTATTCCCTTTTCTTTTCTCTCTGTCGACTCTCATGAGAGCAAAAGCCTAATCTGACATTTGTTGATAGTATTGTTAATTATTAATGGGAATCGATTTCTTATAGGATATTTGGGACTTTGGAAGCAGTAGATCCGAGCCATCTTTTCTCTGGCAAGCGATTCATTAAAGTCTGTGGTAAGGATATATCACGGTTTAATCATTCTTTAAGTTATTTGGAAAAGTCGAAGGCTATTGAGACTAAGTTGTGCTGGTGGCCGATTGTAGGGGGAAGATCAGTCTCGCATACTTTGTGTTGTGGTTAGCATTCGTAAGGCAGAAAGGTAAGGATGGTGTTAGTTATGCGTTACCTCATCTTTCGGGATTTATTGGTGTGGCCGAATGGCCTTGTTAATGGTTTTGAGTGTTGGCCGAATGTAGGACAAGGAGATCTAGTGCAGTAGATCGGGTCTTCGGGATTTAGTGCTTGCGTTGGTAACAGGTGTGTAACTTACACACTTTATAACCTGGTAATATATTAATAACCTATTCTTGATTAAAAGCCGAAAATTGTGAGATCTTGATATGATGCCTTATGGGTGTGAGCAAGGATTCGGGTAAGTCCGTTTCGATACGATTTTTTTTTTTGCGATATGGTGCATAATAATATGATTTATGATATATTTGCTTTATGTTGCACGTTAAAGCATGATGGCATGATTTGCACTTGTAATGCAATGGTATGGGTGATATGAGAGGAGGGGGAAGATGATATCCGTGACTTTGGGTCACCAGAGGTTTGGCACCTCCAGTGGTTTGGTACCACAGATTATTTTGTGACTTTGGGTCACCAGAGGTTTGGCACCTCATAGCGACTTGTCCCAGTGGCTTAGCACCACAGTGGGTTGGCCCCACAGATGATATTTTGGGATCGTCGCCAGTGATTTGGTATCACACGTGGGTTGGCCCCACACTCAGATTATTGATATTTCGTGACTTTGGGTCACCAGAGGTTTGGCACCTCATAGCGTCTCGTCCCAGTGGCTTAGCACCACAGTGGGTTGGCCCCACATTTGATATAACGGGATTGACGCCAGTGATTTGGTATCACACGTGGGTTGGCCCCACAGATGGATTACTCGTGACTTTGGGTCACCAGTGGTTTGGCACCACATTATTATTGGATATCGTGACTTTGGGTTACCAGTGGTTTGGCACCACCAGTGGTTTGGTACCACACGGGGTAGAAAATGAGTTATGGATGGCTAGTTTGGGTGCATTATGTATATTGCTTGGTTATGATTTGTGTAAGTACATTGCATTAATCGGGAGGGGGAATATGCACTGAGTCTTGGTGACTCACCTTCTCCCTTATCTTTTCAGGTGATTCATAGATTGCGGATGAGGAGCCGGCGGACTCGAGGTGGCCATGCATTAAATAAACTTGGTTTTTACGTGAACTTTGGTTTGGGTACTTTGTTTTATTTCAATTCGGTTTCACTTTTATTATGGGTTTGTAATAAGGCCTTTGATTATGTATGGATTATTTTTATGCTTTGGATTTGTTTTTAACTGGGCTAAATAAATTTCATGGTTAACTAAATAATTTTGAGCCCAAGATTTCTAAACTAAAGAACGCAATGGTTTCCAAGTGTTTACCATCGGGTAAAACAAATCGATTGATAACAACAACAACTCAAATGGATTTCAAACTTAAGTTTTCAACATTCAACTTAACTGATTTCTAAATAGTTAAGGGAGGAACATCGGGTTTTAGAATGACATAAACATTGTTTTTCAAGCCTATGAATCATCAACTAAGTTTTAAAGATTTATTCCAGGATTTCCAAATATCGGTTTTTTTTTACTAATCATGCACCTGTTTTCTACAATCATAAAACAACAAAGAATATTCACTAGAAAAATTAACCGGTAACCTATTTTCTTCAAACAATTCCCTCTGTGACATGCCAGATTCGGTCGTGGTGTGTTGACCGGGTTTGGGGTGTTACAATTTTGGTATCAGAGCCAAGTTCAAAGGCTCGGCTGTGGGCTCGAGGCCCAAAATGTTTTAAAGTATGGTATTGTTGGAAAATACATGGGTCGAAATGCATGGCACCGAGTCTCCGGCACCAATCCGCCCCAGGTAAGTACCCCTAACTGATGTTTGCATTTGATTATGATGATATACTATGAATGGCTAGTGATGGTGGACTACCCTAGAGACTAAAACTTATAGGATTCTGTGAACTCGCGAAAAACAAAACTCTCTAATAAGAACTATTCATAAGATTGTGCTTTAATAACAGTGGAGTAGAGACTGACGCATAAAACTTGCAAATCAGATAAGTCGAGACATTAGACATAAGCACTCGAGGTCGTGGTCGTAATATACGTGGAAGCGGTCGGGGTAGGATGACTGTGTCTGAACCAGTGGGATCTGGTCAGGGGTCGGAGAATGAGTGCCACCACCACCAACTGCTAGTGTTGAGTTTCAGGATCGAGACAGGAGATGATGCGAGACGCTCGCGAGCGTCTTTGCGAGTTCTGAGAGGGTGCCCGGGAGCGGTGGAGGCACGGGAGCTCGTAAGTCTCAGATTCGAGCGACTCCGAGCCAATGGAGCCGAGGTTTTTCGAGGTGTTTTACGGTGTGGCTCGATGACGGTGAGTATTGGTTAGAGGCGACGGAGGCGAATCATGGGGCGATTTGGATCGATCACGAGGAGAAATCGAAGGGGATAGTGTCGCTTCTGCGGGATGAGTCATACCGGTGGTGGCTCACGGTTCGGGATAGTCTTTGCGGCGGATGATTTCACTTGGGAATATTTTAAGGCGGCGTATCAAAAGAAATATATTGGATCTAGCTACATTGATGCACAATAAAGGCGCTTTCGAGACCGGTTTAGGGAGTAAGTCCGTATCGGGCACGCAGGCGTAATTCTTAAGGTTGAGCCGGTATGCTAGGGGTATCGTGGCTACTGAGAACATGAGCGGTGTGTCGAGTTTGAGGACGGTTTGAGAGATGAACCGAGGTTCTTGATTGCTCCACTGGCGGAGCGTGAGTTTTTGTGCAGTGGAAAAGGCTAAGGTAGCCGGAAGGGATTAAGGAATCGGTGAGGCAAAATATGGATAGGAATAGACATAAGAGAGGTTTTGGATCATCCAGGTC
Source organism: Gossypium sturtianum (assembly GCA_025698515.1). NCBI lineage: Eukaryota > Viridiplantae > Streptophyta > Magnoliopsida > Malvales > Malvaceae > Gossypium > Gossypium sturtianum. The sequence continues at coordinate 64,443,930 of CM046946.1, read as the reverse complement.
GGCCGGTTATTCCCGAGAAAGGGCTAGACATGGTGGGTGAATCGATCTGGAAGGTCATTGTCGCCAATCGAGGACCCGCGCATTGTAACCGATGTGGGAAATCTCATTGGGGAGGATGTTGGACCGATGGAAAAGGATGCTTTGAGTGTGGCTCGTTGGACCATCGTGAGGGACCGCCCACGTAAGCAAGCCGAGGATTGATCGAGGGTCGTGGTCGTGCTCGGTTCAAAATGAGGACCGCCACCGTAAAGGGGGTCGTGGTAGCAGTAGAGGAGGTAATGGTTTCAGTCGGGGCCGCGAGCACCGGGCAGGTGCGAGCAACACTAAGGCAAGACGACTGGGTTGGTATATGCGTGCCGTGAGGCATCGAGAGGAGGCGGCACGCACGGACGTCATAACCGGTACGTTCTTGATCTTTGGATTACCATATACTACTTTGATTGATGTGGGTTCGACGCATTCGTATGTTGCTAGTAGCATAGTAGAGACCATGAACCTAGACTATGAGACTACTTCTAGGGAGGTGACTGTAATTAGCCCTCTAGGTCACTCTGTAGAAGTAAATAAGCTGTATAGGGATGTACCCCTAGAATTCCAAGGGGTAGTGTTTGTAGCTGATCTGATGGAACTGCCGTTTGGGGAGTTCCATCTGATCCTTGGGATAGACTGGCTAGTGAAGTACCAGGCAAGCTTGGATTGCGTGGCTAAGCGCATGGTTTTGAAGACGGCTGAGGGTGAAGACGTGGTTATGATAGGTAATAGAAGAGATTATCTATCCAACGTGGTATCTGCTTTGAAAGCTGAGAAGATGGTCAGGAAGGGCTGTGAAGCATTTATGGTTCATGTGTGTGCCTTGGAGGCTAAGGAGTCTACTGTGGAGAATGTCCGAATAGTAAAGGAATTTGCTGACGTATTTCGGAGGAACTTGGGGATCGCCTCCGGATCGTGAGGTTGAATTTGGCATAGACTTGCTACCCGGAACTGCGCCAGTGTCTATTACCCCGTATAGGATGGCACCGAAGGAATTGGTGGAACTAAAGGCTCAGATTCAGGAGTTGTTGAACCGGGGTTTCATCCGGCCAAGTGTTTCGCCTGGGGGAGCACGGTACTCTTTGTCAAGAAAAGGATGGTGCGATGCGGATGTGTATAGACTACCATAACCGAATAAGTCGATGATCTAGAACAAGTATCCGTTGCCCGGGATAGATGACTTGTTTGATCAACTTAAGGGTGCATCGGTGTTCTCGAAGATCGATCTAAGGTCGGGATACCATCAGCTAAAGGTGAAGGAGGCCGATATTCACAAGAGGCGGCGCCGCACTCGGTATGGGCACTACAAATTCTGGTGATGCCGTTTGGGTTGACTAACACGCCTGGCGACATTCATGGACATGATGAATCGGGTGTTTCAAAGCGATATTTGGACCCGATTTGTCGTGGTGTTTATAGGCGACATATTGGTGTATTCAAATCGGAGGATGATCATGATGCGCATTTGCGAATAGTGTTGCAGACTCTAAGGGAAAAGCGATTATTTGCTAAATTTAGTAAGTGTGAGTTACGGCTTAGAGAGGTGACTTTCTTGGGTCACGTAGTATCACCGAGGGGATTGGAGTGGATCCTCGAAAGATTGAGGCGATGTTGGATTGGAAGCCGCCTAAGTCGATTCTGAGATTCAAGTTTTCTGGTGGTAGGGTATTATCGGAGGTTTGTAGAGGATTTTCTTTGATCGCAGCACCGATGACCAAGTTATTGAGAAAAGGGGTTCCATTTGTGTGGTCTGAGGAACAGCAGGAAAGTTTTGACAAGTTGAAAAGAATTCTGACTAAAGCTCCGGTTTTGATTCAGCCAGAGGCAGGGAAGGAATTCACTGTATATTGCAATGCATTACATACTGGCTTGGGATGTGTGCTGATGCAGGACGGGAAGGTAGTGGCTTATGCATCTCGATAGCTAAGACCGCATGAGGTTAATTATTCGACGCAGGACTTGGAGCTAGCGGCAGTGGTTTTTACCTTGAAGATTTGGAGGCATTACTTATATGGAGAAAGGTCGATAGTCTACACAGATCATAAGAGTCTGAAGTAGCTTTTGACTCAGAAGGATTTGAACTTGAGACAGCGCAGATGGATTGAGTTGTTGAAGGACTACGACTGTGCAATCGAGTATCATCCAGGCAAGGCTAACGTGGTGGCAGACGCGTTGAGCCATAAGGTTGTACCAGACTTAAGAGCGATGTTTGCTCGTCTTAGCTTGTATGATGATGGGAGTCTTTTGGCGGAATTGCAGGTTAAGCCGACCTGGGTAGAGCAAATCAAGGAGAAACAATTAGTGGATGAGGGTTTGAATGCGCGGAGGTTGCGGAGTTGAGAATGGTGGTTGAGAGGATTACAGTTTGTCCAGTAATGGAGATCTTGTGTTTTCAAGGAAAAGCTTATATGCGAAGGATGTCGAGTTAAGGCAGAGGATTCTTCAGACGCACATAGCAGCCCATACGCTATGCATCCCGGAGGTAGTAAGATGTACTGAGGATTTAAGAGAGCGATTTTGGTGGCAGTGCGAAGCAGAAGTAACGAAGTTTGTGGGAAAGTGTCCGACGTGTCGTCGAGGTCAAGGCCGAACATCGATTTGCGTCGAGCTTGCTTGGCCGGTGAAGATTCCACGATGGAAGTGGAGAGGATCACTATGGATTTTGTCGGTGGATTACCCTTACGCCTAGTAAGAAGGACTCGACTGGGTAATTGTGGATCGTCGACTAAGTCGACTCACTTCATACCGGTAAGGGTTGATTACTCGCCGTGAAGTTAGCTAAGTCGTATGTGTCGAGAGATAGTAAGGTTGCATGGTGTGCCAGTATCGATTATCTCGGATAGGGATCCCAAATTTACGTCGAGGTTTTGGAAAGCGTTGCATCAGGATTTGGGTACGCGGTTGGATTTCAGTACGGCATTTCATCCACAAATCGATCTGACGGACGATCGAAAGGGTTATCTGAGATCTTAGAGGATATGCTAAGGGGTTGTGTTTTGGACTTTAGATGTAGCTGGGAAGAATTTCTACCATTAGCTGAGTTCGCGTACAACAATAGTTGCCAAGCAAGCATCAAGATGGCACCATACGAGGCGTTGTATGGTAGGAAGTGTCGCACACCTACATCTTTGGGCGGAGTTGGGTGAGTGTCGGATGTTGGGACCGAGTTGGTTGCAAAAAGCGAGGATAAAGTTAAGTTGATTCAGAGCTCGATTGAAGGAAGCTTGGACGAGCGAAGTCATATGCCGATCTCAAGCGGAGGGATATAGAGTTTGCCATGGCGACAAGGTCTTTCGAAGGTCTCACCGTGGAAGAAGGTATTGAGGTTGGAAGGAAAGGCGATTAAGTCCAAGGTTTATTGGGCCGTATGAGTAACCGAGACGAGTGGGACGGTAGCCTATCGGCTCGAGTTGTTGCAGAGGTGAGTCGATTCACGATGTGTTCCATGTCTCCATGCTTAGGCGTTATCGTTCGAGATCCATCGCATGTTGTAGCGATGGAAGAAATAGAGGTGAGTCAGATATGACCATGGAAGAGGAACCGGTCTGATTCTGGATCGAGAGGTGAAAGTCTTGCGTAAGAAGTCCGTTCCACTGGTGAAAGTATTATGGCAAAACCGTGGCGTGGAAGAAGCTACGTGGGAACCCGAGGATGTGATGAGACAGCAATACCCTCAACTCTTTTGACCAAGTAATTTCGAGGCCGAAATTATTTTTAAGGAGGGTGGAACTGTAATATCCTAAAATAGGGGTTACTTGTGATGGAATTGTTTTGCATGAGTTGGACTGTTGTGTTATTATTTGTAGTGTTTTAAGACCTAGTTATAAGTTTAGAGTGGGCCCAAGTTGCAGGAAATTTTTGTTTTTAAGTTGTAAGTAAGGGAAATTTGAAGGAGCTAGGGCTTAAGTGTAATTCGTGGGGTATTGTAGCACAAGAATTGGCTTGGCAGAGTGGCAAGGAGGTGCCACTTAGGGCCCTGAGAATGACGCCACAAGCAGGTGGGAGAACTCAGGTTCGAGCAGCAGAAATCCCATTTTCTACTTTACATTTTGACGCCAAGGGGGAGGAGTTATGCTCAGCACAAACTCTGTCAGATAAGCATGGACTAAGTCAAATTAATTCAAATAGGTGGCAGAGAGAAAATTTAGGAGTTTGAATATTTCAAACTCATTTGAATTAGTGTGAGAAGAAGCTTGAAGCAGTTTCCGAAATTTGAACTCCTGTTTGAGGAGGAGTGTTCGTTTTGGGAAGCTGAGTAAGGGGAGTGCCGAAATTCCTTAGTTAGCTAGGTGACATTTTTTTGCTAGCTTGGAAGGCCTCATTCTTTGTTTTGTGTCAAAGCCGAAAACCCTCTTAGCTTGTGTCGATTTCTTCCTTGGTGTCTTGTGTTATCAAAAGCCGAAAGTCCATGGGTGCCTGTCGTTTTTTTCTCTTAGGCATTTTGGCTGAATCTCCATTTGAGCCCTCTCTCATCTTTTATTTTCTCTGTAGCCGAAAAGTAACCCTCCTCCTTGCATCTTTTTCTTTTCTCCAACCCTTGTGCCGAAATCCTCTCCATCTTCCTTTGTCGAATCCTCCCTCTTCCCTTTCACTTTCTTTTCCTTGCTCTTCCTCCAATCTAACCGAATCCCATTTGTTTGTCTTCAATCAACCATAGCCGAATCTCCCTTCTTCTTTCTTGTTTTATTTTGGCCGAATATCAATCAAGCCTAGATCTTCTTTGGGTTCTTCTCTAATCGATTTTGAAGAAGGGTAAGTGTTGTTGGCTGAATTTCTTTATTCCCTTTTCTTTTCTCTCCGTCGACTCTCATGAGAGCAAAAGCCTAATCCGGCATTTGTTGATAGTATTGTTAATTATTAAAGGGAATCGATTTCTTATAGGATATCCGGGACTTTGGAACAGTAGATCTGAGCCATCTTTTCTCTGGCAAGCGATTCATTAAAGTCTGTGGTAAGGATACATCACGGTTTAATCATTCTTTAAGTTATTTGGAAAAGCCGAAGGCTATTGAGACTAAGTTGTGCTGGTGGCCGATTGTAGGGGGAAGATCAGTCTCGCATACTTTGTGTTGTGGTTAGCATTCGTAAGGCAGAAAGGTAAGGATGGTGTTAGTTATGCGTTACCTCATCTTTCGGGATTTATTGGTGTGGCCGAATGGCCTTGTTAATGGTTTTGAGTGTTGGCCGAATGTAGGACAAGGAGATCTAGTGCGATGAGATCGGGTCTTCGGGATTTAGTGCTTGCATTAGTGCAGTGTGTAACTTACACACTTTATAATCTGTAATATATTAATAACCTAATCTTGATTAAAAGCGAAAAAGCTGTGAGATCTTGATATGATGCCTTATGGGTGTGAGCAAGGATTTGGGTAAGTCCGTTTCGATCACGATTTTTTTGCGATATGGTGCATAATAATATGATTTATTATATATTTGCTTTATGTTGCACGTTAAAGCATGATGGCATGATTTGCACTTGTAATGCATTGGTATGGGTGATATGAGAGGAGGGGAAGATGATATCCGTGACTTTGGGTCACGTGAGGTTTGGCACCTCGGTGGTTTGGTACCACAGATTATTTTGTGATTTGTGGGTCACGGAGGTTTGGCACCTCATAGTGACTTGTCCCGGTGGCTTAGCACCACAGTGGGTTGGCCCCACGGATGATATTTTGGGATAAATGCGCGGTGATTTGGTATCACACGTGGGTTGGCCCCACACTCAGATTATTGATATTTCGTGACTTTGGGTCACTGAGAGGTTTGGCACCTCATAGCGTCGCCGTCGGTGGCTTAGCACCACGGTGGGTTGGCCCACATTTGATATAATGGGATTGGCGCCGGTGATTTGGTATCACACGTGGGTTGGCCCCACTGATGGATTACTCGTTACTTTGGGTCACCGGTGGTTTGGCACCACATTATTATTGGATATCGTGACTTTGGGTCACCAGTGGTTTGGCACCACCAGTGGTTTGGTACCACACGGGGTAGAAAAGGAGTTATGGATGGCTAGGTTTGGGTGCATTATGTATATTGCTTGGTTATGATTTGTGTAAGTACGTTGCATTAATCGGGAGGGGGAATATGCACTGAGTCTTGGTGACTCACCTTCTCCCTTATCTTTTCAGGTGATTCATAGATCGCGGATGAGGAGCCGGCGGACTCAAGGTGGCCATGCATTAAATAAACTCGGTTTTTACGTGGACTTTGGTTTGGGTACTTTGTTTTATTTCAATTCGGTTTCACTTTTATTATGGGTTTGTAATAAGGCCTTTGATTATGTATGGATTATTTTTATGCTTTGGATTTGTTTTTAACTGGGCTAAATAAATTTCATGGTTAACTGAATAATTTTGAGCCCAAGATTTCTAAACTAAAGAACGCAATGGTTTCCAAGTGTTTACCATCGGGTAAAACAAATCGATTGATAACAACAACAACTCAAATGGATTTCAAACTTAAGTTTTCCACATTCAACTTAACTGATTTCTAAATAGTTAAGGGAGGAACATCGGGTTTTAGAATGACATAAACATTTTTTTTCAAGCCTATTAATCATCAACTAAGTTTTAAAGATTTATTCCAGGATTTCCAAATATCGGTTTTTTTTTACTAATCATGCACCTGTTTTCTACAATCATAAAACAACAAAGAATTTTCACTAGAAAAATTAACCGGTAACCTGTTTTCTTCAAACAATTCCCTCTGTGACATGCCAGATTCGGTCGTGGTGTGTTGACCGGGTTTGGGGTGTTACAATAACGGGTACATTTACTCTTTATGATACTTATGTGATTGCATTGATAGACCCTGGTTCTACACATATGCATGAACTTAGTATCCAGTAAGACTTTGCCTGTAGAGTATATTGAGTTTGTTATAAAAGTATCGAACCACTTAGGTAAAAGTGTCCTGGTTGAAAAAGTATGCAAGAATTGTCCGTTAATGTTTCGAGATATATGTTTTCCTGCTGATCTGATGCTATTACCATTTGATGAGTTTGACATAGTTTTGGGAATGGACTGGTTGACATTGCATGATGCTGTTGTAAATTGTAAAAGAAAGACAATTGATTTGATATGTTAGAATGATGAAATAGTTCGAATTGAGTCTAATGATTTGATCGGGTTACCTGCTGTGATATCTGTATTGAAAGCTCAAAGTTATGTGAAAAAGGGGTATGAGGCATATTTTTCCTATGTGATTGATTCGAAAGTGTCTAAAAGGAAAGTTGAATCAGTGCCTGTTGTCTATGAATTCCCTGACGTGTTCTCTGAAGAACTACAGGGATTGGCTCCAACACGTGAAGTTGAATTTGGTATTGAACTGTTGCCTTGTACAACTCCTATTTCGATAGCTCCGTATAGAATGGCACCAACAGAATTGAAAGAATTAAAATCACAGTTGCAAGAGTTAACTGATAGAGGGTTTGCAAGACCGAGTTTCTCACCTTGGGGTGCTCCTGTTCTGTTTGTGAAAAAGAAAGACGGCACGATGAGAACGTGCATTGACTATCGTCAATTGAACAAAGTAACCATAAAGAATAAATATCCGTTGCCCAGGATTGATAATTTGTTCAATCAGTTAAAAGGAGCCACCGTATTTTCAAAGATAGATCTGAGATCGGGTTACTACCAGTTGAGGATAAAAGACTCAGACATTTCGAAAACTGCTTTCAGAACGAGGTAGGGCATTATGAGTTTTTAGTTATGCCTTTCGGACTAACGAATGCTCCTGCTGTTTTTATGGATCTGATAAACAGAATTTTCAGACCGTACTTAGATTGATTTGTTGTTGTATTCGTTGACGACATTTTGATTTATTCACGGGATGAAACTGAACATACTGAACATCTAAGAATTGTGTTGCAAACTCTGAGAGAAAATCAATTGTATGCGAAATTTAGCAAATATGAATTCTGGTTGCGTGAAGTCAGTTTTCTGGGACATATTGTATCGACCTCTGGAATACGAGTTGATCCGGACAAGATTTTTGCTATTCTAGAGTGGAAACCTCCGAAGAATGTGTCTGAAGTCCGTAGTTCAGGGACTTGCTGGTTATTATCGAAGGTTCGTAAAAGGCTTTTCGATGATAGCTACTCCGTTGACTAGATTGCTTCAGAAAGATGTCAGATTTGAATGGTCCGATAAATGTCAAAAAAGCTTTAATCAGTTGAAAACTTTGTTAACCGAAGCTCTAGTGTTAGTATAACCAGAATCGGGTAAAGAATTTGTGATTTATAGTGATGCTTCATTAAATGGTCTGGGATGTGTTTTGATGCAGGAAGGCAAAGTTATAGCTTATGCCTCGAGACAACTAAAGCAGCATGAAAAGAATTATCCGACACACGATCTTGAATTAGCTGTGATTGTGTTCGCATTAAAGATTTGGCATCATTATCTGTTTGGTGAAAAATTTAATGTGTTTTCAAATCATAAAAGTTTAAAATATCTGATGACCCAGAAACATTTGAATCTGCGACAGCGAAGATGGCTAGAACTGTTGAAAGACCATGAGCTTGTGATAGATTATCATCTGGGTAAAGCAAATGTAGTTGCTGATGCTTTGAGTCAAAAATCACTGTTTACATTACGTGCTATGAATGCTCATTTAGACCTGTCTGATGATGGTTCAGTTTTAGCTGAATTGAAAGCGAAACCATTGTTTTTGCAACAGATATGTGATGCTCAGAAAGTTGATAATGAAATGCTAGCAAAACGAGCTCAGTGTGATTCGAACTCTAATTCTGAATTTTGAATGGATGTTGATGATTGTTTGAGATTTCGAGATCAATTATGTGTTCCGAGAGACTCAGAGTTGATTCAGTTGATTTTGAATGAAGCACATAACAGTCGTCTATTTGTTCATCCAGGAAGTACAAAGATATACCATGACCTGAAGCAACACTATTGGTGGTCTGGTATGAAAAGAGATATCTCTGACTTTGTATCGAAATGTTTAGTCTGTCAGTGGAACGGTGAAAATGTGCAAGTGCACACAATCGCAACAAGTAATAAAGTGACAAGTAAATGTAGAGTTATCGTACCCACGGGGACTGTAAAAGACTTATTTATGAAAATGATTTTTTAAACACTTTGGTGAGGGAAAAATATTTGGTTTTGAGAAATGATTAAAAACTAGAAAACAAAGTAAAATAAAATAAAATAGAGTTCTAATGCACGATTTCAAAAGATGATTTTAATCAAGATGATATAATTGTGTTGGATTAATTACATTTCTTAACTTAGAATCATTAAATTCATGCTTATACACATTACGAATAAATCACGGCAACTTCGGTAATTTGCTAACTTATGAACATATTTACAAATCAAAAATCCATTTATCTCTTGTACATATCCCTATGTCAATTCGACCGATTAAACAGATCTATAAAAGTAAACATGTTATTGCACATACATACTTATTAAATTAAACAATCTCTCGCATATTCCTATGTTGATTCAACCGATTAATTCAACCTAATAAGCATATAAAAGACTATGTGAGGTAACAAAGTATCCTTACCACGAAGCAGTTTAATCACAAAAAATCACGCAAGTTATGCAAGGCATATGTATTGCCAAATACAATGCTAATTTAATCTTCACTACCTTAGAAGAATTAAACATGCACAGATTAAGTATTGTGTCCATTAATTACAATTTCAATGCGTTTAAATAATTAATTCTTTAGTTATCTAAACAATTAAAATGCCAGAATAACTTAAGCATGATTTTACTTAATCAAACATTTTACCGAGGCCTATAATAGTATAAACACAAGTTTAATAATTTAAGAGGACGAAATGCAATCAAACCAACATGAATTAAATTCAAGCTAAGCTGATTAAATTAACCATTTCAATAGCATAAATATTCATAAACATGTTTGTCAAAACAACAACGAAATTTAAAGGGATAGGGAACAAGAAGCAAATCCGGTGTTTCTCCGTGGCTTGACTGATTGCTCCATTCTTCGTTCTCCGTTGTCCTCAGCTATCAAGGTGGCTTATAAAAACTCCAATTGCTGCTCCAAATGGCTGAGAAAACACCTCTTTTCCAAGAGGAGAAATCGACACAAGAACAAAGGGAAAATGGAAAATGAAAAGTTGAGAGAAAGTGAGAGAGGAGAAGAGAGAATGAGATGTGAATGAGAATTGAGGGGTGCTTTGAATGATCAACCAAGGGTGGTATTTATTGCTGAATGTGGCTGCTAAAAATAGCAAATCCCATCAGCCAAAGAGCTCTCCCTTGGCCGGCCATGTATGTGGCAAAGTTGATGGCTTCAACTTTGCTAAATATGGCATGGGGCAAATCTACAAAGCCACTATATTTGGAGGGGGTTGAATGCAACTTTGAAAAGTCCTCAAGGGTTTCTTTGCAAGCTTAATTATTCAGCTAATAAGCTGATTTGGGTCAGCATATGGATAGTTTGGGCTGCCCAATTCTTTGCTCGGTTCGGTTCAATCGGTTTGGTTCAACTGATGCGGTTCAACTGGGCCTTTTTCATAATAAATTAAGATTAATTTATTTAGCCCAAATTAAATTGGGAATAAATTAAAATTAATTATATTATGATTAAATATTCATAATTGGACCGTCTTGGCCTGGAAATAAATTCGCCTTGATACTTCAAATTGCTTATCGGGTTTATTCTTCGAGCAGTGTCTGCCGAGCCAATTTTCGCCCTTTGTGCGAATCTGTCGGAAATAGTCAAAATTAACTATAAAATTAATTCAAATTCATCATGTTCATATTTTTAGCACAATTTAATTATTTTATAATATTTAATTATTTTCTAACAAGAATTTAATAGAAACCGCATAAATTTGAGTTAAAAAGGGCATGAAAAAAGTGTATAAATTTTCGTGTTTCCAGTCAGCAAGTTAAAGCTAAACATCAGGTTCCATTTGGTTTGTTGCAACCGATTCTGATTCCCGAGTGGAAATGGGATAGAGTGACGATGGACTTTGTTACTGGATTGCCATTAACTTCGAGAAAGAAAGATATGATCTGGGTTGTAGTTGATCGATTGACGAAATATGCCCATTTTATTCTGCTACGATCTGATTACTCACTTGATAAGTTAGCTGAGCTTTATACTTCTGAGATTGTGAGATTGCACGGGGTGCCACTGTCTATTGTGTCAGATAGAGATCTGAGATTTACTTCGCGATTCTGAAAGAAATTGCAAGAAGCTTTAGGTACTAAATTGCATTTCAGTACAGCTTTTCACCCGCAAACAGATGGTCAATCTGAGCGGATTATTCAGATTCTCGAGGATATGCTGAGATGTTGCATTCTTGAGTTTGATGGTACGTGGGAATAGTACTTGCCATTGATTGAATTTGCATATAATAATAGTTTTCAATCGAGCATCAAAATGGCACCTTATGAAGCTTTGTACGGACGTAAATGTCGAACACCTCTGTATTGGACTGAGCTCAGGGAAAATAAGGTACACGGGATCGATTTGATAAAAGACACTGAACAAAAAGTGAAAGTGACCTGAGATTGTTTGAAAGCAGCGTCTGATCGTCAGAAGTCCTATGCGGACTTGAAACGAAAAGATATTGAATTTGAGATTGGTGATAAAGTGTTTTTGAAAGTGTCTCCGTGGAAGAAAGTACTTCGATTCGGACGTAAAGGCAAGTTGAGTCCGAGGTTCATTGGACCATATGAGATTATTGAGCAAGTTGGACCTGTTGCGTACAGATTGTTGTTGCCACCTGAGCTAGAAAAGATTCATAATGTATTTCATGTATCGATGCTTAGACGATACAGATCTGATCTGTAACATGTGATTACTCCGTCTGAGATTGAAATCTGATCTGATATGACATACGAAGAAGAACCAATTCGTATCTTAGATCGTGAAGTGAAAGAATTGAGAAACAAGAAAATTTCGTTAGTAAAAGTATTGTGGCATCGACACGGAGTGGAAGAGGCTACGTGGGAGCCTAAAGGTTTAATGAGACAGCAATATCCGAATATGTTTAACGGTAAGATTTTCAGGGACGAAAATTCCTAAAGGGGGGAGAATTGTAACAGTCTGGTTTATACCCTGGTCGGAACAGTGGTTTCGGGACAACAAATCTGAGTCAGTAAAATATTTTAATATTATTTTCTGTGTCTGTAGTATATGATTAAGCACGTGCTAAAGTTCCGTGAATTAATTCGTCTATTTGTGTGTTTAATTTGAGCAAAGGATTAAATCGCATAATTTGTAAAAGTAGCATTCTATTTGATTAATGGCCTAATTGTTGTGGCTTTTAAATTGGGAGGCCTTATAAGGCAATTAAACCATTTTAAAAGTGAGTGGATGGTATTGGACATTAATAGCCTTGAATTTTATATGTTTTAAATGTTATTTCATAAGGTTATTTTTGTAAAAGGATAATTAAATGATTTTATAACAAAATGAAACATGAAAAATGGCCATATTCTTATCATCTTGGCCGAATTTCATAAGAAAAGAAAAGAAGGAAGGAAATCTATGTTTCGATACTCTTTTGGTTTAATTCAAGATCAAGAACCGAAGAAAACAGACTTAGATTGCGGAAAGGCGAAAGGTGTCGAATAATCGAATTCGATCGAATATCCGAATCCGAGGTAAGTCGGTATACAAATAAATGTATTTGAATTGAATTATTTGTGTATATATAAGACTTGAATTGCTATGAATATCCATTGAGATGGAATGTATGGGAAATCCGAGCTTACATATAAATCGACAAGTTGTTAAAGTCTGGGAAGTCCCGTTTGAACTTAGGAATAGATAGGAATGCATATGTCATGACATAGGTGTCCGATATTTGATATCATGTAAGACCACGTTTGGGTTGTTGGCATTGATTCAAGATTTCGTGTAAGACCACGTCTAGGACGTTGGCATCGATATGAGATTTACGTGTAAGACCATGTCTGGGACATTGGCATCGTATTGATTCGTGTAAGACCCTGTCTGGGACAGTGGCATCGATAGTTTGTTACATGTAAGACCATGTCTGGGACGTTGGCGTTGTACGACTATTCCAAGCACTCTGAGTATCCTATTAGATTTCGAACGGTTCAACGGGCAAGTCTGAGAAATGAATGACTATGTGAATTGTACATCCGTTTCAGGTACGTTGATACGTATGCTTTGTATAAGCATGAAAGGTAAGTAAGTATGTGCATTGATACAAAGAAACATTTGAGATATGAGCAAATGAGATACTTGATATATGATGAACTGGTAAGCAATGGCAAATCAAGTTAGCCAAAGAGATTATTTATGTGCTTGTCAAGATGAAATGTTAATGAATTCAAATAGGTATGCTTATGAATGATTTATGTTAAGTTTATTTGTATATGGCTTACTAAGCTTTTGGAAAGCTTACTTTGTGTGTGTTTGTTCTGTTTTATAGATCGTTAAAGCTACGAGAGGGTCGGGGACCGTCGAGGATTATGTGTTCTTAATTCTTGTGTTGATATTTCTGGGATATTGATTCAAGTTTGATGTGCTTAGGTGGAGAAGCAAAAGTCCCTGCTTAAGAGTAGATCTAGCATAATTAAAGCGGAGTTGATCGCGCCTAGAGATAGGGTGACGAGATTTTTGCGGATTAGGGTGAAACCTAATATGGGAGTCCATAGATCGAGTTAATGCAATTCTAGGGGTTTTAATTAAAAGAGATTTCAATTAATCAACCTAGGGTTAGATGTTATTCGCTTGAGAGAGGGTTTAATATACATTAGGAGTCTTACGGATCAAGTCAAGTGAATAAATCATACGGTTGAGAGTTAGATAACAAGTGAAGTCTAGGTGGATTCTTCCTAAGGGTATCGTCTTAATCAACTGAGTTTTTCCAACAGTATTTCCCCAATTAATTCTTTTTGTCTTTGCGTCTATAGCTTAGTAGTTAGTTAAATTTAGATTAAATAACAACTTCACTTATTTTAAGCTAGATAATAAAAAGAAAGTTAGTATTAGTACTTTTGGTTCCTTTGGGTTCGACAATCCGGTCTTGCCTAAGCTATACTACTGTTTGATAGGTGCGCTTGCCTCAAATCGTTGTCATAGTTAGTTTCCAGGTTCGATCATTCTTTTTATAAAATTTTAAGACTTTGACATCGCGAAAACAACGATCAAGTTTTTGACGCCATTGCCGAGGAACTAAAATATTAAAAAAGCTCAATTTTTATTACTTTAGCCATTATTATTATTATTATTTTATTTTTTTATTTTTTTTTACTTTGCTAAATTTTCTTTTATTTGATTTTGGAGATAGAGGAGATGGCAATGAATAACTATCGGTGGCAAGTTATGAGACAAAGCCAACAAAAGCAAAGATATCTACAACCTCGACCACAGTAACCGGGCTATCAAACCCGATTAGAGATGTTAAATAGAAAGTTTGATGATTTGTGTTCTTCGCAGATACATCCAGTTATGCAGTTCGAAACAAGCGGAGGTGTGGCGAATCTTGAGTACCCACCCTACGGATATGGCATAGAGAACGAACAAGTCCACTATATGGGTAACTATTCTAGACCTCAAAATAATTTTTATAGTGACACTTATAATGCAGGTTGGAGGTACCATCCTAATTTCTCGTGGGATGATCAAAGTAGCCAAGGACCGGAACTTCCTCCAAATTTTCAACAACCACCTTACCAACAGGAAGAGGAGTCGAACCTCGAGGAGATTCTGACAAAATTCATGGCAGCCATAGATACCCGTCTCCAAAAAACTGAGACAACGCTTAATAATCAACAAGCATCGATCAAAGGGATCGAGAACCAAGTTGGGGAACTTACTAAGTCAGTTGGACAACTTGCAAAGTTAATTTCCGAACGACCACAAGGGCGTCTACCAAGCAACACTGAAACTAACCCAAAAGAGCAAATTCAAGCCGTGAATGACTCATGACGGTGAAAGGTTAGTGGAATCTGACCCAAGGCAAGAGCCTGTAGTAAGTGAAGGTAAGGTTGAGGTAAGCCATGATTTACCAAACTCGGTAATTATAGAGTACCAAGCTCATATGCCATACCCCAATGCGATAAAGAAAGACCACACAGAGGAACAATTCGGTAAATTTCTTATACCTCCAAAGAAGTTTCTTATTAACTTGCCGTTTCTTGAAGCTCTTTCGCAGATGCTAGATCCTAGACCTCGTGTCAATAAAGAAGAAATTCATGAGGAACAAAAGATTCGGATCGATGAACTAGAAGAGTGGAAGATACACTTCAAAGAAATACACGAAGCAAAAACGAGGCAACTCCACGAGAAACTTAACGATGGGACAACCCACCTTAAGATAGGAGATCAGGTACTCAAAATCTTCCCAGATGGAACAATCGAGGTAACTAGTCCTACATTCATCACTTTTAAGGTTAACACTACTCGACGTAAACTATATATCAAAAACAAAATAGGTCGCATGAGAAAGGATTTTCACCTCCTCAAACCACCCTGACTATGCGAATACGAGGAAAGTCTAGCTTAAGACTTTAAACGAGCGCTTCTCGGGAGGGAACCCGAGCACTAACCCTAATTACTTTCATATTTTTTTTCATTTTATTTTCTTCTCTTCTCTTAGTCTTAAACACGTAGTTTTAAACTAACCAAAAGTGCAGATTTCCAGCCCACACGACCTTGCACATGGCCATGGCCGTGGCCGTGGCCGTGTAGACGTACAGAATCTCCATACTGACAATGGCAGAAGAGGTACAAGTTAGAAAAAATCAAATCTTCAAGTCACGGACTCCAACCACTACCCCACGGGCACCGACAAAACGCCACGGCCGTGCGACGCGGCTGTGGACGACACTGACTTATCACCAACGGGCGTGGCAATCAGAACATGGGCATGGGAGAAACGATTCGATGCATAACACGGTCGTGCGAGGCGGCCGTGTGAATTAAGATGCCCATGGTACACGGGCGTGGGAATGTACCTGACTTGAGAATTCTATTTAAACCACCCACCCCTCCCTCTTCTCACCCATTCAACCCATTTAGTTTTTATTTTCTTTTTCAACCCTCTTCGTACTTTTCTTCTCCAATACATTCCCATAACCCTTGAGCTACACCAAATGCCGAAGAAGCGGAAGGAATCAAGCACAGTCTCCTCAAGGAGACCGATCTATATAAGTTCATGCCGGCCGCTTCAATCACTCGCCAAGCCAAGGGTCTTTGAGACCATTTATTTTTTCTTTTACTTTTATCTTCTCCTTTATTTTCCTTCTCTTTGACTATCTTATGCTTAATTTTGTTTATTTTAATTTAGTGTCTTAGTGTCAGGTTCTTCAGGCTGCTTGGGAATCACGCCACTTCCGCCACCGCCAGCACCTCCGCAGCCTTAGAGGTCACACCCACCTCGCGAACCATCCAACAATAAGGACCCCTCAGTCCACCCATCTTTTCTTTTAATTTTATTTTACTTTCTGTTTTCTTTCTCTTTATCTTTATTGTCTTTAATTATGTATTTAGTTTATTTTAAATGTGTCTTAATAATTCCTGGCTAATCCTCCATGAGCTACCTAATTTCTTCATCTAGCACAGCAACAGTGGGAAACCACCACACCATGACCACTGCCAAATCCAGCTCGGGCTAAAATTCCAACGTATTTTCCACATCCTCCAAGGATTTCATCCATCATTCCGGGAGCTTCACTTCTCCCCATATCTTTTGAATTTATACTTAATTGTCTATATATATATATATATATCTTTGTACATTGAGGGTAATGTAAATCTTAAGTGTGGGGGGTGAACAACCTAAAAAGGTCTAAAAAGGTGCCTAATTTTTTTTCATTATTCTCAAATTCCTGAAATTAGGTACCAAACTTTTTGCATTGTTCTCAAATCCCTGAATTATGCCTTGTCTTAAAGTAAATTTCTCATATTATCATTAGAATGAAATTTCCAAGATTAATGATTTTTAGTGACATGTTTTAGATTAAGTCATTAATTATTGTGCATTGATAATTGAATTCTAAGAATACTAGAGAATCAAGCATGATAAGTCTATTTTTCAGAATAATTTTTTTTTCTAGGTTGTCTACCTGAATTTGAATATTACTTTGAAGTTTGAAATTTACAAGGTTGATATCAAAATACCCATAATTTTTGTGAGATTTTGAGCCTTATAAGAGCATATATCCTTTTTCATGCTCACTTCTTGATTATGAGTGTGTCAACATTGAACTATTACTGTAACACCCCCAAACCCGGCCCAAACATTACGACCGAATTTGGTTTGCTACAGAGAAAACATTTTGAAAACCATTTTAAGACTGATTTTAAAATTTGTCGAAATGCCTTTCCAATTAAATTTCTTTGTTAAAAACCATACTTAATAAATATTTGTTGAGTCGAGTTGTTTACAAATTTCAAATGTACCCGATGGTACCTTAAAACATTTTGCGTTTAATTTGAGAAAGCATGTGCATCCGTTTTAACATCATCGAATAGTTTAAACAAAACATTCAAAACATGCAGCAATAATAATATAATCCTAGGAGGCCTTATTACAATTAAACAACATAAATCCAAAAGAAAGATAATTAAACCCAAAAATTCATTTATTAAAAACTCCACTGCATGGCCACCTCGAGTCCATCCGGCTCCATTTCCGCGATCTACTCATCTGCAAAATGTTAAGGGAAAGGGGTGAGTCACTAAGACTCAGTGTGTAATCCCCCACCCGGTAAAGTAACTCATACACAAGTCATTAATAAACATGCACATGCAACCCAACTAGCCATCCATACTCCTTTTCTACCCCGTGTGGTCAAAACCACTGGTGGTCAAAACCACTGATGACTTAGAGTCACAAATCAGATGATGGGGCCAACCCATCGTGTAGTCAAAACCACTGATGACCATGAGTCACAATTTATCAAATGTGGTCAAAACCACTGGTGGTACCAAACCACTGGGACTTAGTCGCAATTAATCAATCGTTGTGGTCAAAACCACTGATGACCATAGGTCACAATAATCTGATGGGGCCAACCCATCTTGTGGTCAAAACCACTGACGACAGTCCATAATTCATCCCCCTCCTCTCATCAATCCCACCATCACATGCTTTTATAACAATTTTCATAAATCATACCGTAGCATTTATTCATCATGTGATGGCATGCAAATCATATATATAAAAAAATCACAAGTTAGGGGACTTACCCGGAAACCATGCTTAGCCATAAGCAAATCACTACCACATAGGTGAATAACAATAACCATGTAAATTAATAAAGTGTGTAGTGAGTTCTTACACACCTATTTTCTAGCAATTCTCGAATATACTAGCGAAATCTCGAGACGTTGTTTCCTCCAATTCACCGAATTCCCGTATTTGTCACTTGTCCTATCGAGATTCCTACCAAAACACTTGATAATAATTAGCTTGCACATCTATTCATAACCAAAGCCTATAGCAGAATGTTACTTACCACCTTTCCTTAGGAGAATAAATCCCAAAAGCTTCCCTTAATGGCTATGGCTTCCCTCTTACTAATGCTTGAAAAAGAATCCCAAAAGGATCTTATGCTCCTTGATATTCGACCAAAGTAACTCTAATGGAGAAGGAAAGATTTGGCTATATAGTAATGAAAGGAGAAAATATGTGAATAAAAGTGAGGGAATATAAGTAGAAAAGAGAATAACAATGAGTGAATGGGGATTCGGTTTAATCAACAATGGAAGAAAGAAAAGAAAAGAGGATTTGAGGAAGAAAGAGGTTGGCCAAATGAAAAAAAGGATTTGTATTTGAGCACAAATCAAAGGAAGAAAAGAGAGAGATGGGAGAAATGAGATTCGGCCAACACCTTGTTTACCAAAAAGAAAAGTGCATAAAATGCCAAAATGAAGTTTTAGTTTCAAGTGGAAAGATGAGAGAAAGAAAATAGTATTTTTGGTTCAATGAAATGAAGGCTAAAACAAAAGAAAAATTTGCACAAAATGTACAATAAACATTCGGCCAAAGAAGAGTTTTTGGAGAGGAAAAGCAAAATGCAAAAAGATGCACAAAAGAGGAATTGGCCAAATATTCCCCCCCTAAACCACCTAACAAAATTCGGCCACCCACCTAGACACCCATGCCGTCCCACATACATGCACTAAAGCCTAGGATTACTTTCCAAAACATCCTCCTATTCCATGCCTTTGTCCCCTCATCATGCCATAAGTTCAAGATTCTTATCCCCTAAATTAAGCTTTCCTTAAACAAAAATTCAACTTACCAAAAGTTATTAGTCCACCTATCATAAATAAGTTTGACCGGCCATCAATGCTAATACACAAAAATAAACCTTCAAAATGCTAAACATACCACTCGAACCTCTAACCTCAAGCTACCTTTCAAGCTCTTTAACCAACTTGCCACTTACTCCTCTTGTGCTTTAAATGAACACTTAATTAACTTAAGTGTCAAGCTTATAATCCTACTTCATTAAATAAACCATACTAAAATTATTCTAACTTCCTAAATAAAAACAAGCCTTCACAAGACTATTCTAACACACAAAATTCATACCCAAGCCAACACAAAAATAAATAATATTCTAATTTTCCTAAAGCCAAATTCCCATTCGGCTCAATCCTACTAGGCCCAATTTTGGGATGTTACAATTCTACCCTCCTTAAAGAAATTTCGTCCTCGAAATTTCCAACTAGCTCATGATCGTACCTCCTATCTCGCCACACTACGCTCCCTCTCTGCGCACTCGATCTTAAAGAATTATCATATTTCTAAACACATTCTCCAAGTTCATAATCAAATTTTTCCCACACTTCACCAACTCAAAAGAACAAACTAACGTAACCACAAATAAGGCAATTGAGGGTATTCCGGAGACAAGAACTTACCCGATGTCATATCCGCACATCTTCCTCCTCGCGACGGCCAAGCGCATAAACCAACCTTGGTTGCCTCGCCTCTGTACCTTGAAGCACCTCGGCCACGCCCGTTACCATCACCATTACCACGACTCTCTGTGGTGGTGGTCCTTCATTTCTAACACGAGCACGGTTCGACCCTGCAGGTGATTCTTAGCTAACTTCCGGGGACAATCCCTACACGGTGATCGAATGATCCACACTCAAAACATCCTCGATTACCATTCCAACACTCCCCCTTGTGAAACTTGCCACACTTATCACACCGTGGCGGCCATTGAGGATTAGTAGCGGCAGCGAGCCTAGCAGCTTGATCGACCCATCAAACCTCGTCCTCTTACATTTCATTACCCGAGAACCTTGAAGGTTCCGAGCTCCTCTTATTCCAATTCCGTTCTTGGTTTCGCTTAACGGATTTGTCTTACCTCTTGACAACCTTTGATTTCTCTACTAGGACAAACAAACTCCCGCTCCTCTTTGTGGAGCTATCATCATTCTCGGCTCATCTCTCGGCCCATCTTGAATCTAACACAACGTTCATGCTCGGTACCCACCATACTATGAGCATACCTACTCAACCGGAGGAACTCGGCCTCATATTCCGCCATCGACTTATTTCCACGAACCGAGGTTCAAGAAAGCCTTCATTTGTGCGTCTACATAGCTAGTTCCAATATACTTCTTTTGGTAAGCTTCCTGAAGAATTCCCACGTGAGATTTTTACGCCACTGTTCCATCCCTTACGGTGAGCCACCACCGATAAGACTCATCCGAAGCAAGGAGATAATACCCTTCAACTTCTCCTCGGCGGTGAAATCCAAATCACCCATAATCCTTTCGGTGGATTCCAACCAATACTCACAAGATGGGTGCCACTCCGACACACACCCGAAATACCTCACTCAGTTAGATCGAGTCGCGGGAGAACGATTTCCGAGCTCCCAAATTTCCACTAGCCCCACCACCAACTCAAGGACTCGTAACACGGCTTGCGACAACGCCTCACCTCGGTGCGATCTCGCTCCTCGGCTCCAAAAGTTGGAGGTGGTGGTGGCGATGGTACTTCATTCTCGGAACCTTGACCCGACCTAGCGGGTTCGGACACGGTCATCCTTCCCTTCGCGTCCACGGCGACCCGTCCTCTAGAGCTCATTCTAACTATCGCGCTTTTAATCTATTTAGAAAATTTTTATGGATTAGTACTTTGTTTCACTTGGTTATTCGCGAAGAAATTTTTATGAAGGGAGTTTAATAGAGATTCTTTCGATCACATAAGGTTTTAAGTCCTCTATCCTAGTTCATACAGAGAAGAACATCCATTCCCTAATACCTTTCATTCCTATTCACTCTTCGGACGTTTCTGTCCAGTTTCTATCCCAAGGGTATTTTCGTCATTTTCCTACAGGGGTATTTTCGTAATAAATCAAGAAAATTTTAAAACTTTAATGAATCAAAACATTTTGTAACTTTTAAAACTGAGGAGTATTCCTTGTACATTTCGCAATTTAAAGGTACAGCAAAATTTTGAAAACCAGGGGTATTTTGGTAATTTTGCCACTAAGGGCATTTTGGTAATTTTGATAAACCGGGAATATTTGATAATTTCTGAAGATAAATTTGTCCTACTATCTAAAAGAGATAATTTAGTGATTTTAAAACCGAAGTTTTCCTTAAAACATGGCTAGTCCCTTTCGGGTTTTATTTAGGGTTTTGCCTATGACCGAGTCCTCTTGGTTAGGGTGAACCGAAGCTACGCACCAGGTAGGAATCTCGCGAAGAGGAGGTGAGTCACGAGGACTGCTTAAGTACCAAGCTCTTCCGGATCCAATCCTAGACATGCGCACCAAGGTTACCACACCCTAACTCGGCGACTTGGTCACGGGTTGGTTTTAATTAGGCCATTAAAGTCTTATGTCTTTGTTTGGAGTAAACTAGTCCTAAAGTTTAAAATACTATCACTATCTACGTCCCATGCTTCCTACCCTTATCTGAGAATATAATTCATACAAAAAAGTTAGAGATACTTACTTGGGCGAGGTTGGTGCAGGAGACTCGGTGCCATGCTTATTAAAAACCAAAATTTTTCAAAAGGCCTACCAAAACATTTTTGGGCCTTGGGCCCCCACAGCCGAGCTTTGAACTTAGCTCTGATAACAATTTTGGAACACCCCCAAACCCGGCCCAAACATTACGACCGAATTTGGTTTGCTACAGAGAAAACATTTTGAAAACCATATTAAGACTGATTTTAAAATTTGTCGAAATGCCTTTCCAATTAAATTTCTTTGTTAAAAACCATACTTAATAAATATTTGTTGAGTCGAGTTGTTTACAAATTTCAAATGTACCCGATGGTACCTTAAAACATTTTGCGTTTAATTTGAGAAAGCATGTGCATCCGTTTTAACATCATCGAATAGTTTAAACAAAACATTCAAAACATGCAGCAATAATAATATAATCCTAGGAGGCCTTATTACAATTAAACAACATAAATCCAAAAGAAAGATAATTAAACCCAAAAATTCATTTATTAAAAACTCCACTGCATGGCCACCTCGAGTCCATCCGGCTCCATTTCCGCGATCTACTCATCTGCAAAATGTTAAGGGAAAGGGGTGAGTCACCAAGACTCAGTGTGTAATCCCCCACCCGGTAAAGTAACTCATACACAAGTCATTAATAAACATGCACATGCAACCCAACTAGCCATCCATACTCCTTTTCTACCCCGTGTGGTCAAAACCATGGTGGTCAAAACCACCGATGACTTAGAGTCACAAATCGGATGATGGGGCCAACCCATCGTGTAGTCAAAACCACTGATGACCATGAGTCACAATTTATCAAATGTGGTCAAAACCACTGGTGGTACCAAACCACTGGGACTTAGTCGCAATTAATCAATCGTTGTGGTCAAAACCACTGATGACCATAGGTCACAATAATCTGATGGGGCCAACCCATCTTGTGGTCAAAACCAGCGACGACGATCCATAATTCATCCCCTCCTCTCATCAATCCCACCATCACATGCTTTTATAACAATTTTCATAAATCATACCGTAGCATTTATTCATCATGTGATGGCATGCAAATCATATATATAAAAAAATCACAAGTTAGGGGACTTACCCGGAAACCATGCTTAGCCATAAGCAAATCACTACCACATAGGTGAATAACAATAACAATAACCATGTAAATTAATAAAGTGTGTAGTGAGTTCTTACACACCTATTTTCTAGCAATTCTCGAATATACTAGCGAAATCTCGAGACGTTGTTTCCTCCAATTCACCGAATTCCCGTATTTGTCACTTGTCCTATCGAGATTCCTACCAAAACACTTGATAATAATTAGCTTGCACATCTATTCATAACCAAAGCCTATAGCCGAATGTTACTTACCACCTTTCCTTAGGAGAATAAATCCCAAAAGCTTCCCTTAATGGCTATGGCTTCCCTCTTACTAATGCTTGAAAAAGAATCCCAAAAAGGATCTTGTGCTCCCTTGATATTCGACCAAAGTAACTCTAATGGAGAAGGAAAGATTTCGGCTATATAGTAATGAAAGGAGAAAATATGTGAATAAAAGTGAGGGAATATAAGTAGAAAGGAGAATAACAATGAGTGAATGGGGATTCGGTTTAATCAACAATGGAAGAAAGAAAAGAAAAGAGGATTTGAGGAAGAAAGAGGTTCGGCCAAATGAAAAAAAAGGGATTTGTATTTGAGCACAAATCAAAGGAAGAAAAGAGAGAGATGGGAGAAATGAGATTCGGCCAACACCTTGTTTACCAAAAAGAAAAGTGCATAAAATGCCAAAATGAAGTTTTAGTTTCAAGTGGAAAGATGAGAGAAAGAAAATAGTATTTTTGGTTCAATGAAATGAAGGCTAAAACAAAAGAAAAATTTGCACAAAATGTACAATAAACATTCGGCCAAAGAAGAGTTTTTGGAGAGGAAAAGCAAAATGCAAAAGATGCACAAAAGAGGAATTGGCCAAATATTCCCCTAAACCACCTAACAAAATTCGGCCACCCACCTAGACACCCATGCCGTCCACATACATGCACTAAAGCCTAGGATTACTTTCCAAAACATCCTCCCTATTCCATGCCTTTGTCCCCTCATCATGCCATAAGTTCAAGATTCTTATCCCCTAAATTAAGCTTTCCTTAAACAAAAATTCAACTTACCAAAAGTTATTAGTCCACCTATCATAAATAAGTTTGACCGGCCATCAATGCTAATACACAAAAATAAACCTTCAAAATGCTAAACATACCACTCGAACCTCTAACCTCAAGCTACCTTTCAAGCTCTTTAACCAACTTGCCACTTACTCCTCTTGTGCTTTAAATGAACACTTAATTAACTTAAGTGTCAAGCTTACTTAATCCTACTTCATTAAATAAACCATACTAAAATTATTCTAACTTCCTAAATAAAAACAAGCCTTCACAAGACTATTCTAACACACAAAATTCATACCCAAGCCAACACAAAAATAAATAATATTCTAATTTTCCTAAAGCCAAATTCCCATTCGGCTCAATCCTACTAGGCCCAATTTTGGGATGTTACAATTCTACCCTCCTTAAAGAAATTTCGTCCTCGAAATTTCCAACTAGCTCACAGTCGTACCTCCTATCTCGCCACACTACGCTCCTACTGCGCACTCTGATCTTAAAGAATTATCATATTTCTAAACACATTCTCCAAGTTCATAATCAAATTTTTCCCACACTTCACCAACTCAAAAGAACAAACTAACGTAACCACAAATAAGGCAATTGAGGGTATTCCAGAGACAAGAACTTACCCGATGTCATATCTGGCACATCTTCCTCCTCGCGACGGCCAACTGCATAAACCAACCTTGGTTGCCTCGCCTCTGTACCTTCAGCACCTCGGCCACGCCCGTTACCATCACCATTACCACGACCTCTCTGTGGTGGTCCTTCATTTCTAACCTGAGCACGGTTCTGACCCTCTGGCTGATTCTTAGCTAACTTCCGGGGACAATCCCTTACACGGTGATCGAATGATCCACACTCAAAACATCCTCGATTACCATTCCAACACTCCCCCTTGTGAAACTTGCCACACTTATCACACCGTGGCGGCCATTGAGGATTAGTAGCAGCAGCAGGCCTAGCAGCTTGATCTCACCCATCAAACCTCGTCCTCTTCTGTTCATTACCCGAGAACCTTGAAGGTTCCGAGCTCCTCTTATTCCAATTCCGTTCTTGGTTCCGCTTAACGGACTGTCTTACCTCTTCAAGAACCTTTGATTTCTCTACTAGGACAATGACAAACTCCCGCTCCTCTTTGTGGGCTATATCATCATTCTCACTCATCTCTCACCCCATCTTCGAATCTAACACAACGTTCATGCTCGGTACCCACCATACTATGAGCATACCTACTCAACCGGAGGAACTCGGCCTCATATTCCGCACATCGACTTATTTCCTGAACCAGTTCAAGAAAGCCTTTCATTTGTGCGTCTACATAGCTAGTTCCAATATACTTCTTTTGGTAAGCTTCCTGAAGAATTCCCACGTGAGATTTTCTCGCCACTGTTCCATCCCTTACGGTGAGCCACCACCGATAAGACTCATCCCGAAGCAAGGAGATAATACCCTTCAACTTCTCCTCGTGGTGAAATCCAAATCACCCATAATCCTTTCGGTGGGTTCCAACCAATACTCGCAGACTGGGTGCCACTCCCGACACACCCCGAAATACCTCAGCTCCGTTAGATCGGAGTCGCTCGGGAACAGATTTCCGAGCTCCCAAATTTCCACTAGCCCCAACCACCAACTCAAGGACTCGTAACACAGCTTGCGACACTGCCTCACCTCCGGTCTGATCCTGCTCCTCAGCTCCAAAAGTTGGAGGTGGTGGTGGCGGTGGTACTTCATTCTCAGAACCTTGACCCGACCTAACGGGTTCAGACACGGTCATCCTTCCCCTTCCGCGTCCACGACGACCCCGTCCTCTAGAGCTCATTCTAACTATCGCGCTTTTAATCTATTTAGAAAATTTTTATGGATTAGTACTTTGTTTCACTTGGTTATTCGCGAAGAAATTTTTATGAAGGGAGTTTAATAGAGATTCTTTCGATCACATAAGGTTTTAAGTCCTCTATCCTAGTTCATACAGAGAAGAACATCCATTCCCTAATACCTTTCATTCCTATTCACTCTTGGACGTTTACATCCAGTTTCTATCCCAAGGGTATTTTCGTCATTTTCCTACAGGGGTATTTTCGTAATAAATCAAGAAAATTTTAAAACTTTAATGAATCAAAACATTTTGTAACTTTTAAAACTGAGGAGTATTCCTTGTACATTTCGCAATTTAAAGGTACAAAGAAAATTTTGAAAACTGTGGGTATTTTGGTAATTTTGCCACTAAGGGCATTTTGGTAATTTTGATAAACCGGGAATATTTGATAATTTCTGAAGATAAATTTGTCCTACTATCTAAAAGAGATAATTTAGTGATTTTAAAACCAAGTTTTCCTTAAAACATGGCTAGTCCCTTTCGGGTTTTATTTAGGGTTTTGCCTATGACCGAGTCCTCTTGGTTAGGGTGAACCGAAGCTACGCACTGTAGGAATCTCGCGAAGAGGAGGTGAGTCACGAGGACTGCTTAAGTACCAAGCTCTTCCGGATCCAATCCTAGACATGCGCGTTCAAGGTTACCACACCCTAACTCGGCGACTTGGTCACGGGTTGGTTTTAATTAGGCCATTAAAGTCTTATGTCTTTGTTTGGAGTAAACTAGTCCTAAAGTTTAAAATACTATCACTATCTACGTCCCATGCTTCCTACCCTTATACAGAATATAATTCATACAAAAAAAGTTAGAGATACTTACTTGGGCAGGTTGGTGCCGGAGACTCGGTGCCATGCTTATTAAAAACCAAAATTTTTCAAAAAGGCCTACCAAAACATTTTTGGGCCTTGGGCCCCCACAGCCGAGCTTTGAACTTAGCTCTGATAACAATTTTGGAACACCCCCAAACCCGGCCCAAACATTACGACCGAATTTGGTTTGCTACAGAGAAAACATTTTGAAAACCATATTAAGACTGATTTTAAAATTTGTCGAAATGCCTTTCCAATTAAATTTCTTTGTTAAAAACCATACTTAATAAATATTTGTTGAGTCGAGTTGTTTACAAATTTCAAATGTACCCGATGGTACCTTAAAACATTTTGCGTTTAATTTGAGAAAGCATGTGCATCCGTTTTAACATCATCGAATAGTTTAAACAAAACATTCAAAACATGCAGCAATAATAATATAATCCTAGGAGGCCTTATTACAATTAAACAACATAAATCCAAAAGAAAGATAATTAAACCCAAAAATTCATTTATTAAAAACTCCACTGCATGGCCACCTCGAGTCCATCCGGCTCCATTTCCGCGATCTACTCATCTGCAAAATGTTAAGGGAAAGGGGTGAGTCACTAAGACTCAGTGTGTAATCCCCCACCCGGTAAAGTAACTCATACACAAGTCATTAATAAACATGCACATGCAACCCAACTAGCCATCCATACTCCTTTTCTACCCCGTGTGGTCAAAACCACTGGTGGTCAAAACCACTGATGACTTAGAGTCACAAATCAGATGATGGGGCCAACCCATCGTGTAGTCAAAACCACTGATGACCATGAGTCACAATTTATCAAATGTGGTCAAAACCACTGGTGGTACCAAACCACTGGGACTTAGTCGCAATTAATCAATCGTTGTGGTCAAAACCACTGATGACCATAGGTCACAATAATCTGATGGGGCCAACCCATCTTGTGGTCAAAACCACTGACGACAGTCCATAATTCATCCCCCTCCTCTCATCAATCCCACCATCACATGCTTTTATAACAATTTTCATAAATCATACCGTAGCATTTATTCATCATGTGATGGCATGCAAATCATATATATATAAAAAATCACAAGTTAGGGACTTACGGAAACCATGCTTAGCCATAAGCAAATCACTACCACATAGGTGAATAACAATAACAATAACCATGTAAATTAATAAAGTGTGTAGTGAGTTCTTACACACCTATTTTCTAGCAATTCTCGAATATACTAGCGAAATCTCGAGACGTTGTTTCCTCCAATTCACCGAATTCCCGTATTTGTCACTTGTCCTATCGAGATTCCTACCAAAACACTTGATAATAATTAGCTTGCACATCTATTCATAACCAAAGCCTATAGCCGAATGTTACTTACCACCTTTCCTTAGGAGAATAAATCCCAAAAGCTTCCCTTAATGGCTATGGCTTCCCTCTTACTAATGCTTGAAAAAGAATCCCAAAAGGATCTTGTGCTCCTTGATATTCGACCAAAGTAACTCTAATGGAGAAGGAAAGATTTGGCTATATAGTAATGAAAGGAGAAAATATGTGAATAAAAGTGAGGGAATATAAGTAGAAAAGAGAATAACAATGAGTGAATGGGGATTCGGTTTAATCAACAATGGAAGAAAGAAAAGAAAAGAGGATTTGAGGAAGAAAGAGGTTCGGCCAAATGAAAAAAAAGGGATTTGTATTTGAGCACAAATCAAAGGAAGAAAAGAGAGAGATGGGAGAAATGAGATTCGGCCAACACCTTGTTTACCAAAAAGAAAAGTGCATAAAATGCCAAAATGAAGTTTTAGTTTCAAGTGGAAAGATGAGAGAAAGAAAATAGTATTTTTGGTTCAATGAAATGAAGGCTAAAACAAAAGAAAAATTTGCACAAAATGTACAATAAACACATCGGCCAAAGAAGAGTTTTTGGAGAGGAAAAGCAAAATGCAAAAGATGCACAAAAGAGGAATTGGCCAAATATTCCCCTAAACCACCTAACAAAATTCGGCCACCCACCTAGACACCCATGCCGTCCACATACATGCACTAAAGCCTAGGATTACTTTCCAAAACATCCTCCCTATTCCATGCCTTTGTCCCCTCATCATGCCATAAGTTCAAGATTCTTATCCCTAAATTAAGCTTTCCTTAAACAAAAATTCAACTTACCAAAAGTTATTAGTCCACCTATCATAAATAAGTTTGACCTGCCATCAATGCTAATACACAAAAATAAACCTTCAAAATGCTAAACATACCACTCGAACCTCTAACCTCAAGCTACCTTTCAAGCTCTTTAACCAACTTGCCACTTACTCCTCTTGTGCTTTAAATGAACACTTAATTAACTTAAGTGTCAAGCTTACTTAATCCTACTTCATTAAATAAACCATACTAAAATTATTCTAACTTCCTAAATAAAAACAAGCCTTCACAAGACTATTCTAACACACAAAATTCATACCCAAGCCAACACAAAAATAAATAATATTCTAATTTTCCTAAAGCCAAATTCCCATTCGGCTCAATCCTACTAGGCCCAATTTTGGGATGTTACAATTATTCTAGAACTTGCATCGATTATACATGTTGAGACCACATCTTTGATTTGATATACAAAAATGATAAAGGCACATAGGATTTAACCCACTTACTCCATAAAAAGCCTACCTTCATAATTAACCCCTAGTGAACCCCTTTGATCCTAACAACCCCTTTTATTAACTCACCCACTAACATTAACCCAAAACCCTTTGTATTTTTTATCACCATTCTTCTTGACTACCCTTTTTGTCGAGATTTGATTTTGAGCAGTTGCCTAACTATGTTCTATATTTTAGTTATTAAAGTACTTTCTTATTATTGTAAATATTTGATTATTTGTTCTTAAAAAAAATCGAAGTATATTCAGTATTAGTATGATGAAAAGCGAGCTTGTACAGTTAACGTCTATTTATTGAAGAAGAAGCTCGTATTATTAGTTTCAAAGTTTCAATTCATGTAATTATTTATTTTTCAGTTCGTTATTTCTAGTTAGGTAATTTTTCAAGTCAATCTCGATTCTAACCCTCTAATTCACCCTTTATCCACACCTTAACCGAAGCCTCGTTACAACCCTTTCAAAGACCTTTTGATTTGTGCATCATCTCATATTAAAGTGGTGGAGAATTGATTTTCATGCAAGCCTATTGGATTAACTTTTCAGGTTTGACATTTGAGTGCTTAACTCTGAACCTTAAACACTTCAAGTGATTTGAGTGAATCTTTTGTAAGGATGTCAATCCTTGTAGGTTTTGGATCAGAGGTAATTATTTAGATGAGGGGAAACACCTATGTTTTGTGCTACAAACGTATGACTTATATTGTTTGAATCTTTAGGACTCTTTGAGTTAAATTATCCATGTATAAATTATCTATGAACTATGACGAGACATTGTTGATAGGAATATTGAATCATGGAAAGTTCGTTTTAATTGTAAGTTGAGAATTTTGCTTGAGGACAAGCAAAAGCTTAAGTGTGGGGGTATGTGATAAACCGTAAAAGTAACATATTTTAATCCCACATTTAGCATACTTTTGGATGATTTATCCCTTGATTTATGTAAAAAGGTGCTCTTAATCCTTTCTTTTCATGTTTTATACTCAGGAAAGCACTGGAGGATGGAAAGAACGAGAAACGGGCTTAAAACATACCAAATCGGGCCAAAGTGAAAATCGACACGGCCTTGACTTGAGCCAACACGACCGTGTCTCCCTGATAGACTAGAACACAGCCTGATCACGATTTACACGGGCGTGTCACCTCATTAAAAGTCTGAACACGGCCTAAAGACGATTCACACAGGCGTGTGCCATGGCCGTGCCCCTGTCGTGGAAAAGAGCAATTTCACTCGGAAAAGGATACTTAGAGGCAAAGAAACCTATTTCAAAAGCCTATATAAACACCCTAAGTATAACCTAGAAGGGGGCGGTAAGCTAAGGCAAGGAGTCGAGCCAAAAAGGTCAGATTTGTGGGAAACACACGAAGATAGCTAGTTGATCCATCTCAAGAAGTCAGAATTCTACTCAAGACGGCGGATCTCTCCTTCAATTCCTTCAGGGGGGTTTAGGGATTTCTTATGTTTTGTTTTATCTTTTCTTCTGAGATGTTTTCTTTTATTGTTATGAACTAAACCCTCAGATACCTGAAGGGGATGAAACTTAGATGAATCTTGTTATCGTTTGTTGAACTATATGATAAATATTTGACTTGTTCTTAATTATGTGTTCTTAATTCTTGTGTTGATATTTCCGGGATATTGATTCAAGTTTGATGTGCTTAGGTGGAGGAGAAAAAGTCCCTGCTTAAGAGTAGATCTAGCATAATTAAGCGGAGTTGATCACGCGCCTAGAGATAGGGTGACGAGATTTTGCCGGATTAGGGTGAAACCTAATATAGGAGTCCATAGATCGAGTTAATGCAATTCTAGGGGTTTTAATTAGAAAGAGATTTCAATTAATCAACCTAGGGTTAGATGTTATTCGCTTCGAGAGAGGGTTTAATATACATTAGGGAGTCTTACAGATCAAGTCAAGTGAATAAATCGTCTGGTTCAGAGTTAGATAACAAGTGAAGTCTAGGTGGATTCTTCCTAAGGGTATCGTCTTAATCAACTGAGTTTTACCAATGGTATTTCCCCATTTCATTCTTTTTGTCTTTGCGTCTTTAGCTTAGTAGTTAGTTACATTTAGATTAAATAACAACTTCACTTATTTTAGGCTAGATAATAAAAAGAAAGTTAGTATTAGTACTTTTGGTTCCTTTGGGTTCGACAATCCGGTCTTGCCTAAGCTATACTACTGTTCGATAGGTGCGCTTGCCTCAAATCGTTGTCATAGTTAGTTTCTAGGTTCGATCATTCTTTTTATAAAATTTTAAGACTTTGACATCGTGAAAACAATGATCAATAGCCATGTGAAGTGGGTAGATAAATGTTGTTAATATGCTTGAATGATTATGATATATGATGCATGTTTTGGTATGGCTTGATAGCAAATGAAATGGTTAAGACTATGGTAAGCATATTGATGCAATATGAGTGTATATGTTTGATAAAAGAAATGGTTTATGAATGGTAAGTTTATTGATGAATAACTAGTACATTATTGATGGTAAGTTGTGATTGATTTGATCATGTAATGTATGCGATTAGTTTGAACTAAATGTCTTATAAGTAGGTGTGATTGTTAAGCTCATAATTGAGTAGAATTGTTGCATAATTTGATACGCTTTGGGTTGCCAAATGTGTATAGGTTGATGCTTGTAAGTGCATGAAAGATTGACCCAAGTGTGGGTGGCATTTTGGCCTTGCAAATGGCCTATATTTGCCCACACGGTTTAGCACACGGGCGTGTGGCTCGACCGTGTCCATCGTGGTTGAAATTCAAAACAAGTCAGGATCGACCACGGGCTGGACACATGGGCGTGTGACTGGCCGTGTGGTGCAAGTCAGGATCGACCACAGGTGAGGCACACGGGCGTGTCCACGGTCGTTGGACAAGTCAGTATGTATGCCATGTTTTGATACAGCTTAGACACACGGGCGTGTTGAGGCCGTGGGAGGCGCACGGCCTGCCCACACGGGCGTGTGACCTCTGTAACTTAGAAATTTTTTTAAATTTCTGAGAAATTTCATATGTGTTCGGTTTAGTCCCGGCCCTATTCTAAAGCATGATTAAGGTCTCGTTGACCTATAAAAGGGACACTTTGATTGCGTTTGATGAAATGTATTATGAAATGTCCGTAAAAGTTTTTGATTTATCTGGTAATACCTCGTTACCCTAATTCAGCGACGGATGCGGGTTAGGGGTGTTACACAAATTTTACATTTTCTGCGATTAAATACTTTTAACAAATCAGAACACAAACGATAAAATTTTTATACGAAATTTTCACACATATCAATTCACATACTATAAACACGGAAAATAGTATTAAAATATTTTTCTGACTCGAATTTATGGTCCGAAACCACTATTCTGACTAGGGTATAAGCCGGGCAATTATAGTGTTGGTTCACTCTTGTTTCTTAAGCCCCTTTTTTATTCTATTTCCATCTTAACCGAATAATTATCAACCTATACTATTTCTTCCTTAATATCCGAACCTCGTATATTTAACCTAACCCCTTTTGAACCTAATTGAACATCGATTCCCATTCATAGCCAAATATTCCCATACCTTCACAAAACGAACGAAACTTCATCGTTAGACGATCGGGCAACGAAAGTGACTCAACTCACAAAACCAAGGCTAGATCGCATTAGTTGGTATCAGAGCTACCAAAAACGAGAAGTTCAGACATTCGGAACAACCCCGGATTAGATTTGTAAAAAAATTTTGAAAAAAAAAGAAAAAAATATTTGTATTGAGATTTCGCATTGTAATTCATATCATTGTACTTGAAAAATAAAAAAGAAAAAAATATATACGAAATTAAAAAAAAAATTGTATCTTTGCAGAGTTTGAAATTCAGCGTTTGTAGTTCCCGGTCATCCATCTTTGCAATTACCCCTATTTACCTTCACGCCACACTCTATTCCCCATTTTTGTTTCATTCGGCCAACCTCACACCTGAAACAACATTACCCTTGTTACCTAATTGAAATCAACCCTCTAGGCTAGAGATAAAGTCTCATCGAGTTTTATACGAAATCACGGGAGAAGAAACGAGCGAAAAAAGGCACGAGTGTGTGAGCAAATTAGAGAGGAGGTAAAAGCCGAAAAGATTGCAAACACGAGTGTGAGTGACACCTATTCTTTCTTTCCGAGTGAACGTGAGGATTTGTGGTGAGGTTAAGAATTATGTCAAGAAGCCCTGAACGCGATATGACAGAAAGACCCTAAAGATAACGAATAAGAAATGTCGCACCCGGAAGAGGTGGAGTACCTGATTTAGACCAGCAAGCCCTCTTACGGGCTTTTCAACGGATGCTCCGGAACGAGATTGAATCTATTAATGAACGTCTGGATCGATTCGAAGAGAGGGGTCAACGGGAAAGAACGTCCCAAGGTCAAAGACAAGAGTGAGGGCAAGCGAGACTCCGTGAAGATGAACTCTACGAACAAAGTGAGTTGGAGAGTGACCAAGCGTCAAATCAAAGCAAAGGACGATGTCGTCTAGAGAACGAGGACGTGTTGATGATGACTTGAAAAACATCAAGCTGTCCATACCACCATTCCAAGGTAAGTCTGACCCGGAGGCGTACCTAAAATGGGAGAAGAAAATAGAGTTGGTCTTCGAGTGCCACAACTACTCGAAGAGTAAAAAGGTGAAGTTAGCGGCGATTGAGTTTTCCGACTACGCCATGATCTGGTGGGATCAGTTAACCACGAGTCGGAGAAGAAATGGGGAGAGGCCGATATCCACTTGGGTCGAGATGAAAGCCGTAATGCAAAAGAGATTTATCCCTTCCTACTATCATCGTGAACTTTACCAAAAACTTCAGAACCTTTGTAACACCCCTAACCCGAAATCGTCGCTGGAATAGGGTTAAGAGGCATTACCGGACAATTTCGCAACACATTTACGACACAAAGTCAATCATCATCATAATACATCAAACATAAATAATTAGTCCCTTTTTAAGGCGTATAAGACCTTAAACACATGCTAGGGAGGGGTCAGGACTAAACTGAAACACATACAGAAACTATTCGAAATTTAAAACTTTTCTAGGTTTCAAGGGATACACGCCCGTGTGGTCAAACCGTGTGCCTCCCACGGCAGCTGGACACCCCCGTGTGTCCTCATCGTGGTCGAATCTGACCTCACATCCACAGCCACCAAGCACGCCCGTGTGCCCTGGCCGTGGTCAAATCTGACTTCCCATCCACAGCCACCAAGCACGCCCGTGTGCCTTGGCCGTGGTCGAATCTGACTTTACACCCACGGCCACCAGTACCCCGTGTGCTAAGGCCGTGTACTCTTAGGCCATATTCTGAATTTCTCACACGGCGACTAGGCACGCCCGTGTCTTGGCCATGTGCTATTAGGCTAGCTACTGACTTAGCCCCACGGTCACTAGGCACGCCCGTGTGCCACAACCGTGTGGCTCAATTAGGCCATTTGCAAGGCCAAAAAGCCACCTACATGGGTCAATCCTACAAGCACATTTGAGCATCTTTATACACACAATTTGGCAACCAATTTCATGTCCAACAATCATCATATCATCATATAGAATCTCATTTCTAAGCATGCCATTTTATACAACCAAATTACATGTAAATCTAGGTATAAATCATCCATAACCTTACTAAATCACTAAGGCATTAATTCATCATTGAATTCACCATTCATATACTAATTCATTACCATCATGCCATATCAAAATATGCACCAAATACCATATTCACTCATGCACATTACCAACACTTAGCTAGCCACATCACATGGCTATTTACACATCTCAAATATGATTCAAAACAACTAGCCTATACATGCCATATTTCAACTATGTACATCTTTCCAAAAGTACCAAAATAGAATGCCGATAGTGTGATTGAGATGCTGACGATTCTCGGATCTGAGCAAGCTTTACTGACACTACAAAGCAGAGAAACAATTCACACAGTAAGCTTTCAAAGCTTAGTAAGTTCGTAACATGATACATTATAATAAAATAATTCATCACATAGATTATTTCACATATGCATATATATATCATTCCATCCAAAACTAAAATGCTCATTTAACATTTCATAATCTCATTCATAGAATCATCAACCACATAGGTTCCGAGCGTACCTTAGTCAACACCTAGTAGTCAATTACATTTGCTACTCAATACTCACTTTTCCCTTTCGATCAACTTCCGTCTCTTCTTTGATTCAATCGCACACTTAGTGCCCCAATATTTAGCCGAAGCTTAATTATCATCGCACACATAGTGTATTTATATCAAACCGCTCTTCAATCGGTATCGCACACACAGTGCCAACCACAAAGTCGTAGCTTATTTTATTTCACACACACAGTGCTGATCATCTCGATCACGTTTTCGAATACGCACACTTAGTGCCACATAACTCAAACTCAACTCTCACATAGCATCCACATTTCAATATCATTATAACATTCATTTCATAACATTTAACATAACTAAATGTTCGTATTATGTCCGAACTTACCTCGGACGTTAAACTATCAAAACGGTCGGTCAATTGAGCACTTTATCTTTGCCTCGATCTCGATCCGAACCTCTCCTTTCTCGGTCTATACACATTCAAATTCAATCCATTCAATCACCAAATCATTCATTTTAGTCCAAACACTCATATTTAGGGCATTTTACAAAATAACCCTCACATTTTCACATTTCGACACTTTAGTCCTTAATTAGCTAAATTCATCAAAAGTTCAAGAATAAAACATGTTCAATAAACACATATCTTTCATTTAACACCAACACTCATCACAAAGTTTACCATTTCATCAATGGCACATTTTATAAAAATCATCAATTCACAAAATTTAAGCATGGGTTTTGTAGAGCACAAAGCAACGATTACAAAAAAAACGTAGAAATTATCAAAAACTGACTCAAAATCATACCTCAATAAAGATGAAAAATGGCCGAATATCACAAAGCTTTTCTTCCTTCTTTTCCATTTGTGTTTTCGGTGGACAAAGATGAACACATTCATCTTATTTTCATGCTTTTATTTTATTATTATTACTTTATTAAACATTTTACTCATTTGCCCTTTCATTAAACATATAAAACAAATAAATATTAAAGCTAATATGTCATTTAGCCATCCACTATCTTTAAAAATGTTAAATTCCCTCATAAGGCCTCCACCTTAAAAGCCAACAATAATTAAGTACTTACCAATCAGCACTCAGCATTTACACTTTATACAATTAAGTCCTTTCTCACAATTTGACACACAGTCGATAAAATTATCACACAGACTATATCACACATAATCAACACCAAAAGTAATATTAAAATATATTTACGACCTCAAATTTTTGGTCTCGAAACCACTGTTCCGACTAGGGTCTAAACCGGGCTGTTACAACTTTAAGCAAGGTAATCGAAGCATTGAGGACTATTTCAAAGAGATGGAGATTGCCATGATCCGTGCGGATGTGAAGAAAGATTGAGAGGTGACCATGGCCAATTTTTTAGTTGGTCTTAACCGCGACATCACCAACGTGGTGGAGCTTCAACATTATGTCGAAGTAGTCGACATGGTGCACGTCACCATAAAGGTGGAGAAGCAGTTAAAGAAAAAAAGATCCATCCGGACCTTTCCCAATTCCAACCCCACTTTAAAATGGGGTCGAGGCGCGGGTAAGAAAGATCTACCAAACCGTGCGAAGGACCAAGCGATGTCTGCAAAGCCTAGCAAGCCCATTGGCGAAACTAGCAAAGGCAAGGACGTAGCCTTTCCAAACCGATCAAGGGATACCAAATGCTTTAAATGTTTAGAGAGGGGGCACATTGCCAGCCAGTGCCCTAATCGAAGCAATATGATTGTGAGACCCAATGGTGAAATCGAGTCAGAGGAAGAAAAAGACGAAGAATCTGACGCAACTGCCGACGAGGAGGAAGAACTTGAATACGCTGTTGATGGCAAAATTCTCGTTATTAAACGAAGTCTAAGCCTCCAAAGCATGGAGAATGAGCAGCAAAGAGAGAATATATTCCATACACGTTGCCATGTCAAAGCTAAGGTGTGTAGTTTGATCGTGGATGGCGAAAGTTGCACGAACGTAGCCAGTACTTTGATGGTGGAAAAACTCAGTTTACAAACAACTAAGCATCCTCATCCCTACAAAATTCAATGGCTCAACGACGGTGGGGAATTGAAGGAGACCAAAGAAGTCTTAGTTTCCTTTTCCATAGGCAAGTACAATGACGAGGTTCTTTGCGACGTGGTGCCCATGCATGTCGGTCATCTGTTGTTGGGGCGTTCATGGCAATTTGATCGTAAAGTTATCCATGATGGCTATACGAATCGTTACACTTTCAAACACCTCAGAAAAAGTGTGACTTTGGCTCCATTGACGCCAAGACAAGTGTATGAAGATCAATTGAAGCTAAAAGACTCCATTGAAAAATTTAAAGAGAGCGAAAAAAAAGAGAAGAGTGAAAAAGAGAGTGAAAAGAAAAGTGAGAAAAAGAAAGGAAAACAAGTGATCAATCCGAGAGAAAAGAAAAATGAGCGTGAAAACAAAACGAGTGAAGAAAAAGAGATCAACAAAATGAATGTTTATGCAAAAGAGAGTGATATTCAAAAGTCTTATTTGTTGAAGCAATCGGTTCTTGTACTTATGTACAAGGAAAACCTTTTGACCACTAACGATTTGGATATGAATCTTCCCTCTTCAATTGTTTCTCTTTTGCAGGAATTTGATGACGTATTCCCGGAAAAAGCTCCTAGTGGGTTGCCACCCATTCGAGGGATTGAACATCAAATTGACTTAATTCCCAGAGCTTCCATCTCGAATCTCCCGGCTTACCGTAGCGACCCCGAGGAAACCAAAGAGTTACAAAGGCAAGTGAACGAGCTTATGGAGAAGGGGTACATATGAGAAAGCCTCAGCTCTTGTGCCGTACCGGTATTATTTGTGCCAAAAAAGGACGAAACGTGGCGCATGTGTGTGGACTGCCACGCAGTGAACAAGATAACCATCAAGTACCGACATCCAATACCACATCTAGATGATATGTTAGACGAGCTAAGTGGTGCGCAACTATTTTCCAAAATCGACGTTAAGAGCGGGTATCACTAAATTCGGATGCGCGAAGGTGACGAGTGGAAAACTGAATTTAAGACGAAACATGGTTTGTATGAGTGGTTGGTCATGCCATTCGGCCTAACCAACGCACCCAACACCTTCATGCGACTTATGAATCATGTTTTACGTTCTTTCATTGGAAAATTTTGTGTTGTCTATTTTGATGATATACTTATTTATACTAAATCATTAGATGATCATGTGTTGCATTTGAAAGTTGTGTTGGAAGTCCTTCGAAAAGAAACTTTGTATGCTAACCTTAAGAAATGCACCTTTTTCACTAACAGGGTTGTTTTCTTAGGTTTTGTAGTCAGTTCGGAGGGACTTGAGGTAGACCAAGACAAGGTGAAAGCAATCCGAGAATGGCCTAGACCAACGAGCATAAGCCAAGTGAGGAGCTTCCACAGCTTGGTAAGCTTTTATCGGTGCTTCGTCCCAAACTTTAACACCTTGGCCACACCTTTAACGAGTGTGATCAAGAAGTCTTCAACTTTTCATTTGGATGAAGAACAAGAGAAATCCTTTAACTCTATTAAATATTGGTTAACTAATGCACCTTTGCTTGTGTTGCCTGACTTTTCTAAAATGTTTCAAATTGAATGTGATGCCTCAGGTGTCGGGATAGGAGCCGTGCTAAGTCAAGAAGGGAGGCCCGTGCATATTTTAGTGAGAAGTTGAACGGAGCCATGCTAAACTACCCAACATATGACAAGGAGATGTACGCCCTGATTCGAGCCTTAGAAACGTGGCAGCACTATTTGTGGCCCAAGGAGTTCGTAATCATTCAGAACATGAAGCGTTGAAGCACATCAAGGGCCAAACTAAATTAAACAAGCGACATGCTAAGTGGGTAGAATTCTTAGAATCTTTTCCTTTATTATAAAGTATAAGAAAGGTAAGGAAAATATAGTGTCTGATGCGTTGTCAAGACGATATACTCTTTTATCTTATTTGGACTCTAAATTGCTTAAATTTGTTTTCTTGAAAGACTTGTATGCTACTGAGGTTGATTTTGGGGAAAATTATAGATCTTGTGAAAACATCGCTGTTGATAAGTTTTACAGGTGTGACGGCTTCCTCTTTGGAGAAGGCAAGCTTTGCATTCTGCAAGGTTCAGTTCGAAACTTGCTGGTGAGTGAGGCACATAGTGGCGGCCTCATGGGCCATTTCGGAGTAGCCAAGACATTGGCCATGCTCCAAGAACATTTCTTTTGGCCGAGGATGAAGAGAGACATCGAGAAAATTTGTACCTGATGCATGACGTGCAAGAAAGCAAAATCCAAGATCAACCCACATGGACTATACACGCCACTACCAATACCCGAAGAGCCTTGGGTCGACCTTTCCATGGACTTTGTCCTTGGCTTACCAAGAACTAAAATCGAAAAAGATTCGATCTTTGTTGTTGTAGATAGATTTTCTAAAATGTCTCATTTTATAGCTTGCTCGAAAACTAACGATGTAACACCCCTAACCTGTATCTGTCGCCGAATTAGGGTTAAAGGCGTCACCGGACAGAACGGAGACTTTACAGACATTTCATAAGACAATTCATCAATCACAATCAATGAGTCCCTTTTTATAGTTCAACGAGACCTTAATCATGCTTTAGAATAGGGTCGGGACAAAACCGAACACATATAAAATTTATAGGAAATTTAAAACTTTACTAAGTCACAGAGGTTACACGCCCGTGTGGGCTACTCATGTGCCTCCCTGATCGCTGTGAAGTCAAAGTTTTAAAATTTATAAAGAGAATGATCGAACCTGGAAACTAACTATGACAACGATTGAGGCAAGTGCACCTATCGAACAGTAGTATAGCTTAGGCAAGACCGGATTGTCGAACCCAAAAGGAACTAAAAGTACTAATACTAACTTTCTTTCTATTATTTAGCCTAAAATAAGTGAAGTTGTTTATCTATTCTAAATTAATTAACTATTAAACTAAAAATTCTAAGACAAAGAATAATGAAATTGGGAGAATAACTTGGGAAAAACTCAGTTGATTAAGACGACACCCAAGGAAGAATCCACCTAGACTTCACTTGTTATCTAACTCTAAACCAGACAATGTATTCACTTGACTTGATCCGTAAGACTCCCTAACGTATATTAAACCCTCTCTGGAGGCGAATAACGTCTAGCCCTAGGTTAATTAATTGAAATCTCTTTCCCATTAATAACCCCCTAGAATAGCATTAAATCGATCTATGGACTCCCATATTAGGTTTCACCCTAATCCGGCAAAATCTCGTCACCCTATCTCTAGGCACGTGATCAACTCCGCTTAATTATGCTAGATCAAACTCTTAAGCATGGACTTTTGCTCCACCACCTAAGCACATTCAACTTGAATTAATATCCGCGAAATATCAACACAAGAATTAAGCACACATAATTATGAACAAATCAAGTATTTATCATATAGTTCAGAAAACAATAACAAGATTCATCTAGGTTTCATCCCCCTCAGGCATCTGAAGGGTTTAGTTCATAACAATAAAGAAAAACATCTAAGAAGAAAAGATAACACAAAACATAAGAAATCCCTAAAACCCCCTGAAGGAATTGAAGAGGAGATCCTCCGTCTTGAGTAGAATTCCGGCTTCTAGAGATGGATCAACTGGCTATCCCTAAGTGAATCCCCACAAATATGCCTTCTCTGGCCTAGCAGGACGCCCCTGAACGATGGCTTTGGGCCCCCCTTTTTAGGTCATACTTAGGGTGTATTTATAGGCTTTTGAAATAGGTTTCTTTGCCCCTAAGTATCCTTTCCTGAATGAAATTGCTCTTCTCCATGGAAGAGGCACGGCCATGGCACACACCCGTGTGAATTGTGGCAAGGCCGTGTTCGGACTTCTAATTAGGACATGTCCGTGTAGATCGTGATTAGGCCGTGTTCTAGTATTTTGATGAGGCACGACCGTGTGGGCTTTAGTTCAGGTCGTGTCGATTTAATGCTTTGGCCCATTTGTCACGTTTTAAGCCCGTTTTTGCGTTCTTTTCATCCCCTGGTGCTTTCCTGAGTATATATCATGAAAAGAAAGGATTAAGAGCACCAAATTACATAATATAAGGGATAATTCATCCAAAAGCATACTAAATGTGGGATTAAAATATGTTACTATTTCAGTTTATCAAATACCCCCACACTTAAGCTTTTGCTTGTCCTCAAGCAAAATTCTCAACTTACAATTAAAAACGAACTTGCTATAATTCATAATAGTCATTGATAATGTTTCATCATAATTCAGAGATAATTCATACATGGATAATTCAACTCAAAGAGTCCTAAAAATTCAAACAGTCTAAGTCATACATTTGTAGCACAAAACGTAGGTGTTTCCCTTAATCTAAACAAATACCTCTGATTTAAAATCGACAAGGACTGACATCCTCACTTAAAGATTCACTCAAATCACTCAAAGTGTTTAAGGTTCAAAATTAGGCA
Source organism: Gossypium sturtianum (assembly GCA_025698515.1). Taxonomy (NCBI): domain Eukaryota; kingdom Viridiplantae; phylum Streptophyta; class Magnoliopsida; order Malvales; family Malvaceae; genus Gossypium; species Gossypium sturtianum. The sequence continues at coordinate 64,401,864 of CM046946.1, read as the reverse complement.
CTCAAAAGTCAAACATGAAGAGTTAATCCCATAGGCTTGCATGAGAATCAAATCCCCCCACTAAAATATGAGATGAAACACAAATCAAAAGGTCTTTGAAAGGGTTGTAACGGGGCTTGGGTTAAAGGTGTGGAATAAGGCTGAATTAGAGGGTTAAAATCAAGCATGAATTGATAAATTACCTAACCAGAAACAATGAACTGAATAATAAGTAATTACATTAATTGAAAATTAATAATTTTAATACTACAAGCTTTTTATTCAATATTTGGAATTTAAATGTGTAAGCTCATTTAATCACATGACTAATAATGAATATACTTCGTTTTTTTTTTGAACATCATAAATACATAATAAATACATAATAAAGGATAAGCTACTGAAATAAAAATCATAATTAGGCAACTAATCAAATTAAATCTCGATATAAGGGTAGTTAAAAAGAATGGTGATAACAAATAAAAAGGGTTTTGGGTTAATATTAGTGGGTGAGTTAATAAATGGGTTGTTAGGATTAAACGGGGTTCACTAGGGGTTAATTATGAAGGTAGGTTTTTAGTGGAGTAAGTGGGTTAAATCCTAGGTGCCTTTATCATCTTTGTATATCAAATCAAAAAAATGTGGTCTCGACATGTATAATCGATGCAAGTTCTAGAATAACAGATCAATGTTGACATACTCATAATCAATAAAGTGAGCAAGAAAAAGAATTTATGCTCTATAAGGCTCAAAATCTCACAAAAATTATGGGTATTTTGATGTCAACCTTGTAAATTTCAAACTTCAAAGTAATATTTAAATTCAGGTACACATCCTAAAAAATTTTTAATTCTTGAAAAATAGACTTATCATGCCTGATTCTCTAGTATTCTTAGAATTTAATTATCAATGCACAATTATCAATGACTTAATCTAAAACATATCAATAAAAATCATAAATCAGGGGAATTTCATTCTAGTCATAATATGAGAAACTTACTGTAGGACAATGTAGCACCCCAAACCCGGTCAGTACACCACGACCGAATCTGGTATGTTACGGGGAAAATCGTATTTGAGAGGTTAGGTTTCCGGTGAAAGGTTTAACGAAAACTCTTTGATGTATCCGTACTTGTAAAAAAAAACCTTGGGCATGATTGTTTTAAAACCGGTAGTGCATTTTGAAGACCCGGGAATTTGAAAGCTTAGTTGAAAAGTAAGTTTTTATCATTTAGAAGGCCGAGAAATTCCTTTTAGTTACTTAAAAACATTTTGAACTTAGTGTGGAAGATCACAATTTTAGAAAATATTTGAGTTGCGTTCATTTAAAGATTTTAATGTGATACCCGTTGGTAAAGTTTAAAACATATCGCTTTGTAGTCTTGAAAACCGTTTCATTCCAAGTTTTATCGGATGTTTAACCCAGTAATTTATTAAGGCTAAATTGAAATCAAATTTTAAGCATATAAATAATCAAAGCATAATTTTAAAAGGCCATTTACAATACCAAAAAAACCAAATGAAAATAAATGAAATAAAGTACCAAGTGCTTAAATCAGTGCAAAACCGACTTTATTCATGGCATGGTCACCTCGAGTCCATCCGGCTCCATGTCCGCGATCTAAGTGTCACTGAAATGATAGGGAGAAGGTGAGTCGCAAGACTCGGCAGAAATCCCCCTCCCGATTAATACAACATACTAACACACACAATACAGAGCAATGTCATTAATGCACCCAATCCTAGCCATCCGTAACACCTTTTCTACCCGTGTGGTACCAAACCACCGGTGGTGCCAAACCACCGTGACCCAAAGTCACGATATCCATAAGTGTGGTGCCAAACCACTGGTGACCCAAAGTCACGAAGAATCCAATGATGGGGCCAACCCATCGTGTGATACCAAATCACTTGGCGACGATCCCATATCTCAAAAGTGGGGCCAACCCACGGTGGTGTTAACCACGAGTGGACGAGTCGCTATGAGGTGCCAAACCTCGGTGTCCCAAAGACACGAATGTGATACCAAATCATTTGGTGACCAGAAGTCACGAATCAAGTGATGGGGCCAACCCATCGTGTGATACCAAATCATGGCGCCAATCCCGTATTATCAATCGTGGGGCCAACCCATTGTGGTGCTAAGCCACCGGGACGAGACGCTATGAGGTGCCAAACCTCCGTGACCCAAAGTCACAAAATAATCTGTGGTACCAAACCTTTGGAGGTGCCAAACCTCGGTGTCCCAAAGACATGGATATCATATTCCCCCTCCTCTCATATCACCCATTATCATACCGACTCATGTAAAGTATGCAAATCATACAAATCATGCTACATGTTTAATGTTGCATCTCATAACACATACATCATAGGTCATGATCTCAAGTATATCAACAATAGAACTCATAATGAAACAGACTTACCCGAATCCGTGCACATACCCAATCGGGTATCATATCAATCAACCATACTGTTTCGGCTTTATTAAAAAATCAGATTATTAAGCATATTACTAAGCAAAGAGTGTGTTAGTTTACACACCTGTTAAAACGCAAGCCTTAATCCCAAGGAACCGATCTAAGACCCTCGATTATCTTGCTCCTATAATCGGCCACATATGAGATTAGCACCTAGGCCATTCGGCCAAAACCATTAAACCAAAGGGGTTAACGTTTGAACCCTTACCTTACACTTGATTTGGTTTCCTACCAAATCCCGAACCAAACGATGGTTCTTCTTTATGCACATGACACACCCTATTAAGAGGAAAGATTAATCCTTTGAAACTTTGACTTAACGAAACTAAAAGAGTGGACTAAAAGAACCAACCCTTACCACCACTTACCAATCGATTAACAGAGGAAGACGGCTCCTCTTGCTTGCTTCCAAAATCCTGGATGCCCTATGATAAAATCGATTCCAACACAAAAGATTAACTCCTATCAACAAAGGCCAAAATCGGCTCATAACCAAACCAAAATCGACAAAGAACAAGGGAGAAGAGAAATGAACATTCGGCCAACCACTTACCTTGCTCTAAACCCGATTGGACACCACACACAAGAGAGATCACACCACACCAATATTCGGCCAAGACTTAAACAAAAGGAGAAGAAGATTCGGCCTTACACAAAGAAGGAGAACACAAGAGAAAGATGAAAAGAAAGGGGTTGATATTCGGCCAATAATGAGAAATGGGAAAAAGAAGAAGAAGAAGGAAAGTACTTTTCGGTTTTGAAAAGAAAAAGGAATGGAGAAAATGTTTTGGGGAATAACTTTGGCTATCAAGGTTTCAAGAGAAGAAAGGAAGAAAGTATGAGAAGAATAGGGTACTAATTTTGGTTTACACAAATGAAAAAGAAAGAAAGATGGAAGAGAACATTCGACTATCAAAGAATATCAAGAGAAACAAGCAATTTTCGGCAAGTATGTGCTTGGACTTTCGGTTTCAAGAAGAAAATGCAGAAACTCACTTGAAAATTCGGCTTGCTTTTGACAAAAGAAGGATTTTGGCTTACACAAATTTGACCGAAAATGCTCCAAAATGCCAAAAAGAATTTCGGCCCTCTCCACTTACCCACTTACCAAAACCGGCCACTCCCCCCATGAAGCACCCAACATTCGGCCACTACCTCCAAACACTCCCAACCACTAATTCAAACTAGTTTGAACTAGTCAACCTCCACAATTTACTCTCCACGCACCATTTGAACAATTTGACTTGGTCTATGGCGAGTTTGAACTGCCACAACTTCTTCTTCTCCCCCGCCACAAAATGGAAGCAAAATATGAGACTTCTGCAGCTTGAACACAGGACCTCCTTCCCCGCAAGTGATGCCAAACCCAAGCTCCAAGTGGCGCCTAACTTTCCACTCTACTAGCTCAATTCTTGTGCTAACATTCTCCTAAAAATATTTATAAACCCCACTCATTCAGTGGGCCTCACCTAAAGCTTAAAACTAAAGTTTCCCAACCACTCAAAGCTTACACCAAGCTTACAACTAAGCCCCAAAACAATTGAAACACAACATTGCAGGCCAAATACATGCAAACAATGCAATAATCAAAATAGCCCCTAACCGGGATATTACAGTTCTACCTCTTAAAATAATTTTTACTCGAAATTACCGGTCAAAAGAGTTGAGGTATTCTTTGCCTCATCATATCCTCTGGTTCCCACGTAGCTTCTTCTACGCCATGATTCCGCCATAGCACCTTTACCAAAGGAATCGACTTTCACGCAGTAACCTTCACATCTCGGTCTAGAATCGCGACCGGTTCTTCTTCCATGGTCAAACCGATTTACCTCGATCTCCTCCACCGCTACGACATGCGATGGATCTGAACGATAGCGCCTAAGCATCGAAACGTGAAATACGTCGTGAATCTGACTTAGCTCTGCTGGTAACTCAAGCTGATAAGCTACTGGTCCCACTCGTCTCAGTACCTTATACGGCCCAATAAACCTCGGACTTAACTTGCCCTTCTTTCGAACCTCAACACTTTCTTCCATGGCGAGACCTTCAGAAAAACTTGATCTCCCACAGCAAATTCTATATCTCTCCGCCTGAGATCGGCATAAGACTTCTGCCTGTCCGAAGCTTCCTTCAACCGAGCCTGAATCAACTTAACCTTGTCTTCAGTCTCTGCAACCAACTCTGGTCCCAACAACTGACGTTCACCCAACTCCGTCCAACATGTAGGTGAGCGACACTTCCTACCATACAACGCCTCGTATGGTGCCATCTTGATACTTGCTTGATAACTATTGTTGTAGGCGAACTCAGCTAATGGCAGAAACTCCTCCCAACTACCTCTGAAGTCCAAAACACGACCTCTCAAAGATATCCTCTAAGATCTCAGATAACCCTCTCCGATCGCTCGCCGATCGTGGGTGAAATGCCGTCTTTGAAATCCAACCGCGTACCCAGAGCCTGATGCAACGCTTTCCAAAACCTTGATGTAAATCTGGGATCCCTATCCGAGATGATCGACATCGCACACCGTGCGGCCTCACTATCTCTCGACACATACAGCTTCGCCAACCTCTCAAGGGAGTAATCGACCTCACCGGAATAAAATGAGCTGATTTAGTCGGACGATCCACAATTACCCAAACTCGAGTCCTTCTTGCTCGGCGTAAGAGGTAATCCACCGACAAAATCCATAGTTATCCTTTCCCACTTCCATCTGGGAATCTTCACTGGGTGAAGCAACCACGACGGCAATCGATGTTCAGCCTTGACTGCTTGACATGTCGACACTTTCCAACAAACTCTGTCACCTCTCTCTTCGCACTGCCACCAAAACTACTCTCTTAGATCCCTATACATCTTGCTACCTCCGGGATGCATAGCGTCACGGCCGCTATGGGCGCCCCAAGAATCCTCCGCCTTAACTCGATATCCTTCGGCATACAAGCTCTCCTTGAAAACACAAAGACCCCATCACTAGACATACTGTAACCCTCCAAACCACCATCCGCACTTGCAACCTCCGCGCATTCGTAACCTCATCCACTAATCTGTTTCCCCTCGATCTGCGCATCCCAAGTAGGCTTAACTCGCAGCTCTGCGTAATACTTCGTCGTCATACAAACTCAAATGGGCAAACATCGCTCTTAAGTCCGATACAACCTTACGGCTCAACGCGTCGCCACCACATTAGCCTTGCCGGATGATATTCAATCGAATAGTCGTAGTCATTGAGCAACTCAATCCATCTGCGCGCCTCAAATTCAAATCTTTCGAGTCAAAAGGTACTTGAGACTCTTATGATCTGTGTAGACTATCGATCTCTCTCCGTGCAAGTAGTGCCTCCAAATTTTCAAGGCGAAGACTATCGCCGCTAACTCCAAGTCGTAAGGCGTCGGATAATTGACCTCATGTGGCCTCATTTGCCTAGATGCATACGCCACAACCTTTCCTTCCCGCATCAAGACACAACCCAATCCCGTATGTGATGCATCGCAATACATCGCGAATTCCTTTCTCGCCTCAAAGTTGAATCGAACAGAGCCTCGGTCAAAATCTTCTTTAACTTGTCGAAACTCTCCCTTTGTTTCTCACCCAAATAAACGGAACTCCTTTCCTTAACAGCTTAGTCATCGGTGTCGCAATCAACGAAAATCCTTCTACAAATCTTGGTAGTATCCCGCCAAACCCGAAAACTCCGAATCTCAACCATCGACTTAGGTGGCTTCCAATCAAAAATCGCCTCAATCTTCCGAGGATCCACCCTAATCCCCTACGACACTACATGACCCAAGAAAGTCACCTCCTAAGCCAAAACTCCCACTTACTAAACTTAGCATAAAGTCGCTTCTCCTCAAAATCTGCAAAGCACCACTCGCAAATGCGCATCATGCTCCTCTTCGACCTTGAGTACACCAGGATGTCGTCGATAAAAACCACAACGAACCGATCCAAATATCTGCTGGAACACCCTATTCATCATATCCATGAATGCCGCCGCGCGTTAGTCAACCCAAACGGCATTACCAAAAATTCGTGAGTGCCCATACCGAGTACGAAATCTTTGTCTTGTGGATATCCACCTCCTTTACCTTTAATTGGTGATACCGGACCTTAAATCGATCTTCGAGAATACCGAAGCACTCTTTGGTGATCAAACAAGTCATCTATTCGTGGCAACGGATACTTGTTTTTGATCGTCACTTATTCAATTGGCGGTAATCTATGCACATTCGCATCGCATCGTCTTTCTTCTTGACAAAGAGTATCTGGCGCTCCCAAGGTGAAACACTTGGCTCGATAAAGCCTCGATCCAACAACTCCTCGGATCTAAGCCTTTAATTCCACTAATTCCTTTGGCGCCATCCTATACGAGCAATAGACACCGCGCGCAGATTAAGGTAACAGATCTATCCCGAACTCCACCTCGCGATCCGGTGGCAAACCCGAAGCTCCTCCGAAACACATCAATAAATTCCTTAACCGTTCGGACCTCCTCTACAAAGCACTCCTTAGCCTCCAAGGCATACACATGAACCACATATGCTTCATGCCCTTCCCGACCATCTTCTCAATTTCTCAGAGCAGATACCACGTTGGATAAGTAATCTCTTCTATTACCTATCATGACCACCTCATCACCCTCGGCCATCTTTAGAACCATGCACTTAGCCGTGCGAGCCCAACCTCGCTCGGTGCTTAACCAACGACCCATCCTCAGAATCGATCGAACTCCCCAAACGGCAGTTCCATCAGATCACCACAAACACTACCCCTTGGAGTTCTAGGGTACGCTCTCTATATAGCTTATCTACAACTACAGAGTGACCTAGAGGGCTAATCATCTGTCACCGCCTAGAAGTAGTCTCGAGTCTAAATCCATGGTCTCTACTATGCTATCGGCAACGTATGAATGCGTTGAACCCACATCAATCAAAAAAGATAAGGAGAACCAAAGATCAAAAATACCGCGATTATGACGTCCGGTGCGTTGCCCTCCTCTCGGCGCCTCGCCGCCTACACCAACCCAGCCGTCTTGCCTCGTAACTACCCGCACCTCTCTCTCGCCTGCTCGCGCGCCCCACTGTAACCATTGTCTCTCGCCATTACCACGACCCCTTTGCGGTGGCGGTCCATTATTCTCGAATCGAGTACGGCCTCGACCTCGGGTGAATCTCTAGCCAACTTACGCGGGACGAGTTCTCACACGGTGATCCAATGAGCCACACCCAAAACATCCTTTTCCACCGGTCCAAAGATCCTCCCCAATGAGATTTCCCACAACGGTTGCATCGTATGCGGGTCCTCGATTAGCGGCAATGCACCTACGGCATCGATTTGGCCCACTGTCTAGCCCTTTTCTCGAGGATTACCCGATGACCCGGAAGATCCAAAACTCCTCTTATGTCTGCTCCTATCCACGTTTTGCCTCACAGACTCTTCACTCCTTCTTGGCTACCTTAGCCTTCTCAACTAGGACGCCAAACTCACGCTCCCGCTGTGGAGCAATCAACGATCTTAATTCATCTCTCAGACCATCCTCAAATCGAACACACCTCTCGTGTTCGGTGAGCCAAAATGCCCTAGCATACCGGCTGGGATCTCAAGAATTCTCGCCTCAGACTCGACACGCACTTGCTCCCTCGAACCAAGCCTCGTAAATGCTTTTCGTTGCTCATCAATGTAGCTAGATCCAATGTATTTTTCCCGATATGCAGCCTTGAAATAATCCCAAGTAAGATCCTTCATCGCAAAGATCGTCCCGAACCGTGAGCCACCATCGGTATGACTCATCCGAAGAAGCGATACTACCCCTTTCGGCTTCTCTCCTCGCGATCAAGTCCAGATCATCCATGATCCGCTCCGTCGCCTCCAGCCAATACTCGGCCGTGGCTGGGAGCAACACCAAAAACACCTCGAAATACTTCCGCCCCATTTGTTGGGAGTCGCCGCCACGATTTCGAACACCGCGCCTCTACCTACTCCGGCTACCCTTTTCAAAGACTCGCGAAGATCGTCGCGACATCACTGCGTCATCCCCGGCCCGATCTCGAAACTCACCACCTCCGGTGGTGGTGGTACCGGTTTCTCATTCTCTAACCCCGACTGCACCTACAGTTCGTAAACCGTCATCCTACCCCGACCGCGCCCACGTGTATTACGACCCGACCTCGAGTGCTCATGACTAAAATCTCGACTTATCTCGATTTAGAAGTTTTATGCATCATCGCACCTTTTCCACTGTCTTTTAAAGCAAAGTCTTATGAATATTTCTTATTAAAGAAGTTTTGTTTTCGCAAGTCCACAGAGTCCTATCAGTTTCAGTTTCTAAAGTAATCCACTATTGCTAGTCTTTCAATCATATCACACCCATCAATCACAAGAAATAGTAAGAGGTACCTACCTGGGTAGATTGGTGCCGGAGACTCGGTGCCATGCCTTTCAAACCATATACTTTAAAACAAAACACTTAAAAACCAATATTTAACACATTTTGGGCCTCGAGCCCACAGCCAAGCTTTTGAACCTAGCTCTGATTCCACAAATGTAACACCCCAAACTCCGGTCAAGACACCACGATCGAACTGTATGTTACGGGAAAATCGTATTTGAGAGGTTAGGTTTCCGATGAAAGGTTTAACAAAAACTCTTTGATGTATCCGTACTTGTAAAAAAAAAAAAACCTTGGGCATGATTGTTTTAAAATCGGTAGTGCATTTTGAAGACCCGGGAATTTGAAAGCTTAGTTGAAAAGTAAGTTTTTATCATTTAGAAGGCCGAGAAATTCCTTTTAGTTACTTAAAAACATTTTGAACTTAGTGTGGAAGATCACAAGTTTAGAAAATATTTGAGTTGCGTTCATTTAAAGATTTTAATGTGATACCCGTTGGTAAAGTTTAAAACATATCGCTTTGTAGTCTTGAAAACCGTTTCATTCCAAGTTTTATCGGATGTTTAACCAGTAATTTATTAAGGCTAAATTGAAATCAAATTTTAAGCATATAAATAATCAAAGCATAATTTTAAAAGGCCATTTACAATCCCAAAAAAACCAAATGAAAATAAATGAAATAAAGTACCAAGTGCTTAAATCAAGGCAAAACCGACTTTATTCATGGCATGGTCACCTCAAGTCCACCTACCCATGTCCGCGATCTAAGTGTCACTGAAATGATAAGGAGAAGGTGAGTCGCAAGACTCAATGCATAAATCCCCCTCCCAATTAATACAACATACTAACACACACAATACAGAGCAATGTCATTAATGCACCCAATCCTAGCCATCCACAACACCTTTTCTACCCCGTGTGGTACCAAACCACTGGTGGTGCCAAACCACTGGTGACCCAAAGTCACGATATCCATAAGTGTGGTGCCAAACCACTGGTGACCCAAAGTCACGAAGAATCCAATGATGGGGCCAACCCATCGTGTGATACCAAATCACCGGGCGCCGATCCCATATCTCAAAAGTGGGGCCAACCCACGGTGGTGTTAACCACAGGGACGAGTCGCTATGAGGTGCCAAACCTCTGGTGTCCCAAAGACACGAATGTGATACCAAATCACTGGTGACCGAAGTCACGAATCAAGTGATGGGGCCAACCAATCGTGTGATACCAAATCACCGGGCGTCAATCCCCAGATATCAATCGTGGGGCCAACCCTTTGTGGTGCTAAGCCACGGGACGAGACGCTATGAGGTGCCAAACCTCTGGTGACCCAAAGTCACAAAATAACTGTGGTACCAAACCACCGAGGTGCCAAACCTCCGGTGTCCCAAAGACACGGATATCATATTCCCCCTCCTCTCATATCACCCATTATCATACCGACTCATGTAAAGTATGCAAATCATACAAATCATGCTACATGTTTAATGTTGCATCTCATAACACATACATCATAGGTCATGATCTCAAGTATATCAACAATAGAACTCATAATGAAACGGACTTACCGAATCAATTGCACATACCCAATCGGGTATCATATCAATCAACCATACTGTTTCGACTTTATTAAAAAATCAGATTATTAAGCATATTACTAAGCAAAGAGTGTGTTAGTTTACACACCTGTTAAAACGCAAGCCTTAATCCCAAGGAACCGATCTAAGACCCTCGATTATCTTGCTCCTATAATCGGCCACATATGAGATTAGCACCTAGGCCATTCGGCCAAAACCATTAAACCAAAGGGGTTAACGTTTGAACCCTTACCTTACACTTGATTTGGTTTCCTACCAAATCCCGAACCAAACGATGGTTCTTCTTTATGCACATGACACACCCTATTAAGAGGAAAGATTAATCCTTTGAAACTTTGACTTAACGAAACTAAAAGAGTGGACTAAAAGAACCAACCCTTACCACCACTTACCAATCGACACAGAGGAAGACGGCTCCTCTTGCTTGCTTCCAAAATCCTGGATGCCCTATGATAAAATCGATTCCAACACAAAAGATTAACTCCTATCAACAAAGGCCAAAATCGGCTCATAACCAAACCAAAATCGACAAAGAACAAGGGAGAAGAGAAATGAACATTCGGCCAACCACTTACCTTGCTCTAAACCCGATTGGACACCACACACAAGAGAGATCACACCACACCAATATTCGGCCAAGACTTAAACAAAAAGGAGAAGAAGATTCGGCCTTACACAAAGAAGGAGAACACAAGAGAAAGATGAAAAGAAAGGGGTTGATATTCAGCCAATAACAGAAATGGGAAAAAGAAGAAGAAGAAGGAAAGTACTTTCGGTTTTGAAAAGAAAAAGGAATGGAGAAAATGTTTTGGGGAATAACTTTCGGCTATCAAGGTTTCAAGAGAAGAAAGGAAGAAAGTATGAGAAGAATAGGGTACTGATTTCGGTTTACACAAATGAAAAAGAAAGAAAGATGGAAGAGAACATTCGACTATCAAAGAATATCAAGAGAAACAAGCAATTTTCGGCAAGTATGTGCTTGGACTTTCGGTTTCAAGAAGAAAATGCAGAAACTCACTTGAAAATTCGGCTTGCTTTTGACAAAAGAAGGATTTTGGCTTACACAAATTTGACCGAAAATGCTCCAAAATGCCAAAAGAATTTTGCCCTCTCCACTTACCCACTTACCAAAACCGGCCACTCCCCATGAAGCACCCAACATTCGCCACTACCTCCAAACACTCCCAACCACTAATTCAAACTAGTTTGAACTAGTCAACCTCCACAATTTACTCTCCACCCACCATTTGAACAATTTGACTTGGTCTATGGCAGAGTTTGAACTGCCCACAACTTCTTCTTCTCCCTGCCGTCAAAATGGAAGCAAAAATATGAGACTTCTGCAGCTTGAACACAGGACCTCCTTCCCTGCAAGTGACGCCAAACCCAAGCTCCAAGTGGCGCCTAACTTGCCACTCTACTAGCTCAATTCTTGTGCTAACATTCTCCTAAAAATATTTATAAACCCCACTCATTCAGCTCCCTCACCTAAAGCTTAAAACTAAAGTTTCCCCAACCACTCAAAGGCTTACACCAAGCTTACAACTAAGCCCTAAAACAATTGAAACACAACATTGCAGGCCAAATACATGCAAACAATGCAATAATCAAAATAGCCCCTAACCCGGGATATTACAGACAAGGAATAATTCAGGGATTTTCAGATAATGCTATAGTTAACCCCCCACACTTAAGATGTACATTGTCCTCAATGTACAAAGATAGATAATATCAAAATAATCATAAAATCGTAAGATGGGGAGAGAAGTGAAACTTCCTGAATTTTGGATGAAGCCAATGAAAAGAAACCAGGTAGGATTGGAGGTGAACGTGAGGAAACGTCTCGAACTGTTTGAGTCCTCAAAGCAGCCATCCGAATTTTATTGTATCCTAAGCTAAATCTAAATGGAATGAATAATAAGAAGAAAATAATAAAGAAAATAAAAGGAAATTAAAAGAAATAAGAATAAATATAAAAATAAATATAAATATAAAAGTAAATAATGGAAAATGAAAAAAGAAAAACAACTGGAAAAGAAAAAGGAATAAGGGGGTTAAATAAAAATTATGGATCTGGTGGTTGCCGCCGCCCTTGTACCTTCCTGTGGCGGCCACACGGCCGTGTGTAAGGCCGTGTGGTCTGGAAATCTGCACTTTGGTTAGTTTATAGTTAGGTGCTAAAAAGAAGAATTAAAAATGTAAAAATTAATGGGGTTAGTGCTCGGGTTACCTCCCGAGAAGCGCTCGTTTATAGTCATAAGCTAGACTTTACCTCTCATTCGTATGGTCATGGTGGTTTTTGGAGGTGAAAGTCCTTTCGCATGCGATCAATTCAGTTATGGATATATATTTTAAGTCGAGTAGTGTTTACCTCAAAAGTGTTGAATTTAGGATTGATTACCTCGACTGTACCGTATAGGAAGACATTAAGTACCTCAAAAGTGATTTCTTCATTTGTCTTGAGGTCTAAATTTGTGATTCGAGGATCTTCCTTATTCAATAATACCTGATCCCCAATTTTGAAGTGATTTGTTGTTCTTATCAGCTCGTCTGGGGTTTCCTTTGGTTTCACTTCGTGTATTCCTAGTTTCTCTTTAAAGTGTGTTTTCCACTCGTCTAGTTCATCGACCTGAAGCCATAGTTCTTCATGAAATATTTCTTTATGGGTACGAGATCTAAGATCTAGCTCAGCTAGGTGATTTCGTGATGCTTCCTGTAAAGAAGGTTGAACCAAATAGTTATCAATAGAATTAACATTCGTACTTTTATTACTCGATGTCCTAGCTGAGTCAAGAGCTTGAAGAGTGATTGTTTCGTAGTCTATACGAAGTGTGAATTCACCGAATTCTTCCTCTGTGTGGTCTTTCTTTATGTCATCGGGATATGGCACACGAGCTTGGTACTCTGTAATTACCGAGTTTGGTAAATCATGGCACACATCAACCTTACCTTTACTTACCACAGGTTCTTCCCTTGGGTTTGGTTCGTCTAACCCTTCACTATCGTGAGCTGTTACGGCTTGAATTTGCTCTTTTGGGTTAGTTTCAGTTTTGCTTGGCAAGCTTTCTTGTAGTTGTTCGGAAATCAGCTTCGCAAGTTGTCCAACTGACTTAGAAACTTCCTCAACTGACTTAGTGACTTCCCTAACTTGGCTCTCGATCCCTTTGATCGATGCTTGTTGGGTCTTAAGGGTGGTTTCAGTGTCTTGGAGACGGTTATCTGTGGCTACCATGAATTTTGTCAGCATCTCCTCCAGGTTCGACTCCTCTTCCTGTTGGTAAGGTGGTTGTTGAAAATTTGGAGGAAGTTCCGGTCCTTGGCTACTTTGATCATCCCACGAGAAATTTTGATGGTACCTCCAACCTGTATTATAAGTGTCATTATAAAAATCATTTTGTGGTCTAGCATAGTTACCCATATAGTTGACTTGTTCGCTTTCCATGCCATGTCCGTAGGGTGGGTACTCAGGATTCGCCACGCCTCTGCTTGTTTCACACTGCATAACTGGATGTGCCTGCGAGGAACCGTATAAACCATCAAATTTTTTATGTATCATCTCTAACTGGGTTGATAGCCTGGTTACTGGGTCGAATTTGTAGACATCGGTTGCTTTTGTTGGCTTTGTCCTCATAACTTGCCACTGATAGTTATTCAGTGCCATCTCCTCTATAAACTAACATTTTCCTGAAAAAAGCAAATAAAAGAAAATTTAGCAAAGTAAAAAAAAAATAAAAAAAAATAAAAAAAAATAAAAAAAAATGGCTAAAGTAATAAAAATAGAGCTTTCTTAATATTTTAGTTCCCCGGCAACGGCGCCAAAAACTTGATCGCTGTGAAGTCAAAGTTTTAAAATTTATAAAGAGAATGATCGAACCTGGAAACTAACTATGACAACGATTGAGGCAAGTGCACCTATCGAACAGTAGTATAGCTTAGGCAAGACCGGATTGTCGAATCCAAAGGAACTAAAAGTACTAATACTAACTTTCTTTCTATTATTTAGCCTAAAATAAGTGAAGTTGTTTATCTAGTCTAAATTAATTAACTATTAAACTAAAAATTCTAAGACAAAGAAGAATGAAATTGGGAGAATAACTTGGGAAAAACTCAGTTGATTAAGACGACACCCAAGGAAGAATCCACCTAGACTTCACTTGTTATCTAACTCTAAACCAGATGACGTATTCACTAGACTTGATCCGTAAGACTCCCTAACGTATATTAAACCCTCTCTCGAGGCGAATAACATCTAACCCTAGGTTAATTAATTGAAATCTCTTTCCCATTAATAACCCCCTAGAATAGCAGTAAATCGATCTATGGACTCCCATATTAGGTTTCACCCTAATCCGGCAAAATCTCGTCACCCTATCTCTAGGCGCGCGATCAACTCCGCTTAATTATGCTGGATCTACTCTTAAGCAGGGACTTTTGCTCCACCACCTAAGCACATTCAACTTGAATTAATATCTGCGAAATATCAACACAAGAATTAAGCACACATAATTAAGAACAAATCAAGTATTTATCATATAGTTCAGAAAACAATAACAAGATTCATCTAGGTTTCATCCCCCTCAGGCATCTGAAGGGTTTAGTTCATAACAATAAAGAAAAACATCTTAGAAGAAAAGATAACACAAAACATAAGAAATCCCTAAAACCCCCTGAAGGAATTGAAGAGGAGATCCTCGGTCTTGAGTAGAATTCCAGCTTCTAGAGATGGATCAACGGCTATCCACGAGTGAATCCCCACAAATCGCCTTCTGCGGCCTAGCAAGATGCCCCTAAACGATGGCTTTGGGCCCCCCTTTTTAGGTCATACTTGGGGTGTATTTATAGGCTTTTGAAATAGGTTTCTTTGCCCCTAAGTATCCTTTCCCGAATGAAATTTCTCTTCTCCATGGCAGAGGCACGGCCATTGCACACGCCCGCGTGAATCGTGGCCAGGCTGTGTTCGGACTTCTAATGAGGACACGTCCGTGTAGATCGTGATTAGGCCGTGTTCTAGTATTTTGAGGAGGCACGACCGTGTGGGCTTTAGTTCAGGCCGTGTCGATTTTATGCTTTGGCCCATTTGTCTCGTTTTAAGCCTGTTTTTTGCGTTCTTTTCATCCCCTGGTGCTTTCCTGAGTATATATCATGAAAAAAAAAGGATTAAGAGCACCAAATTACATAATATAAGGGATAATTCATCCAAAAGCATACTAAATGTGGGATTAAAATATGTTACTGTTTCGGTTTATCACTGCCACGGCTACTAGACACAGCCATGTGTCCTGGCCGTGCCAAAACAGAGCTTGAATACTGACTTATCCACACGGCCACCAGACACGCCCATGTGCCATGGCCGTGTACTCTTAGGCTAGATACTGACTATTTCACACGGCTACCAGGCACGTCCGTGTACCATGGCCGTGTATACTTGGGCTAGCTACTGTCTGAAACCCACGGTCACTAGGCACGCCCGTGTGCCACGACCGTGTAGGCAAAACAGGCCATTAGCAAGGCTATAATGCCACCCACACTTAGGTCAACCCTACAAACAACATACCAATTAATTTCAAACACATTTGACATTCAAAAACATATCAAACTAATCAACAAAGCTTTATATCCAATCTCATGTTCAAACATGCCATTTTGCACAACTAAAGCCCTTATACATTCAAGCATGATTCATCTACATTTACCTTTCATATAACCATATTCACAAATGCATAATACCAACATATAACTAGCCTCATCACATGGCTAAGTCCATATCTCAAACTTATACCAAATAACTAGCCTATACATGCCATACTTATTATATACATTTCCAAAAGGTACCAAAAATGAGTTTGAGTAGTGTGATGACGATCCTCGACGGTCCCCGAGCCTTCAATAGCTTTGACGATCTATAAAACAGAGCAAACACACAAAGAGTAAGCTTTCCAAAAGCTTAGTAAGCCATATACAAATAAACTTAATATACAATACACATAGCCACATAAACACAATGACATTAATGTATCTCATTTACAAATTCATAATATCATCCTTGGCTCATTACTTAGCCATTACTTATATTTCACAACTCAAATATCTCATATGCTCATAACTCATTTAAGCATGTAAATCACATATCATCTCATTGTTTACTCATGTCACATTCATTCATATATCACATTTTGGTTCATTGCATCCAAATGCAGATTTACTCACCTTCCATGCCTATTCCAAACCATATTCATCAAACGTACCTGAAGCGGATATACAAATCACATAGTCATTCATTTCTCGGACTTGCCCGTTGAACCTTTTGGAATCTAATAGGATACTCAGAGTACTCGGAATAGTCGTACAATGCCAACGTCCCAGACGAGGTCTTAGATGTACTTGAATATCGATGCCACTGTCCCAGACAGGGTCTTACACAAATCAAATACGATGCCAATGTCCCAGACATGGTTATTCGACTACTTTCGCTTTCCCGCAATCTAAATCTGTTTTCTTCAGTTCTTGATCTATACATATTAAAATTTAATCCTTTTATTCACTAATTCATTCAATTTAATCCAGATACATATATTTAGGAAAATTTGAAAATTAACCCTCACATTTCACATTTGGACAATTTAGTCCCTAATTCACAAAATCACAAAATACAACAAATTTCAATACATCCATGCTTAGCCGAGTGTTCATGTATCTCATACAAGTCCATACATTTTATTTATTTCACAATTTAGTCCCTCAAAATGCTATTTTCTCAATTAAGCCCGAATTACTCAAATTCATCAAAATCTCAAAGACAAACTATGAAAATCATATACATATCTTTCATATTTCACTATTAAACATCACAAATCACATGAGTCCATCAAAGTCTCATTTCAAAAACATTATCAATTCTCAAAATTAAGACATGGGTTTTGTAGAGAACAAAGCAATGATTACAAAAACGTAGAAATGATCTAAAATCGATCAAAAACACATACCCGATTTAAGCTTGAACCTTGGCCGAAAGAAACAAAGCTTAACCCTTTCTTTTCTTTTCTACATTCGGTGGAGAAAATGGATGAACCATGTCTATTTTCATACTTTATTTTTATTATAAACATGCTATTATAATATTTACTTTATTAACCTTTTTATTATCATAAAAGACAAATTAACAAAAAGGTTATTTTGTCATTTAATCGTCCACTATCATAAAAATGGCTTAATTGCCTCATAAGGCTTCCTCATTTAAAAGCCACATCAAAAAGATACTTTATCAAAGAGCATGTTAATTTAACATTTCTCACAATTAGATCCTTTTACCAAATTAAGCACACAGACAGACAAATTAACTTACGGAACTTTAGCACATGCTTTATCACATATCAAAGGCACAGAAAATAATATTAAAATAATTTACTGACTCGGATTTGTGGTCCCAAAACCACTATTCCGACTAGGGTCTAAATTGGACTATTACAATTCTCCCCCCTTAGGGATTTTTTTCCCCAAAAATCTTACCGTTAAACAGATTCAGATATTGCGGTTTCATTGAACTTTCAGGCTCCCACGTAGCCTCTTCTATTCCGTGTCAATTCCATAACACTTTAACTAACGGAATTATTTTGTTTCTCAATTCTTTCACTTTACGAGCTAAGATACGGATCGACTCTTCTTCGTAAGTCATATCAGATCGGATTTCAATTTCAGACGGAGCAATCACATGTGACGGATCGGATCGGTATCTACGGAGCATCGAAATATGAAATACATTGTGTATCTTTTCTAGCTCGGAGGGCAACAACAATTTATACGCAACAGGTCCAACACGCTCAATGATCTCTTACGGACCAATGAACCTCGGACTCAACTTGCCTTTAAATCCGAATCGGAGTACTTTCTTCCACGGAGATACTTTTAAAAACACTTTGTCACCGATCTCAAATTCAATCTCTTTTCGTTTCAAGTCCGTATAAGATTTCTGACGATCAGATGCTGATTTTAAACTGTCACAGATTACTTTCACTTTTTGTTCGGTATATTTTATCAAATCAACCTCGTGTAGCTTATTTTCATTGAGCTCAGTCCAATACAGTGGTGTTCGACATTTACGTCCGTACAAAGCTTCATATGGTGCCATTCTGATACTCGACTGAAAACTATTATTATATGCAAATTCAATCAGTGGTAAATACTTTCACACGTACCATTAAATTCAAGAATGCAACATCTCTACATATCTTCAAGGATTTGAATAATCCGCTCGGACTGACCATCCGTTTGGGGATGAAAAGCAGTACTAAAATGTAATTTTGTACCTAAAGCTTTTTATAGTTTCTTCCAGAACCGTGATGTAAACTTCGGATCTCTATCAGACACAATGGATAGTGGCACCCCGTGCAATCTCATATCGATGCCATCGTCCCAGACGTGGTCTTACACAAATCAAATACGATGCCAATGTCCCAGACACAGTCTTACACGTAAATCTCATATCGATGCCAACGTCCCAGACGTGGTCTTACACGAAATCTCAAATCAATGCCAACGTCCCAGATGTGGTCTTACATGATATCACGTATCGGACACCTATGTCATGACATACGTATTTCCTATCTATTCCTAGGTTCACACGGGACTTCTCGGACTTTAACAGCTTATCGACTTATTAGGCAACTCAGATTTCACATACATTCCATCTCAATGGATATTCATAGTAATACAAATATCATCTATACTCAATAATTCAATACAATTATATTTATTTGTATATCGACTTACCTCGGATTCAGATAGTTGATCGGATTCGGTTATTCGACTACTTTCGCTTTCCTGCGATATAAATCTATTTTCTTCAGTTCTTGATCTATACATATTCAAATTTAATCCTTTTATTCACTAATTCATTCAATTTAATCCAGATACACATATTTAGGGAAATTTTAAAATTAACCCTTACATTTTCCATTTGGACAATTTAGTCCCTAATTCACAAAATCACAAAATTCAATAAACTTCAATACATCCATGCTTAGCCGAGTGTTCATGTATCCCATACAAGTCCATACATTTCATTTATTTCACAATTTAGTCCCTCAAAATGCTATTTTCTCAATTAAGCCCGAATTACTCAAATTCATCAAAATCTCAAAGACAAACTATGATAATCATATACATATCTTTCATATTTCACTATTAAACATCACAAATCACATGAGTCCATCAAAGTCTCATTTCAAAAACATTATCAATTCTCAAAATTAAGGCATGGGTTTTGTAGAGAACAAAGCAACGATTACAAAAACATAGAAATTATCAAAAACCGATCAAAAACACATACCCGATTTAAGCTTAAACCTTGGCCGAAAGAAACAAAGCTTAACCCTTTCTTTTCTTTTCTACATTCGGTGGAGAAAATGGATGAACCATGTCTATTTTCATACTTTATTTTTATTATAAACATGTTATTATAATATTTACTTTATTAACCATTTTATTATCATAAAAGACAAATTAACAACAAGGTTATTTTGTCATTTAATCATCCACTATCATAAAAATGGCTTAATTGCCTCATAAGGCTTCTTCATTTAAAAGCCACATCAAAAAGATACTTTATCAAAGAGCATGCTAATTTAACATTTCTCACAATTAGATCCTTTTACCAAATTAAGCACACAGACGGAAAAATTAACTTACGGAACTTTAACACATGCTTAATCACATATCAAAGGCACAGAAAATAATATTAAAATAATTTACTAACTTGGATTTGTGGTCCCGAAACCACTGTTTCGACTAGGGTCTAAACCAGACTGTTACAGGTGATGCCATTAATGTTGCTAATTTGTTCTTTAGGGAAGTCGTTAGATTGCACAGAATTCCGAGAACAATTGTTTCTGACCGAGACGCGAAGTTCCTTAGTCACTTTTGGAGGTCGTTGTGGGGAAAACTTGGAACGAAGCTACTGTTTTCAACAACTTGTCACCCCAAACGGATGGCCAAACGGAGGTGGTGAATCGTATTTTGTCAACCTTGCTGCGAGCTATTATTTGGAAGAATCTTAAGTCATGGGAGGAGTGTTTTCCGCACATCGAGTTTGCTTATAATAGATCCGTTCATTCAACGACTAAACACTCACCTTTCGAGATTGTTTATGGTTTCAACCCTTTGACTCCACTTGATTTTATTCCTTTGCCTAATGATCAGCTTGTTCATGTAGATGCTAAACGGAAGGCTGAGTACGTGAAGCAACTACACTAAAAAGTAAGGGCCAACATTGAGGCAAGGACCGAACAATACATGCGCAAGGCTAACAAAGGAAGGAAGCAAGTAGTGTTCGAACCCGGAGATTGGGTTTGGGTTCACATGAGGAAGGAACAGTTTCCAGCTCAACGGAGGTTGAAACTATTATCGAGAGGAGACGGACCCTTCCAAGTGTTGGAATGAATTAACGAAATTTCTTACAAGCTCGACCTCCCATGAGAGTATAGCATAAGTGCGAGTTTTAACGTAGCTGATTTATCTCCCTATGATGTAGGCGACGATTTGGGGGCAAATCGCTTCGAAGATGGGGGAATGATACGACTAAGTCCCAAGGGATACCGAGAGCTGACATGGATCCACTCGAGCTACCTTTAGGTTCGATAACCTGAGCTCGGGCTAAGAGGTTCAAAGACGTAAAAACAACCTTAGTTGATAGAGTTTGGGGCGAAACCGTTGCTGGCCTTCTTGAAAGCTCTTGGACCAGCAAGCCGAGCAAGCCATGCAATCTCCTTCAACCTCAACCTTAGCTCAATGAGCTCATTTTCAGTTTACTTTAGCTTGCGTTTATTATGCTGGAATAAGATATTTAATTTGTCGTTCATTAAATTAGTTATTTAGTTTAAGTTAATTAATTTATCATAATCTGGACAATATAATTAATTAAGTGTTTTTAATTATGTTCTAAATTAGATACTTAATTAATTGTGTGTTTTTAATATGTCTTAATCTATTACAAGGCTTAAATATGTTGGCCGAATTTATTGTGCAGGTTTAATGTGTTTTAGGCTGCCGAATTAATGTGTCCAAAAGGGAACTTAATTAGCTGATTTATTTGATGTAGGTACACTCCCCCTTGGACGGCAAAGGTGCATGGATGGATTTATGAAGGTGGCTGATCCTTGGTGTTTCCCAAGTGACCATTCGGCCAAGCCCTTCAACTCTCCAAGAAGACTGATTGGGTGCCCAAGGCAAAATTAAGGCCTTTCACACCAGCCGATTATTCCTTTCACACCAAGGGCTATTAGGTTTTGCTTGTTCACACACACCTGACTACTCAACTCATCTTGTTCACACCTCATGACCAATGGAGTGCCCAAAGCAGCTCATTTATTCCCAAGAACATTCGGCTGAACCAAGCAGCACCATTAAAGAATATTCAAGCATATGGCCGAACCTACTTAATGCATTTCAGCTCCCAATCATTCCATTTAATTTTCCAGCTGAATTAAGGTATCTAGAAACTGCCATTGACGTTCCTCATGCACAAGAAACTTCAAGGAACCTTCCTAAAGAATTCTGGAATTTTCAGCTAACTATTTAGCTACCTTTAAGAGCTTATTCGGCTAACCCCTATAATGCCTATAAATTTCGGCTCATGTCACCTTGTAAGGGACTTTTGGCCATTTAATGAATGAAAATTAAGTATTTTGTAAGATTAACTTCTCTCAATTTCGTTCAAGACTCTGTTGACTTATCTACTTAGCTAGTGGCGTCAACTTAGTTCTTTTAAAACCGAACTCTTCACTTTCGTAGTGTGGCGTTCGAACCCTTTATACCAAGGTTCCTATCTTCCATAGATAGTGGGTCGAGGTTTCTATCTTTCCTTCACCGAGCTACCTTAAGAACGTATAAGTTTCGGGTCAGCACTTAAGTATAGTGTTGGTTCACTCTTGTTTCTTAAGACCCTTTTATTCCATTTCCATCCTAACCGAATTATTATCAACCTATACTAATTCTTCCTTAATAGCCGAACCTCATATATTAAACCTAACCCCTTTTGAACCTAATTGAACATTGATTCCCATTCACAGCCAAATATTCCCCTACCTTCACAAAACGAACGAAACTTCATCGTTAGACGAACGGGCAACGAAAGCGACTCAACTCACTAAACCGAGGCTAGATCGCATCACTTTAGCTACATTCAGTAATTTAATTATAAAAATGTTATTAGATATCACTCATTCAAATGAAAAAAATAATCAAGTATATTTTGTATTTTATTCATTTTAGTCCCTGCATCCGAACTACTCATATTTTTTTTATATTTAACATCGGATCAAAATCTAATTTCATATTCTTTCATTAGGGACCTTGTAGTTTTTCTCTAAAGCATAATTTCATGAAAACTTTCAATTTATTCAATTTAGTTCCTAGTTTCAAAATTAACTTCAGTATCAATTCTAAACTAATCACTATCTTCTAATACAATTTCAACAAAATCTATACTTAACAATTATATATGTATGAATTTCAAGCTTGATTCCATCAATATTCACTAATGGTAACTTGAGGTTAAACTAGCAATTTGGAAATCTATGACATGGGTGACTTAAATCAAGCATAGATGATAAAAATCTCATTAGAAATCATGAAGAAACCTCACCTAATAGCTTCAATTAGAGGACTAAATGTTAAAGAACCTAAACAAGTTTTTCTTCTTTTCTCACTAGTTTGGCTGACACAAATGAGAAAGAAAGATAATATTTCTATTTTCTATCCACTAAATTTCGTATATATGTTATAATCAAAGACTTAATTAATACAAAGCTAAGTGGAAATCAACATCATCTTCCACTATCTCATATTTAACTATGGTTAAATAACCGTTAGGTCCTTTGGTTAATTGCCAATTGGGTCATCAAGCATTTTCAAAATTAGAATTCAATAGCAATTTAAGTTTAACAATTTAGTCCCTAAACTTCAATTAATGATTTTCTAAATTTTATTTTCTAACCATTCTTTAGTATAATTTTATATTACTTAGCCAATCCTACTATTCATATTTTCACTATCTCAGATTATGAAAATTAAGTTTCAAAACCACATTTTTTTACACTAGCTAAAGTCGGGTTGTTACAATTCTCCCCTCCTTTTACAAATTTCGTCCTCGAAATTTACCAGAAAAGCTGTGGGGATATTAAGATCTCATCGTCTTTTCTAACTCCCAAGTAACCTCTTCCGCGCTATGGTTGCGCCTTAAAAAATTCTTTAATGGAACACGCTTGTTTCTCAACTCTTTAACTTCTTGAGCTAAGGTTTCTAATGGCTCTTCCTCGTATGTCAAATCAGGTTACACCTCAATCGCTTCTATAGGTATCACATGAGAACGATTAGATCGATACTGCTGACACATTGACAAGTTGAAGACATTCTGAATCTTCTACAACTCTAACGGCAAGGCCAAATGGTAGGCATTAGATCCAACTCTTTCAACAATTTCATATAGTCCAATATACCTGTAACACCCCTAACCAATATCAGACGCCGGAATAGGGTTACGGAGCATTACCATAAAAACATAACTTTAAAACATACATCTCATACATTAACATAAACATAGCATAAATCATTCATTTACATGCATATCGTCCCTTAATCAATCCTTCGAGGCCTTAAAAACAGTTTAGAAACAATTCAAGACTAAATTGGAAACAATTGGAACGCGTAGGAAACAGTTGAAAAAAATTGAACAGCAGGGGTCACATGGCCGTGTGACTCACACGGCTGAGACACACGCCCGTATCTCAGGCCGTATAACAATCAAAATAAGGACAGACGGTCGTGTCCCAGCCCGTGTCCGTGCCCGTGTAACTCTCTAAGTTGGGTCACACGCCCGTGTGCCAGGCCGTGTAACTCTCGAAATAGCCACACACGCCTGTGTGCCAGGCCATGTAACAGCTTGACTTACAAACCTTAAAACCTACAGGGGACACACGGCCGTGTCGAATGACCGTGTGTCACACACGGCTGAGTCACACACCCGTGTCTCAGGCCGTGTGGACATGAAATTGGCCAAAATTAAGCCATTTCTATCACCAAATCAAGCATGTACCTAAAAGCATTTTGTGCACATGACCAAAGCATCAAAACTATACCAAAACATGCATGAAATGACCAATTCAAAAGACTAATTCCATTCAACCAATATGCCATATACAGCACCTCAAATGCATTCATTCAAATATTACCTAAACATGTATGCATACCACATTTCAATCATGCACATCAAGTCTAATACCTTGACCATATTGAAACTAACCCATCATATACCACACTAGCCTTTGAAACATGCATCAAAACATAGCTACATTGACACATACTAATTTGGAATCAAAAGTACCAAAAGTATATCAATCCAAAATAACATATACATGAAAAATTTATCAACTAACATTCAATTAAATTCCATTACAAGTCCACCTAAACATGCCATTATAACCATAGCCAAAACATCAAAAAATACCGATATAATTGTTGGATAGTGTGATAAATCTCCGACAAGCTTCCAAACTGATCGAGCTTTCGATTATCTATAAAACATAGGAAGGAAAACTACGTAAGCACATAATGCTTAGTAAGTTCATAAAACATGAACATAACTTACCATTTCAATGCATAACATTAAAATTAAGCATGATATAATCCAACCATAAGCTTGGCACAAGCCTAAGCACCATCAACAACACATGTTAGTTCATTAACACATAATTCATTTGAATTATAATAAGGTAAGATATTTGTACATGAACATGCTTACTTTGAATGCATCATTTTCATAAACATAACATACTTTCATTGAAACTTTGCATTTCAATCCTTTTCATAATTTCATAATATAGTTCATTTGAACACCTACCGTTCCTTTCCTTTTCATGCCCATTGAACCATTTAGAATAACATCGGATATGCGGGAAAGCTCACACGAAGTGTGCAAAATATATAATCGTAACCTTTCCTTTTCCTTTACATCATTGCTCACACGAGCTGTGGGTCATAATGTAAGCTACACGATGCTGCTCACATGATCTGTGGAGTATCCGTAAAAAATGCAGGATCACATCCATCGGTAGGACATTCAAGACCAGCACCTGAAACATGAAAACCCTATTGACATGTCATTTGTCTCCTACGATTTCCTGAGGTTCAAACGAGGCTTAATAATCGTTGTGACATCGTTGGATATACATTATTTAATAACATGGTAAATAATACATGAACATATAGATCAATATAACATTAAAACGTTATTTAATCATACAAACTTACCTTGACAAACAAAGCGTAAAAACATAGTCGATCAATCAAAGGCTTTCGCTTTTCCCCGATCTAAATCTGTACAAGGTCTATCTTGATCTAGATAGATAAATTCAATTCATTTAATACTTCTATTATTCAATTCAGTCCATATTTCAATTTTTGAAAAATTACTACTTTAACCCTAACATTTTAACTTTTTACAATTCAGTCCTTAAGCTCATAAATTGAAATCTAAGCAATTTCATCCTCATTTCATGCTAGCTGAATTCACTAGGGACATCTGCCAACTCATACAAATCACCACTTCATGAATTTAACTTAAACTTTTATCATTTTTACAAATAAGTCCCTAAATGAAATTTTTATCAAAAATCGCTTTACAAAACATGTTTATTTATTAACAACGACTCATAATCTTTCATCAAATTTAAAAAATCATGCAATAACATTCATGGTAAAATCCTAAATCTTTAACATTTTTTGCAAATTAATCCCCGGGCTAGCTAGATTAAGATCCTAAATCTTTAACATTTTTTGCAAATTAATCCTCGGGCTAGCTAGATTAAGCTACAACGACTTCAAAAACATAGAAATCATTAAAAACGGTATCAAAATTACTTACATCCAACCTTTGGACATAGCCAAACCTTTAAGCACTCTTCACTGGTGTTTTCTTAACCTATTTTTGGTGGAGGGATGGACTAAAAAGATGATAACTTTTATTTTCTTTATTATGTTTTATGTTAATTTTATTAATTATAAAATTAACCTTGGTTATAAACTTTAAAATCACTTAATATTATGTTTATCTTTGTCCACTAACAATAAAAGTGGTCTAATTACCATCTAAGTCCACTCACATTTAAATTTCATTCAATTTGACTCCTTTTACTAATAGAAATCTACTTTTGCACCTTTTATGATTTAGTCCTTTCCACATAATTAAGCATGCAAATGTAAAAATTTCTTAACGAAATTTCAATACGACCTTACTAACATTCCATAGACATTAAAATCATAATAAAATAATGATTTACTTGTCAGATTTGTGGTCCCGAAACCACTGTTTTGATTTAACTAAAAATGGGTTGTTACAACTCTCCCCCTATAACACCCCTCACCCATATTCACCCCGAAATCGGGTTACAGAGCATAACCAAACATATCACACATTTAAACATACATTTCTCATACAATTAGTCAATTCAAATATAATTCATTCACAACAAATCATATTGTTCCTAATACGAGCCTACGAGGCCCAAAACATGCATTCGGGGTGGTTCGAGACTAAACTGATAACTTTAGAAACTTTTAGATCACTTAGAAAATTTTCCCACAAACAGGGGACACAGGCCCGTATGGCCCGACCGTGTGTCTCATGTGGCAAAAGACACGCCCGTGTCGTAGGCCGAGTGGACATTCGAAATGGGAGCATATGGTCGTGTCCCAGCCTGTGTCCGACCCCGTGTAACTCTCTAACTTGGGTCACACAGCCAACACACACGCCCGTGTGACTAGCCCGTGTGCCCTAAAAATGGCCATACACGCCCGTGTACCAAGCCGTGGGCTAGGTCGTGCCAAACCTGTAGGGTATACTGACTTATGCCACACAGCCAAGTCACATGCCCGCGTGTGAGGCCGTGTGGAGCATACTAACTTGGTTTTTCATTCAACACCAAGGTACACACGGCCGTGTACATGACTGTGTGTCACACACGGCTGAGACATAGACCTGTGTCTCTGGTCGTGTGGACAAAAATAGGCTATTTACCAAGCCATTTTGCCACCCAAACTTGTGCACACCTACATCAACCCAATTGGCACCAAAACATAGCATAATTTGGCATTTAAACCAACCAATTCAAGCCTAATTCATGCATATTCTATGCCACCTTTGTCAATACACACAAGTCACAAAATAGACCATACCATTTATACCAAAATCACATATACAATTCAACTAATTATACACTTCCAAATGTGCATCAATGTGCTCAATTTCACAAACATATATGTTCTCTAATTTCAACCATTTAGCATCCACCATATCTATATCCACAAGCTTCATAATATAAGCCATACACACATAGATATACATGATTCAAACATACCAAATAAGCCAACTCCTATGGCAATATACAAAACTAAACATTTAACATTTACAAGCCATTTCAAATGTCCAAAATCATTATCAACTCATAACAAAAATAACCTTAATCCTATACATGCCATATAACCCAAAACATAAGCTCAAAAGTACCAAAGCGATAGTAGGATAGTGTGACGAAGTCTCAGACGATCTCTGAATCCGAAGTAGCTTTGAAATCACTATAAAACACTGTAAAATAAACAAAGTAAGCTTTATAGCTTAGTAAGCTCGTATGAAATAAACTCAATCTATTGAAAAATGCACAATTCAACAAATTGATTATATCAACATGTAACTCAAATTAACTAACAAACATTTCATATATTCAATCATAAGATTAAACGTGTATTTCACAAATTTCTTCGATTTAAAGCTTATACGGTTCATGTACATACCTGTACCATCCTGTATCAATCTCATATTGAACCATATCTTTCATTTACCCATTGAACCATTCGGAATACTATCGGATACACAGGAAACTCGCACCCTAAGTGCCACATATGTAGCCGAAGCTATCTCAATCTCGTATCACATATACTTCTCACACTAGAGTTATCAACGGGCCTGCTCACACAAGCTGTCAGTCTAGACGTAGCTACACGGTGCTAGTCACACAAGCTGTCAAGTAACGCAACACATGCCGGTATACACAGCCACCGGTAGGACGTACAGGACCATCACCCGGATCATATAATCTAAATAACCCCTAATGACATGTCATTTGTATCCTAATCTATTCCTAAGGTTCATCCGGGATTTCCAATGCCGAATCGTCGTCAAATCATTATCGAACATGTTCGTAGTCTCGTATTCACAGTTTATGCAATATCAAATCATTTTAAATACATTTATAATGAAACTTATTACATACGAACTTACCTCGGACGCTAAAACGACAAAATAGGTCAATTAGTCGAGTACTTTGTTTTTCCCCCGATCTAGATCCGAATTTTGCTTTTCTTAATCTATATGTAATCAAATTTAGCTTATTTAATAATCTTTCTATTCAATTTAATCCAAAACACTCATTAAAGTACATTTACACTTTTGCCCCAAGTATTTCACAACTTTTACAATTTAGTCCTTATTTCATAAAAACACATATTCATGCAAATTTAATTCACACCCATGCTAGCCAAAATTTCTTAGTAAACATATCAGCCCATATTTTTCATTTATTTCACATTTTAACCACAAAGTTTCCACATTTCACAATTTAATCCCTAATTTGCATTTTCACTAAAAATCACTTAACAAAACTTGTATAACTATCAACAAACAATCATAATCTATCATCAATCATTAAAATACATGCTTATTCATCAATGGCAACATCCTAAATCTTTAACAGTTTTGCAAAATAGTCCCTGGGCTAGCTAGATTAAGCTACAACCATATCAAAAGCGTAGAAATCATTAAAAACGGGACGAAAATACATACCTAATTGAAGAAAAAGTGATGGCCGAATGAAGAACCCTAACATTGGCTAATCCTCTCTTAAATTTTCGGTTGTAGAAGACAACATTAAAGATGATGCTTTTGTTTCTTTTCTTTTAATGTACTTTATTTACCAATTACAACATTAACCTTTAATTAAACATTTAAAACACCTAAAAATATGTCCATAAATGTCCACTCACCATTATAATGGTCTAATTACCACTTAAGGACCTTTACTTTAATATTCCATTGCTACTAGACAGTTTTAACTAATAGAACATCACTTTTGCACTTTACGCGATTTAGTCCTTTTTATTAAATTACGCCTTTAAATGATAAAATTTCCTAACGAAAATTTCACACAATTATACTATCATGCTGTAGACATTGAAATAATAATAAAATATTGATTTCATCTTTAGATTTGTGGTCTCAAAACCACTGTTTCGATTTAACCAAAAATGGGCTATTACAACTCTCCCCCCTTAGGAATTTTTATCCTCGAAAATCTTACCACAAAAGAGGTTAGGGTACTATTTTCTCCTAGCTTCCTCGGGTTCCCACGTGGCTTCTTCGACACCATGTCTTTGCCAAAGTACTTTCACTAAAGCTATGTTTTTATTTCTCAACTGTTTAACCTCTCGAGCTAAAATTCTGATCGGTTCTTCCTTATACGTCATATCAGGTTGAATCTCAATTTCTGCCAGAGAAATTGCATGTGATGGATCTGATCGATACCGTCTTAACATCGGCACATGAAATTCATTGTGGATCTTTTCTAACTCTGACAGTAAAGCTAGACGATATGCCATTGGCCCTTTTCTTTCGATAATCTCATACAACCCGATGAATCGCGGACTCAATTTGCCTTTGCGACCAAAAAGAAGTATTTTCTTCTACGGAGATACTTTCAGAAATACTTTATCACCGATCTGATATTCAATGTCTTTACGTTTCAAATTTGCATACGATTTCTGTCGATCTGAAGCTGCTTTCAGACTGTCGCGAATACTTTTACTTTACCTACAGTCTCTCGAATCAAATCAACCCCGTGAAACTTTTTCTCACTCAGCTCGGTCCAATACAACAGAGTTTGGCATTTACGACCATACAATACTTCATACGGTGCCATCTTTATGCTTGATTGAAAACTGTTGTTATACGCGAATTCAACCAACGATAAATATTTTTACCAGTTGCCTTCGGTCTATAAAACACAATAATGAAGCATATCTTCGAGAATTTGAATTACACTCTCAGACTGGCCGTCGGTTTGCGAATGAAATGTAGTACTAAAGTTTAGCTTTGTACCCAGAGCTTCTTGAAACTTCTTCCAAATCGCGATGTAAACTTCGGATCTCTATCCAAAATAATTAAAAATGGAACCCCGTGCAATCTAACGATTTCAAAAATATACAGTTCAACCAATTTATCAAGCGAATAATTGGTACCGGAATGAAATGTGCTAATTTTTTGAGTCGATCAATGACAACCCATATAGCATCTTTCTTCTTTGGAGACATGGGCAAACCCAATACGAAATCCATAGTAACTCTATCCCATTTCCACTCCCGTATCATTACTGGTTGTAGCAATCCCGAAGGCATTTGATGTTCAGTTTTAACTTGCTGACAAACCAAACATCTCGATACAAACTCTAAAATGTCTCGTTTCATGCCTGGCCACCAATATAACTGTTTCAAGTCATTGTACATTTTAGTACTCCCCGGGTGAACAGATAGACAACCACTATGTGCTTCGTGTAATTTTTTTTGAATGAGCTCAGAATTCTTTGGTACGCAAATTCTATCTTGAACATTAAACAGTCATCGGATCTGATCTGATAGTCTGAATCACTAGTCGACTCACATTGCATTCTTTTGGTTTGCAAATCATTATTACACTTCTGAGCTTCACAAATTTGCTGAAGAAAACCGGTTTAGCTTTCAACTCTTCTAGAATTGAACCATCATCAAACAAAGATAACTGTGTATTCATCGCTTTCAAAGCAAATAATGATTTTCTACTCAAAGCATCTGTGACTACATTTGCTTTCCCCGGATGATAATTAATCACTAACTCATACTCTTTTAGCAATTCGAGCCACCTTCGTTGTCGAAAATTCAAATCTTTCTGAGTCATTATATACTTCAAACTTTTGTGATTAGTAAATATATGGCACTTTTCACCGTACAAATGATGTTGATAAACTTTCAATGCAAATACAATAGCGACCAACTCTAAATCGTGCGTCAGATAATTCTTTTCATGCGGCTTTAACTGTCTAGAGGAATAAGCTATCACTATTCCTTCTTACATCAAAATACAACCCAAACCGTTCAATAACGCTTCATTGTAAATCACAAACTCTTTACCCAAAAAGCTTCTGACTTCAGATACATTTCTCAGTGGTTTCCAATCTACAACTGTTGAAATCTTTTTCGGATCAACTCGTATACCTTCCGCTGAAACAATGTGTCCAAAAAATCCGACCTCTCGGAGCCAAAACTCGCATTTACTGAATTTAGCAAATATTTTCTTATCTCTCAAGGTTTATAGTACAATCCTCAAATGTTCGGCATGCTCAGACTCATCTCGAGAATAGATCAGAATGTCATCAATGAATAAAACAACGAATCTGTCTAAATACGGTCTAAAAATTTGTTTCATCAAATCCATAAAAATTGCAGGAGCATTAGTCAATTCGAAAGGCATAACAAGAAATTCATAATGTCCGTACCTCGTTCTGAACGCAGTTTTCGACACATCTGAATTTTTAACTCACAACTCATAATAGCCAGATCTCAAATCAATCTTCTAAAACACTGTTGCCCCTTTCAACTGATCAAAGAAATCATCTATTCTCGGTAAAGGATACTTGTTCTTTATCGTAACCTTATTGAGCTGACGATAGTCAATACACATTCTCATTGATCCGCCTTTCTTCTTCACGAACAATATTGGCGCACCCCAGGGCGAAAGGCTAGGTCGTGCAAAACCTCTATCCGTTAATTCTTACAACTGAGATTTCAACTCTTTTAACTCTGTCGGAGCCATTCTATACGAAGCTATAGATAACGGTGATGTTCCTGGTACCAATTCAATAGCAAACTCAACCTCTCTAATCGGTGGCAACCCCGGTAACTCTTCTAAAAACACATCCGGATATTCACAAACTACTGGTACTGATTCAATTTTTGGTTCAGACACTTTTGTATCCATTACATACGCAAGATAAGCTTCACAACCTTTTCTCACACATTTCTGAGCTGACATAGACGAAATCACAATAGGCAATTCACTCGACTCATCTGATTCAATTCAAATGATTTCACTATTCTGATATTTCAATTCAATAGTCTTTCATCTACAATTCACAACAGCATCATCCAAAGTCAACCAATCCATACCCATAATTACATCGAATTCATCTAACTGTAGTAGCATCAAATTAGCTGGAAAACAGTAGCCCCGAATCATCAAATGACAACTTTTACAAACTTGATCAACTAGAACATATTTGCCTAAGGGGTTCGACACTTTAGCCACAAACTTGGTAGACTCAACAGATAAACTCTTACTAGACACTAAATTCATACAGATATATGAATGAGTCAATCTAGGATCAATCAAGGCAATCACATTAGTGTCATAAAGAGAGAATGTACCGGTAATAACATCTGGTGATGACGCATCTTCGCGAGCACAAATAGCGTAAGCTCTGGCTGGTGCCCTGGCCTTGGATCTCATCGTAGAGTCCCTTGTCGCTCCTTTACTACCCGTCACATTTCTTGTGTTTCTAGGTGGTCTTCCTCTAACAGTTGTATTGCTCGATCTTGCCCTCTGATATTTGTCTTTCTTGGATAACTCAAGACAATCTCGAATAAAATGATCTGGCGAACAACATTTGTAACAAGCTTTATTACTTTTATTCCAGCAATCTCCAAAATGTCGTCTCCCACACTGTTGACACTCGGGTTTGCTATTTCTCACGTTGCCAACACTCGATACCGATGTAGCTTGAGTTTTAGGACTTGGATATTATTTTCCACGATCTCTATTCGAATATCCCACTGAAGCATTTGAGTGACTATACAAATCTCGTGATTTCTTTGACGAAGACTGATATGGTTTACTCATCGATCTCTTTCTCGAGTCTCTAGCCTCTAAATCTGCTTTTCTCTTTTCTTTGCTAAGCTCCTCGACTTTGCAAGCTCTATCAACTAGGAGAACAAATTCTTTAAGATATAGAATTCCAACAAGCAATCTGATATTCTCGTTTAACCCATCTTCAAATCTTTTACACATTATAGCCTCAATGGAAACACATTTTTGAGCATACTTACTGAGTCTAACAAACTCTCGCTCGTATTCTGTCACAGACATACGGCTCTATTTCAGCTCCAAAAAATCTTTGCGTTTCTGATCAATGAACCTTTGACTGATGTATTTCTTTTTAAACTCGGCTTGAAAGAATTCCCAGGTAACTCTTTCTCTCGGTACCACAGACACAAAAGTATTCCACCATTCGTATGCAATGTCCATCAGAAGTGATACGGCACATTTTAAACACTCTGTCGGCATGCATGAAAGTTCGTCAAACACCCGAATCGTATTTTCAAGCCAAAACTCAGCCCTCTCAGGATCGTCGTCAACATTAGCTCTAAACTCTTCGGCTCTGTGTTTTTGAATCTTATCAACTGGCGGTTTATTCAATCGTAAAAACTCTACACCTTGAGGGGTTACGGGAATCGGTTAGGGATTAGGTGGGGGTGGAGGTTGTTAGCAGCCAGATTTGTCTGAACAAACTCTGTGAACCACTCGTTCATCATCTGGAAGAAGGATTCTTTATCCTCTCCTCCCTGGCTACCCGATACAGGTCTAGATTCGAATTGCGCTACTCTGTGAACAGAAGCAGCCGTATTACTTTCTACATCATCAGCTACAGCTCGATTGGGGATCCATTTACTCTATGAAAACACAGTTTAAATTATCAGGAGTCATCACACTATCACATGTTATATATAGCATGTATAGCTAGACTCTCACATACGTTACGTTAGTCCTAGAATCAACTAAACCGTAGCACTGATACCAATAAAAGTAACACCCCTCACCAATATTCAACGCCGGAATAGGGTTACGAAGCATTAACGAACATATCACACATTTAAACATACATTTCTCATACAATTAGTCAATTCAAATACAATTCATTCACAACCAATCATATTGTCCCTAATACGAGCCTACGAGACCCAAAACATGCATTCAGTGTGGTTCAGGACTAAACCGATAATTTTAGAAACTTTTAGATCACTTATAAATTTTTCCCAAAAACAGGGGACACGTGCCCTTGTGGCTCGACTGTGTGTCTCACATGGCCACAGACATGCTTGTGTCGCAGCCCGTATCTGACCTCGTGTAACTCTCTTACTTGGGTCACACGGCCAACACATACGCCCGTGTGACTAGCCCATGTGCCCTAAAAATGGCCATACACGCTCGTGTACCAGGCCATGTGCTAGGTCGTGCCAAACCTGTAAGGTATACTGAATTTGTTTCTAATTCAACACCAGGGGACACATGGCCGTGTACATACCGTGTGTCATACGCGGCTGAGACACACGCCCGTTTCTCTGGCCGTGTGGGCAAAAATCGGCTATTTACCAAGCCATTTTGCCACCCAAACTTGTGGACACCTACATCAACCCAATTGGCACCAAAACATAGCATAATTTGGCATTTAAACCAACCAATTCAAGCCTAATTCATGCATATTCTATGCCACCTTTCTCAATACACACAATTCACAAAATAGACCATCCCATTTATACCAAAATCACATATACAATTCAACTAATTATACACTTCCAAATGTGCATCAATGTGCTCAATGTCGCAAACATATATGTTCTCTAATTTCAACCATTTAGCATCCACCATATCTATATCCACAAGCTTCATAATAAAAGCCATGAACACATATATATATATGATTCAAACATACCAAATAAGCCAACTCCTATGGCAATATACAAAACTAAACATTTAACATTTACAAGCCATTTCAAATGACCAAAATCATTATCAACTCATAACCAAAATAACCTTAATCCTATACATGCCATATAACCCAAAATATAAACTCAAAAGTACCAAAGTGATAGTAGGATAGTGTGACGAAGTCTCCGACGATCCTCGAATCCGAGCTAGCTTTGAAATCACTATAAAACATGGTAAAATAAACAAAGTAAGCTTTATAACTTAGTAAGCTCGTATGAAATAAACTCAATCTATTCACAAATGCACAATTTAACAAATTGATTATATCAACATGTAACTCATATTAACTAACAAACCTTTCATATATTCAATCATAAGATTAAACGTGTCTTTCACAAATTTCTTCGTTTTAAAGCTTATACGATTCATGTACATACTTGTACCATCTTGTATCAATCTCATATTCAACCACATCTTTCATTTACCCGTTTAACCATTTGGAATACTATCGGATACATGGGAAACTCGCACCTTAAGTGCCACATATATAGCCGAAGCTATCTCAATCTCGTATCACATATACTGCTCACATTAGAGTTATCAACGGGCCTGCTCAGACAAGCTGTCAATCAAGACGTACCTACACGGTGCTGCTTACACAAGCTGTCAAGTAACTGCAACACATGCCTGTATACTCAACCACCGGTAGGACGTACAGGACTAGCACCTGGATCACATAATCTCAATAACCCCTAATGACATGTCATTCGTATCCTAATCATTCCTAAGGTTTAACCGGGATTTCCAATGCCGAATCATCGTCGAATCATTGTCGAACATGTCCGTAGTCTCGTATTCATAATTTATGCAATATCAAAGCATTTAAAATACATTTATAACGAAACTTATTATATACGAACTTATCTCGGACGCTAAAATGAAGAAATGGTCGATTAGTCGAGTACTTTGTTTTTCCCCCGGTCTAGATCCGAATTTCGCTTTTCTTGATCTATATGTAATCAAAATTAGCTTATTTAATAATCTTTCTATTCAATTTAATCCAAAACACTCATTAAAGCACATATACACTTTTGCCCCGAGTATTTCACAACTTTTACAATTTAGTCCTTATTTCATAAAAACACAAATTCATGCAAATTTAATTCACACCCATGCTAGCCGAATTTTCTTAGTACACATATCAGCCTATATTTTTCATTTATTTCACATTTTAACCAAAAATTTTCCACATTTCACAATTTAATCCCTAATTTGCGTTTTCACTAAAAATCACTTAACAAAACTTGTATAACTATCATCAAACATTCATAATCTATCATCAATCATTAAAATACATGCTTATTCATCAATGGGAACATCCTAAATCTTTAACAAATTTGCAAAATTGTCCCTGGGCTAGCTAGATTAAGCTGCAACGACCTCAAAAATGTAGAAATCATTAAAAACGGGACGAAAATTCATACCTAATTGAAGAAAAAGAGATGGCCGAATGAAAAACCCTAACTTTGGCTAATCCTCTCTTAAATTTTCGGTGGTAGAAGACAACATTAAAGATGATGCTTTTGTTTCTTTTATTTTAATCTACTTTATTTATCAAATTACAAAATTAACCTTTAATTAAACATTTAAAACACCTAATAATGTGTCCATTAATGTCCATTCACCATTATAATGGTCTAATTACCACTTAAGGAATTTACTTTAATATTCCATAGCTATTAAACACTTTTAACTAATGGAACATCACTTTTGTACTTTACGTAATTTAGTCCTTTTTATTAAATTGAGCTTTTAAATGATAAAATTTCCTAACGAAAATTTCACATAATTATCATGCTGTAGACATTGAAGTAATAATAAAATAATTATTTTGACTTTGGATTTGTGATCCCTGAAACTCTTTACATTACGATTTGACCAAAAGCGAGAACATTACAACTCTCCCTCCTTAGGAATTTTCATGCCCGAAAATCTTACCAGAAAAGAGGTTTGAGTATTGCACTTTCAAAGCTTTTTCTAGTGCCCAAGTAGCTTCTTCTATTCCATGACGTTTCCAGAGAACTTTCATTAAAGCTATACTTTTATTTCTCAATCCTTTAATCTCTCCAGCTAGAATTCTGATCGGTTCTTCACTGTATGTCATATCTGACTATATCTCAACATCAACAGGGGAAATCACGTGTGAAGGATCTGATTGATACCATCGTAACATAGATACATGAAATAAATTTTGAATCGTTTTGAACTCTGACAGTATTGCTAATCAGTAAGTTGTAACACCCCTAACCCGTATCCGTCGTCGGAACAGGGTTACGGAGCATTACCAGAAATTTTCAGAACATTTTCAGATAAATCATGTCGATCACTACTCATTAATCGAGATTATTTGTAACATCCCTTAGATGGACCCTCGAGGCCCAATAGAAGCATTAGAATCGAGTCGGGACTTAATCGGAAACTCTAAGAATTTTTCGCGACATTTCAAAAATTTTCCAAGGTAGAGGGCTCACACGCCCGTGTAATCTAAGGACACGCCCGTGTGGTCGGGCCGTGTGACTACACACGCTCGTGTCCCTAACCCGTGTAACTCTCCGACATCTAAGGCATGAAGAAATTGAAGTCACACGGCCAAGTCACACGCCCATGTTCTAGGCCGTGTGGCAAATTTTTATTTTCAAAATTAGGTGCAGTTTTTACACGACCGTGTAACACGCCCATGTTCAAGGCCGTGTCAACCACACAGCTGAGACATACGCCCATGTCTCTACCCGTGTGCTCAATTCTAAGCATTCTATTTCTCAAAAATTTAGGTGCAGGGGACACATGGCCTAGCTACACGTCCATGTACTCGATCGTGTGTCACACACGATCTGGACACACGCCTGTGTGTATGCCTGTGTGGGCAAAATAAAGCCATTTCTAGTTTCATTTTTCACCCAAAATCACACCCATGACCTGCACTTAAAACACACATCCAATACCAACTAATTCAAGCATTCAAAATGAGCACTTCCATCATTCAACATGGTATATTATTTCAAGCACAAGTGTTTATAAACTTACCTTAGTTTAACTTATGTAATAACAACATTTGATCATATATACTTAACATAGCACTTGTGTATATATATCATCATAAGAACTTACTTAGTCATACCATAATGAACTATAACTAGCCATTCCAATGGCTAGGTTACATAACATCATTTTCAAGCCACCTATGGCCAAGTTGTCCTATACATGCCATTATACCAAAATGATTTTATTAAGTATACCCAAAATGACTAGTTGATAGTGTGACGATGCTCCAATGATCTCCAACCTTCATGAGCTTCAGAGCACTATAAAACAATGGAAAATAAAACGGAGTAAGCATTACATGCTTAGTAAGTTCGTATAACAGAAACTAAACTTACCAATCCCGTTTATTAAATCTAAGCACATAATATAATGTTTTCCATCCATTAGCATTATTGCCTACACACATGCACTCAATCAAACATGTTAGTCAACAAAATCTTCATATCAATCAAGTAAACCTAGATGAGCTCATGAAGCAATATTCTTTCAAGTCATTATCATTTCATCTTATAATCCTCATGCCGTGTCAAGAGTTGTGCCCGTTGAATCATTAAAATTCTGATGGATGCTCAAGTAGTACACTCGAGGTGTACAATTCGATAATCCGTCCATTCTTATTCAGGGGTACCCATTAGGGAACTTAACCATGGAGCACACTCTCGAGCCACATACCACATAACAGGATTACCAGTCCAGGCTAAACCATAATCATAACGTATACTCGAGAGGTATTATTTCAGGATTACCCGTCCGGGCTAAATCCCGTCCGCAACAAATACAGGACCTTATTCGTTTCAGGAAAGCGTATTTACTCATCGGAACTCAACGTTCAATCGGGGCTTAACCCTTTTTTACTATTTCAAACATGTATCAAATTTTCCATCATAGCATACAAGTAAAGCACATCAATATGAATCACATTACATACAAACACAACATTCAATTAACATAATTACATGCTCGATTAAGTTACACGAACTTACCTCGAGACTTGTTCGCGTATTAAATTTACTAATCCGAAACCTTTTCCATTCCTCGATCTATCCTCAAATTTGAGTTGTTGGGATCGATATAAATAACTTTTATCTTCAATTTTACACATTTCATACTCATTGGGACTCAATTTATGTCCTAGGCAAAATTACCATTTTGCCCCTAACTTTTCCATAAATTCCATTTTCGTCACTAGGCCCGGAAAATAAACTTGTGCAAATTACTCCCTATTCCAAGCCTAACCAAAGCCCCTTTACAAAATTTACAGCACATGTATTCAAAAAATTTCAGAATTTTTCCTTCAATTTCACAAGTTTACATTTTAGTCCCTAAATCATGTTTTCATCAAAAATCAGTTTGTAAAAGTTGTTTATCTATCAACAACCTTTCATTTTCTACCATAAATTTCTAATTTTTAGCATATACATCCCTGACCCATTTTCCATACTTTGATAAATTTTCAAATTAATCCCCCAAATAGATAGATTAGACTATCTCGATTTCAAAAATATCAAAATTACTAAAAACGAGACAAGGAAACTTACCCGAGTAGGCCTTGAAAGTATGTTCTCTTTCTCTTAGGGTTTCAATGTGTTTTTAGGTTAAAGATGACAAAAATAAGATGATATTTTATTTTAATCTTTTAATTAATTAAATTATTTCAATTTCCAATTTAGTCCTTGCCCTTTTTCTATATTTCCATGGATGAGTCACCAAGAAAAATCTACATACTTTTCTTAATGGTCTAATTACCATATAAGGACCTCTAGTTTTGAATTCCATAGCTATTTGATCCTTGTAGCCGCTAGAATTCAACTTTCGCATTTTATGCGATTTAGTCCTTCTCGTAATTAAGCACTTAATCGATAAAATTTTCGTATCAAAATTTTCACATGTCATATCTAGCATAATACGGACCATATAATAAAATAAAAATTAATTTTATTTTTGGGTCGGATTTGTGGTCCCAAAACCACTGTTCCGATTTCACTGAAAAATGGGTTGTTACATAAGCTACTAGCCCAAATCTCTCAATGATCTCGTACGGCCCAATAAATCGCGGACTAAGCTTTCCTTTGCGACCAAATCGAAGAACTTTCTTCCAGGGCGATACTTTCAAAAACACTTTGTCGCCGACTTGGAATTCAATGTCTTTCCTTTTCAAATCTACTTGAGATTTCTATCGATCCGAAGCTACTTTCAAACTGTCACGTATCACTTTAACCTTTCTTTGGTTTCTTGTATCAAATCAGCACTGAATAAATTTTTCTCTCTGGGCTCAGTCTAATATAACGGAGTTTGACACTTTCGACCATACAAAGCTTCGTACAATGCAATTTTAATACTCACTTGATAACTGTTTTTGTATGCAAATTCAATCAACGGTAAAAATCTCTCCTAGCTACCTTCAAACACTAAAACACAACATTGAAGCATATCCTCGAGTATTTGAATTACTCGCTTGGACTGTCCGTCGGTCTGAGGATGAAATACTGTACTAAAATGCAGTCAAGTACCTAGATCTTCATGTAACCTGCTCCAGAACCGAGACATAAATTGTGGATCTCTAACAGAAATAATAGAAAGTGCCACACCGTGCAATCTAAAAATCTTAGCAACATATAACTCTTCTAATCTCTCGAGTGAAAAATCCGTACACACTGGAATGAAATGGGCGGACTTCATCAAACGATCAACAATAACTCACACAGCATCTTTCTTTCTCGGAGATAAAGGCAATCCCGATACGAAATCCATCGTGACACGTTGCCATTTCCACTCTATAATCATCGCTAACTATAATAAACTTGAATGTACCTGATGCTCAACTTTAATTTGCTGAAAAACTAAACATCTCGATACGAACTCTAAAATATCTCATTTCATACCTGGCCACCAGTACATCTCTTTCAAATCAATGTACATTTTATTGCTACCAGGATGAATAGACAAGCTACTACTGTGAGCTTTCTGTAAGATCTTCTGAACGAGATTAGAATTTCTTGGGACACGAATTCAGCCTTTGAAGTAGAAACTGTCATCTTAACGCACATGAAAATCTGAATTAGGTGTCGTCTCAATTTGTTTCCGTTTAGCTATCAAAACATCATCACATTTATGAGCTTCACAAATTTGTTGCAACAACATCGATCTAGCTTTTAATTTAGCTAAAATTGAACCATCATCAATCAATGTCATTCGCGTGTTCAAAGCTCGCAAAGCAAAGAAAGATTTTCTACTCAAAGTATGCACAACAACATTAGCCTTTCCAGATGATAGTCAATGTTCAAGTCGTAATCTTTCAATAGCTCGAGCCATCTACGTTGTCTAGAATTCAAATCTCTTTTCGACATCAAATACTTCAAACTTTTATGGTCCGTGAAGATATGACATTCTTCTCCGTACAAATGGTGTCGCCAAATCTTCAAAGCAAACACAATAGCTGCAAGCTCTAAATCATGAGTTCGATAATTCTTTTCGTGTGCTTTCAACT
The DNA here is from genome assembly GCA_025698515.1 of Gossypium sturtianum. Classification (NCBI taxonomy): domain Eukaryota; kingdom Viridiplantae; phylum Streptophyta; class Magnoliopsida; order Malvales; family Malvaceae; genus Gossypium; species Gossypium sturtianum. The sequence continues at coordinate 64,359,935 of CM046946.1, read as the reverse complement.
GTCTAGAAGCATACGCTATCACTTTCCCTTCTTGCATTAAAACACAGCCTAAACCATTCAACGAAGCATCACTATAAATCACAAATGCCTCTGGCTGAACTAACACAAATGCCTCGGTTAATAATGCTTTCAAATGATACATGTCGATACATGCCTCGGTTTTCGGCTTTTGCTTTCTCAGACCATTCGAACTTAACATCTTTTTGAAACAATCCCGTTAATGGTGTTGCAATCATCGAAAATCCCTTGATGAATCTTTTGTAATATCTGGCTAAACCCAGAAAACTTCTGACCTCAGATGCATTTCTCGGAGCTTTCCAATCTACCACAGCTAAAATTTTGCTCAGATCAACTCTAATGCCATCGGTTGATACAACATGTCCCAAAAATCTGACTTCTTGAAGCCAGAACTCACATTTGCTAAACTTAGCAAACAATTATGTTTCACGTAAAGTTTGCAAAACAATTCTCAAATGCTAGGCATGCTCTGTGTCATCTCGTGAATAGATCAAAATATTATCAATAAACACAACAACAAATCTATCTAAATACGGTCTGAATATTTTATTCATCAAGTCCATAAATACAGCAGGTGCATTAGTCAAACCAAAAGGCATCACAAGAAACTTGTAATGTCAGTACCAAGTTCTGAATGTAGTTTTTGGCACATTCGAGTCTTTAACCCGTAACTGATAATAACCAGAACGAAGATCAATCTTTGAGAATATCATCGTACCTTTCAACTGGTCGAATAGATCATCAATACGTGGCAATGGATACTTGTTCTTGATCATGACTTTGTTGAGCTGTTGATAATCAATACATAATTTTATGGATTCGTCCTTTTTCTTAACAAATAACACAGGAGCACCCCAAGGAGAAAAGCTGGGCTGAGCAAATCCCCTATCTTTAAATTCTTTCAATTGTGTTTCCAACTCTTTTAATTCAATAGGTGTCATTCTGTAAGGAGCCATCGATATTGGAGATATTCCCAACACTAGCTCAATAGCAAACTCAACCTCTCTGATCGACGGTAACCCTGGTAACTCCTCTAGAAACACATCTGTACACTCATATAACACTGGAACCAATTCTAGCTTCAATTTAGAAACTCTATAATATAATATATAAGAAAAATATGCTTCACAGCCTTTTCTAACATATTTTTGTGCCGACATAGCTGAAATAACATTAGATGCACTATCCAATCTGTCTGATTCAATTTGAAGCTTTTCACCGTTCTGAAATATCAACTCAATATGCTTTCATCTACAGTTCACAAATGTATCATGCAGAGTTAACCAGTCCATACCCAAAATCACGTCAAACTCATTAAAGGGTAGTAACATCAAATCAGCCAGAAAGTTATAACCCCTAATCATCAAAGGACAAGTTTTACAGACTTTATCAACTAATACATATTGACCTAGAGGATTTGTTACTTTAACCACAAACTTAGTAGATTTGAAAGGCAATTTCTTATCTGACACTAAAGCCGTGAATACATATGAATGTGTTGACCCCGGTCAATCAAAGTAGTAACATTAGTATCAAAGATAGAAAACGTACCAGTGATAAAATCTGGCGCTAAGCTTCCTCTCTAGCACGGATCGCATAAGCTCTAGTCGGTGCTTGTACCTCAGATCTCACAGCAGAGTCCTTCGTCCCACTACGACTATTTCTCGTATTTCCAGTGTTTTATGGCGGCCTACCTCTCGCAGTAGTGTTACTCGATCGAGTAGTCTAAGACTTTTCTTTTTCTGACCTTTCCGGGCAATCTCTGAGATAGTGTTTATATGAACCAAATTTAAAACATGACACGTCTTTCAATCTGCATTCACCGAAGTGTCGTCAAATACATTGCTAACATTTGGGCTTGTTGTTACTAACACTGCCTATGCTTGCTACAGACGTAGCCTGAGGTTTCAAGCTTGCATGTTGTTTCCCTCTATCTTTCCCAGAGTAACCCACCGAAGCTGATGAACGACTATGATATCCTTTTGATTTAGTCGATGGTTGAGGGGTCACGAAACTAACTAATAATTCGAAAAAGGTAAGTGCACCTATCGAACAGTAGTATAGCTATGGTGAGTCTAGAATATCATATCCACAAGGACTAAAAGTACTTGTAATTACTATCTTTTTATTATTTAGCCTAATAATTAAACGGGTGTTTTAATCTAAAATCTAACTAATTAACTATGAACGCGACAGAGAGTGAAGAAAGTAAACGAATAAACCAATGAATAAACACAATACCCAAGGAAGAATCCACCTAGACTTCATTTATTATTCTAACTCTGAATTAAACGATTTATTCACTTGTCTTGATCCGTAGAAATCCCTAAATTATGTTAATATCTCTTTCGAGACTAAAAATAACTGACTCTAGGTTGATTAATTGAAATCTCTTTCTAATTAAAACCCCTATCATCGAATTAACTCGATCTATGGATTCCCTTATTAGATTTGACTCTAATCCGACAGATTTATGCCATCCTATTTCTAGGGTTGCAATCAACTCCGCATAATTATGCTAGATCTACTCTTAAACAGGGACTTTTGCTCCACTGAATAAGCACATCAAACTTGAATTGATATCCTGAAAATATTAAAGCAAGGGTTAAGAACACATAATTAAGAACAAGAACAAGTATTTATAACGTAATTCAGATAATTAAATAATAAGATTCATCTAGGTTTCATCCGCCCTAGGTATTTAGGGAGTTTAGTTCATAACGTAAAAGGAAAACATCTTAGAATCAAGAAAACAACAAGACATAAAGATCCCAAAAACTTCTAAAGAACATGATGGAGATCTTCAATCTTGGAGTGGATCTGCTTCCGAGATGAATCCGATGGCTTCCTTCGAGTAATTTATTCGTTCTACTCTGTGTCCTCCTTAGGTCTTCTGGTGTGTATTTATAGACTTTAGAATGCCGAGAAACCCTAAAAATTAGCATTTTCCGTGTGAAAACAAAGCAAGGTCCGACAGGGACACGGGCGTGTAATCAGCCTGTGCGAGGGTGCCCAGGCCGTATGGAAATTTGGGTGGCTCGCGATTGACACGGGCTGGCACACGGACGTGTGTCCAGCCCGTGTGGTTCACACGGGCATGTGCTCTGCCCGTGTGGTACTGGCTTGGCCGTGTGGATCCTTAAGATGGCCCGTCTTGTCCGGTTTTGGCTCATTTTCCACTCCTTTCGCTCCCCTATGCTCTCCTAAGCATAGAAACATGAATTTAAAGGATTAGGAGCATCAAATTCACCAAATTATGTGAATAAACATCCAAAAACACGCTAAGTGTGGGATTAAAATGTGTTACTTTTATGGTTTATCAAATATCCCCACACTTAAGCATTTGCTTGTCCTCAAGCAAAATCCTCAACTCACAATTAAAACTAAACTTCCTCAATTCATGATTCTCATCAATAATGTCTTATCATAATTCACAAACAATTCATACATTGATAATTTAACTAAAAGAGTCCTAAAGATTCAAACAATCCAAGTCACAAATTTTTGTAGTGCGAAAACATAGGTGTTTCCCCTTATCTAAATAATTATCTTTGATTCAAAATCGACAAGAATTGACATCATCAATAAAGATTCACTCAAATCACTCAAAGTGTTTAAAGTTCAAATTAAGCACTCCAAAGTCAAAAATGAAAAGTTATTACCATAAGCTTGCATGAAAATCAAATCTCCACCACTATAAAATAAGATGATACACAAATCAAAAGGTCTTTAAAAAGGGTTGTAATGGGGCTTGGGTTAAAGGTGTGGATAGAGGCTGAATTAGAGGGTTAGAATCGAGATCGAATTGACAATTTACCTAACTAGAAAAATAAACTTAAACTGAATAATTACATCAATTGAAAACTTATCAATAATAGCACGAGCTTCTTCTCAAAATGTGAAATTAACCGTTTAAGCTCAAATAACATAGAACAAATAAATGAATATATATTTCCACTTTTTTTTCACGTACAATAATAAGACGAATTTAACAACTAAAATAAAGAACATAGTTAGGCAACTGACCAAATCAAATCTCGAGAAAAAGGGGGTTAATGCAATATGAAAAATTCTCAATGCATTAAAAAGAATAAGTTTTGGGTTAATATTAAAGGTAGATCAAGAAACGGTTTATTAGGCTCAAAAGGGTTCACTAGGGGTTAATTATGAAGGTAGTCTTTTAATGGAATAAATGGGTTAAAACCTAGGTGCCTTTATCATCTCAGTATATCAAATCAAAGGTGTGGTTTCAACATGTATAATTGAAGCAAGTTCGAGAATAACAAATCAATATTGACACACTCATAACCAACAATAAAGTGAGCAAGAAAAGTGTATGCTCTAAAAGGCTCAAAATCTCACAAAATTTATGGTTTTTTTTTTTATGTCAATCTTGTGAATCTCAAACTTCAAGGTAATATTTAAATTTTGGAAAACAACCTAGCAATTTTAATTCTGAAAATAGACTTATCATGCTTGATTCTCTACTATCTTAAAGTTTAAACAATCAATGCACAATTACCTATGACTTAATCCAAAACATATCAATAAAAATCATAAGTCAATAGAAGTTTCATTCTAATAGTATTATGAGAAAATTACTTAAAAACAAGACATAATTCAGGGATTTTCTGATAATGGTATAATTAACCTCCCCACACTTAAGATGTACATTGTCCTCAATGTACCAAAATAGATAACGACAATATAAAAATATCATAAGAGAGGGAGAGAAGTGAAACTTCCTGAATTTTGGATGAAATCCGTGGAATAGTGAACGCGGAATTGTAGATATAACAAAGTGAAGTGCATGATTCTGAGCATCTATTAAGAAAAATAAACACAACTGTGGAAGAAGATTAAGGGATTACTCGATTAGGAATAATAATAATAAACTAAAATATAGTTCAAAATATAAAAAATAAGTCTTTGAAAATATGATACGAAACATAAAGGAAAATAGACTAAAAATAAAAAGAAAAATAAAAAATAAAGATAAAAATAAAATAAATGGACTCAAAGGTCCTCATCGTCTGAGACAGCGCGCGCGAGGTGGCGTGTCTTTGAAGGTGAAATATGGAGATGGTGGCAGATCTGCTGTAAGGTGGCCTCGAGACTGCCGAACCGCTGATAACACTGCTGCTCGAAGTGAGTGAGTCACTCGGATATGTCATTCAAAGTAGCAGCAGAAGAAGAAGGTCGGTGACTCGGAGGTGGAGGGTGAGGTGGATCCTGGTAAGGGAGAGGAACATCCTCAGTGATGTCCTCGGGATCATCCTGCTCATCAGGACGAGACAATCGGTACTAGGGAGGATCAAATCCACGACGCCACTCGATCATCCTCATATGTAGCATGCTCGAGATGCCCTGAGGGGACATCTGGCCAACAAGTGTAAGTGAGGAGGACTGCTCCGGTGTGTCGAGGAGACCGAAGTGTCGAGTGAGGCGAGTCACGTAAGGTCCTAGGCAGATGGGGCCCTTCCTGTGGCGGTCAGTCTAATGGCGGAAGGATAGACCGATGAAGTACGCCAAGTTGATAATATGGCCGTGGGCCATGCTCCATAAGTAGTAGGCATCGTGTGTGCTCACGACTCCGGTGCTCTCTCTCTGTCCTGTCAAAGTGTGAGCTAAGAGGGCTTGAATATACCTTAGGGCTGGAGAGAGAGAAGTCGCCTTTGAGCGACTAGCGTCATAGGTCGTCAGGCCGCCCGTGATATCGTTCCAATAATGCGAGGGTGAGTAATGAATAAGGTGATGTAGCTGAAGAAAGTCCTCGGCACTCATGAACTCCTCTGTGTATAGTCCCAAAGCAGCACCTAATTCTGGGACGCTCATGTGGCGCACTAAACCGCCAAGGCGAAAGACGATGGTGCCTGGCTCGTCATGGACGGACATGACGCTCTGAAGGTGGAACGTCGAGCAAAACTCCAAAGTAATCTCCATATAAGTGGGCTCGACGATACTGAAGAAACGTTCCCATGGGGCTGTGATGATGAACGTGCGAACCTCATCAGCGAGGTGGACCTGCTCCAACGCGGCCCAATCAATGCAGCGACCCAAACCTAGGGGTCGTACTCGAAGGAGCTGAAATAGGTCCTCTGCTGGGTCCGTGGAAAATCTCAGGTAGGGATGACAAACTTCAGCCGAGGCACTAGAGGGGGTCACGCCAGGACCCTTCCTCTTTTTCGAAGCGGGGACGGCGACCTTAGTCTTGCCTCGTGTATTTGTCATGATGTACCTGAAAACATAAAAGGTTTTCAATAAATAAATAATTCAAGAATCACCACAAGCCAAGGATGTATTATCCAAATAGTCCTAAATAACAGTATATTCCTAAAATAGTGAATTCGAATATCAAGTTAAACAAAAATCAGATATTATTATTAAAATTTTTGAAAAAATAAATAATACTAACTTATGGTATACTTAATACAATAGAATTAGTAAAAGTAATTAAAGAAGAATGAAATAAAAGTATCTTAGATATAATAACCGAAATACTTAAATATAAAATCAACCCACTTAGAATAAGTAACAAAAAATGAAAAATAGTAATACTAATAAGCTAAATCTAAATGGAATTAATAATAAGGATAAAACAATAAACAAAATAAATAAGGATAAAAATAGATAATAGAAAATAAAAATAAACTAACAATAGAGGGACAAAGGGGTGACCAACGGTGGGGCGGCGGAGGTGTGGTGGTCAGTTGGGCAACGGCGAAGGGGCAGTCGATTGACAGGTGGTGGGGCGACGGTGGGTGTTGGCGTGGAGTGGGTGACCGGATTTGGGTGTTTGGGGGTTCGGAGGGAAGGGAAAGAAAAGGAAAAGAGAGGGAGAAAAGGAAAGAAAAAGAAAGGAGAATGGGGGGTTTTCGGGTTGGGGAAGAAGGGAAAAAAAGGAAGGTGGAGGAGGAGGGCGGTGGTCGGAAATGAGGAGCGACGGCTAGGGTTTTAGGGGGAGTTTTGGAGGAGGAAGGAAGAAAAAAGAAAAACAAAAAGGGGGTTTTATAGGTGACACGGTCGTGTGATGGCCCGTGTTGGGCCACATGGCCGTGTCACACGCCCGTGCGATAGAGCCCCTAGCCCGTGTTCGTCGCGATTTGCAAGAGCTTAGTTTTCACACGGCCGTGTGGAATTTCACACGCCCGTGTGATCGAACACAGGGCCGTGTGTGTTGCCCGTGGAGCCCCCTGACTTGTTTTAAATTTTAAAATTTGAAAAATTAAGCTCCAGTTTTTACATGGCCTAGGACACGCCCGTGTGTCCAGGCCGTGTGGTTGACACGGCAATGTTGCCAAGCCATGTACCTCACTGTCGATTTCTTTAAGTTTTAAAAACTAAGTCCCAACATCCATGCGACGGAGGAGGACACGCCCGTGTGTCCAGGCCGTGTGGGTCAAAAACCTACATTAAAACATGAACGAAAGTAAAAATAAACTAATTAGTAGGGTTAGTGCTCGGGTTGCCTCCTGAGAAGCGCTTGTTTAGAGTCTAAGCTCGACTTACCTCTCATTCGTATGGTTATTGTGGATCGCGGAGTCGAGACTCCTCTTTCTCACTACCAATTCTATTATCAACATACGGTCTAAGTCGAGTAATATTTACCTTAAAAGTGCCGAAATTAGAATGAGTTACCTCGACTGTTCCGCACGGGAAGACATTGAGAGAGTGAAGAAAGTAAACGAATAAACCAATGAATAAACACAATACCCAAGGAAGAATCCACCTAGACTTCATTTATTATTCTAACTCTGAATTATACGATTTATTCACTTGCCTTGATCCGTAGAAATCCCAAACATATGTTAATGTCTCTTTCGAGACTAAAAACAACTGACTCTAGGTTGATTAATTGAAATATCTTTCTAATTAAAACCCCTATCGTTCCATTAACTCGATCTATGGATTCCCTTATTAGATTTGACTCTAATCCGGCAGATTTACGTCATCCTATTTCTAGGGTTGCAATCAACTCCGTATAATTATGCTAGATCTACTCTTAAACAGGGACTTTTGCTCCACTGAATAAGAACATCAAATTTGAATTGATATCCTGAAAATATTAAAGCAAGGGTTAAGAACAAGAACAAGTATTTATCACGTAATTCAGATAATTAAATAATAAGATTTATCTAGGTTTCATCCTCCCTAGGTATTTAGGGAGTTTAGTTCATAACGTAAAAGGAAAACATTTTAGAATTAAGAAAACAACAAGACATAAAGAACCCAAAAACTTCTAAAGAACTTGATGGAGATTTTAAACCTTGGAGTGGATCTGCTTCCGAGATGAATCCGACGGCTTCCTTCGAGTAATTTCTTCGTTCTACTCTGCGTCCTCCTTAGGTCTTCTTCTGGTGTGTATTTATAGACTTTAGAATGCCGAGAAACCCTAAAAATTGGCATTTTCCGTGTGAAAACGAAGCAAGGTGCGACAAGGACACGGGCGTGTGATCAGTTCGTGTGAGGTTGCTTAGGCCGTGTGGAAATTTGGGTGGCACGCAATTGACACGGGCGTGTGTCCAACCCGTATGGTTCACACGGGCATGTGCTCTACCCATGTGGTTCTGGCTTGGCCATGTGGATACTTAAGATGGCTCGTCTTGTCCGGTTTTGGCCCATTTTCCGCTCCTTTCGCTCCTCTATGCTCTCCTAAGCATAGAAACATGAATTTAAAGGATTAGGAGCATTGAATTCACCAAATTATGTAAATAAACATCCAAAAAAACGCTAAGCGTGGGATTAAAATGTGTTACTTTTATGGTTTATCAATGGTGATGAGTATGACTTTCCCAAATTTCATTTTCCTAAATCACGAGCCTCAGAATCCCCTTTTCTCTTTTCTTTGCTAAGCTCTTTAGCTTTGTGTGCTCTGTCAACTAAAACCACAAGTTATTTTAGCTCAAGAATCCTGACAAGAAACTTAATATCTTCATTTAATGCGTCTTCAAATTGAGTACACATTGATGCTTCTGTTCGTAAACACTCTCTGGCATACTTGCTCAGTTGCACAAATTTTCTATCATACTCCGATACTGACATCCGGCCTTGTTTCAGCTCAAGAAACTCTTTACGTTTCTTATCAAGAAATCTCTAGCTCACATATTTCTTTCAAAATTCAATTTGGAATAACTCCCAATCTACCTGATCTCTCGGCACAACTGCAACTAAGGTATTCCACCACTGATAAGCCAAATCTTTCAACAATGATACAGCACATTTCAAGCATTTTGTTGGTGTACATGATAATTCATCGAATACTCTGATCGTATTTTCTAACCAGAATTTAGCTCTTTCAGGATCATCTTCGGACGTAACTCAAAACTATTTAGACCCAAACTTACGGATTTTATTAATCGGAGGCTTACTCCCTCGTATTGGTTCCAAACCTTGAGGAACTACGGGAACCAGTTGTGGTACAGGTGGGGGTGGAGGTCGTTGAGCCATTGGATTCATTCGCACGGACTCGGTGAACCATTTGTTCATTATTTGGAAGAAGGCTTCCTTAGACTCTTCTCCCCGGCCCTCAGATACGGGCCTACTTCCACTAGACGTTGTTTCGTGAATGGAGGCTTGCGTGTTGCTATCTACCTCATCAGAATCAGCTCGGTTGGATGACATTTTATCTATAAGAAAACATAGTTCAAACCAAGTCAGAAGTTATCACACTATTACATGTTATATAATTGCAAGTATTTTTGGACTCGTACATGTTACGTTCAATCAAAGAACTGACTAAACCGTTGCTCTCACACCACTAAATGTAACACCCTTAACCCATATATGTCGCCAGAATATGGTTACGGAGCATTATCATAAAAACGTAACTTTAAAAAATACATCTCATACATTAACATAAACATAGCATAAATCATTCATTTACATGCATATCGTCCCTTAATCGAGCCTTCGAGGCCTTAAAAACACTTTAGAAACAATTCGAGACTAGATTGGAAACATTTGGAGCACTTAGGAAAAAGTTGAAAAAAATTGAACTGCAGGGGTCACAGGCTGAGAGACATGCCCGTTTCTCAGGCCGTGTAACAATCGAAATAGGGACACACGGCCATGTCTGAGCCTGTGTAACTTTCTGAGCTGGGTCACACGATCGAGCCACACATCCGTGTGCTAGGCCATGTCACTCTCAAAATGGCCACACATGCCCGTAAACCAGGCCGTGTAACAGCCTGACCTGCAAACCTTAAAACCTATAGGGGACACACGGTCGTGTCGTATGGCCGTGTGAGTCACACGTCTGTGTCTCATGCCGTGTGGACATGAAATTTGAAAAAATCAGGCCATTATTATCACCAAATCAAGCATGTACCTAAAAGCATTTTGTGCACAAGACCAAAGCATCAAAACCATACCAAAACATGCATGAAATGACCAATTCAAAAGACTAATTCCATTCAACTAATATGACATATAAGGCACCTCAACATGTATACATACCACATTTCAATCATGCACATCAAGTCCAATACCTTGACCACATTGAAATTAACCCATCATATACCATATTTGCCATTGAAACATGCACCAAACCATAGCTACATTAGCACATACTAGTATTGGATCAAAAGTACCAAAAGCATATCAATCCAAAATAACATATACATGCCAAACTTATCAACTAACATTCAATTAAATCCCATTACAAGTCCACCTAAACATGCCATTATAACCTTAGCCAAAACATCAGAAACTATCGATATAATCACTGGATAGTGTGATAGATCTCCGACAAGCTTCCAAACCGATCGAGCTTCTAATTATCTATAAAACATAGGAAGGAAAACTACGTAAGCACATACTGCTTAGTAAGTTCGTAAAACATGAACATAATTTACCATTTCAATCCATAACATTAAAATTAAGCATGATATAATCCAACCATAAGCTTGGTACAAGCCTAAGCACCGTCAACAGCACAAGTTAGTTCATTAACACATAATTCATTCGAATTATCATAAGGTAAGCTATTTGTACATGAACATGCTTACTTTGAATGCATCATTTTCATAAACATTACATACTTCCATTGAAACTTTCCATTTCAATCTTTTTCATAATTTCATAATATAGTTCATTTGAACACATACCGTTCCTTTCCTTTTCATGCCCGTTGAACCATTTAGAATAACATCGGATATACAGGAAAGCTCACACGAAGTGGGCTAAACATATAATCGTAACCTTTCCTTTCCTTTACACCATTGCTTACACAAGCTGTGAAATGGGCCTGCTCACACGAGTTGTAGGTTAGAATGTAATCTATACGATGCTACTCACATAAGCTGTGGAGTATCCACAATATATGCAGGACCTCAACAATTGGGAGGACATTCAAGACCAGCATTCAAAACATGAAAATGCTAATGACATGTCACTTGTATCCTACGAATTCCTAAGGTTCAAATAGGGCTCGATAACCGTCGTGACATTGTTAGATATACATCATTTAATTACATGGAAAATAATACATGAACATATATATCAATATAACATTAAAACTTTATTTAATCATATGAACTTTCCTCGATAAACAAAGCGTAAAAACATAGTCGATCAATCCAAGGCTTTTGTTTTTACTCGATCTAAATCTGTACGAGGTCTATCTTGATCTCAATAGATAAATTAAATTCATTTAATATTTCCATTATTCAATTCAGCCCATATTTCATATTTTTGAAAAATCACTATTTTTCCCCTAACATTTTAACTTTTTACAATTTAGTCCTTAAGCTCATAAATCGAAATCTAAGCAATTCCATCCTCATTTCATGCTAGTCGAGTTCACTAAGGACATCTACCAACTCATACAAATCACCATTTCATGAATTTAACTTAAACTTTTATCATTTTTACAAATAAGTCCCCAAATGATATTTTCATCAAAAATCACTTTACAAAACGTGTTTATTTATCAACAATGACTCATAATATTTCATCAAACATAAAAAATAATGGAATAAAATTCATGATAAAATCCTAAATCTTTAACAGTTTTGCAAATTAATCCCCGGGCTAGCTAGATTAAGCTACGACTTCAAAAACATAGAAATCATTAAAAACGGGATCAAAAATACTTACATGCAACCCTTGAACATAGCCGAACCTTGAAGCACTCTTCAATGGTGTTTTTTTAACCTATTTTCGGTGGAGGGATGGACTAAAAAGATGATAGCTTTTGTTTTCTTTATTTTGTTTTATGTTATTTTACTAATTACAAAATTAACCTTGGTTATAAACCTTAAAATCACTTAATATTATGTCCATATTTGTCCACTGACAATAAAAATGGTCTAATTACCATCTAAGTTCACTCAAATTTAAATTTCACAGCAATTTGACTCCTTTTACTAATAGAACTCTACTTTTGCACCTTTTACGATTTAGTCTTTTTCACATAATGAAGCATGCAAACGTTAAAATTTCTTAACAAAATTTCAATAAGACTTTACTAACATTCCATAGACATTAAAATAATAATAAATTTCTAATTTACTTGTCAGATTTGTGGTCCCAAAACCACTATTCTGAATTCACTAAAAACGGGTTGTTACAGTACCTGAGACTTAACTTTCTTTTCAACCAAAAACAAAATTTTCTTCCATTGAGAGACTTTCAAGAATACTTTTTTTCCTATGGCATATTTAATTTATTTTTGCGTCAAGTCAACATACGAATTTTTATTATTTGAGGCTACTTTGAATCTGTCTTTAATTACTAGTACTTTATCTTTCATTTCTTGCATTAATTCTAGCCCAGTCATCTCTCTAACGCTTAGGTCTGACAACACAAGGTTTTCTACACCGTCGGTCGAACAAAGCTTCATATGGAGCCATTTGAATGCTTGATTTGGAATCTGTTAATATAAACAAATTTTGCTAAAGGCAAATAGCATTCCCAACTAGCTCAAACTCAATGATACAAGCTCGTAACATGTCTTGGATAACATGCTCTGGTTGACCGACTAATCAGGGATGAAAAGTAGTGATGAAATTCAAATTTGTGCCCAAATATTCATGCAATTGCTTCTAGAGTCTCGAAGTGAAACGAGGATTTCGATCCGAGATAATAGACATCGGTACACCATAAAGTCTTACTGTCTCATAAATATACACTTCAGCAAGCTTATGAAGTGACCAATCCATTCTAAATGTCAGAAAATGAGCATATTTTGTTAATCAGTCAACTATTACCCAGTTGACTTTTTTATTCCATGAAGTTAATAGACCAGTAATTGACCACCTCTAGATGTACCAACGTCCAGAGTAGAAATTCTACACAAAATATGTTAAAAAGGCGGTATCTGCAAGTATACGGTTCAAGTTGTAATATGGTTACAACGAAGTAGGTGAGTACTCCGAGGATCGTACCCAAAGAAGGTGAGCACTAAATTAATTTTAACCTAAGTAAAAATAGAGCTAATTAGTACTTTGAATAAATTATATTACAACTAAACATAAAAAAAGATTTTTGGTATTTTAATAAATAAATAATAAAATAACATAAATAGAAAAACTTTGGGAAATTTTCTATGGAAACTGAATCAGCTGACGCTATCAAGTGTTAAATGAGCCTATTTATAGAGTTAGGGTTGCCTTCATTCTCAACCCTAGGTCAGCTGACGCTCTCATGTTTAATATTTGATTGTGCAGACCAAAACTGTAACAGCCCGTTTTTAGTCAAATCAAAATAGTGGTTTTGGGACCACAAAACTGAGGTCAAAATATATATTTTATTATTATTTTAAGGTCTACAGCATGATAGTATGATTGTGTAAAAATTTCGTTAAGAAATTTTATCGTTTGAGTGCTCAATTTGGTAAAAAGGACTAAATCATGTAAGGTGCAAAACTTGAGTTCTATTAACTAAAGGTGTCTAATAGTTATGAAACCTTAAAGTGGAGGTCCTTATGTGGTAATTATACCATTTTTAATGAGTGGACAAATATGGACATTAATTAAGTGTTTTTAATGGTTTAATGTTAAGGTTAAAAATGTAATTAAATAAAATAAATTAAGTAAAATAACTAAAAACAAAGTCATCATCTTTGTTGTTTACATCTTCCACCAAAAATCAACTAAGGAAACACCATGTTTGAAGCTTGAAATTTTGGCTAGGGTTCATCATTGCATGTAAGTGATTTTTGACTCAGTTTTTAATGATTTTTATGTTTTTAAGATCGTTGTAGCTTAATCTAGCTAGCCCAGGGACTAATTTGCAAAATTGTTAAAGGTTTAGAGTTTTACTATTGATGAATTTGTGGGTATTTTGATGTTGGATAATAGAAAATGATTAGTTGTTGTTAGATAAACAACATTTGTTAAGTGATTTTTTATGAAATTGTCAATTAAGGATTAAATTGAGAAATGTGATAAATGGTGTGGTAAATGTGTGAAATAATGAAAATTTTAGGCTGCTATGGGGTTATATAAAATTCGGCTAGCATGGGTATAAATTGAATTTCATGAAATTGTATTTTTATGAGCAAAGGACTAAATTGAGAAGATGTTGAAATATTAGGGGAAAAAGTGTAATTTTGCCATAATATGCAATTTGGGCTAAATTGAATAGAATGATAATTGAATAAGTTATGTTTGATATTATATAGATCAAGAAAAGTGAAGTTCGGATCTAGATCGGGGGAAAAACAAAGTGTTGGACTAGTCGATCCTATTTCAACGTTTTTGTGATTGAGGTAAGTTCGTATGTTAATAAGCATTAATATAATTGTATTTTAAATGCTTTATTATTGAAATAATTGTGAATACAACCTTACGGATATGTTTGACGAAGATTCGCCAATGTGAAATCCTGGTTGAACGTTAGGAATATATTAGGATATGAATGACATATCATTAGGGGTTATGTGTTTTGGGTGTTGGTCCGTACGTCCTACCAGTGGCTGAGTTATCCGGCATGTGTTGCGAATTCTCGTCAGCTTGTGTGAGCAACACCGTGTAGTTACGTCTTGACTGTCAGCTTGTGTGAGCAGACCTGTTGATAGCTCGAGAGTGAGCATTATATGAGATATGAGATTGAGATAGCTTCGGCTATGTATTTGGCACTTAGGGTGCGAGATTCCAGGGTATCTAATATTATTCGGAATGGTTCAACGGGTATATCAAGGATGTGGATGAATATGAGATTGATACTAGTTAGTACAGGTATGTACATGAACCATACAAGCATTGAATCGAAGAAACTTGTGAATTTCATATCTAACCTTGTGAATGAATATGTGATAGGTTTGTGGATCAATATGAGTTATGTTATGATATGTTAATTGCTTAAATTATGTATATACGGTAAGTTTTACATTAAGCATATGAGCTTACTAAGCTTTATAGCTTACTCTGTTTACTTTTCTGTGTTTTATAGTGATTATCGAAGCTTGCTCGGATTTGGGAGTAGTCAGAGATCTCATCACACTATCAAGCTATCATTTTGGTACTTTTGAACTTATGTATTTGGTTATATGGCATGTATAGGAATTGTGGTTCATTTGGTCTATAGTTTGGTAATGGATTTAGCCATTTGATTTGGATTGTAAAGGATGAATGCTTGGTTCTGTGTATAGCCATGTAACTTGGCTTATTTTCTAGTGATGTATATATATGTGTGCAAATGGCCTTTTGATATGATGTGTATAATTGATATATAGATGTTTGTTGTGAATTGGTATTTTGAGTACCAAATGGTTGAAATTTGAGATTAGTATGCTTGTGGTTTTAGGCAAGATATTGTATGTATAAAGTTAATCATTTGGGTGAATTTGTGAATGTGAAATTGGTATGTTTTGAATAGGTAAATTATAATGTTATGAACATTATAGATTTTGGTATGGAATTAGCATGAATTAGGCTTGGTTGAGATTGGTTTGAATGCTTGTTTATGCCATGTTATATGTCATTTGATTTGGTGTAGGTGAATTCATTTTGGGTGAGAAAGATGGCTTGGAAAATAGCCTATTTTTGTCCACACGGGCAGAGACACGAACGTGTGTCTCAGCTGTGTGTGACACACGGTCAGGTGACACGGCCGTGTGTCCCCTAATGTTTAATTAGAAACCAAGTCAGTATGCTCCACACGGCCCAGCACACGGGCGTGTGACTTGGTCGTGTGGCATAAGTCAGTATACCCTATAGTTTTGGCACGGCTTAGCACACGACATGGCACACGGGCATGTGTGGCCATTTCGAAGGGCACACGGGCTAGACACACGGGCGTGTGGTTGGCCATGTGACCCAAGTCAGAGAGTTACACGGGGTCAGACACGGGCTGGGACACGGCCATGTGATCCCATTTCGAATGTCCACACGGCCTGTGACACGGTCGTGTCTTTGGCCGTGTTAGACACACGGTCGAGGCACACGGGCGTGTGTCCCCTGTATTTTGAAAATTTTTCTATGTTTTTCAAAAGTTTTTTGTGTTATTGGTTTAGTCCCAAACCACTTCTCCTCGTAGGCTCGTATTAGGGACTGTATGATTGTTTGTGAATGATTTATAATTGGATATGATTAATGTATGAGAAATGTATGTTCGTTTAAGTAATATGTCCGGTAATGCTCCGTAACCCTATTTTGTTGATGAATACAGTTTAGGGGTGTTACAAAAATGCCCCTGGCTCGCAAGTTATTCTCATACAGGATCTGTGTCGCGACACCCTAGTGTAACAGCCCGATTTTGGGTCTAGTCAGAACAGTGGTTTCGGGACCACAAATCCGACATAGTAAAATTTATTTTTTTATATTTCTATAGTCTACAGTTTTATGGAATGATTTCGTGAAAATTTCGTTCAAAAATTTTGACGTTTGGGCACTCAATTTAGTTAAAAGGACTAAATTGTAAAAGGTGCAAAATGTGTGTTCTAGAAGCTAGAGGTGTCTAATTGCGATGAAATTTTAAATTGGAGGTCCTTAGATGATAATTAGACCATTATGCTTTAGTATGGACAAAAATGGACATGGTTAGTGAAAAATTTCAAAGTTTAGGTGAAGGGCATTTTGGTAATCTAGAAAATAAAGCCAAATTAACTAAATAAAAGTCTTCATCTTCATCAATTTAGTCCCCCATGGCCGAAATTCACAAGAGGAGTCCATAGCTAGGTTTTTTCATCTTCCAAGCTCGATTGTAAGTCTGTTTTAGCCTCGTTTTTAATGATTATTATGTTTTTGACATCATTGTAACCTAATTTAGCTATTTCAAGGGCTAATTTGAAAGAAAATCAAAGTCTAAAATTTTACCCATGTTAGATATTTGTGTATTTTGATGTCTAATGGTAGATTATGTATGTTTGATGTTAGATAAACAACTTTTACTAAATGTTTGATGTTAGATAAACAACTTTTACTAAGTGATTTTTGATGAAAATACCTAAAAAGGACCTATTTGTAAAAGTTGTAAAATGAGTGTAAAAATGTAAATAGATGAAAAATGTGGGCTGCTATGAGCATGAAAAAGATTCGGCTAGGCTTGGGCTTTGAAGAAATTGACTATATTTCATTTTACGAGCCTAGGGACTAAAATGTAAAAAGATGAAAAGTTAGGGGTAAAAATGTAATTTTTGCCATAAGGTGTTTTTGGGATTAAATTGAATAATGTGATAATTTAATAAGCTAAATTTGAAATTATAGATCAAGAAAGACGAGGTTCTGATCTAGACCAGGGAAAGAACAAGATTGTGGACTAAATCGAACAATTATCCATTTTGGGCCGAGGTAAGTTCGTATGTTAAAAATAAGCTTTAGAATGATTGTATCTAAATGCTTTAATATTGCATGAATTGTATGTTTGATTTTATGAATGAGTATAATCTTACGAACGAGTCCGAAGACAAATTGACAAGCAAGAAATCCCGTTTGAACCTTAAGAATAGGTTAGGATACAAGTGACATGTCACTAGGGCCATTATGTGTTATGTGATTATGTGATCCGGGTGCTGGTCTCGTACATCCTACCGGTGGCTGAGTATACCAGCATATGTTGAGGATACTTGAAAGCTTGTGTGAGCAGCACCGTGTATCTACATCTTGACTGACAGCTTGTGTGAGCAGGCCCGTCGATAGCTCGAGAGCGAGCGATTATGTGATATGAGACTTAAGTAGCTTTGGCTACATATGTGGCACTTAGTGTGCAAAGTTTCCCGAGTATCTGACATTGTTATTCCGAGTGCTTCACGGGTATATCAAAGATGAAAGTATGTACATTCATTTTGAGATGGCTCAGGTATGTGTGTAAAGCTTATACTTATTAGATGTGTGAAATGATGAATATGAGGTAAGTTCTATGATGGGATAGATTGTGATTATGAAACTATAGTAGGTTCATATTTAATTATGTTATGTTATATGAATGTTATGTGCATGGTAGGGTTGCTTATTTCTTGCATACGAGCTTACTAAGCTACATAGCTTACTCCATTTATTTTTCATGTTTTTATAGTGTCGCCAAGCTAACTCAGAATCAGAGATCGTCGGAGATTCGGATCACACTATCAAACTCTCATTTTGGCCATTGATGATCTTGGTATTTTGAATGTATGACATGTATATGGACTTGGTCATTTTGTTATATGTGTTATTTACAATGTGGTCAAATGTATTGGCTTATAATTGTTAATGATTTCATTTTGTATATGGCTATGAATGATGGCTTATGTTGGTAGAAGTATATTTATATGTTGATATCATTCATGAATGTGGAAACTTGCATGACTTGTATTGATAGATCATGATGTTTATGCATGTTAGAGGTTAGTATGTGGATGTGATGTTAATACCTTGGTTGTGGATGTTTTGGTTGCCTAAGTATGCCATGAATTGTGCCATTGAATTTATGTAAGTGTAGGTGTAATTGAGGGTGGCAAATGCCTTGGTAAATAGCCTTATTTTTGTCCACACGGGTAGACACACGGGCGTGTGTCATGTGGTTCAGTCGTGTGTCCCCTGCACCTTAATTGTTGCAAAACAGAATGTCCAGAATTAAGCACACATGCAGAGACACGGGTGTGTGTCTCGGCCAAGTGTGCTACACGGCCTTGAACACGGGCATGCGTCCCGGTCGTGTGAAGTCTGCACCTATTTTATGAAAAATTATGAAAATTAAATTGATCACACGGCCTAGCACACGGGCGTGTGGCACGGCCGTGTGGCACAAGTCAGAGAGCACCCTAAATTGAACAAGGCCTGTAGCACGACCGTGTCTCAGGGTCACACGGTCGTGTCCCTTGAACCACACGGGCGTGTGACCCCTGTAACATGAAAAATTTTCTATGTTTTGTAAAATTTTCTAAAGTTCTCAGTTTGGTCTCGACCACTTCCAAAGCATGTTTTGGGCTTCGTAGGCTCGTATAAGGGACTTTATGATTGAATATGAATGGTTTCAATTTGGACGCAAATTTATAACTCGGAATTGTGTGAATGCTTGTGTTATAAGTCCGGTAATGCCTCGAGCCCTGTTCCAGTGTTGAATATGGGTAAGGGGTTTTAAACCTAGTGCCTATGTCACGACATCGAAGGTAGTATGCTCGTACTTAGAGTAGCTTCAAGGGTGTGTCGCAACATCCCTTGGTTGTGTCGCGACACTGAAGGCAGTTTTTGAATTGTTGCTCTCTGTTCCCTATGTTGCGACATCAAACTCCCCGTGTTGCAACACAACTACCAATATTAAGTTGGTACTCCTTTTAATGGTGTCCTGCACACATACAAAGTATGTTAGCTCACCCTTAAGCCTCATTCAGCCCCTAAGGTCAATAAAAGACTCAAATTACACTTTTTTATTGAATGTAAACGAAACTAAGAAAACTTGATGAAAACATAATAAAAATGCTTGCAATCAAGCTCTTCAAGTGTGAAAACTATTTTAATTTGCTACACCGAATTACGGCAGATCAAACTCCCCCACACTTAAGTCATTACTTGTCCTCAAGCAAAGCAAACAAAAAGAGTAATTAAAAGATGACCCTTGAGCAAATATGGTACAAATGTTAGTTTTGGAGCACATGACTAGGAATTTCATATTTACACATAATCTTGGCATGATATATAGCTGACTTACCACTTTTGATATCAAACACCTAAGTTTAGTATATGACAAAGCATACAAACATTAAGGTTTTCAAATGTATTGATCCATCAATAAGTTATACAGGTAATTTTATTATCCTAGCAGAATACAATTAGTCGTAACTGCAATTGTTTAGTATGATGTCAATTCGTAAATAAGTCTACCTAGATCAAATAGGGTTTTTTAGCTTGTAACGTTCTGAGGCTTAGGACATGTATGAAATTCAAGAATAGTAAGCCTCAAATAGTTTCAAGCACGAAAATAGTTTGGCACATATTGTTCTCTATTCTCCTCCCTTAGCGACCCTGTAACAGCCCATTTTTGGTCAAATCAGAACAGTGGTTTTGGGACCACATATCCGAGGTTAAAATAATTATTTTTATTATTATTTTAATTCTTACAGCATGATTGAATGATTGTGTGAAAGTTTCGTTCAGAAATTTTATCGTTTAATTAGCCAATTTGATAAAAAGGATTAAATAGCGTAAAGTGTAAAAGTGGAGTTCCATTAGCTAAAGGTATCTAATAGCTATGGAATCTGAATTTAGAGATCATATGTTGTAATTTGACCATCTGACACATGAGTGGACATATTTGGACATTAAATGAATGTTTTAAATAGTTTTTCATTAAGGGTATAATTGCAATTTGGTAAATAACATAAAATAAATAAAAGAAAATGAAACCATCATCTAATATCATCATCTTCAACCGATTCTAAAAGAAAGAAAGCTATTCTTTTAGGTTTTTCATTCAGCCTTTTGTCCCGATTTTAATGATTTCTATGTTTTTGAGATTGTTGCAGCTAGTACTAGCTAGCCCAGGGACTAATTTGCAAAACTGTTAAAGATTTTGAATGTTGCCATTGATGAATATGTATGAGTTTTTATGATTGATGATGGATTTTGAATGGTTGTTGATAGTTAAACAAGTTTTGTAAAGTGATTTTGAGTAAAAATGCAAAATAGGGATTAAATTGAGAAATGTGTAAATTGTGTGGTAGAAATGTGGAATAAATGAAAAATATGGACTGCTAGGGATATAATGGTAATTCGGCTAGCATGGGTTAGTCTTGAATTTCATGAATTTGTGATTTTGTGTAATAAGGACTAAATTGTAAAAATATGAAAGTTTAGGGGGCTAATGTGTAAAATAGCTTAAATGCATATTTTGGATTGAATTGAATAAATAGAGGAATAAATAAGTTAATTTTAATTACTTATAGATCAAGAAAAGATGAGTTCGGACTTAGATCGGGGAAAAAGCAAAGTAATTGAATAGTCGGTTCGTTCCGTCATTCCGTACAAGAGGTAAGTTCGTATAATTGAACTCAAATGTGCATTTATTTAATTGATGGATGGAATTGAGATTGTATGTATCCCATTGGTTAAATTTGGAGATCTTAAATTTAATGTACGGTTTAAATAAGACGAGTTGTTAAATAAGACCATAGCTAGGCTATGGCAATTAGAAAATAAGACCATAACCGGGTTATGGGATGTGAATGTAAGACCACGGCAGGGCCATGGCAATATAAGTGTAAGACCATAGTTGGACTATGGCATCGAAAAATCGATGTACTCGTACCGTAAGCATATATAAGCCAGAGTGGTTTGGTAAGAGAATTGGTGAGAAATAGATACATATCAGTGTATGTATGACAAAAACTGCATTCGAGTAACAAGTTAAAGAAGTTGAGAACTTATGAGTTAATATGTGATTAAACTTTATGCTAACACATTGTTTGATGCTTTAAATGCAATTTATGCTATCTATTTTGAAATGCTAATGAATGATGAGATTATTTCATTTTTACTTACGAACTTACTAAGCTTCATAGCTTACTTTATTTACTTTTCCATGTTTTATAGTCTTACAAAGCTAGCTCAGATTCGAGGATCGTCAGAGACTTCATCACACTATCGAACATCTATTTTGGTACTTTTGAAGTTATGTATATATGGTATATGGCATGTATAGGCTTTGGTCATTTTGGTATGTTTGATGGAAATGTATTTTGGCCATTAGAGGTAGCTTATAAATGTTATGTGGTTTGTTGTAAATATGGCCATGTAATATGGTTGATGTTGAATTATGATATCCAAATGTTTATTATTCTATAAGGTATTTAGTTGGTTAAGACATGTTTGTTGTGGATTGGTTTTGGATGATGAATTAGATGAATTATGGTACATGATATATATATGTGAGTTATGACTAGTAAAGCAAGTTGAGTTGATAGGTATTTGAATAGGAAAAAAATATTGAATTGAGTATTGAAATGGTTGAAATAGATATAGTATGAATTGTATATTGGTTGATGATTTTTGGTTGCATATTTGTGTTTTGAAATGGTACCATTTGAGTTATGTAGGTACATGCAAATTTGGATGGCAAATTGGCTTGGTAAATAGCCTATTTTTGTCCACATGGGCAGAGACACGGGCGTGTGTCTCAGCCGTGTGTGACACATGGTCATGTTACACAGCCGTGTGTCCTCTGGTGTTGAAATTGAAATGAAGTCAGTATGCTCCACATGGTCTCACACACGGGGGTGTGATTGTCCGTGTGGCAGAAGTCAGTATACCCCCTAATTTGCACACGGCCTAGCACACGGCCTGGCACACAGGCGTGAGTGACCACTTTTAAGGGCACACAGGCGTGTGGTTGGCCATGTGACCCAAGTCAGTAAGCTCTCTTGTTTGGACACGGGGTTGGACATGGGCTGGGACACGGCCATGTGCTTCCATTTCGAATGTTCACACGGTCTGTGACAGGGGCATGCCTGGTGTCCGTGTGAGACACACGGCCTGGCCACACGGGCTTGTGTCCCCTATTTTGAGAAAAATTTTCAAAGTTCGTGAAAGTTTCTTAAGTTATCGGTTTAGTCCCGAACCACTCCTAAAGCATGTTTAGGGCCTCGTAGGCTCGTAATAGGGACATATTGATTGAGATTAAATGATGATTGTTTGTGGTGATTAAATGTATGAGAAAATTTTGTTTAAATGTGTTGTAAGTCCGGTAATGCTCCGTAACCCTATTCTAGCATTGAATACGGGTGAGGGCTGTTACAGACCCTTACTCGGTTACCACCTTATTTCTCCTTCTCTCACATTTCTTATTTCTCCATAGGAAATCACAGTATAATACAGTAACCATGGCTAGCTCACGAGTTTGTGTGCATTAATGAACAACTTTCTCTATTTTTAGTGACTTTGTCATTTTTATTTCCTCTTTTTCAATATAGTTTTCATTCATGAATGCTTTTACTTTCAAGAACTATTTCTACTCTTTTTTTATTTTCTTTTTGGATTTTTCTTTTGCTGCACATATTGGCTGACCTCTAATTACTCTATCACACTGATCTTTCCTATTTCACTCTATTTTTACAAGATTCTATCGTAATGTATCTACTTAACCCTCAATACGTATGGCTAGTCGTCTATACTTGTGCAGTTTAGGACAAAAAAAAGGGTAAATACAAATTAACATTTTTGGCTCGGGTTTTGTATGAAGGTTCATCAAGAAGTGTTTTCTAGCTCAAATATAGATACTGAGGATGAATAAATAAACAATGCCTTAGGTTATCCCTAGGTATCTCAATATTCACAAATTTAATCACCCAAACAATCACAATTTCAAAAAATTTACCATACATACTAGCATGTTCGTTTTCTTGTATTTTCCTATATCATATGGTACATTCAATTGCTCAATGAATATTTACAGTGTAATATATAAAACTTAGTAGTCTAATAATAAAAATTTTAAAATCATCTATTATCATTACAAACTTATAGTAAATACAATCAACCTGTATACATGCTCCTAACAAATCAATTGTATTTCTACAAGATCAAACACACAATTGAAAATAAAAACTTAAAAGGAAAACATAAAAATGGAAACAAATTTTCTATGTTACCCCCACACTTTAGAAAACACGTTATCCTCAATATGTAGCCCTAAAAGGATAAGAAAAGAAGTTACCCGATTGATCGTAGGAGGTCCACAAGCTATTGGTGGGTGCTTCCTCCTTTGATCGTTTTGAGTTCGAATAATTTGTGTTTCTTCTATGTGGGGTTCCTGCACAGAAAACTTGAAACAAAACAAATATATAAAAAAAATCTACTTGTTAGTCCTATTCCTAAAACTATTAATTACAGTCTTTTTAAAATAAAATGTTCACTTCAATCTTGTTCCTCCTCTTCAGAGGCTATCTCCTCTTCTTCTGTCTCTTCTCCTTCCTCTTCATCATCACCTCCCTCTTCACTCCCTTGTTCTTCTTCTTCACGATGAGTTTGCATTGGATCAAGCATGTTCGGTAGATAATTAGGGACTCTCATGTTGTTTCGCCATGCAAATTCTTGAAGGACCGAACCTGTTTGTTGCATCCATCGTATTATTCCGTCTATTTTTACTTCACTGCTCTCACCCATTTTTCTTTGCGACATCATCTTTCCTTTTCCTTTGAGCGAGGGAGGGACATCCATATTTTCCTTTCTCCTCTGGTCCCAGTCTATAATTTGTTTTCAGTTGAGTTCCATATTCTGAGTTTACATAGAATCACCGATTAAACTCTTTTTTGGGCGCATAAATTGCTAGTTCTCTTCCATAGGAACCTCTGCGCTTTTGCAAAGTGTCGTTCTCTTCCATTAATCATTCTCTTTAGTGAATAGCTAGGATACAAATGACATGTCATTATGACATTTCAGGCACTTTGTGCCAATGTTTATAGTCCCAAGTACTATGTACTGGTGGTGGATACCATATCGATGGCTTGAGTTCCTGCATGTGTTGCGGATTCTCTGAAGCTTGTGTAAACAACATCGTGTATTGGTTAATGTCCTGATTGTTAGCTTGTGTGAGCATTACCCTCCCGCGTATCTAAAGTCAATTTAATATTGTTCTCCAGGAAAAATAATTGATAAATGAAATGGAAATGAAACAGTATGGCATGATGAACTATGTCATGTTGGTTATAACTTTGCATGTGAATTTTGGTATGTTATGTTTTAATGATGTGATTTATTTATGCCTAACCATTTGATATGGTAGGAATTATGAAATAAGGCAAATTAATGTTAATTCTATGTCATGTATGAACTCTAAACTTAAATTGATAGGTATGTAATGTTTTGTTTTACGAACTTACTAAGCTTTACATAAGCTTACCCTATTTGGTTTTCTTCTTTGTAGATTGTTGGACTCTAGCTGTCAATTGGAACATCGTTGGAGATCAGACTATCTGACAATTCTTTCGATAGTTATATCTTTATTTTGGCCCAGATATAAATGGCATGTAAATAGGGGTTTTGGTATGTTTATGTTAATAGGTATCTTGGTGGTGTTTTATGTCATTCGAGATGTAAACATGTATATGGTTTTTTTGGTAACTTGAATTGGTAGCATTCTACTATATGCCTATTTTGATAATTTGTTGTGAAATGTTCATTTTTATTTGGTAACTTATGAAACTTTGGTTGGGTTATATTAGCCATGAAAACTTGGTATGAATGGATGATTTTGGCATTTGGTGTTTGTGGTTTAGTTGATGAATGAATAAGCTTGATAACTTAGTTAAGTTTTAGTTTGAATGGTTAATGTTTATGTTTGAATTGTGGTGCCAATGAGGCATATTGGTTTAGCTCTTAGGTTGAATGTTATTTGCCATGTTTTGGTACATTTTGATTAGGTTTAAGTGATTTTATTTACATGACTTGAGACTTAGGGAATTGTAGGTGAAATGGCTTGATTGTGAAGGTACTTTTAGGTGTACATAGCTTGTGACATGGTCTGCCACACAGCCTTGTGACACACACGATTGTATGACACGGCCATGTGGAAAAGAAGGGAAAAATGTGGCTGATGGGGGTTCTCATCCCCTACAAAAATATCAACATGTGGGCCTTGAGGCCTTGGGCCCATGTCCAACTAAGTCAAAATTTGTCCATTTGGATCTCATTTCCTTAGTACAGGGTCCCAAAAATCCAAAATAATTTTGGATATCAAATATCATATTTAACTATTATTTTCATCATAAAAGTCTCAAGAATTGACCAAATTACCTTTTTTAAAACAAATTACCATTTTGCCCTTTTCCCTTTTCTAGTGATTTCTTCTTAAGATTCGATACTTAGATCAATTGAAGTTTGTAAGTCATACTAAATCTTTAATATAATAACACAATTAATAAAAATTGCACTTCTCTTTTTTTTTATAAAATAGGAAAATTTCAATTTAGTCATTATACTTCCCAATTTTTCAAATTTAGTCCCAAAAGTGATTTTCATCACACCAAATCACATTTCAATCCATTTCATGTCAAATAATCCATAATAATTAATATTTTCCATTTTTGGATAATTTTGCACATTAGTCTTCATACTTTTAAAATTTTGAAATTTAGTTTTTTTGTCACGTTATTAATTCTTTTCACATGTTCACATCTCCAATTACAAATTCCTTTTATAAAAGTTTTTACCCAAGTCATTCCATAATTTCCTCATAATTGTCTCGATATCGAGCCTAGATTATGCCACGTGTCATATTAAAATTTTCAAGGGGTTACATAATCTTGCCACTAATTTAAACTTATCTCAATCCTATGTTAATCAATAACTCATTAACTTTCGATTTGCTTCACCACTACTTGAGCGGTTAGATCATAACAAACATTGAATCCACATAAAAAAATAAAAAAAAAGCAATTAGAATATCAATAATTAGAAAGAGATTAAGAGAAAAGAAAATCTTATTAAATAAATGAAGCTCCAATCTCAATCCAAACGTTACGTCGATGAGCGCTTGCATGATGACTACAATTACTTTTAATGAAAACTAAAAGAGAAAAAAGATATAAAAACTAAAGAAAACTAAAAACTTGTTTGAAAAACAGGTTTTGAAAAATATAGCGTAAAATAAATTTAGGGAAAAACCAGAGTTTTAAAATTTTTTCTAAAGCAAGATCATGGTTGTGATATCTAAAGTAATAAACACTTAATCAAAATTTTACGTTTTCGATTCATCTAGGATGAATGCTTCAACCGAGTACTCTTCTCTGCTATCCTCAAGCTCACGTCTGTTGAGTGTGGGCTCGCTTCGAATCAGAAAATTTTTCACAAAAAATTCTAGTGGGGTAGTTTTGCAATTTCTCTAAACTTTTGGGTCAAGTTGTAAATTAGAAAAATATCTCAAGAAATTTTCTGAAATAATCTCTTCAGTGAATTTTCTCTCTACAAATTTCTCTTGAATTCAAGTGTGTCTAAATACTGACCCAAGGCTCTCTTTATATAGGTAGAGTTTATAGAGTTCAACTATGATTAAACTTAATTACTTTAATATTAAATTAATATAACATTTATCAAGATAAATATTAGATTAAATTTAATATTAAATCTTATTAAAATAATAGAATATTTATCTACAATATAAACATTAAATTAAATTTAATATTAAGATAGTCGCTTTAATATTAAATTAATAAAATACTATTAAATTAAGTATTAAATAAAATTTAATATTAAACAATTAAAATAATATTATTTTTTGAATAGTTAATCTGAAATCAAATTCTCTGGTAGAGTTCCAATAGGGGTGTAACTCTTCCACTACTTAACCATAGACAACCAACCGCCGTCGCCCACCAGGACATCGCTGTTGCAACCACTGGCACCGTTGTGTCTAGTGATGTAGGTGCGACACCCTTACGGCACCCCGAGCCAATTCGGCTACTACAGGTTCAGTTTGGTCTAGCCACCGATTAGACCGTCGGTCCAGTTTCACATACCGAGCTCGATTCAACCAATTTCTATGTCTTAGTCTCGGTTTGGGCTCCCGGGCCCAACCTACAATCTCAGGTCCAATTTTTAAGTTCAATTACCCATTGGGCCAATTATCTGACTTGAAAATTAATTTCCAAAATATCATATTAATTTTAGTTGACTTGATTAATTTAATTTTACTTTATCAAAATTAATTTTTCAAGAAAATTATTTACTCAAATTCTCTAGTTGAACAATTCTTACGACCACCTTGTAACACCCCTTACCTGGGTTCTACGCTGGAACCGGGCACGAGGCGTTACCGTAATAAAATCCTCAAACCACTTGATCGCCACTTAGGCTCGTCATAACTACTCTCTGAAGTCATCTCAACAACCTCATTCTCGACTTACGAGGCCTCACTCATACACACGAGGGCTCTCGAGACTAAACCAGAACTTTTTCCAATCTTAAAATTTTTCCATCTATACAGGGCTCACACGCCCGTGTAAGATTTGGCACGCCCGTGGATGACACACACGCCCATGGTCACTACCCGTGCATGAAAACTCAAGCATTACGCCAATGCCCCACGGCTAGGGAAACGCCCGTGCTCTCGCCGTGGTGCACACACCGACCACCTTAACACGGCCTAGAGTCTAGACACTGCGCCGTGTGGCTAGCCCGTGGCCAACAGCGATTAATCCCACACGCCCTAGGCACACGCTGTGTGACTAGTCCGTGGTCTATTCTGACTTCAAATACTAACATGCAGGGAACACACGGCTAAGTCACACGCCCGTGGGCTGGCCGTGTGTCACATATGGCCTAGACACACGCCCGTGTGTCTATCCACATGGACAAGAACAAAGCTATTTTCCAAGTTCTTTTCACCCCTTCTAGCATACACAATTATGCACTAATTCAACACATCCATAATCAACTCACAATCTTACAATCTCACTTGAATAACTACATCTTTTCATATAATAAAGTAGCCAGAGTTATACTCAAGACGAAGGATCTCCTTTTCAATTCCTTCAGGGGGTTTTAGGGATTTCTTATGTTTTGTTTTATCTTTTCTCTTGAGATGTTTTCCTTTATTGTTATGAACTAAACCCTTGGATACAGAAGGGATGAAACCTATGATGAATCTTGTTATTTGATTATTTGAATTATATGATAATAACTTAGTTTGTTCTTAATTATGTGAGCTTAATCCAAATTTAATGTGCTTAGGTGGAGGAGGAATAGACCCTGCCTAAGAGTAGATCCAACATAATTAAGCGGAGTTAATTGCACGTCTAGAGATAGGGTGACGAGATTTTTGCGGATTAGGGTGAAACCTAATATGGGAATCCATAGATCGATTTCTTTGCTATTCTAGGGGTTATTATAAGAGAACGAGAGTTCCACTAATTAACCTAGGGTTAGACGTTATTCGCCTCGAGAGAGGGTTTAATATACGTTAGGGAGTCTTACGGATCAAACTAAGTAAATAAAATCATATGGTTCAGTGATAGATAACAAGTGAAGTGTAGGTGGATTCTTCCTAGGGTATCGTCTAAATCAACTGAGTTTTTCCAAAGTTATTTTCCAAATTCATTCTTCTTTGTCTTAGAGTCTTTAGTTTAGTAGTTAATTAATTTAGATTAATAAACAACTTCACTTATTTTAGGCTAAATAATAAAAAGAAAATTAGTATTAGTACTTTTAGTTCCTTTGGGTTTGATAATCCGGTCTTGCCTAAGCTATACTACTATTCGATAGGTGCACTTGCCTTTAATCGTTGTTAGAGTTAGTTTCTAGGTTCGATCATTCTTTTATAAATTTTAAAACTCTGATTCACAGCGATCACGTTTTTGGCGCCGTTGCCGGGGAACTAAAATATTAAGAAAACTCTATTTTTATTACTTTAGCCATTATTTTTATTTTTCGCAATTTAGTTTTAGTTTTTATTTTAATTTTGCTAAACTTTCTTTCATTCTTTTCCTAGCAGGTACCTCTAGTTTATGACTAGAAGGAACCCGAGAGGACCTTTAGAATACGACAGTGATATTGAAGCTACCGCTCGAAGAAATCGCAGAGAAATTAGGCGAGCCCTAAATTACCAAGGAGAGCGAGAAAGGCAGATCCAATCCTCTTGAAGGGATGGACGAAAATAATCTTCCACCACAAGATGTGGGAGAAAATAATGCTCCTTGTACTATGTTTGATTATGCTAAACCACATTTAACAGGAGCCGAATCTAGTATTGTTAGGCCTGCTATAGCTGCTAATAATTTTGAATTAAAGCCTAACACTATACAAATGATTCAACAGTTTGTTCAATTTGATGCTTTACAGGACGAAGATCCAAATGCTCATATAGCTAACTTTTTAGAGTTCTCTGATACCTTCAAAATAAATGGCATTTCTGATGATGCCATACGACTTCGGTTATTTCCCTTTTCATTAAAGAATAAAGCTAAACAGTGGTTAAACTCGTTACCACGAGGGTCAATCACTATATGGGAACAAATGACCGAAAATTTTTTATTAAAATATTTCCCACCGGCCAAAACGGCCAAATTACTTTATGATATATCTTCTTTTGTGCAGATGGATTTAGAGACATTATACGATGCATGGGAGAGATATAAGGATCTCTTGAGGAGATGCCCACACCACGATTTACCTTTGTGGCTCCAAGTCCAAACTTTTTATAACGGTGTGAATCCTCAACGAGACAACTAATTGATTGACCAGCGGTGGAACCTGAATAATAGAACTCTGAAGCGACCTACGAATTTATAGAAGAGATGTCATTTGAATAACTATCGATGGCAAGTTACAAGAACAAGGCCAACAAAAGCAGTAGGAGTTTACAACCTCGACGCAAAGATAACCATGCTATCAAATCGGGTAGAGTTGATGAATAAGAAGCTTGATAGTTTGTGTTCTTCGCGGTACATCCGGTCATGCGATGCGACATAAGTGGGGCTGTGGCGAATCACGAGTACCCACCCTACCAACCAGACACAGAGAAGCGAGCGGATGAACTATATAGGTAACAATTTGAGATCTAATAATAACCCATATAGTAATAATTATAATACAGTTGGAGGAACCACCCAAATTTTTCGTGGGGAGGACAAGGAAATCAAAGATAACAACCTCCTCAAAATTTCCAAAATCAGCCCTACCCCACGGGAAAAGAAGGCAAATCTTGAAGAGGCGTTGAACAAATTCATAGCATCCACGAAGCTTTGTTTAGAAAAAGCGAAGCAACACTCGAAACCCAACAACCATCGATCAAAATGATCGAGAACCAATTTGGAGGACTTACAAAGGCAATTGGGGAAATTACCCAGTCAGTCGGAGAAATTGCAAAGCTATTATCCGAACGACCGCAAGGGGCGTCTCACGAAAGTAATCTGAAATTAATCCAAAGGAGCAAATCCAAGCCATAACGACTCAAGAAAGCGAAGAAGTAGAGCGAACCCAGTCCAACACAAGGAAACGAGGTAGAATAAGGTAAAGTTGAGGTAACACAAGACAAGCCAAAACTTGTAATCAAGGAGTACCAACCTCGCGTACCTTACCCTGAGGCATTAAGAAGAGACGACATAGAAGAATAGTTCGGTAAGTTTCTTAAACTTTTAAAGAAATTACATATTAACTTACCATTACTTGAAGCTCTTTCGCAGATGCGATTCTAGGAAATTTTTAAAAGAGCTTACGACAAACAAGCGGAAGTTAGGCGAGTCGTCACATGTGGAACTTAACGCAAAGTGCTCAAGCAATTCTCCAAAATAGGCTACCACAAAAGCTAAAAGATCCAGGGAGTTTTACGATTCCATGTTTAATTGGTAGGTAGATTGTAGATAATCGTTAGCTGATTTAGGGCAAGCATAAATGTCATGCCTTATAAATTGTTTAAACAATTAGGTCTAGGAAACCCAAACAAACTAGGATGAGCATTCAATTAGGTGATAAAAGCTGTTAGAATTCCTAGGGGTATTATCGAATATGTTCTTGTAAAAATTGAAAGATTCGTTTTCCCAGTAGACTTTGTTCTCTTAGACATGGATGAGGATAATTTGATCCCCCTAATTTTAGGAAGACCCTTTTTAGCGACTGCCAGGACTAAAATTGATGTTGATGCAGGAGAACTCATACTTTGTGTAGGTAATGAGACAGTCACCATCAAGGTTCTCGACTCGGCTAGAACATCAAGTAATCAAGGTGAGAATGTAAATTCTACTGATAACCATTTGGTTAACCCTTATTTTCAGGAAGCACCACCAAAGAATACAACTGAACCCGATCCTAAACCCCATGCCAACAAAGAAATAACCCATGAAGATCGAGGGATTCAGTTCGATGATCTAGACGAGTGGAAGACACACTTCAAGGAGAAATTAGGGATACACGACGAAGAACTGGAACCACACAAGATAAAACCGAAGGAGCCCCCAAAAGAGCTAATAGAAATAACAAACCACTTCAAAATAGGGGACTGTGCTTTGTTAGATCACGCGAGATCCTCAAATATCTCCTCCAAACCCTAGCACAAACAAAGAAATATCTTTTAGGGTAACGAGTGTTTTCCCACAGAACGATCGAGGTAAGTAATCCTATTTTTGGTACTTTTACTATAAACACATCTCGACTTAAATTTTTTCATGAAGACGCAATTGATAGCATGAGGAAGGACTTCAAACTCCTCAAACCACCCTGACAATGCAAATGAGAGGAGAGTCTAGCTTAAGACTATAAACTAGCGCTTCTCAGGAGGCAACCCGAGCACTAACATAATTTATTCTCACATTTTGCTTTTAATTTATTTTCCTTTTCTCATTTTCTTTCTGAACACTTAGTTATAAACTAACAAGGGGTGCAGAATTCCAGGACACATAGCCTTACACACGGCCGTGGCCGTGGCCGTGTGGACTATAAGAATCCCCGTACTGACATAGAAGAGGCTGTGCGAATTAATTCCAACCACTTTTCGACGACACGGATCCAACCACTACACCACGGGCACCGACAAAGGGGCACGGTTGTGCTCCATAATCGTGTGAAGCTATTGACTTGCCACCATGGGCAGAACACGCCTGTGTCTGCCAACCGTGGTCGACTCGAAAACAAACGTAGAGAATCAACACACCCTGCGACATGGCCGTGCGATGTGGCCGTGTGAATCGACACACCCTCAACCCACGGGCGTGGTAAATTGCCAGACTTGAGATTCTATTTAAATACCATGCCCCTCTCCTTTCTCTCCTTACCTACTCTTCTTCTTCTTCCTTCCTTTCTTTTATCCCTTTTGTTTTTTTTCCTTTTCCTAATAAATCCTCAGACTCTTGAGCTACAACAAAATCATATCCATGGCAAAGAAGCATAAAAGGCCAATCTCCTCAAAAGAGACCGATTCACACGAGTTCATGCCAGTGACTTCATCCAAACAACAAGCCAAGGGTCTTTGAGACCAATTATCTGTTCTTTTATTTTTATCTTCTCCTTTATTTTATTTATCTTTACTTCTCTTCTACTTAATTTAGTTTTTTTTTAGTTTCTTGTTTTTAGGTTCTTAAGGCTGCTTGGGCATCACGCCACTTCCACCATCACCAACAACTCCGTCACCTTCAAAGTCACACCCACCTCTCGAACCATCTACCATAAGGATTCTCAGGCCCCTTTATCTTTTAAACTTAGTTTATTTTCCTTCTTAGTCTCCTTCTCTTTATCTTTCTTGTCTTTAATTATATTATTAGTATATTATTAAGGTTTCTTTAGATTTCTTGGCTAATCCTGCATGAGACTCCCAATTTCTTCATCTAGCACAGGTTCGTCATCCAGACGGCCCATCACCACCACCAAAGACACAATCTCCTCTCAAGGAGCCATCCGAAAAAAATTCAGGGAGTTTCACTTCTTCCCATATCTTATGATTTTATAATGATATGATCTATCTTTGTACATTGAGGGCAATGTACATCTTAAGTGTGGGGGGTGAACAACCTAAAAAGGTGCCTAATTTTTTTCATTATTCTCAAATTTCTAAAATTAGGAACCAAACATTTTGCATTATTCTCAAATCCTTGAATTTAGTCTTGTTTGAAAGTAAATTACTCATATTACTAATTAGGATGAAATTTTTGATGATTTATGATTTTTATTGATATGTTTTAGATTAAGTCATTGATAATTGTGCATTGATAATTAAATTCTAAGAATACTAGAGAATCAAGCATGATAAGTCTATTTTTCAGAAATTAAAAATTTGCTAGGTTGTCAAACTGAGTTTAAATATTATCTTGAAGTTTTAAATTTACGAGGTTGACATCAAAATACCCATAATTTTTGTGAGTTTTTGAGCCTTATAGAGAATAAATTCTTTTTCTTGCTCACTTTATTGATTATGAGTATGTCAACATTGATCTGATATTCTAGAACTTACATCGATTATACATGTCGAGACCATATTTTTTTGATTTGATATACAGAGATGATAAAGGCACCTATGATCTAACCCACTTACTCCATTTAAAAAGCCTACCTTCATAATTAACCCCTAGTGAACCCCTTTTAACCCTAACAACCCTATATATTGACATAACCGCTAATATTAACCCAGAACCCCTTTGTTTTTGTTATCACCATTCCTTTTGATTACCCTTATATCGAGATTTGATTTGATTAATAACCTAACTATGTTTTTATTTCAGTAATTTATCTTTTATTATGTATTTATGATTATTCTAATTAAAAAAATGAAGTATATTCATTATTAGTTATGTGATTAAACGAGCTTATACATTTAAAATCCAACTATCGAAAAAAGAAGCTCGTATTATTAGTATTATTAGTTTTCAATTGATGTAATTATTATTATTAGTTCATTAGTGCTTAGTTAGGTAATTTGTCAATTCAAACTCGATTCTAACCTTCTAATTCAGCCTTTTTCTACACCTTAACCCCAGCCCCATTACAACCCTAACAAAGACCTTTTGATTTGTGTTTCATCTCATATTTCAGTGGTGGAGATTTGATTTTCATGCAAGCCTATGGGATTAACTCTTCATGTTTGACTTTTGAGTGCCTAAATTTTGAACCTTAAACACTTTGAGTGATTTGAGTGAATCTTTTTTGAGGATGTCAATCCTTGTCGATTTCAAATTAAAGGTAAGGGGAGACGCCTAAGTTTTCAAGCTACAAAATCTATGACTTATATTGTTTGAATTTTTAGGACGCTTTGAGTTGAATTATCCATGTATAAATTATCTCTGAATTATGATGAGACACTATCAATAGGAATTATGAATTACAGGAAGTTCGTTTTAATTGTAGGTTGAGAATTTTGCTTGAGGACAAGTAAAAGCTTAAGTGTGGGGGTATTTGATAAACCGAAATAGTAACATATTCTACGCCCACATTTAGTATGCTTTTGGATGATTTAAGCACCGATTTATGTAAAAAAGTGCTCTTAATCCTTTCTTTTCATGTCTTATACTCAGGAAAGCACCAGGGGATGAAAAGAACGCAAAACGGGCTTAAAACGGGACAAATGGGCCAAAGCATGAAATCGACACGGCCTGGACCAAAGATCACATGGACGTGCCTTACTGATCATCTAGAACACGGTCCAACCCTGACTCACACGGCCGTGTCTCATTAAAGAAATCCGAACACGGCCTAGCTACAATTTACACGGGCGTGTGCCATGGCCGTGCCTCTGCCGTGGAAAAAAGCAATTTCATTCAGGAAAGGATACTTAGGGAGAAAGAAACGTATTTCAAAAGCCTATAAATACACCCTAAGTATGACCTGAAAAGGGGAGCCCAAAGCCATCGTCTAGGGGCGTCGTGCTAGGCCAGAGAAGACAAATTTGTGGGGATTCACTCAGGGATAGCCAGTTGATCCATCTCAAGAAGCCAGAGTTATACTCAAGACGGAGGATCTCCTCTTCAATTCCTTTAGGGGGTTTTAGGGATTTCTTATATTTTGTTTTATCTTTTCTCTTGAGATTTTTTCCTTTATTGTTTTGAACTAAACCCTTCGGATACCCGAAGGGAATGAAACCTATGATGAATCTTGTTATTTGATTATTTGAATTATATGATAATAACTTAGTTTGTTCTTAATTATGTGAGCTTAATCCAAATTTAATGTGCTTAGGTGGAGGAGGAATAGACCCTGTCTAAGAGTAGATCCAACATAATTAAGCGGAGTTGATCGCACGCCTAGAGATAGGGTGACGAGATTTTGCCAGATTAGGGTGAAACCTAGTATGGGAATCCATAGATCGATTTACTGTTATTCTAAGGGGTTATTATAAGAGAACGAGAGTTCCACTAATTAACCTAGGGTTAGATGTTATTCGCCTCGAGAGAGGGTTTAATATACGTTAGGGAGCCTTACGGATCAAACTAAGTAAATAAAATCATATGGTTCAGTGATAGATAACAAGTGAAGCCTAGGTGGATTCTTCCTAGGGTATCGTCTAAATCAACTAAGTTTTTCCCAAGTTATTTTCCAAATTCATTCTTTTTTGTCTTAGAGTCTTTAGTTTAGTAGTTAATTAATTTAGATTAATAAACAACTTCACTTATTTTAGGCTAAATAATAAAAAGAAAATTAGTATTAGTACTTTTAGTTCCTTTGGGTTTGATAATCCAGTCTTGCCTAAGCTATACTACTGTTCGATAGGTGCACTTGCCTTTAATCATTGTCAGAGTTAGTTTCCAGGTTTGATCATTCTTTTATAAATTTTAAAACTCTGATTCACAGCGATCACCCCCTTACTTATTGGTTAAATTGCTCCCATTTAGTTATCCTTAGCATACATTTTAGCATTTTCAGTTTAGTAAATTGCATTTTATAACTCAGTGAGTCTTAGCCTATTTTATCCTTAATTTTGCTATCTTTTTGCATTAATGTCGCTGCATAAGTGAATTCCAGATTGCGTCCAGAATTGTCGCCGCACCTGACAATTGTCCGGATAAGAACTAAAATTTAGTAAGCTGTCCAATCTGGTATAACCAACATGTACGTACAAAGACAAAATAATTTGAGGAAATGACACCTGTACTGTTGGAGGAGGACATAAAAGGTGGACGTGAGAAGAAAAGCTAGCTCTTTTTTTTGGATCATCATCTCTAGCATCTGTAACACACCTAACCCGTATCCGTCGCCAGAACAGAGTTACGGAGCATTACCGAAACTTTTAGAACATTTACGGATAATTTATATCAATTACTATTCATTGTCTGAGATTATTTGTAACGTCCCTTAAATGGACCCTCGAGGCCTAATACGAGCATTAGAATCGAGTCGGGACTTAATCGAAACCTCTAAGAATTTTTCGCGAAATTTCAAAAATTTTCCAAGGTATAGGGCTCACACGCCCATGTGGTTCAGGGGACACGCCCGTGTGACCCTGGGACATGCCTGTGCTATAGGCCGTGTTCAACCCCGTGTAACTCTCTGACTTCTGCACACGGCCATGCCACATGCACGTGTGCTAGGCTGTGTGGTTAATTCAATTTTCATAAAGTTAGGTGCAGGTTTCACACGACCAAGACACACGCCCGTGTTCTAGGTTGTGTAGCACATACGGCTGAGACACACCCCCCTGTCTCTGCCCGTGTGCTCAATTCTGAGCATTCTGTTTCTCAAAATTAAGGTGCAGGGGACACACGGCCTAACCACACACCCATGTACCAGGCCATGTGTTACACACGGTCTAGAAATACACCCGTGTGTCTGCCCGTGTTGACAAAATAAAACTATTTCTAGCTTCATTCCTCACCCAAAATCACACCAATGACCTGCACTTAAACTCACATCCAAATGCCAACCATTTCAAGCATTCAAATTAAGCAAACACCATCATTTAACAAGGCATATCATTACATGCATACATGTTTATAACCTTACCTTAGCCTAGTCCACATGTTAGGCATAATTTGATCAATTACTTAACATATATGTAGTGACCATAGTATGACATTACAAATATATCAAAACAAACCATTACTAGCCATTCCAATGGTTAGATTACAAGCATCATTAACATTTACATGCCAATAGGGCCAATATAACCTATACATGCCATTACAACCATAATTGATTTACCATATTGTACTGACATGGGCCGATAGATAGTGTGAGTGATCTCCGCCGAGCTTCCAATCCAACGAGCTTCTGATTTACTATAAAATAGGGAAATAAAACTAAGTAAGCATAAAATGCTTAGTAAGTTCGTATAACATGGTACTTAACTTACCATCCATTCTATTTTAAGGTAACTATGTAAGGCATATTCAGTCAATTTGCCCTTAAGCCTTACACATTTCCTCATTGCCCTTGTTAGTCATATATTCCATGATAGCATCAGAACATATATGGGCTCAACAACAATCAAGTTTCCATGCACATATGCTTTCAACAACATGTATTCATTTAACATGTATAAATCATCTATTTATATTACAAGTATAATTTCATAATAGTTCATCTCAAGTTCAGATCATCTCATATCAGAACTTTACCCATATTACTCGAAATATCAAGGTCACGATTAATACACTCAAGGTGTACAAGTCTATAATCTAGGATGTACATACTCATCAAAAAAATTCCATGTACAATATTATCATTTCATATTTCCATATATCAGTTATCACATATCGTCAATTTCATGTATTTCATGCCGATATGTGTAATAACTCGTTTCTTATTCATATCTTCTCCTATCAAGAACTTTTACCCGTTGAATTTATCTAAAATATCGATGGATACACAGGTAATACACTCAACGTGTACAAATCAGAATCAATCAAGTCATGTCCAATAGTACCTATAAGGTACAATTTTAGAGAGTACACTTTCAAGCCACACATGTATACAACAGGATTACCAATCCAGGCTAAATTCTTTTTATGACATACGCTCTAGAGAGCTTGACCTGGATTACCTGTCCGGGCTAAATCCAATCCATAACATATGCTCGAGAGGACTTATATCAGGATTACCCGTCCAGGCTAAATGCAGGACCTCATTCATTTCGGCAATTACATTTATCCATCGATTTTCATTTATTCAAACGGGATTTAAAATTTTCAAGCATTTTCCGGTATGTGATTATTTCATACATCTATAACATCCATATAATTCAAATGATCACATTCCAAGAATAAAATTAACATTTTCATCGTTTATCCTTTATTATCTATCGGGCATTATAGTTTAATTTAAACATTTTTATTTATCGGGCTT
This sequence comes from Gossypium sturtianum, assembly GCA_025698515.1. Lineage (NCBI taxonomy): Eukaryota > Viridiplantae > Streptophyta > Magnoliopsida > Malvales > Malvaceae > Gossypium > Gossypium sturtianum. Next base: position 64,320,810 of record CM046946.1, on the reverse strand, counting down.
GATCGGATATGTAATCATTTCACATATTCATGACATTTATACAATTTACATAAACACAATCAATGCAAGCATGTAAATAAATACAATTTAGTTACACGAACTTACCTCGACAAAGGTTCGTGTACAATCATTTACTAATCCGACATTTTCCTCTTTTCCTCGTTCTAACTCTGAATTCGGTCTATCCAAACCTATAAGAGTAAATTTAACATCAAATTCACACATCTAATATACATTTCGACTCAATTTACATCCTAGGCAAAATTACTATTTTGCCCCTAACTTTTCCATAAATTCCCATTTCGTCCCTAGGTTCGAAAAATGAAACTTGTGCAATTTACTCTCTATTCCAAGCCTAAACAAAATCCCATGACAAAATTTACAGCACATGTATTCATAAAAATTCAGAATTTTTCATCAAATTTGTAATATCTGGGATTTAGGGGTTATGCTTTTTAACTCAAATGTATGTGGTAGCATGCCTAGGTGTGGTTTGAATATGTTCTAGGGTTCTGGGAACTTTAGAATGTAGGAGAATGCCTTAGAAAAAAAAATATTAGATTTTGAGTTTTAAAATGGAGCTAAGCAAGATAGGCCTTAAGAAAATTTGTATGAGGATTTAGACACAAGAATTACCTTGGTAAAGTGGCAAAAGAGGCGCCACTAAGGTGTCAGGAGAGTGACGCCACAAGCAGAGGAAGGGGGCTTAGGTTCGAGCAGCACAAGTAGCATTTTGGGCTTGCATTTTGCGGCAAAGAGGAGTAGTGATGGACGGCACAAGGACTTTAAGTGGATGAGGATGAGACTTGGTCATATTCTTTTAAAAATTCGGCTAAAGGGGGGAGATATGTGTTGACTCATTCAAATTATTTTGAATGAGTAAAGAAGAGGAAAAATAGGAGAAAAGCAAGGGAAGCTAGTGTTTGAGTGTCAGTAGAATCGGGAGAGAGGGAGTGAGGTGAAGTGCAATCGGTTGGGGATAGGCTAGTGTGCCGAAAGTTTAAGGCCATCAAAGTGCCATTTTTGCCATCTTCTTCTGCCGAAATTGAACTTCATTCTCTCCTGAGCTTTCAACCATTTTTCTTTCATAAGCAGACCACACCAAAATTCACTCTTTTTCCTCTCTTGTTAGACTTTGGCCGAACTACCCATAGACCATTAGGGTCATTTGCCTTTTCTTTCTCTTCTTACTTGTTTAAGGGTAAGCCGAATCTACCATCTACTCTTCTCTTCTTTTCTTTTTATTTTGCTTAGGCCGAATCTCTCTCTCCCAAAGTTCACCATTGCCGCAACCTCTTCAACAAAAATACCACCATTGCCGAATCTCGTGGGTTCAAGCAAGGGTGCAATCGATCTCAACGATAGGGGTAAGGGTTAAGCGCCATTCGTTGTTCTTTCTTTTCTTTTGGATTAGCCAGAAAGTTTGGAATCTAATCCCTTTTACTCTCTTTCATTTGAAACCTTGAAGGTGAGTTCGGGATTTGAATATTCAAGGTAAGTGAAGTGTGGTATTAGGAGAAGGCCATTTACTTTGGTTCATTAAATGTTAGAATCGAATCTAACATAGACCATGTAGGGATTTCGACATCTCTAAGGACAAGTGACATTTTCAGGATCGAGACAATCAAGGTAAGGGGGTCTTGATATTCGGCCAAAGGCCATATTATTTATTAAGGTTGGCCGATTTTGACTATGATCTTTTAGGGGTAGATCAACAGGGATTAGGAGAAGTCTCGGGATTCTGATCCATTCTGGTAAGGGTGTTTAAGTTGTAGTTAATCAATTAAGATCTCATATGTTAGTTAACCGGGTTTTCTGATTAAGTGTTGATTCAATGGATGTGAGTACCAGTAAAGGGGAGAAAGGGGTAGTGCCTACCCCTAAGTTCAAGAAATGTTCGGTTTTCTTTGTTCGTGATTGGCCAGGGGGTGTGGGCGGCGTCGGAAAGGGATAAGCAATTCACTATTATCCCCGCTAAGCGAGAGTGTCAGATATCGATAGTATCGTACTTACGGTTATCAGTGTGTGTGTAGCCTACACTAAAATTTCGATAGATTGATAGTATTTGTGATAGCATGTGTTAATAAGAAATGCGTGTGAATGTGGCTATGGGTACCATCTTTGTGATACGATGCTTTCGTGCACGTAAACCCCTTAATATACTCGATTAATGATGTTATAAGTATTGATGTGAGATAAGTATGATTCTGTTATGACTTTGGGGTATATGGCATGATATCCGAATAATATGTTTATTGCATGGGCATATGGGTGATTTTGATAAAGGGAAGTGTTCGGTGGTTTTACCACATTATCCGGTGACTTATGTCACAATATTATATATCCAATGACTTTTGTCACATATTATGAATCCGGTGACTCTGTCACATTATCTGGTGGCTATGCCACGATTATAAGGGTGATGTGCGTTGATCGCTGCTGCGCGCCTCGATGGTGTGTAGCGGATGGAAGGTCGATTTAGTAATCCCCACGGTGTGATTGGCAGGTACGGGTGGTGTGTAGCGGATGGATATCTAGGTGGGCTCGGGATTACATTTCTTTTATATGTACATGTGATTTAATCTGTCGTTATATGATTTGCTATGTTATGGGCTGATGGCTAAATGTGATCCAAATGGGCTTTGCCAAAAATGTTATCGTTAAGACTATGATCGATTGGGTTTTAGTGTACTCTTACACATTGAGTCTGTTGACTCACCCTTCGTGGGATATCTTTTGCAGGTGATACTTAGTGATGGACTGGGTCAGCGAGGACTAGGTGGTGGCCATGCTCAACTCAGTATTTCGGTTTTCCTTCTAATAGAATTTACAACATTTTCTTTTATTATTCGGGATTTATTTTTGGGAAATGTTTTTGTAATAAGGCCACCATTAGCTATGTTTTTATACGTTTTAAATTTTTATTTCTGCTACGAAAGACTTCAACTAAATGTTTCAAATTATTTCGATAAACAACTTAAACTGTTTTAACACCTAAACACCTAAGGTTTCCAACTTAATAATAAGATCCAAATTGGGTTTTTTTTCCCTTTGACTTATAAAATTTTCTAAACTCATAAAAATAACGTTTTAATGAGACACGAACTTAAATCACCACACGGTTTTAAACATGAACACACTTCAAATCTATTTTTCTTCGAAATCAACCTATTTTTTTCAAGATAACAAAACAAGTTTTACACCAGGAGCATGCCAGATCTGGTCAGGGCTTGTGGGTCGGGTTTAGGGTGTTTCAACTTGGTATCAGAGCCAGGTTTTAAACACTCGGCCTTGGGTTTTGAAGCCCACAACGTTTTCAAAATTGAGCCCAAAATGAGTTTTTGAAAAGATTTTGGTTAGAATGGTTTTATGGAAGCATGGCACCCGAGTTCTCGGCCCAGGTTCGCCAGGTAAGTTCTTTTGTTGATAAATTGATATGAGTATGTTAATGTATGAAACTTTAGGTTATAGGCCTAAGGAAACTATACTTTAGAGACACAGACCCTAGGTATATGTGTACTCTTACGAAAAAACCACTGATTAAAACTCTGTTGCATAAAATTTTCTTTAAACAAGAAGTGAAAAGACTCTAATGCATAAAATTTTTGTAAAATCGAGATAAGGCCTTGAAGTAGACATGAGTTCTAGGGGCGTGGTCGCCGTGGGCGCAGTAGAAGCGCGGGATGATCGTGTCGAGAACCGGTTGGGTGCAGTCGGGGTTACGAAAATGAGGCACCGCCACCGGCTGTAGGGGCGGAATTTTAGGAGCAAACAGGAGGAGATGATGCAGTATCGCAGGCTATGCTGCGAGTTTTAGAGCGAGTAGCGGGAGCTAGTATGGGTAATGGGGCTCGAAAGTCAGTAGCTGAGAGACTTAGGTCAAATGGAGCTGAGGTTTTTAGGGGAGTATCGGGCATAGCTCCGAATGTAGCGGAGTATTGGTTAGAGGCGATCGAAAGGATCATGGATGATTTGGACTCGCATCTGCTTGAGAAAAGTTGAAAGGTCTTTGTTTATTTTGCCGTGATGAGGCTTACCAGTGGTGGCTCACTGTCAAAGAGGGTACCCCTGCAGATCGAGTGGATTGGGGGTATTTTAAGGTTAAGTTTGAGGGAAAATACATCGGAGCTAGTTACATAGACTCGCAGAGGAAGGCGTTTCTGAATTTAGTGCAAGAAAATAAGTCGGTGGTTGAGTATGAAGCGGAGTTTTTGCGGTTAAGCCGGTATGCGGAGGATAGTAGCTCACGATTATGAGCGGTGTGTCGGATTTGAGGATGGTTTGAGGATGAGTCATGAGTCTTTGATTGCTCCACATCGAGAGAGAGACTTTGCAGTCTTAGTGGATAAGGCACGGATAGCTGAAGAAGTTAAGCGGACTGAGAGACAGAATTGGGACCGAGGTTAGAATAAGAATAAGAGGAATTATGGGTCTTGTGGTCATCCGGGAACTTTCAAAAGAGACCTAGAGTTGATGGGCCGCGAGGTCAGCTGGCTGTTGTGGGAGGACAATACCGTGCTTGTGCTCGGTGTGGAAAAATGCATCCGGGAGAATGTTGGAAAAAGACAGGGGGATGTTTTAAGTGCGGGTCCAAGGATCATATGATTAAGGATTGTCCGATGGATACAGAGAGGAACCGACCAACCAGTCGGGGTTATGGTCGCCGGGCAGGGTGGACAGCAGGCCGTCGAGGGGTCGTGGTCCGAGCAGCAGAGGTAATGGCTCTGGTAGAGTCGTGGAGCATCGAGCGGTGAGGTAGTGGAAACACCGAGGCTAGACACCCAGTCCGTATGTATGTGCGTTTCGTCGGAGGGAGGATAGCGAGGCACGATGTCATAACAGATGCGTTCCTTATTTTTGGATTACCTTTATTGCTTTGATAGATATAGGGTCAACTCATTCATACATCACTAGTGAAGTATCGGAACTCTGCATGCGAACTACGAGCTGTACCTAGGAAGATGACTGTACTTAGTCCTTTAGGGCAGTCTGTAGTGGTAGATAAGCTCTTTAAGGAAGTGCCTTTAGAAGTTCAGGGGACTCAATTTCCGGCTGACTTAATGGAGTTTCCATTCGGGAATTTGATTTAATCTTAGGCATGGGTGGTTAGTGAAGTATCGTGCGAATGTGGATTGTCTTTGCTAAGCGCATGTCATTGAGAACCGGCGACAATGAAGTTGTGGTCGTGGGAGAGAGACGGAATTATTTGTCGAATGTAGTATCTGCCCTTAAGGCGGAGAAGATGGTAAGGAAGGGATGTCTGGCTTTTCTGATGTTGGTTAGTGCCATGGAGGCTAAGGAAGCAACTGTTGAAGGGGTCAGGACTGTAAGGGAATTTGTGGATGTCTTTCCGAAAGAACTTCCAAGGTTACCTCCGGATCGTGAGGTGAAATTTGGGATTGACTTGTTACCGGGTACAGCGCCAGTATCTATCGCTCCGTATAGGATGGCACCAAAGGAGTTGGTTAAGCTCAAGGCTCAGATCCAGGAGCTGCTTGATCGTGGGTTTATTCGACCCAGTGTGTCTCCATGGGGAGCACCGGTCTTATTTGTGAAGAAAAAGGATTGAACTATGCGTATGTGCATAGATTATCGGCAGTTGAATAAGCTGACCATCAAGAACAAGTATCCTTTGCCAAGGATAGACGACTTGTTCGATCAGCTTAAAGGGGCTGCGGTATTCTCAAAGATAGATTTAAGGTCGGGATATCATTAGCTTAAGGTGAAGGAAGTAGATATCCATAAGACAGCTTTTCGGACAAGATACGGGCATTATGAGTTCTTAGTAATGCCGTTCGGGTTGACGAACGCCCCAGCTGCGTTCATGGATATGATGAATCGGGTTTTCCAACCCTACTTGGATCGATTAAATCGTTGTGTTCATAGACGACATCCTAGTGTATTCCAAGTCTGAGGTAGAGCATGATGAGCATCTCCGGATAGTGTTGCAAGTGTTGAGGAAAAGAAAGCTGTATGCCAAATTCAGCAAGTGTGAATTTTGGTGAAAGAGGTTGCGTTCTTAGGGCATGTGGTGTCTGCCAGAAGGGATAAGGGTGGATCCTCGGAAGATTGAGGCAGTGCTAAATTGGAAACCACCTAAGTGCGTGGGTGAGATTCATGATTTCTTGGGGTTAGCTTGAGGCTACTCTGAAGGTTTGTAGAAGGGTTCTCATCAATAGCGGCACCTCTAACGAAGTTGTTGAGAAAGGAGGTACCTTTCGTATGGACAGATAAGCAACAGGAAAGCTTTGAGAAGCTTAAGAGGGTTTTGACCGAAGCTCCGGTCTTGATTCAGCCTGAGGCAGGGAAGAATTTTATGGTGTATTGTGATGCTTCTCACACAGGATTAGGATGTGTTCTGATGCAAGATGGGAAGGTGGTCGCTTATGCATCGCGGCAATTGAGGCCACATGAGGTTAACTATCCGACGCATGACTTGGAGTTGGCAGCGGTGGTCTTTGCTCTTAAGGTATAGAGGCATTATTTATATGGAGAAAAGTCAGTGATTTACACGGACCACAAGAGTCTTAAGTATCTACTGACTCAGAAGGAGTTGAACCTGAGGCAACGAAGGTGGGTGGAATTACTGAAAGACTACGATCGTTCTATAGAGTATCACCCGGGCAAGGCAAATGTAGTGGCAGATGCCCTAAGTCGAAAAGTAGTGTCGGATCTGAGGGCGATGTTTGCACATCTTAGCTTGTATGACGATGGAAGTTTGCTAGCGGAGTTGCGAGTCAAGCCGACATGGTTGAATAAGGAAAGAAAGAAACCGGTGGCGGATGATTATCTAAGTGCTAAGATCGACAGTGCGAGAATGGGGAATTGGAAAACTATGGTGTAAGTAGTGACGGAGTGTTGTGTTTTTCGGGGCAAGGTGCGTATGCCGAAGGATAAGGAATTAGGCGAGAGAATTCTTCAGAATCGCATAGTAGCCCTTATGCTATGCATCCTAGAGGAAGTAAGTTATACAGAGATCTACGGGATCAGTTTTGGTGGCTTGGTCTTAAACGGGAAGTTACAGAATTTGTGGGGAAGTGCTTAACGTGTCAGCAAGTCAATGCTGAACACCAAGTTCTATCAGGATTGCTTCAGCCGATAAAAATCCCGCAATGAAAGTGGGAAAGAATCACCATGGACTTTGTTAGTGGGCTTCCTCTTACGCCTACTAAGAAAGACTCGGTATGGGTGATAGTGGATCGATTGACGAAGTCTTCACATTTCATACCAGTGCGGGTTGATTACTCCTTGCAGAAGTTGGCGAAGTTGTATGTGGCAGAGATTGTGAGGTTGCATGGAGTGCCAGTGTCGATTATCTCAGATAGGGATCCGAGGTTTACGTCTCGATTTTGGAAAGCATTGCAGCAAGCTTTGGGCACTAGATTAGACTTCAGTACGGCATTTCATCCGCAATCGGACGGCCAGTCGGAGCGGGTAATCCAAGTGTTAGAGGATATGTTGAGAGGCTGTGTGATAGACTTCAGAGGAACCTGGGAAGAATTTTTGCCTTTAGCGGAATTTGCGTATAATAACAGCTATCAAGTAAGTATTCGGATGGCACCGTACAAAGCGCTGTATGGACAGAAGTGTCACACTCCCACGTGTTGGACAGAATTGGGGGAACGTCAGGTTTTGGGTCCAGAGATTGTGGCGGAATCCGAAGAAAAGGTTAAGGTAATTCGGGCACGGTTGAAGGAGGCTTCTGACAGGCAAAAGTCGTACGCAGATCTTAAGCGGAAGAAAATAGAGTTTGCTGTGGGAGATCAGGTGTTTCTAAAAGTTTCACCGTGGAAGAAGGTGATGAGATTTGGTCGCAAAGGGAAGTTAAGTCCCGAGTTTATAGGACCTTATCGGGTTTTGAAGAGGTTGGACCGATGGCATATCGATTAGAGTTGCCTTGGAATTGAAGCGGATGCACGATGTGTTCCATGTTTCAATGTTACATCGTTACCGATCGGATCCATCTCATGTAGTGCCGGTTGAGGAGGTGGAGCTAAGACCGATTTGTCCTACGAGGAAGAGCCGATTCAGATTTTGGAGCAGGATGTGAAGGTGTTACGGAGGAAATCGGTTCCTCTAGTCAAAGTATTATGGCGTAATCGTGGATCGAAAGAAGCTTCAAGGAGCCGGAGGAAGCAATGCGACAAACAATACCCTCACTTATTCTAGCGGGTAATTTTGAGGTCGAAATTATTTTTAAGGGGGTAGAAGCTGTAATATCCGGGATTTAGGGTTTATGCTTTTAACTCAAATGTATGTGGTAGCATGCCTTGGTGTGGTTTGAATATGTTCTAGGGGTTCGGGAACTTTAGAATGTAGGAGAATGCCTTAGAAAAAAATATTAGATTTTGAGTTTTAAAATGGAGCTAAGCAAGATAGGCCTTAAGAAAATTTGTATGAGGATTTAGACACAAGAATTACCTTGGTAAAGTGGCAAAAGAGGCGCCACTAAGGTGTCGGGAGAGACGCGCACAAGGAGGAAGGGGGCTTAGGTTCGAGCAAAGACAAGCGACATTTTGGGCTTGAATTTTACGGCAAAGAGGAGTAGTGATGGGACGGCACAAGGACTTTAAGTGGATGAGGATGAGACTTGGTCATATTCTTTTAAAAATTCGGCTAAAGGAGGACATATGTGTTGACTCATTCAAATTATTTTGGATGAGTAAAGAAAGAAAAATAGGAGAAAAGCAAGGGAAGCTAGTGTTTGAGTGTCAACCAAATTCGGGAGAGGGAGTGAGGTGAAGTGCAATCGGTTGGGGATAGGCTAGTGTGCCGAAAGTTTAAGGCCATCAAAGTGCCATTTTGCCATCTTCTGCTCGAAATTGAACTTCATTCTCTCCCGAGCTTTCAACCATTTTTCTTTCATAAGCAAACCGCACCAAAATTCACTCTTTTTCCTCTCTTGTTAGACTTTGGCTAAACTACCCATAGACCATTAGGGTCATTTGCCTTTTCTTTCTCTTCTTACTTGTTTAAGGGTAAGCCGAATCTACCATCTTCTCTTCTCTTCTTTTCTTTTTATTTTGCTTAGGCCGAACCTCTCTCTCCCAAAGTTCACCATTGCCGCAACCTCTTCAACCAAAATACCACCATTGTCGAATCTCTGTGGGTTCAAGCAAGGGGTGCAATCGATCTCAACGATAGGGGTAAGGGTTAACTGCCATTCGTTGTTCTTTCTTTTCTTTTGGATTAGCTGAAAGTTTGGAATCTAATCCCTTTTACTCTCTTTTGCCGAAACCTTGAAGGTGAGTTCGGGATTTGAATATTCAAGGTAAGTGAAGTGTGGTATTAGGCCGAAGGCCATTTACTTTGGTTCATTAAATGTTAGAATCGAATCTAACATAGACCATGTAGGGATTTCTACAACTCCAAGGACAAGTGACATTTTCGGGATTGAGACAATCAAGGTAAGGGGGTCTTGATATTCGGCCAAAGGCCATATTGTTTATTAAGGTTGGCGATTTCGACTATGATCTTTTAGGGCGGATCGACGGGGATTAGGTGAAGTCTCGGGATTCGATCCATTCGGTAAGGGTGTTTAAGTTGTAGTTAATCAATTAAGATCTCATATGTTAGTTAAGCGGGTTTTACGATTAAGTGTTGATTCAATGGATGCGAGTACCGATGGGGAGAAAGGGGTAGTGCCTACCCCTAAGTTCAAGAAACTTTCGGTTTCTGCTGTTCGTGATTGGCCACCGGGGTGTGGGCCAGCGTCGAAAAGGGATAAGCAATTCACTGTTATCCCTACTAGCGAGAGTGTCGGTATCAATAGTATCGTACTTACGGTTATCAGGTGTGTAACCTACACTAAAATTCCGATAGATTGATAGTATTAGTGATAGCATGTGTTAATAAGAAATCTGTGTGAATGTGGCTATGGGTACCATACTGTGGTACGATGCGTTCAGGTACGTAAACCCCTTAATATACTCAGTTAATGATGTTATAAGTATGGATGTGAGATAAGTATGATTCTGTTATGACTTTGGGGTATATGGCATTATATCTGAATAATATGTTTATTGCATGGGCATATGGGTGATTTTGATAAAGGGGAAGTGTTCGGTGGTTTTACCACATTATCCGGTGACTTATGTCACAATATTATATATCCGGTGACTTTTGTCACATATTATGAATCCGGTGACTCTGTCACATTATTCGGTGGCTCGCCACGATTATAGAAGCGATGTGCGGTTGATCGCGGCGATCGCCGATGGTGTGTAGCGGATGGAGGGTCGATTTAGTAATCCCCACGGTGTGATTGGTAGGTACGGGTGGTGTGTAGCGGATGGATATCTAGGTGGGCTCGGGATTGCATTTCATTTTATATGTACATGTGATTTAATGCCGTTATTTGATTTGCTATGTTATGGGCTGATGGCAAAATGTGATCCAAATGGGCTTTGCCAAAAATGTTATCGTTAAGACTATGATTGATTGGGTTTTAGTGTATCGTTACACATTGAGTCTGTTGACTCACCCTTCGTGGGATATCTTTTGCGGTGATACTTAGTGATGGGTGGTCGCGAGGACTAGGTGGTGGCCATGCTCAACTCGAAGATTCGGTTTTCCTTTTAATAGAATTTACAACATTTTCTTTTATTATTCGGGATTTATTTTTGGGTGATGTTTTTGTAATAAGGCCACCATTAGCTATGTTTTTATACGTTTTAAATTTTTATTTACGCTCTGAAAGACTTCAACTAAATGTTTCAAATTATTTCGATAAACAACTTAAAACTGTTTTAACACCTAAACACCTAAGGTTTCCAACTTAATAATAAGTTCCAAATTGGGTTTTTTTTCCTTTTGACTTATAAAATTTTCTAAACTCATAAAAATAACGTTTTAAAGAGACACCAACTTAAATCACCACACGGTTTTCAACATGAACACACTTCAAATCTATTTTTCTTCGAAATCAACCTATTTTTTTTCAAGATAACAAAACAAGTTTTACACCAGGAGCATGCCAGATCCGGTCAGGGCTTGTGGGCCGGGTTTGGGGTGTTTCAAAATTTCACAACTTTGCATTTTAGTCCCTAAATCATGTTTTCATCAAAAATCACTTTGTAAAAGTTGTTTATCTATCAACAACCTTTCATTTTCAACCATAAATTTCTAATTTTCAGCATATACATCCATAACCCATTTTCCATACTTTGATAACTTTACAAATTGATCCCCCAAATAGATAGATTAAGCTATCCCGGTTTCAAAAATATCAAAATTATTAAAAATGGGGTTTGATTACTTACCCAAATAAGCTTGATAAGTCTTCTTCCTCTCTCCTAGGGTTTCCATGGAAATATTTGGGGAAGATGATATGAATTTTTTTTCTTTTTCATTTAATTAAAATGTCATTTAATAACTTTTCATCTTTCCAACTTAGTCCTTAGCCTTTTTTTTATTTTTCCATGGATGAGTCATACCAAAATATCTAAATACTTCTCTTTAATGGTCTAATTACCTTATAAGGACCTCTAGTTTTTAATTCCATAGGTATTTAATCCTTATAGCTACTAGAATTCAAGTTTTGCATTTTATGCGATTTAGTCCTTCCCGTAATTAAACACATAATCGGTAAAGTTTTCGTATCAAAATTTTCACATGACTTTTCAAACATAATACGGTCCATATAATAGAATAAAAATAAATTTTATTTCTGGCTCGAATTTGTGGTCCCAAAACCACTGTTTCGATTTCACCGAAATTGGGATGTTACATCATCTTACCATGAAGCTTGCGGCCATGGCAACTTAAGCCTCTTACTGGTGAGCCAACATGAAAACCAAATGCTGTAAGAGTATGCCCAAAGATCAATCATGAGATGGTTGTAACAACATACTTGATTTACCATGTTTATTAATATAAAGCGTTGTCATTATTATTTCAGTTTTTCTTTCTGTGTGTACAAATAAACTGTTTTATAATAATGTCCTGAGAATAATATGATTATTCTTAAAAGATCCTTAGTCAAGTATTATTGTTGACTAGGACAACACTAATGCATTAAGACTAACATGTAGTTGATTGATGATAAAGAGTTGTCATTGATATGGAGTATCAAAATCAATGCATGAATATGTGTGTTAGAGAACAACATATTGGATTAACCCGCTATGAGTATGTTTCTTGGATTATTATGTAATTGTCACAACATCACTCATAGTGATTAATATGTATATGATCCTCAGACTTGAGATCATCATTATCCCAACATCGTGAGTTGTATATTTTGATACTGATCAAACGTACAATCGTAATGAGTTGTTCTATAAAGGCTGATGTTGGATATACCACAATCTATGTAGAGGGATATGGTTGATCAATATAGGATAAGTCCTTCCTACATAATAGGAGTAATATCTTAGGCCACTTGATTGAGTGAGACTAGAAATGCATGGCCATGCTCAAATAAGTTGATATGAGATGTCATACTAATTTGTATATCATAGTCTACTCAAGATATCAAGAAACATGGGATGGACTATGCAAGTGTGACTATCCCATGACTTGTATCCGTTCCAGAGATAAAGGACTTAAGGATTAATGCATGAAAGGTTAATCACAAAAAGGTTATGTTGAATCATGACTTCTTGTAGCTTAGGTAGCAATGATGCATTCCTAGATGCCACTCATTGTTTGTAACATTAGAATCGTTCTAGTATTACTGCTAACGTTGCAAGAACCTATAGGGTCACACCCTATGGTTGAAATGAACGGAATAAAACATAGTTGGTATTGTGTTTGGTTGTCACATGAATTAAATTAATTAAAGAATTAATTTAATTGGGCAATCAAATATTGAACATATTATATGTACAAGGATGTTGTACACATAATGACAACATAGTTCTATTAATATATGAATTTGATTCGTATATAAATTTAAATAAATATAGTTTACCGAAATCCTTGTTATAATTAATGTAATTATAATTTTCAGATATAATTAATGTAATTATAATTTTCGGTTAAAAACTTTATTGTATTTATTTAATTTTATGGTACATTCAAGAGATACCAATTATAAAAGGTATTAAAAAGATAAAAAGCTTAAGAGAAACCCTAAGAGATTGTTTTGTGAGGTCTAGCAGCCGTCAAGCAAATAAACCTCCAAAGTAGTTTTGGAGATTTCTTCCGTTCATAGTTAAACCGGGTGGATTACGTAGAGGCCAACATCGGAAAAGGTTGCGGCTTAGTTCGACAGTAGATCAAAACTCTTGTTGCCGAGGCGACGCTGTCTACTCAGATTAAAGTTTCGGTAATTTTGAAACCTTTATTTCACCCCGATTTATTCCTGACACATGGATTCATGGTATGAATTGCCGGAATTAATTTTATTTTACTGTGCCATGGGGGTGCCGGCGTTCCAACAGTGGTATCAGAGCCACTTATGTGATACGAACTCGGGTTTAAATATTTGGGTGATGCAATTGTATAAGATGCATGCTTTAATTTTATTGTGTTTTTGATTGTTTAAATTGTTTAAGCATAACCTGATAAATGTTCCTTTCGATAATTGATTAAATGTTAATCATGGTGTTGTGGCCTATTCAATTTTATGTTATTACTGTTAACTATTAACAAATCTGTAATGATGCGACGGTGGTATTTACAGTTTCCAGTAAGAGTTAACTGGCTAATGGAACAAGGGTTGTTCCGATATGAAACCTCAAGGATTAAAATCCTGAAAACATGATTTTGTTGATAAAAGTTACCAAATCGTGAGGTTTCATTTGACTGGAGTATGCGGTTCGTACCGCGGGGGCTCTGCCCCCGCACCCCTGGTCCATACTGCGGGGGCTCCGCACCCCCAGCTTCTACCGTGACATTCCCTCTCATATTTTGGGAATGGGGATCTGAGGACGGCTCCGGCCGTAGGCCTTCGGCCTACTTCCTCCGACCGCCTCAGACCCCATCTTTTTATTACAGTATGTTTTGTTAATAAAAGAAATTTATAAACTTGATGGGCCACAAAAGGTTGAAAGGATATTTTATAATTCACCTTAGCAAAAGCGTTGAATTATGTATGCTATTTTTTACATGCACGATGTTTGAAAATGCATAGTTATAGCCCGATGACCCATTTGATAAAAGGTTGTAATTTTATATATATAAATACGGCCTATGTGTCGTGCCTTACTACTATTCTCTTGTATTTCTCTTCTCATCTTACTCCCTCGTATGTAAAACGAGTTTCTGCATATTGTAATTTGCAAGAGTTGCTGTGGGCTAGACGAGAAGGAAGTTGGGACATCTATTGTGGATTGATAGCTTGTGAAACGGCTTACACCTTTAGGTTTCCTCTTGGTTCTCCCATTGGCTTGGGTTGAATCACCTTAGTTTATGGGCTATAACTATTGCATTTATTTATTGCTTTATTTATTCATGTATGAGAAGCTATGGATGTCTAAAGCATGCCAATTTTTATATATTAAAATTTGATAATAATAAACCCCATTAATTGTTGAGATCAATTAAAAGACTAAATGGACTAAAGTAGACCATAATTGGTGAGATGGAACAACCTTAATAAAATCCCTCTATTAAAATATTAAGTCAACATGGCCTTCCAATTTTGCCCTCGTTAAGGCCTCGATCAATACTATGTAGGTTCTGCCAAAGCGAAGTACTAGTATTTATCTTGGTTAAACGCGAAGAATAAACAAGTGATATATTTGGTTAAAAATTGGTTAATGACTTAACTAGGTTACTCTAATAGGATTAGAAACCTAGAGGCAAGTAAATTGGATAAATCATAAGATGATTAGAACGAGAGTTGTTCACCAAATATTAGGAGTTACATATGATGTAATTAGCAAATGTTGCTTACCTAAATAACCATAGTCTTAAGAGTAAAGCCAAAGCTGACTTAAGAGGAGGTGAAATATGGATCCTTAACCCACTAGAAATACTTTTGAGAAAATTTTTCAGAAATTAATATATGAGTGTTATTAATTTTGAAATAAAATAGTGGGAACATCATTTAATAAAGTCTTTTTAATGATTGATATAAAATTGGTAAATTTACTCACACGCATATTTAATTGTTGTAGATATATTATGGCTACAAACACTAGCACACTCTTATTGCGATCGGTCCTTGAGAAGGACAAATTGAATGGTTTGAATTTTCTTGACTGGTTCCGTAACTTGAGGATTGTCCTCAAACAAGAACGGAAATTATATGTCATTGAACAACCACTTCCTAATGAACCACCCGCTAATGCCTCGAGGACTGATAAAGATGCTTACAAGAAGTATCTCGATGACATGGTAGATGTTGGATGTCTTATGCTTGCCACTATGAATCTTGAGCTTCAGAAGCAACATGAGGACATGGTTGCTTATGATATGATCAGGCACCTGAAAGAACTTTATCAGGGGCAAGCACGGTAAGAGAGGTTCGATATCTCTAAGGCCCTATTCTAATGTAAGTTGGCTGAAGGAAGCCCAGTAGGACCTCATGTCCTTAAGATGATTGGCTATATTGAAAGCCCGTCTAAGCTAGGGTTTCCATTGAGCCAAGAGTTGGCAACTGATGTTATTCTACAATCGTTGCGATTACTCTGACAGTTTGTCCTCAATTTCAATATGAATGAAATTGACAAGACTCTGCCACAGTTGCTCAGTATGTTACGAACTGCTGAAGGCAACATGAAAAAGGTTGGACCCAAGCCCATACTGATGGTCCGTAATAACAAGGGCAAGGGAAATGCCAAAGTTCAAACAAAGCCCAAGGGCAAAGGTAAGCCTAAGCTTGGAAAAGGAAAGGTGCCTTTGAAACCTAAAGCGCGGGTGTCTAAGGAAGGAAAGCGCTTTCATTGTGGTGTATTTGGACATTGGAAAGCAGAAGCGCCTATCTATCTTGAGGAAGTCAAGAAAGCTAAAGCAAGTGGAACGTCTACTTCAGATATTTATGTTATTGGTATTAATTTATCAACTACTACTTCTTGGGTATTAGATCTGGTTGTGGTTCTCATATTTGTACTTCATGCGGGGACTACAAAGGAGTAGGACTTTGGCTAGAGGAGATGTGGACCTGCGAGTTGGAAATGGAGCAAAAGTTGCTGCATTAGCTGTGGGAACATATACTTTATCTTTGCCTAGTGGACTTGATTTATGTTTAAAGGATTGTTATTTTGTGCCCAGTTTGACTAAAAACATTATTTCAATTTCTTGTTTAGACAAAATTGGTTTTGAGATAATTATTCAGAATAATTGTTGTTCCTTTTATCTCAATAATGTTTTCTATGGTTCGGCACAATTGATTAATGGCCTCTATATTTTAGATCAAAGGAATCCCATTTACAACATAAATACTAAAAGATCTAAAATAAATGACTCAAATCAAACTTATCTTTGGCATTGTCGTTTGGGCCATTTAAGTGAGAAACGCATATCCAAACTCCATAAAGATGGTCTCTTGAATTCATTTGTTTTTGAACAATTTGAAGTATGTGAATCTTTCTTATTGGGAAAAATGACTAAATCTCCTTTTACTGGTAAAAGTGGACGAGCTAGTGATTTATTGGGCCTAATACATTCTAATGTATGTGGACCAATAAATACATAGGCCAGAGGTGGATTTCACTACTTCATTACTTTCACTGATGATTTTAGTAGATATGGGTATGTTTATCTCATGCGCCATAAGTCTGAGTCCCTTGAAAAGTTCAAGGAATTAAAATATGAAGTACAAAATCAACTAGGCAAAACTATCAAGTCACTTCGATCTGATCGAGGTGGAGAGTATTTGAGCCTAGAGTTTGATGATCTTTTGAAGGAATGTGGGATTGTCTCACAACTTACTCCTCTTGGTACTCCTCAATGGAATGAAGTATCTGAGAGAAGAAATTGAACTTTGTTAGACATGGTTTGATCCATGATGAGTCATGCTGATCTACCGACTTCCTTTTGGGGACATGCACTTGAGATAGCTGCTTTTACACTAAATCGTGTTCCATCTAAATCGGTTCAAAAGACGCCATATGAGATGTGGACTGGGAAACGTCCCAGTATGTCTTTTATGAAAATTTAGGGTTGTGAAGCTTATGTTAAACGTCAGACGTCTACTAAGCTTGAACCCAAATCTGAAAGGTGTATTTTTGTGGGGTATCCAAAAGAAACCAAAGGATATTATTTCTTTAATCCCACTGAGAACAAAACGTTTGTTGCTCGGACTGGTGTCTTCCTAGAGAGAGAATTTTCTTCTAGAAAAGGAAGTGGGAGAAAGATTGAACTTGAAGAAATTCGAGAATCACAAGATACCACTGAACCAGAGATTGAACAATAGCAAATTCCACAAGAAATTGAGGAACAAACAACTGCTGTAGAAACACAACCACCACGCAGATCTTTAAGAGAACGCCATGCACCTGAGAGATATGGATTTCTCATTACAACACATGGTGACGTTCTTATTATAGATCAAGATGAGCCTAGGACTTATCAAGAAGCGGTGACGAGCCCAGACTTTGAGAAATGGCTTGAGGCCATGAGATCTGAGATGGATTCCATGTATGAAAACCAAGTATGGACTTTGATTGACCCACCCGAAGGGGTTAAACCTATAGGGTGCAAATGGGTTTTCAAAAAGAAAACTGACATGGATGGTAATGTACAAACATACAAAGGGCGATTAGTCGTTAAAGGTTTTCGCCAAATTCATGGTGTTGACTATGATGAAAACTTTTCTCCTGTAGCTATGTTTAAATCCATCAGGATCTTGCTCGCCATAGCTGCATTTCATGATTATGAAATCTGGCAGATTGATGTCAAAACAGCTTTCCTTAACGGGAAACTTGAAGAGGATGTGTACATGACACAACCTGAAGGTTTTGTCAATCCAAAGGATGCTAGAAAGATATGTAAGCTACAAAGATCCATTTGTGGATTAAAGCAAGCTTCTCGAAGTTGGAATCTTTGTTTTAACGATGCAATCAAAGAGTTTGGTTTTATCAAAAATGAAGATGAACCATGTGTTTACAAGAAAGTTAGTGGGAGCACTATCACATTCTTGGTACTGTATGTGGATGACATACTTATTATGGGAAATGACATACCTACCTTGCAATCTATTAAGACTTGGTTGGGAAGTTGTTTTTCTATGAAGGACTTGGGCGAAGCCACTTACATCTTAGGAGTCAAGATCTATAGAGATAGATCAAGACGACTACTAGGTCTAAGACAAAGTACATACATAGATAAAGTACTGAAAATGTTCAGTATGGAAGAATCTAAAAGAGGATTCCTACCTATGAGACATGGTATTTCACTCTCGAAGGAAAAGTGTCCTTCAACTCCACAAGAGAGAGAACACATGAGTAAAATTCCATATGCTTCCGCTATTTGATCTATCATGTATGCCATGTTATGTACTCGTCCAGATGTCTCATATGCCTTAAGTATGACGAGCAGGTACCAAGTAGATCCCGGTGAAGGTCACTGGACCATAGTCAAGAATATCCTTAAGTACTTAAGAAGAACTAAGGATACGTTCCTAATATATGGAGGTGAGGAAGAGTTAAGTGTAAAAGGTTACACTGGTGCCAGCTTCCAAACCGACAAGGACGATTCTCGATCGCAATCAGGTTTTGTGTTTTGCCTTAATGGTGGTGCTGTGAGCTTGAAGAGTTCAAAGCAAAGTACAGTAGCCGATTCTACAACAGAGACTGAGTATATTGCAGCCAGTGAGGCAGCAAAAGAAATAGTTTGGATCAAGAAGTTTATTACCGGACTAGGGGTTGTACCTAGCATATCAGATGCTATAGAACTCCGATGTGATAACAATGGAGCTATTGCACAAGCTAAAGAACCCAGATCTCACTAGCGATCCAAACACATACTTAGGCGCTACCATCTTATTCGAGAGATTATCGATCAATGGGATGTAGAGATATGCAGAGTACCTACAGATAATAACATTACTGATCCCCTGACCAAGCCTATGACATAGCAGAAGCATGATCGTCACACTAAGTCACTTGGTATTAGATATATGAGTGATTGGTCTTAGTGCTAGTGGGAGATTGTAAGAGTATGCCCAATGATTAATCATGAGATGGTTGTAATAACATACTTGATTTACCATGTTTATTAATATAAAGCGTTGTCATTATTATTTGATTTTTCTTTCTATGTGTACAAATAAACATTTTATAATAATGTCCCGAGAATAATATGATTATTCTTAAAAGATCCTTAGTCAAGTATTATTGTTGACTAGGACAACAATAATGCATTAAGACTAATTTTATAATATTGTCCTGAGAATAATATGATTATTCTTAAAAGATCCTTAGTCAAGTATTATTGTTGACTAGGACAACAATAATGCATTAAGACTAACATGTAGTTGATTGATGATAAAGAGTTGTCATTGATTTGGAGTATCAAAATCAATGCATGAATATGTGTGTTAGAGAACAACATATTGGATTGACCCGCTATGAGTATGTTTCTTGGATTATTATGTAATTGTCACAACATCACTCATAGTGATTAATATATATATATGATCCTCAAGCTTGAGATCATCATTATCCCAACATCGTGAGTTGTATATTTTGATCTGATCAAACGCATAACCGTAACAGTTGTTGTTCTATAAAGGCTGATGTTGGATAGACCACAATCTATGTAGAGGATATGGTTGACCAATATAGGATAAGTCCCTCCTACATAATAGGAGTAATATCTTAGGCCACTTGATTGAGTGAGACTAGAAATGCATGGCCATGCTCAAATAAGTTGATATGAGATGTCATACTAATTTGTATATCATAGTCTCACGCAAGATATCAAGAAACATGGGATGGACTATGCAAGTGTGACTATCCCATGACTTCTATCCGTTCAGAGATAAAGGACTTAAGGATTAATGCATGAAAGGTTAATCACAAAAAGGTTATGTCGAATCATGACTTCTTGTAGCTTAGGTAGCAATGATGCATTGCTAGATGCCACTCATTGTTTGTAACATTAGAATTGTTCTAGTATATACTCGCTAACGTTGCAAGAACCTGCTGTGGTCACACCTATGGTTGAAATGAACGGAATAAAACATAGTTGGTATTGTGTTTGGTTGTCACATGAATTAAATTAATTAAAGAATTAATTTAATTGGGCAATCAAATATTGAACATATTATATGTACAAGGATGTTGTACACATAATGACAACATAGTTCTATTAATATATGAATTTGATTCGTATATAAATTTAAATAAATATAGTTCACCGAAATCCTTGTTATAATTAATGTAATTATAATTTTCGGATATAATTAATGTAATTATAATTTTCGGTTAAAAACTTTATTGTATTTATTTAATTTTATGGTACATTCAAGAGATACAAATTATAAAAGGTATTAAAAAGATAAAAAGCTTAAGAGAAACCCTAAGAGATTGTTTTGTGAGGTCTAGCAGCCGTCAAGCAAATAAACCTCCAAAATAGTTTTGGAGATTTATTCCGTTCATAGTTAAACCGGGTGGATTACTTAGAGGCCGACATTGGAAAAGGTTGCGGCTTGGTTCGACAGTAGATCAAAACTCTTGTTGCCAAGGTGACACTGTCTACTCAGATTGAAGTTTCGGTAATTTCGAAACCTTTATTTCACCTCGATTCATTCCTCACACATGGATTCATGGTTTGGATCACCGGAATTAATTTTATTTTGCTGCGCCATGGGGGTGCCGGCGTTCCAACAAATGCAAACTAGCTTCTGACGAGAAGACCTAAGTAAGAGACAAGAGGGAATAAAGAGATTCAGTCGAGTTGTCTTGGAATATTATTCTCCACTCGATTCTTTCTTAATGCTTTATAAATGCTGGTGATTATTCTCTATTTTCTATTTGTATGGAAGTACACATGAATTCTTGATTAAAACTTATCTTATTCAATCTTGCTTTTATTTTTTAATCTTGGGGTTTGAATGTTTTTTTAACACGGAAGTGTTATTGCAGTCACTAACACTGGAAAGTGCGGTGACAGTTTGAGCCAACAAGCATTACAACGAAAGTTGAGTGAGGATTAGAGGAATTTAGTCCACATGTTCTTAATAGTGTCGTATTGTCATCATCGAAAGGTGAAGTTAGTATGCATGTTTAAGTCTCGGATTAAATAGAGGAGTGACGTTGGGTAAGATATACACTAAACTTTATTGCTTTGAAAATCACCTATTTTTTTATACCTTGTGAGCACTTAGTATTCTGCTAAAGATTCATGTTGGGAATCCCAGTTTATCATTATCATATTTTATTTTATTGTTTTCAAGTTATTGCATCAACAACTATTCTCACAATTTATCTCGTTTCCATCTAGTTGTTGCACCGACATTAATACACAAAAGACTACCATCCCTATGGGATCGATATCCGACAGACTCACATCTGTCTACTATACTTGCATCAACAGTGTACGCTTGCAAATTATTACTATGACGTTATACAGCCGATCAAGTTTTTGGCTTCATTGCCGAGGATGGCGTTTGTTTGATGTTTGTTTTTGTTTTTGTGTGTTTTTGCACTTTATTTTCCTTATCTAATATTTAGTATTCACTAACTGGTTTTTCTTTGTTGCTAACTCTTTAACTTCAATTTAGGTGTTTTATGACCCGAAGTAATTCAGATTTTCTTGCCGCTTTTGATCCAAAAATTAAAAGGATTGTCTGAAGTAGACTTCGAGAACAAAGAAATATGGCTTTACTAGGGAACAATGCAGCCATACCCTCGATACAACATCAAAATGTCAATAACCTATTGTTGCCGCAAGATGCTCGCATACAAAATAGGACTATACGAGATTTTATGGTACCTGTCTTGGATGATTTACAACCAGGAGTTGTTAGGCCAACAATCCAAGCTGAGAATTTTGAACTTAAGCCAGTAATGTTTCAAATGTTGAATTCTAATGGACAATATGTTGGACTACCACATGAAGATGCGAGAGAACATCTTAAATCCTTTTTATTGATCTGTGCTTCCTTTAGTCAACAAGGCATTCCTGGCGATGCCTTGAAGAGGCAATTATTTCCTTATTCTCTACAAGGAAGAGCCTGTACTTGGTTTTTTGGACTACCTGCCAGACCAATTACTTTTTGGGATACACTAGGAACACAATTTGTTTTACGATTTAACCCACCGACAATGAATGCTCATCTTCCAAATGATATTACTGCTTATCATCAGTTGGATGATGAGAATCTTCACACCACATGGGAACGTTATAAATCTTTACTTCGACGTGCACGACATTCAACCAGAAACACAAATTGAGATTTTTTTATAATGGATTGAATTCACATACAAGGAATCTTGTCGAGGCATCAACCAATGGACCTTTGCTGGATTTTACTTATAATGATGATGTGAGAATTCTTGAGAGAATTGCTCAGAATGACTATCAATACCATATCTCTAGAGCTGCAAAAGCAAAAACTACTCCATGAGTTATTGAATTGGATGCAATAACCGCACTACCGCACTAGCTACTCAAGTTTCTTCTCTCACAAACATGATTAAAAATATGCAAGGGACTAGTAGAGTTGCACCTATACAAGTCGCTCAGCAAGTTGATGTTCCTACTTTTTGTTGTAAGATTTGTAGTGACAACCATAGCTATGAAGATTGTCCAGAACATGCAGAGAATACCTTTTATATTAGTAACATCCACAACAATTCTTATGGTAACTCTTACAACAACTCTGCACGCAACCAATAGTTTTGGGGAACTCAGAATGCTGGACAAAATGATGCGACATTCAGATATGGGAATACATCTACTCAAGGCAATTGTAATCCCAGGTAAGGGAATTACAACCAACAACAGCAGAACTACAATCAGCACACTCAGATGCATCCACAACAAGTATAGACACATCCACACCAAAATTCGATGCACACTCTTCAATACCAAATCAGCATGTTCATGGACATCGACAGCAACCGTACACACAAGTTTCTACTTCTGACCTGTTAGCAACTCTTGAGGTGTTAATGAAGGATCATATTACTCGTACGGAAGCTATCATACAAGGGAATTCATCTTCCATTTGAGCATTAGAGGGAAAATTAGGAAAACTTGCTTCAAAATCTGAATACTCGACCACCAGGCTTATTACCTAGTGACACAGAAAATCCTAGTCCAAGGGAAAAAGATCATTGTAAGGCTATCACTCTTAGGATTGGTAAACAAACTGGCGAACCCTTTCTAGACTCTACTGTAGCACCTCAAGATATGGATGGAGTGATCACTAGTGAGAAGGTTGAATCTAAAGAGTTTGTCGATGCATCTGAAAAAGAAGTTCCACAAATTGTCACTCACATGCCTAATGTCCGACCTTTGAAACTGTCACCGCAATCAAAGATGTCGGTGCAAGCAGATATATCTCTACCTTTACTGTAACAGCCCGAATTAGGGCCTAGTCGAAATAGTGGTGCGAGACCACAAATCTGAGTTAGTAAAATTGATTTTTTAATGTTTAAGAGATGTTTGCATGATAGTATGAAAGTTCTATGTAGAAATTTTGTGAAAATTTCTATTAAAGGGTTCATTAGGACTAAATTGCAAAAGTTGCAAAATATGAGATTCTAGAAGCTTTTTGTATAAAATAGATTTGGATTATTAATTAGAAGTCCTTAGATAGCAATTTGCCCAAATTATAATTTTTGGACAAAAATGGACATGAGTTAGTAAATTGTGAATTTTTAAAGAGAAGGGCATTTTGGTCATTTATCAATTAAATGATTAAAATGGGAAAAGATGATAAAAATCTTATTCATCTTCTTCTTCCTTGTGTCGAAAATTTGAGAGACTCCATAGCTAGGGTTCTTCAATTTTTGAAGCTTGCTAGTAAGTGCATCCTAGCCCCGTTTTTAATATTCTTCGTATTTTTGGAGTCCTCGTATTATGAATTAGCTATTTATAGCTATAAGTTGAGCTAGAATTCATGTTCACAAATCTACCCATGTATGACATGCTTGTAAAATTATGTTTCATGAAAGATTATGAGAGTTTGATGTTAGATAAACATCTTTTCCTAAATGAATTTCATGAAAAATGCTAGTAAGGACTAGTTTGTAAAAGTTGTGAAATTTGTCATACATGATAGAAATAGTGATAATTGATTGTTGCTATAGTTAAGAGAATGAATCAGCTAAGCATGAAGTTCACGAAAGTTGAATAAAAACCACTTTACGAGCCTTGGGGCATAAGTGTAATTATGAGAAAGTTTAAGGGCAAAATGGTAATTTTGCCGAAGTATGAGTTAAGAGCAATTTAGTCAATGTGTGTATTAAATGAGCTAAATTATTATTATAGATCAAGAAAAATGAAGCCCAGATCGAAACCGAGGCAAGAATAAAGTCGAGGACTAATTGCATGAGTATGTTAAGTATATATATATGCGTTGTTATATGAATTACATGCAAACTTACTAAGCGAAATGCTTACGTCTTTAATTCTTTCTTTCCATGTAGTCCCGCCAAGCTAATCTCGTGGATCATCGTCATCGGAGCTCGGAGCACACTATCAATCGCTATTTTGGTATAGCCAAGTTGTTTATATTGAGTATGGCATGTATATGAAGCATTTCACTTTGAGTTATGTTTTAAAATTAGCCAAAGTGTTGGCTATCAAGCTTAGTATTCTTTTTGTATATGGCCAAAGAGATAGGTCATGAATGATTAAGTATGTTTGTTTTTATTTATCAATGAAGTATGCATCCTTGTTCATGTTAGATGTAATACTTGAGTTATTGAATTGAGTATTGGATTGATCTTGATCTCAGGGTGGCAATTGGCTTGGAAAATAGCCTCTAGGTGCCCACACGGATAGACACACGGGCGTGTGTCTAGGCCTTGTGTCCCCTGCACATTAGTGTTTTAAGTCAGTATAGACCACGGGCTAATCATACGGCCGTATGTTTAGGCCATGCGTGACACACGGTTAGCACATAGGCGTGTGCCCTGTCCGTGTGAAGTCTGCACCTTACACTTGTAATTTGAATTGCCACACGGCTGAAGTACACGGGCGTGTGTATGGACCGTGTGGATAAGTCAGAATGCCAAAGTTTAGCACACGGGCGAAAGCCACGGGCGTGTCAAGGACGTGTGAAATTAGTCAGTGTCGACCACGGGTGGAAGACACGGGCATGTCTTAGGGGTACACGGGCGTGTCCTAAGTCACATGGGCGTGTGACCCCTGTTTCGAGGAAAAGTTCCCGATTGAGTTTCGAAAGTTTCCGGGTGGGTGTTTAAGGCCTCGTAGGCCCACAAAACGTATGTTTTGATTAAGAAAGAGAAGTTTCTATTTCGAAACAAAATTTTACAGCCCGTAAGTACATGTTTACTGAAGTTCAAGTTTGGTAATTTCTCGTATCCAGTCTCAGTCTAGGACTTGGGTATGGGGTGTTACATTTACCCTTCCCACAAGATTCAGGAAGAATAAGCATGACAAGCAGTATCAACAGTTCTTGGACACACTGAAGCAACTGCAGATCAACATTCCTTTAGTAGATGCTCTGGTACAAATTCCGAGTTATGGGAAATTTATGAAAGACCTCATGTCCAAGAAGAAGAAGCTCTCTGATATTGAAACTATTGCACTCACAGAAGGCTGCAGTGCTATTTTGACAAACAAGTAGCCCCCTAAATTGAAATATCCTGGGAGCTTTACCATCCCATGTTCAATTGACAATCATTATTTGGGTAAGGCTTTATGCAACTTGGGTGCTAGCATTAATCTAATGCCACTATCTACTTTCAGAAAGATAGGAACTGGTCACGTGAAATCTACTGTAGTGACATTACAACTAGCCGATCAATCATTGGCTCAACCTGAAGGGCAAATAAAAGACGTCTTAGTTCGTGTGAATAAATCTATTTTTCCTGCTGATTTTATTATACTTGACTGCGAGGCAGACAATGAGGTTCCCTTAATCCTAGGACGACCATTTTTAGCCACCGGCCAAACTCTTATTAATTTTTATAAAGGTGAACTAACCATGCGACTTAATGATGAGCAAGTCACCTTCAGTGTTTTTGAATCTATTCAATGCAAGGACAAAGAAGAATGTCATACTGTTGATGTGTTAGATGATCTAATTGAGGAAGAGTTCAATGACCAAAGCACAATACTTTCTAAAGAGATTGCAGTGACATCTGATGCCGAATCCTTAGACGATTGTGACAGTATGGTTGAAGCTAATAATCTTGAACTCAAGCATGGATGGCAGATTGAATCCTTAGACCTAGCCAACAGAACAACCCCAATTTTCAAGCCATCTATTGAAGAAGCTCCTACTTTGGAATTGAAACCACTACCTCCTCATATTAAATATGTCATTCTAGGTGACTAAAATACTTTCCCAATTATTGTCTCAGCAACACTGGATGTAACTCAAGAAGAGAAATTGGTCCATATTCTCAAGCAATACAAACGAGATATTGCTTGGAGTATTGCTGATATTCAAGGTATTAGTCCTTCTTTTTGCATGCACAATATCAAGTTGGAAGATGAAGGCAAGCAATTGATTGAACGGAAAAGAAGATTAAACGAAAAGATGAAAGTTGTCAAGAAAGAAATCATAAAATGGCTTGATGCTGGAATTATTTACCTGATTTCTGATAGCAATTGGGTAAGTTCAGTGCAATGCGTGCCTAAAAAGAAAGGCATCACTGTGGTTCACAACGATAAGGATGAATTAATTCCTACACGTATTCTCACGAGATGCCGAGTTTGTATGGATTATCAAAAATTGAATGCGGCCACAAAAAAGGATCACTTCCTGCTTCTTTTCATTGACCAAATGCTGGATCGGCTTGCTGGAAAGTCCTATTATTTCTTTTTAGATGGCTATTCTGGGTACAATCAAATTGCTATTGCACCGGAGGATTAGGAGAAAACAAACTTCACCTGCCCCTTTGGTACTTTCGTTTTATGTCGTATGCCTTTCGGTCTTTGTAACGCACCAGCCACAATTCAAAGGTGCATGATGGCAATATTCTCAGATATGATCGAAGACTCTTTAGAGGTTTTTATGGATGATTTCTCAGTCTATGGGAATGATTTTGATCATTACGCTGACAATTTGGATAAAGTACTGAAGCGATGTGATGACACACATATTATCCTGAATTAGGAAAAATGTCATTTCATGGCAACTAAAGGCATTGTGTTAGGACATCGCATCTCTAGTTAAGGCATTCAAAAAGATAAAGCTAAGGTGGAAATCATTGAGAAATTACCTCCACCAACAAACGTAAAAGGTATTCGCAGTTTTCTTGGACATGCGGGGCTTTACCGAAGGTTTATTAGATATTTTTCGAAAATTGCAAGCCCTTATGCTAATTGCTGGAACAGAACAAAAATTTCCTCTTTGACGATGCATGTCTAGATGCCTTTATTCAGTTAAAAAAGAAGCTAGTAAATGCACCCATTATCATTACACGTGATTGGTCTCAACCTTTTAAAGTTATGTGCAATGCAAGCGAATTTGCTGTGGGTGCGATTCTAGAATAAAGAAAAGGAAAAATTGTAACACCCCTAACCTGTAACCGACACCGGACTAGGGTTAAGAGCATTACCAGACAGATTGGAAACTTACATAATATTTCATACATTACATTTCATTATTAACAATCATAGTGTCCCTTAAATGAGTCATTAAGACCCAAAGCATGCATATAAACCGAGTTGGGACTAAACTGAAACACATATGAAATTTCATGAAAAATTAAAAACTTTTCTAACATTCAGGGGAGACACGCCCGTGGTAGGAGACCGTGTACCCTCCACGGCTTCTAGACACCCCCGTGTGTCCCTCCGTGTCTATATACTGACTATATCAACACGGTCACTACGCACACCCGTGTGCCATGACCGTGTGCTACCAGACCATATACTGACTTTTCCAACATGGCCACCAAGCACGCCCGTGTGCCATGACCGTGTGCTCTTAGCTAGCTACTGACTTGCATAACACGGCCAGCTGACACGCCCATGTCGAGGCCGTGTGCTATTTAAGCTACATTCTGCCAATTCACCCAAGGTCTTAGGCACGCCCGTGTGCCACAACCGTGTGACATTATAGGCCATTTACAAGGCCAAAATGCCACCCAAAAAGGGTCATACCTACAAGCAACATTATCCATCTCATATCATACATATATAGCAACCAAAAACAATCTAAATTGACCATTCAATTTACACATTCAATACCTATTTCATTCATGACAACTTTCAAGACAAAACATATACATAACTAAAGCATATTTCATTCATTTGCATACCGAAAAACTTGACCATTTCATGAGCATCAATCCATACCAAAACAATCACACATACCACATTCATCAAGGCATAATATGACCCAACAATTAGTCACATCACATGACTAAGTTTATACATCAACTAGATCATATACTAGCCTATACATGCCATGTCTAGCCCATAAACATTTCCAAAATCTACCAAAAAGAGTTTAGTGGTGTGATGACGATCCTTGACGGTCCCGAGCCTTCAGTAGCTTTGACGACCTATAAAACAGAGAAAACATACACAGAGTAAGCTTTCCAAAAGCTTAGTAAGTCATATACAAATAAACTTGAAATGGAAGGCATATAAGCAAATAAATACATTGGCACATATCAATCACTTGGCAAACTCTCACTTATTTACTTTGGTTCATACAATTTTAACCACATTAACCATTTTCACCATTCAAAAATCATATAAACATATAGCTCATCTAGCCAAAACAATTCTTATCATATCATAAATTCCATATACAACTCATCATAGTAAGATCACTTAGATGCTTACCTTATATACACAAATAGTGTATAATCAACGTACCTGAATCGGATTTAATATCACCTAATTGTTCATAGCTCGGATTTGTAATTCGTATCACAAACTTGCCCGTTGAACCACTAAAAATTTAGTAGGATGCTCAGAAAACCCGGAATAGTCGTACAATGCCAACGTCCCAGACGAGGTCTTACATGCACTCGGATATCGATGCCACTATCCCAAACAGGGTCTTACACGAATCAATACGATGCCGATGTCCCAGACATGGTCTTACACATAAAGCTCATATCGATGCCAACGTCCCATATGTGGTCTTACTCATAAAGCTCGTATCATTGCCTTCGTCCCAAATAAGGTCTTACACGAAATCTCAAACCAACGCCAACGTCCCAGACGTGGTCTTACATGATAAAACAGAACAGATACCTATGTCATGACATAGCTAATCCTATCGACTCCTAGGTTCACACGGGACTTCTCGGACTTAGTCACTATATCGAACTTTTCTTGGAATTTATATGCAGAACTTCTCATAGGCATTCATTACCAACATTAATCATATGAACAATTATAATTACATACATATACATTTATTTGCATAGTGACTTACCTCGGATTCGGTTTATCATAATGAAAACGGTTACTCGGTTACTTTCTCTTTCCCGCGATCTAAATCCATTTTCCTCGACTCTTGATCTAAACATATTCAGAATTAACCCTTTTATTCAATAATTCATTCAATTCAATCCAAAGATATACATTTAGGGCTATTTGCAAATTAACCCTCACATTTGCACAATTTATCAATTTAGTCCATTTTTCTCAAAACATCAAATTCACAAAAATCAATTCATACACATGCTTAGCCGAATGTCCATACATCTCATACAAGCCCATGTTTTTCATCAAATTTGCAATTTAGTCCCTCAAGTTACTATTTTCTCATTTTAGCCCTAATTAGCTAAATTCATCAAAAATTCAAGAACAAAGTATGTTCATCTAGCTCAAATCTTTCATTTAACACCATAAAACATCACAAAGCTCAACATATCATCAATGGCATATCATACAAACATCATCAATACACAAAATTGAGACATGGGCTTGATAGTAGACGAAGCAACGATTGCAAAAACGTAGAAATTATCAAAAACGGATCGAAAACTAACCTTGAATTAGACCAAAACTATGACTGAACCCTTGCCTATGTTTTTCTTTTCTTTATTTGCTTATTTCGGCTAACAAATGATGATAATGTGGTCATTTTCATGTTTTTATTTATCTTATAATCATTTCATACATAAAAGACATTTTTAACCTTTAATCTAATATTTTAAAACATATAATTCAAGGTCATTTATGACCTTAGCTGTCCACTAACTATGATAGTGGCTTAATTGCCACATGAGTCCTTACTCTTAAGAAGACATAAAAAATAAGCATCATTTCATAAAACATGCAAATTTCTCTTTTAATGCAATTCAATCCTTTTGTCAAATTAAACACACAGACGGACAAATTAACTTACGAAAATTTAGTATATGCTTAATCACATATTAAAGACAGAAAATAATATTTAAATATTATTTAGACTCGGATTCATGGTCCCAAAACCACTATTCCGACTAGGATATAAACCAGACTGTTACAATTCTCCCCCCTTAAGGATTTTCATCCCCGAAAATCTTACCGTTAAACAGATTCGGATATTGCTGTTTCATTGAATCTTCCGGTTCCCACGTTGCCTCTTCAATTCCGTGCCGATTCCATAATACTTTCACTAACGGAATTTTCTTGTTTCTCAACTCTTTTACTTCACGAGCTAAGATACGGATCGGTTCCTCTTCATATGACATGTCAGATCGGATTTCAATTTCAGATGGAACAATTACATGTGACGGATCAGATCGATATCTACGGAGCATCGAGACATGAAACACATTGTGGATCTTTTCTAATTCAGAGGGCAATCTTAATCTGTATGCAACAGGCCCAACACGTTCAATGATCTCATACAGTCCGATGAACCTCGGACTTAATTTGCCTTTACGTTCGAATCGAAGCACTTTCTTTCACGGAGACACTTTCAGAAATACTTTGTCGCCAATATCAAATTCTATATCTTTTCGTTTCAAGTCTGCATACGACTTCTGACGATCAGATGCTGCTTTCAAACCATCTCGGATCAGTCTCACTTTCTGTTCTGAATCTTTTATCAAATCAACACCGTGTAGCTTATTTTCACTGAGTTCAGTCCAATACAGAGGGTACGACATTTACGTTCGTACAGAGCTTCATATGGTGCCATTCGGATACTCGACTGAAAACTATTATTATACTCAAATTCGATCAATGGCAGATACTATTCCCACGAACCATGAAACTCAAGTACACAGCATCTTAACATGTCTTCGAGAATCTGAATGATTCATTCAGACTGACCATCTGTTTGCGGATGAAAAGCTGTACTGAAGTGTAATTTCGTGCCCAAAGCTTCTTGCAGTTTCTTCCAGAATCTTGATGTAAACCTCGGATCTCTATCTGACACAATGGATAGTGGCACTCCGTGCAATCTAACAATCTCGGAAATATATAGCTCAGCTAATCTATCAAGTAAATAATCAGATCTTACCGAAATAAAATGGGCAGATTTCGTCAGTCGGTCAACTATGACCCAAATTGCATCTTTCTTTCTCGAAGTCTGAGGCAAACTAGAAACAAAGTCCATTGTTACTCTATCCCATTTCCATTCAGGAATCAGAATCGGCTGAAGCAACCCAGACGGAACTTGATGTTTGGCTTTTACTTGCTGACAGACTAAACATTTTGAAACAAAGTCAGAAATGTCTCATTTCATACCAGACCACCAATAGTGTCGTTTCAAATCCTGATACATCTTAGTACTTCCCGGATGAACAGATAGACGAGTATTATGTGCTTCACTCAAAATCAGCTGAATCAACTCCGGATTTCTCAGAACACAGATACGACCTCGAAATCTCAAACAATCATCAACAACTTGAAATTTGATTCGAATTCAAATCATCATCGAGCTCGTTTTGTTGTTAACTCATTATCGATTTTCGAGCATCACATATCTATTTGTATAAACAACGGTTTCATTCTTAATTCAGCCACCACGAACTATCATCGATAAATCTAATCGAGCATTCAAAGCACGTAGTGCAAACAATAATTTTCGACTCAATGCATCAGCAACTACATTTGCTTTACCCAGATGATAATCTATCACAAGCTCATAATCTTTTAACAACTCAAGCCATCTTCTCTGACGCGGGTTCAAATCTTTCTGAGTCATTAGATACTTCAGACTTTTATGATCTAAAAATATGTGACATTTCTCACCATACAAATAATGGCGCCAAATCTTAAGTGCAAACACAATCGTAGCTAACTCAAGGTCGTGCATCGGATAATTCTTTTCATGCGGCTTTAATTGTCTCGAAGCATAAGCTACGACTTTGCCTTCCTGCATCAAAACACATCCCAGCCCATTTAACGAAGCATCACTGTAAATCACAAACTCTTTGCCTGATTCTGGCTGTACTAACACTGGAGCTTCCGTTAACAGAGTTTTCAACTGATCAAAACTTTTTTGACATCTATCAGACCATTCAAATCTAACATCTTTCTGAAGTAATTTCGTCAACGGAGTAGCTACCACTGAAAATCCTTTCACAAATCGACGATAATAACCAGCTAGGCCCAAAAAGCTACGCACTTCAGACACGTTACTCGGAGGTTTCCAATCCAGAATAGTAGAAATCTTGCTCGGATCAACTCGAATTCCAAAAGCTGACACAATATGCCCCAGAAAACTAACCTCGTGTAACCAGAATTCAAATTTGCTAAATTTTGCATACAATTGCTTCTCTCTCAGAGTTTGCAACACAATCCTCAGATGCTCAGCGTGCTCAGTCTCATCACGCGAATAAATCAAAATGTCATCAATGAATACGACAACAAATCGATCTAGCTACGGTCTGAAAATTCTGTTCATCAGATCCATAAAAATAGCAGGAGTATTGGTTAGTCCAAATGGCATAACTAAAAACTCATAATGCCCATACCTCGTTCTGAAAGTAGTTTTTGGAATATCTGAATCCTTGACTCTCAACTGGTACTATCCCGATCTCAGATCAATCTTGGAAAATACAATAGCTCCTTTTAACTGATCAAATAAATCATCAATTCTGGGCAACGGATATTTGTTCTTAATAGTCACCTTGTTCAACTGACGGTAATCAATACACATCCTCATCGTGCCATCTTTCTTTTTCACAAACAGAACAGGAGCACCCCAAGGCGAGAAACTCGGTCTAGCAAACCCTCTATCGGTCAATTCTTGTAACTGCGACTTTAACTCCTTCAACTCTGTTGGTGCCATTCTATACGGAGCTATTGAAATAGGTGTAGTACCCGGCAACAACTCAATACCAAATTCAACTTCACGTATCGGACGTAAACTCGGAAATTCTTCCGGAAACACATCAGAATATTCACAGACAACAGGCACTGACTCAACTTTCTTTTCGGATACCTTTGAATCAATCACATAAGCAAAATATGCCTCATATCCCTTCTTCACATAACTCTGAGCTTTCAATACTGATATCATAGTAGGTAATCCATTCAAATCATTAGATTCAATTCGTACAATCTCATCATTTGAACATCTCAAATCAATAGTCTTTCTTTTACAGTTCACAACAGCATCATGCATAAACAGCCAATCCATACCCAAAATAATATCGAATTCATCGAATGGCAGAAGCATCAGATCAGCAGGAAAACAGATATCTCAAAAAATTAACGGACAGCTCTTGCATACTTTGTCAACCAGGACACTTTTACCTAAGGGGTTCGATACTTTTATAGTAAACTCGGTAGACTCTACAGGCAAAGTCTTGCTGAACACTAAATTCATGCATATATATGATTGCGTAGAACCAGGGTCTATCAAAGCAATCACAGAAGTATCATAAAGAGTAAAAGTACCCGTTATAACATCAAGTGATGAAGCTTCCTCGCGAGCTCGGATCGCATACGCTCTGGCAGGCGCTCTAGCTTCAGATCTGACAACATTGTCTCTTTTAGTTCTCTGACTACCACTGAAATTCTTTACATTCTTCGATGGTCTACCTCTCACAGGTGCAATATCATATCTCAGATTTTGAACAGTCTCTGGCTCAACAGGCTCAGGGCAATCACGAATAAAATGATCAAGCGATCCACATCTGAAGTAAGCTGTGTCGTTCAATCTACAGCTTCCCAGATGTCTTTTTCCACAATGTTTACATTCAGGTCTCTCAGTCCGGACATTACCAACACTGGCTACTGAAGTTGCTGGAGTTTTGGAACTCATTTGCGGTCTAGATTGATTTACTGTTCGAATATCTCACATTATCCCTAAATCTTTCTGAATGATTGAAATGATTTATTCTGAAATCTCTTTCTCATAACTCGAGTATCAGACTCAGCTTTTCTTTTATCTTTCCCGAGTGCCTCTGCTTTACAAGTTCGGTCAACGAGTACAACGAACTCTTTTATTTCTAAAATACCAACCAGCAAACAGATGTCTTCATTAAGTCCGTCTTCAAATCTTTTGCACATTATAGCTTCGGATGATACACATTCCCGATCATACTGACTCAATCTCACGAATTCTAGTTCATACTCAGAAACAGTCATCCTGCCCTGTTTAAGTTCCAAAAATTCCTTTCGTTTCTGATCAACGAATCTCTCACTGATATATTTCTTCCGGAACTCAATCTGAAAGAAGTCCCATGTAACTCGTTCTCTCGGAACAACAGAAATCAGAGTTTTCCACCATTGGTAAGCTGCATCTCGGAGTAATGATACAACACACTTTATGCATTCTTCCGAAGTGAGAGACATTTCGTCAAATACCCGGATAGTATTTTCAATCCAGAACTTGGCCTTTTCAGCATCCTCATCTTTAGTAGCCCGAAATTCTTCGGCCCCATACTTATGAATCTTGTCAACAAGAGGCTTATTCAACAGATTCGGATGTATATCTGGTGGCACAACTGTAGTCTGAGGGGGATTAACTTGGGGCGGGGGTTGCGAAACAATCGGGTTATTCTTTAAAAACTGAGTGTACCACTCACTCATCATTTGGAAGAAAGCTTGTTTAGCTTCTTCCCCTTGACCGCTGGTAGCCGGTCTCGGATCAGAGGGCGCTGTCCCTTGCGCGGGATCAGGTGCATTGCTTTCTACGTCGTCAGCTACGACTCTTTCGGGATCCATTACTATACATAAATCACATTTATAAGTCAGGATTCATCACACTATCGCAATTCAGAAATATGGCATGTATAGCTAGACTCTGACATGCTACGTTAGTCCAAGAATCGGTTAAATCGTAGCTCTGATACCAACTAAATGTAACACCCCTAACCCGTAACCGACACCAGACTAGGGTTAAGAGCATTACCAGATAGATCGAAAACTTACATAACATTTCATACATTGCATTTCATTATTAACAATCATAGTGTCCCTTAGATGAGTCATTAAGACCCAAAGCATGCATATAAACCGAGTTGGGACTAAACTGAAACACATATGAAATTTCATGAAAATTAAAAACTTTTCTAACATTCAGGGGAGACACGCCTGTGGTAGGAGACCGTGTACCCTCCACGGCTTCTAGACACCCCCGTGTGTCCCTCCGTGTCTATATACTGACTATATCAACACGGTCACTATGCACACCCGTGTGCCATGACCGTGTGCTACCAGACCATATACTGACTTTTCCAACACGGCCACCAAGCACGCTCGTGTGCCATGGCCGTGTGCTCTTAGCTAGCTACTGACTTGCATAACACGGCCACTTGACACGCCCATGTCGAGGCCGTGTGCTATTTAAGCTACATTCTGCCAATTCACCCACGGTCTTAGGCACGCCCGTGTCCCACAACCGTGTGACATTATAGGCCATTTACAAGGCCAAAATGCCACCCAAAAAGGGTCATACCTACAAGCATAATTATCCATCTCATATCATACATATATAGCAACCAAAAACAATCTAAATTGACCATTCAATTTACACATTCAATACCTATTTCATTCATGAAAACTTTCAAGACAAAACATATACATAACTAAAGCATATTTCATTCATTTGCATACCGAAAAACTTGACCATTTCATGAGCATCAATCCATACCAAAACAATCACACATACCACATTCATCAAGGCATAATATGACCCAACAATTAGTCACATCACATGACTAAGTTTATACATCAACTAGATCATATACTAGTCTATACATGCCATGTCTAGCCCATAAATATTACAAAAATCTACCAAAAAGAGTTTAGTGGTGTGATGACGATCCTTGACGGTCCCGAGCCTTCAGTAGCTTTGACGACCTATAAAATAGAGAAAACATACACAGAGTAAGCTTTCCAAAAGCTTAGTAAGTCATATACAAATAAACTTGAAATGGAAGGCATATAAGCAAATAAATACATTGGCACATATCAATCACTTGGCAAACTCTCACTTATTTACTTTGGTTTATACAATTTTAACAACATTAACCATTTTCACCATTCAAAAATCATATAAACATATAGCTCATCTAGCCAAAACAATTCTTATCATATCATAAATTCCATATACAACTCATCATAGTAAGATCACTTAGATGCTTACCTTATATACACAAATAGTGTATAATCAACGTACCTGAATCGGATTTAATATCACCTAATTGTTCATAGCTCGGATTTGTAATTCGTATCACAAACTTGCCCGTTGAACCACTAAAAATTTAGTAGGATACTCAGAAAACCCGGAATAGTCGTACAATGCCAACGTCCCAGACGAGGTCTTACATGCACTCGGATATCGATGCCACTGTCCCAAACAGGGTCTTACACGAATCAATACGATGTCGATGTCCCAGACATGGTCTTACACATAAAGCTCATATCGATGCCAACGTCCCAGATGTGGTCTTACTCATAAAGCTCGTACCGTTGCCTTCGTCCTAAATGAGGTCTTACACGAAATCTCAAACCAACGCCAACGTCCCAGACGTGGTCTTACATGATAAAACAGAATAGATACCTATGTCATGACATAGCTAATCCTATCGACTCCTAGGTTCACACAGGACTTCTCGGACTTAGTCACTATATCAAACTTTTCTCAGAATTTATATGCAGAACTTCTCATAGGCATTCATTACCAACATTAATCATATGAACAATTATAATTACATGCATATACATTTATTTGCATAGTGACTTACCTCGGATTCGGTTTATCAGAATGAAAACGGTTACTCGGTTACTTTCGCTTTCCCGGGATCTAAATCCGTTTTCCTCGACTCTTGATCTAAACATATTCAGAATTAACCCTTTTATTCAATAATTCATTCAATTCAATCCAAAGATATACATTTAGGGCTATTTGCAAATTAACCCTCACATTTG
The DNA here is from genome assembly GCA_025698515.1 of Gossypium sturtianum. Classification (NCBI taxonomy): domain Eukaryota; kingdom Viridiplantae; phylum Streptophyta; class Magnoliopsida; order Malvales; family Malvaceae; genus Gossypium; species Gossypium sturtianum. The sequence continues at coordinate 64,283,484 of CM046946.1, read as the reverse complement.
CACAATTTATCAATTTAGTCCATTTTTCTCAAAACATCAAATTCACAAAAATCAATTCATACACATGCTTAGCCGAATGTCCATACATCTCATACAAGCCCATGTTTTTCATCAAATTTGCAATTTAGTCCCTCAAGTTACTATTTTCTCATTTTAGCCCTAATTAGCTAAATTCATCAAAAATTCAAGAACAAAGTATGTTCATCTAGCTCAAATCTTTTATTTAACACCATAAAACATCACAAAGCTCAACATATCATCAATGGCATATCATACAAACATCATCAATACACAAATTTGAGACATGGGCTTGATAGTAGACGAAGCAACGATTGCAAAAACGTAGAAATTATCAAAAACGGATCGAAAACTAACCTTGAATTAGACCAAAACTATGACCGAACCCTTGCCTATGTTTTTCTTTTCTTTCTTTGCATATTTCGGCTAACAAAGGATGATAATGTGGCCATTTTCATGTTTTTATTTATCTTATAATCATTTCATACATAAAAGACATTTTTAACCTTTAATCAAATATATTAAAACACATAATTCAAGGTCATTTATGACCTTAGCCGTCCACTAACTATGATAGTGGCTTAATTGCCACATGAGTCCTTACTCTTAAGAAGACATAACAAATAAGCATCCTTTCATAAAACATGCAAATTTCTCTTTTAATGCAATTCAATCCTTTTGTCAAATTAAACACACAGACGGACAAATTAACTTACGGAAATTTAGTATATGCTTAATCACATATTAAAGACACAGAAAATAATATTAAAATATTATTTAAACTCAGATTCGTGGTCCTGAAACCACTGTTCCGACTAGGGTATAAACTGGACTGTTACAAAAATATTTCATGCCACCTATTATGCTAGCAAAACTCTTACAGAGGCTCAACCTCAATTATACGACTACAGAGAAAGAACTACTGGCTATAGTCTTTGCTTTCAAAAAGTTTCGTTCATATCTTGCCGGCGCAAAGGTTACTGTATTCACTGATCACTCGGTGTTGAAATATCTCTTTGCAAAAAAGGATGACAAACCAAGACTGATACGCTGGATATTACTGCTGCAAGAATTTGACATCAAGATAAAAGATCGTAAGGGTTCAAAGAATCAAGTTGCAGACCATCTGTCTCAATTGGAAGTTGGCAGCGAAGACGAAAACATACTTCAAATTGTCGACGAATTCCCAGATGAGAAGTTATTTGCTGTAAATGCAACTCTTTAGTATGCAGATTTTGTTAATTATCTAGTGTGTGGAAAACTCCTATTGGGTGTCACAGGCCATAAAAATGAAAGATTTCTTCGTGACATAGTGAAGTATCATTGGAACGAGCCGTATTTATTCAAGGTATGCAATGACAACATCATTCGACATTGTGTTCCAGAAGAGGGGATGCTTCTAATCCTACAGCATTGTCATAATGCTCCTTATAGAGGTCATTTCGGTGGTATGAGAATTGCGGCTAAAGTTCTCCAATTAGGATTCTACTGGCTGACATTATTCAAAGACGCCCACAATTTTGTGAATTAATGCGATAGGTGTCAGTGTACCGGTTCTATATCCCGACGCAATGAAATGTTGCAGCAGCCAATTATGGAGGTTGAATTATTCAATGTTTGGGGTGTGGATTTTATCGGACCGTTTTTTATCTCATTTGGAAATCTTTATATATTAGTAACTATTGACTACATCTCAAAGTTGGTGGAAACTGTTGCAGTCCCAAAGGATGATGCAAAGACAGTGCTAAATTTTTTTCACAAGCATATATTCACCTGCTTTGGCACACTAAAGGCATTCATTAGTGATCAGGGTACACACCTTCATTGCAACTAAATGGCGACCGCACTGAAGAGATATGGAGTTAATCATAGAATGAATACTACTTATCATCCGCAAACCAATGGACAAGCCGAAGTATCGAATTGAAAAATTAAGAACATTCTTGAGAAGGTTGTAAACCCTTCAAGGAAAGATTGGTGTTTTCGATTGGATGACGCTTTATGGGCATTACAGACAACATAAAAAACTCCATTAGGGATGTCGTCGTATCAATTGGTTTTTGGGAAAGTATGTCACTTGCCAGTTGAACTGGAACACAAAGCAATGTGGGCAATTAAGCAAGTGAACATGGACTATCAAGCGGCTGGAAAGAAAAGACTGTTGGATATCACTGAACTAGAGGAGATTAGGATAAATGCTTATGAAAACGCTGCAATTTACAAGGAAAATACCAAGCGATGGCATGAGAAGATTATTTTGCAGTGACAATTTATCGAGTGTCAACAGGTTTTATTATTCAATTCTCGACTCAAATTGGACCCAGGTAAATTGCGTTCACGTTGGTCTAGACCTTTTGAAGTTGTTGACATATTTCCTCATGGTGCAGTCACAATTCGAGATTTACGTGATGGACACCAGTTCAAAGTAAATGGACAGAGGTTGAAACACTATTTTGGCAACAGTGATCAAAAGCAGGCAGGGACCATTAAATTAGTCGAAAAGTTTACATTTTAATTAGTACTCTGTGATTTTAGTTTATTTTATTTATGTTTTGTTAATTTTTTTTCATTCCTTTTTGCAAAATAAATTAGGTACCTTTGTTGACGCATTAAAATTTTGCTGTCGATGCATTCCATAAGTCTGTACTACCATTTACATCTCATCAGAATTTAAGGAAATTTAGATTCCACCATTGGATCAAAATCACTCAGCCGTTTGATCCTTTTGAGCGGGCACAGTTTCTATTAGACACAACTCTTCCCGCCAGCCTTATATCTCTCCATAAAACAATACGCCTCTCCATCTTCCTCTTTCACTCACTATAAATCCTCTCCCACTGTACCGAATGTAATGTATTCAAGCAACCATTTTTATTTCTTTTCTCTTCTCAAGATCATATCTTTTTAACTTTAAATCGTTCTCACTCAACAAAAGATGGCAAAAACAAGAGGCTCAGTCAAGAAAGCTACCAAATCTGCTGGAGAACATGCATCATCTGCTACCACAGTTCGTGAATCAGAATCCTCTAGGCCAGTGCAGACAAAAGAGTTAGTAATATTTTTAAATAAAGTGGAAAGGGAACGATTTCAAGACAACATGTTGAAGCGAAACTTCCATCCCGAACAGGGCATTTCCCTTTCGCCACAACAAAACTTGGGTAAACTAGTCTACAATACCATCTCGAAGTTAAAATGGGAAACTTTTTGCACCCATCCTGGAAGCTACTCGCCTTCACTAGTACGTGAGTTTTATGCTAATCTATACGATCATGAATTAGAGTTCATTTTCGTTCGAAAAGGTCTAATATCATGGGACACTGAAAAAATCAACGAGCTGTACAACACCAAGGTCGATGTCGAAAAACACTCTGAGTTCATTAATGACATCACAGATGAAAAATGAGTCCTGTTGGTGAGAGACTTGTGTAGGGAGCAGTGTGGATGGGTTCCCATCAAAAGAATTATAGTATGCACCGTCACTTCCTAACACTGCAAGGAAAAATTTGGTTTCATTTTGTCAACTGCAAGCGAAAGCCCTCTACTCACAACAGCACAGTCACCCTCGACAGAATGTGTCTGATACATTCTATTGTCAAGGGCAGAAAAATTGATGTAGACGCAATACTTCACCAAGAAATTACTGACTGCACCGCAAGGCAGACTGGGATCTTGGTTTTCCCATCATTGGTGATTTTATTGTGCCAGTAAAGAGGAATTGTGCCCAGTGCTGGTGAGGAAGTCTTGGAAAATAAGGGCCCAATTAATGAAGCCTCTATAGAGCGAATGACTCGTGGCAAGGACACACCGATATTAAAGGAGGCAGAAACCAGCAAGACAAGAAAGGGCAAAGCTAAAGCTGACAGGAAAGGAACAAACCTAAATGCAGAGACATCATTATGGCGTAAACTGAAGGATGTCGAAAAGCTGGTAAATTCCATCAACAACAGGTAGATCAGGCTTGTCGCTACAGTAGAATATAAGGAGAAATCCCAAAATTTGTTTTATGCTTATACTAGAGCCTGGAACAGTTCTATTGTAGCCACATTAGGCCAACTGAGCCCATCCCCACTACCGAAATTCCCAGTGTTTCCACCAATCATTCAAAATTATGACCTCTCTTCCTCAGATAACGACTTAGAAGACCGAGATAGATCGGTGGCATCCCCACCCATTATGCAGGTCTCAGATAATGAGAAAGAAGAGGAATCTAGGGACATTGAAGAATGCCTGTGAAAGATTGATAGCTTGTTTGAGGGTGGTATTTTTGCTAATCAAGAAGACACTGATGTTGAAAAGGAAGTTGCTGTTGCAGAAGAGGAAGTTGTTGCTGAAGAATAAGAAGTTGCTAAAAATGAGAAAGGAAAAGAAGAAGAAGATTCTATTGAGAAGATTTTCACCGCACTCGAGTTTGTGGGTGCAAATATTGATAATTTGGAGCGAGCTGGAGCGAGACCGACTGAAGTTGCTGAGGTAACCAGTGAGGAGCAATGCAAATCATTAGCAATAATGGTCTACACTAGACCACTCCAGGTGGCCTCTCCTACACAGGAAGTAGTCGATAATGCTGGGGCAGAGCTGAGAACTGAGGAGCAATCCGAAGACCGTGCAAAGCCCAAAGAAAAGAAAAGAAAGTGCTCCAAGGTTAAAAAAATAAAAGAAGGAAGAGAAGAAAAGGAGGAGAAAGAAACATCATGCAGCCACATCGACGACTGTAGATAACTGAGTTAGTTTATTTTAAGCTTTAGTTGTAGTATTCATGCATTGCATGTAGTTGTAAGTTTTATTTTGATAAGTATACATTGTCATTGCATTTTTTTATTGTCATTACATTTTCATGTTAGTGCATTGGGGGCAATGCAAACTTTAAGTTTAAGGGAATGCACATGGGGCTTGGAAATCCACCCACATTTCAAAATATTTTTTTGAAAATGAAGCATACAAGGTTTAATTATAGTTAATGAAATTTGTTCAAAATTTTTTGTTACATTTGATGCTTAATTCTTGAATCATGTGAATTATCAATGAATGAGTTGGATATATTTGACAGAATGTTGTAGCTTCAATTCTTTGATGAATGGATTAGGTTGCATTAGTAGTGGATGACTGCTATCATTCCTTAAATCTTGAATGAATATGCTTTTACAGCTGCTTATATATGTATATATAGTTATAAATTAGAGACACTCCAAAGTGGGTGTAGTATGGAATGTTAAAAAGGGAACACTCCAATACAAGCATTAGAAAAATCAATCTAGCCAAAGGATGTCACTGCATGAGTGTGTGTCAGCGCAATTACGTACTCCATGGGGGTTTGTTGCACCCCATCGTTACTTCTCAAGAACAAGGGTACAGTAATGCAACGATATCTCTTATTCTAAAAAAAATGTATATATAATATATAAATACTTAGTATTGTACAATAAATGTTGTAATGGTAGATAGAACTTAGGGTTTGAAGCATGATGCTAGCATTGATGAAGTTACAACCTTATTCATTCATGCTTATGAATTGTCAGTGCAATACTCTTTCATCTGAATTTGATTCATCCATTGGGAATTTAGAGGGTTCAAGTTGCTAGAATGATCATTTGCCTTTGTAAATTTTTTATGGCCTTGCTAGTTTCTATTTTACTTGAGGACAAGTAAAAACTCAAGTTTAGGGGTGTGATAGCACTAGAAAGAACATAGGTGCTCCCCCTTACTTATTGGTTAAATTGTTCCCATTTAGTTATCTTTAGCATACATTTTAGCATTTTTAGTTTAGTAAATTGCATTTTATAACTCAGTGAATCCTAGCTTATTTTATCCTTAATTTTGCTATCTTTTTTGCATTAATGTCGCTGCATAAGTGAATTCCAGATTGCGTCCAGAATTGTCGCCGCACTAGACGGCTGTCTGGATAAGAACTAAAATTGCGTGAGCTGTCCAGACTGGTATAACCAACCTGTACGTACAAGGAAAAAATAATTTTGAGGAAAGGACACATGTACTGTTGGAGGAGAACATAAAAGGTGGACGTGAGAAGAAAAGCTAGTCGATTGATTCATAGAGCATAAAAGACTGCATTACTTCTCCTGAGGTTCTCTCCATTAGAGGTTAGGATACGAGCACTACGTCGAGGCAGTATGATTGTTGTATTGATTGGCTTGAAGACATAATGAGAGTCTTTGACAAGAAAGCAATGGCCAATCTTATGACAACTTTATGGAACTCCTAGAACAATAGAAATAACTTCATCTTCAGGGGCAAAGAAGAGGAAGCTACGGTCATTTGGGAGAGGGCTAGCACTCTGAACAAAGATTTCCGCATTTGCAGTCTGCTTAAGGAACCGCTGCTCTCACCTAATATTGCAGTTAAGATGTAACACCCCTAACCCGTATCTGTCGTCGGAACAAGGTTACGGAGTATTATCGGGGTTTACAAAACATTCTCATGCAATTTGTATTAAAAATACTATTCATACTCCAAATTTTTCTTATTATCCCTTGAATGGGCCCTCAAGGCCCAAAACGAGTATTAGAACCGAATCGAGACTTAATCGGAACCTCTAAGAATTTTTTGCAAAATTACAAAATTTTTCTAAGCTACAGGGCTCACACGCTCGTGTGGTCCAAGGGACACGCCCGTGCGACCCTGGGACACGCCCGTGTTACAGGCCATGTTCGATTTACGGTGCTCTCAAACTTATGCCACAGGCCATGCCACACGCCCGTGTGGATAATTAATTTAATTCGAATTAGGTGCAGGTTTCACACGGCCAAGACACACGCCTGTGTCTCTGCCCATGTGCTCAATTCTGAGCATTCTGTTTTCTCGAATTTAAGGTGCAAGGGACACACGGCCTGGCTACACGCCCGTGTGTCTACCAATGTGGACAAAATGAAGTCATTTCTTAGCTTCATTTTCTCACCCAATTTTGCCAACAACCTACACCAATACTTGCATGAATATACTAGCCAAATCAAGCATTAAAACCAAGCCTAAATTAACATCTATCATGTTATAATATCACATGCAATTCATGTCTATAAGCATACTTTTAATGCATATACAAGATAAACATACTCCATTCATCCACACTTAACACATAAGCATTGAACATAGAATAACTTTTAGACATACCAAATAAATCCTTACTAGCCATTCCAATGGCTAGATTACAAAACATCATTTACAAGTCATCATTTGACCAATTAAGCCTATACATGCCATTATACCAAAATGAGATTTCTAAGTATACCAAAAAGGAGATAGTGGATAGTGTGATTATGCTCCGACCGATTCTCCAACCTTCGCGAGCTTACGAGCACTATAAAACAAGGGAAAATTAAATGGGGTAAGCATTTTCATGCTTAGTAAGTTTGTATAACGGGAAATAAACTTACCAATTATATTTATTAATACAAGCATACATAAAACACAAATCCATCAATTTTGGGTAAGTTACCTAAACACACAATCACTTATTCAAACAAGTTAGTCACATAATCTCATTTGAATTTCAAGTAAAACATAGATGAGCTCATTACATACCACTTCCATTAATTCTACCTTTCCATATTTCAAGAGTCTTTTCCATTGAGCTGATGAGATTTCGATGGATGTTCGAGTAGTATTTTCATGTGTAATAGAACCCATTAAGGCAAGTAATAAGAGGCACACTCTCGAGCCACATTTTTCACAACCGGATTGCCAGTCCAAGCTGAATCCTATTCGTAGCACATGCCCTAGGGGGCTTAATTTGGATTACCCGTCTGTTCTAAATCCAATTTATAGTATATGCTCAAGAGGTTTACATTAGGATTACCCGTCCAAGCTAAATCCTTTATACAACATGTGTAATGTTATTCTCGTCCGAGAGTATCACCTTATACCATTGAAATCTCAACATTCACCCAGAACATGACAATTTTGTCCACATTTCACACTTATGATTATTTCATTATGGATATCATCTCATACATACCAACACAATCACACCATTCAATTCAAGCATTTAATACACATATTTAACTTACACGAACTTACCTTTTCAATTCTTCGGGTTTGAATTCCAACTAATCCAAAACTTTTTCTTTCCCTCGATCTAATTCCGTAGTTGGTCTTTCTGGGTCTATATAAGTAAATTAAAATTTTTAATTCATCACAGTTTACATACATTTGCATTCTACTACATCCTAGGAAAAATTAGTATTTTGCCCCTACTCTTTTCAAAAATTCCAATTTCGTCCCTAGGCTCGGAAAACGAAATTCATGCAATCTAGTCCTCTTTCGAAGCCTAACCAAGATTTAATAACAATTTTTACAGCACACACCTTTCACAAATTTCAGAATTTTCCATGGGTTTTACCACTTTTTCATTTTAGTCCGTAAATTAAGTTTCCATGAAAAATTGCTTTGTAAAAGTTGTTTATCTATCAACTATCTTTCATTTTCTACCATAAATTTCAAATTTCCAGCATTTACATCCATGGCAAAGTTTCTACACTTTGTTATCTTTTCAAATACATACTATAAATAGAAAGATTAGGCTATCCCGATTCTAAAAATATAAAAATCATTAAAAATGGGACTTGATTTCATACTTTTCTAAGCTTGAAAAGTTCTCTTCCTCTCTCCTAGGGTTTCCATAAAAAAAGTTGGGAAAGAAGATGAATAGAAAAGATGATAATTTCTTTTTTATTTTTTTATCATCTTTTAATTTTATTGATTTTCAATTTAGTCCCTAGTCATTTCTAATTTTTCCATGGATGAGTCACCAAGAAAAATCTACATACTTTTCTTAATGGTCTAATTACCATATAAGGACCTCTAGTTTTGAATTCCATAGCTATTTAATCCTTATAGCTACTAGAATTCAACTTTCTCATTTTATGCAATTTAGTCCTTTACCTAATTAACCACACAATCAATAAAATTTTCATATCAATATTTTCACGTGACCTTCCTATCATAATACCAACCATAAAATAAAATAAAATAAATTTTTATTTTTGGGTTCGAATTTGTGGTCACGAAAACACTGTTCCGATCTCACCGAAAAAGGCTGTTACAACTCTCCCCCTTAAAAATTTTCGTCCTCGAAAATTCTTACCGGAAAAGAGGTTAGGGTACTGCTTCCTCATAGTATCCTCCGGCTCCCAGGTAGCTTCCTCTAAACCATGTCATTTCCAGAGCACTTCTACCAATGCCACCTTTTTATTTCTTAGCTCTTTCGTCTCATGTGCAAGTATTTTGATCGGTTCTTCATTGTAGGTCATATCAGGCTGAATCTCAACTTCTGTTGGAGTAATAATGTGTGAAGGGTCTGATCTATATCGTCATAACATGGATACATTGAAAACATTGTGAATCTTATCAAGCTTAGGTGTAATGCTAATCGATATGCAACCGGCCCGATTCTTTCAATGATTTCATAAGGTCCGATGAACCGTGGACTCAATTTCCCTTTACGACTGAACCGGAGAACTTTCTCCCATGGTGACACGTTCAGGAACACTTTATCAGCAACCTAAAATTCTCTCTCTTTGCTTTTCAAATCAGCATAGGACTTTTGACAAGTCTGAGGATGCCTTCAAACTGTCTCGGATTATCTTCACCTTTTCCTCGGTTTCACGGATTAAGTCAACTCCGTGTATTTTTTCCTTGCTTAACTCTGTCCAATATAATGGAGTTCTACATTTGCGACCATATAGAGCCTCATACGGTGCCATTTTAATACTGGACTGATAACTATTATTGTAAGCAAATTCAATCAAAGGTAGATACCTTTCCCAGTTACCTCCAAATTCAAGTATACAACACCAAAGCATGTCCTCTAAAATCTGTATCACACGTTCAGACTGTCCACCTATTTGAGGATAGAATGCAGTACTAAGGTGTAACCAAGTGCCCAGAGCTTCTTGCAACTTACTCCAAAATCGGGATTTAAACCAAGGATCTCTATCGGAAATAATGGAGATTGGCACTCCATGTAGTCTTACAATCTCAGAAACATATAGTTCAGCCAATCTATCCAATGAAAAATCCATACATACCGGGATAAAGTGTGTCGGCTTCGTTAAACGATCAACAATTACCCATACAAAATCTTTCTTTTTCGATGACAAAGGTAATCCCGATAAAAAGTCCATGGTAATCCTTTCCCATTTCCATTCCGGAATAATTGGCTGCAATAATCCCAAAGGCACTTGGTGCTCAGCCTTTACTTGTTGACATATCAAGCATCTAGATACAAATTCAGAGATATCTCTTTTCATTCCCGGCCACCAGTACATTTTCTTCAAGTCATTATACATTTTGTTGCTACCAGGATGCAAAGACATAACACTATTGTGTGCTTCATGTAAAATCTTCTGTACTAGTTTTGAATTCTTCGGTGCACATATTCTGTCTCTGAACAACAAACAACCATCTGAATCAATCTGAAACTCTGAATTAGGATCGGACTCACTTTGCACTCGTTTGGCCTGTAACTTATCATCATCCTTCTGAGCCTCATAGATTTGTTGCTGAAATGTTGGTCTAGCTCTTAACTAAGCTATAACTGAATCATCATCAGACAAGTACAATTGGGCGTTCAATGCCCACAAGGAAAACAAAGATTTCCGACTCAAGGCATCTGCCACTATATTAGCTTTCCCCGGATGGTAATCGATAACGAGATCATAATCTTTCAATAATTCCAACCATCTCTGTTGTCTCAAGTTCAATTCTTTCTGTGTCATTAAATACTTTAGACTTTTATGATCCGTAAAAATATGACACTTTTCACCAAAGAAATAATGTCGCCATATCTTCAGTGCAAACATAATGGCTGCTAACTCAAGATCATGTACCAGGTAATTTCTTTCATGCGGTTTTAGCTGCTTAGATGCATAAGCTACAACTTTACCATCTTGCATCAATACGAAACCCAAACCATTCAATGAGGCATCACTGTATACTACAAATTCTTTACCCGATACAAGTTAAACTAGTATGGGCGCTTCCGTCAGTAAGGCTTTCAATCTATCAAAACTCTGTTGACATTTGTCGGTCCACTCGAATTTCACATCTTTTTGCAACAATCGAGTCATCGGAGAAGCTATCATTGAAAACTCATTAACAAATCTTCGATAATATCCGGCTAGCCCCAGAAAACTTCAGACTTCAGAAACATTCCTTGGTGGCTTCCAACTTACAATAGCTGAAATTTTATTCGGGTCCATCCGAATACCTTCTGCAGATGCAACATGTCCAAGGAAACTAACTTCCTTTAACCAAAATTCACATTTACTGAACTTGGCATACAATTGCTTCTCACGTAGAGTTTGCAATACAGTTCTCAAATGTTCAGTATGCTCATTTTCATCCCGAGAATGAACCAGAATATCATCAATAAAAACAACCACGAACCTGCCTAAGTATGGTCCGAAAATTCTATTCATTAAATCCATAAATACCGCCGGGGCATTCGTTAATCCGAATGGCATCACCAAAAATTCATAATGCCCATATCTGGTTCTGAAAGCTGTCTTCGGCACATCCGAATCATTTACTCGTAGTTGATAGTAACCAGATCGTAGATCAATTTTCGAAAATACAGTGGCACCTTTTAATTGATCAAACAAGTCATCTATACGAGGCAACGAGTACTTATTCTTTGTTGTGACTTTATTAAGCTCTCTGTAATCGATGCATAGTCTCAATGATCCATCTTTCTTCTTTACAAACAATACCGGTGCACCCCACGGTGAAAAGTTGGGTCGAGCAAATCCTTTATCAATTAATTCTTGCAGCTGCACTTTCAACTCCTTTAATTCAGTAGGAGCCATTCTATATGGTGCTATTGATATCGGTGCCATCCCTGGTACAAGGTCTATAGAAAATTCCACCTCTCTAGCTGGTGGAAAATCGAGCAATTCTTCTGGAAATACCTCAGGAAACTCACAAACAACCGGCACTGACTGGATTTTCAACTCAGACACTTTGGTATCCAGCACATAAGTAAGATAAGCCTCATACCCTTTTCTAATATATCTCTGTGTTAATATTGCTGAAATAACATTAGATAACCCATCCAGCTTCTCAGATTCAACCCGAAGTAACTCACCATTTTGACACTTTAATTCAATGTATTTATACTTTCAATTTACCACTGCATCATGTTGGGTTAACCAATGCATTCCCAATATTACATCAAATTCATCAAAGGGTAATAACATCAAATTAGCCAGAAAATAATGACCCTCAATTATCAACGGACAATTCTTACAGATTTTATCCACCATAACATGCTGACCCAAGGGGTTTGAAACTTTAACCACAAATTCGGTGAATTCAAAAATCATATTTTTAACAGTCACAAGTTTCGTGCATATATATGAATGCGTTAAACCAGGATCAATCAAAGCAATAATATCAGTATCAAGTAAAGAGAATGTACCAGTGATAACATCTGGTGCTGAGGCATCTTCCCTTGCACGTATGGCGTATGTCCTCGCCGGAGCCCGTGCCTCAGATTTAGCCGTTGAGTCTTTTGCAGCACCACGACTACCATCGGCATTTCTGGGATACCGGGGTGATCTAACCCTCGAGATAGGATTACTCGGCTTCGGGGTCTGTTCAACATCTTTCTCAACTCTTTCTGAGCAGTCCTTAAGAAAATGGTCGAGAGAACCACATTTAAAACATGCCCCACTTCTCATCCAGCACTTTCCAATATGCAATTTGTTACAGACATTGCATCGTGGCTTGGGGTTTCCAACATTCCCAACACTGGTTGCTAGCAGAGATGAAGACCTCGAGTTGGAGCGTTTAGAACTTCTTTCCTTTCCCGAATATATCACTGATGAGACAGAACGTTCTTGTTAACTTCTTGATTTCTTTGAGGCAGATGATTGCATCTTGCTCATAAATCTTTTACTCGGTACCCGAGCTTCTCTTCCGGCTTGCTTCTTCTCTTTGCTTAATTCCTCGGCCTTGTGGGCTCTTTTAGCCAACACCGCAAATTCCCTTAATTCCAGAATCCCAATCAACAACTTAATGTCTTCATTCAGCCCTTCTTCAAATCGTTTCCACATATCAGCTTCAGTCAGAACCCATTAAGTAGCATACTTGCTCAGTCTAACAAACTCTCGTTCATACTCGGCTACTGTCATATTTCCCTGTTTGAGTTATAAATATTCCTTTTTTTTATCTAGGAACCTCTAACTAATATATTTCTTTCTAAACTCGGTTTGGAAGAATTCCCACGTAATATTTTCTCGCGGTACAACAAAAGATATGGTTTTCCATGTAACACCCCTAACCCGTATCCGTCGCCGATTTAGGGTTACGAGGCATTACTGATCTAAACCCAACCCAGAATAAACATTAATATACAAAGCTTCCTAAAATAATTATTTATAAATCATGCACATCTTTGCTCAATTAAGACATATGACCCAAAATATCTTTCATCCATAAGCATCTTTCATTAAAGAAAATTTACTATTCATTTGGTCATTGCCATTTCCTTAGTCGAATATGCACATATTATACTCACTTTACTAAACAAATTATCTATTATCAAAACCAAAATACATATACCAAAATTTACTTAAATGAATATAGGTTATACCAAATTCACTATCAATTGCCGAAAGTATCCAAAACATATAACAAACCACATCACTTATAATTATCATGGTCACATTATCAAAATCAAACCTGTCTTATAAACAACCTAAAACATACAAACCAAACTCACTATACACATATATGACTATCATGACTAATTTTGCATAATCAAAACATACAAACCTATATTTCCATTTTTACTTATCATGAAATGTTATTTACCAAATTACACAAACACCATATTCGGCCTTGCACAACAAAATTTTAACCAAATGGTCATTCAAGCTACATTTTCATACATCAAGCATAAACACATTAGTAATTGTACTTTCATAAAAAGTTAACATCATGGCCGAATACACATAAGACCAAATTACCACAATTTAGCCATTTTCGCATGGCATACATTCACATACACACCAGTTGAAGTCAATTCAAAAAGTAACTTAGCCTATACATGCCATAGTTTTAAACGATGTACTACTTATAAAGTACCGAAGATAACTGCTAGTGTGATAGACTTGACGATGATCCCCGAGCTCGAGCTTAGACTTCAAAACCTAATAAGCAACACAACAACCACACAAAGTAAGCTATCTTAGCTTAGTAAGTTATAAGCAATTACATATAACAATGCTTTTAAACATTTTAAAAGAAAATTTACACATTTCATAACCCTTTAACCGAATATACCAGCATTCAATAATAGGCTTCACACAAGTATATAATCCATTCCTCAATTTAATACAAATGCATACCAAACTATTACCTTTCATAGCTCCAAAGACCGCATATGCATACATTTAACAATTGATATCTTATACATATATTACTTACAAAATCTACACTTACCAATCAAATAATAATCTCTCATAGCATCGAAACTTACCAAAATCAATCTTTGAATTTATATTTACTCCTACCTTTATTGCTCATCAACCGAATTTAAGCACCCGAAATGTCCTGAAGTTCAATTTATACACTTAAAGTTTTCATATCCGATTTCGCACACTTAGTGCTCAGAAGTTCAATTCTCACACTTAGTGCTCATTATCCGATTTCGCACACTTAGTGCTCGGAAGTTTAATTCGCACACTTAGTGCTCATTATCCGATCTTCTCTCCATCCATACAAATACATATATCCTTGTCTTCAAATATTATATACATATACATATACTCATTTCCAATTCAACTCATTCATTTCATTGAACATTAAAACATTCGGAATTATACATATATACACCTTATTCGAATACAACCATCTCACATTTCATTACCACATTTGATCATATCAATGATATATATATAAATATACACATTCCATTCAAATGAACCAAAGGCTTAAATGTCTACCCCACATTCGGCTAAATACATTTCTTAATCAACATTACATTCGGCTTTAAGACATTATACATACTTACTTTTATTAAATACATAAACATTCATATAGATTAGAACAATTTCATTACAACCCAATTGCTTAAAAACTTACCTCGAGTATCGACGGACTTTGTTTCCCGACTATTCGATTAACTTCGCCTTTCCCCGATCCACTCCCGATCCTTTTTGTTCTTGGTCTAAATAAATTACAAATTAAACTCATTCAACATATTTTCATTCAATTTGGTCCAAAAATACATAATCGAGCAATTTACAATTTTACCCCTGACATTTTACACTTTTTGCAATTTAGTCCCTATAGCATAAAACACAGAATATGCAAAATCTGCACACACCATGCTTAGGCCGAATGTTGCTCATACTCATACAAGTCCATACCTTCCATTTATTTTGCATTTTAGTCCCTCAAAAATTTATTTTTTTCAATTTAATCCAAATCACTCAATTTCATAAAAAAATTCAAGAACAACACTTGCTAATCTATCACTTATAATTAATATTTCATCTTCAAACAACATGAACAACAAGCTCTCTTCAATGGCATCTCACAAAATACACAACCAATTCAAAAATTCAAACATGGGCTAGCTAAAACTCAAAGCAACGATCTCAAAAACATAAAAATTATCAAAAATCAAGCTAAGCTCATACCTTAATCAAGCTTGAACAATGCCGAACCCTATGAAGTTTTTCTTTTCTTTTTCTCTTTTTAGTTTCGGCAATAAGGATGAACAACCATAAAAAAAAATTGCATGGTTGTTTTTATTATATTATAATATACTTTATAATATAATAATATTATTATTAACTTATAATATAAACATATATATAAAATAAAGACATAATTCATGCATGTTGCTGTCCACTAGTCTTAATTTTGGCCAAATTGCAACATAAGTCCTTCTATATAAGAAGACACAACAATTAAGCCATTAATTCAAATAGAAGACTACTTTTACTTTTTTCGCGATTTAGTCCTTTTTCTTAAATTAAACACACAAACGGACAAATTAACTTGCGAAACTTTAACATATGCTCAATCATATATAATTAAAACAGAAAATAATATTAAAATATTTTTCTAACTCGGATTCGTGGTCCTGAAACCACCGTTCCGATTAGGGTCAAAATCAGATTGTTACAACTCTCCCCCCTTAAGGATTTTCGTCCCCGAAAATCTTACCGGTGAATAGGTTTGGATAACGTTCTTTCATTGAATCCTTAAGCTCCCAAGTTGCTTCCTCGAATCCATGTTTAAGCCAAAGCACTTTTACTAACGATATTTTCTTGTTCTGCAACTCTTTTATTTCCCGAGCCAGAATACGTATCGGTTCTTCCTCATAAGTTAGATCAGACTATATATCAACCTCGGACAGACTAATCACATGAGAAGGATCGGATCTATATCGTCGAAGCATTGAAGCATGAAAAAAATTATGGATCTTTTCTAGCTCGGGTGGCAACATCAACCTGTATGCAACCGGACCGATACGCTCAATAATCTCGTACGGCCCAATAAATCTCGGGCTCAGCTTTCCTTTGCGACCAAATCTAAGTATTTTCTTCCATGGCGAGACTTTCAAAAATACTCGATCACCAATCTGAAATTCTATATCTTTACGTTTCAAATCTGCATAAGATTTTTGACGGTCTGACGCTGCTTTCAAACTTTGGCGGATCACTTTCACTTTCTGTTCAGTCTCTTTGATTAGATCAACCACGTGTATCTTGCTTTCACTTAGCTCGGTCCAATACAAAGGTGTACGACATTTACGACCGTACAAAGCCACGTAAGGTGCCATTTTGATACTTGATTGAAAGCTATTATTGTACGCAAATTCAATCAAAGGCAAGTATCATTCCCACGTACCCTCGAACTCGAGAACACAACATCTCAACATATCCTCAAGTATTTGAATAATTTTCTCAGATTGACCATCCGTTTGAGGTTGAAAAACTGTGCTGAAATGCAATTTAGTACCTAATGCATCTTGCAGTTTCTTCCAAAACCGCGATGTGAACCTCGGATCTCTATTTGAAACAATAAAAATGGGTACTCCATGTAGTCGTACAATCTGAGAAATATACAATTCAGCTAGCTTATCAAGCGAGTAGTCTGTACGAACCGGAATAAAGTGAGCCGATTTTGTCAATCTATCAACAATAACCCAGATTGCATCTTTCTTGCTCAATGTCAACGGTAACCCAGATACGAAATCCATCGTGACTCGATCCCATTTCCATTCGGGTATCATAATCAGCTGAAGCAACCCAGGTGGTACCTGATGCTCGGCTTTTACTTGCTGACATATCAAGCATTTTGACACAAAATTTGAAATATCTCGTTTCATACCATGCCACCAGTAATGCTGTTTCAAATCATTATACATTTTTGTGCTTCCTGGGTGAATTGACAATCTACTGTTATGAGCTTCATTACAAATCATCTGAATCAACTCAGGATCCTTTGGTACACATATTCGGTTTTTGAACCGTAAGCATCCCTAGCATCAATCTGAAATTTTGAGTCAGTATTCGAACCACAGTGATTCCTTCTTGCTAATAAGTCATTATCAACCATTTGAGC
Organism: Gossypium sturtianum; assembly: GCA_025698515.1. NCBI lineage: Eukaryota > Viridiplantae > Streptophyta > Magnoliopsida > Malvales > Malvaceae > Gossypium > Gossypium sturtianum. Next base: position 64,265,874 of record CM046946.1, on the reverse strand, counting down.
TTTGTAAATTTGTTGAATGAATAACAGTCTCGCTTTCAATTCTGCAATAATCACACCATCGTCAGTCACAGCTATATCTGCGTTCATTGCACGTAAAGCAAACAGTGATTTTCGGCTTAAAGCATGAGCAACCACATTAGCTTTTCCCGGGTGATAATCAATCACGAGCTCATAGTCTTTTAACAATTCCAACCATCGTCGTTGTCTCAAATTTAGATCCTTCTGAGTCATTAAGTATTTTGGACTTTTATGATCGGAATAGACATGGCATTTTTACCAAACAGATTGTGACGCCATATTTTTAGAGCAAAAACTATGGCAGCTAACTCGAGATCATGCGTCGGATAGTTCTTTTCGTGCGGTTTTAACTGTCTCGAGGCGTAGGCTACAACCTTACCCTCTTGCATCAAAACATGGCCTAAACCATTCAAGGATGCATCACTGAAGATAATGAACTATTTACCCGACTCTGGCTGAACGAGTACTGGAGCTTCGGTCAAATGAGTTTTCAACTGATCAAAACTTTTCTGACACTTCTCTGACCACTCGAACTTAATATCTTTCTGTAACAGCTTTGTCATCGGAGCTGCAATCATTGAGAACCCTTTAACAAAGCGTCTATAATAACCGGCTAGTCCCAGAAAACTCTGAACTTTAAAAACATTACGCGGGGGTTTCCAATCAAGTATAGCCGAAACCTTACTCGGATCAACCCGAATACCTGATGCTGAAATGACATGCCCCAAGAAGCTAACTTCGTGTAAACAAAACTCACATTTACTGAATTTCGCGTACAACTGCTTATCACGTAAAATCTATAACACAAGTCTCAAGTGTTAAACATGCTCGGTTTCGTCGCGCGAATAGATCAGAATGTCATCTATAAACACAACTACAAACCGATCCAGATACTGTCTGAATACCCAATTCATCAAATCCATGAAAACAGCAGGGGCATTAGTGAGTCCGAAAGGCATCACTAAAAACTCGTAATGGCCGTATCTCTTTCGGAAAGTAGTCTTAGGCACATCAGAGTCTCTAACTCTCAACTGATAATAACCCGATCTTAAATCGATCTTCGAAAATACTGATGCTCCTTTTAACTAATCAAGTAAATCATCAATACGTGGCAAGGGGTATTTATTCTTTATAGTCACTTTATTGAGTTGTCGGTAGTCGATGCACATTCTCAAAGTTCCATCTTTCTTCTTCACGAATAACACTGGCGCACCCCAAGGAGAGAAACTCGGTCGAGCAAAACCTTTATCTGTCAATTCTTGCAACTGGGCTTTCAACTCTTTTAATTCAGTCGGTGCCATTCTATACAGAGCTATCGAGATCGGAGTCATCCCTGGCACTAACTCAATACCAAACTCTACTTCCCGAACAGGTGGCAAACCCAGCAATTCTTTCGGAAACACGTCCGGATACTCACATACAACAGGTACAGATTCAATCTTCTTGTCGGTCACTTTATTATCAATCACATAAGCAAAGTAAGCTTCACAACCATTTCTCATATACTTTCGAGCCAACATCGAAGATATCACTGTTGGAAGCCCATTTAAATCCACAGATTCAATCCGAATTATCTCATTATTCTGGCACCGCAGATCAATAGTCTTTCGTCTGCAATTCACTATGGCATCGTGCACAGTTAACCAATCCATACCGAGGATGATATCGAACTCATCAAATGGTAGTAACATCAAATCAGCCGAAAAACATGAATCTCGAATCATCAAAGGGCAATTCTTGCACACACTATCAACTAGCACACACCGGCCCAAGGGGTTCGAAACTCGGATCACAAACTAAATATACTCAACAGGTAAAGTCTTACTGAATACTAATGTTTCACACACATAGGAATGAGTTGAACCGGGATCAATCAGAGCAGTTACACTAGTATTAAAGAGAGTAAATATACTGGTGATGTCATCTGGAGGTGAAGCCTCCTCTCGGGCACGAATGGCATAGGCTCTAGCTGGCACACGAGCCTCTGATCGAATAGCTGTATCCGAAGTCCCTCTCTGAGTTCCACTCCTACCTCCCGCATTTCGAGGTGGTCTACCTCTAGCTGCAGTACCGCTCGGTCTTGCACTCTGAGCATTATCCTTCTCAGCTAACTCTGGGCAATCCTGAATGAAGTGATCCTGCGAACCACACTTGTAGCAAGCTCGGTTGTTGGACTTGCCCCAACATTCTCCAAAATGTTGCCTACCACACTACTGACACTCAGGTTTATCCAGTCGAGTATTTCCAACCCTAGCAATCGAGGTAGCTCGCGAACTTACTGGTGGTCGTTCTCGTATAGAGATCCCAGTATTAACCTTGGATCGGCTATTGTCATTTCTGAACTTCTTTGATGATGATTGAGAAAATTTGCCTGCTGATCTCTTACGGAAATCTCTAGCTTCAAACTCGACTTTTCGTTTTTCTTTCCCTAGTTCTTCGGCTTTGCAAGCTCGCTCAACAAGTATCACGAACTCATTTATTTCAAGTATGCCAACCAGTAATTTTATGTCTTCGCTTAACCCTTCTTCAAATCTTTTGCTCATGGCAGCCTTTGATGAAACACACTCGCTGGCATAACGGCTAAGTCTCACAAACTTGCGTTCATACTCGGATACGGTCATACGACCATGTTTAAGCTCGAGAAATTCCTTGCGTTTCAAATCTATGAATCGCTGACTGATGTATTTCTTGCGAAACTCCGTCTGAAAGAAGTCCCAAGTGACTCGTTCTTTCGGAACAACCGAAACCAGAGTGTTCCACCAGTAATAGGCAGAATCTCGTAATAAGGATATAGCACATCTCAGGCACTCATCAGGTGTACAGGATAGTTCATCGAAAACACGAATTGTATTATCGAGCCAAAATTCAGCTTGTTCGACATCATCATCCGCTTCAGCTCGAAACTCTTGAGCCCCGTGTTTTTTGATTCTGTCGACCGAAGGCTTATTCATTCTCTCAGGATTAATGATCGGAGGTACCATAGGTACTACAGGTGGAGTATTTGGATTCGGGGGTGGTTGAACAGCTGGATTGGTCCGGATGTATTGATTGAACCAATCATTCATTATACTAAAGAAGGCTTGTTTAGCCCCCTCATCATGGTTACTCGTAGCTGGTCGAGATTCAACCGGCGCGGTCCCTTACGCGGGAGCAGGCGCTACACTCTCGACATCATCGGCTACGGCTCACTCGGGATCAGGAACCATTTACTATATAAAAGAAGGAAACACATCTCACAGTCAGAAGTCATCACACTATCATAGTAAAAATTATGGCATGTATAGCTAAACTCACACGCGCTACGTTAGTCCGAGAACCGACTAAACCGTAGCTCTGATACCAATCAAATGTAACACCCCTAACCCGTATCCGTCGCCGGATTAAGGTTACGAGGCATTACCGATCTAAACCCAACCCAAAATAAACATTAATATACAAAGCTTCCTAAAATAATTATTTATAAATCATGCACATCTTTGCTCAATTAAGACATATGACCCAAAATATCTTTCATCCATAAGCATCTTCCATTAAAGCAAATTTACTATTCATTTGGTCATTGCCATTTCCTTAGCCGAATATGCACATATTATACTCACTTTACTAAACAAATTATCTATTATCAAAACCAAAATACATATACAAAAATTTACTTAAATGAATCTAGGTTATACCAAATTCACTATCAATTGCCGAAAGTATCCAAAACATATAACAAACCACATCACTTATAATTATCATGGTCACATTATCAAAATCAAACCTGTCTTATAAACAACCTAAAACATACAAACCAAACTCACTATACACATATATGACTATCATGACTAATTTTGCATAATCAAAACATACAAACCTATATTTCCATTTTTACTTATCATGAAATGTTATTTACCAAATTACACAAACACCATATTCGGCCTTGCACAACAAAATTTTAACCAAATGGTCATTCAAGCTACATTTTCATACATCAAGCATAATCACATTAGTAATTGTACTTTCATAAAAAGTTAACATCATGGCCGAATACACATAAGACCAAATTACCACAATTTAGCCATTTTCGCATGGCATACATTCACATACACACCAGTTGAAGTCAATTCAAAAACTAACTTAGCCTATACATGCCATAGTTTCAAACGATGTACTAATTATGAAGTACCAAAGATAGATGATAGTGTGACAGACTTGACGATGATCCCCGAGCTATCTTAGCTTAGTAAGTTATAAGCAATTACATAAAACAATGCTTTTAAACATTTTAAAAGAAAATTTACACATTTCATAACCATTTAACCGAATATACCAGCATTCAATAATAGGCTTCACAAAAGTATATAATCCATTCCTCAATTTAATACAAATGCATACCAAACTATTACCTTTCATAGCTACAAAGACCGCATATGCATACATTTAACAATTGATATCTTATACATATATTACTTACAAAATCTATACTTACCAATTAAATAATAATCTCTCATAGCATCGAAGCTTACCAAAATCAATCTTTGAATTTATATTTACTCCTACCTTTATTGCTCATCAACCGAATTTAAGCACCCGAAATGTCCTGAAGTTCAATTTATACACTTAAAGTTTTCATATCCGATTTTGCACACTTAGTGCTCGGAAGTTCAACTCGCACACTTAGTGCTCATTATCCGATTTCGCACACTTAGTTCTCGGAAGTTCAATTCGCACACTTAGTGCTCATTATCCGATTTCGCACACTTAGTGCTCGGAAGTTCAATTCGCACACTTAGTGCTCATTATCCGATTTCGCACACTTGGTGCTTGGAAGTTCAATTCGCACACTTAGTGCTCATTATCCGATCTTCTCTCCATCCATACAAATACATATATCCTTGTCTTCAAATACTATATATATACATATACTTATTTCCAATTCAACTCAGTCATTCCATAGAACATTATCACATTCGGAATTATACATATATACACCTTATTCGAATACAACCATCTCACATTTCATTACCACATTTGATCATATCAATGATATATATATAAATATACACATTCCATTCAAATGAACCAAAGGCTTAAATGTCTACCCCACATTCGGCTAAATACATTTCTTAATCAACATTACATTCGGCTTTAAGACATTATACATACTTACTTTTATTAAATACATAAACATTCATATAGATTAGAACAATTTCATTACAACCCAATTGCTTAAAAACGCACCTCGAGTATCGACTTTGACTTTGTTTCCGACTATTCGATTAACTTCGCCTTTCCCCGATCCACTCCCGATCCTTTTTGTTCTTGGTCTAAATAAATTACAAATTAAACTCATTCAACATATTTTCATTCAATTTGGTCTAAAAATACATAATCGAGCAATTTACAATTTTACCCCTGACATTTTACACTTTTTGCAATTTAGTCCCTATAGCATAAAACACAAAATATGCAAAATTTGCGCACACCATGCTTAGGCCGAATTTTGTTCATACTCATACAAGTCCATACCTTCCACTTATTTTGCGTTTTAGTCCCTCAAAATTTTATTTTTTTTCAATTTAATCCAAATCACTCAATTTCATAAAAAAATTCAAGAACAACACTTGCTAATCTATCACATATAATTAATATTTCATCTTCAAACAACAAGAACAACAAGCTCTCTTCAATGGCATCTCACGAAATACACAACCAATTCAAAAATTCAAATATGGGCTAGCTAAAACTCAAAGCAACGATCTCAAAAACGTAAAAATTATCAAAAACCGAGCTAAGCTCATACCTTAATCAAGCTTGAACAATGCCGAACCCTATGAAGTTTTTCTTTTTTTTTCTCTTTTTAGTTTCGGCAATAAGGATAAACAACCATAAAAAAAATTGCATGGTTGTTTTTATTATATTATAATTTACTTTATAATATAATAATATTATTATTAACTTATAATATAAACATATATATAAAATAAAGACTTAATTCATGCATGTTGCCGTCCACTAGTCTTAATTTTGGCCAAATTGCAACATAAGTCCTTCTATATATGAAGACACAACAATTAAGCCAATAAATCAAATAGAAGACTACTTTTACTTTTTTCGCGATTTAGTCGTTTTTCTTAAATTAAAAACACAAACGGACAAAGTAACTTACGAAACTTTAACACATGCTCAATCATATATAATTAACACGGAAAATAATATTAAAATATTTTTCTAACTCGGATTCGTGATCCCGAAACCACCGTTCTAATTAGGGTCAAAATCGGACTGTTACATTCCACCAATGGTAAGTTGTATCTTTTAGCAAGGAATCCGCACATTTCAAACACTTGGCAGGAGTACATGACAATTCATCGAGAACCCGAATAGTATTTTCCAACCAGTACTCAGCCCTCTCTGGATCATCGTCGGCCGTAGCCCTAAATTCTTCAGCCCCATATTTTCTAATCTTATCAACTGGAGCCTTACCAATTCTAACAGGCCAGTACCATGTGGCGTTTCATCGGGTTGTAAAACAGGTAGGGGAGGTTGTTGAACAGTGGGGCGTGTTCTCATATATTCACTAAACCGTTCATCAATCATTTCAAATAAGGCAGCTTTTGCCTCTTCACGGCCCTCAGACATGGGCCTCCTACTACTACTGGTTGTGGATCGTTGCACAGAAGCTTGAGTTCTGCTCTCAGCTTCCTCAGACTCATCTCGAGCTTGGTTGGAAGACATTACTATATGAAAATACATTAAAAAGTGGTCAGGAGATATCACACTATCATGATTTATATAATGGCATGTATAGCTAGACTCGTACTTGCTACGTTAGTCCGAGAATCGGCTAAACCGTAGCTCTAATACCACTAAATGTAACACTCTTAACCCGTATCCGTCGCTAAAATAGGGTTACAGATTATTACCAGGGTTTACAGAACATTCTCATGCAATTTGTATTAAACATACTATTCATACTCCAAATTTCTCTTATTGTCCCTTGAATGGGCCCTCAAAGCCCAAAACGAGTATTAGAATCAAATCGGGACTTAATCGGAACCTCTAAGAATTTTTTGCAAAATTACAAAATTTTTCTAAGGTACAGGGCTCACACGCCTGTGTAACCCTGGGACAGGCCCGTGTTACAGGCCATGTTCAATTTAGGGTGCTCTCTGACTTGCGCCACAAGGCCATGCCACACGCCTGTGTGCTAGGTCGTGTGGATAATTAATTTAATTCGAATTAGGTGCAGATTTCACACGGCCAAGACACACGCCCGTGTTCTAGGCCGTGTCTCACACACAGCTGAGACACACGCCTGTGTCTTTGCCCGTGTGCTCAATTCTGAGCATTCTGTTTTCTCAAATTTAAGGTGCAGGGGACACCCGGCCTGGCTACACACCCATGTACTCAGCCGTGTGTCACACACGGCCTAGACACACGCCCATGTGGACAAAATGAAGCCATTTCATAGCTTCATTTTCTCACCCAATTTTGCCAACAACCTACACCAATACTTGCATTAATATACTAGCCAAATCAAGCATTAAAACCAAGCCTAAATTAACATCTATCATGGTATAATATCACTTGCAATTCATGTCTATAAGCATACTTTTAATGCATATACAAGATAAACATACTCCATTCATCCACACTTAACACATAAGCATTGAACATAGATTAACTTTTAGACATACCAAATAAATCCTTACTAGCCATTCCAATGGCTAGATTACAAAACATCATTTACAAGTCATCATTTGACCAATTAAGCCTATACATGCCATTATACCAAAATGAGATTTCTAAGTATACCAAAAAGGAGATAGTGGATAGTGTGATTATGCTCCGACCGATTCTCCAACCTTCGCGAGCTTACGAGCACTATAAAATAAGGGAAAATTAAACGGGGTAATCATTTTCATGCTTAGTAAGTTCGTATAACGGGAAATAAACTTACCGATTATATTTATTAATACAAGCATACATAAAACACAAATCCATCAATTTTGGGTATGTTACCTAAACACAAAATCACTTATATAAACAAGTTAGTCACATAATCTCATATGAATTTCAAGTAAAACATAGATGAGCTCATTACATACCACTTCCATTAATTCTACCTTTCCATATTTCAAGAGTCTTTTCCGTTAAGCTGATGAGATTTTGATGGATGTTTGAGTAGTATTTTCATGTGCAATAGATCCCATTAAGGCACGTAATACGAGGCACACTCTTGAGCCACATTTTTCACAACCGGAATGCCAGTCCAGGCTGAATCCTATCCGTAGCACATGCCCTAGGGGGCTTAATTTGGATTACCCGTCCGAGCTAAATCCAATTTATAGTATATGCTCAAGAGTTTTACATTAGGATTACCCGTCCGGGCTAAATCATTTATACAACATGTGTAATGTTATTCTCGTCCGAGAATATCACCTTATTCCATCGAAATCTCAACATTCACCCGGAACATGACAATTTTGTCCACATTTCACACTTATGATTATTTCATTATGGATATCATCTCATACATACCAACACAATCACACCATTCAACTCAAGCATTTAATACACATATTTAAGTTACACGAACTTACCTTGACAATTGTTCGGGTTTGAATTTCAACTAATCCGAAACTTTTTGTTTCCCTCGATCTAATTCCGTAATTGGTCTTTCCAGGTCTATATAAGCAAATTTAATTATTAATTCATCACATTTTACATACATTTGCATTCTACTACATCCTAGGTAAAATTACTATTTTGCCCCTACTCTTTTCAAAATTTCCAATTTCGTCCCTAGGATCGGAAAATGAAATTCATGCAATCTAGTCCTCTTTCGAAGCCTAACCAAGATTTAATAACAATTTTTACAGCACACACATTTCACAAATTTTAGAATTTTCTATGGGTTTTACCACTTTTTTCATTTTAGTCCCTAAATCAAGTTTCCATGAAAATTTGCTTTGTAAAAGTTGTTTACCTATCAACTATCTTTCATTTTCTACCATAAATTTCAAATTTCCAGCATTTACATCCCTGGAAAATATTCTACACTTTGTTATCCTTTCAAATACATCCCATAAATAGAAAGATTAGGCTATCCCGATTCTAAAAATATAAAAATCATTAAAAACGGGACTTGATTTCATACCTTTCTAAGCTTGAAAAGTTATCTTCCTCTCTCCCAGGGTTTCCATAAAAGAAGTTGGGGAAGAAGATGAATAGAAAAGATGATAATTTCTTTTTTTATTTTTCTATCATCTTTTAATTTTGTTGATTTCCAATTTAGTCCCCAGTCATTTCTAATTTTTCCATGGATGAGTCACCAAAAAAAATTCTACATACTTTTCTTAATGGTCTAATTACCATATAAGGACCTCTAGTTTTGAATTCCATAGTAATTTAATCCTTATAGCTACTAGAATTCAACTTTCTCATTTTATGCAATTTAGTCCTTTACCTAATTAACCACACAATCGATAAAATTTTCGTATCAAAATTTTCACGTGACCTTCCTATCATAATACCAACCATAAAATAAAATAAAATAAATTTCTATTTTTGGGCTCGAATTTGTGGTCACGAAACCACTGTTCCGATCTCACCAAAAATGGGCTGTTACATAAGAAATGGGAAAAACCTCCTAAGGGATTTGTAAAATTCAATTTCGACACTACTGTAGGGGTTAACAGAATGGGGTAAGGGGCGCTTGTAAGGGACGACGACGATTTCATTTTAGGTGGTGGGAGGTTTTACTGAAACAAGGGTGTCGGTGCATGAAGCTGAATGCATGGCGTTTGAAAAAAGTATACAGCTGGCGGGTCAGCTGAACATTAAAGGGGATGTGATATTTGAAACAGATCACACGGGCCTTGTCAAAAAATTAAGAAATAATGGTACGGATGTCACCATCATCAGCGCGCGCATCAAAGAATGTATAGCTACTTTCAACAATTTTAAATCAACCAAAATAATTTGGTCAAACCGGTCTTGTAATAATGTAGCAGATTTAATTTGTACTAAAATGTGTAGTGAAGTCAAATTGTGGTTTTTTGACATAAATTATCCTAAGAAAATTCATAATACTGTAATTAGTGATGTTACTTAATAAAATGAGTTGACCCTTATGGTCATTTTATGTTCAAAAAAGAAAAAAGCATTACAAATACTAAACTACCATTCATTCAACAATATCCAACTGTTATAAGCACAAAACTAAATAATAAACTGCAATAATTATCTTGAATTAACTCAATAAAAAAAAAACTTAAAAATAATTTAAATAATAAGCGACTTGGACTTGTCTTTTCCTTTTCAATTTTGCTAAAAGCTTTTATAAGAATGTTCATTTTGAAGTTTAAAGAACCTAATTTCTACCGGCTAAATTATTGTTTTTGAAATGCTTAATAAATAAATAAAAACTTTCCTAAAACATAATTAAATACAAAAAACCTAAATTAACCAATGCTTATAGACAATTTAAAACAAATCTTTCAAACTTTAGCACCAAATTTTTTTCCAAAACACTGCGGGCGGTGCTTAATTCCACATGATTCATGCTCGTTTGCCCCAATAATTAAATTAAAATCATGCATGGACCACAATGCAACAAAAATGGTTCTACCCAATCTCTTCACCCACTGATAAAGGAAAAGATGTGCATATTTATTTATTTATTTTTTTATATTTGCCCCCCCCCCCCCCCAATTAATAAAACCCAACAAAAGTTGTTGAGGACTTGGTGGTTTTGCTATTAAATCATGTCTTAAACTTGTTTAGATTATATCGAAAGTAAACAAATCTCTATCACAATTACTATATAAATAACCCCCTATCTCTCATTCTGCATTAATAGCCTTAAAATTATTGATCAAGTTTTCCTTTTTTAAATATTAAAAAGTAAAAATTATTTCATCTATCATCACTAGTTTATTTTAAATTCTACAAACTAAATTAAAATTAAACAAATATTATTAATAATAGCATTTGTTCAATTTTTTTAATATTTTTATATTTGTTTTACAATTTATATTCAAGGTTCGTGCATATCCCTTCTAAAAATATCATCTCTAAAATTTTAATTTATGTCTCTCCTTAAAAGTACAATGCGCCTTATCACACCACACTTATTGATCATTTGTTGAAATATTATTTTAATTTAAATCTCATTATAGAATTTTATTTCAATTTATTTTTATTTAAATCTTGATATATTTCATTTATTAATTATACATTATAATAATTAATTCTCATCACAATTATATTTGTAATGGTTACTTCTATTTAAAATGAGAGATCAATTGTTATTTCAATTTAGGACTCACGCATGAGGTGTGTTATACGTGTAGACAGATTTCTTTTAAAATGTGGAGGATTAGTTATTGGGCTTGCTCTGGAAAATACATTGAGAAATCAAAAAAATATTTTAAAATGGGTAAAAGATCTTTCTGGTCCCTCTCGATTTCAATATTAAGCAAGTTAGTCCTACTAAAAAAATCAGAGTAATTTAATCTCTATTAATTCCAAAAGTGAGCAACCAAGAACAATTAATTACAATGTTATGTTTTTTGTCAATTGTACATAATTTTTATTTGTACAATAACAATTTAGCCCTCAATATTTACACATTCTATCAATTTGGTCTTGATTGAACAAGCTTAATCCACAACATTTACACATTTTGTCAACATTTACATAGATTATACAAAACATTGAGGGTTAAATTTGGTATTATACCAATCAAAATTATGTACAATTGACGAAAAATAGTAACACTGTGAATAATTGTCCTTAATTGCTCAATTTCGAAATTAATATAGATTAAATTGCTTCAATTTTTTTGAGAGTGACCAATTTGTTCAATATCAAAATTAAGTGCAATTGGAGAGATGTTTTTACCATTTATATGTTATTTTTAAATAGGGCTAATGCATATTTGGTACTCAAATTTGACACTTTTTGTCTAATGTAATATCTTTAATTTTTTTTTATCAAATGTAATATATGTATTTGACAAAAGTTGTACATTTTGATACCTGAAAGTGATTATATTAATTTCTTAGTATTTAATTACAATAAGATGTTTCAAGAACCACCAAGAGGGATTGAAGCTTCTTCTTTTGAGCTTTCCGAGAGGGCTTACCTTCAAGTTTATAGTTGTTTTTCTTAATTTACCAAAAAAAAAAGTTCCCAACCATCATATTGTATTTAATAAATTAAACGTGAAATTAAATAAATTCACATTTAAGACTAAATCTATTCTATTAAAAAATTGTGAATATTTAAATCTAATAATATTATCAATTAACTTTCATCAAAGCAATTCTAAAACTTGAATTTAAACACTAAAAACTTAACACATTTATCTTTGGGTACCAAAATATATAACTTTTATTAAATATAGATACCACATTGAATAAAAACAAAGATTATCAATTACAAAAAAAAAAGTGTCAAATTCAAGAACTAAATAATGTATTAAGCATTTTAAATATTATTTAAATATTTTATAATAATTTTAAATTAAATATAAGTTTTATCGATTATATAATAATTTAGATTAAATTCAACTTATTTGGATCTAAGATATGATACTAAATTTAATCTAAATTGAATCAAATCTATAAAAAATGATAACCTAACTCTTAGATGGATTTAACTATGCGTCAATATCCATCAATAATTTATAGATGCCTAATCTCAGAAATTGTTAGTAATTTTTTTTTTTCTAGTGTATTAAGCACTTTTTTTTTATTTAAGGGTGAAATAGTAATAAATTTATTTATTATGCATCTAAATATTTCAAGTGTATGATGCATACATATACATGTCTATTGACTACCAAATGTAACACCCCTAACTCGTATCTGTCGCCGGATTAGGGTTAAAGGCGTTACAGGACATATCGGAAACTTTTACAGACATTTCATAATACAATTCTTCAATCGCAATCAAAGTGTCCCTTTTATAGGTCAACGAGACCTTAATCATGCTTTAGAATAGGGTCGGGACTAAACCGTACACATATGAAAATTCTCGAAAATTTAAAACTTTTTCAACACTGCAGAGGTCACACGCCCGTGCAGTCAGGCCGTGTGCCTCCCACGGCTACTAGACACACCCATGTGTCTTGGCCGTGCCAAAACAGAGCATGTATACTGACTTATCCACACGGCCACCAGACACGCACGTGTGCCATGGCCGTGTAAAATTAGGCTAGCTACTGACCTGTTCCCACGGCCACCAAGCACGCCCGTGTGCCACGGCCGTGTAACCTACTTAGGCACACTTCGAAGTGGCCCTTGAGCCACACGGGTAGAGACACACTCCCGTGTCTCTTGGCCATGTATGCAAAATAGGCCATTTGCAAGGCCAAAATGTCACCCATACTTGGGTCATCCCTACAAGCATAAACAAGCATATTTCTAAATACAATGGCAACCAAAAACACACCAAATGGTTATCATATTATTCAATTCAACCTCATTTCTAAACATGCCAATTTGCACAATCAATTCACATGTAAATCCAAGCATAACTCCTCCACAACTTCACTAAATCACTATGGCATCAATTCATCAATAAGCTTACCTTTCATAAGGCCATTTCATTGCCATCTAGTCATACCAAAACATGCATCATATACAATATTCACTCTTGCATATTACCAACATTTATCTAGCCAAATCACATGGCTATTTACATAACTCAAACATATTTCCCAAAACAACTAGCCTATACATGCCATACTTAATGTATACATTTCCAAAAGGTACCAAAATGAGCTTAGGTAGTGTGATGACAATCCTCGACGGTCCCGAGCCTTCAGTAGCTTTGACGATCTATAAAACAGAACAAACACACACAAAGTAAGCTTTCCAAAAGCTTAGTAAGCCATATACAAATAAACTTAATATACAATACACATAGCCACATAAACACAATGACATTAATGTATCTCATTTACAAATTCATAATATCATCCTTGGCTCATTACTTAGCCATTACTTACTCATATTTCACAACTCAAATATCTCATATGCTCATAACTCATTTAAGCATGTAAATCACATATCATCTCATCGTTTACTCATGTCACATTCATTCATATATCACATTTTGGTTCATTGCATCCAAATGCATATTTACTCACCTTCCATGCATATTCCAAACTATATTCATCAAACGTACCTGAAGCGGATATACAAATCACATAGTCATTCATTTCTCGGACTTGCCCGTTGAACCTTTCAGAAATCTAATAGGATACTCGAGTGCTCGTAATAGTCGTACAATGCCAACGCCCTGCACGAGGTCTTACATGTACACGGATATCGATGCCACCGTCCCATGTGGTCTTACACAAATCAAATACGATGCCAATGTCCCAGACATGGTCTTACACGTAAATCTCATATCGATGCCAACGTCCCAGACGTGGTTTTACACAAATCAAATACGATGCCAATGTCCCAGACGTGGTCTTACACGAAATCTCAAATCAATGCCAACGTCCCAGACGTGGTCTTACATGATATCACGTATCGGACACCTATGTCATGACATACGTAATTCCTATCTATTCTTAGGTTCACACGGGACTTCTCGGACTTTAACAGCTTATCGACTTATTAGCCAACTCGGATTTCACATGCATTCCATCTCAATGGATATTCATAGTAATACAAATATCATATATACTCAATAATTCAATGCAAATACATTTATTTGTATATCGACTTACCTCGAATTCGGATAGTTGATCGGATTCGGTTATTCAACTACTTTCGCTTTCCCGCGATCTAAATCTATTTTCTTCAATTCTTGATCTATACATATTCAAATTTAATCCTTTTATTCACTAATTCATTGAATTTAATCTAGATACACATATTTAGGGAAATTTGCAAATTAACCCTCACATTTCACATTTGGACAATTTAGTCCCTAATTCACAAAATCACAAATTACACAAAATTACCATATACCCATGCTTAGCCGAATATTCATGTATCTCATACAAGTCCAAACATTTCATTTATTTCACAAATTAGCCCCTCAAAATTTCATTTTCTCAATTGAGTCCAAAATACTCAAATTCAACAAAACTTCAAATACAAACTATGATAATCAAACACATATCTTTCATTTTTCACCATCAAACATCATAAAACACATGAGTTCATTAAAGGCTCATTTCAAAAACATCATCAATTCACAAAATTGAGACATGGGTTTTGAAGTATACGAAGCAACGATTACGAAAACGTAGAAATTATCAAAAACCGAAGTCAAAACTTACCTTAATTTAGCTCAAACCTAGCTGAAACCTTGCTTTCTTCTTCTTTTCTTTTTCTTTTCGATATTCGGCCAAAGATAAGCACTATGGCTTTATTTTCATGTTTTGTTTTATATAATAACTTATAATATATTAATGTTAATATTAACTTATAAAAATTAACATATAAAAGCATATATAAACATTTAATGCTGTCCACTATTCTCATTTATGGCCAATTTGCAACATGAATCCTCATATAAAAGAAGACACACCAATTAAGCCACTCAATCAAATAGAAGGCCACTTTTACCTTTTATGCTATTTAGTCCTTTTCTAAAATTAAACACACAAACGACCAAATTTAATCACGAAACTTACACACATGCTTAATCACATATCATAGGCACAGAAAATAATATTAAAATATTTTTTGAACTCGGATTCGTGGTCTCGAAACCACAGTTTCGACTAGGGTCTAAACCAGACTGTTACACAAAATATAGTAGGAGAAGCAGGTGGCGATTCACACAATGGAAAACATTCCGAGAGGCATGGGGAAGGTGTTCTATTCTTATAGTGGAGAAGGTGTAATGGAAAGACATAAGGCTTTCCCAATGCTAAGAATGAGTATTTATAAGTAAGGGTGACTCTCTCTTAGCCTTGGGTCTTCGCAAGTGTATGGTGCAGGTCTTATCTTTGTTAGCCACTTGTGGAGCATAGTAGCCATTTAAATAGGTGACATTGGGATAGAGGTGACTAGGCAAGGTCCCATGTGTGAGTCATAGAAGGAAGTACCCAATACCTGTCCTTGGTGAGGTAAATCATAGGAGTTCCACGTGTTATGCATATGTGTGTTCATGAAGTCTGACCTTAGTGAAGTGATGCCCCTGGTCAGGTAATGGTTGTCGAAGTCATGCCAAGATGAGGCAAGGGTGGTGAGGTACTTATAACAATTGCCACTCCATTCAATGGGAAGTTATAAAGTGACCTTCTTGAGACTATCTAGATCTTTAGCCTTTTGTTATGAATATAGGTGTAATGTACGTTTGGTGGAGAGGTAGCGTGTGTTGTGCATACGAGACTTGTAGAGAGTGCTTGTTTTTAATTTTGAAAGGGTACCATTTGAATCATGGAAGGGCTTATTTAAGTCTTTTCCAGTTAATAGAAGGACATGTGTCAACTGTTATTGGCTAGTGGATTAACAAATCATAATTTATGGAACACGCGTTGTCTTCTTATTGGTTTGTGGAAAGTCATGTCATTTTGAATCTTCCCACATAGATTTCTCTTTTTATAGAAAAGGTGTCTTAGGAGTTTTGTGGAGAAATTCTGGCTTAAGCATCTATAGAGAAAAATATTTTGAGAATAGTTTTGTTGCTAAAGATTTTTGTTGGAATGTAACAGCCCGATTTTGGGTCTAGTCAAAACAGTGGTTTCGGGACCACAAATTCGACGCTGTAAAATTCATTTTTATTATATTTTTATGGTCTACAGTTTTATGGAACGATTTCGTGAAAATTTCGTTCGAAAATTTTGACGTTTGGGCACTCAATTTAGTTAAAAGGACTAAATTGTAATAAGTGCAAAATGTGAGTTCTATAGGTTAAAGGTGTCTAACTGATATGAAATTTTAAATTGGAGGTCCTTAAATGGTAATTAGACCATTGGTTAAGTTGGTGGACAAAAATGGACATGGTTAGGTATGTTTTCTAAAGTTTTTCATTAAGGGTATTTTAGTAATTTGGTAATTAAAATGAATTAAAAAGACAAAATAAGCCAAAAATTCATTCATCTTCTTCATGCTATGGCCGAATTTCTCAAGGGGAAACCATGGCTAGGGTTTTTCAAGCTTCCAAGCTCGATTGTAAGTCCGTTCTAGCCCCGTTTTTAATGCGCTTTACATTTTTGAAGTCGTTGTAACTCGATCTTTCTATTTCTACCATCAATTTGAAGAGATTTCAAGGTCTAAAATTTTACCCGTCATGGATGTTTGTGTATTTTAATGTCTAATGGTAGAAAATGCATGTTTGGTGTATGATAAATGACTTTTGCTAAGTGATTTTCGGTAAAAATGCTTAAAAGGACTTGTTTGTAAAAGTTATAAAATATGGTGTAAAAATGTGAATAAATGAAAAATGTGGGTTGTTATGAGCATGTATAAGGTTCGGCTAGGCATGGGCAATGAATAAATTGAATGAAAATCATTTTACGAGCCTAGGGACTAAATTGTAAAAATGTCAAACTTTAGGGGAAAATATGTAATTTTTGACATAATGTGATTTTGGGCTAATTTGAGTAGTATAATAATTGAATAAGTTACATGTGATATTATAGATCAAGAAAAAATGAGATTTGGACCTAGAACGGGAGAAAAACAAGTATTTGACGATTTAGCACTTTTCGTCATTTTTATGTCGAGGTAAGTTCGTATGTAAATAATGCATTGTTATATTTTATGTTTTAAATGCTTTAAAGTTGTATGAATTTTGATTGACTCTATGGAAGTATTCATCAAATTTTCGACAAGCGAGAAATCCCCGTTGAATCTTAGGAATAGATTAGGATACAAGTGACATGTCACTAGGAACCCATGTAATTATATGATTTATGTGTCCCAGGTGCTGGTCTTTTACGTCCTACCGGTGGCTAGGTATACCTGCATATGTTGTGGATACCTGATAGCTTGTGTGAGCAGCACCGCGTAGCTACGTCTCGGCTGATAGCTTGTGTGAGCAGGCCCAAGGATAGCTCAAGAGCAAGCTTATATGTGTTATGAGATTTGTGGTAGCATTGGCTACACATGTGGCACTTATATGCAAAGATTTTCGTGTATTCGATAGTATTCCAAGTGGTTCAACGGGAAATTCAACGGGTATGTCAAAGATGAGAAAGTACGTGAATATGTTATGAGATGGTACAGGTATGTATGTAAAACTCAAAGAAAAATGAACTCAGTATATGATGAACAATTGGTAAGATTGTGATTGAGTAAGTTGTGTTTATGAAGTTTTAATGACATTTATGTTGATATATGTTATGTTATTCATATGATGAGCTATAGGCAATAATGTGATTGAGAAAATTATACTCATAAAGTTTAATGACATGTTATTGTCTTGGTTGTGGTTATTTGATTGCTCTATCATGCTTGATTTTGTGCCATGAGATGTTGTATAGATGTGTGCAAGTGAGGGTGACAAAATGGCTTGGTAAATAGCCTTGTTTTTTTCCACACGGTTAGACACACGGGCGTGTGTCTAGGCCGTGTGTGACACACGGTCTGCCCCACGGGCATGTGTTCCGGCCGTGTGTCCCCTGCACCTTAATTGTTGCAAAACAGAATGTCCAGAATTGAGCCACGAGCAGAGACACGGGCGTGTGTCTCAGCCGTGTGTGCTACATGGCCTAGCACATGGGCGTGTGGCACGACCGTGTGGCACAAGTCAAAGAGCTCCCTAATTTCAAACACGACCTATAGCACGGGCGTGTCTAAGGCTCACACGGGCGTGTCTCTTGGACCACACGGGCATGTGAGCCCTGTAACATGAGAAATTTTCTAAGTTTTGTAAAATTTTCTAAAGTTCTTGGATTAGTCCCGAACCACTTCCAAATCATGTTTTGGGCCTCGTAGGCTCGTATAAGGGACTTTATGATTGAATATGAATGTGTATGAAAAGTTTTAATTTGTATGCAAATTTTATGACTCAGAATTGCGCGATTGCTTGTGATGTGAGTCCGGTAATGCCCCGTACCCTGTTCCAGGGTCGAATATGGGTAAGGGGTGTTACATGGAATCTTTGCCATTGTTGGGTCTTTGGTAAATTTTGAAATCCTTTTACTTTGGTTTTATACATTGAGAGTAGGTTTTAGATTAGCAATATCATGGCTAATAGTGGCAGTGTAAGGCGTCTACAACCTATTGATCTATCAAGGCTCTAGTATTGAGGGTTGCCGCTTGAAAATGCTTAAGATAATCACGTAAGTGCTCACCATATCTTTGTTTGACAGATAAAAGACTCAAAGGTGTATTCGTTATGGTTTAAAGTGCTCAAAATTTTCCCAAGAATCGACAACCTAACTATTCAAATTATGGATAGGACCTTCAAGAAAGATAGATACCAGTTCTCTACATTGCCTCTAAGAGTTGTTGGAAAAGCTTTGCATTTTCAAGCATCATAAGCTCCAAAGACATTCATTATCATTATATTGCATTATATGAGCAGTCAATGACTTATTCTCCTCATAAATATTTTATTGGGGAACTTGAGAGTTGTAGGGAGGTCGATTCCTATTATATCAGGTGCTAAGGGATTATTTGAGTAAGAGACCCAATCTAAAGCTTCCATTTCATCTTACAATGCTTCTTGTTAGGGATGAATTTGTCTTGGGTGATATTTCATCTATGGGTTCCGCCCCTAAACTTAGGCATTAATGGAAAGTAGTGATAAGCCATAAAAGTAACATATTTTTAATCCCATTCTTGATGCGTTTTTGGATGATTAATTATGTAAATTAGTGAATTTGATACTCCTAATCCTTTAAATTCATGTTTTTATACTTAGGAGAGAATTTGGGAAAAAAAGGAGCGAAAAATAAGCCAAAATTAGACAAATAGAGCTATTTTCAGGATCCACACGGCCTGGGCATTTCCACACTGGATGGCCACACGCCCGTGTGAGCCATACGGGCTGGTTACACGCCCATGTGCTAGCCTGTGTCGATATCGCACCCTGCTTCTCAGATACGCGGAAAAAACCAATTTTTAGGCTTTCTGAGCATTCTAAAGTCTATAAATACCAATTAGAAGAAGACCCAAGGAGACACTCAGAGAAGATCGAAGAAAGCACTCGAAGAACGTCATCGGAATCAACTCGGAAGCGAATCTCCCTCAAGATCGAAGATCTCCATTTAATTTCTTTCAAAGTTTTATTGAGTTTCTTTATGTCTTGTGGTTATTCTGACTTTGAGATGTTTTTATTCAGGATTATGAACTAAATTCCCTAGATACCTAGGGAAGATGAAACCTATGATGAATCTTATTATTTGATTTCTTATTTACGCGATAAATACTTTATTCTTGTTCTCAATTATGTATGCTTTTTTCTTGTTTTAATATTTCTGAGATATTAATTCAAGTTTAATGTGCTTATTTTAGTGGAGCAAAAGTCCCTGTTTAAGAGTATATCTAGCATAATTGAGTGGAGTTGCATGCAATCCTAGAAATAGGACGACATAAATCTATTGGATTAGAGTCAAATCTAATAGGGGAATCCATAGATCGAGTTAATGCGACAATAGGGGTTTTAATTAGAAAGAGATTTCAATTAATCAACGTAGAGTTAGTTGTTCTTACACTCGAAAGAGATATTAACATAATTTAGGAATTTCTATGGATCAAGACACAAGTGAATAAATCGTTTAATCCAGATTCATAATAATAGGTGAAGTCCAGGTGGATTCTTTCCTAGGTATTGTCTATCTCATTGGTTATCTTCGATTATTTTCCTTTTTCATTCTCTGTTGCGTTCTTAGTTAGATTAGTTTAGTAATTTTAGATTAAAAACAATCACTTCAATTTATCGGCTAAATAATAGAAAATGGTAATTACTAGTACTTTTAGTCCTCGTGGATACGATATTCCCTACTCACCATAGCTATACTATTGTTCGATAGGTGCGCTTGCCTTTGTTGTAATTATAGTTAGTTTAGTAACCACAAGTAGCTTCATCCTATTGGTTTTTGAAATGAGGTGGAGGACGTTGCCCCCCTTTTAATTTTGTTATTGTCTTATTATCTTGACGATGCTAGTCTAGATAATACTAGAATTGTTGTTCATGCCTTAGATTTAGCTGGAGTATTTGATCCTTGAGAGTCCTCATTTATGCTTGTAATTCTAGAAACTGTTGAGAGGAGCAATGGAGATTGGAGTGGAGATTTTGGATGGCTTGTTCTTCATATGTAAATACTAGGAAAATATTTGGTGGAGGGCAGAAGCCATTGGTGGTGCTAATGGAACCAGTCCTTATAAACATTAGCATAAGGGTTGTAAGGGTGTGTTGCTTGTTGGTTGCTAGTCTGACCGACACATTAAGTAGAAGGTTATTGGGTTTTAGGGACGTTCTCATCGGGAAAAGCCATGGCAGTCCATGCTCTTTACACCAATTGTTGTTGACAAGTTAAAATGGGGGAAGAAGGTGATAGTTCACACGATGGAAAATGTGTCAAGAGTCGTGGGTGAAGTTGTCCTGTTCTTATAGCGGAGGTGTAATGGAGAGAGATAAGGCTTTCCCAAGGTTAAGGGTAAGTATTTATACGTCAAGGTGACCCTCTCTTAGCCTTGGGTCTTGACACGTGTACAACTCGAGTCTCATCTTAGCCAACCACTTGAGGAGCACAGTAGGCCTCTAGATAGACAACGATAGTATGGCAATGAGTAGGTGAGGTCTCATGTGTGAGTCATGCAAGGAAGGACCCAACACCTGTTTTTGGCGAAATAGATCATATAAGTTCCAAGTATTATGTGTATGTATTCACGAAACTCGACCTTGATGAAGTGATGCCCCTAACAAAGTAACGTCTAGCAAAATCGTGCCACGGTAAGACAATGGTGGTGAGTTTTGAATTGGAAAGGTATTTATAACATTATCAATTATACTTTTAAATATTCGAGTGTTGATATTAAAATTGCTAAATTGTTATACTAGTTTTGCAAACTATTGCAAAGAAATAAATATCGTTTTTGTGTATTATATACTTTTCAACTGAATTTTATATTTATCAGTTCTAACTTATTGAGTTTCAAATTACTTTTTCTGTTTTCATTTTCCTTAACATTGAACCTATCGAAGACTCTAAGTAGTATGAAAATAAAATGGGAAAGCGACAATTTTTGTTTGTTTTTTTCTTATAAGAAGAGAGGGTAAATGTTATTTAAGAATTAAATTCCAAAATAAATTTCAATAAAAAAACCTACATATCAACACAAGTTTTTTCTTTTTCTTTTTTTAGTAACACAAGCTTTTTACTATAACACCAATGATTTATTTACATTGAACTGTATGATAATACTAAAATAAGTTTAATTTAAAACTGTATATATTATAAGTTAAAAGTTTTATTATATATCGATTGGGTCTTAATTCGATTGATATGGATATTGTTGTCAATGCAGAAGGATGTAGGTTTCAGTGTGTTAAAGCACATTATTCTCCTATTTATAGGTTGGGGAGAGGTTATGGATAATTCTATGCATTTGTATATATATATATATATATATATAAACAAATACGATCAAAAACATATAATAAGATTGTCCAAAAAAAATCTTATATCGTATAAACTTTAGTCTAATATTTAATCAGTTGTTCTAGATTAGTTAACTATTAGAAGTTTTAAGATTTGTTTTATTTTTTCATCCAAACTAATTGTTTTATTTCAGTACGTATTGTTAATCTCATAAATTTTTTAAAAGAAAAAACACCTTAAAGATGAAAGATTACACAACTAGCTTTTATTAGAATCATTATAATTCAAAACTAAAATATTTCGAACTTAAAATACATTAAGGATTGGATCTTAATTAAGTTGGATTTGCAATTAATTTTATTCGAATTTTAACATTTATTATCAATTATATTTTAATAAAAAAATTCAACTTGGTTTTCCTTGTGTTTGAAATGTTTGTAAACTTGTTAATTTATATTATCATACAAAGACTTTTGGAAGCTCTAGTGCCTCAAAAAGTGTAGACAATCCAATGTCAAGATCATGCCATGTATCTTTCGGTCAGTATCCCATTATGTTCCTTTGCGTTGTATACAACATCCGTATTTAAATATGAAAAATCTATCATCACTCAATTGCATGTATATGTCTAGTATCTTATATACATATATTTTTAATAACTTTCATAAATAATTCAAAAATATCAATTTGCTACTTCAAAGGCCCAATCTCATTTACATTGTCTAACTTTGTAACACAAAATAATTTATTAAAATAATATAGTCTTAGAATTTTTATACTTTCAACTTTTTTGATGATTTTTTTTAGATTTTAATGTTTAATAAATTTCATAAAGTTATCTATGTTAAAGTTTGATCCTTCTATTGTCAGTTCAGGAAGCAATAGGATTGATTAGATATTATTGAAAGGATATGACCCAAAAGATTGATAAGTTGGCGATGGACAAAATACCCATTGTGGTTGGCCCATTAGTCAAAACTTGATAAGTTTGATAAAGGAAGAGATATGGACCCTAGATTTTCCTGTGTTTTCTTCTTCTTGTTTCTTCAAAAGATTCCCAGGCATTTGTGGTATCCTACATGTTTTTGTACTTTCACTTTTTCCCCCAAAATTCACAACTTATCAGTTATGACTAGTAGTCTATCACAACTTGTTTGTATATTAAAAGAGGAGTGTCAACACTACTAATTAATTCTTATCTCTATATGATGTAAAGGAGATTTAAGGGTTGGCAGGGATCTCGACCTCATAAAATGAATCTTTTTTTTTTAAATTTTGTAATTTAAAATTTTTAGTAAAAGTAAAATTGTACTTTGATCCCTCTTAAAAATGATAAAATTTTAATTTAATCCTTTAAAAATTATATTTTTATTATCGTAAAAATTATAATTTAATTTCGACTCCCTAAAAAAATTTTTTGGTTTCGTCCCAATGACATAACCATGAATAATCAATATAATACAAACTAGTAATTTGTTTGATTTAATGAATATTTAAGAATTTAAGCAAGGTCATTCTTTTTGTTCTCAATTTTATTTATACTTAATCATATTTAAACTTTTAACTTCTTAATTTTATTCCCAAAATAATACCAAATGCTTGTTTTCATTAATTATTACTTACGTTTAACATTTATTTTACAACATTAAAAAATCATCCAACCAATTTATCCAACAAATTAATCAGAAAAAATTGTTTGAATGATTTGACTTTTGATCCCATTTTTTTATCGTGCATAATGTTTTTTTTTTCTTAGGAATTATTATATTTTTCTTCAAAGCAAATAAAATATACATGGGTTAATGAAACTGATTAATTTTATTTTACGTGGATTCTATCTAGATTTATTTGAATTTGAATTTGAATTTATTTGTGTATTACAATAATTTGATTCTAGTTATATTTCTTTTTACTTATATTATGTGTAGTTGTAGTTGTAACTTCTTTGAAAAATTTTGAATTCCTTTTTTGTCATTATATTTAGAATTGATAAATATATCATCCATGTCTCTCGTAAAACTATCAAATGATAATTTTTTTTTTTTACCTTTTTAATTTTTTTACTCTTTTTTGGGGTAAATTTATAAGTTGAACACTTTAGTTTTAGGGCATTTTTATTTTGATTATGCCAAAAAAGGTCATTGCAATTTTCGTTACTATTATTGTAGAAATTTATTATTTTAATCATTTAAGCCCACGTATTTCATTTTAGAAAAAAAAAAACCTTAAAATTTCTTCTCCCGTTAAAAATACTTTTTGCTTTGCATGAATTGACAGTTTTTAATTCAAAATTTCCATTGCCATTAATAATTCTAATTTATATTACGTTAGTGGAGATTTTTTATTTTAATTTGTACACTCAAATCAGTTAATAAAATACAATCATTTCCATATAACCTAACTCAAATTTTACATAGATAGCAAATCAACAAACAAAGCACTAACGCACATCATGTAATATGAGAAAAGAAATTCTAGGCAATGAAAGACACCCAAGCTAAACCAAAATTTTTTATATTTTTATAATAATTGGTACATTAATTATTGGTAACTAAATAAAGAAAGAAGAGAAGTGATAAATGGATTTTTTTTCCTCATTCGTACTTTAACTATTAGGGGCCGGAAGGGGCCAGCTTCCAAAATGAAAAAAATAAAATTATTTAGGTCTTTTAAAATTTTTAAAATTTAAAATTAGTAAATGTAAGATTTCACTTTGACCTCTTAAATATATAAAAATTTGTTTTAATTCTTTAAAAATTATAAAAATATAAGCTATTAAAATGGTGAAATTACATTTTTGCTATCGTAAAAATTGCAATTTAATTTCGCTCTCCCTAAAATAATTTTCTAGTTTTGCCCCTGTTTTTGAGGAAGGTGAACATTCAAGCAATAGGTCATAACTTAAAATTCAATAATAAATGGATATTAATTTAAACTATATCATTTAAAATTATGGGTATGGAATTATGGATATATCTATTTCATTTAAAAGTTTTATTTATAAGGTTGTTATAGGAATATATTCCCAAAAGATAGCTCAAATACATGCAAAAAGAAAATGTAAAACAGGAGAATTAAGAAAAAGAAAGGCAGAAGCAACATAAAATTTCAAGCATAGCTTTATTGTGGTAAGTTTTTTAATAAAAAAGAAAGGCAAAAGAAGAAATGAAGCCCAAAATGAGTCCATCAGAACTTAAACCTCAAACTACCATGGAATGGGCCTATAAATGGCTTACTTTGAACTCCCACCATTGGTTTTTCCCCTTAAAAAAATTAAGAAATTGAATGAAAGTTGGGTTATAATTTGAGATTACAAATTAAACATGTTTTAGACGAACCTAATTATGATTAACCTAATCAAAACTGTTCCACCGGAAACGATAATTTTAATTGGACACAGTCATTAAATTTAAGAACCACAAAAGCAGTCGTTTGACAACTTATTTATATTTAGATTTAATGTTGATTCTACTTGGATTATTTGAACTTGCTTTATAAATTTGAAATTGGTGCTCTCTAAATTTGATTTGATTTTAAGTTAATTGGACTAGCTTTTGAAAGTTGAAATGGACTTCTTCAAACTTAATGAATTATTATACTTGTAGAAAATTTGGGCTCATTTAATTACGAAAGCACATTTTTATTTTATTTGAATTTTGACCTTCGGCCCCATTAGCTTTTTATTTCTACTTTTATTTTAATTTTGTTTTATAAAATTACATAAAATCCACAAAATTCTAAAGTACAAAATTTTCAAAACAAAAAAACAAAAAAACAAAAAAGCAAATACTAATACTTGATTGAGCCTTTAAACATTAAAATTTCATTTAATTAAATTCTTTAATAGTTAATGTTAACACTCAACCATTCACTACTACAAAAAGGCAATCAATTAGTTCCCTTGATGATCACGTATAATGGCACCTGCACTTGCTTTTCATGAATTATCAATATATGAGTAATGAGAATTCAATTTAGATCAACTTGGCGAAGGGGGCTTCCACGGAACTGGTAAAAAATTTGTAAATTTCCCAACTTGATCTAGATGTTATGGTCGAATTATGAAGATCACATTAGCTACCTGTGTGACTGAATGACCCTACTGTTCTTTGAAAAACCTTAGTTACTCTCTTTTAAGAAAAACTGCAATTTACACTTGTTGATTGGAAAAAGTTCATTGTTTAAGTCAATCATTCTTAATACATTTATATAAGCGATATTATGGTTTTAGAAAACAAATTGCTCGTTGTTTCACTCAACAAAAACCTTATCATCTTTTATTGCAGCGGAAAACTCAGTTTATGACAGATTTATCGATAATCCAAGTATCATGCATTCTCCAATTATAAAGAGAGCATTAAAACCAAATTAACATGTCGAGTATGCATGCATGAAAACCCAAATCAAAGTAAAACCCAAACCACAGTCCAAATAATTTTTTTTCAGTACAAAAACCAAATTAATTTAAATAAAACTTAAGCAAAATACATAATTAGTCCGAAGTTCGTTGTACGTCTGCGTGCCATGTCCAATCCTAGTCTTGAACATTTTCTGAGATGTTTGAACTATGGGATGAGCTAAACTAGCTTAATGTGAGTCTAAAACAGTATATCTGTAACACCCCTTACCCGTATTCAACGCCGGAACCGGGCACGAGGCGTTACCGAATTAAAGACCTTAAGATCGCCACTTAGGCACAACATGACCACTCTCTTTGGCCATCACAACAACCTCAATCCCGACCTACGAGGCCTCTCTCAAACACACGAGGGCTCTCGAGACCATATCGAAAACTCTTACGATCTTAAAATTTTTCCATCTACACAGGGCTCACACGCTCGTGTAAGATTTGGCACGCCCGTGGATGTCACACACGCCCATGGTCACTACCCGTTCATGAAAACTCAAGCATTTTGCCAATGCCCCACGGTTAGGGCACACGCTCGTGGTGCACACTTACTACCTTAACACGGCCGAGAGTCTAGACACACGCTCGTGTAGCTAGCCCGTGGCCAACACTGATTAACACACATGTTCTAGACACACGCCCGTGTGACTAGTCCGTGGTCTATTCTAATTTAAAATACTAACATGCAGGGGACACACGGCCAAGTCACACGCTTATGGGCTGACCGTGTGTCACACATGGCTTAGACACACGCTCGTGTGTCTACCCACATAGACAAGAACAAAGCTATTTGCCAAGTTCTTTTCACCCTTCTAGCATACACAATCATGCACTCATTCAACACATCCATAATCAACTCAAAGTCTTACAATCTCACATACATAACTTCATCATTTCATATAATAAAGTGCCAACAACTATGGCATTATACAAAATAGATTATCCATCTAAATGCCAACACATCATAGCCATAAACAACAAAATTCACTAACTTGTCTAGCCCCTATACATGCCATATACAAAACATTGAGTCTAATGTACCAGAGTGTGCTGATAGTTTGGGCGATCTTCCAATTGATCCTCGTATCTCGATTCAACACTTTTGCTCTATAAGACAAAGGAAAAGAAAGAGAGTAAGCTTTGAGCTTAGTAAGTTTACACATAAACAATTGAGCCACATAGTATAAGCTAAACAACAATTAGCATTATACTAACATATAATGTACAACTATGCTTACTCTTTTTATCGCTTACCACATTTCCGACACATCATGAGTCACTTACTCATAACCATTGACATGCACCCCTGCATTCAATATCACATTTACACAATATACAACACATCATTATTTCTCAATAATACATCCACACAGCTATGCTACTCACTATCACATCCACACAGCAAGTCTCTCGGTGGTTCCGCACTAAGCCCACCACAATCAATTAATAAGGTAGTATCGCACTTAGCCTACCAACACGGTATTCATAGTGGTTTCGCACATAGCCCACCAAATAATATACCTAACGATAGCATCACACATAGCCAACTCATCGTCAATATGCATTAAGATGTATCGCACTTAGCCCACCATTTAGCATTATTACAACACATTCGCAAATCTACTTACTTAATCATTCATTTCACTTGAACCACATAGGTTCTCAATCATTCTCAACCATGCTATACACTAGCTAGCATTAACAAATTGTAAGTATGAATGCATTGTTTGTGCATAGACTTACCTCGATACTCAAAAGTATAGAAACGTGCAATTAGTCCACCACTTTGCTCTTGCCTCAGTTTCGATCTGGGCTTTGTCTTTCTTGATCTATAATGAATAAATCAGCTTATTCAATACACACAACATTGCCCCCAAGGCTCGTAAAGTGATTTTTATTCAACTTTCTAGCCTTTCATGCTTAGCCGAATCACTTACTCAACTAAAGCAATCATCAATTCTCATCACAACACACATGTATGACCAAACTCAAGATTTTTACAAACTAGTCCCTACATGCATTTTCTATGGAAACTCATTTAGCAAAAGATGTTTCTACTACATCAAGCTTTCATAATCTTCCATAAAACATCAAAATACATGCATTTCATACATGGCCACATTTTTGAACATCCATCATAGCTCATCAAATAGCTAAAAATAGCTTACTCATGCAACAAGGACTTCAAAAATACAAAGAATATAAAAAACGAGGCTAGATGCACTTACTAGCAAGCTTGAAATTTTTGAAGAACCCTAACAATGGCTCTCTCAAATTTTAGTGACCTTGGAAAAGAAGATGAATGAATTTTGTCATCTTTTCTCCTATTTTAATCACTTAATTGTTAAATGACTAAAATGCCCTTTTTGATAAACTTTCTATTTTAACTCATCCATGCCCAAATTTATCCAAAAATTAGAAATTGGGAAAATTGTTATTTAAGGACCTCTAATTAATATTCTAAAGCTATTTCACACAAATAGCTTCTAGAATCTCACATTTTGCAACTTTTTAAATTTAGTCCTTTTGGACAATTCAACCGCAATTTCACAAAATTGCTTCATGAAACTTTCACACTAACATGCATACATAGCATAAACCTCAAAAACTCATTCATATACCTCGAATTTGTGGTCTCGCACCACTATTCTGACTAGGCTCTAAATCGGGATGTTACAAGTCTCCCTCCTTTAGAGATTTTCGCCCCCAAAAATCTTACCAGTAAAGAGGTTTGGATGCTGCTCTCTCATAGCTTCTTCCGTTTCCCACGTAGCCTCTTCCACACCGTGTTTCTGCCATAACAATTTCACTAGTGCTATGCTCTTATTTCTCAAATGTTTCACTTCTCGAGCC
Source organism: Gossypium sturtianum (assembly GCA_025698515.1). Classification (NCBI taxonomy): domain Eukaryota; kingdom Viridiplantae; phylum Streptophyta; class Magnoliopsida; order Malvales; family Malvaceae; genus Gossypium; species Gossypium sturtianum. Next base: position 64,236,076 of record CM046946.1, on the reverse strand, counting down.
AAGATCTTAATCGGCTCTTCATCATAAGACATATCCGGTCTTATCTCAATTTTCATCGAAGGAATCACATGTGAAGGATCGGAGCGATACCGTTGCAACATCGACACATGGAACACATTATGAATCTTTTCCAACTCTACCGGTAAAGCCAACTGGTATGCTACTGGCCCAACTCTATCTGTAATCTCATACGGCCCTATGAATCTTGGACTCAATTTTCATTTTCGTCCAAATCTCATAATCTTCTTCCATGGGGACACTATCAAAAACACTTTGTCGCCCACTTCAAACTCAATTTATGTTCTTTTCAGATCCGCGTAGGACTTCTGTCGGTCCGAAGCAACTTTTAGACTATTACGGGTTATTTTCACTTTCTCCTCGGTCTCTTTTACTAGATCAACTCCATGGATCCGCTTCTCACTAAGCTCGGTTCAATACAAAGGAGTTCGACACTTACGACCATACAGGGCCTCATACGGAGCCATCTGTATACTTGACTGATAACTGTTGTTGTAAGTAAATTCGACTAAAGGTAGATATCTCTCCCAACTACCCTTGAATTCTAACACACAGCATCGAAGCATATCTTCGAGAACTTGAATCACTCTTTCAGACCGACCATCGGTTTGCGGATGGAACGCAGTACTGAAATTTAACTTTGTTCCCAAAGCCTCTTGCAACCTCTTCCAAAACCTCGAAGTGAACCTCGGATCCCTATCCGATATTATAGACACAGGTACACCATGTAACCTCACTATTTCTGCAATATACAACTCAGCTAACTTATCCAGTGAATAATCAACACGTACTGGAATAAAGTGAGCCGACTTCGTTAGTCTATCCACAACAACCCACATAACATCTCTCTTTTTCGGAGTCATCGGCAACCCTGTCACAAAATTCATGGTAACCCGATCCCACTTCCATTCGGGTACCATCACTGGCTGAAGTAATCCCGAAGGCACTTGATGCTCAGCTTTCACTTGTTGACAAATCAGACACTTTGTCACGAACTCTGAAATATCTCTTTTCATACCCGGCCATCAATAAGACTTCTTCAAGTCATTATACATTTTCGTACTGCCCGGATGTACTGACAAACATCCACTGTGGGCCTCATGCAAAACCTTTTGGATTAACTCCTTATCTCTAGGTACACAAATTCTATCACGGTACAACAAACAACCATTCGAGCCCACTCGAAAATCGGAATCACTTTCTGACTCACGCTTATCTCTCTTAGCTGACATCTCACTGTCATTTCTCTGAGCTTCACATATCTGTTGAACAAATAGTGGCTTAGCTCTCAACTCTGCCAGAATAGCACCATCATCAAGACATTCCAAAATTCGTCCTCTAACTCTTAGAGCATACAAGGATTTCCTACTCAGGGCATCCGCAACCACATTCGCTTTTCCCGGGTGGTAATCAATGACTAACTCATAGTCTTTCAACAACTCAAGCCACCGTCTCTGTCGCAAATTCAGATCCTTCTGATCCATCAAATATCTCAAACTCTTGTGATCCGTAAAGACTCGGCACTTCTCACCATATAAGTAATGTCGCCAAATCTTTAACACAAAAACAATCGCAGCCAACTCCAAATCATGAGTCAGATAATTCTTCTCGTGCGGTTTCAACTGTCTCGAGGCGTAAGCGACTACCTTACCTCTTGTATCAACACGTAACCGAGACCATTAAACGATGCGTCACTGTAAACCACGAACTCTTTCCCTGATTCTGGTTGAACCAAAATCGGTGCCTCAGTCAATAATGTCTTCAGCCTCTCGAAACTCTGTTGACTTGTCTCAGTCCATTCAAACTTGACATCTTTGTGCAATAGTTTCGTCATCGGGGTAGCAATCACAGAGAACCCTTTTACGAAACGCGTCGTAATATATCCCGCTAATCCCAAGAAACTTCTGATTTCTGACATGTTCCTCAGCGGTTTTCAATCCACAACAGCCGATATCTTACTCGGGTCAACTCTAACATCATCACCCGACACAATGTGTCCTAGGAATCCGACCTCACGGAGCCAAAACTCACTCTTGCTAAACTTAGCGCATAAACCGCTTATCTTTTAAAGTTTGCAAGACAATTCTCAAATGTTCTTCATGATCATTCTCATCCGAGAATAGATCAATATGTCGTCAATGAAGAAAACTACAAACTTGTCCACATATGGTGCGAGAAAACACGGTTCATCAAATCCATAAAAATCGCCGGTGCATTCGTCAAACCAAAGCGGCATAACCAAAAATCATAATGGCCATACCTTGTTGAAATGCGGTTTTCAACACATCCTCGCTCTTTCACTCTCAACTGATAATAACCAGACCTCAAGGTCTATCTTGGAGAACATTGTAGCTCCCTTTAGTTGATCAAAAGATCATCAATCCTTGGTAAAGGATACTTATTCTTAACCGTCACTTTGTTAAGCTGTCTATAGTCTATACACAACCTCATAGACCCATCTTTTTTCTTCACAAACAATACCGGAGCACCCCACGGTGAGTAGCTCGGTCTTGTAAAACCCTTATCTGTCAACTCTTGCAACTGAACCTTCAGTTCTTTCAACTCTAAAGGTGCCATCCTATACGGAGCAATCGAAGTAGGTGCCGTTCTCAGAACTAACTCAATCCCAAAATTAACCTCTCTCACTGGAGGTAATCCGGGTAACTCTTTTGGGAATACATCCGGATACTCACAAACCACTGGCACTGTTTCAAACTCTACTCCAACCTCTCGAGTATTCAACACAAAAGTAAGATAGGACTCACACCCTTTTCTCAAGCATTTATTAGCCACTAAGGAAGAAATCATCACTGGTAGACTATCCGATCCACCTGATTCAACCCGAACCACATCTCCACTCTCGCATTTCAAATCAATAAACTTATTACTACAGTTCACTAAGACACTATGGGTAGTCAACCAATCCATGCCTAGGATTAAATCAAACTCATCAAACGGCAACAACATTATGTTTGCCAGAAAGCAATGACTCTCAATCATCAAAGGACAATTCTTACACACCTTGTCCACTAACACATGCTTACCTAACGGGTTTGACACCTTAACCACAAAGTCCGTAAACTTAATAGTTATACTCAAACTAGATGCCAATCTCATGCAAATATAAGAATGAGTAGACCCTGGATCTATTAAAGAAATAACAAGGGTGTTAAAGAGAGAAAAAGTACCCGTTATCACATCAGGGGAGGATGCCTCTTCGCGAGCGCGAATGGCATACGTCCTCGCAGGTGCCCGACCCTCCGGTCTCACAGCAGAGTCTCTAGATGCACCTCTACCACTATTTCCGCCTCTCGGGTTCCTTGGTGGTCTACCCCTTGCAGACACATCATTGGATCTCATCTCTTGCTTCTCTTCCTTATCATCCCTCTCGGGGCAATTTCGGATAAAATGGTCGGGGGAACCACACTTATAACAGTTTTGACTGTTACCCCAACACTCTCCGGTGTGATATCTACCACAACTTGGACACTCCAGTTTACTCTTCGGATTGCCCACACTTTTCATCGAGGTAGCTTGGACTCTCGAACCCGAATGAGTATTGCCCAAGTCTCGATGCGAATAACCCACTGGTGCTGACGTCCTAGGACTCACTTTCTTGGACCTTTTCGACTGGGCTTGATACGACTTACCCATCGACCTCTTTCTAGCATCTCGGGCTTCACTCACAGCCCTTTTCTTTTTTGTACTCAACTCTTTGGCCTTACTTGCCCTTTTGACCAACAGTAAAATTCTTTCAACTCCAAAATACCCACTAGGAGTTTGATGTCCTCATTCAGTCCGTCTTCGAACCTCTTACATAATATGGTCTCTATCGACACACATTCTTGAGCATATTTGCTAAGCCTAACAAACTCACGCTCATATTCCGCTACTGACATTCTTCCTTGCTTCAACTCAAGGAATTCCTTTCTTTTCCGATCAGTAAACCTCTGTCTTATATACTTCTTCCAGAACTCTTCCAGAAAGAAGTCCCACGTCATCTACTCTCTTGGGACCACTGACGTCAACGTCTTCCACCAATGGTATGCCGAGTCCCTCAGCAAGGATATGACACACTTCAAGCTCTCTTCAGGTGTACAAGAGAGTTCATCGAATACTCTCATCGAGTTCTCTAACCAGAACTCTCCCCTCTCAGGGTCATCATCAACCTTAGCTCTAAACTCCTCAGCCCCGTGTTTTTTAATCTTATCTACCGGGGGTTTCGATATCCTCACTACATCAATACCTTGAGGAGCCACAGGAATTGGCTGAGGTATAGGAGGAGGATGTGGAGGAGGTTGAGCATTAGGGTTCGCTAGAACATAATCCGAGTACCAATTGCTCATCATCTGGAGAAAGGCTTCCCGAGCCCCTTCCCCTTGACCCCTAGCCTCAGGTCCACTTTGAACAGGCACGGTTCATTGCGCAGGAGCCTGCGCATTACTAGCTGCTTCATCAGTAGTCAATGGATCGGAATCCATATTCTATATAAAACAAGATTTAAAATCATCAGAAGCCACCACACTATCATTGTACACTTATGGCATGTATAGCTAGACTCTTACACCCACTACGGTAGTCCTAGAACCGACTAAACCATAGCTCTGATACCACTAAATGTAACACCCCTTACCCGTATTCAACGCCGAAACCGGGCACGAGGCATTACCGAATTAAAGACCTCAAGATCGCCATTTAGGCACAACATGACCACTCTCTTTGGCCATCACAACAACCTCAATCCCGACCTACGAGGCCTCTCTCAAACACACGAGGGCTCTCGAGACCATATCGAAAACTCTTACGATCTTAAAATTTTTCTATCTATACAGGGCTCACACACCCGTGTAAGATTTGGCATGCCCGTGGATGTCACACACGCCCATGGTCACTACCCGTGCATAAAAACTCAAGCATTCTACCAATGCCCCACGGTTAGGGCACAGGCTCGTGCTCTCCACCCGTGGTGCACACTGACTACCTTAACACGGCCTAGAGTCTAGACACACGCCCGTGTAGCTAGCCCGTGGCCAACGCTGATTAACACACAGGTTTTAGACACATGCCCATGTGACTAGTCCGTGGTCTATTCTGATTTAAAATACTAACATGCAGGGGACACACGACCAAGTCACACGCCCATGGACTGACCGTGTGTCACACATGGCCTAGACACACGCCTGTGTGTCTACCCACAAGGACAAGAACAAAGCTATTTGCCAAGTTATTTTCACCCTTCTAGCATACACAATCATGCACTCATTCAACACATCCATAACCAACTCAAAATCTTACAATCTCACATAGATAACTTCATCTTTTCATATAATAAAGTGCCAACAGCTATGGCATTATACAAAATAGATTATCCATCTAAAGGCCAACACATCATAGCCATAAACAACAAAATTCACTAACTTGTCTAGCCCCTATACATGCCATATACAAAACATTGAGTCTAATGTACCAGAGTGTGCTTATAGTTTGAGCGATCTTTCAATTGATCCTCGTATCTCGATTCAACACTTTTGCTCTATAAGACAAGGGAAAAGAAAGAGAGTAAGCTTTGAGCTTAGTAAGTTTACACATAAATAATTGAGCCACATAGTATAAGCTAAACAACAATTAGCATTATACTAACATATAATGTACAACTATGCTTACTCTTTCTATCCCTTACCACATTTCCGACACATCATGAGTCACTTACTCATAACCATTGACATGCACCCCTACATTCAATATCACATTTACACAATATACAACACATTATTATTTCTCAATAATACATCCACACAGCTATGCTACTCACTATCACATCCACACAGCAAATCTCTCGGTGGTTCCGCACTAAGCCCACCACAATCAATTAATAAGGTAGTATCGCACTTAGCCTACCAACACGGTATTCATAGTGGTTTCGCACATAGCCCACCAGATAATATACCTAACGATAGCATCGCACATAGCCAGCTCATCGTCAATATGCATTAGGATGGTATCCCACTTAGCCCACTATTTAGCATTATTACAACACATTCACAAATCTACTCACTTAATCATTCATTTCACTTGAACCACATAGGTTCTCAATCATTCTCAACCATGCTATACACTAGCTAGCATTAACAAATTGTAAGTATGAATGCATTGTTTGTGCATAGACTTACCTCGATACTCAAAAGTATAGAAACGTGCAATTAGTCCACCACTTTGCTCTTGCCTCGGTTTCGATCCAGGCTTTGTCTTTCTTGATCTATAATGAATAAATCAGCTTATACAATACACACAATGAAAATTGACCCACATCTCAGACTTTGGCAAAATTACTCTTTTGCCCCAAATCTTTCTCATAATTACACTATTACCCCTAAGGCTCGTAAAGTGATTTTTATTCAACTTTCTAGCCTTTCATGCTTAGCCGAATAACTTACTCAACTAAAGAAATCATCGATTCTCATCACAACACACATGTATGACCAAACTCAAGATTTTTACAAACTAGTCCCTACATGCATTTTCTATGGAAACTCATTTAGCAAAAGATGTTTCTACTACATCAAGCTTTCATAAGCTTCCATAAAACATCAAAATACATGCATGTCATACATGGCCACATTTTTGAACATCCATCATAGCTCATCAAATAGTTAAAAATAGCTTACTCATGCAACAAGGACTTCAAAAATACAAATAATATCAAAATCGAGGCTAGATGCACTTACTAGCAAGCTTGAAATTTTTGAAGAACCCTAACAATGGCTCTCTCAAATTTTCGGTAGCCTTGGAGAAGAAGATGAATGAATTTTGTCATCTTTTCTCCTATTTTAATCACTTAATTGTTAAATGACCAAAATGCCCTTTTTGATAAACTTTCTATTTTAACTCATCCATGCCCAAATTTGTCCAAAAAATAGAAATTGGGAAATTGCTATTTAAGGACCTCTAATTAATATTCTAAAGCTATTTCACACAAATAGCTTCTAGAATCTCACATTTTGCAACTTTTGTAATTTAGTCCTTTTGGACAATTCAACCGTAATTTAACAAAATTGCTTCATTAAACTTTCACACTAACATGCATATATAGCATAAACCTCAAAAACTCATTCATATACCTCGGATTTGTGGTCTCACACCACTATTCCGACTAGGCCCTAAATCGGGATGTTACAATATCACTCACTCAATCATAAAGACAGCAGACAATAATTCAATGCAACACAATACGTAACATAAAATGTTAACATTTGAGTATGTCATGAACATAATATAATGCAATAAGATTCCTACCCATCTTACTGCTACACACCACGAGTTCCTAGGAACCTGTCTACCAAAATCTTAACATTGCGAGCTGAGCTCGATGTGGTTAAACCACCATTATAAATAATTCAGATATATTGCCATTCATTATGCGATACAATCACCATTCTCCTCATTACTCCTGATGTTGTGCACTAGAAACATTAAATGCGAGCTTAATCTGCCATCGTTACTCCACGAAACTCCTCTGTCATCCACGATAACCCACCCCATGCACATGTGTCATGTCATAAGATACAACCAATAACATGTTTCCATTACAATCACATTTTAGTAGCATGCTTTACGCACCCTCATTATATCATTCATTTTCATTCAGTGGTAACACTTATCAAGTGTTCAATTGCATAATCAATACAATGACATTCAAACATGCCTCAGTTCCATAATAATTTCATAAGAAATTTTTCTAGTGCATATATATCAAACTTTCAACCAGTACATTTCATGGCAATTCACTCAAGCATACAATTCAAGCATTCACTCATTTTTTATAGTAATACATGCTACACGTACAACCAGCAACCATTTTATATTCAATCATCCATATCATTACATACCAATACCAACCATACGAATAATCAGTCAACCATACTTAATTTGTAAGCATGTCATCTAACTGAGGCTCAAAACGTACTTAAATCAACCACCTTAAAATCACTTACTTATCCATTTAAGTAATCCCAACTAGCAAGCTTTATTTTCATTTTAAACACTAAAAATATGATTTAAACACTCAAGTTTATAGATTAGAACCCATACCTTAAATTCGCACAACCGTAGCACTACTTTGCCAAAATCTGAGCCTCCTCCCTTAAACTTAAATTGAGCCTAAATTAATGTATAACATTTAGCGAGTTAAGACATTGTTAAATCAGTCTTAGAACACCCAACAAGGGTTCAAACAAATTAATGTTACAACAACTAACTTTTAGATCCAAATCGACTAGACTACTTACACCGATTCAATGCGAAACGTGAGCACGGACAACAAATGACTTCACTGATGGACTGGGGCATTTAAATCAGTGCCTAACACAATAAAATATTGGAAAATCAATAGCGAAACACAAACAAATAACCCCAATTTACCTAACCAACACATTCCTTAGCAATAGAATCAAAACTACCCAATAACCCACAAACAACCGCACTTATGCTTCTCGATTCATCAGATCTGAGTTGTCAAATGATAAAGATTGAATTTTCCTAAACCATACACGATTAAAGGATGATTAGAGAGTAGAATAATATATATAAATTGTAACATCCCGCCCGACAAAACCCTAGTATTTGGATTTTTTTAGAAGTAAGAGTTTTAGAATGAGTTCTGAATAAGTAAAATGATGGATTCATTTAAGAAACAAAAGTTCATGAGTATGCCTTTGGGCGAAATCCTGGAAGTTTGAAATATAGTCCATAGGAATAAGGCTTAAAAGGATACTTTTAAGTGCACAATGTTAGGATTGAATTAAGTAATAAGTTACTTTTTGAGTATGCCAATGACGCTCTAGCCTAGCGGATTCTGAAGGAATGAAGCCTATGGTTAACCTTTGAGAAAACTACGTATGATGAATCGAGAATAGTGTTAAGGGTATAGGTATATGAATAATACGTCTGTTTATTAAGACGTACGATAAGCTAAGTAATGTTGCCCAAAATGGGGTCATTCTAGCGTAGAGAGTAGACGAACCGAGAGTGTTTTATTTATACGACCTTCTGTAATAGGAAAGATTAAGGAACCATAGAGAGGAATATTTGACTAAGTGGTAGTAGTCACCCAAATGCATTCTTGGCATATAGAATGGGCGGACTCTGATTTGGAAATAAGTAGACAAGGATTCTTAGTCAAATTAGGATGATAAGTGAAATGAAAAGGATGGTTATGAGGTATGAGGTATGAGGCCATGTAACAGCCCAAATATAACCCTAATCAGAACGGTGGTTTTGGGACCACAAATCCGGGTTAGAATATATATTTTTCTTTTTTTCTTATTATTATTTATTAAATTGATACCTATGTTATGTGTTTAAGAATATTCTAAAATATGATAGGTTAATTCATTTATTTGGATGCTTAATTTTAATCAAGGGATTTAATTGTATGATGGTAAAAGTAGCTTATATTTTATTAAGGGGTTCAATTGAATTGTTTTATTTCATTAATGGACTTGCATGTTAAATTACCCAAAAGCTTTATGGGTGGACGGCATGATGATTGTTATATATGTATATTTTGTGTAATTGGTTAGTAAGTGGTATAATATTAATATTTTATTATAAGATTAAGAATAAAGAAAAACACAAAAATATGAGTGGATGTTCATCTTCTATTCATTTGTTCTTCATTGCCGAAATTTGACAAAGAAAAGGGGAAACTCAAGCTCTCATCTTTTGGCCTTTGCATGTTCCTTTAGGGTTAGAATTTGATCATGATTTTTGTAATTTTGTATATTTTTGAGTTAGTTACTTTGAATATTAACAAACCCATGTGGAAATTTTTATTTTGAAGCATGCTTTAGATTCGGCCTTGATAAACGTTGGTGATTTGTTGCGTTTGATGGAAGAGTAGAAACATATTCTTGAAAATCAACATGTTTAAAGTATGAAAAATTAGGTGGAATGGAGTGCAATGGTTTAAATTTCGAAAATGAGTAGTTGAAGAATCATAATGCTAAATAATTAGTTTGTATTGATGTATAAGACCTTTAGAAAGATTCGGCCCTAAAGAATGTTGGACAAATTTTGAGTAATTCATGAATATTGCATTAGGGACTAAATTGTAGATAATATAAAAGTTAGGGGTAAATTCATAAATTTGCTAAAGTATATGTTTATGGATCAATTGAATGGAAATTGTTTTTAAATGAGCTTAATTGAACTTGTTTAGATCAAGATTCAAAGGAAAAAGGGTTGGACAAAGGAAAAGCTAAATTAAACGAATAGCCGGGACACTCAATTTCATCGACTTCTAAGGTAAGTTTATAAGCATTTGGGTTGATATAAATTTTGTTCTATTTCAAAATGCATATGATAAAGTGAATTAGTAGGCCAAATTGCACAAAGCCGAATATGGCATGGGAATTTTTGTTATATTCGAAAGTGAGGCTAGTATGAATAATTTTTATACGTAAGCTTGGACTATTTGGATTGAAATTGAAAATGCGAATACATGTATACTTCATTAGATATAAGGATGTTGCCGAATGTAATGTTGTGATAGAAGAAATGAGTTGTTTTGGAGCTTTAATTGTATGTGTAATTATTTGAATGGAATTGACTACATATGTATGTTTAGTACCGATGAGTAGATAGATTAATGGCACTGTGTGTGCGGATTAATTCACCGAGCACTGTGTGTGCGAGATCGGTTGAATGGCACTGTGTGTGCAGATTTATTCACCAAGCACTGTGTGTGCGAGATCGGTTGAATGGCACTGTGTGTGTGGATTATTTACCGAGCACTGTGTGTGCAAGATCGGTTGAAAGGCACTGTGTGTGCGTATTATTGGATTTCCTCAAGGACAGATATACTTAGTAAGGGTAAATGAAACTGTCAGGTATGTTCGTATTGAACAGTGATTTATTTTCTTGGTGTAAAACTAAGTATGTTATTTTAATATGGATATGAAACATATGAATATTTAGTTCTTTTGGATTGAAATTTAATAAGCATGAGATTGATGAATGTTAATCTAGTATGTGGGTCGATATTCCTAACTATTCAAGAGATAGATTGAAAATTTAGAGAATAATGGTGAAATGAGTAGTTGTTAATATTATCTTGTTGCTTATAACTTACTAAGCTATTTAAGCTTACTTGGGGTGTTTGTTATATTGTTTTATAGATCTTTAAAGTCGAAGCTCGAACTCGGGGATCTCTGTCAAGTCAAGCACACTATCAAATATTTTGGTGCTTTTTGTAAATAAACTTTAAGTTCATGGCATGTATAGGCTAAACAATAATTTTTTAGCTTATCTTTTGAATTAGATGTTATAATGCCATGCAAAAATGGCTTTACTTCTTCTATGAATTAAGTGAATATGTTGAGTTGATGTATATATATATATGTTCACGAGTTTTCGGTTGAAGGTTGCTTAATTTGAATAGGTACGTTTGTGTGATAATGAATGGTATGTTACTATGCGAAATGGTTGAAATTGGTCTATTTGAGTAGTAAGGATATTAAGATTATTTATGCAGTAGACAACCTATTTCTTTGTAAATAAAAATATTTAAGGATTAATAGTTTATGTTCTGACTATGGTAGTTAGGCTTGTAACTAGATATAGATGGAGTAAGATGCTTCTTATGTATGTGTGAATTAAAGATGATGCTCTAAAGAGTTATTATACGTGTACATATTTGTGAGTATTCGGGTGTGGCAAAAATTCCTATGATTATGGTTGACTTGATTTGTTTTGCTTAAGATGATATATATATATATATATATATGTGCATTATAGTTTTGGCTTGAGCATATCATTTTTATGGTCATATGCAATGTGTTAAGTTAATATACATATTCGGTTTGGGCTAAAACTTTAATGTGGTTGATATAGTAAATGAAAATTTGTAAGTTGATTGTATTTGGGTAATGGTGAGTCGTCTATCAAGGTTTGTTATAAATGTTTTTATACATTTTGAATTCAGTGTATGCTTTATAAAAAAAAAATGAAATGGGATTTTTGTGCCATTATACAAAGATTACCCTATGGCTTATAAATTCATATATGTTTCTAAATTATATAGAACCATGAATAATTGTATGGAAGTCATGAGAAGCTAAGTGCGTTTTTGATAAAAATGTTCATGCATTTAGATTATTGTACGTGTAATGGATTGTATATATGGGCATAGGTATTCGGCCTTATGTATATGTTTGGATATATAGTAGCAATTATAATGAAATAAATGTTGAATGTTTGTATATGTATCAATTCAGCTAGTACTTAGAATTAATCATGTGAAGTGTATTTTGTTCAAGGAAGAATTGAAATGAGTTGAAATATGCATGCTTAAGCTGGTTATGTGAAGTGATATGTTTTTAGTACGTGATAGTAAAATTTGAATGCTCCGATTTGGTATTAGGTTTCGTAATGCTCGTAACCCTAATCCGGCGACGGATACGGGTTAAGGGTGTTACATTTGATTCGTATCAGAGCTACAGTTTAGTCGGTTCTCGGACTAACGTAGCACGTGAGAGTCTAGCTATACATGCCATGTTTTATAATGTGATAGTGTGATGACTTCTGACGGTGAAATATGTGTTTAATTCTTTCTTATAGCAATGGATCCCGATTCTTAGCAAGCTGTAGCTGATGACGTCGAGAGTGTGGCGCCCGCTCCCGTGGCAGAGGAATCTCGACCGGCTATGAGTAATCCTGATGAAGGGGCTAGACAAACCTTCAATAGTATGATGAATGATTGGTTCAGTCAATACTTACGAACCAATCCGGCTGTTCAACCACCCCTGAATCCGAACATTCCTCCTGCAGTTACAGTGGTGCCCCCGATTGTCAATCCCGAAAGAGTAAATAAACCTCCAGTTGATCGCATTAGAAAACATGGAGCTCAAGAATTTAGAGCCGAGGATGATGATGATGTAGAGCGAGCTGAATTTTGGCTCGATAATACTGTTCGTGTTTTCGACGAGTTATCCTGCGCACCCGATGACTGTCTGAAGTGTGCTATATCATTATTACGAGATTCTACTTATTATTGGTGGAATACACTCGTATCAGTTGTTCCGAAAGAAAGGGTTACTTGGGACTTCTTTCAGACGGAATTTTGCAAGAAGTATGTAAGCCAACGCTTCATAGACTCTAAGCGCAAAGAATTTCTGGAGCTTAAACAGGGTCGTATAACCGTATCCGAATATGAATGCAAGTTTGTGCGACTTAGTCGCTATGCTTGCGAGTGTGTGTCGTCGGAGGCTGCTATGTACCAGAGGTTTGAAAATGGTTTAAATGAGGACATAAAGCTTCTGGTTGGCATTCTTGAGATTAACGAGTTTGTTGTACTAATTGAACGAGCTTGTAAAGCAGAAGAATTGGGGAAAGAAAAATGGAAAGCTGAGCTTGAATTTAAAGATGTCCGGAGGAGATCTGCGGGTAAAGTTTCGCAGATGGCAACGAAGAAGTTCAAGAACGATGGTAACCGATTCAAACCCAACACTGGAATTTCTATACGAGAACGGCCACCAGTGAGTTCTCGAGCTACATTAGTGGCTAGTGTCGGCAATGCTCGATCGAGCAAACCTGAGTGTCAGCAGTGTGGCAGACGGCATTTCAGAGAGTGCTGGGGTAAATCTTTCAATCACACTTGTTATCAGTGTGGTTCACAAAATCATTTCGTTCGGGATTGCCCGAAAACTGTTGAAAAGGGTACTACTCAAAGCGCGAGACCGAGTGACACTATAGCTAGAGGCAGACCATCTCGTTTTGGGGGAGGTAGGAGTGGTGCACAGAAGGGGACTACAGATGCAGTTGTTCGATCAGATGCCCGTGTACCGGCTGGAGCTTACGCTATCCGTGCTAGAGAGGAGGCCTCATCTCCAGACGTCATTACCGGTATTTTCACTCTCTTTGATACTAATGTAACTGCTTTGATTGATCCCGGCTCAACTCATTCGTATGTGTGTGAAACATTAGTATCCAATAAGGCTCTACCTGTTGAGTCTATTGAGTTTGTGATTCGGGTTTCAAATCCCCTGGGTCGATGTGTATTAGTTGATAAAGTGTGCAAGAACTGCCCTTTGATGATTCGAGACATGTGTTTTCCGGCAGATTTGATGCTATTACCTTTCGATGAGTTAGACATTATTCTCGATATAGATTGGTTGACAATTCACGATGTAGTAGTTAATTGCAGACGAAAGACTATTAATTTAAGATGTTCGAATAATGAGATAATCTGAATTGAGTCTGCGAATTTGAATGGACTTCCTGCTGTGATATCTTCAATGTTGGCTCGACAGTATTTGAGAAAGGGTTGTGAAGCCTATCTTGCATATGTAATTGACAACAAGGTAACCGAAAAGAAGATTAAATCAGTACCGGTTGTTAGTGAATATCCAAATGTGTTTCCAGAGGAATTACCGGGATTGCCACCTGTTCGTGAGGTGGAGTTTGGGATTGATCTAGTGCCAAGGACCACACCGATATCGATAGCACCGTATAGAATGGCACCAACTGAATTAAAAGAATTGAAGACTCAGTTGCAAGAATTTACGGATAGAGGTTTCGCTGGACCGAGTTTCTCTCCCTGGGGTGCACCCGTTCTATTTGTGAAAAAGAAGGATGGAACTTTGAGAATGTGCATCGATTACTGACCACTCAATAAAGTGACAGTAAAGAATAAATACCTGTTACCGCGTATTAATGATTTATTCGATCAACTTAAGGGAGCCTCGGTGTTCTCAAAAATTGATTTGAGGTCAGGGTATTATCAATTGCGAGTTAAGGAGTCGGATATATCGAAGACTGCTTTTCGGATGAGATACGATCATTACGAGTTCTTAGTGATGCCGTTTGGGCTCACTAATGCCCCTGCTGTTTTTATGGATCTGATGAATCGGGTGTTCAGACCATATCTAGATCAGTTTGTGGTTGTATTCATAGATGACATATTGATCTATTCACGAGACGAAATCGAGCACGCTGAGCATTTGAGGCTAGTGTTACAGACTTTGCGTGATAAACAATTGTGCGCAAAATTAAGTAAATGCGAGTTTTGGATGAAAGAAGTTAGCTTTTTAGGGCATGTCATATCAGCATCGGGAATTCGGGTTGACCCAAGTAAAATCTCAGCTATTTTGGATTGGAGACCGCCGCGGAATGTTTCAGAGGTACGTAGCTTTTTAGGGCTTCCAGGATATTATAGACGTTTCGTGAAAGGATTTTCGATGATAGCAACCCCGATGACAAAACTATTACAGAAGGATGTGAAATTTGTATGGTCCGAAGGGTGTCAGAAGAGTTTTGATCAACTGAAGACCTTATTAACGGAAGCTCCTGTGCTCGTTCAGCCAGAGTCGGGTAAAGAGTTTGTTATTTTTAGTGATGCATCTTTGAACGGACTCGGTTGTGTATTGATGCAGGAGGGTAAAGTCGTAGCCTATGCCTCGAGGCAGTTGAAACCGCACGAGAGAAATTATTCGACGCACGACCTTGAATTGGCCGCTATAGTCTTTGCATTGAAGATACGGCGTCACTATCTATTCAGTGAAAAATGCCACGTCTTTTCAGATCATAAGAGTCTAAAGTACTTAATGACTCAAAAAGATCTGAATTTGAGACAGCGACGATGGTTAGAATTGTTGAAAGACTACGATCTTGTGATTGATTATCACCCGGGAAAAGCTAACGTGGTTGCAAATGCACTTAGCCGAAAGTCGCTGTTTTCTTTGCGTGTAATGAATGCAGATATGGCTATGACTGAGGATGGTACGATTATTGCCGAGTTGAAAGCGAGGTCATTGTTTGAGCAGCAGATTCGAGAAGCCCAAGAGGTTGATGATGATTTAAAAACAAAGAAAGGTCATTGTGGCTCGTGTGCAAATTTCAACTTTCAGATAGATGCTGAAGGATGTTTACGGTTTAAGAATAAAATTTGTGTACCGAAGAACCCTGAATTAATTAGAAAGATTTGTGATGAAGCTCATTGTAGTAGATTATCAATTCATTCGGGTAGCACAAAAATGTATAACGACCTGAAACAGCATTATTGGTGGAACGGCATGGAACGAGATATCTCAGAATATGTGTCGAAGTGTTTAGTATGCCAACAAGTGAAAGCTGAGCATCAAGTGCCATCGGGACTACTTCAGCCGATTATGATACCTGAGTGGAAGTGGGATCGAGTCACCATGGACTTTCTATCGAGCTTACCTGTAACGCCAAGTAAAAAGGATTCAATCTGGGCTATTGTTGATAGATTGACGAAATTGGCTCATTTCATTCCGGTACGTACATATTTCTCACTCGATAAAGTAGCTGAGTTGTACCTATCGCAGATCGTACGATTGCACGGAGTACCTGTTTCTATTGTTTCGGATAGAGATTTGAGGTTCACATCGCGGTTTTGGAAGAAACTGCAGGATGCTTTAGGTACCAAGTTGCACTTCAGTACAGCTTTTCACCCTCAATCAGATGGTCAATCTGAGTGTGTTATTCAAATACTCGAAGATATGTTGAGATGTTGCATTCTTGAGTTTGAGGGTACGTGGGAACGATACTTGCCTTTAATTGAATTTGCGTCTAATAATAGCTTTCAATCAAGTATTAAAATGGCACTTTACGAAGCACTGTACGGTCAAAAATGTCGTACACCGCTATATTGGACCGAGCTGAGTGAAAGCAAGATACACGGGGTTAATTTGATCCGAGAGACAGAACAGAAAGTTAAAGTAATACGAGAAAGTCTAAAAGCCGCGTCATATCGTCAGAAATCGTACGCGGATTTGAAACGTAAGGATATAGAATTTCAAGTGGGTGATCGAGTGTTCTTAAAGGTATCGTCGTGGAAAAAGATACTTAGATTTGGTCGCAAGGGAAAATTAGGTCCGAGGTTTTTTGGGCCATATGAGGTGATTGAGCGTATCGGACCGGTTGCGTACAGATTGAGGTTACCATCTGAGTTAGACAAGATTCATAATGTTTTTCATGTGTCGATGCTTCGTCGATACAGATCCGACCCTTCTCATGTAATTAGTCCAATCGAGATTGAAATTCAGCCCGATTTAACTTACGAGGAAGACCCGATTTGCATCTTAGCTTGTGAAGTAAAAGAGTTGCGAAATAATAAGATATCGCTGGTTAAAGTGATGTGGGATAAACACGGGATAGAAGAAGCAACTTGGGAAACTGAAGAGTCAATGAAAGAACGTTATCCTCACCTATTCGCGGGTAAGATATTCGGGGATGAAAATTTCTTAAGGGGGGAGAATTGTAACAGCCCAAATATAACCCTAATCGGAACAGTGGTTTCGGGACCACGAATCTGGGTTAGAATATATAGTTTTCTTTTTTTCTTATTATTATTTATTAAATTGATACCTATGTTATGTGTTTAAGCATATTCTAAAATATGATAGGTTAATTCGTTTATTTGGATGCTTAATTTTAATCAAGGGATTTAATTGTATAATGGTAAAAGTAGCTTATATTTTATTAAGGGGTTCAATTGAATTGTTTTATTTCATTAATGGATTTGCATGTTAAATTACCAGAAAGCTTAGTGGGTGGACGGCATGATGATTGTTATATATGTATATTTTGTGTAATTGGTTAGTAAGTGGTATAATATTAATATTTTATTATAAGATTAAGAATAAAGAAAAACACAAAAGTATGAGTGGATGTTTATCTTCCATTCATTTGTTCTTCATTGCCGAAATTTGACAAAGAAAAGGGGAAACTCAAGCTCTCATCTTTCGGCCTTTGCATGTTCCTTTAAGGTTAGAATTTGATCATGATTTTTGTAATTTTGTATATTTTTGAGTTAGTTACTTTGAATATTAACAAACCCATGTGGAAATTTTTCTTTTAAAGCATGCTTTAGATTCGGCCTCGATAAATGTTGGTGATTTGTTGCGTTTGATGGAAGAGTAGAAACATATTCTTGAAAATCAACATGTTTAAAGTATGAAAAATTAGGTGGAATGGAGTGCAATGGTTTAAATTTTGAAAATGAGTAGTTGAAGAATTATAATGCTAAATAATTAGTTTGTATTGATGTATAAGACCTTTAGAAAGATTCGGCCCTAAAGGATGTTGGACAAATTTTGAGTAATTCATGAATATTGCATTAGGGACTAAATTGTAGATAATATAAAAGTTAAGGGTAAATTCGTAAATTTGCTAAAGTATATGTTTATGGATCAATTGAATGGAAATTGTTTTTAAATGAGCTTAATTGAACATGTTTAGATCAAGATTCAAAGGAAAAAGGGTTGGACAAAGGAAAAGCTAAATTAAACGTATAACCGGGACACTCAATTTCATCGACTTCTGAGGTAAGTTTATAAGCATTTGGGTTGATATAAATTTTGCTCTATTTCAAAATGCATATGATAAAGTGAATTAATAGGCCAAATTGCACAAAGCCGAATATGGCATGGGAATTTTTGTTATATTCGAAAGTGAGGCTAGTATGAATAATTTTTATATGTAAGCTTAGACTGTTTGGATTGAAATTGAAAATGCGAATACATGTATACTTCATTAGATATAAGGATGTTGCCGAATGTAATGTTATGTGATAGAAGAAATGAGTTGTATGTGTAATTATTTAAATGGAATTGACTACATATGTATGTTTAGTACCGATGAGTAGAAAGATTAATGGCACTGTGTGTGCGGATTTATTCACCGAGCACTGTGTGTGCGAGATCGGTTGAATGGCACTGTGTGTGTGGATTATTTACCAAGCACTGTGTGTGCGAGATCGGATCGGTTGAAAGGCACTGTGTGTGCGTATTATTGGATTTCCTCAAGGACAGATATACTTAGTAAGGCTAAATGAAACTGTCAGGTATGTTCGTATTGAACAATGATTTATTTTCTTGGTGTAAAACTAAGTAAGTTATTTTAATATGGATATAAAACATATGAATATTTAGTTCTTTTGGGTTGAAATTTAATAAGCATGAGATTGCTGAATGTTAATCTAGTATGTGGGTCGATATTCCTAACTATTCAAGAGATATATTGAAAATTTAGAGAATAATGGTGAAATGAGTAGTTGTTAATATTATCTTGTTGCTTATAACTTACTAAGCTATTTAAGCTTACTTGGGGTGTTTGTTATATTGTTTTATAGATCTTTAAATTTGAAGCTCGAACTCGGGGATCTCTGTCAAGTCAAGCACACTATCAAATATTTTGGTACTTTTTGTAAATAAACTTTAAGTTCATGGCATGTATAGGCTAAACAATAATTTTTGAGCTTATCTTTCGAACTAGATGTTATAATGCCATGCGAAAATGGCTTTACTTCTTCTATGAATTAAGTGAATATGTTAAGTTGATGTACATATATATATATATATGTTCATGAGTTTTCGGTTGAAGGTTGCTTAATTTGAATAGGTACGTTTGTGTGATAATGAATGGTATGTTACAATGCGAAATGGTTGAAATTGGTCTATTTGAGTAGTAAGGATATTAAGATTATTTGGTCTGGTAGGCAACCTATTTGCTTTAAATAAAAATATTTAAGGATTAATAGTTTATGTTCCGACTATGGTAGTTAGGCTTGTAACTAGATATAGATGGAGTAAGATGCTTCTTATGTATGTGTGAATTAAAGATGATGCTCTAAAGAGTTATTATACGTGTACTTATTTGTGAGTATTCGGGTGTGGCAAAAATTCCTATGATTATGGTTGACTTGATTTGTTTTGCTTAAGATGATATATATATATATATGTGCATTATAGTTTTGGCTTGAGCATATCATTTTTATGGTCATATGCAATGTGTTAAGTTAATATACATATTCGGTTTGGGCTAAAACTTTAATGTGGTTGATATAGTAAATGAAAATTTGTAAGTTGATTGTATTTGGGTAATGGTGAGTCGTCTATCAAGGTTTGTTATAAATGTTTTTATACATATTGAATTCAGTGTATGCTTTATAAAAAAAAAAATGAAATGGGATTTTTGTGCCATTATACAAAGATTACCCTATGGCTTATAAATTTATATATGTTTCTAAATTATATAGAACCATGAATAATTGTATGGAAGTCATGAGAAGCTAAGTGCGTTTTTGATAAAAATGTTCATGCGTTTAGATTATTGTACGTGTAATGGATTGTATATATGGGCATAGGTATTCGGCCTTATGTATATGTTTGGATATATAGTAGCAATTATAATGAAATAAATGTTGAATGTTTGTATATGTATCAATTCAGCTAGTACTTAGAATTAATCATGTGAAGTGTATTTTGTTCAAGGAAGAATTGAAATGAGTTGAAATATGCATGCTTAAGCTGGTTACGTGAAATGATATGTTTTTAGTACGTGATAGTAAAATTTGAATGCTTCGATTTGGTATTAGGTTTCGTAATGCCCGTAACCCTAATCCGGCGACGAGTACGGGTTAGGGGTGTTCCATTTGATTGGTATTAGAGCTACTGTTTAGTCGGTTCTCGGACTAACGTAGCACGTGAGAGTCTGGCTATACATGCCATGTTTTATAATGTGATAGTGTGATGACTTCTGACAGTGAAATATATGTTTAATTCTTTCTTATAGTTATGGATCCCGATTCTGAGTGAGCTGTAGTTGATGACGTCGAGAGTGTAGCGCCCACTCCCGCGCCAGGGACCGCGCCAGAGGAAACTTGACCGGCTATGAGTAATCCTGATGAAGGGGCTAGACAAACCTTCCATAGTATGATGAATGATTGGTTCAGTCAATACATACGAACCAATCCGGCTGTTCAACCACCCCTGAATCTGAACATTCCTCCTGTAGTACCGGTGGTGCCCCCGATTGTCAATCCCGAAAGAGTAAATAAACCTCCAATTGATCGAATTAGAAAACACGGAGCTCAAGAATTTAGAACCGAGAATGATGATGATGCAGAGCGAGCTGAATTTTGGCTCGATAATACTGTTCGTGTTTTCGACGAGTTATCCTGCACACCCGATGACTGTCTGAAGTGTGCTATATCATTATTACGAGATTTTGATTATTATAGGTGGAATACACTCGTATCAGTTGTTCCAAAAGAAAGGGTTACTTGGCACTTCTTTCAGACGGAATTTCGCAAAAAGTATGTAAGCCAGCGCTTCATAGACTCTAAGCGCAAAGAATTTCTGGTGCTTAAACAGGGTCGTATGGCCGTATCCGAATAAGAACGCAAGTTTGTGCGACTTAGTCGCTATGCTCGCGAGTGTGTGTCGTCGGAGGCTGCTATGTGCCGGAGGTTTGAAGATGGTTTAAATGAGGACATAAAGCTTCGGGTTGGCATTCTTGAGATTAACGAGTTCGTTGTACTAGTTGAACGAGCTTGTAAAGCAGAAGAATTGGGGAAAGAAAAACAGAAAGCTGAGCTTGAATTTAAAGATGTCTGAAAGATATCTGCGGGTAAAGTTTCACAAATGGCAACGAAGAAGTTCAAGAACGATGGTAATCGATTCAAACCCAACACTGGAATTTCTATACGAGAACGGCCACCAGTGAGTTCTCGAGCTACATTAGTGGCTAGTGTCGACAATGCTCGATCGAGCAAACCTGAGTGTCAGTAGTGTGGCAGACGGCATTTCGGAGAGTTCTGGGGTAAATCTTTCAATCGCACTTGTTATCAGAGTGGTTCACAAAATCATTTCGTTCGGGATTGCCCGGAAACTGTTGAAAAGGGTACTACTCAAAGCGCGAGACCGAGCGGCACTATAGCTAGAGGCAGACCATCTCGTTTCGGGTGAGGTAGGAGTGGTGCACAGAGGGGGACTACAGATGCAGTTGTTCGATCAGATGCCCGTGTACCAGCTAGATCTTACGCTATCCGTGCTAGAGAGGAGGCCTCATCTCCAGACGTCATTATCGATATTTTCACTCTCTTTGATACTAATGTAACTGCTTTGATTGATCCCAGCTCAACTCATTCATATGTGTGTGAAACATTATGATCCAATAAGACTCTACCTGTTGAGTCTACTGAGTTTGTGATTTGGGTTTCAAACCCCCTGGGTCGATGTGTATTAGTTGATAAAGTGTGCAAGAACTGCCCTTTTATGATTCGAGACATGTGTTTTCCGGTGGATTTGATGCTATTACCTTTCGATGAGTTCGACATTATTCTCGGTATGGATTGGTTGACAATTCACGATGTAGTAGTTAATTACAGAGGAAAGACTATTAATTTAAGATGTCTGAATAATGAGATAATCTGAATTGAGTCTGCGGATTTGAATGGACTTCCTGCTGTGATATCTTCAATGTTGGCTCGACAATATTTGAGAAAGGGTTGTGAAGCCTATCTTGCGTATGTAATTGACAACAAGGTAACCCTAAAGAAGATTGAATCAGTACCGGTTGTTAGTGAATATCCAGATGTGTTTCCAGAGGAATTACCGTGATTGCCACCTGTTCGTGAGGTGGAGTTTGGGATTGATCTAGTGCCAGGGACCACTCCGATATCGATAGCACCATATAGAATGGCACCAACTAAATTAAAAGAATTGAAGACTCAGTTGCAAGAATTGACGGGTAGAGGTTTCGTTTGATCGAGTTTCTCTCCCTGGGGTGCGCCCGTTCTATTTGTGAAAAAGAAGGACGGAACTTTGAGAATGTGCATCGATTACCGACAACTCAATAAAGTGACAGTAAAGAATAAATACCCGTTACCGCGTATTGATGATTTATTCGATCAACTTAAGGGAGCCTCGGTGTTCTCAAAAATTGATTTGAGGTCAGGGTATTATCAATTGCAAGTTAAGGATTCGGATATACCGAAGACTGCTTTTCGGATGAGATACGGTCATTACGAGTTCTTGGTGATGCCGTTTGGGCTTACTAATGCCCCTGCTGTTTTTATGGATCTGATGAATCGGGTGTTCAGACCATATCTAGATCAGTTTGTGGTTGTATTCATAGATGACATATTGATCTATTCACGAGACGAAATCGAGCACGCTGAGCATTTGAGGCTAGTGTTACAGACTTTGCGTGATAAACAATTGTACGCAAAATTAAGTAAATGCGAGTTTTGGATGAAAGAAGTCAGCTTTTTGGGGCATGTCATATCAGCATCGGGAATTCGGGTTGACCCAAGTAAAATCTGAGCTATTTTGGATTGGAGACCGTTGCGGAATGTTTCGGAGGTACGTAGCTTTTTAGGGCTTACAGGATATTACAGATGTTTCGTGAAAGGATTTTCGATGATAGCAACCCCGATGACAAAACTATTACAGAAGGATGTGAAATTTGTATGGTCCGAAGGGTGTCAGAAGAGTTTTGATCAACTGAAGACCTTATTAACGGAAGCTCCTGTGCTCGTTCAGCCAGAGTCGGGTAAAGAGTTTGTTATTTTTAGTTATGCATCTTTGAACGGACTCGGTTGTGTATTGATGCAGGAGGGTAAAGTCGTAGCCTATGCCTCGAGGCAGTTGAAACTGCACGAGAGAAATTATTTGACGCACGACCTTGAATTGGCCGCTATAGTCTTTGCATTGAAGATATGGCGTCACTATCTATTCGGTGAAAAATGCCACGTCTTTTAAGATCATAAGAGTCTAAAGTACTTAATGACTCAAAAAGATCTAAATTTGAGACAGCGACGATGGTTAGAATTGTTGAAAGACTACGATCTTGTGATTGATTATCACCCGGGAAAAGCTAACGTGGTTGCAGATGCACTTAGCCAAAAGTCGTTGTTTGCTTTGCGTGCAATGAATACAGATATGGCTATGACTAAGGATGGTACGATTATTGCCGAGTTGAAAGTGAGGTCATTGTTTGAGCAGCAGATTCGAGAAGCCCAAGAGGTTGATGATGATTTAAAAACAAAGAAAGGTCATTTTGGCTCGTGTGCGAATTTCGACTTTCAGATAGATGCTGAAGGATGTTTACGGTTCAAGAATCGGATTTGTGTACCGAAGAACCCTGAATTAATTAGAAAGATTTGTGATGAAGCTCATTGTAGTAGATTATCAATTCATCCGGGTAGCACAAAAATGTATAACGATCTGAAACAGCATTATTGGTGGCACGGCATGAAACGAGATAACTCAGAATATGTGTCGAAGTGTTTAGTATGCCAACAAGTGAAAGCTGAGCATCAAGTGCCATCGGGACTACTTCAGCCGATTATGATACCTGAGTGGAAGTGGGATCGAGTCACCATGGACTTTGTATCGGGCTTACCTGTAATGCCAAGTAAAAAGGATTCAATCTGGGCTATTGTTGATAGATTGACGAAATCGGCTCATTTCATTCCGGTACGTACATATTTCTCACTCAATAAACTAGCTGAGTTGTACCTATCGCAGATCGTACGATTGCACGGAGTACCTGTTTCTATTGTTTCGGATAGAGATCCGAGGTTCACATCGCGGTTTTGGAAGAAACTGCAGGATGCTTTAGGTACCAAGTTGCACTTCAGTACAACTTTTCACCCTCAGTCAGATGGTCAATCTGAGCGTGTTATTCAAATACTCGAAGATATGTTGAGATGTTGCATTCTTGAGTTTGAGGGTACGTGGGAACGATACTTGCCTTTAATTGAATTTGCGTATAATAATAGCTTTCAATCAAGTATTAAAATGGCACCTTACAAAGCACTGTAAGGTTGGAAATGTCGTACACCGTTATATTGGACCGAGCTGAGTGAAAGCAAGATACACGGGGTTGATTTGATCCGAGAGACAGAACAGAAAGTTAGAGTAATACGAGAAAGTCTAAAAGCCACGCCAGATCATCAGAAATCGTACGCGGATTTGAAACGTAAAGATATAGAATTTCAAGTGGGTGATCGAGTGTTCTTAAAGGTATCAGCGTGGAAAAAGATACTTAGATTTGGTCGCAAGGGAAAATTAGGTCCGAGGTTTATTGGGCCATATGAGGTGATTGAGCGTATCGGACCGGTTGCGTACAGATTGATGTTACCATCTGAGTTAGACAAGATTCATAATGTTTTTCATGTGTTGATGCTTCGTCGATACAGATCCGACCCTTCTCATGTAATTAGTCCAATCGAGATTGAAATTCAGCCCGATTTAACTTACGAGGAAGACCCGATTCGCATCTTAGCTCGTGAAGTAAAAGAGTTGCGAAATAAGAAGATATCGCTGGTTAAAGTGATGTGGCATAAACACGTGATAGAAGAAGCAACTTGGGAAACTGAAGAGTCAATGAAAGAACGTTATCCTCACCTATTCGCGGGTAAGATTTTCGGGGACGAAAATTTCTTAAGGGGGGAGAATTGTAACAGCCCAAATATAACCCTAATCGGAATGGTGGTTTCAGGACCACGAATCTGGGTTAGAATATATATTTTTCTTTTTTTCTTATTATTATTTATTAAATTGATACCTATGTTATGTGTTTAAGCATATTCTAAAATATGATAGGTTAATTCGTTTATTTGGATGCTTAATTTTAATCAAGGGATTTAATTGTATAATGGTAAAAGTAGCTTATATTTCATTAAGGGGTTCAATTGAATTGTTTTATTTCATTAATGGACTTGCATGTTAAATTACCCAAAAGCTTAGTGGGTGGACGGCATGATGATTGTTATATATGTATATTTTGTGTAGTTGGTTAGTAAGTGGTATAATATTAATATTTTATTATAAGATTAAGAATAAGGAAAAACACAAAAGTATGAGTGGATGTTCATCTTCCATTCATTTGTTCTTCATTTCCGAAATTTGACAAAGAAAAGGGGAAACTCAAGCTCTCATCTTTCGGCCTTTGCATGTTCCTTTAAGGTTAGAATTTGATCATGATTTTTGTAATTTTGTATATTTTTGAGTTAGTTACTTTGAATATTAACTAACCCATGTGGAAATTTTTATTTTGAAGCATGCTTTAGATTCGGCCTTGATAAATGTTGGTGATTTGTTGCGTTTGATGGAAGAGTAGAAACATATTCTTGAAAATCAACATGTTTAAAGTATGAAAAATTAGGTGGAATGGAGTGCAATGGTTTAAATTTTGAAAATGAGTAGTTGAAGAATTATAATGCTAAATAATTAGTTTGTATTGATGTATAAGACCTTTAGAAAGATTCGGCCCTAAAGGATGTTGGACAAATTTTGAGTATTTCATGAATATTGCATTAGGGACTAAATTTTAGATAATATAAAAGTTAGGGGTAAATTTGTAAATTTGATAAAGTATATGTTTATGGATCAATTGAATGGAAATTGTTTTTAAATGAGCTTAATTGAACTTGTTTAGATCAAGATTCAAAGGAAAAAGGGTTGGACAAAGGAAAAGCTAAATTAAACGAATAGTCGGGACACTCAATTTCATCGACTTCTGAGGTAAGTTTATAAGCATTTGGGTTGATATAAATTTTGCTCTATTTCAAAATGCATATGATAAAGTGAATTAATAGGCCAAATTGCACAAAGTCGAATATGGCATGGGAATTTTTGTTATATTCGAAAGTGAGGCTAGTATGAATAATTTTTATATGTAAGCTTGGACTATTTGGATTGAAATTGAAAATGCGAATACATGTATACTTCATTAGATATAAGGATGTTGCCGAATGTAATGATATGTGATAGAAGAAATGAGTTGTTTTGGATCTTTAATTGTATGTGTAATTATTTGAATGGAATTGACTACATATGTATGTTTAGTACTGATGAGTAGATAGATTAATGGCACTGTGTGTGCGGATTTATTCACCGAGCACTGTGTGTGCGAGATCGGTTGAATGGCACTGTGTGTGTGGATTATTTACCGAGCACTGTGTGTGTGAGATCGGTTGAAAGGCACTGTGTGTGCGTATTATCGGATTTCCTCAAGGACAGATATACTTAGTAAGGGTAAATGAAACTGTTAGGTATGTTCGTATTGAACAATGATTTATTTTCTTGGTGTAAAACTAAGTAAGTTATTTTAATATGGATATGAAACATATGAATATTTAGTTCTTTTGGGTTGAAATTTAATAAGCATGAGATTGATGAATGTTAATCTAGTATGTGGGTCGATATTCCTAACTATTCAAGAGATAGATTGAAAATTTAGAGAATAATGGTGAAATGAGTAGTTGTTAATATTATCTTGTTGCTTATAACTTACTAAGCTATTTAAGCTTACTTGGGGTGTTTGTTATATTGTTTTATAGATCTTTAAAGTCGAAGCTCGAACTCGAGGATCTCTATCAAGTCAAGCACACTATCAAATATTTTGGTACTTTTTGTAAATAAACTTTAAGTTCATGGCATGTATAGGCTAAACAATAATTTTTGAGCTTATCTTTTGAATTAGATGTTATAATGCCATGTGAAAATGGCTTTACTTCTTCTACGAATTAAGTGAATATGTTGAGTTGATGTATATATATATATATGTTCATGAGTTTTCGGTTGAAGGTTGCTTAATTTGAATAGGTACGTTTGTGTGATAATGAATGGTATGTTACTATGCGAAATGGTTGAAATTGGTCTATTTGAGTAGTAAGGATATTAAGATTATTTGGTCTGGTAGGCAACCTATTTGCTTTAAATAAAAATATTTAAGGATTAATAGTTTATGTTCCGACTATGGTAGTTAGGCTTGTAACTAGATATAGATGGAGTAAGATGCTTCTTATGTATGTGTGAATTAAAGATGATGCTCTAAAGAGTTATTATACATGTACTTATTTGTGAGTATTCGGGTGTGGCAAAAATTCCTATGATTATGGTTGACTTGATTTGTTTTGCTTAAGATGATATATATATATGTGCATTATAGTTTTGGCTTGACCATATCATTTTTATGGTCATATGCAATGTGTTAAGTTAATATACATATTCGGTTTGGGCTAAAACTTTAATGTGGTTGATATAGTAAATGAAAATTTGTAAGTTGATTGTATTTGGGTAATGGTGAGTCGTCTATCAAGGTTTGTTATAAATGTTTTTATACATATTGAATTCAGTGTATGCTTTATAAAAAAAAAAATTGAAATGGGATTTTTGTGCCATTATACAAAGATTACCCTATGGCTTATAAATTTATATATGTTTCTAAATTATATAGAACCATGAATAATTGTATGGAAGTCATGAGAAGCTTAGTTCATTTTTGATAAAAATGTTCATGCATTTAGATTATTGTACGTGTAATGGATTGTATATATGGGCATATGTATTCGACCTTATGTATATGTTTGGATATATAGTAGCAATTATAATGAAATAAATGTTGAATGTTTGTATATGTATCAATTCAGCTAGTACTTAGAATTAATCATGTGAAGTGTATTTTGTTCAATGAAGAATTGAAATGAGTTCAAATATCCATGCTTAAGCTGGTTATGTGAAATGATATGTTTTTAGTACGTGATAGTAAAATTTGAATGCTCCGATTTGGTATTAGGTTTCATAATGCCCGTAACCCTAATCCGGTGACGGATACGGGTTAGGGCTGTTACAGGCCACGCTAGAAGGCATAATACTTCTAGTGACCAAAGTGGTCATACCAATATATTTGTAAGGAAAGCTGGTTGGGAACTAACCAAACGTGAATCAGAAGAGTCAAAGGCTGTAGAAGTATCTGGTAAGCCTCTTAGACATGGTAGATTTTGATAAGCCACTCAATTTGGACGTAACCTTTACCAAGTTCCCATGAAAACTTGAGTTAAGTTAGAAAGAAACTCAGGTTAAGTTAAGGGGGTTGTCTCCCTTATTAAAGATAAGGGCTTTGAGCATATGAAGGCTACCTCCCAAAACGACAAGTCTGAAACTTTGGTTTTCTACTAGTAAGCTGCCTCCCAAAAGATGAATTTGAAACCTCAATTTCTACTAGTGATTTCCCTCTCAACAAGGTACGTTTGATGACTATGTCTACTAAGAAAGTACAGATCTATAAGTATACGCGAAGAAGTAAGGCTTTGTGATATGTTTGAGTTAAAGTAAAGGGGAAAGATTACTCGAATGAACTCTAACAAAGTGTATCTATTTTGCAAGGCGAGGAGGCCCTAGCATCTGGTTGAATGAAGGATCTAGAGTTCAAGTGGTTGATTCTAGGAAGAAAGGGGCTAGATCTGAAGTTTAAGTTGTCTTTAAGGTTATAAGGTGAGTCTCTAAGCTGACTCTTACATGTATTTTGTAGTATAGATATTTCTGTGCTAATTGACTAAAGTATGAAACTGGAACTAGAAAAACATGACTCTAAGACTCTAAAATGGAAAGGAACAGTATGTGTGAATATATGTTTGAAAGCATGAACAAGTCTATTGTGAAAATGTCTATCATGAATAAGCCATTGCTTGAAGTTTAAGGGGAATGTGTTACATGCCTATAAGCACGAATTCATCTATCATGAAGAAGTATGAAAAGAATAAGTCTATCAAGTATGAGTCTACATGAAGAGTCTGTATCTATCTCCGGAGTTGCCTAAAGGGGTCCATCAAGACTAAAAACATTAATTTCTAAAAGGAAAACACCATGACACTTTGAAGACCATATAGTGTAAGACTCTGGTTGGACCATGCTATCATATGGAATATGTAAAGGACAGTTGGGTGAGTACAAACAATGTGGGGAAAACCTCACAATAGTAAGTATAGGCGAATCCCTATCATCAAAAACACCAATTTCTGTATAAGTGAGCCTTTGTGGCTATCTCTATTATAAGGAAGCCTTTGTGGCGATCTCTATTAAATGGAAGCCTTTGTGGCGATCTCTATTAAAAGGAAGCCTTGGTGATGATCTATATTAAAAGGAAGTGTTTATGGCCATCTCTGTAAAAAAGGATGCTTTTGTAGCTATCTCAGTTAAATGGATGTATTTGTGGCTATCTCTATTAAAAGGATGCCCTCATGGTGATTTTCTGAAAGGAAAGCTTCCGTTGCTATTTTTGGAAAGGAACACCTTCCTGGCAGAATTTAAAGAATGGAGTTCATGGTGACCATCTGAAGGCAACGCCTTTGGGTGGACACTGAATGAATGGTGAACTCCGTATAGTTATAAGCGATGGATAGAAAGGTTAGTGCGTGCCAGAGTACGTGGCAAGTAAAGATACAAGTTAAGAGGAATAATAGAAAGTGTACTAAAGTAATGATGATATAGCAAATTCTTAGATAAGTATTGGGCGCAGTCTAGCTCGCCCGAAGACAATGATAAGGGTAGTGAGTATGAAATAAGTTAAGTCTGATAATAAGGTACGTGAAGATGTTAAAGATGATGTAAATGTAAGGTTTAAGAAATGATATAGAAGGTAAAGAGATGTTAAGTATAATACGCACAAGAAAAGGAAAATGGTTCTGAAGAAAGAAAGATGGTAACCTCAGTATAGACGCACAAGAGAAGGAAAATGGTTATAAAGAAAGAAAGATGGTAACCTCAGTATAGTATTCGCCAAAGAATAAAGAAATATCAAGAAATACAATAAGGATGTGCAAAACAACATATGCAACATATAAGGTATTCTAAGGTTTAGCTCACTAAGTTCTTACGAACTTACTAAAGTTGTTTATGTTTTCAGGTATATAAAGGAATAAGTGCCGAGAGACAATGTCAAGGCTACACCAAGGAAGCGGTGCGCTGGGCTGTTATGCACAAAGAGGGAAACAAGTGGTGTGTTGAAGTCTGCGCATCAATCATTTGAGTAGACATTCAATATGTTTATAGTTAAAGTACTACGCCTATATAAATAGGTAGCACTCTAAGTTGTACACAGTAAACTAAGAAAGAATGTAGGAAAGTCTAATTTTTCATTGAGTTGAAGATGTAACCATACAATGTACGCCACAGGAGATTCTGTTACTCCCATAAAGAGAAGTTTACATTAATGAATAAAAGGAAAAGATGAAATTTTCAGTTACATATGTAAGAAGGATGTAACACCCGAAATTCGGATCATGTAGATTGGACCTTGTCGAGGGTGCTAAAAGGTCTGGTACAAGAGCATGATTTAGGTTGTTCTTAGGCGAAGGAAGATGAAGGAACCCTGTATGTGATAAGCTATAAAAGTAACATATTTTAATCCCATTCTTAATGCGTTTTTGGATGATAAATTATGCAAAATAGTGAATTTGATGCTCCTAATCCTTTAAATTCATGTTTATATACTTAGGAGAACATTTGGGAGCGAAATGAGTGAAAAATGAGCCAAAATCAGACAAATAGAACTATTTTCAGGAGCCACACGAGCTGGGCACACGCTCATGTGAGCCACACGGGCTGGACACACGCCCATGTGCTAGCCCGTGTCGATTTGACATCCTACTTCCCAAATATGCTGAAAAACCCAATTTTTAGGCTTTTTAATCATTCTAAAGTCTATAAATACCTATTAGAAGAAGACATAAGGGAGAAATCAGAGAAGATTGAAGAAAACACTTGATGAACACCATCGGAGCCAACTCGGAAGTGGATCTCCACCAAGATTGAAGATCTCCCTTTAAATTCTTTTGAAGTTTTATTGAGTTTCTTTATGTCTTGTGGTTATTCTGACTTTGAGATGTTTCTATTCAGGATTATGAACTAAATTCCCTAGATACCTAGGGATGATGAAACCTATGATGAATTCTTTTATTTAAATTTTTGTTTTTACCAGATAAATACTTAATTCTTGTTCTCAATTATGTGTGCTTATTTCTTGTTTTAATATTTCTGGGATATTAATTCATGTTTAATGTGCTTAATTTAGTAGAGGAAAAGTCCCTATTTAAAAGTAGATCTAGCATAATTGAGTGGAGTTGCATGCAATCCTAGAAATAGGACAACATAAATCTACCGGATTAAAGTCAAATCTAATAGGGGAATCTATAGATAGAGTTAATGCGACAATAGGGGTTTTAATTAGAAATATATTTCAATTAATCAACCTAGAGTCAGTTGTTCTTACTCTCGAAAGAGATATTAAAATAATTTAGGGATTTCTACGGATCAAGACACAAGTGAATAAATCGTTTAATTCAGATTCATAATAATAGGCGAAGTCTAGGTGGATTCTTTTATAGGTATTGTTTATCTTATTGGTTAATATTCGATTATTTCCTTGATTCATTTACTGTTGCGTTCTTAATTAAATTAGTTTAGTAAATTTAGATTAAAACACATCATTCTAAATTGTCGGCTAAATAATATAAAAATGGTAGTTACTAATACTTTTAGTCCTCGTGGATACGATATTCTCTACTCACCATAGCTAAACTATTGTTCGATAGGTGCGCTTACCTTTGTCGTATTTATAGTTAGTTTAGTAACCATTAAGTTTTTGGCGCCATTGCTGGGGACTAAAATATTAGGAACACTTTATTTTTATTAATTTAGCAATTTTTATTTTTTTATAATTTTTGTTTTTAGTTTAATTTTTACATTCTAATATTTCTTTTATTTGCTTCTATCAAGTTCCTTTAGTTTATGACTAAGAGAAACCCGTCGGGACCATCACTGGTTGATAGTGAAATTGAAAGTACAGCTCGTAAAAATTGTAGAGAAGCAAGGCAGAGTCGAGAAAATTTAGTAGACGAACAAGAGGAAATTATTAGTACTGAGAAGATAGGTGATAACTAGAATAATCAGCTAGCTCGTGCAGTTGTTGCAGATCCAGATCATGTTTCTCATACTATGTACGATTATGCCAAGCCCACTCTAACTGGGGCTGAATCGAGTATTGTGAGACCCATCATTGCTGCCAATAATTTTGAACTGAAGCCGAACACTATTTAGATGATACAATAATTTGTTCAATTTGATAGTTTGCAAGACGAAGACCCAAATACTCATTTGGCCAATTTCCTGGAAATCTGTAATACTTTCAAGATTAATGACGTCATTGACGACACCATTCGCTTACGGTTATTTCCTTTCTCGTTGAGGAACAAAACTAAGCAGTGGTTGAACTTTTTACCACGAGGTTCCATCACCACATGGGTTCAAATGACCGAAAAGTTTCTTCTGAAGTACTTTCCACCGGCTAAGACAACCAAGTTGAGGAATGATATATCTTCCTTCGTGCAGATCGATTTAGAGACGTTATATGATGCATGGGAGAGATACAATGATTTATTGAGAAGGTGCCCTCACCATGGGTCACCTCTATGGCTACAAGTTCAAACCTTCTACAACGGTTTCAATCCCTCAACTAGACAGTTGATCGATGTAGCAGCCGGTGGAACGCTTAACAATAAAACACTCGAAGCGGCTTATGAATTTATAGAAGAGATGGAACTGAATAATTATTAGTGGCAAGTTATGAGGACAAGGCCGATGAAAGCACCGGAGTTTTCAACTCAGATGCAGTCACCATGTTATCAAATCAGGTAGAACTTTTAAATAAGAAAATTAATGGTTTATATACTTCTACATAAGTACATCTGGTGATGCAATGTGATACAAATGGAGGTGGAATGAACAATTTAGAATGTTTACCCTATGGTCTTAGCACAGAGAAGGAACAAATCAATTATATGAGTAACAATTATAGGCATCAAAATAACCCTTGTAGTAATAACTATAATACAGGTCAGAGGAACCATCCCGATTTTTCTTGGGGTGGTCAAGGAAATCAGCGAGCACAACCACCACCAGGCTTCCAAAAACAACCTTACCAGCAAGAGAAAAGCCAAACCTCAAGGATATGTTAACGAAGTTTATCTTGGTGTCAGAAACCCATTTTCAAAACACTAAGGTAGCATTGAAGAATCAACAAGCATCAATTTAAGGGCTCGAGAACCAAATAGGGCTCGAGAACCAAATAGGTCAGCTTGTTAAGTTAATCTGAAAAACACCACAAGGTAGTTTGCCTAGCAATACCGAAACTAACCCAAGGTAGCAGCTTCATGCAATTACTGTGCGAGATGAAGAAGGGTTAGTTGAATCTGAACAAGAATGGAGGCAAGAAATTATGGTAAATAATGATAAGGTTGAGATAAACTAGAAAGAGCAAAAACCGATTGTTAAGGAATCTAAACCTCGAGTGCCATATCCTAATGCGACGAAAAGAGACCACACAAATGAACAATTTGGTAACATTCTCAAACTCTTAAAGAAATTACATATTAACTTACCGTTTGTTGAAGCTCTTTCGCAGATGCCTAATTATGTCAAATTTTTAAAGGAGCTTTTGGCAAACAAACGAAAGTTAGATGACTCATTGACTGTGGAGCTCAATGCAGTTTGCTCAGACATCTTACAAAATAAACTACCAAATAAACTGAAAGATCTAGGGAGTTTTACTATTCCTTTTTTAATTGGTAGTTTGAATATTGATAATGCTTTGGCTGATTTAGGGGCTAATATTAACGTCATGCCCTACAAAATGTTTAAACAACTAGGTCTTGAGAAACCCAAACAAACTAGGATGAGTATTCAATTAACGGATAGAACCATTAGATATCCTAGAGGTGTTATTGAATATGTGCTTGTTAAAATTGATAAATTCATATTCCCCATTGACTTTGTTGTGTTAGACATGGATAAGGGTAGTGAGGTACCTTTAATTTTAGGCCGACCCTTTTTAGTAACTGCTAGAACTATGATTGATGTTGGTACGGGGGAATTAGTACTTCGTGTAGGTGACAAATCAATTACTCTTCAAGCTTGTGATTCTGTTAGAACATCTAATGATCAAGATGATTTTAAATCTTCTGTTAATGTTAGTGACCATATGGCTCAACTTTCTTTGCAGGAAACCCTTCGAAAAAAAGTAATGAAGCCATGTTCAAAGCAATGCGATAGAAATAGAACGATTTAAGATGAACGAATGTTACAAATCGATGAACTAGATGAATGGCAGACACATGTCAAGGAGAAACTGAAAAAGCACGATGAAGAGCTGAAACGACGCCATCAGGAGCATGTGAATGGAATGAACCAATTTAAAGTTGGGGATAAGGTACTGCTAGACAAAACGAATCCACGAATTGCCCCTTCGGAGCTTAATACAAATGGTTCAAACCCTTTTACGGTACTAAACAT
The DNA here is from genome assembly GCA_025698515.1 of Gossypium sturtianum. Taxonomy (NCBI): domain Eukaryota; kingdom Viridiplantae; phylum Streptophyta; class Magnoliopsida; order Malvales; family Malvaceae; genus Gossypium; species Gossypium sturtianum. The sequence goes on along the minus strand of CM046946.1, from coordinate 64,201,118 downwards.
CTTCCCATACAGTACAGTTAAGGTAACTCATTCTGAATTTGACACTTTTAAGGTAAATAGTACTTGACTCAAACCTTATTTTAGTAATAACATTGATAGCGAGAAAGAGGAGTATCGGCTCCGCGAACCACTATAACCATGAGAATACAAGGTAAGTCGAGCTTAGATTCTAAATAAGTGCTTCTCTGTAACAGCCCGGTTTAGACCCTAGTCAAAACAGTGGTTTTGAAACCACAAATTTGAGATCAAAATAATATTTTAATACTATTTTCTGTGTGTACAGTATGTGAATTAGCCTGTGTGAAATTTCTGTGTGAAAATTTTTGTGATCTGTGTGTTTAATTTGCGAAAAGGACTCAATCGCGTAAAATGTAAAATGTTGTGTGCTGATTGTTAAGTGTATAATTGTTGATGTCTTTATAAAGTGAAGCCCTTAAAAGGCAATTAATCCATTATTTGGTAGTGGGGTGGTTGATGGACAATTATGTCCATAGTTTAATGATTTCATAAGCATTTTACTAAGGGCAAATGTGATATTTGATAATTAAGTTATTTTATAACAAAACAAAACATTGAATTCTATCCATCTTTCCACCGAAAAATAGAAAAGAGAATAGCCATTGAAGCTTTTGAAATATCGGCACTTGTTAAGCTCAATTGAGGTATGATTTTGACTCGGTTTTTGATAAATTCTACGTTTTCGTAATCGTTGCTTTGTGCTTTAGCTAACCCATGTCTTAATTTTGTGAGATGATGATGGTTTTAAAATATGCCATTGATGAACTTGTGAGTTCTTGAATTTTTGATGGAGGAAAATGAAAGATATGTGTTTGATTAAGATAGTTTGTCTTTGGAGTTTTGATGAATTTGTGTGTGTTGGGCTAAATTGAGAAAAGTGTAAATTGAGGGACTAAAATGTGAAATAAATAAAATGTGTGGGCTTGTAAGAACACAAGGAAAATTCGGCTAGACTTGTGTGAGGAGAAACTATGTGAATTTGATGATTTTGTGAAATATGGACTAAAGTGTCGAAATGTGAAAATGTGAGGGCTATTTTGTAAAATGCCCTAAATAAGTGTGTTTGGATTAAATTGAATGAAATTTTGATTGAATGGATTGAATTTGAATGTATATAGACCAAGAGAGGAGAGGTTCGGATCGAGATCGAGGCAAAGATAAAGTGCTCGATTGATCGATCGTTTCGGTAGTTCGACATCCGAGGTAAGTTCGGATATAGTACAAGTTGTTAATTTATGTTCTATGTGATGTGAATTGAATGAATATCTATATAATTATGAAATTAGAAATGCTATGTGCTGAATTGAATTAGAAGGCACTAAGTGTGCGAAATTAGAAACGGGATAGAAATGATTAGCACTGTGTGTACGAGATGACAAAAGCTTCGGCTTATTGAATTAGCATTGTGTATGCGATACTGATGTAAGCTTGGTTTAACGTATTGGCACTAAGTCTGCGATGATGACTATGTTTTGTCTATGAATTGGCACTAAGTGTGCAAACAAAGCAAGAGAAAAGCAAAGGTTGATTGAAGAGTAAAGTTGAGTGGTTGAGTAGCATGGTTGGTGAATAGCTAAGTGTTGGCAAAGGTATGTATATAACCTATATGGTTGATGAAATTGAAAGTAGATGAAAGGAATGCTATGTGGGTATTGGATAAGTTTGGAATTGTGTGACATTGATAAATTATCTATGTGATGGTATAATGTGTATATTGATTTGATTCAATGAATTAGATGTATTGTACTTCGAACTTACTAAGCTTTGTAAAGCTTACTGTGTGATTTGTTTCTCTGCTTTGCAGTGTCAGTGAAGCTAGCTCAGATCCGGGGATCTTCAGTATATTAATCACACTATCGGCAATCTATTTTTGTATTTTTGGAAAGATGTATATAGATGGAATATGGAATGTATAGGCTAGAAGTTATGGTATGTTTTGTGATGTTTATTTCTTGCCATGTGATTTGGCTTGGAAGTGGGATAATGTTGAGTTTATGAATGAGTTATGAAAATGGTATATTTCTTGATTGTGTGGTTGATAAAAAGATGTGGATTGAAGATGGTTTATGTTATGGATTACATGATGTTTGATATGTACATGTTTTGAGATGTACAATTGTTACTTTGAATGGATTTATTGTGATGACATTAGGTATGGAAGTAAATGGTAATGTTGATGGTTATTGAGTACATGAAATGGTATGTTTGAGTGCATTTAAAAGCATGAATTGGCATTGTTATGAAGCTTGTTGGTAGACCCTTGTATGGGTGGCAAATTGGCCTTGCAAATTGCCTGTTTTGCCTACACGGTTATGGCACATGGGCGTGCCTAGTGACCATGGGATAAAGTCAGTAGCTAGCCTAAGTATGCACGGCCACGGTACACGGACGTGCCTAGTAGCCGTGTGAATAAGTCAGTATATTGCCTAAGAGTACACGGCCTTAGCACACGGGCGTGCCTAGTGGCCGTGTGAAGAAGTCAGAATACATGCTCTATTTTGACACGGCCTGGACACATGGGTGTGTCTGGTGATCGTGTGAGGCACACAGCCTGATTGCACAGGCGTGTGACCTCAACAGTGTTGAAGAATATTTGAAATTATGAAAACTATTGTAAGTGTTCGGTTTAGTCTCGACCCCTTCCTAGCATGTGTTTAAGGTCTCGTGGACCTCAATAAGGGACTATATGATTATGTTGTGATATGTTTTAATGATGATTGACTTCGTGTAGTTAATTGGATGAGAAATGTTCTGTTTGTTTGGTAATGCCTCTTAACCCTATTCTGGGGACAGTTTCGGGTTAGGGGTGTTACATTTTATTAGTATCAGAGCTACGGTTTAGTCGATTCTCGGATTAACGTAGCGTGTGTGAGTCTAGCTATACATGCCATTTATGAAATTGCGATAGTGTGATGAATCCTGACAGTTATAAATGTGTTTTTGTATAGCAAATGGATCCCGATCGAGCAGTTGGTGACGATGTATAGAGTAACGCGCCTGCTCCTGCTCAAGGGACAGCGCCGACCACATCTAGGCCAAATGAAAGTAGTGAGGGAGGAGAGGCTAAGCAAGCCTTCTTCCATATGATGAGTGAGTGGTTTTCGGAGTTCGTTCGAACGAATCCGGTTGCTCCACAACTTCCACACCCACAAGTACCTGTTGTGCCACAAGTTGTAGATCCGATCAGATTGAATAAACCTCCGGTGGATAAGATTTGAAAGTACGGGGCCGAAGAGTTCAGGGCCACAGCCGATGATGATGCCGAGAGAGCTAAGTTTTGGCTCGAGAATACCCTTCGAGTATTTGATGAGATGTCGTTGACTCCTGTTGAATGTATAAAATATGTTATTTCGTTGTTTAGGGATACTGCGTATTACTGGTGGAAAACATTGATATCCGTGGTTCCGAGAGAGAGAATCACCTGGGATTTCTTTCAAGCCGAGTTCCGAAAGAAGTATATCAGTCAACGATTCATTCATCAGAAACGAAAGAGTTTTTAGAGCTGAAATAAGGCTGTTGGTCAGTTACTGAGTACGAGCGGGAATTTGTGAGATTGAGCAAGTATGCACGGGAATGTGTTTCAACCGAAGCTAATATGTGTAAACGTTTTATAGAAGGGTTGAATGAAGATATAAAGCTGTTGGTTGGAATACTTAACATAAACGAATTTGTTGTGTTAGTCGAAAGAGCATGCAAAGACGAGGAGCTCAGTAAAGAAAAGAAGAAAGGTGATTCTGAAGCTCGTGATGAAATAAAAAGATCAATGTGTAAGATTTCTCAACCTTCGACGAAGAGATTTAGAGATACAAGCAACTGATCACATACTTCATTTGGACATCCAAATAGAGACCGCGCAAGACTAAGTGTTGGTCCGAGAACTCAAGCTCTAATAGAATCAAGTGTTGATAGTGCCAAAAGTAACAAACCTGAGTGTAGACAGTGTGGAAGACGACATGTGGGAGAATGCTGGGGCAAGTACAACAATAGAGTTTGCTATAAATGTGGATCACGAGATCACTTCATTCGAGACTGCCCAAAGATGGTTGAGGAAGAAAATGTTCAGAATGTGAGATCGAGTAATAAGACGGCTAGGGGTAGACCACCCAGAAATGTCAGGAATGTGAGTGGAAGTCAAAGAGGGACTACCGATACAGTTGTGAGATCGGAGGCAAGAGCACCTGCCCGAGCTTATGCAATACGTACACGAGAGGAAGCATCATCTCTAGATATCATCACTGGTACTTTTACTTTATTTGATACTGATGTGATTGCCTTAATAGATCTGGGTTCAACTCATTCCTATGTGTGTGTGAATCTAGTATTGAATAAGACTCTACCTATTGAGTCTATTGAATTTGTGGTTCGAGTATCGAACCCCTTAGGCAAGTGTGTCTTAGTGGATAAGGTGTGCAAGAATTGCCCATTGATGTTTCGTGATATATGTTTTCCGGCTAATTAAATGTTGCTACCGTTCTATGAATTTGATATAATTTTGGGTATGGATTGGCTCACTCTGCATAATGCCATTGTGAATTGTAAAAGGAAGAGTATTGAATTGAGAAGTTACAATGGTGAGATAGTTCGAAAGGAATCCAATGATATGAAAGGGTTACCAGCTGTTGTATCCGCGATGAAAGCTATGAACTATGTGAGAAAGGGTTGCGAAGCCTATCTGGCATATGTGATTGATACAAAAGTGTTAGAAAAGAAAGTTGAATCTGTGCCTGTGGTTTGTGAGTTTCCAGATGTTTTTCCTGAAGAGTTACCGGGATTACCTCCGATTCGAGAAGTTGAATTTGGTATTGATTTGGTACCGGGAACAGCTCCTATCTCGATAGCACCGTATAAAATAGCACCAACAGAATTGAAAGAGTTAAAGTCACAGTTGCAAGAGTTAACTGATAGAGGGTTTGCAAGACCGAGTTTTTCTCATACAGGGTGCTCTGTGTTATTTGTGAAAAAGAAAGACGGTACTATGAGAATGTGTATTGATTATCGACAATTGAACAAAGTGAAGATAAAGAACAAATATCCATTGTCTCGTATCGATGATTTGTTTGATCAGCTGAGAGGAGCTACAGTGTTTTCTAAGATAGATTTGAGATCGGGTTACTATCAGTTGAGAGTCAAAGAATCCGATGTGCCGAAAATTGCTTTCAGAACAAGGTACGGACATTATGAATTCTTAGTGATGCCTTTTGGACTAACGAATGCTCCCGCAGTGTTTATGGATCTGATGAATCGGATATTTAGACCGTATTTAGATCGCTTTGTTGTGCTGTTCATTGATGATATTTTGATTTATTCCTGTGATGAGACGCATGTAACAGCCCGATTTAGGGGCTAGCCGGAACAGTGATCTCGGGACCATTAATCCAAGATTTGAAAAATTCATTTTCAGGTTATATTATGAGTCAAAGCATATTAGTATAAGTGTATGATATTTTGGTCCCTTAATTTTAGCGATTTCATGTTTAATCGTGAAAAAGGACTAAATCGCATAAAGTACAAAAGTTCCATTTTATGAGCTAAAGGTGCCTAATAGCCATAGAATATTAATTTGAGGTCTTTAAAGGGCAATTAGCCCTTTTTCTAATGGTTGGCCGGCCATAGGGGACAATAGGAGTCAAAATTGGTCAAAGTTGTTGAAGTTAGGTGGATAATTTGAATTGTATTAATAAAATAAGGAAAGTAAAAAGATATCATCTTTTTCTCCCTTCTTCTCCACCGAAATTGACAGCAAACTAAGGGGTTTTAGAGCTCAAAAATTTCAGCAAGCTTCTCTCCTTGCAAGTAAGTGCATTAGTGATCATTTCTTGATAAAAATTGTACATTTGGAACCCCTAAAGCTTAAGCTTTCTAATGAGGGGACTATCTTGCAATATGGTGAAAAGTTTAGAGTTTTTCCATGAGAGCTTGTATGTGAATTGCTGCATTTTTATGGAAGAAAATGAGTCTTAGTTGTTAGATGAACAACTTTTGTGAAAGGTGTTGCCATGAAAACACCTAAATGAACCTTTTTATAAAGGTTGTAAAATTGGTAGTAAATGTGTGAAATGTTGGGTTTCGATGATAGCCATAAGAGAAATAAATGTTCACCTAGGCTCATTAAAGGTAGAAATTTGATTAGAATTGATTTTCGAGCCTAGGGGTAAAATGGTCATTTTGCCAAAGTCTAGGGGCAAAATAGTAATTTTATCTAAGCATGATTATTGAAATGATTCTATTAATGAGATGATTAAAATGAGCTAAATTTCTATTATAGAGCAAGAAGAACCGAGAATCCACCTCGATCGGGGAAAGAACAAAGTCTCGGACTAAACCGTCGAGCTAGCTCATTTTGAAATCGAGGTAAGTTTGTATGTGGTTAATACAACATTTATGTTAGCATAATTGAGAATGCTTGATATCATATTGATGCATGACACTCCATTAAATTGATGTTGAATGAGATGTTGAAGTCCTAGTGGACCATGTGAATATGAAAATGCTATCATCGAGATATGAAATAGATAAGGTCCCGTATAAGACCATGTCCGCGACATGGCCTCGGCACTGAGTTGAGATCCCGTATAAGACCATATCCGGGATATGGCTTCGGTAATGAATATGAAAATCGTATAAGACCATATCTGAGATATGGCATCGATACTTGATGTGAAAGTCCATATAAGACCATACCCGGGATATGGCATTGGCGTTTAGAAGTAACTCCATGTAAGACCACCTCGGGGATGTGGCATTGGCTTCGTCCCTACATGAACGATGTTAAATATGCGTCTTTGACTATCCCTAGTGATTAAAGGGATAAGTAGATGGGTTTAGAAGTAGAAATGAGATTTGTACTAAAGTCATATGAATGAGTGAATACAAGTACTCGTGAACGAGTCACGAAGAAACAATTACGATATGTGGTACGATATGTGCTAAATAAGGGAAATTGTGAGTAAGTTTGGCAAGAAGCCTATGACTTGTGTATAGTTAGTTAATGTCATGAATGGATTATATTATGAGTTTATTGTTGCTATGTAACACCGCAAACCCGGCCTAGAAGTTAGGCCCGAATCCGGAATGTGACATTACAAGCACACTTCAAAACGATTTTACTATTTAACCATTTAAGGCCTAAAAGCCCAAATTTTAAGAAAACGATCATATGTTGAGTTATTTCGAAAACCATGTTATCTTTAGAAATGTTATGAAATTTATTAAGCGGATAGTTGAAACAATAATGATAAACCCAAAATCCAAAATCAATTAGGAGTTACATGGCCTTATTACAATTCAATGAAAAACAAAGTATTTAAAATAAATTCATTTGAACAAATGAAAAACATTTTATCAGCTTGTAGTGTGGCCATCTCCGAGTCCTCTCCCACGTCGAGTCGTCTATTCAGGATTACCTGAAACATTAAATTAAAGGGTTGTGAGTTTTGAAACTCAGTGTGTACAACCCTTGGCAATCAAATCACATACAAATATTCACATTGGGCTTAAGCCCTAACAAAATCGGTGGTCTTGGGCCTTAGCCCACCATTACCTCATATCACATCATATCGCATCATATACAACAAGATAATGCAAAACCCACCCCAAAAATCCATCAACTACACACACCATTTCCCTTCCAACCTTATGACTCCTGTGGGGAATTCTAGCTCGACCCACCCCTCCGCTACACACCATGGGTAGCCTTGATTATGATACTACCAAGCGTTGCGACAAAGTCGCTAATCATATATTGGGCTTAAAGCCACCGGTGGATCCACGGTCGTCAAGCGACTATGCGATCCTCAAATTCTTCCTCCGTACCATAATTCCCACCCATATGCATCCTAAACAGAATATCATATGAATACGGCATGCACATGAGTAACATCCATAAAACTCATACTCATCACATAGGGGTATTTTAGTCATTTCACAATCAAGGGTATTCTCGTAATTCTACCCTACAGGGGTATTTTCGTAATTCTACCCTACATTGGTATTTTCGTAATTCTACCCTACATTGGTATTTTCGTAATTCTACCCTATAGGGGTATTTTCATAATTCTACCCTACAGGGGTATTTCCATAATTCTGCCCTACATGGGTATTTTCATAATTCTTCCCTACAGGGGTATTTCCATAATTCTTTCATCTCGGGTTTTAGTTATGAACTTTGGCCCATCAACAAGTCCTCGCGGTTAAAGTGAACAAACACTATGCACCAGGTAGGATCTCAGAAAAGAGGAGGTGGGTCACTCGGACCGCTTAAGTACCAAGCTCTCACTAGATCCAATCCTAGACATGCATATGTCAGTTACCACACTCTAACTAATCGACTTGTCCACAGACATGTTTGATTATTAGATTAAGTCTTATGTGATTTAAGAGTTGTTCAGAACTAGGCCTAAAGTCCATTAAACCCTAGCATACTTGTCTACGTCCCCCATAAAGCCCATATTACATCCTTACGGCCCATTAGGCCCAAAACAATTCCAAATCATGTAACATGCGTGACTAACTTAATACATGTGACCAAACCAACCAATCTCATTAAACTAAGCCTCAGGGCCCACCGGCCCCATTTAGCCACTTTCGGCTTTTCGGCATTGTCGATATCGTGTGTGTAGTGTTTGTACACACCTGGTAACCTCGCGTGCTGCAAACCCCTTAGTCACAAACCTACAATTGACATTACTAGCGATTAACCAAAGCGTTAACACATACTAACCAAAAACCGGAACCTCACCGTACCCTTATCGTGTGCCTCACGTTCTAGTAGCCCTTCCTTTGCTACTATTGGCGATTAAACTCTAGATCTGCACCCAAACACCTATATCGTCAAAACCAAGTGACCCATATTGATCATAAGTCACCCCTATGAGCCACAATAAATTCAGTCATTTACTAAACCCTAACTGAGTCGAGAATACTTACTGCCTTGATAGCAATCCTCACCTACCGCACTTGCGATTGCTGAACCTCACCCTTGTTAATACATGGTAATGGAAAAGAGGGGTTAGATAGCCCTTCAGCTTTCAACAAAACGTACTAAGGGGAGTTAACAGAATACTTACCGAATCCAACCTTAGGTCCTACGGCCTACCAAACGAGATTCGACTTTTAACCTTGACTGAGAGTAGATACCAACTGATTTGTTATAGAGAAAAACAACAAAGATTCGGCACTAATGGGGGATTTCGGTAAGAGAAGATTATGGTAATTCAGCAATAGAAAAGTTTGGCTAAGAGAGAATTCGGCAAAAATGAATGATGGTTTTTTGGCAATGGAAGAATTCGGCAACAGAAGAATAGAATAAGGGGGAGAAAAAAAAAGATCAAATGTGCTTGTGTGAGGGTAACTACAGGATATTCGGTAAAGAAAAGAAAGACTAACTTATTGCAAAACTCTCCAAATACCGAAAGCCACAATGAAAATTCGTAATACCCCCTAAAAGACCCAAAAACGGCACTCATTTACCCTCCTAAGCCGAATTTATACACTTCCCACTTCCCACAACGGCACCAACTCTTCACACTTTTCAGCTCCTAACTTTTCTCCCTGATAACTCCTCAATCTCATCCTAAATTTTCTCTAAGATAAGCTCATTTATCCCTTCCTTAATTTTCTCTCATGAACACTTCCTTCAGAGTTCACATCCAACGCCACTACTAACCATCTAGAAGGAAAAAATTAAATCCCCAACAAAATACCATGCCACTACTCGAACCTTGGACTCCCTTGCCTGCTAATGACGCCACCTCCCTGCTCCCTAAGTGGCGCCACTTTGCCACTTCACCACAAGCTCTTTTGTGTCATTTTTCTTCTTCATTTATTTAAAAGGCCTACTAGCTCAAGTCACAGTTCCTTGGGCTAAAACTAATTTTTTCCTATACCCTTACTTGATCCTGAACATCTCTAACACCCCTAGACACTCCAAATTCATTACCCTCAAAGCCCACATGCCAATTGTCTTTTTCTTGCTTACTTAAAAATTTTCTGATATCTAAAGCCCAAAGCCCAATAGGCCCAATACTTCTAGGCCCAAATTCGGGGCGTTACATGCTATTCATATCCATGCAAACTTACTAAGCTTTATGCTTACCCCTTTCATTGCTCTTTTTCCTTGTAGTATTGCCTTGATAACTCGAGGATCGAGGACGTAGGAGTTCAGAAATCACATTATCGACACCACTTTGGTAAAACAATTTAAACTTATTTTGAGTATGGAATGTATAGGACTCGAGTATTTTGTTAGGTCGTAATTGTTGGCCAAAGTGTTGGCTTTGTAAGGCATCAAAACCTCCTTTTGTAATGGTCTATTAAGTTAGGCCGATACTTGGCAAATTTTTATGATTAAATAAAGTGATTTTTGTTTTGAAGTGTATGCCCTCGTGTATGGTTGTTGAATTGAGTACTTGGATATGCCTTTGGGTTGTGAACTGTGTTGAGATAGATTGGTATTTGCATGTGTGCTATGTAGGGTGGCAAAAGGCTTGGTAGATAGCCATCTAATTGTCCACATGAATAGACACACGGGCGTGTGTCTATAACGTGCGTGACACACGATCAGCCCTATGGGCGTGTGAATTGACCGTGTGTCCCCTTGCATACTAGTTTTGCAAGTTAGTGTGCTCCACAGGCTAGGGACACGGGCGTGTGCCCGGGCCGTGTGAAGTCTGCACATTAATTGTGGAATTTAAATTGACCACGGGTAGAAGACACGGGCGTGTCTAGACCGTGTGAAGTTAGTCAGAATTGACCATGGGTGGAAGACACGGGCGTGTCTAGACTGTGTGAAGTTAGTCAGAATTGACCACGGGTGGAAGACACGGGCGTGTCTAGGCCGTGTGAAGTTGGTCAGGGTCGACCACGGGTGGATGACACAGACATGTCTTAGGGGCACACGGGCGTGTCCCTAGACCAATACGGGCGTGTGGCCCCTGTTTTGTTGAAAAGTTCTCGAGTTCGTAAAAACTCCCAGAATAGTTCAGATACCTCTCGGAGGTATGTTTAGGGCCTCTTAGGCCGAGTACGTGCAAGTGATGAGTTTAAACAAAATTTTATAGCTCGTTTCGGGATGTCAAGTGAGATTAATTAGGTAATGCCTCAATCCCGGTCTCGGCTACGGGCACGGGTAAGGGGTGTTACATTTATTGGTATCAGATCTACGGTTTAGTCGGTTCTAGGACTAACGTAGCATAAGTACGAGTCTAGTTGTACATGCCATATGTAAGGGTGTCTGAGTAATAATAGTACGATGACTCCTGACGTATAAAATTGTGTTTTATGTAGTATATGGATTCTGATTTAGACCGAACTATAGCCGATGATGCTGCGAGTAACGCGCCGGCTCTCGCTCAAGGGACCGCACCGACTAATAGTAGACCCGAGACCTTGGGTCTGGGGGAAGAGGCTCGAGAAGCCTTTCTCCACATGATGAGCAACTGTTATACTGAGTATACCCGAGCAAATCCTAACGCTCAACCCGCTCCACCCGCACCAATTCCTCAACCCACTCCAGTAGCTCCTCAAGTGGTTGAGGTCGTGAGAAGAGAAAGGCCTCCGATGGATAAGATTCGGAAGCAAGGAGCTGAGGAATTTCAGGCAAATAAGGACGATGACCCAGAGAAAGCAGAATTTTGGCTCGAGAATACCATCAGGGTATTTGACGAGTTATCCTGCACACCTGATGAGTGCTTAAAGTGTACGGTATCTCTCCTGAGAGATTCAGCCTATCGATGGTGGAACACCCTGGTGTCGGTGGTGCCGAGGGAGAGAATTAGCTGGGAATTTTTCCAAGAGGAATACCGAAAAAAGTACATCATCAGCAGTTCATCGACCATAAGAGGAAGGAGTTCTTGGAACTGAAGCAAGGCCGTATGTCAGTAACCGACTATGAACGGGAGTTCGTAAGGCTTAGCAAGTATGCACGGGAGTGCGTGTCTACCGAAGCTGTCATGTGCAAGAGATTCAAGGACGAATTAAATGAAGATATCCGTTTATACGTGGGAGTCCTCGAACTAAAGGAAGTTATAGTGTTGGTAGATAGAGCCTGTAAAGCCGAAGAGCTGGCTAAAGAGAAGAGAAGAGATGAGAATAAGTCTCGTGACTCAAGGAAGAGACAACTGAATAAGTCTCATCAATCCTCATCTAAGAAGTCAAGGGATTTTACTACTCGATCAGTCGCTTCAGCGGGGTTTTCAACTCGAAGAAAAGGCAAGCAACTTTCGGGGTCGAAAGGGCAGACCGCTTCAGTTGCTAGTGTGGGTAATGTTCGACCAAGTAGACCAGAATGTCCTTAGTGTGGTAGGTGCCATTCTGGTGAGTGTCGAGCTAACGAGAAAGCATGTTTCCGTTGTGGGTCCTTAGACCACTTTATTAGAGACTGCCCCGAGGTGGGTGAGAAAGAAAAGCCTCAGTATGCAAGATCAAAAAGTACTGCTAGGGGAAGACCACTGAGAAACCCGGGAAATGAAATGGGTAGCAAGAATCCATCTAGAGAGCAAGCTGCTAGAGTCGAGGGTAGAGCTCGAGTGAGGACATATGCCATTCGTGCTCGTGAAGAGGCATCTTCCCCCGACGTAATCACGGGTACCTTTTCTCTCTATAATACTCGTGTTATAGCTTTAATTGATCCGGGATCCACCTACTCATACATATGCATGAAATTAGTCTCTAGCATGAGCATGCCCGTAGAGAGCCATTGAATTCATAATAAGAGTGTCTAATCCCTAGGCAAGTGTGTATTGGTTGATAGAGTTTGCAAAGGTTGCCCTTTGATGATTAAGGGTCATTGTTTCCCGGTCGACCTTATGTTATTACCGTTTGATTAGTTTGATGTCATCCTTGGGATGGATTGGTTAGTTACTCATGGAGTAGTTGTGAATTGTGGGAAGAAGCATATTGAGTTGAGAGATGAAAATGGTAATCTTATTCGTGTTGAATCAGATAAGACGGATAGGCTACCGATGAGTGATGTCAACCTGTCAACTCAAAAGTATTTGAGAAAGGGCACGAGGCTTACCTTGCCTTTGTGTTGAACACGAAAGAGACTGATTTGAGAATTGAGTCGATACCCATGGTATGTGAGTACCTAGATGTTTTCTCGGAAGAGTTACCAGGACTACCCCCTATTAGAGAGATCGAATTTGGGATTGAGTTAGCTCTGGGTACTGCCCCTATTTCTATTGCTCCCTATAGAATGGCTCCAACCGGGTTAAAGGAGCTAAAAGAATAGTTGCAAGAGTTGACAGATAAAGGTTTTAGAAGGCTGAGTTTTTCCCCGTGAGGTGCTCCCATTTTATTCGTGAAGAAGAAAGATGGTTCTATGATACTATGCATAGATTATCGGCAACTCAACAAGGTAACTGTGAAGAACAAGTACCCGTTGCCGAGGATCGATGATCTATTCGATCAATTGAAGGGAGCCACGATGTTTTCCAAGATAGATTTGAGGTCAGGGTACTATTAGCTGAGAGTCAAAGACTCGGATGTGCCGAAAATCGCATTTAGGACTAGATATGGCCACTATGAATTTTTGGTCATGCCTTTTGGTCTAACGAATGCCCCTGCGATCTTCATGGATTTGATGAATCGTGTTTTTTGGACATACTTGGATAAATTTGTCGTGGTCTTTATCGACGACATATTGATCTACTCTCGAGATGAGAACAAACACGCCGAGCACTTGAGTACAGTTCTGCAAGTTCTGAGAGAAGAGAAATTGTATGCCAAATTTAGTAAGAGTGAATTTTGGCTCAAGGAAGTGGGATTTTTGGGGCACATTGTCTCGGGAGATGGAATTAGAGTAGACCCGAGTAAGATTTTAGCGATTATTGACTGGAAACCGCTGAGGAGTGTAACGGAAGTAAGGAGTTTTCTAGGCCTAGTTTGCTATTATAGGCGTTTTGTCAAGGGGTTTTCCATGATAGCTACCCCGATGACGAGACTTTTCTTGAGAAAGATGTGAAGTTTGTTTGGACAGAAGAGTGCCAACAGAGTTTTGAGAAATTGAAGACATTGTTGGTCGAGGCTCCTATTTTGGTGCAACTGAATCGGGAAGAGAATTTATGGTTTACAGTGATGCATCCCTAAAAGGATTGGGTTGTGTACTTGTGCACGAGGGTAAGGTGATTGCATACGCCTCTAGGCAATTGAAGCCGCACGAGAAGAACTACTCGACTCATGATTTAGAGTTGGCTGCAATTGTGTTTGTGTTAAAAATTTGGAGACATCATTTATATGGTGAAAGGTGTCAGATTTTCACCGACCACAAGAGCCTAAAGTACTTGATGACTCAAAAAAAAATTGAATTTGAGGCAACGAAGGTGGTTAGACTGATTAAGGATTATGAATTGGTGATTGACTACCATCCGGGGAAGGTGAACGTAGTCGCCGATGCTCTGAGTAGAAAATCATTGTTTGCACTAAGAGCCATGAACACTCAGATGATCTTTTTGGGTGATGGTTCCATTTTAGCCGAATTGAAGTCTAAATCATTGTTTCTCCAAGAGATTTGTGAAGCTCAGAAAGATTATAGCAGTTTGCAAACCAAGAGAGTTTTATGTGAGTCGAATGTTGAATCAGAATTTCGAGTAAATCCTAATGGATGTCTGACATTTCGAGATAGGGTCTGTGTACCCAGAAATGATGAGCTTATTCACAAAATCTTACATGAAGCGCATAGCGGATGTTTGAATGTGCACCCAGGCAGCACGAAGATGTACAATGATTTGAAGAAATGGTATTGGTGGCTTGGTATGAAGAAAGATATTTCCGAGTTTGTATCGAAATGTCTGATTTGTCAGCAAGTGGAGGTTGAACATCAAGTACCTTCAGGTTTACTTCAGCCTATTATGGTTCCTAAGTGGAAATGGGACCGTATCACCATGGACTTCGTAACGGGCTTACCGTTGACTCTAAAGAAGAAAGATGCAGTATGGGTAGTGGTTGATAGACTCACAAAGTCAGTCCATTTTATACCAGTACGAGTCGACTATTCGCTTGATAAATTGGAAGACTTGTACATGTCAGAGATAGTAAGACTCCATGGTGTACCATTGTCGATCATATCGGATAGAGATCCGAGATTCACGTCACGGTTTTGGAAAAAGTTGCAAGAAGCCTTGGGCACAAAATTAAATTTTAGTACAGCCTTCCATCCACAAATCGACGGACAGTCGGAGAGGGTAATCCAGATACTTGAGGACATGCTTCGATGTTGCGTTTTAGAATTCCAAGGTAGTTGGGAGAAATACTTACCGTTGGTGGAATTCGCCTACAACAACAGTTTTCAATCAAGCTTGAAGATGGTGCCTTATGAGGCATTGTATGGGTGTAAGTGCCGCACGCCCTTGTATTGGTCAGAACTCAGAGAGAAATAGATAGACGGGGTTGATCTGGTTAAGGAATCTGATGAAAAAGTAAATGATTGTCTGAAAGTCGCCTCAGATAGGTAGAAGTCCTATTCAAATATGAAAAGGAAAGAGATAGAATTCAAAGTCGGTGATAAAGTGTTCTTGAAAGTATCACCTTGGAGGAAAGTCCTCATATTTGGCCGGAAGGGCAAACTAAGCCCACGCTTTATCGGAACTTATGAGATTACCAAGAGGATAGGACCAGTAGCTTATCGGTTGGCCTTGCCACCTGAACTAGAAAAGATTCATGGCGTCTTTCACGTATCCATGTTGCGCCGGTATCGTTCAGATCCTTCACATGTCATTGTACCAACAGAAGTAGAGATACAACCGGACTTGACTTATGGTGAAGAGCCGGTTAAGATTTTGGCACGAGAGGTCAAACAGTTGAGAAACAAAAGCATAGCCCTGGTGAAAGTTTTATGGAAAAGGCACGGAATAGAAGAGGCTACATGGGAGCCCGAGGAAACGATGAGAAACCAATACCCCAACCTTTTCACTGGAAAGATTTTTGGATACGAAAATCCTTAAGGAGGGAGAATTGTAACAGCCCGATTTAGGGGCTAGCCGGAACAGTGATCTCGAGACCACTAATCCGAGATTTGAGAAATTCATTTTCAGGTTATATTATGAGTCAAAGCATGATAGTATAAGTGTATGAAATTTTGGTGCCTTAATTTTAGCGATTTCATGCTTAATCGCGAAAAAGGACTAAATCGCATGAAGTGCAAAAGTTCCATTTTATGAGCTAAAGGTGCCTAATAGCCATAGAATATTAATTTGAGGTCTTTAAAGGGCAATTAGCCCTTTTTCTAATGGTTGGCCGGCCATAGGGGACAATAGGAGTCAAAATTGGTCAAAGTTGTTGAAGTTAGGTGGATAATTTGACTTGTATTAATAAAATAAGGAAAGGAAAAGATATCATCTTTTTCTCTCTTCTTCTCCACAGAAATTGACAAACAAACTAAGGGGTTTTAGAGCTCAAAAATTTCAGCAAGCTTCTCTCCTTGCAAGTAAGTGCATTAGTGATCATTTCTTGATAAAAATTGTACATTTGGAACCCCTAAAGCTTAAGCTTTCTAATGAGGGGACTATCTTGCAATATGGTGAAAAGTTTAGAGTTTTGCCATGAGAGCTTGTATGTGAATTGCTGCATTTTTATGGAAGAAAATGAGTCTTAGTTGTTAGATGAACAACTTTTGTGAAAGGTGTTGCCATGAAAACACCTAAATGAACCTTTTTGTAAAGGTTGTAAAATTGGTAGTAAATGTGTGAAATATTGGGTTTCGATGATAGCCATAAGAGAAATAAATGTTCACCTAGGCTCATTAAAGGTAGAAATTTGATTAGAATTGATTTCCGAGCCTAGGGGTAAAATGGTCATTTTGCCAAAGTCTAGGGGAAAAATAGTAATTTTATCTAAGCATGATTATTGAAATGATTTTATTATTTAGATGATTAAAATGAGCTAAATTGCTATTATAGAGCAATAAGAACCTAGAATCCACCTCGATCGGGGAAAGAATAAAGTCTCGGACTAAACCGTCGAGCTAGTTCATTTTGAAATCGAGGTAAGTTTGTATGTGATTAATACAACATTTATGTTAGCATAATTGAGAATGCTTGATATCATATTGATGCATGACACTCCATTAAATTGATGTTGAATGAGATGTTGAAGTCCTAGTGGACCATGTGAATATGAAAATGCTATCATCGAGATATGAAATAGATAAGGTCCCGTATAAGACAATGTCCGTGACATGGCCTCGGTACTGAGTTGAGATCCCGTATAAGACCATATCCGGGATATGGCTTCGGTAATGAATATGAAAATCGTATAAGACCATATCCGGGATATGGCATCGATACTTGATGTAAAAGTCCATATAAGACCATACCCGGGATATGGCATTGGCGTTTAGAAGTAACTCCATGTAAGACCACCTCAGGGATGTGGCATTGGCTTCGTCCCTACATGAACGATGTTAAATATACGTCTTTGACTATCCCTAGTGATTAAAGTGATAAGTAGATGGGTTTAGAAGTAGAAATGAGATTTGTACTAAAGTCATATGAGTGAGTGAATACAGGTACTCGTGAACGAGTCACGAAGAAACAATTACGATATGTGGTATGGTATGTGCTAAATAAGGGAAATTGTGAGTAAGTATGGCAAGAAGCCTATGACTTGTGTATAGTTAGTTAATGTCATGAATGGATTATATTATGAGCTTATTGTTGCTATTCATATCCATGCAAACTTACTAAGCTTTATGCTTACCCCTTTCATTGCTCTTTTTCCTTGTAGTATTGCCTTGATAACTCGAGGATCGGGGACGTAGGAGTTCAGAAATCACACTATCGACACCACTTTGGTATAACAATTTAGACTTATTTTGAGTATGGCATGTATAGGACTCGAGTATTTTGTTAGGTCGTAATTGTTGACCAAAGTGTTGGCTTTGTAAGGCATCAAAACCTCCTTTTGTAATGGTCTATTAAGTTAGGCCGATACTTGGCAAATTTTTATGATTAAAGAAAGTGATTTTTGTTTTGAAGTGTATGCCCTCGTGTATGGTTGTTGAATTGAGTACTTGGATATGTCTTTGGGTTGTGAATTGTGTTGAGATAGATTGGTATTTGCATGTGTGCAATGTGGGGTGGCAAAAGGCTTGGTAGATAGCCATCTAATTGTCCACATGAATAGACACACGGGCGTGTGTCTATACCGTGTGTGACACATGGTCAGCCCTATGGGCATGTGAATTGACCGTGTGTCGCCTTGCATACTAGGTTTGCAAGTCAGTGTACTCCACGGGCTAGGGGCACGGGCGTGTGCCCAGGCCGTGTGAAGTCTGCACATTAATTGTGGAATTTAAATCGACCACGGGTAGAAGACACGGGCGTGTCTAGACCGTGTGAAGTTAGTCAGAATTGACCACGGGTGGAAGACACGGGCGTGTTTAGACTGTGTGAAGTTAGTCAGAATTGACCACGGGTGGAAGACACGGGCGTGTCTAGGCCGTGTGAAGTTGGTCAAGGTCGACCACGGGTGGATGACACGGACATGTCTTAGGGGCACACGGGCGTGTCCCTAGACCAACACGGGCGTGTGGCCCCTGTTTTGTTGAAAAGTTCCCGAGTTCGTAAAAATGCCCAAAATAGTTCAGATACCTCTCGGAGGTATGTTTGGGGCCTCTTAGGCCGAGTACGTGCAAGTGATGAGTTTAAACGAAATTTTATAGCCCGTTTCGGGATGTCAAGTGAGATTAATTAGGTAATGCCTCAATCTCGGTCCCGGCTTCGGGCACGGGTAAGGGGTGTTACAACGCAACATGCCAAAAATTTGAGAATTGTGCTTCAGACTTTACGTGAGAAATAGTTGTATGCTAAGTTTAGCAAATGTGAATTTTGGTTAAGTGAGGTTGGTTTTCTAGGGCATATTGTATCAGCTGCAGGAATACGAGTTGATCTGAGTAAGATTTCAGCTATTTTGGAATGGAAGCCTCTGAGAAATGTGTCTGAAGTCCGTAGTTTTCTGGGACTAGCGGGATATTATAGACGGTTTGTGAAAGGCTTCTCGATGATTGTGACTCTGTTGACGAAGTTGCTACAGAAAGATGTTAAATTCGAGTGGTCTGAAAAGTGTCATCAGAGTTTTGAACAATTGAAAGCGTTGTTGACAGAGGCACCTATGTTAGTTCAACCTGAATCGGGCAAAGAATTCATAATTTATAGTGATGCATCGTTGAATGGTTTGGGTTGTGTGCTGATGCAAGAAGGCAAAGCTATTGCTTATGCCTCGAGGTAGCTAAAGCCGCATGAAAAGAACTATCCGACGCACGACCTTAAATTAGCAGCAATTGTGTTTGCATTGAAGATTTGGTGTCACTATCTATTTGGTGAGAAATGTCACATCTATACTAATCATAAGAGTTTGAAGTACTTAATGACTTAGAAAGAATTGAATTTGTGACAGAGAAGATGGTTAGAATTGTTGAAAGAATATGAACTTGTAATTAATTATCATCTGGGGAAAGCTAATGTTGTAGCTGATGCTTTGAGGCGAAAATCTATATGTGCTTTGCGAGCAATGAATGCTCAGAAAGATCTATGTGATGAAAGTGCGGTTTTGGCCGAGTTGAAAGTAAAGACGATGTTTGTACATCAGATTTGTGATGCCCAGAAAAGTGATGTTGAAATGATGGCTAAACGAACTCAATGTGAGTTGAATGTTGATTCAGAATTTTGAGTTCTAAGATTTAGAGATCGGATTTGTGTTCCGAGAAATTCAGAATTGATTCCGATGATTTTAAAAGAAGCTCACAATAGTCGTTTAACTGTTCACCCGGGGAGTACGAAAATGTATAATGATTTGAAACAATTTTATTGGTGGCATGGTATGAAACGGGACATCTTTGACTTTGTGTCGAAATGTTTAGTTTGTCAGCAAGTTAAAGTTGAACATCAGGTTCCGTCCGGTTTGTTACAGCCGATCATGATTCCTGAGTGGAAATGGGAGAGAATTACGATGGACTTTGTGTCGGGATTGCCTTTATCTCCGAGAAAGAAAGATGCGATCTGGGTGATAGTTGACAGATAGACGAAATCGACTCATTTCGTTCCGATGAGAATAGATTATTCACTCGATAGATTGGATGAATTGTACATTGTTGAGATTGTGAGATTGCATGGGGTGCCACTATCTATAGTGTCTGACAGAGATCGGAGATTTACCTCGCGATTTTGGAAGAAACTGCAAGAAGCTTTAGGCACAAAACTGTATTTCAGTACTGCTTTTCATCCGCAAACGGATGGTCAGTCAGAACGAATCATTCAAATTCTCGAAGATATGTTGAGGTGTTATGTACTTGAGTTTGAGAGTACGTGGGAAAAACATCTGCCGTTGATTGAATTCGCGTATAATAACAGTTTTCAATCTAGCATCAAAATGGCACCATATGAATTACGGTCGAAAATGTCAAACTCCATTGTATTGGACTGAGCTAAGTGAGAATAAGATTCACGGGGTTGATCTTATAAAAGAGACTGAGTAGAAAGTGAAAGTGATATGTGACAGTTTGAAAGTGGCCTCAGATTGTCAGAAGTCTTATGCAGACTTGAAACGAAAAGATATTAAATTCGAAGTTGGTGATAAAGTGTTTTTGAAAGTGTCTACGTGGAAGAAAATACTTTGATTTGGCCGAAAAGGCAAGCTGAGTCCGAGGTTCATCGGGCCGTATGAGATCATTGAACGAATAGGGCCGGTTGCTTATAGATTGATGCTGCCACCTGAGCTAGAAAAGATTCATAACGTGTTTCATGTGTCAATGCTTCGACGGTACAGATCTGACCCGTCTCATGTGATTGCTCCTACTGAGATTAAGATTCATTCAGACTTGTCGTATAGTGAGAAACCGGTTCGAATTTTGGCACAAGAGACCAAAGAGTTGAGAAACAAAAGAATTTCCTTAGTGAAAGTGTTATGGCACAAACACGGAATTAAAGAGGCTATGTGGGAGCCTGAAAACGTTATGAGAGAGCAATATCCGCATCTATTCACTGGCAAGATTTTCGGGGACGAAAATCCCTAAAGGGGGAGAGTTGTAACAGCCCGATTTAGACCCTAGTTGGAACAGTAGTTTTGAGACCACAAACCTGAGATCGAAATAATATTTTAATAATATTTTCTGTGTGTACAGTATGTGAATTAGCCTGTGTGAAATTTCTGTGTGAAAATTTTTGTGATTTGTGTGTTTAATTTACGAAAAGGACTCAATCGCGTAAAATGCAAAATGCTGTGTGCTGATTGTTAAGTGTTTAATTGTTGATGTCTTTATGAAGTGAAGCCCTTAAAAGGAAATTAATCCATTATTTGGTAGTGGGGTGGTTGATGGACAAATATGTCTATAGTTTAATGATTTCATAAGCATTTTATTAAGGGCAAATGTGATATTTGATAATTAAGTTATTTTATAACAAAACAAAACATTGAAATGGCCATTTTCTATCCATCTTTCCACCGAAAAATAGAAAAGAGAATAGCCATTGAAGCTTTTGAAATGTCGGCACTTGTTAAGGTCAATTGAGGTATGATTTTGATTCGGTTTTTTGATAAATTCTATATTTTCGTAATCGTTGCTTCGTGCTTTAGCTAACCCATGTCTTAATTTTGTGAGATGATGATGTTTTTGAAATATGCCATTGATGAACTTGTGAGTTCTTGAATGTTTGATGGAGGAAAATGTAAGATATGTGTTTGATTAAGATAGTTTGTCTTTGGAGTTTTGATGAATTTGTGTGTGTTGGGCTAAATTGAGAAAAGTGTAAATTGAGGGACTAAAATGTGAAATAAATTAAATGTGTGGGCCTGTATGAACACAAGGAAAATTCGGCTAGACTTGTGTGAAGAGAAACTATGTGAATTTGATGATTTTGTGAAATAGGGACTAAAGTGTCGAAATGTGAAAATGTGAGGGCTATTTTGTAAAATGCCCTAAATAAGTGTGTGTGGATTAAATTGAATGAAATTGTGATTGAATGGATTGAATTTGAATGTATATAGACCAAGAGAGGAGAGGTTCGGATCGAGATCGAGGCAAAGATAAAGTGCTCGATTGATCGACCATTTCGGTAGTTCGACGTCCGAGGTAAGTTCGGATATAGTACAAGTTATTAATTTATGTTCTATGTGATGTGGATTGAATGAATATCTATATAATTATGAAATTAGAAATGCTATGTGCTGAATTGAATTAGAAGGCACTAAGTGTGCGAAATTAGAAACGGGATAGAAATGATTAGCACTGTGTGTGCGAGATGACAAAAGCTTCGGCTTATTGAATTGGCACTGTGTGTGCGATACCGATGTAAGCTTGGTTTAACGTATTGGCACTAAGTGTGCCATGATGACTATGTTTTGTCTATGAATTGGCACTAAGTGTGCGAACAAAGCAAGAGAAAAGCAAAGGTTGATCGAAGTGTAAAGTTGAGTGGTTGAGTAGCATGGTTGGTGAATAGCTAAGTGTTGGAAAAGGTATGTATAAAACCTATGTGGTTGATGAAATTGAAAGTAGATGAAAGGAATGCTATGTGGGTATTGGATATGTTTGGAATTGTGTGACATTGATAAATTATCTATGTGATGGTATAATGTGTATATTGATTTGATTCAATGAATTAGTTGTATTGTACTTCGAACTTACTAAGCTTTGTAAAGCTTACTGTGTGATTTGTTTCTCTGCTTTGCAGTGTCAGTGAAGCTAGCTCGGATCCGGGGATCATCAGCATATCGATCACACTATCGGCAATCTATTTTGGTATTTTTGGAAAGATGTATATAGATGGAATATGGCATGTATAGGCTAGAGGTTATGGTATGTTTTGTGATGTTTATTTCTTGCCATGTGATTTGGCTTGGAAGTGGGATAATGTGTTTAAGGGACTATATGTGATATTTATATCCCGACCCCTTCCTAGCATGTGTTTAAGGTCTCGTGGACCTCAATAAGGGACTATATGATTATGTTGTGATATGTTTTAATGATGATTGACTTCGTGTAGTTAATTGGATGAGAAATGTTCTGTTTATTCGGTAATGCCTCTTAACCCTATTCTGGCGACGGTTTCGGGTTAGGGGTGTTACATTCTCGGGAGGCAACCCGAGTATTAACACTCTGCTAATTCTTTTAATTCATGTTATTTTTTAAACTAATTAATTTTCAAAATTAAAAAAAAAATATATTTATGACCCACATAACCTGGACACACAGGCATGTCCCAGGCCGTGTGCACAATAAGGGATTTGATAGTGAGTTACACGGCCTGGCGACATGGCCATGTGGCCCACACGGCCTTGACACATAGGCGTGTCCTTGGCCGTGTAAATCCTAGACTTACTTTTTCAAAAATTCGAAGGTTACATGGCCTAAAATAGTCCACATGGCCTAAACACACGGGCGTGTCCTAGGCTGTATGAACCCTGGAGCTAATTTTTTCAATTTTATTCCAAGTCAGAGAGTTACACGAGCAAAAGACATGGCCGTGTCATAGGCGTGTAGGCTCTCACACGGGCGTGGGAGAATCGAAGGAAATCACACACAGCCTGGACACACGGGCGTGTCCGAGGCCGTGTGAAGACAGGGTTGAAAATTTTTATCACACATGGGCTGGGAAGATCTACACGACCGTTTCACCCTTTCAATCCCCCAACCCTAATTTCTTTTTACTTTCATCTTCTTCCTCAAACCCCTAATTTCTTCCCCCATTCTGGCTGTCGTTCCTTCCCTCGCCCAAGCCTCCATCGCCGCACCATAGCCACCCCGACATTTCTCCTATCAACCACCCACCCATGCACCACTCACGCCCCACGCCCTCATCCCTTTTCCCCTTCCCTTCCCCTTCCCCTCACCTAGTTAAACCCACGCACGCCCTTCTCCTCTCCCTCATCGAACAGCCACGTGAACTAGCCATTCCCCCATCGCGACACCATTTTATTTTTCCCCTCTTCCTTCTCCCTCGCGCCAACCAGCCCCTCTCCTCCCCCTTTTATCGCGCCATTCTCTCTCGCGCCGACCACCGCCTCCCACGCGCGACCCCAGTTATAACTCCGGCCACCATCTTCCGTCGATCATCCCCTTTTACCCTTTTCTTTATTTTATTTTATTATTTATTTATTTATTATTACTTGTTATAATTTTTTTGATCTATTTTCTTATTTGTTTTATTTTTCTTATGCTTAGATTTAATTTAATTTTAATTTATTTATGCTATTTCTATTATTTTTAGTATTTTTTAGTATTATTTTTAGTATTATCTTTAATTTTATTGGTATCATTGAGTTTATTTCTTTTCCTTTTCATTTTATTTTTATTTTTATTTTAGCTTTATTTTTATTTTTGTTTTTAGTTGCTTTATTTTTATTTTCTTAGACTTATTTCATTTATTATCTTTTGAACTATGTTTTTTATTTTTATTTTTATGGTTGTTTCTAATTGAGTTGAACCCTCTTATTTTTCTTCACTCTTTGTGTTTATTTTCTTATTAGTTTGCTCAGAATCATACACTACCTACAATTCTGCTTTTCACCATTTTGGCAATTTCATCCAATATTCAGGGCAGCTTCAGTTTTCTCCGTCTCGTATGATATTCTGCTTATACTGTGATTTTATCTGTTTGTACAATGAGGACAATGTGCACCTTATGTAACAGTCCAGTTTATACCCTAGTCAGAACAGTGGTTTCGGGACCACAAATCCGAGTCTGTATAATATTTTAATATTATATTTCGTGCATTTGATATGTGATTAAGCATGTGGTAAAGTTTTGTAGATTAATTTATCTGTCTGTGTGTTTAATTTAAGAAAAAAGACTAAATCGCATAATTCGTAAAAGTTGTCATCTTTTTGATTTTTGGCCAAATTGATGTGGCTTTTATTTGTAAGGGCCTTATGAGGCAATTTGCCTATTAATCTTGATAGTGGACGGTTATGGTCCATAATAACCTTGGAAATTATTTTTTGTAATTTTATAATATAAGGTTAAATTTGGAAATGGATTATTAAGTTATATTATTATAAAATAAAGCATTAAAAAATGGCCATTTCTATTTATTCATCACCGAAAATCAAACAAAAGAAAAAGAAGAAGAAGCTAGGGCATTCGACACTCATTAAGCAAAATTATGGTATGTGTTGAGTATGATTTTTGATGATTTTTATGTTTTTGAGATTGTTGCTCAGTCTACTATCAAGCCCATGTTGTAATTTGAAGAAATGATGATGTTCATGAAATGTGCCATTGATGTAATGGTGAGCTTTGTGATGAGTTTAGGTGTTAAATGAAAGATATGTGTTAAATGAACATGCTTTGTTCTTGAAATTTTGATGAATTTAGCTAATTAGGGCTAAATTGAGAAAATAGCAATTTGAGGGACTAAATTATGAATTTGATAGAAAATATGGGCTTGTATGATATTTAGAAGAATTTGGCTAAGCATGGTTAAATGATGATTTTGTATAATTGATGTTTTGAGAAAAATGGACTAATTTGATAAAATGTGCAAATGTGAGGGCTAATTTGCAAATTGCCCTAAATATGTGTTTTTGGATTGAATTGAATGTGTTGATAAATAAAAGGGGTTAAATTTGAACATGTATAGATCAAGAACCGAAGAAATCAGACTTAGATCGCAGGAAAGCGAAAGTAATCGAGTAGCCGTTTCCGTTTCAGTTAAATCGAATCTGAGGTAAGTCATTATGCAAATAAACGTATTTGCATTGAATTGTATATGTTCATATAATTATTGATAACGATGAATGGTTATGAGATGATGTGTACGTGAATTTTGAGATAAGAACGACATAGTGGCAATGTCCGAGAAGTTCCGTATGAACCTAGGAATAGATAGGATTAGCTATGTCATGACATAGGTGTATGTTCTGAGATATCATGTAAGACCACGTCTGGGACATCGGCGTTGATTTGAGATTTCGTGTAAGACCATGTCTGGGACGTTGGCATCGATACTAGATTTACGTGTAAGACAACATCTGGGACGTTGGCATCGATACGAGATTTACGTGTAAGACCATGTCTGGGACATTGGCATCGTATTGGTTCGTGTAAGACCCTATCTGGGACAGTGGCATCGATATCTGAGTACATGTAAGACCTCGTTTGGGATGTTGGCATTGGACGACTATTCTGAGTTTTCTGAGTATCCTATTAAATTTCGAACGGTTCAACGGGCAAGTCTGTGATACGAATGGTTATGTGAATCGTAAATCCATTTCAAGTACGTTGATTTGTACACTAAGTGTGTATGAAAGGTAAGTATCAATATGAACTTATTATGATGATTAGGTATGTTGGAATTATGAAATGATATGTGAAAATATGTGTAAAAGAGCCATGTATATATGAGATTGTTGAGTTGATGAATGAGGCAAGATGTGGCCGAGTACATGGATCAAAGAATACATGTGATAAATTTGCTATGAGGATTAATTATACCAATGTTCCTATATGATTATATGCTTTTCATGCTAAGTTTATTTGTATATGGCTTACTAAGCTTTTGGAAAGCTTACTCTGTGTGTGTGTGTTGTTCTATTTTATAGATCGTCAAAGCTACTGAAGGCTTGGGAACTGTCGAGGATCGTCATCACACTACTCAACTTGTTTTGGTACATTTTGGAAATGTATATAGCTAGATATGGAATTTATAGGCTAGTTATTTGTATAAGTTGAGAGATGAACTTAGCCATGTGATTTGGCTAGTTATGTGTTGATAATATGCATTAATGAATATGTTATATGATGAATGTTTTAGTATGGTTTGATAGCATATGAAATGGTTAAGTTGATGATAAGTATATGGATGAAATTTGAGCATATATGTTTGAACAAAAGAATGAGTTCATGAAAGGTAAATAGGGATGAATTATGCTTGTGTATACTTGAGTTTTTGTTGTGTGAATTGGTATGTTTGGAAATGGATTTGAATATAGAAATTGAATGGTTATTTTGATATGTTTTTGGTTGCCAAATGTGCATGAGTTGCATTGGTAATTTGCTTGTAGGTTTGACCCTATGTGGGTGGCATTTTGGCCTTGTATATGGCTTGTTTTACCTACACGGTCAAGGCACACGGGCATGCCTAATGACCGTGGGAGTAAGTTAGTAGCTAACTAAGTGTACACGGCCTTGGCACACGGACGTGCCTGGTAGCCGTGTGGTTTAGTCAGGATCGACCACGGCCAAGGTACACGGGCGTGCTTGGTGGTCATGGAGACAAGTCAGGCTCGACCACGGGTAAGACACATGGGCGTGTCTAGCAGCCGTGGGAGGCACACAGCCTGCCCACACGGGCGTGTGTCTTGTATAACTAGAAAAGTTTTAAATTTTCGAGAATTTATGTAAGAGTTCGACATAGTCCCGGCCCTACTCTAAAGGATGTTTAAGGTCACGTTAACCTATAGATGGGACATGATAATGGTGATTGATGTTTTATATTACGAATTGTCTGAATAAGTTTCCGATCTGTTCGGTAACTCCTTTAACCCTAATCCAGCGACAGATACTGGATAGGGGTGTTACACCTTAAGTGTGGAGAGGTTATTTATATAATTATTAGAAAATCCCTGAATTATGTCTTGTATTTAAGTAAGTTTCTCATACTTCCATTAGAATGAATTTTTGTCAATTTGAGATTTTTGTTGTTGATGTGTTTTGGATTAATTTGTAGATATTTGTGTATTGGTTGATTTAAAATTTAAGACATGAGAGAATCAAGCATGATAAGTTATTTTTCAAAAAATAAATTTTTTTATATTGTTACCCTAAATTGAAGTATTATCTCAAAGTTTGAGATTTGCAAGTTTGACATCAAAAACCATGGTTTTTTTTTAGATTTTGAGCTTTTAGAGCATACAATTTTCTTGCTCATTTTATTATTGGTTATGAGTGTGTCAACCTAATTTGTTATTCTAGAACTTGCTTCAATTATGCATATCAAGACCACACCTTTGATTTGATTTACTAAGATGATAAAGACACCTAGGTTTGAACTCTCTTATCCCATAAAAACCCTACATTTATAATTAACCCTTAGTGAACCCCATTAAGCCTAACACACCGTTTCTTGATTTACCCATTAATGTTAACCCATAACTCATTTTTTCGTTGAGACTTTTTCCTATTTTATTGACTCCCTTTTTGTCGAGATTTGATTTGGTTAGTTGCTTAACTATGCTCTTCTATTTGATTTGCTGAATTATTTCTAATTTTTCTAGATAAATAAAAAAAAGAGAAAAAAATAGAAAATCGAAAAAAAAATATTGATTATTATTTAGTTCTATGTTGATTGAGCTTGAACAGTTAAATTCATATTTTGATAAAAAGCTCGTTTTTATTCTTGAATAGTTCTTGATTTATGCATTTGTTTTTAATTCAGCATTTTTTTATTTTTTTCTAGTTTGGTAATTTATCAATTCGATCTCGATTATAACCAACTTTTCTGGCCTTTATCCACACCCTTAACCTAAGCCCCATTACAACATCTTAAAGACATTTTGATTTATGTATCATCTCATTTTATAGTGGTGAAGATTTGATTTTCATGCAAGCCTATGATAATGACCTTTCTTGTTTGACTATTGAGTGCTTATTCGTGAACCTTAAACACTTTGAGTGATTTGAGTAAATCTTTAGTTAGGATGTCGGTTCTTGTAGATTTTGAATTAAAGGTAATTACTTAGATAAGGGGAGACACCTATGTTTTCATGTTTAAAAATGTTAGCTTGGATAGTTTGAGACTTCAGTGCTCTTTTAGTTGAATCGCCAATGCATGATTATTTGTGAATTATTTTGAGACATTATTGGTGGGAATTACAAGTTGAGAAATATTAATTTTAATGTGAGTTGAGGATTTTACTTGAGGACAAGAAAACGCTTAAGTGTGGGGATATTTGATAAGCTATAAAAGTAACATGTTTTAATCCCATTATTTATGCATTTTTGGATGAATAATTATGAAAATTAATGAATTTGATGCTCCTAATCCTTTAAATTCATGTTTCTATACTTAGGAGAGCATTTGAGAGCGAAAGGAGCGAAAACTGAGCCAAAATCGGACAAATAGAGTTGTTTTCAGGAGCCACAAGGCCTGGGCATTTCCACACAGGCTGGACACACGCCCATGTGCTAGCCCATGTCGATTTCGCATCCTACTTCCCAAATATGCGGAAAAACCCAATTTTTAGGCTTTCTGAGCATTCTGGTTGGATCATGCCATCATATGGAATATGTAAAGGACGATTGAGTGAGTACCAGCAATGTGGGGAAAACCTCACAATAGTAAGTATAGGCGAATTCCTATCGTCAAAAACACCAATTTATGTATAAGTGAGCCTTTGTGGCTATCACTATTATAAGAAAGCCTTTGTGGCGATCATTGTTAAAAGGAAGCCTTTGTGGCGATCTCTGTTAAATGGAAGCCTTGGTGACGATCTCTATTAAAAGGAAGCCTTTGTGGCCATCTTTGTAAAAAAGGATGCTTTTGTGGCTTTCTCAGTTAAATGTATGTCTTTGTGGCCATCTCTATTAAAAGGATGCCCTCATGGCAATTCTCTGAAAGGAAAGCCTCTATTGCTATTTTTGGAAAGGAACACCTTCGTGGCGGAATTTGAAGAATGGAATTCATGGTGACCATCTGAAGGCAACGCCTTTGGGCGGACACTGAATGAATGGTGAACTCCGTATAGTTATAAGGGATGGATAGAAAGGCTAGTGTGTGCCAGAGTACATGGCAAAGTAAAGATACGAGTTAAGAGGAAGAATAGAAAGTGTACTAAAGTAAGGATGATATAGCAAATTCTTAGATAAGTATTGGGCGTAGTCTACCCCGCCCGAAGATAATGATAAGTATAGTGAGTATGAAATAAGTTATTAAGTTTGATAATAAGGTAAGTGAAGATGTTAAGGATGATGTAAATGTAAGGTTTAAGAAAGGATATAGAAGGTAAAGAGATGTTAAGTATAATACGCACAAGAGAAGGAAAATGGTTCTGAAGAAAAAAAGATGGTAGCCTTATTATAGTATTCGCCAACAAAGAAAAAAGGTCAAGGAATACACTAAGGATGTGCTAAACAACATATGCAACATAAAAGGTATTCTAAGGTTTAGCTCACTAAGTTCTTACAAACTTACTAAAGTTGTTTATGTTTTCAGGTATATAAAGGAATAAGCGCCGAGAGACAATGCCAAGGCTACGCCAAGGAAGTGGTGTGTTGGGCTATTATGCATACAGAGGGAAACAAGTGGCGTGTCAAAGTCTGCGCATCATTCATTTGAGTAGACATTCAACATGTTTATAGCTAAAGTACTGCGCCTAGATAAATAGGTAGCACTCCAAGTTGTACACCGTAGACTAAGATCGAAAGTAGGAACGTCTAATGTTTTATTGAGTTGTAGATGTAACTATACAAAGTACGCCACAAGAGATTCTGTTACTCCCATAAAGAGAAGTTTACATTAATGAATAAAAGGAAAAGAGGAAATTTTCAGTTACATATGTAAAAAGGATGTAACACTCGAAATTCTGATTCGGTAGATCGGGTTGGATCGAGGGCGTTACGTAAACCTTGATAGAAATTCTTGAGAAAGTAATAAATATAAGCATCCCCTTATGGTGGTTCTAGGTGCGACACACCACCAAAATTGGCCACAAAGGAGATTGTTTTGAGAAGCACCAAAGAAATTTATTATAGGGCTGATAAGAATCTATTTTGGACTTGAAAATAAAAGTAAATTAAGGCTGGAATCATTATTTTAAATCGACATTAGGGCTCAAAACGACAACAATAAAAAGAAAGGCTGTCGAGGCGACAAGCACCACCAATGGTAGCTATTTTGGGGGCTACTTTAGGAGTTGCTTTAGGAGCTCAATAAAAATTATTTTGAAGGCTGAAAATTTATCATTTAAATCATTAAAAATCATCAAAATTCCAGATCTAGAACAATAGGTCATTTACAAAAAATGAAAAAAATAAAAAAAGAAAGAAAAGAAAACGAGAGAAAAAGACACTTACTTGAGAGATAAGAAAAGGGGCGACAATGGTGATCTTAGTGGCAACTATGGTGGCTTACTTTCGAGTGGTAAAAGTGATAGATTTGAGGCTGGAAAATTAAGGCAAAACGACAACAACGGAAATGAGGAGAATGGTGAAAAAATCCACTGTTAATGAAGGAAGGATGGGCGGCAAAGAAGGGGGTTTTGGTCGGTGGCAAATGAAGGAGAAGAGAAGAAAATTGAAAGAGGAAGAAAAGAGAAGAGGAAAGGATGACTAGGGCTGAAAATAAAAGACTAAAGGCTAAAAATTAAGTGAAAAGTGATATTTATACCTAGGTTAATAGGCATGTGCGACATAAAAATAGGGGGAAGGAGAAACTTTAACAAAATTAAGCTATTTTGTAAGGAAATAGAATCAAACTCGAGTCCTTGAGCTATTTGCATTGTCTCCTTATTTTCTTTTTTATCATTGAACTAATGGCTCATTTTTTTTATACAATTTTACATTCTTTAAAAAATATTTGGGATGTTACAAAATTAGGGTGATTAAAACTTTTCACAGGAGGAGGACTCACAATAAATTCACTAGCGCTAGATAGTATTCACTGAATTCGAATGATTGGAACTATCGAGAGTTGAATTTGACTATCTTAAAAGTTCATGAGTCTAATCGAGTTTTTAATATTTTAATAATATTAATTTTAATTAATTAAAATATCAATTCAAATTTGAGGATAAATATTCTAATTTGAAGAAGGTATTTTTATAGACCATTGAGAATATTCACTTCATTGAAAAAGAAAAAAGAAATTCATTTATTTTTTTACGGCTTTCAAAATTATAATAAAATTTAAGTTAATTTAAAATTTTGAATAAAATAAATTGGCAGATAGTAATCTTATTTTTAAAAATTTACAATCAAAATAAGTTATCACTTTATTTTTATCAAAAGCTTAAATATTCAAATTATTATACTTAATTTTTATTCAAAATTATTATTAAATAATATAAAATATTATATTAATAAAATTAAACTTATGAAATAAGTGATTTTCATTAACATAACAAATAGTTTTATAATGTAAATTCAGTACTTATAAAATTTTGTATTAAAAATTCTATAATTAATTTTTTAAATTATCAAACAATATCTATTTAAAAAAACTTAAATAAATTAGGGTAAATATCCCATATATACCTAAAAATTTAATTATTTACGGAAATGGGCC
Organism: Gossypium sturtianum; assembly: GCA_025698515.1. Lineage (NCBI taxonomy): Eukaryota > Viridiplantae > Streptophyta > Magnoliopsida > Malvales > Malvaceae > Gossypium > Gossypium sturtianum. The sequence continues at coordinate 64,168,889 of CM046946.1, read as the reverse complement.
AGTTTGAAGAATATTTACGAAAAAGGGCCGTTTCCCCCCAAAAACGCGCCCACGCCAAAGACGTTTTTGGGAAACAGCAACAAAGCGCGCGTCTCGCGCTTTTGCTGCTGAATTACCAGAAAACGCTACCGACGTGGGACGCGCTTTTTGCCCTCCCTTTCTCGTCCACTTACGGTATGAAAAATTAATTGAATTTTTGGGCTAGGGAAAAAATTAATTGAATTTTTGTGACAGTAGTCTCCGGCAAAATAATTTTGAGAACCAGTGCCACACGGGGGCGGTCGGCGGTTACACACTGGATTCCTCCTTCTTCTAGCTTCCGGCGGGGGTCGTGGAATCTTGGGCGGGGATTCCGATTCCTCCGGCAGTGGGTCTGGTTCTGGGTGTTGCGAGGATGACCCACCTTGATAAAATAATGACCCCGGAGGTGTTTGCAAAAACCCACGGCGGGGGTGACTGCATCCCGTACGGCGAAGGAGCCTGGTAGAAAGAAGTGCTCCTCGACGGCGCCTCCTCCGATCCCACATGCGACGTCGGCCTCACGATCGGTGGCGGTGGAGTACTCGGAACGGACTCGAACCCGCCATGCATTCCAACACTGGGTGGACTGGAAATGAAACATATATGGGTTAGGAGGATACATATAAGGGGTAGGGTACGCACCTGGCATAAACGGTAGACGCTATGGTGTCGGTGTTGTCGGCTGAATTGATGGGCTCGACGATCGTGTGTAGGCGCATTCTTTGTTGGTGGATCGTGTCGCGCTTTGTTGATGGCCGCCTCATCATCCCCTTCTCCTTGGATTTAAGGGGCCCGACGTTCCTTCGCTCACAAAGTTGCCGTCGCCTCTCTTCTTCCGACAACATAAACGGCTTGCCATGGATCCTAAACCATGGCATGTACTCCGGCACTCACGCTAACTCAGGAACAATGATCGGTTCCCGGATAGGTAAAAAGTCATACCGGTTCTCCCACGTCTCGATATGACCTGACCAAAATCTTGGCCAATCCATATGCGACTGCCGTAAGTCCACTTTGTGCTCATCATCGAGCACCTCAGGTGGCACGGGAATCGGTTGTCGGAATCCAAATTGCCGCAGAACCCGATCTGACTGATGCATCTCCACGGTCGCGTAGGTGATCAATGGGACCTTAACGTGCCAACTGTTCAGATTTTGGAAGAACTCCTCCGGAATTACTGCCCAAATTTTTGGATCCTCGTACGGTGTCCATTGAAACTATATTAACATTACCAAAATATTAGTATATACATAATACTAGACACTAAATACGAAATACTAAATTATAATAACGAAATTCGAAACTTACTTGTGATTTCGACCGTTGGTCCAATAGGAGCCGTATATCCTCAAGCGAGTTAGGTATTCCAACATGACTCACGAATGGTTCCACCTAATTAAATAAACTTTTAGCATGCAATTATATTATAAATCTACGAAATAATTGTAAAATATAATATTAAATTTACCTCGTTATCGGTGGGAATGAATATGGTGGTCGAGTCGAGGCGTAAAATGGAAATCGAAACCATGCCCATGATCTGCAGTGAGTGATAGTCAACCTCCGATTTTTGCTTTACTCGACCACGCCGCCTCGCACATCTCCGGTACAACCTCGATAGCATGGCGGACCCCAACTCAATTCACCGGTGCCGCTCGAAATCAACAAGTTTCAGGAGCCATCTCGTGGACGAGGTTTCTAGAGAGGTCCCAGATCGATAGGCTCTAATTATTCGAAGAATGTATGCCCGAGCATATTGTATTCTTTCTACTTGATCGAACCTCGTTCGGCTCCGGGAATGTGTCTCGTAACGAGGCAGATCGATCCGAGCTCCTTGAAATTTATCCGGAATGGCACACACGAAGCTCGTAGCATACTGACCATCCAATCGGTAGATGTTGCGGACCGGTGACTACCTAACCGGCCCACCGGTAATCCCAACCGCAGAATCGCACATCTTCTAGAGTGATGGTACACTCTCCGCATGGCGAGATGGAAAGTGTGCGTCTCGGGTCTCCCCACTCTCTATCAACACACACGATCAAAGCGGCTCCAACTTGAACCCCCGGCCTATCACGGCCACGTGTCAAAAACCCGCTTCCGCGAGTAATTCTCGATCAACGGCGATGGGGGACCATGCATGTTGCGAATATAACATTCCAACACCCGATCTACAGACTGTTTAAAAAATTATAAAATTTAAAATTAATTAAAATTGTATAATTGAAAAAAAAATTTAATCATATTGAAAAATTAAAAATTAAAACTTACCATTTTCATTTGCTCGACGGAGATGTGGTTGTCGTCTAGGCGAAGTAATTCCCCGGCCATTGTAATACGATAAAAAAATTTAATAAATTTTCCAAAAAAAATATATTACAAAAATTATAAAGGGCTTTTTCATAAATAGTAAAGGACTATTTTGAATTTTGAGCGTAAATTTCAAGGACTTTGAGAGAAAATTGAGAGAAAATTGAGAAAGGATTGAAGTGTGAAAAAAATAAAGGGTTGGGGGGGTTTTTATACTCTTTTTTTTGACCGTTGGGCCCCCAACGGTCAAAAAAATTGGCCGTTGAGTTTTGACCGTTGCAGGGCTAAAGCGCGCCCCCGAGGCGCGCTTTGTGCCACCAAAGCAAAAGCGCTTACGTGGGCGCGCTTTTGCTTTGAGTGGCACAAAGCGCCGTCGTCTTCGGCTGCTGTTGTTTCCCCCAAAAATGCGCTGATGTGGACGCGTTTTTGGGGGAAACGGCCCTTTTCCGTAAATATTCTTCAAATTGGCTCATTTCTGTAAATAATCAAATTTTTTGATATATATGGGATATTTACCCAATAAATTAACTTAAATAATTTGAATTTTAAATTAAATCTAGCTTAAAGATTTTAAATATAGAATTTCATCAAGCTCGAAAGTAACTCGTCAAATATAAAATTTTAAATTAAATAATAATAAAAATTCTCAAACTGATTAAAACAAGTAATTGGAAATCTAGAACAACAAAGTTAGAAGCTGCAACCTCATTATGGCCCTATGGACTTTTATTTGGTGATAGAACTTTAGTGGAATTCACCCATCTTAGTTTGATAATCACTTTGAATTTTGAAATAATATTATTTTTTTACTTTTCCTTTTTTTAATATTTTAAAGATATTTTTAGTTGACCGAGTATTACATTATGCTGTATAATATTACATTCTGAAATAAAATTACGTTATTTGGAATTTTAATATTCTAATCATTTTGTAATCTTATATTCTTAAATAGTATCAAGATGTCGTAATATAAGATATAATACATCACATCCTTTTAAGTCATCTTAGATTATATGTGTAGTATTAAATTTTAGATCAATTTATATATTGTTTTTATTATTTTAATCAATTTAAGTTTTCTTTCTCAAATAAAATTCAAGACTAAATTAAAATTAAAATTAAAATATTTTTTTTAATAACAGCGAAACGCTAGACATAATATTTTAATATTATAATTATTATATTTATTCTAATAATTTATTTATTAGTATTATATTAATAATAGTTATAATTATAATTATAGTTAGTGATGCAATTACTTTTTATGAATTGTTATAATTATGATAGATAAGTTTATTCCAACATCATATATATATATATATCATATTAACATATATACAGTAATAAAAATTAACAATTATAATAACTTATCATAATTTTTATGAAAATCGAGACTAAAACTATTAAATAAATTAAACTTGTTAAAAAATACAAATTTTATATGGATAAGTTAGTAAAATTTCTTACTTTTCATATAATCAATCATCTTAATTTATACTTTAGCCAAATGAATCAAGTAAGGTAATATAACATATCACTTGAAATTTTACATTTTTATAATCTTATTATCAAATATAATCTTACATTTCTTGAACCGAATGCTTCTCAAATATAATAGTACTTCAGATTGGATTTCGTTATTCAAATTTCCAATATTGCTATCACTTTTTTTTCGGTTTAATTTCTTTTGCATTATGGACCTAATTTTTGTAGAACAAGACAATGACTACACCTGTTTCTAAAAAAAAAAAAAAAAGAGAGGTAGTTTTTTAAAAAGAATATTAAATTAATATTGATAGCTACTTTCGGCTTTAAATTTGTAAGTACAAAACCATGTCCTTTGGATGCTAAAAGTTGACAAAACAATGACAAAAACAAGGTTCTTTGCTTTAATGCTAGGCTTAGTCTAGTAAATTAGTGGGTAAGACAAATTTTCTTGATAATATTGACTTGGATACATTTAGAAACATAAAAATGGATGACGTTGTAAAATATTTAATTGAAGTGAAGGGCATATGGAACTATCGACCAGATACCGAACTACCTACAAATTTTAATGAAGCAATTATGTTTCCAATCGCAAAAATGTGGATGCAGTTCTTATGCACTCATATTTCACCTGCTTTAAACGTATCTAACATTAATACTTTCCGAGCTATTCTCTTGTATGGTGTCTTGCAGAGAAAACATATATCTGTCGAGAGATGGATCTATAGAAACATGAAGCGATGTATTAGTGGCCAAAAGGTCAGGGTTTTCTTCCCCCACTTGTAATGACACTATGTAAAAGAGCTAGAGTTCCAATGGAAGAAAATGAGCAATTTATAAAACTGGCAAGGAGCTTAATTGGAGATTCCATATACACCCATTATGTCGAGCTTCATAGAAAGAAAATCATAGAGTGGAACCAACGAAGAAAACAAAAGATGGACGTCCCCACATCTTTGAAGAAGAAACCAACATCAAAAGCTCGAAAAGGAATGCAGAACGATGCCTCAAAAATAGATTGGATGATCAAATGGATGCAGGAATCAAGACCCGTCATTAAGGAGTTTGCGCGGCAAAACAATATCAGACCGGATCAATACATACTAGATCCGATGAGCAAAGGAGCGAAAATGAAGAAGAGGAGGAGGAAGAGGCCACCGAGCATAATATTCAAGAGGAGGATGATGATTACGAGGAGGCATTCCAGTCGCAATATTCTACACCAAAGGGACCTATAATCCGTAGCCCAACTCGACAGGCACACTTGTCGGGTGGAGGCTCCTCTCGAGGTCACGTCTTGGGAAAAGGGAAGGCACCAATGGAGAGGGCGATCTCCCCGTTTTAATGATTCTGATGATGAATGACTTTTAATTTTTAATTTTGGGTTTGTAAACAATTAAATTGGATAATTTTTAGTTTATCGTTTTAGGAGTAGGATTAACAGTAGATTTTAGATAGTTGTTTTCTTTTCTATTTCAAGTTTTCTGTGTAGGAACCCCACATGGAAGAAGCAAGACAATTTCGAGCTTTCAACGAAAAAGGAAGGGAGCACCCACCAATAGATTATGATAATGTCACGATAAATTAGGTAACTTCTTCCCTTATCCATTCAGGGGTTGCACATTAGGGACAATGTGCTATCTAAAGTGTGGGGGTAACATAGGAATTTTTTTTATTTTTATGCTTTCTTTAATTTTTATTGTCAAAATGTGCTTGAGCTTGTAGAAATACAAGTGATTGGTTAGGAGCATGTATATAGGTTGATTGTATTTACTATAAATTTTGTATAATAGTGGATGATTTTAAATTTTGAATTATTAGACTACTAAGTTCTATATATTACATTGTAAATAGGTTAGCCAATATGTGCGAAACAAAAGAAAAATTCAAAAAAAGTCAAAACAAGTAGAAAAAGTGCGTGAAAAACAAAAGCATTGTGAGTGAGATGTATTGAAAAAGATCAAAGGTGACAAAGTCCAAAAATTAGAAAAAAAAACTCAGTCATTAGTGCACAAAAACTCATGAGCTAGCTGTAGTTGCTTTATTACACTGTAACTTCCTACGTGGAGAAATAAAGAAGGTGAGAGAAAAAGTAATAAGGTGGTGAGCGGGCAAGGGTTATTAAGGGGGAGAATAGGGAACACTACGATGTGTCAAACTACTTTCGTGCTTGAAACTGTTTTGATGCTTCTTGATTTTGATTTCTATAACTATCCTAAGCCTCAGAACGTTATAAGCCGAAAAGCCCTATGTGACCTAGGTAAATCTACTCATGAATTGATGTCATATTAGGTAATTACAACAACAACTATTTGTATTCTGCTACGATAATCAAATTGCCCGTATGATTTATTGATGGATCCCTATATTTGTGGACCTTATTGTTTGTATACTTTATAATATACTAAACTTAGGTGTGTGATATTGAAACTGGTGTGTCCTTTACATATCATGCCAGGATTATGTGTAAATATGAATATGCCTAGTTATATGTTCCAAAACCAATCTTTGTATCATACTTGCTAAAGGGCCGTCTTTTATTTCAATTCTAGTTTTCCTTACTTGAGGACAAGCACTGACTTAATTGTGGGGGAGTTTGATCTTCCGTAATTCGGCATAGCAAATTAAATTAGTTTTCATACTTAAAAAGGGCTTGAATACAAGCAATTCTATTATGTTTTAGTTATTTTTTCTATTTTACCTTTAATTTAATAAAAAGTGTAAATAAAGTCATTTTATGACCTTAGGGGTCGAATGAGGCCTAAGGGTGAGCTAACATATTTAGTGAGTGCGCAAGACACCATTCAAAGGAAAAAGGGCTCAAGGTTGGTTGCCGTGTTGCAACACGAAGGTCCAATGTCGCAACATTGGGAGCAGAATACAAGAATACCAATATTGTCTTTGGTGTTGCGACATAACCAGAGGTTGTCGCAACACACCTCTGAAGCTGAATCTGAGCCAAGTCAAACTACCTTGCGACACAGGCACTAGGTGTCGTAATACCGACACTGTATGAGAAGAATTACGAGCGAGGGGCATTTTGGTCCGCACAATGAAAACTAACACAAAAACATCAGCCAACCTAGGGCTAAATACGACGACCAACCCTAACTCTATAAATAATCTCTTTAAACACTTGTTGAAGGACAACTTTCATAGTTTAGAATTTTCTTTGTAATTTTAGTTCCAGTTTTCTTTTCTTTAGGCTTTATATTTATTCTCAATTATTTCAGTTCGTGTTCTTTGGAGAACTTGATTTGTAAATGTGATCAAACTCTTGTGGATTTCTACACTTTCATACATCAAATATAATCAGAATTATCTTAAACCTTATTCTTGTTTTTTTTCATTATGCTTATCTTATTTATCAAGTTTATTGTGTTTATGGATTCCATGAGGAACTAATCCTCTTATGGGGGTTAGTGAGTGGAGGTGTAATTTATTAATTACTATGTAGCATTTCTTTAGCAGATCAGTTGTTTGGGAGAGGAAAAACTCAAACCCTAGGCTTGACGACCCTAGGAAGTCATTTAGGTGGGAATTAGCCCAAAATTGGTATGACCTATCTGTGAACATCATAGCCTCGAACCGGTCTGGACTATGAGGTCGAGAGATAAGTAGTTGATTGAGAGATCCTGCTAGGGTAATGACTAGTTGATTGAATAGAAACCCGAAGTAGGAATTAGTTATGACCACCGAAGTGATCTAATCACTCATGTTTAGATTTGGTTAAGTTTAGATTTCAATCATTTAAAGTTAACTTATTTTTGTAATTTTTATTTCTTTATTATAGAAACCTAAAGAACCTTTATTTATGTTTAATCGTAATATGATTTATTTAAAATACTAATTAGATCTATTTGCGTCTAGGTTAGAGCTATTTTAGTTTTCACCTCCTTTGGGTACGATCTTCAGAGTACTCACCTACTTCGTTGTAAACACTATATTACAACCTGACCCGTATACTTTTGGAGACCACTTCAATTACATATCTCTAGTTGCAGTATGCACACTGTGGATGTTAGTACGTCCGAAGGCGGTCAATAACTCTTTCAGATTGACAATCGGTCTAAGGATGAAATGCAGTACTGAATTGCAGCTTAGTTCTTAATAATCCCTGTAGTTGCTTCCAGAATCTTGAAAGAAACCTTGGATCTCTATCTGAAACTATGGTAGATTGGATTCCATGGAGTCGTACTATCTCAGAAATATAAAGCTCAACTAACTTTTCTAGAGAATAATTAGTGTTCACTGACAGAAAATAAACTAACTTAGTAAGTCGATCTACTATCACCCAAATTGAATTTTTCTTTGAAGGACTAACGAGTAGTTCTGACACAAAATCCAAGGTGATTCTATCCCACTTCCACTCTGGTATCTCTAAAGGATACAACTTACCCCAAGGAATGATGTTCTGCTTTGACTCTTTTACAAGTCAGAAAGTTGAAACATACTTTGTGATTTATCTTTTCAACCTAGGCCACCAATATAAGCTTTTTAGATCTTTATACATCTTGATACTTCCTGGATGGACTGAGAAGGGTCTCTAATGAGCTTCTCTTAACAATTTTTTCCTCAAGTCATTTCGAGCTGGTACAAACATTCTTCCCATGAATCTCATTTCACCATTTTTACCCAGACTAAAATTTACTGCTTTTCCAGACATCATTCATTGTTTATACAAATCACACTGTGCATCTTTCATTTGCTCAACCAGAATTTGAGAAAGAAAAGTTGGCTTAACAATTAATTCTACCAATAGTGATCCATCATTAACCATACTCACTCTTGCTCGTAGCAATGTTAATGATGCCACTGTTTTTCTACTTAAAGCATCAACCACAACATTTGCTTTATCGGGATGATACTCAATGGCCAAATCACAGTCCTTCAATAATTCCATCCAACGCCTTTGACGTAGATTCAAATATTTTCGTGTCATCAAATATTTTAAGCTTTTATGACCAGAGAACATATGACACTTTTCTCTATACAAATAATGTCTCCATAACACCAACACCATATTTGCCGTTTCTGAATCATAAGTTGTATAGATCTTCTCATGAGGTTTAAGCTGGCGTGATGCATAAGCTATAACTTTACCCTTCTGCATAAGCACACATCCAAGCCCATTCAAAGATGATTAGTATAAACTATATACTCTATACCAGACTTTGGTTATGCTAAAACTGGAGCTTTAGTCAAAACTGATTTTACCTTATCAAAACTTTGTTGACACTCAACAGTCGATTCAAACTTTTCTTTTTGTTTTAACAGTCAAGTAAGAAGTGTATCTATCATTAAAAATCCTCTCATAAATCTTCTGTAATAGCCTGCTAACCCCAGAAAGTTGCGAACTTCAGATGCATTTTTGGGCGTATTCCACTCAATTAATGCTTTTACCTTATTAGGATCTACTTTAATACCTTCAGCAGAGATCACATAGCCCAAAAAATGTACTTCTCTCAGCCAAAATTCATATTTATTGAACTTAGTATACAACTGATTATCACGTAAGGTTCTCAGCAAAATTCTCAAATATTTCTCATTATCAGTTTCATTCTTATAGTAAACCAAAATATCGTCAATAAAAACTACTACAAATTGATCCAAATATGGCTAAAATACTCTGTTCATCAAGCCCATAAATACTGTAGGTGCATTAGTTAAACCAAAGGGCATCACTAAAAATTCATAGTGACCATACCTCGATCGAAAGACAGTCTTAGACACATTATCACCTTTAATTTTCACTTGGTAATATCCAGACCTTATATCAATTTTAGAGAAAATTGTAGCCCCACAAAATTGATTAAACAAATCTTCAATTTTGGGTAGAGGATACTTATTCTTTATCGTTACTTTGTTTAATTGACGGTAATCTATACATAGGCGCATTGTCCCATCTTTCTTCTTCATAAACAGAATTGTCACACCCCATGGTGACACACTTGGTCTTATAAAACCCTTATCCAATAGATCTTGCAACTATGTTTTTAGCTCTTTTAGTTCTAACGGTGTCATTCTGTAAGGAGTACAGGGGATATGTGTTGTACCAGGTTCCAACTCAATTGAAAACTCTACATCTCTCTCAGGTGGTATCTTTGGAAGCTCTCCCAGAAACACATCTAGAAATTCTCTTACCACTAGAACTTTACTAACTTCCTTGATTCAAATGAATCCATTATGTATGTCAAATAAGCATTTATGCCCTTAACAATCAACTTTCTGGCAAATACAACAAAAATTATCTTGTTCGCCAAACTAGTCTATATGCCGGGCATCAATACTTCTTCACCTTTAGCAGTTATCAGACGTACACCTCTAGCATGATAGTCTACCATAGCATTATGTCTAGTTAGCCATTCCAACCCCAAAATAGCATCAAATTCATGAAAACTCAGCAACAACAAGTCTATCAAAAATGTGTGTTCACCAAACACCAACAGGCAATTCTTTATAATCTTATTCACTATAGTACTCTGACCCAGTGGATTAGTTGCTAACACATTCACTTTAGAATATACCACTTCAAGAATTAGACCCTCTACAACCTTAGTACAAATATATGAATGAGTGAATCTTGAATCTATTAAAATTTACCCGTTATAACTTCTGGCAGATCAGCATCCTCATTTGCTTTCATTACATATGCTCGGGCTGACACTCCAGAACTTGGCTTACTAAAATTTTTCATTGGTGTTCTTTGTACTGAACCAGACTTTGATGCCATTCCAAATCTATTCTCTTACTGAAACTTCTGAGGTCCTCGAATAGACTGCTCTGTGCTTGCTTTTATCTTCGAGGGACAATCTTTGACCATATGATCCCTGGATCCACATCCAAAACATGTCCTTAAACGCCTCCAACATTCTCCGACATAGTTTCTGTCAAAGTGTTCACATTTAAGATTTCTTATCAATCTAAACCCACTAGAACTTAACATTGATATGGTTGGTCTATTAAATCCTTCACGCCTAAAACTTGTAGACTATGAATCTCTTCTTGAAGTTGAAAAAGATTGATCTCTATGCTTTTTAAAACTTGCTGGAGGTGGAGAACTAATCATTCCCCTCTTCATCTTTTCTCTTTCTAAATTTCTTCTTCTATCTCTAATAATAGTTTCCATCTTTTGAGCCTTGGCTGTCATGACTGCTAAACTTTTAGATTCAAAAGTTGTTGCTAAAGCAGGGATTTCATCTCTTAGCCCTCACTTAAACTTATCTCACATTTAATTTTCTATTTGGAACATGTTTTTAGCATGACAACTAAGTCTGACAAATTCTTGCTCATATTCCATCACAGACATTCTTCTTTGTCTCAGGTATAAAAATTATTTCTTCATTTGTTCAACATACATCTGGTTTACTTACCTTTCTTTGAACTTTTCCAAAAAGAAGTTTCATTCAATTATCTCTTCAGGAGTCACACTAATCAATGTCTCCCACCATTGGTAAGCGTCTCTTTCTAGCAAAGATATAACACATAAGAGACTTTCTTCTAGTGTACACTTCAATTCTTTTATCACTCTGCATACACGAGATAACCATTGCTCAGCCACAGTAGGATCATCACTTTTATCCCCAAGAAACTCCTTAGTACCTCTTCTACAAATTTCTTTCACAAGGTCAACTCTTGATGGAGTAACAATAGGTACTTGTGGGGCAGGTTGTGCTGGGAAAATCACTTCAGGCTGTGATTGTTGAGGTTGTTGTGGCTGAGGCGTTTAAGTATTCCCTATAAATTGATCAAATATCTATGCCATCATTGTGAAGAAAACATTTCTAGAAGCTCTTTTAGCAGCGCCTATACTATTTGTAGGGGTTTGCTTTTAAGCAACAAGAGGCATATGACTTTCTATTTCCTCTCCAATGGCTTCCCTTGATCCTTCTTACATCTTTCTTATATCACTACATGAAAATTCAAACTAGTTCAAACAATAAGGACTAAGCAATGCATGATGGAGCGTGACATAGCCTTCGATTTTCCAATGGCGTACCATGCATGATAAGGTGTGACATAGCCTTTTTATTTTCTAAGAATCAACTCAATGTTGGCTTTAATACCAAACTTGTAACGCACCAAACCTGACCCTATAATAGGATCTGAGTATAGTGAGTCACTACATGAAAACAAACTAACTTTAAAACATTTCGACGGAAACTTTAAATAAATCTTATAGAGTTATAGATATAAAACATATTTTAGTTGTTATTTTACTAAGGTGAAAAAAACATCATCAATTTAAAAATAATAGACAAGTCATATGGCATATAAGTTAAAATATGGTAACTTCGTAAACAAATTGTATTATTTGAAACCAAATATTAGTACTTCATAAAAATCTCATCAAAATAGAGTCTTAATAAAAATTTCTTTATACAATTCCGTTTCGAAATACAATTATGCGCCACCCCTATAAGACATGCATGATATAGACACAAAATAGTCAACTCACAATCGTAACAACACTTTGGCATAGTCCTTGAACAAAATCTTCCTTCTATCAGCAATCCTGATGATCGAATGTTATTTTCTAACTTTGGGTTTTTGTGTTGGAGGATCTTTGTCGAAGCGTGCAATCTTCTGTGATTTAAGGAGTGGAGATTTTATTTAATTGTAGAAGCGTAAGTATTATCAAAACAATTAGATTTCTATTCGAATCTCATATGATTAGGCTTAGTACAATAATAACTAAAAAAATTATTATCATATGTTAAATATTCATATTTGGATCTTTATAATACCACGATTTAGATCAGAGATTTTGGATGATCGGAAAGAGGTGTATGCCTTATGTTACGTACTTAGGTATAAAAGTGAAGTCTGATAATGTGATTATTATTAACATTAAATATTAGTTTAAATCTATGTTGGTCGTTTATGCAAATGTAAAATTCAAAAATGGGCTTAGTATGTACTTTGACTACAAACTTTCTGTTGAGTTGTCAGTGATGAATGAAATTATATGTTTGTTTTGACACTCATGCTATGTGATTAAATGACAAGTTATTGATCAAGTAAATCTGATATCATGATAAATCATGAATACTGTTAATTATGTTTTGATAAGTATGAAAAGAAAATTCATTCCTACTGTTCTGCTAATAAAATCTAATAGCATGTTAAGCATGCCCACTGAGATATTTTTATTTTTGTATGCCATATCAAGTTGCATGGGGTTGGGACAATATTGAAAGAAGGATGTTTCTAGAAGTTTAGTGATCTGCACATTCTGGTGGTATATCCACATATTCTGGTAGCATATCTGCGATTCTGGTGGCTTGTCCACATATTTGTCTATTCTTGCATCTTGTCTGCGATATCTAGTGGCTTGTCCAGAATTTTGGTGTGTTATTAGATGGATAAGTTTCAGGGAAATCGTTTATGGTGTGTAGCAGAGTTGGGTAGGAATTTTCAAAAAATTTTCTAATGATTTTTGACAAACTTTGCATTGACATAATCATGCATATCGATATTTGTGAAATTGGAGTGCTTATATATTTTCTGCTATATTCTGAAATGTATGTTTTAATTATTGTTTGTTACCTAAGTTAAAGACTCACACTGGGCTTATTTAGCTCACTCTTTAGTTCTTTGACATTTCAGATAACCCCTGAGGTTAGGACTTGGACGCGACTGTCAGAGAGCTCTTGGATGGTTTTATTCTAAATACTTCAAAACTTTATTATATGAATATTTTTGCGATTGTATTATTTTTCTTATCGATTGTGGCATAAGACATTATATTTGGAGATTTTTAATTTATTCTTGCATGATTTAAGGTTTTAAATTGACCATTGATGTTTTTATCGAATATGCATGAAAACTCGATTTTTAACAAAAATAATATTTCAATACAATTTTCCACTACAATAATATTTTTACAAAAATATGGTTTTAGCATAATTTCTGCTGTGATAATTTAAAATCTGTTGTTTTTTAAAAAATATAACGTAGAATTTCTAAAACATTCAATCTTTACAAAAATAACTTTAAAGACGCTTGACGAATTTTTTTTCTGAAATTAATATAGTTTTCTTGAAACAAAGTAAATAAGTCGAGATAATTGTTCTAAAATTTAAATGGCAAATCATTTTTAAGAGAGAATTAAAATAAGAATGTTTTCCATGCCATTCTAATGGTCAATGTAATCTTCAGTATTCGACCATAACGTTTAGGCCGGGTTTGAGAGGTTACACTTGATTTTCTCTCTATTGTTGTATTATTATCACCTATTTTAGGATTATTATGACCCTTTAAATAGTCTGATATTAGAGTTCTAATATGACCTAAATATATCTATATAATCAGAGTTTAACTAGAAAAAATGACCCTACTGAGAGTCTAATTACATAGCTGCTTTAAGTTTGGAATTCATCACATCGTCATGACGTCCTAGGCTCCTCGTCACGATGTCACATTTGCTTTGCCAGTTTTTCAAACGTTGCCGTGTCGTTACATTATCACATGATTTCTCATCGCAACGTCACATCTACAAAAAAAATATGATAAACACTCCACAAATAAATTTAGTATTTAAATTCCCACCACAAATCTTTTACCTATGTATATTGTAGGCTGTACGAGCTCTTTAATAAAAGATAAAAGTTACTTACATATAGAGGAGTGAAAAGCAAACCCATGCAACTTTATAGGTACAGCAAGGAAGAGAATGATTACAATTCAAAAGCAAATTGCACATTCTCTGATTGTCTTGCAGATTGAAGAGTTCTCGTCACTTTACAAATCAAATCAAATCAAAGTTTCTCAACAACATAAGATAAGCTAGCTTTTAATTTTATTATCGTCTTTTTTTTTTTTTCTATATGGATTTCGGGCCATTGAATGATTTCTAAACTAAGTAGAGAAAAGAATTGGAAATTAGATAATATCGAGAGAAGAGTATGTGGGGAACACAAATATAGAATTCAACCACTTATTGCCTTGCTGTTTCCCTCTTTGAATCTCCTTTTTCCATGTCATTCATTCATTTTTCATCCACTTATCTTTCGAGAAAAGTTTCTGTGATATATAGTATGCAAAAATAAGTACAAGAATTTTGATGAGTGCATGTATAACTTATCAAAGATAAGAAGAAGCAAATTCTGACTTTAGCATAATCCCATATATGAAAATGAAATTCATGTCACACATAAAAACTAGAATAATTGCAAGGACCCCAGGCGCCTTTTTAATCTAAGCATTACCAATCGATGTTAGTAGAGTATCAAATTTTTAAAAAAATCGAGTTTCAATGTCGATTTTAAATTTGATTGTATTTTGTACTGTTTGAGTTTAGTTATAGTTATTGATTCTTATACTAGTAAAGTCAAAAAAAAAAAAATCCTCTCTTTTGTGTGTATATAAGGGTTCATAATCTCAACTTGAATACCATATCATTTTCATCAAAGTGAGAGGAGATATTTAAACTAAAAAAAAATACATATGGTAGCGTCAGATCCTCCTCACAAGTGATTGTTGGCAGATGATATTTGGTAGATGATAAAATAAAAGCAAAAGAACCAAGAGCATAGCTTGTGAAAATACTAATACTAATACTAATAATAATACTAATAATAAATAAAAATGTATGGAATGTTTAAAAAATGGGATTGTCAGTGTTTACATCAGTGAGTGAGTTGAATATGCATGCATGGAGTTATGTTTTTCATTGAATAGTATATTTCTAAAGCTGGAAATGGTATGGAGAGTTCTAAACATCCATTTAATAACATATCTCTGTTAAATCTTCATTTGCTATGTTTTCCTTTTTCTTAAATTTTGTGTGTATTTATTTATTTTCAAAGTCAGCCTGTTGTCATCACCATGATCCAATGTTGTACCATTTTCAATCTTAATTTAAAATTTTGATGCAGGGAATAGTGGTGAGTTAATTCTTTAACTTTCTGTAAGGAACCGTAGGGATACACTATGTTATGTTTGTTTAAATGTTTATTTTTATTTTTAATTTTTAATTGATTCCTAAGTCATTCCACTATCATTCTTACCAACTTAACTATGACACATGCTGTTGTGCTTGAACTTTGTACCTAACCTAATACCCACAACATTTTTTATTTTATTTTATTATATATAAAAATGGTAAAAAACTCAGTTAGGCATGGTTTGCTTTGCTAGCTGTGTTCAAAGTAAATAACATCCTCTGAAAATTGAGTCAGCTGATCAAGTCTTTACGCAGCTGAGTTAAGGGAACTGACATAACCAGAAATGAAAGTGAAAGATACATTTAGAGAGAGTTCCCAAATGGAAAAAGTTTTGATGCCATTGCCAAATTCACAATCCTCATTCTTATGGAAAGTAAATTACAGCAGATTAAAAGCAAATGGATTTCAAAACCCTTTGGTTCAGTCTGACTTCTGATTCTTAGTGGGCTAACCCACTAACAATTTCTTTGTTTAAACTCTATTTCTTTTTTCTTTTTGTGTAAGGAAAGAGCAATAAACAATATATCAGGCCTAGTCAGCTGTCAGCACTTGAAATTCCTCAAAGAAAATATTCTTGATACTGAGCCTTTTGCTTATAAATATGAGGCCAGTGAAGGACAAAATTCATAGATCACAATACATTCCCTTCCTTTCCCTTTTCTTAGTTGATTTACAGAAAAAGAAGAAGCATATAGCTTGGAAGGATTTCTTGGCATCCCCTGCCTTTAACCATGGATATTGGGTCAACAGCTCAAGAGAAAGCCAGGTTTTTTGCCGGTGCATGGGGCAGGTTTAAGGCCTTGCCTCGTCAGTTGATGGCCAGAATTATATCAATTGCCAAGAGCATCAAAAAGCTTGGGCAAGATGACCCAAGAAGGCTCATTCACTCCTTCAAAGTGGGACTTGCTCTGTCCTTGGTGTCATTGTTGTACTACGCTAGGCCTCTCTATGATGGTTTTGGGGTGGCTGGAATGTGGGCAGTGCTAACAGTTGTGGTTGTATTTGAATTTACAGTAGGTAAGTTAATTTAGGCCAATAATGCCAAAAGTTCACAAAAGTTTTCTAGTAAATATTCAAATAGTATCCATGTATCTCCAGGTGGAACTCTAAGCAAGTGCTTGAATAGAGGCTTCGCAACATTTCTAGCTGGTGGCCTTGGGATTGGAGCAGATTACTTTGCAAGCTTATTTGGAAAGCAAGGAGAACCCATTGTCCTGGGAATCCTTGTTTTTGTACTAGGTAAAAAAGACTTTATATTTACAAGAAAATTCTTATACTTGATTCAAACTCAAGCTGATGCAAGTTGACTGATTTGGTGTTATTTGTTTATTTTGGCAGCTGCAGCAGCAACATTTTCAAGGTTTTTCCCAAGGATCAAGGCAAGATATGATTATGGAGTTTTGATATTTATACTTACCTTCAGCTTGGTAGCTGTTTCGGGGTACCGAGTGGATGAATTGGTAGTGCTAGCTCATCAAAGACTATCGACAATTATAATGGGGGGAGCAACTTGTATGCTTATATCCATTTTTATTTGTCCAGTATGGGCTGGTGAAGATCTTCACAAGGCAGTCGCTTCCAACCTGGAAAAGCTTGCTACTTACCTAGAAGGTTCACACTAGCCAGAATTTACCTATTGTTTACTTTTAACCATGATTATTTTAGCCAGCTTTACATATATTATCATATACTTTACAAATAATTTATTTGACTTTAATATTAAAAAAAAAATTCTGCTAACAAGTGTCTTAAAAAAGACAATCTTTAGCATTAATTAATATATTATTTTTATTAATTATTTTCTCTATTTAAGTAATTAAAAAAAAAATATTTCAGGATTTGGAGATGTATATTTTCAATCGTGTAAAGATGAAGGGAGTGGCGTGGGTTCAAAGGATGGAAATGGCAAATCATTTCTTCACCAGGGATATAAAAGTATTCTAAACTCAAAAAACAGTGAAGAATCTTTGGTTAGTTTACCTTCTCTCCACTAAACTTTACGATTGCATGCATGCCATCAAAATACGTACTTCATCTAGTTAATTAACCCATTATATATATAAACAAGTTTTTTAACAATAATTTTTTAATATCATTGTTGTTGATCTAATAGCCAAATATATGCAATAAATTAATAGGCAAATTTCGCAAGATGGGAGCCTGGACATGGCCGCTTCCCACTTCGTTATCCGTGGAAACACTACTTGAAAATTGGAGCTCTGTCTCGACAATGTGCCTATCAGATTGAAGCTATTAATGGCTGCATTAATTCTGATATCCAGGTACTATATATATACACACTATTTCAGAGTTGAGTGTTGTATGATATAAATTTGTATAGTAATATCTAATTAATTTCATTGATGTTTGCAGGCATCAGAAGAGTTCAAAAGTAAGATTGAAGGACCATGTTCTAGAATGAGTGCGGAATGCGGTAAGGCATTAAAAGCATTAGCCACATCCATGAAAACGATGACAGATCCTTCCTCTGCGAATCCCCATGTAGAGAACTCCAAAGCTGCCATGAAAGACCTCAAATTTGCTCTCAAAGCTTCCTCCATGGAGAATGCAGACTTCCTAGCAATAGTGCCGGTCGCCACGGTGGGTTCTGTCCTGGTTGAGATAACCAAATGCATTGAGAAAATATCGGAAGCAGTCCACGAACTTTCCCAACGAGCTCATTTCAGCAAGACTGTGGAACCAACTGTTTCACCGGAGAAACCACAGCAACAGCAGCAGCTGCTTCACCGGGGAATAGTCCGACCAGTTCCGGATACTTCTGACGATGGGAATAGCGACGATGTTGTCATCACAATACAAGAAATCACCACCGATTCGCCGGAGAAGGGAAAGCCCGATCAGCATCGGGTGCCAAAGCCTGGCCAAGTGTAAATATTTGTTGCTGACATGTGACTAGCTAGCTTTTTTTTTCTTTGCTAATGTAAGTCCCATTTTTTAATATGGGGCAGTAATTTGAAGAAACAGGAAGAATTATTTTTCAAATCCTTCCCTGCTTTGTATTAATTTAATCTCATTTTGAATTGGCAGTCCAATATTATGTTGTGTTGTTTATAGTACAGATTTTGTTCGGCACTTCTAAGCTTCAGCTTACAAAATCCTTTTACCAAAATATTTAAAGTTTTCAAAATATCAAAATCTTAGAAATATAGGCAAAATTCTTCAAAATATTTTGATAAATTTTTAGAAATATTGATAAATCTTTAAATATTTTAGTAAAATATAATTTTGATAAATTCTTAAAAATATTATAAACCCTTAAATATTATTTTCCTAAGCCCCTCTTTGTTTCTTTAACTTTTGTAATGTTCTGTAAGTAAAAAAAAAAAACAAATTCTATTCCAAGGGATGTTGAAGCAAAGATGACTTTGTCTACCTAAGTGATCAAGGTAACTAAATTATTAATAATTTATATTTTGGTCATTTAATTTAAAAAAATTTAAAAAAATAGTCATTTAATTATTTGAAAGTTTTTATTTAAGTTATTAGGATGTTAAAATCGTTGTTGTATGACATTTTTTGTTCGCACCTCCTGCACCAATTGAAAGCTCTCATTCCCTTTCTTTTTAGTTCAATTTTTTTCATGAAATAGCTTTGAACACCATGAATATGCGAACCAAAATCTAAACAACTTTCTTCTCCGATCTCGGAAGTTATAGTTACGGACGCTGTTCACCAGCACTTCAGTCGTCAACTCCCCTGTCATCAAGTAATCAACTTCCTTGACCTTCCAGCACTGGGAAGGCGTCAAATTGTCAATGGGTGTAACACTCCATACCCGAGTTCGAGGCTAAGACCGGATACGAGGCATTACTATTCTTGAACTTTCTTAAACATGTACTTACGGGCTATAAAATTTCGTTCCGAATTAAAAACTTCTCTTTCTTAGTCAAATCAGACATTTCATTGGCCTACGAGGCCTCAGACTTACGTCTCGAAACTTTCGGAACTCATCTGGAAACTTTCTCTCGAAACAGGGGTCACACGTCCGTGTGACTTGGGACACGCCCATGCACCTCTAAAACATGCCCGTGTCTTTCACCCGTGGAGGATACTGGCAAATTACACACTACCGACACGCGCGTGGCCACGGCCGTGTGCCAACCCTTGACATTCTCGACTTATTAACACGGTGCGTACACGCGCGTGCAAAGCGTCACCGTGTGACAATTGAATTTCTATGTGTCAAGTGCGGACTTCACACGGCCTTGGCACACGCCCATGTGCCAACAGGTGTGTATCCTCACGGCCTGAACAAATGGCCGTGTGACCAGCCTGTTGTCTAATCTGACTTAAGATACTAAGGTGCAGGAGACACACGGCCTAGACACACGCCCGTGTGTCTATCCGTGTGGGCACTTAAAGGCTATCTTACCAAGCCTTTTACCACTCCCGTTTTCATACATTCATATACTACTTCAAAACATTCTCAAATCATCAATTAAAACACATGAATTAACACATTTAATCATTAAAGAGATAGAGTCTTTATCCCATACACTAGGGAGAACTACTCCCAATACAAATACAGCCAACTTAAGCCATCATCTATGATCATACACAACCAACGCTAGATTCTCTTAGGCCAATACAATTTGGCTACATCGGTTAGAACTTAATCAACTTTAAAAGAATCCCTATACATGCCATGACTCATAAGGACTTGATACATCATGCCAAGTGTCTGCTCGATAGTGTGAAAACATCTCCGGCGGTCTCCAACTCAAGCTAGTTAAAATAACCTATAAGGGATGAGAAAAGTAAATAAGTAAGCAATAATGCTTAGTAAGCTCATCTGCATAATGTGTCAAATATTGATATTCATTGAATATACATAATTACAAAGTATCATACCGAGTTTTCTCATTAACTCACGGTTACTTGCTCAAATATTCTTGAAACTTACTCATTCAATCTCTTACCACATTCTTACCATGTCACAAGCCAATTGCTCGTTCAATTAGCATACATTCCTGCACTGATCACCACATGATCATATAAAACAACACATCAAGCATTTTCAATAAGCTGCTCATGCTACTAATATCTTAGTGGTTTCGCACTTAGCCCACCATTGAATCTCTAATAGGGTGGTATCACACATAGCCCACCAATCATTTATACTTATGGTGGTTCCGCACTTAGCCCACCTTTCATTTTACATTCATGGATAGTAATCCACATGTATAACTCTATTTCAAATATTCATCCGAGAACATTCTCACACACTTCTATTCTTACTTAACTTTCTATGATACTCGTTTGCATTCACACAATATATTAATAATGTAACAACCCCAAACCCGGCCCACAAGTCCTGACCGGATCTGGTTATGTCACTGCGGAATCCGTTTGCAAAATCTTTGACTTTAGAATAAAACTTGAAATTTTGTTAGCTTTTGAAAACTGTGTCCATAAAAATTAACAAATAATATAAGCTTGTTAATAATTTCCGAATTAAAGCATTATTATAAGTTGTTATAATATGAATCATTTGTGCAAATATTTCTAAGTATAGTATAAACTTTAACACTCATAAATAGAGTACTTTAAATCAAAAGTGGCCCTTATTACATCAAATAAATTAATCCAAATATTTCAAATTAAAATGCTTGAAATAAAAAATATTCAAAACGTCTACTTCTGCATGAAAATCTGCTTCTGCATGGCCACCTTTGTATCTACTCCAACCCATCCACTAATCACGACTCACCTGCGAAGATTAAAAAGTTGGGTGAGTCATACAGACTCAGTGTGTAAGTTAACCACTGAAATCCACCCACATGCTAGCCACATAATATCCCAAATATCAAATGCAACAAGTAATATATATTCATTTTTAACAAGTACCACAATCTGGGCTTGGCCCACATTCAAATCATACTCAAATCTTTGGGCTAGGCCCATTTCTCAATAAACCACATATCAACGGGCTTGGCCCATTTCCACGTATGTTCCCAAAACATACCTATCCACATGTCATATTGGGCTTGGCCCATTTCCATATTATTACAAAAATAATGCAACATGATTCCCAACCCAACCTAGGGTCCATCCGCTACACACCCCCTTATCCAACCTACACACACACGGGGACTATCGAGTCACCCTCTCCTTTTCCCTCCAAAAGGCAACCAATGCCATCCACGATGTAGCGTATAGCTAACATCAAACCACGATGGAGCACACAGCAATCCATCAAGCCACGATATGGCATGAAGCCCATATCAATCGAGGTAACCACGCCGAACTAAATCGCAAAGATCCACAACGCGACCTCGATCGGCGCCAATCCACGATGTAGCACAAAGTCGACATCAACCACGCACTCAAGTACACCCGCACCTTCTTTTCATAACCCACCCATGCACATGCCACATAAAATATAATCGTGATCATGCATGCACATGCTTATTAATGCCCACAAACATACTCATAAACAAATAATCACACCGCAACAGATCCGATACTAACTGGTCATCGCTATACCCTTTAGGGGTATATATGGCACACTTATTCTTTGCACTTGTTAGTAAAACATATAACACATAAAACCCGGAAACAGATGGGCTAATTACACACCTTATTACTTGGAGTTCTAGACTCTCGATCCTCGACGCTATCGTTAAGCGAAACTACGGCTTTTTGCCTAACGTTTTTCATTCTTCGCCCACACCCGGTGGCCAATCTGCATCTGCAGAAACGGATCTTTTCTTAAACTTTGGGATGGGGACTTTCCCTTGCCCACTTTGACTGGTACTCGCATCCACGCCCATCGTAATCACTTAATCAGAATCCTTTGGTTAAACGTCATAATACAAGATCTCAGGCGAATAACTACAATTTAACTTACTTACCAAACGATCTAAAATCTCAAAGGCTCCTCAGTATTCCATCGATTTGCCCCTAAAAAGAACATAGCCACTCTTCGGTCAACACAATATTACATAATAAGGCCTAAGGCCGAATACCTTACCACTCTTACCTTAGATGATCGAATCCAAGAGACTTCCTCAATGCTTCCTTCTTTCGGCTACACACAAGAGAACATACTTAATGGAACTATGACATTCGGCCATGCCAAAACTAAGGCCAACCATTCGGTTTTGGCCACTAAAACAAGGAATTCATAAATCGATTACTAAGGCAGAACATACTTACCACTCTTGTTTAAGATTCGGCCAACCACACTAGGACACCAAGGGAGATCAAGACCACTCTACTATTCGCCAAGATGACACTAAATAGGGAAGGGAATTTGGCACACCAAGAGGAGAGGGAGAGATTTAGCAAAGACTTGAAGAATAATTGGCATTCTACCCCCTATTTATAGCATTCGGCCTCCCCCCCTTGAAGACTCCAAGATTCGGCCAACACTTTCCTAGCCACTAATTCAATTCCATTTGAATTAGTTCAATTCAAAAATAATTTGAATTGCTCCACTATTATCCCATTTATCACTTAAAAAAAACCAAATAACTAATAATTATCCTCACTTAATCTAATTAATAATAGATAAATAAAAAAATAAATAAATAAAAAACACATTATCCACATCTAAATAAGAGTCTTCTAGCCGTCCAACACCTTCAAATTGCTGCCCAAAATAACAAAAAAAAACTAAAACTCCACTTGCCATTCTCCAGGTTCGAACCTGGGACCAACTGCCGCACACCTTGCCCCCAACGCCCAGGCCACTCGGCCACTTTGATTTTTATGCTAGAAACCCCCAACGTTTATTTTTAAACCCTTCTTATCTCAGCCCATAGCCGCACAAAAATAAAACGCCAACCTGCAGCTCTAGGCGCTCGAACCTGCGCCCTTGCTCTCCTCCAGCGCCTAAGTAGCGCATGAGAGCCACTTCACCAGCCCATCTTTCTTGTCCGAATTCCTCACCATATATCTTTAAGGCCTTACAAAGCCCAACGCCCAAAACAAAAATAAAACGCCAAAAGCTTCTCCGGCCCCTCGAAACCGCGACCTCACTCCCTTCCAGCGCCTAAGTAGCGCCCAAGAGCCACTTTGCCAATTGGACTTTCATGTCCATCAACTTGGACATTTATTTTTAAGGCCTACTTAGCCCAGTCCCTTGACGCAAAAATAAAACAAAATTGCTGCCTTAGCAGCTCGAACCCTTGCTCCCCTAGGCGTCACCTTCCCAAGCAGCGCCTCCACGCCACTTTGCCAGATCCTTTCTTGCGTCCTAAACTCCCCCAATTTATTTTAAGGCCTTCCTGCCCTATTTCCCCCTTTTTGCCCTAAAAATCCAAAAAATTTCTAAGGCATTGCTTGCCTTCTAGGGTTCTCCAAACCCCTAAAAATTCCTCCAACATGACCATAAGCCTACTAACTGCTCGGGTTATGCTCCAAGCGCATAACCCCTAAACCAGGGTGTTACAAATAAATCTATCTCATGCAACTAAAGTGTATTGAATACACATAACCCACTAAGGGTTCATCATACACTGAATCCATATCAATTCAATTCTAACACACACTTGTGCTTTTCGTGGTACAACCACATACTTTCTTCCTTTCCACATATACGTTGAATCACTCAAGTTATTAAATAACTCTCTTGAGTCTCATACTCATAATGTCACATAGAATTTATACCCCAATAGGGTCTTATTTGCATTAACATATCGATGCCATGTCCCTGACATGGTCTTATACGAATTCTTACATCGAGGCCATATTCCAATATGGTCTTACACGAGACTTTAACTATCATCATATCATTCTACATACATTTCCCATTACTCTTAGATTCAATTCTTTTGACCTCTCATCAAAGATATTTCATACATTCATAGAGTAAATATACATTCCATACAACATTGGAACATTAAATTAACTCATACGTAATTGTAACATTCGCACATGAACTTACCTCGATGTCAAAAGGGCCGATAGGGACTTTTTGCCCTCATTTCTCTTTTCATCCGTTCTAGGTCCGAAACTCGTTTTCTTTGATCTAGAACAATGAAATTTACTGATTTAATCACTTAAAAATCATAATACACCATAATCTACACTTTAGGAAAAAATGACTATTTTGCCCCTACACTTTGGCAAAATTACGATTTTGCCCCTAGGCTCGTAAATAAATTTTCATCACATTTTCTTGTTAAACAAGCCTAGCTGAACATTTAATCCTCTTACAACTATCCACAATTCCAACTATTTCATGCCTTAATGAACAAATTACAACTTTTGCATTTTAGTCCCAATTAGGTGTTTTCATGACAACACCTTTCACAAAAGTTGTTTCTCATCATCCTATCATTCATTTTCTTCCATAAAAACTCATCAAACAACATAAACTCTATCATGGTAAGTCCCTAGACTTTCAACCATATTGCAAACTAGTCCTCTCAATAGCTAGCTTAAGCTTTGAGGACTCCAAATATACAAAAATCATCAAAAATAAACACCAAATTGACTTACTTGAATGGAGTAAAGCTTGCTGAAATTTTAAGCTTTCAAACCCCTCCCATGGCTGATATTTTCGGTTGGAGAAGAAAGATAAATAAAAAGATGATAACTTTAGCTTATATCATCTTATTTTATTCAATTTTCCAACTAATATCACCAATTTTCTATCATAATAAATGCTCTTGTCCCCTATGTATTACTATGGCCGGCCAACTCACTTAAATAAGGCCAAATTGCACAATTGGGACCTCCATTTAATAAATCAATAGCTATTTGGCAACTCTAGCAAATAAAATAGAACTTTCGCACTTTATGCGATTTAGTCCTTTTTCACAATTTAGCTAGAATTCGCTAAAAATAAGGCACCAAAATTTTCATGCATCCTTATAAACATGTTATAACACATAACATATCATGAAAATAATTTTCTCTAACCTCGAATTAGTGATTTCGAGATCACTGTTCCGACTAGCCCCTAAATCGGGCTGTTACAATGGGTACTGATCGATCGTATTGATCATCAAATAGTCGCTTAAAGCTCGCTAGTCGGACTTTTAAAAAAAAATTTAATAGTCCAGTGACTTAAATAAAATCTTTTGCATAGTTCAGTGACTTAAATGAAAACTTTCAAATAGCTTAGTGACCGTTTTGTAACTTTTTGAAATTGAATGACTAAAACATAAACTTATTAATAATTTAATGATAGTGTGTAGTTTACCATTTTTTATTTAAGGAAATAAAAGTGTGTTTACCTCTTATTTTAAATGTACAACAGTGGAAAAATTTAGTCTTCAATTTTTATATATTTTGTCAATTTGGTTTTCATTCATTTTTAAGTTAAATTTGACCATTAACTTCTTAAAAAGAGTCAAATTGTTTTTAACTAAAATGCAGACTAAAACATTAATTTTTAACGATATTGGTGTGGCAACCCACGTGGTAGTCCTTGTGTACTTTAAGCTGACATGCACTATTTGTCTTATATGATACATCAACAAATAACT
Organism: Gossypium sturtianum; assembly: GCA_025698515.1. Taxonomy (NCBI): domain Eukaryota; kingdom Viridiplantae; phylum Streptophyta; class Magnoliopsida; order Malvales; family Malvaceae; genus Gossypium; species Gossypium sturtianum. The sequence continues at coordinate 64,142,662 of CM046946.1, read as the reverse complement.
TAATATTATAAAAAAAAATTCAAAAAATTTGAAACATATATAAAATATAAAAAAATCATAGAAATTTAAAACACGACATGAAGTACACATAGATTGTCATGTAGGCTGCCATGTTGAAAAAATTAACATTTTGTTAGTATTTCTGTTAAAAAGCAACAATTATACTCTTTTTGAAATGTTGATGATTAATTTCGTCTGTTTTTAAAAGGTTCAAGGCTAAATTTAACTCAAAAAAGGATAAAAGCTAAATTGGTAAAAAATGTAAAAATTAAGGGCTAAATTTATTATTATGCAGTCATTGGCTATGTGGATACTCCTTGAAAGTTAGCAAGGAAGCGGTCTTTCGCATAGAAGCTCGAGCTATTCTTGAATGTTTACGTATTGCATGAGAGAAAGGTTACAGACAGTTGGAGATTGAATGCGACAATGCACTACTTGTAGAGTCAGTTCTTACAGGAAGTGCTTCCAGTAGTAACCTAGTTGAATTACATTTAATCAATGTTTACCTTAAGAGGAATTTGAAGAAAAGAATCTGTCACATTCCTTGATCTCAGAATATGGCTGCTGATCGAATGGTGAAATGTACTTATGATAATCAGTTTGGGTTGAAGCTTTTTGAGGATCCCCAATTTCGACTCAAGAGATTTTACAATCAAATGATGATTTCCTAAGTAGAGTTATGTGATTTCATTGTTTTCGCTTAATGCTGTTTGTTTCTAATTAAAAAACCCACAGCAAGAAGAAAATGAATTAATTTGGTCATTCCCCACTCCAAAACAATTATATATAGGCAATTTGTTCATGTCAGTTTGCTTTTAGTTAAATTGTTTTCTTGAGCAAAATATTTTTTATTACCTAATTGTATATATATATATTAAATTTGTAGCTTTTAGCTTGATTAAAAATGATATAAATATGTGGAAAAGATTGTTTTGATGACACAAACTAAATAATTAGTATTCTATCGGATTATATAATTTATTTCTAAATCGAAATATTATTAAGTCTAAAAATATTAGTAGTCAGATATTACGCATAGCATAATTTAGAAATATTATTGATGCAAAGTTCGGGTTAAGGAAAAGGAGAGATGTTCACATGATGCCGTTGAGAATCATTCTAAAATGATTCAAGGACATTTGGGTGAGTGTTTGTGGTTTAATGAGTTAATTGGTAAAGTGACAGTACTTCTGGTGTTTTAACAATACAATGGAAATTTTCTATTTATACCCTTTGTGGCGCCTTACAATATAGGTGTATTGAGATGTTAGATGAGTCATGGATCACCTATACATGTGCTCTATAATGTGATTAGAGATAAGTTGTTTTATTAAAGAGTCCCCACATGAGTTTTGATGTGATTGATAAGGGTCTATGTGCTTATACATGTGGGGTGTGCCTCGTATTTATCAGACACATTGCAACTACCTTAGATGAGAATCAATGAGCAATCGAAGAATGGCCAAAACAGGTCCGATGTCAGGACGAGGAGGCCACCGATGTCGGGACAATGCGACAGTTTTTGGCAATGGACGTGGCGACAACATCACGACGAGTAGAGCCGGCACGTCACAATGTCACAACTATTTCCTAATGTTATGTAGCCATGTTTTGCATAGCTCAACAAGATTTCTTCTTCCAGTTGGACTCTAATTACTTCAAGGTTATTTTAGTTATTTTAGTCCATAGTATTGATCCTATTTAAAGGGTTTTTGTAACCCTGATTTAGACATGCCAACCAGCAAGGACTTTTCTTTGAGAGTGACAAGATGTAGTTGCATATGAATTTAAGAGAGTTTTTGGTGGTAACTTGGAAACACAAAAATATACACACTTTTTTCATGCCCTTTTTAACTCAAATTCATGCAAGTTCAGTAAAATTCTTGTTGAAAAATATATAGATATTAAAAAATTATTTTGTACTTAAATTATTAACATAATGAATTTTAATTAATTTTATAATTAATTTTGATTATTTTCGACAGATTTGCACAAAGAGAGAAAAACGGCTTGGCAGACACTACTAGAAGCGGAAAATCGAGAAAAAAATTTGAAGCATCAAGGCGAATTAATTTTACAGCCTAAGACAGTCCAAATTATGTGTATTAATTCATGATATAATTAATTTTAATTTATATCCAATTTAATTTGGGTTAAATAAATTATTATTAATTAATTATGAAAAGTGGCCCAATTGAGCTGAACCAAGAAAAACCGAACCGACCGAGTACTGGGCAGCCCAAAACCGTCCCATATGCTACCCAATCAGCTTGCTTGGCTGGTTAATTAGCTTGCAAAATGGCCCTTGAAGACTTTTTCAAATTGCAAACAAACCCCTCCACTATTTGTGCCTTTCTAGATTTGCCCCTACCTTAATATAGCAAGTTTGAAAACTTCAAACTTGCCACATGTGTGGCTGGCCAAGGGAGGGCTCTTTGACTGCTGATTTTGGCTATTTTTAGCATCCCTCTCAACCTATAAAAAACCCCACTTGGCTGCTCATTTGAAACACACCTCAACTTTCTCATTTCTTCTCTTCTCTCTCAATTTTCTCTCTTCATTTTCCATCCATTTTCTTTATTCTCTTACCGATTTCACCTCCTGAAAATAGTCATTCATCCACCATTTGGAGCAGCATTAAAGTGTTCGTAGCAACCTCGGTTCGACAAGAACAAGCGGAGAAGGAATAGTGGAGCAAACCAGTCAAGCCACAGAGAAACACCGAATTTTATTCTTGTTCCCTATCTTTTTAATTTTTGTTGTTGTTATGATGAACATGTCTATGAATATTTGTGATGTTGAAATGTTTAATTTAATTGATATGTCTTAAATTTAATTCGTGTTAGGTTGATTGCATTTCGTCTACTTAATTTATTAAAATTGTGTTTGTGTTGTTATAGGCCTCGGCAAGATATTTGATTAAGTAAAACCATGACTAAGTTATTCTTGCATTACAATTGTAAGGTAACTAATGAAATAATTATTTAAACGGATTAAAATTGTAATTAATTGACACGATACTTAATCAGTGCATTTTTAATCATCTAAGGTAGCTGAGGGTTAAATTAGCAACGGTATCTAGCGATACATTAGCCTTGCATAACTTGCAAGATTATTGTCATTAAACTGTTTCAAGGTAGAATTGCACTGTTACCTCGCGTAATCTTTTATGTGCTTATGAGATTGAATTAATTGTTTGAATTGGCATAGAGATATGTACAAGAGATTATTTTAATTTCATAATTATGTATGTACAAGAGATATGCTAAACACGTCGATTCTCACTCCAAATTCGCTAGCTCTGATACCAATTTGATACGAACTTGTCTCGTGATTGATTCGAGTCGTTTGTTGCCCGATCGTGAATTTGAGTAAAAATGGATCGTTTCAAACAAACACAGGCTTGTCAAAGAAAAGGCTTAAAGAAAGAAGAAGACGGCTTAGAAATTAGTAACAAAAAGGTTTAACAAAACAAAGGATAAATTTACTACGGCCGAAAATAAACCAACAATACTTGATTGTTGACCCGAATCTCAAATGGCTCTTAGATGATTTCAGTTTTTAAGAAAAATAGCAAAGAAAAGACCTCGACCCACTACAAAGAATGATAGGAACCTTGGTATATGATGAACCTCGACCCACTATCAAGGATGATAGGAACCTTGGTATATGATGAACGCCACACTATGAAAGTGATAAGTTTAGAAACAAGGAATGGATAGACGCCACAAGCTAAGCTTGATAAGTCAAATCAATTCCGTAAGAACAAGGAGAATTGGATAACTCACAATTCAAAGATTTCATATATATTCAGCCAAAAGTATTTTTTTTACAAAGGCTGATTTCATCTATTTATAGGGTTAGAATAGGCTAGCCGAATGGTCACAAACATTCAACTTAACGTGCCATTTAAAAGCTGAAATAAAACTAAAGTATTTTAACATTCTTAAGCCAAATAACTCCATTCTTGAATTCAATTCAATTCAGCTGAATGACTTTAATTGCTTTAAAAATGACCCTTGAGTTAGCCCTTGGCCAGCTGAATAGACACCAACTTATTAACCAGCTCCTTAATGGTATTTGAATGCTTGAATTAACCTTTGAAATGGCAAAAATGGGCTGGTAGTTGAAAAGGTTGCTGCCGAAATTAAATAGATGATATAATGCTCCTTAAATGATGTATAAACCTCCTTTGTAACAGCCCCTTTACTTTGTAACTGAAAATGACTTGAACAGCCACTTTATTTAATTTGTAACACTACAATTGTAAATGGTTATGACTTGAAAAGACTCTTGCAATAAACACATTAAAATGAGCTTATTAAACACATGTAAACACTTATTAAACATAACACACATTAAGTAAATGAACTAAAACATATGCATCAATTATTCCAGTAACTAGTTAATTAAAGAAGCATAATTAAATGAACTTAACTCATGCATCAATAAATAATCCGAGGAACTAGATTAATTAAGAGCAACACTTATTAAATAAAGTTCAACAAAAACACTTATTAATTAAACTAAGATAAGTTTAAAAAAGTCCAGCAACTCATTTATTAAAGTAAGATGAGTTTATTAAAAATTAAGTTCAACTTGCAATAAATTGCAAGTGGCGCCAATTGAGCCGTCCCATGTATGAATGTTGGATTCGACCTCTTGCTCTCCCCAAGCTCGATCCACATAGCTTGCTAAGGCTTCTTGAAATTTCTTAGCTCGTGATCGAGTTATAGGCCCTCGTGGCAGCTCAATGAATTCGTAAGTGATCTCCTGAGCTATGGTCACATCACTATCTGAGGCCGCTTTCAGACACTCACGTATCACCTTTACTTTCTCTTCAGTTTCCCTAACCAAATCAACCCCGTGAATCTGATTCTCTCTTAGTTCTGTCCAATACAAAGGCGTTCGGCATTTACGCCCGTACAATGCTTCATAAGGTGCCATCTTCAAACTTGACTGAAAACTGTTGTTGTAGGAAAATTCCACCAACGGTAAGTATTTTTCCCAATTACCATGGAATTCTAAAACGCAACATCGAAGCATGTCTTCAAGTATCTGTATCACTCTTTCTGACTGCCTGTCGGTTTGTGGATGGAAAGCTGTACTGAAACTTAATTTTTTGCCTAAAGCCTCTTGCAACTTTTTCCAAAATCGTGACGTGAATCTGGGATCCCTATCCGAAATAATCGATAACTGTACTCCATGAAGTCTTACTATCTCTGACACGTACAATTCAGCCAACTTATCAAGTGAGTAATCGACTCGTACTGGTATGAAATGGGCTGACTTCATAAGTTTATCGACTATAACCCATACAACATCTTTCTTTTTCTGCGTCAACGGTAAACCCGTCACGAAGTCCATAGTAATACGGTCCCATTTCCACTCGGGAACCATAATAGGCTGAAGTAGATCCGAAGGCACTTGGTGTTCAGCCTTCACTTGTTGACATATTAGGCATCTCGAAACAAACTCAGAGATGTCTTTCTTCATACTCAGCCACCAATACCACTTCCTCAAGTCATTGTACATCTTCGTGCTGCCTGGGTGCACAGTTAAGCATCCGCTATGTGCTTCATGCAAAATCTTTCGAATAAGTTCGTCATTTCTGGGTACACAGACCCTATCTCGAAACATCAAACATCCGTCAGGACTTACCCAAAAGTCTGACTCAACATTTGACTCGCTTAGAACTCTCTTGGCTTGTAAGTTGCTATCATCTTTCTGAGCTTCGCAAATCTCTTGGAGAAAAAATGGTCTAGCCCTCAATTCGGCTAGACTAGAACCATCATCTGACAAGGCCATCCGTATATTCATGGCTCTCAGCACAAACAAGGATTTTCTGCTCAAAGCATCGGTGACCACGTTCGCCTTTCCCGGATGGTAGTCAATCACTAACTCATAATCCTTTATCAGCTCTAACCATCTTCGTTGCCTCAAATTCAATTCCTTTTGAGTCATCAAGTATTTTAGGCTTTTATGGTCGGTGAATATTCGACACCTTTCACCATATAAATGGTGTCTCCATATCTTTAATGCAAACACAATGGCAGCCAACTCTAAATCATGGGTCGGGTAATTCTTCTCATGCGAATTTAATTGTCTAGAAGCATATGCAATCACCTTGCCCTATTGCATAAGTACACAACCCAATCCATTCATGGATGCATCACTGTAAACCACAAATTATCTTCCTAGCTCAGGTTGCACCAAAACAGGAGCCTTAATCAACAATGCCTTTAGTTTCTCAAAACTCTGTTGGCACTTTTCTGTCCAATCAAACTTCACATCTTTTTGCAATAATTTCATCATCGGAGTAGCTATCATGGAGAATCCCTTGACAAAACGCCTACAATAGCCGGCTAAGCCCAGAAAACTCCTCACTTCAGTTACGCTCCTTGGCGGTTTCCATTCAATAATTGCTGAAATCTTACTAGGGTCGACTCTAATTCCATCTCTCGAGACAATGTGCCTTAAAAATCCAACTTCCTTCAGCCAAAATTCACTTTTACTAAACTTGGCATACAATTGTTTATCTCTCAAAATTTGCAGAACCTTTCTCAAATGCTCGACATGTTCATTTTCATCTCGAGAGTAGATCAGTATATCATCAATGAAGACCACGACAAATTTATCCAAATATGGCCGAAAAATGCGATTCATCAAGTCCATGAAAACTGTCGGGGCATTTGTTAAACCAAAAGGCATAACCAAAAATTCGTAGTGGCCATACCTCATCCGAAATGCAGTTTTCGGCACATCCGAGTCCTTGACTCTCAACTGATAGTACCCAGACCTTAAGTCTATTTTGGAAAACTGTGGTTCCCTTCAATTGATCAAACAGATCATCTATTCTTGGCAACGGGTACTTTTTCTTCATAGTTACCTTGTTAAGTTATCGGTAGTCTATGCATAATCTCATGGAACCATCTTTCTTCTTCACAAACAATACGGGAGCACCCCACGGAGAATAACTCGGTCTTGCAAAACCTTTATCCGTTTGTTCTTGCAACAGTGCTTTCAATTCCATTAGCTCAGTTGGAGCCATTTTATATGAAGCAATAGAAATGGGGGCAGTACCCGGAGCTAACTCAATCCCAAATTCAATTTCTCTAATTGGAGGTAACCCTGGCAATTCCTCTGGAAAAACATCTGGATACTCGTATACTATGGGTACCGACTCAATTCTCAACTCAGTCTCTTTAGCACTCATCACAATAGCTAGGTATGCTTCGTACCCCTTTCTTAAGTGCTTCTGAGTCAACAAGGATGATATCACTACTGGTGATCTGTCTTGCTTATCTGATTCAACACGAATAAGATCCCCACTTTCACATTTCAACTCAATAAACTTCTTTCCACAATTCACAATCACGTCATGAGTAACTAACCAGTCCATCCCAAGGATGACATCAAACTCATCAAACGGCAATAACATAAGACAACTGGAAAGCAATGACCCCTAATCATCAAAGGGAAACCTTTGCATACTCTATCAACCAACAAATATTTGCCTAGGGATTAGACACTCTTATTACAAATTCAGTAGACTCTATAGGCATGCTCATGCTAGAGACTAATTTCATGCATATGTATGAGTGGGTAGATCTTGGATCAATTAAAGCTATAACACGAGTATCATAGAGAGAAAATATACCCGTGATTACGTCAGGGGAGGACGCCTCCTCACAAGCACGAATGGCATATGTTCTCACCGGTGCTCTACCCTCGGCTCTCGCAGTTTGCCCTCCAGATGCATTCTTGTTATCCATTTCATTTCTCGGGTTTCGCGGTGGTCTTCCTCTAGCAGTACTTTCCAGTCTTGCATTTTGAGACTTCACTTTCTCGCCCACCTCGGGGCAATCTTTGATAAAATGGTCTAAAGACCCACATCTGAAATAAGCCTTCTCGTTTGCTCTACACTCACCAGAATGAAGTCTACCACACTGCGAGCATTCCGGTCTACTCGGTCAAACGTTGCCAACACTAGCAACTGACGTGGTCTATGCTTTAAACCCCAAAAACTGTTTGCTCTTACTTCGGTTTGAGAACCCGACTGAAGTGGCTGATCGAGTAGAAAAATCCCTCGATTTCTTAGATGAAGATTGGTATGACTTATTCAGTTGCCTCTTTCTCGAGTCACGGGACACAATCTCAGCTCTTCTTTTCTCTTTAGCAAACTCTTCGGCCTTATAGGCTTTATCTACTAACACTACAAATTCTTTTAGTTCGAGAACTCCAACATATAGACGGATGTCTTCATTTAACCCGTCCTCGAATCTCTTGCACATGATAGCCTCAGTAGACACGCACTCCCGGGCATACTTACTAAGCCTTACGAACTCACGTTCGTATTCAGTCACTGTCATTCGGCCTTGCTTCAACTCCAAGAACTCTTTTCTCTTCTGGTCAATGAATCTTTGGCTGATATACTTCTTCCGAAATTCCTCTTGGAAGAATTCCCAGCTAACTCTCTCCCTTGGTACTACCGACACAAGGGTGTTCCACCACTGATAGGCCAAATCTGTAACACCCTGAATTAGGGGTTATTTGTAAATTAAATAAATTTCATGTGGACTTCAAGAAATAAATAAATATTATTTTATTTAGCATGATTTAGGGTCTAGAAATAACCCTGATTTAGGTCGAATTTGGGTTAAAAAAAAAGAAGAATTAAATTAAAGTACTTAAAAGGAGGGAGCTAGGTGGAGATAGGGTTTAAATAAAAATTGAGGGAAACATGACACAAGAATGCATTTGGTGTAGTGGCTTGGTGCGTCTAAGGAAGGGCCCAGGTAAGGAAGGCCTTAAAGAAATTTTGGGTAAGGTTCATGGCATGAAAGTTTAATGAGGAGAAGTGGCAAAGGACGTTGGAGAGTGAGGGCTGCAGTGAGGACTCGAGGCGGCCATGCTTATCGTTGGATTTGATTTACCTTGCCATTGTTGAAATTAATTATTTTCTAAGTCTTTTATTTTTGCTAAGTTGTAATAAGGCCTCCTAGAATTATTTTATTATTGTTACATGCTTTGAATATTTGTTTAAACTATTTAATTATGTTAGTAATGAGTTCACATGTTTTTCCAAATCAAACGAAAAATGTTTTAAAGTACCGTCGGGTACATTTGCAATCTATAAACAACCCGACTTAATAAATATTTCTAAGCAACACTAAGTATGGTTTTTAACAAGAGACTTGAAAACACAAGGTTTTCGACAAAACTTAAATCGGTTTTAAAGTGGTTCTCAAATTGTTTTCTCCGTAGCAAACCAAATTCGGTCGTAAGCGTTTGGGCCGGGTTTGGGGTGTTACAAATGGTATCGAGCCGGTTCAAAGCTCCTGTGGGGCCCAAGGCCCAAAAATGTTTTAGTAGGCCTTTTGAATTGTTTTTAGGTTTTTACAAAGCATGGCCCGAGTCTCCGGCACCAATCCGCCTGTAAGTACATCTAAACCTTTTTGTGAAATATATTCTGCCAGAGGGTAGGAAGCATGGAACGTAGATAGACTTATAGGACTTGGACCCTAAGGTTAGATTACTTAAACATGCACGAAGCATAAGACTTAAGGAACTAAACCAACCTATGACTTAGTCAATGAGCTAGGGTGTGGTAACCCCATGCACGCATGTCTAGGATTGGGTCGGAAGAGCACGGTATTTAAGCAAATCCTCGTGACTCACCTCCTCTTCGCAGTATCCTACCTGGTGCGTAGCTTTAGTTCACCACGACCGGGAGGGCTCGGTCATAGGCTAAACACAATGATTAAAACCCAAAAGGAATTAACCATGTTTTCGAAATAGAATGAAACAACAAACCCTAATGTTTTCAAAACTTGTGCAATAACTTTCTCAAATCCTAGAACATTACTTTTACAACGTTTTTCTCGAAAAACTTGACTTGTGAAAAATTACAGAAATACCCTTAGGAGTAAAATTACCAAAATGCCCCTGACCCATAAAATATTAATTCAATAGTTTTGCCCAAAAATTTTAACTATTTTACAAATATTCAACAACTTAGCTTTGGAAATCATCAGCAAAATATTTTGGTTCGGGAAAATTACGAAAATACCTCTGTAGGAAAAAGACGAAAATACCCCTGGGATAGAAATGGGCAAAAAGGGTCCGATGAGCGAATAGGTATGGAAAGTATTAAGGAATGGATGCATGAACTTCTTTGTGTGAACTAGGAAAGAAGACTGGAACATTGTTTGCTCGAAAGAATCTCTGATTAAATCTTATCCATAAAATTTCTTCGCGAGTAATAAAGTGAAACAAATGCTAACGCATAAAATTTTTCTTAATCAGATTAAAAGCGCGGTCGATAGAATGAGTTCTAGAGGACGTGGACGCCGTGGACGTGGTAGGGGTAGGATGACGGTGTCTGAACCCGTCAGGTCAGGACAAGGTTCTGAAAATGAGGTACCACTGCCACCACCACCTCCTACTTTTAGAGCTGAGGAGCCGGATCAGACCGGTGGTGAGTCGGTATCGCAAGCTGTGTTGCGAGTCTTGGAGATGGTGGCTGAGGCGGGTGGAAATGTGGGAGCTCGGAAATCTGTTCCCGAGCGACTCCGATCTAACGGAGCGGAGGTATTCCGAGGTGTGTCAGGAGTGGCACCTAGTGCAGCAGAATACTGGCTAGAGTCAACTGAAAGGATCATGGATGATCTTGACCTGACTGAGGAAGAAAAGCTGAAAGGGGCAGTATCGCTTCTAAAGGATGAGGCGTATCAGTGGTGGCTTACGGTTCGAGATGGGGCTACAGCAGATGATTTGACTTGGGAGTATTTCAGAACCACCTATCAGAAGAAGTATGTGGGTACTAGCTACGTAGATGCACAGCGAAAGGCTTTCTTGAACCGGTCCAAGGCAATAAGACGATGGCGGAGTATGAGGCCGAATTCCTTCGGTTGAGTAGGTATGCTCGTGGTATTGTGGGTACCGAGCATGAACGCTGTGTTAGATTCGAGGATGGGCTGAGAGATGAGCTGAGGATGATGATAGCTCCACAACAGGAACGAGAGTTTGCTGTTCTTGTGGAGAAGTCTAAAGTTCTTTGAGGAGTAAGACAGTCCATTAAAAGCGGAACCAAGAACGGAATTGGAATAAGAGAAGCTCGGAACCTTCAAGGTTCTTGGGTAATGAACAGAAGAGGACGAAGTTTGATGGGTCGGATCAAACTACTAGGCCTGCTGCTGCCAATACCCAATGGCCGCCACAATGTGCTCGGTGTGGCAAGCCTCACAAGGGTGAGTGTTGGAGTGGTAATCGAGGGTGCTTTGAGTGTGGATCGTACGATCACCGTGTAAGGGATTGTCCTCGGAAATTCGCTAAGAATCAACCAGAGGGTCAGAACCGTGCTCAGGTTAGAAATGAAGGACCACCACAGAGGGGTCGAGGTGCAGCTAGAAGTAATGATAATGTTAGCAGGCATGGTCGAGGTGCTGACGGTGCAGAAGCGAGGCAACCAAGGTTGGTTTATGCAGTTGGCCGTCGCGAAGAGGAAGATGTGCCAGACATGACAACGGGTAAGTTTCTTATTTTTGGAATACCCTCAATTGTCTTGGTTATGGTCACGTTAGTTCATTCTTAAGTTGCTAGTAAAGTGTATGAAACTTGGATTATGAACGTAGGGAATGTTTCTAGAAAGTATGATAGATTATTAAGATCAGAGTGCGCAGCATAAGCATAGCACGGTGAGTAAAGATGTACGGTTATTCGTTAGTAAGTAATTTCGAGGACGAAATTATTTTAAGGGGGGTAGAACTGTAACACCCTGAATTAGGGGTTATTTGTAAATTAAATAAATTTCATGTGGACTTCAAGAAATAAATAAATATTATTTTATTTAGCATGATTTAGGGTCTAGAAATAACCCTGATTTAGGTCGAATTTGGGTTAAAAAAAAAGAAGAATTAAATTAAAGTACTTAAAAGGAGGGAGCTAGGTGGAGATAGGGTTTAAATAAAAATTGAGGGAAACATGACACAAGAATGCATTTGGTGTAGTGGCTTGGTGCGTCTAAGGAAGGGCCCAGGTAAGGAAGGCCTTAAAGAAATTTTGGGTAAGGTTCATGGCATGAAAGTTTAATGAGGAGAAGTGGCAAAGGACGTTGGAGAGTGAGGGCTGCAGTGAGGACTCGAGGCGGCCATGCTTATCGTTGGATTTGATTTACCTTGCCATTGTTGAAATTAATTATTTTCTAAGTCTTTTATTTTTGTTAAGTTGTAATAAGGCCTCCTAGAATTATTTTATTATTGTTACATGCTTTGAATATTTGTTTAAACTATTTAATTATGTTAGTAATGAGTTCACATGTTTTTCCAAATCAAACGAAAAATGTTTTAAAGTACCGTCGGGTACATTTGCAATCTATAAACAACCCGACTTAATAAATATTTCTAAGCAACACTAAGTATGGTTTTTAACAAGAGACTTGAAAACACAAGGTTTTCGACAAAACTTAAATCGGTTTTAAAGTGGTTCTCAAATTGTTTTCTCTGTAGCAAACCAAATTCGGTCGTAGCGTTTGGGCCGGGTTTGGGGTGTTACAAAATCTCTCAAGAGAGATACCACACATTTCATGTACTCTACAGGCATGCATGACAACTCATCGAATACTCTGATGGTATTCTCGAGCCAGAATTTCGCTCTCTCCGGGTCATCATCCTTACTAGCCTAAAATTCCTCAGCTTCTTGTTTTCGGATCTTATCGACTGAAGGTCTTTCTCTCCTTACTACCTCTACCACCTGAGGAGCTACAGGAGTAGGTTAAGGAATAGGTGGGCGTGGAGGGGGTTGAGCATTAGGATTTGCTCGAATGTACTCAGTGTACCAGTTGCTCATCATATGGAGAAAAGCTTCTTAAGCCTCTTTTCTCTGACCCATGGTCCCGAGCCTACTCCCTACTGGCGCGATCCCTTGTGCGGGAGCCGGTGCATTACTTGTAGCATCATCGGCTACAGTTCGGTCGGGATCAGAATCCATTTACTATATAAAAATACAAGTCAAACCGTCAGGAGTCGTCACACTATCATTACACAAATACTCTTGCATATGGCATGTATAGCTAGACTCATAGTTACGCTACGTTAGTCCTAGAATCGACTAAACCGTAGCTCTGATATAACTAAATGTAACACCCCTTACCCGTGTTCGAAGCCGGAACCGGATACGAGGCATTACCTAACTTACATACTTAAACTTAAAACTTTGGGCTATAAAATTTCGTTCCAACTTAAAACTTTTTTCATTTACAAACGTAACTTCCCTATTATGGGTCTACGAGACCCTATACGTATACTCGTGATGTTCCGGGACCAAATTGAAAACTTTCAAACACTTAGAAAATTTTGACATGAAACAGGGCCACACGCCCGTGTGAAGAATGGGACACGCCCGTGTGACATTTCACATGCCCGTGCTCCATACCCGTGGTCGACACTGACTTGCATCACATGGCCTATCACACGCCCGTGTGTTTAGCACGTGTCCCTCACACGGCCTTGACACACCCATGTCCACGGCAAAAACCATGGCATTCTGTTTATGACGTCATCACTTCACTATGGTCACACGGCCAAGGAACACGCCCGTGTCCTTAGACCGTGTGTCGAATTAAATTTATAATTTTAGGTGCAGACTTCACACAGCTTGGGCACACGCCCATGTCCATGGCGGTGCCTTCCCACACGGCTGAGACACACGGCCGTGTCTCTGCCCATGTCTTTACTACTGAGCATACTGACTTGTAAACCTAGCATGCAAGGGGACACACGGCCTCTCCACACGCCCATGGGGCTGACCATGTGTCACACATGACCTAGACACACGCCCGTGTGTCTACCTGTGTGGGCATTTAAAAGGCTATCTACCAAGCCAAATACCACCCTAAATAGCAACCATACTTGCACCAATTCAATCCAACACATTTCATGACTATAAAGCACTTCTAAGGACTCAAAATCAATACATCCATACAAGCATACACTTCATGAAATTCATCATCATCGAATATATATAAACTTGTCTAGTATTGGCCCAACTTCAATGACTATATACAAAATGAATTTGCTAACATAGATAGCCAACACTTTTGGCTTGCAAATATAACATAACAAAATACCCAAGTCCTATACATGCCATACTCAAAATAAATCTAATTTGGCTATACCAAAAAGTGGTCGATAGTGTGATCTCCAAACTCTGACGTCCGCCAATTTGTCGAACTAACTTGGCAATACTACAAGGAAAAGGGAAATGAGAGGGGTAAGCATAAAGCTTAGTAAGTTTGCATGGAAATAATAGCAACAATACATTCATAATGACATCAATTCATGGCATTAGATAACCACACAAAGTCATTAGCACTTTGCCATAACTTACTCGTACTTGTTCTTATCTAGCATATACCATGCCACATATCGTAAACATTCCTCGTGAATCATTCATGGGTACCTGTATTCACTCAATCACATGACTTTAGTACTAATCTCATTCCTATTTCCAAGCTTATCTATTTATCCCACTAATTCAGTAGTTATACTCAAATATGCATATTCATCATCATTAGCATAAACACGAAGCAAATGCCACATCCCGGATGTGGTCTCACATGGATCATCTCTAAATACCGATGCCATATCCCGGATATGGTCTTATACGGAACCTCACATCAATATCGATGCCATATCCCAGATATGGTCTTGTACGGTTTTTTTTTTTTATAGTCAATGCCGAAGCCATAACCCAGATATGGTCTTACACGGAATCTCAATTCGGTGCCGAGGCCATGCCCCCGACATGGTCTTACACGGGACCTTATCCATCTCATGTCTCGATGATAGTGTTCTCACATTTATTATAGTCCAACCGGGACTTCAACATCACAACCTTTTTCACCTCTTTCATTTAACACCAATTCACAATTTCATAGAATATTATGCATCATTATAATATCAAACATTCTCAAACATACTAGCATGAATGTTGAATTTATCACATACAAACTTACCTCGATTTTAAAATAGGCTAGCTTGTCGATTTAGTCCGCTATTTTGTTCTTTCCCTGATCGAGGTTGATTCTTGGTTCTTATTGCTCTATAATAGCAATTTAGCTCATTTTAATATCACAATAATAAATACATTTCAATAATCATGCTTTGGCAAAAATTACTATTTTGCCCTTAGACTTTGGCAAAATGACCATTTTACCTCTAGGCTCGGAAATCAATACTAATCAAATTTCAACATTTAACAAGCCTAGGTGAACATTTATTTCTCTTATGGCTATCATCAAAACCCAACATTTCACACACTTACAACAAATTTTATAACCTTTACGAAAAGGTCCATTTAGGTGTTTTCATGGTAACACCTTTCACAAAAGTTGTTCATCTAACAACTAAGACTCATTTTCTTCCATAAAAATGCAGCAAATCACATAAAAGCTCTCATGGAAAAACCCTAAGCTTTTCACCATCTTGCAAAATAGTCCCCTCATTAGAAAGCTTGAGCTTTAGGGGTTTCAAAAGTACAATTTTTATCAAGAAATGATCACTAAAGCACTTACTTGTAAAGAGAGAAGTCTGCTAAATTTTTTTTGAGTTCTAAAACCCCTTGTTTGCTAAAAATTTTGGTGGAGGAAGATGAGTAAAAAGATGAATATCATCTTTTCTTTATTTTAATATAAAACAATCAATTAAGTCACCAACTTTACCAACTTTGACAATTTTTGTCTCCTATGGCCGGCCACCCTATCTTTAGGGGTCTAATTGCACTTTAAAGACCTCCAATTAATATTCTTTAGCTATTAAACACCTTTAGCCTTTAAAATGGAACTTTCACACTTTATGCGATTTAGTCATTCTTCGCGATTAAGCATGAAATCGCTAAAATTAAAGCACTAAAATTTTCATACACATATATAATCATGCTCTAACTTATAAAATAACTTAAAAATAATTTTCTCTAACCTCGGATTAGTGGTTCTGAACCACAGTTTCGATTAGCCCCTAAATTGGGCAGTTACACTAACGTAGCGTAAGCATGAGTCTAGATATACATGCCATACACATGAGTATTTACATTATGATAGTGTGAGAATTCCTGACGATTTAAATTGTGTTTTTATATAGCAAATGTGTAACACCTCTAACCCGTAACCATCGCCGAAATAGGGTTAAGAGGTATTACCGGACAAACAAAAACATTCATAGACATTTTATATCATGATTCAACAAAACAAACCAAAGTGTCCCTTAAATAGGTCTATGAGACCTTAAACATGCTTTAGAAATAGGCAGGGACTAAACCGAACACATACGGGAGTTCTCAAAAATTTTAATCTTTTTTTCAAATTTACAGAGGTCACACGCCCATGTGGGCAGGCCGTGTGCCTCCCACGGCCTTAGACATGCCCGTGTGTCTAAGCCGTGTCAAAACAGGGCATACATACTGACTTGCACCACACGGCCAGTCACACGCCCGTGTGTCTTGCCCGTGGTCGAGTCTGACTTGTTTTGAAATGCAACCACGAAGGACACGGTCAAGCCAAACGCCCGTGTGCTCAACCGTGTTGGAAATTATAGGCCATTTTCAAGGCCAAAATGCCATCCACACCTTGAGTCTTTCCTATAAACACAATTATACATCCAACCAAGCTTCCAAGGCAACCAATACATACCAAATATTCATCATTCCTAACTATTCAAGAACATTTCAATCATACCATCTTATATACTATTTAGTTTAACTTATTCACAAGTATTTCTAAACATGATTCATCATAAATTTACCATTTTATTATGACATCCATTCATCAAATATATATACTTACTTTGCATCAATAAGCTTACCATAATTTTGACCATTTCACTAGCCAACAAAACATACCAAAACTAAGCATTCTAAAACATACTATTCATTCATTTCACAACCATTTATCTAGACTTATCACATAGCTATATACACAACACTCATTCTTTATTCATACCTAATTCTCTTGAATCAAATTATAGCAACTCACCAAAACAAATCATACTAAACATATCACATATATATGTATATCATAACCGAAACTCATTAAAATTAAACATCATAAATAGCCATTTTCGCATGGCTATATATATATACATGTCCCAAAATCAAACATTCTATCTATGCTATACATGCCATATGCCCAAAATCAACTTAGTAAAATACCGAAAGAAACAGTCGATAGTGTGATAGGCTTTGCTGACGATTCTCGAGCTCGTAACGTAACTCCAAAATCTATAAAACAGAGATAAACAAAAACACACACAGAGTAAGCTATTTAAGCTTAGTAAGTCTTAAGCAAAAATGTAACACCCCAAACCCGGTCAATACACCACGACCGAATCTGGCATGTTACGGGGAAAATCGCATTTGAAGGGTTGGGTTTCTGGTTAAAGATTCGATGAGAAACTCCTTGTCATATTTTATACTTTTCGAAATCTTGGCATGATTGCTTTGTCATATTTTAATGTTTTAGAGTGATACCCGATGGTAAAGTTTAAAACACATTGCGTTATAGTTTTGAAACCGTTGACCTTCCAAGTTTTTAGCAATTTTAACTCAATTAATTTGTTAAAGCATCTTTGAAAGCTACTTTAAGCATAAACGTAGTAAAACCTAATTTAAAGGCCATTTACAACCCAAAATAAAACCAAATAGTAATAAATAAGCTAAAGTACCAAATTTTGTAAAGTCCGAGCAAATCTTTATTAAAGCATGGCATGAGCACCTCGAGTCCATCCCGGCTCCATGTCCGCGTCTAAGTGTCACTGAAATGTCAAAGGAGAGGGTGAGTCGCAAGACTCGGTGCATAAATCCCACTCCCGATAAAACAACATGCTAACACACATCATATCATAGCAACATTATCAATGCACCCGATCCTAACCATCCATATCACCTTTCTCTACCCCGTGTGGTACCAAACCACCGGTGGTGCCAAACCACTGGTGACCCAAAGTCACGATATCCATAATTGTGGTGCTAAACCTTTGGTGACCCAAAGTCACGAATAATCCAATGATGGGGCCAACCCATCGTGTGATACCAAATCACTAGCGCAGGCGATCCCATATCTCAAAGTGGGGCCAACCCACGGTGGTGTTAACCACGAGGGACGAGTCGCAATGAGGTGCCAAACCTCACGGTGTCCCAAAGACACGAGTGTGATACCAAATCACCGTGACCGCATGATCACAAATCCGATGATGGGGCCAACCCATCGTGTGATACCAAATCACCTGGCGTCAATCCCGTATAATCAATGTGGGGCCAACCTTTGTGGTGCTAAGCCACTGGGACGAGACGCTATGAGGTGCCAAACCTCCGGTGTCCCAAAGACACAAATGTGATACCAAATCTTTGGTGACCAGAAGTCACAAAATCAGCTGTGGTACCAAACCACTTTGGAGGTGCCAAACCTGCGGTGTCCTAAAGACACATTGTCCCAAAGACACGGATATCATATTCCCCCTCCTCTCATATCACCCACACATGTCATACTAATGCCAATGATATAAAACATGCAATCATGCTATCATGCTCAAATGACATCTCATGGTATTTACATCATAAAACATGTTATCACATATATCACTACAGATCTCGTAATGAAACGGACTTACCCGTATCCGTGCTTATACCCCATCGGGTACCAAATCCATCAATCATATTGTTTCACTTTAATAAGTAATTAGGTTATCAATCATATTACCAAACAGAAGTGTGTTAGTTTACACACCTGTTAAAATGCAGTCTTTAGTACCAAAAGAATCGATCTAAGGCCCCTTGATTACTTGCTCCTAATATTTGATTTGGTTTCCTACCAAATCTCGAACCAAGCAGTGGCCAACTCCTATAACAACAACAGTCACACCTTTAATAACTTGGCTTAATAGAACTAAACGAATAAACCATGAACAACCTCTCACCATCACTTACCAATCAATCGAGTTCAGATAACGGCCTTGTTGACTGCTTCGAATCCCGAAGGCCCTAAAAAGAAATTGGTTACACAAGAGATTAGTTCTCTTCTAATGTGAAGCGAAAATCATCCTTTGCCTTACCAAAATCGTTAGAGAAGTAGGGGAGAAGAGATAGCCTTTCGGCCAAATACTCACCTTCACTAACCGATTGCCCAACACAGGATGAACACCAACACTACACCAATATTCGGCCCTAGGTGTTTAACACTCCTACTTTCGGCTTTGAATGTAAAAGGAAAGAAGAAATAGAGGTGGAAAGAAATGGAGGAATCGGCAATTGGGTTTAGGGAAAAGAAGGGAATAAAGATGGAAAAGGTGTTTTGGAGAGGTGGAGTTTTGACACAAGGTTTCAAAAGAGAAAAGAAATGGAAGTGGGGTGCTAGGTTAGAAGCTTAACAAGGGATTTTGAGAGAAAACACAAAGCCAAATTCGGCAAGGATGAAGTTGCTTAAAGCTTTCGGTTTTGAAAAGGGAAAGAGAGACTTACTTGGAGGAAATTCGGCTTAGGCTCTTGACAAAAGAAAGAACTTTGTTTTGAAACAAAGTGACCGAATAAAAATGCCCAAAATACCAAGATGAATTTCGCTAACACCTTCTCAAAAGGCAACACAGTTCGGCAATTGAGAGCTTACACTTTCGGTTTGGTATGGCAAAAAGAGAAAATTTGCTTCTAAAGATTTTGACCGAAAAACACCAAAACTCAAAATGGATTTCGGCACTACCCCACACCCACACTACCAAGCCGTCCACTCCCCCACTCCAAACTCCCTCAAATTCGGCCATAATCCCCCCAATAGCTCCCAACCACACATTTCAAATGTGTTTACCAAGTCTTACTCCTAAAATCCCTCTCCACCCACCATTCAAATGGGTAGACCAAGTCCAAGGCAGAGTTTGAACTGCCTACAAACTCTTCCTTCCATGCCGTCAAAATGGAAGCCAAAATGTGAGGTCTTTGCGGCTTGAACACAAGACCTCCACCTCATGCAGTTGACGCCACACCTAGCTCCCAAGTAGCGCATGCCTTGCCACTTTGCCGCCTCCTCACTTGTGCAACAAGCACCAAATAAAATACATATCCCTCGGCTCCATCACCTCCTACACCCAAAGCTCAAAAACTAAATTTTTCCCATTCCCTCGGGCATACCCCTAGCCTACAACTAAGCCCCTAAAACATAGAAATAGCAACATAGCACACCAACACATGCAATATCATGCAACAACAAAATAGCCCCCAACCCGGGATATTACAGTTCTACCCCCTTAAAATAATTTTCACCTCGAAATTACGATCAAAAGAGTTATGTACTCTTTGTCTCATCATATCCTCGGGTTCCCACGTGGCTTCTTCCACGCCATGATTCCGCCAAAGAACCTTAACCAAAGGCACAGACTTTCTACGCAGAACCTTCACATCCCGATCAAGAATGCGCACGGGTTCTTCTTCCAAAGTCAAATCCGATTTACCTCGATCTCTTCCATTGCTACCACATGCGACGGATCCGAACGATAACGTCGAAGCATCGAAGCGTGAAATACGTCGTGAATCGACTAAGCTCTGCGGCAACTCCGTTGATACGCCATGGTCCCACTCGTCTCAAAACCTTATACGCCCAATAAACCTCGGACTTAGCTTGCCTTTCTTTCCAAACCTCAAAACCTTCTTCCATGGCGAGACCTTGAGAAAAACTTGATCCCCACGAGAAAACTCTATGTCTCTCCGCTTAAGATCGGCATAAGACTTGTAGGTCCGAAAGCTTCCTTCAACCGAGCACTGAATCAACTTAACCTTGTCTTCGGTCTCAAGCAACCAACTCGGGTCCCAACAAGCGGCGTTCACCTAATTCCAGTCCAACACGTAGGTGATCGACACTTCCTACCATACAACGCCTCATATGGTGCCATCTTGATGCTCGCAGTAAGCGTTGTTGTAGGCAAACTCACTAATGGTAGAAACTCCTCCCAACTACCTCACGAAATCAGAACACAACCCCTCGACATATCCTCCAAGATCTGAATAACCCTTTCTCGATTGTCCGTCCGATTTGCGGGTGAAAAGCCGTCTTTGAAATCCAACCGCGTGCAGAGCACGATGCAACGCTTTCGAACCCCAGCGTAAATCGGGATCCCTATCCGTGATGATCGATCACGGCACCGTGCAACCTCACTATCTACGAAACATACGGCTTTCGCCAACCTCTGAAGTGAGTAGTCGACCCTCACCGGAATGAAATGAGCGGATTTAGTCGGTCGATCCACAATTACCCAAATCGAATCCTTCTTGCTTGGCGAAGCGGTAACCCTTGCGAAATCCATGGTTATCCTTTCCCACTTCCATCGAGGAATCTTCACGGTGAAGCAACCCGACGGCAATCGATGTTCACCTTGACCTGCGACATGTCGAGACACTTCCCAACAAACTCTGTCACTTCTTTCTTGAGACCAGGCCACCAAAAGCGCTCTCTGAAATCCCTATACATCTTACTACCTCCGGGATGCATAGCATAAGGGCTTCTATGTGCTTCTGAAGAATCCTCACGCCTCGACTCAACATCCTTGGGCATACAAGCTTTACCTTGAAAACACAAAGACCCCATCACTAGACAAGTTGTAACCTTAGAACCACCACTCGTGCACCGCAACCTCGCGCGCACTCGAACCTCATCCTCTAATCTGTTTCTCTACGATCTACTCAACCCAAGTAGGCTTAATCGCAACTCTGCGAATACTCCGTCGTCATACAAACTCAAATGGGCAAACATCGCTCTTAAGTCCAGAAACAACCTTGCGGCTCAGCGCGTGCGCCACCACGTTAGCCTTGCCGGATGATACTCAATCGAGCGATCGTAATCCTTAAGCAACTCAACCCATCTACGCCGCCTCAAATTCAAATCCTTACGAGTCAAGAGGTACTTGAGACTCTTATGATCGGTGTAGACTATTGATCTCTCTCCGCAAGTAGTGCCTCCAAATCTTCAACGCAAAGACTACAACCGCTAACTCCGGATCGTGCGTCGGATAGTTGACCTCATGTGGCCTCATTTTTAGAGATCGTAAGCCACAACCTTACCTTCTGCATCGACACAACCCAACCCCGTATGTGATGCATCGCGATGACCGTGAATTCCTTACCGACCTCGGGTTGAATCAAAGCGGAGCTTCGTTAGAATCTTCTTAAGCTTGTTGAAACTCTCCTGCTTTGTTTCTCGGTCTAGACAAAGCGAACCTCTTTCCTTAACAACTTGGTCATTGGTGCCGCAATCAACGAGAAACCCTCTACAAACCTTGGTGAGTATCTGCCAAACCAGAAAACTCGAATCTCAGCCACCGACTTAGGCGGTTTCCAATCCAAAAGCGCCTCAATTTTCCGAGGATCCACTCTAATCCCCTCGGTGACACTACATGTCCCAAGAAAGTCACTTCTCAAGCGAACTCGCACTTACCGAACTTAGCGTAAAGGCGCTTCTCCTCAAAATCTGCGATTACCACACGCCAAATGCGCATCATGCTCTTCTTACGTTTCTTGAATACACCGGGATGTCGTCAATAAAAACTACCACGAATCGGTCAGATCTTCTTTGAAACACCCTATTCATCATATCCATGAATGCCGTAGCGTTAGTCAACCCGAACGGCATTACCAAAAATTCGTAGTGCCCATACCGAGTCAAAAATATTTGTCTTGTGAATATCCGCTTCTTTCACCTTTAAGCGGTGATACCCGGACCTCAGGTCAATCTTAGAAAATACCATTTGCACCTTCCGGTGATCAAACAAGTCATCTATCCGTGGCAGCGGATACTTGTTTTTGATCGTCGACTTATTCGGTGGCGGTAATCTATGCACATCCGCATTGTACCATCTTTGTTCTTAACAAAGAGTACCAGCGCACCACGGTGAAACACTTGGCTTTGATAAAACCTCGGTCCAACAACTCTTGGATCCCGAGCCTTAAGCTCCACCAATTCCTTTGGCGCCATCCTATACGGAGCAATAGACACCAGCGCGATTAAGGCAAACAGATCTATCCCAAACTCTACCTCACGATCCGGCGACAAACTGGAAGTTCTTACGGAAACACATCAGCAAATTTCTTAAGCTGTTCGGACTTTTTCTACAATGGACTCTTTAGCCTCCAAGGCATACACATGAACCACATACGCTCACATGACCCTTTCTCACCATCTTTCTCGCCTTTAGAGCAGACACCACATTAGATAAGTAATCCCTCCTATTACCTATCATAGCCACTTCATCACCCTCGGTCGTCCTTAGAACCATGCGCTTAGCGCGCGCAATCCAACTTCGCACGGTACTTAACCAACCGAGTCCATCCCAAGAATCAAATCGAACTCCCCAAATGACGGTTCCATCGGATCGTGACAAACACTACCCCTTGGAGTTCTGGGGTACATCTCTAAATGACTTATCTACTACCACGAGTGACCTAAAGGGCTAATTACGGTCATCCGCCTAGAAGATATCTCGAGTCTAAGTCCATGGTCTCTACTATACTCACGGCCACGTAAGAATGCGTCGAACCCACATCAATCAAAGCGGTAAAGGAGAACCAAAGATCAAGAACGTGCGGTTATGGCGTCAGGTCGTCGCCCTCTCTCTCGCTTTTCTTTTGCATACACTAAGCCGGTATGCGGCGTCGAACTACCGCACCCCCCGCGGTGCTCCACGGCCCCGACCCGATCCATTACTACCTGCCATTACCACGGCCCCTCTGCGGTGGCGGTACATTATTCCTAAAGCGAGTACGGCCCGACTCTCGGGCCCGAATCTGGCCAACTTACGCGGGCCGGTCCCTCACGCGATGATCCGAGAACCACACTCAAAACAACCTTTTCCACCGGTCCAGCCTCCCAATGATATCTCCCACAATGGTTACGCGGCGGCGGTCACGACTAGCGGCAACAACCCTACTGATCGATTCGGCCCACTCTGTCTAGCCCACCGAGGATTACCCGCGATCCAGAAGACCCAAAGCTCCTCTTATGCCTGCTCCTGTCCATGCCCTGCCTCACGGACTCCTTAACACCCTCGGCTACCTTAGCCTTCTCAACCAGGACAGCAAACTCACGCTCCTGTTGAGGAGCAATCAGCAGCCTCAACTCGTCTCTCGGACCATCCTCGAAACGAACACACCTCTCGTGTTCAGTAGCCACAATACCCCTAGCATACCGGCTCAGCTTCAAGAACTCAGCCTCATACTCGAAAACAGACTTACTCCCTTGGACTAGCCTCAAAAATGCTTTTCGCTGCGCGTCGATGTAGCTAGCTCCAATGTACTTTTTACGGCGACCACTGAAATAATCCCATGTCGATCCTCTCTCACGCCACATCGTCCCGAACCGTGAGCCACCGCTGGTATGACTCGCCCCGAAGAAGCGATACTATGCCCTTCGACTTCTCCTCGGCGATCAAGTCGGATCATCCATGATCCGCCTCCGTTGCCTCCGGCCAATACTCAGCGATCTTTGGGAGGAACACCGAAACACCTCGAAAGAATTCAGCCCCATTTGCCCGAAGTCGCTCGAGCGCACCGATTTCCTAGCTCTGCACCACCACCTACTCCAACTACCCTTTCCAACACTCGCGCGATCGCTGTGACCGCTGCGTCATCCCGATCGATCTTGAAACTCACCACCTCCGGTGGTGGCGATCACGGTATCTCATTTTCGACCACGGACCGGACCCTACGGGTTCGAAACCGTCATCCTACCACGACCTGCGTCCACACGACCACGTCCACCTCTAGCGCTCATGACTAAATTCTCTACGTATACGATTTAGGAGTTTTATGCATCGATATTTATTCCACTTTGTTTTAAAGCAAAGTCTTATGAATAGTAAAGAAGCTTTGTTTTACGCGAGTTCATGAGAATCCTATCGATTTGATTTCTAAAGTAATCCACTACTCCAATCATCCAATCACATCAATAAATCACAAGAAATAGTAAGGGTACTTTACAGGCGGGTGGTGCTTAGGAGACTCGGTGTCATGCCTTTCAAACCATTTATTTCAACAAAACACTTAAAGCAGACTTTTGAAAACATTTTGGGCCTCGGGCCCGCAGTGAGCCTTTGAACTAGGCTCGATACCTACAATTGTAACACCCCAAACCCGGTCAATACACCACTTGAACCAAGAACGGCATGTTCTGGGGAAAATCGCATTTGAAGGGTTGGGTTTCGGTTAAAGATTCGATGAGAAACTCCTTGTCATATTTTATACTTTTGAAATCTTGGCATGATTGCTTTGTCATATTTTAATGTTTTAGAGTGATACCGATGGTAAAGTTTAAAACACATTGCGTTATAGTTTTGAAACCGTTGACCTTCCAAGTTTTTAGCAATTTTAACTCAATTAATTTGTTAAAGCATCTTTGAAAGCTACTTTAAGCATAAACGTAGTAAAACCTAATTTAAAGGCCATTTACAACCCAAAATAAAACCAAATAGTAATAAATAAGCTAAAGTACCAAATTTTGTAAAGTTCGAGCAAATCTTTATTAAAGCATGGCATGAGCACCTCGAGTCCATCCCGGCTCCATGTCCGCGTCTAAGTGTCACCTGAAATGTCAAAGGAGAGGGTGAGTCGCAAGACTCAGTGCATAAATCCCACTCCCGATAAAACAACATGCTAACACACATCATATCATAGCAACATTATCAATGCACCCGATCCTAACCATCCATATCACCTTTCTCTGCCGTGTGGTACCAAAACCTTTGGTGGTGCCAAACCATGGTGACCCAAAGTCACGATATCCATAATTTTGGTGCCAAACCACTTTGGTGACCCAAAGTCACGAATAATCCAATGATGGGGCCAACCCATCGTGTGATACCAAATCACTAGCGACGATCCCATATCTCAAAGTGGGGCCAACCCACGGTGGTGTTAACCACGGGGACGAGTCGCAATGAGGTGCCAAACCTCGGTGTCCCAAAGACACGAGTGTGATACCAAATCACTGGTGACCGCGATCACAAATCCGATGATGGGGCCAACCCATCGTGTGATACCAAATCACCTGGCGTCAATCCCAGTATAATCAAGCGTGGGGCCAACCCCTTTGTGGTGCTAAGCCTTTGGGACGAGGCGCTATGAGGTGCCAAACCTGCGGTGTCCCAAAGACACAAATGTGATACCAAATCACTTTGGTGACAGAAGTCACAAAATCAAGCTGTGGTACCAAACCTTTGGAGGTGCCAAACCTCACGGTGTCCCAAAGACACGATGTCCCAAAGACACGGATATCATATTCCCCTCCTCTCATATCACCCACACATGTCATACTAATGCCAATGATATAAAACATGCAATCATGCTATCATGCTCAAATGACATCTCATGGTATTTACATCATAAAACATGTTATCACATATATCACTCTGAGATCTCGTAATGAAAGCGGACTTACCCGTATCCGTGCTTATACCCCATCGGTACCAAATCCATCAATCATATTGTTTCACTTTAATAAGTAATTAGGTTATCAATCATATTACCAAAGCGAAGTGTGTTAGTTTACACACTGTTAAAACGCGATCTTTAGTACCAAAAGAATCGATCTAAGGCCCCTTGATTACTTGCTCCTAATATTTGATTTGGTTTCCTACCAAATCTCGAACCAAGCGATGGCCAACTCCTATAACAACAACGATCACACCTTTAATAACTTGGCTTAATAGAACTAAGCGAATAAACCATGAACAACCTCTCACCATCACTTACCAATCAATCGAGTTCGGATAACGGCCTTGTTGATGCTTGAATCAGAAGGCCCTAAAAGAAATTGGTTACACAAGAGATTAGTTCTCTTCTAATGAAGCCGAAAATCATCCTTTTGCCTTACCAAAATCGTTAGAGAAGTAGGGGAGAAGAGATAGCCTTTCGGCCAAATACTCACCTTCACTAACCGATTGCCCAACACGGGATGAACACCAACACTACACCAATATTCGGCCCTAGGTGTTTAACACTCCTACTTTCGGCTTTGAATGTAAAAGGAAAGAAGAAATAGAGGTGGAAAGAAATGGAGGAATCGGCAATTGGGTTTAGGGAAAGAAGGGGAATAAAGATGGAAAAGGTGTTTTGGAGAGGTGGGTTTTTGACACAAGGTTTCAAAAGAGAAAAGAAATGGAAGTGGGGTGCTAGGTTAGGCTTAACAAGGGATTTTGAGAGAAAACACAAAGCCAAATTCGGCAAGGATGAAGTTGCTTAAAGCTTTCGGTTTTGAAAAGGGAAAGAGAGACTTACTTGGAGGAAATTCGGCTTAGGCTCTTGACAAAAGAAAGAACTTTGTTTTGAAACAAAGTGACCGAATAAAAATGCCCAAAAATACCAAGATGAATTTGGCTAACACCTTCTCAAAAGGCAACACAGGTTCGACAATTGAGAGCTTACACTTTCGGTTTTGGTATGGCAAAAGAGAAAATTTGCTTCTAAAGATTTTGGTGAAAAACACCAAAACTCAAAATGGATTTGGCACTACCCCACACCCACACTACCAAGCCGTCCACTCCCCACTCCAAACTCCCTCAAATTCGGCCATAATCCCCCAATAGCTCCCAACCACACATTTCAAATGTGTTTACCAAAGTCTTACTCCTAAAATCCTCTCCACCCACCATTCAAATGGGTAGACCAAGTCCAAGCGAGTTTGAAGCGCCTACAAACTCTTCCTTCCATGCCGTCAAAATGGAAGCCAAAATGTGAGTCTTTGCGGCTTGAACACAAGACCTCCACCTCATGCGATTGACGCCACACCTAGCTCCCAAGTAGCGCATGCCTTGCCACTTTGCCAGCTCCTCACTTGTGCAACAAGCACCAAATAAAATACATATCCCTCAGCTCCATCAGCTCCCTACACCCAAAGCTCAAAAACTAAATTTTTCCCATTCCCTCAGGCATACCCCTAGCCTACAACTAAGCCCCTAAAACATAGAAATAGCAACATAGCACACCAACACATGCAATATCATGCAACAACAAAATAGCCCCCCAACCCGGGATATTACAAAAAACATATATATAAACACTTGCATAATAACATTAGGTCAATAAGGCCGAATACCCCAAAATATTAAGCGCAATTATCATTTAGTACCAAGATCACATTTTACATATACACATAAATATTATATAGCCAAATACACGAATTAACTACACAAGGCCGAATATGCAATGATCACATAATCTATCACATAATTCATATGACATTTTATCACTTCCAATAACCAACTTACCTTGTTTCCATATAAAAATAACTAACACATACCTGAACCTGTAATTCAAATACACATTCGGTCTTTACTTCACATTGCCCGTTGAACCGTTCGAAATTTAAAAAGGATACGCGGATAGTCAGAAGCTCGTACAATGCCAACGTCCCAGATGTGGTCTTACATGTAATCACATATCGATGCCACTGTCCTAGACAGGGTCTTACACTAATCAAATACGATGCCAATGTCCCAGACATGGTCTTACACGTAAACTCAAGTCGATGCCAATGTCCCAGACGTGGTCTTACATGATAACACATATCGGAAATCCTATGTCATGACATATGTATCCTATCTATTCCTAGGGTTCGTACGGGACTTTTGGACGTTGAATCTCGATCAAATCGAACTCAAAACATAGTTCCCTATCTCATATTCACATTCGGCCAAGGCTTATATGTATTCAAACAATTCAATTTATCACATAGCATTTATATATTCGTGAATATAACACATTTAAATGCTTATAGACTTATCTCGGATATCGACGGACGAAATTAACTACTCGACTACTTTTGATTTCCCCCGATCTAATTCCGTTTTCTTTCGTCCTTTATCTAAATAACTTCAAATTTAACTAATTTAATCACACATTCATTTAATTTAATCCAAAACACATAAATGGGAAAATTACCATTTTTCCCTTAACATTTCACACTTTTTTTGCAATTTAGTCCTTATTGCATAAAACACAAAATACAAAAAAAATTCATATATCATGCTAGGGCTGAATATTCATAAGCTCCATACAAGTCCATATATTTCATTTATTTTACATTTTAGTCCCTCAAAAATTTATTTTCACAATTTAGTCCAAATTACTCAAAATTATCAAGAATCCAAAGACAAAACATGTTAATTCAAAACATATCTTCCATATTCTATCATCTAACAATAAAAATCACAAACTATCATCAATGGCAAAACAAAAAATCATCATCAATTTCAAAAATTCAAGCATGGGTCTTGAAGATAACTTAGCAACGATCTCAAAAACGTAAAAATTATCAAAAATCAAAATCGAAACATACCTTAATCAAGCTAGATAGGTGCCGAAATGCTCAAAGCTTTTCTATTTTCTTTTTATTTTCTCTATTCGGTCATAAGCAAATAAAATATTATAATAATAGCTTTCTTTAATGTTTTTGTTTTATTATAATAACCTTATAATTATAATATATTATAAATTATTTAACCATTATAATCAATATAATATAATATAGTATATAATTTAACATAATGCCGTCCACTACTTTATAAAATGGGCTAATTGCAACATAAATTCTCCATATTAAAAGACAACAACAATTAGGCACTTTCACAACTAACCATCAAATTTTCATTTTACGCGATTAGGCCCTTTTATTTAATCGGACACTCAAACAACGAAATTAAAACATGAAAATTTAACACAAGCAAATTCACACATGATAAACACTGAAAATAATTTTAAAATATTTTTCAGACTCGAATTTATGGTCCCAAAACCACTATTCTGATTAGGGTCAAAATCGGGCTATTACAAAATGGATCCCGAAAGAGCTATGGCAGATGATGTCGAAAGTAACGCGCCGGCTCCCGCTCAAGGGACGGTTCCGACTGAGAATAAGAATAGACCGGCTGCTGTAAGCCAGAGAGGATGAGAAGAGGCTAGGGAAGCCTTTCTACGCATGATGAATGCGTAATATACGGAGTTCGTTCGTGCAAACCCGAATGCACAACCCCCTCCACCCCAACCTATTCCTCAATCTACCCAGTAGCTCCCCAAGTGGTAGAAGTGGTGAGTAGAGAAAAGCCTCTGGTTGATAGAATTTGGAAACAATGAGCTAAGGAATTTCGAGCTAGTAAAGATGATGATCCGGAAAGAGCATAATTCTAACTTGAAAATACCATCAGGGTATTTGATGAGTTATCTTGCATGAAATGTGTAGTGTCGCTTCTAAGAGATTCTACTTATCAGTGGTGGAACACCCTTGTGTCGGTTGTACCAAGGGAAAGGATCACATGGGAGTTTTTCCAAGAAGAATTTCAGAAGAAGTACATTAGCCAAAGATTTATTGATCAGAAAAGAAAGGAATTCCTTGAACTGAAACAAGGAAGAATGACAATAATTGAATATGAGCATGAATTTGTAAGGCTCAGCAAGTACGCTCGGGAATGTGTGTCCTCTGAAGCCATCATGTGTAAAAGGTTTGAGGACGAATTAAATAAAGATATCAAATTATTTGTTGGTGTCCTTGAGTTGAAAGAATTTGTTGTGCTAGTGGATCGGGCTTGTAAAGCCGAGGAATTGGTGAAAGAGAAAAGAAAAGATGAGATAGAGTCTCGTGACTCAAGAAATAGACAATTGAATAAGTCATTTCAGTCCTCGTCCAAGAAGTCGAGAGATTTCCCTACCCGATCAGCTACTTCAGCCGGGTTTTCAAACCGAAGTAAAGGTAAACAATAGTCGGGGAACACTCGACCTAATAGACCGGGATGCCCACAATGTGGCAGACGTCATCCCGGTGAGTGCCGAACCCATGAAAGAGCCTGTTTTAAGTGTGGTTCCCAAGACCATTTCATTAGAGAATGCCCTGAGATGGTTGAAAAATAGAAGATTCAGAGTGCCAGATCGGGAAGCACTATTAGAGGGAGACAACAGAGAAACTCAGGAAGTGGAGCGAGTAGTAAGAGTGCACCTAGAGAGCAGGCTACAAGATTTGAGGGTAGAGCGCCTGCGAGGACTTATGCTATTCGCGCTCACGAAGAGGCGTCATCCCCAGATGTAATTATGGGTACATTTTCTCTCCATGATGCTAACATTGTTGCTTTAATTGATCCGGGATCTACCCACTCATATATTTGCATGAAATTAGCATCTAGTATGAGCATGCCTGTAGAGTCTACAGAGTTTGTGATAAAAGTGTCCAATCCTTTAGGCAAAAGTGTATTAGTTGATAGGGTATGCAAATATTTCCCATTGATGATTGGAGGTCATTATTTTAAGGCAAATATCATGCTATTGTCATTTGATGAATTCAATATAATTCTTGGTATCGACTGGTTAACCGCTCATGATGTGATAGTAAATTGTGGAAAGAAATACATTGAATTGAGATGTGGAAATGGGGACACCCTTCGTGTTGAATCAGATGAACAAGACAGACTGCCTGTAGTGATCTCTCATATGTCTGCCCAGAAATATGTAAGAAAGGGATACAAAGCATATCTTGCCTTTGTGATGAATGCCAAAGAAACTGAGTTAAGAATTGAATCTGTACTGATAGTATGTGAGTATCCAGATGTATTCAAAGATGAGTTGCCAGAGTTGCCTCCGGTTAGAGAAATTGAATTTGGCATTGAGTTAGCCCCTGGTACTGCACCTATATCGATTGCTCCGTACCGAATGGCTCCAATTGAGTTGAAAGAATTGAAGGCACAGTTGCAAGAGTTGACAGACAAAGGCTTTGCACGATAGAGCTATTCTCCGTGGGGTGCTCCAGTGCTATTTGTGAAAAAGAAAGATGGTTCCATGAGATTATGTATAGATTACTGGTAGCTTAATAAGGTTACTGTGAAGAATAAGTACCCATTACTAAGAATCGATGATTTTTTTAATCAATTTAAGGGGGCCACGGTGTTTTCCAAGATAGATTTGAGGTCCGGTTATTACCAATTGAGGGTCAAAGACTCAGATGTGTCGAAAACTGCATTTCGGACAAGATATGGGCACTATGAATTTTTAGTCATGCCTTTTGGTCTAACAAATGCCCCTGCCGTTTTTATGGATTTAATGAACCAAATCTTTTGACCATACTTAGATAAATTTGTTGTAGTTTTTATTGATGATATACTGATATATTCTTGTGATGAGAATGAGCATGCCGAGCACTTGAGGACGGTTTTACAGATTTTACGAGATAATCAGTTGTATGCCAAGTTTAGCAAGAGTGAGTTTTGGCTCAAAGAGGTTGGATTTTTGGGGCACATTGTCTCGGGAGATGGAATCTGAGTAGACCCAAGCAAGATTTCAGCTATTGTTGATTGGAAGCCGCCAAGAAATGTTTCAGAGGTTAGAAGTTTTCTGGGCCTAGCTGGCTATTACAGACGATTTGTCAAAGGATTTTCTATGATAGCCACTCCGATGTCGAGGCTATTACAGAAAGATGTAAAGTTTGAATGGACAGAGAAATGCCAACAGAGTTTCGAGAAATTAAAGGCATTGTTGACTGAGGCCCTAGTTCTAGTGCAACCTGAACCGGGAAAAAAATTTGTGATTTACAGCGATGCATCCTTGAATGTATTGGGCTCTGTGCTTATGCAAGAAGGCAAGCTGATAGCATATGCCTCTAGACAGTTGAAGCCGCATGAAAAGAATTACCCGACACATGATTTAGAATTGGCTGCCATTGTGTTTGCTTTGAAGATATGGAGACACCATTTGTATGGTGAAAGATGTCGGATATTCACCGATCATAAGAGCCTAAAGTACTTGATGACTCAGAAGGAATTGAATTTAAGGCAGCGAAGATAGTTAGAGCTGATAAAGGACTACGAGTTAGTCATTGACTACCATCCGGGAAAGGCGAATGTAGTCGCTGATGCCTTGAGTAGAAAATCTCTATTCGCATTGAGGGATATGAATACTCGGGTGACTTTGTCAGATTATGGTTCCATTCTAGCCGAGTTGAGGGCTAGACCGATGTTCCTTCAAGAGATTTATGAGGCTCAGAAAGATGATAGCGACTTGCAAGCCAAAAGAGTTCAGTGTGAGTCGGGAGTCGAGTCTGACTTCCGGATAAACTCTGATGGATGTTTGATGTTCAGAGACAGAGTCTGTGTACCGAGGAATGATGAGCTTATACGAAAGATTTTACACGAGGCACATAGCGGATGCCTATCTGTACATCCGGGCAGTACAAAAATGTATAATGATTTGAAGAAATGGTATTGTTGGCCAAGTATGAAGAAAGATATTTTCGAGTTTGTATCGAGATGCTTAATTTTCCAACCAGTGAAGGCTGAACACCAAGTACCCTCGGGTCTACTTTAGCCTATTATGGTTCCCAAGTGGAAATGGGACCGTATTACGATGGACTTTGTAACAGTCCGGCTTAGACTCTAGTCGGAATAATGGTTTCGGGACCACAAATCCGAGTCATAAAAAAAATATTTTAATATTTTTTTCTGTGTCTGCAGTGTATGATTAAGCATGTGTGAAAGTTTCGTGAATTAATTTTGCTGTTTGTGTGCTTAATTTGAGAAAAGGGCTAAATTGTGTAAAATGTAAAAGTGGCATTCCATTTGTTAATGTGCTAAGTTGCTATGATTTAATTTATTATAAATCCTTAAAAGGTTATTATGCCACTATTAGGTAAGTGGACATTTATGTCCATGTTTTGTAAGATGTTACAATTAATTCATTAAAGGCATTAAGGTAATTTGTAAAATATATGTTAATTAATATAACAAAAAGCATGAAAATAGGCCATTATTCATCTTGTTGGCTAAATATAGCAAAGAAAGAAAAGAAGAAAAGTGTTCTTAGGTTTCGGCTACTATCAAGCTTAATTCAAGGTATGTTTTGTTTCGATTTTTGATAATTTCTACGTTTTTGTAATCGTTGCTTCGTGTTCTTCAAAACCCATGCTTAAATTTTGTGAATTGATGATGATTTTGAAATATGCCATTGATGAATTCATGAGCTTTGTGTTGTTTAGTGATGAAATATGAAATATATGTGTTAGATTAACATTTTTTGTCTTTGGATTTTTGGTGATTTTGAGTAATTTGGACTTAATTGAGAAAATAATATTTTAAAGGACTAAAATGTGAAATAAATGAAATATATGGACTTGTATGAGTGTGGGTAATATTCGGCCTATGCATGGTGTATGCAAATTTGGTGTATTTTGTGATTTTATGAAATAGGGACTAAAATGTCAAAATGTGAAAATATAAGGGCTGAATTGTAAATTGCCCTAAATATGTGTTTTTGGATTGAATTGAATGATTTGGTGAATAAATGGATTAAATTTTAATGTGTATAGATCAAGAACTGAGGAAAATGGATTTAGATTGAGGAAAGTCGATAATAGTTGAATAGCCGTTCGTTTCCGTTTACACGAATCCGAGGTAAGTCGATATACAAATAAATACATTAGAATTGATTTATTTATGCATATATGAAATTTCGATTGCGATGAATATGTTCGATATGATTCGTATATGAAATCTGAGGAAATATTGTAACACCCCTAACCCGTAACCGTCGCCGGATTAGGGTTAAAGGGGTATTACCGGACCAGACAGAAACATTCGCATTCATTTCATTACTCAACGAATCAAATCAAAGAGTCCTTTATTTAGGTCAACGAGACCTTCGACATGCTTAAGAATAGGGTCGGGACTAAACTGAACACATATGTAAATTCTCAGAAATTTAAAATTTTTTCTAAGTTACAGAGGTCACACGCCCGTGTGGGTAGGCTGTGTGCCTACCACGGCCTCAGACACGCCAGTGTGTCTAAGCCGTGTCCAAACAGGGCATACATACTGACTTGTCCACACGGCCATGGACACGCCCGTGTGCCTCACCCATGGTCGAGCCTGACTTGCACCACACGGCCAGTCACACGCCCGTGTGTCCAGCCCGTGGTCGAGCCTGACTTGCTATGAAATATAACCACGAGGGACACGGTCGAGCCACACGCCCGTGTGCTCAACCGTGTGGGCAAATATAGGCCATTTTCAAGGCCAAAATGCCACCCACACTTGGGTCATCCCTTCAAGCATCATTTCATAAACAATTGACAACTAAAAACATTTCAAATGATCAACATATCATCCCATACAATCTCATTACTAAACATGCTAACTTGTATGTAACACCCCAAACCCGGCCCAAACATTACGACCGAATTTGGTATGCTACGGAGGAAAAACCTTTGAAAATCCCTTGTTAAGTCGTTTTAAATTTTTATAAAAGATATTGTTTTGATTTAAAACAATTGAGGTGTTATGAAGAAAGCATTACTTATTGTCATTTAAAAATAAATATACTAAGTTAGGTTGTTACAGTTTCAAATGTACCCGATGGTACTTTAAAAACATTTTGCGTTTAATTTGAGAAAACATGTGCATCCGTTTTAACATCATCAAATAGTTTAAATAAAACATGCAGCAATAATAAAATAATCCTAGGAGGCCTTATTACAATTAAGCAACATAAACCCAACAGAAAAATAGATAAAATCCAAAATTCATTTATTAAAAATCTCCACTGCATGGCCACCTCGAGTCCATCCGGCTCCTCATCCGCGGTCTACGAATCACCTGAAAAATTAAAGGAGAAGGTGAGTCACCAAGACTCAATGTGTAACCCTTCCCCAATTTAATGGAATCACATACACAAATTATAACCAATTAACATGCATAAGTTTAAATGCACCCAACCTAACCATCCATACGCCTTTTTCTACCCCTTGTGGTACCAAACCCTTTGGTGGTGCCAAACCACCGGTGACGTATAGTCACAAATGTGATACCAAATCACTTTGGAGATACCAAATCTCGGTGTCAGAAGACACAATTGTGTTACCAAAACACTTTGGTGACCGAAGTCACAAATAAATGATGGGGCCAACCCATCGTGTGATACCAAATCACCGCGAGACAATCCCATATCTCAAAGTGGGGCCAACCCACGGTGGAATTAACCACGGGGACAAGTCGCTATGAGGTGCCAAACCTCGGAGGTACCAAACCTCTCGGTGACCGTAGTCACGATGTGTTAGCAAAACACGGTGTCCGTCGACACGAATATCACTTGCCCCCTCCTCTCATCAACCCATAACAATCATTTTTATATGCATGTACCACAAATCATGTTGATAGATTTATTTAACAACATCCAATCGATTTATCATAAGCCATAT
Organism: Gossypium sturtianum; assembly: GCA_025698515.1. NCBI lineage: Eukaryota > Viridiplantae > Streptophyta > Magnoliopsida > Malvales > Malvaceae > Gossypium > Gossypium sturtianum. The sequence continues at coordinate 64,106,418 of CM046946.1, read as the reverse complement.
ATCAAATAATACACATACCAAATGTGTCATGCTTCCCAAAAGCATCAAATAATAATCACATAGTAATAAGAACTTACCCAAATCCTTGTTAATACCATGAAGGTATTTCATCCATGTCTACACAAAAGCGTTAGGCATAACATAACACTTAGCATATTAAAAGTTATAAGATGTGTATGTATACACACCTTTCACCAACGCAAGAAATAACTCCCGAATCCGATTTACCACTAGATCCTTGTCCTACAATCGCCAACACTTAAAATATAAACAAAGGCCATTCGGCCATAACACTAAATCCAAAGAGTTATCGCTTCAAAATACCAATCTTACCTAAAAGCTTACCCAAGACGATCGATGAATATACGAGGCTTAGAAAGATTGTTTCCACGTCCAAGTAGAGCCTAAAATAAATCGATTCCTAAATGATTAGAACCTTGCAAACCAATGCCCATAGATTCGGCCTTAGTCCACAAGAAAATAACGTAGAGACAAGAAAAGAATTGAAGGAGAAACGACCAAGAACACTTACCCTTTTCCAAAATCAATTGAAGAAAAACTAAGAGAGTTTCCCCTTGAATATTGGCCAAATATAATACTAAAAAGAAGGATATGAGAGTTTTGGCTATGGTGAAATGAACAAGAAAATAGAAATCGAATGGTAATGGATGTTTAAACTATGAGTGAATGAAAAGAAATGGAGTTTGAGATGGTTAAAGATTCGGCCAAGAGAGAGGATGGGAGAAAATGTGGTTGAACAAAAGTCAAATGAAGAAAAGAGAGATGTGAGAGAGAGAGATTTGGCCAACACCTATATTGCCTAAAAGAAATGTGTACACAATGCCCAAAATCAAATGTTGTTTTGGTTTCAAAAGAGCAAATGAAAGAAAAGGGAAATGGTATGGTTTGGTTCAACAAAAGATGCTAAAATCAAAAGCAAAAGTGCACCAAAATGCACAATACACATTCGGCCAAAGAGAGTTTTTGGAGAGGAAAACAAAAATGCCAAAAGATGATCAAAGGAGAAATTGGCCAACTATTTCTTTCCCCAAGCTACCTATCAAAATTCGGTCACCCCACAGCCATACATGCCGTCCACATTCATCCACTAAAGGCTTAGGAACTTTCCAAAACATCCTCCATCCTTCATGCCTTTTGTCCCCTCATCATACCATAACTTCAAGATTCTTATCCCTACTATCAAGCTTTCCTTAATCATATATTCAACTTACCAAAAGAAATAGTCCAACCTATCATAAATAAGTTTGACCGTCCATCAAAGCAAGGATATAAAAATAAACCTTCAAATTGCTAAACATGCTACTCGAACCTCTAACCTCAAGCCAAACTCCATGCGCCATTACCAACTTGCCATGCACTCATCTTGTCACTTATTGCTACTTAAATTAACTTAAGTGCTAAGCTCATTTAATCCTCTTCTTTAAATAAGCCTTACTAAGAATTATTCTACTAAACCGAGCTTACTCAAGACTCCTAATTAAGCCTTATATCATCACGCATAATATCACGAAATTCAAATACAAGAAAAATAATTCAATCACAAATAACCCTATTTTGGGATGTTACAGTTCTACCCCCTTAAAAATAATTTCGACCTAAATTAATTACGATCGAAAAGATGGGGATATTCTTTGCCGCATCACCTCCTCGAGTTCCCACGTCGCTTCCTCCGTACCATGGTTTCGCCATAGCACTTTCACTAAAGGGTACCGACTTTCACGCAACACCTTGACATCACGATCTAAAATCCGAACTGGTTCCTCCTCGAATGATAAGTCGGAGTTAACCTCAATCTGCATTCGCACACGATGTGCGATGGATCGACCTATACCGTCTAAGCATCGACACATGGAAGACATCGTGAATCGACTCAACTCTGCTTTGGCGATTCGGTGATAAGCTACCGGTCCTACTCGCTTCAAACACGATTATACGGGCCGATGAACCTTGGACTTAATTTCCTTTTTGCCCAAAGCGCAACACCTTTTTCCAAGGCGACACCTTCGAGAAAGACTTTATCTCCTACCTCGAATTCCATTTCTTTGCGCTTGAGATCGGCGTAAGACTTACGCCTATCCGACGCTTCCTTGAGACGAGCCCGAATTACCTTAACTTTATCTTGATTTAGGCCACCAACTCGGACCAAAAACGGCGTTCACCCAATTCCGTCCAACACGTAGGAGTACGGCACTTCCGTCCATACTGATTGCTTCATATGGAGCCATTTGGATACTCGCTTGATAACTATTGTTATAAGCGAATTCCGCCAACGGTAGATACTCCTCCCAACTGCCACTGAAATCTAGAACGCAACCTCTCGAGCATATCTTCTAAGATCTCGAATCGGTCTCTCCGATTGTCCATCGGATTGCGGATGAAAAGGCATCTTTGAAGTCCAATCTCGTACCCAAAGCTTGATGCAACGCTCTCCAAAACCTCGATGTAAACCTCGGATCCCTATCCGAGATAATCGTCATCTTGGCACACCATGCAATCTCACTATCTCGGCTACATATAACTTAGCTAACCTCAGGCGAATAATCTACCCTTACGGTATGAAATGCGCTGATTTAGTCGAACGATCCACAATCACCCAAATCGAATTCTTCTTGCTAGGCGTAAGAGGTAAATCGCGACAAAGTCCATGGTGATCCTCTCCCACTTCCAGCGAGGAATCTTCACCGTTGAAGTAAACGGATGGCAACCGATGTTCAGCCTTGACTTGTTGACACGTCGGACACTTACCCACGAAACTCGCCATTACTTCCGTTTGGACACGGCCACCAAAATTGCTCTCTCAAATCCCGATACATCTTGCTACCTCGAGGATGCATAGCATATGGCTGCTATGTGCGTCCCGAAGAATCCTTTGTCTCAACTCCACATCCTTCTCGGCATACAAGCTCTTCCTTTAAAGCACAAAACTCCATCATCTGGACGGACTAAAATCCTCTAATCCACCATTACGGACTTGCAACCTCCGATCATTCAAACCATCATCCTCTAACCGCTTCTCCTTAATCGATCTAACCAAGTCGGCTTGACTTGCAATTACGCCAAAAGACTCCCATCATCGAGCGGACTAAGTCGAGCAAACATCGATCTTAAATCCGATACAACCTTACGACTCAACGCGTGCGCCACCACGTTAGCCTTACGAGGATGATACTCGATCGAGCGATCGTAGTCCTTCAACACTCAATCCATCTACGCCGCCTCAAATTCAAATCATACGAGTCAAGATATACTTAAGACTCTTGTGATCCGTATAAACTATCGACTTCTCTCCGTACAAATAGTGCCTCCATATCTTCAAAGCGAAGACTACAACCGCTAACTCCAAGTCATGAGTCGGATAATTAGCCTCATGTGGTCTCAATCGCCGAGATGCATAAGCCACTACCTTCCCTTCTTGCATCAAAGACGCATCCCAAACCAATATGTGATGATCGCAATAAACCGTGAATTCCTTGCTGCCTCAAAGTTGAATCAAAAACCGAGCTTGATCGAATCTTCTTCAATTTGTCGAAACTTTCTTGTTGCTTCTCGGTCCATACAAATGGAACTCCTTTCCTCAACAACTTGGTCATCGGTGCGGCAATCAAAGAAAATCCTTCCACAAATCTTCGGTAATACCCGCTTGGACCTAGAAAACTCCGAATTTTGACCCACGATTTAGGCGGCTTCCAATCTAACATCGCCTCAATCTTTCGAGGATCCACTCTAATCCCCTCTTTGAAACAACGTGACCAAGAAAGTCACCTCCTAAGCGAGTCGCACTTACTAAATTTCGCATCTGTTTGCTTTTTCCTCAGAATCGCAACACTACTTGCAAATGCGCATCATGCTCTTTTTTCGACTTGAATACACCAAAATATCATCTATAAAGACCACAACAAAGCTGATCCAAAAGCGTTGAAATACCCTATTCATCATGTCCATGAAAAGCTTTGGTGCATTAGTCAAACCAAACGGCATCACCGGGAACTCGTAGTGTCCATACAGAGTACGAAATGCCATCTTATGGATATCACCTCTTTCACCTTTGGTGATGATATCCGGACCTTAAATCAATCTTAGAAAACCGCGACCCGTTCGGTGATCAAACAAGTCATCTATCCTCGGCAAAGGATACTTGTTTTTAATCGTCGACTTATTCAATCTGGCGGTAGTCTATACACATCCGCATCGTACCATCCTTCTTCTTGACAAAAGTACCGGCGCTCCCCAAGGTGAAACACTTGGTCGAATGAAACCTCGATCCAACAACTCTTGTATCCGAGCCTTCAATTCCAACAATTCCTTCGGTGCCATCCTATACGGAGCTATAGACACCGGCGCCGTTCGGATAATAGATCTATACCGAATTCTACCTCACGATCCGGAGGCAACCGGAAGTTCTTCAGAAATACGTCAACAAATTCCTTTACAGTTTGAACATTCCTCACAGAAGACTCCTTAGCTTCCAAAGCACACACACATGAACTACGAACGCCTCACACCCTTCTCGACCATCTTTCATTGCTTTCAACGCAGATACCACGTTGGATAGATAATCTCTCCTATTACCTATCATGACCACTTCTTCACCTTCAACCGTCTTCAAAACCATGCGCTTAGCGGCACAATCTAAACTTGCTTGGTACTTGACCAACGGTCCATCCCAAGAATCGGATCGAACTCCTCAAGCGGCGGTTCCATCGGATCGGCTACAAATACTACCCTTGGAGTTCTAGGGGTATATCTCTATCTGACTTATCTACTTCTACTGAGTGACCTAAAGGACTAAATACGGTCATCCTCTTAGAAGCGGTCTCTAAAGAACTAAACTCATGGTCTCAACTATACTACTAGCAACGTAAGAGTGCGTCGAACCCACATCTATCAAGGCAGTATATGGAACACCAAAAATTAAAAACGTACCGGTTATGACGTCCGGTGCGTCTCCTTCCTCACGACGCCTCGCAGCATACACCAAACCAGGCGCCTAGCCTCCGTGTTGCCAATACCTCGCCGGTGCTCGCGACCTCCACTAGAGCCATAACCACCTCTACCATAACCACGACCTCTGCGGTCTTTGGTCCCTCCTTTCGGCCCAGGCACGACCTTGACCTTCGGGATCGATTCCTAGCTTGCTTACGCGGACAGTCCCTCACACGATGTTCTAGCGAACCACACTCGAAACATCCTTTCCCTCCGGTCCAACATTCTCCCCAATGGAACTTCCCACAATGATTACACTGGGTCGGTCTCACGATTAGCAATTTGTGGACCTTCCCGCTGATTTGACCCACTCTGCCTAAACCTTTCTCGAACATTACCACGACCCAAACGATCCAAAGCCTCTCTTGACTTGCTCCTATCATAACTTTGCCTCGCGGACTCCTTGATTCCTTGGCTGCCACTTTCGCCTTCTCCATCAAGACGGCAAACTCACGTTCTTCTTTGTGGAGCAATCAGCACCTTAACTCGTCTCTAAGTCCGTCTTCAAAGCGAACACAACGATCATGCTCCGATGCCACTATTCCCCGAGCATAACGACTCGGCCTTAGGAATTTCGCTTCATATTCGACCATGATTTACTTCCTTGTACTAACCCCTAAAAGCTTTCCTTTGAGCATCAATGTAGCTTGAGCCAACATACTTCTTCCGATAAGAATTCTTGAAATACTCCCAAGTGAGATCATTTGCCGTAGCACCATCTCGAACCGTGAGCCACCATCGATAGGACTCATCCTTAAGAAGCGACACCGCTCCTTTCGGTTTCTCCTCATTAGACAAATCTATCTCATCCATGATTCTTTCGGTCGATTCAGCCAATACTCTACGTATTGGGCGCTACACCGGACACACCTCGGAAAAATTCAGCTCCGTTAGCTCGAAGTCTCTCAGAACCGACTTCCGAGCTCCTCCACCTCCACCAATTCCGGCTACCCTTTCCGAACCCGTAGCATCGCAGTGACAGCGTCGTCACCGCCCGATCTGCTCTTCACTCCAAAGGTTGGGGTGGTGGTGGCGGTATCTCATTCTCGAGATCCTTGACCCGACCGAGCGGGTTCGTCACGGCCATCCTACCCCCTTCCGCGTCCACGGCGGCCACGTCCTCTAAAGCTCATTCTAACTATCGCGCTTTAAAATTTTTTTATGAATTAGTACATGTTTCACTTGATTATCCATGAAGAAATTTTATGAAAAGAGTTTAATAGAGATTCTTTCGATCAAACAAGGTTTTAAGTCTTCTATCCTGGTTTACAGAATATTACATCCATTCCCTATACCTTTCATACCTATGCACTCTTGGGCATTCTTGTCAGCTTTTCTAACCTTGGGGTATTTTCGTCATTTTTCCTAAAGGGTATTTTTGTAATAAACAGAAGAAATTTGAAAACTTTAACAAATCGAGATATTTTGAAATTTCTAAAATTGAGGAGTCTTTTCGAGAAATTCTCAATTTGAAGATATAGCAAAATTTTGGAAACCAGGGTATTTTGGTAATTTTGTCAATCGAGGGTAATTTTGTAAATTTCCAAAGTCAAGGTATTATTTTGAAATACAACATTTTTGAGTACTTTTGTAAAATAAAAATTTGATCAAAATTGGGGTAATATGGAAATTTTAGAGACCAAGGGTATTTTAAGTTTTTTTTTTTGCCACTAGGGGCATTTCGGTAATTTTGGTAAACCGAGAATATTTTGAAAATTTTAGAAGATAAATTTGTCCTACCATCTAAAAAATAATTTAATGATTTTAAAATCAAGTTTTCCTTAAAACATGGCTAATCCTTTCGGGTTTTATTTAGGATTTTGCCTATGACCGAGTCCTCTTGGTTAGGGTGAACCGAAGCTACGCACTGTAGGAATCCCGCGAAGAGGAGGTGAGTCACAAGGGCCTTAAGTACCAAGCTCTTCCGGATCCAATCCTAGACATGCGCACCAAGGTTACCACACCCTAACTCGGCGACTTGGTCACGGGTTGGTTTTAATTAGGCCATTAAAGTCTTATGTCTTTGTTTGGAGTAAACTAGTCCTAAAGTTTAAAATACTATCACTATCTACGTCCCATGCTTCCTACCCTTCTACAGAATATAATTCATACAAAAAGTCAGAGATACTTACTTGGGCAGGTTGGTGCCGGAGACTCGGTGCCATGCTTATTAAAAACCAAAATTTTTCAAAAAGGCCTACCAAAACATTTTTGGGTCTTGGGCCCCCACAGCCGAGCTTTGAACTGGGCTCTGATACCAATTTTGTAACACCCCAAACCCGGCCCAAACATTACGACCGAATTTGGTATGCTACGGAGGAAAAACCTTTGAAAATCCCTTGTTAAGTCGTTTTAAATTTTTATAAAAGATATTGTTTTGATTTAAAACAATTGAGGTGTTATGAAGAAAGCATTACTTATTGTCATTTAAAAATAAATATACTAAGTTAGGTTGTTACTGTTTCAAATGTACCCGATGGTACTTTAAAAACATTTTGCGTTTAATTTGAGAAAACATGTGCATCCGTTTTAACATCATCAAATAGTTTAAATAAAACATGCAGCAATAATAAAATAATCCTAGGAGGCCTTATTACAATTAAGCAACATAAACCCAATGAGAAAAATAGATAAAATCCAAAATTCATTTATTAAAAATCTCCTTTGCATGGCCACCTCGAGTCCATCAGGCTCCTCATCCATGGTCTACGAATCACTGAAAAATTAAAGGAGAAGGTGAGTCACCAAGACTCAATGTGTAACCCTTCCCCAATTTAATGGAATCACATACACAAATTATAACCAATTAACATGCATAAGTTTAAATGCACCCAACCTAACCATCCATACGCCTTTTCTACCCCTTGTGGTACCAAACCTTTGGTGGTGCCAAACCACCGGTGACGTATAGTCACAAATGTGATACCAAATCACTTTGGAGATACCAAATCTCGGTGTCCAGAAGACACAATTGTGTTACCAAAACACCTGGTGACCGAAGTCACAAATAAATGATGGGGCCAACCCATGCGTGTGATACCAAATCACCGCGAGACAATCCCATATCTCAAAGTGGGGCCAACCCACGGTGGAATTAACCACGAGGGACAAGTCGCTATGAGGTGCCAAACCTGCTGGAGGTACCAAACCTCTGGTGACCGTAGTCACGATGTGTTACCAAAACACTTTGGTGTCAAAGTCGACACGAATATCACTTTGCCCTCTCCTCTCATCAACCCATAACAATCATTTTTATATGCATGTACCACAAATCATGTTGATAGATTTATTTAACAACATCCAATCGATTTATCATAAGCCATATATCAAATAATACACATACCAAATGTGTCATGCTTCCCAAAAGCATCAAATAATAATCACATAGTAATAAGAACTTACCCAAATCCTTGTTAATACCATGAAGGTATTTCATCCATGTCTACACAAAACGTTAGGCATAACATAACACTTAGCATATTAAAAGTTATAAGATGTGTATGTATACACACCTTTCACCAACGCAAGAAATAACTCCCGAATCCGATTTACCACTAGATCCTTGTCCTACAATCGCCAACACTTAAAATATAAACAAAGGCCATTCGGCCATAACACTAAATCAAAGAGTTATCGCTTCAAAATACCAATCTTACCTAAAAGCTTACCCAAGACGATCGATGAATATACGAGGCTTAGAAAGATTGTTTCACGTCCGTAGAGCCTAAAATAAATCGATTCCTAAATGATTAGAACCTTGCAAACCAATGCCCATAGATTCGACCTTAGTCCACAAGAAAATAACGTAGAGACAAGAAAAGAATTGAAGGAGAAACGACCAAGAACACTTACCCTTTTCCAAAATCAATTGAAGAAAAACTAAGAGAGTTTCCCTTGAATATTCGGCCAAATATAATACTAAAAAGAAGGATATGAGAGTTTGGCTATGGTGAAATGAACAAGAAAATAGAAATCGAATGGTAATGGATGTTTAAACTATGAGTGAATGAAAAGAAATGGAGTTTGAGATGGTTAAAGATTCGGCCAAGAGAGAGGATGGGAGAAAATGTGGTTGAACAAAAGTCAAATGAAGAAAAGAGAGATGTGAGAGAGAGAGATTTGGCCAACACCTATATTGCCTAAAAGAAATGTGTACACAATGCCCAAAATCAAATGTTGTTTTGGTTTCAAAAGAGCAAATGAAAGAAAAGGGAAATGGTATGGTTTGGTTCAACAAAAGATGCTAAAATCAAAAGCAAAAGTGCACCAAAATGCACAATACACATTCGGCCAAAGAGAGTTTTTGGAGAGGGAAAACAAAAATGCCAAAAAGATGATCAAAGGAGAAATTGGCCAACTATTTCTTTCCCCCAAGCTACCTATCAAAATTCGGTCACCCCCTAGCCATACATGCCGTCCACATTCATCCACTAAAGGCTTAGGAACTTTCCAAAACATCCTCCATCCTTCATGCCTTTTGTCCCCTCATCATACCATAACTTCAAGATTCTTATCCCTACTATCAAGCTTTCCTTAATCATATATTCAACTTACCAAAAGAAATAGTCCAACCTATCATAAATAAGTTTGACCGTCCATCAAAGCAAGGATATAAAAAATAAACCTTCAAATTGCTAAACATGCTACTCGAACCTCTAACCTCAAGCCAAACTCCATGCGCCATTACCAACTTGCCATGCACTCATCTTGTCACTTATTGCTACTTAAATTAACTTAAGTGCTAAGCTCATTTAATCCTCTTCTTTAAATAAGCCTTACTAAGAATTATTCTACTAAACCGAGCTTACTCAAGACTCCTAATTAAGCCTTATATCATCACGCATAATATCACAGAAATTCAAATACAAGAAAAATAATTCAATCACAAATAACCCCTATTTTGGGATGTTACATTGTATATCAATTTGCAGAACTAAATCACATGTAAAACCAAGCATAATTCATCCACATCTTACCATTCATATAACCATTTCATTGTTCAAACACATATACTCATATTGCATCAGCATGCTTACCATTACCTTGACCATTCCACAACCGTGGAATCATACCAAAGCCAAACATCATATAGCATGACTCTTCATTCATTACACAACCACTAAACTAGCCATATCACATGGCTATATACACATGTCTCAAACATACTCCAAAATAACTAGCCTATACATGCCATATTTAGCTATATACATTAAAAAGTACCAAAGTAGCATTTGATAGTGTGGTGATGATCCTCGACGATCCCCGAGCCCTCAGTAGCTTTGACGATCTATAAAACAGAGCAAACACACACAAAGTAAGCTTTTCAAAAGCTTAGTAAGCCATATACAAATAAACTTAACATAATTCACATTATCATGTCAATACATGAATCATTAACATATCACAATGGTAAATTTATAGTTCTTCATTGGCTCAATATTTAGCCATTCCTTTCCAACCATCATATCTCCATCTATCTCATTTACTCATGTCATATTCATTCATATATCACATTTTAGCTCATTGTATCTATATGTATATGTTTTCACATTTCATACCTATTCAAGGCATATACATCAAACGTACCTGAAGCCGATATACAACCCACATAGTCATTCATTTCTCAGACTTGCCCGTTGAACCATTCAGAACTAAATAGGATACTCAGAATGTTCAGAATAGTCATACAATGCCAATGTCCCAGACGAGGTCTTACATGTACTCAGATATCGATGCCATTATCCCAGACAGGGTCTTACACGAACCAATACGATGCCAATGTCCCAGACATGGTCTTACACGTAGATCTCATATCGGTGCCAATGTTCCAGACGTGGTCTGACACAAAATCTCGAATCAATGCCAACGTTCCAGATGTGGTCTTACATGATATCTCATTTCGGAACCTATGTCATGACATACGTTATCATATCTATTCCTATGTTCATACGGGACTTCTCAGACCTTGATAGCTTGTCGACATATCCTAGAATTTCATATACACTCCATTTTTGAGCATTTACCATAAAATATATCTCATTGATACATAAATAATTCAATTCAAATACGTTTATTGGTATATCAACTTACCTCGTACGGAAGGAATGGAGATAAATGGCTATTCAATAACTTTCGATTTCCCGCAAGTTAAGTCTGTTTTCTTCGGTTCTTGATCTATACATATTCAAATTTAACTCATTTATTCACTAATTTATTCAATTCAATCCATAAACACATATTTAGGGCAATTTACAAATTAGCCCTCACATTTTCACATTTTAACATTTTAGTCCCTATTTCACAAAATCATAAAATACACCAAATTTGCTTATACCCATGCTTGGCCGATTATACCCCATGATCATATCAATCCATACATTTCATTTATTTCACAATTTAGTCCCTCAAAATATTATTTTCTCAATTAAGTACAATTTACTCAAATTCATCAAAACTCCAAAGACAAAACTTGTTAATCAAACACATGTCTTTCATTTTTCACCATCAAACATCACAAAACTCATGTGTTCATCAATGACACATTTCAAAATATTCATCAATTCACAAAATTAAGACATGGGTTTTGAAGCACACAAAGCAACGACACAAAAACGTAGAAATTATCAAAAACCGAACAAAACTCTTACCTTAATTTGCTTGAGCAAGGGCCGAACATTCAAAGGTTTTAACCTATTTTTATTTTCTTCTTTTTCAGTGGAAGAACATATAAAAGAGCACTATTTTTAAACTTTGTTCTTATTATTATAAATTATAATATATTAATACTAATTTTAACTTATAAAAAGTAACATATAAAACCTTATATAAACACTTAAATGCCGTCCACTCACTTGTATGGGCTAATTAAAACATAAGGCCTCATATAAAAGAAGACACATCAATTAGGCCACCCAATTAAATAGAAGGCTACTTTTGCAATTTATGCGATTTAGTCCTTTTATCAAATTAAGCCCATAAACAGCAAAATTAATCCACGAAACTTTAGCACATGCTTAATCACATATAATAGGCACGGAAAATAATGTTAAAATATTTTTCTAACTTGGATTTGTGGTCCCGAAACCACTGTTTCAACTAGGGTCTAAACCGGACTGTTACAAATATCGACAATGTATCAATGTCCGAGAAGTCCCGTACGAACCTAGGAATAGATAGGATTATATATGTCATGATATAGGTTTTTGATATGTGATATCGTGTAAGACCATGTCTGGGACGTTGGCATCGATTTGAGATTTACGTGTAAGACCATGTCTGGGACATTGGCATCGTATTTGATTCGTGTAAGACCCTGTCTGGGACAGTGGTATCGATATTTGGTTACATGTAAGACCACGTCTGGGACGTTGGCATTGTACGATTATTCTGAGTATTTCGAGCATCCTATTTGATTCTGAACGGTTTAACGGGCAAGTCTGATAAATGAATGACTATGTGAATTGTATATTCGTTTCAGGTATGTTTGATGTGTATGCTTTTAATAGGCATGAAGGGTGAGTAAATACGTACATAGATGCAATGAATAAAGTGTGATATATGTATGTTTGACATATAAGCAAAAGAGATGCCTAAGGTATGATATGTTGGTAAGCAATGGCAAACCAATTGAGCCAAAGAGAAATCCATGTGCTTGAAATGAAAATATTAATGTATTTGAATTGCTATGCTTATAAATGATTATATGTTAAGTTTATTTGTATATGGATTACTAAGCTTTTGGAAAGCTTACTTTGTGTGTGTTTGCTTTGTTTTATAGATCGTTAAAGCTACAGAAGGCTCGGGGATCGTCGAGGATTATCATCACACTACTCAAATCATATTTTTGCACCTTTTGAATATGTATATATTAAGTATGGCATGTATAGTCTAGTCGATATGGTTATTTTTTGAAAGGGTGTATAGTTAGCCATGTGATATGGCTAGATAATGACATTATATGCATGAGTAATCAAGCCATATGATGCTTAATTTGATATGGTTTGTTAGCTAATGAAATGGTCAAAGTATTGGTAAGCTTATTGATGCAAAGTTGGTCTATCATTGATGATAAGATGTCTATTATTGTGGTAAGTTGTGGATGAATCATGCTTGGATTTACTTGTGATTTAGTTGGGCTAATTGGCATATAAAATGTTGTGATGAAATGTTCTTGAATGATGTAAAATAGATGGTCAATTTGGTATCTTTTTGGTTGCCATAAGTGTTGGATTGAAGCTTGTATGTGCTTGTAGGGATGACCCAATATGTGGGTGGCATTTTGGTCTTGAAAATGGGCTATAATTGCCCACACGATTGAGCACACGGGCGTGTGGCTCGACCGTGTCCCTCGTGGTTGTATTTCAAAACAAGTCAAACTCAACCACGGGCTAGACGCACGGGCGTGTGACTGGTCGTGTGGTGCAAGTCAGTAGTGACCACGGGTGAGGCACACGGCCGTGTGTACAAGTCAGTATTTATGCCTTGTTTTGACACAGCATAGGTACATGGGCGTGTCTGAGGCCGTGGGAGGCACACGGCCTGCCCACACGGGCGTGTGACCTCTGTAACTTAGAAAATTTTTAAATTTCTAAATTTTTTTTGTATGTGTTCGGTTTAGTCCCGACCCTTTTTTAAAGCATGCTTAAGGTCTCGTAAACCTATTTAAGGGACACTTTGATTTGATTAGTTGAACATTATTATGAAATGTCTGAAAAAGGTTCCGTTTCATTCGGTAACGCCTTTAGCCCTAGACCGGCGATGGTTACGGGTTAGGAGTGTTACATTTGATTGGTATCAGAGCTATGGTTTAGTCGATTCTCGGACTAACGTAGCGTGTAAGAGTCTAGCTATACATGCCATATATTCGAACTGTGATAGTGTGATGAATACTAACGTGTAAAATGTGTTCTTCGTATAGTAATGGATCCCAAAAGATCCGTAGCTGACGATGTTGAAAGTAATGCGCCTGCTCCTGCTGAAGGGACAGCGCCATCTGATTCGAGACCGGCTACTAGCGGTCAAGAGGGAGAGCCTAAACAAGCCTTCTTCCAAATGATGAACGAGTGGTTCACTCAGTATATAAGAACTAACCCGGCTGTTTCAAAATCTCTGCCCCCACCTAATCCTCTTCAGACTTCTACTATACCTCCGGTTATGAACTTGAATCTGTTGAATAAACCTCCGGTTGACAAAATTCATAAGTATGGGGCCGAAGAGTTAAGGGCCACTAGTGATGACGATGCCGAGAAAGCTGAGTTTTGGCTTGAGAACACAATTCGAGTATTTGATGAAATGTCATTGACTCCTGATGAATGCATAAAGTGTGTTGTTTCTTTGCTACAAGACGCAGCTTATGTGAAAAAGGGTTATGAAGCTTATTTTTCCTATGTAATTGATTCGAAAGTAACTGAAAAGAAAGTTGAATAAGTGTCAGTGGTTTGCGAATTCCCTGATGTGTTTCCTGAAGAGTTACCAGGATTACCTCTGATACGTGAGGTTGAATTTGTTATTGATCTATTGCCGGGAACGACTCCTATTTCAATAGCTCCATATAGAATGGCACCGACAGAATTGAAAGAGTTGAAGTCACAGTTGCAAGAATTGACTGATAGAGGATTTGCAAGACCGAGTTTCTCATCTTGGGGTGCTCCTGTTCTGTTTGTGAAAAAGAAAGATGGCACGATGAGAATGTGCATTGATTACCGTCAGTTGAACAAAGTGACTATAAAGAATAAATATCCTCTGCCCAGAATTGATGATTTATTTGATCAGTTTAAAGGAGCCACTGTGTTTTAAAAGATAGATCTGAGATTGGGATATTATCAGTTGCGAGTAAAAGATTCAAATATTTTGAAAACTGCTTTCAGAACGAGGTACAGGAATTATGAGTTTTTAGTTATGCCGTTCGGACTAACGAATGCTCCTGCTGTTTTTATGGATCTAATGAACAGAATTTTCAGACCGTATTTAGATCAATTTGTTTTTTTTTCATTGACGACATTTTGATTTATTCGCGTGATGAAACCGAGCTTGCTGAACATCTGAGAATTGTATTGCAAACTCTGGGAGATAAGCAATTGTATGCAAAGTTTAGTAAATGCAAATTCTGGTTGTGTAAAGTTCGTTTCCTGGGACATATTGTGTCAGCATTTGGTATACGGGTTGATCCGAGTAAAATTTTAGCTATTTTGGAGTGGAAGCCTCCGAGAAATGTGTCTAAAGTCCGTCGTTTTTTGGGACTTGCTGGTTATTATCGAAGATTTGTAAAAGGCTTTTCGATGATTGCTACTCCATTGACTAGACTGCTTTAAAAAGATGTGAAATTTGAATGGTTAGATAAATGTCTGAAAAGTTTTGATCAGTTAAAAACTTTCTTGACTGAAGCTCTAGTTTTGGTACAACCAGAATCTGGTAAAGAATTCATGATTTATAGTGATGCTTCGTTAAATGGTCTGGGATGTGTTTTGATGCAGGAAGGCAAAGTCATAGCTTATGCTTCGAGACAATTAAAGCCGCATGAAAAGAATTATCCGACACACGATCTAGAATTGGCAGCTATTGTATTTGCATTGAAGATATGCGCCACTATCTGTTCGGTGAGAAATGTCATATTTATTCTGATCAAAAAGTTTGAAATATTTGATGACTCAGAAAGATCTGAATTTATGACAGAGAAGATGGTTAGAGCTGTTGAAAGATTATGAACTTGTGATAGATTATCATCCGGGTAAGGCAAATGTTGCTGCTGATGCTTTGAGTCGGAAATCACTATTTGCATTATGTGTTATGAATGCTCCTTTAGACTTGTCTGATGATGGTTTAGTTTTAGCTGAATTGAAAGTGAAACCATTATTCTTACAGCAAGTATGTGATGCTCAGAAAGTTGACAATGAAATGTTAGCAAAACAAGCTCAGTGTGATTCGAACTCTGATTCTGGATTTCGAGTTGATGTTGATGATTGCTTGAGATTTCGAGATCGATTATGTGTTCCGAAAAATCGAGTTGATTGATTGATCTTGAATGAAGCCCATAACAGTCGCCTATCTGTTCACCCGGGAAGTACAAAGATGCACCATGATTTGAAGCAACACTAATGGTGGTGCGGTATGAAAAGAGATATCTACGATTTTGTGTCGAAATGTTTAGTTTGTCGACAAGTTAAAGTGAATATCGAGTTCCATCAGTTTTGTTACAAGCGATTACGATTCAGAGTGGAAATGGGATAGAGTGGCGATGGATTTTGTATCCTGGATTGCCTTTGACTCAGAAAGAAAGATGCAATTCGGGTCGTAGTTGACAGATTAACGAAATCAGCCCATTTTATTTCAGTACAATATGATTACTCACTTGATAAGTTAGCTGAACTTTACATTTCTGATATTGTGAGATTTCATGGAGTGCCACTGTCTATTGTGTGCGATAGAGATCCGAGATTCACATCACGATTACGGAAGAAATTGTAAGGCGCTCTAGGTGCGAAATTGCATTTGATCTGACTTTTCACCCACGGTGATCGATGGTCATCAGGTGATTATTCGGATACTCGAGGATATGTTGAGATGTTGTATTCTTGAGTTTAATGGTACGTGGGAACAATATTTGCCATTGATTGAATTTGCGTATAATAATATCTTTCTGTCGAGTATCAAAATGGCACCTTATGAAGCTTTGTATGGACGTAAATTTTGGACACCTATGTATTGGACTGAGCTCAGTGAAAATAAGATACACGGGGTTGATTTGATAAAAGACACTGAACAGAAAGTGAAGGTGATCCGAAATAGTCTGAAAGCAGCGTCTGATCGTCAGAAATCTTATGCAGATTTGAAACAAAAAGATATTGAATTTGATATCGATGATAAAGTGTTTTTGAAAGTATCTCAGTGGAAGAAAGTACTCAGATTTGAACAAAAAGGCAAATTGAGTCCAAGGTTCATCGGGTCGTATGAATTATCGAGCGTATCAGACCTGTAGCATATAGATTGTTATTGCCACCTGATTTAGAAAAGATTCATAATGTATTTCACGTGTTAATGCTTCATCGATACAGATCCGATCCATCACATGTGATTACTCCGTCAGAGATTGAAATCCAATCCGATATGACTTATGAAGAAGAACAGATTCGTGTCTTGGCTCGTGAGATTAAAGAATGGAGAAATAAGAAAATTCTGTTAGTTAAAGTACTGTGGCATAGACATGAAGTGGAAGAGGTTATGTGGGAGCCTGAAGATGCAGTGAGACAACAATATCCGAATCTGTTTAACGGTAAGATTTTTGGGGACGAAAATTCCTAAGGGGGGAGAATTGTAACAGTCCGATTTAGACTCTAGTTGAAATAGTGGTTTCGGGACAACATATCCGAGTCATAAAAAAATATTTTAATATTATTTTCTGTGTCTGCAGTGTATGATTAAGCATGTGTGAAAGTTTCGTGAATTAATTTTGTTGTTTGTGTGCTTAATTTGAGAAAAGGGCTAAATTGTGTAAAATGTAAAAGTGGCATCCCATTTGTTAATGTGCTAAGTTTCTATGATTTAATTTATTATAAGTCCTTAAAAGGTTATTATGCCACTATTAGGTAAGTGGACATTTATGTCCATGTTTTATAAGATGTTATAATTAATTCATTAAAGGCATTAAGGTAATTAGTAAAATATATGTTAATTAATATAACAAAAAGCATGAAAATAGGCCATTATTCATCTTGTTGGCCGAATATATCAAATAAAGAAAAGAAGAAAAGTGTTCTTAGGTTTCGGCTACTATCAAGCTTAATACAAGGTATGTTTTGTTTCGATTTTTGATAATTTCTACGTTTTTATAATCATTGCTTCGTGTTCTTCAAAACCCATGCTTAAATTTTGTGAATTGATGATGATTTTGAAATATGCCATTGATGAATTCATGAGCTTTGTGGTGTTTAGTGATGAAATATGAAATATATGTGTTAGATTAACATGTTTTGTCTTTTGATTTTTGGTGATTTTGAGTAATTTGGACTTAATTGAGAAAATAATATTTTGAAGGACTAAAATGTGAAATAAATGAAATATATGGACTTGTATGAGTATGGGTAATATTGGGCCTAAGCATGGTGTATGAAAATTTGGTGTATTTTGTGATTTTATGAAATAGGGACTAAAATGTCAAAATGTGAAAATATCAGGGCTAAATTATAAATTGCCCTAAATATGTGTTTTTGGATTGAATTGAATGATTTGGTGAATAAATGGATTAAATTTGAATGTGTATAGATCAAGAATCGAAGAAAACAGATTTAGATCGAGGAAAGTCGAAAATAGTTGAATAGCCGTTCGTTTCTGTTTACACGAATCTGAGGTAAGTCGATATAAAAATAAATACATTAGAATTGATTTATTTATGCATCTATGGAATTTCGATTGCGATGAATATGTTCGAGATGATTCGTATATGAAACCTGAGGAAATATCGACAATGTATCAATGTCTGAGAAGTCCCGTACGAACCTAGGAATTGATAGGATTATAAATGTCATGACATAGGTTTCCGATATGTGATATCGTGTAAGACCACGTCTGGGATGTTGGCATCGATTTGAGATTTACGTGTAATACCATGTCTGGGACATTGGCATCGTATTTGATTCGTGTAAGACCACATGCGGGACGATGGCATCGATATTTGGTTACATGTAAGACCACGTGCGGGGCGTTGGCATTGTACGATTATTCTGAGTATTCTGAGCATCCTATTTGATTTCGAACGGTTCAACGGGCAAGTCTGAGAAATGAATGACTATGTGAATTGTTTATTCGTTTCAGGTATGTTTGATGTATATGCTTTGAATAGGCATGAAAGGTGAGTAAATACGTACATAGATTCAATGAATAAAGTGTGATATATGTATGTTTGACATATAAGCAAAAGAGATGCTTGAGGTATGATATGTTGGTAAGTAATGGCAAACCAATTGAGCCAAAGAGAAATCTATGTGTTTGAAATGAAAATATTAATGTATTTGAATTGCTATGCTTATAAATGATTATATGTTAAGTTTATTTGTATATGGCTTACTAAGCTTTTGGAAAGCTTACTTTGTGTGTGTTTGCTTTGTTTTATAGATCGTTAAAGCTACGGAAGGCTCGGGGATCGTCGAGGATTGTCATCACACTACTCAAATCATATTTTTGTACCTTTTGAATATGTATATATTAAGTATGGCATGTATAGTCTAGTCGATATGGTTATGTTTTGAAAGGGTGTATAGTTAGCCATGTGATATGGCTAGATAATGACATTATATGAATGAGTAATCAAGCCATATGACGCTTAATTTGATATGGTTTTAGCTAATGAAATGGTCAAAGTATTGGTAAGCTTATTGATGCAAAGTTGGTCTATCATTGATGATAAGATGTCTATTATTGTGGTAAGTTGTGGATTAATCATGCTTGGATGTACTTGTGATTTAGTTGGGCTAATTGGCATATAAAATGTTGTGATGAAATTTTCTTGAATGATGTAAAATAGATGGTCAATTTGGTATCTTTTTGGTTGCCATAAGTGTTGGATTGAAGCTTGTATGTGCTTGTAGGGATGACCCAATGTGTGGGTGGCATTTTGGCCTTGAAAATGGGCTATAATTGCCCACACGATTGAGCACACGGGCGTGTGGCTCGACCGTGTCCCTCGTGGTTGTATTTCAAAACAAGTCAGACTCAACCACGCGCTAGACACACGGGCGTGTGACTGGCCTTGTGGTGCAAGTCAGTAGCGACCATGGGTGAGGCACACAGACGTGTCCACGACCGTGTGGACAAGTTAGCATGTATGCCCTGTTTTGACGCGGCTTAGGCACATGGGTGTGTCTGAGGTCGTGGGAGGCACACGGCCTACCCACACGAGCGTGTGACCTTTGTAACTTAGAAAATTTTTAAATTTCTAAAAATTTTTCTTATGTGTTCGATTTAGTCCCGACCCTTTTTTAAAGCATGCTTAAGGTCTCGTAGACCTATTTATGGGACACTTTGATTTTATTAGTTGAACATTATTATGAAATGTCTGAAAAAGGTTCTATTTCATTCGGTAACGCCTTTAACACTAGACCGACGATGGTTACGTGTTAGGGGTGTTACAGACTTTGTGACGGGTTTGCCGTTGACACCGAGCAAGAAGGATGCCGTATGGGTTGTGGTAGATAGACTTTCGAAGTCGGCCCACTTCATATCGGTACGTGTTGATTATTCGCTTGATAAGTTGGCAGACTTGTATGTATCTGAGATTGTAAGGCTTCATGGAGTGCCTTTGTCGATTATATCGGACAGAGATCCGAGATTCACATCCCAATTTTTGAAAAAGTTACAAGATGCTTTGGGCACAACGTTGAGTTTTAGTACGGATTTTCACCCCCAAACCGACGGACAGTCGAAGATATTAATACACATACTTGAAGATATGCCCTGGTGTTGTGTTCTGGAGTTTTAGGGCAGCTGGGAAAAGTACCTATCGTTGGTAGAGTTTGCCTATAATAACAGTTTTCAGTCGAGTTTGAAAATGGCGCCTTATGAGGCTTTATATGGGCGTAAGTGACGAACGCCTTTGTATTGGACTGAACTTAAGGAAAATCAGATTCACGAGGTCGATCTGGTTAGAGAAATCGAAGAAAAGGTAAAGATAATCAGTGATTGTTTAAAAGCTGCTCCTGATAGACAAAAATCCTACTCGGACTTGAAACGGAAAGAGATCGAATTTCAATTTGGTGATAAGGTATTCTTAAAAGTGTCACCATGGAAGAAAGTTCTCAGATTTGGCCGGAAAGGCAAATTGAGTCCGCGTTTTATCGGACCGTATGAGATCACCAAGAGGATAGGGCCCGTAGCCTATCGATTGGCTTTGCCATCTGAGTTGGAAAAGATACATGATGTGTTCCATGTATCTATGTTGCGACGTTACTGATCAGATCCTTCACATGTGATTACATCGACAGAGGTTGAAATTCAACCAGACATGGCATATGGCGAATAACCGGTTAAGATTCTAGCACGGGAAGTTAAACAGTTAAGGAATAAAAGTATAGCTCTCGTGAAAGTATTATGGCAAAGAAATGGGGTAGAAGAGGCTACATGGGAAACCGAGGAGGCTATGAGAAACCAGTACCCAAACCTTTTTACCGGTAAGATTTTTGGGGACAAAAATCCTTAAGGGGGAGAATTGTAGCAGCCCGATTTAGGGCCTAGTCAGAATAGTGGTTGCGAAACCACAAATCCGAAGTAGAAATATGTGCTTTATGATTTTTATGAGGCTTATAATATGTTTTCTTGATTATGTGAAAACTTCATGAGGAAATTTTATTCATTAGTGGTCAATTTGTCCATTAGGACTAAATTGCAAAGATTAGAAAGTATGATATTCTAGAAGATTCATGTATGAAATAGAATTATAAAAATTATTAGAGGTCCTTACTTAGCAATTAAACCATTATTTTTTATGATGGACAAAAATGGGCATGGGAAGGAAAAATCTTAAGAAAGAGCTTTAAGAACATTTTTTTTCATTTGGTAAATAAAAGATTAAAAAGGGAAAAAGAAGTCAAAATAGTGTCCATCTTCTTCTCCCATGGCCGAAAATCACTAAGGAGCCATAGCTAGGGTTTCTTCAACATCCAAGCTTGATAGTAAGTGCATCCTAGCCCCGTTTTTAATGTCCTTCGTATTTTTGAGATCCCCGTAGCTCGATTTAGCTATTTCTAGCTATATTTTGAGCTAGGGTTTATGTTCAAAAATTTACCCATGTATGACATGCATGTATTTTGATGATTTATGGAAGAATATGAAAGTTCGATGTATGATAAAAATCTTTTCCTAAGTGATTTTCATGAGAAATTCATAAAAAGGACTAAATTGTAAAGTTATGAAAATGGTCATACATGAGTGAAATAGTGGAAATTAAGGGTTGTTGTAGTTGAGAAAAAGATTGGACTGGGCTGAAAATACAAGAAAGTTGAATAAAAATCAATTTTACAAGCCTAGGGGAAAAAGTGTAATTATGTGAAAGTTTAGGGGCAAAATCATAATTTTGCCAAAGTCTGATTCATGAGTCAATTTAGTCAATGTGAGTATTAAACAAGTGAAATTGTTATTGTAGATTAAGAAACACAAAGCCCGAACAGAAACCGAGGCAAGAATAAGGTGTTGGACTATATTAAACATCTACACACATTTCGAGTACCGAGGTAAGTTTGTGTGGATTTATAGCTACGTGATGTTATTAAGTTTTTAATTGCTTCATTCTATGAGATGTGTATATTAATTCCATGAAGTTGATTAATGATGCTTCAATGAGATTGTAATGAATCATGTTGAGTTGAAGTCCCGGTTGAAGATTCGAAATAACGAGGATAACTATGTCACGACATGAGATAAGGAAAGTCCCGTATAAGACCATGTCTAGGACATGGCATCGGCACCGAATAAGGAAGGTCCCGTATAAGACCATGTCTGGGACATGGCATCGGCACCGAATGTAGGTCACGTATAAGACCATGTCTGGGACATGGCATCGGTACCGAATTTAGGTTCCGTATAAGACCATGTTTGGGACATGGGATCAGCACTGAATAAGGAAGGTCCCGTATAAGACCATGTCTGGGACATGGTATCAACACCGAATAAGGAAGGTCCCGTGTAAGACCATGTCTGGGACATGGCCTCGGTACCAAAGGAAGATCTCGTGTAAGACCGTATCTGGGATATAGCATCGACATCTATGTACGATCTCGTATAAGACCATGTCTGGGACATGGCATCGATATCGAGTTAAGAGATCCCGTGTAAGACCATATCTGGGATATGGCATCGGCATCAAGAGGTGATCCCATGTAAGACCATATCTGGGATATGGCATTGGCATCGTAATACATGTATGATGAGATCGAGTATCCTCTGATATTCCGAGTAGTTCAACGGGCAAAAGAGCTAAGTATGCAAAGATGGCAAGAGCTAAGTTATACATAGATGACAAAGAGTTACATTTATGTTAAGGACGATGAAGAAATAAGTTTATGTTTATGATAGCTTTAATTTTAAATTATGTGATGAAGTGATATAGGTACCATGAGTAAAATACGAGTTATGAAACCGTAATGTTATATGTGATGGGTAAGCGTAAGTATGAGTAAGTATGTCAAAGTACTTGAGAACTTGTGCTATTATTTTCCTATGAGATGAATGAATTTTACCATGAGTATTTATGTTTCTATTTTAATTCATGCAAACTTACTAAGCTATATGCTTACCCCTCTCTTTTCCCTTTTCCTTGTAGTATCGCCAAGCTAGCTCGGGGATCGTAGGACGTCAGAGCTCGGATCACACTATCAACTATTCTTTTGGTATAGTAAAGTTGATTCACTTTGAGTATGGCATGTATAGGAACTTGGTCATTTTTTGCTATGTCATATTTGAAAGCCAAAGTGTTGGCTATTAATGTTATACACTTATTTTGTAAATGGCCATTGGATATTGGCCAATATTTGTCAAGCATCATATTTTAAATGATGATGAGTTTCATGAAGTAAAAGTTCATGCAATTGATGGATTAAAATGTGAGATGTATGAATGATGATTAGGGATTCTTCCTAGTGTATTATTTCCATGCTATATGTTGCTTGAGTTTGCATATATGTGTTTATGTTTCAGGGTGGCAATTGGCTTGGTAAATAGCCTTCTAATTGTCCACACGGGTAGACACACGGGTGTGTGTCTCGGTCGTGTGTGACACACGATCAACCCCATGGGTGTGTTGATAGGCCGTGTGTCCCCTGCATCAAAATTACGAGAATTTGATTCGCCACACGGGCGAGCACACGGGCGTGTGCCTAGGCCGTGTGCTATTAAGGGTTTGCTGACGTCATAAATAGAATACCCAGGTTTTCGCACACGGGTGAGGACACGGGCCACAGACACGGGCGTGTGTCCAGCCGTGTGAAAACTCCTGTAGGTTTGAAATGAAAAATAAATTCCACACGGGTTGGGAACATTGGCGTGTGTGACCACACGGCCTGCCCACACGGGCGTGTGGCCCTGTTTTAGGTAAAAAAATTCTAAGTGCACAAAAGTTTCTGGTTAATTTCGAAACCTTCCATATGTATATTAAAGGCCTCGTAGGCCCATAATAAGGATGTTATGTTATGAATGGGAAGTTTTAAGTTAAAACGAAATTTTACAGCCCAATGTTGTGTGTTTAAGCAAGTAAAGTACGATAATGCCTCGTATCTGGTTCCAGCGTGGAATACGGGTAAGGGGTGTTACATTATGGATTGGCTGCCTATTGAGTTACAAAATTTTGCAAAATATTCTTGTGCAGGTATATAAATTTAGGGTGGCAAAATCATTTTGCAAATAGCCTATTTTTGTCCACACGAACAGAGACACGGGCGTGTGTCTCAGCCGTGTGTGACTGTAACACCCCTAACCCGTAGCCGTAGCCGGACTAAGGTTAAGAGGCATTACCGGTCATATCGGAACATATTACTCTCACTACAAAATATCAATCATACAACATCATTTCATAATGATTCATACACATATAGCCCCTTTAGAAAGTCTACGAGACCTTAAACATGCTTTAGAGAGGGTTCGGGACCAAACCGACCTCATACGGAAATTTTGCGGAACTTAGAAAATTTTTCTTTTTAAACAGGGAACACGCCTATGTGGCTAGGCCATGTGCCTCACACGGTCGTGCCTTGGATCATGTCTCAGCCCGTGTGCAAAACTGACTTGAATCACACGGCCTGTCACATGCCCGTGTGCAAAACTGACTTGATTCACACGTCTTGTCACACACTCGTGTATCTGGCCCATGTGCAAGTCTTGCTTGCTTCGAATTAGATCAATGAAGGACACTGTCGAAACACACGCCCGTGTGCTCAACCGTGTGGGCAATTATAGGACATTTGCAAGGCTAAATTGCCACCCATTTTGAGTCATACCTACAAGCATCCAACAAGCATCAATTCATGCCCCAAAAGCAGCCAAAACATACCAAATTATGCACAATTTGACCCATAACAACATCATTCATTTCTATATGAAAAAATCCAGCTCAATCATACCAATTTCAAATACCAACCTCACATCAAAGACATGTGAATCATACATCATATAAATCCATTACAATTCATAGCATTTCTCATCATATCAATTTCCCAAATCCACCATGAAAATTACCAAAATTGACCATTTCTTTTGGCCATTCATGAGCACATCAAAACATACCAAATTTTGCATCACATAGCATGCACTAAATTCACTTCATAATCACATTCATTATCAAGCCATATCACATGGCTATATTTACACATTTCAAAACATAATCAAATTTCTCTAGCCTATACATGCCATTCTTTAATATGTACATTTTCAAAAGGTACCAAAATATAGTTTGATAGTGTGATGATGATCCTCGACGATTCCCGAACTCCTAGTAGCTTCGATAATCTATAAAACAATGCAAACACACAAAAAGTAAGCTTTCAAAAGCTTAATAAGCCATATACAAATAAACTTATCACATAAACAATTATAAACTATTTCATTCATATGAACTATGGCATAACACAATAGCAAATTCATATTTCTCATCTAACTCAATTGATCATAACCATCTGCTTATAAACATATCACATTTTCATGTACCTCACATATCAAATGATCATATTCATACTTATCTTCCATTGCCAAATTTCATATACATACATACATACCGGAATTCAGATGCACATTCGTATACTCATTCATTTCTCAGAATGCCCGTTGAACTGTTCGGAACCAATAAGGATACTTGGATAGCTCGAAAAGCTCATACAATGCCAACGTCCCAGACGTGGCCTTACATGTAATTAAATAAGGATGCCTCTGTCCTAGACAGGGTCTTACACGAAATCATATACGATGTCGATGTCCCAGACATGGTCTTACACGTAAATCTCAAATCGATGCCAATGTCTCAGATGTGGTCTTACATGATAACATATATCAGAAACCTATTTCATGACATACGTATCCTAACTACTTCCTAAGGTTCGTACAGGACTTTTCAGACGTCGTCACATTATCGGAACTTTTCTGGATTTCACATATTCAGCTCAATTAGCCATATATCACAATTCATTCACATAAAAGTATTAATAATTAAATTTAAACACATTTATTTGTATATCGACTTACCTCATAGGGAAAGAACGAAAACGAACGACTATTCAACTACTTTCGACTTCCCCCGATCTAATTCGGTTTTCTTTGTTTCTTGATCTATACACATCCAAATTTAACTCCTTTATTCATCATATCATTCAATTCAATCCATATACACATATTTAGTGCATTTTACAAATTAGCCCTCACATTTTCACATTTTGACATTTAAGTCCCTAATTCACAAAATCACAAAATATACAAAATTTCATTACACTATAACTTGGACGAATATACACTTGGCTCAAATAAGCCCACATATTTCATTTATTTTACATTTTAGTCCTTTAATTTCTCATTTTCACAAATTAGTACATAATAATCAATTTCATCAAAAATCCCAATACAAAACATATTTATTTGTAACAGCCCGATTTAGGGGTAGTCAGAACAGTGGTCTCGGGACTACTAATTCGAGGTCGGAGAAATTATTTAGTATTATTTTATGTGTTATAACATGATTGCAAGAGTGCATGAAAATTTTGGTGCCTTAATTTTAGCGATTTCATGCTTAATTGCGAAAAATGTCTAAATCACATAAAGTGCGAAAGTTCCATTTTACAAGCTAAAGGTGTCTAAAAGCCATAAAATATTAATTGGAGGCCCTTAAAGTTCAATTAGACCTCTTAGTAATAGGGTGGCCGGCCATAGGGGACAAACAATGTCAAAATTGGTCAAAGTTGTTGGAATTAGGTGGATTAAATTGATTTGTATTAGTAAAATAAAGAAAATAAAAATATCATCTTTTCTCTACATCTTCTCCACCGAAAATTAGCAGCAAAATAGGGGTTGAGAGCTCAAAATTTTCAACAAGCTTTTCTCCTTGCAAGTAAGTTCTTTAATAGCCATTCTTTGATACTTTTTGTACTTTTGGAACCCCCAAAGCTTAAGCTAGCTAAAGAGGGGACTATTTTGCAAAAAGGTTGAAAGTTTAGGGTTTTTCCATGTGAGCATTTATTTTGTTTGCTGCATTTTTATGAAAGAAAATGATTCCTAGTTGTTGGATAAACAACTTTTGTGAAAGGTGTTACCATGAAAACACCTAAAAGGACCTTTTTGTAAAGGTTGTAAATTATGTGGTGAATGTGTGAAATAATGAGTTTTGAGAGCTGCCATAGGAGTAATAAATGTTCATCTAGGCTTGTAAATGGAGGAAATTTGATTGAAATCAAATTTCGAGCCTAGGGGTAAAATAGTCATTTTGTGAAAGTATTAGGGAAAAATGGTAATTTTGCCAAAGTATGAAGTATGAGATGTGTTGATTAATGTGATAATTAAATTAGATAAATTATTATTATAGATCAAGAAGAACGAAGAATTAACCTTGATCGAGGAAAGGGCAAGGTATTGGACTAGATCGGCAATTTAGCCTATTTTGAAATCGAGGTAAGTTTGTGTGTAATAAATTCAAAATCGTGTTATTAAGCCTTGAAATGTTCGTTGTAAATGAGGATGTATATTGCTTCTATGAATTTGAGTAATGATGTTGAATGATGAAATAATGAGAACCCATGATATTGAAGTCCC
The DNA here is from genome assembly GCA_025698515.1 of Gossypium sturtianum. Taxonomy (NCBI): domain Eukaryota; kingdom Viridiplantae; phylum Streptophyta; class Magnoliopsida; order Malvales; family Malvaceae; genus Gossypium; species Gossypium sturtianum. Next base: position 64,078,650 of record CM046946.1, on the reverse strand, counting down.
GGTTGGACTTAAATAAATGAGAAAATATTACCATCAAGGCTTGAGATGGGTAAGGTCCTGAATAAGACCATGTTTGGGATGTGGCCTCGGCACCGACTTGAGATCCCGTATATCGACACTGAAATGAGATCCCGTATAAGACCATATCCGGGATATGGCATCGACATCGAGATGTGACCCCATATAAGACCAAATTCGGGATGTGGCAATGGCGTCGTGTTTATGTGTAAGAGGATGATTATGTATCTTTGAGTATCCCAAGTGATTCAATGGGATAAATAGTTAAACTTAATAGAGACGAAATTAGTACTAAAGTTATGTGGTGAAGTGATGCAGGTGCATGTGAGCAATTCACAAGAAATTTTACAATATGAGACATGATATGTAAATGGCAAGAGTAAGTATGAGGGAGTTATGGCAATGTGCTTGGGACTTTGTGTTTTACTCAATATAATGGATGGATGGCATTATGAACCTTTATGTTGCTATTTATGCATGAAAACTTACTAAGCTTTATGCTTACCTTTCTGATTTCCCTTTTCCTTGTAGTATTGCCAAGTTAGCTCGGGAATTCGTAGAACGTCGGAGTTCGAAAAGAACACTATCAACTTCTCTTTGGTATAGCCAAGTTAGATTTATTTTGAGTATGGCATGTATAGGACTTGGTCATTTTGTTATGTCATATTTGTTAGCCAAAGTGTTGGCTGTTAATGTTGTTCAATCCATTTTGTAAATGGTCATTGGAAATTGGCCAATTCTTGACAAGTTCTTATATTCAATGATGATGAAATTCATGAAACGCATGCTTGTGTGGATGTTTTAATTTTGAGTTCTTAGAAGTGTCTTATGGTCATGATATATGTTGAATTGATTTGGTATAAGTGTGGTTGCTTGTAGGGTGGCAAATGGCTTGGTAGATAGCCATATAATTGTCCACACGGGTAGACACTGCAGGCGTGTGTCTAGGCGTGTGTGACACCACGATCGCCCCATGGGCGTGTGGAGAGGCTATGTGTCCCCATGCATGATAGGTTTACAAGTCAGTATGCTCAGTATTAAACACACAGGCAGTGACATGATCGTGTGGTAAGCACGGCCATGGATATGGGCGTGTGCCCAGGCCGTGTGAAGTCTGCACCTGAAATTGAGAATTTAATTCGACACACGGTCTAAGGACACGGGCGTCTGCCTTGGCCGTGTGACCTTAGTAAGGTGATGACGTCATAAACAAAATGCCATGGTTTTTGCACATAAGCTAAGACACGGGCATCTGTCCGACCGTGTGAAAACCCCTGTAGGTTCAAATTTGAAAATAATTCCACACTGGTGTGTGGCATGTGATATGCCACACGGGTGTGTTCCCTCCTTCACTCGGGCGTGTGGCCCTGTTTTATTTCAAATTTGTCTAAGGGTTCAAAATTTTTCGGTTTAGTCCCGATTTATTTCGGGTACAAGTTTAGGGGCTTGTAAACTTATAATAAGAACATTATGGTCTTGAATGAAAAGTTTTAAGCTGAAACGAAATTTTATGGCCCGATCTTGTATGTTTAAGCAAGTTGAGTTAGGTAATACCCTGTATTCGGTTCCGGCTTTAAACACGGGTAAGGGGTGTTACATTTAATGGTATTAGAGCTACGATTTATTCGGTTCTCGGACTAACATAGCGTAAGTATGAGTCTAGATATACATGCCATACATATGAGTATTTACCCAATGATAGTGTGACGACTCCTGATGATTTAAATTATGTTTTTATATAGTAAATGGATCCCGATCGAATTGCAACCGATGATGCTGCAAGTAATGCGCCGGCCTCGCACAAGGGACCGCACCAGTAGAAAGTAGACCCGAGACTTTGGGTCAGGGAGAAGAGGCTCGAGAAGCCTTTTTCCATATGATGAGCAACTGGTATACCAAGTTTATTCGAGCAAATCCTAATGCTCAACCCCCTTCTCCCCCACCTATTCCTCAGCCCACTCCTGTAGCTCCTCAGGTGGTAGAGGTAGTAAGAAGAGAAAGGCCTCCTGTCGATAAGATTCGAAAACAATGAGTCGAGGAATTTTGGGCTAGTAAGGATGATGATCCGGAGAGGGCGGAATTCTGGCTTGAGAATACCATCAGGGTATTCGATGAGTTGTCATGCACGCCTAAAGAGTGCATAAAGTATACAATATCTCTCTTGAGAGATTCGGCCTATCAGTGGTGGAACACCCTTGTGTCTGTGGTACCAAGGGAGAGAGTTAACTGGGAATTCTTCCGAGAGGAATTTCGGAAGAAGTACATTAGTCAAAGGTTCATCGACCAGAAAAGAAAAGAATTCTTGGAGTTAAAGCAAGGTCGAATGACAGTGGCTGAATATGAGCGTGAGTTTGTAAGGCTCAACAAATACGCTCGAGAGTGCGTATCGACAGAAACCATCATGTGTAAAAGATTCGAGGATGGGTTAAATGAGGATGTCCAGTTGTTTGTTGGACTCCTCAAACTGAAAGAGTTTGTGGTGCTGGTAGATCGAGCCTGTAAGGCTGAGGAACTAGTCAAAGAGAAAAAGAAAGCTGAAATTGAGTATCGCGACTCGAAGAAGAGACCGTTAGGCAAGAAATTCCAATCCTCATCCAATAAGTCAAGAGATTTCACTATACGATCAGCCACCTCAGCTGGATTTTCAAGTAGAATTAAGGGTGGACAGTACCCGAGGTCTAAAGCTCAGACTACTTCGATTGCTAGTGTTGGCAACACTCGACCAAGTAGACCGATATGCCCGCAGTGTGGCAAACATCATTTCGATGAGTTTCGGGCAAACTAGAAAGCTTATTTCAAGTGTGGATCCCTAGACCATTTCATCAGAGATTGCCCCGAGGTGGGTGAGAAAGAGAAACCACAGAATGCGAGATCGGGAAGTACTGCTAGAGGAAAACCTCAAAGAAATCAGGGAAATGAAATGAGTAGTAGGAACATATATAGAGAGCAGACTGCGAGAGCTGAGGGTAGAGCACCGGTAAGAACATATGACATTCGCGCTCGCGAAGAGGCGTCTTCCCCCGACGTGATCACGGGTACATTTTCTCTCTATGATACTCATGTTATAGCTTTAATTGATCCGGGATCTACCCACTCGTATATTTGCATGGAATTAGTCTCTAGCATGAGTATACCTGTAGAGTCTACTGAATATGTGATAAAAGTGTCGAATCCCCTAGGCAAATGTGTGCTGGTCGATAGAGTATGCAAAGGTTGCCCTTTGATGATTAGGGGTCATTATTTTCCGGCTAATCTCATGCTATTGCCGTTTGATGAATTTGATGTCATCCTTGGGATGGATTGGTTAATCACTCATGATGTGATACTGAATTATGGAAGGAAATTTATGGAGTTGAAATGTGAAAGTGGGGATCTTATTCGTGTAGAATCAGATGAGCAAGACAGATTGCCAGTAGTGATATCTTCCTTGTTGACTCAAAATATCTAAGAAAAGAGAGTACTGAAGCCTACCTTGCCTTTGTGATGAATGCTAGAGAGGCGAGTTAAGAATTGAATCAGTGCCCATAGTATGTGATTATCCGAATGTTTTCCCAGAGGAATTGCCAGGGCTATGTCCGATTAGAGAAATCAAATTTGGGATTGAGCTAGCTCCTAGTACTGCCCCCATTTCTATTGCTCCATACAGAATGGCTCCAACCGAGCTAAAAGAACTGAAGGCACAGTTATAAGAATTAATAGATAAAGGCTTCGTGAGACCGAGTTATTCTCCGTGGGGTGCTTCCGTATTATTTGTGAAGAAAAATGATGGTTCTATGAGGTTATATATAGATTATCGACAACTCAATAAGATGACTATGAAGAACAAGTACCCGTTGCCAAGAATTGACGATTTGTTTGACCAATTGAAGGGAGCCACAGTGTTTTCCAAGATAGATTTGAGGTCTGGATATTATCAGTTGAGAGTCAAGGACTCGGATGTGTCGAAAACCGCATTTCGGACAAGGTATAGCCACTATGAATTTTCGGTCATGCCTTTTGGTTTAACAAATGCCCTTGTAGTTTTCATGAATTTGATGAATCGTATTTTTTGGTCGTATTTGGATAAATTTGTTGTAGTTTTTATCGATGATATATTGATCTACTCTCGAGATGAAAACGAGCATGCTGAACATTTGAGAATGGTTCTGCAAATTTTGAGAGATAAACAGTTATATGCCAAGTTAGTAAAAGTGAATTTTAGCTTAAGAAAGTTGGATTTTTAGGGCACATTGTCTCAGGAGATGGAATTAGAGTCAACCCGAGTAAGATCTCAGCAATTGTAGATTGGAAGCCGCCAAGGAATGTAATCGAAGTCAGAAGTTTTCTGGGCCTAGCTGGCTACTATAGATGTTTTGTCAAGGTATTTTCCCTGATAGCTACTCCGATGACGAGGTTGTTACAAAAAGATGTAAAGTTTGTATGGACAGAAAAGTGCTAGCAGAGTTTTGAGAAACTAAAGGCGTTGTTGACTGAAGCTCCAGTTCTTGTACAACCTGAACCAGGAAAAGAATTTGTGGTTTACAGCGATACATCCCTGAATGGATTGGGTTGTGTACTCAGGCAAGAGGGCATGGTGGTAGCATATGCCTCTAGACAGTTAAAATCACACGAGAAGAATTACCCGACTCATGATTTGGAGTTATCTGTAATTATTTTTGCACTAAAGATTTGGAGACACCATTTGTATGGTGAGAAATGTCGGGTGTTGACTGATCATAAGAGCCTAAAGTACCTGATGACTCAAAAAGAGTTGAACCTTAGGAAACGGAGATGGTTAGAGTTGATAAAAGATTACGAGTTAGTAATTGACTACCATTCGGGAAAGGCGAACGTAGTCGCCGATGCCTTGAGTAGGAAATCCTTGTTTGTACTGAGAGCCATGAATACACGGATGGCTTTGTCAGATGATGGTTCTATTCTAGCCGAGTTGAGGGCTAGACCAATGTTTCTTCAAGAGATTTGTGAAGCTCAGAGAGGCGACAATAATTTACAAGTTAAAAGAGTTCTATGTGAGTCAAATGTCGAGTCGAACTTTCGGATAAGTCCAGATGGATGTTTGATGTTCCGAGATAGGGTCTGTGTACCCAGAAAGGGTGAACTTATCCGAAAGATTCTGCATGAAGCACATAGTGGATGTTTGTCTGTACATCCAGGCAGCACAAAGATGTGTAATGACTTGAGGAAATGGTATTGGTGGCCGAGCATGAAGAAAGACATTTCTAAGATTGTATCGAGATGTCTAATTTGTCAACAAGTGAAGGATGAACATCAAGTACCTTCAGGTCTACTTCAGCATATTATAGTCCCCGAGTGGAAATGGGACCGTATTACTATGGACTTAGTGATGGGTTTGCCGTTGTCACCGAAAAAGAAGGATGCCGTATGGGTCGTGGTTTATAGACTTAAGAAGTGTGCCCATTTCATACTAGTACGGGTCGACTATTCGCTTGATAAGTTAGCATAATTGTATGTGTCAGAAATAGTAAGACTGTACGGTGTACTGTTGTCGATTATTTCGGATAGAGATCCGAGATTTACGTCACGATTTTGGAAAAAGTTGCAAGAGGCCTTAGGCACAAAATTGAGCTTTAGTCTGACTTTCCATCCATAAACCGACAGGCGATCGAGAAAGAGTAATACAAATACTTGAAGACATGCTTCGATGTTGCATTTTGGAATTCCAAGGTAATTGGGAGAAATACTTACCGTTGGTGGAATTCGCCTACAATAACAGCTTTCAGTCAAGTTTGAAGATGGCGCCTTATGAGGCATTGTACGGGCGTAAGTGTCGAACGCCCTTGTATTGGATAGAACTCAGAGAAAATCAGATTCACGGGGTCGATTTAGTTAGAAAAACTTAAGAGAAGGTAAAAGTGATACCTGGATGTCTGAAAGCTGCCTCAGATAGACAAAAGTCCTATTCAGATTTGAAAAGGAAAGAGATTGAGTTCCAAGTAGGTGGTAAAGTGTTTCTGAAAGTATCACCATGGAAGAAGGTCCTCAGATTTGGCTGGAAAGGAAAATTAAGTCCGCGTTTTATCGGACCTTATGAGATTATCGAGAAGATATGACTGGTAGCTTATCGTTTGGCTCTACCACCGGAGTTGGAAAAGATTCATGATGTGTAGCAGCCCAGTTTAGACCTAGTCAGAATAGTGGTTTCGCAACCACAAATCTGAGGCCAGAAAAATATTTTAATAATAATTTATGTGTTTATTATATGTGATTTAGCCTGTGTGAAAGTTTCTTGTGAAGATTTTATCTATTGTGTGTTTAATTTGTGAAAAGGACTTAATCGCATAAAATGTAAAAGTTGTGTGCTGATTGTTAAAGTACTCATTTGGTATGGCTTTATAAAGGGAAAGTCCTTATGTTGTAATTAGACCCTTGATAGTGGAGATGGACATAAATGGGTATATATTAGGTGAATTTATAATGTTTTAATCAAGGGTAAAATGGTAAAACAAGCATAATGTATAATAAATAAAATAAAAGCATTTTCATCTTTAATTTCTCTTCATCTCAACCGAATATCAAAAGAAAACAATGACAAGGGAGAGCTTTAGGTTGCAGCACACTTGAGGTCTTGATTGAGGTACGAAATTTGTTCAGTTTTTGATAATTTCTACATTTTTGTGATCGTTGCTTTGTGCTCTACTAAACCCATACTTAAATTGTAGAAATTGATGGTGGTTTTGAGATGTTCCATTGATGAATATGTGAGCTTTGTGTGGATAGTTGGTGAAATATGAAAGTTTGATGTTGGGTTAACATATTTTGTCTTTGATTTTTTGGTAAATTTGTGTAATTTGGGCTTAATTGAGAAAAGTGTACATTGAGGGACTAAAATGTGAAATAAATGAAGTGTGAGGGCTTGTATGAGCACAATAAAAATTCGGCTAGGCATGTATGAGATGGAATTATGTGAATTTGATGATTTTGTGAATTAGGGACTAAAGTGTCGAAATGTGAAAATGTGAGGGCTATTTTTCAAAATGCCCTAAATGTGTGTGTGGACTAAATTGAATGAATTGGTGATTGAATGAGTTAATTTTAAATGTGTATAGACCAAGAAAGGAGAGGTTCAGATCGAGATCGAGGTAAAGACAAAGTACTCGATTAATCGACCGTTTCGGTATTTTGACGTCCGAGGTAAGTTCGGATATAATACTAGCTGTTAAATTATGTCTATGTGATGAGAATTGAATGAATGTTTAATTATTGAATTAGAAATGTTAAATATGAGATCGAGAAATGTGGCACTAAGTGTGCATAATTGAAATCGAGACAAAGATGAATAGCACTGTGTGTGCGAAGTAATGGAAGCTTTGGCTTTATTGATTGGCACTGTGTGTACGATGCTGAATTAAGTTCGATTTTGTATCTAGGCACTAAGTGTCCGATGTTAATTAAGCTTCAGCTATAATTGGGCACTAAGTGTGCGATTGAATTGAAGAGTTAACAAAGTTTGATCGAATGAAGTATTGAGTTTTGAGTAGCATGTGTGATCAATATCTAAGTGTTGGCTAAGGTACGTACGAAACCTATGTGATTGATGATATCGTGAACGATTTTATGAATAGATATTTGAGCATATGGTTGAGATGGATGATGTGCTTATTTGAGCTATTAATCTAAGTGATGGCTTATTTTGTATATTGACTTGAATTGTTGAGTTACATGTATTGTATTACGAACTTACTAAGCTTTTGAAAGCTTAATGTGTGATTTGTTTCTCTGTTTTACAGTGTCAGTAAAGCTAGCTTGGATCCGGGGATTGTCAGCATCTCTATCACACTATCGGCAATCTAATTCGATACTTTTGAAAGATGTATATAGTTGGTATATGGCATGTATAGGCTAGTTGATATGGCATGTTTTGGAATGTTTAATCATTGCCATGTGATTTGGCTTGGAAGTGGAATGATGTAGGTTTTAAGTGTGAACTTTGTAAATGATGAATATGGTATGTTTCATGCTTAAATGGTTGATGAAAATTGTGGTTTAAATGTGAATGATGGTCAGGTTTATATGATGTTTGGTCTATATGTTTGAGATGTGGATTTTGATACTTTGGTTGAACCAATATGAGATGAAATTGAGTATAATTATAGATGGTATAGTTGGTGATTAATTGGTGTATGAAATGGTATGTTTGGATGCATTTTGAGGCATGAATTGGTAATGCTTTGAAGCTTGTAGGTGTACCTAAGTGTGGGTGGCAAGTTTGGCTTTGAATATGGCCTATAATTGCCCACACGGTTGAGCACACAGGCGTGTGGCTCGACCGTGTTGTTTAAGTTTGCCAAGTGAAACAAGTCAGTAGCGACCACGGGCTGGACACACGGGCGTGTGACTGGCCGTGCAAGTCAGTATGTATGCCCTGTTTTGACACGGCTTAGACGCACGGGCATGTCCGAAGCCGTGTGAGGCACACAGCCTACCCACACGGGCGTGTGACCTCTGTAACTTAGAAAAATGTTTAAATTTCGAAAATTTTTGTATGTGTTCGGTTTAGTCCCGACCTCTTTCTAACACATGTTTAAGGTGTCGTAGACCTCAATAAGGGACTATATGTTTATATTTGAATATGTTTGATTGATGTTTGAATTTGTGTTGTGTAATGGATGTGAAATGTTCCGATTGTTCGGTAATGCCTCTTAACCCTATTCTGGCGACAGTTTCGGGTTAGGGGTGTTTCATTTTATTTGTATCAGAGCTACGGTTTAGTCGATTCTCGGACTAACGTAGCGTGTGTGAATCTAGCTATACATGCCATATATATAAATTGCGATAGTGTGATGGATCCTGACGGTTAAAAATGTGTTTTCATATAGTAATGGATCCCAATCAAGCAGTTGCTGACTATGTTGAGAGTAATGTGCCTGCTCCCGCTCAAGGGACAGCGCCGGCCACATCTAGGCCGAATGATAGTAGTGAGGGATGAGAGGCTAAGCAAGCCTTCTTCCGAATGATGAGTGAGTGGTTTTCAGAGTTCGTTCGAACGAATCCGGCTGCTCCACAACCTCCACCCCCACAAGTACCTGTTGTGCCACAAGTCGTGGATTCGATCCGATTGAATAAACCTCCTGTGGATAAGATCCAAAAGTACGGGGCCGAAGTGTTTAAGGCCACGGCTGATGATGATGCCGAGCGAGCTGAGTTTTGGCTCGAGAATACCATCCGAGTGTTCGATGAGATGTCATAGACTCCTGATGAATGCATTAAGTGTGCGGTTTCTTTGTTGAGAGATACGACATATAACTGGTGGAAGACGTTGATATCTGTGGTTTCGAGAGAGAGAATCACCTGGGATTTCTTTCAAGTCGAGTTCAGAAAGAAGTATATCAGTCAACGATTCATAGGTTAGAAACGCAAAGAGTTTCTAGAGCTGAAACAGGGCCGTATGTTAGTTACGGAGTATGATTGGGAGTTTGTAAGACTAAGCCAATATGCGCGGGAATGTGTTTCGACCGAAGCTACTATGTGTAAACGTTTCATTGAAGGGCTGAATGAAGACATTAAATTGTTGGTTGGAATACTTGACTTGAATGAATTTGTTGTGTTAGTTGAACGAGCCTGCAAAGCCGAAGAGCTTAGTAAAGAAAAGAAGAAAGCCGATCTTGAGGCTAGAGATGAAAGGAAAAGATTGATGAGCAAGTCGTCTCAAACTTTATCGAAGAGATTTAAAGATGCGAGCAACCGTTCAAATGCTTCGTTTGGACATCTGAGTAGAGATCGTACGAGACAAAGTGTTAGTCCGAGAACTCAAGCTCCAATAGAATCAAGTGTTGGTAGTGTCAAAAGTAATAAGCCTGAGTTTAGACAGTGTGGAAGACGACACGTCAGAGAATGCTGGGGCAAGTATAATAATAGAGTTTGCTATAAATGTGGATCACGGGATCATTTTATTCGAAATTGCTCAAAGTTAGCTGAGGAAGAAAATGTTCAAAGTGTGAGGCCAAGTAATGTGAGGGCTAGGGGTAGACCACTCAGAAACACCAGGAATGTGAGTGGTAGTCAAAAAGGGACTACATATACAGTTGTGAGATCAGAGGCGAGAGCACCTGCCCGAGCCTATGCTATACGCACACGAGAAGAAGCGTCATCTCCAAACGTCATCACTGGTACTTTTCCTCTATTTGATACTGATGTGATTGCATTGATAGATCTAGGTTCTACTCATTCCTATGTGTGTGTGAATCTAGTATCTAGTAAGACTCTACCTGTTGAGTCTACTGAATTTGTGATTAGAGTATCGAACCCCTTAGGCAAGTGTGTCTTAGTGGATAAAGTGTGTAAAAATTGTCCGTTGATGTTTCGGGTTATATGCTTTCCAATTAATTTGTTGTTGTTACCTTTTGATGAGTTTGATATCATTCTGGGTATGGATTGGCTCACTTTGCATCATGCTATTGTGAATTGTAAACGGAAGAGCATTGATTTGAAAAGTCGAATCTTTGAGATAATACGAATTGAATCGATGATATGAATGGGTTGCTTGCATTTGTTATATCTTCGATGAAAGCTTTGAACTATGTGAAAAAGGGTTGTGAAGCTTATCTGGCATATGTAATAGATACAAAAGTTATTGAAAGGAAAGTTGAATCTGTACCTGTAGTTTGTGAGTTCCCTGATGTGATTCCTGAAGAACTACCGGGATTACCTCCAATTCGGGAAGTTGAATTTGGTATTGAATTAATACCGGGGATGACTCCTATCTCGATAGCTCCGTATAAAATTGCACCGACAGAATTGAAAGAGTTAAAGTCTCAGTTGCAAGAGTTGACAGATTGAAGATTTTCACGACCGAGTTTCTCGCCCTGGGGTGCTCCTGTGTTGTTCGTGAAAAAGAGAGATGGCATTATGAGGATGTGTATTGATTACCAACAGTTGAACAAAGTGACGATAAAGAAAAAATATCCTTTTCCACGTATTGATGATCTGTTTGATCAGCTGAAAGGAGCTACAGTGTTTTCTAAGATAGATTTGAGATCGGGCTACTACCAGTTACGAGTTAAAGAGTCAGATGTACTGAAGACTTCATTCAGAACGAGTTCGTACATTAGTTATACCTTTCGGACTAACGAATGCTCCTGCAGTGTTTATGGATTTGATGAATCGGATATTCAGACCGTATTTGGATAGTTTTGTTGTTGGGTTCATTGATGACATTTTGATTTACTCATGTGACGAGACGCAACATGCCGAGCATTTGAGAATTGTGTTACAGACTCTGCGTGAGAATCAATTGTATGCAAAGTTCAGTAAATGTGAGTTTTGGCTGGGTGAGGTTGGTTTTCTAGGGCATAATGTATCAGCTGCGGGAATACAAGTTGATCCGAGTAAGATCTCAGCTATTTTAGAATGGAAGCCTCCGAGAAATGTGTCTGAAGTCTTTAGTTTTCTGGGACTAGCGGGATATTATAGGCGGTTTGTGAAAGGATTCTCGATGATTACGACTCTGTTGACGAAGTTGCTACATAAAGATGTTAAATTCGAGTGGTCGGAAAAGTGCCAACAGAGTTTTGAGCAGTTGAAAGCATTGTTGACAGAAGCACCAGTGTTAGTTGAACCTGAATCGGGCAAAGAATTCATAGTTTATAGTGATGCATCGTTGAATGGTTGAAATTGTGTGTCTTTGATGCAAGAAGGCAAAGTCATCGCTTATGCTTGAGGCGATTAAAAGCGCATGAAAGAACTATCCGACGCACGACCTTGAATTGGCTGCGATTGTGTTTGCGTTGAAGATTTGGCGTCACTACCTATTTGGTGAGAAATGTCATATTTATACCGATCACAAGAGCTTGAAGTACTTGATGACTCAGAAAGAGTTGAATTTGCGACAGAGAAGATGGTTCGATTTGTTGAAAGATTATGAGCTTGTAATAGATTATCATCCGGGTAAAGCTAATGTTGTTGCTGATGCTTTGGGTCGAAAGTCTTTAGTGCTTTGCGAGCTATGAGAACTCAGATAGATCTATGTGATGATGATTCAGTTTTTGCTGAGTTGAAAGTAAGGCCAATGTTCGTACGTCAGATTTGTGATGCTCAGAAAAGTGATGTTGAAATGATGACTAAACGAGCTCAATGTGAATTGAATTCCGATTCAGAATTTTGAGTTGATAACGATGATTGTTTGAGATTCATAAATTAGATTTATGTTCCGAGGAATTCAGAGTTGATTCAAATGATTTTAAATGAAGCTCACAATAGTCGTTTGACTGTTCATCCGGGGAGTACAAAAATGTATAATGACTTGAAACAGTTTTATTGGTGGCATGGTATGAAACGAGATATCTCTGACTTTATGTCGAAATGTTTGGTTTGTCAGCAAGTTAAAGCTGAACATCAGGTTCCATCCGATTTGTTGCAACCGATAATGATTCCTGAGTGGAAATGGGAGAGAATCACGATGGAATTTGTGTCGGGATTGCCTTTGTCTCCGGGATAGAAAGATGCAATATGGGTGATAGTTGACAGATTGACGAAATCAGCTCATTTTGTTCCGGTGAGAACAGATTATTCACTTGATAAATTAGCTAAATTGTATATTGCTGAGATTGTGAGATTGCACGGCGTGCCGCTATCTATTGTATCTGACAGAGATCTGAGATTTACCTAGCGGTTTTGGAAGAAATTTCAAGAGGCTTTAGGCACAAAGTTGCATTTCAGTACTGCATTTCACCTGCAAACGGATGGTCAATCCGAACGGATCATACAGATTCTGGAGGATATGTTGAGATGTTGTATCCTTGAGTTTGAAAGTACGTGGGAAAAGCATTTGCTGTTGATTGAATTTGCATACAATAATAGTTTTCAATCTAGCATTAAAATGGCACTGTATGAGGCTCTTTATGGTCGAAAATGTCGAACTCCATTGTGTTGGATTGAGCTGAGTGAGAATAAGATTCACTGGGTTGATTTGATAAAAGAGACTGAATAGAAAGTGAAAATGATTTGTGACAGTTTAAAAGCAGCATCAGATCGTCAGAAGTCTTATGCAGACTTGAAACGAAAAGATATTAATTCGAAGTTGGTGACAAAGTGTTTTTGAAAGGTCTCCGTGGAAGAAAATACTTCGATTTGGCCAAAAAGGCAAGCTAAGTCCAAGGTTCATAAGGCCGTATGAGATTATTGAACGAGTTGGGCCGGTTGCTTATCGATTGATGTTGCCACCTGAGTTAGAAAAGATTCATAATGTGTTTCATGTGTCAATGCTTCGACGGTACAGATCTGATCCGTCTCATGTGATTGCTCCTACTGAGGTTGAAATTCAGTCAGATTTGTCGTATAGTGAAGAACCTATTCAAATTTTGGCACGAGAGACCAAAGAGTTGAGAAACAAAAGAATTTCCTTAGTGAAAGTGTTGTGGCATAAACACGGAGTTGAGGAGGCTACGTGGGAGCCTAAGAACATTATGAGAGAGCAATATCCACACCTATTCACTGGTAAGATTTTCGGGGACGAAAATCCCTAAGGGGGGAGAGTTGTAACAGCCCAGTTTAGACCCTAGTCGTAATAGTAGTTTCGAGACAACAAATCCGAGGCCAAAAAATATTTTAATATTAATTTCTGTCTTTATTATATGTGATTTAGCTTGTGTGAAAGTTTCGTGTGAAGATTTTATCGATTGTGTGTTTAATTTGTGAAAAGGACTTAATCGCATAAAATGTAAAAGATGTGTGCTGATTTTTAAAGTCCTCATTTGGTATGGCTTTATAAAGGGGAAGTCGTTATGTTGTAATTAGACCCTTGATAGTGGAGATGGACATAAATTGGTATATATTAGGTGAATTTATAATATTTTAATCAAGGGTAAAATGGTAAAACAAGCATAAATGTATAATAAATAAAATAAAAGCATTTTCATCTTTAATTTCTCTCCATCTCAACTAAATATCAAAAGAAAACAAAGACAAGGGAGAGCTTTAGGTTTCGGCACACTTGAGGTCTTGATTGAGGTACGAAGTTTGTTCGATTTTTGATAATTTCTACATTTTTGTGATCGTTGCTTTGGGCTCTACTAAACCCATGCTTAAATTGTAGAAATTGATGGTGATTTTGAGATGTGCCATTGATGAATATGTGAGCTTTGTGTGGATAGTTGGTGTGTAACAGCCCGATTTAGGGACTAGTCGGAACAGTAATCTCGGAATCACTAATTCGAAGTTAGAGAAAATTATTTTCATGTTATGTTATGTGTTATAACATGTCTATAAGGATGCATGGAAATTTTGATGCTTTAATTTTAGCGATTTCTAGCTAAATTGTGAAAAAGGACTAAATCGCATAAAGGGTGAAAGTTCTATTTTATTTCCTAGAGGTGCCAAATAGCTATGGATTATTAATTGGAGGTCCCAAATGTGCAAATTGGCCTTGTTTAAGTGAGTTGACCGGTCATAAAATACATAGGGGACAAGAGCATTTATTATGATGAATAGTTGGTGATATTAGTTGGAAAAATAAATAAAATAAGATGATATAAGCAAAAGTTATCATCTTTTTATTTATATTTCTTCTCCAACTAAAAATATCAGCCATGAGAGGGGTTTGAAAGCTTAAAATTTCAGCAAGCTTTACTCCATTCAAGTAAGTCAATTTGATGTTTATTTTTGATGATTTTTGTGTATTTGGAGTCCTCAAAGCTTAAGCTAGCTAATGAGAGGACTAGTTTGCAATATGGTTGAAAGTCAAAGGACTTACCATGATAGAGTTTATGTTGTTTGAAGAGTTTTTATGGAAGAAAATGAATGATAGGATGTTGATAAACAACTTTTGTGAAAGGTGTTGTGATAAAAACACCTAATTGGGACTAAAATGCAAAAAGTTGTAATTTGTTGATTAAGACATGAAATAGATGGAATTACGGATAATTGTAAGAGGATTAAATGTTCAGATAGCCTTGTTTAACAAGAAAGTGTGATAAACATTTATTTACGAGCCTAGGGGCAAAATTGTAATTTTGCCCAAGTGTAGGGGCAAAATAGTCATTTTTGCCTAAAGTGTAGATTATGGTGTATTATGATTTATAAGTGATTAAATCAGTAAATTCCATTGTTCTAGATCAAAGAAAACGAGTTTCAGACCTAGAACGGGTGAAAAGAGAAATGTGGGCAAAAAGTCCCTTTTGGCCCTTTCGACATCGAGCTAAGTTCATGTGCAAATGTTGCAATTACGTACGAGTTAATTTAATATTCCAATGTTGTATGGAATGTACTTTTACTCTATGAATGTATGAAATATCTTTTGATGATATGTCTAGAGAAATGAATTTAAGAATAATGGAAATGTATATAGCATGATATGATGATAGTTAAGGTCTTGTGTAAGACCATATTGGAATATGGCCTCGGTGTAAGAATTCGTATAAGACCATTTCGGGGACATGGCATCGATACGTTAATGTATGTACGACCCTATTGGGGTATGATGTCAATGTGACACTATGTATATGAGACTCAAGAGAGTTCTAACAATTTGATTGATTCAACGGTTATGTTAAAAAAGAGAAAGTATGTGGTTATTCCACGAGAAACACAAGTATGTGTTAGAACTGAATTGAGATGAGTTTAGTATACGATGGACCCTAGTGGGTTATGTGTAAACAATACACATTAGTTGCATGGGTTAGATTAATTGATGTATTGTGTGAATGCGAATAAATATCGTGGAAAGTTAAGTAAGAATAGTAGTGTGAGGATGTTCTCGGATGAACATTTGAAATTGAGAAATACATGTGGATTATTATCCATGATATTATAATATTGATGAGCTAAGTTCTAAATCACCATAAGTATAAATGATTGGTGGGTTGTGTACGATACCACCCTATTAGAGATCGATGGTGGGCTAAGTGCGAAACCACTGAGAGATTAGTAGTATGAACGGATTATTGAAAATGCTTGATGTGTTGTTTCATGTGATGAAATGGTGATCAGTGCAGGAATAAATGCTATTCAGCACGAGCAGTTGGCTTGTGGCATGGTAAGAGTGTGGTAAGAGATAGAATGAGTAAGCTTCAAGAATAGTTGAGTAAGTTACCATAAGTTAAGGGGAAAAACTCAGTATAATACCTTGTGGTTATGTTCATTCAACGAATATCAGTATTTATCAGTTTATGCAAATGAACTTACTAAGCATTATTGCTTACTCCTTTTATTTTCCCATCTCTTATAGGTTATTTTTAATTGGCTCGGGTTGGAGGCCGCAAGAGATGTTTTCTCACTATCGAGTAGACTCCTGGTATGGTGTCTCAAGTTTTTATGAGTCATGGCATGTATAGGGATTCTATAAAGTCGATTAAGTTACAACTGATGTAGCCAAATTGTGTTGGCTTAAGAGAATTTATAGTTGTTTGTAATTGTATTGGATATAGTTCTCCCTAGTGTATGGGATGAAGACTCTATTTCTTTTATGATTAAATGTCTTTAACTAAAGAGTTATATTGTTGTTCAGTGAAATTATGTGATGATATATGATTGTGTGCAAATGAGAGTCGAAAAAGGCTTGGTAGATAGCCTCTGAGTGCCCACACGGATAGACACACGGGCGTGTGTCTAAGCCGTGTGTCCCCTGCACCTTAGTGTCTTAAGTCAGGTTAGACCACTGGCTAATCACACGACCATTTGTTTAGGCCGTGTGTGACACACGGTTAGGACATGGGCGTGTGCTCCAGACCGTGTGAATAAGTCAGTATGTCAAGGTATGGAACACGAGCTAGGGCCACGGGCATGTCAAGGCCGTGTGTAATTTGACAGTATCCACCACAGGTGGAAGACACGAGCATGTCTTAGGGGTACACGGGCGTGTTCCAAGTCACATGGGCGTGTGACCCCTATTTCGAGAGAAAGTTTCCGGATGAGTTTCGAAAGTTTCGGGACGTAAGTCTGAGGCCTCGTGGGCCCATGAAATGTACGATTTGGCTAAGAAAGAGAAGTTTTTAATTCGGAACAAAATTTTATAACCTGTAAGTACATTTTTAAGAAAGTTCAAGCATAGTAATGTCTCGTATCTGGTCTTAGCCTCGGACTCGGGTATGGGGTGTTACATTTAGTGGTATCAGAGCTATGGTTTAGTCGGTTCTAAGACTAACCTAGCGTGAGTAAGAGTCTAGCTATACATGCCATATGTGGACCGTGATGGTGTGATGTCTCCCGGCTCTAACGAAATTATTTTGTTAAGATAGAGATGATTCCCAACCGAGCTAATTTCAGTAAGTCTGTATGATTTCTAAGCTTTATGATTAATATCATTGAATTACTTAGTATGATGTAGAATATATCTTAATTCCATGAGACTGTTTAATGCTATGTTAAACAAAGAAATCAATGAGATCAAGCATGAGAAAGTCCCAATTGAAGTTGAATTACTTAGGATACTCGATCTATCACATGAGACAAGAAAGTCCGTATAAGACCAAGCCAAGGCATGGCATCGGCAATCAAGCAAGTTATCATGTAAGACCAAGACAAGTCTTGGCATTGAAGAGTTATTATGAGATGAAGACCCATATAAACCCAAGCCAAGGCATGGCATTGGTGTGTCTCCAATCAAAGATGTCATGTAAGTCTAAGACAAGTCTTGGCATTGAAAAGCTATCATGAGATAGAGATCCCATATAAGACTATATAAAGGATATAGCATTGGCATCAAGATACATGTGAAATGAGATTCAGTATCCTCGGTTATTCATAGTAATTCATCGGGCAAAAGAGTAAAGCTTAAATGAGATAGCAAGAAAGTTAATTTAGTAAAGTTGATATCACGTAATGCTAGATAAAGCTGACTAAGAGGTATTATCCATGTTATAAATGATGATGTTGAGATTATGCTTACAGTAGCAAATTATACTTATCTATGTGATCAAATGTTACAGTTATCTTGTTTATCTTATAAGCATGAGACTAGTAAGTTCCATGATGTGTATAAGAATCAGTAAGAGTAAGTAGGCATTTGAGATTTGTAATGCCATTGTTTGTAATAAATATGTCCACATGGTTAAATCTCACTTGTGACTGTTAAAGCAGAGAAGGTATAATGTTTTGTTTTATGACCCTGTTGTGAAGTCGCACATATTATAGTGTAGGAGTTAAAACTGAGGAGTTTGACTAAGTAGAATGCAGGGGATGAGTACGGTCATTCAATGATAAAATGATGAATAAGACCATGGTAAGACCATGGCGGTACATGTGATCCCTTATAAGATCATGTCTGGGACATGGCATTGGTGACGATACGTGATCCCGTGTAAGACCATATCTGCGATATGGCGTCGGCATCTAATAGTGATTCCATGTAAGACCACATCCGGGACCTGGCTTCGGCATGAAATCGTGTAAGACCATATCTGGGGTTTGGCGTCGATATTGATATAAGATCCCATACAAGACCATAACTAGGATATGGCATCGGCATCAACATGAGTTTCCATGTAAGACCGTATCTGGGATATGGAATTGGTATTGGTATGAGATTTCATGTAAGACCATAGCGAGGCTATGGCATCGTGATGACATGTAAAGTAATAGCTGGGCTATGATGTTGTGATACGAGTAAGACCATAGTTGGACTATGGCAATCAAGTAAACGACGTACTCAAACCCGTAAGACATTCTCTAGATTAATAAGAAATAGTAAGAGAAAGTAGAGTTAAATGTTGAGTACTTGAGTAGATATTAATGTGGAACTTGAGTAAGTGAAATCAACGTTCAAAAGTATGAGTAATAGAAACGATTGTAGCATGATAAACGTGAACTCTCACTTGGGGCGAGTTGTGTAACTATGATAATGTTTCATTGATGATGAATATTAAATCATATGTATGTAGTCATGAGAGTTAGGCTAAGGGACTCTGTAACCTCACTCCCTTACCACCGTTGAATTATGATGAGATTTTATGAGAGTTAAGTTGAGTATGTTTGCATTTGATTAATGCAATAATTACATTAGCATAATTAAGAATGCTTTGCATCACACTGATACATGATACTCTACTAAATAGAGTAATTGTTGCTGAACATGAGGTTAAAGTCCTAGAGGACTATCATGAAAAGGCTATCATTAAGATATGAAATAGATGAGGCCCCGTATAAGACCATGTCTGAAACATGGCCTTGGCACCAAGTTATGATTCCGTATAAGACCATATCGGGATATGGCTTCGGTAATGAACATGAGAATCGTGTAAGAGCATATTCAGAATATGGCATCGATATTTGATGTGGAAGTTCATATAAGACCTTTACGGGGATATGGCATTGGCATTTAGAGGTGACTCCATATAAGACCACCTCGGGAATGTGGCATTGGTTTCGTACCTACATGAATGACGATGAATATGCGTCTTCGATTATCCCTAGTGATCAATGGGATAAATAGATGAGTCTAGAGGTAGAAATGAGAATTGTACTAAAGCCATTTGAATGGGTAAAAATAGGCACTCGCGAACGAGTCAAGAAGAAACGAGTACGATGTGTAGCACGGTATGTGCTAAATAAATGGAAAGTATGAGTAAGTTAGCCCAAAGCCTGTAGGTGGTGCATGGTTAGTTGATGCCATGGATGGATTATAATAATCTCCTTGAGTATTACGTATAAATATCTGTTGCCTTTCAGAGCTGATGTAGTTGTTCTTTTTATAAACCGTGATTGTGTGAGAATATTAGCTGCTAGTAAAAATCAGACAAAACGGTTGTCGATTTAGTAAATTGAAATCGACATTCCTTTATCTCCTCGTAATCCTATTCAGATACTTTGAGGAGGAAGTTGCTGCTGAAACTTCATATGAGATTTCTCTTATATTTCCGTTAATTATGGTTATCTATAAAGGGTGTGTTCTTTGAGTCACGATATTCATATTTACTATGATTGCGCTTTTGATTTGATCAAAGAAAAGTTATAATTCCAGTACAAGAAATGAAATCACAAGTTTCATGTTGTGCGATAGGTTTTCAGGCAAGCCGAATAAAGTTAACGAATTAGATCGAGATGTCCCTGCTATCGTGAGATATGACGATAGTAAAGGTTTTAGATTAGCATAGCAAGAGAAACCCGGATGAGAGTGTGCTTAAAATATGTTCTCAGTATGGAGAAGAGAGTAGATTAACATTTTAAGAATGTTGGTAGCAACTCCTCCTGATAAGATTTTCGGGGACGAAAATCCCTAAGGGGGGAGAATTGTAACAGCCCGATTTAGGGGCTAGTCAGAACAGTGATCTCGAAATCACTAATTCGAAGTTAGAGAAAATTATTTTCATGTTATGTTATGTGTTATAACATGTCTATAAGGATGCATGAAAATATTGATGCTTTAATTTTAGCGATTTCTAGCTAAATTGTGAAAAAAGACTAAATTGCATAAAGTGCGAAAGTTCTAGTTTATTTCCTAGAGGTGCCAAATAGCTATGGATTATTAATTGGAGGTCCCAAATGTGCAAATTGGCATTGTTTAAGTGAGTTGACCGGTCATAAAATACATAGGGGACAAGAGCATTTATTATGATGAATAGTTGGTGCTATTAGTTGGAAAAATAAATAAAATAAGATGATATAAGCAAAAGTTATCATCTTTTTATTTATATTTCTTCTCCAACCAAAAATATCAGCCATGGGAGGGGTTTGAAAGCTTAAAATTTCAGCAAGCTTTACTCCATTCAAGTAAGTCAATTTGATGTTTATTTTTGATGATTTTTGTGTATTTGGAGTCCTCAAAGCTTAAGCTAGCTAGTGAGAGGACTAATTTGCAATATGGTTGAAAGTCAAAGGACTTACCATGATAGAGTTTATGTTGTTTGAAGAGTTTTTATGGAAGAAAATGAATGATAGGATGTTGATAAACAACTTTTGTGAAAGGTGTTGTGATAAAAACACCTAATTGGGACTAAAATGCAAAAGTTGTAATTTGTTCATTAAGGCATGAAATAGATAGAATTATGTATAGTTGTAAGAGGATTAAATGTTCAGCTAGGCTTGTTTAACAAGAAAGTGTGATAAAAAATTATTTACGAGCCTAGGGGCAAAATAGTAATTTTGCCCAAGTGTAGGGGCAAAATAGTCATTTTTTCCTAAAGTGTAGAATATGGTGTATTATGATTTATAAGTGATTAAATCAGTAAATTCCATTGTTCTAGATCAAAGAAAATGAGTTTTGGACCTAGAACGGGTGAAAAGAGAAATATGGGCAAAAAGTCTATTTTGGCCCTTTCGACATCGAGGTACGTTCATGTGCAAATGTTGCAATTACGTACGAGTTAATTTAATATTCAGATGTTGTAGGGAATGTACTTTTACTCTATGAATGTATGAAATATCTTTTGATGATATGTCTAGAGAATTGAATTTAAGAATAATGGAAATGTATATAGCATGATATGATGATAGTTAAGATCTTGTGTAAGACCATATTGGAATATGGCCTCGGTGTAAGAATTCGTATAAGACCATGTCGGGGACATGGCATCGATATGTTAATGTATGTACGACCCTATTGGGGTATGATGTCAATGTGACACTATGTATATGAGACTGAAGAGAGTTCTAACAATTTGAGTGATTCAACGGTTATGTTGAAAAAGAGAAAGTATGTGGTTATTCCACGAGAAACACAAGTATGTGTTAGAACTGAATTGAGATGAGTTTAGTATATGATGGACCCTAGTGGTGTAATATCCCGGGTTAGGGGCTATTTTTTTTTCGTTGTTGCATGTTTTGCATGAGTTTGTTATGCTGCGTTGTTGTTGGTGTTGTATCGGGGCTTAATTGTAGGATAGGTGTGTGCCTGAGTAGGTAAGAAATTTTAGTTTTTGAGCTAAGGCATTAGGAGCTGAGGAAGCTGGGGCTTTTAAATTTATTTTGGGAGTTTGTTAGCACAAGAAACAAGTTGGTGGAGTGGCAATGTAGGCGCCACTAAGGCTTGGAGTGGGTAACGCCTAAAGCAAGGTGGAGGCCTTGTGTTCGAGGCAGAGTGGCCACTTTTGGCACTCATTTTGTGGCATGGAGGAGGAGTTTGTAGGCGGTTCAAACTCACGCTTTGACAGTCTTCACATTCGAATGGTGGGTGGAGAGGAATTTTAGGGTGTTGACTTGTTCAAAACAATTTGAACTTGTGGCTTGGAGTGTTTTGGGGATTCTAGCCGAATTTTAGGGGAGTGGGAGGGGAGAAGTGGGACGGCTTGGTGTGGTAAGTGGTAGTCGAAACTCACTTTGCCAAGCTAGGCATTTTCGGTCATAGTCAATTCCAAGCAAAAGCTCTCCCTTGGTCTTTTGTTAGCCGATTCTTCCTCAAAATAAGTCTCTCATTTTCTATTCCTCTTTGAAACCGAAAGCTTCAAGCAACCATACCTTGGAAGACTTCTCTTTTGGGCATCTAGCCGATTGGGTGCAATTGCTTCTCTTAATCCCTTCTTGCTTCGAAACTAGCTACCCATCTCTCCTCGTATTTTTCATTCCTTCTCTTAAAACACTTGAGCCGAAACTCCACCTCTCCAAAACATTTCCATCTCTTCTCTTGCTAGCCGAAACCATATCAACTTGCCCCAAACGTTCTTCTATTTTCTCAAATCCTAGTGCCGTAATCTCCATTTCTTCTCACCTATGTTCTTTCTTTCTCTTTTAATCCAAAACCGAAAACAAGAGTGTTAAACACCTAGTGCCGATTTCTCCTTTCTATTGTTTACAACTTAGCCGAATATTCCCCTCTCCTAGAAGTCCTGGTTTGGCCGAATATTGGGTGTTGGTAAGTGCAAGGCCGAATGGCCATATCTTCTTTTGTTTTGGTTCTTTGTTGGTTATGGTTCGGTTAAGAGCCGATTCAGTCTTTGCTAATAAGAGAAAATCGTCGGTTTGGAAACCGATTCTTTTTAGGCCTTTTGATCGTAGGGGGTGTTAGAGGAGGCGATCAATTGGAGCTTTGACCGCAAGTGGCGATTGGTAAGTAAAAGGGTAAGCGGTTGGTATATTTGTGTCAGTACAATTAGTTGATTTCGATTAAGGTTCAAGTGATTGATGATTCCATTTTCTTTTAGGTGGAGGCCGATTGTCAAAAAAAGAACCACTCTTTTGGTTCGAGTATTGGTTAGGAAGCAAACCAATAGCAAGGTTAGGGTTTGAAACTAACCCCTTTGGGTTTAGATGTCTTTGGCCGAATGGTCTTAGTACCTAACCCTATGTTTGGTCGATTGTAGGAGTTAGCAATCGAGGGACGTAGATCGATTCGTTGGGATTTTAGACTCGTAGCTATCAGTGTGTGTATACTAACACACTTATATTTAGTAATATCGTTAATAAACGTGCAATGACTAATGAAACAGTGGTGACTATTATGATACCCTCATGGGTACGAGTTTGGACTGTAAGTAAGTCGGTGCTATTATTATGAGTTATTGATGATCCTGTATGATACCATGGTTATGGATATGTGACATGGGGTATGAGATTAGCCATATTGGCATGATATGCATGATAGTATGATATGCATGATAGCATGATATTCATGATTACATGAGTTTGGCATGTTGATGGGTGATACGAGAGGAGGGAGCAAAGTGATGTATTGTCTTGACGAGCACCGGTGCTTTGGTAGCACACTTTGTGACTTTGGGTCACCAGAGGTTTGGCACCTCCAGAGGTTTGGTACCTCGGCGTCTCGTCCCAGTGGCTCAGCACGGTACCACGGTGGGGCCCCCCAGATGATTATACTGGGATTGACGCCGGTGTTTGGTAACACACGATGGGTTGGCCCCATCACCGATTTGTGACTACGGTCACGGTGCTTTGGTAGCACATTGTGTCTTTGGGACACGGAGGTTTGGCACCTCATTGCGACTTGTCCCCCGTGGTTTAACCACCGTGGGTTGGCCCCACTAGAGATATGGGATCGTCTGCTAGTGTTTTGGTAACACACGATGGGTTGGCCCCATCATCATTGGATTCGTGACTTGGTCACGGTGCTTTGGTAGCACAAGCTGTGTCTTTGGGACACAAGTGCTTTGGTAGCACATTGACGGATATTGTGTCTTTGGGACACGGTGCTTTGGTAGCACATTGTGACTATATGTCACGGTGGTTTGGCACCACCGGTGGTTTGGTACCACACAGGGTAGAAAAAAGCGATATGGATGGTTAGGTTGGGTTGCATTAATCATGTTGCTATGTATGATGTGTGTTAGCATGTTGATTCTTTGGGAGCGGGATTTACACACTGAGTCACTCGACTCACCCTCTCCTTTGACCTTTCAGTGACTCGTGAGAGCGCGGACTTGGAGCCGGGATGGACTCGAGGTGCTTATGCCATCTTTGAATAAAGTCTTTACTCGGACTCTATATTTTGGGTACTTTAGTTATTTACTTTTATTTGGGTTTTTATTTGGGTTGTAAAAGGCCTCTAAATTTATGTCTTAAGTTGGTTGACGTTTTAATTAGATTTAATATGCCTTAACAAAATAAGCCGGTATAAGTTTTACTAAAACCTGGAAAGATAATGTTTTCAAAATTATAACGCGACGTGTTTTTAAACTATACCATCGGGTATCACACTAAGTCTTTTTGACAAACAAATACAACTGGTTCCTAAACCAAACTTGTAGTTCATTTAAGTCTAGAAGCGTTTTATGTATCACTAAGAAACTAAGGAGGTTTTAAATGGTTTTAACTTGTTTTAACTACAAATTCTAGCTAAGTTTTCAAAATCTCAGGGTTTCAAATACATCAATTTGTTTTCCAAACAAGACTACTCAAATTTGTTTCAAACACACTGTGTTTTCACTCCACTTTTAAACGAAAAATCTAGTTTTCCCAAAACGTTTTCCCCGTAGCATACCAGATTCGGACGTGGTGTCTTGTCCGGGTTTGGGGTGTTACATTTGTGGTATCAGAGCCAAGTTCAAAGGCTCGGCTGTGGGCCTGAGGCCCAAAATGGTTTCAAAAGCCTGTTTAAGTGTTTGTTTTGGAATATATGATTTTGAAAGGCATGGCACCGAGTCTCCGGCACACGATTCGCCTGAGTAAGTAGTACCGGACTATTCTTTGTGATTTGATTGGATGTTATATGATCGACGAATAGCTATAGTATGCTACCTTAGAGATTGAAACCGAGTAGGATTTTGTGAAACTTGCGAGAACAATCCTCTTTAAATATTCATAAGACTTGCTTTTTAAACAAGTGGAATAAATACTGATGCATAAAACTCTTTAATCAGATCCGTAGGAAGATTAGTCATGAGCACTCGAGGCGGACGTGGTCGTAATACTCGTGGTAGAGGTAGGGGTAGAATGACAGTTTCGAGCCCGTGAGGATCCGGGCGTGGTTCGAAAATGAGATACGGTTCGCCACCGGTGGAGGTGGTGAGTTCCAAGATCGAGGACGGAGGCGACGCATGTCACGAGCGATCTTTGCGAGTGTTGGAAAGGGTAGCTGGGGCTAGTGGTGGTGCGGGAGTTAGGAAATCGGTTCTGGCGACTCGGGCTAACGGAGCCGAATTCTTCCGAGTGTATCCGGTGTTGCTCCTAGCACCGCTTGAATATTGGCCGAGGCAATCGAGCGGATCATGGATGATCTGGACTGACATGCAGAAGAGAAGTCAAGGGTATCGACGCTTCTCCGGGATGAGTCATATCGGTGGTGGCTCACGGTGCGAGACAAAGTGTGGCGGTGAGGATTTGACATGGGATTATTTCGTGGTTGCTTATCAAAAGAAGTACATCGAGCTAGTTATATCGACTCCCAAAGGCTTTTCCGAGGCTTGTTCGGGGAGTAAATCATTGCGAGTACGAGGTGAGTTCTGAAGCCGAGTAGGTATGCGAGGGCATTGTGGCCACATGAGCATGAGAGGTGTGTTCGTTTCGAGGATGGTGCGAGACGCGAGTTGAGGTCGCGATTGCTCCTCGGCGGGAGCGAGTTTCTTGTCTTAGTTGAGAAGGCTAAGGTGGTGAGGGTGTTAAGGAGTCGGTGAGGCGAGCATGGACAGGAGTAGGCTTAAGAGGAGCTTTGGGTCTTACGGTTCGTCGGCAATCCCGAGAAGAGGGCTAGGACCGAGTGGGCGTAATCGATCGCTAGGTTTGTTCTTTGCTAGGCAAGGACCGCCGCATGTAACGATGTGGGAAATCTCATTGGGGTGGTTCTTTGGGTGGAGGTAAAGGTTTTAGCGAGTGTGGTTCTCTGGAGCATCGCATTAGGGATTGTCCGCGTAGGATAGCCGTGGATTGACGAGAGTCAAGGCCGTGTCGGTTCGAGAGGTAATGGACCGCCACCGCAGAGGGGCCGTGGTAATGGCGAGAGGTGGTTATGGATGCAGTCGGGCCGTGGAGCACCAGGCGAGGTGCGGGTAGTTCCGAGGCTAGGCGGCACTGGGTTGGTGTACGCTGCGAGACGAGAGGAGGGCGACGCACCGGACGTCATAACCGTGACGTTTTTGATTTTGGTTCTCCTTATATTGCTTTGATTGATGTGGGTTCAACGCACTCTTATGTTGCCGATGAGTGTAGTAGAGACCACGGATTTAGACTCGAGATATCTTCTAGGCGGATGATCGTGATTAGCCCTCTAGGTCACTCTGTAGTAGTAGATAAAC
This sequence comes from Gossypium sturtianum, assembly GCA_025698515.1. Lineage (NCBI taxonomy): Eukaryota > Viridiplantae > Streptophyta > Magnoliopsida > Malvales > Malvaceae > Gossypium > Gossypium sturtianum. The sequence continues at coordinate 64,052,065 of CM046946.1, read as the reverse complement.
TGTTTAGAGAGGTACCCTAGAACTCCAAGGGGTAGTGTTTCTCACGATCTGATGGAGCTGCCGTTTGGGGAGTTCGATCCGATTCTCTGGATGGATTGGCTAGTTAAGTACCGAGCGAGGTTGGATTGCGCGGCTAAGCGTATGGTTCTTAAGGCGGTTGATGGCGTTGAGGTGGCTATGATAGGTAATAGGAGGGATTACCTATCAAATGTGGTATCTGCTCGAAGCGGAGAAGATGGTCGGGGAAGGGTCTGCGAAGCATATGTGGTTCATGTGTATGCCTTGGAGGCTAAAGAGTCTCGCGGTAGAGAAGGTTAAATCTTGTTAGGGAATTTGCTCGATGTGTTTCTGAAGAGCTTCGGGTTTGCCGCCAGATCGAGAGGTAGAGTTTGGGATTGATCTGTTGCCCGGGACGGCGCCAGTGTCTATTGCTCCGTATAGGATGGCACCAAAGGAACTGGTGGAGCTTAAGGCTCAGATCCAGGAGTTATTGGATCGAGGTTTTATCAGGCCGAGTGTTTCGCCGTGGGGTGCGCGCGGTACTCTTTGTTAAGAAGAAAGATGGTACGATGCGGATGTGTATAGACTACCGCCAATTGAACAAGTCGACGATTAAAAACAAGTATCCGTTGCCACGGATAGATGACTTGTTTGATCGGTGAAGGTCTGCCGCGGTATTCTCGAAGATCGACTTGAGGTCCGGGTACCATCACCAAAGGTTAAGGAGGTCGATATCCATAAAACAGCGTTTTGGACTCGGTATGGGCACTACGAATTCTGGTAATGCCATTCGGGTTGACTAACGACCTGGCGGCGTTTATGGATATGATGAATAGGGTGTTTCAGTGAGATCTGGATCGGTTCGTGGTGGTTTTATAGACGACATCTTAGTATACTCAAGGTCGGAGGAAGAGCATGATAAGCATTTGAGGGTGGTGCTGCAGATTTTGAGGAAAAGCAACTCTATGCTAAGTTTAGTAAGTGTGAGTTCGGCTTAGGAAGTGGCGTTCTTGGGGCATGTAGTGTCGGTGAGGGTATTCGAGTAGATCCTCGTAAGATTGAGGTCGTTACGGATTGGAAGCCACCTAGGTCGGTGGTGAGATTCGTAGTTTTACAGGTTTGGTGGATACTCTGAGAAGATTTGTTGAGGGTTTCTCGTTGATAGCAGTGTGCACGATGACTAAGTTGTTAAGGAAAGAGGTTCCGTTTGTTTGACCGAGAAACAACAGAAAGCTTCGATAAGTTAAAGAAGATCTTGACCGAGGCTCCGGTTCTAATTCAACTCGAGGGTGGTAAGGAATACACAGTCTATTGCGATGCATCACACACAGTGCAGGTTGTGTCTTGATGCGTGATGCAGAAGGTAAGGTTGTGGCTTACGCTTCTAGGCATTTGAGGCCACATGAGGTCAACTATCCGACGCACGATCTGGAGCTAGCGGCCGTAGTTTCGCCTTAAAGATTTGGAGGCACTACTTATATGGAGAGAGATCGATAGTCTACACGGATCATAAGAGCTTGAAGTATCTACCGACTCGGAAGGATTTGAATTTGAGGCGGCGTAGATGGGTTGAGTTCTTTGAAGGATTACGACCGTTCTATTGAGTATCATCCGGGCAAGGCTAACGTGGTGGTGGCACGCGTTGAGCCGTAAGGTTGTTTCGGACTTAAGAGCTTTGTTTGCCCATTTGAGCTTGTATGGCAGCGGGAGTATTTTGCGCAAGTTAAGCCTACTTCAGGTTGAGCGATCGAGAGAAGCAGTTAGAGGATGAGGTTCAGGTGCGCGAAGGTTGCAAGTGCGAGAATGGTGGTGTGGATGGTTACGGCTTGTCTAGTGACGAGGTTACGTGTTTTCAAGGTAAGGCTTGTATGCCTAAAGATGTTGAGTGAGGCAAAAGATTCTTCAGACGCATATAGCGATCCTCATGCTATGCATCCGGAGGTAGCAAGATGTATAAGGATCTTAGAGAAGCGATTTTGGTGGCTGGTGAAGAAAGAGGTGACGGAGTTTGTTGGAAAATGTCCGACTTGTCAGTCAAGGGCTGAACATCGATTTGCGCGTCGGGTGCTTCGACTGTAAAGATTCCTCAAAGTGGAAGTGGGAAAGGATAACCATGGATTTTGTCGGTGGGTTACCGCTTACGCCAAGCAAGAAGGATTGATTTGGGTAGTGGTGGATCGTCTGACTAAATCACTCACTTTATTCCGGTGAGGGTTGATTACTCACTTGCTAAGCTAAGCCGTATGTTTCAGAGATCGTGAGGTTGCACGGTGTGCCGGTTCGATAATCTCGGATAGGGATCCGAGTTTACTTCAAGGTTCGGAAGGCATTGCATCGGGCTCACAGGTACTCGTTTGGATTTTAGCACGGCTTTTCACCCATGATCGACGGACAATCGAGAAAGGGTCATTCGGATCTTAGAGGACATCTTTGAGGGGTTGTGTCTTGGATTTGAGAGGTAGTTGGGAGGAGTTTCTACCGTTAATGAGTTTGCCTACAACAATAGTTACCAAGCGAGCATCAAGATGGCTCCGCACGAGGCATTGTATGGTAGGAAGTGTCGCTCACCTACGTCTTTGGACGGAGTTAGGTGAACGTCAATTGTTGGGACCCGAGTTGGTAGCCGAGGCGAGGACAAGGTTAAGTTGATTCGGGCTCGATTGAAGGAAGCTTCGCAGGCCGTGAAGTCTTATGCCGATCTTAAGCGAAGAGATATAGAGTTTCTTTGTTGGGGATCGAGTGTTTCGAAGGTCTCGCCTTGGAAGAAAGTTACGAGGTTGGAAAGAAAGGCAAGCTAAGTCCGAGGTTCATTGGGCGTATAAGGTTTTGAGACGAGTTGGACGATGGCGTATCGGCTTGAGTTGCAGCAGAGCTTAGTCGATTCACGGCGTTTTCATGTTTCGATGTTTTGGAGGTATCGATCGATCCGTCGCATGTGGTAGCGATGGAAGAGATCGAGGTGAATCCGGACTTGACTATGGAAGAAGAACCCGCATGCATTCTTGATCGAGATGTAAAGGTTCTACGTGAGAAAGTCCGTGCCTTTGGTTAAGGTACTTTGGCGGAATCATGGCGTAGAAGAAGCGACGTGGGAACCCGAGGATACGATGAGACAAAGCAATACCCGCAACTCTTTTTGACTGTAATTTCGAGGCCGAAATTATTTTTAAGGGGTAGAAGCGTAATATCCCGGGTTAGGGGCTATTTTTTTCGTTGTTGCATGTTTTGCATGAGTTTGTTATCTTTGCGTTGTTGTTGGTGTTGTATCGGGCTTAATTGTAGGATAGGTGTGTGCACGAGTAGGTAAGAAATTTTAGTTTTGAGCTAAGGCATTAGGAGCCGAGGAAGCTGGGGCTTTTAAATTTATTTTGGGAGTTTGTTAGCACAAGAAACAAGTTGGTGGAGTGGCAATGTAGGCGCCACTAAGGCTTGGAGTGGGTAACGCCTAAAGCAAGGTGGAGGCCTTGTGTTCGAGCCATGGAGTGGCCACTTTTGGCACTCATTTTGGTGGCATGGAGGAGGAGTTTGTAGGCGGTTCAAACTCGCTTTGACTTGGTCTTCACATTCGAATGGTGGGTGGAGAGGAATTTTAGGGTGTTGACTTGTTCAAAACAATTTGAACTTGTGGCTTGGAGTGTTTTGGGGATTCTAGCCGAATTTTAGGGAGTGGAGGGGAGAAGTGGACGGCTTGGTGTGGTAAGTGGTAGTGCCGAAACTCACTTTGCCAAGCTAGGCATTTTCGGTCATAGTCAATTCCAAGCAAAAGCTCTCCCTTGGTCTTTTGTTAGCCGATTCTTCCCTCAAAATAAGTCTCTCATTTTCTATTCCTCTTTGAAACCGAAAGCTTCAAGCAACCATACCTTGCCGACTTCTCTTTTGGGCATCTAGCCGATTGGGTGCAATTGCTTCTCTTAATCCCTTGCGCGTTGCGAAACTAGCTACCCATCTCTCCTCGTATTTTTCATTCCTTCTCTTAAAACACTTGAGCCGAAACTCCACCTCTCCAAAACATTTCCATCTCTTCTCTTGCTAGCCGAAACCATATCAACTTGCCCCAAACGTTCTTCTATTTTCTCAAATCCTAGTGCCGTAATCTCCATTTCTTCTCACCTATGTTCTTTCTTTCTCTTTTAATCCAAAACCGAAAACAAGAGTGTTAAACACCTAGTGCCGATTTCTCCTTTCTATTGTTTACAACTTAGCCGAATATTCCCCTCTCCTAGAAGTCCCTGGTTTGGCCGAATATTGGGTGTTGGTAAGTGCAAGGCGAATGGCCATATCTTCTTTTGTTTTGGTTCTTTGTTGGTTATGGTTCGGTTAAGAGCCGATTCCGATCTTTGCTAATAAGAGAAAATCGTCGGTTTGAAACCGATTCTGTTTTTAGGCCTTTTGATCGTGGGGTGTTAGAGAGCGATCAATTGGAGCTTTGATTGCAAGTGGCCGATTGGTAAGTAAAAGGGTAAGCAGTTGGTATATTTGTGTCGAGTACAATTAGTTGATTTGATTAAGGTTCAAGTGATTGATGATTCCATTTTCTTTTAGGTGGAGGCCGATTGTCAAAAAAAGAACCACTATTGGTTCGAGTATTGGTTAGGAAGCAAACCAATAGCAAGGTTAGGGTTTGAAACTAACCCCTTTGGGTTTAGATGTCTTTGGCCGAATGGTCTTAGTACCTAACCCTATGTTTGGTCGATTGTAGGAGTTAGCAATCGAGGGACGTAGATCGTTCGTTGGGATTTTAGACTCGTAGCTATCAGTGTGTGTGTATACTAACACACTTATATTTAGTAATATCGTTAATAACGTGCAATGACTAATGAAACAGTTGGTGACTATTATGATACCCTCATGGGTACGAGTTTGGACTCGTAAGTCGGTGCTATTATTATGAGTTATTGATGATCCGTATGATACCATGGTTATGGATATGTGACATGGGGTATGAGATTAGCCATATTGGCATGATATGCATGATAGTATGATATGCATGATAGCATGATATTCATGATTACATGAGTTTGGCATGTTGATGGGTGATCTGAGAGGAGGGAGCGATGATGTATTGTGTTGACGAGCACCAAAGTGCTTTGGTAGCACACTTTGTGACTTTGGGTCACCGAGGTTTGGCACCTCCAGAGGTTTGGTACCTCGCCGTCTCGTCCAGTGGCTCGAGTACCACAGTGGGTTGGCCCCCACAGATGATTATACTGGGATTGACGCCGGTGTTTTGGTAACACACGATGGGTTGGCCCCATCACCGATTTGTGACTACGGTCACGGTGCTTTGGTAGCACATTGTGTCTTTGGGACACGGAGGTTTGGCACCTCATTGCGACTTGTCCCTGTGGTTTAACCACCGTGGGTTGGCCCCACTTGAGATATGGGATCGTGCGCTAGTGTTTTGGTAACACACGATGGGTTGGCCCCATCATCATTGGATTCGTGACTTTGGTCACGGTGCTTTGGTAGCACAAGCGTGTCTTTGGGACACCGGTGCTTTGGTAGCACATTGACGGATATTGTGTCTTTGGGACACCGGTGCTTTGGTAGCACATTGTGACTATATGTCACCGGTGGTTTGGCACCACCGGTGGTTTGGTACCACGGGGTAGAAAAGCGATATGGATGGTTAGGTTGGGTTGCATTAATCATGTTGCTATGTATGATGTGTGTTAGCATGTTGATTCTTTGGGAGCGGGATTTACACACCGAGTCACTCGACTCACCCTCTCCTTTGACCTTCGGGTGACTCGTGAAGCGCGGACTTGGAGCCGGGATGGACTCGAGGTGCTTATGCCATCTTTGAATAAAGTCTTTACTCGGACTCTATATTTTGGGTACTTTAGTTATTTACTTTTATTTGGGTTTTTATTTGGGTTGTAAAAGGCCTCTAAATTTATGTCTTAAGTTGGTTGACGTTTTAATTAGATTTAATATGCCTTAACAAAATAGCCGGTATAAGTTTTACTAAAACTGGAAAGATAATGTTTTCAAAATTATAACATGACGTGTTTTTAAACTATACCATCGGGTATCACACTAAGTCTTTTTGACAAACAAATACAACTGGTTCCCAAACCAAACTTGTAGTTCATTTAAGTCTAGAAGCGTTTTATGTATCACTAAGAAACTAAGGAGGTTTTAAATGGTTTTAACTTGTTTTAACTACAAATTCTAGCTAAGTTTTCAAAATCTCCGGGTTTCAAATACATCAACTGTTTTCCAAACAAGACTACTCAAATTTGTTTCAAACACACTGTGTTTTCACTCCACTTTTAAACGAAAAATCTAGTTTTCCCAAAACGTTTTCCCCGTAGCATACCAGATTCGGACGTGGTGTCTTGTCCGGGTTTGGGGTGTTACAAGTGGGTTATGTGTAAACAATACACATTAGTTGCATGGGTTAGATTAATTGATGTATTGTGTGAATGTGAATAAATATTGTGGAAAGTTAAGTAAGAATAGTAGTGTGAGGATGTTCTCGGATGAACATTTGAAATAGAGAAATACATGTGGATTATTATCCATGATATTATAATATTGGTGAGCTAAATGCTAAATCACCATAAGTATAAATGATTGGTGGGTTGTGTGCGATACCACCCTTTTAGAGATCGATGGTGGGCTAAGTGCGAAACCACCGAGAGATTAGTAGTATGAACGGATTATCGAAAATGCTTGATGTGTTGTTTCATGTGATCAAATGGTGATCAGTTCAGGAATGAATGCTATTAAGCACAAGCAGTTGGCTTGTGGCATGGTAAGAATGTGGTAAGAGATAGAATGAGTAAGCTTCAAGAATAGTTGAGTAAGTTACCATAAGTTAAGGGGAAAAACTCAGTATAATACCTTGTGGTTATGTTCATTCAATGAATATCAGTATTTATCAGTTTATGCAGATGAACTTACTAAGCATTATTGCTTACTTCTTTTCTTTTCCCATCCCTTATAGGTTATTTTTAATTAGCTCGGGTTGGAGGCCGCAGGAGATGTTTTCACACTATCGAGTAGACTCCTGGTATGGTGTCTCAAGTTTTTATGAGTCATGGCATGTATAGGGATTCTATAAAGTTGATTAAGTTACAACTGATGTAGCCAAATTGTGTTGGCTTAAGAGAATTTATAGTTATTTGTAGTTGTATTGGATATAGTTCTGCCTAGTGTATGGGATGAAGACTCTATTTCTTTTATGATTAAAAGTCTTTAACTAAAGAGTTATATTGTTGTTCAGTGAAATTATGTGATGATATATGATTGTGTGCAAATGAGAGTCGAAAAAGGCTTGGTCGATAGCCTCTAAGTGCCCACACGGATAGACACACGGGCGTGTGTCTAAGCCATGTGTCCCCTGCACCTTAGTGTCTTAAGTCAGGTTAGACCACGGGCTAATCACACGGCCATTTGTTCAGGCTGTGTGTGACACACGTTTAGCACATGGGCGTGTGCTCCAGACCTTGTGAATAAGTCAGTATGTCAAGGTATGGCACACGGGCTAGGGCCACGGGCATGTCAAGGCCGTGTGTAATTTGACAGTATCCATCACGGGTGGAAGACACGGGCATGTCTTAGGGGTACACGGGCATGTTCCAAGTCACATGGGCGTGTGACCCCTGTTTCGAGAGAAAGTTTCCAGACGAGTTCCAAAAGTTTCAGGACGTAAGTCTGAGGCCTCGTGGGCCCATGAAATGTATGATTTGGCTAAGAAAGAGAAGTTTTTAATTCGGAACAAAATTTTATAGCCCGTAAGTACATGTTTAAGAAAGTTCAAGCATAGTAATGTCTCTTATCCGGTCTTAGCCTCGGACTCGGGTATGGGGTGTTACATGGTGAAATATGAAAGTTTGATGTTGGGTGAACATATTTTGTCTTTGAATTTTTGGTAAATTTGTGTAATTTGGGCTTAATTGAGAAAAGTGTAAATTGAGGGACTAAAATGTGAAATAAATGAAGTGTGAGGGCTTGTATGAGCATAATAAAAATTCGGCTAGGCATGTATGAGATGGAATTATGTGAATTTGATGATTTTGTAAATTAGGGACTAAAGTGTCAAAATGTGAAAATGTGAGGGGTATTTTGCAAAATGCCCTAAATGTGTGTGTGTGGACTAAATTTAATGAATTGGTGATTGAATGAGTTAATTTTAAATGTGTATAGACCAAGAAAGGAGAGGTTCGGATCGAGATCGAGGTAAAGACAAAGTACTCGATTAATCGACCGTTTCGGTATTTCGACGTCCGAGGTAAGTTCGGATATAATACTAGCTGTTAAATTATGTCTATGCGATGAGAATTGAATGAACGTTTAATTATTGAATTAGAAATGTTAAATATGAGATCGAGAAGTGTGGCACTAAGTGTGCATAATTGAAATCGAGACAAAGTTGAATAGCAATGTGTGTGCGAAGTAATAGAAGCTTTGGCTTTATTGATTGGCACTGTGTGTGCGATGCTGAATTAAGTTCGGTTTTGTATCTAGGCACTAAGTGTGCGATGTTAATTAAGCTTCGGCTATAATTTGGCACTAAGTGTGCGATTGAATTGAAGAGTTAATGAAGTTTGATCGAATGAAGTATTGAGTTTTGAGTAGCATTTGTGATCAATATCTAAGTGTTGGCTAAGGTACGTACGGAACCTATGTGGTTGATGAAATCGTGAACGGTTTTATGAATAGATATTTGAGCATATGGTTGAGATTGATGATGTGCCTATTTGAGCTATTAACCTAAGTGATGGCTTATTTTGTCTATTGACTTGAATTGTTGAGTTACATGTATTGTATTACGAACTTACTAAGCTTTTGAAAGCTTACTATGTGATTTGTTTCTCTGTTTTACAGTGTCAGTAAATCTAGCTCGGATCCGGGGATCGTCAGCATCTCTATCACACTATCGGCAATCTAATTCAGTACTTTTGAAAGATGTATATAGTTGGTATATGGCATGTATATGCTAGTTGATATGGCATGTTTTGGAATTTTTAATCCTTTCCATGTGATTTGGCTTGGAAGTGGAATGATGTAGGTTTTAAGTGTGAACTTTGTAAATGATGAATATGGTATGTTTCATGCTTAAATGGTTGATTAAAATTGTGGTTTAAATGTGAATGGTGGTAAGGTTTATATGATGTTTGGTCTATATGTTTGAGATGTGGATTTTGATACTTTGGTTGAACCAATGTGAGATGAAATTGAGTATAATTATAGATGGTATAGTTGGTGATTAATTGGTGTATGACATGGTATGTTTGGATGCATTTTGGGGCATGAATTGGTAATGCTTTGAAGCTTGTAGGTGTACCTAAGTGTGGGTGGCAAGTTTGGCTTTGAATATGGCCTATAATTGCCCACACGGTTGAGCACACGGGCGTGTGGCTCGACCGTGTTGTTTAAGTTTGCCAAGTGAAACAAGTCGATGGCGACCACGGGAAATTTGGACACAGGGGCGTGTGATCGGCCGTGTGGTGCAAGTCGATATGTATGCCCTCTGTTTTGACACGGCTTGGGACGCACGGGCGTGTCCGAGGCGTGTGAGGCACACGGCCTACCACACTGCGAGCGTGTGACCTCTGTAACTTAGAAAAATGTTTGAGTTTTGGAAATTTTCGTATGTGTTCGGTTTAGTCCCGACCTCTTTCTAACACATGTTTAAGGTTTCGTAGACCTCAATAAGGAACTATATGTTTATATTTGAATATGTTTGATTGATGATTGACTTTGTGTTGTGAAATGGATGTGAAATGTTCCGATAGTTTGGTAATGCCTCTTAACCCTATTCCGGCGACAGTTTCAGGTTAGGGGTGTTTCATTATGTCTTCCACGTGTCTATGTTATGTCGCTACCGATCAGACCCTTCACGTGTGGTTGTACCATCAGAGGTAGAGATTCGACCGGACATGACTTATGGTGAGGAACCGATTAAGATTTTGGCACGAGAAATCAATCAGTTGAAAAACAAAAGCATAGCTCTTGTGAAAGTCCTATGGAAAAGGCACGGGGTAGAAGAGGCTGCATGGGAGCCCGATGAGGCTATGAGAAATCAATATCCCAACCTTTTCACCGGTAAGATTTTCGGGGATGAAAATCCTTAAGGGGGAGAATTGTAACAGCCCGATTTAGGGGCTAGTCAGAACAGTGGTCTCGGGACTACTTATCCGAGGTCGAAGAAATTATTTAGTATTATTTTATGTGTTATAACATGATTGCAAGAGTGCATGAAAATTTTGGTGCCTTAATTTTAGCGATTTCATGCTTAATTGCGAAAAAGGACTAAATCAGATAAAGTGCGAAAGTTCCATTTTACAAGCTAAAGGTGTCTAAAAGCCATAGAATATTAATTGGAGGCCTTAAAGTGCAATTAGACCTCTTAGTAATAGGGTGGCCTGCCATAGGGGACAAATAATGTCAAAATTGGTCAAAGTTGTTGGAATTAGGTGGATTGAATTGATTTGTATTAATAAAATAAAGAAAAGAAAAATATCATCTTTTCTCTCCATCTTCTCCACCGAAAATTAGCAGCAAAATAGGTGTTGAGAGCTAAAAAATTTCAGCAAGCTTTTCTCCTTGCAAGTAAGTGGTTTAATGGCCATTCTTTGATAATTTTTGTACTTTTGGAACCCCTAAAGCTTAAGCTAGCTAAAGAGGGGACTATTTTGCAAAAAGGTTGAAAGCTTAGGGTTTTTCCATGTGAGCATTTATGTTGTTTGCTGCATTTTTATGAAAGAAAATGAGTCCTAGTTGTTGGATAAACAACTTTTGTGAAAGGTGTTACCACGAAAACACCTAAAAGGACCTTTTTGTAAAGGTTGTAAATTATGTGGTGAATGTGTGAAATAATGAGTTTTCAGAGCTGCCATAGGAGTAACAAATGTTCATCAAGGCTTGTAAATGGAGGAAATTCGATTGAAATCGAATTTCGAGCCTAGGGGTAAAATATTCATTTTGTGAAAGTATAAGGGCAAAATGGTAATTTTGCCAAAGTATGAAGTATGAAATGTGTTGATTAATGTGATAATTAAATGAGCTAAATTGTTATTATAGATCAAGAAGAACGAAGAATTAACCTTGATCGAGGAAAGGGCAAGGTATCAGACTAGATCGACAATTTAGCCTATTTTGAAATCGAGGTAAGTTTGTGTAATAAATTCAAAACCGTGTTATTAAGCCTTGAAATGTTCGATGTTAATGAGGATATATATTGCTTCTATAAATTTGAGTAATGATGTATATTGTAATTAAGTCTTGGACGTGGCCTCGGTACCGAGTTGAGATCCCGTATAAGACCATATCCGGGATATGGCATCAGCATCGAATATGAAAGTCGTATAAGACCATATCTGGGATATGGCATCGACACCGAAATAAGATCCCGTATAAGACCATATTCGGGATATGGCATCGGCATCGAGATGTGATCCCATATAAGACCAAATCCAGGATGTGGCAATGGCGTCGTGTTTATGTGTAAGAGGATGATTATGTATCTTTGAGTATCCCAAGTGATTCAATGGGATAAATAGTTAAGCTTAATAGAGACGAAATTAGTACTAAAGTTATGTGGTGAAGTGATGCAGGTGCATGTGAGCAATTCACGAGAAATTTTACAATATGAGACATGATATGGAAATGGCAAGAGTGAGTAAGTATGAGGGAGTTATGGCAATGTGCTTGGGACTTTGTGTTTTACTCAATACAATGGATGGATGGAATTATGAACCTTTATGTTTCTATTTATGCATGCAAACTTACTAAGCTTTATGCTCACCCCTCTCATTTCCCTTTTCCTTGTAGTATTGCCAAGTTAGCTCGGGAATTCGTGGAACGTCGGAGTTTGAAAAGAACACTATCAACTTCTCTTTGGTATAGCCAATTTAGATTTATTTTGAGTATGGCATGTATAGGACTTGGTCATTTTGTTATGTCATATTTGTTAGCCAAAGTGCTGGCTATTAATGTTGTTCAATCCATTTTGTAAATGGTCATTGGAAATTGGCCAATTCTTGACAAGTTCTTATATTCAATGATGATGAAATTCATGAAACGCATGCTTGTGTGGATGTTTTAATTTTGAGTTCTTAGAAGTGTCTTATGGTCATGATATATGTTGAATTGATTTGGTATAAGTGTGGTTGCTTGTAGGGTGGAAAATGGCTTGGTAGATAGCCATATAATTGTCCACATGGGTAGACACACGGGCGTGTGTCTAGGCCGTGTGTGACACACGGTCAGCCCCATGGGTGTGTGGAGAGGCCGTGTGTCCCCATGCATGATAGGTTTACAAGTCAATATGCTCAGTAGCAAACACACAGGCAGAGACATGGCCGTGTGGTAGTCACGGCCATGGATATGGGCGTGTGCCCAGGCCGTGTGAAGTCTGCACCTGTAATTGAGAATTTAATTCGACACACGGTCTAAGGACACATGCATGTGCCTTGGCCGTGTGACCTTAGTAAGGTGATGACGTCGTAAATAGAATGCCATGGTTTTCGCACACGGGCTAAGACACGGGCATGTTGCGGCCGTGTGAGGGACACGGGCTAGGGACACTGGCATGTATCCGGCCGTGTGAAAACCTCTGTAGGTTCGAATTTGAAATTAATTCCACACGGGTGTGGGACACGGGCGTGTGGCCCTGTTTTATTTCAAATTTTCTAAGAGTTCAAAAGTTTCCAGTTTAGTTCCGATTTATTCCGGGTACAATTTTAGGGGCTTGAGGACTTATAATAAGAACATTATGGTCTTGAATGAAAAGTTTTAAGCTGAAACAAAATTTTATGGCCCAATGTTGTATGTTTAAGCAAGTTGAGTTAGGTAATGCCCCATATCTAGTTCCGACTTTGAACACGGGTAAGGGGTGTTACTTTATTTAACATCAAGCTTCCATATTTCACCATTTAACATCACAAAGCTCACAACATCAACAATGGAAAAACTCAAAATCATCATCAATTTCATGAATTAAAGCATGGGCTTGATAGAACGCAAAGCAACAATCACAAAAACGTAAAAATTATCGAAAACGGATCAAAAATCATACCTCAATTAAGCTTATCAATGGCCGAATGAAACAAAGCTTTAAACCCTTTTCTTTTTCTTTCAAATTCGATGAAAAGATGATGGTAATGGCCATCAAATTGTTTTTATTTTAATTATATTAACATTGATTATCAAATACCAATTTTAACCTTGGTTTAAAACATTTATAAACATATAATGGATGGCCATAACTGTCCACTTTCAAGTTAATGGCATAATAACAACATAAGGACCCCTTAATTATAAAGACACATCAATTCAACACTTAATTAAATAGAAGGCTACTTTTGTATTTTCTGCAATTTAGTCCTTTTTGCAAATTAAGCACACAAACGATCAAATTAAATCGCAGAAATTTCACACATACCAATTCACATGCTGTAGACTCGGAAAATAATATTAAAATATTTTGACTCAGATTTGTGGTCCCAAAATCAGTATTTCGACTAGGGTATAAACCGGGCTGTTACAACTCTCCCCCCTTAGAGATTTTTGTCCCCGAAAATCTTACCAGTGAATAGATTCGGGTATTGTTCTCTCATAGCATCCTCGGGCTCCCACGTAGCCTCTTCAACTCCGTTTCTGTGCCACAACACTTTCACTAAAGAAATTTTCTTATTTCTCAACTCTTTGATCTCACGAGCCAGAATTCAAATTGGTTCTTCGTTATACGATAGATCAGACTGAATCTCAACTTCAGTAGGGGCAATCACGTGCAATGGGTCAGATCTGTATCGTCGAAGCATAGATACATGAAACACATTATGAATCTTATCTAGCTCAAGTGGCAACAACAATCTATAAGCAACCGACCCGATACGTTCAATAATTTCATACGGCCCGATGAATCTCGGACTCAATTTGTCTTTTCTGCCGAATCGGAGTATTTTCTTCCACAGAGACACTTTCAAAAACACTTTATCACCGGTCTCAAATTCAATATCTTTTCTTTTCAAATCTGAGTAAGACTTCTGGCGATCTGATGCTGCTTTCAAACTATTTCGAATCACTTTCACTTTTTCCTCAATCTCTCTAACCAAATCTACCCCATGAATCTTATTCTCACTAAGCTCAGTCCAGTACAATGGTGTTCTACATTTACGACCATAAAGCGCCTCATATGGTGCCATTTTAATGCTTGATTAAAAACTATTATTATACGCAAATTCAATCAATGGCAGGTATGTTTCCCACGTACCTTCAAACTCATGAATACAACATCTCAACATATCCTCGAGAATGTGAATGATCCGTTCAGATTGACCATCCGTTTGCAGATGAAAATCAGTACTGAAGTGCAACTTCGTACCTAAAGCCTCTTGCAGTAAACCTCGGATCTCTGTCAGACACAATAGATGGTGGCACCCCGTGCAATCTCACAATATCAAAAACATGCAATTCAGCTAACTTATCAAACGAATAACCCATTCTCAACGGAATAAAATGAGCTGATTTTGTCAATCTGTCAACTATCACCCAGATTGCATCTTTCTCTTTTGGAGATAAGGGCAATCCCCACACAAAATCCATAGTGATTCTCTCCCATTTCCACTCAGGAATCATGATAGGTTGTAACAAACTGGATGGCACCTGATGTTCAGCTTTAATTTGCTGACGGATCAAACATTTCGAAACAAAATCAGAGATATCTCTTTTCATTCCAGACCACGAGTAAAGTTGTTTCGAATCATTATACATCTTTGTACTTCTCGGATGAATAGACAAACGACTACTATGAGCTTCGTTCAAAATCATATGAATCAATTCTGGATTTCTCGGAACACAAATTCGATCTCGGAATATCAGACAATCATCACCATCAATTCGAAATTCTGAATCAGAGTTCAAATCACACTGAGCTCATTTTGCTATTATCTCATTATCAACTTTTTGGGCATCACAAATCTGCTGTAAAAACAACGGTCTTGCTTTCAATTCGGCTAAAACAAAACCATCATCAGATAGAACTAAATGAGCATTCATTGCACGTAGCATAAACAGTGATTTCTGACTCAAAGCATCAGCAACAACATTTGCTTTTCTCGGATGATAATCTATAACTAGCTCATAGTCTTTTAACAATTCTAACCATCTTCTCTGAAGTAGATTCAAATCTTTCTGAGTCATCAGATATTTTAGGCTTTTATGATCTGAAAACACATGACATTTCTAACCGAAAAGATAGTGACGCCAAATCTTCAAAGCGAACACAATCAAAGCCAGCTCAAGGTCGTGCGTCAGATAATTCTTTTCATGCGGTTTCAATTGTCTCAAGGCATAAGCTATAACTTTCCCTTCTTGCATCAAAACACATCCCAGACCGTTCAATGAAGCATCACTATATATCACAAATTCTTTACCGGATTCTGGTTGTACTAGCACTGGAGCTTCAGTCAATAGAACTTTCAACTGATCAAAGCTTTTCTGACACTTTTCTGACCATTCGAATTTCACATCTTTCTGAAGCAATCTTGTCAACGGAGTTGCAGTCATCGAAAAGTCTTTTACGAATCGTCAGTAATAACCAGCAAGTCTTAGAAAACTGCGGACTTCAGACACATTTTTCGAAGATTTCCACTCTAAAATAGCTAAAATCTTGCTCGGGTCAACTCGTATACCAGATGCTGACACAATATGCCCCAAAAAGCCAACATCGCGCAACCAGAACTCACATTTACTAAACTTTGCATACAATTGCTTATCACGCAAAGTTTGTAGCAAAATTCTCAAATGTTCAGCATGCTCAATTTCATCACGCGAATAAATCAAAATGTCGTCAATGAAAACAACAACAAATCGATCTAAATACGGTCTGAAAATTTTGTTCATCAAGTCCATAAAGACAGCAAGAGCATTTGTTAGTCTGAAAGGCATAACTAAAAACTCATAGTGCCCGTACCTCGTTCGGAAGGCAGTTTTTGGAATGTCTGAATCTGTTACTCGCAACTGATAATACCCCGATCTCATATCTATCTTTGAAAACACAGTAGCTCCTTTCAACTGATCGAACAAATCAATCATTCTGGGCAGAGGATATTTGTTCTTAATAGTCACTTTATTTAACTGACGATAATCAATACACATTCTCATCGTGCCATCTTTCTTTTTCACAAATAGAACGGGAGCGCCCCATGGAGAAAAGCTCAGTCGTGCGAAACCTCTGTCTGTCAATCCTTGCAACTGAGACTTCAATTCTTTTAATTCTGTCGGAGCCATTCTATACGGAGCTATTGAGAGAGGGGTCATCCTCGACACTAATTCAATGCCAAACTCAACTTCTCGTATCAGAGGTAATCCCGGTAATTCTTCAGGAAACACGTCACGAAACTCACAAACCACAGGCACATATTCAACTTTCTTTTCTGTCACTTTCGTATCAATCACATACACAAGATAAGCTTCACATCCCTTTTTCACATAATTCAGAGCTTTCATCGAAGATACTACGGCCGGTAACCCATTTAAATAACTGGACTCAATCTGTATTATCTCATCATTCTGACATCTCAAATCAATAGTCTTTCGTTTGCAGTTCACAATAGCATCATGCAAAGTTAGTCAATCCATACCCAGAATTATATCAAATTCATTAAAGGGTAATAACATCAGATTAGCCGGGAAATAGATATCTCGAAACATCAACGGACAATTCTTGCACACTTTGTCAACCAGAACACACTTGCCTAAGGGGTTCGATACTCTAATTACAAATTCAGTAGACTTTATAGGCAAAGTCTTACTGGTTACTAAGTTCATGCATATATATGAATGAGTAGACCCTGGATCTATCAATGCAATCACATTAGTATCATAAAGAGTAAAAGTACTAGTAATGACGTCTGGAGACGAAGCTTCCTCATGAGCTCAAATAGCATAAGCTCTAGCAGGCGCTCTCGCCTCAGATCTCGCAGTTGTATCTTTCTTAACTCTCTGGGTACTACTCACATTTCCCGTGTTTCTGGGAGGTCTACCCCTAGCTGAAGCGTTATTCGACTTCGGATTCTGTACAATCTCTTGCTCAACAGGCTCGAGACAGTCTCGAATAAAATGATCTAAAGATCCAAATTTGAAATTAGCTCGATCATTTAATCGACAATTGCCTGGATGTCTTTTAGCACAATGTCTACACTCAGGTCACTCAGATCTGACATTTCCAGCACTTGCAATCGAAGTAGCTGGAGCTCAGAAACTCGAATGTGTTCTTGCACGATCTCTGCTCGGATGTACCACATTAGCCTTTGAACGGCTATAATCATCTCGGAATTTCTTTGATACCGACTGATATGACTTACTCTTTGTTCGTTTTCGCACCTCTCTAGCTTCCGAATCAGCTTTTCTTTTCTATTTCCCGAGTTCTTTAGCTTTACACGCTTGGTCAACAAGCACAACGAATTCTTTTATTTCCAGAATTTTGACTAACAAACGGATATCTTCATTCAAGCCGTCTTTGAACCTTTTACACATTATTGCCTCAGTCGAGACACATTCTCGTGAATACTGACTTAATCTCACAAATTCTCGCTCGTATTCTGTGACAGACATACGACCCTGTTTCAATTCAAGAAACTCTTTTTGCTTTTGATCAATGATTCTCTGACTAATATATTTCTTCCGGAATTCAGATTGAAAGAAATCCCATGTAGTTCATTCTTTCGGAACAACAGAAGCTAAAGTTTTCCACCATTAGTAAGCTGCATCTCTCAACAAAGAAATGACACATTTCACACATTCATCAGGGGTACACGACATCTCATCAAATACTCAAATTGTATTCTACTCAGCTCTCTCAGCATCATCATCATTAGTGGCCCTGAACTCTTCAGCCCCATATTTACGAATTTTATGGACCAGAGGCATATTCAACATATTCGGATTCATAACCGGAGGTACAACAGGAGTCTGAGAGGGATTAGGTAGAGGCGGAGGTTGAGGAATAGCCAGATTTGTTCTAATATACTGAGTGAACCACTCATTCATCATTTGGAAGAAGGTTTGTTTAGCCTCTGCTTCCTGACCGCTAGTAACCGGTCTAGAATTAGACGGCGCTGTCCCTTGAGCGGGAGTAGGCACATTACTTTCAACATCGTCAGCTACGGCTCGTTCGAGATCCATTTACTATATAGAAAACTTATTTTATCTGTCAGGATTCATCATACTATCATAGTTCGTATATATGGCATGTATAGCTAGACTCTCACATGCTACGTTAGTCCTAGAATCGACTAAACCGTAGCTCTGATACTAAAAAATTGTAACACCCCTAACCCAAATCCGTAGCAGGATTAAGGTTAAGAGGCATTGCCGGACATATCGAAATATATTACTCTCATTACACAATATCAATCATACAACATCACTTCATAATGATTCATACACATATAGCCCCTTTAAAAAGTCTACGAGACCTTAAACATGCTTTAGAGAGGGTTCGAGACCAAATCAATCTCATACGAAAATTTTGCGGAACTTAGAAAATTTTTCTTTTTAAACAGGGCACACGCCCATGTGGCTAGGCCGTGTGCCTCACACGGCCGTGCCTTGGATCATGTCTCAGCCCGTGTGCAAAACTGACTTGAATCACATGACCTGTCACACGCCCGTGTGTCTGGCCCGTGTGCAACACTGACTTGATTGACACGGCCTGTCACACGCCCGTGTGTCTGGCCCGTGTGCAAGTCTGGCTTGCCTCAAATTGGAGAAGTGAAGGACACTGTCGAAACACACGCCCGTATGGGCAATTATAGGCCATTTGCAGGGCCAAATTGCCACCCATTTTGAGTCATACCTACAAGCATCAAACAAGCATCAATTCATGCCCCAAAAGCAGCCAAAACATACCAAACTATGCACAATTTGACCAATAACAACATCATTCATTTCTATATGCAAAAATCCAGCTCAATCATACCAATTTCAAATACCAACCTCACATCAAAGACATGTGAATCATACATCATATAAATCCATTACAATTCATAGCATTTCTCATCATATCAATTTCCCAAATCCACCATGAAAATTACCAAAATTGACCATTTCTTTCGGCCATTCTTGAGCACATCAAAACATACCAAATTTTGCATCACATAGCATGCACTAAATTCACTTCATAATCACATTCATTATCAAGCCATATCACATGGCTATATTTACACATTTCAAAACATAATCAAATTTCTCTAGCCTATACATGCTATTCTTTAATATGTACATTTTCAAAAGGTACCAAAATATAGTTCGATAGTGTGATGATGATCCTCGACGATCCCCGAACTCCTAGTAGCTTCAATAATCTATAAAAAAAAATGCAAACACACAAAAAGTAAGCTTTCAAAAACTTAGTAAGCCATATACAAATAAACTTATCACATAAACAATTATAAACTTTTTCATTCATATGAACTATGGCATAACATAATAGCAAATTCATATTTCTCATCTAACTCAATTGATCATAACCACTTGCTTATAAACATATCACATTTTCATGTACCTCACATATCAAATGATCATATTCATACTTATCTTCCATTGCCAAAATTCATATACATACATACGTACCAGAATTCGGATGCACATTCGTATACTCATTCATTTCTCGGAAAGCCCGTTGAACCATTCGGAACCAATAAGGATACTCGGATAGCTCAGAAAGCTCGTACAATGCCAACGTCCCAGACGTGGTCTTACATGTAATTAAATATCGATGCCTTTGTCCCAGACAGGGTCTTACACGAAATCACATACGATGTCGATGTCCCAGACATGGTCTTACACGTAAATCTCAAATCGATGCCAACGCCCCAGACGTGGTCTTACACGATAACACATATCAGAAGCCTATGTCATAACATACGTATCCTAACTACTTCCTAAGGTTCGTACGGGACTTTTCAGATGTCGTCACATTATCAAAACTTTTTCAGATTTCACATATTCAGCTCAATTAGCCATATATAACAATTCATTCACATAAAGGTATTAATAATTCAATTTAAACACATTTATTTGTATATCAACTTACCTCGTATTGGAAAGAACGAAAACGAACGGCTATTCAACTACTTTCGACTTCCCCCGATCTAATTCCGTTTTCTTTGTTTCTTGATCTATACACATTCGAATTTAAATCCTTTATTCATCATATCATTCAATTCAATCCATATACACATATTTAGGGCATTTTACAAATTAGCCCTTACATTTTCACAATTTGACATTTAAGTCCCTAATTCACAAAATCACAAAATATACAAAATTTCATTACACTATAACTTGGCCGAATATACACTTGGCTCAAATAAGCCCACATATTTAATTTATTTTACATTTTAGTCCTTCAATTTCTCATTTTCACAAATTAGTACATAATAATCAATTTCATAAAAAATCCCAATCCAAAACATATTTATTTAACATCAAGCTTCCATATTTCACCATTTAACATCACAAAGCTCACAACATCAATAATTGCATAACTCAAAATCATCATCAATTTCATGAATTAAAGCATGGGCTTGATAGAACGCAAAGCAACGATCACAAAAATGTAAAAATTATCGAAAACAGATCAAAAATCATACCTCAATTAAGCTTATCAATGGCCGAATGAAACTAAGATTTAATCCCTTTATTTTTCTTTCAAATTCGGTGAAAAGATGATGATAATAGCCATCAAATTGTTTTTATTTTAATTATATTAACATTGATTATCAAATACCAATTTTAACCTTGGTTTAAAACATTTATAAACATATAATGGATGGCCATAATTGTCCACTTTCAAGTTAATGGCATAATAACAACATAAGGTCCCCTTAATTATAAAGACACATCAATTCAGCACTTAATTAAATAGAAGGCTGCTTTTGCATTTTCTGCAATTTAGTCCTTTTTGCAAATTAAGCACACAAACGATCAAATTAAATCGCAGAAATTTCACACATACCAATTCACATGCTGTAGACTCAGAAAATAATATTAAAATATTTTTTTGACTCAAATTTGTGGTCCCGAAACCACTATTTTGACTCTAAAAATAATATTAAAATATTTTTCTGACACACGATTATGTTACACGGCCGTGTGTCCCCTGGTGTTGAAATTAAAATTAAGTTAGTATGCTCTACACGGTCGATCACACGCCGTGTGTGAGACTGTGTGGCACAAGTCAGTATACCCCCAAATTGGCACACTGCCTAACACACGGGCATGTGACTTGGCCGTGTTGCATAAGTCAGTATACCCAAATTGTTCTGAATTATTGGTTTAGTCCCGAACCATTTTTAAAGATGTTTAAGGCCTCGTAGGCCCTTTTTAAGGGATAAAGTGATTGTATTTGAATGAGATATAGTTATGAATGTTGAATTATGTTATAAGTTTAGTAATTCCTCTTAACCTTATTCCGGCGGCGGTTGCGGGTTAGGGGTGTTACATTTATTGGTATCAAAGCTACGGTTTAGTCGATTCTAGGACTAACGTAGCGTATGTGAGAGTCTAGCTATACATGCCATATATAAACTGTGATAGTGTAATGACTCTTGACATTTAAAATGTGTTTCTATATAGCAAATGGATCCTAATCGAGCGATAGCTGATGAGGTTGAAAGTAATTCGCCTGCTCTCGCACAAGGGACAACGCCGTTTGAATCTAGACCCGTAACGGGTAGTCAGGGAGGAGAGGCTAAAGAAGCCTTCTTCCAAATGATGAATGAATGGTTCACACAGTACATTCGAGCTAATCCGGCTACACAACAACCTCCACCCCCACCTATTTCCCAACTGATCCCTGTAATTCCTCAAGGTATGGATCCTTTGAGATTGAATAAACCACCTGTTGATAAGATATGAAAATACAGGGCTGAGGAATTAAGAGCCACTATTAGCGATGACCCTGAGAGAGCCGATTTTTGGCTTGAGAACACGATTTGGGTATTTGATGAACTTTCTTGGACGCCTGAAGAATGTTTAAAATGTGTTGTATCACTGTTGAGAGACACTGCGTATCAGTGGTGGAATACCTTGATATCCGTGATTCCGCGAGAAAAAGTCACTTGGGAATTCTTTCAAGTTGAATTTAGAAAGAAATACATCAGCCAACGGTTCATCGATCAGAAGCAAAAGGAATTTCTTGAACTGAAACAGGGCTGTATGTTGGTAACAGATTACGAAAGAGAGTTTGTACGACTCAGCAAATATGCTCGTGAATGTGTTTCTTCTGAGGCTATAATGGGTAAAAGGTTTGAAGATGGATTAAATGAAGAAATCAAACTGTTAGTTGGGATTCTTGAGCTAAAATAGTTTTTCGTTCTAGTTGGCAGAGCTTACAAAGCCGAAGAGCTTAGCAAAGAGAAAGGAAAAGCCGATTCTGAGGCTAGAGACTTTAGAAAGACATTTACGGGCAAATCACATCAATCAGTATCAAAGAAATCTAGAGAATATCATCCTCGTTCTACTGCTTCTATGGGGATTTCAATCAAAGATAGAGATGCGAGATATTTTAGCTCTAAACCTCAGATGACATCTATTACCAGGGTAGGTAGTGTTAAAAATGTTGGACCTGAATGTAAGCACTGCAATAAGCGACATTACGGTGAATGTAGAATATTGAGCAGATCTTGTTTTAGATGTGGATCTCTTGATCATTATCTCCGGGATTGTCCAAAAAAATCTATAGCTGAAAGAGATCAACCAGTGAAAGCAAGTAATACGGCTACTAGAGGGAGACCACCCCGAAACACTAGAAATACGAGTGGTCAATGAGGTGTACGAGAGATTGGGTTGTGAGATCTGAGGCACGAGCACCTGCCTAAGCCTATGCTATCCATGCACGGGAAAAGGTATCAACGCCAAACGTTATTATGGGTACTTTTTCTCTTTTCGATACTAATATAATTGCATTGATAGATCCTAGATCAACCCATTCATACATCTGTATGAATTTAGTGTTTAAAAAGAGTTTACATGTCGAGTGTATAGAGTTTGTAATTAAATTTTCGAACCCCTTAGGCAAGTCTGTTGTAGTTGATAAGATTTGTAGGAATTGTCCTTTGATGACTTGGGGTTACTATTTTCCGGCTGACTTGATGCTTCTACCGTTTGATGAGTTTGATGTGATTCTGGGTATGGATTGGCTGACTATGCATGATTCAGTTCTGAATTGTAGACAAAAGATTATTGAATTGAAATCTCAGAATGGTGAAATTTTTCGGATTGAGTTTGATGATTCGAGTGAATTACCTACTGTGATATCGTCTATGTTAGCTTAGAAATGTATGAAAAAGGGTTGTAATGCATATCTTGCATACGTACTGGATACAAAGGTGTCTGAATCAAAGATTGAATCTGTACCTGTTGTTTGTGAGTTTTCGGACGTATTTCCAGACGAATTACCAGGTTTGCCACCGATCAAAGAGCTTGAATTTGGTATTGAATTAGTACCGGGAGCAACACCGATATCGATAGCTCCGTATAGAATGGCTCCAATAGAATTAAAAGATTTGAAAGCTCAATTGCAAGAATTGACAAACAGAGGTTTTGCACGACCGAGTTATTTGCCCTGGGGTGCATCGGTATTATTTGTAAAGAAGAAAGAAGGCACGATGAGAATGTGTATCGATTACAGATAGCTGAATAAAGTAACTATAAAGAACAAATACCCTCTATCGTGGATTGATGATTTATTTGATCAGTTGAAAGGGGCTACAGTATTTTCAAAGATTGATTTAAGATCGAGTTATTATCAGTTGATGTGCCAAAAATCGCGTTCAAAGTGAGGTACGAACATTATGAATTCCTTGTTATGCCTTTCGAATTAACTAATGCTCCTGTAGTTTTTATGGACTTGATGAACTGATATTCAGACCGTATTTAGACAGATTCGTTGTTGTATTCATTGACGACATTCTGATCTATTCGCGAGATGAATCTGAACATACTGAGCACTTGAGAATTGTGTTACAAACTCTACGTGATAAGCAATTGTTTGCAAAGTTCATTAAATGTGAGTTTTGGCTCCGAGAGGTTGGATTTCTAGGGCATATCGTTTCAGCTAAAGGTATTAGAGTTTACCCGAGTAATATTTCTGCTATTGTTGACTGGAAACCTCCCAGAAATGTGTCTGAAGTCCATAATTTTCTGGGTTTAGCGGGATATTACCGAAGATTTGTGAAAGGATTTTCGATGATTGCGACACCGATGACACGACTGCTTTAGAAAGATATGAAATTCGAATGGTTAGAAAAATGTCAGTAGAGTTTCGAACAGTTGAAAGTACTGTTAACTGAAGCACCAGTTTTGGTTCAACTTGAATCGGAGAAAGAGTTTGTGATTTATAAGGACGCGTCATTAAATGGTCTAGGATAAGTTCTGATGTAAGATGGAAAATTTATAGCTTATGCTTCCCGACAATTGAAACCGCATGAAAAGAACTATCCGACACACAACTTAGAGTTAGCTGCAATTATGTTCACATTGAAAATTTGGCGACACTACTTATATGGTGAAAAATGCCACATTTATACGGATCACAAAAGCTTAAAATATCTGATGTTACAGAAAGATTTGAATTTGCAACAACGAAGATGGCTCGAGTTATTGAAAGATTATGAATTTGTGATTGATTATCACCCGGAAAAAGCTAATGTTGTTGCTGATGCCCTGAGCCGAATATCTTTGTTTGCATTGCAAGCAATGAATACCCAGTTGATGATTTGTGATTATGGGTCTATTTTAGTTGATTTTAAAGCTAAACCGAGATTTCTTTAACAAATCTGTGAAGCTCAGAAAGATGACCTTGAATTGCAAGTTAAACGGATTCAATGTGAGACTATCCCTAATTCAGAGTTTCAAATTGGAGTCGATGATTGTTTAAGGTTCCAAAAAAAATTTGCATACTGAGATATTCAGAACTTATTCAGAAGATTTTGCACGAAGCGCACAATAGTTGTTTATCTGTTCATCCGGGGAGTACCAAAATGTACAACAATTTGAAACAATTTTATTAGTGGCAAGGCATGAAACGAGCTATATCAGAGTTTGTTTCTAAATGTTTGATTTGTCAGCAAGTCAAAGTTGAACATTAAGTACCATCGGGTTTACTGTAGCCTGTGATGATTCCTGAGTGGAAATGGGATAGGGTTACAATGGATTTTGTATCGGGATTGCCCCTAACTTCGAAAAAGAAAGATGCTATCTGTGTTGTCGTTGATCGACTAACGAAATATGCTCATTTCATACCGGTACGTACAGATTATTCACTTGATAGACTAGCTAAATTGTACATTTCTGAGATTGTTCGATTGCACAAGGTGCCACTATCTATTATTTCTAATAGAGATCCGAGATTTACGTCGCGATTCTGGAAGAAACTGCAAGAAGCTCTGGGAACAAAGTTGAACTTCAAAGATGACTTTTCATCCTCATCCGACAAATCGCATCGAGAGAGTTATTCAGATTCTCGAAGACATGTTGTGATGTTGTATTTTAGAGTTTGAGGGCAGTTGGGAAAAATACTTACCGTTGATTGAGTTCACGTATAACAATAGTTTTCATACGAGTATAAAGATTGCAGCGTAAGAAGCTTTATATGGTTGAAAATGTCGAACTCCATTATACTGGACTGAACTATGTGAGAAAAAGATTCACGGGGTTGAATTGATAAGAGAAACTGAAGAAAAAATGAAAACGATTCACGATAGTTTAAAACCAGCTTCAGATCGACAGAAATCATACGCGGATATGAAACGTAAAGAAATTGAGTTTTAAGTCGGGGATCGAGTGTTTCTAAAGGTGTCACCGTGGAAAAAGGTTCTTCGATTGGGCCTTAAAGGAAAGCTGAGTTCGCGGTTTATTAGACCGTATGAGATCGTCGAAAGAATAGGGCCTATAGCGTATCGACTAGCTTTACCAGTAGAACTTGAAATGATTCATAATGTCTTTCACGTTTCTATGCTACATCGATATAGATCCAATCTGTCACATGTAATTTCTCTAGTAGATGTTGAGATACAGACTGATTTGACGTATAGCGAAGAACTGATCAAGATTTTAGCTGTCGAAATCAAAGAATTTGGAAATAAACGCATAGCCCTAGTGAAGATTCTTTGGCATAAACATTAGATCGAGGAAGCTACGTGGGAACCTGAGGAAGCTATGAGAAAACAGTACCCTAACCTATATTCCGGTAAGATTTTCGGGGACGAAAATCCCTAAGGGGGAAGAGTTGTAACAACCCATTTTTAGTCAAATCGAAACAGTGGTTTTGGACCACAAATATGAAGTTGAAATAATTATTTTATTATTATTTTAATTTTTACAGCATGATTGAGTATATGTGTGAAAGTTTCGTGAAGAAATTTTATCGTTTGAGTCGTCAATTTGATAAAAAGGACTAAATCGCGAAAAGTGTAAAATGCATGTTCTATTAGTTTAAAGTGTCAATTAGCTTTGGTTTTCAAATATGGTGGCCTTAAATGGTAATTAAACCATTATTATTGGTAATGGACAATTATGGGCTACTAATAAGTGATTTTTGTGAACATTTATAAAGGTTAATTTTGTAATTAAACAATTTTAATTATAATTCATAAAACAAAAAGGCCATTTAGTATATGCTTCATCTTCCTTAGCCGAATATTAAGAGAAGAAAAGATAAGTTTTAGGGTTTCATTCGGCTATGACTTTGATGCTCAATTAAGGTATGATTTTTGTCTCGTTTTAATGA
The DNA here is from genome assembly GCA_025698515.1 of Gossypium sturtianum. Taxonomy (NCBI): domain Eukaryota; kingdom Viridiplantae; phylum Streptophyta; class Magnoliopsida; order Malvales; family Malvaceae; genus Gossypium; species Gossypium sturtianum. Next base: position 64,025,313 of record CM046946.1, on the reverse strand, counting down.
TTTTTATGTTTTTGAGAACGTTGCTTCGTATTCTAGCTAGCCCGTACCTTAGATTTTGAAATTGTTAAAGATTTATCATGTTTCCATTATTGAATGCTTGAGTAATTTGATGAATTATGATAGATTTGGAAGGTTTAATGTTAGATTAATAGTTTTTGTAAAGTGATTTTTGACAAAAAAATGTCAAAAAGGGATTAAATTGAGAAAATGTGAAATATGGTGGTTAAAAGTTTGAATAAATGAGAAATACGGGCTAATATGGACACTAGAGAAATTTGGCTATGGTGAAATTGGATTAAATTGCATGAATTTTTGATTTTATGAAATAAGGACTAAATTGTAAAAGATGTGAAATATTAGGGGCAAATGTGTAAAAATGCCTTAAAGTGAAATTTGGACTAAATTGAATATGAAAAATGTTGAATGTGCTAAATTTGATAATATATAGATCAAGATAAGCTGAGATCGGGGTTAGATCGGGGAAAAGGAAAAGTGGACGAATAGTCGATAATTTCCATCCGAGTAACTCGAGGTAAGTTCTTATAATTAGAATTGAATCTTTAAATACTTGTAAATTATTTGAAATGAAAGTATAATTGAATAAATAGTATTACTGAGTGCGAATGCCTAATTTATGAGAATTGTTGAATACCGAGTCCTGTTTGAACCGTAGAAAGTCATGGGATACGAGTGACATGTCTCTAGGGTTACCGTTTTGGTCGAGATCTTGCATGTGTTGCGGACTCACCACAGCTCGTATGAGCTTACCGATATATCAGCTCGTAAGAGCTTACTGCTTTCAGCTTGTCAGAGCTTATCGTTTCAGCTCAATAGAGCTTACTGTCCATCAGCTCAGGAGGAGCTTATTGATCATAGCTCGAAAGAGCGGGAATGATAATGAATTGATGGATTATTGATTTATATACGTAAAGTATATCACCCGAGTATCCCTCGATATTCTAATAGGTTCAATGGGCATAAATTCTATTATTGGTTATGTGATAAAGCTATGTATTTATACGGATGAATTACTGATTATATAGATGAAATACTGTTCATACGAATGAGTTACTGTTATCAAATGAGTTATTGTTTATATGATTGAGAGTGAATTGTTACAAATGATGTATGTGATATATGAATTTGATGATACAATGTATTGAGTATTAAATCGAGATAATGAATGATTATATGCACTTATGTGACTAACTTGTTGATAAATGCTTGTGTTTAGGCATTTGGTAATTGAATTGAGTATACCTTAATTATTAACTTGATTAGGTATAAATGGTAAGTTTAATTCTAAATTATACGGGCTTACTAAGCTATAAAGCTTACTCTGTTTATTTTCTGTGTTTTATAGAGGTTCGATAGCTCGCTCGATATGGATAAAGTCGGAGATACGCATCACACTGTCCAGTTGTCGATTGGTACTTTTGAACTCATGGATATATGTAAATATGGCATGTATAGGCTAGTTATAAAGATGATAGTTATGGTTACTTGAGCTAGTGATTTTGGTACTTGTTGTGGTATAAGATAAAGCCATTTGATTTGGCTTAACTTAGTATAATGCTTTGGTTGCATATAAGTATTCAAATATGTGTATGAAATGTTATGGATTGGCTGCCTATTGAGTTACAAAATGTTGCAAAATATGCTTGTGCAGGTATGTAAATTTAGGGTGGCAAAATGGCTTTGCAAATAGCCTATTTTTGTCCACACGGGCAGAGACACGGGCGTGTGTCCCAGTCGTGTGTGACACACGGTTATGTTACACGGTCGTGTTTCCCCTGGTGTTGAAATTAAAATGAAGTTAGTATGCTCCACACGGTTTCACACACGGGCGTGTGATCGGCCGTGTGGCACAAGTAGTATACCCTATAATTGGCATACGGCCTAGCACACGGGCGTGTGACTTAGCCGTGTTGCATAAGTCAGTATACCCTATAGGTTTGACACGGCCTAGCACACGGTCTGGCACAAGGGCATGTGTGGCCACTTCGAAGGGCACACGAGCTAGACACACGGGCGTGTGGTCGGCCGTGTGACCCAAGTTAGTATGTACCCCCTGTTTTCACACGGCTGGTGACACGGGCGTGTCTAGTGGCCTTGTGAGACACACGACCTGCCCACACGGATGTGTGTCCCATGTTTGAAGCAAAAATTTTCTAAGTTTCCCAAATTGTTCTGAATTATCGGTTTAGTCCCGAACCATTTTTAAAGCATGTTTAAGGCCTCATAGGCCCTTTTTAAGGGATAAAGTGATTGTATTTGAATGAGATATAATTATGAATGTTGAATTGTGTTATAAGTTTAGTAATGCCTCTTAACCTTATTCCAATGACGATTGCGGGTTAGGGTGTTACATTTATTGGTATCAGAGCTATGGTTTAGTCGATTCTAGGACTAACGTAGCATATGTGAGAGTCTAGCTATACATGCCATATATAAACTGTGATAGTGCGATGACTCTTGACATTTAAAATGTGTTTTTATATAGCAAATGGTTCCCAATCGAGCGATAGCTGATGAGGTTGAAAGTAATGCGCCTGCTCCCGCGCAAGGGATAGTGCCGTCTGAATCTAGACCCGTAACTGGTACTCAGGGAGGAGAGACTAAAGAAACCTTCTTCCAAATGATAAACGAATGGTTCACACAGTACGTTCAAGCTAATCCGGCTACGCAACAACCGCCACCGTACCTATTCCCCAACCGATCCCTGTAATTCCTCAAGGTATGGATCCTTTGAGATTGAATAAACCACCTGTTGATAAGATACGGAAATACGGGGTTGAGGAATTCAGAGCCTGTAACACCCTTTACCTGTATCCGACAATGGGACAGGGTACGAGGCATTACCAAACTTATCTTACTTTAACATATATTCTCGGCTATAAAATTTTGTTTCAACTTTAAAACTTTTCATTCATATTCTTAACATCTTTATTATGGGCCTACGAGGCCCTAAACATACATTCGGGAGGTTTCGGGATTAAACCGAAAATGTCTGAGCACTTAGAATTTTTTTGCCTTAAACAGGGCCACATGCCCGTGTGGGCAGGCCGTGTGGTCACACACGCCCATGTTCCTAGCCCGTGCGAAATTTATGTTTCATTTTGAACCTACAGGGCTTTTCACACGGCCAGACACACGCCCGTGTTTGTGGCCTGTGTCCCTCACACGGCCTAGACAAGACCCGTGTCCTCACCCGTGTGTGAAAACCTGGGTATTCTGTTTATGACGTCAACAAACCTTTAATAGCACACGGCCTAGGCACACGCCCGTGTGCTGGCCCGTGTGGCGAATCGAATTCTCAAAAATTTGATGCAGGGACACATGGCCTATCAACACACCCATGGGGTTGACACACGGCCTAGACACACGCCCGTGTGTCTACCCGTGTGGACAATTAGAAGGCTATTTTCCAAGCCTATTTCCACCCTGAAACATTAACACATATATGCCAACACAAGCAACACATAATATGGCAATAATACACTATGAAGACTCACAAATCATCATTCATACTCTTCATAGAACTCATCATCATTTGGATTTAAAACTTGACCAATATTAACCAATTTCTAATGGCCATTTACAAAATGAGGGTATAACATTAATAGCCAACACTTTGGCTTTCAAATATAAAATAACACATAATGACCAAGTTTCTATACATGCCATACTCAAAAGGAATCAACTTTACTATACCAAAAGAATAGTTGATAGTGTGATCCGAGCTCCGACATCCTACAATCCCCGAGCTAGCTTGGCGAAACTACAAGGAAAAGGGAAAAGAAAAGGGGTAAGCATATAGCCTAGTAAGTTTTCATGAATTAAAATAGCAACATAAATACTCAAGGTAACATCCATTCATCTCATAGAACAATAACAACACAAGTTCCCAAGTACTTTAACATACTTACTCATACTTACGCTTACCCATTACATACCACATTAGGGTCTCAAAACTCGTATTTTACTTATGGTACCTGTATTACTTCATCACAAAATTTAGCACTTATGCTATCATGAACATAAACTTGTATCATTATCATCCTCAACATAAATGTAACTCTTCGTCATCTATGTATAGCTTTGCTCTTACCATCTTTGCATACTTAAGTCTTTTTCCCGTTGAATTACTCGGAATACCAGAGGATACTCTATCTCATCATTCTTGTATCACGATGCCAATGCCATATCCCAGATGTGGTCTTACATGAGATCACCTCTTGATGCTGATGCCACATCCCAGATATGGTCGTACACGGGATCTCTTAGCTCGATGTCGATGCCATGTCTCGGACATGGTCTTATACGAGATCGTACATAGATGTCGATGCCATATCCCAGATATGGTCATACACGAGATCTTCGTTTGGTGCCGAAGCCATGTCCCAGACATGGTCTTATACGGGACCTTCCTTTATTCGGTGCCAATGCCATATCCCAGACATGGTCTTATACGAGACCTTCCTTATTCGATGTCGATGCCATGTCTTAGACATGGTCTTATATGGGATCTACATTCAGTGTCGATGCCATATCCCAGATATGGTCTTATACGGGACCTACATTCGGTGCCGATGCCATGTCCCAGACATGGTCTTATACGGAACCTTCCTTATCTCATTACATGACATAGGTATCCTCGTTATTCTGAATCTTCAACTGGGACTTAGATTTAATACATCCTCATTTCAATCTCATCGAAGCATCATAAATTAACTTCATGGAATTTATATACATTTCTCATAAAATAAAATAATTACAAGTATAATAACACTGTATAGCTTTAATTTCATACAAACTTACCTCGGTACTCAAAATGTGTGTGTAGATGTTCAATTTAGCCCAACACCTTGTTCTTGCCTCAGTTTCGATTTGGGCTTCGTGTTTCTTGATCTATAATAACAACTTCACTGGTTTAATACTCACATTGAATGAATTGACTCATTAATCAGACTTTGGAAAAATTACAATTTTGCCCCTAAACTTTCTCATATTTACACTTTTGCCCCTAGGCTCGTAAAATGATTTTTATTCAACTTCCTTGTATTTCAACCCTAGCCGAATCATTTTCTTAACTACAACAACCTTCAATTTTCACTATTTCACTCATGTATGACCATTTTTATAACTTTTGCAATTTGGTCTTTTTATGTATTTTTCATGAGAATCACTTAGAAAAAGATGTTTATCATACATCAAACTTTCATATTCTTCCTTAGAACATCAAAATACATGCACGTATTACATGGTTAAATTTTTGAATATAAAACCTAGCTCAAAATATAGCTAGAAATAGCTAAATCGAGCTACGAGGATCTCAAAAATACGAAGAACATTAAAAACGGGGCTAGGATGCACTTACTATCAAGCTTGGAAGTTGAAGAAACCCTAGCTATGGCTCCTTAGTGATTTTCGGCCATGGGAGAAGAAGATGGACACAATTTTGACTTTTTTCCCCTTTTTAATCTTTTATTTCCCAAATGACAAAAATGCCCTTAATGGTCCTTTCTTGAGATTTTTCCTTCTCATGTCTATTTTTGTCCATCATAATCTATATTGGTCTAATTGCTAATTAAAGACCTCTAATAATTTTTATAATTCTATTTCATACTTGAATCTTCTAGAATCTCATATTTTCTAATCTTTGCAATTTAGTCCTAATGGACAAATTGATCACTAATTAATAAAATTTCCTTATAAAATTTTCACACAACTATGCAACCACATCATAAGCCTCATAAAAATCACAAAACACATATTTCTACTTCAGATTTGTGGTCTCGCAACCATTATTCTGACTAGGCCCTAAATCGAGCTATTACAATTCTCCCCCCTTAGGGATTTTCGTCCTCGAAAATATTACCGGTAAAAAGGTTTGGGTACTGGTTTCTCATAGCCTCCTCAGGCTCCCATGTAGCCTCTTCTACCCCATTTCTTTGCCATAATACTTTCACGAGAGCTATAATTTTATTCCTTAGCTGTTTAACTTCCCGTGCTAGAATTTTAACCGGTTCTTCGCCATATGTCATGTTGGGTTGAATTTCAACCTCTGTCGGTGTAATCACATGCGAAGGATCTGATCGGTAACGTTGCAACATAGACACATGGAACACATCTTTTCCAACTCGTATGGCTAAGCCAATTGATAAGCTACCGGCCCTATCCTCTCGGTAATCTCATATGGTCTGATAAAACGCAGACTCAATTTGCCTTTCTGGCCAAACCTAAGAGCTTTCTTCCATGGTGACACTGTTAAAAACACCTTATCACCAACTTGAAATTCGATCTTTTTCCATTTCAAGTCCGAGTAGGATTTTTGTCTATCAGAAGCAGCTTTTAAACAATCACAGATTATCTTTACCTTTTCTTTGGTTTCTCTAACTAGATCGACTTCGTGAATCTGGTTTTCCTTGAGTTCAGTCCAATACAAAGGCGTTCGGTACTTACGCCCATACAAAGCTTCATAAGGCGCCATTTTCAAGCTCGACTGAAAACTGTTATTGTATGCAAACTCTACCAACGGTAAATACTTTACCCAGCTGCCCTGAAACTCAAGAACACAACACCGGAGCATATCCTCAAGTATCTGTATTAATCTCTCTGACTGTCCGTCAGTTTGTGGGTGAAAAGCCGTACTAAAATTGAGCTTTGTGCCCAAAGCTTCTTGCAACTTTTTCCAAAATCGGGATGTGAATCTCAGATATCTGTCCGATATAATCGACAAAGGCACTCCATGAAGCCTTACAATCTCAGAAACATACAAGTCTGCCAACATATCAAGTGAATAGTCAATGCGTACAGGTATGAAGTGGTCCAACTTTGTAAGTCTATCTACCACCACCCATACGGCATCTTTCTTGCTCGGCGTCAACGAAAAACCCGTTACAAACTCCATAGTGACACAGCCCCATTTCCACTCAAAAACCATAATAGGTTGAAGTAAACCCAAAGGTACTTGGTGTTCAGCTTTCACTTGTTGACAAATCAGACATCTTGATACAAACCCATAAATATCTTTCTTCATACTCGGCCACCAATACCATTTCTTCAAATCATTATACATTTTTGTACTGCCCGGATGTATAGATAGACATCCGCTATGCGCCTCGTGTAAAATCTTCCGAATAAGCTCTTCATTCCTTGGTACACAGACTCTGTCTCTGAACATTAGACATCCCTCAGAATTAATTCGAAAGTCGGACTCAACACCCGAATCGCACTGAACTCTTTTAGCTTGTAAGTCTCTGTCATCTTTCTGAGCCTCGTAAATCTCTTGAAGAAATATCAGTCTAGCCCTCAACTCAGCTAGAATGGAACCATCATCTGACAAAGTCACCCGAGTATTCATAGCTCTCAATGCAAATAGAGATTTTCTACTCAAAGCAGCAGCGACTACATTCGCCTTTCCCGGGTGGTAGTCAATGACCAGCTCATAGTCCTTTATCAGCTCTAACCATCTTCGCTGCCTTAAGTTCAATTCCTTCTGAGTCATCAAGTACTTTAGGCTCTTATGATCAGTGAATATCCGACATCTTTCACCATACAAATGGTGTCTCCATATCTTCAAAGCAAACACAATGGTAGCCAACTCTAAATCATGTGTCGGGTAATTCTTTTCATACGGCTTTAACTGTCTAAAGGCATACGCTATCACATTGCCTTCTTGCATAAGCACACAGCCTAATCCATTCAAGGATGCATCGCTGTAGATCACAAATTCTTTTCCCGGTTCAGGTTGCACTAGAACTGGGGCCTCAGTCAACAATGCCTTTAATTTCTCGAAACTCTGTTGGCATTTCTCTGTCCATTCGAACTTCACATCTTTCTATAATAGCCTCATCATCAGAGTGGCTATCATAGAAAATCCTTTGACAAAACGTCTGTAATAGCCAGCTAGGCCCAGAAAACTTCTAACCTCTGATACATTTCTTAGTGGTTTCCAATCAACAATAGTTGAAATCTTACTTTGGTCTACTCGGATTCCATCTCCTGAGACAATGTGCCCCAAAAATCGAACCTCTTTGAGCCAAAATTCACTCTTGCTAAACTTGGCATACAACTGATTATCTTGTAAAATTTGTAAAACCATCCTCAAGTGCTCGACATGCATATTCTCATCACGAGAATATATCAGTATATCATCAATAAAAACCATAATAAATTTATCCAAATATGGCCGAAAGATGCAGTTCATTAAATCCATAAACACGGCAGGGGAATTTGTTAAACCGAAAGGCATGACTAAAAATTCATAGTGCCCATACCTTGTCCGAAATGCAATTTTCGGCACCGGACCTCAAATCTATCTTGGAAAACACCGTGGCTCCCTTCAATTGATCAAACAAATTGTCGATCCTTGGCAATGGGTACTTATTCTTCACAGTAACCTTATTAAGCTGTCGGTAATCTATACATAATCTCATGGAACCATCTTTCTTTTTCACAAATAGCACTGGAGCACCCCACGGAGAATAGCTCGGTTGTGCAAAGCCTTTGTCTGTCAACTCTTGCAACTGTGCCTTCAATTCTTTCAACTCAGTTGGAGCCATTCAGTATGGAGCAATCGATATAGGTGCAGTACCAGGGGCTAACTCAATGCAAAATTCAATTTCTCTAACCGGAGGCAACCCTTGCAACTCTTCTGGGTATACATCTGGATACTCACATACTATCGGTACTGATTCAATTCTTAACTCAGTTTCTTTGGCATTCATCACAAAGGCAAGATATGCTTCGTATCCCTTTCTTACATATTTCTAGGAAGGCATATGAGAGATCATTGCAGGCAGTCTGTCTTGTTCATCTGATTCAACACGAAGGGTGTCCCCATTTTCACATCTCAATTCAATGTATTTCTTTCCACAATTTACTGTCACATCATGAGCGGTTAACCAGTCCATACCAAGAATTATATCGAATTCATCAAATGGCAATAACATGAGATTGACCTTAAAATAATGACCTCTAATCATCAATGGGCAATCTTTGCATACCTTATCAACTAATACACTTTTACCTAAAGGATTGGACACTTGTATCACAAACTCGGTAGGCTCTACAGACATGCTCATACTAGATACTAATTTCATGCAAATATATGAATGGCTAGATCTCGGGTCAATTAAAGCAACAACATTAGTATCATGGAGAGAAAATGTACCTGTAATTACATCAGGGGATGTCCCCTCTTCTCGAGCGCGAATGGCGTAAGTCCTCGCAGGCGCCCTACCCTCAGATCTTCTAGCCTACTCTCTGGGTGCACTCTTACTACTCGTTCAACTTCCCGGGTTTCTCTGTTGTCTCCCTCTAGTAGTACTTCCTGATCTGGCACTCTGATTTTCTCCTTTTCAACCATCTCAAGGCATTCTCTAATGAAATGATCTTGGGAACCACACTTAAAACAGGCTCTCTCGTGGGCTCGGCACTCACCGGGATGTCGTCTACCACACTGTGGACATTCCGGTCTATTAGGTCGAGTGATCCTAACACTAGCAACTGAGGTAGTCTGAGCTTTAATCCCTGAATATTGTTTACTCTTACTCTTGTTTGAAAACCCAGATAAATTGTTGATCGGGTAGGGAAGTCTCTTGACTTCTTAGATGAGGATTGAAACGACTTGTTCATTTGTCTCTTTCTTGAATCACGAGACTCCATCTCAGCTTTCCTTTTCTCTTTAACCAACTCCTCAGCTTTACAAGCCCTATCTATTAGCACAACAAATTCCTTCAATTCTAGGACACCAACAAATAATCGGATATCTTCATTTAATCCATCCTCGAACCTCTTACACATGATGGCTTCAGAGGACACACACTCCCGAACGTACTTGCTGAGCCTTACAAATTCACGCTCATATTCAGTTACTATCATTCTACCTTGTTTCAGTTCAAGGAATTCCTTTCTTTTCTGGTCGATAAACCTTTGGCTAATATACTTCTTTCGAAACTCTTCTTGGAAAAATTCCCATGTAATCTTTTCCCTTGGTACAACCGACATAAGGGTGTTCCACCACTGATAAGTGGAATCTCTCAAGAGAGAAACTACACATTTCATGCACTTTTCAGGTGGGCAAGATAATTCGTCAAATACCCCGATGGTAATTTCAAGCCAAAATTCTGCTCTTTCCGGATCATCATCCTTACTAGCTCGAAATTACTCGGCTCCTTACTTCCAAATTCTGTCAACCAGAGGCTTTTCTCTCCTTACCACTTCTACCACTTTGGGAGCTACAGGGGTAGGCTGAGGAATAGGTGGAGGTGGAGGGGGTTGTGCAATCGGGTTCGCACGAACGAACTCTGTGTACCATGCATTCATTCGGCACCGTCCCCTCGGTGGGAGCCGGCGCATTACATTCTACATCGTCAGCCACAGCTCTTTCGGGATCTATTACTATATGAAAACACAATTTAAATCGTCAGGAGTCGTCACACTATCATTACATAAATACTCATATGTATGGCATGTATAGCTAGACTCATGCATATGCTATGTTAGTCCGAGAATTAACTAAACCGTAGCTCTGATACAACTAAATGTAACACCCCTTACCCGTATCCGACACAGGGACAGGGTACGAGGCATTACCGAACTTATCTTACTTTAACATATATTCTCGGCTATAAATGTTTTTTTCGACTTTAAAAATTTTTACTCATATTCTTAACATCCTCATTATGGGCCTACGACACCCTAAACATACATTCGGGAGGTTTCGGGATTAAACTAGAAACTTCTGAGCACTTAGAAATTTTTTCCTTAAACACGGCCACACACCCGTGTGGAATGGAACACGCCCGTGTGGGCAAGCCATGTGGTCACACACGCCCATGTTCCTAGCCCGTGCGGAATTTATGTTTCATTTCGAACATGCAGGTGTTTTCACACGACCAGACATACGCCCGTGTCTGTGGCCCGTGTCCTTCACACAGCCTAGACATGCCCGTGTCCTTACCCGTGTGTGAAAACCATGGTATTTTGTTTATGATGTCAGCAAACCCTTAATAGCACATGGCCTAGGTACACGCCCGTGTGCTGGCCCGTGTGGCAAATCGAATTCTCAAAAATTTGATGCAGGGGACACACGGGATATCAACACACCCATGGGGTTGGCCGTGTGTCACACACGGCCTAGACACACGCCCGTGTGTCTACCCGTGTGGACAGTTAGAAGGCTATTTTCCAAGCATATTGCCACCCTGGAACATAAACACATATATGCCAACACAAGCAACACATAATATGGAAATAATACACTATGAAGACTCACAAATCATCATTCATACTCTTCATAGAACTCATCATCATTAAGATATAAAACTTGACCAATATTGACCAATTTCTAATGGCCATTTACAAAATGAGGGTATAACATTAATAGCCAACACTTTGGCTTACAAATATGACATAACACAAAATGACCAAGTTCCTATACATGTCATACTCAAAATGAATCAACTTTACTATACCAAAAGAATAGTTGATAGTGTGATCCGAGCTCCGACGTCCTACGATCCTTGAGCTAGCTTGGCGAAACTACAAGGAAAAGGGAAAAGAAAAGGGGTAAGCATATAGCCTAGTATGTGATCGTTATTTTGTCGAGTTTTAAAATTTATAAAGAGAATGATCGAACCTGTAAACTAACTCTGACGACGATTTAAGGCAAGTGCACCTATCGAACAGTAGTATAGTTAAGGCAAGACTGGATTGTCGAACACAAAGGAACTAAAAGTATTTATACTAACTTTCTTTCTATTATTTAGCCTTAATATTAAGTGATTGGTTGTTTAATCTAAAACTAATTAACTACTAAGCTAAGACGTAAAGATAAAAATACTAAATTGGGGAGATAACTTTTAGAAAGACTCAGTTGATTTAGACGATACCCTCAGGAAGAATCCACCTAGACTTCACTTGTTATTTAACACTGAACCATATGATTTATTCACTTGACTTGATCCGTAGGACTCCCTAACGTATATTAAACCCTCTCTCGAGGCAAATAATGTCTAACCCTAGGTTAACTAGTGGAAATCTCTTTCTCTTATAGTAACCCCCTAGAATAGCAGTAAATAAATCTATGGATTCCCATATTAGGTTTCACCCTAATTCGGCAAAGTTTCGTCACCCTATCTCTAGGCGCGCGAACAACTCCAGCTGTAATTATGCTAGATCTATTCTTAGGCGTGGTCTATTCCTCCTCCACCTAAGAACATCGACTTGAATTAATATCCCGAAAACATTAACACAAGAATTAAGCGCACATAATTAAGAACAAATCAAGTATTTATCTTATAATTCAGAAAACAATAACAAGATTCATCTAGGTTTCATCCCCTTCAGGTATCTGAAAGGTTTAGTTCATAATAATAAAAGAAAACATCTCAAGAGAAAAGATAAAACAAAACATAAGAAATCCCTAAAACTCCCTGAAGGAATTGAAGGAGAGATCCGCCGTCTTGAGTAGAATTTCGGCTTCTTGAGATGGATCAACTGGATATCTTCGAGTGATTCCCACGAATCTGACCTGTTTGGCTCGGCTCCTTGGCCTAGCTCACCGCCCTGACAAAAGCCCTTGCAAAAGGCTTCTGCCGAACTCCCCTTCTAAGTTGCTACCTGGGGTGTTTATATAGGCTTTGAGATGTGTTACTTGGCCTCCAAGTATCCTAATTTGAGTGAAATTCCTATTTGGGAGTTTAAGTAGACTTAGGAATGTGTTTCTTTGCCTCCAAGCATCCAAATCTGAGTAAAATTCCTCTTTCCCACGGCAGGGACACGGCCATGGCACACGCCCGTGTGAATCGAGGCCAGGCCGTGTTGGACTCCGTTGATGAGGCACGACCGTTTAAATCGTGGCTAGGCCGTGTTCTAGATAATTAAGGAGGCACGGCCGTGTGGCTTGAAGTCCAGGCCGTGCTGATTTCGTGGCTTGGCCCAATTTAGTCCGTTTTAAGCCCGTTTCTCGTTCTTTTTGTCATCGGGTGCTTTCCTAAGTATAAAACATGAAAAGAAAGGATTAAGAGCACCTTTTTATATAAATTGAGGCTTAAATCATCCAAAAGCATATTAAATGTGGGCTTTAAATATGTTACTTTTATGGTTCATCAAATACCCCCACACTTAAGCTTTTGCTTTTCCTCAAGCCAAATTCTCAACTCATAATTAAAACAAACTTCTCTCAATTCATAATAGTCATTGATAATGTTTCATCATAATTCAAGGATAATTCATACATGGATGATTCAACTCAAAGAGTCCTAAAGATTCAAACAATCTAAGTCATACATTTGTAGCACAAAACATAGGTGTTTCCCTTCATCTAAATAATTACCTCTGATCCAAAACCTACAAGGGTTGACATCCTCACTAAAGATTCACTCAAATCACTCAAAGTGTTTAAGGTTCAAAATTAGGCACTCAAAAGTCGAACATGAAGAGTTAATCCCATAGGCTTGCATGAAAATCAAATCTCCACCACTGTAATATGAGATGATACACAAATCAAAAGGTCTTTAATTAGGGTTGTAACAGGGCTTAGGTTAAAGGGTGTGGATATAGGCTGAATTAGAGGGTCAAAATCGAGATTGAATTGACAAATTACCTAACTAGAAAAATGAGCTAATAATTACATCAACTAAAAACTTGTAATACTAATAATACGAGCTTTTTCTTCAAGATGTGGAATTTTAATATGTAAGCTCACTTAATTTGTAGGACTAATAAAACTAATAATGAATATAATTTTCTCTCTCTTTTTTTTTTTAAGAACACATATCATTAACTATTTACAATAATAAGAAAGTACAACTGAAATATAGAACATAGTTAGGTAACTGCTCAAAATCAAATCTCGACAAAAAGGGTAGTAAAAAAAAGAATGGTGATAACAAATACAAAGGTCTTTTTGGGTTAATATTAGTGGGTGAGTCAATAAAAAGGGTTGTTAGGATTAAATGGGGTTCACTAGGGGTTAGTTGTTAAGGTAGGCTTTTTAGTGGAGTGAGTGGGTTAAATCCTAGGTGCCTTTATCATCTCTGTATATCAAATCAAAGGTGTGGTCTCGAAATGTATAATCGATGCAAGTTCTAGAATAACAAATCAATGTTGACACACTCATAATCAATAAAGTGAGCAAGAAAAAGAATATATGCTCTATAAGGATCAAAATCTCACAAAAATTATGGGATTTTGATATCAACCTCGTAAATTTTAAACTTCAAAGTAATATTCAAATTCAGGTAGACAACCTAGAAAATTTTTAATTCTGAAAAATAGACTTATCATGCTTGACTCTCTAGTATCCTTCAAATTTAATCATCAATGCACAATTATCAATGATTTAATCCAAAACATATCAATAAACTCATGAATCAAAGGAAATTTCATTTTGATCATAATATGAGGAAATTACTTTAGAACAAGGCATAATTCAGGGATTTTCAAATAATACTAGGGTTAACCCCCCCCACACTTAAGATGTACATTGTCCTCAATGTACAAAGATAAATAATAGCATATAGTAAGAAAATCAAAAGAGAGGGAGAGGTGAAACTTCCTGAATTTTGGATGAAGTTAATGAAAAGAAACTTGATAGGAATTTGAAGTGAACGTGGGGAAGCGTCTCGAACCGTTTGAATTTGAATCCTCGAAGCAGCCAGACTGGTTTTATTGTATCCTAAACTAAATCTAAATGGCATGAATAATAAGAAGAAAATAATAAAGAAAATAAAAAGAAAAATAAAAGAAAAATAAAAATAAAAATAAGAATAAGAATAAAAAATAAAAATAAAATGAAAATAAAAATGAAAATAAAAATGAAAATAAGAATGAAAATAAAAATAAAAATAAAAATAAAAATAAAAGTGAATAATTAAATAGTGATACGGTCCACGCCCATGTGTCTGACAGTGGTGTTCACACGGCCACGCCATTACACTACGTGTGCAAGGTCGTGTGGGTATGGAAATCTGCACTTTGGTTAGTTTATAGTTAGGTGCTAAAAAGGAAAAATAAAAGTAAAAGAAGAATTAAAAATGTAAAAATTAATGAGGTTAGTGCTTGGGTTGCCTCCCGAGAAGCGCTCGTTTATAGTCTTAAGCTAGACTTTACCTTTCATTCGTATGGTCATGGTGGTTTGAGGAGGTGAAAATCCTTTCTCATGCGATCAACTCAATTTTTGATAGAAATTTTAAGTCGAGTAGTGTTTACCTCAAAAGTGCTGAATTTAGGATTGCTTACCTCGACTGTCCCGTATAGAAAGACATTAAGTACCTCAAAAGTGATTTCTTCGGTTGTCTTGAGGTCTGAATTGGCGATTCGGGGGTCTTCCTTATTCAACAATACCTGATCCCCTATTTTGAAGTGATTTTTTGTTCCTATCAGCTCATCTGGGGTTTCCTTTGGTTTCACTTCGTGTATTCCTAGTTTCTCTTTAAAGTGTGTTTTCCACTTGTCTAGTTCCTCGACCTGAAGCCTTAGTCCTTCATGAATTATTTCTTTATGGGTACAAGGTCTAAGATCTAGCTCAGCTAGGTGATTTCGTGATGCTTCCTATAAAGAAGGTTGAACCAAATGGTTATCAATAGAATTAACGTTCGTACTTTTATTACTCGATGTCCTAGCTGAGTCAAGAGCTTGAAGAGTGATTGTTTCATCGTCTACACGAAGTGTGAGTTCACCGACTTCTTCCTTTGTGTGGTCTTTCTTTATTGCATCGGGATATGGCACACGAGGTTGGTACTCTGTAATTGTCGGTTTTTATATATCATGGCACACTTCAACCTTACCTTCGCTTACCACATGTTCTTCCCTTGGGTTTGGTTCGTCTAACCCTTCACTATCGTAAATGGCTTGATTTTGCTCACTCGGGTTAGTTTTAGTATTGCGTGGCAAGCTTTCTTGTGGTAGTTCTGAGATCAGCTTAGCAAGTTGTATAACTGACTTAGTAAGTTCCCCAACTGACTCAGTGACTTCCCTAACTTGGCTCTCGATCCCTTTGATCGATGCTTGTTGGGTCTCAAGGGTGGTTTCAGTGTCTTGGAGATGGTTATTGGTAGCTGCCATGAATTTTGTCAGCGTCTCTTCAAGGTTTTACT
The DNA here is from genome assembly GCA_025698515.1 of Gossypium sturtianum. NCBI lineage: Eukaryota > Viridiplantae > Streptophyta > Magnoliopsida > Malvales > Malvaceae > Gossypium > Gossypium sturtianum. The sequence continues at coordinate 64,009,204 of CM046946.1, read as the reverse complement.
CCTCTTCCTGCTGGTAAGGTGGTTGTTGAAAATTTAAAGGAAGCTCCTATCTTTGGCTACTTTGATCACCCCACGAGAAATTAGGATGGTACCTCCAACCTGCATTATAAGTGTCACTATAAAAATTATTTTGAGGTTTAGAATAGTTACTCATATAGTGGACTTGTTCGCTTTCCATGCCATGTCCGTAGGGTGGATATTCAGGATTCGCCACGCCTCCGCTTGTTTCACACTGCATAACTGGATGTACCTGCGAGGAACCGTATAAACCATTAAATTTTTTATGTAACATCTCTAACTGGTTTGATAGCCTGGTTACTGGGTCGAGGTCGTAGATATCGGCTGCTTTTGTTGGCTTTGTCCTCGTAACTTACCATTGATAATTATTCAGTGCCATCTCATCTATTTGTCAAAATCAAATAAAAGAAAATTTAGCAAAGTAATAATAAAAAATAATAATAATAATAAAATAAATTGCAGAAAATAAAAAAAATGGCTAAAGTAATAAAAATAGAGCTTTCTTAATATTTTAGTTCCCCGGCAACGGCGCCAAAAACTTGATCGTTCTTTTGTCGAGTTTTAAAATTTATAAAGAGAATGATCGAACCTGGAAACTAACTCTGACAACAATTTAAGGCAAGTGCACCTATCGAACAGTAGTATAGTTAAGGCAAGACCGAATTGTCGAACCCAAAGGAACTAAAAGTATTAATACTAACTTTCTTTCTATTATTTAGCCTTAATATTAAGTGATTGGTTGTTTAATCTAAAACTAATTAACTACTAAGCTAAGACGCAAAGACAAAAAGACTAAATTGGGGAGATAACTTTTAGAAAGACTCAGTTGATTTAGACGATACCCTCAGAAAGAATCCACCTAGACTTCACTTGTTATTTAAAACTGAACCATATGATTTATTCACTTGACTTGATCCGTAGGACTCCCTAACGTATATTAAACCCTCTCTCGAGGCAAATAACGTCTAACCCTAGGTTAACTAGTGGAAATCTCTTTCTCTTATAGTAACCCCCTAGAATAGCAGTAAATCGATCTATGGATTCCCATATTAGGTTTCACCCTAATCCGGCAAAGTTTTGTCACCGTATCTCTAGGCGCAGGAACAACTCCGCAGTAATTATGCTAGATCTATTCTTAGGCAAGGTCTATTCCTCCTCCACCTAAGAACATCTGACTTGAATTAATATCCCGAAAACATTAACACAAGAATTAAGCGCACATAATTAAGAACAAATCAAGTATTTATCTTATAATTCAGAAAACAATAACAAGATTCATCTAGGTTTCATCCCCTTCAGGTATCTGAAGGGTTTAGTTCATAATAATAAAAGAAAACATCTCAAGAGAAAAGATAAAACAAAACATAAGAAATCCCTAAAACTCCCTGAAGGAATTGAAGGAGAGATCCGCCGTCTTGAGTAGAATTCCGGCTTCTTGAGATGGATCAACTAGCTATCTTCGAGTGATTCCCACGAATCTGACCTGTTTGGCTCGGCTCCTTGGCCTAGCTCACCGCCCTGACAAAAGCCCTGGCAGAAGGCTTCTGCCGAACTCCCCTTCTAAGTTGCTACCTGGGGTGTTTATATATGCTTTGAGATGTGTTACTTGGCCTCCAAGTATCCTAATTTGAGTGCAATTCCTATTTGGGAGTTTAAGTAGACTTAGGAATGTGTTTCTTTGCCTCCAAACATCCAAATCCGAGTAAAATTCCTCTTTCCTGCGGCAGGGACACGACCATGGCACACGCCCGTGTGAATCGTGGCCAGGCCGTGTTGGACTCCGTTGATGAGGCACGGCCGTGTAAATCGTGGCTAGGCCGTGTTGTAGATAATTAAGGAGGCGCGGCCGTGTGGCTTGAAGTCCAGGCCGTGCTGATTTCGTGGCTTGGCCCAATTTAGTCCGTTTTAAGCCCGTTTCTCGTTCTTTTTGTCATCGGGTGCTTTCCTGAGTATAAAACATGAAAAGAAAGGATTAAGAGCGCCTTTTTACATAAATTGAGGCTTAAATCATCCAAAAGCATATTAAATGTGGGCTTTAAATATGTTACTTTTATGGTTCATCAGTAAGTTTGCATGAATTAAAATAGCAACATAAATACTCAAGGTAAAATCCATTCATCTCATAGAACAATAACAACACAAGTTCTCAAGTACTTTAACATACTTACTCATACTTACGCTTACCCATTACATACCACATTAGGGTCTCATAACTCGTATTTTACTTATGGTACCTCTATCACTTCATCACATAATTTAGCACTTATGCTATCATGAACATAAACTTGTATCATTATCATCCTCAACATAAATGTAACTCTTCGTCATCTATGTATAGCTTTGCTCTTACCATCTTTGCATACTTAACTCTTCTGCCTGTTGAATTACTCGAAATACCAGAGGATAGTCAATCTCATCATTCTTGTATCGCGATGCCAATGCCATATCCCAGATGTGGTCTTACATGGGATCACCTCTTGATGCCGATGCCACATCCCAGATATGGTTTTACACGGGATCTCTTAGCTCGATGTCGATGCCATGTCCAGGACATGGTCTTATACGAGATCGTACATAAATGTCGATGCCATATCCCAGATATGGTCTTACACGAGATCTTCCTTTGGTGCCGAGGCCATGTCCCAGATATGATCTTATACGGTACCTTCCTTATTCGGTGTCTATGCCATATCCCAGACATGGTCTTATATGAGACCTTCCTTATTCGATGCTGATGCCATGTCCCAGACATGGTCTTATACGGGATCTACATTCGGTGTCGGTGCCATATCCCAGATATGGTCTTATACGTGACCTACATTCGGTGCCGATCCAATATCCCAAATATGGTCTTATACGGGACCTACATTCGGTACCGATGCCATGTCCCAAACATGGTCTTATACGGGACCTTACTTATCTCATGACATGACATAGGTATCCTTGTTATTCCGAATCTTCAACCGAGACTTAAACTTAATACATCCTCATTTCAATCTCATCGAAGCATCATAAATTAACTTCATGGAATTTATATACATTTCTCATAAAATAAAATAATTACAAGTATAATAACATTGTATAGCTTTAATTTCATACAAACTTACCTCGGTACTCAAAATGTGTGTGTAGATGTTCAATTTAGTCCAACACCTTGTTCTTGCCTCGGTTTTGGTCCGGGCTTCGTGTTTCTTGATCTATAATAACAATTTCACTGGTTTAATACTCACATTGACTTAATAGACTCATGAATCACACTTTGGCAAAATTACAATTTTGCACCTAAACTTTCTCAAATTTACACTTTTGCCCCTAGGCTCGTAAAATTATTTTTATTCAACTTCCTTGTATTTCAAGCCTAGCCGAATCATTTTATTAACTACAAAAACCTTCAATTTTCACTATTTCACTCATGTATGACCATTTTTATAACTTTTGCAATTTGGTCCTTTTATGTATTTTTCATGAAAATCACTTAGAAAAAGATGTTTATCATAAATTAAACTTTCATAATATTCCTTAGAACATCAAAATACATGCATGTCTTACATGGGTAAAATTTTGAATATAAACCCTAGCTCAAAATATAGCTAGAAATTGCTAAATCGAGCTACGAGGATCTCAAAAATACGAAGAACATTAAAAATGGGGCTAGGATGCACTTACTATCAAGCTTGGAAGTTGAAGAAACCCTAGCTATGGCTCCTTAGTGATTTTCGGCCATGGGAGAAGAAGATGGACACAATTTTGACTTCTTTTTCCCTTTTTAATCTTTTATTTACCAAATGACAAAAATGCCCTTAATGGTCATTTCTTGAGATTTTTCCTTCCCATGTATATTTTTGTCCATCATAATCTATATTGGTCTAATTGCTAATTAAGGACCTCTAATAATTTTTATAATTCTATTTCATACTTGAATCTTCTAGAATCTCATATTTTCTAATCTTTGCAATTTAGTCCTAATGGACAAATTGATCACTAATTAATAAAATTTCCTTATAAAATTTTCACACAACTATGCAACCACATCATAAGCCTCATAAAAATCACAAAACACATATTTCTACTTCAGATTTGTGGTCTCACAACCACTATTCTGACTAGGCCCTAAATCGGGCTGTTACAGAGCCACTGTTAGCGATGACCCTGAGAGAGCCGAGTTTTGGCTTTAGAACACGATTAGAGTATTTGATGAACTTGCTTGCACGCCTGAAGAATGTTTAAAATGTGCTGTATCACTATTGAGAGACACTGCATATCAGTGGTGGAATACCTTGATATCCGTAGTTCCGCGAGAAAAAGTCTCTTGGGAATTCTTTCAAGTTGAATTCAGAAAGAAATACATCAGCCATCGGTTCATCGATCAGAAACGAAAGGAATTTCTTGAAATGAAACAACGCCATATGTCGATAACAAAATACGAAAGAGAGTTTGCATGACTCATCAAATATGCTCGTGATTGTGTTTCTTCCGAGGCTATAATGTTTAAAATGTAACAGCCCGATTTAGGGGCTAGTCGGAACAGTGATCTCGGGGTCACTAATCCGAGGTTAGAGAAAAATATTTTCATGTTATTTTATGTGTTATGACATGTTTATAAGGGTGCATGAAAATTTTGGTGCTTTAATTTTAGCGATTTCTAGCTTAATCGCGAAAAAGGACTAAATCGCATAAAGAGCGAAAGTTGTACTTTATTTGCTAGAGGTGCCAAATAGCTATAGAATATCTATTGGAGGTCCCAAATGTGCAGTTTGGCCTTGTTTTAAGTGAGTTGGCCGGCCATGTGACATAGGGGACAAGAGCATTTAATTTTGGTCAAAATTGGTGGAAATTAGGTGGAAAAGTGAATAAAATAAGATGAAATAAGCAAAAAGCTATCATCTTTTTATTTTCTTCTCTTCTTGCACCAAAAATACAAGCAAGAATGGGGGTTCTTGAAGCTGAAAATTTCAACAAGCTTTTCTTCACTCAAGTAAGTGATTTTGATGATTTTAATTGATAAATTTTGTACTTTTGGAGTCCTCAAAGCTTAAGCTACCTAATGAGGGGACTAATTTGCAATATGGTTGAAAGTCTAGGGACTTTCCATGAGATATTTTATGTAGGTTTCTGAATTTTTATGGAAGAAAATGAATGTTAGAAAGATAAGAAACAACTTTTGTGAAATGTGTTGTCATGAAAACACCTAATTTTGGACTAAGATGCAAATGTTGTAGTTTGTTCATTATGCATGAAATAGTTGGAATTGTGGATAGTTGTAAGAGGATTAAATGTTCGGCTAGGCTTGTTTAATGAGAAAATTTGATGAAAAGTGATTTACGAGCCTAGGGGCAAAATCATAATTTTGCCAAAGTATAGGGGCAAAGTAGTCATTTTGCCTAAGTGTAGATTATGATGTATTATGATTCATAAGTGATTAAACGAGTAAATTCTATTGTTCTAGATTGAAGAAAACGAGATTCGAACCTAGAACGAGAAAAAAGAGAAATATGGGCAAAAAGGTCCCTTTCTACCCTTTTCGGTATCGAGGTAAGTTCATGTGTTAAATTTTACAACCTTGAATTGAAGCATTTACAATATTTTGATGTTGTATAAATTGGTTATTTCCTCTATGAGTATGTTAAATATGTTTTGATATGATGTCAAGATATGAAAGTCTTGATTTAATCCATGAATAGTGGAAATGTAATTAGTGTGATACGATGGTAGTTAAGGTCCCGTGTAAGACCATATTGGAATATGGCCTCAGTGTGAGAATTCGTATAAGACCATGTCGGGGACATGGCATCGATATGTTAATGCATGTAAGACCCTATTGGGGTATGATGTCAGTGTGACATTAGGTGTATGAAACTCAAAAGTGCCATTTAACAATTTAAGTGATTCAACGGGTATGTTGAAAATGAAAAAGTATGTGGTTGCACCACGAGAAACACAAGTGTGTGTTAGAATTGAATTGAGATGAATTCAGTATATGATGAACTCTTAGTGGGTTATGTTTAATCAAAGCACCTTAGTTGCATGAGATAGATTTATTGATGCATTGCGTGAATGCGAACGAGTATCGTAGAAAGTTAAGTAAGAATAGTAGTGTGTGAGGATGTTCTCTGATGAACATTTGAAATAGAGAAATATATGTGGATAACTATCCATGAATGTATAATAATGGTGAGCTATGTGCGATATCACCTTATTAATGGTTAGTGATGGGCTGTGTGCGATACCATCAACCATATTATTATCGGTGGGCTGTGTGCGTTACCACCTGATTAATTAGTTATTGATGGGCTGTGTGCGATACCATCAACCCTATTATTATCGGTGGGCTGTGTGCTTTACCACCTGATTAATTAGTTATTGATGGGCTGTGTGTGATACCATCAACCATATTATTATCGGTGGGCTGTGTACGTTACCACCTGATTAATTAGTTATTGATGGGCTGTGTGCGATACCATCAACCTTATTATTATCGGTGGGCTGTGTGCGTTACCACCTGATTAATTAGTAATTGATGGGTTGTGTGCGATACCATCACTTATAGTTGATTGGTGGGCTATGTGCGATGCCACCCTACTAGAGATCAATGGAGGGCTGAGTGTGAAACCACCGAGAGTTTGGTAGTATGGGTGGCTTATTGAAAATGTTGGGTGTGTTGTTCTACATGATCATGTGGTGACCAGTGCAGGAATGTATTCTAATTAACACGAATAGTTGGCTTGAGGCATGGTAAGAACGTGGTAAGAGATAGAATGAGTGAGCTTCAAGAATAGTTGAGTAAGTAACCATGAGTTTATGAGAAAAACTCATTATAATACCTTGCGGTTGTATATATTCAATGAATATCGGTATTTGCCAGTTATATGCAGATGAACTCACTAAGCATTATTGCTTACTCCTTTTCTTTTCCTATCTCTTATAGGTTATTTTAACTAGCTCGGGTTGGAGGCTGTCGAAGATGTTTTCACACTATCCAGTAGAAGCTTGGTATGATGTTTCAAGTTCGTTTGAGTCATGGCATGTATATGGACCTCTTTTAAAGTTGACTAAGTCATAGTTAATATAGCCAAATGTGTTGGTGTAAGTGAGTTATGTTTTGGTTGTGAATGGCCATAGATGATGGCTTAAGTAGATTGTAATTGTATTGGAAAGTGTTCTCCCTTGTGTTTGGGATGAAGAATTTATTGTATGAATTAAATGTCTTTAATCCAAGATTTGTAATTGATGATATGTGGAGTTTTTGTAATGGAATTTGTAGGTGTGCAATGTAGAGTGGCAAGGGCTTGGTAGATAGCCTAAAAATTGTCCACATGGGTAGACACATGGGCGTGTGTCAAGACCATGTGAGAGGCACAGCTAGTACATGGGCGTGTGCCCAAGCCGTGTGAAGTCTGCACTTTACATTTGGAATTTAATTCGCCCATGGCTGAAGCACACGAGCGTGTGTATATGTCGAGTCCCTCAATAATGATACAACACATTTTAAACATTCCTCGGGCGTGCAAGAAAGTTCATCAAACACCCGCATAGAATTCTCAAGCCATAACTCTGCTTTCTTAGGGTCATCATCTATGTTGGCTCTAAATTCTTCATCCCCTTGTTTTCGTATCTTATCCACCGGGGGTTTAGTTAATCTTGCCAAATCAATGCCTACAGCGACCGGTTGTGGTATAGGAGGGGGTGGAGGAGGTTGAGCATTAGGATTTGCTCGAACAAACTCAGTATACCAATTACTCATCATATGCAGAAAGGCTTCCCGAGCCTCCTCTCATTGACCCAAGGTCTCGGGTCTACTTTCTACTGGCGCGATCCCTTGCGCGGGAGTCGGTGCATTACTAGCAGCATCATCAGCAGCAGCTCGGTCGGGATCCATTTACTATATGAAAACACAGTTGGAAATTGTCAGGAGTCACCACACTATCGTAATATATTTATGACATGTATAGCTAGACTCTCAAACACGCTACGGTAGTTCGAAAACTGACTAAACCATAGCTCTGATACCACTAAATGTAACACCCCTTACCCGTATTCGTCGCTGGAATAGGGTACTAGGCATTACCGGACTTATATGAAAACAATCATACAAAACCGAGACAGGACTTTCCACTCAAATTTAAAACTTTTCATGAACATACATATCGTCCCATAAACGTGTCTACGACGCTCAAACATACATTGGAAATGGCTCGAGACTAAACCGAGAACTTTAGAAAACTTTCGAAAAACTTAGAAATTTTTTTCCATAAAAGGATCCACACGGCCGTGTGGGAGAAGGGACACATCTGTGTGGCATATCACATGTCCGTGCTTCAGGCCGTGTCAAAATTAGGGGACATTCTGTTTGTGACATCATCAACAAAATATGGTCACACAGCCAAGACACACGCTCGTGTCCTTAGGCTGTGTGGCGAATTAAATTCCTAAATTCAGGTGAAGACTTCACACGGCCTGGGCACATGCCCGTATCCTAGGGCCGTGTCTTCCACACGGTCGAGACACACGGCCGTGTATCAGCCCGTGTGGTTACTACTGCGCATTATGTTTTGCCAACTTAAGATGCAGGGGAACACACGACCAAACCACACACCCATGGGGCAGACTGTGTATCTCACACGACCTAGACACATGCCCGTGTGTCTACCCGTGTGGACAAGAACAAGGCTATTTACCAAGCTCTTTTTGCCACCCCTACTTGTACCAACCTAAACCACATCAAAGCAACCAACTCATTCGTGCATAAATGTACCAATTAATCAACCATGCAACTTGCACATTCATGAATAACATCATCATTTCATAGATTAATAAGAAAGAGCCATCAACTATGGCCTTATACAAAAGAATTCATCTTCAATTAAGCCAACACATTTGGCCAAAACAATATGGCATTCAATCAAAGACTAAATCCCTATACATGCCATACTCAAATGCTAAATCTAACTATACCAAAAGGTGTGGATAGTGTGGGTGATCCTCCGACGGTCTCCGTATCCCGAGCTGGCTTTTTGACACTATAAAACAAGAGTAAAGAGAAGGGAGTAAGCTTTTAGCTTAGTAAGTTTATATGTAAACAATGAACATCATACCACATACTCATCAATCAAGTACATTATATACTAATCAAGAACAATTCAGATCCTCGCAATTATACCTACTCATTTCAAACCTTACCACATCCCAAACACTTATCATAAATCATTGCTCACATTTATATGCACTTATACCCTGCACTTATCACCACAAAGCCACATGTAATTTCACTTAGTCAAAGTTTCTCGATGAACTCTTTGGAATAATACTCGATACACGGTGGTTTCGCACATAGCCCACCATTAATAAATAATGAGGTGGTATCGCACACAACCCACCAATAATTACAGGTTCAAGGTGGTATCGCACATAGCCCACCCATAATAAATATAGTGGTATCGCACACGGCCCACCAATAATAAATAGGTGGTATCACACATAGCCCACCAATAATTACATAGTCACGGTGGTATCGCACACAGCCCACAAATAATATTATGACCATGGATGTTTATCCGTATCCATTTCCTATTCCGAAAGTTCATCCAAGAATTTCCTCACTTTCTATCATGTTAATAGATATCAGCAATACTCATTCGCATGTCACACAATACATTAATATGTAAACATGAGTAAAAAAGATGTATCATTTACACATAAACTTACCTCGATACAAAATATGTCAATTTGCAATTTAGTCTGAAACCTTGCCTTTTCCTCGGTCAAGGTTGATTCCACGTTCTTTTTGATCTATAATGACATATTTAGCTTATTAAATAATCGCATTAACCAAATTACTCCAAAATTCCTATTTTTGAAAAATTACCATTTTGCCCCTAGACTTTTCCAAAATTACGATTTTGCCCCTAGGCTCGTAAAATGAAATGTGTTCATTTTTCACACACCCAAGCCTAGACGATTCATATTCCCTCTTATAGCAACTTAAAATTTAAAATTATTATACACATTTACCATCTATTTTATACCTTTACAAAAGTTGTGTATTTAACAACCAAGATTCATTTTCTTTCATAAAATTTTAGCAAACACATGAATACTCTCATGGTAAAACCCTAGACTTTCAACCATTTTCCAAAATAGTCCCCTCATTAGCTAGATAATGCTACAAGGGTTCCAAAAGTTCAAAAATTATAAAAAATAACCATCAAAAACACTTACTAGCAAAGGCTCAAGTTGCTAAAAATTTTCAAGCTTCCATGGCTCTTTCTTGAGTGAAAAATCGGTGGAGAGAAGAAGAAAATGGAAAAGATGATATCTTTTTCTTCTCTTTATTTTATTTTATTCAATTAAGTCACCTAATCCACCAAACCTTGACCAATTTAATCTTTTTGTCCCCTATGGCCGGCCATCACTATCTTAATGGCCTAATTGCACATTAAGGACCTCCAATTTAAGGTTCTATAGCTATTTAACACTTCTAGCTTTTAAAATAAAACTTTCGCACTTTATGCGATTTAGTCCTTTTTCGCAATTAAGCGTACAATCACTAAAATTAATTCACCAAAACTTTCATGCACTCATATAATCATGCTATAACACATAAAATTATATAAAAAAAACTAATTTCTTTGACTTTGAATTAGTGGTTCCGAAACCACTGTTCCGACTAGCCCCAAAATCGGGCTATTACAGATTGACTTAAGACCGATGCAAATTGGAAATTAAAGGATGTTTTGTTGGAATGAGCTTTTACTTGTCGGTTATGACATGAGATGATGGTGTGGCATCCTAATATTCAACCTTGTCGACCAGGCCGGGTATGGGGTGTTACATTAGCTGCTTCTTCACTAGTTGCTACTGCCTTCCCATTACCCTTGTTGAAGTTATGATTTTGATCACCAGTGCTGCTCTTCCTAGTTATCTTCCTACATGCTCAGTTAAAGTTTTTGGTGTTGATGACTAATTTCTCCTATATCTTTAATAGTAGTTTTAACTTTACTTACAACTAGATATGCAACCTACTATGCAATGTTTTTATTGATTTTGTCCTTGCTCTTCTTAGTTTATTCAAGATAAATCTTAAAGGTTTGTAAAGACCCAATGTGTTCACCAATCCTTATTATATCAATTTCGGTGGCCTCCTTTATAGTAGTCAACTTGATCATAGATCATTCAAGCAGAAAACTTGAGACATTTTTAACCAGTTTATTATTCGAATACTCTTTACTAATAGTAAATGCCTAATTTATGATGTCATACAATTTTGCAAAAAATTCTGACAGGGATTTATTATCTAGCATCCTGAGTGTTTCAAACCTATTTTTTTCAAAACGATGTGGAAAGTTGCACAACAACCCAGTTGGAAGGTAAGCTGGAACTAGGACATGCAATTGGTGTTGGATCTGGTGCCCTAAGTGTAGTATTCTTTTTCTAAGTACACTTTTAATTTTTTCGAATAGATTGGTTAATAAATTTATTCATAAATAAATTTAATAATTTATATATTTTCCTCACATGGTTTTTGCTTACGGCACAAATTATGTGTATTAATTCATAATATAATTAATTTTAATTTTAATTCAATTTAATTTGGTTTAAATAAATTATTATTAACTAATTATGAAAAGTGGCCCAATTGAGCTAAATCGAGAAAACTTATCCAACCGAGCACTGGGCAGCCCAAAACCATCACACGTGCTGACGCAATCAGCTTGCTTGGCTGATTATTTAACTTGCAAAATGGCCCTTGAAGACTCCTTCAAATTGCACTAAAACCCCTCCACTATTTGTGCCTTTCTAGATTTGCCCTGTAACACCCTAAACCCGACCTAGACGTTACGATCGGATCTGGCATGTCACATAAAAGGGTTGTTTCAAAACTGAGCATTCGTTAAAACTTCGTATTCTTTTTGAAACTCCGAGCTTTGATGTTTGAGAAATTCAAAACGACTTTTATGGTTTTCTTGAAAAACGTTGTTATTCTTTTTATTATTATTATTAGTATTCTTATTTCCAATAACTTGTTTAAAACAGAAATCGGATTCAGTGATTTGCGAGAACGTGATATTTTGAAAACAGTTATTATCTTTTTAAGAAAACCCAGAGTTTAATCGTTTATAGTTTGAGAATAATCGAAATGAAAGCTTAAAAGAAAAATTAAAATCTAATGGCCTTATTACAAAATATTAAAACCCAAAATTAAAATAAATCTCAAATTAAAGTAAAACGGAATTTTACTAAGGTTCCGATGTATGCCCACCACAGAGTCCTCCACAGCTCCAAATCCTCAATGCTGGGGATCACCTGCAAGATTACAGCAGAGGGGTGAGTTACGAGAACTCAGTGTGTAAACCATCTTTGGGCAATCCCGAATAAAATGATCTTGGGATCCACATTTGTAACAAACTCTATTGTTGTACTTGCCCCAGCACTCTCCCACATGTCACCTTCCACACTGTCTGTACTCAGGCTTGTTACTCTTAACACTGCCAACACTTGATTCATTCGGAGCTTGAATTCATGGACCAATACTTTGTTTCAAACGATCTCTACTTGGATGTCCAAATGAAGCATTTGAACGGTTACTTGCATCTCTGTATCTCTTAGTAGAAGGTTGAGAAAATTTATTCATCGATCTCTTTCTTTCATCACGAGCTTTCGAATCGGCTTTCTTCTTTTCCATCGAGCTCTTGACTTTACACGCTCTTTCAACTAACACAACAAATTCATTTATATCGAGTATCCCAACCAATAGCTTGATGTCTTCATTCAATCCCTCTATGAAACGTTTGCACATAGTAGCTTCGGTCGAGACACATTCTCTCGCATATTGACTCAATCTTACAAATTCTCGCTCAGACTTAGTAATGAGAAAACCAGCCCCTGTTTCAATTCTAGAAGCTCTTTATGTTTCTGATCAACGAAACGTTGATGATATACTTCTTTTCGAACTCGGCTTGAAAGAAATCCCAGGTGATTCTCTCTCTGGAACCACGGATATCAACGTTTTCCACCGGTTGTAAGTCGTGTCTCTCAACAAAAATCGCACACTTAATGCACTCATCAGGATTCAACGACATCTCATCGAATACTCTGATTGTATTCTCAAGCCAAAACTCGGCTCGCTCAGCATCATCATCAGATGTGGCCCTAAACTCCTCAGCCCGGTATTTTCGAATCTTATCTACTGGTGGTTTATTCAATCTGTTTGGATCTACAACTTGAGGCACAACAGGTACTTGCGGGGGTGGACGTTGTGGAGTAGTCGGATTCGTTCGAACGAACTCCATAAACCATTCACTCATCATACGGAAGAAGGCTTGCTTAGCCTCTCCTCCCTCACTACCTTCATTCGGCCTAGATGTGGCGGTATTGTCCCTTGAGCGGGAGCAGCGATTATTCTCACGTCGTCGGCAATTGCTCGATCGGGATCCATTACTATAAGAAAACACATTTTCAGCTGTCAGCATTCATCACACTATCGCAACTTCATATATGGCATGTATAGCTAGACCCGCACGCGCTACATTAGTCCAAGAATCGACTAAACTTGGCTCTGATACAAATAAAATGTAACACCCCTAACCCGAGACCGTCGCCGGAACAGGGTTAAGAGGTATTACCTATCAATCAGAACATTTAACATCTAGAATTTACGACACAAAGTCAATCATTTTCAATATCATTCAATTACAATCATGGTGTCCCTTATCGTGGTCTACGAGACCTAATTCACATGCTAAAGAGGGGTCGGGACTAAATTGAACACACACAGAAATTCTTGAACACTTAAAATTTTTTTTCTAAGATTCAGGGGAGACACGCCCGTGGGAGGAGGCCGTGTGCCCTCCACGGCTACTAGACACCCCCGTGTGTCCATCCGTGTCTATATACTTTCTATTTCAACATGGTCACTAGGCACGTCCGTGTGCCATGGCCGTGTATAACTAAGCTACATACTGCCAATTCACCCACGGTTTTAGGCACGCCCGTATGCCTCAACTGTGTGACATTATAGGCCATTTTGCAAGGCCAACATGCCACCCGCTTAGGTCAAACCTACAAGCAACACATACCAAAACATATCTTGCACATAAGGCAACCAAAAACTTACCAATATGACTATCCAATCTATGCATTCAATTCCCATTCCAATATAACAAATTCAATACCAAAATCTATCTCGTCACAAGTATAATACATTCAATATCAAACATCATTCCTTCTCAATTTCACTAATCCCTACTAACATCTTACCAACACAAAATTTAACTATATACATGTTAAGACTAGCACATATCTAGCCACATCTCATGGCTACTTACAAACATCAAACATGATTCAAATGACCAGCCTATACATGCCATATTTAACTATATACATTGTTCCAAAATACCCCAAAATAGATTTGCCGATAGTGTGACTGAGATGCTGACGATCCCCTGATCCAAGCAAGCTTTACTGACACTACAAAGCAGAGAAAGAAATCACACAGTAAGCTTTCTAAAGCTTAGTAAGTTCGAAATACAATAAAATCGTATCATCAAATCAAACCAATGTATACACTAACCAGCACATAGATCATTTCTCTTATATTCATACCATATTGTCTATAGATAAAATACTCATTCATCCATCCATAGAATCATCTATAAACTCATCAACCACAAAGGTTCGATACATACCTTAGCTAACACATAGTTATTCAATTTCCAAGCTACTCAATGCTCGATATTACAAGTCGATTTCTCTATAAATTCCTTTCAATTTTTATCGCACACTCAGTGCCATCTACATGAGAAAAACTTATAGGTTATCGTACACTTAGTGCTTAATCTTTCCAACCAACTTATCTCGGCATCGCACACACAGTGCCAAATCTATAAACCGAAGCTTTCATATCATCGCACACACAGTGCAATTCAGTTCTGTTTCGATCTCAATTTCGCACACTTAGTGCCATCGACTAAATTTTGCATATAGCATCTCTATTTCATACACATATACATATTCATTTCATAATACTAAAACGTATCTTAATAACATGTATTATATCCAAACTTACCTCAGATGTCGAAATACCGAAACGGTCGATTAATCGAGTACATTCTCTTTGCCTCGATCTCGATCCAAACCTCTCCTCTCTTGGTCTATACAAATTCAAATTCAGTCCATTTAATCACTAACTCATTCAATTTAGTCCACACACACACACATTTAGGGCATCTTACAAAATAGCCCTCACATTTTCACATTTTGACACTTTAGTCCCTATCTCACAAAATCATCGAATACACAAAATTTCAAAAACACATATGCTGGCCGAATTCTTCCCATGCTAATACAAGCTCATACATTTCATTTATTTCACAATTTAACCTTTCAATTTCTCATTTTCTCAATTAAATCCAAAATATTCAATTTCATGAAAAATTCCAATACAAACTATGTTAACCCAACACCAAGTTTTCATATTTCATTATCAACTAACACTTAGCTCAAACATTCATCAATGTCTCATCACAAAAACATAATCAATTCACAAAATTACAACATGGGTTAACTAGAGCACGAAGCAACGATTATAAAAACGTAGAAATTATCGAAAACCAAGTTCAAACATACCTGGAATCAAGCCTAACACCAACCGAAACCTAAGCGTTCTTCTCCCTTTTTCTTTCCTTGATTTTTCGGCATAAAAGATGAGCACTTTCATCTTATTTTCATCTTTTATTTGTATAATAAACATATTATTAATCTAATTACTAAATTATCCCTTCATAAAACATATAAGACAAGTATACTATAGGATTATTTTGTCATTTAACCACCCACTAACTTAATAATGGTTTAATAACAACATAAGGCCTCTACCTTAAAAAGCCAACAACACTTAAGTACTTATGAATCAGCACACAGCTTTTACACCTTATGCAATTAAGTCCTTTCTTTTAATTTGGCACACAAATGATCAAATTATCACCCAGAATTTTCACACCGACTATGTCACATATCATTCACACAGAAAATATCATAAAAATATTTTTTACGACCTCGGATTTGTGGTCTTGAACCACTGTTCTGACTAGGGTCTAAACCGAGATGTTACAATGGCTATGCTCATCTCTAAATTTCTTTGAAGCAGACTGAAATGATTTACTTGAGAATCTCTTTCTCACATCTCTAGCTTCTGTCTCAGCTTTTCTTTTATCTTTCCCGAGTGCTTCAGCTTTACACGCTCGACCAACAAGCACAACAAACTCTTTTATTTCCAGAATTCCAACTAGCAAACGAATATCTTCATTCAGGCCGTCTTCAAACCCCTTACACATTATGGCTTCAATCGAAACACATTCTCGAGCATATTGACTTAATCTCATGAATTCTCGTTCATATTCAGTGATAGACATACGACCCTGTTTCAATTCCAGAAACTCTTTTCGCTTTTAATTTATAAATCTTTGGCTGATATATTTCTTTTGGAATTCAGAATGAAAGAAATCCCATGTAACCCGTTCTTTTGGAACAACAGAAATCAAAGTCTTCCACCACTGATAAGCTGCATCTCGTAGCGAGGAAACAACACATTTTATGCATTCATCAAGAGTCAATGATATTTCATCAAACACTCAGATTGTATTCTCGAGCCAAAACTCAGCTCTCTCAGCATCATCATCACTAGTGGCCCTGAACTCTTCAGCTCCATATTTACGAATTTTATCGACCGGAGGCTTATTCAACATATTCAAGTTCATAACCGGTGGTACAACAGAAGTCTGAGAAGGATTGGGTGGGGGCGGAGGTTGTGAAACAGCTGGATTTGTTTTAATATATTGAGTAAACCACTCTTTCATCATTTGGAAGAAGGCTTGTTTAGCCTCTCCTTCCAGAACGCTAGTAGCCGGTCTCGAATCAGATGGCGCTGTCCTTTGAGCGGGAGCAGGCGCATTACTTTCAACATCGTCAACTACAACTCTTTCGGGATCCATTACTATACGAAAAACATGTTTTATACGTCAGGATTCATCACACTATCACAGTTCATATATATGGTATGTATAGCTAGACTTTATCATGCTACGTTAGTCCTAGAATCGACTAAACCGTAGCTCTGATACCAATAAAATGTAACACCTCTAACCCGTAACCATCGTCGGTCTAGGGTTAAGACACATTACTGGACAATCGAAAACTTTTACAAACATTTTGTATCATAAAGTATATCATCATCAAATCATAGCAGAATACAAGCATATAGTCCCTTAATGAGGTCTACGAGACCTTAAACATGCATTAGAAAAGGATCGGGACTAAACCGGGATCATACAATTTTTTTTCGAAAATCAAACATTTTTCAAAGCTACAGAGGTCACACGCCTGTCTGGGTAGGCCGTGTGCCTCACACGGCCTTAGACACGCCCATGTGTCTGAGCCGTGCCAAAACAGGGCATACATACTGACTTGTCCACACGGCCTGAGACACGCCCGTGTGTCTCACCCGTGGTCGACACTGACTTGCACCACACGGCCAGTCACACGCCCGTGTGTCCAGCCCGTGGTCGAGTCTGACTTGTTTTCAAATACAACCATGAAAGACACGGTCGAGCCACACGCCCGAGTGCTCAACTGTGTGGGCAAATATAGGCCATTTACAAGGCCAATTTGCCACCCACACATTGAGTTATACCTACAAGTATTATACCAATTCAAATCATATCTCCAATGCAAACAAAACATACCAAAATTATCATCTTTTCTAAACATTCAAGAACATATCAACCACACCAACTCATGAGCCATTTAACTCAATCTAATCACAAGCATTTCTAAGTATAAACCATTCAAAAACTTACCAATTCATTATGACATCTTTTCATCAACAATATACTAGCTTTGCATCATAAAACTTATCATGAGTTTTTCCATCTCATTAGTCCTTAAACCATACCAAAACTATGCATAATATAGCATAAACTACTCATACACATCATACTCATCACCTAGCCATATCACATGGCTATTTTTACACCTTTCAAAACATAATCAAAACTTACTAGACTATACATGCCATACTTTAATATATACTCTTTCAAAAGGTTCCAAAATAGAGATTGATAGTGTGGTGATGATCTTCGACGATCCCCGAGCCTTCCATAGCTTTAACGATCTATAAAACGAATCAAACACACACAAAGTAAGCTTTCAAAAGCTTAGTAAGCCATATATAAATAAACTTAACATAGGAACATTCATAATTACATCAAATACAAGATCGTTAACATATCAATGGCATAATCATAATTCTTCCTTGGATCATTTGTTTAGCCATTACTTACCAACAATCATATCTCCAACTATCTCTTTTATTCAAATCACTTTCATACATATATCACATTTTGTCTTAACAAGTCTATGCACATATCTCACTTGTGCACATACACATATACTTACCTTTTATACTCAATAGTAGCATATACTTCAAACGTACCTGAAACGTTCACATATTTCACATAATCTTTCATTTATCAGAATTGCCCGTTGAACCATTCGGAATCAAATAGGATACTCGGAATACACAAAATAATCGTACAATGCCAACGTGATAAACCGTAAAAGTAACATATTTTAATCCCACATTTAGTATGCTTTTGGATGAATTATCCCTTATTTTATGTAAAAAGGTGCTCTTAATCCTTTCTTTTCATGTTATATACACAGGAAAGCATCGGAGGATGAAAAGAATAAGAAACGGGCTTAAAACGGGCCAAATAGGCCAAAGCACGAAATCGACACGGCCTGGACCTAAGACCACACGGTCGTGCCTCATCAATGAAGTCCACACGGCCTGCCCACGATTCACACGGGCGTGTGCTAGAGGCCGTGCCCCTGCCCTCGCAAAGAGCAATTTTAATCGGATTTGGATACTTAGGGGCAAAGAAACACATTCCAAAAGCCTATAAATACACCCTGAGTATGATCTGAAAAGGGAGGAGCCCAAAGCTATTGTTTAGGGGCATCTTGCTAGGCCAGAGATGGCAGATTTGTGGGGATTCGCTCAGGGATAGCCAGTTGATCCATCTCAAGAAGCCAGAACTATACTCAAGACGGAGGATCTCATCTTCAATTCCTTCAGGGAGTTTTAGGGATTTCTTATGTTTTGTTTTATCTTTTCTTCTGAGATGTTTTCTTTTATTGTTATGAACTAATCCCTCAGATACCTGAGGGGGATGAAACTTAGATAAATCTTGTTACCGTTTGCTGAACTATATGATAAATATTTGATTTGTTCTTAATTATGTGTTCTTAATTCTTGTGTTGATATTTCGCGGATATCGATTCAAGTTTGATGTTCTTAGGTGGAGGAGAAAAAGTCCCTGCCTAAGAGTAGATCTAGCATAGTTAAGCGGATTTGATCGCGCGCCTAGAGATAGGGTGACGAGGCGTTGCCGAATTAGGGTTGAAACCTAATATGGGAGTCCATAGATCGAGTTAATGCGATTCTAGGGTTTTAATTAGAAAGAGATTTCAATTAATCAACCTAGGGTTAGACGTTATTCACCTCGAGAGAGGGTTTAATATAAATTAGGGAATCCTACAGATCAAGTCAAGTGAATACATCGTCTGGTTCAGAGTTAGATAACAAGTGAAGTCTAGGTGGATTCTTCCTTGGGTATTGTCCTTATCAACTAGTTTTTCCCAAAAGTATTCTCCCAATTCATTCTTGTTTGTCTTAGAGTCTTTAAGTTTAGTAGTTAATTAATTTAGATTAAACACACAAAATCTCTTAATTTTAGGCTAAATAATAGAAAGAAAGTTAGTATTAGTACTTTTATTTCCTTTGGGTTCGACAATCCGGTCTTGCCTAAGCTATACTACTGTTCGATAGGTGCACTTGCCTCAATCATTGTCAGAGTTAGTTTCCAGGTTCGATCATTCTCTTTATAAAATTTAAAACTCGACAGACATACGATCAAGTTCTTGGCGCCGTTGCCGGGGAACTAAAATATGAAGAAAGCTCAATTTTTAATACATTAGCCATTATTATTATTATTATTATTTTTTTACTTTGCTAAATTTTTCTTTTATTTGATTTTGGCAGATAGAGGAGATGGCACTGAATAACTATCAGTGGCAAGTTATGAGGACAAAGCCAACAAAAGCAGGCGATATCTACAACCTCGACCCAATAACTAGGCTATCAAACCAGTTAGAGATGTTAAATAAAAAGTTTGATGATTTGTGTTCTTCGTAGATACATCCAGTTATGCAGTACGAAACAAGCGGAGGCGTGGCGAATCTTGAGTACCCACCCTACGGATATGGCATAGAGAACAAACAAGTCCACTATATGGGTAACTATTCTAGACCTCAAAATGTTTTTTATAGTGACACTTATAATGCAGGTTGGAGGTACCATCCTAATTTCTCGTGGGATGATCAAAGTAGCCAAGGACCGGAACTTCCTCCAAATTTTCAACAACCACCTTACCAACAGGAAGAGGAGCCGAACCTTGAAGAGATGCTGACAAAATTCATGGCAGCTACAAATAACCGTCTCCAAGACACTGAGACCACCCTTAAGAATCAACAGGCATCAATTAAAGGGATCGAGAGCCAAGTTGGGGAACTCACTAAGACAGTTGGACAACTTACTAACACAGCTGGACAACTCGCAAAGATAATTTCCGAACGACCGCAAGGGTGTCTACCAAGCAACACTGAAACTAACCCAAAAGAGCAAATTCAAGTCGTAACAGCTCATGACAGTGAAAGGTTAGTGGAATCTGACCCAAGGCAAGAGCCTGTAGTAAGTGAAGGTAAGGTTGAGGTAAGCCATGATTTACCAAACCCGGTAATTACAGAGTACCAAGCTCATATGCCATACCCCAATGCGATAAAGAAAGACCACACAGAGGAACAATTCGGTAAATTTCTTAAACCTCCAAAGAAGTTTCTTATTAACTTGCCGTTTCTTGAAGCTCTTTCGCAGATGCCAGATCCTAGACCTCGTGTCAATAAAGAAGAAATTCATGAGGAACAAAAGCTTCAGATCAATGAACTAGACGAGTGGAAGATACACTTCAAAGAAATACACGAAGCAAAAACGAGGCAACTCCACGAGAAACTTAACGATGGGACAACCCAGCTTAAGATAGGAGATCAGGTACTCAAAATCTTCGCAGATGGAACAGTCGAGCTAACTAATCCTAAATTCAGCACTTTTAGGGTAAACACTACTCGACTTAAACTATATATCAAAAACCGAATTGAACGCATGAGAAAGAATTTTCACCTCCTCAAACCATCCTGATAATGCGAATAAGAGGTAAGTCTAGCTCAAGACTTTAAACGAGCGCTTCTCGGGAGGCAACCCGAGCACTAACTCTACTAATTAGTTTCATTTTATTTCTTTTCGTATTTAGGCGTAGGTTTCCACACCCACATGACCTTGCACACGGCCGTGGCCGTGGCCGTGTGGACACCACGAGTAGGCACATGGGCGTGGACCGTATCTCTATTTAATTTTATTTTTATTTTTATTTTTATTTTTATTTTTATTTTTATTTTTATTTTTATTTTCATTTTTACTTCCTTTATTATTTTTCTTTTTCTCAATGGCATTTAGATTTAGCTTAGGATACAATAAAATCATACCGGCTACTTTGAGGATTCAAGTTCAAATGGTTCGAGGTGCTTCCCCACGTTCACCTCCAATCCTATCCGGTTTCTTTTCATTGACTTCATCCAAAATTCAGGAAGTTTCACCTCTCTCCCTATCCTATGATTTTATTTTTATATTATCTATCCTTGTACATCGAGGGCAATGAACATCTTAAGTGTGGGGGGTGAATCTTAAGGATGCCTAACTTTTTGCATTATTCTCAAATCCCTGAATTTAGTTTGGTTTTTAAGTAATTTTCTCATATTACTAATTAGGATGAAATCTCCATGATTTATGATTTTTATTGATATGTTTTAGATTAAGTCATTGATAATTGTGCATTGATGATTGAATTCTAAGAATACTAGAGAATCAAGCATGATAAGTCTATTTTTCAAGAAAATAAAAATTTTCTAGGTTGTCTACGAATTTGAATATTACTTTGAAGTTTGAAATTTCTGAGGTTGACATCAAAATACCCATAATTTTTGTGAGATTTTGAGCCTTATTGAGCATAAATTCTTTTTCTTGCTCACTTCATTGATTATGAGTGTGTCAACATTGATTTGTTATTCTAGAACTTGCATCGATTATACATGTCGAGACCACACTTTTGATTTGATATCTGAGAGATGATAAAGGCACTTAGGATTTAACCCACTTACTCCACTAAAAGCCTACCTTTATAATTAACCCCTAGTGAACCTCGTTTAATCCTAACAACCTTTTTATTGACTTACCCACTAATACTAACCCCAAAACCCATTTTATTTGTTATCACCATCCTTTTTTAACTACCCTTATATCGATATTTGATTTGATTAATAGCCTAACTATGTTTTTTTTATTTCAGTAATTTATCCTTTGTTATGTACTTATGATGTAAAAAAAAATATCAAAAGTTTATTCATTTCTAGTTTTGTGATTAAAGAGCTTATACGTTTGAATTCCAAATATTGAAGAAGAAGCTCGTAGTATTAGTTTTTTTTTTCAAATTGATGTAATCACTTTTATTTAGTTCGTTGTTTCTGGTTAGATATTTTGTCAGGTCAATCTCGATTCTAATCCTCTAATTCAGCCTTTAACCACATCTTTAACCCAAGCCCCATTACAACTCTGTTAAAGACCTTTTGATTTGTGTATCATCTCATATTACAGTGGTGGAGATTTGATTTTCATGCAAGCCTATGGGATTAACTCTTCATGTTTGACTCTTGAGTGCTTAATTCTGAACCTTAAACACTTCGAGTGATTTGAGTGAATCTTTAGTGAGGATGTCAACCCTTGTCGATTTTGAATCAGAGGTAATTACTTAGATGAGGGGAAACACCTATGTTTTTGTGCTACAAATGTATGACTTAGATTGTTTGAATATTTAGGACTCTTTGAGTTGAATTATCCATGTATGAATTATCTTTGAATTATGATGAAACACTATTGATAAATATTATGAATTGAGGAAGTTTGTTTTAATTATGAGTTGAGAATTTTGCTTGAGGACAAGCAAAAGCTTAAGTGTGGGGGTATTTGATAAACCGTAAAAGTAACATATTTTAATCCCATATTTAGTATGCTTTTGGATGAATTATCCCTTATTTTAAGTAAAAAGGTGCTATTAATCCTTTCTTTTCATGTTATATACTCAGGAAAGCACAGAAGGATCAAAAGAATAAGAAACGGGCTTAAAACAGGTCAAATGGGCCAAAGCACGAAATTGACACGGCCTGGACCTAAGACCACACGGCCGTGCCTCATCAACGAAGTCCACACGGCCTGGCCACGATTCACATGGGCGTGTGCCAGAGGTCGTGCCCCTGTCGTGGCAAAGAGCAATTTCAATCGGATTTGGATACTTAGGGGCAAAGAAACACATTCCAAAAGCCTATAAATACACCCTAGGTATGACCTGAAAAGGGAGGAGCTCAAAGCTATCGTTTAGGGGCGTCTTGCTACGCTAGAGAGGGCAGATTTGTGGGGATTCGCTCAGGGATAGCCAGTTGATCCATCTCAAGAAGCCAGAATTATACTCAAGACGGAGGATCTCCTCTTCAATTCCTTCGGGGAGTTTTAGGGATTTCTTCTGTTTTGTTTTATCTTTTCTTCTTAGATGTTTTCTTTTATTGTTATGAACTAAACCCTTAGATACCTGAGGGGGATGAAACTTAGATGAATCTTGTTATCGTTTGCTGAACTATATGATAAATATTTGATTTGTTCTTAATTATGTGTTCTTAATTCTTGTGTTGATATTTCGCGAATATCGATTCAAGTTTGATGTACTTAGGTGGAGGAGCAAAAGTCCCTGCCTAAGAGTAGATCTAGCATAGTTAAGCGGAGTTGATCGCGTGCCTAGAGATAGGGTGACGAGGCGTTGCCGGATTAGGGTGAAACATAATATGGGAGTCCATAGATCGAGTTAATGCAATTCTAGGGCTTTTAATTAGAATGTGATTTCAATTAATCAACCTAGGGTTATACGTTATTCGCCTCGAGAGAGGGTTTAATATAAATTAGGGAATCTTACGGATCAAGTCAAGTGAATACATAGTCTGGTTCAGAGTTAGATAACAAGTGAAGTCTAGGTGGATTCTTCCTTGGGTATTGTCCTTATCAACTGGTTTTTCCCAAAAGTATTCTCCCAATTCATTCTTGTTTGTCTTAGAGTCTTTAAGTTTAGTAGTTAATTAATTTAGATTAAACACACAAAATCTCTTAATTTTAGGCTAAATAATAGAAAGAAAGTTAGTATTAGTACTTTTAGTTCCTTTGGGTTCGACAACCCGGTCTTGCCTAAGCTATACTACTGTTCGATAGGTGCACTTGCCTCAATCGTTGTTAGAGTTAGTTTCCAGGTTCGATCATTCTCTTTATAAATTTTAAAACTCGACAGACATACAATCACAACGTCCCAGACGTGGTCTTACATGTAATCGAATATCGATGGCACTGTCCCAGACAGGGTCTTACACGAAATCATATACGATGCCGATGTCCCAGACATGGTCTTACACGTAAATCTCAAATCAATGCCAACGTCTCAGACGTGGTCTTACATGATATCACATATCAGAATCCCTATGTCATGACATATGAATCCTATCTACTCCTAGGTTCGTACGGGACTTTTCGGACTTGACACTTTGTCGATACTTTCTCGTATTACACATGTATATCTTCCTGAATTATTTATCACAATTCGATTTCATACGAACATAAATAAATCAATTCAAATACATTTATTTATATATAGACTTACCTCGTACGGATATAGACGGACGGATTCGACTATTCAATCACTTTCGACTTTCCTCGATCTAAATCTGTTTTCTTTGGTTCTTGATCTATACATATTCAAATTTAACCCATTTATTCACCAAATCATTCAATTCAATCCAAAAACACACATTTAGGGCACTTTACAAATTAGCCCTCACAGTTTCACATTTTGACATTTAAGTCCCTATTCACAAAATCAGAAAATACACAAAATATCATGTTACCCATGCTTAGCCGAATTTTCATCATGCTCATACAAGTCCATACATTTCATTAATTTCACATTTTAGTCCCTCAAAATCTTATTTTCACAATTTAGTCCAAATTACTCAAATTCACCAAAAATCCAAAGACAAAATGTGTTAATCTAACATATATATTTCATATTTCATCAACTAACATCACAAAGCTTAAACATTCATCAATGGCACATTTTAAAATCATCATCAATTTCCAAAATTAAAGCATGGGTTTTGTAGTACTCAAAGCAACGATTACAAAAACATAGAAATTATTAAAAACCGAACAAAAACTAACCTTGAATCAAGATGAACAAGAGCTGAAATCTAGCTTGGTTTCTTTTATTTTCTTTTTCTTCAAATTCGGCACAAAGATGAGCATAATCTCATCATTTTTCATATTTGTTTTATTATAAACATATTAATTATTCATTTCCCTTTTTATCCTTAATGAATATTAATGGTTAAACATTTAAACTATGGACTTAATTGTCCACTAACTTAAAAATGGCATAATAACATCATAAGGACTTCATATTAACAAAGACATAGCGCATAGGTTCTTTTAACACACGTCATGCTAATTTTGCATTTTATGCAATTAGATCCTTTTCTCTAATTAAGCATACAAACGGAAAAATTAATTCATGGAAATTTCACACATGCTTAATCACATACTGTAGGCATGGAAATAATATTAAAATATTTTTTTGACTCGAATTTGTGGTCCCGAAACCACTATTTTGACTAGGGTCTAAACTGGACTATTACATGAGTGGCTTAGTCCACATACATGGTTTGTAGGGTTGGATGGGCCTTTCGAGGTCTTATATTGTGTGTTTGGTTGGATGAGCTTAAACAGCTCTTTTGGGGTGTGATCAGGGGACGAAGAGGTGTTTTGGCTGGACGGGTGGGTTTTTTTTTTAATACTTGATTGCATTCATAATCATTTGTTTAAGTGACTGGGTGTAGATTATTTTTCTGTATTCTGTCTAACTGATTGACATTTGTGACTGAGTGTCTGTGTGTGGCATGGTGTGCCTGAATTGTACATTCTGTTAGGACGTTGGTTCCGAGTTTACTTTCTGATTTCGTGAATCTTTACAAGTATGTTTCGCTATCAAACTATTTCCTATAATTCTGTTATTAGTCGCGTCTCGAACTCACACTAAGCTCGAGTAGCTCACCCCCATAGTGTTTCTCCTTACAGGTACTTACTCGCACCTTCCGAAGCTTGGACTCGGTACACAGAGGCCTCGAACAGTCTCGTTAAGGAAACATGTTTAAGAGTCTTCTTTTCGATTACTATTATGGTAAATGGTTATGAAATGTAAACGGTTATAAGAACTGTGGTAAAGCTTTAAATTGGGCTTTTCGTAAATGGTTTTCTTTGGACTGAAAAATTTGTAATATCGAGATTTTATAACTAAGCGTTTTTACACAACTTAAATACTGTAATGTTTTCCAGTGGTAAATTTTTAATTTTTCCTTCGATCACTTTGGTGATTAATGTGACCTCTGGAATTCAGTCAAAACTTTTGGTTCGGGTTTTGGGGCGTTACAAATTGATAATTAAAAGTATTTTGTTAAGTGATTTTTGATGAATTTATCAATTAGAGACTAATTTGTTAAATTAATAAAAGTACAAGGATTTAATACAATTTTTTTGCATAAATGGGCTATTATGGATACCATGAACGTTCGGCTATGACCAATTTTGGGTAAAAATGGTTAATTTGCATATTTTGGGGCTCAGGGACTAAATTGAATAAAAGTAAAACTTTAGGGGTAATTTTGTAAAAAGTCAAAAATAACCAAATTGCATGAAATGAATTGTTTTATTGTCTAAATTAATATATTGAATTAAATTATTAATTTAGATCAAGATCGGGAGGAAAATCAAGGAAAAATGGAAAATTACCAAAATGCCCCTAAACCTTGGTATTTCTGCAATTTAGCCAGGTAAGTTTGTATGAACTGTATTCTATATAATTTTGATTGAAGTGAATGCTAATAGGTGATTATATTGTGATTAAATCAATATATGTATGTTAGTATGAAATTTATCGTGTTATGAAATGACGTAAATCCAACTGCGTATGACGATTACCGAGTCCCGTTTGAACCTTAGGAATTTGTAGGATACGAATGACATGTCATTAGGGTTATTGTTACTCAGCTTGCATGAGCTTATCATTATTCAGCTCGGAGGAGCTTATAGTTTACAGCTCATAGGAGCATACCGATTCAGAGCTCGTATGATCATACATGTATAAGAATTGACAGATTACAGTTCAGTACACCTCGTGTGTGCTACCCGAGTATCCAACAATATTCTAAATGGTTTAATAGTAAATGTTCTGTTACAAGATGATATGAGTTTGATACAAACTAATACAAGTATATACATGAAATACATGGAAATGATGGTACATGATATATTGATATACTGAAATGGATGATATATGTATATGAAGAAACGATAAGAGAATGATATGTATCATGACATGTACATATATGAATATCTTTGATATGTTGATACATGGAAATTATGTAAGTTGAGACGAGTAATAAACTCAAGTGTGACATGTTGAGAAAATAAGGTTATCACTGTTGAATTTATGTGAAATATGTCCAAGTATGCTAACATGTATTGTTGCTTGATGCTTAGGCTAGTGCCAAGATGTTGGTTGAATGGTATTATGTTTACTTATAAGTTGCATTAAAATGGTAAATGCTCAAATGAAAATATGCTTGTACTCATGAAAAAGTGGTAAGGTTTAAATTATGCAATTTCTTATGAAATGGCTTATCATGTGATTAATTCGAAAAAGGCTATGTTTAAATGCACTAGCTTGTGGCTATGGTTGAATGATATGCTTATGACTTGTGTGTTATACACATGGAACGAGTGTGGAAAGTAATGAAATGCAAATGAATATAAAGAAATTTGGAAGAGTTTAAAGTTGTTTAAAATCTTACTATGCTAGGGATAATATGTATAAGTGATGCTGTGGATTTACTCAATTTGTGAGTTGTTGAATTTGGTTTCATGAATCGTGTGGTACTGTATATGATTATTCTTGATATGTATAAATTTCATATTGGAAATGGATTGATATGATTAAAGTTTATATGAGCTTACTAAGCATTCATTGCTTACGTAGTTGTTTTTCTTTACTTTTTATATTATCAGAAGCTCGATTGGGTTGGAAGCTTGTCGGAGTTATATCACACTATCCATCGGTTCTATCGGTACTTTCAAATATTTTGATTTTGGTTACAATGGCATGTATAGGTATTCTGGTTAATGTTGGCCTATGTGTTTTAATGTTGAAATGGCCATTTGACTTGGTTGAGTTTTGGTATATTGATGGTATAATGGCAAAGTTTGGCATGTATGTGAGTGGCCTTATTATGGTTAATATTTGGCTTGTTTGTTTGAATGATAAAAGATGAAATGATAGTTGAATATGCATATGCATATGTGCTTTATGATATGTGGTATATGTGGTGATTTGGTACCTTGTTATCTATAGGTATTTTGGTTAATTGATATTAGTTAAAGAAAGGCATTTTGGTACCAAATGGTTTGTGTTGGTAAGTAAGATTTATGGTATGTATGGATGCAAATCAAATTGGAAGTTAGTTGTTTATTTTGACCAAATGGAGTACTTCTTTATACATGTTTGTAAGTTGTTATTTGAGATGTCTATGTGCATATTGGTTGAGTGTGGTTATACTATATGTATAAAGTTATATTATGCATGATTTTGGTACCTTGCTATGGCTCGTATACAAGTGCATTTTTTACTGTAGGTACATGCCTTGTTGGGTGAGAAAAATGGCTTGTAAAATAGCCTATTTTCGTCCACACGGGCAGAGACGCGGGCGTTTTCTTAAAAATGGCTTGTAAAATAGCCTATTTTCATCTTTTTCTGAAAAATTCTAAAAGTTTCCGATTTAGTCCCGACTTGTTTCCATTGTGTTTTTAGGCCCTCGAGGGCTCATATATGGGATGATATGCATGTTATTGTTTGGTTTTGCTATGATTAGTGATATGAATTAGAATGTTTAAAACTTTTGTTTGTTTTGAAATGTAAAATTTGATAATACTCCGTAACCCTATTTCGGCGGCGGATACGGGTTAGGGGTGTTATCTTGCCTTTATCTCTACTCGTAGAAGGTTATATCGAATTTGAAACTTCAACACAAAAAATTCACACAACAATACATCCAAAAATCAGTCAAGGACTCATTACAAGCATAAAAAACATAAGCCTAAACTAAGTTTTCATGTAACCGAAACCTTTAACATAGCCAAGTTAAAACTCAAATATCTCAGTCTATACTCAATATTTTCGCCTAAAACTACTTTCGTTCATCTTATAATTCACCTACGACTAATTCTTAACCTTTAAAATACAATAAAATACTAAATTCATAGTATTGACTTTTTCGACATGTTTTATGGCTATTTTCTGAAAATTCATTAAAACTCAAGAAATCTTTAACGAAACTTCAAAGTAACTTTAGAAACCTTCTAATTATGTTAAAACAAGTTTAAAAACACTTTGGAACCATGTTTTTATTCAAAATCTCGAAATCCACCATTAACGACCCAATTTTTGACTTTTATTTAAAACATCTGTTTCAATGGCTACAAATTCAGTTTAAGGGACTAGATATCATTTAAAACTCATAGAAAGTCGAATGGTTACCTTCGATGGAAGAAAAAGGAGCTTTGATGCAAATCCAAAAAGACCCACGTTTGGAGAAGATGATGTATATGATGAAGTTTTTGGGTAATTTTCTTGGTTTTTATAGAGGTTTATAACTTAAGAGATGATAGAAATCAAATGGAATTAGAATTTGGAGTTCAAAATTGATTGAAATAGCAAGAGAGAATCAAGGGATGACAAACACAAATTTTGGGTAGTTTTTACGTAAAATAACTTAGTGAAGAGAGATTATTTAGCTTGGATTTTAAAATCTTGTTAAATTGCTTCATAAAACTCTCAATTTTGACTCTTTTACAAATCAGTCCTATTTTCAAAACTAAAGGTATTTAAAACTCATTTTCAGAAATTGATTTAATTTTCTAAAAATCATATTTGAAAACATTACCGGTATACCATGTCACAAAATTCCGAACACTCTAATGCTAAAATTCCTAAAATACCTCTAAAACCCCTAGGCCTTATTTTGTGGTGTGATAGCTAAGGAGAAAAAAAGGGGATTCAATACCACAAGTGCTTCGAATATGGACATATTCAAGTTGAAAGCATCAATAATTTGAAGAAGAAGAAAAAGATGTCCCCCTGTATAACTTGGAGTATTGATTATTGGATATGGTGCCTTAAGTGTAGTATATTTGTTTGTAAACTTGTAACTTTTTCGAACAGATTGTTTAATAAAATAATTCATGGATTACATTAATATTCTTTGTAGAATTGTCCTCATGTGGTTTCTTCAAGCAAAGAAACATAGAAGCAAATATTGGCTCACTAGTTGTCTAACATTTAAACTAATACTAAGCGGTACTATGTGGTCAGATCGTAATACAAAAAGATAATTTATTTTAGTATATGAACATAAACATGTCCTTAGTCTAATAGAAAATGAGCAAACTGATTGAAAGGCTAATATGTTGTCTATCAAGTCCAATTGGAGAGATGCCTTGTCTTGGACATCGAAGCGGATGACTCCCAGAAAATAGATAAATAGATGCGGCTTACTAGACTGATAGTACATCAAACTGGATCCAAGGAGAATAGATCCTAAATCCATTTAACCTCATCTCCATAAGAATGACTACTTTAGAACCAAACATAAGGTTTGTGTGGTGGTTCTAAAAGGCTTAGAATGTTTACAGGAAAGTTGGGTGAGTGAATATGGCATATTCATACCAATTCTTTGTGGGCTCATCCCAGTACATATTTTGTAACACCCCAAACCCGGCCCATACGTTATGACCGGATTAGACATGTCACATGAGAAAAACATGTTAAATCTTTTTTATTCAAACTAAAATAGGTATTATTTTATAATCAAGAAAACAAGTTTGATTTGAAATATTTGATAAAATACTACTAACCTCGAAGGTTGATTGATAATTCGATAATTTGAACTAAAGATCTTATAAACCATGACTTTTGAAAATATTATTGATAATTTGAGAGAAAATTTCGAAGTTAAAATATTTGTAAAAGTTTGTTATGAAATCCATTTGTTAATCTATTTTGGGAAATCTTTATTTAAGTTTTTAGTAAAATTCCCATTTAAAACAATTTAAGCAAGATAATAAGTTCGTTAAACATAAAGCAAAAATAAAATATTCCAGAGGCCTTATTACAACATAAAAACCCAAAATAGTAAAAGTACTAACGTGAACGGAAATAGAAATCTAAAGTTCAATAAAAACCATTTCTGAAGTATGGCCTCCACCGAGTCATCCATGGCCCAAGTCCACTTTACTGAGCATTACCAACAAGGGTTAAAGAAAAAGGGGTGAGTTACTAGAACTCAGTGTATAATCCCCTTACCGCTGTCCACTGGGCTTGAACCCGTATAGCAATATCTTGGGCCTAAACCCATTTACATAACAATGTATAAATAAATAAATATATATATATGCAACCCAACCCATCCTAGTAATCCTTCCGCTACACACCACCCGTACTATCCCATCACACCTGTGGGGATCAAGTCAACCCACCCCGCCAAACACACCAATTGCAGGCAAGTTGCCATTTATAATATATTTTGATTGTGGCCTAGCCACGGGAATCATAGTGAAACATAATAACAAACATTTTTGTGGCAATGCCACCGGGCTACACTTCTCTTCAACATTTATCCCATCCCATGCAAAATTATGAAATACAAAATACATAATAAAGCATAATATTTACAAATATAAACAACAATCATTAATCCAGAGATTTGTTACGATAAATCGGCCAATTATAGAACTTTGCAATTCGGCCCATAGGGGCATTTTCGTCAATTTTACAAATAATCCCCGATTTGACAATTCTTAGTATTTACGATGTTTAGGAAAAATACTCGAATCATACCATTTTACCGATTTTAAGTTTTTAGGCAGCAATGATCGATATTTCTAATATGATGCTAAATCACAGATTTACGGAATTTCGGTGTGAGATTACACACCATTTCAAACATGTATTCGGAAGGGTACGGGATTACACACCTGATTACGATAAGTATTAAACTCTCTTGATGTAACACCCCAAACCCGGTCAACACGCTACGACCGAATCCGGCATGTCACAGGGTAAAAAGAAAAAAAACTCTTTTGAGAAAAGTCGTTTGTCGATCCTTGTTTTGGAAAACCGTTTGATTTCATGAAATCCTGAGTGAGTTTACAATAGTAAAGTTAAAAACCGTTTCGTATTTGAACCTAGAGAAAAACTTAATTTGGAGAAAGTCTGAGTTAGTTTGTTGTCTTCATTTGTTTATTATTACCCGGTGGCAAAGTTTGGAAAATCCCGATAAGATGTATAATTTTCAAAAACGTTGATTTTACAGGTTATTTGAGCATGCTATGTTAAGTAACTTAAGCGTAATATGATAAACATAAAGGCAGAAAAACAAAACCCAAAATAATAAGTTTCAGCGGCCTTATTACAAATCCAAAACCAGATTTAAAAGCAAATTAACCCAAAATAGTAATTGAAATAAAACCCGAAAAATATATAGCGCATGGCCACCTCGAGTCCACTCGGCTCCACATCCGCAATCTATGCCTCATCTTCAAAAAGTAAGAGAAGGGGTGAGTCACCGAGACTCAGTGCATAAATCCCCATCCCGATAATAACAAGGCACCTACACAATTCATAAGTCAATATGCAAATCATGCAAACCCAACCTAACCATCCGAACTCCTGTGTCTACCCCGTGTGGTCAAAACCACTGGTGGTCAAAACCACTGGTGACCGTAGTCACAAATCATATGGTGGGGCCAACCCACCGTGTGGTCAAAACCACTGATGACAATCCCGTAATCAATTATGTGGGGCCAACCCACTGTGGTACCAACCCACTGGGACGAGTCACAATAATCCATGTGTGGTCAAAACCACTGGTGGTCAAAACCACTGAGACTTAGTCACAAATCATATGGAAAGCGGGGCCAACCCACTCAGGTGGTCAAAACCAGCTGGTGACAGTCTAAATCATCCTTCCCCCTCCTCTCAACATACCCATCATCATGAACGCATTTTCCATGGCATATTGACATGTTTATAATACAAATATCACATAGCATAGCATAAACAAATGGTATAATTGCATATATCGATAATTAATCAACAAGGGACTTACCCGGAGTTCACGCTCATACCCACAAGGGTAACACACCGATTTCAAAAGTTATTTCGGCTTTTAACGGTAAACATAATTAGCACATTACTTATGAAGTGTGTAAGAGATACACACCTGATCACGCGCAAAACTACACTCTCCACGTCGATACTGTCGTTAATCGACAGTACCGCGATTTGTCTACTCTCCTGCTCGGATGTCGGCCCACACCCCGGTGGCCAGTCACGAACCGCTAAGACCGCCCTCTTCTTGAACTTAGGGGCTGGGGTCTCGGATCTAGCCCCACTTACTGCTTGATTAGCCTTCGAATCCATAATACCCTTGTCACTAAATCGGATTAACACAGCAACTAACTTAAAATAAAATTTACCCGAAAGAGTAGATCTTTACCTAGATCGACAATACCCGAGCTTTTAGGCTTAAATCACAAGCAACCCAAATCCTGGAGATCCACAGAATGCGGCTACACTCCTTCCTACAATAGGCCAAACTCATCACCATAGATCCAATAGCCATTCGGCATCAACATAAATCCCAAAAGAAAATAACTAGAACCAAAAGAGATCGTCTCCCTTACCTTAAACTGACAGATTCGACCACCAACCAGCGAGATTCGGCACACACTAGAGATGTTTAGGGATTTCGGCTACTTCACAAAATAGAACAAAGAAAGAGAGTTTAATATTTTGATCTACGAAGAATAGAGAAATGAAAGTAGAGAAAACGGTAAGTGAGATTTCGGCACTAGCTGAATCGGTTGAAGAAAAGAAGAAGAAACAATAATCACCAAGAAGATTCGGCTATGGATCCAAAAGAGAAGAAAAGAATAAATCGCAAGAGGGAGAGGGATGATGGTTTCGAATAGAAGAAAAGAAGAAGATTTGTGTATTTCGGCACAATGAGATTGAAGGAAAAGAAAGAAATCGAATGGGGAAAAGAATGTGGATTTTGGCTTTTGAGCAAAATAGGGAAAATAAAGTAGAGAGAATTCGGCTTGACCTTTGAGAGAAATGAAATGTGCAAAAATGCTATGAAATTTCGGTTTGACAAAAGATAGGAGAAAAGAATTCGGCTAAGACTTGCACAAAGAAAGAAAAAAATGGAAGAAAGAGTTCCAAAAGCACTCCCCTAGCTAGCCGATTATAGCCACTCCCCAAGGCACATTCGGCCACCACCTAAGGAACCCAAAGCCAAATGTTTCCATTGCCCACAACACCTTCAAAATTTCGGCTACACATCCTAACTCCCCTCAAACACATGCCGTCCCCTTCATCCCTCCTTGAATTTCTCTCTTCCACTCATTCAAACGAATTTGAATGAGTCAAACTCCTATAATTCCTCCTCTCCCCACAATTTGAATTTGTTGACTCAATCCACATCCATCCAACAGAGTCCTTCCTGAGTCCATCTCCTCCTTGCTCCTGGCGTCAAAAATAAATGCACAAAGAGAGTTTTCCGCAGCTCGAACAAAGGCCCTCTTAGCTCCCTGTGGCGTCACCTCCCCAAGCCTCAGTAGCGCCTCCCTTGCCACTTTTCCACTGGCTTATTTGTGTCAAGACACTCTAACCATTCCTCTTATCACCTAACCCCCTTGGCTCCCCCTTCCAAGTCTTCAAAACAAAATTTTTAGCCATGACTCAGGCATTCCCCGAGCTCATGCCTGGACCCCCAAAACACCCTAAACTAGCACAACCAACATATTATCACATGCAACACACAAAGAATGCAGAGACCCCGATGTAAGGATGTTACAGTTCTACCCCCTTAAAAATAATTTCGGCCTCGAAATTACCTTGTCAAAAGAGTTGAGGGTATTGCCGCCGCATCACATCCTCTGGTTCCCACGTGGCCTCTTTCGTACCATGGTTCCGCCATAATACTTTCACCAAAGGAACTGACTTCTTACGCAGAACTTTGACATCCCGTTCCAAAATTCGCACTGGTTCCTCCTCGAAAGACAAGTCTGAGCTCACCTCTATCTCCTCCACTGACACAATATGCGATGGATCTGATCGATAGCGCCTAAGCATGGAGACATGAAATACATCATGAATCTGACTTAACTCCGACGGCAACTCGAGCTGGTAAGCTACTGGTCCCACTCGCTTCAACACCGTTTACGGCCCGATAAATCTAGGGCTTAGCTTGCCCTTCCTACCAAACCTCAACACTTTCTTCCACGGCGATACCTTCCGAAAGACCTTGTCACCCACTGCGAACTCTATATCCTTACGCTTGAGATCGGCATAAGACTTCTGCCTGTCCGACGCTTCCTTCAGATGAGCCCGAATCACCTTAACCTTATCCTCTGTTTCAGCAACCAACTCCGGACCCAACATCTGCCGTTCACCCAGTTCTGTCCAACACGTAGGAGTACAACACTTCCGTTCATATAATGCCTCATATGGTGCCATCTGGATACTCGCTGATAATCGTTGTTGTACGCGAACTCCGCCAATGGTAGATATTCCTCCCAACTACCGTGAAATCGAACACAACCCCTTAACAGATCTTCTAGGATTTGAATTACCCTTTCTGACAGTCCGTCCGTCTGCGGATGAAAAGCCGTGCTGAAGTCCAACCTCGTACCTAATGCCTGATGCAATGCTTTCCAATACCTTGACGTGAATCTGGGATCCCTATCTGAAATAATCGACACTGGCACCCCATGTAATCGCACTATCTCTCGCTACATACAACTTAGCAACACTTTGCAAAGTGAATAATCAACCCGAACTGGTATGAAATGGGCCGACTTTGTCAGACGATCAATAATTACCCACACTGAATCCTTCTTGCTAGGCGTAAGGGGTAGCCCACTGACGAGATCCATCGTAATCCTTTCCCACTTCCACTACAGAATCTTTACCGGCTGCAACAAACCCGACGGTAATTGGTGCTTAGCTTTAACTTGCTGGCACGCAGGCACTTACTCACAAACTCAGTTACTTCCTGCTTAAGACCCAGCCACCAGAATTGTTCCCGCAAATCCCGATACATCTTGCTACTTCCAGGATGCATAGCGTAAGGGCTGCTATGAGCTTCCTGAAGAATTCGCTGCCTCAACTCAACGTTCTTCGGCATACATACTTTCCCTTGAAAATACAGCACTCCATCACTGCCCAAGCTGTAACCCTCCAATTCACCACTTTGCACTTGCAACCTCCGAGCACTCAGAACCTCATCCACCAGCTGTCTCTCCTTAACCCGATCTACCCAAGTCAGCTTTACTTGCAATTCTCGCCAATAGACTCCGTCGTCATCTGCTGCACTAAGGTGAGCAAACATCGCTCTCAGGTCTGTTACCACCTTACGGCTCAACGCGTCAGCTACTACGTTAGCCTTACCCGGATGGTATTCAATCGAGCAGTCATAGTCCTTTAACAACTCGATCCACCTCCGCTGCCTCAAATTCAAATCTTTCTGAGTCAAGAGGTACTTCAGACTCTTGTGATC
Source organism: Gossypium sturtianum (assembly GCA_025698515.1). Classification (NCBI taxonomy): domain Eukaryota; kingdom Viridiplantae; phylum Streptophyta; class Magnoliopsida; order Malvales; family Malvaceae; genus Gossypium; species Gossypium sturtianum. The sequence continues at coordinate 63,972,208 of CM046946.1, read as the reverse complement.
TGTGTAGACTATCGACTTCTCCCTATACAAGTAATGTCTCAAAATCTTCGGGCCAAAAACCACTGCAGCCAACTCCAGATCATGTGTCGGGTAATTGCCTTCGTGAGGTCTCAACTGCCGAGACGCATATGCCACCACTTTCCCATCTTGCATCAGTACACATCCTAAACCAGTATGCGATGCATCACAATAAACCGTAAACTCTTTCCCCGCTTCAGGCTGTATCAAAACTAGAGCTTCATCGTAATTCTCTTTAACTTGTCTAAACTTTCCTGCTTTGTCTATCCGTCCACACAAATGGAACCCTTTTCTCAACAACTTGGTCAGCGGTGCTGCGCAATCAAAGAAAACCCTTCCACAAATCTTCGTAATATCTCGCCAAACCAGAAAACTCGAATTTTCGCTACCGACTTAGGTGGTTTCCAATCTAACACCGCCTCAATCTTCCGAGGGTCCACTCTAATCCCCTCAGCCGACACCACATGACCCAAGAAAGTTACCTCCTTAAGCCAGAACTCGCACTTACTAAACTTGGCGAATAGTTGCCTCTCCCTCAGAATCTGTAGAACCACCCGTAGATGCGCATCATGTTCCTCCTCAGATTTCGAGTATACCAAAATGTCGTCTATAAATACCACGACGAACCGGTCCAAGTACGGTTGAAACACCCGATTCATCATGTCCATAAACGCTGCCGGTGTATTGGTCAACCCGAACGGCATTACCAAAAACTCGTAGTGCCCATAACGAGTGCGAAACGCCATCTTATGAATATCAGCCTCCTTCACTTTGAGTTGATGATACCCCGACCTAAGATCTATCTTAGATAAAACCGATGCACCCTTAAGCTGATCAAACAAGTCGTCTATTCTTGGCAACGGATACTTGTTCTTAATTGTCAACTTATTTAGCTGGCGGTAGTCTATACACATCCGCATTGTGCCGTCTTTCTTCTTAACAAAGAGCAGAGGTGCTCCCCAAGGTGATACGCTTGGCCGAATGAAACCCCGGTCCAACAATTCCTGAATCTGTGCCTTTAGCTCCACCAATTCCTTCGGCGCCATCCTATATGGGGCAATAGACACTGGCACGATTCCGGGTAAAAAATCTATACCGAACTCAACTTCACGGTCCGGAGGCAGACCCGGGAGTTCTTTTGGGAATACATCGGCAAATTCCCTCATCGTTCGGACATTCCCCACAACTGATTCCTTGGCCTCCAAAGCACACACATGCACCATGAACGCCTCACAACCCTTCCTCACCATTTTCTCAGCCTTCAGAGCAGATATAACGTTCGATAGATAATCTCTTCTATTACCTATCATTACCACCTCTTCACCTTCAATTGTCCTCAAAACCATGTGCTTAGCCGCGCAATCCAAACTTGCCTGGTACTTCACTAGCCAATCCATCCCGAGAATCAGATCGAACTCCCCGAACGATAGTTCCATCAGGTCAGCCAAGAACACTACCCCTTGAAGTTCTAGGGGTACATCCTTATCTGATTTACTTACTTCTACCGAGTGACCTAGAGGGCTTATTACTCGTCATCTCCTAGAAGTAATCTCAAACTCTAAGTTCATAGTTTCCACTATACTCACGGCAACATACGAAAGCGTCGAACCAACATCTATCAAAGCAATATAAGGTAGTCCAAAAATTAAGAACGTACCGGTTATGACATCCGGTGCGTCACCCTCCTCTCGACACCTCATTGCGTAGACCAACCTGTGTCGTCTCGCCTCGTGCCAAAGCACCTCCGCCGGTGCTCATGCCTCGCCCGTAACCATTACCTCCCCGGGTGAATCGCGATCCTCCGTGGTCGCGACCATCCCTCCCGAATCGTATGCGACCACGACCCTTAGATCGAAACCTAGCCGACCTCTGCGGACAATCCCTTACCCGATGCCCCATTGACCCACACTCAAGCACCCTATATTTCCGGTCCAACATTCCCCGTGTGAGACTTCCCAAATCGAGCACACCGTGGTGGCCATCGAGTAGCAAAAGCGACAACAGCCTCGCAGCCTTGATTCGCCCACCATATCTAGCCCTTTTCTCGCGATTTCGGCGGACCACGATGACCCGTAACTCCTCTTATTCCAAATCCTATCACGGTTCCGTCTCACTATCTCTGTTTCACTTCCTCAAAGAACTTTACCCTTCTCTACTAAGACTGCAAATTCTCTCTCCTACTGTGGAGCAATCAATATCCGCAGCTCATCTCTCAACCCATCCTCAAATCTGACACAGCGCTCCTGATCCGTGCCCACAACACCCCATGCATACCGACTTAACGGAAGAAATTCTGCCTCATATTCCGATACTGACTTATTTCCCTGAACCAAATTTAGGAACGCCTTACGCTGCGCATCGATATAACTAGCCCCGATGTACTTTCTTTGATAGGCTGCCCTAAAGAAATCCCAAGTGATGTCGTCCGCCATTGCTCCATCCCTAATCGTGAGCCACCATCGATATGACTCATCTCGGAGAAGAGATACTATACCCTTCAGCCTTCTCTCGTCGTAAAATCCGGTCGCCCATGATACGCTACGTCGCCTCCAAAGAAATACTCCGCCGTATTGGGAGCCACACGGATACACCTCTGAATACCTCTACGCCAAGAGTCTTGAGTCGTTCGGACACGATTTCCTAGCTCCCATTCCAGCGCCTGCACCCGCGACTCTCTCCAGAACCCGCAGCATTGCCTGTGACACTGCATCATCACCACCCGTTTGATCCTAAAATTTCGCGCCCACAGCTGGCGGTGGTGGTACCTCGTTTTCCGACCCAAGTCCAGACCCTACCGGTTCTGACACTGTCATCCTACCTCTACCTCGTCCATGTGTATTACGCCCACGTCCTCGTGCACTCATTACTATCGTTCACGAATTGATCTGGTTTAAAAGTTTTATACGTTAGACCTATTCCACTGTTATTAGAGCACAGTCTTATGAATAGTTTAGCACGAGGATTGTTTTCATAGGTTCACACACAATCCTAAGGTTCCAGTCTCTAAAGTGATTCCCTATTAGTCATAGCATCATCATTACAAGCATATAAACAATAGTTAGGGGTACTTACCTGGGCGGATCGGTGCCGGAGACTCGGTGCCATGCTTTCCCAACCGTAAAAAAAAACCTTTCATAACCCATTCTAAAATCATTTTGGGCCTTGGGCCCACAGCCGAGCTTTTGAACTTGGCTCTGATACCAAAATTGTAACACCCCAAACCCGGTCAACACGCTACGACCGAATCCGGCATGTCACAGGGTAAAAAGAAAAAAAACTCTTTTGATAAAAGTCGTTTGTCGATCCTAGTTTTGGAAAACCGTTTGATTTCATGAAATCCTGAGTGAGTTTACAATAGTAAAGTTAAAAACTGTTTCGTATTTGAACCTAGAGAAAAACTTAATTTGGAGAAAGTCTGAGTTAGTTTGTTGTCTTCATTTGTTTATTATTACCCGATGGCAAAGTTTGGAAAATCCTGATAAGATGTATAATTTTTGAAAACGTTGATTTTACAGGTTATTTGAGCATGCTATGTATGTAACTTAAGCGTAATATGATAAACATAAAGGCAGAAAAACAAAACCCAAAATAATAAGTTTCAGCGGCCTTATTACAAATCCAAAACCAGATTTAAAAGCAAATTAACCCAATATAGTAATTGAAATAAAACCCAAAAAATATATAGCGCATGGCCACCTCGAGTCCACCTGGCTCCACATCTGCAATCTATGCCTCATCTGCAAAAAGTAAGAGAAGGGGTGAGTCACCGAGACTCAGTGCATAAATCCCCATCCCGATAATAACAAGGCACCTACACAATTCATAAGTCAATATGCAAATCATGCAAACCCAACCTAACCATCCAAACTCCTATGTCTACCCCGTATGGTCAAAACCACTGGTGGTCAAAACCACTGGTGACCGTAGTCACAAATCATATAAGTGTGGTCAAAACCAGTGGTGACCGTAGTCACAAATTATATGGTGGGGCCATGTAACATCCTTAAATAGGGGCTATTGTGTTTGAACTATTTGCATGTGTATGGCTTGGTTGTGATGTTAATTGGGATGTTTTAGGGTCTAGGTATGAGCCAAGGGTAGGCCCGAACTATAGGAAAAATTTTGTCTTAAGCTTTGGTTAAGGGGAGCTGAAGGAGCTAGGGGTTAAGTATATTCCGTGGTAAATTTAAGCACAAGAATTGCCTTGGTAAAGTGGCAAGGAGGCGCCACTTAGGGCCTTGAGGAGTGACGCCACATGCAGGGAAGGGGGAGCTCAGGTTCGAGCAGCGGAGATCCCATTTTCTACTTAGTATTTTGACGCCAAGCTGAGGAAGAGTTGTGCTCAGCTCAAACTCTGTCAGATAACTGTTGAACAAGTCAAATTGATTTGAACGGGTGCCAAAGAGAGAATTTAGGAGTTTGAATATTTCAAACTCGTTTGAACGAGTGGCTAGGAGAGGTTTGAGAGTTTGCCGAAATTTGAATTGTGTGAGGAGGTGCATTCGGCTGGAAGACTTAGGAGGAGTGCCGAAAATCCTTAGTGAACATTTTCGGCTAGCAAAGCTCGTGCATTCGGTTGAGAAGCAAAACCGAAACCTCATTTGGGCACTTGTCAATTTTCCTCTAGAACAATGTCAATCCTTTAGAACCATTTGAGATTTCTTTCTTTTCTCCTTTGAAACCGAAAGACGAAAGCACCCTAGACTCTTGTCGATTTCTTCCTTAGGCATTGAGCCGAATTTTCACTTGCATTCCTCTCTTATTTCATTTGAAGCCGAAACACTACTCTCCCTAAACCTCATCTCTTTTTGCTCTCCATTCTTATTGGTTGGCCGAACCTTCTTCTTCCTCAAGCCATTCTTTCAATTGTTTCTTTCATCCTCTTTTCACCATCACTCAAACCGAATACCCCTTCCATTCTCTCCTTCCATTTTGGCCGAATCTCATCTGCTTTTTCTTTTCTTAAGCCATAGCCGAATCTCCCTTGATCACTCAACCCCATTGCCGAAATCGCTCTCAACTCTCCCCTTCTTGTTTTAACTTTTGGCCGAATATCAACTAAGCATAGATCTCTCTTGTGTGATTTTCTCTAATCGGGTTTGAAGAGGGTAAGTGTTCTTGGCCGAAACTCTATCATCTTCTTCTTTTCTCTCTGTCGACATGTATAGAACAAAAGCCGAATTTTGGCATTTGTCTTGACTCTTAATCAACTATACAATCGGTTTCTCCTAGGTTCTTCGGGTTTAAAAGCAGTGGATCGTGGTCATCTACTTTCTCTGCCAATCGATTTCGTTAGGACTATGGTAAGGTCTCATGCCGATTCATTCTTTCCCTTATTCTTTTGAAAAGCCGAAGGCTATTACTTTATGTGGTTGAATGTTGGCCGATTGTAGGGGAAGGCTGAGATCTCGCATATCTCCGGTTGTGGCTAGTATTCGAAAAGCGTTAAGGTAAGGAGGGTTGCTAGATGTGTTAAATTTTTGGGATTTACAAGTGAAGCCGAATGGCTTTTGCTAATGATCTTGGTTTGGCCGAATGTAGGTAAAGGGATCTAGTGCGTTAGATCGGGATCTTTGGATTCAAATGATCGCATTAGTAAACCGTGTGTGTAACTTACACACTTCATAATCGTTGTAAACTTGTTAATAACCTAAACTATGTTAAAAGCCCAAACGTGTAGATTTCGATATGATACCTTTATGGGTATGAGCAAGGATTTCTGTAAGTCCGTTTTGTTGAGATTACGCACATGATTTCGATGATATTATCTATGTATGTTCAATATATGTCTAATGATTAAGCATGATGGCATGATTTGTATGTGCATTACATTATTGTGGGTGATATGAGAGGAGGCGGAAGATTAATATCTCGTGACTTTGGGTCACTAAAGTGGTTTGGCACCACCGGTGGTTTGGTACCACGATTGATTTCGTGACTTTGGGTCACCAGAGGTTTGGCACCTCATAGCAACTCGTCCCAGCTGGCTTAGCACCACGCTGGGTTGGCCCCACATTTGATAAAACGGGATTGTCGCGGTGATTTGGTATCACAACATGGGTTGGCCCCACAATTGGATTATTCATGACTTTGGGTCACCAGTGGTTTGGCACCACATTATTATTGATATCAGTGACTTTGGGTCACCAGTGGTTTGGTACCACACGGGGTAGAAAACGGAGTTGTGGATGGCTAGGTTTGGGTGCATGATGTGTTTGCTTGATTATGATTTGTGTAAGCATGTTGCAATAATCGAGAGGGGATTATGCACTCGAGTCTTGGTGACTCACCTTCTCCTTATCTTTTCAGTGATTCGTAGATCGCGGATGAGGAGCCGGGTTGACTCGAGGTGACCATGCGATAATTGCTTCGGTTTTACATGGACACTTGATTTGGGAATTTTACTTTAAATTCTGGTTTTCATTTGGGTTTGTAACAAGGCCTTTAAATTATGTTTTGGATTATTTTATCTGCTTTAGATTTGGTTTTAAATATGAATAACTAATTACTTGATTTGCTTTAATAACCTGATAATCAAAGTTTTCAAACTAAGCTACGTAACGAGTTTTCCAAACTCTACCATCGGGTAATACAATTCACATGATTTCAAAGTAACTGAACATTTTCCACTATACATACATCGGTTTTCCCCAAACACAAGCAATCGAAGAGTTTTCACCGAAAATAAACCGGTAACCTGTTTTCTTCGAATTGTTTTCACTCTGTGACATGCCAGATTCGGTCGTGGTGTGTTGACCGGGTTTGGGGTGTTACAGGCAAACCCACCGTGTGGTCAAAACCACTGATGACAATCCCGTAATCAATCATGTGGGGCCAACCCACTGTGGTACCAACCCACTGGGACGAGTCACAATAATCCATGTGTGGTCAAAACCACCGTGGTCAAAACCACCGAGACTTAGTCACAAATCATATGGAAAGCGGGGCCAACCCATCGTGTTGTCAAAACCATCGGTGACGGTCTAAATCATCCTTCCCCTCCTCTCAACATACCCATCATCATGAACACATTTTCCATGGCATATTGACATGTTTATAATGCAAATATCACATAGCATAGCATAAACAAATGGTATAACTGCATATATCGATAATCAATCAACAAGGGACTTACCCGGAGTTCACGCTCATACCCACAAGGGTAACACACCGATTTCAAAATTTATTTCGGCTTTTAACGATAAACATAATTAGCACATTACTTATGAAGTGTGTAAGATATACACACCTGATCACGCGCAAAACTACACTCTCCACGTCGATACTGTCGTTAATCAACACTACCGCAATTTGTCTACTCTCCTGCTCGGATGCCAGCCCACACCCGGTGGCGTCATCCACGAAACCGAGACCGCCCTCTTCTTGAACTTAGGGGCTGGGGTCTCGGGTCTAGCCCCACTTACTGCTTGATTAGCCTTCGAATCCATAATACCCTTGTCACTAAATCGGATTAACACAGCAACTAACTTAAATTAAAATTAACCCGAAAGAGTAGATCTTTACCTAGATCGACAATACCCGAGCTTTTAGGCTTAAATCACAAGCCACCCAAATCTTGGAGATCCACAGAATGCGGCTACACTCCTTCCTACAATCGGCCAAACTCATCACCATAGATCCAATAGCCATTCGGCATCAACATAAATCCCAAAAGAAAATAACTTGAACCAAAAGAGATCGTCTCCCTTACTTTAAACTGACAGATTCGGCCACTAACCAGCGAGATTCGACACACACTAGAGATGTTTAGGGATTTCGGCTACTTCACAAAATAGAACAAAGAAAGAGAGTTTAAGATTTCGATCTACGAAGAATAGAGAAATGAAAGTAGAGAAAACGGCAAGTGAGATTTCGGCACTAGCTGAATCGGTTGAAGAAAAGAAGAAGGAACAATACTCACCAGGAAGATTCGGCTATGGATCCAAAAGAGAAGAAAAGAATAAATCGCAAGAGGGAGAGGGATGATGGTTTCGAATAGAAGAAAAGAGGAAGATTTGTGTATTTCGGCACAATGAGATTGAAGGAAAAGAAAGAAATCGAATGGGGAAAAGAATGTGGATTTCGGCTTTTGAGCAAAATAGGGAAAATAAAGTAGAGAGAATTCGGCTTGACCTTTGAGAGAAATGAAATGCGCAAAAATGCTATGAAATTCTGATTTGACACAAGATAGGAGAAAAGAATTCGGCTAAGACTTGCACAAAGAAAGAAAAAAAATGGAAGAAAGAGTTCCAAAAGCACTCCCCTAGCTAGCAGATTATAGCCACTCCCCAAGGCACATTCGGCCACCACCTAAGGAACCCAAAGCCGAATGTTTCCCTTGCCCACAACACCTTCAAAATTTTGGCTACACATCCTAACTCCCCTCAAACACATGCCGTCCCCTTCATCCCTCCTTGAATTTCTCTATTCAACTCATTCAAACGAATTTGAATGAGTCAAACTCCTATAATTCCTCCTCTCCCCACATTTTGAATTTGTTGACTCAATCCACATCCATCCAACAGAGTCCTTCCCGAGTCCATCTCCTCCTTGCTCCTCGGCGCCAAAAATAAATGCACAAAGAGAGTTTTCCACACTCAACCAAGGCCCTCTTAGCTCCCTGTGGCGCCACCTCCTAAGCCTCGAGAGCGCCTCCTTGCCACTTTTCCATCGGCTTATTTGTGTCAAGACACTCCAACCATTCCTCTTATCACCTAACCCCTTGGCTCCCTTCCAAGTCTTCAAAACAAAAATTTTTTAACCATGACTCAGCCTTCCCGAGCTCATGCCTGGACCCCAAAACACCCTAAACTAGCACAACCAACATATTATCACATGCAACACACAAAGAATGCAGAGACCCCAATTTAAGGATGTTACACTTGATCATCGGCACCTATGACAACATAGTACTCGATTAATCTAATGAACGAGAATTTTGTTAAATCTAAATCTAAACCAAGCGATCTATTGAAACGCTTACTCTCAATATCGTGAATGACCACGATTTGTCTATTTTCACCGGATGATGGTCCGCAACCCGATGGAAAATCTCTAACCGCCGAAACCGCTCTACGCTTGAACTTAGGAGTAGGAGTAGCAAATCCACTCCTTTTTTGTTCTCCAATCACTTTTCCTTTCAACACGGTTCCACTTGCCTCCATTGGAAAACGTCTTAATCAAAATGATATTACAATGATATATATATATCGATTGTCTAAGGAAAAGGGTTCGCTTACCACTATTTTCAGAGAATCAATAATGTTTAATATCCACGATTGATATAGTCCCTTGACAATAATAGATCCACTTCTATCGTTTGGGCGCAAGATTAGAAATGATTTGGCTAAGATGTGGTGTTCGGCCAATCCACTAGAATATTACAAATAGAAGAGTATCAAAATATGAGGGAGTGTGGGAAAACACCATTTCGGTTTAGAAACAAGATGAAACAACCGAATGATGGGGAATACTCATTCGGCTAGGGAGAATAGAGAATGAAAAGATTAGAATAATGTCGCTTACCTGATTTAATCAAGAAAGAAATGTCTAACTTGTAAAATAGAGAAGAGAAGATGATCAAAATTCGGCTATGAAAATATGGATTAAAGAAGAAGGAAGAAAGGTTGAAGAATTTTGTGAAAAGAAATGAAAAGATGGAGAAAGGGAGCTTAATAGTTTCGGCTAAATAAGAGAGAAAGATGAGCAATTGTGCTAGAGTGATTCAACCATTCAAAAGAAAATGAGTAAGATTGGTTTGAGGATTACGGTAAAACAAAGGAAAAAGATGAATAAATGGCCTAGGAGTTTCAGCCAAAACAAGAGAAAATGGTGTACAATAGTAGCTTTAGAGTTTCGGCAAGGAAAAAGAAGAAATTTGAAGAGAGCAACCAAATATGCTAGAAAGGAACAAGCATTTCACACAAAATTGCAAAATGCCAAAAGGAAATTCGGGCACAAGCTTTTCCTCCCCAAAAAAGTGCATACCTTACCAATAGGATCAAAATTGACCAAAACACTTTCAAATACATTCTCCCCAAAACCGCCAACATATCCCCTTTCTTGCTCCTTTCATTTACTCCTTTCCTTACAGTCCCCCTTACCATATTTCCTTAGCCATCTTTCCAAAATTAAAAGTCTCCTTACCATAAATACATCCATGGCCGACACTTGGGATAGGAGTACAAAAATAAATCCAAAATTTGCAAAATATGGGATTTGAACCCCTTCCTTCATGCTCTCCACTTGATGCCATAATCTCCTTGCCATATGCTCACTTATGCTAGCAAAATATGCACTTATTTCCTTAAGCCTTGATGCCATTTACCTTCTCTCCTTAAAGTGCTTAAACACAAAAATTTTGCTAAGGCCCAATTCAACCCCGAACCTTCTTAGGACCCCTAAACATACACAATTAATATTTTTAACTAACCTATCGCATGGTATAATGCAACACATAAATTCTGAATTTTAGGATGTTACAATTCTACCCCCTTAAAGAAATTTCGGCATCGAAATTTTACCTGATCAAAAGAGATAAGGATATTGCTATCGAATCGCGTCCTCTAGCTCCCATGTAGCTTCCTTTGATCCGTGATTATGCCATAATACTTTGACTAATGGAACCGACTTCCTTCTTAGCACCTTAATATCCCGATCTAAAATCTGTACTGGCTCCTCTTCAAAAGACAAGTCAGGTCTTAACTCAACTTCCTCCACTGGTACGACATGAGACAGATCTGAACGATAACGCCTTAACATGGAGACATGGAATACACTTTGTATCTGACTCAGCTCCGGAGGTAACTCAAGCTGATAAGCCACTGGCCGAACACGTTTCAGTACACGGTATGGTCCGATGAACCTAGGGCTCAACTTGCCCTTCCGTCCAAATCTAAAGATCTTCTTCCAAGGTGAGACCTTCAGAAAGACCCGATCTCCCACCGCAAACTCTATATCCTTACGCTTCAGATCCGCGTACAATTTTTGTCTATCCAAAGCTTCTTTTCACTGTGCCCGAATTACCTTAACTTTTTCCTCCGTCTCCGAGATCAACTCAGGACCCAACAACTGTCGTTCCCCCAGCTCAGTCCAGCAAGTAGGAGTACGACACCTACGACCATACAACGCCTCATAGGGTACCATTTGGATGCTGGATTGATAGCTGTTGTTGTATGCAAACTCTGCCAATGGTAGGAAATCCTCCCAACTACCCCTGAAGTCGATCACACAGCCTCTTAACATATCTTCTAGAATTTGGATCACTCTCTCCGACTGACCATCTGTCTGCGGATGAAATGCCGTACTGAAATTTAACCTTGTACTCAAAGCTTCATGTAAAGCCTTCCAAAACCGTGATGTAAACCTAGGGTCCCTGTCCGATATAATAGACACTGGTACCCCATGTAACCTCACGATCTCTGCTACATACAACTTGGCCAACTTCTGCAATGAATAATCCATACGAACAGGTAGGAAATGAGCAGTCTTCACCAACCGATCCATTATTACCCAAACAAAATCTTTCTTAGTAGGCGTTAAGGGTAACCCACTAACAAAGTCCATCGCCATCTTTTCCCATTTCCATAATGGAATTTTCACCGGTTGCAGCAACCCCAACGGCAGTTGATGTTCCACCTTCACCTGCTAACATGTTAAGCACTTGCTCACGAAATCAGTAACCTCCCGCTTCAACCCTGGCCACCAGTATTGCTCACAGAGGTCTCGGTACATCTTATTTCCCCTGGGGTGCATAGCATATGGGCTACTATGCGCCTCATATAGAATCATTTTCCTCAATTCCAAATCTTTGGGCATACAAACTCTTCCGCGGAAACACAATACTCCATCACTATTCAATCCAAAATCCCCTATCTCACCACCTTCCACTTGCTGAAGTCGAAAACCCAACGCTTCATCTATCAACTGCTTTTCCTTAATTTGGTTTACCCACGCATGCTTCACCTAAAGTTCGGCTAACAGGCTACCATCTTCATAAAGACTGAGATGAGCGAACATCGCTCTCAAATCTGATATCACCTTTCGACTCAACGCATCTGCCACTACGTTAGCCTTTTCAGGATGATACTCGATTAAGAAGTCATAATCTTTAAACAGTTCTATCCACCTCCGCTGTCTTAAGTTCAACTCCTTCTGGGTAAGGAGGTACTTCAGACTCTTATGATCCGTATAGATAATCGACTTCTCACCATACAGATAGTGTCTCCAAATCTTCAGAGCAAACACCACTGCAGCTAACTCCAAATCATGAGTGGGATAGTTCACCTCATGCGGCCTTAATTGACGAGATGCATAAGCCACCACTTTTCCCCCTTGCATCAACACACATCCCAAGCCCGTGTGTGACGCATCACAATAAACAATAAACTCCTTACCAGCCTCAGGTTGAATCAATACTGGTGCTTCTGTCAGAATCTTCTTCAATTTCTCAAAGCTCTCTTGCTGCTGATCTGCCCACACAAATGGTACTCCCTTACACAACAACTTAGTTAGGGGTGCATCAATTAACGAAAACCCCTCAACGAAACGCCTATAATACCCAGGCAAACCTAGAAAACTTCAAATTTTCGCCACTGACTTCGGTGGTTTCTAGTCCAAAACAGCCTCTACCTTTCGGGGATCAACTCTAATTCCTTCGGCAGACACAACATGCCCCAAAAAGGTCACTTCCCTCAGCCAAAATTCACACTTACTGAATTTGGCATACAGTTTCCTCTCTCTCAAAATCTGCAATACAACTCGTAGATGTGAATCATGCTCTTCTTCAGTCTTTGAGTACATCAAGATGTCATCTATGAACACCACCACAAACCGATCTAGATAGGGTTGGAAGACCCGGTTCATCATGTCCATAAATGCAGCTGGTGCATTTTTCAACCCAAACGGCATCACTAAGAACTCGTAATGTCCATAACGAGTTCGGAACGCAGTCTAGTGAATATCCACCTCCTTGACCTTAAGTTGGTGATAACCCGATCTCAAGTCTATCTTCGAGAAAACTGAAGCTCCTCGCAGTTGATCGAACAGGTCATCAATCCTCGGTAACGGATACTTGTTCTTGATCGTCAACTTATTCAATTGCCTATAATCTGTAACATCCCGAAATTGGGCCTAGTAGGATTGGGCCCAATGGGCCTTGATTTAAAATTTTTGAGAACGGCATTAATGTAAGTTAGACTTATTAGGTAAGTTATTTTGGAAGGTTAGAGGGCTTCTATGAAGTCCCGGATCAAATATTAGCTTTGGGGAAATTTTGGTTTTAGGTGAAAAAAATCGGAAGTTAAGTGAGTAGGCCTTAAGAATAAAATGTGGGGAAAAATGGCACAAAAGGAGTGTGTGGTGTAGTGGCAAAGTGACGCCACTTAAGAGGCAAGGGAGTGACGCCACAAGGAAGGAAGGAGGTCCAAGGTTCAAGTCTTGGCTTTTGCATTTTTGTTTTCTTTTTACTTGGACCTCAGAATTTGGCTATAGATTTTTATTTAGTTACAAGATGGTTTAAGACACAAGAGGAGCTTGTGTCCAAGTGGCTAGCAGCGTGGATTATGTTGCAAGGGAGCCTGGGTTCGAATCTCATGAGAAGCAAGGGAGTATTTATTTTGCGGTCTGGACAAGAAGAGTTTCAGTTGAATTTAAACTCTACTGACGAAGGGATCCCACATCGGGGAAGATACAAAGAAGGAAGGTGAAGAGCTAGCTATATAAAGAGCATTCCAGGAGGAGGGTTGACACACCTTGGAAGGCGTTTGGGCACAGGAGTGGTCAGAGCGCGGATTAACACTAGAGTCCTATCGTGTGTGTAACTCTCTACTCTAGTTGTAGAGCGGCAAATGCCGAAGCGTCGGCCACGGCAATAGTAGCTACACGAGCGGCGAGCGAGCGCACGGTGGGGCTTCACGCGATAGTTGAGGCCATAAGTAGTATTCTTGTGGGTTGTCAGTCGCTTGGGCGCGATGGGCCGAAGTGGCCCAATGGGCCCGTGGGCCCTTATGAGTAAATTGTGTGATTGTGTAGTATATAGTGAACTAGACTAGGTGGAACTTATATACATGGCTAGATTTGTGCTAGGTGGGCCACACGAGCGTGTGGGCCTGAATGGGCGGAATCGAGTTTTAGGCCCAATCGTCCTGCATTTGATCGGAAATGGTAGCTGAGTCGCTCGGGTGACATTTGGGCCTTTGGGAAAGGCCATTGTAGGTGCAAAATTACCAATATACCCTTGGTGGGTAAATTACGAAAATGCCCTTGGTAGGTAAAATTACTGGTTATACCCTTAGAGGTTGATTAGGGTGATTATGTTGTTTTATGTCTATCCGATTATGATGGTAATTCATGTTATACTTATATTTGATATATGTCTAACATACATGACATACTCGCATACACGAATTATTATGTCATATTGCATGGGTATGATGAGAGGAGGGGGAATATGATATCCGTGTCTTTGGGACACCAGTGGTTTGGCACCACCAGTGGTTTGGTACCACAGATTGATTATTGTGACTTTGGGTCACCAGAGGTTTGGCACCTCGCCTCGCCCCAGTTGGCTTAGCACCACAAAGTGGGTTGGCCCCACAGCTGATTATACTGGGATTGACGCCGGTGATTTGGTATCACACGATGGGTTGGCCCCATCATTGGATTCGTGACTTCGGTCACCGGTGATTTGGTATCACATTCGTGTCTTTGGGACACCAGAGGTTTGGCACCTCATAGCGCCTCGCCCCAGTTGGCTTAGCACCACAAAGGTTGGCCCCAGGTGATTATACGGGATTGACGCCGGTGATTTGGTATCACACGATGGGTTGGCCCCATCATTGGATTATTCGTGACTTTGGGTCACCAAAGTGGTTTGGCACCACAATTATGGATATCGTGACTTTGGGTCACCGGTGGTTTGGCACCACCAAAGGGTTTGGTACCACATGGGGTAGAAATGGAGTGCGGATGGCTAGGTTTGGGTGCATGATATGCATATTTTCATATGAAATTGTGTAAGGGCCTGTTGGATGGGGATTTACACACCGAGTCTCGATGACTCTCCCCTTAGTTAAATTTTGCAGTGTAATCATTAGATCGCTGGATTTGGGAGCCGAGGTGGACTCGTGGAGGCCATACATATGTTCACTCGTAAATTCGTTTCTTTTATTTGGACTTATTTTTATTTGAGTTTTTGTTATGTAATAAGGCCTTGGGTATTTTATTTGGTTTCAAATTTTCAATTTGTTTATTGCTTGTTATTAAATGATCAATATGGGATTTTCCTAAAATGATAATAAACCATTTCTTATTCAAAATTACTTAAACTCGATTTCTCACCACAACTATAAAGAATATGAGCTTTTAACTGATACGCTTTTTAGACATTCCTTTCATGTGACATGCCGATTCTGGCCGTAACGCTTAGGCCGGGTTTGAGGTGTTACAATTATGGTATCGAGCCTAGGTTCAAAACTCTACTGTGGGTTTGGGTTCAAAAAATGTTTTCAAAAGATGGTTTGGAAAATGGTTTAGAAAAATATATATCTGTTTTTTTTTTTTAAATATGGCACCCAAGTCTCCGGCACCAATCCCGACCGTAAGTTTTCGATACTTTGCTTTGTTATATGTCGATTTTGAATATCTATTCGTGTGTTTGGGTTGGATGTGATGTTCGGATATAGAGTTCATTGCGCATTTAAATATTTGTCCGCTTTAATGGTTAGGTTTTTTTAGTATGTGTAGGATTTCTAAATTCTAGTTAAAAGTATATTAGGTTATTGGAATCAACATGCGCAAATGTGAGCACAATGTTGTAGGTTAGGTGGTACGAATGTTCTCAGAGTTGGAAATTTCGAGGACTAAATTTCTTTAAGGAGGGTAGATTTGTAACATCCCGAAATTGGGCCTAGTAGGATTGGGCCCAATGAGCCTTGATTTAAAATTTTTGAGAACGGCATTAATGCAAGTTAGACTTATTAGGTAAGTTATTTTGGAAGGTTAGAGGGCTTCTATGAAGTCCCGGGATCAAATATTAGCTTTGGGGAAATTTTGGTTTTAGGTGAAAAAAACCCCGGAAGTTGGCGTGTAGGCCTTAAGAATAAAATGGGGAAAAATGGCACAAAAGGAGTGTGTGGTGTAGTGGCAAAGTGACGCCACTTAAGAGGCAAGGGAGTGACGCCACAAGGAAGGAAGGAGGTCCAAGGTTCAAGTCTTGGCTTTTGCATTTTGGTTTTCTTTTACTTGGACCTCGTAATTTGGCTATAGATTTATATTTAGTTAAGATGGTTTAAGACACAAGAGGAGCTTGTGTCCAAGTGGCTAGCAGCGTGGATTATGTTGCAGGGAGCACTGGTTCGAATCTCATGAGAAGCAAGGAGTATTTATTTTGCATGGTCTGGACAAGAAGAGTTTCAGTTGAATTTAAACTCTCATCGACGTAAGGGATCCTACATCGGGGAGATACAAAGAAGGAAGGTGAAGAGCTAGCTATATAAAGAGCATTCCAGAGGAGGGTTGACACACCTTGGAAGGCGTTTGGGCACAGGAGTGGTCGAGCGCGGATTAACACTAGAGTCCTATCGGTGTGTAACTCTCTCTACTCTAGTTGTAGAGCGGCAAATGCCGGCGTGCGGCCACGGCAATAGTAGTTACACGAGCGTGCGAGCGCACGTGTGGGGCTTCACGCGATAGTTGAGGCCATAAGTAGTATTCTTGTGGGTTGGGGTCGCTTGGGCGCGATGGGCCGGTGGGCCTAATGGGCCCGTGGGCCCTTATGAGTAAATTGTGCGATTGTGTAGTATATAGTGAACTAGACTAGGTGTTACTTATATACATGGCTAGATTTGTGTTAGGTGGGCCACACGAAAGCGCAGGGGCCCGAATGGGCCGGAATCGAGTTTTAGGCTCCAATCGTCCCAGATGACCGGAAATGGTAGCCGAGTCGCTCGGTGACATTTGGGCCTTTGGGAAAGGCCATTGTAGGTGCAAATTACCAATATACCCTTGGTGGGTAAATTACTTAAAATGCCCTTGGTAGGTAAAATTACAGGTTATACCCTTAGAGGTTGATTAGGGTGATTATGTTGTTTTATGTCTATCTGATTATGATGGTAATTCATGTTATACTTATATTTGATATATGTCTAGCATACATGACATACTGCATACACGAATTATTATGTCATATTGCATGGGTATGATGAGAGGAGGGGGAATATGATATCCGTGTCTTTGGGACACCAGTGGTTTGGCACCACCAGTGGTTTGGTACCACAGATTGATTATTGTGACTTTGGGTCACCAGAGGTTTGGCACCTCAGCGTCTCGTCCCAGTGGCTTAGCACCACAGTGGGTTGGCCCCACAGTTGATTATACGGGATTGACGCCAGTGATTTGGTATCACACGATGGGTTGGCCCCATCATTGGATTCGTGACTTCGGTCACCAGTGATTTGGTATCACATTCGTGTCTTTGGGACACCGCAGGTTTGGCACCTCATAGCGCCTCGCCCCGCTGGCTTAGCACCACGTTGGGTTGGCCCCACAGCTGATTATACGGGATTGACGCCAGTGATTTGGTATCACACGATGGGTTGGCCCCATCATTGGATTATTCGTGACTTTGGGTCACCAGTGGTTTGGCACCACAATTATGGATATCGTGACTTTGGGTCACCAGTGGTTTGGCACCACCAGTGGTTTGGTACCACATGGGGTAGAAATGGAGTGCGGATGGCTAGGTTTGGGTGCATGATATGCATATTTTCATATGAAATTGTGTAAGGGCTCGTTGGATGGGGATTTACACACCGAGTCTCGATGACTCACCCCTTAGTTAAATTTTTGCGGTGTAATCATTAGATCGCTGGATTTGGGAGCCTGAGGTGGACTCGTGGAGGCCATACATATGTTCACTCGTAAATTCGTTTCTTTTATTTGGACTTATTTTTATTTGAGTTTTTGTTATGTAATAAGGCCTTGGGTATTTTATTTGGTTTCAAATTTTCAATTTGTTTATTGCTTGTTATTAAATGATCAATATGGGATTTTCCTAAAATGATAATAAACCATTTCTTATTCAAAATTACTTAAACTCGATTTCTCACCACAACTATAAAGAATATGAGCTTTTAACGAATACACGCTTTTTAGACATTCCTTTCATGTGACATGCCTATTTAGTTGCGCATGGTTTAAGACACAAGAGGAGCTTGTGTCCAAGTGGCTAGCGGCGTGGATTATGTTGCAAGGGAGCACAGGTTGAATCTCATGAGAAGCAAGGGAGTATTTATTTTCATGGTGCGGACAAGAAGAGTTTCATTGAATTTAAACTCTCTTCGACGAAGGATCCCACATCGGGGAGATACAAAGAAGGAAGGTGAAGAGCTAGCTATATAAAGAGCATTCCGGGAGGAGGGTTGACACACCTTGGAAGGCGTTTGGGCACAGGAGTGGTCGAGCGCGGATTAACACTAGAGTCCTATCGGTGTGTAACTCTCTCTACTCTAGTTGTAGAGCGGCAAATGCCGGAAGTCGCCGTCCACGGCAATAGTAGCCACACGAGCGTGCGGCGCACGTGTGGGGCTTCACGCGCGATAGTTGAGGCCATAAGTAGTATTCTTGTGGGTTGGGGTTGCCAGGCGCGATGGGCGAAGTGGGCCCAATGGCCGTGGGCCCTTATGAGTAAATTGTGCGATTGTGTAGTATATAGTGAACTAGACTAGGTGTTACTTATATACATGGCTAGATTTGTGCTAGGTGGGCCACACGAGCGTGTGGCCCGAATGGGCGGAATCGAGTTTTAGGCCCAATCGTCCGGTATGACCTAAATGGTATTTGAGTCGCTCGGGTGACATTTGGGCCTTTGGGAAAGGCCATTGTAGGTGCAAAATTACCAATATACCCTTGGTGGGTAAATTACGAAAATGCCCTTGGTAGGTAAAATTACGGTTATACCCTTAGAGGTTGATTAGGGTGATTATGTTGTTTTATGTCTATCTCGATTATGATGGTAATTCATGTTATACTTATATTTGATATATGTCTAGCATACATGACATCTTGCATACACGAATTATTATGTCATATTGCATGGGTATGATGAGAGAGGGGGAATATGATATCCGTGTCTTTGGGACACCAAAGTGGTTTGGCACCACCAAAGTGGTTTGGTACCTGTTGATTGATTATTGTGACTTTGGGTCACCAGAGGTTTGGCACCTCAGCGTCTCGTCCCAGTGGCTTAGCACCACAGTGGGTTGGCCCCACGATTGATTATCTGGGATTGACGCCAGTGATTTGGTATCACACGATGGGTTGGCCCCATCATTGGATTCGTGACTTCGGTCACCAGTGATTTGGTATCACATTCGTGTCTTTGGGACACCAGAGGTTTGGCACCTCATAGCGTCTCGTCCCAGTGGCTTAGCACCACAGTGGGTTGGCCCCACAGTTGATTATACGGGATTGACGCCAGTGATTTGGTATCACACGATGGGTTGGCCCCATCATTGGATTATTCGTGACTTTGGGTCACCAGTGGTTTGGCACCACAATTATGGATATCGTGACTTTGGGTCACAAGTGGTTTGGCACCACCAGTGGTTTGGTACCACATGGGGTAGAAATGGAGTGCGGATGGCTAGGTTTGGGTGCATGATATGCATATTTTCATATGAAATTGTGTAAGGGCCTGTTGGATGGGGATTTACACACTGAGTCTCGATGACTCACCCCTTAGTTAAATTTTGCAGGTAATCATTAGATCGCGGATTTGGGAGCTGAGGTGGACTCGTGGAGGCCATACATATGTTCACTCGTAAATTCGTTTCTTTTATTTGGACTTATTTTTATTTGAGTTTTTGTTATGTAATAAGGCCTTGGGTATTTTATTTGGTTTTGACTTTCAATTTGTTTATTGCTTGTTATTAAGTGATCAATATGGGATTTTCCTAAAATGATAATAAACCATTTCTTATTCAAAATTACTTAAACTCGATTTCTCACCACAACTATAAAGAATATGAGCTTTTAACGAATACCACGCTTTTTAGACATTCCTTTCATGTGACATGCAGATTCGAGGCCGTAACGTTTAGGCCGGGTTTGAGGTGTTACAATTATGGTATCGAGCCTAGGTTCAAAAACTAGTTTGTGGGTTTGGGTTCAAAAAATGTTTTCAAAAGATGGTTTGGAAAATGGTTTAGAAAAATATATATCTGCTTTTTTTTTAAATATGGCACCCAAGTCTCAGCACCAATCCACTTTGTAAGTTTCGATACTTTGCTTTGTTATATGTTGTATTTTGAATATCTATTCTGTGTGTTTGGGTTGGATGTGATGTTCGGATATAGAGTTGATTGCGTCTGAAATATTTATGCGCTTTAATGGTTAGGTTTTTTTAGTATGTGTAGGATTTCTAAATTCTAGTTAAAAGTATATTAGGGTTATTGGAATCAGCGCATGCAGTGTGAGCCTGACGTTGTAGGTTAGGTGGTACGAATGTTCTGTAGTTGGAAATTTCGAGGGCGAAATTTCTTTAAGGAGGGTAGATTTGTAACATCCCGAAATTGGGCCTAGTAGGATTGGGCCCAATGGGCCTTGATTTAAAATTTTTGAGAACGGCATTAATGCAAGTTAGACTTATTAGGTAAGTTATTTTGGAAGGTTAGAGGGCTTCTATGAAGTCCGGGATCAAATATTAGCTTTGGGGAAATTTTGGTTTTAGGTGAAAAAAACCTGGAAGTTGGCGGGTAGGCCTTAAGAATAAAATGTGGGAAAAATGGCACAAAAGGAGTGTGTGGTGTAGTGGCAAAGTGACGCCACTTAAGAGGCAAGGAGTGACGCCACAAGGAAGGAAGGAGGTCCAAGGTTCAAGTCTTGGCTTTTGCATTTTGGTTTTCTTTTTACTTGGACCTCGGAATTTGGCTATAGATTTATATTTAGTTGCGCATGGTTTAAGACACAAGAGGAGCTTGTGTCCAAGTGGCTAGCAGCGTGGATTATGTTGCAAGGAGCACGGGTTCGAATCTCATGAGAAGCAAGGGAGTATTTATTTTATGGTGCTGGACAAGAAGAGTTTGATTGAATTTAAACTCTCGACGTGAAGGATCCCACATTGGGAAGATACAAAGAAGGAAGGTGAAGAGCTAGCTATATAAAGAGCATTCCAGGAGGAGGGTTGCCAGACCTTGGAAGGCGTTTGGGCACAGGAGTGGTCGAGGCGCGGATTAACACTAGAATCCTATCGGTGTGTAACTCTCTCTACTCTAGTTGTAGAGCGGCAAATGCCGAAGTGCGATCACGCGGCAATAGTAGCCACACGCAGCGTGCGGCGCGCGTGTGGGGGCTTCGATGCGATAGTTGAGGCCATAAGTAGTATTCTTGTGGGTTGGGGTCGCTGGGGCGCGATGGGCCGAAGTGGGCCCAATGGGCCCGTGGGCCCTTATGAGTAAATTGTGCGATTGTGTAGTATATAGTGAACAAGACTAGGTGGAACTTATATGCATGGCTAGATTTGTGCTAGGTGGGCCACACGAGCGTGTGGGCCCGAATGGGCCGGAATCGAGTTTTAGGCCCAATCGTCCCGAAGACGACCAGGAAATGGTATTTGAGTCGCTCGGGTGACATTTGGGCCTTTGGGAAAGGCCATTGTAGGTGCAAAATTACCAATATACCCTTGGTGGGTAAATTACGAAAATGCCCTTGGTAGGTAAAATTACGGTTATACCCTTAGAGGTTGATTAGGGTGATTATGTTGTTTTATGTCTATCTCGATTATGATGGTAATTCATGTTATACTTATATTTGATATATGTCTAGCATACATGACATAACGCATACACGAATTATTATGTCATATTGCATGGGTATGATGAGAGGAGGGGGAATATGATATCCGTGTCTTTGGGACACCAGTGGTTTGGCACCACCAGTGGTTTGGTACCACAGATTGATTATTGTGACTTTGGGTCACCAGAGGTTTGGCACCTCAGCGTCTCGTCCCAGTGGCTTAGCACCACAGTGGGTTGGCCCCACGATTAATTATACGGGATTGGCGCCGGTGATTTGGTATCACACGATTGGGTTGGCCCCATCATTGGATTCGTGACTTCGGTCACCAGTGATTTGGTATCACATTCGTGTCTTTGGGACACCAGAGGTTTGGCACCTCATAGCGTCTCGTCCCAGTGGCTTAGCACCACAGTGGGTTGGCCCCACAGCTGATTATACGGGATTGACGCCAGTGATTTGGTATCACACGATGGGTTGGCCCCATCATTGGATTATTCGTGACTTTGGGTCACCAGTGGTTTGGCACCACAATTATGGATATCGTGACTTTGGGTCACGGTGGTTTAGCACCACCAGTGGTTTGGTACCACATGGGGTAGAAATGGAGTGCGGATGGCTAGGTTTGGGTGCATGATATGCATATTTTCATATGAAATTGTGTAAGGGCCTGTTGGATGGGGATTTACACACTGAGTCTCGATGACTCACCCCTTAGTTAAATTTTGCAGGTAATCATTAGATCGCGGATTTGGGAGCTGAGGTGGACTCGTGGAGGCCATACATATGTTCACTCGTAAATTCGTTTCTTTTATTTGGACTTATTTTTATTTGAGTTTTTGTTATGTAATAAGGCCTTGGGTATTTTATTTGGTTTCAGCTTTCAATTTGTTTATTGCTTGTTATTAAATGATCAATATGGGATTTTCCTAAAGTGATAATAAACCATTTCTTATTCAAAATTACTTAAACTCAATTTCTCACCACAACTATAAAGAATATGAGCTTTTTAACGAATACACAGTTTTTAGACATTCCTTTCATGTGACATGCCAGATTCGGTCGTAACGTTTAGGCCGGGTATGGGGTGTTACATAATCGATGCACATACGTATCGACCCATCCTTTTTCTTTACGTATAAAACCGACGCTCCCCACGGTGACACACTTGGTCGAATAAATCATCGATCCATCAACTCCTGAATTTGAGCTTTAAGCTCCGCTAACTCCTTCGACGCCATTCTATAAGGAGCAATGGACACCGGAGCCGTTCCTGGCAATAGCTCAATGCCAAACTCTACCTCCCGATCCGGAGGCACTCCTGGAAGCTCCTCGGGAAAGACGTCCGAAAACTCTGTTACCGTTCTAACGCTATCTACCGACAACTCTTTGGCATCCAAAGCACTGATGAAGGCTAAGAATGCTCCACACCCCTTACGCACAAACTTTTCTGCCTTTAAAGCGGATACCACATTAGACAGATAGTTTCTTCTTTCGCCTATCATCATCACTTCCTTATCCTCCGAAGTTCTTAATATCATCTACTCTTCAGCACAATCCAAGTTCGCACGGTGTTTAACCAGCCAGTCCATGCCCAAAATAAGGTCGAATTCGTCGAATGGCAGTTCCATCAAATCCGCCAGAAATATTTCCCCCTGAACTTCTAAGGGCACATCCCTAAATAACTTATTTACTACCACCGACTGTCCTAAAGGGCTAATCACAGTTGTTTCTCTAGCAAAATTCTCAGATCTAATGTTCAAGATTCCAGACACAGCACAAGCAACATACGAATGGGTGGATCCAATATCTATCAAAGCAGTAACAGGTACATCAGCTATGAAAAATGTACCGATTATGACATCAGGTGCATCACCATCCTCTCGACGTCTGACCACGTAAACCAAACCTGGCTGTCTCGCCTCCGCGTTACCCCTATTACCGGTACCTCTACTCGGTGCACCCTGACCTCGTCTTACGCCATTACCACCTCGACCTGACCCACGGCCTCTCGACGGTGCTTTGGCGCCTCTGGCCGATTGCGCATCATTGTTACAAATAACTTTGAGTGCGAGCGGTCGTCGAGGGCAATCTCTAAGTCGATGGTCCTTGGAACCACATTTGAAATAACCACCGGTTCTCTTCCAAGCATTCACCGAGTGAAGTTTTCCACAATCCACACATGGTTGTGGCGATTAGTAGCAACTTGTACTCGCTCGAGTGGCTCCTCATTCTTGGGCCTCTTACGAAAGCCTCTAGCGGGACACTGAGTATCGAGTCTCTCTTGCTCCTGCCCCTATCCTTGTCTCGGTTTTGTCGCTCCGAGTGTTTGACCTCTTCAGCTATCTTGGCTTTCTCCACCAGTGTGGCAAAGTTCCTCTCCTTCTGTGGGGCTATCAGCGCCCGCAACTCATCACGCAACCCATCCTCAAAATGCACACAGCATTTGTAGTCAGTCAGCACTATTCCCCGAGCATACCGACTCAGACGCAATAATTCTGCCTCGTACACTGCCACAGATTTACCTCCTTGGACCAGATTCAGGAATTCCTTCCTTCGGGCATCCACATTACTAACCCCGACATATTTTCCTTGAAATGTGGTTTTAAAGAATTCCCAGGTATACGATCGGCCTGAGTGCCTTCCTGGACAGTGAGCCACCATTGATACGCCTCGTCCCTCAGCAAAAACACCACTCCTTTCAATTTCTGCTCGGTGGTGCAATCCAAATCGTCCATGATCCACTCTACAGCCTCAAGCCAGTACTCTGCTACATTTGGGGCTACACCCAAAATACCTCTAAAAACCTCAGCTCCATTTGATCTGAGTCACTCCGATATTGACCCACGAGCTGCTGACCCAGTTCTTGCCCCAACAACCCTTTCCAGAACTCGCAACATTGCTTGTGACAAAGTGTCGTCCTCTCTCATGCGATCATGTGACCCAGCTTCAGTCACAGGTGACGCAGGTGCGTCCATTTCCGGCATATGTCCCAATGCCTCAGATACAACTCTAGCACCACGGCCTCTACCACGGCCACGTCCTCTAGCGCTCATATTTGCTAATTCGATTTAATCAAATTAAGAGTCTTATGAATTAGTATGCTATTTCAGTGTTTATTAAATAATATTTTATAAAGTATAAGAAGTAAAGTCATTTTCGTAAAACGCATCCTATAGTCTCAATCTCTATAGTTTCAGCTCCTAAAATTAAAAGTTATAGAGTATTTCTACAGTCATACCATAATAATCATAATCATAAAATGATAACATATACATACTTGACTTGGTGCCGGATACCTGTGGTGCCATACTTCCTTTAGAACATGCATGTATAAATTAAGATTTTAAACTGCTTTGGAAAACGTTTTTGAACCCAAACCACAGCCGAGTTTTTCAATCGGGCTCTGATACCATAAAATGAACACCCCAAACCCGGCCCATACGTTATGACCGGATCAGACATGAAAAACATGTTAAATCCTTTTTATTCGAACTAAAATAGGTATTATTTTATAATCAAGAAAACAAGTTTGATTTGGAATATTTGATAAAATACTACTAACCTCGAAGGTTGATTGATAATTCGATAATTTGAACTAAAGATCTTATAAACCATGACTTTTGAAAACATTATTGATAATTTGAGAGAAAATTTCCAAGTTAAAATATTTGTAAAAGTTTGTTATGAAATCCATTTGTTAATCTATTTTGGGAAATCTTTATTTAATTTTTTGGTAAAATTCCCATTTAAAACAATTTAAGCAAGATAATAAGTTCGTTAAACATAAAGAAAAAATAAAATATTCCAGAGGCCTTATTACAACTTAAAAACCCAAAGTAGTAAAAGTACTAACGTGAACCGAAATAGAAATCTAAAGTTCAATAAAAACCATTTCTGAAGTATGGCATCCACCGAGTCATCCATGGCCCAAGTCCACTTTACTGAGCATTACCTACAAGGGTTAAAGAAAAAGGGGTGAGTTACTAGAACTCGGTGTATAATCCCCTTACATTGTCCCTTTGGGCTTGAACTCAGTATAGCAATATCTTGGGCCTAAACCCATTTACATAACAATGTATAAATAAATATATATATATATATATATGCTACCCAACCCATCCTAGTAATCCTTCCGCTACACACCACCCGTACTATCCTATCACACCTGTGGGGATCAAGTCAACCCACCCCGCCAAACACACCAATTGCAGCCAAGTTGCCATTTATAATATATTTTGATTGTGGGCCAGCCACAGGAATCATAGTGAAACATAATAACAAACATTTTTGTGGCAATGCCACCGGGCTACACTTCTCTTCAACATTTATCCCATCCCATGCAAAATTATGAAATACAACATACATAATAAAGCATAATATTTACAGATATAAACAACAATCATTAATCCAGAGATTTGTTACGATAAATCGGCCAATTATAGAATTTTGCAATTCGGCCCATAGAGGCATTTTCGTAATTCAGCCCATAGGGGCATTTTCGTTAATTTTACAAATAATCCCCGATTTGACAATTCTTAGTATTTACGATGTTTAGGCAAAATACTCAATTCATACCATTTTACCGATTTTAAGTTTTTAGGCAGCAATGATCGATATTTCTAATATGATGCTAAATCACAGATTTATGGAATTTCGGTGTGAGATTACACACCATTTCAAACATGTATTCGGAAGGGTACGGGATTACACACCTGATTACGGTAAGTATTAAACTCTCTTGATCGTCGGCACCTATGACAACATAGTACTCGAGTAATCTAATGAACGATATTTTTATTAAATCTAAATCTAAACCAAGCAATCTATTGAAACGCTTACCCTCGATATCGTGAATGACCACGATTTGTCTATTCTCACCGGCTGATGGTCCGCAACCCGATGGAAAATCTCGAACCGCCGAAACTGCTCTATGCTTGAACTTAAAAGTAGGAGTAGCAAATCCACTCCTTTTTTGTTCTCCAATCGCGTTTCCTTTCAACACGGTTCCACTTGCCTCCATTGGAAAACGTCTTAATCAAAATGATATTACAATGATATATATATCGATTGTCTAAGGAAAAGGGTTCGGCTTACCACTATTTCCGTAGAATCAACAAGCGAATATCCATGATTGAATTAGTCCCTTGACAATAATAGATCCACTTCTATTGTTTGGGTGCAAGATTAGAAATGATTCGGCTAAGATGTGGTGTTCGGCCAATCCACTAGAATACTACAAATAGAAGAGTAGCAAAATATGAGGTAGTGTGGGAAAACACCATTTCAGTTTAGAAACAAGATGAAACAATCGAATGTTGGGGAATACTCATTCGGCTAGGGAGAATAGAGAATGAAATAATTAGAATAACGTCGCTTACCTGATTTAATCAAGAAAGAAATGTCCAACTTGTAAAATAGAGAAGAGAAGATGATCAAAATTCGGCTATGAAAATATGGATTAAAGAAGAAGGAAGAAAGGTTGAAGAATTTTTTGAAAAGAAATGAAAAGATGGAGAAAGGGAGCTTTATAGTTTCGGCTAAACAAGAGAGAAAGATGAGCAATTGTGCTAGAGTGATTCGGCCATTCAAAAGAAAATGAGTAAGATTGGTTTGAGGATTACGGTAAAACAAAGGAAAAAGATGAATAAATGGCCTAGGAGTTTCGGCCAAAACAAGAGAAAATGGTGTACAATAGTAGCTTTAGAGTTTTGGCAAGGAAAAAGAAGAAATTGGAAGAGAGCAACAAAATATGCTAGAAAGGAACAAGCATTTCACACAAAATTACAAAATGCCAAAAGGAAATTCGGCTACCAAGCTTTTCCCTCCCCAAAACCGTGCATACCTTACAAATAGGATCAAAAATTTACCAAAACACTTTCCAAAACATTCTCCCCAAAATCGGCCAACATATCGCCTTTCTTGCTCCTTTCATTTACTCATTCCCTTACACTCCCCCTTACCATATTTCCTTAGCCATCTTTCCAAAATTAAAAAGTCTCCCTTACCATAAATACATCCATGGCCAACACTTGGGATAGGAGTACAAAAATAAATCCAAAATTTGCAAAATATGGGATTTGAACCCCTTCCCTCCATGCTCTCCACTTGATGCCATATCCTCCTTGCCATATGCTCACTTATGCTAGCAAAATATGCACTTATTTCCTTAAGCCTTGATGCCATTTACCTTCTCTCCTTAAAGTGCTTAAACACAAAAATTTTGCTAAGGCCCAATTCAACCCCGAACCTTCTTAGGACCCCTAAACATACACAGCTAATATTTTTAACTAACCTATCGCATGGTATAATGCAACACATAAATTCTGAATTTCAGGATGTTACATATTTCTTGCTAGTAAAGAGTTAGCTAAGTCGTGGACTACCCTCTACATATTTTAGAGTTATGGACTACCCTCTACATGTGCTATTTGTTATGATTAAAGATGTGTTGTTCTATCGGGGGACCCTATATAAGTCCTAATATGGTTAGAAAAAGGGTAAAGTGATTATACATGTATGGCCTTGTTGTCCTAAAGAGGGTTAGCCACATTTCCTTATGATTAGAGCTTCGTTTAGTAAGCTAATAGTCCTAACAATTTTGATGATAGTTATTTGGTAAAGTGCTCTTTTGCAAATGATGTGTTAGGATGTTCCTTTGATGAGGCTATTAGGTGAAGCTTTGATGTTTGGCAAAGCGTTGGAGATAACTTTGGTTTCTTGCACTTAGGCCTAACAAACATTAATCTCATTCAAAACACCCAAATTATAGATGAACCCAAAATAAATATGAATATCAAATTGGTTTGAGAAGATTCAAAGTGAGCTAGGGATTTGTAAAATTTAAGGTTTTTGATCGCTGTGAATCAGAGCTTTAAAATTTATAAACAGAATGATCGAACCTAGAAACTAACTCAGAAAACGATTGAGGCAAGTGCACCTATCGAACAGTAGTATAGTTTAGGCAAGACCGAATTATCGAACCCAAAGGAACTAAAAGTACTAATACTAACTTTCTTTCTATTATTTAGCATAAAATAAGTGAAGTTGTTTATTAAACTAAATTAATTAACTACTAAGCTAAAGACTCTAAGACAAAGAAGAATGAATTTGGAAAATAACTTGGGAAAAACTCAGTTGATTTAGGAGATACCCTAGGAAGAATCCACCTAGACTTCACTTGTTATCTAACACTGAACCATACAATTTAGTCACTTAGTTTGATCCGTAAGACTCCCTAACATATATTAAACCCTCTCTCGAGGTGAATAATGTCTAACCCTAGGTTAATCAGTGGAACTATTGTTCTCTTATAATAACCCCCTAAAATAGCAGTAAATCGATATATGGATTCCCATATTAGGTTTCACCCTAATCCGGCAAAATCTCGTCACTCTATCTCTAGGCGTGCGATCAACTCCACTTAATTATGTTGGATCTACTCTTAGGCAGGGTCTAATCCTCCTCCACCTATGCACATTAAATTTGGATTAAGCTCACATAATTAAGAACAAACTAAGTATTTATCATATAATTCAGAAAATAATAACAAGATTCATCATAGGTTTCATCCCCTTCGGGTATCCGAAGGGTTTAGTTCATAATAATAAAGGAAAACATCTCAAGAGGAAAGATAAAACAAAACATAAGAAATCCCTAAAACCCCCTGAAGGAATTTAAGAGGAGATCCTCCATCTTGAGTATAACTCTGGCTTCTTGAGATGGATCAACTGGCTATCCCTGAGTGAATCCCCACAAATCTGCCTTCTCTGGCCTAGCACGACGCCCCTAGACGATGGCTTTGGGCTCCTCTTTTTAGGTCATACTTAGGGTGTATTTATAGGCTTTTGAAATATGTTTCTTTCTCCCTAAGTATCCTCTCCCGAATGAAATTACTCTTCTCCACGGCAGAGGCACGGCCATGGCGCACGCCCGTGTAAATCGTGGCCAGGCCGTGTTCAGATTTCTTTAATGAGACACGACCGTGTGAGTCAGGGTTAGACCGTGTTCTAGATGATTGACTTGGCACGGCCGTGTGGGTCCAAGTCCAGGCCGTGTCGATTTCCTCATTGGTCCGTTTTGGTCTGTTTTGAGCCCGTTTCTCGCTCTTTTTATCATTGGGTGCTTTCCTGAGTATAAGACATGAAAAGAAAGGATTAAGAGCACCTTTTTACATAAATCAAAGGATAATTCATCCAAAAGCATACTAAATGTGGGCCTAAAATATGTTACTATTTCGGTTTATTTGCTTGTCCTCAAGAAAATTCTCAACTTACAATTAAAACGAACTTCCCGCAATTCATAATAGTCATTAATAGTGTCTCATCATAATTCAGAGATAATTTATACATGGATAATTAAACTCAAAGAGTCCTAAAAATTCAAACATTATACGTCATAGATTTTGTAGCTCGAAAACATAGGCGTCTCCCCTTATCTAGATAATTACCTTTAATTTGAAATCGACAAGGATTGACATCCTCACAAAAGATTCACTCAAATCACTCAAAGTGTTTAAGGTTCAGAATTTAGGCACTCAAAAGTCAAACATGAAGAGTTAATCCCATAGGCTTGCATGAAAATCAAATCTTCACCACTGAAATATGAGATGAAACACAAATCAAAAGGTCTTTAATGAGGGTTGTACTTGAGGCTAGGGTTAAGGTGTGGAATAAGGCTAAATTAGAGGTTAGAATCGAGATTGAATTGACAAATTACCTAACTAAGAACTAATGAACTAATAATAATAATTACATCAATTGAAAACTAATAATACTAATAATACGAGCTTTTTTTTCAATATTTGGATTTTAAATGTATAAGCTCGTTTAATCACATAACTAATAATGAATATACTTCGTTTTTTTTAAGAACAAACTAAATATATAATAAAGGATAAACTACTAAAATTCATAATTAGGCAACTAATCAGATCAAATCTCGATATAAGGGTAGTTAAAAGGAATGGTGATAACAAAAACAAAGGGGTTCTGGGTTAATATTAGCGGTTATGTCAATAAATAGGGTTGTTAGGATTGAAAGGGGTTCACTAGGGGTTAATTATGAAGGTAGGCTTTTAATGGAGTTAGTGGGTTAAAACCTAGGTGCCTTTATCATCTCTGTATATCAAATCAAAAATGTGGTCTCGATATGTATAATCGATGCAAGTTCTAGAATAACAAATCAATGTTGACACACTCATAATCAATAAAGTGAGCAAGAAAAAGAATATATGCTCTATAAGGCTCAAAATCTCACAAAAATTATGGGTATTTTTGACATCAACCTCGTAAATTTCAATCTTCAAGATAATATTCAGATTTAGTTCAACAACCTAGAAAATTTTAATTTTGAAAAATAGACTTATCATGCTTGATTCTCTAGTATATTAAAATTTAATTATCAATGCACAATTATCAATGACTTAATCTAAAACATATCAATAAAAATCATAATTCAAGGGAAATTTCATTCTAATCATAATATGAGAAACTTACTTTAGGATAAGGCATAATTCAGGGATTTTCAAATAATACTATAGTTAACCCCCCACACTTAAGATGTACATTGCCCTCAATGTACAAAGATAGATAAAATGGCAATATAGTGAGAAAATCAAAAGATAGGGAGAGAAGTGAAACTTCCTGAATTTTGGATGAAGTTAATGAAAAGAAATCGGATCGGATTGGAGGTGAATGTGGGGAAGCACCTTGAACCGTTTGAATTTGAATCCTTGAAGTAGCCGGCTTGATTTTATTGTATCCTAAGCTAAATCTAAATGGTACGAAAAATAAGAAGAAAATAAAAATGAAAATGAAAACTAAATGAAAATAAATAAATGAAAATAAAAAAATGAAAATGAAAATGAAAATGAAAAAAAAAAGATAAAAGTAAATTGTGATACGGTCCACGCCCATGTGCCTACGAAGTGGTGTCCACATACCACGGCCACGGCCGTGTGCAAGGCCGTGTGGTATGGGAATCGTGTTTCACTTATTCGGTTAGTTTGTAGTTAGATGCTGAAAGTAAAAAAATAAAAAATATGAAAGTAAAAAATAAAATATGAAAATTAAATGAGGTTAGTGCTCGGGTTGCCTCCCGAGAAGCGCTCGTTTATAGTCTTAAGCTAGACTTTACCTTTCATTCGTATGGTCATGGTTGTTTGAGGAGGTGAAAATCCTTCCTCATGCGATCAACTCGATTTTTGATATAAAATTTAAGTCGAGTAGTGTTTACCTCAAAAGTACTGAATTTAGGATTGCTTACCTCGACTGGCCCGTATAGGAAGACATTAAGTACCTCAAAAGTGATTTCTTCGTTTGTCTTGAGGTCTGAATTGGCGATTCGAAGGTCTTCCTTATTCAATAATACCTGATCCCCTATTTTGAAATGATTTGTTGTTCCTATCAGCTCGTCTGGGGTTTCCTTTGGTTTCACTTCGTGTATTCCTAGTTTCTCTTTAAAGTATGTTTTCCACTTGTCTAATTCATCGGCCTGAAGCCTTAGTTCTTCATGAATTATTTCTTTATGGGTACGAGGTCTAAGATCTAGCTCAGCTAGGTGATTTCATGACGCTTCCTGTAAAGAAGGTTGATGTAACACCCCAAACCAGGTCTATGCGTTAAGACGAGATATGGTTTGTCACACCGAACGAACATCCAAAATTTCTCTAATGATTTAAGTAAAACAGTAATGCAAAACCTTTAGAAATAAGGTTTAATAAAAACTAATTACAATGATTATGAATTAAGAAAATACTTGTTTGAAATCTTATATATATATATATTAGTCAAAACCTTAACGTAGTTTTAAAAGAATTTGAAAGAAATTGAAAAGTAATTTAGGTGTCCAAAATTGTTATAAAACACAATATTTTTAAGAAAACTTTATAGATTTAACATAAGCCCATATTAACAGTCTAAAAATAAAATTAAATCCATCCACACATAAAAACAATCCATAAAAACATAATTAGAGGCCTTATTACATCATACCCAAAATAGTAATTAAAATAAGTAACTTAAATAAAGTTCATAGTTTATAAAACCCAAGCTCGTAGTATGGCCTCCACCATGTCATCCCCGGCCCAAGTCCACATCAATTTCCATTACCTGAGATGGATAATAAAACGGGGTGAGTTACAAAGAACTCAGTGTGTAACTCACTTACCACCATTATTGGGCCAGACCATCCAGGCATTAATGTAACACCCCAAACCAGGTCTATGCGTTAAGACAAGATTTGGTTTGTCACACCGAACGAACATCCAAAATTTCTCTAATGATTTAAATAATCAGTTAATGCAAAACCTTAACGTAGTTTTAAAAGAAAATTTAAAGAAATTAAAAAAATATTTAGGTGTCCAAAATTTTTATAAAACACAATATTTTTAAGAAAACCTTATAGATTTTAACATACGCCCATATTAAGAGTCTTAAAATAAAAATTAAATCCATCCACACATAAAAATCCATAAAAAAAAATATAATTAGAGGCCTTATTACAACATACCCAAAATAAAATAAGTAACTTAAATAGAGTTCATAATTTATAAAACCCAAGCTCGTAGTATGGCCTCCACCATGTCATTCCCGGCCCAAGTCCACATCAATTTCCATTACCCGAGATGGATAATAAAACGGGTGAGTTACAAAGAACTCGGTGTGTAACTCACTTACCACCATTATTGGGCCGGACCATCAAGGCATTAATTTGGGCTTGAGCCCAATTACAAATTTTAACAATGTAAAATGAAATAACATATATAAAATGCATGTAAAAATGAATTTCCCAACCAAACCTAATTTCCATCCGCTACACACCCCGTACCAACCAAAGCACACTGTGGGGATCAAGTCAACCCACCCCGCCAAACACACCAATCGTAGGCATTTAGCCTTTTAAATAATATTGTAGTGCACTACCGAACTAGATTGTGACATAGTCACCGAACTAGAGGCATTAAGCCAACATTTGTGGCAGAGCCACCGAACTAGATTCATGGCCACAGGCTTTACTTCTCTTCATCATGTATCCCATCCCATGCAATTATGTATGAATAACAAACTTTAATCATAAATAATTTATTAAGTAATCCACAATACAAATGAGTTTTTAATTAAACTTTTCATTTGGGTCCATTAAACAAAATAGTATTTAGCCCATTTAGCGATCTAGCGAACTTAGGCCCAAATGTCAAACTAGAAGGTTTTTGGCCCATTTAGCGATCTAGCAGTCTTTTGACCCAATTTATCGATCTAGCAGTTTTTTCGGCCCAATTTAACAATCTAGCAACTTTTCTTCAACTTTAACCGTTTTCATGCATTTACACAAAAGGGTTAATTATCACATAAATTTCGATTTTGTCATTTTTACGATTTATCATAATACTTACTGTTTAGCATCTAACCCGAAAGATAAGTGTGAAGTTACACACCTTGCTATGGTGAGGACTAAACTTTCCCGCTCGTCAACACCTATACATATCACGATAACTTATGATCATTATAATCTAATAATAAAACTGATTTAAACATAACGATCTAAAATTTACCCTCGGATTTTTGAACTACTTCCACTTGCGGTTTCTCCCCGATTGATGGTTCGTTAACCGAATCAAATCCACGAACAAATAATGGTTCGGGAGTACGAACTACTTCAAACAATTGATTCTCCTCGAATGAACGTCCACAACCGGTGGAAATCCCGGATTCTTGTCTGATCCTTTGTTTATACTTAGGGGGATTAACGGAACCTCCCTTCTTCCGAAAACTAAACACCGCCCTTTTCTTCCCTATTTTGAATGTCTTAGAAGACAAAAGATCATTAACCATTCTAATATTATACCAAAACAATATGACCAAAAGTTTTTAAGAGTGAAATTTCCTTACCACAATAATCCTTGTCCCACAATACGAATGTCGTCCAAACGTTTCCTTAACACTTAAATCGATTCCAACTTTCTATGTTACTCATGAACACTTGATCCCCTATCTTCCGTTATCGCACTAAAATATAACGAATGGAAACGTTAATAGTATGAACTATTAACTAATCGTAACTAAAAAGAATTCTTACCTATTGACCACGATCGAAAAGAAAGGATTGAGAATGATGTTTGATGAAGGATTCGGCTATGTATAACCAAAGAAAAAGAGATAATGTTTCGGCTATGGGCACACTAGCATTCGGCCATGAGAGAGTTTAATGGAGAAAATTTGAGTGTAAAGAAATAAAAATAAGAGAAAAGATGGTGATGATGTTGTTTCGGTTTTCAAAGAGAAGAGAAGAAAAGATGTGTTTAGGAGCTAGGTACATTCGGCAATGGTAAAAGAAAAGAAAAAGAATGGCTTTTTGGTATAGGTGATTTCGGCACTAAAAGAAAAGGCATACAAAGAATACCAAAGTAATAGACAAAAGTGACCAAATGGTTAAAAAAAATAAGGCTTACCAATGCTCAAATTCGGCTAAAGGAGAAGGGTTGAGAAAAGGTTGCAAAACTTGCACAAAAACTAAGAATGACCAAAATCAACTCCTAAACCTTACCAAGCTACAAGCATATTCGGCCAACCTCCCCCCTAGCCTCATTGCCGTCCAAATTCATTGGTCAAATGACCATGAATTTGTTTCCAAAACTTTTCCTTGATATATGCCTTATGTCCCCATATCTTTCCAAACTTTCTTGATTCTATACCATAAGTTAACACTTTCCTTAATCCTTTGATATACTAACCAAAAATAACAAGGTCAACACTTACCATATATGTACTTGGTCGACACTTGCTATACATGTGCAGAAAAATTAAAAATAAAATTCATCTAGATGCTAAACAAGGGATTCGAACCTTCTCCCTCATGCACTAACTCATGCGCCAACACCACTTTGCCATATACTCATCTTATGCTTCTATTTAACACTTAATTCAACTTAAGTGTCAATGCCACTTGCTTCACTTCAATAAATTCTCGAACTAAAAAATATTTCATACCCGAATAATTCTATACTCTTCTTCCGAACTATAGTAGGCACAAAAAGAAATAAGAAAATTTTTCCTACATAATCTAAACACCAAAACATGCAATAATCGATACTCAAATTTTATGGTGTTATAACTCTACCCTCCTAAAAAAAAATTTCGTCCTCGAAATTTACCTGGTTGAAAAAGGTGAGGATATTGTTGTCGAATTGCATCCTCAGGCTCCCACGTAGCTTCCTCCACTCCGTGGTTACGCCATAAAATCTTGACCAACGGCACGATTTTCTTTCTTAGCACCTTAACATCTCGGTCTAAGATTTCCACTGGTTCCTCCTCAAAAGACAAGTCTGACTTCAACTCCACTTCTTCTACCGGTACTATGTGCGAAGGATCCGATCTATAGCGCCAAAGATGGAAACATGAAAAACATTATGAATTTGGCTCAACTCGGAGGTAATTCGATCGATAGGCCACTGGACCAACACGCTTCACCACACGATATGGTCCAATGAATCTAGGACTCAATTTGCCCTTCTTCCCAAACCTGAAAATCTTCTTCCAAGGTGAGACCTTCAAGAAAACCTGATCCTCCACAGCATACTCGATACTTCTACGCCTCGGATCTGCGATACGACTTTTGTCTATCCGAAGCTTCCTTTAACCGTGCTCGAATAGCTTTTACTTTTCTTCCGTTTTGAGATCACTCCGGACCTAACATCATCGTTTGCCCAATTCGGTCCAACAACTAGGAGAACGACACCTCGACCATATAATGCCTCGTAGGGTGCCATCCGAATGCTAGATCGATAGCTATTGTTGTAAGCAAATTACGCCAATGGTAGAAAATCCTCCCAACTACCTTTGAAGTCGATTATACAACCCCTTAACATGTCTTCCAGAATCTGAATTACTCTTTCTAATTGACCATCTGACTGAGGATGAAAAGTCGTACTGAAGTTTAGCTTTGTTCCCAAAGCTTCATGCAATGCTCTCCAAAACCGTGACGTAAACCTAGGATCCCTATCTCGATATAATAGACACGGTACCTATGCAACCTCACGATTTCGGATACGCATGCCTTAACCAACTTCGTAAGAACGAGTAATCCGCATTTAACCGGTAGAAAATGAGCGATCTTTCGTCAAACGATCAACAATTACCCAAAGCAGAGTTTTTCTTAGTAGGTGTTAAAGGTAACCCACTAACAAAATCCATTGTTATCCGCTCCCATTTCCAAAGAGGAATCTTTACCGGTTGTAGTAATCCTGACGGCAATTGATGTTCCGCCTTCACTTGCTGACAAGTTAAACATTTTCCCACAAATTCAAAAATCTCACGCTTCAACCACAGCCACCAATATTGTTCACGAAGATCCCGATACATCTTATTTCCTCCGGGGGTGCATAGCATAAGGGCTACTATGCGCCTCTCGAAGAATCATTTGTCTCAGATCTGAGTCCTTAGGCATCTGAGACTTTTCCACGAAAGCACAACACACCTTCCGTGTTTATACCAAAATCCTCTATTCCTCCATTTTCAACTTGTTGAAGTAAAGGTCCCAACTTTCCATCTAATATTTGCTTTTTCTTAATTTGCTCCAACCACAGAGGCTTCACCTGAAGTTCCGCTATCAGACTACCATCCTCGTACAAACTTAAATGGGCAAATATTGCTCTCAAATCAGATACCACCTTACGACTTAACGCGTCTGCTACCACATTAGCTTTTCCAGGATGATACTCGATTGAGAAATCATAGTCCTTTAACAGCTCCACCCATCTTCGTTGTCTCAAGTTTAACTCCTTCTGAGTAAGAAGATACTTAAGACTCTTGTGATCCGTATAGATGATAGACTTTTCACCGTAGAGGTAATGCCTCCAAATCTTTAGAGCAAACACTACTGCAGCTAACTCCAAGTCATGAGTAGGGTAGTTTACTTCGTGTGGTCTCAACTGACAAGAAGCATAAGCTACCACTTTCCCATTTTGCATCAATGCGCAACCTAATCCCGTATGCGACGCATCACAATAAACTGTAAACTCCTTTCCAGCCTCGGGTTGAATCAATACCGGCGCTCAGTCAAAATCTTCTTCAATTCATCAAAACTTTCTTATTGTTTTTGGTCCATATAAACGGTACTCCCTTTCGCAAAAGCTTAGTTAGGTGCAAGCAATCAACGAAAACCCCTCAACAAAGCGTCTATAGTGTTTCGACCAAACCCAAGAAACTCCGAATCTCACTCATCGACTTTGGTGGTTTCCAATCCAATACAACCTCAATCTCCCGAGGATCCACTCTTATTCCTTGGTGACACCACATGACCCAAGAAAGTCACTTCCTTAACTGAATTCACATTTCTTGAATTTGGCATACAGTTGATTATCTCAAGTAATCGCAATACAATTCGCAAATGCGAATCATGCTCTTCTTCATTCCCTGAATATACCGTAATGTCATCTATGAATACCACCACAAACCGGTCTAAGTATGGTTGAAAGACCCGGTTCATCATATCCATAAATGCGGTGGTGCATTGGTCAACCCAAACGGCATCACCAAAAACTCATAATGTCCATAACGAGTTCGGAAAGCCGTCTTGTGAATATCCGCTTCTTTCACCTTAAGTGGTGATAACCCGATCTCAAATCAATTTTGGAGAAAATCAAGCTCCTTCAATTGATCAAACAGTCGTCAATTCTTGACAGAGGGTACCTATTCTTGATCGTCAATTTATTTAATTGCTGTAGTCAATACACATACGCATCGACCCATCTTTCTTCTTAACAAACAAAACCGGTGCCCCCCACGGAGACACACTATGTCGAATAAAGCCTCGATCTAGCAATTCTTGAATTTGAGCTTTAAGCTCCGCCAACTCCTTCGGTGCCATTCTATAAGGAGCAATGGACACCGGAGCCGCTCCGGCAAAAGCTCAATACCAAATTCCACTTCCCGATCCGAGGTACACCGGGAAGTTCTTCCGAAATACATCCGAAATTCCTTCTTTGTCCTCACATCTTCCATCGACAACTCTTTGGCATCTAAAGCACTAATAAATGCTAAAAATGCTCCATACCCTTTTTGCACCAACTTTTCTGCCTTAAGTGCAGATACCACATTTGCCAAGTAATTCTTTCGCTCGCCTATCATAATTATTTCTTTATCCTCCACCGTCCTTATTGACATCCGCTTTTCAAAGACAATCCAATTTACTTGGTGCTTAACCAACCAATCCATGCCTAAAATGATATCGAACTCGCGCAAAAGGCAACTCCATCAAATTTGCCAAAAATATTTCTCCTTGAATTTCTAAGGGCACATCTCTAAACAATTTATTTACCAATACCGATTGTCCTAAAGGACTAATTACCTTCATCTCATTATCGAAATTTTAGTCTAATTTCAAGTTCCCGGATATGGTGCTAGCAACATACGAATGGGTAGAACCAATATCTATCAAAGCAATAATGTGGTACATCAAAAATGAAGAACGCATCAGCTTATCACATCAGTGCATTACCATCCTCATGGCGTCTAACCGCATATACCAATCTCGGCTGTCTTGCATCTGCGTTGCCTCTAGGACCATTTCCTCGACCATTGCACCTTGACCACGCCCGCCCCATTACCACCACGACACTGGTCCACGACCTCTCGGTGGTTCTTTGAATTCCTCTTGCCGGTGGTGCATCAAGATACGAGCTCCCGAGTTGTATCCATTCGACGAGGGCAATTCCTATATTGATGATCCATCAACCCGCATTTATAGCAAGCACCCATTTTCTTCCAAAGACTCCCGAATGCCTTTTCCCACAATCAAGCACAATCTCGACTACGATTCACAACGCTACTGTGTGTTCTTCCTTGAGTGGTTCCTCGCTCCGAGGCCTCTTCGTAAACCTTTTTGAAGAACCCGAATACTTCATATCTCTCTTGCCTCTAGCTCGTTCCCGATTCTCGGCGTTTCGAGTTCTTAGCCTCTTCGGCTATCTTGGCCTTTTCCACAAGTGTGGCAAAAGTTCTAACTTGTTGTGGGGCTATCAAAACCCGCAATTCATCGTTCAAGCCATCCTCAAAGCGTACACAACGCTCATGATGCATTGCCACTATTGTTCGAGCATAGCGACTTAAGCGCAAAAACTCGACTTCATATCTTTGTCACCGTCTTATTCCTTGGACCAGATTCGAAATTCCTTCCTACGGCATAACATAACTCGTTCCTACATATTTCCCTTGGAAGGAAACTTTAAAGAATTCCCAATTAACTAATGCGACTTCAAAGTGCCTTCTCGCATGATAAGCCACCATTGGTATGCTTCGTCCCTTAACAAGGACACGCGCTCCCTTAATTTTTGTTCCACAAATTGCACTCAAGATCGTCCATAATTCGCTCCACGGCTCAAGCCAATATTCAGCGACATTTGGAGCTACACTGAGACACCTCGAAAACCTCAAAGCACCACACTTGATTTCAATCGTTCCGATATCGACCCACGAGCCGTTGGCCCGGTTCTAGCTCCGACCCTTTCAAGGACTCGCAGCATTGCTCGCGTCACCGCATTATCTTCTTCCATATGATTATGTGATCCCGTCTCACTTTCGAGTGATGCAGGTGCATCCATTTCTGGCATATGATCCGGTGCTTCGGTTGCGCCTCTAACACCTCGTCCTCTACCACGGCCACGTCTACCGCGTCCACGACCACGTCCTCTAGAGCTCATAATGACTGATTTAATCTGGTTATGAGTTTTATGAATTAGAATACTATTTCAGTGTTTATTAACGATGATTTATGATATGAAAGAGATAGAGTTGTTCTCGCAACCATATCCTATTGTCTCAATCTCTACGGTTTTCAACACCTAAAACTAGAAGTTCTAGAGTGTTTCTTATGATCATATCACAATGATAATAAACAACCAGTATACAGATACTTACTTGACTTGGCGGGATGCTCATGGTGCCATACTACCTTTAAATCAAAAAGTCTAGAAATTTGAGTTGTTTCTCAAACAAATATCTTTATTGAACCCAAACCACAGCCGAGTTTTGAAACTAGCTCTGATACCATTAAATGTAACACCCCAAACCAGGTCTATGCGTTAAGACAAGATTT
The DNA here is from genome assembly GCA_025698515.1 of Gossypium sturtianum. NCBI lineage: Eukaryota > Viridiplantae > Streptophyta > Magnoliopsida > Malvales > Malvaceae > Gossypium > Gossypium sturtianum. The sequence goes on along the minus strand of CM046946.1, from coordinate 63,931,306 downwards.
GGTTTGTCACACCGAACGAACATCCAAAATTTCTCTAATGATTTAAATAATCAGTTAATGCAAAACCTTAACGTAGTTTTAAAAGAAAATTTAAAGAAATTAAAGAAATATTTAGGTGTCCAAAATTATTATAAAACACAATATTTTTAAGAAAACCTTATAGATTTTAACATACGCCCATATTAAGAGTCTTAAAATAAAAATTAAATCCATCCACACATAAAAAATCCATAAAAAAAATATAATTAGAGGCCTTATTACAACATACCCAAAATAAAATAAGTAACTTAAATAGAGTTCATAATTTATAAAACCCAAGCTCGTAGTATGGCCTCCACCATGTCATTCCCGGCCCAAGTCCACATCAATTTCCATTACCTGAGATGGATAATAAAACGGGGTGAGTTACAAAGAACTCAGTGTGTAACTCACTTACCACCATTATTGGGCCAGACCATCAAGGCATTAATTTGGGCTTGAGCCCAATTACAAATTTTAACAATGTAAAATGAAATAACATATATAAAATGCATGTAAAAATGAATTTCCCAACCAAACCTAATTTCCATCCGCTACACACCCCGCACCAACCAAAGACACACTGTGGGGATCAAGTCAACCCACCCCGCCAAACACACCAATCGTAGGCATTTAGCCTTTTTAAATAATATTGTAGTGCACTACCGAACTAGATTGTGACATAGTCACCGAACTAGAGGCATTAAGCCAACATTTGTGGCAGAGCCACCGAACTAGATTCATGGCCACAGGCCTTACTTCTCTTCATCATGTATCCCATCCCATGCAATTATGTATGAATAACAAACTTTAATCATAAATAATTTATTAAGTAATCCACAATACAAATGAGTTTTTAACTAAACTTTTCATTTGGGTCCATTAAACAAAATAGTATTTAGCCCATTTAGCGATCTAGCGAACTTAGGCCCAAATGTCAAACTAGAAGGTTTTTGGCCCATTTAGCGATCTAGCAGTCTTTTGACCCAATTTATTGATCTAGCAGTTTTTCGGCCCAATTTAACAATCTAGCAACTTTTCTTCAACTTTAACCGTTTTCATGCATTTACACAAAAGGGTTAATTATCACATAAATTTCGACTTTGCCATTTTTACGATTTATCATAATACTTACTGTTTAGCATCTAACCCGAAAGATAAGTGTGAAGTTACACACCTTGCTATGGTGAGGACTAAACTTTCCCGCTCGTCAACACCTATACATATCACGATAACTTATGATCATTATAATCTAATAATAAAACTGATTTAAACATAACGATCTAAAATTTACCCTCGGATTTTTGAACTACTTCCACTTGCGATTTGTCCCCGATTGATGGTTCGTTAACCGAATCAAATCCACGAACAAATAATGGTTCGGGAGTACGAACTACTTCAAACAATTGATTCTCCTCAGATGAATGTCCACAACCCGGTGGGAAATCCCGGATCATCGATCATGATCCTTTGTTTATACTTAGGGGATTAACGGAACCTCCTTCTTCTTCCAAAACTAAACACCGCCCTTTTCTTCCCTATTTTGAATGTCTTAGAAGACAAAAGATCATTAACCATTCTAATATTATACCAAAACAATATGACCAAAAGTTTTTAAGAGTGAAATTTCCTTACCACAATAATCCTTGTCCCACAATACGAATGTCGTCCAAACATTTCCTTAACACTTAAATCGATTCCAACTTTCTATGTTACTCACGAACACTTAATCCCCTATCTTCCGTTATCGCACTAAAATATAACGAATGGAAACGTTAATAGTATGAACTATTAACTAATCGTAACTAAAAAGAATTCTTACCTATTGACCACGATCGAAAAGAAAGGATTGAGAATGATGTTTGATGAAGGATTCGGCTATGTATAACCAAAGAAAAAGAGATAATGTTTCGGCTATGGGCACACTAGCATTCGGCCATGAGAGAGTTTAATGGAGAAAATTTTAGTGAAAAGAAATAAAAATAAGAGAAAAGATGGTGATGATGTTGTTTGGTTTTCAAAGAGAAGAGAAGAAAAGATGTGTTTAGGAGCTAGGTACATTCGGCAATGGTAAAAGAAAGAAAAAGAATGGCTTTTGGTATAGGTGATTTCGGCACTAAAAGAAAAGGCATACAAAGAATACCAAAGTAATAGACAAAAGTGACCAAATGGTTAAAAAAATTAAGGCTTACCAATGCTCAAATTCGGCTAAAGGAGAAGGGTTGAGAAAAGGTTGCAAAACTTGCACAAAAACTAAGAATGACAAAAAACAACTCCTAAACCTTACCAAGCTACAAGCATATTCGGCCAACCTCCCCCCTAGCCTCATTGCCGTCCAAATTCATTGGTCAAATGACCATGAATTTGTTTCCAAAACTTTTCCTTGATATATGCCTTATGTCCCCATATCTTTCCAAACTTTCTTGATTCTATACCATAAGTTAACACTTTCCTTAATCCTTTGATATACTAACCAAAAATAACAAGGTCAACACTTACCATATATGTACTTGGCCGACACTTGCTACACATGTGCAGAAAAATTAAAAATAAAATTCATCTAGATGCTAAACAAGGGATTCGAACCTTCTCCCTCATGCACTAACTCATGCGCCAACACCACTTTGCCATATACCCATCTTATGCTTCTATTTAACACTTAATTCAACTTAAGTGTCAATGCCACTTGCTTCACTTCAATAAATTCTCGAACTAAAAAATATTTCATACATGAATAATTCTATACTCTTCTTCCGAACTATAGTAGGCACAAAAAGAAATAAGAAAATTTTTCCTACATAATCTAAACACCAAAACATGCAATAATCGATACTCAAATTTTAGGGTGTTACAATTAATTTGGGCTTGAGCCCAATTACAAACTTTAACAATATAAAATGAAATAAAATATATTAAAATACATGTAAAATGAATTTCCCAACCAAGCCTAATTTCCATCCGCTACACACCCCCGTACCAACCAGCACACCTGTGGGGATCAAGTCAACCCACCCCGCCAAACACACCAATCGTAGGCATTTTGCCTTTTAAATAATATTGTAGTGCACTACCGAACTAGATTGTGACATAGTCACCGAACTAGAGGCATTAAGCCAAAATTTGTGGCAGAGCCACCGAACTAGATACGTGGCCACAGGCCTTTCTTCTCTTCATCAAATCCCATCCCATGCATTTATGTATGAATAACAACTTTAATCATAAATAATTTATCAAGTAACCCATAATACAAATGAGTTTTTAATAAAACCTTTCATTTGGGCCTATTAACAATATAGTATTAAACTTTGGCCATATCTTGAACTAGAGGGTTTTTGGCCCATTAGCGATCTAGCAAACTTTGGCCCATATTATCGATCTAGCAGTTTTATGGCCCAATTTATCGATCTAGCAGTTTTATGGCCCAATTTATCGATCTAGCAGTTTTATGGCCCAATTTATCGATATAGCAGTTTTACGGCCCAATTTATCGATCTAGCAGTTTTATGGCCCAATTTATCGATCTAGCAGTTTTATGGCCCAATTTATCGATCTAGCAGTTTTTCGACTAAATTTATCGATCTAGCAATATTTCGGCTCAATTTATCGATCTAGCAATTTTTCCGACTTTAACCGTTTTCATGCATTTACACAAAAGTGTTAATTATCACATAATTTTTGATTTTGCCATTTTTACGATTTATTATAATACTTACTGTTTAGTATCTAACCCGAAAGATAAGTGTGAAGTTACACACCTGGTTATGGTGAGAACTAGTCTTTCCCGCTCGTCAACACCTATACATATCACGATAACTTAGGATCATTATAATCTAATAATAAAACCGATCTAAACATAACGATCTAAAATTTACCCTCGGATTTTTGAACTACTTCCACTTGCGGTTTCTCCCCGATTGATGGTTCGTTAACCGAATCAAATCCACGAACAAATAATGGTTCGGGAGTACGAACTACGTCAAACAATTGATTCTCCTCGGATGAACGTCCACAACCCGGTGGGAAATCCCGGATTGCTGAAACAGTCCTTTGTTTATACTTAGGGGGATTAACGGAACCACCCCTCTTCCGAACACTATTCACCGCCCTTTTCTTCCCTATCTTGATTGTCCTCAAAGACAAAAGATCGTTAGCACGTCCTAATAATATATATATCGAATATGACTAAAGGTTTTAAGAACGAGATTTCCTTACCACAAATATTCTTGTTCCACAAGGAGAATCGATCCAAGCGTTCTATGTCACTCACGACCACTTGATTTCCGATCTTCCGTTATCGCACTAAAGTATAACAAAAATAAACGTTAATAGAAGGGACGTTTATTTCGATCTAAGAAAGCCTTCATACCACCATCAATATTCGGCCATGACTACTTCTAACTAAACGGAACTAAAAAGAATTCTTACCCTTTTGTCCACGGTTGAAAAGAAAGGATTGAAAATGATGTCTCTAAGTGATGGAGGATTCGGCTATGATAACCAAAGAAGAGAAAAAAAATGATTTGGCTATAGCTCACTAACATTCGGCCATGGAGAAAAACAATGGAGAAAAGGATGAGTGAAAAGAAATAAAATATGAGAGAAGAGATGATAATGAAGATTCGGTTTTCAAAGAGAAGAAAAGAGAAAAAAAAAAAAGATGTATTGGAGAGCAAGGTACATTCGGCAATGGAGGAAGAAAACAAAAAGAGAGAGATGGTCTTTTTGGTACTAACACTTTCGGCACTAAGAAGAGGCACAAGAGAATATTCAAAAGATGAACAAAGAAAATGACCAAATGGTCAAAATAATTAGGCTTTACCAAATGCACAAATTCGGCCAAGGGAGAAAATTTGAGAAAGGATTGCAAACTTTGCACATATGCTAAGAATGACCAAAACGAGACTTCAAATCCTAGGCAAACTAACACCAAAAATTCGGCTCCCCCCTAGACCATATTGCCGCCCATATGCATGGTCAAATGGCCATGATTTTGTTTCCAAAACACTTTCCTTGATACTTGCCCTATGTCTCCATATCTTTCCATATTTTCTTGATTCCCTACCAAAAATTCACTCTTACCTTATTCCTTTGATATACTAACCAAAATAACAAGGTCAACACTTACCACAAATAAGCTTGGCCGACACTTACCAAAGAAGAGCAAAATAAAAGTTGTCAAAATGCCATCCAGGGGATTCGAACCACTCTCCTCATGATATAACCCATGCGCCAACACCACCTTGCCATTTACTCATCTTATGCTACTTTTTAACACTTAATTTAACTTAAGTGTCAATGCCACTTGCTCCACTTCAATAAATTCTCAAACTAAAAAAATTATTCCATACCCGAATAATTCTATACTCTTCTTCAGACTATAATAGGCACAAAAAGAAATAAGAAAATTTTCATTCAGTAATCTAAACACCAAAACATGCAATAAATCGATACTTGAATTTTAGGGTGTTACAACTCTACCCTCCTAAAAAAATTTCGTCCTCGAAATTTACCGCTTGAAAAAGGTGAGGGTATTGTTGCCGAATTACATCTTCAGCTCCCACGTAGCTTCCTCCACTCCGTGATTTCGCCATAAAACCTTGACCAATGGCACGATTTTCTTTCTTAGCACCTTAACATCTCGGTCTAAGATTTCCACTGGTTCCTCCTCAAAAGACAAGTCGAATACAACTCCACTTCTTCTACCTGCACTATGTGCGAAGGATCCGATCTATAGCGCCTCAAAGATGGAAACATGAAAAACATTATGAATCGACTCAACTCGAGGTAATTCGATCCGATAGGCCACTAGACCAACACGCTTCACCACACGATATGGTCCAATGTATCTAGGACTCAATTTGCCCTTCTTCCCAAACCTAAAAATCTTCTTCCAAGGTGAGACCTTCAAGAAAACTTGATCCCCCACAGCATACTTGATACTTCTACGCTTCAGATCTGCATACGACTTTTGTCTATCCAAGCTTCCTTTAATCGTGCTCGAATAGCTTTTACTTTTTCTTCCGTTTCGAGATCACCAGACCTAACATCCGCCGCGTTCGCCCGATTCACCCAACAAGTAGGAGAACGACACCTACGACAATATAATGCCTCGTAGGGTGCCATCTGAATGCTAGACTGATAGCTATTGTTGTAAGCAAATTTCGCCAATGGTAGAAAATCCTCCCACTAAAACATAACACACCTTCCGCGTTTATGCTAAAATCCTCTATTCCACCATTTTCAACTTGTTGAATTAACAGTCCCAATTTCTTATCTGATATCTGTTTTTCCTTGATTTGCTCTAACCACAGAGGCTTTACCTGAAGTTCCGCTATCAGACTACCATCCTCGTACAAACTTAAATGGGCAAACATTGCTCTCAAATCAGATACCACCTTACGACTTAACGCTGCTCGCTACCACATTAGCTTTTCCAGGATGATACTCGATTGAGAAATCATAGTCCTTTAACAGCTCCACCCATCTTCGTTGTCTCAAGTTTAATTCCTTCTGAGTAAGAAGATACTTAAGACTCTTGTGATCCGTATAGATGATAGACTTTTCACCGTAGAGGTAATGCCTCCAAATCTTTTTAGAGCAAACACTACCGCAGCCTAACTCCAAGTCATGAGTAGGATAGTTTACTTCATGCGGTCTCAATCGACGAGAAGCATAAGCCACCACTTTCCCACTTTACATCAACACACATCCTAAGCCCGTGTGTGACGATCGCAAGAAACTATAAACTCCTTTCGAGCCTCAAAGTTAAATCAAGATCTTGGCGCTTCTGTTAAAATCTTCTTCAATTTCTCGAAACTTTCTTGCTGTTTATCGGTCCATAAATATGGTACTCCCTTCCGCAATAGATTAGTAGGGGTGCAAAGAATCAACGAAAACCCCTCAACAAAGCGCCTATAGTAACCACCAAACCCAAGAAACTCCGAATCTCACTCATCGACTTTGGTGGTTTCCAATCCAATACTGACCTCAATCTTCCGAGGATCCACCCTTATTCCTTGGTGACACCACATGACCCAAGAAAGTCACTTCCTTAACTGTAATTCACATTTACCGAATTTGGCATACGATTGATTATCTCAAGTAATCGCAATACAATTCGCAAATGCGAGTCATGCTCCTCTTCATTCCTTGAATATACCGTAATGTCATCTATGAATACCACCACAAACCGGTCTAAATATGGTTGAAAGACCCGGTTCATCATATCCATAAATGCGGTGGTGCATTGGTCAACCCAAAACGGCATTACCAAAAACTCATAATGTCCATAACGAGTTCGTAAAGCCGCCTTGTGAATATCCGCTTCTTTCACCTTAAGTCGATGATAACCCGATCTCAAATCAATTTTGGAGAAAATCAAGCTCCCTTCAATTGATCAAACAGTCGCCAATTCTTGGCAGAGGGTACCTATTCTTGATCGTCAATTTATTTAATTGCCTCGTAGTCAATACACATACGCATCGACCCATCTTTCTTCTTAACAAACAAAACTGGTGCTCCCCACGGAGACACACTCGGTCGAATAAAGCCTCGATCTAGCAATTCTTGAATTTGAGCTTTAAGCTCCGCCAACTCCTTCGGTGCCATTCTATAAGGAGCAATGGACACCGGAGCTGTTCCGCAAAAGCTCAATACCAAATTCCACTTCCCGATCCGGAGGTACACCGGAAGTTCTTCAGAAATACATCCGAAATTCCATCATTGTTCTCACATCTTCCATCGACAACTCTTTGCCATCTAAAGCACTAATAAATGCTAAAAATGCTCCATACCCTTTTCGCACCAACTTTCTCGCGCTTAAGTGCAGATACCACATTTGCCAAGTAATTCCTTCGCTCGCCTATCATAATTATTTCTTTATCCTCCACCGTCCTTATTGACATCCGCTTTTCAGTACAATCAAATTTTGCCCGGTGCTTAACCAACCAATCCACGCCCAAAATGATATCGAACTCGCCAAAAGGCAATTCCATCAAATTTGCCAAAAATATTTCTCCTTGAATTTCTAAGGGCACATCTCTAAACAGTTTATTTACCAATACCGACTGTCCTAAAGGACTAATTACCTTCATCTCACTATCGAAAATTTCAGAGTCTAAATTCAAATTTCTAGATATGGTGCTAGCAACATACGAATGGGTAGAACCAATATCTATCAAAGCAATAACAGGTACATCAAAAATGAAGAACGCATCAGCTTATCACATCAGTGCATTGCCATCCTCACGGCGTCTAACCGCATATACCAATCCTGGCCGTCTTGCATCCGTGTTGCCTCTAGGACCATTGCCTCGACCACGCACATTGACCACGCCCACCCCATTACCACCACGACTGGTCCACGACCTCTCTGGTGGTTGCCGAATTTCTCTTACCGGTGGTGCATCAAGATACGAGCTTCCCGAGTTGTATCCATTCGACGAGGGCAATTCCTATATTGATGATCCATCGACCGCATTTATAGCAAGCACCCGCTTTCTTCCAAAGACTCTCCGCGAATGCCTTTTCCCACAATCGGCACAATCTCGACTCGATTCATAGTTACAGTGTTCTACCTTGAGTGGTTCATCATTCCGAGGCCTCTTCGAAACCTTCTTGAAGAACCGAATACTTCATATCTCTCTTGCCTCTAGCTCGCTCCCGATTCTCGACGTCCGAGTTCTTAACCTCTTCGGCTATCTTGGCCTTTTCCACAAGCGTGGCGAAGTTCTAACTTGTTGTGGGGCTATCAAAACCCGCAATTCATCGCTCAAGCCATCCTCAAAGTGTACACAACGCTCATGATCCGTTGCCACTATTGTTCGAGCATAGCGACTCAAGCGCAAAAACTCGACTTCATATGTCGCCACGTCTTATTCCTTGGACCGATTCAGAATTCCTTCCTTTTGGCATCAACATAACTCGTTCCTACATATTTCCCTTGGAAGGAAACTTTAAAGAATTCCCAATTAACTAATGCGGCTTCATTGCCTTCTTCTCGGACAAGAAGCCACCATTGGTATGCTTCGCCCCTTAACAAGGACACCGCCCCTTAGTTTTTGTTCCACCGCACTCAAGATCGCCCATAATTCGGCTCCATCGCCTCAAGCCAATATTCAAAGTGACATTTGGAGCTACACAGAGACACCTCGAAAACCAAAGACCACTTGATTTCAACCGTTCCGATATCGACCCACGAGCCGTTGGCCCGGTTCTAGCTCCAATGACCCTTTCAAGGACTCGCGGCATTGCTCGCGCCACCGCATTATCTTCTTCCATATGATTATGTGATCCCGTCTCACTTTCGAGTGACGCAGTGCATCCATTTCCGGATATGATCCGGTGCTTCGGTTGCGCCTCTAACACCTCGTCCTCTACCACGGCCACGTCACTCGCGGGCCCACGACCACGCCCTCTAGAGCTCATAATGACCGATTTAACGATAATGAGTTTTATGAATCAGAATACTATTTCAGTGTTTATTAACGATGTTTTATGATATGAAAGAGATAGAGTTATTTTTGCAACCATATCCTATTGTCTCCATCTCTACGATTTTCAACACCTAAAACTAGAAGTTCTAGAGTGTTTCTTATGATCATATCACAATGATAATAAACAATCAATATACAGATACTTACTTGACTTGGCGCGGAATGCTCATGGTGCCATACTACCTTTAAATCAAAAAGTCTAGAAATTTGAGTTGTTTCTCAAACAATTATCTTTATCGAACCCAAACCACAGCCGAGTTTTGAATCTAGCTCTGATACCATTAAATGTAACACCCCAAACCAGGTCTATGCGTTAAGACGAGATTTGGTTTGTCAAACCGAACGAACATCCAAAATTTCTCTAATGATTTAAGTAAAACAGTAATGCAAAACCTTTAGAAATAAGGTTTAATAAAAACTAATTACAATGATTATGAATTAAGAAAATACTTGTTTGAAATCTTATATATATTAGTCAAAACCTTAACGTAGTTTTAAAAGAAATTGAAAGAAATTGAAAAGTAATTTAGGTGTCCAAAATTGTTATAAAACACAATATTTTTAAGAAAACTTTACAGATTTAACATAAGCCCATATTAACAGTCTAAAAATAAAATTAAATCCATCCACACATAAAAAAAATCCATAAAAACATAATTAGAGGCCTTATTACTTCATACCCAAAATAGTAATTAAAATAAGTAACTTAAATAAAGTTCATAGTTTATAAAACCCAAGCTCGTAGTATGGCCTCCACCATGTCATCCCCGGCCCAAGTCCACATCAATTTCCATTACCTGAGATGGATAATAAAACGGGTGAGTTACAAAGAACTTAGTGTGTAACTCACTTACCACCATTATTGGGCTGGACCATCCAGCATTAATTTGGGCTTGAGCCCAATTACAAACTTTAACAATATAAAATGAAATAAAATATATTAAAATGCATGTAAAATGAATTTCCCAACCAAGCCTAATTTCCATCCGCTACACACCCCGTACCAACCAAAGACACACTGTGGGGATCAAGTCAACCCACCCCGCCAAACACACCAATCGTAGGCATTTTGCCTTTTAAATAATATTGTAGTGCACTCATCGAACTAGATTGTGACATAGTCACCGAACTAGAGGCATTAAGCCAAAATTTGTGGCGAGCCACCGAACTAGATACGTGGCCACAGGCCTTTCTTCTCTTCATCAAATCCCATCCCATGCATTTATGTATGAATAACAACTTTAATCATAAATAATTTATCAAGTAACCCATAATACAAATGAGTTTTTAATAAAACCTTTCATTTGGGCCTATTAACAATATAGTATTAAACTTTGGCCATATCTTGAACTAGAGGGTTTTTGGCCAATTAGCGATCTAGCAAACTTTGGCCCATATTATCGATCTAGCAGTTTTATGGCCCAATTTATCGATCTAGCAGTTTTATGGCCCAATTTATCGATTTAGCAGTTTTATGGCCCAATTTATCGATCTAGCAGTTTTATGGCCCAATTTATCGATCTAGCAGTTTTATGGCCCAATTTATCGATCTAGCAGTTTTATGGCCCAATTTATCGATCTAGCAGTTTTTCGACTCAATTTATCGATCTAGCAATATTTCGGCTCAATTTATCGATCTAGCAATTTTTCCGACTTTAACCGTTTTCATGCATTTACACAAAAGTGTTAATTATCACATAATTTTTGATTTTGCCATTTTTACGATTTATCATAATACTTACTGTTTAGTATCTAACCCGAAAGATAAGTGTGAAGTTACACACCTGGTTATGGTGAGAACTAGACTTTCCCGCTCGTCAACACCTATACATATCACGATAACTTAGGATCATTATAATCTAATAATAAAACCGATCTAAACATAACGATCTAAAATTTACCCTCGGATTTTTGAACTACTTCCACTTGCGGTTTCTCCCGATTGATGGTTCGTTAACCGAATCAAATCCACGAACAAATAATGGTTCGAGAGTACGAACTACTTCAAACAATTGATTCTCCTCTGATGAACGCCCACACCCGGTGGGAAATCCCGCATTCTTTCAAACAAATCCTTTGTTTATACTTAGGGGATTAACGGAACCACCCTCTTTCGAACACTATTCACCGCCCTTTTCTTCCCTATCTTGATTGTCCTCAAAGACAAAAGATCGTTAGCACGCCCTAATAATATATATATCGAATATGACTAAAGGTTTTAAGAACGAGATTTCCTTACCACAAATATTCTTGTTCCACAAGGAGAATCGATCCAAGCGTTCTATGTCACTCACGACCACTTGATTTCCGATCTTCCGTTATCGCACTAAAGTATAACAAAAATAAACGTTAATAGAAGGAACGTTTATTTCGATCTAAGAAAAGCCTTCATACCACCATCAATATTCGCCATGACTACTTCTAACTAAACAGAACTAAAAGAATTCTTACCCTTTTGTCCACGGTTCAAAAGAAAGGATTGAAAATGATGTCTCTAAGTGATGGAGGATTGGCTATGATAACAAAAAGAAGAGAAAAAATGATTCGGCTATGGCTCACTAACATTCGGCCATGGAGAAAAACAATGGAGAAAAAGGATGAGTGAAAAGAAATAAAATATGAGAGAAGAGATGATAATGAAGATTCGGTTTTCAAAGAGAAGAAAAGAGAAAAAAGAAAAAGATGTATTGGAGAGCAAGGTACATTCGGCAATGGAGGAAGAAAACAAAAAGAGAGAGATGGTCTTTTTGGTACTAACACTTTCGGCACTAAGAAGAGGCACAAGAGAATATTCAAAAGATGAACAAAGAAAATGACCAAATGGTCAAAAGAATTAGGCTTTACCAAATGCACAAATTCGGCCAAGGGAGAAAAGTTGAGAAAGGATTGCAAACTTTGCACATATGCTAAGAATGACCAAAAAGAGACTTCAAATCCTAGCCAAACTAACACCAAAAATTCGGCTCCCCCCTAGACCATATTGCCGCCCATATGCATGGTCAAATGGCCATGATTTTGTTTCCAAAACACTTTCCTTGATACTTGCCCTATGTCTCCATATCTTTCCATATTTTCTTGATTCCCTACCAAAAATTCACTCTTACCTTATTCCTTTAATATACTAACCAAAATAACAAGGTCAACACTTACCATAAATAAGCTTGGCCGACACTTACCAAAGAAGAGCAAAATAAAAGTTGTCAAAATGCCATCCAAGGGATTCGAACCACTCTCCTCATGATATAACCTATGCGCCAACACCACCTTGCCATTTACTCATCTTATGCTACTTTTTAACACTTAATTTAACTTAAGTGTCAATGCCACTTGCTCCACTTCAATAAATTCTCAAACTAAAAAAAATTATTCCATACCCGAATAATTCTATACTCTTCTTCAGGACTATAATAGGCACATAAAGAAATAAGAAAATTTTCCTTCGTAATCTAAACACCAAAACATGCAATAAATCGATACTTGAATTTTAGGGTGTTACAGTTGAACCAAATGGTTATCAATAGAATTAACGTTCGTACCTTTATTACTCGATGTCCTAGCTGAGTCAAGAGCTTGAAGAGTGATTGTTTCATCGTCTACACGAAGTGTGAATTCACCGTCTTCTTCCTCTGTGTGGTCTTTCTTTATTGCATCGGGATATGGCACACGAGGTTGGTACTCTGTAATTGCCGATTTTGGTATATCATGGCACACTTCAACCTTACCTTCACTTACCACAGGTTCTTCCCTTGAGTTTGGTTCGTCTAACCCTTCACTATCGTAAATGGCTTGATTTTGCTCACTCGGGTTAGTTTCAATATTGCTTGGCAAGCTTCCTTGTGGTAGTTCTGAGATCAGCTTATCAAGTTGTATAACTGACTTAGTAAGTTCCCCAACTGACTCAGTAAGTTCCCCAACATGGCTCTCGATCCCTTTTATCGATGCTTGTTGGTCATTAAGTGTTGTCTCATTTTTTTGGAGACGGTTATATCTCAGTAGTTGCCATGAAATTTGTCAAGATCTCTTCAAGGTTCGACTCTCTCTCCTGTTGGTGAGGTGGTTGTTGAAAGTTTGGAGGAAGTTAGGCCTTTGGCTACTTTTATCATCCCACGAGAAATTGGGATGGTACCTCCAACCTGCATTATAAGTGTTATCATAAAAATTATTTTGTGGTCTAGAATAGTTACCCGTATATTGAGCTTGCTCGTTTTCCATGCCATATCCGTAGAGTGGGTACTTAGGATTCGCCACGCCTCCTAAATTTGGATCATAATGTATTTCTGGGTGTACTTGCGAGAGACTATTCAAACCATCAAATTTTTTATTCATCATCTCTAACTTATTAGATAACCTGGTGACCACGTCGAGGTTGAAGACACTGGCTGCTTTAGTAGGAATTGTCCTCATCGCTTGCCACTGATAATTGTTCAGTGCCATCTTCTCTATAGACTAAAATTATCTGCCAAAAGCAAAATAGAGGAAAACTTAGCAAAGTAAAAAATAAATAAAAAAATTGCAAAAAATAAATAAAAAAATGGCTAAAGTAATAAAAATAGAGCTTTCTTAATATTTTAGTTCCCCGACAACGACGCCAAAAAACTTGATCGCTATGAATCAGAGCTTTAAAATTTATAAACAAAATGATCGAACCTGGAAACTAACTCTGACAATGATTGAGGCAAGTGCACCTATCGAACAGTAGTATAGTTTAGGCAAGACCGGATTATCGAACCCAAAGGAACTAAAAGTACTAATACTAACTTTCTTTCTATTATTTAGCCTAAAATAAGTGTAGTTTTTTATTAAACTAAATTAATTAACTACTAAGCTAAAGACTCTAAGACAAAGAAGAATGAATTTGGAAAATAACTTGGTGAAAACTCAGTTGATTTAGGAGATACCCTAGGAAGAATCCACCTAGACGTCACTTGTTATCTAACACTGAACCATACGATTTAGTCACTTAGTTTGATCCGTAAGACTCCCTAATGTATATTAAACCCTCTCTCGAGGCGAATAACGTCTAACCCTAGGTTAATTAGTGGAACTCTCATTCTCTTATAATAACCCCCTAGAATAGAAGTAAATCGATCTATGGATTCCCATATTAGGTTTCACCCTAATCCGGCAAAATCTCGTCACCCTATCTCTAGGCATGCGATCAACTTCTCTTAATTATGTTGGACCTACTCTTAGGCAGGGTCTATTCCTCCTCCACCTAAGCACATTAAATTTGGATTAAGCTCACATAATTAAGAACAAACTAAGTATTTATCATATAATTCTTAAAATAATAACAAGATTCATCATAGGTTTCATCTCTTCTGTATCCAAGGGTTTAGTTCATAACAATAAAGGAAAACATCTCAAGAGGAAAGATAAAACAAAACATAAGAAATCCCTAAAACCCCTGAAGGAATTGAAGAGAAGACCCTCTGTCTTGAGTATAACTCTGGCTTCTTAAGATGGATCAACTGGCTCTCCCTGAGTGAATCCCCACAAATCTGCCTTCTCTGGCCTAGCACGACGCCCCTAGACGATGGCTTTGGGCTCCTCTTTTCAGGTCATACTTAGGGTGTATTTATAGGCTTTTGAAATACGTTTCTTTCTCCCTAAGTTTCCTTTCCCGAATGAAATTGCTCTTCTCCACGGCAGAGGCACGGCCATGGCGCACGCCCGTGTAAATCGTGGCCAGGCCGTGTTCGAATTTCTTTATTGAGACACGGCCGTGTGAGTCGGGGTTAGACTGTGTTCTAGATGATTGACTTGGCATGGCCGTGTGGGTCCAAGTCCAGGCCGTGTCGATTTCCTCATTGGTCTGTTTTGGTCCATTTTGAGCCCGTTTCTCGTTCTTTTTATCCTTGGGTGCTTTCCTGAGTATAAGACATGAAAATAAAGGATTAAGAGCACCTTTTTACATAAATCAAGGGATAATTCATCCAAAAGCATACTAAATGTGGGCCTAAAATGTGTTACTATTTCAGTTTATCAGTTTTATCCTTTAATTTTATTTAAATTCCTAATATTTATCACTTGTAATTAAGACTATTATTAGTGAAGAGTTGTTTTAAACTTAAAATTTTTTTATTGTTAGGAATCTATTATGTGTTGAAAGAGATAAGTGTGTTTAATTAGGATTCAATCTTCTTAAGATTTATTTTATTCTTGGTTTATTTCTATTAGGCACTTCGATGACCTTAGTCATTCCTTATTATTTTTCCTTTGAAGCCTAAGCAAAAGTTTGTATAATTTTTTTAGAAGAATTCGCATGGTCAAAGTAAAAAGGACAAGCTTGAATGAACCAAAAAGAATAAGCGAGTCTAATGACTAGCCTATTAAAAATCGAGGACAACAATTGAACATGAATCTTATTCCTCATCAGATGATAGTGGTTTAAAAGGGTTATAACATGATACAAAAGGAGTAAATCATAGCAATGGCTCTAAAAGTGATTCATCTAGTGAAGTTCTTTTGTTCAAGGTTGAGACAAAAAGAAAATAGCAAAGACTACTTCGTAAGAGCCTTAGGTCAAAGCCATATACATCAAGTAAATAACAAGTTAAAACTATTTAATAAAGAAACAACACCTTCTTTTGTAGATGATGTGGGAACAACTCATTCCACAACTTTTTCTTCTAATGATCCTAATATATGAGCCTCTGAATTTATTAACCTAGATCTTCAATAAATTATGCTATTGTAAGTTTGAACGATGGTAATTCCTCTATTACTCATAATGTAAATAGTTGGGAGAACTTAGCTAGTGATTATGTTACTATTCATGTTTATGTTAGTAACATTGATTTAGATAACCTTATTAATCAAATCACAAGGGAAGTTTTTACTAATGTATCTACTTCTAAAGTTATACTTGACTCTACTCTAGTGATTTTTAAAAGAACGTACAAGCTGAATAATCTAAGAACGAAATAAAGAATGACCTTGTGCCACTTGAGGAGTCCATATAGCCTACTACAAGAGAAAGTGTATTTTACTATCCTTCACATTCTAAGCTAGAAGATGATACCAAGGATATAGAACCGTTGTCAAATGTTTTGGCTAAGGCTACAACTACAAAGAGGAATGTAACATCGCAAACCCAACTAGGATGGTCCGACTCGAACCCAAAATGTTACATTAGCCATAGGAGCGACCCTCCATTTCATCTCCAACCGAATCTTCAGCACACCATCATACCATGGGAACAATGTGAACATGCGAGCTCAAAGATGTTAACTCACAATACTTAGCTTCCTTAGGAAAAGGGGTTTGCATGTTGCAGTAGTAAAACATGTAAAATAAAGGAGAACTCATGTGTACACGTAAATATGCGGAAGATTGTTAACACACAATAACATACTTATAGGGCTCGGTACTCACACAGCTCATGGATTCTAGTCTTTGTGGAATAAGTCTCCTTAAACAGAAACCAACCATGCTAGCCTCAACCAAGAGAACTTGTAGGGACATAACTTGTTCTTACAGAGAAGGCTTATTCACACCACTAGATGAACCAGCCGAACACATACGCTTCCTAGCTACTTCTGGTAGAGAGATCTTTAGGTAGTTGGTGACATCGTTGGGACTATAGGGAAATTCCCTCGTGCTCATATGCTCGAGCCAAGGGAACAGTTCGCCAGGCTCACCACCTATCGCAACAAATTTTACAAGTGTACTAGCTACACTGTGCTCAATGATGGTGCCTAAAACTCCTTCATTCGAAGGCTCCTCCATGGTTGGGGGAAAAGAAGAATGATCAGTAATGGGTGTGTTAGCAGGAATAGCATGCGATGAACTTACATGGACAGCTGCAGGTGAGCTTACATGAGCAACAGAGGGTGTGTAACACCCCTAACCCGTATCCGTAGCCAGATTAGGATTAGAAGCATTGCCGAACAAATCACAGCTTAGAAAAAATATTCATTTCTCTCATGCTTTATAAATTAACCACATCAATACACTATACCTATTCAAATTTCAAACCTTAATACACCGATATTCATCTTGTCGAAACCAGTTTTTATCGAATTTGGAAAAACGGGAATCGACTTTAAAAAAATATGGAGTCGCCACCAATCCTTTTTGTTTAGGTGTGATTGGATCACCTATAAAATAAGTTTTGGTCTACGAATTTTAGGAAGAAAACGGGTTCGGGAGTCGGTTACGTATGAGGAAGGGTTAGCACCCTCGCAACGCCCAAAATTGGTACCAAATTGATTAATTGATGTCCTAATGTTGAAGAGTTTGAAATGATTTTAAAATTCTGTTCTTTTTTCTATAAATAACTTGATTGAATATTGAGATTCCTTTGTTCCGAAGGAATAGAGTATCATGTCCAGCACGATTGGACATGACAATCTGAATCTTCGAATTCAAGATCATCCCCAAAATTCTCCAAGCACATGTGTTGAAATTTTGAAAGGGTATTTGGTTATTCGGACTAACAAAAACCACACCCAGCACGATTGGGCACGATTTCTTCGAATTTCCAAACCCACCAATATTACCTTGTTTCGAAAATATGGACAAAATTTGAAAGGATATTCGTTTATTTGGTCAAATAAGAAATCACACCCAGCACGATTGGGCACGATTTCTTAGAATTTCCAAACGCACAAATATTACCTTATTTTGAAAATATGGAGCAATTATTTACAAATCAAATATAATGCTATTGAATCTCAAGCAACAAATAAATATATAACGAGAATTAAACAAATATAATAACAATAATTATCAAACATTAGATCAATGACGAGGAAAATTAATTAAACACATACAAGTATAATATATGTAATATATTGGGAATAAACACATCTAATTTTAAACATGTTTTAATACAATGAAAATTTTTGAGGATTATCGAAAAATATAAAAATATGCATGGATTAGTAATATATATAAGTTTTTGAAATAAACAAAAATATACAATAAAATAGGAACTTAAAAGGAAATAAAAATATACATATACACATAAATAAATTTAATGAAAATACATATAAAAGATAATATGAAATCCATAATATATAAATAATTTAATATGAAATATATATGTATATAAAAGAATATATATAAAAATTTAATGAAAATAATATAGAGAGATAAATAATACTTATAACTATTTAAAATATATATATAATATTTGATGTTAATTTTAAAAGAATAATTTAAAAAATAAGAAACATCAATAAACAAAAAATTAAGTAAATTCATTAAAGGACTTTATTGAAATCAGCACAAAATCAGAGAGCTAAGACAATAAAGTAAAGAAAACGAAAAAAGGACTGAAATGCAATGCGCGTAAATTAAAAAGGACTAAACTAGAAAATATTTCCATGATTCAAAACGTAGCATTCAAGTCAGACTAAATTGAAAGCGCGCTTAAATTCTCAAGACGAATTAAAAGAATGAAATAAATAAAAATAAGGACTCAACCAGGTGCCAACACAAACAAGGGGGACCGAATGCGCAAATTAACCATTTGCAATGAAAACACGTGGGTTCCCTTCTTGAAGCGGGTCGGGCATGTGGAAGCTATTGAGAAGAGCCCAAACGACATCGTTTCTTTAATGAGGTATAACCCCTAAAATCAGACAAAAATGAAACAAGCCATTTCTCTTTTTCAAAAATGAAATGAAACCCTAGCCCCCATTTTATTTTTCGGCCGAATCTGAATCTCTTCGCCACTGAACCACCACCTTAATCGGTGGTCGGTGGAAAACGATAGCCCTCCCCTCTTTTTAGAAAAGAAACCTCATTTTAAAAGGAGATTCCAATGTTGCCCATGGGCTCGGATTTCCCTTTAGACGCGACTTCAACGAAAGGGGGGTAACTCCGACGACACTACCCGAAGAAGGTATTCTTCTATCCCTTTCCTATTTTTTTTTCACATGCAAAAAGAAAAGACTAATCGATGACTAACAGGAATGAATTCGAAAGTTGAAGGAAATTAAAAAAGACCTTTGAAATTCTCTTTTTTGTATTTCTTGTGTTCGTAAAAATGTAAAGAATGTGTGCATAAAATCGTGAAGACCGCTTTACAATCGTTGGCTTTTTATATAGCCGAAAAGAAATTATACCAAGAAATGAAAATATAATTTTTTATTCTATCTTTGCCGCTTTGCGTTTTCGCTTCGGTTGTTTATCGTTGTTCACACAAAGCGTGCCATCGCATTTGCGAAGGTGGACGTGGCACGCGTGTGGACGTGGAGGCTCGCTGGTAGTACGGATGCCGTATGGAGGTACGCGTGATGGCACGCGTGGGTTGCTGAAGCGACCCAAGGTGCGCGTGTGAGGGACGCGATGGCAGCGTTGGAAAGGGGAACTCTAGGGTTTCTGTTTAGCCACTGGTTTTGGGTTATTTGTCATTGGGCCGTCACTATTGGTTTGGGTTTAGTGGTTTAGGGCCTGTATTGGTTTTTTAATATTGGTTTCTGTTTGGTTAATATTGGGCCAGAATCAGGATTGGGCTTGTAATTTTATTTCTGGGTTTTTATAACTATTTATGGACTTTTAAGGACTTTTGTTTTATTTTATTTTTGCTCTTTTTTGGCTTTTAGTTTTGGTTAATGTTTTGTTTGGCTAATGGGCCCGGGCGAAAATGGGCTCCTACAGCTGCCCCTCTTTGCTCGTTATCGTGTAACGAGAACGAAGCAAAGACTTCCAAAGGGACCATTTTTGCCCGGTCTTTGAATCTTCGACTTCTTGGCGCTTCTTTCCTTCAAGTAGCTTCATTGCGTCTTCCAGTGTATGGGAAATGATGTCTCAACTTGCTCCAGCAGAATTTCAGAGATAAGAGATTTGTAACATCAATCTTCTCTACTGAAACTTCAAGGAAGTATAGTTTGATCCTCAATAATCTCAGGGAGAATGGATTTGTAGTTTCAACCTACTCCACTGGAACTTTGAAGAAATACGGATTGATCCTCACTGTAAACTAAGGGAGGAGGGACTTGTAGCCTCAACCTACTCCACTGGAACTTCGAGGAGATAGAAATTCAGAGAGAAGAGATTCGTAGTTTCAATCTTCTCTGCTGAAACTTCAAAGAAATACGGACTGATCCTCATTGTAAACTCAGGGAGGCGGGATTTGTAATTTCAACCTACTCCGCTGGAACTTCGAGGAAATAGAAATTCAGAGAGAAGAGATTCGTAGTTTCAATCTTCTCAACTGAAACTTCAAAGAAATAAAGTTGGATCCTCGTTGTAAACTCAGGGAGACGGGATTTGTAATTTCAACCTACTCCGCTGGAACTTTGAGGAAATAAGACTTGTATGGCTTCGATCTGCTCCTGCAACTTCAGGATTGCCAGATCTACTATCTTCAATCTGCTCCACTCGGGAAGGCAAGACATTCAGATTCACCGATGTTGTGACAACGTCCCCTAGGGGACCTGTATTGTAAAATCAATTTTATGCTTATGCTTATGCAAAATGGTTGGGATGCAATTATCAGAATGAATCTAATGCTCCTAACTAAATGTACTATGGACGACATTTGCATGAATGCAGGATGTCATGAGAATGGTCTTTTTACAAAGATTAGGATGCAATGATCGGAATGAATCAAATGCCCCTAAATAGATGTGTCTTATGGATGACATTTGTATGAATGCAGAATGTCATGAGAATGATTTCTTACAATGATTAGGATGTAATTATCGGAATGAATCAAATGCTCCTAACTAGATGTGTTTTGCATGAATGCATAATTTATGAGAATGATCCCTGCTTAAGGTTGTCATCGCTCATCGTTTATCAAGGCTCTATCGCTGACGTATTATGCTGCCATCTTGTTCGGCTGGTATTCTTGACAGAAAACTCAAGGAAACAATTATAACTATTCAACAGATTTGCCCCGCTGTAACTTCAGGGTTCATCTCATTATGACTTAGGGTATAGGGTCCGAAATCTCTTCCCAATCGTCCCACTTTGTGATTTCGTAAATCACATTGCTATTCAAAGGTATAAGATCTGTATTATCTTCCATCTATCCCACTATAACTCGGGGTATAGGGCTCGTAGCTTGTTCCATCAATCGATCACTCATCGGGTGACCCAACCAGATGTGTATGCATGATGCTTGTGTGAATGCGAATATCAATTTTTCTCCGGAGAATGATTCCCATTTTACACTTAAGTTAATGATGCCCATTTTCGTCAAGATTGTATTACTGACGCAATATCTTGTCATTTGTTCAACCACCATTTTGGTAAAAAATTCGGAGAGATAGTCTCAGTTTAGACTCTTCCTCCACCAATATTTCCATCCCTCACACTTGGTGTGTTTTAAACAATAGTCCTGTTTCAGTTTCTTGTATTATTCAGAAGCTTCCAGAGTAATATGCGAAACTCTTTTTATGAAAATATTATTAGTCCACTGATCGTTATTTCAATGCAGAATGCCTGAAAAAGATTATAACCATGGACAAGAAGGAAATTAATTAGAAGCATAGCTCAAAAAAAATGAGCTAAGCAAAGATCGCAATAAAAAGGAAATTTATTGTGATACATATTTTGAAAAGAATAATATAATCACAAATAACAAATTTAAAGTGGGTAAAATGTAAACTAGGTGCCCCAGATATCGCAGCCTGAGCTTCTGTGTTCAAACTTCTTGAGGACCATTTTAAGCTCAACATGTGTTTAGGGGATCCAGAGTACTTTGTCGATGCCCCAAGACGTAGCATACTTCTTCATTGTTAATTCAGGCATAGCAAGATTGCTGCATGCCCCACTTTTGATCAAAATTTGAGCCGTCCTTTTCGGGTTTTCAACTCAAATCCCCTTTGGTCTCAAAGCGCCCTTTGTGGGTTTTCGCCTTGGCCTCTCCTTTTTCTTTCTTCTTTTGATTGAATTTTTTTTATGTGCCCTTTGCAGGTTTTCACCTTGTCTTCCCCTTTTTAAGTGAAATACTTCTTGACTGAACTCACCGGATTGGGCATATCCCTACCATCCATTTTGGTCAATGCTTCTAGAACAGAATTTTTCTACTACATAAAGTTTTTTCTAGTTTGGCCTCCATTTTTCTCTGAAACTTTTGCATATGAAGGATCTTCTTCAATGTCAGGTCCCCCTTTTGGGAATTTCCTAAGATGAACCTCTTTGTCGCAAACCTGCATCGTCTGATTGTAACGGATAGCTATTAACTTTTCCTCACAAATTTGATTGATCACATCGGGATTGGATCCATTCTTCCTCATCCAACTTCAATTCTCGACTTCAATGGGCAAAACCAATGAGAAATGTGTTGCCCCAGTGACAGTCCTGGCCAATGTTTGATAAGCATAGAGGGTAAATAGTAACTTCTGTATGCCAATCCTTATAAGTCCCGGTCTTTTTATGAATATTTGTTTTTCTTTTTGGCTGCTTTTGCTTCACTGATATGTGGTACCTGATCTTTGAACAGACCGCAGACTTTTGACCTTGTGCGGTTAAATGTGATCTTTTTGACATTTTTTGTTTCGGTATTCTTTCTTTCTTTCTTTCTTTCTTTTTTTGTTCTAATGACTATCGACTTTGTAATATTGGCATATGAAGCGACTTTCACCCCCTTAGTGAAGAAATTTACACCCACGAAGATGAAATGGTGTCAGCCAGAAGATTCTGATGAGACTGGCCTGATAACATCCATGCCCCACATATAGGAAATCTTATTTCTGCATTGAGCCAGGCTTTGATCTTCATCTCCTTCCTTGGCTCACGACGTAGGATCTGTTTTTCATCCAGTATTAACATATCAGAAGATATGTTGCAATTTATGTCATCTTCAATGTCCTGCGATCCCTTAGACCCTTATTTCATTCAAAAAAGGAGTTAGTAACAACGTCGCTCATGTCATTGATATCTGGGTACCTATTGTAGGTATGAAGGCAAATTCCAAAGAATAAATGATTCTAAGGATGATTATTTATATGGTATGGTCATGAATAAAGAATGAAAGAATATTCTAAAACACAAAAGAATGTACAGTATAAATGTAAATAAAAATATTTGCTTAAAAGGATGCATTTTATTGAAATAAAAATTCTGGACACAAGCCTATTTCACAAAAAGATTCTTGTTGCTTCTAGGCTTAAAGCAACAAGCATGTTTTAAATATTGCTCTAGATTAGCTCTAAAAATATACAAGGATCTCTTTCATAGTTCCATTGTTCAAAACATCTTAAGTACGTAAAGACAGAAGCTTAGAAAAGTCTGCTCCCTGGTTCACCCTTCAAATACGTCATTAATGTTAAAATTCGCCAGTATCAGGTTTTGCACTAGAGCCCTGGACTTGAGGTACTCCTGATCTCATGCCCCCATTCATCATGGTACTCACAATAGTTATCCCTTTAACAGTATGGTTGAGTAATGGATTTTCTGCACCAGGGAGATCATTGAATCTTATAACTCCTATTTTGATGAATCTTTCAACTAGCTTCTTGAAAGCAAGGCAATCTTCTATTGAATGTCCTATAATCCCGGCATGGTACTCACATTGAGCGTTCGAATCATACCATTTAGAGTATGGGGATTGCATTGGTTTTAGGTAATGAGGAGCTACAGCATGCATATCAAATAAGCTCTGGTATAACTCCCTATATGTCGATGGAATAGGTGTAAACTGGAGTTGCTTTGCACTGGATTCTTGTCTTGATGAGCCCTGACAACTAGTGGTTATCGTCTTTGGCTGGCTTACTGTAATCGGCTCTGAATGGCCCTTGTTATACCTACTCGTATTATTCAAACCCTTGTCCTTTCTTTTCGGGGCCATTGAAGCCCACTCTCCTTTTCCTTTGTTTTTGCGTAAGCAGTAGGTTTAAAACTTGAGCCCATCGGGAAATTCAACAGTGCCGAGGTATTAATCTGACATTGGGGTTTGATAATGATAGGTGCCCCTTGCGGAGGCACGTCTGGTTGGGCCGAGACACTTATTGTAGAATAAACGATCTCTTCATCATCATCCACACTGTCGACCACTGGGTCACTCCCTTTTCTAAGCCTTCCAGCTAGTAACTGGGTTAACTGGCGCATCATATTCATTTGATCTCGCATATCCCGTTGAATTTTGGCTAAATGTTTTTGCATCAGTATTTGCCCCTGCTCTAATCTCTCCAACCTTTGTTCCATGTCTTCTAGGTTAACTTAAAATATTTCGCCTAATCAAGGTCTTCTCATGAAATCTAATGCATATGATGTAATGCAATGCAAATGCATGGAATGAATGCAATGCAATGCACTCAAAACAAAAGACAACATGTTAGAGAATTAATCAACATAGAACACCTGATCGGGTGACCACTAGGGCTTGGTGTGGTTCTATCTAGGGTAGGCTTTTAGGGTTCACTATATGTGGTTTAGTTCTAAAGAATGGGTGCCTGAACCAACAGATTCCTCAATTCTCACCCATTATAGGCTCATATGGATTGAGTTCGGTTCAGGGGAATACATTTCCCTATGGCCATGCGGAGATGAAAATCTCACGAAGCACATAGGTACGGATGTATCCCAGAAGCAGTCCGCTAGCCCATGCGGAGGTGAAAACCTCACGAAAGCATAGCTTCTTACTCCCACTTTAAGGTGTGACCCAGCGGTCATGCAATATGATGCAAAGTATTTTATAAGACTCGAACCACAGCAATGAGATGATGCAAGAGAATACAATAATAATAAAAAGGATCGTATTTTTTCAAATTAAATTTTCAATTTTCGACAAAAGGACAGAAAATAATCAATTTTTACAGCTTGACTCTCTTACAAATCCCCAGTGGAGTCACCAAGCTGTCGAAGCCATTTTTTTATCGAATTTGGAAAAACGGGAATCGACTTTAAAAAAATATGGAGTCGCCACCAATCCTTTTTGTTTAGGTGTGATCGGATCACCTATAAAATAAGTTTTGGTCTACGAATTTTAGGAAGAAAACGAGTTCGGGAGTCGATTACGTGCGAGGAAGGGTTAGCACCCTCGCAATGCCCAAAATTGGTACCAAATTGATTAATTGATGTCCTAATGTTGAAGAGTTTGAAATGATTTTAAAATTCTGTTCTTTTTTCTATAAATAACTTGATTGAATATTGAGATTCCTTTGTTCCGAAGGAATAGAGTATCATGTCCAGCACGATTGGACACGACAATCTGAATCTTCGAATTCAAGATCATCCCAAAAATTCTCCAAGCACATGTGTTGAAATTTTGAAAGGGTATTTGGTTATTCGGAGAAACAAAAACCACACCCAGCACGATTGAGCACGATTTCTTCGAATTTCCAAACGCACCAATATTACCTTGTTTCGAAAATATGGACAAAATTTGAAAGGATTTTCGTTTATTTGGTCAAACAAGAAATCACACCCAGCACGATTGGGCACGATTTCATAGAATTTCCAAACGCACAAATATTACCTTATTTTTAAAATATGGAGCAATTATTTACAAATCAAATATAATGCTATTGAATCTCAAGCAACAAATAAATATATAACGAGAATTAAACAAATATAATAACAATAAGTATCAAACATTAGATCAATGATAAGGAAAATTAATTAAACACATACAAGTATAATATATGTAATATATTGGGAATAAACACATCTAATTTTAAACATGTTTTAATACAATGAAATTTTTGAGGATTATCGAAAAATATAAAAAATATGCATGGATTAGTAATATATATAAATTTTTGAAATAAACAAAAATATACAATAAAATAGGAACTTAAAAGGAAATAAAAATATACATATACACATAAATAAATTAAAATAAAATACATATAAAAGATAATATGAAATCCATAATATATAAATAATTTAATATGAAATATATAAGTATATAAAAGAATATATATAAAAAATTAATGAAAATAATATAGAGAGATAAATAATACTTATAACTATTTAAAATATATATAATATTTGATGTTAATTTTAAAAGAATAATTTTAAAAATAAGAAACATCAATAAACAAACAATTAAGTAAATTCATTAAAGGACTGTATTGAAATCAGCACAAAATCAGAGAGCTAAGACAATAAAGTAAAGAAAACGAAAAAAGGACTGAAATACAATGCGCGTAAATTAAAGAGGACTAAACTAGAAAATATTTCCATGATTCAAAACGTAGCATTCAAGTCAGACTAAATTGAAAGCGCGCTTAAATTCTCGAGACGAATTAAAAGAACGAAATAAATAAAAATAAGGACTCAACCAGGTGCCAACACAAACAAGGGGGACCGGATGCGCAAATTAACCATTTGCAATGAAAACACGCGGGTTCCCTTCCTGAAGCGGGTCGGGCATGTGGATCAACCACCAAACGGTGCCGTTTTAAGCTATTGAGAAGAGCCCAAACGACGTCGTTTCTTTAAAGAGATATAACCCCTAAAACCAGACAAAAACGAAACAAGCCATTTCCCTTTTTCAAAAATGAAATGAAACCCTAGCCCCCCTTTTATTTTTCGACCGAATCCAAATATCTTCGCCACCGAACCACCACCTTAATCGGTGGTCGGTGGAAAATGATAGCCCTCACCTCTTTTTAGAAAAGAAAGCTCATTTTAAAAGGAGATTCCAATGTTCCCCAAATCTATAGAAGAGGGCTCGAATTTCCCTTTAGACGGGACTTCGACGAAAGGGGTGTAACTCCGACGACACTACCCGAAGCAGGTATTCTTCTATCCCTTTCCTATTTTTTTTTCACATCCAAAAAGAAAAGACTAATCGATGACTAACAGGAATGAATTCGAAAGTTGAAGGAAATTAAAAAAGACCTTTGAAATTCTCTTTTTTGATTTGTATTTATTGTGTTCGTAAAAATGTGAAGAATGTGTGCATAAAATCGTGAAGACCGCTTTACAATCGTTGGCTTTTTATATAGCCGAAAAGAAATTATACCAAGAAAATGAATATACAATTTTTTATTCTATCTTAGCTATCATTTCTGCTTGCTGGTTGTTTGTCGTTGTTAGCAGGTGCGGCCATCGTACGAAGGCAGACGTGGCGCGCGTGTGGGCATGGAGGCTCGCTGGTAGTACGGATGCCGTATGGAGGTGCGCGTGATGGCGCGGGTGGGTTGCTGAAGCGACGCAAGGTGCGCGTGTGAGGGACGCGGTGGCGGCGCTGGAAAGGGGAACCCTAGGGTTTCTGTTTAGCCACTGGTTTTGGGCTATTCGTCATTGGGCCGTCACTATTGGTTTGGGTTTAGTGGTTTAGGGCCTGTATTGGTTTTTTAATATTGGTTTCTGTTTGGTTAATATTGGGCCAGAATCAGGATTGGGCTTGTAATTTTATTTCTGGGTTTTTGTAACTGTTTATGGACTTTTAAGGACTTTTGTTTTATTTTATTTTTCCTATTTTTTGGATTTTAGTTTTGGTTAATGTTTTGTTTGGCTAATGGGCCCGGGCGAAAATGGGCTCTTACACATCTCATTGATATATTAAAATTTAATCCAATCATATATCATTGCATAACATATATCGAGTATATAAATAAAAAAAAAATTTCATAAGCTAATTACCGCGCATATTACTAATACATGAGTATTTTAAACTTAATAATCCACATTACATTGCTATTTGTTCTTTAGCATATTTGGCAAATACATTTTCTACATTTAAGATGGGCCGAATGTAAACATGCATAGTATAACCTGATTTTTTTATCACACGAAAATATCAAAGCAAATCCATACACATAAGATATAACATTACTTAACTAATATATAATACATACCATGACTTAAACAAGCATCCATCATTTACTTCATTGCTTAAGCCGAATGATACACTATGCTTACCATTTACCATTTCCGATTCATATATATATATTTAACCAAACATCATAATATATATATACTATGTATTAGACTTATTATCATGAACTAATTTATAAGTGATTTATATCATAACCAATCAAGACATTTAACCAAAATACCCAACATACATGCTATGAAACATGATTACCAAACAATGTTATATCATAATCAAATATACCCAAATTTAAGCATCATGATCAAACTTAATCGAACTCAAGCATAGAAATCAAGCCATTTAACCAATCACCAAGCATAAACACATTAGAATTTATACTCTAATTTAAGACAATAATATAACCGAATCTATATAAAAACCATAATACACGATTTAGCCATTTTCGCATGGCATTTATACATATATATACACCATTCAAAATCAATTCAAAAGTGACATAGCCTATACATGCATAGTTTCAAAAGAAGTACTACTTATAAAATACCAAATTTAGTTGATAGTGTGATAGACTTTGACGATGATCCCCGAGCTCGTAACTAGACTTCAGAATCTATAAAACCATACAAATAAACACACACATTAAGCTATTATAGCTTAGTAAGTTATAAGCAATTTCACAACAACAATTCATTATAACACTATACTAGCAAAGTCAAAATAATATAATCACAACCAAGGTTTATAACCATGATTTTAGTTTATATCACCTTTCGAAAACTTTCTCATTTCACAGCCCAAAGGCCGAACTTCCTTGCCTTCGATAATAGATTTTTCATGCATATATATATATTACTTACCGAACTTATACTTGCACTTCAACCCCATATAAATCACATATTCAAGATTTAAAACTAATCAAATGAACTCTTTATACAAACTTCCACATGACCGAATACAATATATAAAATTCATGTAGAAATCAATGAGATTTTGTAAGCAATACTCCATGTCAATCTATATCAATTGAACTATAAAATTTATTGAAACATTCCATCCAAACAAATTTTTCACTCTTACTTGATCTCAATTAATATCATCTCCTAATATCAACTTACTAAAATTCAATCCAAGATTTAAAAATTAATCGCACACTTAGTTCTCCTTGTCCGATTTCGCACATTTAGTGCTCGGAATGTAACCCCCCAAACCCAGCCTAAACGTTACGACCAGATTTGGTAGGTTACAGGGTGAAGTAAAAATGAAGTTTTGTTAAATTTAAGAAAAATCGTAGATTTGAAAACTCTTCAATTAAGGCGATGTCTTGAAAACAGTGGCTTGGTAGTGTAGGAAAAATTTCAGCATTTGGTTAATCAGACATTCGTTACGCTTGGTGATACTTGAAAGAAAACCCATGTTTTGAGTTACTCGCATTTTGAAAACCCCTTTTTTTTGTATTTTCGTGATTAAGTTTGCATAGTGTTTTTTTTAAGTAGATAATAAGTAAATAAAATAAAAATCCAAAGATTAATTCAAAAAAACCTTATTACATCAAAAATCCCCAATTAAAGTTTAAATTAAAGCAGTAAAAAGTTTACGAGAAGAAAAGAATTTATGGCCTCCACGAGTCCACCTCGGCTCCCATACCCACGATCTACTGATTACCTGAAAGGTTAAGCAAAGGGGTGAGTCACCAAGACTCAGTGTGTAATTCCCCTATAACACATAAACGGCTCGAGGCCCACAATCGCATATTGGGCCTTAGCCGACTCAAGAGGACATAAGGATAAATGAATGCATCATGTCCCAACCCAAGCCTAGTTTTCCATCCTCTACACGCCAACCCGTACCAACCAATCACACCGTGGGGATTTCTACAATCAACCCTCCATCTGCTACACGCCACTTCGACAGTCATGCTGTCAGTCATAATGTCGATCACAATGTGACCTAATAATATAACGTGGCCTAGCCACTGATCACTATGTGACCTTATAATATAACGTGGCTTTTGCCACCGATCACTATGTGACCTCATAATCGAGAACTTCCCTATAAACATCATATCCATCTCCCATGCAAGACATACATAACATAACAAATGCAACATGCTATTAACAAGGTATTAGATTACCACATACATCCCTACACGTAAAAACGATACTATAATCACGTACCTGGCATTCCTTGCCTTACCCATACGGGTATCACGACTGTCATCACAGCCTTTTTCCAGCTTTTCAGCCCAAAAAATTAATATTTCAATTAACTAAAGTGTGTGAGGGTTTACACACCTGGTAACACGCAAAATAATACTCTCTACGTCAACACTATCGGTAGCGTAAAACAATCGCTATCCGCCCACGATCGCTGCTCAAGGTGGTCCACAACCGTGGCCAATCTCGGATCGCCGACACCGCACGCTTCTTAAACTTAGGGCTGGGTTTACGGGTCCAACCCTCCTTTGCCTCGATCGGTATTGGATTCCATTAAAAGATCTTGTCGATGGTACTATAAGGAAATATGGTTGTTTAATAACAAAGACAGGTTAGGGTAGCGATTAAAGAAAAGTGAATCTAAATAAAAACCTAAAGAGACAACCCCTTACCTTGAAATCCCAAAAAGAGAGATAGGGTTCAGAGATTAACGACTTCCGGGCTTGAGATTTAGATGATTCGATTAGCTTAGATTCCCGGAATAGGCGCCCTCAAAGAGAGCCAGAAAATAAGAAGAAAACATAAGTTCAAATGATGGCCTCACCAAGCCAATTAGCCATTCGGCTTTGGCTCCTAAAAACCAAATGAGATATAAAGAAATAAAGAAATCGCCTCTTACCTTAACACAGAAGATTCGATTAACGCCTAAGAGGATTCGGCACTAGCACAACAGTAGAGAAGATTCGGTAATGACTATGGTAAAAGAGAACAAGATGAAAGAATCGAAAATGAAAATAAAAGAACTTCAAAAGGAGGCTTAGAAGTTTTGGCTTTTAGAGAGATTGAGAAAAGAGCGCAGGAAAGAACGACTAGAAGATTCGGCCTATCGAAGAGATTTAGAAAAGAATAATGGGGCAAGGGGTGTTCGGCTTTAGCAGGGAAATGGAGAAGGGTTTCGGCTAAAACAAAGAAAAGGTTCAAGAAGGAGGCAACAGGTTTCGGCTAAATGAAGAAGAAGTGGAGAACGAACAAGAAAAGAAGTAAAAGAGAAAGAGTTGAAGCTAACCAAAATTCGGCACCTAAAACCCCCAAAGCCGAAAATTGCACAAAAAAGAACCTAAAGGTCCTATGGCCTAAGTGAATTTCGGCACACCCCAACACAAGCCAAAAAAACCGATTCCCCCCTATACCAAGTGTTTGAAATTCGGCCAACACCTTGATCATATGTCCATCCCTTTCTTTTCTCCTTAATTCACTCCTGAACACCCATTTGAAATAAATTTGAATGCTTCAAACTCCACTTTTTCCTCTCAGCCACTCATTCAAATTATTTGACTCAGTCCACTCTCCCATCCGGAAGTGTCCCAGCCGAACTCGCCGCGCTCCCTTGACGCCAAAAATAACTCCCAAAATGAGCTTCATGTGACTTGAACCTGCTCCTTCTCTGCTCCCTTGTGGCGTCACCTTCCAACCCCTTATGTGGCGTCACCTTTCCACTTTACCAACACCTTGCTTTGTGTCAACCAAATACAAACAATATCCCTTAAGTCCTATCCTAGCCAGCTCTTCCACTAAGGTGCCCAAAAAGAGAATTTTGGCCAAGGCTTCGGCTTACCCCCGAGCCTTTCCTAGACCCCCATACACCCTAAACTAACACATTAAACATAGCATACACACAAAACACATCAAATGCCTAGCCCCTAATTCAAGATGTTACACGGAAATTAAATTCGCACACTTAGTGCATAACGACCGATTTCGCACACTTAGTGCTCGAAAGTTAAATTTGCACATTAGTGCATCTCCTATACTTGTTCCTTATTCATACATATACATATAAACTTAACTCCAACCATATATATTCATTTTCTAATCAACTAATCCATTTCGTAAACCATTACCACATTCGGCAATATCCCTTCTATATATACTTCCATTTAAATTCATTTACATCATTATAAATAAATTCAATGCAACTCAATTGCTTAAAAAACTTACCTCGAGTATCGACGGACTTCGTTTTCCGACTATTCAATTAACTTCTCCTTTCCCCGATCCAACCCCCATCCTTTTTGTTCTTGATCTAATAAATTTCAAATTTAGCTCATTCAAACATATTTTCATTCAATTTAATCCAAAAACACATAAATGGACAAATTACTATTTTACCCCTGACATTTACAATTTTTACAATTTAGTCCCTATTGCACAAAACACAAAATACTCAAAATTTGACCACACTTCTTTAGGGCCGAATCTTCATCATCTTATTACAAGCTCATACAATTAATTTGTTTCACATTTTAGTCCCTAAAAAAATTATTTTTGCAATTTAATCCAAACTACTCAATTTCATCAAAAATTCAAAGACAAAACTTGTTAATCTAACACATATAATCAATATTTCATCATCAACTCACAAAAACAACTAGCTTTCTTCAATGGCAATTCACAAAATACACAACCAATTCAAAAATTCAAGCATGGGCTAGCTAAATCACATAGGAACAATCTCAAAAACGTAAAAATTATCAAAAATCGAACAAAATCATTTACCCAATTAAGCCTCCAAAGTGCCGAACCTCATGAAGCTTTTATTCTTTTATTTTTCTCTTAGTTTCGGTCAATAGAGAAAGGTGAACACTTTCTGTTTCATTTCTTTTCTTTTATTCAATTATACATATTAACATATATTAAATTAATACATTATAACATAAAATATAATAAAAATTTCCAATCACTATTACATGCAAATCATGACTGGTCACTATGATGAATTTTGGTCAATTTACACTATTTATACCTCAATTTAAGAAACCATCATCAATTTGACACTTGGGCATTTAACCCCCAAATTTTCTTTTTATGCGATTAAGCCCTTTCTTTAAAATTAAGCACCAAAACAATCAAATTTTAATACGAAATTTTCACACACATCAATTCAAAAATAATGAGCATAGAAAATAATATTAAAGTATTTTTCTGACTCGGATTCATGGTCCCAAAACCACTATTCTGGCTAGAGTCAAAATCGGGCTGTTACAACTCTCCCCCCTTAAGGGATTTTCGTCCCCGAAAATCTTACCAGTGAATAGGTTAGGATAACGTTCTTTCATTGAATCCTCAAGCTCCCAAGTTGCTTCCTTGACCACGTGCTTATGCCATAGCACTTTCACTAACGAGATTTTCTTATTACGCAACTCTTTCACTTCGCAAGCCAAAATACAAATCGGTTCTTCCTCATAGGTCAAATCAGAATGAATCTCAATCTCTGACGGATTAATCACATGAGAAGGATCGGATCTATAACATCGAAGCATCGAAACATGGAAAACATTGTGGATCTTTTCTAACTCAGGTGGCAACATCAATCTGTACGCAACCGGCCGATACGCTCAATAATCTCATACGACCCAATAAATCTCGGACTCAGATTTCCTTTGCGACCAAATCTAAGTATTTTCTTCCACGGCGAGACTTTCAAAAATAATCGGTCACCAATCTGAAATTATATATCTTTACGTTTCAAATCCGCATAGGATTTCTGATGGTCTGACGCTGCTTTCAAACTTTCGCGGATTACTTTTACTTTCTGTTCAGTCTCTTTGATTAGATCAACCCCGTGTTTCTTGCTTTCACTTAGCTCGGTCCAATACAAAGGTGTACGACATTTACGACCATATAAAGCTTCGTAAGGTGCAATTTTGATACTCGATTGAAAACTATTATTGTACGCAAATTCAATCAACGAAAAATATCGTTCCCACGTACTCTCGAACTCGAAAACATAACATCTCAACATATCCTCAAGTATTTGAATAATTATCTCGGATTGACCATCCGTTTGAGGGTGGAAAGCAGTGCTAAAATACAATTTAGTACCTAATGCATCTTACAGTTTCTTCCAAAACCGCGATGTAAACCTCGGATCTCTATCTGAAACAATAGAAATAGGTACTCCGTGTAGTCGTACAATTTGAGAAATGTACAACTCAGCTAGCTTATCGTTTAATAATCTGCATGGATCGAATAAAGTGAGCCGACTTCGTCAATCTATCAACAATAACCCAGATTGCATCTTTCTTGCTCGGTGTCAACGGTAACCCAGATACGAAATCCATCGTGACTCGATTCCATTTCCACTCGAGTATCATAATCGGCTGAAGTAATCCTGATGGCACCTGATGCTCGGGCTTTTCTTGTCGACATATCAAACATTTCGACACAAAAATCAAATATCTCGTTTTCATCTTTGTGCCACCAAAGAATCTTTGTTTCAAATCATTATACATCTTCGTGCTACCCGGGTGAACAGACAATCTACTATTATGGGCTTCATTACAAATCATTCGAATCAACTCAGGATCCTTTGGTACACATATTCGGTTTCTAAACCGCAAACATCCCTCAGCATCAACCTGAAATTCTGAGTCAGCATTCGAACCACAATGCTTCCTTTTTGCCATCAAATTATCATCAACCCTTTGAGCTTCGCAGAGCTGTTGAACAAATAACGGTCTCGCTTTTAATTCTGCTATAATCATACCATCGTCAGTTATAGCCATATCTACATTCATCGCACGTAAAGCAAACAATGATTTTCGGCTTAAAGCATCAGCAACTACATTAGCCTTTCCCGGGTGATAATCAATCACAAGCTCGTAATCTTTTAATAATTCCAACCACCGTCGTTGTCTCAGATTCAAATCCTTCTGAGTCATTAAGTACTTTAGGCTTTTATGATCGGAATAGACATGGCATTTTTCACCGAATAGATAGTGGCGCCATATCTTTAGAGCAACAACTATAGCGGCCAATTCAAGATCATGTGTCGGATAGTTCTTTTCGTGCGGCTTTAACTGTCTCGAGGCGTAGGCTACAACCTTACCCTCCTGCATCAAAACACAACCAAAACCATTTAAGGATACATCACTGAAAGTAACGAACTCTTTACCCGACTCTGGCTGAACAAGCACTGGGCTTCAGTCAACAAAGTTTTCAATTGATCGAAACTCTTCTGGCACCTCTCCGTCCACTCGAATCTAACATATTTTTGAAGTAGCTTTGTCATCGGAGTTGCAATCATTGAGAAACCTTTCACGAAGCGTCTATATTAACCGGCTAGTCCCAGAAAACTCTGAATTTCAAAAACATTACGTGGGGGTTTCCAATCAAGTATAGCCAAAATCTTACTCGGATCAACCCGAATTCCTGATGCTGAAATAACATGCCCCAAGAAGCTAACTTCGTGTAACCAGAACTCACATTTACTGAATTTCGCATACAACTGCTTATCACGCAAAATCTGTAACACAAGTCTCAAGTGTTCGCATGCTCGGGCCACGCGCGCGAATAGATCGAATGTCATCTATAAACACAACTACAAACTGATCCAAATACTGTCTGAATACCCGATTCATCAAATCCATGAAAATAGTAGGGGCGTTAGTGAGTCCGAACGGCATCATTAAAAACTCGTAATGGCCGTATCTTGGGGCAGGAGATTCAATTAACCGAGATTTAGAAGCTAAAATTTCATCCCGACCGTCAATAGGCTTAGCCAGGGTATTTATAACACGACCCAAATAAGCCTCACTCACTGGTATCTGAGCAATTTTTCCTGTTGCTTTTATAGAACTTCCCTCTTGTATCATCAAACCATCACCCATTAATACAAAACCAACATTATTTTATTCCAAATTTAGGGCAATGCCTATAGTACCCTCTTCCAATTCTACTAATTCACCTGCCATTACTTCATCAAGACCACGAATACGAGCAATGCCGTCGCCCACTTGAAGGACGGTACCGGTATTTACAATCTTTACTTCTCTATTATTAGAATAATAACTTAGTAGAGTTAAATTATACAATTTCTAATTCAATTATTATACATATACAGTTGGGTTTTTATTACCAATAAAAATAACATCCCTATGTTTCAATATGAATACTACCATTTCATAGGAGTTTTATGAAAAAAAAGTCAAAAGCCCCTTATCAGATTTGAACCGATGACTTACGCCTTACCATGGCGTTACTCTACCACTGAGTTAAAAGGGCGGTTCGATTCAATTACTGAATGAATTAGTAGACGGATAAGATCTATTTATATATATATAAGTATATGCAGTATACTCATAGTGGCTAGTAGCTCTCAGGAATGATAATTCTAATTTACTTAACGTGTAGAGGGTAAAATGGTTTTATTGATATTGGGTTTGATAAATATCAATGTAATGAATTGTTTCAAGGCCAATCATAATTGGCTTATCAGAACAGACCGAAATTCATTTATTTGATTAATACATGTACCTTAGCAATTCGACATAGATCCAATCTATTTTATCGAAACATGTGATGAAGGGATTTGCTTTGTCCACTGAACCCAATTTTTAGAAAAAACACACACACACATAATTTTCGATAACTTCTTGCTGCCTCTTCAAAAAATTTACTCCAAGGAGTAACCCTAGAATTCCGTCTGTTTTCTGGGTTTGGAAATGTTCAGATTTTCAAGAACGAGAATCTTATGACATGTTGGGAATCTCTTATGAAAATCATCCACGACTAAAATGTATCTTAATGCCCGAAAGTTAGATAGGGTGGCCTTTACGTAAGGATTACATTGCCCCCAATTTTTATGAAATACAAGACGCTCATTGAATGATAAGAAACTAATTACAACTTCGAATATTCAAGGAATATTTGTACATTCTCTTCTAGCTCAAACAGAGGAATTGAGGTTTCATTCGTATTCTTATGGATAGGCTAATAAATAAAAAGAAATAAAAGACAATACATCATTGAGATTCTCAATTTTTGAAGAGACTTTTTTATTTATTTTATTTCAGACGAGCCGAGACAATAGGAAGAACAACAAGGGTTCTGTACCGTGAACTTTGTATCACGCACATCACTTAGATGAACTCTAGAGAGTCGCATAGAAGGGAATGAAGAAATGGAATATGAAAGAGAATACAAAGAAATAAATGAAAGGATCGACTTCTATTTCTCATCAGAGTGTAGATGAGTCTTGGTTATTTCTATCCTTGAACTCCTCTAAACCCGACTTTTTGTTGGGCCTTCAACCAACTATTTTAATCTTTTAATTAAATATGTATGAAGTATTAACATTCTTTTTGAATGTGAGAAGCCGCAGTGTGAACAAATAAAAAAGAAGAGGAAAGATAAGCAACTTTTGTCTTTTACTGCATTATAATAGACACATTAATATAGACTCTTTGCTCATTTTTAAAAAATACAAAATAAAATAAATAAAGAGAGGGTTTACTCTCAGATACCTAGCTAGATAAGTATGTATTATGTCGATCCATATCAATTAATTTGTAGAGTAGATACTCATACAAATTAATCATATGCCAGGAACCAGATTTGAACTGGTGACACGAGGATTTTCAGTCCTCAGCTCTACCAACTGAGCTATCCCGACCATTACCGACGCATTATCCTCATAATACTAGATGACATAGATCCAATCTATTTTATCGAAACATGTGATGAAGGGATTTGCTTTGTCCACCGAACCCAATTTTTAGAAAAAACACACACACACACACATAATTTTCGATAATTTCTTGCAGCCTCTTCAAAAAAATTCCCGATTTACTTTTTGTTAATTTACCGGCTTAGTATGAGATAGAAACATGCCTGTCTCGTCGTAATAATGAGTGAATCAATGAATTAAAGTGAAAAAAATGAAGGTTAACTCCCTTTTTTATGTTTATGTTAAACCAATCACTGATCTTATACTTTGTATTATTAATATAATCTAGTTTCTTTTTATAATATCTATTTATTTCTAAGTTTCTTTTTATAATATCTATTTATTTCTAATAAATATTTATATAATAGATTGAATTTATCTAATTTATTTCTATATCGAATAGAGTGGCGATTAAAATGAATGATTTACTGAGTATAAATCGTGAATCAAAAATGGAAAATCATAAAAGATGGAAAAAGCTTTCGGCTATAGTCATTCCATTATATTGACAATTTCAAAAAATTGCTCATACTATGAGCATAGTATGGTCGCGGTCAGGCAAGTATGCCCCCATCGTTCGGAAAGTAGTCTTAGGCACATCAGAATCTCTAACTGGCAACTGATAATAACCCGATCTTAAATCAATCTTCAAAAATACTGAGGCCCCCTTTAACTGATCGAATAGATCATCAATGCGCGGCAACGGGTATTTATTCTTTATAGTCACTTGATTAAGATGTCGATAGTCGATGGACATTCTCAAAGTTCCGTCTTTCTTCTTCACAAATAACACTGGCGCACCCCAGGGGGAAAAACTCGATCGAGCAAAACCTCTATCTGTTAATTCTTGCAACTGGGCTTTCAACTCTTTTAATTCCGTTGGTGCCATTCTATACGGAGCTATCGAGATCGGTGTCGTCCCTGGTACTAACTCAATACCAAACTCTACTTCCCGAACAGGTGGCAATCCCGGCAATTCTTCGGAAACACATCCGGATAGTCACATACAACAGGTACAGATTCAATCTTCTTTTCGGTCACTTTATTATCAATCACATAAGCAAAATAAACTTCGCAACCCTTTCTCATATACTTTCGAGCCAACATCGAAGATATCACTTCTGGTAGGCCATTTAAATTCGCAGATTCAATCCGAATTATTTCATTATTCTGGCACCGCAGATCAATAGTCTTTCGTCTGCAATTCACTACGGCATCGTGCGCAGTTAACCAATCCATATCGAGGATGATATCGAACTTATCAAATGGTAGTAACATCAAATCAGCCAGAAAACATGAGTCTCGAATCATCAAAGGGCAATTCTTGCACATCTTATCAACTAACACACACCGACCCAGGGGGTTCGAAACCCGAATCACAAATTCAGTAGACTCAACAGGTAAAGTCTTATTGAATACTAATGTTTCACACATATAGGAATGAGTTGAACCGGGGTCAATCAGAGCAATTACACTAGTATTAAAGAGAGTAAATATACCGGTGATGACATCTGGAGATGAAGCCTCCTCTCGAGCACGAATGGCATAGGCTATGGCAGGCACACGAGCCTCTGATCGAATAGCTGTATCCGAAATCCCTCTCTGAGTGCCGCTCCTACCTCCCGCATTTCGGGGTGGTCTACCTCTAGCTACGGTACCGCTCGGTCTTGCACTCTGAGTATTATCCTTCTCAGCTAACTCCGGGCAATCTCGAATGAAGTGATCCTGCGAACCACACTTGTAGGAAGCTCGGTTGTTAGACTTGCCCCAACATTCACCAAAATGTCACCTACCACACTGTTGACACTCGATTTTATTCGGTCGAGTATTGTCAACACTAGCAATCGAGGTAGCTCGTGAACTCACTGGTGGTCGCTCTCATATGGAAATCCCAGCATTAGTCTTAGATCAGTTACTGTCATTTCGGAACTTCTTTGATGCCATCTAAGAAGTTTTACATGCTGATCTCTTGAAAAAATCTCTAGCTTCGAATTCAGCTTTTCTTTTCTCTTTTCCGAGCTCTTCAACCTTGCAAGCTCGCTCGACAAGTACTACGAACTCTTTTATTTCAAGTATACCGACAAGCAATTTTATGTCTTCGTTCAGTCCCTCCTCAAATCTTTTACACATGGCATCCTCGGTTTCAACACATTCTCAGGCAAAACGGCTGAGTCTCACAAACTCACGCTCATAATCAGATACGGTCATACGACCCTATTTTAACTCAAAAAATTCTTTGCGTTTCTGATCAATAAATCGCTGACTGATATACTTTTTGTCAAACTCCGTCTGAAAGAAATCCCAAGTGACCCGTTATTTCGAGACAACTGAAACCAAAGTTTTCCACCAATAGTAGGCAGAATCCCGTAATAAAGATATAGCACATTTCAAGCACTCTTCGGGTGTACAAGATAGTTCATCAAAGACACGAATAGTATTGACGAGCCAAAATTTAGCCCGCCAAAGATCATCATGTGAGTCGTGGCTCTAAACTCTTCAAACTCCGCATTTTTTGATTTTATCAACAAAGTAGGTTTATTTAATCTCTCAGGATTAATGATCGAAGGTACCACATGTACTACAGGTGGATTATTAGGGTTCGGGGGTTGTTTAATGATAAACCGTAAAAGTAACATATTTTAACCCCACATTTAGCATGCTTTTGGATGAATTATCCCTTATTTTATGTAATTTGGTGCTCTTAATCCTTTATTTTCATGTTTTATATTCAGAAAGCACCGAGGATGAAAAGAACAAGAAACAAAGCTTAAAACGGGCCAAATGGGCCACATCATTTAAATTGACACGGCCGACCCAAGACCACACGGCCGTGCCTCCTTAATAATCTCGAACACGGCCTGAGCCCAAGACCACACGGTCGTGCCTCATTAGTCAACTCAACACGGCCTGGCCACGATTCACACGGGCGTGTGCCATGGTCGTGCCTCTACCGCGGCCAAGAGGAGTTTTACTCGGATTTGGATACTTGGAGGAAAAGAAACACATTCCAAAGTCTAATTAAACACCCAAATAAGAACCTCACTCAGATTTGGATACTTGGAGGTCAAGTAAGGCATCTTCAAGCCTATATAAACATCCTAGGGCGCAACTTAAGCGAAAGTTCGGCAGAAGCCGGAGCCCAGTACCTTTGACAGGGCGGTGAGCTAGGCCAAGGAGTCGAGCCGAAAAGGTCAGATTTGTGGGAAACACTCGAAGATAGCCAGTTGATCCATCTTAACAAGCCAGAATTCTACTCAAGACGACGGATCTCTCCTTCAATTCCTTCAGGGGGTTTTAGGGATTTCTTATGTTTTGTTTTATCTTTTCTTCTGAGATGTTTTCTTTTATTATTATGAGCTAAACCCTTCAGATACCTGAAGGGGATGAAACTTAGATGAATCTTGTTATCGTTTGCTGAACTATATGATAAATACTTGATTTGTTCTTAATTATGTGTTCTTAATTCTTGTGTTAATATTTCTGGGATATTGATTCAAGTTTGATGTGCTGAGGTGGAGGAACAAAAGTCCTTGCTTAAGAGTAGATCTAGCATAATTAAGCGGAGTTGATCGCGTGCCTAGAGATACGGTGATGAGATTTTGCCGGATTAGGGTGAAACCTAATATGGGAGTCCATAGATCGAGTTAATGCAATTCTATGGGTTTTAATTAGAAAGAGATTTCAATTAATCAACCTAGGGTTAGACGTTATTCGCTTCGAGAGAGGGTTTAATATACATTAGGGAGTCTTACGGATCAAGTCAAATGAATAAATTGTCC
The DNA here is from genome assembly GCA_025698515.1 of Gossypium sturtianum. Classification (NCBI taxonomy): domain Eukaryota; kingdom Viridiplantae; phylum Streptophyta; class Magnoliopsida; order Malvales; family Malvaceae; genus Gossypium; species Gossypium sturtianum. The sequence continues at coordinate 63,889,664 of CM046946.1, read as the reverse complement.
GGTTCAGAGTTAGATAACAAGTGAAGTCTAGGTGGATTCTTCCTAAGGGTATCGCCTTAATCAATTGAGTTTTTCCAACAAAGATTTCCCCAATTCATTCTTTTTGTCTTTATGTCTTTAGCTTAGTAGTTAGTTAAATTTAGATTAAATAACAACTTCACTTATTTTAGGCTAGATAATAAAAAGAAAGTTAGTATTAGTACTTTTAGTTCCTTTGGGTTTGACAATCCGGTCTTGCCTAAGCTATACTACTGTTCGATAGGTGCACTTGCCTCAAATCGTTGTCATATTTAGTTTCCAGGTTCGATCATTCTTTTTATAAATTTAAAACTTTGACATCGCGAAAACAACGATCAAGTTTTTGGCGCCGTTGCCGGGGAACTAAAATATTAAGAAAGCTCAATTTTTTATTACTTTAGCCATTATTATTATTATTATTTATTTTTTTATTTTTTTACTTTGCTAAATTTTCTTTTATTTGATTTTGGCAGATAGAGGAGATGGCACTGAATAACTATCAGTGGCAAGTTATGAGGACAAAGCCAACAAAAGCAAAATTGATATCTACAACCTCGACCCAATAACCATGCTATCAAACCAGCTTAGAGATGTTAAATAAAAAGTTTGATGATTTGTGTTCTTCGCAGATACATCCAAACTATGCAAAGATTTAAACAAGCAGAGGCGTAGTGAATCTTGAGTACCCACCCTACGGATATGGCATAGAGAACTAACAAGTCCACTATATGGGTAACTATTCTAGACCTCAAAATAATTTTTATAGTGACACTTATAATGCAGGTTGGAGGCACCATCCTAATTTCTCGTGGGATGATCAAAGTAGCCAAGGACTGGAACTTCCTCCAAATTTTCAACAACCACCTTACCAACAGGAAGAGGAGTCGAACCTTGAGGAGATGCTGAGAAAATTCATGGCAGCCACAGATACCCGTCTCCAAAAAACTGAGACAACGCTTAATAATCAACAAGCATCGATCAAAGGGATCGAGAACCAAGTTGGGGGAAAAGAAGAATGATCAGTAACGGGTGTGTTAGCAGGAATAGCATGCGATGAACTTATATGGACAGCTGCAGGTGAGCTTACATGAGCAACAGAGGGTGTGTAACACCCCTAACCCGTATCCGTCACCGGATTAGGATTAGAAGCATTACCGAACAAATCACAGCTTAGAACAGATATTCATTTCTCTCATGCTTTATAAATTAACCACATCAATACACTATACCTATTCAAATTTTGAACCTTAATACACCTATATTCATCTCATTGATATAGTAAAATTTAATCCAATCATATATCATTGCATAACATATATCGAGTATATAAAAAAACAAATTTTTCATAAGCTAATTACCACGCATATTACTAATACATGAGTATTTTAAACTTAATAATCCACATTACATTGCTATTTGTTCTTTAGCATATTTGGCAAATACATTTACTAAATTTAAGATGGGCCGAATGTAAACATGCATAGTATAACCTGATTTTTTTTATCACACGAAAAGATCAAAGAAAATCCATACACATAAGATATAACATTACTTAACTAATATATAATACATACCATGACTTAAACAAGCATCCATCATTTACTTCATTGCTTAAGCCGAATGATACACTATGCTTACCATTTACCATTTCCGATTCATATATATATATTTTTAACCAAACATCATAATATATATACTATGTATTAGAATTATTATCATGAACTAATTTATAAGTGATTTATATCATAACCAATCAAGACATTTAACCAAAATACCCAACATACATGCTATGAAACATGATTACCAAACAAAGTTATATCATAATCAAATATACCCAAATTTAAGCATCATGATCAAACTTAATCGAACTCAAGCATAGAAATCAAGCCATTTAACCAATCACCAAGCATAAACACATTAGAATTTATACTCCAATTTAAGACAATAATATAACCGAATCTATATAAAAACCATAATACCACGATTTAGCCATTTTCGCATGGCATTTATACATATATATACACCATTCAAAATCAATTCAAAAGTGACATAGCCTATACATGCCATAGTTTCAAAAGAAGTACTACTTATAAAATACCAAAGTTAGTTGATAGTGTGATAGACTTTGACGATGATCCCCGAGCTCGTAACTAGACTTCAAAATCTATAAAACCATACAAATAAACACACACAGTAAGCTATTATAGCTTCGTAAGTTTTAAGCAACTTCACAACAACAAATCATTATAACACTATACTAGCAAAGTCAAAATAATATAATCACAACCAAGGTTTATAACCATGACTTTAGTTTATATCACCTTTCGAAAACTTTCTCATTTCACAGCCCAAAGGCCGAACTTCCATGCCTTCGATAATAGATTTTTCATGCATATATATATATTACTTACCGAACTTATACTTGCACTTCAAACCCATATAAATCACATATTCAAGATTTAAAACTAATCAAATGAACTCTTTATACAAACTTCCACATGACCGAATACAATATATAAAATTCATGTAGAAATCAATGAGATTTTGTAAGCATTACTCCATGTCAACCGATATCAATTGAACTATAAAATTTATTGATACATTCCATCCAAACTAATTTTTCACTCTTACTTGATCTCAATTAATATCATCTCCTAATATCAACTTACCAAAATTCAATCCAAGATTTAAAAATTAATCGCACACTTAGTGCTCCTTGTCCGATTTCGCACACTTAGTGCTCGGAAATTAGATTGCACACTTAGTGCATAACGACCGATTTCGCACACTTAGTGCTCGGTATTTTAAAATTCGCACACTTAGTGCTCATTATCCTATTTCGCACACTTAGTGCTCGGAAGTTAAATTTGCACATTACTGCATCTCCCAAACTTGTTCCTTATTCATACATATACATATAAACTTAACTCCAACCATATATATATTCATTTTCTAATCAACTAATTCATTTCCTAAACCATTACCACATTCGGCAATATCCCTTATATATATATATACTTCCATTTAAATTCATTTACATCATTATAAATAAATTCAATGCAACTCAATTGCTTAAAAAACTTACCTCGAGTATCGACGGACTTCGTTTTCCGTCTATTCAATTAACTTCTCCTTTCCCCGATCCAATCCCGATCCTTTTTGTTCTTGATCTAATAAATTTCAAATTTAGCTCATTCAAACATATTTTCATTCAATTTAATCCAAAAACACATAAATGGGCAAATTACTATTTTACCCCTGACATTTACAATTTTTACAATTTAGTCCCTATTACACAAAACACAAAATACTCAAAATTTGACCACACTTCTTTAGGGCCGAATCTTCATCATCTTATTACAAGCTCATACAATTCATTTATTTCACATTTCAGTCCCTAAAAAAATTATTTTTGCAATTTAATCCTAACTACTCAATTTCATCAAAAATTCAAAGACAAAACTTGTTAATCTAACACATATAATCAATATTTCATCATCAACTCACAAAAACAACTAGCTTTCTTCAATGGAAATTCAGAAAATACACAACCAAATCAAAAATTCAAGCATGGGCTAGCTAAATCACATAGCAACAATCTCAAAAACGTAAAAATTATCAAAAACCGAACAAAATCATTTACCCAATTAAGCCTCCAAAGTGCGGAACCTCATGAAGCTTTTCTTCTTTTATTTTTATCTTAGTTTCGGTCAATAGAGAAAGATGGACACGTTCTCTTTCATTTCTTTTCTTTTATTCAATTATACATATTAACATATATTAAATTAATACATTATAACATAAAATATAATAAAAATTTCCAATCACTATGACATGCAAATCATGACCGGTCACTATGATGAATTTTGGTCAATTTACACTATTTATACCTCAATTTAAGAAACCATCATCAATTTGACACTTAGGCATTTAACCCCAAAATTTTCTTTTTATGCGATTAAGCCTTTTCTTTAAAATTAAGCACCAAAACAATCAAATTTTAATGTGAAATTTTCACACACATCAATTCACACATAATGACCATAGAAAATAATATTAAAATATTTTTCTGACTCAAATTTGTGGTCCTGAAACCACTATTCCGACTAGAGTCAAAATCGGGCTGTTAAAGGGTGAGCTTGCAACAAGGGAAGCATGAGTGATAACCACAATAGCAGAAGGTCCAGCATGGTCTGTCCCCTTTTTTTGGCGTTGTTCTAACCTTGCACTATCTTCCTCCTCCTCGCTACTTAGCACACATTATGCATACCAGCATAAAAGTTCACACATCCATGTGTTCGTCGATTTCGCGTTACAGACAGGCAAACTTCTTTGAACTGTCTTCAGTATTGCGTGTTTTGTCTGCACCACTAAAAATTCTAATTTCAGCAGTAGTAGTAAGCAAGTTAAGGTTCGCACCAATTCTCACATGTGGCGAAGGAAGTGAGAACCAAGGGCGAGGCTCAATTATACAGAAACTATAGAAGTAGTTTATTGGTTCCTCTTTTTATCCCAATAGTATGGGTCCTAGATTATCCCTGGCCCCATGTGGCCACGTGAGCCTCTTAGGCTGCACCCCAACAGCATCACCTACTTCACTATTATCACCCTGTTTCCATCCATTGGGGCTAAATTTCTCCAGACAGAATTGGAATACATTCCTCACGGTCAAATCATCCTCCAAATTTAGAACATGACCCTTGTAAAGCCTCTCAAATTGCGCCCAAACCCCTTGTGTGATAATGTTTCACTGAGTTAGGCACTCATCCTTTCTTGGCGAGGAACACTCAGTGGTAAAACCGAATCCATCAGCGAGCTTACACTTTACACGAATATACTTTCTCCAATTCAAATGCAGATTAGAGCACTTACTGGAAATGATAGATTCCACGTCTTCACGAGGGGTGAAATAATATACACCCGATGACATCCCTCAGTTGTGGGCCTTTAGGTGGTATAGACGTTGAAAAAAAAGAGCATTGGCACCTCATCCCGTTGGCAACAATCGATAAAGTAGGCCATTGTAATCCAATAGGAGAATCCGGATAACTGGCCAGGGGCAATCCCATAATCCTCGAGTAGGTGGCAAAAGAAACGATGCAGAGGTAAGTGGAATCCAGCCTCTATTACATGGAGGGGGAGCAGAAAACTATCTCTTTGGTATCGCTCAGTCAATGCAACCCTACAGGAATAAAAAAAAATCTTACGCAAAATTTGAAATTTTAATTCCTTGCGTAGGTAGGCACAAAACATTTCCTCACTTTTTATAGTGTAGGCATAAAAATTAGCCTTAGTAGGAACCCTCGTCATACGCTATTGTGGTGGTTAACTCAGAGTAGAAAAATTCTAAGCACGGTCGACCCAAAAAGATACCCAAAGTAGATAAGTTCACAGGGGTTTAGCTTGAAAAAATTGCCTTTCATTGATTGCAGTTGCTGAGAATTTTTTATCTGTGATTTTTAGGGCTTCCAAAGCCCCCTTTTAAAGAATTTCTTGCCTTCGTGCTTTAACAGTTCAAATAATTAAGGACTATGGAACAGTTAGATGCAAATAGATGTATTCCATTCATACACATGGGAAAATAAACATTACACATCATTAATCAAAGCGTGTTTAATAAGACATTTAAATTCAAAACATCAGCTCTAAGAAGCACCACTTTATAACCTTTCTTAGAGCAAGCAGAGGGGACTATATTGTCATGATAATTCCTGTTACTAACTTGAAACTCAAACTACCGACCCGCAACTCGAGAGAAGGGCTCACGAGCCCTATATTTGGGGCTTGCGAGGGGACTCACAAGAAGGGCTCACAAATTTAGCTCGCATGAGCATGTGTTAAGTCTATGACAACATACGTGTTGGCATGCATGGAGCCTACTTAGGATGTCACTTTGATGAATAGTAAACATTTCTTCTAAATAACTAATTCTCCTCACCTTGAAGACACAACAAAATACTCAACAGTTTAAAATGAGTTAATGTAATTCCTCAAGATTCTGGCCATAACGCCTAGGCCGGGTGTGGGGTGTTACATTTGATGGTATTAGAGCCTAGGTTCAAAACTTGGGCTACGGTGTTTGGGTTTAAAATCTCATGAAAATTTATTTTAAAAATATACAAATATTCAAATTTTGACTATTTTGATGTTTGAGTATGAAAAAAGAGAGAATACGAGACTTCGGTGCCGACCTAATAAGTACTTTTATTTTAGCTATAATGGGCAAACTAGTAAAACTGTAGTGCTAAGTTACTTTAATACTAAAATATATCTGTTAAAACTCTAGAATTAGGATTTTTAGTAACCTAAGCTAATTTATAAAATTTCTGAATTGTAGATAATTAAAAATGAGTACACAAGGTGTGAGAGGTCGCGGTTTCAAGAGTATGGATTCTATCGAGGGGATCAAGTTGAGCCTTCATCTCTGGGCAACAAGCCCAATTTAGAGACTAGAAAGACAATAGAGATGCCTACCGCAGAGACAGAAACTCAGAATGCAGGGGATGACGCATTGTCCCAAGCTATGTTGAGGGTTCTGCAGAGAGTCGCTGGGACCCAATCTGGAACTAGGGGCTGAGGGTCAGTGACTGAGTGACTTCGATCTAATAGTGTCGAGTTATTTCAGTGTGTCGTTGGGATTACCCCGACTATGGCTGAGTATTGGTTAGGGGCCACTTAGAGAATCATAGATAATCTAGACTACACCCTAGAGCAAAAATTGAAGGGTGTAGTATCTCTATCCTAAGAAATTTCTCACTCCCCAAACTATTGTAGGATTAGGAAGATTTTTGATAACTTCAATCTTTGCTTTGTCCAATTCCAATCCTTTTCTTGATATTTAATGTCCTAACACTAATCTTTCTTTCACCATGAAGTGACATTTTTCCTAATTAAGTACAAGATTAGTTTATTCGCATCTTTGTAAAACTTTCTCAAGGTTATCTAAACATTCTTGAAAAGACTCTCCAAGTACTAGGAAGTCATCCATGAATACATCTAAGCCTTCTTCCAACATATAAGCAAAAATGCTAGTCATACATCTCATATAACTCGTTGGAATATTACATAATCTGAATGACATTTCTTTAAAAGTGTATGTGCCAAAAGGGCATGTAAATGTGGTTTTTTCTTGATCGTTAGGGTTTATTGGAATTTGATGATATCCAGAATCTCCATCAAGGAAACAATAATAATCTTTTCCATCCAATGTATCTAGCATTTGATCAATAAAAGGAAGTGAGAAATGATCTTTTTTTGTTGCATCATTTAGTTTTCGGTAGTCAGTGCATACCCTCCAACCAGTGACTGTCCTTGTTGGGATTAACTAATTCTTATTATTCTCAACCACCGTTAACCCCCTTTCTTTGGGAAACATTGTGTAAGACTAACCCATTCACTATCAGAGATAACATAAACCGTATTTGTATCCAGCCATTTGAGTAATTCTTTTTTACCACTTCTTTCATAGCTGGACTTAGTCGATGTTGCGCATATACCACTATTTTTTCCTTCTTCTAATCTAATTTTGTGTTGACATAGTGCAAAATTAATTCCCTTAATGTCAGCAATAATCCACGCGATAGCTTTTTTGTGTGTTTTTAAAACACTTTATAATGTCTCTTCCTGCTCAGAAATTAACCCAGCAACCATAATCACAAGCAAATTATTTTGTTCCCTCAAATATCAATATTTTAAATGTTACGGTAATGGCTTTAATCCTAGCTCAGGTGGTTTGACAATGGAGGGCACCATTTTTGTTGCATTTGGAATTACTTGTTCTTGTTGTTCCTTACTCTATCGCCACTAATCAAGTTGAATAGCTATTTGGTTGTTTTCTTGTTCTGTATCATCCAAATTCTCTTCTTCTGATTCATATTCATTATAATCAGCCAAATCTGCTGTGATCAACTCCAGTTTATTGCACTTTTGTTGTCCTGGCTTAGATTTTAACAACTCTGCATCTTCAAATCTTTGATGTATTTCCCAAGTAAATTCATTTTCACTAAAATTTTCTAATATTTCTATTACTTCCTTTCCTGTTTTCATCCAAATACTTCCCCCGATCATGATATCAAATTTTCACCTATTCTGACCATCCAATCAATCATAGAAATGTTGGATTTGAATTGCAAAATGTACGCCTTTGCCCATCATTGACCTAAGAATTATTTTAAATCTTTCCCAAGCTTGCCCTAATGTTTCGGTAATATGTTGTTTAAATTGAAATAATTTCTCATAAGTACTGATTACTTGGGTCATAGGCAGGACTCGACGAAGGAATAACTACACAAAATTAGTTCATGTAGTGATGATATTCGGTGGGAATGTATCCAACTTAGCTTTAACTTTTCTATCCATCGTGAATGGAATTGGTAATAATTTGATAGCTTCTGGTGATACACCAACATACGTCACAGTGCTGCATATGTGTTAGAACTTCCAGAGAAAGGCTATAGGATCCTCATTTTTATAATCATTAAACTTGACATTATGAGAAATCCATGTTAATAATGAAGGATTTAATTCAAAATGAGGATTATGAATAATGGGGTGAGTAATATTAGATCATAACTAGTCCACATTGAAAAATGTTCCTAATTCTTGCGTCATGTTATTAAAGGTTACTTATCATTTTGAAGAAGCAAATGTTATTTCTTTGTAATTGGTCTCTTGTTTCACCAGAAAAAATTTAGCCATTAGTCTTCTTAAATTTGTAAGTATCTTTATGAATAACCAGAAATCAGAAGAAAATAAAGAAATGTTAATGAAGTTGAAATATACAAATCAGATCTATAATTTATTAATTTCCTAATTATTTTGTTAAATGCAAAGATAAATATTTCTCTAGTGACGCTAAGGCCCCCGACAACGACGCCTAACAAATTTTAACCGCCTCCGCATTTACTAATGTCTAGAGTGAGAATGTTGCACAAAAGATGTAGAATAAAGTGGTATCCACAAGTATACAGGTCTGGTTGTAATATAGTTACAATGAAGTAGGTAAGTACTCTGAGGGTCGTACCCAAGGGAGGCGAACACTAAATTAATCCCAACTTAAACACAAATAGATCTAATTAGTATTTAAAATAAATTATTGTAGGACATAAATGACAGATCTTTACCCTAGGAGGATCTCTCGATCTTCCACTAAACTAATGAGTTGGTACGAACTTCTTATCTCTCGACCTCATAGTCCAGACTGGTTTGGAGCTAATGTGTTCACAAATAGGCCATATCAATTTTTGGTTAATTTCCACATAAATGACTACCTAGGGTAGTCAAGCCTATGGTTAAAGTTCTTCCTCTACTAAACAGTGGTCCACTAAGAAAACCCTACATAGTAATCGCTAATCACATCTCCACTCGCTAATCCCCATAAGAGGATTAGTTTCTCATGGATCTTATGAAAACAATTATCTTCACAAATAAGATATGCATATAAGAATAAATTAAGAGAAGAGTTTAGATAATCCCGAATTGTATTTGATTGATTGTAAGTTTAAAATCCACAAGAATCGCTCCAAGTCTACAAAGTAGCTTCTCCAAATAACATGAATAATAAGAACTAAAATAAACCGAAAAGAAAGGAAAAAACTAAAACTAAAATTACAAAAAAACTTAAGAATATCAAAAGTCATCTTTTAAAAAGTGTTTCACAATTTATTTATAGATTTTAGGTTGTCGTTGTCCTCAACCCTAGGTTAGCTGACGCTCTCGTTTTTAACTTTTGATTGTGCGAGCCAAAACTCCCCTGGCTCGTAAGTATTTCTAATACAGGACTGAAGTATCGACACCCTAGTGCCTTTGTCACGACATCAAAGGCAGTATGCTTAGGTTTAAGGTAGCTACAAGGGTGTGTCGCGAAATCCCATGGCTGTGTCGCAACACCCAAGGCGATCTCGAGATTCTTTCATTCTACTCCTTATGTTGCAACATCGAACTTCCTGTGTTGCAACACAGTGATTAGTATTGAGTTTATATGCCCTCAGAAGGTCTCCTGCACACTCACTAAGTACATTAGCTCACCATTAGGCCTCATTCGACCCCTAAGGTCAATAAAAGGCTCATAATACACTTTTTATTACATTTAGACTAAATTATGAAAAATTAATTAAAAAATAATGAAAATGCTTGTATTCAAGCTCTTCAAGTGTGAAAACTAGTTTAATCTACTACCTCGAGTTACGACAGATCCAGTAATTCAACAGCCTCCGAGAGGCCGTGGTCAGGTTAGGGGTGGTAATGATATGGGTCGTGAACAGTGGGCACCGGGCTGAGGTGCTAATTAGACTGAGGTGAGGCAGCCTATTTTAGTTTACGCGGTAAGACATCACGAGGATAGAGACGCGGTCGATGTGATAGTCGGTATGTTCACTATTCACTCTCACCCATACTTTGCATTAATTGACATCGCCCACACATTCATACATTGTTAGCTCTGCTTTCTGGTAATTTGGGGATTCCTGTTGAGGATACTTCTAGTAGGGTTTCAATAATTATTCCATTGGGTCAGTCAATTCAAGTCAGTAAGATTTATAGGAGTTGCCCGTTAGAGATTCAAGGGTTTGTGTTCCCGGCAGATTTGATAGAGTTTGCATTTGGTAAGTTCAATCTGATTTTGGGTATGGATTTGCTTGTGGAGCATAAATCCAGTTTTGATTGTGCATCAAAGAGGATAACTCTGAAAATCAAGAATGGTATGGAAATTGTAATGGTTGGCAAGTGTCATGCTTATCTCTCTAGTGTAAGCTCTGCTATGGTAGATGAGAAGTTGATCTAAAAAGGGTGTGAAACGTACTTAGTTTATGAACGTGGCGTGAGTGTTGTGATTCTACTGTGGAGGGAATTCGCAGGGTTAAAGACTTTTCAGATGTCTTTCTTGAGGAATTGCCAGGGTTACCACAAGATGGGGAAGTTAAATTTGGAATTGAAGTTCAGCCTTAGACAGCTCTAGTGTTCATTATTTCTTATCGAATGGCACCAAAAAACTTGAAGGAACAGAAAGTGCAGCTTCAGGAACTTCTTGATAGAGGGTTCATTAGAGCCAGTATGTCTCTATGGGGAGCTCCGGTACTCTTTGTCAATAATAAGGATTGTACTATGAGGATGTGTGTGGATTACCAGTAACTAAATAAGTTAACGGTAAAGAATAAATATCCAATACTGAGAATTGATGATTTGTTTGATCTACTTCGATGAGCGTCTCTATTCTCGAAGATTGATTTGAGATCTGGGTACCATCAGTTGAAGGTAAAAGAATCTGATGTGCATAAGATGCCTTTAGGACTCGTTATGGTCATTAAGAGTTCCTAGTTATGTCTGTCGATCTGCGTAATCCTCTAGTTGCATTCATGGATCTCTTGAATAGGATGTTTCAACCGTATCTAAATCAGTTCGTCGTAGTGTTTATCGACAATATTTTGGTATACTTTATGACCTAGGTTGAGCATGATGAGCATCTTAGTGGTTCTACAAATTCTTCAATAGAAGAAGCTCTACGTTATATTGAGCAAATGTGAGTTTTGATTGAGAGAAGTTATGTTTTTAGGACATGTAGTTTTTTGTTGAGTGTATCCTGTGTGGACCTAAAAGATTGAGGCTATTCTTGAGTGGAAATAGCCTAAGAGTGTCTCAAAGATTTGAAGTTTTCTTGGATTGGCAGGGTATTATAAGAGATTTGTGGAGGGGTTTCACTAATTGCGTAAACTGTTGCGTAAGAATGTGCCTTTCAAATAGACTGATGATCAGTAGTCGAGCTTTGAAAAGCTTAAGTCGGTTCTAACTCAGGCACCAATCTAATAAAATATGAGCCTGGAAAGGAATTTGTTATGTATAGTGACACATCGCACACTGGTCTCGATTGTGTTCTACTGCAGGAGGTAAGGTAGTGGCATATGCTTCTAGACAGCTCAAACCGTATGAGGGTAATTATCTGACACATGATATAGAGTTAGTGGTTGTGGTCTTTGCTCTTAAAATCTGAAGGCATTATCTTTATGGTGAGAAGTATATTATTTACAAGGATCACAAGAGCTTCAAATACCTCCGCACTCAGAAAGAGTTGAATCTTAGGTAACGTAGATGGATTGAGTTGCTTAAGAATTATGACTGCACTATAGAGTATCATATTGGTAAGGCCAATGTGGTGGCGGATGCTCTTAGTCGAAGGTTGATATCCAAGTTGAGAGTGATGTTTACTCGCCTAAGTCTATTTGAGGATGGTGGATTATTGGCCGAGTTGGAAGTTAAGCTAACTTAGGTTGATGAGATTTAGGATAAGTAGCTTTTGGATGAGTCTCTAGTGAGTCAGGTTCAGTAGATCAAAAAGGGTAAGACTTTGGATTTTAGGTTTAACAGTGTGGGTATTTTGTGCTTCTGAGGTCAGGTTTATGTGTTTAATTATGTTGATTTGAGGCAGTCTATTCTGCGGGAAGCGCATAGTAGACCTTATGCTATGCACTTGACCGCCTCCGGATGTACTGATGTCTAGAGTGTGAATACTACAATAAAATATAGAAAGACAATGCGGTATCCACAAGTATATGGGTCGAGTTGTAATATAGTTTTACAACAAAGTAGGTGAGTACACTAAGGATTGTACCCAAGGGAGGCGAGTGCCAGATCAATTCTAACCTAAACACTAAAAGATCTAATTAATACTTTTAAATTAGTTATAGTACAAAAAATATGAAATAAATGATTTAAAACAAAATAACATAAAAAGATAAAATTCAAGATATTAAAAAGGGAGAATAAATCAAATTTGATTATGGGTGTTTAGCTCGCTTCGGTAATCTCCATCAATTATCATTTCGGGTTCCTCGTTAATCAACTAGTTGCTTCCCTAGTGGGATCTTTCGATCTTCCACTAACATAACAAGTTAGGAAGTAATACTTATCTTTAGACCTTACAGTTCAGACTGGTTTTCAAGTTAAGGTGTTCACGAATGGGCAATACCAATTTTGGGTTAATTCCCACCTTGATGATTTCCCGAGGTTATCAGGCCTAAGGTTTGTTTTACGTTCTTCCTTTCCCAAACAGCTGATCCGTTGAGTAACCCTACAAAATAGTTAGCAGATCATACCTCCACTTGCTAATCCCCTATAAAGTGATTATTTCCTCATGACTTCCATAGATAATACATAATCGATGTAAAGAGAAAGCATGCTAAATAAATTGAAAACATATAGTAAATGAAAGAGCCTTATTGTGTTGAAATTAAGCATGAATCCACAGAATTTGAATTCTTCGACAATTTAGATCTCTTGAAATCAACAAGAACAATTGAAATAAATCTAAAACCCTAAGAAAGAAAGAAATCTAAACTAAATTTACAATGGAGAATCTAGACTAAAGGAATGATGTCTATAATAGGTGACAAATGAGTCTATTTATAGCCTTCAGGTGGTCATCGTCCTAAACCATAGGTTATCTGACATTCTCAAGCTTAAAGTTTGATTGTGCATACGAAAATGCCCTTGCTTCGTGTTTTGCTTCTGTCACAGAGTCGATGTTGCGACACACTAGGACTTATGTCGCAACATAGCAATCAATATACTCCTCTGCAGCTATCTTCAGAGGTATGTCGCGACACCCTCAGGCTGTGCCACGACATCGAAAGTAGTCTTGAGTTTTATCCATTCTACTCTCTATGTTGCAACATTGAGTCACCCGTGCTACGACATAGCGACCAATATCCATTTAGTGTACCTTCTAATGGTCTTCTGCACACTCACAAAGTGCATTAGCTCACCCTTAGGCCTCATTCATCCCCTAAGGTCAATAAAAGACTCAATTTGCACATTTTATTGAATGTAACTAAAACGATGAAAACTTAACTAAAAAATAACGAAAATGCTTGTATTCAAGCTCTTTAAATGTAAAAACTAGTTTAATCTACTACACCGAATTATGATAGATCAAACTCCCGCACACTTAAGTCCTTGCTTGTCCTCAAGCAACATAAATAAAAATGACAAATAAGATGATGACCCTTGATCAAATATGATTCAATTTTTGACTTAGGAGCATATGACTTAGGCATTTTATGCTTACTAACAATTCCAGCATGACGCATAGTTGATTTACCACCTTTGATTTCAAACATCTAAGTTCTTTATGTTACACAATATACAAGTATTAAGGGTCTCACCTATAGGAAACCATCAAAAAATCATACAAGTACTTTGATTATCCTAGTAGAATACAAATAGTCGTTTATGCGTATGTTAGTATGATGTCTATTCATGTATAAGGGTATTTAGGTCTCATAGGACTTTTTGGCTTATAACGTTCTGAGGCTTAGGATAGGTATGGAATTAAAAAAAAAAGTAAGCATCAAAAGGGTTACAAACACAAAAATAGTTTGGCACATCGTATGGATTTCTATTATTCCCCCTTAGTGACCCTTACCCGCTCACCACCTTATTTCTCCTTCTCTCACCTTCCTTGTATCTCCATGTATAAGAAATCATAGCATGACATAGTAACTATGGCTAGCCTATGAGTTTTTGTGCACTAATGAACGAAGTTTCTATCTTTTATGGCTTTGTGACTTTTCTTTTAAGCTCATCTCACTCATGAATGCTTTTTTTTCAAGAACCTTTTCTACTCAGACATTACTTTTGCTTTTTGGATTTCTCTTTGTATTGCACTTTTGGGCTAACCTATAATTCCCATATCACACTAATCCTTCCTATTTCATTCTATTTTTATAAACTTCACCTCAATGTATCTACTTAACCCTCAATACATATGGCCAAACATCTATAATCATGCGGTGCAAGACCAAAGGAAAAGGGAAAATACAAATTAATGTTTTTAGGCTTGAGGTTTGTAATGAGGTTCATCAAGAAATGTCAAAAGGCATAAAAATCGATAATAAAGTTGAATATTAATAGGTAGGATTTTTGGCTTGGGATGTGTTCCAATCAATGCCTTAGGTCATCCTTAAATACCTCAACATGCACAAAATTAATCAACCAAACAAACTAAAATTCAACCATTTATTATTCATACTATCATGCTCCTTCCCTTATATTTTCTATATCATTTGGTATAGTTGATTGCTTAATACCTATTTACAATGTAACATATAGAACTTTCTTAGTCTAATGCTCAAAAATATAAAATCTCCTACCATCATGCCAAATTTATTCATAAACTCAAGCAACCTATGAACATGTTCCTAACCAAACACTTGTATTTCTACAAACTCAAGCACACCAAAAGTGTAATAACTCGTTTTCAATGAAATTGAAATAGTGGTTTCGGGACCACAAATCTGAAGTAAAAAAATTATTATTATTTTATGGCTTACATCATGATAGTATTATTGTATAAAAATTTCGTTAAGAAATTTTACCGTTTACATGCTCAATTTGATAAAAATGACTAAATCGCGTAAAGTGCAAAAGCTATGTTCTAATAGCTAAAGGTGTCAAATAGCTATAGAACTTTAAAGTGGAGGTCCTTATATGGTAATTAGACCATTAAATGTGATAGTGGATGTACATGGCTTGGCATTGGTGTAATTTTTAAGGTTAATTAAGGATAATTTTGCAAATAAGTAATAAATGATAAAACAAAATAAAAATATTTCATCTTTCTTTGTTTCTTCAACCAAATAGCCAAGGAAAAAGAAGCCATTTTTTCTCTTTAGGGTTTGTCAAGCTTGTTTCCATAAATTAGGCATGTGTTTTGTCCCGTTTTTGATAATTTCTATGTTTCCGGGATCATTGTAGCTTAATTTAGCAAGCCCGGGGACTAATTAGTGAATTTGTTAAAGTATTAGGGTTTTGCCATTGATGAGCATGCTTGAGTTTTGGTGTTTGATGATAGAAAATGAATGGTCGTTGTTGGATAAACAACTTTTGTAAAGGATTTTTTAGTGAAATTGTCAAATAAGGATTAAATTGAAAAATATGATAAATTGTGGGGTAAATTGTGAATTTATAAAATATGTGGGTTTCTGTGAGCATTTATATAGTTCGGCTAGGCTTCGGTAGGGATGAAATTGAATGAATTTTATTTTTCGAGCCTAGGGACTAAATTGCAATGTAATATCCGGGATTTATAGCTTATGCATTAATGCTAAATTGTATGAAGTAGCATGCCTATGTGTGTTCTGATTGTGTTGTATGAATTGTGTGAACCTTAGAGTGTAGGTGAATACCTTAGAAATTATTCGATTTTAAGTTTAAAAGAGGAAGCTAGGCAGAGGAGGCCTTAAGAAAATTAGTAGGGAAATATGACACAAAATGGGTTTGTTTAAGTGGCTTGAGGCGCCACTTAAAGCCTCTCAGATATGACGCCACAAGGAGTGTCGAGAGGCCTAGGTTCGAGCCGCAAGGGAAGCAAATAGGAGAGTTTTATTTTGCTGCAAGATTGAGCAAAAGAGGGACTGCAATGGCGCACTAGGGGATGAGTTTAAAATGTGGTCTAACTTTTAAAATTTTAGCAAAGTAAGGGATAATTGATGATTTATTTTAAATTATTTTGATTGTGCAAGGAAGAGGAAAATAGGAGAATAACAAGGATTTGATAGTGAGAGGAGGAGTTGGCCGAATAGGGGACTCTAGGTGGAGTAATTTCTGCAAAAAGGGGGAAGTGAGGCCATTCTTAATTCTTTTCTTTCTCTTTGTTCCTTTGCCGAATTCTCTAGCAAATATCCTCTTCTCTTTATTTTGTCAAAGCCTAAATACCCTCGTGTTCTAGCCGAATCTCCATCAAAGAACCTTCTTCTTCTTTTGCAAACTCAATCAAAGCCAAATATACCAATAACCCCTAGCCGATTGTCCATTAAACCCCAAAATAAAAATTATTGATCAACACTAGCTATAGCCGAATCTCTCTGTGTGGTGTCAGCAGAGTACAAATGATACAAGATAAGGGTAAGATTGGTTGTTATTCGATTTTCAATTCTTTTCTTTTTAGCCAAACTTAAGGATTTATCTATTTTTGTTCTTGGTCAAACATGGAAAGATCTTTCGGGATTTCCATAGTAGCCGACTACTAGGGAGATCATTCGGGATTTCGATCTAAGGTAAGTAAGGTGAAAGATTAGGCCAAGGCTATTTATTAAAGTACATTGAAGTGATTGGAAATTGATCTAACCCATGTCTATAGGGATTTCGACAACTTCATAACCGCAGACCACTTTCGAGATTTAAGATTCGCAAGGTAAGGAGGTGTAATATTCGCCATATTGGTTATTATGTTAGCTTTAATCTGACTCATGGTTATTTAGGGGCGGCCGACAAAGTGGTATACAAGGATTTCGGATTCAAAATCGCAAGGTAAGTGCACATACACATTCGGCCAAGGCCCTATTTAGCAACTTAGATCTATTTCTTACTTATTCAAAAGCCAAAACTAACCAAGTCAATTGATCTAGTGTTAGCCGATTTTAAGGAGGAAATACTACAACGTTTCGGATTTGATTAGTAATCAAATCGGCAAAGAAGGTAAGGATTTTGGTTGCAATAATCCTTCGGGATTTGATTATCTAGCCGAATGGCTTGTTGCTAACATGCTTAAGGATGGTCGAATGTAGGAACCGAGGATTTAGAGTATTAGATCGATTTTTGGGATTTCAAATGAACTCATATAGACCGTGTGTGTATCCCACATCGAATCTTGATTGATTTACTGTGATTATTTTAATATATGTGTAATAATAATATGAAAAGTGGGCTAAGGTACCATGCAATGGTACAAAGTATTTAGGTACGTAATCTTAACATCATGTTAATAAATGTTATGAACATGTGGAATATGGCATGTATGTGAATATTGATAAGAATGTGAAATAAGGCCTAAGCCTTGATAATTGCATGATTTGTATGACATGGGGCATATGGGTTATATGGAAAAGGGAAGTGATCTCGTGGTTTATACCACAATATCTCGAATGTGGTGACTTCGATCACATAATCCGAATATGGTGACTCATGTCACAATGATCGAATGTGGTGACTTATGTCACAAAATATATTATCCGTGGCTATGCCATGAATTTATAAGGGCGATGTGCTAGTCGTCTCGCAGCTGGACACCTTCGATGATGTGTAGCTGATGGGTGGGTCGATTTAGTAATCCCCACAATGTGATGGTTGGTACGGTGATGTGTAGCGTAATGGCATCTAGGTTTGGGTTCGGATTGCATCATTATATTTAATTGCTATTTGTACATGTATGAATTGTTATGCCTAAATCGTTGGGATTTAGTGTTGGTCGCATACACCGAGTCTGCTTGACTCACCCCGCTAGGGATATCTTTCGTGTGACATTCAAAGTGATGGACCGGTCGGCAGGAGCTTAGTGGTGGCCATGCTCAAACATGTAAATTATTTTATTTTGGACTTTCTATTTTCAAGTATTTTGGATTTATTTCTGTTTCCTTTAATGTAATAAGGCCACTAGTAGAAAATCTGCTTATGCATGCATTTTAATTATTTAGTATGATACTTAATTTTATCAATTTAAAGTTTAAGCAATTTTTCTTAAAAATAAATTTTAAATGTTTAGACACCTAAACACAAACGATTTTCGAATTAAAGACTAAACCCCAAAACAACTCGGTATTTTTATAAAACCACCCAAATTTTCCAAAGTAATAGACATGAAATTGAAATGTTTTACTCGAGGAACATACCAGATCTGATCTGCGCTCGTGGGCCGGGTTTGGGGTGTTTCAATTGGTATCGAGCCTTGCCTCAAAACTCGACTGGGTTTTTGGGCTCAAAACATTTTTTTAAAATGGGCTTTTGAAACATATATGTTTTTAAAGGATAACAAGTCTCATAGCTCGGCATGGCACTCCGCCTCCTCCTACCAAGTCCGCTGTAAGTACCCTAAACCATTGTGTGATATACATGTGGGCTTTATGGGACATAGACTAGTTTAAATAGACTCGATGGACTATAGGCTTAGTTTAAACCACTTCTTAAATTTTCATAAGACTTAATTTCACTAAACAAACCCGTTAACGAGCCGCAAGACTAGGTCAGTGGTAACCGCCATACACGCATGTCTAGGATTGATCCTAAGAGCCTCGGTATTTAAGCAGCCCCAGCGACTCACCTCCTCTTCGCTATAATCCTACCGGGTGCGAGTGACTGCTCACCTTAGTCGAGTTAGGGTGTGGCAACAGGCGCACGCATGCCTAGGAGTGGATTCAGTGGAGAGCTTGGTATTAAGCTAATCCCCAGCGACTCACCTCCTCTTCTGAATCCTACCCGGTGCGTGGGTGACTATTCACCCTAGTTATGAGGACTCGTTGATGGGCTAAACCCTATAATTAAAACCCGAAAGGGACCAGCCACCCTAGTTTGAAAAAAAAAAAACAAAACAAAAATAAAAATTTTACCAAATACCCCTAAATTTCAAAATTACCAAATATTCCTTATTTCATAAAATCACCAAGGAACCCCGAATTGGAAAATTTACTTAAATTACCCCCGATTTACAAAATTTTTAAATTGACCACGATTTATTACCAAAATACCCATGTAGGTGAAATGACTAAAATACCCTCGGATAGGAATAAGACGAAAATGTTTGAATGATGAATGTGTGTTGAATGAATGTGCTCCTCTAAATTAGGATGGAAGACTTGAAACTTTGATCGATCGAAAGAACTACTTCTAAACTTCTTTTCATAAAATTTCTTCATGGATAATCAAGTGGAACAAAGACTAATGCATAAAATTCCTTAAAACAGATTAAAGCGCGATCGTAGGAATGAGTTCTAGGGGCGCGTGCGTAAATGTGCGAGGACGTGGTAGAGGCAGAATGACCAGACGGAACTCCGTTAGGTCCGGACAAGGGTCCGAAAATGAGGTACCACCACCCCACCACCACCGTTGGTGTTGAGCAAGCAAGATCGACGGATGATGCAAAGATCGCAGCAATGCCGCGAAGTTCTTGAGATGGTGGTCGAGCAGTGGAGGTATGGGAGCTCGGAAATCTGCACCGAGCGACTCTCGAGCCAATGGGGTCGAGGTGTTTCATGGTGTATCTCGTGTGGCACCCAAGACACCGAGTATTGGTTGGAGGCGATAGAGCGAATCATGGATGAGCTCGATTTAACCGCTGAGGAGAAAATCGAAGGAATGGTGTCGCTACTTCGCGATGAGGCATATCAATGGTGGCTCGCGCTTCGATGGTGCCACAAATTGAGGATCTCACTTGGGAGTATGTTAAAGTGGCGCACTGCATAGAAGTATGTTGAACTAGTTATACCGATGCACAGAGGAAGGCATTTTCGGGCCGGGTTCAAGGGAACAAGTCCGTGAACTGAGTACGAGGTGAATTTTAAGGTTGAGCAGTATGCTCGAGGCATCGTGGGCTACGAGCATGAGCGATGTGTCCTGGTTTGAGGACGGCTTGAGGGATGATCTAAGGTTGTTGATAGCTCCAAACAGAGCGGAATTCGCCTGTTAGTAGAGAAGGCTAAAGTAGTCAAGGAATTAAGGACTCTATGAGGCGTAACACCGATCTGAATAGGCAAAAGAGGTTTTGGGTCGTCGTGGTCATCCGGGAAAGCGTAGAAGAGGCCTAGAGTTGATGGGCCACGAGGTCAGCAAGTTGTGACAGGAGGGCGATCGCATTTGTGATCGGGCAGGGAAGGAAGATGGGGATGTTTCAAGCGTGGGTCCAAGGACCACATGATTAAGGACCGTCCTATACAAATAGATGGGGGGCCACCAACAAAGTCAAGGTTCTAACTGCTTAGAAGAGGGGACAGCAGCCTCAGTGGGGTCGTGGTCCGAATGGCAGAGGAAATGGTGCTGGAAGAGGACGTGGAACACAAGGTAGAGGTGTTGGTAATACTAAGGCTAGACAGCCAGGACTGGTATATGCAGTTCGTCAGAGGGAAGACGGCGATGCACTGATGTTATAACTGCAACGCCTTTATTTCTGAGTTACCCTTTATTGCTTTGATAGACATAGGGTCAACTTATTCCTATGTTGCTAGTAAAGTATTCAAACTTTACATGTGAGCTTTGAGACTGCATCTAGGAAGATGACTGCATTTAGTCCTTTTAGCGCATCGTGATAGTAGATAAACTCTTTAAGGAAGTGCCTTTAGAAGTTCAGGGACGCAGCTTCCCAATCGACTTAGTGGAACTACCATTCAGTGAATTTGATCTAATCTTAGGCATGGATTAGTTAGTGAATTACCGTATGAATGTGGATTGTGCCGCTAAACGCATGTCGCTGAGAACTCCCGACGATAAGGAAGTTATGGTGATGGGCTAAAGACGGAACTATTTGTCGATCTAGTATCCGCCTTAAGGCGGAGAAGATGGTAAGGAAAGGATGTCCGGTTTTTCGATGTGGTCAAGCTGCCTTGGACATTAAGGAAACAAGTGTTGAAGGGGTTAGAACAAGAAGGGAATTTGTGGATGTCTTTCCGAGGAATTACTCGAATACCCTCGATAGGGAGGTGGAGTTCGAATTGACTTGTTAGAACCGCACGGCGCCAAAGATTCATCACTCCGTATAGAATGGCACCAAAGGAGTTGGTTGAGCTCAAGGCCAGATCCAAGAGTTGCCTCGATCGTGGGTTTATCTCGACCCACAGCCTCCATGGGGAGCACCGGTCTTTTTTGTGAAGAAGAAGGACAGAACTATGCGCATGTGCATAGATTATCGTCAGCTGAATAAGCTGACCATCAAGAACAAGTACCCATTGCCGAGGATAGACGACTTGTTCGATCAGCTTAAGGGGGCATTAGTATTCTCGAAGATAGATCTAAGGTCTAGATATCATCAACCTAAGGTGAAGGAAGCAGATATCCATAAGACAACTTTCCGGACAAGGTACGGGCATTATGAGTTCGTAGTAATGCCGTTTGGGTTGATTTAACGCCCCACCGCGCTTCATGGATATGATGAACCGGTTTTTCAACCTTACTTGGATAGGTTCGTCGTTGTGTTCATAGACGATATCCTAGTATACTCCAAGTCTGAGGAGGAACATGATGAGCATCTCCGAATTGTGTTGCAAGGGTTAAGAGAGAAGAAGCTATATGCCAAATTCAGCAAGTGCGAATTTTGGCTTAAGGAGGTTGCATTCTTAGGGCATGTAGTGTCGGGCCAAGGAATAAGGGTGGATCCTAGGAAGATTGAGGCGGTATTGGATTGGAAACCACCCAAGCTCTGCTGCGTAGATTCGAGTTTTCTGGCTTGGCAAAGCTACTACGTAAGGTTTGTGGAAGGATTTTCATCAATAGCCGCACCTTTGACAAAGTTGTTGAGAAAGAAAGTACCTTTTGTCTAGTCAGATAAGCAGCAGGAGAGCTTTGAGAAGCTTAAGAGGGTTTTGACTGAAGCTCCGATTTTGATTCAGCCAGAGGCAGGGAAGGACTTTGTAGTGTACTGTGATGCTTCTCACACAGGATTGGGATGTGTTCTGATGCAAGACGGAAAGGTAGTCGCTTATGCGTCTCGGCAATTAAGGCCACACGAGGTTAACTACCCGATGCATGATTTGGAATTGGCGGCGGTGGTTTTTGCTCTTAAGGTATGGAGGCATTATTTATATGGAGAAAAGTCAGTGATCTACACGGACCACAAGAGTCTTAAGTATCTGCTGACTCATAACGAGCTGAACTTGAGACAGCGAAGGTGGGTGGAGTTATTGAAAGACTACAATTGTTCTATTGAATATCATCCGGGCAAGGCAAATGTAGTGGCAGATGCCCTAAGTCAAAAAGTAGTGTCGGATCTGAGGGCGATGTTTGCACATCTTAGCTTGTATGACGATGGAAGTCCGCTTGGTGCACTGCAAGTTAAGCCGCCATGGTTGAATGAGGTGAAAGAAAGTCAGTTAATGGATGAGGATCTAAATGCTAAGCTACGGCAAGTGCAGAGTGGAGAGTTGGAAGATTATAGTATTAATGACGAGGGAGTATTGTGTTTCAAGGGTAAGGTCCGTGATGTCAAGAACGAGGAGTTAAGACGGAGAATTCTTTCAGAATCGCATAGTAGCCCCTATGCTATGCATCCCGGAGGTAGTAAGTTGTATAGAGACCTGGCGGGAACAGCTTTTTGTGGCCTGGTCTTAAGCGGAAGTTACCGAATTTGTAGGGAAATGCTTGACGGTCGCAAGTTAAGGCCGAACACCAAGTTCCGTCGTGGATTGCTTCACCGATAAAGATTCCGCAGTGGAAGTGGGAGAGAATCACCATGGACTTCGTTAGTGGGCTTCCTCACGCCTACTAAGAAGGACTCGTATGGGTGATAGTGGACCGATTGACAAAGTTCGCGTGATTTCATCCCAAGAAGAGTTGATTATTCTTTACGTGGTTGGCGGTTATACGTGGCGTAAATTGTGAGGTTGCATGGAGTGCCAGATCGATAATCTCTGATAGGGATCCAAGGTTTACGCCTCGATTCGAAAGCACTACATCAGCTTTAGGCACCAGATTAGACTTCAAGACGCTTTTCATCCACAAATGGACAGCAATGGAACGAGTAATCCAAGTGTTAGAGGATATGTTGAGGGGTCAGGTGATAGACTTCAGAGGAAGTTGGGAAGAATATTTGCCGCGAAGGAATTTGCATACAACAATGCCTATCAAGGCAAAGATTCGGATGGCACCGTATGAAGCGCTGTATGGATCGGAAGTGTCGACACCCACGTGTTGGACGGAATTGGGAGAACGCCGAGTTTTGGGCCCAGAGATTGTGGCGGAACCGAGGAAAAGGTTGAAGTAATTCGCACGTTAAAGGAAGTGTCCGATGCATGTAAGTCGATGCAGATTTTAAGCGAAAGGAGATAGAATTTGATGTGGGGATCAAGTGTTTCTTAAGGTATCGCCTTGGGAGAAGGTTATGAGATTTGGTCGCAAAGGGAAATTAAGTCCAAGGTTTATAGGACCCATCGGGTATTAAAGCGAGTTGACCAAAGAGCATACCGCTTAGAGTTGCCTTCGAGTTGAAGCAGATGCACGACGTATTCCATGTTTCTATGTGACGTCGTTATCGATCGGATCCATCTCATGTAGTACCACTTGAGGAGGTGGAGCTAAGGCCGATTTGTCCTATGAGGAAGAGCCGATTTAGATTTTGGAACGAGATGTGAAAGTGCTACGAAGGAAGCCGCCTTTAGTCAAAGTGTTATGGCGCAATCATGGATCGTAAGAAGCTTCGTGGGGAGCCGGAAGAAACAATGCGACAAAGAATACCCTCACTTATTTTCAGCCTGTGTAATTTCGAGGACTAAATTATTTTAAGGGGGTAGAACTATAATATCCGGATTTATAGCTTATGCATTAATGCTAAATTGTATGAAGTAGCATGCCTATGTGTGTTCTGATTGTGTTGTATGAATTGTGTGAACCTTAGAGTGTAGGTGAATACCTTAGAAATTATTCGATTTTAAGTTTAAAAGAGGAAGCTAGGTAGAGGAGGCCTTAAGAAAATTAGTAGGGAAATATGACACAAAAATGGGCTTGTTTATGGCTTGAGGCGCCACTTAAAGCCTCTGTAAGTGACGCCACAAGGAGTGTCGAGAGGCCTAGGTTCGAGCTGCAAGGGAAGCAAATAGGAGAGTTTTATTTTGCTGCAAGATTGAGCAAAGAGGGACGGCAATGGGGCACTAGGGGATGAGTTTAAAATGTGGTCTAATCCTTTTTAAAATTCAAGCTAAAGTAAGGGATAATTGATGATTTATTTTAAATTATTTTGATTGTGCAAGGAAGAGGAAAAATAGGGGAATAAATAAGGATTTGATAGTGAGAGGAGGAGTTGGGCGAATAGGGGTCTCTAGGTGGAGTAATTTCTGCAAAAAGGGGGAAGTGAGGCCATTCTTAATTCTTTTCTTTTCTTTGTTCCTCCTGTCGAATTCTCTAGCAAATATCCTCTCTTCTCTTTTATTTTGTCAAAGCCGAAATACCATGTGTTCTAGTCGAATCTCCATCAAGAACCTTCTTCTTCTTTTGCAAACTCAATCAAAAGTCGAATATACCAATAACCCCTAGCCGATTGTCCATTAAACCCCAAAAGCCGAAAAATTGTTGATCAACAAATAGCTATAGCCGAATCTCTCTGTGGTGTCAGCAGAGTACAATGACTCACAAGATTAAGGGTAAGATTGGTTGTTATTCGATTTTCAATTCTTTTCTTTTAGCCAAAACTTAAGGATTTATCTATTTTTGTTCTTGGCCGAAACATGGAAAGATCTTTCGGGATTTCCATAGTAGCCGACTTCTAGGGAGATCATTCAGGATTTCAGATCTAAGGTAAGTAAGGTGAAAGATTAGGCCGAAGGCTATTTATTAAAGTTCATTGAAGTGATTGGAAATTGGATCTAACCCATGTCTATAGGGATTTCGACAACTTCAGCAGCAGAGACCACTTTCGTGGATTTAAGATTCGCGTAAGGTAAGGAGGTGTAATATTCGGCCATATTGGTTATTATGTTAGCCGAATCTGACCATGGTTATTTAGGGGCAGTTGACAGTGGTATACAAGGATTTCGGGATTCAAGATCGCAAGGTAAGTGCACATACACATTCGGCCAAGGCCCTATTTAGCAACCTAGATCTATTTCTTACTTATTCAAAAGCCGAAAACTAACCAAGTCAATTGATCTAGTGTTAGCCGATTTTAAGGAGGAAATACTACAACGCTTTTCGGATTTGATTAGTAATCAAATCGGCAGCAAGGTAAGGATTTTGGTTGCAATAATCCTTCGAGATTTGATTATTCAGCCGAATGGCTTGTTGCTAACATGCTTAAGGATGGTCGAATGTAGGAACCGAGGATCTAGAGTATTAGATCGGGATTTTCGGATTTCGTTGAACTCGTTATAGACTGTGTGTATCCCACAATCGAATCTTGATTGATTTACTTGTATTATTTTAATATATGTGTTAATAATAATATGAAAAGTGGGCTAAGGTACCATGCAATGGTACAAAGTACTCGTGTATCGTGAATCTTAACATCATGTTAATAAATGTTATGAACATGTGGAATATGGCATGTATGTGAATATTGATAAGAATGTGAAATAAGGCATAAGCCTTGATAATTGCATGATTTGTATGACACGGGCATATGGGTTATATGGAAAGGGAAGTGATCTCGTGGTTTATACCACAATATCTCGAATGTGGTGACTTGGCCACATAATCCGAATGTGGTGACTCATGTCACAATGACTGAATGTGGTGACTTATGTCACAAAATATATTATCTGGTGGCTCTGCCACGAATTTATAAGGGCGATGTGCTAGTCGTCTGCAGCGACAACCTTCGATGATGTGTAGCGGATGGGTGGGTCGATTTAGTAATCCCCACAGTGTGATGGTTGGTACGGGTGATGTGTAGCGGATGGCACCTAGGTTTGGGTTCGGGATTGCATCATTATATTTAATTGCTATTTGTACATGTATGAATTGTTATGCCTAAATCGCTGGGATTTAGTGTTGGTCTGCATACACCGAGTCCGTTGACTCACCCCGCTGTGGGATATCTTTCAGTGACACTCGCTGATGGACCTGCCGGCAGGAGCTCATGGTGGCCATGCTCAAACATGTAAATTATTTTATTTTGGACTTTCTATTTTCAAGTATTTTGGATTTATTTCGGTTTCCTTTGATGTAATAAGGCCACTAGTAGAAAACTGTTTATGCATGCATTTTAATTATTTAGTATGATACGAATTTTATCAATTTAAAGTTTAAGCAATTTTTCTTAAAAATAAATTTTAAATGTTTAGACACCTAAACACAAACGATTTTCAAATTAAAGATTAAACCCCAAAACAACTCGGTATTTTTATAAAACCAACCAAATTTTCCAAAGTAATAGACATGAAATTGAAACGTTTTACTCGAGGAACATACCAGATCCGGTCTGGGCTCGTGGGCCGGGTTTGGGGTGTTTCATGCAAAGAATTAAAAATTGTAACAGTCCGAATTTGACCCTAATTGGAACGGTGGTTTTGGGACCACGAATCCGAGTCCAAAATTTTTTTTAAAATATTATTTTCGGTGCTTATTATATGTGAATTAATGTGTGTGAAAGTTTCGTATGAAAATTTGATCGTTTGTGTGTTTAATTTAACAAAAGGACTTAATCGCGTAAAGTGCAAAAGTTGCAAACTATAGTGAATAGTGCTAAAGTGATAATGGCTTTTTAATATGGGGTATCAAAAGGGCAAATAGCCCATTTTAAAGTTAGTGGACGGTAGAATGACAAATAAACCATTGTTTATGTTTTATATTATTAATTAGAAAAGGTTAAAATTTGTATATTAGTAATAACATAATATAAGTTAATAATTAAACAAAACAAAAAGACCATTATCATCTTTTATTTCTTGGCCGAATGTGGAGGAAGAATAAGGGCTTGGTTTCTTTTGATTTTCGCAATTATAGTCTCAAATTCAAGGTTAGTTTGATTTCTGTTCTTGATAATTTTTACGTTTTTTGCAATCGTTGTTTCAATACTTCAAGACCCATGCTTGAAATTTTGATTTTTATGAATATTTTGAAATGTGCCATTTATGAGCTCATGAGTTTTATGATGATAGTTGATGAATTATGAAAGATATATGTTAGATTAATATGTTTTGTATTGAAATTTTTAGTGAAATTGAGTAATTAGGGCTAAATTGAGAGAATAAATTTTTGAGGGGTTAA
This sequence comes from Gossypium sturtianum, assembly GCA_025698515.1. Taxonomy (NCBI): domain Eukaryota; kingdom Viridiplantae; phylum Streptophyta; class Magnoliopsida; order Malvales; family Malvaceae; genus Gossypium; species Gossypium sturtianum. Next base: position 63,861,983 of record CM046946.1, on the reverse strand, counting down.
AATGCAAAATAAATGAAATAAATGGACTTGTATAGTCCCTATGAATATTCGGCCCTTGGGTTGTGTAATGAAATTTTGTGTATTTTGTGTTTTGTGCAAATAGGACTAAATTGTAAAATGTGAAATATTAGGGGCAAAATGGTAATTTGCCTAATTAGGTGTTTTTGGATTAAATTGAAATGAAATGTACTTGAATGAGCTTATTTTAAATATGTTTAGATCAAGAACAAAGAAAATCGAATTTGGATCGGGGAAAACGAAAATTCACTTAATTGCCTTGGCCTTCGTCACGTCCGTCGATAGTCGAGGTAAGTCCTTACAAATATATGTTGAAATTTATTTATGTAACTTAATGAATGATGAAATTTAAATATTTTGAGGATATATATATATAAGATAGCCGAATGTGGATAAATATTTTAGCATGAAGTGTTGTTAAATTTTAATTGAATTGATAAGTTCATGTGATATGAATTATGTATGGTTTGTATAATTCGTTAACTTGTAATGTGAATGAGATGGAAGTAATATTGTATTTCGGGCTTCGAGCCTAGTAGGCCTTGTGCCGTGATGTAATCTGGCTTTGAGCCCAGCAGAGCTTTGTGCCTTCGTGATTTGTATCAGCTTATTGCTCAGCGTGCCAAATGTCGGTGATCAAATCTCGCACTGGGTCTAGCAAAGCTTAGTGCCTGCAGTGTAATTCAGCTTGATGCTCAGCAAAGCTTAATGCCGGTGATGTATTATAAATAGAGAATTCATGAATCATGAACAAGGTAGAACGTAATTACTACAATAAACTAAATGCTCGGGTAAGTATAATTTTTTATAAATGCAAGGAATGAGGTAAGTTATTATCTTTCCTTTCGAATTAAATAAGTTGTGAAATGGTCAAAGTTTTCAGAATGAATTTATATGATATGTGCAATTGATCTATTCATTTATGAGTATGAAATGTATATTGAAATATAAGCTTGGTAATATCTTTGAGATTCGGTCATTTGTAAAATGTCAAAGGTGAGAGTTATCGGAGATGCTTATATTTGTGTATGACTAATTACATGTGATCGTGGATATATGTTATACTTATTAGTGATGGAATATGCGAATATCTAAGGCATTTAAGTGCTTTGGAGAGTTCTATGCCTTCGATAAGAAAATGATAGATGCTAAGTTAGAGAGATGGCAATTCGGCCATAATGGAATTTTTAGGTTAAATTAATTGTATTTAATGTCATAGACAAATTTATATATATATATATATGCATAAAATGTTCGAATGTTTAATTATCGAATTGTAATTGCTTAAGACTTACTAAGCTAGTAAGCTTACTCTGTGTGTGTTCAATGTTCTGTTTTATAGATTTTGATCAAGCTAAGGGCTCGGGGAATTATAGTTGAAGTCACTCACACTATCGACTTATTTTGGTACTCATAGAAGTTGAATTTTAAGCATAAGGCATGTATAGGCTAGCTTGATATTTTGAATGATACTTGTTAATGCTTATAGCCATGCGAAATGGCTATCTCTATTGGGTTAGATTTAATTCTATACTTTTGTTATAATGGCTTGTTTATAATGCTTTTGGATGTATAAAATTTGGTCATGGTTTAATCATGTATGATAAGTAGTCATGTGATATATATATGTATATATATGTTAAGTGTTTAGTCATGTGTTTGGAAATGAGGAAAATGATGGATGTTCGATTTAGTCATAGTATATAATATATTAGCTAAATAAAATTCCTATTATATATATATGTGGTGTATCCTGGTATAAACTCGACATATTGATATGTTTTGCAATTTTTGAAATTGGTTTGAATGAAGTAGATATGATTGGAAGATATACATTTTGGTTGGCTTAATTTAGTTTATTGGGATGACTATGTGTGGATGATTGCCATGAGATCATTTGGTATGAATAACTTTCGAATGTATATTATAGAAGATTATTCGGTTTAATCTAAGATGTTAATAACTAAGTTAGATGGTTAAGACAAGGCTAGTATGTATTAGTTAAGTATTAATTGAATTTATGTGTATGCATTAACTTTAGTCATTTTATGGATTATGAAATATGTTATGTAATGCATATGTGTGTTCAAGTTAAGCTTATGAGAGATATCTACATGTAACCAAATTGTTTGATGAATTAGTTGTTTAAGCTTAATTTCAAATTTGGTAAATGTGCATATCTATGATGTGTTGATATATATATGAAATTAGCTATATGTGAATTCTCGATTTGATTAAGTGTTTGACTCTATCTAGACTTAGTACAAGCTATGTAATGTACATGAAATATTATATGTATGTCTTTGTATAATCGGCCAAGTAAATGAGTGTGTGCATGATATTGTAATAAGCTTGTATGTTTCGACCATATGGGATAAGTTTTTAAACCACATGTTTTCGGTCTTATAAGTAAGTTGAAATAGGATGATTTATGGATCATGCTTATTTTAATTAATTAGATACGATTAGTTTGTTTGTATGAGCATTTCATAAAATAAAAAGATATGACAAATGAGGTTTATGCTATTTGTATTGTTGTGTGATATTATTGAAATGTACATTGCATGATTATTTTGTGTTCATTTGTGATCATATTGAATATGACTTAGTTTAGTATATTAAGTATGTATTACGCATGGGACTGTCTGTTTATAATTGAACCATTTTATAAGGATGTTTAACTAAAACATAAATTGATTGAATAAAAGTTTTTTTTATCTGGTAATATCGTAACCCTAATCCGGCGATAGATACGGGTTAGGGGTGTTACATTTGATTGGTATCAGAGCTTATTGTTTAGTCGATTCTAGGACTACCGTAGCGCGTGTGAGTCTGGCTATACATGCCTTAATTTTATAATAAGATAGTGTGGTGATTACTGACATTCAAATTGTGTTTATTATAATAAATGGATCCCGACAGAGCCGTAGCTTATGATGTAGATAGCGTAGAGCCTGATCTCGCACATGGGTCAGTGCCGGTAGACTCTCGACCTATCTCGGTTAGCCATGAGGGGGAGGCCAAGCAAGCCTTCTACCAGTTGATGAATGAATGGTTTACCCAATTTATCCGGACTAATCCGGCTGTACAACAACCTCCACCCCCGAATAATCCAACTCCGATACCTTCAGCACCTCCGATGATAGATCCGATGAGATCTAGTAGGCCTCCTGTCGATAAAATCAGGAAATATGGGGTCGAGGAATTTAAAGCTAATGATGACGATGATGCGGAACGAGCTGAAATGTGGCTTGATAACACTATCCGGGTGCTTGATGAGCTGTCATGTATTCCAGACGAATGCTTGAAGTGTGCTATATCTTTACTACGAGACACTGCATATCACTGGTGGAATACACTAGTATCGGTGGTTCCAAAAGAAAAAGTAACTTGGGATTTCTTCCAAAACGAGTTCCGTAAGAAATATATCAGTCAGAGATTCATCGATCAGAAACGAAAAGAATTTCTGAAATTGAAACAGGGTAGAATGCTCGTGACTGAGTATGAGCGGAAGTTCGTTAGATTGAGCTGATATGCCCGAGAGTGTGTGTCAACTGAAGCCATTATGTGCAAAAGGTTCGAAGACGGTTTGAATGAAGATATTAAGTTGCTAGTTGGCATACTCGAGATCAAAGAGTTCGTGGTACTTGTCGAACGAGCTTGCAAAGTTGAAGAGCTTGGGAAAGAGAAAAGAAAAGCCGAGTTTGAAGCTAGAGACATTCGAAAAAGATCATCGAGTAAGACCTTCCATTCTACACCAAAGAAGTTTAAAGATGACTCCAGTCGACAAAAGGCTACTTCAGACTTCTCTAGACGAGATCGACCACCTGTGGGTTCCCGAGCCACTTCCATTGCTAGTGCCGGTAATATTCAGCAGAGTCGGACTGAGTGCAAGCATTGTGGAAAATGGCATTCTGGGAGTTGTAGATTTCGTGATCGGTCCTGTTTAAAATGTAGATCGTCGGACCATTTTATTCGAGAGTGCCCGATGTGAGCCGAGCAAAATACGGCTCAGAATACAAGACCGAGCAGCAACGCGTCAAAGATTTACGCAGACCACCCGCATATTCGGGAATGTAGGTGGCAGTCAGAGAGGAACAAAGGATACTGTAGTTCGATCAGAGGCTCGAGCACCTGCTAGGGCATATGCTATTCGTACTAGGAAGGATGCTGCTTCTCCAGATGTTATTACCGGTACTTTCACACTTTATGATACTCTTTGTGATTGCATTGATTGATCCGGTTCGACTCATTCTTATTTGTGTGAAACATTAGTATCCGATGAAGACTCGCTCGCTGAGTCTCATCGAGTTTGTAATTGAGTATCAAACCCCTTGGGTTAGTGTGTTCTAGTCGACAAAGTGTGTAAAGGTTGTCCGTTGATGATTCGAGATTCATGCTTCCCAGCTGATTTAATGTTATTGCCTTTCGACGAGTTCGATATAATTTTGGGTATGGACTGGTTAACTTTGCATGACGCTGTTGTCAATTGCAAGAGAAAGACCATTGATTTGAGATGTCAGAACGGTGAAATTATTCGGATCGAATCTAATGATCCGAATGGGTTACCAGCAGTAATATCTTCGATGCTAGCTCGAAAGTATATGAGAAAAGGGTATGAAGCTTACTTTGTTTATGTGCTTGATAGTAAAGTGACTGAAAAGCAGATTAAATCAGTACCAGTTGTGTGTGAATATACCGATGTGCTTCCTGAAGAACTACCGGGTTTACCACATGTTCGAGAAATAGAATTTGGTATTGAATTAGTACCGGGGACGACTCCGATTTCGATAGCTCCGTATTGGATGGCACCTACAGAATTAAAAGAGTTAACAGATAAGGGCTTTGCACGATCGAGCTTCTCTCATTGGAGTGCACCAGTCTTATTTGTGAAAAAAGAAAGATGGGACTATGCGAATGTGTATTGATTATCGGCAGCTGAACAAGGTGACTATAAAGAATAAATACCTGTTACCTCGGATTGATGATTTGTTTGATCAGTTGAAAGGGGCTTCAGTGTTTTCGAAGATAGATTTGAGATCGGGTTATTATCAATTGAGAGTCAGAGATTCCGATGTGCCAAAGACTGCCTTTCGAACGAGGTATGGACACTATGAGTTTTTGGTTATGCCTTTTGGACTCACTAATGCACCTGTTATCTTTATGGATTTGATGAATTGGATTTTTAGTCAGTATTTGGATCGGTTTGTGGTCATGTTTATAGATGATATTCTGGTCTACTCCAGATATGAAACCGAGCATGCTGAACACCTGAGACTTGTGCTACAAACTTTGTGAGATAAACAGTTGTACGCAAAGTTTAGTAAGTGTGAATTCTGGTTAAATGAGGTCAGTTTTCTGGGTCACGTTGTTTCTGCATTAGGTATTCGGGTTGATCCGAATAAAATATCGGCTATACTCGATTAGAAACCCCCAAAGAATGTTTCCAAAATTTGAAGCTTTCTGGGACTTGCCGGATACTATAGACGATTCGTGAAAGGTTTTTCTATGATAGCTACACCCTTGACAAAGCTATTACAGAAAGATATCAAGTTCGAATGGAAGGAAAAGTGTCAGAAAAGTTTCGATCAGCTGAAAGCTCTTTTGACCGAAGCTCCAATGTTAGTCCAACCTGAATCGGGTAAAGAATTTGTTATTTATAGTGATGCTTCTTTGAATGGTTTGGGTTGCGTTTTGATGCAAGAAGGCAAAGTTCTAGCCTACGCTTCGAGACAGTTGAAGCCGCATGAAAGAAATTACCCGACACATGATTTAGAGCTTGCAGCCATTGTATTCGCGTTAAAGATATGACGTCATTATTTGTTTGGCGAAAAATGTCATGTTTATTCAGATAACAAGAGTTTAAAGTACTTAATGACACAAAGAGATTTGAACCTGAGGCAGCCTAGATGGTTAGAGTTACTGAAAGATTACGAGCTTGTGATTGACTATCATCCGGGAAAGGCTAACGTTGTTGCAAATGCTTTAAGTCGAAAGTCATTATTTGCTCTTCGTGCGTTGAACGCACATATGGCTATGTCTAGTGATAGTTCGATAGTAGCCGAATTAAAAGTAAGACCGTTGTTTATTCAACAAATTTGTGATTTCTCCATCTGAGATTGAAATCCGATCCGATATGACGTACGAGGAGGAACCGATTCGTATTTTAGCTCGTGAAGTGAAAGAGTTGAGAAACAAGAAAATTCCGTTAGTAAAAGTACTATGGAATCGACATGGAGTAGAAGAGGCTACGTGGGAGCCTGAGGATTCAATGAGGCAACAATATCCGACTTTGTTTAATGGTAAGATTTTCAGGCACGAAAATCCCTAAGGGGGGAGAGTTGTAACAGTCCGAATTTGACCCTAATTGGAACGGTGGTTTTGGGACCACGAATCCGAGTCCAAAATTTTTTTTAAAATATTATTTTCGGTGCTTATTATATGTGAATTAATGTGTGTGAAAGTTTCGTATGAAAATTTGATCGTTTGTGCGTTTAATTTAACAAAAGGACTTAATCGCGTAAAGTGCAAAAGTTGCAAACTATAGTGAATAGTGCTAAAGTGATAATGGCTTTTTAATATGGGGTATCAAAAGGCAAAATAGCCCATTTTAAAGTTAGTGGACGGTAGAAAGACAAATAAACCATTGTTTATGTTTTATATTATTAATTAGAAAAGGTTAAAATTTGTAAATTAGTAATAACATAATATAAGTTAATAATTAAACAAAACAAAAAGACCATTATCATCTTTTATTTCTTGGCCGAATGTGGAGGAAGAATAAGGGCTTGGTTTCTTTTGATTTTCGGCAACTATAGTCTCAAATTCAAGGTTAGTTTGATTTCGGTTCATGATAATTTTTACGTTTTTGCAATCGTTGCTTCGAATACTTCAAGACCCATGCTTGAAATTTTGATTTTTATGAATATTTTGAAATGTGCCATTTATGAGCTCATGAGTTTTATGATGATAGTTGATGAATTATGAAAGATATATGTTAGATTAATATGTTTTGTATTGAAATTTTTAGTGAAATTGAGTAATTAGGGCTAAATTGAGAGAATAAATTTTTGAGGGGTTAAAATGCAAAATAAATGAAAGAAATGGACTTGTATAGTCCTTATGAATATTCGGCCCTTGGGTTGTGTAATGAAATTTTGTGTATTTTGTGTTTTGTGCAAATAAGACTAAATTGTAAAAATGTGAAATATTAGGGGCAAAATGGTAATTTGCCTAATTAGGTGTTTTTGGATTAAATTGAAATGAAATGTACTTGAACGAGCTTATTTTAAATATGTTTAGATCAAGAACAAAGAAAATTGAATTTGGATCGGGGAAAAACGAAAATTCACGAATAGCCGGTCTTCGTCGTCCGTCGATAATCGAGGTAAGTCCTTAAGCAAATATATGTTGAAATTTATTTATGTAACTTAATGAATGATGAAATTTAAATATTTTGAGGATATATATATATAAGATAGCCGAATGTGGATAAATATTTTAGCATGAAGTGTTGTTAAATTTTAATTGAATTGATAAGTTCATGTGATATGAATTATGTATGGTTTGTATAATTTCGTTAACTTGTAATGTGAATGAGATGGAAGTAATATTGTATTTCGGCTTCGAGCCTAGCGGACCTTATGCCGGTGATGTAATTCGGGCTTTGAGCCTAGCTTTGGCTTTGTGTGCGGTGATTTGTATCGGGCTTATTGCCAGCGGGCTAAATGCCGATTATCAAATTCAGACCTTGGGTCTAACAGGCTTAGTGCCGGTGTGTAATTCAGGCTTGATGCCTAGCAGGCTTAATGCCGGTGATGTATTATAAATAGAGAATTCATGAATCATGAACAAGGTAGAACGTAATTACTACAATAAACTAAATGCTCGGGTAAGTATAATTTTTTATAAATGCAAGGAATGAGGTAAGTTATTATCTTTCCTTTCGAATTAAATAAGTTGTGAAATGGTCAAAGTTTTCAGTAATGAATTTATATGATATGTGCAATTGATCTATTCATTTATGAGTATGAAATGTATATTGAAATATAAGCTTGGTAATATCTTTGAGATTCGGTCATTTGTAAAAATGTCAAAGGTGAGAGTTATCGGAGATGCTTATATTTGTGTATGACTAATTACATGTGATCAGGATATATGTTATACTTATTAGTGATGGAATATGCGAATATCTAAGGCATTTAAGTGCTTTGGAGAGTTCTATGCCTTCGATAAGAAAATGATAGATGCTAAGTTAGAGAGATGGCAATTCGGCCATAATGGAATTTTTAGGTTAAATTAATTGTATTTAATGTCATAGACAAATTTATATATATATATATGCATAAAATGTTCGAATGTTTAATTCTTTGAATTGTAATTGCTTAAGACTTACTAAGCTAGTAAGCTTACTCTGTGTGTGTTCAATGTTCTGTTTTATAGATTTTGATCAAGCTAAGGGCTCGGGGAATCATAGTTGAAGTCACTCACACTATCGACTTATTTTGGTACTCATAGAAGTTGAATTTTAAGCATAAGGCATGTATAGGCTAGCTTGATATTTTGAATGATACTTGTTAATGCTTATAGCCATGCGAAAATGGCTATCTCTATTGGGTTAGATTTAATTCCTATACTTTTGTTATAATGGCTTGTTTATAATGCTTTTGGATGTATAAAATTTGGTCATGGTTTAATCATGTATGATAAGTAGTCATGTGATATATATATATATGTTAAGTGTTTAGTCATGTGTTTGGAAATGAGGAAAATGATGGATGTTCGATTGAGTCATAGTATATAATATATTAGCTAAATAAAATTCCTATTATATATATATGTGGTGTATCTCAGTATAAACTCGACATATTGATATGTTTTGCAATTTTGAAATTGGTTTGAATGAAGTAGATATGATTGGAAGATGTACATTTCGGTTGGCTTAATTTAGTTTATTGGGATGACTAAGTGTGTGGATGATTGCCATGAGATCATTTGGTATGAATAACTTTCGAATGTATATTATAGAAGATTATTCGGTTTAATCTAAGATGTTAATAACGGTTAGATGGTTAAGACAAGGCTAGTATGTATTAGTTAAGTATTAATTGGAATTTATGTGTATGCATTAACTTTAGTCATTTTATGGATTATGAAATATGTTATGTAATGCATATGTGTGTTCGAGTTAAGCTTATGAGAGATATCTACATGTAACCAAATTGTTTGATGAATTAGTTGTTTAAGCTTAATTTCAAATTTGGTAAATGCGCTTATCTATGATGTGTTGATATATATATGAAATTAGCTATATGTGAATTCTTGATTTGATTAAGTGTTTGACTCTATCTAGACTTAGTACAAGCTATGTAATGTACATGAAATATTATATGTATGGCTTTGTATAATCGGCCAAGTAAATGAGTGTGTGCATGATATTGTAATAAGCTTGTATGTTTCGACCATATGGGATAAGTTTTTAAACCACATGTTTTCGGTCTTATAAGTAAGTTGAAATAGGATGATTTATGGATCATGCTTATTTTAATTAATTAGATACGATTAGTTTGTTTGTATGAGCATTTCATAAAATAAAAGATATGACAAATGAGGTTTATGCTATTTGTATTGTTGTGTGATATTATTGAAATGTACATTGCATGATTCTTTTGTGTTCATTTGTGATCATATTGAATATGACTTAGTTTAGTATATTAAGTATGTATTACGCATGGGGTATGTCTGTTTATAATTGAACCATTTTATAAGGATGTTTAACTAAAACATAAATTGATTGAATAAAAGTTTTTTTATCTCGGTAAAATCGTAACCTAATCCGCGACAGATCACGGGTTAGGGTGTTACATAAAAATATAGGGCAAAATGGTAATTTTGCCAAAAATATGTGTTGGACTAAATTTTATATGAATTATATTGAATTGAGTTAAATTCATTCATATAGATCCGGCTAGACCTCGTACGGAGTTAGATCGAGGCAAAGGAAAAATATCAGATTAGTTTCTTTCGTATCTACGTAAACTCGTCGAGGTAAATTCGTGTAATTAAATTGGGTAATTATATGCTTTGATTGAATTAGATGTATGTTATTTGCACGATCATTATATTTGAGTACTTATTGCATATCTGACGATGTACGACGATTACCGAGCCCCGTTTTAACCTTAGGAATTTGTAGGATACAAATGACATGTCATTAGGGTTACCGATTTCAGCTCTTATGAGCTTACCGTTATTCAGCTCGGAGGAGATTACCGTTATTCAGCTTGGAGGAGCTTACCTTTTACAGCTCGGAGGAGCTTACCATTTACAACTCGTATGAGCATACATGTGCGAGGAATTGTGATTACGATTCGGTACACCTGCGTGTGTACTACCCGCGTATCCAACGATATTCTTAGTGGTTCAACGTGCATTGTTTTGTTACGAGATTACATGAGTTCGATACAAACTACCACAGGTATTTACATGAGATATATGAAAATGAGTTGTACACGATATATAGATACATGATTTAGAAATTATATGTTTATGAAAGTTTGATTGTTGTTGAGCTCATACATGTTTCTAGATATTTATATGAATTACATGACTAACATGGTTGATGAGGATATGTGTCTAGGCTTTTGGCCAAATTGAGTTTGGATATACTTTGTCCTTCTACCGTAAATGTGACTAAATGGTAAGTTAATTTCTTTATTATACAAACTTACTAAGCTTAAATGCTTATTCTGTGTCATTTTTGTGTCTTATAGTGATTGGAAGCTCGTTGGGTTGGAAGCTTGTCGGAGCTATATCACACTATCCATCGGCTCTTTGTGTACTTTTGGTTATCTAATTTTCGTTATAATGTCATGTATAGGATATTTTGGTTAATGATAGCCTAATGTTTTGTTATGTTTTTAGCCATTTGAATTGGCTTGTGTTTTAGTATATTACTGCTATGTATATATAAATGGCCTTATCATATCGATGTGTGGTTTGGTATGGTTAACATGTGAATTGATTTATGTTAGATGGATGAAAATTAAATGGTAGTTGAATATGCATATGAATATGTATTATAATTTGGAGTGATTTAATGCTTGTTGTGGAAAGCACATATGTATAATGATGTTAGTTTTTGAATGGTTTGTATTGGTGATTTTAGTGCACAAGTTACAAGTGACTTATATGACTATTTGATGCGTAGAGATCAAGAACATAAATTGTATTAAATGGTATATTTTGATTAATGATCTACATGGAAAGTTTTGGTACAAATATGCATATAAGTTAGTTAAACAATTGGATATATTGAATGTTTAGATTTACATGTTATAAGTTGTCATTTGAAGTGCCTAAGGGCATATTGGTTGTATGTGATGATTTTACATGTTTAAGGCTTGATTTTGGCTTATTTTGGATGCCTATTTATGACTTGTGTATATGCAAAATGTTGAGTGTATTTGGATGCCAAATTGGGTGAGAAATGTGGCTTGTAAAATGGCCTATTTTAGTCACACGGGTAGAGACACAGCGTGTGTGACACACGGCCAAGTGTGAGTGGAACATCCTAAAATTTGAGTTTTGTATGTGTTACATTAAATTGGTTATTAAGCATGTTAGATTATTAATTTTGTTTGTTGAAGAGGTCTGAGAAGGCTTGGGATCTATTTGGACCTAGTGAATTTTTTTTTAGCATTTGGAACTTTAAAGAGAGGAGTCGGTGGATTTCTAACATATGGAAATTTTTGAGTAAGTAAATAACATAATTTGAGCTAATGGTTAAGAGGATATCGCCATATGTATTGTCTTGAGGAGAGGTTGAATCCATGGTATACATTTTGTGACTTAAATTTTTGCACTCATCTAGCATGTGTCGGCCAAGCTTTATTTTTGGAAGGTTGGACTTTTAGTTTATGGCAAAGTGGCTAATGGATTAAGGCAAGAATTGAACATAGGGAAAGGAATCAATAGGATAAGGTATGTAGGGGAACAAGTGGCTTAAATTGAGGAATGTGCTATGGAAAGTAAAGTTGGCAAATGTTGACCCCTTTTGGCTTGAACATGGGCGGTTTTGGGGCTAGGGAGAGTGGCGAATGTTGTTAGTAGTTTGGTTAGGATTAAGAGTTAGTTTTGGTCAATTTCTTAGCATCATGTGTATCAAAAATTCTCTCCAAACTCTTCCTTCTAGCCGAATTTTGTCATAAGAAAAAAGGTAAAGTTTTTGTTTTCTTTTGGCCATTTCATCTTTGTGACCATTTTGATATCATCTTTTCTCCTAAACTTTATTCCTCTTTGTGCCAAAATCATATAGTCTTTGAGTGAGATTTTCTTTGTCTTCCATTTGGCCGATTATTCACCAAGCTGCAAGACCCTTTCTTTGTTCATCTTCCATCATTGAAAATCGATACATAAACACTCTCTTTCTTTTAATTCTTTTTCTCCTTCCTTCCTTCTTGCAAAGAACTTTTTAAACATTTTTTTTCTTCTCCTCCAAAATCTTTCATCATGACCGAATGTTAATAATCATCTTCATAGCCGAATCTTCCAATTCTCATATATTTCTTCTCAATCATTTCTTCTATTCAAACTTTGGATGATCGGTAAGAATTCTCTTCATTGGTTTCTATTTTGTTATTTGTTGCTTTTGGCTGAATCCCTAGGTTGGCTTAGGAGAGTTTTTTTTTTTTATCGAAATAATCGTTCATTTTCTTAGACAATCTCTTTTCGTTTTATTTTAGTGAAATAGTGGAGGACTGAATCACCATCTCCTCGAAGTTATCTCGAAATCGTTAGAGTTTGGATCAAAAACCTTCAAGGTAAAGAGAATTCTTCATGGATTTCATGATCACCCTCAATATTATCAAAATGATTATCAATTTGGAATGTAGTAACCGAAAATTTTATATAGGGATTCTTTTGGGGATCACTCAGAACATCGTGGTAAGCCTAGCTATATCATTTCTTTAAGTCCATACTTTAGTATATTATCGATTTACTAAAGATCTAACGAATGGAGGCCCGTAATGACGTTTTGAAAGGGAAATCTAGTGGTGATTCCAAAAGGAGTGGTTTGGCTTTCTCAACTCCTAGATTCAAACGAAGGTGCATTTGGCATTCGAGACTTTCCACCGGGTTGTGGACCCTCCTCTGGTGAAAATCAATTATTCGAGGTTATTCGCAGTTCGGAGCCATTAGCTGTTCGTGGTTTTCCAACGGGTTGTGGACCGTCAACCGGGGAAAATCAAAAAATCGTAGTTATTCGCGATTCCGAGGGTAAAAATCCTAGTCTGTTTATCTTAGAATAAATTACTATAAGTGTTAATGATCTAATCGAGCGTTAAAAATATTCTAGGTGTTGACGATCAAGAAAGTGTAGTGCTCACCGTAATCAGGTGTGTAATCTCACACCATATCTCGTGGGTTGGATAACTATATTGTATTAATCGTTGGATTAAATCACAAATTCTTGAAATCGGGTAAAATAGTATATTTATCATTTTAATGGTAAAAACTATGAAATCGGTATTAAGACCAAGTGAAAATTACGAATTTGCCCTTAATTGGCTAAATCGATAAAAGTATTTGAATGGGCCATATGTGATATGTGATATGTGATAAATGGGACAAATGTGATACTTGATTTATGGGCCAAATGTGATATTGGCTACATGAGCCAAAATGTGGTATGGGCGATTGTGAAATTTTTTATATTGGGCCATATGTTTGTAATAATTATAGGAATGGATTGTAGTAATTGAATATACATAATTTATACATGATTTGCATGGGTTGGGATATTTGAAGAAAGAAGTTCGGTAGCTTTGCTACAAAATTACAGTGGCTTGTCCACGATTTGATATATGGCTTAATGCCCGATTTGATATATGGCTTAATGCTCGATTTGATATATATGGCTTAATGCCCGATTTGATATATGGCTTAATGCCCGATTTGATATATATGGCTTAATGCCGATTTGGTGTGTTTGCGGGGTGGGTGACTAAAGCTCCCCACAGGTGTGTTGGTTGGTACGGGTGGTGTGTAGCGGATGGAAAACTAGGTTTGGTTGGGAAATTGCATAACACATGCATGTTATATATATGATATAATGCTATGATTGTAATGGGCTTTGGGTGATAAATGCTTAATTGAATTTTGGCCGAGTGAAAGTGGTAAGTGAATTACACACTTGAGTTCTAAGTAACTCACCCTTGTTTTCCTTACCCTCCTCGGGTAATGATCGGTGATGGAGACTTGGGCGGGGGCGACTCGTGGAGGCCGTACTACGAATAATGGGTTATTTACATTCAGGAATTCTTTTTAAGTACTTTTATTATTTTTACTATTTAAGTTAAGTGTAATAAGGCCTCTGGTTAAATACTTATGGATGTTTTACGTGTGGATGAATATTATAATACGCTTTAAATACTTATGTGGGTTTCTTTTCTAAAAATAAAAATAAATGTTTTTCTTAAAATAAATATGCAAAAAGGGTTTTCATTCTTAAATATTTTTACTCTTAAAATTATGCATTATGACGTTCTTCAAAATTTTGTTTTCAAAATTATCTTCAAACTCTATTAAATTTTCTCGAAATATTATTTTAACTTCTTGTAAGTTTCAATTTATAAATTCTTACGACTCAAATTGTTTGAGTTATCAATCAACCTTAGTTTTCAATAAACTTCACGTCAAGATGTTTTGGAAAATCGATTTCTTAAAATCTTTAAAAAAGACTAGATGTATATTCCTTTCCGTGTGACATGTCAAATTTGGTCTTACGCATAGACCGGGTTTGGGGTGTTACATTTATAATATCGAGCCAGGTTCAAAACTCATTTGTGTTTTGGGTTCAAAAACATTTATGGTTCAAAATTGTTTTGAATTATAGAACTTATGTTTTAAAGGTAGTATGGCACCACAGTATCCCAGGCACCAAGTGAAGTAAGTGTATGCAAATTTAATTATTATTATTATTATTGTGACATGACTATAGGAACACTCTAGAACTTTTAGTTTTAGGTGTTGCAACTATAAAGATTGAGACTATAGGATGCGTTTACAAAAACAACTCTACTTCTTATATATCATAAAACATCGTTAATAAACATTGAAATAGTATCTTTGATTCATAAAACTTATGTCAGATTAAAGCGAAATAGTCAAAATGAGCGCTAGAGGGCGTGGGCGTGGTAGAGCGTGGCAGTGGTAGAGGCCGAGGTGCTAGGATTGCATCCGAGAAGTGTCGGGACATATACCAAAAATGGGCCTTTGCATCACGGGGACGGAGACTAGATCACATGACCATACGAGAGAGGACATTGCCTTGACCCAAGCAATGTTGCGAGTCTTGGAAAGGGTTCTTTGGAGCTAGGCTGGGCGGTGGCTCTCGTGGATCAATTTCGGAACGACTTAGATCGAATAGTGCGAGGTTTTAGGGTATCTCGGGAGTAGCCCCAAATGTAGCGGAGTATTGGCTCGAGGTGTGGAGGTGGATCATGGATGATTTGGAGTGCACCAAGCGCGGCGAGAGGAGCTATGTCCTTGTTGAGGGGCGAGGCTTATCAATGGTGGCTTCTTGTTTGAGAAGGCACTCGGTGAACATGTTACTTGGGATTTCTTCAAAGCGCATTCCAAGAAAGTATGTCGGGGCAAGTAATGTGGATGCCGAATGAAGGAATTTCTGAATCGGTCCAAGGAAATAAGGCGGTGGCGACTTACGGCGAATTTCTCACGCTTGAGCCGTTATGCTCGAACAATAGTGCCAGCTGACCATAAAGCGCGTATATCGTTTGAGGATGAAATTTGAATGATGAGTTGCTTATTACGATAGCCCCACAACAAGAAAGGACTTTTGCCAAGCTTGTGGAGAAAGCCAAAATATTTGAAGAGGCTAAGAAATCCAGCGTCGAAGCAGAGATAGAGAGTAGAGGCAAGAGGACTTTAAGTACTCGGGTCCGTAAAAGGTTTGAGAAGAGGCCCGGGAATGATGAGCGGCTCGGCTAGAGCACTGCTGCTACCAATCAGATTCAACCATGTCTTGTTGTGGAAGGCGACACACACGGTGAATCTTTGGAAGAGAAGCAGGTGGTTGCTTCAAATGTGGTTCTAAGGACCACGGTTTAAAGATTGTCCTCGACGGACCGCTCGAATCAGAAGCTCATAACCATGATACGGGCCGGCTAGGCGCTCAACGACCCAGAGAGGCGTGGGCGGTCGAGTGGTAATGGCGGTGGATGAGGTCAAGGAGCATCGGGTAGAGGAAATGGCTTGAGAGTAGCGGAGGCGAGACGGCGGCGGGGTTAGTGTATGCGGTCGGACAGAGAGGATGGTGATGCACTGATGTGATAAGCGGTATGTTCTTCATCACTGATGTACATTATTGCTTTGATAGATATCAAATCTACCCATTCGTATGTTGCTAGTGATATATCTAGAAATCTAAACATTAGATGCGAGATTATTGATAGAAAGATGGCGGTAATTAGTCCTTTAGGAAAGTGCGTGATAGTGCATAAATTGTTTAGAGACATGCCCTTAGAAATTCAAAGAGAAATATTTTTAGCGGATTTGATGGAGCGCCTTTGGAGATTCGACCTTATTTTGGGCATGGGTGGTTGGTGAAGCACCGCAGTGCGCACTTGGATTGTGCTACAAAGCGGATGTCGATAAGGACTTTAGAAGATAAGGAAGTTGTGATGATAGGCGGCGGAGAAATTATTTAGCAAATGTGGTATACGCTTTAAAAAGCGAGAAGGTTGGTGCGAAAAGGGTGTGGAGCATTCCTAGCCTTCATTAGTGCTTTGGATACCAAGGAAATATTGGTGGAAGGTGATAGAGCGGTGAAAGAATTTCAAGATGTCTTTCAGAGAACTTAGGGTTTACCTCGGTAGGAAGTAGAGTTTGGCATTGAGCTTTTGCGGAGCGACTCACGGTGTCCATTGCTCCTTATAGGATGGCGTCGAAGGAGTTAAGCGGGCTTAAGGCTCAAATTTAAAAGTTGTTGGATCGGGATTCATTCGGTAAGTGTGTCACCATGGGGAATCTGCGGTCTTGTTCGTCAAGAAGAAGGATGGGTTGATGCGTATGTGCATCGATTATAAGCGATTGAATAAGTTGTGATCAAGAATAGGTATCCATTCTTTGAGAATCGATGACTGTTTGATCGATTGAGAGGAGCTTGATTTTCTCAAGATAGATTTGAGATCGGGTTATCATCAACTTAAGGTTAAGGAGGCGGATATTCATAAGACATCATTTTGAACTCGTTATGGACATTATGAGTTTTGGTGATCTTGTTTGGATTGACCAATGCACAGGTGCATTTATGGACATGATGGGCCCGAGTCTTTCAACCTACCTAGAACCGGTTCGTGGTAGTGTTCATAGATGATATCTTAGTATATTCGAGGAATAAAGAAGAGCATGACTCACATCTGCGGATAGTATTGCAATTCTGACAGAAAAGCAACTTTATGTCAAATTCGGTAAGTGTGAATTTTTGGTTGAAGAAGTGACTTTCTTGGGACATGTTGTGTCATTTGAAGGAATCGAGTTGATCCTCGGAAGGTAGAAATTTGTGTTGGATTGGAAACCACAGAAGTTAGTGGTGAGATTCGGAGTTTCCTAGGTTTGGTTAGTTATTATAGACATTTTGTTGAGGGTTTTCGTTGATTCTTTGCACCCTTACTAAAGCTATTGCGCAAGGGAAGTACCGTTTGTGTGGTGAGATCAGTGACAAAGAGAGTTTTGAGAGATTGAAGAAGATTTTGTGAGCGCCGTCTTGATTCAACTTTGAGGTGGAAAAGAGTTTATTGTTTCTTTGCGATCGTCACACGGGCTTGGGATGTGTGTTGATGTAAGGTGGTAAAGTGGTGGCTTATGCATCTCATCGATTAAGGCGCATGAAGTCAATTATCCTACTCATGATTTGGAGTTGGCTGCGGTGGTTTTGCCTCGAAGATTTGGAGGCACTACATGCGGTGAGAAGTCGATCATTTATACAAATCATAAAAGTCTGAAGTACCTCCTTACCCAAAAGGAGTTGAACTTAAGACAACGGAGATGGATAAGAAATTTGTTGAAGGATTATGACTTCTCAATCGAGTATCATCTGGAAAGGCTAACGTGGTGGTAGGCAGCGTTGAGTCGTAGGTGATATCGGAGTTGAGAGCAATGTTTGCTCATCTTAGTTTGTATGAAGATGGCGGTTTACTAGTGGTACTTGGTGAAGCCTATGTGGTTAAAGCAGATAAATGAAAGCGATTTATCGGATGAAAAGTTAGGTCCCTTAATTCAATGAGTTGAAAGTGGTGTAATAGGGATTTTGGATTGAATAAAGATGGAGTACTATGTTTTTGCGGAAGAATTTGTATGCCCAAGGATTCGGACTTGAGACTAATGATTCTGCGAGAGGTGCATAGTAGCCCCTATGCTATGCACCGGGGAAATAAGATGTATCGAGACCTTCGTGATCGGTATTGGTGGCGAGGTTGAAGCGGGAGATTCTGAATTTTGTGAGTAAGTGCACGGCGATGTCGACAAGTTAAGGTGAAACACTAATTGCCGTCGGGATTACTACAACCGGTGAAGATTCCATTATGGAAGTGGGAGCGGATAACGATGGACTTTGTTAGTGGGTTACCCTTATCACCTAATAAGAAAGATTTCGTGCAGGTTATAGTGGATCGATTAATGAAGCGCCTATTTTCTACTGTTAGATGGAGTTTTCACTACAAAAGTTGGCCAAGTTGTTTGTAGCGGAGATCGTGAGGTTACATGGGGTACAGATTGTCTATTATTTGGACGAGATACCCCTAGGTTTACATTTGTTTTGGAAAGCTTTGCATGAAGCTTTGGGAACAAAGTTAAATTTCGGCCTGACTTTTCATCCTCGATCGGATAAGTGATCGGAAAGAGTAATCCATTTTTGGAAGACATGTTAAGGGTTGTGTGATTGACTTGAGAGGTAGTTGGGAGGATTTTCTTAGTTGGCGAGTTTGCGTATAACAACGATTATCAATCCGGTATCAAATGGCACCTTATGAAGCATTATATGGTCTTAGGTGTGCCGTACCCTACTTGTTGGGTGAATTGGGAAGCAGCGGTTATTGGGTCTGAATTGATATTAGAGGCGAAAGAAAAAGTAAAGGTGATTGAGCACGGTTAAAGGAAGGTTCGGATAGACAAAAGTCATATGCGGATCTGAGCGTAAGGACATTGAGTTTGCGGTGGGAGATCGGGTTTTTCTAAAAGTCCCACCTTGGAAAAGATCTTGATTCGGAAGGAAGGGCAAGTTGAGCCCTAGGTTCATTGGGCAGAAATGCAGGTGTGTCGAAGCGTGTAGGACCCGATGGCTTATCGGCTTGAATTACCTCCGGAGTTGAGTCAGATTCATAGTGTTTTCCATGTCTCTATGTTGAGGCGTTATCGATCGGATCCATCTCACATAGTATCGGTAGAGGAAGTTGAGTTAAGGCCTGACTTGTCGTTCGAGGAAGAGCCAGTGAAAATTTTAGAGCGAGATGTAAAAGTATTAAGAAAGAAGTCAGTACCGTTGGTTAAGATTCTATGGCGTAATCACGGAGCGGAGGAAGCTACATTGGAGCCTGAGGAGACAATTCGGCAGCAATATCCTCACCTCTTTTAACCAGGTAAATTTCGGGGACGAAATTTTCTTTAAGGGGGGTAGAATTGTAACATCCTAAAATTTGAGTTTTGTATGTGTTACATTAAATTGGTGATTAAGTATGTTAGATTATTAATTTTCTTTGTTGAAGAGGTCCTGAGAAGGCTTGGGATCTATTTGGACCTAGTGAAAATTTTTAGCATTTGGTACTTTAAAGAGAGAAGTCGGTGGATTTGTAACATATGGAAATTTTTGAGTAAGTAACTAACATAAATTTGAGCTAATGGTTAAGAGGATATCGCCATATGTATTGTCTTGAGGAGAGGTTGAATCCCATGGTATACTTTTTGTGACTTAAATTTTTGCACTCATCTAGCATGTGTCGGCCAAGATTTATTTTTGGAAGGTTGGACTTTTAGTTTATGGCAAAGTGGCTAATGGATTAAGGCAAGAATTGAACATAGGGAAAGGAATCAATAGGATAAGGTATGTAGGGAACAAGTGGCTTAAATTGAGGAATGTGCTATGGAAAGTAAAGTTGGCAAATGTTGACCCCTTTTTGGCTTGAACATGGGCGGTTTTGGGGCTAGGAGAGTGGCGAATGTTGTTAGTAGTTTGGTTAGGATTAAGAGTTAGTTTTGTCAATTTCTTAGCATCATGTGTATCAAAATTCTCTCCAAACTCTTCCTTCTAGCGAGAATTTTGTCATAAGAAAAGGTAAAGTTTTTGTTTTCTTTTGGCCATTTCATCTTTGTGACCATTTTGATATCATCTTTTCTCCTAAACTTTATTCCTCTTTGTGCGAGAAATCATATAGTCTTTGAGTGACATTTTCTTTGTCTTCCATTTGGCGATTATTCACCAACCATAAGACCCTTTCTTTGTTTATCTTCCATCATTGAAAATCGATACATAAACACTCTCTTTCTTTTAATTCTTTTTCTCCTTCCTTCCTTCTTGCAAAGAACTTTTTAAACATTTTTTCTTCTCCTCCAAAATCTTTCATCATGGCCGAATGTTAATAATCATCTTCATAGCCAGAATCTTCCAATTCTCATATATTTCTTCTCAATCATTTCTTCTATTCAAACATTGGAATGATCGGTAGAATTCTCTTCATTGGTTTCTATTTTGTTATTTGTTGCTTTTGGCTGAATCCTAGGTTGGCTTAGGAGAGTTTTTTTAATCGAAATAATCGTTCATTTTCTTAGACAATCTCTTTTCGTTTTATTTTAGTGAAATAGTGGAGGACCGAATCACCATCTCCTCAAAAGTTATCTCGAAATCATTAGAGTTTGGATCAAAAACCTTCAAGGTAAAGAAGAATTCTTCATGGATTTCATGATCACCCTCGATATCAAAGCGATTATCAATTTGGAATGTAATGTAAGAAAATTTTATATAGGGATTCTTTTGGGGATCACTCGAACATCGTGGTAAGCCTAGCTATATCATTTCTTTAAGTCCATACTTTAGTATATTATCGATTTACTAAAGATCTAACGAATGGAGGCTGTAGTAGCGTTTTGAAAGGAAATCTAGTGGTGATTCCAAAGGAGTGGTTTGGCGTTCTCAACTCCTAGATTCAAGCGAAGGTCCGTTTGGCAATCGAGACTTTCCACCGGGTTGTGGACCCTCCTCTGGTGAAAATCAATTATTCGAGGTTATTCGCGATTTGAGCCATTAGGTGTTCGTGGTTTTCCAGCGGGTTGTGGACCGTCAGCCGGGAAAATCGACAAATCGTAGTTATTAGCGATTAGAGGTAAAAATCCTAGACCGTTTATCTTAGAATAAATTACTATAAGTGTTAATGATCTAATCGGCGTTAAAAATATTCTAGGTGTTGGCGATCAAGAAAGTGTAGTGCTCAGCGTAATCGGTGTGTAATCTCACACCATATCTCGTGGGTTGGATAACTATATTGTATTAATCGTTGGATTAAATCACAAGTTAGTGAAATCGGGTAAAATAGTATATTTATCATTTTAATGGTAAAAACTATGAAAGCAGGTATTAAGGCAAGTGAAAATTACGGAATTTGCCCTTAATGGGCTAAATCGATAAAAGTATTTGAATGGGCCATATGTGATATGTGATAAATGGGCCAAATGTGATACTTGATTTATGGGCCAAATGTGATACATGATTTATGGGCCAAATGTGATACTTGATTTATGGGCCAAATGTGATATTGGCTACATGAGCCAAAATGTGGTATGGGCAGATTGTGAGAATTCTTTTATATTGGGCCATATGTTTGTAATAATTATAGGAATGGATTGTAGTAATTGAATGTACATAATTTATACATGATTTGCATGGGTTGGGATATTTGTGAAGAGAAGTTACGGTAGCTTTGCTACAAAATTACAGTGGCTTGTCCCTGATTTGATATATGGCTTAATGCGATTTGATATATGGCTTAATGCGATTTGATATATGGCTTAATGCCCGATTTGATATATATGGCTTAATGCCCGGTTTGGTGTGTTAGCGGGGTGGGTGACTAAAGCTCCCCACAGGTGTGTTAGTTAGTGCGGGTGTTGTGTAGCGGATGGAAAACTAGGTTCGGTTGGGAAATTGCATAACACATGCATGTTATATATATGATATAATGCTATGATTGTAATGGGCTTTGGCCCAATAAATGTAATTGAATTTTGGCCTAGTGAAAGTGGTAAGTGAATTACACCTTTGAGTTCTAAGTAACTCACCTGTTTTCCTTACCCTCCTCGGGTAATGATCGGTGATGGAGACTTGGGCGGGGCGACTCGGTGGAGGCCATACTACGAATAATGGGTTATTTACATTCCAGATTTCTTTTTAAGTACTTTTATTATTTTACTATTTAAGTTAAATTTGTAATAAGGCCTCTGGTTAAATTTTTATGGATGTTTTACTTGTGGATGAATATTATAATACGCTTTAAATACTTATGTGGGGTTTCTTTTCTAAAAATAAAAATAAATGTTTTTCTTAAAATAAATATGCTAAAAAAGGGTTTTCATTCTTAAATATTTTACTACATAAAATTATGCATTATGACGTTCTTCAAAATTTTGTTTTCAAAATTATTTTCAAACTCTATTAAATTTTCTCGAAATATTATTTTAACTTCTTGTAAGTTTCAATTTATAAATTCTTACGACTCAAATTGTTTGAGTTATCAATCAACCTTAGTTTTCAATAAACTTCACGTCAAGATGTTTTGGAAAATACGATTTCTTAAAATCTTTAAAAAGACTAGATGTATATTCCTTTCCAGTGTGACATGTCAAATTTGGTCTTAACGCATAGGCCGGGTTTGGGGTGTTCTGAGACAGAGCCGTGTGTCCCTATATCTTTTAAGAGCACAAGCGGTATACTCACGGCGTAGCACTGCAGGCGTGTGGCTTGGCCGTGTGGCACAAGCCAATGAGTTACGAGCACGGACACGGTGGGACACGGCTTGTGTGTGCCTATTCGAATGCCCACACGGTCTAAGACACGGGCGTGTCTCTTGACCGTGTGAGTCCTGCGCTTTGGCCACACAGCCGTGTGACCCTATGATGTTGAAAATTTTATAAAATTACGAAAAATCTACGAATTTCTAATTTAGTCGATTTGTTTCTAATACATATTTTGGGCCTCGAAGGCTCGTATAAGGGACAATATGTATGATTTTGATTGGTTTTGACATGAATGCTATATGTTATGAAATGTGTGAAAATTTTTATCTGCATGCGATCTGTAAGTGCAGTAATGCTTTGTAACCTGTTTCGATGATGGATACGGGTTAGGGGTGTTACAAAAGAAAATAAAAATTTTAAACAAAAAGTTCCTATGTTACCCCCTACACTTTAGTTGACACATGTCCTCAATGTGTATCCCCTAAGAAGATAAGGAAAGAAGCTACCGATTAATCGTGATCGCTCTAATTGTTAATGGTGGTTGCTTCCTCCTTTAATCGTGTAAAGCTCTAATTGTTTGTGTCTCCTTTGTTTTGGGTTCCTACATAGAAAATCAAATGCAAAACAATCACTAAAAAAATTATTTCTATCCTACTCCTACAAAGTTAAGTTTAAAATCATTCAAAAATTAATACAAGCCTTTTAAAAGCAAAATAAAAGAAATGTTCAATCCTCCTCCAAATCATCGAGGGGATGAGAACGTCTCTACTCCATAGGGGCTTTCCCTTTTCCTTTAACATATGTGTAAGACCCAATTTATGCCCGGGCCCAATATCAAAACCAAAAAATAATTAATAAAAAAATAAATAAACAGTCCATTTTACGGTTTTACGAACCCAAAAATTATTAAAATTAGACCTAGTCTATATTAGCCCAAATACTAAAGACCCATTACATCCAAACCCGATTTTTTGGCCCAATCCCCGAAATAGGCCCAATAACCTAATTATGAAACCAGCCCAAACAGCCCAATAATTTCAGCAATCAGAAAACCCTAGGGGTCCCCTTTCACGCCGCAAGTCTCCGCGCACGCACGCCAGTGTTTGTGCCTCCGTACGACCGTCGTATGCCACATCACCACCATCGTACATCCACGCATCCTTGTACCTGCAAAAACAAACAGCAAAGCACAGCAGGCACGAAGAAAAAAGGAGGAATTTTGTATTTTATTCTTTCGGCTATAAAAGAGAGACCGAAAAACAAATGTAACTTCTTCTCTTATGATTTTACGCATACAGAGAATACAAAAATCAAAAAATAGAAAATTAAAAAGTTGATCTCAGATTTCAAATCTTTTCTTTAGCTTTGATTCTATTTTCTTTTTAAGCTTGTTTTTAGTTTCTTTTTCTTCTTGTTACATATGAATAAAAAAAGAGAGAGCGAAGCCTTACCTCGAGGAATATGCCATGGATTTCGTTACGCTTCATTGAAATCGAGGTGAGAGGAGATCTTAGGGTGAAAAACATTCAGAGGCTCGAAGTACACCAGCGCAAATGTGGTGGCGAATCGGTGTTTAGGGGATGGGTCTAATTCGGCCGATTAGAGAGGAATAGGAGATTAGGGTTTTGTTTTAATTTTCTTTTGTTTTTTTGTTTTGTTTTAGAAGTAGTGAAGGCTTTATTTTTTTAGGGTTTGTTTTAGTTTTTATATAACGTATGAAATGGCACCGTTTAGGGCCGGTTTCTATAGTTCTAAAGCAGCGCCGTATGGCGCTCGATTGACCCGACCCGATATCCATGGGATTCGCGTGTTTTTCGCGGTGATGGCATAATTGCGCGCTTTCGGTCCCTCTGTTTCGCATTCTTTTAATTAAGCTTCCTTTTATTTCTTTTGTTTTTAATTTTGCCCAAAGATTTGCGCGCCTTTTCAAATTAGCCCAATCGTAATGCTTTGCGTTTTGATTACGGAATATTTCTTTGGTCT
This sequence comes from Gossypium sturtianum, assembly GCA_025698515.1. Lineage (NCBI taxonomy): Eukaryota > Viridiplantae > Streptophyta > Magnoliopsida > Malvales > Malvaceae > Gossypium > Gossypium sturtianum. The sequence continues at coordinate 63,836,960 of CM046946.1, read as the reverse complement.
AATCACGACTATTTGAGCATTTTTAATTCGAGTCCTTGATTTTGTTAAACAAATCCTTTATAAAATAACACATGAATTCCATTTCGTTTTCAATTTAGCATTTTTAGTCTTTGTTTAAATTCTTGTACCCTTTTTTTAGTATTAAATTTATTTATTATTCAATCTATTTTAGTAAAATTGTTTTGAAATCTATTCTACAATATTTCAATTTGCTTTATTTTCCATTATCTATATGTATATTCAATTTCTTTTAAAATTACTTATATATATATATATATATTTCTATTTTAAATATTAGTATACATAACTTATCACTTTGAAAAGTCATAGTTCATTGTATATTTTAATTTATTTGAAATATTTCTATATCTTATTACTTATATATGTTTATATATTGAAAGCCATTCATTTTTAGATTTGTCTTTGTAACATCCTAAACCGAGTCGATGCGTTAAGGCTAGATTTGACTTGTCACACAAAATAAATATACATTGATTCCTTTTTAAGTAAAGCAGATTTCAAAATTTTGTGAAGTATTTATTGAGTAAAAGATTTGATTGATAAATCGAAAATTTGAGATGTAAGATCTTATAAATCGTAATTTTGAAAATATTGTTATGATTCGAGAAAATTTCAAAAGAAATTAAAAATATTTTTCAAAAGAATTGATGAAAATCTTAAGAGTAATTTTACGAGTTAAAAATATGAAAATTATTATGAAATCCTTTTTATATATTCATTTTTGAATAAAGCGTTTATTTAAGTTTTTAGAAAAAAATATAATCCCAAATTTGAAATACTTAAAGTAGTATATGAATTCATCCAACAATAAACAAAACAAAAATTAATCCGAGGCCTTATTACAACCTTAATTCAAAATAGCAAAGTAATTAAAAGTATTAAAGAAATCCAAATTCCAAATTTACTTAGATTTTTAAGTATGGCCTCCACCAAGACATCCACGACCCAAGTCTCCATCATTGATCATTACGAAAGGGATAAGGAAAATAGGGGTGAGTTACTAGAACTCAATGTGTAACCCACTTACCAGTTGTCCTTTGGGCAAAAATCCATTAAGCCATTATTTGGGCGAAGCCCATTCATAATAATAAAAATGTATCGAATATAATATGCATATGAAATGCAATTCCCAAACCAAACCTAGTTTTCCATCGCTACACACCACCGTACCAACCAACACGGTGTGGGTGATCTTTAGTCAACCCACCACCTTAACACACCAAGCGTAGGCATTAAGCCATTTATATCAAATTTGTGGACAAGCCACGGATTAACATAATTTACATGGCATTGCCATTTTTCATATTTGTGTGAGCCACGGTTATGTGTGAGCTACGAACTTCTCTTCATCATTATCCCATCCCATACAAAACATGTATATAATGCATAACAATTCACAACAATGTATTCAAATATTTCTTACAAAAATTTATGGCCCATTATAACAATTTATCAAATTGGCCCATTAAGCGAGAATATCATCTTGGCCCATTTACGCAAATTTTAGATCGGCCCATATAACAAAATATATATCGTTTTGTACATAGCAAAATATATCGTTTTGGCCCACATAGCAAAATATATCGTTTTGGCCCATATAGCAAAATATATCGATTTTTCAATTTTATCATATGAGATCTAAGCCAATTTTCCGGTTTTACTCTAATCGATTTTAATCAAGCGATTTATTATCGATATGACATTAATCTCAACCCACGAGAAAATGGTGTGAGATTACACACACGATTACAGTAAGCACTCACGCTCTCTCAATCGTCGACACCTAAAATTTTATAACGCTTGGATTAGTCAGCGTGCGCGATTTAATAAATCTACTTTAAAACAAGCGATCTAAAATTTTACCATCGGGATGCGTGAACAACTACGATTTGTCGGTTTTCCCGGTTGTGATCCACAACCGGTGAAATCTCAAATTCTTGGCGCCTCAAAATTGTGAGCGACCTCGAATAATTGATTCTCGCGGATAAGGGTCCACAACCACGAGAAAGTCTCGAATCGCGAAATGGCCCGCCGTTTGAATTTAGGAGTAGGGATCGTTAATGCGCTCCTTATGAGATCTCCACTCAACTTCCCATTCGAATCGGTACCACAAGTCGCCATTCGGTTAGATCTTAAACAATCGGTATTACGATAAAATATGGACTATCGAAATGGTGAAGATCGACACCACTAATTTCAGAGTGACCAATGATTTGGTAGATTGAGCAATTTAACCTATAAATAATATCGGTTCATCAACACCATCTTATCGAATAAAGGATGATTTATAGAATCCTTGAATAACACTTACCTTAAAGATTTTAGAACCGACTTCTAGCGATAATGCGATGACCGGAAGAATGAAGGTTCGGCCTTCCACTATATCACTATGAAGAAGAAAGGGATCTTGTCTAAGAGAAATAAGTGATGATTTCGGTCAAAAGACCCTCCCAAGCCAACATATGGATTCGGCAATAGAAAGAAGAAAATAAAAAGAATTGAAAAGAGTACTTACCGATTGTTCAAGGGTGAGTGACAACTCAAATGAAAAGGAAGATCAATAAAAAGAATGGAAGGTTAGGCTATAGAGAAATAGTGGACTCAATATTGGCTATGGTGAAAAATATTAGAGTGGAAGTGATGCTTGAAGGATTTTGCGAAAAGAAAAGAAGAAGAGGAATGATGGATTAGTTTGGTTTTAAAGAATGATGTGTGAACAAAGAAATGGTCTCAAAGTTTGTATCCATTCGGCAAGAAGAAAGAAAGAAATGGAATATGCCTCCTCAAGGTTGTGTAGGTTCGACAAGGAGGAGAAAGGAGTTTGGAGAGAAAAGAGAAATGATACAAAAGTTGCTAATCGGGAATTGGCCAAAAAGAACAAAAATTTTACCAATTGCCAATGACCAAATTCGGCTAGGAGGATAAGAGTTTTGAGAAAAGACACAATTGATGATATTGGTATTTTGACCAAGACTAACACTTTAGTCTCACCAAAACATCAAGCACAAAATTCGGCTATCACCCCTAGCCCCAAACCAGTCACATTCATCCCCTAGGATAAAGTTTGGCCACCCAAACTTTCCAAAAGCATATCCACGAAATAAGCCTCTTGTTCCCCTTACTTACCTATTTCTTTTGATTCCTTTCCCCAACCTCAACCTTGCCTTATTCTTTTAGCCACCTTACCAAAAATAAGAAGTCCACCTTACAGAAAATACTCCTTGGTGACACTTTAAGGAAGGAATGCAAAAATAAAAGTCAAAATGCACACAAAGGGATTGAACTTCTTCCCTCAAGGTAATACATGTGGCGCCATAACCTCTTTACCATATGCTCACTTATGCTAGTTATTTACTCATTTATTTCCATATGCTTTAAGGTTACTTACTCCATCTCCTTAAAGTGCTAAATGCCAAAAGTTTTTACTAGGTCCAAATAAACCCCAAGAGCCTTCTCGGGACTTCCTAAACATAAACAATTAATAATTTAACTAGCTTAACACCAAAAACAATACAACACATAAATTTCCAAATTTTAGGATGTTCACGATTCTACCCCCTTAAAGAAAATTTCGTCCTCGAAATTTACGATTAAAAAGAGGTGAGGATATTCTTGCTTGAATCACGTCCTTAGGCTTCCATGTAACTTACTCCGATCCGTGATTTCCCATAAAACTTTGACTAACGACACAATCTTCCTTCTCGGTACCTTAACGTCCGATCTAGAATTTGCACTTTGGTTCCTCCTCGAAAGACAAATCGGGTTTTATCTCAATTTTTCTTCCTCTGATACTATATGGAGGCGGATCAGATCGATAATGCCTTAACATTGAGACATGAAATACACTATGTATCGACTCAACTCGGGAGCAACTCAAGGTGATAAAGCCAGCTTGGCCCAACACGCTTCAACACCGCGATGCGGTCAGATGAACCTAGGGCTCAACTTGCCCTTCCTTCCAAATCGAAGATCTTCTTCCAGGTGAGACCTTTAGAAAGACTTGATCTCCCTCTGCAAACTCAATATCCTTACGCTTGGATCCGCATCGATTTTTGTCTATCAGAAAGCTTCCTTTAACCATGCCCAAATTACCTTTACCTTTTCCTCAGTCTACGATATCATTTCGGGACCCGATGTGCGTCGCTCTCCACAATTTAGTCCAACAAGTAGGAGTCACGACACTTACGACCATACAATGCCTCGTAGGGTGCCATGCGGATACTAGATTGATAGCTATTGTTATAAGCAAACTACATAGCGGTGGAAATCCTCCCAACTACCCTAAAGTCAATCACACGACCCCTTATCATGTCTTCGAATCTGGATTACTCTCTCATTGACCATCGACTAAGGATGAAATGCCGTCTTTGAAATTAAGCTTGGTTCCTAAAGCTTCATGTAAGGCTTTCCAAAAGCCGTGATGTAAACCTAGGGTCCCTATACGAAATAATAGACATTGGTACCCCATGTAACCTCACAATCTACGCTCATTACAACTTGGCCAACTTATGCAATGAGTAATCCAAATGCGAGCAGGTAGGAAATGGCGATCTTCGTCAATCGATCCACTATTACCCAAATGGAATCTTTCTTAGTAGGCGATAAGGGTAGCCCACTACGAAGTCCATCGTTATTCGTTCCCATTTCCATAAGGTAATCTTCTTTGGTTGTAGCAATCCGTGACAATTGATGTTCGCCTTCACTTGTTGACATGTTAAGCACCTACTCACGCAATTCGGTAACCTCCGTTTTAACCCTAACCACCAATATTGCTCATGGAGGTCTCGATACATTTTATTTCCCTCGGGTGCATAGCATATGGGCTACTATCGCCTCTCGAGAATCATTTGCCTCAATTCCAAATCTTTGGGCATACAAACTCTTAAGCGGAAACACAATACTCCATCATAATTCATTCCAAAATCCCTTTCACACCACTTTCCACTATTTGAAAAAAGGCCGAACTTTTCATCGATAGCTTGCTTTTCCTTAATCGACCTACCCACGCGAGGCTTCACGAAGTTCGGCTGAGACTACCATCTTCATGGTGAGATGAAGCGAACATCGCTCTCAAATCCGATATCACTTTCACGACTCAAGCGGCGTGCGCCACCACGTTTGCCTTTCAGGGATGACACTTTCGATTGAGAAGTCATAATCCTTCAACGAGTTCTATCCACCTCATTTGTCTTAAGTTCAACTCCTTTTGGGTAAGGAGGTACTTTAGACTCTTATGATCGTATAAATGATCGACTTCTCACAGTATAGATAGTGTCTCCAAATCTTCAAAGCAAACACCACTGCGACCAACTCCAAATCATGAGTGGGATAATTCACTTCATGCGACCTTAGCGGCGAGATGCATAAGCCACTACTTTTCCACCTTGCATCAACACACATCCCAATCCGGGTGTGTGGCGCATCGTAGTAAACAATAAACTCTTTTCGGCCTCGGGTTGAATCGATCTTGGCGCTTAGTCGAGAATCTTCTTCAATTTCTCGAAACCTTCTTGCTTGTGATCGACCACACAAATGGTACTCCCTTGTGCAATGGTTTAGTTAGAGGGTGTAGCAATCAATGAAATCCCTCAACAAAACATCGATAATAACTTGACCAACCTAAGAAACTACGAATTTTGGCTCACGACTTTGGTGGTTTCAATCCAACCACGGCCTCTACTTTCTAGGGATCAACTCTAATTCCTTGGTAGACACAACATGTCCCAAGAAGGTCACTTCCTTGACCAAAATTCACACTTACTAAATTTGGCATAAAGTTGCTTTTCACATAATATTTACAATACTATTCGCGGATGTGAATCATGCTCTTCCTCATTCTTGAATATACCAAGATGTCATCTATGAACACCACCACGAACCGATCTAAATTGGGTTGGAAGACCAGATTCATCATGTCCATAAATGCGGTGGTGCATTGGTCAACCCAAGCGGCATCACCAAGAACTCATAGTGTCCGTAAAGAGTTGAGCTTGCGTCTTATGAATATCGCCTCCTTGACCTTAAGGTGGTGATGGCGATCTCAAATCTATATTCGAGAAAAGCTGAAGCTCCTCGTAATTGATCAAACATATCATCGATTCTCGACAGCGGATACCTATTCTTGATAAATCAATTTATTCAACTTCCTATAATCGATGCGAATCGCATCGACCCATCCTTCTTCTTGACGAACAAGGCCGGTGCTCCCCACGGTGACACACTCGATCGAATGAATCCCGATCCAACAACTCTTGAATTTGAGCTTTAAGCTCCACCAACTCTTTCGGCGCCATTCTATATGGAGCAATGAACGCCGGGCCGTTCGGCAATAATTCAATGCCAAACTCTACCTCGATCGGAGGCAATCCAAGAAGTTCTTGGGAAAAGCGTGCAAAAACTCCTTCACCGTTCTAACACCTTCCCGCAAACAATTCCTTGGCATCAGCGCATTTGATGAAGGCTAGGAATGCTCCACACCCTTTCGCACCAACCTTTACGCGCTTTAAGCGGATACCACATTCGATAGATAATTTTTCCTTTCACCTATCATCACCACTTCTTTATCTTAGAAGTTCTTATCGTCATCCGCTGCGGCACAATCCAAGTTCGCACGGTGTTTCACCAACCAGTCCATGCCCAAAATAAGGTCAAACTCAGAGAAAGCGGTTCCATCAAGTCGCCAAAAATGTTTCTCCTTGTACTTCTAAAGGTACATCTACAAACAATTTATTTACTATCACGGTATCTAAAGGACTAATTAAAATCATCTCTCTAGCGTGAAATCTCAAATCTAATGTTAGAGTTTCGGATCTGACACTAGCAACATACGAATGGGTGGATCCGATATCTATCAAAGCGATGTGGTACATCGGATATGAAGAGCAATGCAGGTTATCACGTCAGTGCATCGCTATCCTCTCGGAACGACCCCGCATAAACCGACCCTAATTTGTCTCACCTCGCGTTACCCGAGAGACCGGTACCTCTACGGTGCACCACGACCTTGTCCTCTGCCATTACCACCTCGACCTAGCCCACGGCCTCTTGGTAGCTCTTTGGCGCCTCTCTAGTGTTTGTGCATCATAATTCTGAGCTTCACGAGTCGGGCGGTCCGTCAAGGACAATTCTTAATTTGGTGGTCCTTAGAACCACATTTGAAACAACCGCAGGTTCTCTTCCGGCATTCACACAGGTGTGCGTCTTCCCATCGTCGACACATGGTTGTATCGATTGGTAGCGGTGGTGCTCTAGCTTGGCGGCTCATCATTCTGAGCCTCTTACGAAACCCTACTTGAGGACCAGTGCTTAAATCCCTCTTGCTCTTGCCTCTATCTCTTTCTCGATTACGCAGCTCAGGAGTTCTTAGCCTCCTTAGCTATCTTGGCTTTCTCCACAAGTGTGGCAAAATTCCTTTCTTGTTGTGGGGCTATCAATACCGCATGACTCATCACTCAACCCATCATCGAAGCATGCGCATAGCGTTCATAGTCATTTGGCACAATACCTCGGGCATAACTGACTCGGGCGTAGAAAGTGCGCCGTAAGGCACTTGCGGTCTTACTTCCTTGAACCAGATTAAGATTTCCTTCCTTCGGGCATCCACATAGCTAGCCCGACATACTTTCCTTGAAATGAAGTTTTGAAGAAATCCCAAGTATGTGAGATCGGCTGAGTGCCCTCCCGAGCGAGAAGCTACCATTGATATGCCTCGTCTCTCAACAAGGACCACGGCTCCTCTTAGTTTTACGCTTTCGATGGTGCACTCCAAGTCATCCATGATCCGTTCCTTTGCCTCGAGCCAATACTCAGCTACATTTGGGGCTACACGAGACACCCGCAAAACCTCGGCACCACTTGATCTAAGTCGTTCCAAAATTGATCCACACGGTGGTGGCGATTCTAGCCCCATCAACCCTTTCTAAGACTACGCAACCTTTGCTTGGGACAAGGCAATGTCCTCCCTCATACGGTCCGCGTGATCCGGTTTACGTCGGGTGATGCGAGTCGTCCATTTCCGACATATGTCCGATCGCCGGAGGCGCAACCCTAGCACCTCGGCCTCTACCGCGGCCGCGTCTACCACGTCCCGTCCTCTGGCGCTCATATTAGCTAATTCGATCTAATCGATTAAAGTCTTATGAATCGATTATACTATTTACGATATTTATTAAAAAATATTTTATGAGGTATAAGAAGTAAAGTCGTTTTTAAATAAGCGCATCCTATAGTCTCAATCTCTATAGTTTCAACATCTAAAACTAAAAAGTTCTAGAGTGTTCCTATAGTCATATCACAATAATCATAATCATACAATAACATAAACTTACTTGACTTGCTTGGGATACGTCTTTGCCATACTTCCTTTAAAACATATGTCAAAAATTTAAAAAGCTTTTAAAAATATTTTGAACCCAAACCACAATAGGAGTTTTGAGCAAGGACTCTGATACCATAAAATGTAACATCCCAAACCCGGCCTATGCTTTAAGGCTAGATTTGACATGTCATACAAAATAAATATACATTGATTCCTTTTAAGTAAAGCATGAGTTCAAAATTTTGTGAAGTATTTATTGAGTAAAAGATTTGATTGATAAATCGACAATTTGAGATGTAAGATCTTATAAATCGTAATTTTGAAAATATTGTTTATGATTCGAGAAAATTTCAAAAGAAATTAAAAATATTTTCGAAAAGAATTGATGAAAATCACGAAGAGTAATTTTCGAGTTAAAAATATGAAAATTATTATGAAATCCTTTTTATATATTCATTTTTGAATAAAGCGTTTATTTAAGTTTTTAGAAAAAACTATAATCCCAAATTTGAAATACTTAAAAGCGGTATATGAATTCATCCAATAATAAACAAAACAAAAATTAATCGAGGCCTTATTACAACCTTAATTCAAAATAGCAAAGTAATTAAAAGTATTAAAAGAAATCCAAATTCCAAATTTACTTAATTTTCAAGTATGGCCTCCACCAAGACATCACGACCCAAGTCTCCATCATTGATCATTACGAAGGGATAAGGAAAGCGGGGTGAGTTACTAGAACTCAATGTGTAACCCACTTACAGTTGTCCTTTGGGCAAAAATCCATTAAGCCATTATTTGGGCGAAGCCCATTCATAATAATAAAAATGTATCGAATATAATATGCATATGAAATGCAATTCCCAAACCAAACCTAGTTTTCCATCCGCTACACACCACGTACCAACCAACACGGTTGTGGGTGATCTTTAGTCAACCCACCCCAACACACCAAGCGTAGGCATTAAGCCATTTATATCAAATTTGTGGACAAGCCACGGATTAACGAAATTTACATGGCATTGCCATTTTCATGTTGTGATAGAGCCACGGTTATGTAGCGAGCTACGGAACTTCTCTTCATCATTATCCCATCCCATACAAAACATGTATATAATGCATAACAATTCACAACAATGTATTCAAATATTTCTTACAAAAAATTTATGGCGATTATAACAATTTATCAAATTGGCCCATTAAGCGAGAATATCATCTTGGCCCATTTCGTAAATTTTCAGATCGGCCCATATATAACAAAATATATATCGTTTTGGCCCGCATAGCAAAATATATCGTTTTGGCCCACATAGCAAAATATATCAATTTTATCAAATGAGATCTAAGCTGGGTTTTCACGATTTTTACTCTAATACGATTTTAATCAAGCGGTTTATTATCGATATGGCGTTAATCTCAACCCTGAAAGCGGTGTGAGATTACACACACGATTACGGTAAGCACTCGCTCTCTCGATCTTTGACACCTAAAATTTTATAACGCTGATTAGTCAGCGTATGCGATTTAATAAATCTACTAAAACAAACAATCTAAAAATTTTACCCTCGGGATCGTGAACAACTACAATTTGTCGGTTTTCCCGGTTGGCGGTCCACAACCGGTGGGAATCTCGAATCGCAGCGCCTCAAAATTGTGAAGCGACCTCGAATAATTGATTCTCGCGAATAAGGGTCCACAACCGGAAGAAAGTCTCGAATGAAAGTGAAAGCGACCGCCGTTTGAATTTAGGAGTAGGGATGTTAATCCAGCTCCTTATGAGATCTCCACTCGACTTCCCATTCGAATCGGTACCACAAATTCGCCATTCGGTTAGATCTTAAACAATCGGTATTATGATCAAATATGGACTATCGAAATGGTGAAGATCGAACACACTCTAATTTTTGAGTGACCAATGATTTGGTAGATTGAGCAATTTAACCCCCTATAAATAATATCGGTTAATCAACACCATCTTATCGAATAAAGAATGATTTATAGAATCCTTGAATAACACTTACCTTAAAGATTTTAGACAGGCTTCTGGCGATAATCGATGACTTGAGAAAGAATGAAGGTTCGGCCTTCCACTATATCACTACGAAGAAGAAAGGAATCTTGTCTAAGAGAAATAAGTGATGATTTAGGTCAAAGGACCCTCCCAAGCCAACATATGGATTCGGCAATAGTAGAAGAAAATAAAAAGAATTGAAAAGAGTACTTACCAGATTGTTCAAGGGTGAGTGACAACTTTCGAATGAAAAGGAAGATCAAAGAAGAATGGAAGGTTGGCTATAGAGAAATAGTGGACTCAATATTAATTTTATGGTGAAAAATATTAGAGTGGAAGTGATGCTTGAAGGATTTTGCGAAAAGAAAGAAGAAGAAGAGGAATGATGGATTAGTTTAGGTTTTCAAAGAATGATATGTGAACAAAGAAATGGTCTCAAAGTTTGTATCCATTATACAAGAAGAAGAAAGATATGAATATGCCTCCTCAAGGTTGTGTAGGTTAGACAAAAGGAGGAGAAAGGAGTTTGGAGAGAAAAGAGAAATGATACCAAAGTTGCCAATGAGAATTGGCCAAAAGAACCAAATTTTACCAATTGCCAATGACCAAATTCGGCTAGGAGGATAGGAGTTTTGAAAAGACACAATTGATTATATTAGTATTTGACCAAGACTAACACTTTAGTCTCACCAAAACATCAAGCACAAAATTAGGCTATCACCTAGCCTTCAAGCTGTCCCACATTCATACCCCTAGGATAAAAGTTTGGCCACCCAAACTTTCCAAAACACTATCACGAAATAAGCCTCTTGTTCCCCTTACTTACCTATTTCTTTTGATTCCTTTCCCCAACCTCAACCTTGCCTTATTCTTTTAGCCACCTTACCAAAAATAAAAGTCCACCTTACCAAAAAATACTCCTTGGTGACACTTTAAGGAAGGAATGCAAAATAAAGTCAAAATGCACCTGAAAGGGTTCGAACTTCTTCCCTCAGGAGTAATACATGTAGCGCCATAACCTCTTTTACCATATGCTCACTTATGCTAGTTATTTACTCATTTATTTCCATATGCTTTAAGGTCACTTACTCCATCTCCTTAAAGTGCTAAATGCCAAAAGTTTTTACTAGGTCCAAATAAACCTCGAGCCTTCTCAGGACTTTCTAAACATACTCAATTAATAATTTAACTAGCTTAACACCAAAATAATGCAACACTTAAATTTCCAACTTTTAGGATGTTACATGTACAATTTATTTCAATGTATTTTTTTATATATATACATTTCATAAATTCATTTACAAATAACCACTATTTTAAATAATTTCATAATTCGTAGAATTCAAACTTCTTTGCTTTATTTTAAATCGATGTGTAGGCTTTCAAAATGTTGCTTTTATATTAATTTGCCAATGTTTATTTTGTAGAATTATAAATTATCGTGTAACTTATTGATCTTAAGCTTGACATTAATATGTGTCTTTAAAACCATATGCAATTATAGTGATTGTATATTTATGCGCATTAATTATGTCTATAATTTTGTTCATCTTTATAATGTTGAGTTTGTATTTATTTCATGCTTAATGCTATACTTACGCTATTCATTATTGATTTATGTCTCAAATTCCAATGTATTCGAGCCTTTACTAAATGTTTCATTTTTATTACGTGTATACCAAATAAAATACATTTTGAGTCATTTTTAAAATCGATTATTTAAAAGTTTTTAAAACAAGGCTATATTTGATGTTTGGAAGTTTGAGGAATTGCTCGCCTAACGTCTTTGGGTGTTAATTTCCGTTCGACCAAATAACCAAATATCCTTTTAATACGCATATTTTGAAAATCAAAAGATGATCTCGATTGTCGAGGTATAAGCGTGTCATATCTAACGTCTTTGGATGTGATGTTTTATTCCTTTGGAATGAGTGAATCTTGAGATTCAATTCAAAGTTAATCAACTTTCTTTAAAAAATATCATACCTTAAACATTTTCAAGTTTTCAACATAAGGACACTAGCAAATCAATTTGGTACCAATTTTGGGGCGTTGCGAGGGTGCTAATCCTTCTTCGCATGTGAACTCCCGAACCTATTTTCTTATATTTCGTAGGCCAAAAATCATTTGTTTTAATAAATCCTAATGTTGTTATTAAAATAGTCCATCTCAAGGTGATCAGTCACACCTCGGATAAAATATCGGTGGTAACTGTCTATTTTCTTTTAAAGTCGATCCCCATTTTTTCAAACTCGAAAAGATGGTTTTAGACTGACTTAAGCGACTCTCTTTGGGGACACTTTGAAGAGAGAGTCAAGGTAGTAAAATTGATTAATTTACATCTTTTGTCAAAATTTGAAAATTTGATCTGGAAAAATTACGATCCTATTATTGCATTCGTTCATATTGTTGTGATTACTATGGTTTGAGTCTTGTAGAATATTTTTGCATCATATTTGCATGGCCATTTGCAGGTCACACCCTTTTAAGTGGGAGTGGGAAGGCTACTCCTTCCGTGAGGTTTTCACCTCCGTGCGGGATAGTGGACCGCTTTCGGGATACATCCAGTACATATGTCTTCGTGAGATTTTTCATCTCCGATGCGACCATAGGGAAATGTGTCCCCAGGCCCCAGACTTCGGTCCCGTATGAGCCTATAATGGGTGAGGATGAGAATCTATGTGGACCAGTACCTCAACTTCAAGCTGAGCGCATATAGAAAGCCCTAGAGCCCACCCTAGGTAGAGCATGATAAACCCTAGTAGTCACCCATATAGGCGCTTGAATGTTTTTACATGCTTTGAATTTTGTTTCTATTGTACTAACTTTTTGTTTTATCTTTGTTACTTTGCATGCATTTTCATATTAGAGAGAGAGTGTGGATTCGGGTTCGATTGCTAAATTAAGGAGCTCGGCATGGAGAGCAATTTCTTGATAAAATGGAAGACAATCAATTTATGCACGTATATTTGTAGTCAGTTTCATGTAAAGAAATTGCCCTCTAGTAAAAAAAGTTTTCTAAGGAAATTGAGTCGAGAACCGACACCTCTTTACATTCATTTCATGCATTCTTTGTAACACCCTGATTTAGGGGCTATGCAATTTGGGTATAATTCGGTGTTGGTAGATTTTTAGGTGTTTGGATGTGTTGTAGAGGTTTAAGAATGCTTTCGGATGAAAGGAAGGCTTTGGAAAATTTTTAGATTTTAGGGTAAAGAGGAAATAGAGGCGAGAAGGCCTTGGAAATAATTAATTGGGCGTTGGAAGGCACAAGAAAGGATCTAACAAAAGTGGCTTCAAATGCTTGGCTGCTTTAGAAATTTGGAATATAGCACTTGGTGGGCTTGAGGTTTGAGTCAATGGCGGCGACAATTTTGTTTTATTTAGCGTCAGGGGCTGGGCTAAGTAGGCCTTAAAAATAAATGTCAAGTTGATGGTGCATAGAAAGTCCAATTAGCAAAGTGGCTCTTGGGCGCTACTTAGTATGGAGGAGAGTGAGTCGGCATGGGGTTTGGTAGGAGAAGCTTTTGGGCGTTTATTTTTGTTTTGGGCGTTGGGCTTTTGCCAGGCTTAAAGGTATATGGTGAGAGTTCGGACAGAAAAGATGGGGTGGTGAAGTGGCTCTCATACGCCACTTAGCGACTGGAGAAACAAAGCCCCTTGATTCCGGCGCTGGAGGCATTTGCGAGGAGATTGGGGTTTTTATTTTGTGCGGTTATGGAATTTGAGTTAAGAAGGGTTTAAAAATAAGCGTTGAGGGTTTCTAGCATAAAAATCAAAGTGGCCCAGTGGCACCAGGCGTTGGGGCAAGGTGTCTTGTGGTGGTCGAGTTCGAACCGAGAGAGGCTGCGTTTTGGGTTTGAATTTTTATTCCTTTTTGGCGACAATTTTGAAGGTGTTGGACGGCTTGAAGACTCTTATTTAGATGAGGTTAATGTGTTTTTATTTTTATTTTTATTATCTATTATTTATTTTTGATAAATTGGGATAATAGTGGAACAATTCAGAATTGTTTTTGAATTGAACTAATTCAAAGTGATTTGAATTAGTTGGTAGAATCTTAGTCTTCTAGGGGGTGGTAGAATCTTTATAAGTAGGGGAGTAAAGTGCCAATTATTCTTCAAGTCTTTGCCAAGTCTCTCCTCTCCCTCTTGGTGTCACCGATTTCTCCTTTGGCCTTTGTAGTCAAATATTTCTTTTGTTTCTTTTAATCCCTTGATAGTGAAATCTTTAGGCCTCCATCTCTCTTCTACTTTATCAGAGTGTGGCTTGAGCCGGTGAAGTGTAGTGCTTTGTCGACATCCAAAAGATTGTAGTAGAAATATCCTAGTTAATTGGTTAGAGCAGAAGCAAGATGGTTGGCCTTAGTGTTAGGTGGCCTGAAGATGCTCACATAGGTTATAAGTGATGTGTTTTGCTTGTTTGTAGCCTAGCGCCAAGGAGTCTACAAAGGAAGGTCTCGAGGTGTTTGGACTCATCAAGGTAAAATTAGTAAAGTATTAGAGCCTTAGGCCTTATTATGTAATATTGTGTTGACCGCGAAGAGTAGCTATGTTCTTTTTGAGGGCATATCGGCAAGAGTAAAGAGACGCCGGGATGCCAGTTATTCCGGTAAAGGATATTAGTAAGTGACTTAAATTGATTGATTATGACTTCGTTGTTAATCGTGTAGTTACGATTAAGTGACTTTCGATGGAGAAGCGAATACCGGTCAAGGTGGAGCGAGGAAAGCTCCCATCCCAAAGTTTAAGAAAGATCAGTTTACCAACATGCGAGTTGTACCGGGGTGTGGGCGTGACGGCGTTAGACAAATAGCAGTAGTCTAACTAAGCGATAGGCGTCGAGGATCGAGAGTCTAGTACTCCCATAGTAATAAGGTGTATAACTAACCTTACTATTTAGGGTTTTATGTGTTATATGTTTTACTAACAAGTGCGGTAATAAATTATTGCCATATATATACCCACAAGGGTATAGCGATGACCGAGGTTAATTATCGGATCTATTGCGATGTGATTATTTGTTTATGAGTATGTTTATGGACATTAATAAGCATGTGCATACCATGATCACGATTATATTTTTATGTGGCATGTCATAGGTGGGTTATGAAAAGAAGATGCGGGTGTGCTTAGAAATGCGTAAATTTGATGTCGACTTTGTGCTACGCCATTGGATGTGTTGTTGAGGGTGCGTTATTGGTCTTTGCGATTTAGTTCGGCGTGGATTTACCTTGATTGATATGGGCTTTATGCGCCGCCAGGTAAAGCGATGGATTGCTGCCAATGCTCCATGCATTGGTTTGATATTAACTATACGCTACCATCGTGGATGGCGATGATTTGCCTTTTTGGAGGAGAAAAGGAGAGGGTATTTCGATAGTCCTGGTGTGTGGTAAGATTTGGATAAGGGATGTATAGTGGATGGACCCTAGGTTGAGTTGGGAATCATGTTGCATTATTTTTGTAATAGCAATATGGAAATGGGCCAGAAGCCCCAGATGACATGTGGATAGAGTATGTTTGGGAACATCTCGTGGAAATGGGCCAAGCCAGTTATTGATATGTAGTTTATTGAGAAATGAGTATAGCCCGATGTTGAAGTATGATTTGAATGTGTAAGCGGATTGTAGTAATTGTTAAAATGAATATATATATTACTTGTTGCATTTGATAATTGGGGATATTATGTGGCAGCTGCGCATGTGGGTGGATATTGGTGGCTTAATTACACGATGCGTATGACTCACCCAGCACTAATCATTGCGAGGTGAGTGCGTGATGAGTGGAGCCGGGTTGGAGTAGATACAAAGGTGACCATGCCGAAGCGGATTTAAATGCGAGTAGACGTTTTTGAATATTTTTATTCCAAGCATTTTAATTTAAAATTACTTGGTTTAATTTATTTGATGTAATAAGGGCCACTTTTGATTAAAGTACTCTTACTTTATAGTTGATAAAGGGTTATATCGTATTTAGTAATATTTTTACAAAGGAGTTATATTATAATAAATTATAATAAAGTTTTAATTCAAACCCGAAGCTTATATTATTTAATAATTTTAATGGACTTACTTCCCAAAAAGTTAACAAAATTTTCAAGTTTTACTGCAAAGATAAAAGATTTTTAGCATCATTCACTTGATGACATAACTTGAGTCCGGGGACGAGACTTGTGGGTAGGGTTTGGGAGTGTTACATTCCACATAGCATTACATCAGCATGCATTAGATTTCATGAGAAGACCACTGATTGAGTTTGAACTGACCCCCGGTAACATAGAAAGCGGAGACATGAAACCTTGCCAAATCGCATCCCACTATGGCACAAGAGGAAAAGACCAAGTCAATGGATAAAAGACCTGAAAAATTTGGAGCAAATGCGGAAGGAGATCTGAGAACAAATGCAAGCCTGGATGCGGGGAAGCGACTGCATTGCAGATCGGCGAGGATATGATGGACAAAATGATGGAATCTAGGGGAAATATGATGACTCCCGGATAATGCTTGGTATTGGAAGGCTTTATGGATAAAGGAAGAAATGCTAGAGGAGAATCTTGAGTATCTTTAATGTCCCTGGTTTTACTCCACTGCATGTGCAAACACGACCTAAAGTAGCTTGTACAAAGGCCATCTGTCATGATAGGGCCTCAGGAATTCAAATGGTGCTTGGTGAACCTCAAGTGGCTTAGGTTGGAGATAAATCTAATCAAATTCTTGATGTCCACAGGTTGGATGAAATAGGCTGAAGAAGGAGAGAGGTTAAGCGAGAATTGCCGACAGCGGCTACAGAAGATAGATGTAAATGGATTTGGAGGAAAAGTTTAAGAAGAAGATAAAAAGCGCTTGATAGTTGTTTATGGGATCGATGCCAGAAGTTTAGCTTAGTCTAGACTTGGGTGCTCCCATACAAATTCACAAAATGCTGAGAATTTAGAGAAATATAACGGGACAAATTTGCTCAGAGGCTCGCATCACTATGTTTTGTAGAAGAATGACGAGGGTACATTAATAATGACCTGTTGATCAGTTGCTTCCAAGATATGGCTTGGAGGGAGGCGTGACCAAGTGGTATAACCCAGTTGAGTGCGTTCCCCAAATTGGTGCATGGAAAGAGCTTGGCTCAAGCTCACTTAAAGCGATGCTGACCCACGTGACATACATAAGCGCGCCAGTTACACTCCAAAACGCCGGAAAAGAGGACAAGCGAGGCTTGAGGCGATATGCGGCGATGGAAGGAGGTTGCCATCCAAGTCGACGACCACTTAGCCATACGGAGAAAGTACCGTATCTTTTATGATACTGCTGAGACCCGTTATCACCTTATACTGGAAGTTTCACAAAGGCTTCCTCGGACATTGTAATGGCCAGGGAGAAATGATCGAGGAATGCCATAAAAGTTGAAAGATCGAGGCGGGGAAAGTAACAAGAGAATGGCCACAGGAAGAAAGAAAGCGAAGTGAATAAGCACTTAGAGTATAGAATTTTCCAGAATCGATAAGCAGTGACTCTGGGCATGGTTCATCAGAAAGAACTTTGGCACAAGAAACAGCTGAAAAACTCCAATTTCATGATCTATTGACGTATAGAGTTGTGCAAAGTTTGTTGATGCGTGAGTTGTGTCCCCACTACGGGAAATAATGCAACCTACATACGAAAATGGTATGACCCAAATGCCCGGTGTGAGTACCATAGCGGGATCACCAGAGCGACCGATGAAAATTACTTGCTTTCAAGAAATTGGTGGAAAGGATTCATCGACATAGGTATTGTGAAGTTAGATGGCCATGCAATCTGACACAGGGCGTTTTGGACAATGGTTGCGGAAGAAATTCTGTAGTATTTAGAGCTTACCTGGGTAATGTCTGGCAGCACTTGTTTGCTTTGACCTGAAGCAATAAGATTTCTTTTTGTGAAATAGAGCATGTCGAGTTTTTATTTCAATAAAATGTATCTTTGCTGCACTTAAAGTACCACATTCTTTCCATTTCATATTATACATTCTTTATTGTAGGCAATACATGTT